>JAQPPZ010016690.1:7117645-9800290 GCA_028583015.1 Wollemia nobilis | reverse complement strand
CAAATTTGCTTTTGTCATGATATCGTGACACTACTCCCTTCATCGACCTCCTTTCTACTTTTGTCATGAAATCGTGACACTTCTACCTCTGCAGATTTTGTCTTCACTTCTGTCGCGATATCACGACACTTCTATCTTCATAGCCTTCTTTCTGCTTTTATCGCGAAATTGTGACACTTCTGCCTCTGCAGACTTCGTATTCACTTATGTCATGATATCACGACACTTTTGTCTTTAGTCTACTTTATTTTTTTCCTATCATGAAATCGTGACACTTTCTGCATCCGTATGCTTTCCCTTCATCCTGTCGTGAAATCATGACACTTTCTTCATCCATACGTTTTCTCCACAACCTGTCGCGAAATCGTGATAGTTCTCACTTCGAAACCTTTCATTTGTTGTATGTCACAAAATCATGATAGTTCTCACTTGGAACATTTTCATCTGCAGCATGTTGCAAAATCATGATGGTTCTCACTTCAAATTTTGTAGCATGTCGTAAAATCATGACAGTTCTCACTTTGAACTCTGCAGCATGTCGTGAAATTGTGACACTTTCGTGTTACTTTCTCTCTCTTCAAACTTGTTGCAAAATCATGACAGTTCACACTACGGACTCTCTCTTCTGTATTATGTCATGAAATCGTGACACTTTTTCTTTTGGACTCTCTCTCCTGCAATATGTCACGAAATCGTGACACTTTTTTGTCCGTACAACCTTCCTTGCAATATGTCGCAATATTGTGACACTTTTCTTTCTCTGTCTTCCTGCTCTCTTTAAGTCACGAAAATGCGACATGTCACAAAATCATGACACTTTTCCAACTTACTCTCTTTCTTCGAGCTTGTCGCAAAATCACGACACTTCTTCCTACTTTCTCTTCTTCTGCCAACATGTCGCGAAATCATGACAGTTTTTCCACTTGCCTTTTTCTCATCCAACATGTTGTGAAATCGCGATAGTTTTTCCTGCTTCTTCTCTTTCTTCCTACATGTCACGAAATCACGACAGTTTTTCCAGATTTTTTTCTCTCCTCTAACATGTGAAATCATGACAGTTTTTCTTGCTTGTTGTTTATGTCGTGATATCGCGACACTTTTCTTACTTGTCTTTTTCTTTGATCTTTTGCAAATGGGCCACTATGGTCTGCTTGGAAACTCACTGTCCAAACTCTGAATAACCTTTGAACTCCTGTCCTCTGCATCTGAATGGCTTTTGACTTGCCTTTCCACTGCATCATTAGATCTAACTAACTATGTTGACAACAATGATAATACTCCTGCTGGACCTTACTCAAAAGTGCCCAACAAAACACTCTAGCGCCACTCATTGTTTTACCTTCTCTTTGCTCACAAAAATTAAAGACAAAAATATTTGTCTTCCTCACAGGCATACAAAATCAAAACTTAAACACAGAGCAGTACGAAACTCAAAAATCATAGAGCAATACAAAATTGAAGGTCATAGATCAATACAAATTTGAATGTAATCATGCAAATCAAAGGTGCTTAAAACCTTAGGAAATAATGGTTTTAAGAAAAACCTTTATCCTTGTCACCATGGTTTTAATAAAAACCCTTAAACAAACATCATGGACTTTCAAGATCTTTTCGACATCAAAATATTTTTGACATCAGCACAAATTTCTTTTGACATCAACACAAACTCCTTTTGACATCAATGACAACTCACAAACATGAAGCTAGGAAACATACCCAAAATTACCAACAATCTCCCCCTTTGTCATTGATGGCAAACCACTACTAAAACCACTGCTAACTCTCAAAACTAAAACCAATTGAAAACCATCCTCTGAATCTTTTCTCCCCCTAACTCAAGGCTCTCCCCCTTACTCAAATATCTCCCCCTTTGTCATAAATGGTAAAGGGTCACCTTTGGGGCTCAGGGCAAAGAGTGAGCCTCTTAGCTTAGCCCCTCCCCCACCTCCTGTTGAGGTGATTAATTCTAGGATGGGAGTAAAAATCCCATTAGGCATTGATCATCATTAGTGTCCATAGCTGCCTTTCCATGATTTTTCTTGATATCCTTATCCATCTTCCTATTGGAACAAAATCTGCATTTGGTTAATAGTGTTGCGCCTTAGACTTTGCCAACATTGAATAGACAGATCTTGCTTGATATCATCTATCTAGTCTCCAGAGAAGGCTGGTTCCTTTGAGTTTTTAGAGAAAATGGGAACAAGAGATAAGGGAAATATAGCCTAAGCTAGAAATTTTCTCACGGTATAGATTAGACAACAACAAACATTGATGATGTAGAGTACTACTTTCAGAGTTTTATTTATATCTTCTTATAGAAAACATGAATTCTTGAGTGTGACTTTTATATGTTTGTCTAAATACATGTAAATATCTTTAATGTTCAACTCTAGAAACAAGTTTTATAGATGCACAGTCCATATTTCAGAATAGATACATTATGAAACTTAGAATGAATAAAAGTTAAAACACCAGATACATACACTTGCACACAGAAGTTTCAAAAAATAGAAGAAGAAATATTTTATTGCTTGTAATCTAGTACATGTACATCAATCCTGTAAATGTCCAAGAGCCGACCCTTTTTCTAGAGTCGCTCACCCCTATATATACCCTAAAAGAGTATCTTTTTCTAAGTACATCTTACTATTTTACAAGCAATCATTTGTAGTTTCTAATAATACACAAGTCTTCTATGAATTAGATATCTTCTCTGTAGATTAGATTCTAGATGAGCCTATCACATTTTTAATCATCTGGAAAGCCTGCTCTATCCTAGATTTTTGATAATCATGTTAGAAATCACTTCTTGGTGTCAATGCATGCCTTTGATTGCCAAAAATACATTTTATTCCTTTACAGCTGGCGTGTCGTGAAATCATGACATTATTTCCTTGCTTTGCTCTTTTTCTACCTCCAGCCACAAAAATGAGACATGTCACGAAATCGTGACATTCATCTCTTGTTTTTATCTTCTGTCGCTTCCAACCGCAAAAATGAGACATGTCACGAAATCGTGACATTCGTTTCTTACTTTGTTTTTTTTTGCCTCCCGTCGTGAAAATGAGACATGTTGCAAAATTGTGACGTTCGTCTCTTACTTTGCTCTTCTGCTGCCTCTAGCCATGAAAATGAGACATGTCATGAAATCACAACATTTGTCTCTTACTTTTCTCTTCTACCGCTTCCAGCCGCGAAAATGAGACATGTCGTGAAATCACGACATTCATCTCTTCCTTGCTCTTTCTCTTTGCTTTTGCCCATGAAAATGCAACATGTCACGATATCACGACACTTCTGCCTCTTTGTTCTCTTTTGTTGCTCTTAGCCATGAAAATGCAACATGTCACGATATCGCGACACTTTTGCCTCCTTGCTCCCTTTTGTTGCTCTTAGCCGCAAAAATGCAACATGTCACGATATCGCGACACTTTTGCCTCCTTTCTCACTTTTTTTGCTCTTAGCCATGAAAATGCAACATGTCACAATATTGTGACACTTTTGCCTCCTTGTTCTCTTTTGTTGCTCTTAGCCACGAAAATGCAACATGTCACGATATTGCGACACTTTTGCCCCCTTGCTCCCTTTTGTTGCTCTTAGCCACGAAAATGCAAAATGTCGCGATATCGTGACACTTTTGCCTCCTTTCTCCCTTTTGTTGCTCTAAGCTGTGAAAATACAACATGTCACGGTATCGCAACACTTTTTCCTCCTTGCTCTTTCTCTTTGCTTTGGACCGTGAAAAATGCAACATGTCGCGATATCGTGACACTTTTGCCTCCTTGCTCCCTTTTGTTGCTCTTGGCCACGAAAATGCAACATGTCATGATATCACGACACTTTTTCCTCCTTGCTCTTTCTCTTTGCTTTGGACTATGAAAATGCAACATGTCACGATATCGCGACACTTTTTCCTCCTGGCTCTTTCTCTTTGCTTTGGACCGTGAAAATGCAATATGTCACGATATTGCGACACTTTTTCCTCCTGGCTCTTTCTCTTTGCTTTGGACCGTGAAAATGCAATATGTCACGATATTGCGACACTTTTTCCTCCTTGCTCTTTCTCTTTGCTTTGGACTGCGAAAATGCAACATGTCACGATATCGTGACACTTTTTCCTCCTTGCGGTGTTTTGATTTTTCTTTTATCTTTAGCATATGGGCCACTTCAGTCTTCTTGGAAAATATACAAAAAGGCGCATCAGCTATTTTTTTGTAGTTAGTCACTTTTTGACTAACATTCTTGGTGCCTTTTGGGGGAATTTTTTGCTTGAAAAAATTTTGAACCAGGCCTTCATCCATTGGGAAATGGAGTCAACAATGCAGTTGTAAAAAGAATATTTTAGAGAAAGACAAAGAAAATAGGAAAATGCACTTAGATTAAAAGTGAACATTACCTCGTCAAAACTCCCTCTATACCTTAGTATCTCTATTAAAAAAAAATGTCGACTTCTGATTGGCTGCGACTGAAATTTTTTGTTAAGGCCGAAAAATGATAATATTTACCAATATTTTCTGAATATACTTATATTATACTGCACATATAATTCCTTTTCTTCTTTCTCAACAGAAATATAACTTTACATGAAATGCATTCACCATGATGGGAAAAACCAATCCATATTGATCTTTCAACTCGAAAGCATTGAACTGTTTCTCTAAAATAATTTCAAATGGTCCCTCCCAGAAAGCATCGAATTTATCATGGTTACCTGGCTTAGCTTTCTTTACATTCCATTTCAAAACCAAGTCTCCCACTCTGAATTTTTTGGTAGTTGTCTTTTTGTTGAACCATCCTTCAGTACCTGCCATATGCTTTTGATTATGATTGTATGATTTCTCTCTTTGTTCTTCTAAGTGTAAGAGCTACATTGCTCCTGCAACTATGTGTAGAATTTGGTCAATATGAGGTAGTGAGTAATGATATTTGAGTGATGCTCTATTCAGATTTTTGAAATCTACACACAATCTGATATCTCCATTTTTCTTCCTGACTGGTACCAAGTTTGCCACCCAGGTGGAGTGTTTAATAGGGTATACTATTTTAGCTTGAATGAGTTTTAGCAGTTCTTGTTTCATCAAATATTCTATCTTCAGATTCCTTAGTATTTGCTTTTGCCTAAAAGGCTTAGCTCCTTCTTATGATTCTATGGTATGTTGAATAACATATTTATTGTACACTTTTAGATCACTATACACCTAAGCTATGATGTCAGGGAATTTTTTACACAATTCTCTGATCTGGTTCACTTCCTCTTCTATACAACTGATTCCAACCTTAATCATTTTTCTTGGCTCCAACTCTACATCTTTGTATCTTCATTTATCGACCTTGATTTTCCGTCCAACTGCTCTATCATTGTTATCAAACAGGATTTCAAGGGTGATGAGACCCTTAGGAATATGATTGTTTTTAACTGAATAATATCCTCTTCCTCTTCATCTTGCAGATCTCGGTTGGCTGAGCAATTCATTTCATGGATTAAGAAATCCAATATCTATTCATCATTTTCAAAAACTTGCTAGAAAATATTTTTATCAAGCACTGAAGGCCTGTATATAAGTCTAATAGTTTTAGACTTCTGAATAAAATTACTTAAAGGACAAAAATTACCTCCCACTAAAGCTAACAAATCTGCGTGGTTATTTTGTTCTCTAGGGATAAAATTTATATTTAGGGCCTCAAAGGCCTCTAAGAGATCCCACACTTTGTTCCTATAGGCCTTCAAATAATGTTGTTTACTTATACATTTTTTGGTGACTTGATTCACAATAAATTTTGAATCTCCATAGATGAGTAACTATTTGATTCCCAATTTCTCAGCCTTTATTAACCCTAAGCACAGGGCCTCATATTCTGTTGCATTATTGGAGCAACTCCAAGTCAACCTGTAAGAGAAAACCTTTTCCTCTCCAGTGGGAGAAATCAAAACTATTCCAGCACCACCTCCATTCTTGCACCTAGCCCCATCAAAGAAAAGCTTCCACAATTGATTCACAGAACCATCCTTTTCTAGGGAGGGTATTAATTTTATTTTTGGTTTCTCAATTGAATAGTTTCCTATTTCTGTTTCTATCATGGCATTAAAATTCTATAGAGAAAACTCATCCTCAGCTTGGAGCTCTTCTAATGTTTCTTCCATTAGATCTTCTTCTATTGTTTCTTTAGTCATCATATTTACACGGTCAGTTTCACCAATATTTTATAAATGAAACGTAGATGGTTTCTAATTAAAAATCTTGACCCTTCTACCTTTGAAAGGTATCTCCAAATGAGAATAATCTAAGGATAAGTATCCTCCTATATTTTTTGTGAACTCTTTGGATAGACACATACCAAAATAGTGCTCCAAGTCTACGACTACTACCTCTTGTATGACTGTCATCTAAGGCATTTTATGCAGCCGTATGGGAATATCCTTTATCACTCCTACAGTTTTTATTGGAGTACCATATAAATTTAGGACACCTGTGCTGCTCCTAGTGTACTCCATTCCCATAATATCACATACTGCTTTGGGTATCACAGTGGTAGCAGTGCTTGAATCTATCATGTAGTTATGGAAAACCCATACTTCCATTTGAAGGGACAAATAAAAGGGTGGTGGCCTGTTCTTACCAGTGGTAGATGTCAAGTTCGTTAGAACCATTTTTGAAAATGATGCAGTCCCACCTCCATTTTTCATTGTTCTTAGGGATTCCTATAGGAGATCAATTTGACCTGGGATTTGAAGAGCATCATACATACTTGCCTTAGAAGGAGTATTTTTCATTTCCTCTACTATACTGAATGTAGGTGAATCAACTATTCTTTCTCTTTCTTTGGAAAAAGTTTCATATTTATTTTTGTATCCCTGGGTAGCTTCAGTTATTTGCCTTTTTGTCAGTGAGGGGAATCTCAACCTTTCCCTAGCATGTTCTTGGGTTTCATTTTCCCCCGAGGAATAAATTCTGTGTGTTTCTTGCCCTTGAATTTTGGATGGAAAATAATATTTTCTTTCTTGAGGGAGACTTCCCTTAGGAGTTTCTTTGGGAACTTCCTTGGGAGCAGGGGAAACATTCAATGGCTGAAGCTCTTTAGGGTCTACTTGTAGTGGTTTCTTACCTGATCTTGTCAAAACTGAAACCTATTCTACTATAGGCATCATGAAGTTGTGGTCCTTCTCTCTAATTATATTTACATGGCCTTTCATTTTTTCTTTACTATTTTCAACTGCTATACTTTGTACATAATGCTGGTGTATCATACATGAACTTTTCCCATGTGGATCGTTACATGTAGTACACAAAAAGTTAGAATTAGTGGGAGGCCCTCGGCCTCCACTATCTCATTTGTATATACCATGATCGGTCTCTCTTGTACCCTTCCACTTGTCGAAGCACCTTTCTTTTATATCTGTGAAAATCTTCTTGCTTGGATATTCCATTCAGCCTCTCTCTTTTTCATGGATGCCATTTCATTTGACAATATCTTCATTGTATCAATTATGGTCATGTATTGATCATTGGGGGGAGCTGATGCAAGGGGTGTAGCTGGTAATGCAAGGAATGTAGGAGATGTGGCTATATATGGGAGAGTCTGTGTTGATGGGAGTAAAGGCAGATTATAAATTAACGCTTGGGAAAGCTCTGGTATAATTGGCAATAGACTCTTTTATGGATATCTTTTTGTAGAGATGAGATCAGCTTTGCCCTTTGCTGCCTCTAGATAGATCCCAGGAAAAGTGGTTACATGGGATTGCCTTATTATCATACTTAGATCTGAATCAAAATCCTTTAAATAATAGCATATAGCTTGTTCTTCGATGGGTTTTAGGCCTTGCGGTACTCTATCACGAGTTCTGGTAAATCTGATGTTTTAAATCTTGGATTTCTTCTTTTGGATGCCTCTCAATGACAGTGAATTGATTCAAAAATATGAAAGGATCTACGTGTATATTAAATTCATCGACCAGATGGCTGGCAAGTACTACCCAAGAAGTAATGGATTCAATGGGGAGAGCTCTGTACCAATAGAGCATCTTTCCCTTCAAAGATATAACTAGCAATCTGACCATTACATCTTCTTGAGTGATATTTTAAATAGATGCTAGCGATGATACATCTAGACAATGCTCATCTGTCATTTTGCCTATTCCATCAAAATTTGGCAATGCTTTTAGTGTAGCTTATGGAATTTGATTTTGTGCCCCTAAGTTTAAAGGACCATTTTGATTCCACACAAGATGCGCTGGGGTAGGGGCAGCTGCCATGATTGCTAAAGGAGTTACAAACGCTATGGGATTGCTTGTAGATGCTCCTACAACAGGTTTTAAAGAGGTGCTAATGGTGCCAGGCAGATTTGATCATGTGGCTAGCACAGGGTGTGCTTTTATGCTTCTGAGATGTAGTTCAAAGAACTCGATAGGTTCTTCAGAGTTTCTAGCTTAGGATCTAGTTATCATATGGCTATATAACCAGAATTTTTCTATACAAGGTCTTTCTTTCATGGTCTAAATTGCAACAGAGTCGCCAGGTGGTTTTTATTTAGATTTTCAAACAAAAAGGCACTTAAGGTAAAACACCAAAACTTATACAATACTGTGGGATTGCTGGTCCCACCGGGCGTGCCAAAAACTATTAGAAAAAAATTTGCCTTCGGTTAATAGTGTTGCACCTTAGACTTTGCCAACATTGAATAGATAGATCTTGCTTGAGATCATATGTATAGTCTCCAGAGAATTCTAGTTCCTTTGAGTTTTTAGATAAAAGGGGAACAAGAGATAAGGGAAATATAGCCTAAGCTAGAACTTTTCTCATGGTATAGATTAGAAAACAACAAACATTGATGATGCAGAGTACTAATTTTAGAGTTTTCTTTATATCTTCTTATAGAAAACACAAAATCCTGAGTGTGAATTTTAGATGTTCATCTAAATACATGTAAATATCTTTAATGTTCAACTCTAGAAACAAGTTTTATAGATCCAAAGTCCAAATTTCAAAATAGATACATTATGAAACTTAGAATGAATAAAATTTAAAACACTAGATACATACATTTGCACACAAAAGTTTCAAAATCTAGAAGAAGAAATCTTTTATTGCTTGTAATCCAGTACATGTACATCAAGCCTGTAAACGTCCAATATTCGACCCTTTTTTTGGAGTCACTCACCCCTATATATACCCTAAAAGAGTATATTTTTCTAAGTACAGATTACTATTTTACAAGCAATCATCTACAGTTTCTAATAATACACAAGTCTTCTATGAATTAGATATCTTCTCTGTAGATTAGATTCTAGACGATCCTGTCACATTTTCAATCATCTGGAAAGCCTGCTCTATCCTAGATTTTTGATAATCATGTCAAAAATCACTTCTTGGTGTCAGTGCATGCCTTTTATTGCCAAAAATACATTTTATTCCTTTACAGCTAGCATGTCATGAAATCGTGGCATTCTTTCCTTGCTTTGCTCTTTTGCTACCTCTAACCGCAAAAATGAGACATGTCATGAAATCGTGACATTCATATCTTGTTTTTCTCTTTATCCACTTCTAGCCATGAAAATGAGACATGTCGCGAAATCGTGACATTCATCTCTTACTTTGCTCTTTTTCTGCCTCCTATCACAAAAATGAGACATGTCGCGAAATCATGACATTCGTCTCTTGCTTTGCTCTTCTGCTGCCTCTAGCCATGAAAATGAGACATGTCATGAAATCGTGACATTCATCTCTTACTTTGCTCTTCTGCTGCTTCCAGCCGCAAAAATGTGACATGTCGCAAAATCGTGACATTCGTCTCTTCCTTACTATTTCTCTTTGATTTTGCCCATGAAAATGCAACATGTCACAATATCGCGATACTTCTGCCTCTTTTTTCTCTTTTGTTGCTCTTAGCCACAAAAATGCAACATGTCGCGATATCGTAACACTTTTGCCTCCTTGCTCCCTTTTGTTTCTCTTAGCCATGAAAATGCAACATGTCACGATATCGCAACACTTTTGCCTCCTTGCTCCCTTTTGTTGCTCTTAGCCGTGAAAATGCAACATGTCACGATATCATGACACTTTTTCCTCCTTGTTCTCTTTTGTTGCTCTTAGCCTAAAAATGCAACATGTCATGATATCGCGACACGTTTGCCTCCTTGCTCCCTTTTGTTCCTCTTAGCCACGACAATGCAACATGTCACGATATCGCGACACTTTTGCCTCCTTGCTCCCTTTTGTTGCTATTAGCCGCAAAAATGCAACATGTTGCGATATCACGACACTTTTTCCTCCTTGCTCTTTCTCTTTGCTTTGGACCGTGAAAATGCAACATGTCATGATATCGCGACACTTTTGCCTCCTTGCTCCCTTCTGTTGCTCTTGGCCATGAAAATGCAACATGTTGCGATATCACGACACTTTTTCCTCCTTGCTCTTTCTCTTTGCTTTGGACTACGAAAATGCAACATGTCACGATATCACGACACTTTTTCCTCTTGGCTCTTTCTCTTTGCTTTGGACCGCAAAAATGCAACATGTCACGATATCGTGACACTTTTTCCTCCTTGCTCTTTCTCTTTGCTTTGGACTATGAAAATGCAACATGTCATGATATCATGACACTTTTTCCTCCTTGCAATGTTTTGTTTTTTCTTTGATATTTAGCATATGGACCACTTCGGTCTTCTTGGAAAATATGCAAAAGGGTGCATCAACTATTTTTTTGTAGTTAGTCACTTTTTGACTAACAGTTCCTATTCATGTTCTTGTTCATATTCTCATCCCTATTTCTATCTAAACCATTATTCCTATTCTTGTCATTATTCTTGTTCCTGCCATTATTTATGTTCATGTTCATAGCCCTGAACCTGTACCTTGAAACTTTTGCTCTACACCATATGGTTGTGTGTCCTTCATTATTGCACTTATAACATTTGACAATGTTATTCCTTTAATATGTACCTATTTTTTGAATCCTCTTTGTTGGACCAAACCTGTTCCTGTTTTTAACCCTGCAATTAACTGCCTTGTGCCCAAAATAATTACAAGAGTAGCAATACCCTTGAAAGAAATTACCATTTCTAAAATTTCCATTAACCTATCTTGCTTGAGCCCTGCACTGTGAAGCCATGTGTCCAAACCTATGACATGCAAAACATCTTCCATTGAACTTTCCTTGCCTTGACCTCATAGGTCCTTTAGTATTTCTATCATTATGTTGATTCTTGTTTTTTTATTTTGTGCTATCTGAATCACCATTTGAAAACTTACTCTCTGAATTACTCTCTTCATATGAACCATATTCTTCTTGGGATCTCATACTATTTTCCTCAACCTATTCCTTTTATTTATTTCCAAAACCAAGACCTATTTTATCTATTTTCCTTATTTGATCATTGATGATTGATTTTACCTTTTTGGAACTTTCCTCAAACCTGTAAATCTTCTCCTTATACTCTTTAGTTTCCTTTTTCAAGTAAGCTACTTCATGTTTTAACTCTTTACACTCAAGAGACCTAGCTGCCAACTCTTATTTGAGTTCTTGTGTCTTTTATATAGAGATAACAATATTCCCTATAAGCTCATCTCTTTCATAATGGTATTCATAAAACCTATCAATGAGTCTAGCATATTTCTTTATTTCTTTCTTTAACACATCAAGAGAATTAACAAGTTCAGCCTTAAGATCTACTTCTCTCTTTTCTAAAACATCCTCTATTTGTTTGCCTTTTGAAACATCAATATCCTTTTTTGATTTTTTACCACTAGAGGTGTTACCTTCATCTAAAGCCATAATAAGATCTTCCTCATAATTTTTTGAAGCATCCTCATACATAGTATTACCATAATCCAAACCATCATTTGTACAATCATCTTCAAGGTGACAAATATTTCCACATCTAAAACACTTAAGCACAAAAAATCTATTCCTCTTTTCTTTTCCTTCATTTTCTTTTAGAAACAACATCTCATTTCTATCATCACTTGAAGAAATTCCATCATTACTACTAGAACACTTACTTGCTTTGTTTGTGTAGAAATTTTTCTTGTGTTTTTGGAAGTACCTCTTCCCTTGACTATTTTGCTCATTTATGTTCTTCCTTTGATACCTGTGCTTCTCAGATTACCTGTGCTTATAATATTTTTTTTCTTCATCACAATCATCATTGGATTTCGGACAGTTAGTAGCATAGTGACAAAACTTTCCACAATTGAAAAATTTAATAGATTTCATACCTTTGTGCTTTCTTGATAACTTGCCTTTCCTACTGTAGTTTGCTTCTTCATCACTAGAAGACTCATCACTGTCTTCTTTTTGTTTACCCTTGGACTTCTTGGTAGCTTTGAAATCTACCTCCTTCTTAGGATCAGGTACCACTTTAGTTCTTAACTCAAAAGCTACAAGTATACTATGAAGCTCATCCTTTTTAAATTTATCCAAATCCTTGGCTTCCTCAATAGCTGAAATATTTTCACTAAATATATTTGGAAGAGACCTCAAAATTTTATCACAAACATCATTTTCAGCAAGCTTAAGACCTAGTTCCTTCATGGAATTAATAATCTCATCCATATGAAGCATATAGTCACTAATATTTTCTTCATCATTCATCTTTATTTGTTCAAACATACCTTTGTAATATCTCAATTTTACTTTTCTGACATTTGCATCACCTGTATGAACCACTTTCAATTGATCCCACATTTCCTTTGTTATATTACAATGAATCACCTTTGTAAGATCTGCTTTTTGTAGACCTTTCAGAATTGCATTCATTGCCCTTGAATTGCTGTGATGTAGAAGTTTCTCATCTATTGTAGTAGGAGGAATATTTGGAATAGTGTACCCAAAATCAACTGCTTCCCAAACTTCATTTCTAAGAGCCATTAGATGAACCTCCATCTTTATGCTCCATAGACCAAAATTTGTCCCATCAATAATAGGTGATGAATTACAACTTGTAAAATCCATTGAGTTCTTTTCAAGCTTTTACTTCAAGCTATGAAACTCTTTAGAAGGAACCTACTCTGATACCAATTGAAGAACACAAGCTTATACTGAGAGGGCGGGTGAACAATATAATACCACTTTTTAAATTTTTCCTTTTACTTCAGAAAGTAATGCAATGAACTAATAGCAAAATAAAAGCAGTAATCAAACTAGTGTACAAGTCATCACACAATTGAGACACCAATATAACATGGTTAACCCAAGGTGGGCTACTCCACAGAGAAAATATTTCACCAAATTTTCTCAATCAAATCCTTTGGAAATCCTTCCCAATTGCAATGTTTATGGACTTCCTGTCCAAAGGAGAATATTTCCCGTAATAAAATATTTATGAGCCTCCTACCCAAATAAGATGTCCTATCCCCCAAAGAAGTATTTATGAGCCTCCTGCCCAAATGAGATGTCCTTTATCCCAAAGCTCTAGAAATTATACTTTAGAAGATCACTGCCTCTTCTATCACTAATAGGTGGAACTCCTTTCCACATAAGACGTCATGTCCTCCTTGCTCTAGCTCTAGAGACTTCTATCCTCACTAATCACCTCCATAGCTGCTCATCAACACCTATACTAAACATAGTTAGTTGGTCCAGCACAAGTCCTCTCAAACTCTATCATAAATATGCACCAAACTCAGTCCTCTAGTCTAGCACAAATCTGCTCTCAAATATCTATCAAATCTATCCCAAGATTAAGCCAAATGCTTGAACAAATCAATCACAACTGCTCACAAGTCTCCATCAAGACTTCATCAAATATGTCCACAAGTTCTTCAATAAGAACCTATCCAAATAAGTCCACAATTTCTCCACAAGAACCTATCCAAATCAGTCCACAAGTTCTCCACAAGAACCTGTCCAAATCAGTCCACAAGTTCTCCATAAGAACCTGTCCAAATCTATCCTAGCAATCTCACCAAGAACTTGCCCAAATAAGCTCAAGCAAATTTACCAAGAAACTTGCCCAATGTGAACACACAAAGAGAATTTTTAGAGACCCAATGTGTTTCATCCAATCATATCAAATCAATCTCATAGAAGCATAAAGAGAATTGTTAGAGACTCAATATGTTCTATCCTTCAACTCTCAATCTCAACTCAAATAAATCTCATATAAGTAGTATACTTTCACAAGATCTTGAACCACAACCCAACAATTTTCAATAATTCAATATAAAGGAATCAACTCCTCCAACATAGAACCATAACTTGCTATCAAACCCTAGCCAAGTTAGTTTTCAAGAACTCAAAGCAATCTCTCTCTAAGCATAAAAAGGGGTTCAAGATATTTCCAACTTCTCTCAAATAGGAATGCTCAACTTAACCACACAACCAT
Source organism: Wollemia nobilis (assembly GCA_028583015.1). Lineage (NCBI taxonomy): Eukaryota > Viridiplantae > Streptophyta > Pinopsida > Araucariales > Araucariaceae > Wollemia > Wollemia nobilis. The sequence continues at coordinate 9,785,970 of JAQPPZ010016690.1, read as the reverse complement.
GTTTATCAAGCAAAGTACAACTTGATAAAATCAAATTGCAAATGAGTAAGCCCAAATCATGTATCAAGTAAAGCAAAACTTGATCAACTCAATCTCAATGGAAGCAATCTCAAAACCAAACTCTTAACAACCAAAAAAATCAATTAGGGTTTCAAAAACTTATAGCAATGGCATATGCTTCTCACTAAAAAACCCTAAAGTAAACTTCAAATGCTTCCACTCTCATAAACCAGAATTATGCAATAACTCATAAACTCATCATGATCTCATAATGCATAATCAATACTTGCACTTTCAGAAAATAAGATCCACTCCAAATAAGGAAACTTAATTTAATCCTTTTCACTCCAAACTTATTTTTAAAAAACCATCAATCAATAATAACCATGGAAGAATGTTCCCATACCTTTACTTTGATGAAGAAGGAGAACTCAAAATCTATCACAACACTAAATCTCAATTTGCCACAAATTAGAGTTAGCAATAATGGAATAATGCACAATGATGAGAGTCCTAATAACACCTTATCACTCCAAATCATCAATAATAAAAACTCACAAATATACATATCAACAATATTCCTTTACACCTTATAACTCCTACTTAATATATCACAAAATAAATTCAACCTCAAAAATAATTACAAGAGAATATCCACTCAATAACTCCAAAGGCTTTCTAACCCCAATATGACATTAAGCACAATTATTCCTTAAACCCTTATAACTTCTAAAATACATTTACTTCTAAATGCATTTACCACATAAACATTAAGAATCAATAATAACAATGTCAAAGAAATATTTCTTTTTAACCTTATACCTCCATCCAATTACCAACAATAATTTGCCAAGTCAAATCAAATATTCCACATTATCAAAAAAATATCTACCTTGGCCAAAAATAAATTCTCCAACCTTAGGAGAAGTGTGGAGACACCAACATAAGCACCAAAGCACTTCCTCCTCCAAAATCATGGTCCAAGGCAACTGTTGTACCACGTGCACAATAATCCATGATTAAAAATGAAACATGCCCGACGTGAATCGATCTTGACACCTCTGCCTAGCGAGCACCTTCGCTCCACTGCCTCCATCATTGGAGCACAAGTTCCCAATGAAAATCTCAAGAGCCACTCATCGTTTCACCTTTCCTTTGCTCACAAAAATTAAAGACAAACATATTTGTATTCCTCACATGCATACAAAATTGAAACTTAAACATAGAGCAATATGAAACTCAAAAATCATAAAGCAATCCGAAATCAAAGGTCACAAAGCAATAAAAATTTGAAGGTAATCGCTTCAATAGGAAGTGCTTAAAACCTTAGGAAATAATGCCCTTTAATATTCTTTCATCCCATGTAAATTGACGTCGGTGCTCCTTTCAAACATTGCGTTTTTCATCCCATGACGTTGACAAGGTAAGTCTTTTACATGAGCGTCGCTAAGGATTTAGAAACCCTTTCAATAATAATTCTTAAATTAATAATTATTATTTTTTTAATAATAAACTTAACTTAAAACCTTTTCAAAGGTTTGAGTTAATTTATTTATTAATAATAAAAATGGAATTTTAAGGTTTTTTCAAGGAGAAAAACCTTTTCATTAAGCCAAGATGGTTTTAAGAAAAACCTTTAACCTTGTCACCATGGTTCTAATAAAAACAGTTAAACAAACATCATGGAAATTTCAAGATCTTTTTGGCACCAAACTCTTTTTGACATCAGCACAAATTCCTTTTGACGTCAACACAAACTTCTTTTGACATCAATGACAACTCACAAACATGAATCTAGGCAACATATCCAAAATTGCCAACATATTCGACAACGGAAATGAATCCTTGGGTGTTGCATTATTTAGGTCTCTGAAATCTATACAAATATAGATTATTCCATCAAGTTTTCCTATGAGCACCATATTTGATACCCATTATGGATAGTTAATGAAGATTACAAACTCTACACCCAACAACTTTTGTAGCTTATCTTTCACCATTAAGGCTACTTTTGGATGCATCTTTCTAAGCTTCTTCTTGATTGGCTTCTTCGTCAAATCTAGTGAAATATTATGAGTAACCAATTTTGGGTCTATATTGGGCATGTCTTTGTATGTCCAAGTGAAAATATTATGTCTCTCTTTCATTAGAGGGATGATGGTGGCACACTCATCTAGAGTGAGACTCTCTCTAAATTTAACCTTCCTTGAAATAGTAGGATCACTGTTGATATCCACATAGAAGGTTTCCTCCACTGACATGTGCGATCCCTCCTCAAGCTGATGAGGTGTAGGAATCAAATGGATGTCATTAGTTGGGTTAATAGGTTCCACATCGAAATCACCCTCAACATGATAGATATCATAAGCACAACCTGGTGCAAAATAAAATGGTTGTAGAATTTCTTTGCTAGGGAAGAAATCTTCAGGCTCAATGGGTGAGTCAGTGCGATCCCAGTCGATAGAATCTACATTTAAATGCAATGTTTTGGATGGATCTACTATATTATGGAGTGGAGTGGTAAAATCAATGGATATGATATTGATGGAATGGAATTGATCTCCAGGACCACATGGACAAACATCTATGTCACCGGCATAACTTCCATACCTGATATGGCTGTATCAGCATGAGCACAAATGGATCCTCTCTATGTATACTATAGATGACTAGGTCCTCTCTATGCACTAGTTGCAATATGGGATCATTCATCTCAAGGAGCTCTATATACATATGCGGATAAGGAAACACCATGTGATAGATCACATCGAAGTTTTATGGTCTTCCCCTAAGGCAAGGATTGATATTGATATCTCTACGCATGTTCTCAACCATATAAGGTGTATTATGGTTACGTAGGTATGGAGTTCCTAGATAGGATCTCTCCAAATCATCTTCTTCAATGCTGTTATAATACAATCCTTCATTTGCCCCCACTAGAATGAGAAATTTGTAAAAATGTGGCCCCATATAGGCTATTTCCTTATCACTATCATCATTGTCTAGTAAAATTGGATATAAGCATCATAAATATGATACTACCTCATAAACCAGCTCAGCCTTACCCCCTAACTAAGTTTCGGGTGAGGACTCACTATCCACCAAGATATTTTCATGATACATCTCAGGTGGCACTATGGTGACATAAGACACCATTCAGCTATCCCTCTAGAATGCTGAAGGATTAGGATGATATGGGTTGAAATCCAAATCGTCCCCCAGACTACAATACAAGTGATCTAAGGATGTTGTGAGCAAATCATCTTGTCCTTGTATCTATAACCCCAATTCGAACTTATTAGTTGCTATCTGATAACGCGGCTCAAGCGGAGTCCTACATCCTTGTTCAAAAATACCAAGGCCATATCCATACCAATGATATAACTCAAAAATATACATGGAGTACTTTGGGTTGGATAGATAATGAAAATTTACTATGAAAGGTTTGTCATCATCTTCATCCATGGGCGTTCATGTTGGAAGTTGATCCAACCTAGCATAGATGAAGTTAATCTGATTGGGTGGCTCTCCCAATGGCACTCCTAATCCAATTAGAAAATGATGAGCATGCAGTCAGCCCATCTCTTGTGCAATCTCCATAATCAAAATGAATGTTACATTCTACACAATATACTCATCTAAACCTATGTTGGTGAGATTTACAATCACCCGTAGTGTGGATGACCCTACTAATGATGCAGAAGAGGTAGGTTGAGGTACCTCCTTGGATCTGTCTTGGGCTTATTCCACTTCCATAGGAGTGGGAGCCTCATTGGTGATTGGTTTGGGCATATGCTTCTTTTCCTTTTTTCCCATGTTCACATTTAGCTTCCTTTCATCCCAAAGCATTTTTTATGCAATCAGTTTCAAAGAAGTAGTAGTAGTGTGCTCAGATCTACGTGATACAGATGTCGATGGTTGAGCATGCACTATTGGTTTTCCTTCAGGATTATTAAATAGTGATGCAGGTTGGACATCTAGGTGCATTTATGGGAGTATGAAACCCCAAAGAAAATATGCTAGGTTCACAAACTTGAAAGGTTCTTCGTATGATGAAAATATGTGAACGATTCCTCATGCAGATATTTTACACATTGATGTAATATAGAGGGAACCCAACACATTTATCAAATCCAAGGCCTCCCGAGTAGGATATTATATTTGCATGGTGCCCTTGATCACATGACACATCATAGAGATGGTATTTACACCTACCTAAATAGGTAGGATGATTGTGCCAATGGTCAAGCATAGGGCATCATTAAATGCTCTTAATATGAAGGTGGTGGGCACAATATGTGATTTGGGCAGCTTTATATGACTCAATGCATTGGTTGTTATTATATTGATTGATGAACCAATGTCAATCAAGACCCTCTTGAATGGCATGTGATTAACACATGGAATTATATGCAATGGTAGGTCAGCCGTATCTGTAGGAACCGTCCTGATTTCATGATCATAAAATTGGATCATAGGCTCCTGGCACTGTTGTACATGTACCACAAAATTGATAAATTCTTGAGCATCTTGATATTGTACTTTGATAGACCTTAGAATGTCCATGAGTCTCCCTATGCCTAGGGGACTATTTTATTAGTTCATATATAGACAACTTCGTCGGATTTATTTGTAGGTTTTGGACCAACTTGATCCGTATGGTCACCACCAGTCTCATTGGTAGGCTTAGAATATTTTGAGTTGGTCGTTGATTCAAAATAGCTTGTATCCTAATGGGAGCATGAGTTTTATTCATTTTCTCATATATCCCATGTCTAGTAACAACATTCACTATGCCTACGAACCCCTAGGTATGTGGTTCGACACACACTTGGTTGACCTAGCCAACATTGTTTCATGGTGTCTCATGGTTTGGTAATGGATTTTTATAAATTCCCATGTTTTGGTTGTTGAGAACCAATATATTATATGGCACTACAAGCTCACCCTTATTGATCATATTCTACACAATATGTTTGAAGTACCAACACACTTTGCTGTCGTGGTCCTTCACATGATGAAAGATGCAAAATAGGTCATCCAGATACCTCTTTTACTTAGGTTGATTAGGATCAACAAGCTTAACATCAAGCAGTTTGATTGCCTTAGCCTCACATAACTGATGGAATATTGATTTCAATGATTTCGTCAAAGGTGTGAATTGGTGAGGTGGGTGTTGTTCTTATTTTCTGCCCTTTATTATTGCACTTTTCATACTATTTAGGAGGAGGTTGGGCCTGATAATTCTACTTTTTTTACCCCTTATCCTCTCTCTGGAGGTTTAGAACCACCTGATTTACATGGGCCTACTTGCCTTGATGTTTCATGGAGCTCTTATTGTAACCTTCCTTCCTATTCTTGAGCTTCAAGTTACCTTCTTGTAGCTTGATATCCTCAATTAATTTGGCTTGCACCAAAGCTTCCTCGAATGTTGGATACTACAACAGTTGCAATAATAATGAGATGTGCTTGGCACAAATCTTGGTGAACATTCATGATAGTTTTGTAGTAGGAATAGGGAATGGTAGCTTTACCATAAATCTCCTACACCTCTTTCTATAATTTTCAATTGGCTCGTCATCGTGCTGAGCTAGCATAGCCAGATCAAAAAGGTTAGCCTATTTATTGATACCAAAAGAAAAGCATTCAAGGAAAGTGTTAGCCAGCTACTCAAAACTAGTGATATTGTGCTTCTTTAGCTAATTGAACCACTCTCAGGCTAGGCCTAAGAGGGTTGTGATGAATTTACGCAACAAAAAGGCATCATTTCTTGGAAACATGCATCTTGAAAGCTTGTGACATGCTCTTGTGTGTCTTCATCACCTTTAAATTTATCTAACCTGGGCATGTCAAAATGCTTAGGATATGCTAGAGTAGCTACCGAGGGGTCCAAAGGCTCATTATGAATCTTTCTTAATGTCAACTTTTGAAGAACCACACCTTGCCTCTCAATTACTTTTACCTTCTTAACTAAGGCCTTATAGGCCTGCAAGGATAGAAATTCCTCCTCCCTAAGCTGATGAGGGGGCTATCTTGGAGGTACTTTTTTCCTTTGTCAAGGGGGAGGACGTTGCTCTTCCTCCTCAATTTGGGAGTCTTTAGGATACTCTTGATTATTTCCCTCTCCCTCTTCTTCCTCATATTGTTGTTGCCTCTCATATTCGAATGGTGGTGGTCATTCTCTTTATAGGTCACTAATATGAGTGTGAGCGTCTCTCCTGCTACACATAGGCTTGTGACTTGTGAAAAATCCTTCCTCTAAATGTGCTTTTTGTTCTCCATGTGAGTGTATAGACCAGCCCTAGCTAGCCTATCCTCCTGCTCTACACATTTATTTTGGGAAAGGATGTGTTCCTCACGCATGCACTACTCATATAATATCTATCTAACAAGCCTTTGTGCCTGAATATTCTCATCTTCGATGCACTGTCTCTCTAGGCAAGCATCCTCCAATTGATCTTGGAGGAGCTGTCATCGCTGCTTGGATACAAGTTTGTGTGATCTATCAAGGTGATCGGTCATAACAAGCCTTTGGTATGCATGCTCCATGCGAGCAACATTACTGGTTATGTACCCATATGATTGATTTATGATGCTTTTGCCTTTGTCCATGAAGATAATATTGGCATCCTACTGAGCCTTATACTTTATGCCACCATGTGTGGATGGTGTATGTGTCACAGGAGGGTGCTTGGAATCCTCTCCATGCTCTCTAGTAGTCCTAATAGAACTCATGATATGCTCACTCAAGGCATGAGTGGGTGGAGTCGAAGTATTATAGCCTAGATGCTCAAGTATTCTACCTATACCATCCAACTATATGGATCTCCACCACTCATGTGGTGGTGTGCCATTGGCTCCCACCTTGGCCATATCAATAGTGATATTTTGAGGTTCACTATGTGTAGGAGTTTGCATAGGCCTATGCTTAGTGGTAGCCCTATCTACATGCCCCTGAATGGGTGAGTCTCAATCCCATATGTACTTTAAATGTGGATCCATGGATCCTCCTACAGACCTATGATGTAGGGGTACCAACTTGGATCCCTGTATAAGATACTCTTTGACTAATCCTATGGACATGCATGCAATGTGATCTTGGTAATGGCTTCTGATTGGAACACCCTCATGCTAAGAGGCTCCATGCTCTATTATATATCTATAAGAATGCATAGAAGCTCCTCTATCAAGGGTATTCTTTATAGGTTCGCCTCATGTTAAATTGTCTCCTCTAATGCTCACCGAATGACATTCGAGAAGTGCATGTGGGTGAGGGTTCGACATATATTATGAATTTATCGAGGCTTGGTCATTGGCATCAGGATTATACCTTTTTCGACCACCCCATGTCTCCACCATGGAGCACCTAGTGTCTATATTTATTCTTTATCACACAAAAAAGGCATACAATGGTGATTATATTGTATTAATTTTTAAATGTGAGCCCTAAATTTTTTGATGTTGTTTCAAATTTGTTGTGTCAGTAAAGAAACTCCTTATTGTGTTTGAAATCTTATTAGATGATATTCTCAATTTAATTGGCTTTCACCTTTATACTCCTAGCTTGAAAACTTGGCTATGAACTTCAAGTCATGTAATCCAACTGATAATGTGTGGTAATGAAGCCCACACACGGTCAGGGAGCACAGGTCCTCCTAGATCCTCACCCATTTTCCCCCAATCAAAGTTATACCCTTCGAAGAGAATACATGCAAATTTTCTAGGGTACGAAAGGTTCTCAGATCTGGTATTGGTCTAGTATACAAGGGTATGTAGGATTTGGGTCAATGGATGGAAGTCATCTCCACCATCGTTGAACCCTACTAGTGGTTGGATGTCACTCCTAATTCACTAGTGTTTAACTAAAACGTGGTGTGTGTGGTTATTTTTAATCTTTGCATAGAAAGTAAAATGCATAATACAACATGAATGATTATTTCCTACATGGTATGAAAAAATAAATATTTCATTTTCATAGAATGCATGCTATATCCTATATGACTTTTTGACAATGCAAATTACGATGATATAGCCTCAGATTGAGCCTCAAGAATGCAAAAAAAATACACAATTTAAACCTATCACACTAGATTCTAGGGTGGAATACACTTAGAGGTCCGATGTTCCTAGCAGCACCTAGCCAAACTCAAAAAAAAGAAACCCTAAGACCTAATTCATTTCTCTTTTTTTGTGTCTTAATTAGATTTCCCGTTTTCTACTTTTTGGAAAACACAGATAGAATAAAAAAGTACAGAGAGTGAAAAATGGGGCCTACCTCAGGTCCTCATCCAATAAATCTTTGGCTCCTAGATTTCTATTGTGTCTACTATGAACTGTAGATCTGATGCATGGTTTAGACTACAGATCATGTTTTTAAGTCATGGGCCAACAATAAGACCATAGTTGTAACCTACAGTTTGCACCTGATATCAAAAAAACATAGGGATCAGAGATCAGTTGCATAAATTGCAAATTTTTGCCATAATCATATTTTGGCCTATCCAAAAATCATGCACCTATATAATACATCAATCGAAATCAACATAAAAGAATAAAATGATAAACAATATTACATATAAAAATAAAATGGATGTTTCTCGATTACAATTATGCCCCTCTTAGGGTCACCCAGATGTTGATACAATTGATACAATTCCAAAGCCCCCAATAGGGTAGGTACAATACTAAGGCTCTCTAAATAGTCACAAATTTCTCTAAGGTGGAGTTGACCATCTTCTTCGCATTGAGAAAGGAATTAAATGATTGAATCTCCTTAAAATCTATTTCCTACGATCAAGAAACAACACAAAAGCATTAAACAGATATGCAGCCTATCATGATGAGGCCCTTTGAGGAAAATATCCATAAAGATGTCATAACAAATATGAAATCAAGAAGATGAATAAAACATATTAAACTTGTGCAAGATTCATAGATTCATGAATATTGTTAGAAATATGAAAGTAGAAGGGGCAACTATCTATCTATTGAATCAATTGCATGGAATAAAACAAGATAGCATGAAAATAATCCATTGATGTCCTACTTGCTATGATGAATTAAACTTATTATAATCCCTAATTAAGATATTAGGAGTCTCTAAAAAACCAAAGAAACCATTAAAATGACTAATCTAACCTAATTAAGCATACTAAAATAGAAGTAATAAGGAGATCTGTCACCTATTGCAAACCATAGCTCTGATGAGCGGTCTACACTGTACACTATGATTGTCAACCATGGTGAACAATCAAGTGGTTTTTTCCTCCAAATATAGGACTATGGGCTTGATCCTCCTTGTCAAATTGATGATCAAGGGTCACCTCAATGTCCTTTGATAGGTTTTGCAATTGAATTCCACAATTGGGCTTCTGTTTTCTTGAATTAGCATTTCTTGGCATTCTAGCTCCTTAGGGAACCCATGGCACAAATTGACATGATGCTTGATGAATTGGCAAGTGAATGGCAACTAGGATCTCTTAGTGTATTCAAATGAGTCTACAATCCGACAGGGCTTCGCTGCTCTAATATCCAATGCATTCTTTGATAGTTTACCCTAATTCTGAGGGGTACTTATAGGACTACCCAAGGGCTAGGGGTGGCTTCATGGAGAAGCCAAGATCAAGAAGAGGTAGTTGGGATAGTTGAATTGGAAGCCTATGGAATCTTCCATCCTTCAACTACCTTCTTCTAGATCAAATGGCCATTCCAACTGATTTGGCTTAGATGAAGGCAAACTAAACTTTAGTTTAGACCACATGTCACAACTGCGGCCTAGATTATAGACTATAGGTCTTAACTGTGGTTCAAATTTTAAACCATAGGTCTCTGCTATGGTTCAGACTGATTAGGCCAAGGATCCCAAATTGAGTGGTTATAACCACTACTCTATCTTGGATTCTATCCAATATCTTCCATATGGTCTTGTACCATGTCCCATATGAGTTCTTGCCCTCAACATGATGCGTTTTAGGTGTCTATAGGGACATGCAATGTGTCCCTTCCATACTATATCATTGTATCAAATATGTTCACAATGGATTGGTTCACTGCATCCCTACTGATGGTGATACATTCAAATTTTGCAATTTTATCGCTCTTCCACAAGGTCCATCCCTATCATCCACACAATTCAGTCCCAGTTTGTGATGTTCTCTTTATACCATATTTCCATCATCTTCGTATTAATATTCCACTCCTAATTTGAGTGATATACCCTCATATTCCTCACATCCACCTCTGATTACTTGTGCTTCCACTACCCCCACATTTTCACACCTTCCTTCATCTTCTTCACATGAACCATTCTCCCCATTCATCTTTTCATCTACATCATCACCAACTTCATATTATACACACCTCCTATTATTCCTACCCATATATATCTTCTCATAACTTTGTACCTTATTATTCATGGTCACGAGTCATCCCTATGATGCAAAACACATATTCTATTCCAATATCTTAGTTCACACGTGCAAACCATCCCATCACGGGAACACCTACTGAATACTATGAGTGGACACATCATGTCACTCGAATTGATGACCAATTAGCTCTCCTCCTGATTCATCTACTTCACCTTCTCCTCCACCTACATAAATACTATTGCCATATTCACCATATAGGGGTTCTTACTCCCAACTTGAGCATTAGGTTCCTTATTTCTCTATACTCATGACCACACCTAATCCTAGTGAGTATGACATACGCAATGCTCAGGTTATCTCACCCACCATCCAGTCCACTTAGGAATTTGGTCAACCCCATGCTATACCCATGACTACTGGGGTAGTTGTAACTCTTGGTCCACCTAAAAATTGCACAAATTTTATATATGAGGTACTTGACTCATTTGTGGAACCTCCAATGCCTCCACCACCATAAACCAAATTTTATGATAATCTTGATCATATGCCAAATCCTAAATTTTATTGGCACTATCTTCATATGTACAATTGGAATGGTTACATACTAGGGAGTTATGAACAAGGGTGTCACACCCTTATCCATACTCCTTTATGAAATCTTATATACCACTCTGGAATTGGTTACCATCTTGTAGGAATTAGCATCCTTGAGGATGATTTTCATCTTCTTAATCTTGCCCCCTCAAGGTCCTTTCTGATGATGAATTTGAGCTTAATTTTCGTATTGAATTTTTGTCCCCTCAATATATGGTTGACATTCCATATGCTTTCTTCCATTCATCTCCACCGCATGTGGAACCTCCTTCCTATAAGGTTGAAGTTTTTGCCAATTAATTTATCGAGCTATCACTCAATCCATCCTTTCCAAATATTTTTTCTTATTCACCTCCACTAGATACTCCCTTCATGCATTTTCACACACTACCACATACTCGTTGCTTCTACTCTCATTCTCCTTTCCCACCCATGGTCTTGCTTCCTAGCCTCAATCAACCATTTCTAGGTTCATCCTCATCATCTTTTTATTCTTCACCAGCATTGTCTTCAACATCTACTATATCTAGTGTGTCTGTTAACATGATATATATTGATTATACACCCCAATTTGCTATCCAAATCATCCCAATTACATCCCACTACCTATTACCAATTTTTTTCATTTTAACAATATTTCAGCCACATCATTGCCCATTGATTTCTTACCATCATCTCAATTATTACAGTTTACTAATGCAACTTTACCTTCTATTCCACCCCATTTACCTTGGATCAATCATATGGATTTTTATCTAGATGAAGAATTCCAACTTCCTGATGTCATTGATGATCTCCACCTCATCCAATGCTTTCTTAACTCCATGATGGTTCTTACATGCTTATCGAGGATTCCATTGATGTTGACATTGGTGACAATCTTGATTACCCCCATATTTTCCAACTTGCAGCTAGTCTTTTTGCTAATGAATACATTCTTTTAATTGCTTTCCTTTGAAACTACATAAATGTATTTGCATGGTCCTACATGAATATTCCTAACCTTGATCCATATTTATTTGTGTGTAACTTAGTCTTTGATGATAATGCCAAACCTATAAGATAAAATTTGCATTGAATGCATCCCACCATTGCTCTAATGGTTAAAGAGGAGTTACAAAAACTTCTCTATGTTGAGTTCATACAACCAATCTATTATCTTGAGTGGGTTTCAATCATGGTTCCCATAAAAAATCCAAGGAGGGTATTCACATATGCACTAATTTTAGGAATCTTAATAAATCTTGTCCCAGGTACAATTTTCCACTTTCTAATATTGATACATTGGTTGATGCCATAGCAGGACATGAAATACTATCACTCATGGAAAGTTTTTCTAGCTATAATCAAATTCATGTCAACCCATACGACTAGCATAAAACATCTTTCATGATTCCTTAGGGGATATTTTGTTACAATATCATGCCCTTTATCTCAAAAATGTTGGGGTAACCTATCAACACACAATGACATGCATATTTCATGACTTCATGCACAAAACTATCAAATACTATATTGAAAATCTTATAGCTAAATGTAAAACACGTTGCCAACATCTCGAGGACCTATGCCAAATTTTTGACCACCTCCTATAATATAACATGTGATTAAATCCAAAAAAATATGTCTTTTGTGTTACCTCAAGCAAAATATTGGGTTTTATTGTCTCACAATGTGGCATCAAAGTTTACCCTCAAAAATTCAAGGCTATCATCAATATGCCTCCCTCTTCGAATCTTAAAAAACTATGTAGCTTGTAGGGATAAATCTAGTCTATTCGGTGATTTATCGCCCAACTCTCTAAGTTTCAGAAATTCAATCATATCCTTCAAAAGGGGGTCCCTTTCAAATGGGACAATCAATGTTAAGCTGCTTTCGATACCATTAAATCTTACCTCACATCTCCATCATTTCTATCATTGCCCCATCCTAACCGAACTTTTCATCTATACATATCTGCTACCAATTTTTCATTGGGTACACTTCTCACCCAGAAGAATGAGAAGAACCATGAACATGTCATATACTATATCAGTCACACATTGGTAAGTTACAAGACAACCTATTCTTACATTGAAAATATTTGTCTTGTCGTTGTCTTTGCCACAAAAAAATTGTAACATTATATGATCAATCCCACCCTTATGTGGTAGCCCATAATAATCTACTTCATTACATGATGGGTAAGAGCTACCATAACAGTCGCATGGCCAAATGGATTATGCTTCTCACTTATTTTGATCTCAAGTTCATTAGTCAAAAATCCATCAAAGACCAAGTCATTGCTAATCAGCTCGTTGAAGCACCTTTATCGAGCGATACACCACTACTCATTAAAATTCTTGATGATTTTGTGTTTCATACTACTAAAGCTAAGAAACCTAGAGAACCTAAGTCAACCAATGATTTAACCCTCTTTTTTATGGCTCTTATTGTGAGCATGGATGAGGTGTAGGCATAGTCCTTTTTACACTATAGGGGGAGCCCCTCGCCTTTTCCTTCAAGTTAGGCTTTCCTTGCACCAACAAAAATTCCAAACACGAGGCTCTTATCCTTACCTTAAGCAAGTAATATCCATGCAAATTTGGCATTTATAAATATTTGGTGACTCCCTTATCATTGTGAATCAAATGAAGGGAGAATGGTAATTTTGTTGACCCATCCTTTAGTAGTATAAGAAAGTTTCTAAATACCTACTTGATCAATTCAAGTGGTATGACATCACTACTTCTCCACACTCCACAAATCATTTCATTGATACTATGAATTCTCTAGGTTCACTCATCCTATAAAATCCACATTCCAACACAATTCACTTGTCCATTCACACCCTTTTCCATTCAGCCATCCCCATAGCTCCACATTCTCATGATGATGGCATCAATATTGTACAAATTGAATCACATGACCCATGGTTATACCAAGTCAAAGATTACATAAAAACTTAGTATCCTCCCATTGGATTTGAATCACAATAAAAAACAATATTTCAAGTAGTGAGCAATTCACTACATATTATTGGGAGATATCCTTTACAAGCACAGTCATGATGGCATTCTACTATGCTATCTTGAACCACACGAGGCCCAATGTGTTATCCAAGAAGCTCACAATAGCACTTGTGGTGGCTATTTCAATGGCATGGATATTACCAAACACATTCTATGTATGGGATAATATTGGCCCATAATGGAGCACAACTATTGTGAATACATTAAAAAGTATGTCAAATGCCAACACCATACTAATCTCATGCATTTGCCTTTTTAGGCTTTACAAACCATTCAATGAATGTGGCTCTTTTCGCAATGGGGTTTGTATATTATTGGTAAAAACCCACATCATATAGCAATCATAAATTCATCATCACAACCATAGAATACTTCACAAAATGGGTTGAATCCATCCCTCTAGTCCAAATGGTAGGCCCTAAAATCATCAACTTTATCACTCAACACATTATTTATCACTTTGGAATTCCATCCAATATCATATCTAACAATGGTACACCATTCAAGAACAAGAATATTAACATATGATGTGATAAATTCCATATTTAAAATAGCTTCTCTACCCCATACTACCCCTCTGGTAATGGCCAAGCTAAAGCTATAAACAAGACTATTTACGTCATTCTTCACAAGACTATTGTAGAATCACACCACGATTGGCACAATAAAATACCATTGGCCTTATGGGCCTATCACACAATAATTCATACTCCAACTAGGGCAACCCCATTTAATATTTTATATGGTGCTAAAGCCATCATGCCTTTGGAGCTTTAAATTCCATCATTATGGGTATCTATGCAATAATTCATTGATGATGACGTTGTTCGTCGAGACATATTAGACCAGTATACCCTTTTATATGAACATCACATCCATGCCATTGAACATACATGAATTATCAAGATAACCTCCATCGTTCCTATAATTCTAAGGTATATCAATGTGAATTTCAAATTAGGGACTTTGTACTTAAATATAACCAATAGATTACCAGCCAATCGTACCATCTTCGTAAAAAAATTACACCTAATTGCTTGGGTCCTTATATTTTTACCCATAAATTTGGTTTTGGGTATATCATCTTACCAATATTTAAGGTCTTGTTGACCTTGTGCCCATTAACATTATACATCTTTGAGCATTTTACACCTAAGTGTTTGAAGAACACAAGCTTATACTGAGAGGGGGGTGAACAATATAAGATTAAAATTTTACTTTTCTTTCCAAATGATAACAACAATAATATCAATGCAGTAAATGAAACAATACATAAATCATCACACATATGAGAGACACAGATTTAACATGGTTCACCCAATGTGGGCTACGTCCATGGAGAAAATATTTCTTATAAATTTTCTCAACCAATCTCTTGGGAACCAATTCCCTATTACAAGTTTATGGGCACCAAGCCAAAGGAGACACAAATACCCTATGCTCAAGTTCATGGACCTTTATCCATAAGAGACCTCAAAATCCTCTGCTATGGTTTGTGGACCTCTATCCACAGGAGACACCAATCCCCTCTACTCTTATACTTTTATAAAACCTTCTCAACTTTGCTCACAACTCTACTCAAATTTACTCACAAAAACCTTCTCAAATATGCTCATAAAACCTGCTCATAAGACCTGCTCAAATCTGCTCATAAGACCTGCTCAAATCTACTCATAACATTTTTGGTTCTTGCATACAAACAATGCTTAAATCTAAACATAAACAACATACAAATTTACTTCATAAATATGATTTATAATTTTTGCACTTTCATTTAAGATTCATCCAAAGCAATGCACAATTATATTCTCAAACACTTGCACTTTTATTCCCATTATCATTCAATACTCATCCACAACTTGTTCTCAAACCCTAGCTCATATATTTCCAATTTCAATCAATACTCATGCACAACTTATTCTCAACTTCAATCAATCACTAATGCACATCAAATCAATCCTTATATCTCCACCATATGATATCAAAAATATTTTCCTTAAGAAAAACCACCTTGATAAAGAAATCAAATCACCATACCTCTAAATTTTCCTTGATGAATATGTGCCCTCAAAAACCTATCTCAAAATAACTCCCTTTCTTTGGCCACTTCAAAACAAATTAGCAAAACTCCTTTTCAAATAATCCACATAAAACCCTTTCAAATTATGTGCACAAGAATACCTAAAAATAATGCCCTATAACTCCTTTTTGGTTTCACAAGATAAATCTCTTAAGAATAAACCAAAACCCTCAAAATATCATGCAAAAATACAATCAAAAAAAAGCCACAATACACCTTATGTCTCCTCTCTAAAATGCAAAAATTACAATTTCAAAAAAATCCACAATACACCTTATATCCCCTTTTCTCACATGCAAAAATATCCCTTATATTCCCTCTTTCAATCATGCAAAATATATCCCTTATATTTCCTCTTTATAATATTTGCAAAATAAAAGTCTTCATTACATACACCCTTATAACTCCTATTTGAAAAATAAAAGACTTTATAACACACACCCCTTATGAATCCTATTTGCAAATAATCAAAAACATTTATAAATACCTCACATAAAAATTTTGTTGGCATAGATGAGAATTGACCCTCTGACCTCTAGCACCCAAACGCCGATCATGACCACTTGGGATAACCAGGTGGATGAGACTTCAAATGCACATTAACTCCTTTATCTTCTTCTTTGTCACACTTCCCAAAATACAACACATCAAAATTGGCACCGACAAAAATCAAACCGTGAACCTTCTCTCATGCAGTGTCCTCACACAAAGCTAGTGACCAGCTGGGATACACTAGCAAGTGTGACTCAAAAGGAAAATTTCAAGGATTTATCTTGATTTTTGTGCCTTCACTTCTATCATTCGCTTGCTCACCCAAATATTATTCCTGATCGTGCATTCGATATTTCTCATACTCAAAGTGGATAAAATATTATGTATATATAAGCACACCTTGGTTTTAGATGACGTCGGTACTTTGAAACTTTAACACTTTCATTTGAACGTTGGCACCAAAATGCATGGTTATAATATTTAAATTTTTAATTTAAATATTATAAGGTTAACTCCCTTTTTAAAACCTTGCAATGATTAAAACCTTTAGTGGCCCAACCTTGATTTAGTGTGAATAAACATTTGTCCTTCCTTTGAAAAAATTTGGCCTTCCTTTTATAAAAATTTATCCTTAGACTTTATAAACTCTCTTTATAATATTTAAATATTATAATCCTTAAACATATTTTCCTTGCTTTCCATTTACCAACCTTGTAAACTCATCCCTTTTGAAGAATATTCTGCCATTTATACCATACTATTTTTGACATCAAGCCTTTGACATCAATGAAAACTCTTGACATCAATCCTTTGACATCAATGACAACTCAATATGTTCAATATTTCCAACAATATCCCCCTTTATCATTGATGGCAACCCTTAAAAAATATTCCTTTTTTTGTAACTGGATTCCCAAATTGCTCCCCCTGACAAGGTACTCCCCCTCACTGAATTATCTCCCCCTTTGACATCAATGGAAAAGGGCTCCTTGGGGCTAAAGATAAGACACTTAGCATAGCCCCCTCACCACATCCTTTCTTGAGGTGATCAATTTTGGGATGGGAGTAAAACTACTCCTAATTTTCATCTGAGATATTCAAATTTTTTCTTTGGAAGTGGCTTGGTAAATATATTAGCAATATGTTCCTTTGTAGTAACATATTCCAATTTAATATGTTGATTCATCACCTGCTCTCTCAAAAAATTATATTTTATTGGAATGTGCTTGGTCCTTGAATGCATCACTAGATTCTTTGAGATATTGATGGCACTTGTATTGTCACAAAGTATGAATATAGGATGATCATGCTCTATTTTGAAATCCTTTAAGGTTTGCTTCATCCATAACACCTATGTACAACAAGAAACTATTGTAATGTACTCTACCTCTACAGTGGATAAGGATATTGATGCTTGTTTCTTGCTTAGCCAAGAGACTAAACAATCTCCAAGAAAGAATGCTCCTCCACTTGTGCTTTTTCTATCATCAACACTACCTACCCAATCTACATCTATATATGATGTGAGAGTGAAATTATTGCACTTGGGGTACCATAGTCCAAAATTCATAGTACCTTTCAAATACTTAAAGATTATCTTAACTACCTGTACATGTGTTTCTTTTGGTGCAACTTAAAAAATTTCCACCACTCCAATTGCCTACATTATATCTGGCCTTGTAGCTGTGACATATAGTAAACTCCCAATCATGGATCTATACAATATCTGATTTACCTTATGAGACTCATCATATTTACTTAACTTACATCCTGTAACCATGGGGGTACTTATAGGATTGCAATCCTCCATCCTAAATTTTTTCAACATTTCTTTTACATACTTGGTCTGAGAGAGAAATATACCTCTATCTGATTGTGAAATTTGCAAGCCAAGAAAGAAAGACAACTCTCCAAGCATTGACATATCAAATTCATTTTGCATACTCTTTGCAAATTTCTGACACATATTATCATTACTACCTCCAAAGATGATATCATCCACATAGACTACTACAATCAAAAAGTTATTTTCTTCATTTTTGATGTATAGATTGTTATCAGCTATACCTCTTCTAAAATCTTATTCTTGAAGATACTTATCCAACCTAGAGTACCAAGATCTAGGGGCTTGCTTTAGTCCATAGAGAGCCTTCTTTAATTTACATATGTAGTCCGGATTATCTGTCAAACTGAAACCATCTGGTTGCTCAATGTAGACCTCTTCCTCTAAGTATCCATTAAGAAAAGCTGATTTTACATCCATTTGATAAACTATGAAGTTTTTGAAACTTGAGAATGCCAAAAACATTCTTATAGATTCAAGACGTGCAATAGGAGCAAATGTCTCTTCAAAATCAATCCCTTCAACTTGTGCATAGCCTTTGCATACCGGTCTTGCTTTGTTTTTGACAATATGACCATCTTCATTCAACTTATTTTTGTAAATCCACTTGGTGCCATTTACATTATTATCTTTTGGATGTGGGACAAGTTTCCAAGTCTCACTCCTTTCTATTTGGTCTAAATCATCTTTCATAGCCTTGACCCAACATTTATCTTCACTTGCCTCATTTAAATCCTTGGGCTCAACTTTAGATAGTAAAGAAATATTTTCTTGTTCACATGTTCCTATTGTCTTCCTCCTTGTTTGTCTCTCATCTGGATTCCCAATAATTAGATCTCTTGGATGATTCTTTTGCACATACCTAGATGGTGTTTTAGGTGGTACCATTTGTATTTCATCTTCATTAGTTTCTTCTCCTTCTTCTCTGCAACTTTCTCCTTCTTGATACACAATCTCTTGAGGTGTTTCTCTTAGATCTATTTCTTCATAAAATTTTACATTTATACTTTCCACAATTGTATGTGATTTTTTATTGTAGCATCTATAGGCTTTGCTCTTAGTGGAATATCCAAGGAAGATACCCTCATCACACCTAGAATCAAAATTACCCAAATTTTTCTCTTCTCTTCTAATGTAGTATTTGCTTCCAAAAATTTTGAAGTACTTTATAGTAGCTCATATTACCGTCCAAAGCTCATATGGTTTTTTATGGTGATTTACTCTTACTTGACCTCTATTGATAATATAAATGGATATATGAATTACCTCTTTTCAAAACCCATAAAAAATCTTAGACTCATCTAACATAGCCCTGGCCATACCTTGAACTATTTTGTTTTTCTTTTAACCACTCCATTTTGTTGTGGATTTCTTGCTACTGAGTATTATCTCTTAATTCCATGTTGTTCAAAAAATTCTACAACTTCACTTGAAGTGAATTCTCCTTCTTTATTTGATCTTAGAAATTTGATCTTTCTACCAATTTAATTTTCTACTAGTACCTTGAATGCTTTTTATTTTTCCTTTAAGAATGTTACCCAAGTCATTCTAGAAAAATCATCAATAAATAACATGAAGTAACTCTCACCTTGTAAATTTTTTGTCCTTGTAGGGCCACATAAATAAGTGTGAACTAGTTCCAAAGGCTTGGATGAAGAAATTGTTTTTGATCTGAAACTAGATCTTGTTTGCTTGCCATACTGACATTGTGCACAAATCATGTTTGAATATTTTGTTATTTTAGGCATATCTTTGGCTGCCTATTTGTTGCTTATTTTTACTATATTTTTAAATTTCATATGACCCATTCTTCTATGCCATAACCAGCTCTCATATTCTTGTGATAAAAAATATTTTTCTCCTTTTATCTCACTCAACACATAGAGATTGTTTGTGGTTCTACCAACATCTGCAATAAGCTTTCCTATCTTGGATTTTATAATCTCACATCCATTTGGGATAAATGTGATTGTGTGCCCCTAATCACAAAGTTTACTTACACTTATTAAATTATGTTTCAATCCTTCAACATACAATACATTTTCTTTTTTTGACCTTCCATTATCCAAGCTTAAAGTTTCGTTTCCAATAATTTGGGCAGAAGCATTATCACCAAATTTCACTTTTCCTCCATTTATTTTCTTGAGAGAAAGAAAATTACTTTTGTCACCTTTCATATGAATTGAGCAACCATTATCAATGTACCATTGATTTCCTTCATTTTGCACATGAAGTGTTGTTTGTACTAGCATGGATTCGTTTTTATCTTGTTCCTTCTTTTTCCAAACTTTTAAGGACAACCCTTTCCAAGTTGTTTGATATTTCTCCTTCTTGCTTGATTTAGGAAGTTTAGGAAACACTATCTTACACCATTTAGTTTTGTGCCCAAAATTATCACATTTGTAGCAAATGACACCGTTATCCATGAGAGGTGCAAATGAATTAAAATTTCTACCAACATCATTTTTCACATGGACCATGCAATGTACAACTTTATGACCATATTTGTTACATGAAAAAAAATAACCATGAAACCTGTTTTATTGCCTTGGATAATATGGTTGCATCCCATTTCTATGATTAACTTTTATTAGTGATGATTCTTTGTTTTCTTCCTTCTTAATGCTTTTACTCTTTTAATACATTAGCATAAGTCATGAGCTCTTTATTACTTACTTTATTTGATATACCTTTTGATCTTAATGATTCCTTTTGTAGCTCTAGATTTTCTTATGATCTATTCATATATTTTTCAACTTCCTTTCTTAGGGAAACAATATCATGTTCCATTTTTTAACATTCCAACTCTTTTACCTTTAATTGTTGAACCATTACTTCTTCAGTTCTCTTTGTATCTTCAAATTTGACTTTTAAGTTTGTGAGATCTTGTAGAAACTTTGTCTTTGTTTCCTCATCCTTTTGAACTTGAGCTTTCAGTATTGAATTATTATTTCTCTCCCTTTTTAATTCTGCAATAGTAATGGTAAGTTCTTTCTCTACATCAACCAATCCTTCCTTTTCTTTTTTTAAATCTCTTTTGTTAATTTCAATCATAGGAGCAACTTCTATCACTTTAGTGGCCATGTGTGTTATTGAAAGATACTCCTTCAAGATATTAGAATTTTACGAAGGAACCCGCTCTGATACTAATTGAAGAACACAATTATATACTAAGAGGGCGATGAATAGTATAATATCAAACTTTTACTTTTCTTTCCAAATGATAATAGCAATAATATCAGTGCAGTAAATAAATACACATGAGAGATATAAATTTAACATGGTTCACCCAATATGGTCTATGTCCATGGAGAAAATATTTCTTATAAATTTTCTCAACCAATCTCTTGGGAACCAATTCCCTATCACAATGTTTATGGGAACCAACCCAAAGGAGATACAAATCCCCTATGCTCAAGTTTGTGGACCTCTATCCAAAAGAGACCTCAATATCATCTTCTATCGTTTGTGGACCTCTATCCACAGGATACACCAATGCCCTCTACTATGATCTTTTTACAAAACCTACTCAACTCTACTTAAATTTACTCACAAAAACCTACTCATAAACCTACTCAAATCTGCTCATAAAACCTACTCAAATCTACTCATAAAAACCTGCTCATAAGACCTACTCAAATCTTCTCATAACATTTTTAGTTTTTACATATAAACAATGCTTAAATCCAAACATAAACAACATACAAATTTACTTCATAAATCTGATTTATAATTTTTGCACTTTCATTTAATATTCATCCAAAGAAATGCACAATTATATTCTCAAACACTTGCACTTTTATTCCCATTATCATTCAATGCTCATCCACAACTTGTTCTCAAACCCTAGCTCAGATATTTCCAATTTCAATAAATACTCATGCACAACTTGTTCTCAACTTCAATCAATCACTAATGCACATTAAATCAATCCTTATATCTCCACCATATGATATCAAAAATATTTTCCTTAAGCAAAACCACCTTGAGAAAGAAATCAAATCACCATACCTCTAAAGCTACCTTGATGAAGATGTGCCCTCAAAAACTTGTCTCAAAATAACTCCCTTTCTTTGGCCACTTCAAAAAAAGTTAGAAAAACTCCTTTTCAAATAATCCACATAAAAATCCTTTCAAAGGATGTGCACAAGAATACCTGAAAATAATTTCCTATAACTCCTTTTTGGTTTCACAAGATAAAGCTCTTAAGAATAAACCAAAACCTTAAAAATATCATGCAAAAATACAATAAAAAAAAATCCACAATACACCTTATGTCTCCTCTCTAAAATGCAAAAATTACAATTTCAAAACAATCCATAATACACCTTATATCCCCTTTTCTCACATGCAAAATTATCCCTTATATTTCCTCTTTATTATATTTGTAAACTAAAATTATTCATTACATACACACTTATAACTCCTATTTGCAAAATAAAAGACTTTATAACACATCCCCCTTATGACTCCTATTTGCAAATAATATAAAACCTTTATAAATACCTCACACAAAAATTTTGCCAGCGCAAATGAGAATTGACCCTCTGACCTCTAGCACCCAAATGTCGATCATGACCACTTGGGAAAACCAGGTGGACAAGTCTTCTATTAGTCTCACAATGACACTGAGAGGGGGGGTGAATCAATGTAGCTATTTTAAATTCAAATCTACAACTCTTAACGCCGAAACAATGAAAACTTAAAATCAGATAAAGCAAGTATAACAAGAGAGCATTCCACAACACACGATGTAACGAGGTTCACCAATTTGGCTACTCCTCAAAAATGACTGCTTGGACTCCCGTCCAAATCTAGTCTTTGCAAAATACCAATTTTACAATCAATTTACCAGAACCCACTGGAAGGAGCACCAACCCCTGATTTATCTGCACCAACATAAAGGAGCACCAACCCCTGATTTATCTGCACCAACAGAAAGGAGCACCAACCCTTGATTCCAAGCACCAACTCGAACTACAATTTTGAAACTATAAGATTGACATAAAAATGCCTTCGCTTATACAAGACCCTGACTGGTCTATTGCTAACCCAACCTCTCTCGCTATTCACCAAAAACACCACACACACTTATGGCTCTGCTTGCTGCACTTTTATAGCCCTCTTGCTGAGCTTCTTACTGCACTCTTACGACTCTCTCGGCTCTGCTTAATGCTCTCTTACGACACTCTTCCAACCCTCTTTTCGTAGCACTTTTCAACCTTTTTCAGCACTCTAATTCTCCACGCAGACCTCCTTTTATAACAAAGTTCTGACTTTTCTCTGTAATTGCACTCTTGAACTCGTCGTACCGACCTCTTCTCAGAATCGCACTGTAATCGTCATACGACTTCTTCTCAAACCGCACCGTAACTTGTCGTACCGAACTTTAGTTAACTATCACATATCTTATTTTGGTTGGGTTCTCTTCTTAGCTCGTGCCAAAGCGACCTGTCATGAAATCGTGACACTTCTACCTACTTGTCCTCTTCTCGGGTTTCACCCATGAAAACACATGTCGCGATATCGCGACACTTTCACCTCCTTGCTACTTTACTTTTGTCACGATATCGTGACACTTCTGCCTTCTTACTTTCTCTCTCCTCCTTTAGCCACTGAAAATGCGACATGTCGCGATATCGCGACACTTTTTCCTCCTTCGCTCTTTTCTGTCTTCTGCCTTTTTCTCTCTTCTTCATGTCGGATATCGCGACACTTTTTCTTTCTCTTCCTTCCTACCCTTCGGGTCATGAAAATGCGACATGTCGCGATATCGCGACACTTTTTCTTTGGACTCTCTCTCTTGCAATATGTCTTGACAACATTTTCTCCTCATCTTCTTGAATATGTCATGAAATCATGACACTTTTTAATTTCAGAAAGTGACACTTTTGTCCGTACATCTCTCTTGCAATATGTCATGAAATCGTGACACTTTTTCTCTTGTACAACTTTCTTGCAATATTGAGTCAAAGTGACACTTTTCTTACTCTCTCTCTTGCAATATGTCGCGAAAATCGTGACACTTTTTCTCTTGCCTTTCTCTCCGAACATGTCACGAAATCGTGATATTTTTCTTGCTTGGTTTCTCTCTTTCTTTCTTGTGAAATCATGATAGTTTCTCTTGCTTGCACTTTCTCTTTGAACATGTCATGAAATCTATAGTTTTGCTTGCTTCCTTTCTCTCGAACATGTCATGAAATCGAGATAGTTTTCTCTTTCTCAACATGTCAATTTTCTGGTTGGTTTTCTTTCTCTCAACATGTCACGATATCGCGATAGTTTTTCTTTCTTCTCAACATGTCGCGATATCGCGATAGTTTTCTTCCTTGTGATTTTCTTTTGATTTTTAGCATATGGGCCACTTCGATCTTTTGGAAAATCATTGTACATACTCTGAAGAACCTCTTAACTCCTATCCACTGCATCAACCGATCTGTCTGACTATGTTGACAACAATGACAATATTGTTGCTGCACCTTGCTCAACAATCTCCCCCTTTGGAATTGTTGGCAACACGTGCAATTTCTTGTAATTCTTCTCCCCCTTTGACAATAATACCAAAGGGCTGCTGCAGACTCCCCCTGAGTCCATGCACAACATTCTCAGGCACAAATTATTATAGTTAGCAAAAATTACAAACATGAGCAAAAAGATAATCAAATATATAAATGCTCCCCCTGAGAATGTGGTCCCGATTGCTAGTCAATTCTTGGGAAGCGTGACCACTCCCAATTTATTGTGAAGGTACTCAAAAATTTCCTTGGGCAGTGGTTTTGTGAAGATATCCACTACTTGCTCTATAGTTGGGACAAAATCCAACTTAACCTCACCTTCCGCAACTTTCTCCTTTAGAAAGTGATATCGGATAGCAATATGTTTTGTGCGAGAATGCATAACCGGATTCTTTGAGATGTTAATGGCACTGGTGTTATCACACTTAACTAAAATTGGCTCACTGAAGTTAATGCCAAGATCTTTCAGGGTTTGTTTCATCCATAAAACCTACGTACAACACGTTGTTGCTTGCAATATATTCTGCCTCTACTGTGGATAAGGAGACTGACTCTTGTTTCTTACTTGTGCCATGCGACCAACCTGGTCTCCAAGATAGAATGCACCTCCACTGGTACTCTTTCTGTCATCGACACATCCTGCCCAATCTGCATCTGAATACGCAATAAGGGTGAAATCCTTACCTTTCGGATACCATAACCCATACTCCATAGTACCCTTCAGATATCGAAGAATCCTCTTCATGGCTGTCACATGAGTCTCCTTGGGACTAGCCTGAAATCATGCGACCATGCAAACTGCCTGCAAGATATCTGGTCTGGTAGCTATCAAATATAGTAGGCTCCCAATCATAGATCTGTACATGGTTTGATCAACATCTGGAGATTTGTCATCCTTGCTCAACTTGCAACCTGTCATCATGGGAGTGCTAACAGGCTTACAATCCTCCATTGTGAACTTTTTTAGCATCTCTTTCACATATTTAACTTGAGAAATAAATATGCCC
Source organism: Wollemia nobilis (assembly GCA_028583015.1). Taxonomy (NCBI): domain Eukaryota; kingdom Viridiplantae; phylum Streptophyta; class Pinopsida; order Araucariales; family Araucariaceae; genus Wollemia; species Wollemia nobilis. The sequence continues at coordinate 9,760,058 of JAQPPZ010016690.1, read as the reverse complement.
TTCTCATTTTGATTAACTTGCAGTCCGAGGAAATATGAAAGTTCACCAATCATAGACATTTCAAATTCTTTCTGCATCTTATTTGCTAAATCTTTACATGACTCATCATTGTTGCTGCCAAAAATGATATCATCTACGTATACAACAAGGACAATGAGATGGCCATTCTCTATTTTGACATACAAATTGTTGTCCACCATACCCTTTTTGAACCCTTGTTGAGTAAGATAGTTGTCTAGCCTTGCATACCATGCTCTGGGTGCCTGTTTCAAGCCATACAGTGCTTTCTTCAACTTGCAGATGAAGTTGGGATTATCATCGAGTTGGAAACCATCTGGCTGCTCAATATAGACCTCTTCTTCAAGTTTTCCATTCAAAAATGCTGATTTCACGTCCATTTGATAAACTTTGAAATTCTTGTGAACTGCTAAAGCCAGAAACATTCTAATTGCCTCTAGTCTAGCCATTGGTGCAAAGGTTTCTTCAAAGTCAATACCTTCAACTTGTGCATAGCCTTTACAGACCAATCTTGCTTTATTCTTGACTATCTGTCCATCTTCATTCAATTTGTTTCGAAAAACCCATTTAGTACCGATTATATTTTTATTTGCAGGTCTTGGTACTAACTCCCAGGTTTTGTTTTTCTCGATCTGATCTAATTCTTCATTTATTGTCGTCATCCAACTTTCATCTTTGCTTGCTTCAACAACATTTTTGGGCTCAATGTTGGATAATAGAGAGTAGTTACTTACTACTCTTCTTCTTGTCTGAACACCAACTGTGGGGTCTCCAATTATTTGCTCTCTAGGATGATTTTTCTGCCAGCTGCCTATTTTGAATTTCTTGTTTTCTTCCTCTTCTGAAACACTACTTAAATCATCTGAGTCAATTTTTTGTTTCTTCTCCATTTCCTTTTCCTCATCTCCTTCAATAACCTCTTCATAAATTGGGTAGTTTTCTTCATAGCTAATTTCTCGTTCCCTACCTTCATCAACTTTAACATCGGCACTCTCCACAATTTTCTTTAGCCTCTTGTTGTAGCATGTATAGGCTTTGCTTTTTGTCGAATAGCCAAGAAAAATACCTTCATCAGCTCTATCTTCAAACTTACCAAGATTATCTTCAGTTCTTTTGATGTAACACTTGCTGCCAAAAACTTTAAAGTATCTTGTTGTTGCCTTTTTACCGAACCACAGCTCATACGGAGTTTTGCTTTCATGTGTCCTCAACATGCACCTATTTTGGATGTATACCGTAGTATGGACTACCTCTTTCCAAAATCTGTCTGCTATTTTGCTCTCAGTCAACATAGTCCGTGCCATTTCCTGCACTGTCCTGTTCTTTCTTTCTACCACACCATTCTATTGAGGTGTCCTTGTTGCTGAAAACTGTCTCTTAATCCCATACTTTTCACAGTACTCTGCAAACTCCTCTGAAATGAACTCTCCTCCTCTATCTGATCTTAAACATTTAATCCTTTTTCCTGTTTGATTCTCAACTTGTTTTTTGAAAATCTTGAACATCTCAAAGGCATCCGATTTAAGCTTCAAAAATAGTACCCATGTCATCCTGGAATAGTCATCTATGCACAACATAAAGTATTTGTCACCATTTATGCTTTGCGTTCTCATGGGTCCACATAAATCAGTATGTATTAGTTCTAAAGGTTTGCTTGTGAAGTACTCTTTTGTTTTAAATGTGGCTCTAGTTTGCTTCCCCTTTTGGCATGAAGCACAAATGCTATTTAATGGTTTGCCAATGGTGGGAATATCTCTCACTGCCCCTTTTGAGCTGATTTTTACTAGATTGTCAAAACTGATATGACCGAGCCTCTTGTGCCACAGCCAATTTTCTTCTTCCTATCCAATCAAGCACGCTCCTTCTGAAGTCTCTGAGAGAGTATACAGGTTGCCAGATGTCCTTGATCCAGTTGCTATCAACTTTCCATAGTTTGTTGTTCTGACTTCACAACCCTGCTTCTTGAAAATTACTTCATGACCTCTATCACAAATCTGACTTACGCTTAACAAGTTATGCTTCAGACCAATCACAAACAAGACTTCTTTTGACTTGATTTTTCCATCACTGATCTTAACTGATCCTTTGCCAACTATCTTAGCTCCATCATTATTTCCAAATTTTACAGAACCACCTTCATATTTCTGTAACTTCTCAAATTTTTGTTTGTCACTTGTCATATGACTGGAGCATCCACTATCAAGTATCCATGGTGTAGATTTGTTCTGTGCTTTAAATGTTGTCTGTACGATCAAGGATTCCTTTTCTTCCTTGGGTCGCTCCTTTTCTTTCCACTCTGGTTTGATTACAGTTTTGGTCACTTGTTTTGACTTTTCTTTGTCAGTAGCCTGTGCATGTTTTTCGAGAAATTTTCTATTTTGTCTCAAACCATTTGGTTGAAATTTTCTTCCCTGATGTTTATTTGCTGCAAATGTACTTCGACAATTTCTTGCAATGTGCCCAAAATTATGATAGTTATAACATTCTATTGCATAATCCATCAACGGTGAAAAAACATTTCTACTGGTAAAGTTCCTTTGTCCTACATTATACTTGCAATCTGCAATCTTATGTCCATAACCATTGCATTTAAAACAATAACCAAAAAATAAATGAGTGAACCTGGGTGATGGTCTTTGCCATTTTGTAGTAGGAGCCACAAATCTTCTTCTCCTTTGATGAGTGACATTGGTGAATCCATCATTGTCAATACTCCTCTCGTGCCTGGCATTATTGCTTTCTTTAGCATGATTCATTTTTTCTTGATCAATCCTGATCTTATCTTCATTCTTTATGGGTTCTACAGTTATGGCCTTTGATCCATTTGATGATTCTCCTTCGACGAAGCCCAAACCAAATTTGATGCCTGTAGTCCTTTGGCTATTTATAATCTTATCCAACTTTATAGAACTTTCTTCAAGTTTGTGATAACAACTCACTTTTCGATTCATCTCTTCTAGCTGCATCTTTAAACCAACAATCTCTTCTTCTAACTTGTTGCACTCATCTATTTTCATGGTTAATTGTACTTCGATATCTTTAGATATTTTCTTAGATTCATCTATCTATACTTTCAAGCTGGTTATGATTTCATTGGCATCCTCAAACTTTCTTGAAATTTTCTTATTCTTTTTCTTTCTATACTCAGCTCTTTAAGTGCAGCGATCAGCTCACCTTCCAGATCTACTTCAGCCTCAGCCTCAAGTTTTTTATCACATTCCTATTTTTCCTCTATTTTTTCTTCTTCGAATGCCATGAAAAGAGCTTCACCTGTTTCTTCTTCAGAATCCTCACCGGAGCTGTCTTCTAAAGGACTGACATTCTTGGATATGAAACTTTTCTTCTTGAAGTTGCCTTTTCTAAAATTTGGTTTCTTCTTCCAGTCACTTCTTTCTTGGTGTGAACCTTCATCACTTTTGTTTTTCTCATTAAGTGGACATTTAGCTGCAAAGTGCCCAACGCCTCCACAGTTGAAACACTTAAATGGTAGCTTTCCTCTGTATTTTCCTTTTCCCCTTATTAGTTTTCGAACAAAGTTTGCTTCCATTTCATCTGATGTCTCTTCTTCCTCGGATTCTTGTTTTGCTTTTATATTTTTATGTGCTTTAAAAGCAGCTTCTCTGTCTGTGGGTTTAGTTTTTCCTATTCTCATCTCATATGCAGTCAAAGAACCATGCATCTCATCCATACTAAAAGTATTTAGATCTTTAGCTTCTTCTATTGCTGAAACTTTAGAATCAAATCTTTGGGGAAGAGATCTTAGTACCTTTTTCACGATGACAACATCTTCCATTTCCTCGTCGAGTCCTCTAATCGCATTAATGATTCCATTAACTCTCAACATGTATGCCTCTATGTTCTCATCGTCATTCATTTTTAATGCTTCGAACTGAGCTCGATGCGTTTGTAACTTGGCCTCCTTGATCTTGCCGTCTCCTTCATGAATGCTCCTTAGTTTGTCCCACATGTCTTTTGCCATTTTACAACTCATAATATTTATCAGTTCGTTGTCCACTAAACCGCACATGATAGCATTCTTTGCTTTAGAGTTATTCTCAAATAGTTTCTTATCGACAACATCGGTTGGAGGAGTGGTGGGTATTGTGTATCCACTGTCTACTGACTCCCAAATGTCGTATCCCAAAGCACATAGATATGTCTACATCCTGAGTCTCCAAAATGCGTAATTAGTTCCATCAAACAATGGTGCTTTGTTTGATGAGAATCCTTCACCACCTACCATTGTCTCACTTCCAAGATCACCTTAGCCGATTAAGCTTGTTCAGGAACTTGGCTCTGATACCAATTGTTAGTCTCACAATGACACTGAGAGGGGGGGTGAATCAGTGTAGCTATTTTAAATTCAAATCTACAACTCTTAACGCCGAAACAATGAAAACTTAAAATCAGATAAAGCAAGTATAACAAGAGAGCATTCCACAACACACGATGTAACGAGGTTCACCAATTTGGCTACTCCTCAAAAATGACTGCTTGGACTCCCGTCCAAATCTAGTCTTTGCAAAATACCAATTTTACAATCAATTTACCAGCACCCACTGGAAGGAGCACCAACCCCTGATTTATCTGCACCAACAGAAAGGAGCACCAACCCCTGATTTATCTGCACCAACAGAAAGGAGCACCAACCCCGATTCCAAGCACCAACTCGGACTACAATTTTGAAACTATAAGATTGACATAAAAATGCCTTCGCTTATACAAGACCCTGACTGGTCTATTGCTAACCCAACCTCTCTCGCTATTCACCAAAAACACCACACACACTTACGGCTCTGCTTGCTGCACTTTTATAGCCCTCTTACAGCCCTCTTGCTGTGCTTCTTACTGCACTCTTACGGCTCTCTCGGCTCTGCTTAATGCTCTCTTACGACACTCTTCCAACCCTCTTTTCACAGCACTTTTCAACCTTTTTCAGCAATCTAATTCTCCATGCAGACCTCCTTTTATAACAAAGTTCTGACTTTTCTCTGTAATCGCACTCGTAACTTCGTACCGACTTCTTCTAATCGCTTCTTAATTATCGCTATCGACTTCTTCTATTGCACCTGTAACTGTCGTATCGACTTTAGTTAACTATCACATATCTTATTTCGGTTGGGTTCTCTTCTTAGCTCATGCCAAAGTGACCTATCATGAAATCGTGACACTTCTGCCTCTTTGTCCTCTTCTCGGGTTTTGCCCGTGAAAACACAACATGTCGTGATATCGTGACACTTTCACCTCCTTGCTACTTTACTTGGTTTGAAAAACTACAATGTCGTCGATATCATGACACTTCGCCTTCTTACTTTCTCTCTCCTCCTTTAGTCATCGCAAAATGCGACATGTCGCGATATCGCGACACTTTTGTTTCCTTCGCTTTCCTGCTTTTCAAGTCACGAAAATGTCGCGACATGTCATGATATCGTCGACACTTTTGTCTCTCCTCCTTCTTGAGTCATATGTGACATGTCGCGATATCGTGACACTTTTTCTTTCTCTTCCTTCCTGCCCTTATCGAGTCGTGAAAATGCGACATGTCACGATATCATGACACTTTTTCATTCGGACTCTCTCTCTTGCAATATGTCATGAAATCGTGACACTTTTTCTTCCGTACAATCTCTCTTGCAATATGTCATGAAATCGTGACACTTTTTCTTTCGTACTCTCTCTTGCAATATGTCGTGAAATCGCGACACTTTTTCATCCGTACAATCTCTCTTGCAATATGTCATGAAATCGTGACACTTTTTCGTCCGTACAATCTCTCTTGCAATATGTCATAAAATCATGACACTTTTTCGTCCGTACAATCTCTCTTGCAATATGTCACGAAATCGTGACACTTTTTCTTTCGGACTCTCTCTCTTGCAATATGTCACGAAATCATGACAATTTTTCCTGCTTGCGCTTTCTCTTCGAACATGTCATGAAATCGTGACAGTTTTTCTTGCTTGCGCCTTCTCTCCGAACATGTCACGAAATCATGACAGTTTTGCTTGCTTGCGCTTTCTCTCCGAACATGTCATGAAATCGTGACAGTTTTGCTTGCTTGCGCTTTCTCTCCGAACATGTCGCGAAATCGTGACAGTTTTGCTTGCTTGCGCTTTCTCTCCGAACATGTCACGAAATCATGACAGTTTTGCTTGCTTGCGCTTTCTCTCCGAACATGTCACGAAATCACGACAGTTTTTCTTTCTTCTCAACATGTCACGATATCGCGACAGTTTTTCTTTCTCTCAACATGTCGCGATATCGTGACAGTTTTCTTTCTTCTCAACATGTCGCGATATCGCGACAGTTTTCTTCCTTGTGATTTTCTTTTGATTTTTAGCATATGGGCCACTTCGATCTTTTGGAAAATCATTGTACATACTCTGAAGAACCTCTTAACTCCTATCCACTGCATCAACCGATCTGTCTGACTGTGTTGACAACAATGACAATACTGTTGCTGCACCTTGCTCAACATCTTCAAATGTGCATTAAATCCTTTGTCTTCTTCTTCATCGTGCTTCCTAAGATGCAACACATTAAAATTGAAACCAATAAAAATTGAACTATGAACCTTCTCTCAAGCAACATCCTCACACAAAGCCAGTGACCAACTGGGCTACACTAGCAGACATGACTCAAAAGGGAACTTCAAAGAATTTATCTTGATTATCATGCCTTCACTTCTACCATTCGCTTTCTCACCCAAATATATTCCTAATCGTGCATTCGATATTTCTCATACTCAAAGGTGGATAAAATATTTTGTATATATAAGCACACCTTGGTTTTGGACGACATTGGCACTTTGAAACTTTAACACTTTTATTTGAATGTTGGCACTGTTGAGGATAACTTAGGCTTATTCACTTAAGCCTAAGTTAATATATTATTTATTATTATTCCTATTTCATTGCACTTTGTATTCATGTGAGGCATAGTATGCCCATGTTAGAAATAGGTTGTTAGCATGTTGTTAGATGTTAGTTAATTGTTAGAGATCTTGTTTGTCTTCTAGAAGTTAGTGGACATCCATAGTTAGCATTTTGTTAACTAGTAGTTAAGTGGTTGGCCATGTTTGGTAGATTGTTGCAACCACTTAACCTACGTGAGATTCCTATGTAATCCTATATATTACTTGTATTTCATGAATAAAGTAGCTTCATACTATTGTTCCTACATCATTGCTATTCAGAGCCGAAGGATAATTTTTTGCAGGAGGGAAGGCAAACTGCCACTTCACTGCTAGATCCTAGGAAGGTGTTGAATGGGAGTTGGCTTGGAGTCACCCACAACACTAGTTGAAGCAGAGGTGACAGAGGGCAAAAATTACCCCTACACCAAGTGTTAAGCACCATTTGGAGGCAAAGCACCAAAGTTTGCCGAAGCAAAATTGAGTTCAAGTTGAGCATCAAAATTGCAGTAAGGAAGTTGAGTTCATTACAACTTAACAGAAGTTCCTTCTTATTTTTTGTTTGCATGAAAATATTGCATTAAATTAATGCATTAAAATATTTTTTATAAAATATTAATTTCTTTTATTAATATTTTATTAAAAAAAAAAAATAAACTTTCATGCAATTTTTTTAACTAGGCTATAGCCTAGTTAGACTGTTAGTGGCCACCTATTGGTGGGCCACTGCACGACCATTGGTGGGCCACAAGACAGCCCGCAGCCCCGATGGCTACTCATCGACGGCCACCACCGGTCATCGAAGACCCTACCCGATAGCCACCACTAGCCACCGTAGGGCAGCCAGCTGACAACACACAACAGCTACCAACCCAGTAGCACTCAGCATCACCTACTGGCTAGGCCACCCATTAGACCAGCCGATGGTAGCCCCCACGAAGGCCACCGCTGAGCAGATCTTATTGATCGATCACCAGCAACTGGCAGCAACTGACATAGCTAGTGTCGACCATGGTCGACATCCGATAGGCGACCACTGTACAGGTAAAACAGTTCTCGATGACATGAATCCCTCCTAAAATTGTTTGAACCCAACAGAATTTTGATCATGATTGCAGATTGAATTCGGTAGACAGCAAGCAGAGGAAAATTCTGTCAAAGCAGGGGGAAAATTTTGTTGAAGCATTCGATGTTTCTAGCAGGTACAAAAAGAAAACCGACGTCATTCTCTGAAAATAGTCTATGTTTTCTGATGTCGATCCAAATTTTTTGGTAGCACAGACATCACGGTGGGAAAAATAATCTTTTCGACGTCGTGCAGTAGTTTTTCGGCAAGGAGACAATTCCCGGTGGAGTTGTTCGACGAGGGCGAAGAAGCGACGATCGATGGCTTAAAAAGTTTTTTGGTAGTCAACAGTGGAGAAGGGTTGCAGTTGTCTTCTTTTAAGTGGGACTAATTGTCCCACATTGCCCACACAGTGGGCAAACGATGGTTTTTAACCACCACCTCACACTAAGGATGCACGAGTAGCTTACGCTGCTCACATGAGCTGCTTACGTTGCAACGTCGGTTGATTGGCACAAGCGCCAGTTGGTTGGGTGCAGGGCTGCCACATGGTAGTATCTCCATGGTGGCTTGGGTTAAGAAGGTCATTGTAATTTAAGCTTGGAGTTGTGACCATTGCTATTTCAAAACCTTGTTGTGGACTATTCGGCCTTGGGTGGGAGTTGACCGCCCAACCCAAAATTCAAATATTTTTTTGGCACATGAAGATTTTTTTGGTGGGAAACCCATATTGGACGGAGATTTGAAAAATTTCAAATTCAAACTAAAATTTTTGGTGCCAAAACTTGGAAAAGACAACAACTTCAGAAGGTGACAACTTCTTCATTTTTTGCCCGTTTTTGATGAAATTTTTTGCATTGTGTTGCAAATTTTCTGAAGATTGTTAATTTTGCCTCCTAACCTAATTTGTGACATTGTAAGGGCTAAAATTTCAGCATTTTTAGTGCTATCATTGTAATTGCAAAATTGAAATTTTTAATTTTGTAAAAGCACTAAATAGCCCATTTTTGTTATTTTGGAGAGCAAATTTGTAAAATCTAGGCAATTTGACTGCATAGGAAACTGAAATTGTTCCTAAGCCTAGATTAAGATTCTGCAAGACCATTTTGTAATCCTCCTAGTCTGGCATATACTAGGAAAAATATGGCTCAAGACCTCAGATCAAACATGGAAAACCTCACTTTTGCAGTAGACATTTTAGCAGAGAAGGTGAGAGATATTGTTGTGCAGTTCAATCCTGGTGAAATCAAAATCCACCATAATCATGCCAACAAAGCCAAATGTGAGGTTAAAATGTATGATGGATCTAGGGATCCCGATGTCTTATCTGCATGGATTTTGGATATGCAAACTTGGTTTGCTTATGCTAAAATTTCGGAGGATGAAAAAGCCACATTTGCTACACTAAAACTCACAGGTTTAGCAAAAGTTCTCATTGTAGAAAGACAGAGTCATAATGCCACCATGACTTGGAAATAATTAACTCAAATTCTGAAAAACACCTTCTTTCCACCAAACTACCAAAGTGACCTCACTACCAAGTGGTATAGATTGAGGCAAACCTATGGAATGTCAGTTTCTGATTTCATTTTCCAATTTAATAGGTTGAGGGTATTGCTTGGTGTGAAAGATTCAGAAGATGATTTGATTAATAAATTCACTCATGGCTTGCAAGATCATATTTTTAGGGAGATCAAATTCAATGTCTTCCTCACCTTGGATGTGGCATTCAATCATGCCATTCTTGCAGAGGAGAAAGTTGGTGCATATCAAAAGTCTCGTTCATCACAGGAGGGCTCTTCCAAAGGCGGGAATCAACATCAATAGAAGGTGAAGAACAATTCTCAATCTTCCCCTCATTCTTCTTCTCCTCCCACTTCTCCTAAAGCACATTCTTCTTCCTTTCATGCTAAATATTCTTCTTCTTCATTGTATTGTGACTTTTGTAAAAAGCATGGACATGTAAAATCCAAATGCTATACTTTTGAGAAGTTTAAGAAGAAGAAATCCCTAATTGTACAGCCTACACATGAGGAACCACAAGATGGTCCCATTTTGGCTACAGGGACAAAAGAAGAATATCCTGCTTTAAAGGGTAAACTGAACAAAGTTACCCTAATGTCCAATGTGTTTGCTCAAGGGGGCGTGATCATTTGTTTGTCACTAGAGCCCACTTGACGCATGATTTCTATGTTGATTGTATCATTGATAACGGATCACAAAAGAACCTCATTGCAAAGTCCGTTGTGGAGAAGTTGAAACTTCCCATCAAACCACATCACCAACCTTATGCACTTGGGTGGAAAGATGTAGACTCCACATCCAACATCACCCATACTTGCACCTTGACTTTTGCTTTTGGTGACAAGTTTGTGGACAAAGTTAGGTGTGATGTCACAGATATGGATTGTTGTGGACTCTTGCTAGGTAAACCCTATCAATTTGATAGGAATGCTATTTATCATGCTAAAAAGAACACCTACACATTGGAGTTGCATGGTAAAAACTACTTGATACAAAGCACTACACCTACTTCCAATTTGATGTTAAGTTGTAGGCAAGTAAGGAAGCCATTGAGTCAAGCACTTATTTTAGCTCCTACTAGCATTTTTCCCACACAAAATGAAGAAAAAGCACCACCTAAGAAACATGCAAAGGAAGAAGTTTCACTCCCACATGATGAACAATCACAAGAGCAAGTGGTTAAGGAACCCACCATTCTCACTCATGAGAAAGATACCATTGATTCCATTGGTATAATTTTGGGTACACCTACAACTACTGAACCACTTGTTCCATAGAAGTTACCTTTGGCTTTGCCCACTCCCACCATTGCACACATGGAGGAGCAAGCTAAGGTTACTTCCCTTACTAAGCACTGGCAGAGCCTTCTAGGCAAGGTACCACAGGAATTGCAGGAGACTCCACAGGGAGTGGTGCGAAAGCATCACAATCCTCACTCACCATAGGTTGGAGGCAGAGTTTGGGTTCCTTTGGATGAGCGCCGCTTTCCAGAGACACCATTTTAGGACCCTCTTTTGGTACCTGATCCTGTTTTCAGTCCTACAATAACAGTGGCACCTGATCGTCAGCTTTCGCTCATTTTAGATAGAGTTTTCGAGATGAAGACTCATCACACGGGACAGGGTTCTTCCACTACTTACCTTGTCGCTCATTGCGGTCACTTTCCACACATGGCTCATTGGATTCCTCACCATGAGATGGCCCATGACTTTCCACATTTTTTGAGAGCATTGGGGTCCAATGCTTATATGGTTGGGAGGAGTGTTGAGGATAACTTAGGCTTATTCACTTAAGCCTAAGTTAATTATTATTATTTATTATTATTCCTATTTCTTGCACTTTGTATTCACGTGAGGCATAGTATGCCCATGTTAGAAATAGGTTGTTAGCATGTTGTTAGATGGTTGTTAACTATTAGAGATCTTGTTTGTCTTCTAGCAGTTAGTGGACATCCATAGTTAGCATTTTGTTAACTAGTAGTTAAGTGGTTGGCCATGTTTGGCAGATTGTTGCAACCACTTAACCTACGTGAAATTCCTATGTAATCCTATATATTACTTGTATTTCATGAATAATGTAGCTTCATACTATTGTTCCTACATCAGGCACCAAAATGCATGGTTATAATATTTAAATTTTTAATTTAAATATTATAAGGTTAACTCCCTTTTTAAAACCTTGCAATGATTAAAACCTTTAGTGGCCCAACCTTGATTTAGTGTGAATAAACCTTTGTCCTTCCTTTGAAAACCTTTGGCCTTCCTTTTATAAAAAATTTTCCTTAGGCCTTTATAAAATATCTTTATAATATTTAAATATTATAATCCTTAAACATATTTGCCTTGCTTTCCATTTACCAACCTTATAAACTCATCCCTTTTGAATAATATTCTACCATTTATACCATGCTCTTTTTGAAATCAAACCTTTGACATCAATGACAACTCTTGACAACAATCCTTTGACATCAATGAAAACTCAATATGCTCAATATTTTTAACAACATTGACATTATGGCTTATCATTCTTTGTATATACCATCACAGTTATACAAAAACAAAAAAACAACAACACACACATAATCGACACTCTATAGTGTTTTCTCGAATTGCATTCTCTCCTTTCCTCTTTTATGAATGTTGTATGATCACACTTTGAGTGACTACAAACCTTCCATCTTCCCTTTCCCCCTTCTTCTTGTTACTTGTCAATGTTGTATAGTCAATCTTCGAGCGACTAAATACCTTTGATTGGTTTCATCTCCTCCCATTATCTTTCTTTTATTTTATTCTTTTTCTTCTTCTTATTCTCTTCTATTATCATATCATATCCTCTTCACTAATTCCATCACCCCATTTTTCATGACTCTCCCTAGCGGACTATTTGGCACAAAGAAACAATTTATTAAGCTATGATGTGGTAATACCTAGTTTGAACAATTGAACCAACTATATGATGTTTAGTTGATTTAGAAGGGCATGTTATCACTAACATATTTCCAAGTGTGCAGGATTAGTTACACTCGTAGTTGGATAAGGTAGAAGCATCCACCAGAAATGAGGGTACTTAAGATCATGGAAAATGATGATTAAGGTACTCGAAGGTAACATGGATAGATACCTTCATATAGGCATGCATTATCGAAAGGGATAATCATCAATAATTGATCACCTTGAGCCTTAGTTGATAGCCTAGTAGCTATCACAAATCCTTTGCCTGAGATAGATGATTGGGTTGATGGAAAGTCTCCCTATTTGTTTTTTTGTAAATTTGATTGCTCTCTATTGTATCATGGATTGGGTAACATAATGCTGGAATTCAATAGTAGAACAGCTACAAAAATGCATATGGATACATAAAGTAAATTGTTATTTTGAAGTGATAATAGAGCATCATTTTTATGAACAAAAGTGAATTAAATTTTAATGATATATGAAGATTCATTTAAATTAATTAATGAGGTTTTGATTAAATGATGATATAAATTCATTTAAACTCATTAATAAACTTTATTTAAATGATAAATTAAAATTCATTTAAAATTATTAAATAAGATTATTTTAATGATAATGTATATTCATTAATAAACTTTAATTAATAGAAATGAATGAAAAATCCATTTAAGAATAAATAGAAATCATTTAATTTTAAAAACAATTATGGAATTTTTTTATAAATAAAAGAAAAATATTTTTAAATGGTAATAAAATATCATGTTAGAGATATTTTATCAGAAAGGTACTATTTTTATTTAAATAATTTAAATGTCCTTTTCCCTCTATATAGTGCAAGATACGTAAACAACATAGGACACTATTAATTTCCAAAGATGGAAATAAAGGATTAAAGAACTGGTTGACACCAGGGGAAGATAATATTGGGATGAAAGCATTGAAGAAAAAAGAGGCTCAAGGTTGGCTCAGGTCTTGAGAAAGGAGGATGGTGTACAGACCATCTATTATGAAGAAGAATGTAAGGTGTGGGGAGATAAGGGAAGAAAGAAAAGGAAGAAATGGAAGAGATGTAGAGCAGACGATTTGGGAGAAAGGTGCGCACAACGAGCAAAGGAGGAGAAGTGACAAAGAAGCCATTGGAGTCTATCTTGTAGGAGTACTAAGGTTGGAGGTTTCTAAGCTTAATATATTTATACATGCTTTGGGTGTGATAAAATAATGAATATGAAACCTGGTTAAACCCCCTATAGTGTGATAATCTCCTTTGAAGGGTTTGAAACCTTCTTTTTTTTTATTAAAACTTAGACATAAATCTAACTAGGTCTTGGACATCTTGTGAGAGTCATTTGTTTTTTTAAATGCATTGAAGTTTGGCCTTACCATTGTTTAATTTTTTTGAAGGTGTCATTTATCTTCTATATATTATAAAAACCAATCATTGACTCTCTGCTATGTTCTCTCATTTTGTGAGATGTTGCATCCACTGTAGGAAGTGTTGTGTAGAGTGAAACCACCTATGTAGAGTGGAAGCACTATGTAGAGTGAAACCACATATGTAGAGTGGAAGCACTGTGTATATTGAAACCACCTCTATAGAGTGGAAGCGCTATGTAGAGTGAAACCACCTATGTAGAGTGAAAGCATTGTATAGAGTGAAACCACTTGTGTAGAGTGGAAATGTTATGTATAGTGAAACCACCTGTGTAGAGTGGAAGCATTGTATAGAGTGAAACAACCTGTGTAGAGTGGAAGTGTTATATAGAGTGAAACCATCTATGTAGAGTTGAAGCACAGTGTAGAGTGAAACCACCTATGTAGAGTGGAAGTGTTGTGTAGAGTTGGGAAGCACCTATGTAGGGCTAGAAGTAAGTGAATGCTCACTGTTGTAACTATCCATCTTGTATGCAAATCCAACCTATGTGTGTGACTGCATTTTATAAACGTTGAGGTAGAGCTTAAGTTTCCTTGTTCCTTTGGGTGGAATATCTTGTCGTGTTTGTATGCCATAGTTGTTTAGCACAAATTTTAGACCTCCTACCCTCTTCTCAAACTTTTTCTATTTTTGTATTTTTTCTATTTGTGCAATTTTGGGTTATTACATTTGGTATTAGAGCTCTATGTATGAGGGTATATAGCTTCTATGTGTACTGAAGGGAATTATATTTCTCCAATGAAGGTTTTCTTAAAGGATAGGCTAAATCTGGGATGATCTAGAATATCCTATTTTCTAGAATCTAATAGGATTTTCCCTAAGGGTGAGTGGATTTTAGGATACCTTTGTATGGGATTTGGTATTGATAACACATCCTAACTTGGGATATTATCCTAGTTAGATTATTAATGCATCTATCAAGAGAAATCTATATTATGGCTTGAATTAGATATACAACTTAAGATGAAACTATAATCTAATCTTATTTCTTGGATGGAACCAGGTTAAGATGCCACCTAAGACTAGAAGAGGGAGGCCTATACCTAGGAAAACTTGATAAAGTAATTTCAAAGAAGAAAAATAGGATGGGGGACCAATAAGCCCCAATAGGGAGGTAGAATACCTCACCGCTACGATCATTGCTATGTAGGATCAGATAAGATAATTATTGGAAACAATTGTGAACTAGAATTCGCAAGTTAGAGGCTCAGAGGTTGGTCTAGATAGTGGACTAACTATAGAACAAGTACAATCCAAAGCCTTGGTGAAAAAGGAAACAGCTAGGGACATGAAAAACATTAGTATCTCCAATTTTTATGGGGAGGGTGAAGGGGATGCAGTGGAAGCATGGCTGAGAGAAGCAGAGGTTCACTTTATGGTAAAAGGCTATTCATCAAGAACCCAAACACTTTGGGCTACGATCAACCTAGAAGGGGTTGCTCTAGAATGGTGGGAAACCCACTATGAGGAAACTAAGGTTGAACCTATTGACACTCCATGGGAAGAATTTATAAACATATTTAAGAAAATATTCCTAACAGAGCATTTCTATGCCTTAAAGTTTGAGGAATTTGCCAGTCTAAAACAAGGAACCAACATAGTGGAGGTGTACTACAAAAATTTGGTAATATTGTTTAAATATGTACCTATTTATAATGAGAAAATGTGGGTTCACAAGTTCACTCATGGATTGGAGTCTAGGATAAAGCATGATGTAGACATGCAGGAGCCTAAATCATTGCAAAAGGTGTATGACCTAGAAAAGAAAGTAGTCACACTTCTATTATAAATATGGCACCTTACCCGAGCAAGCTTGGTAGGAACTAAAGAAGAGGAATAGTGATGGGTTTGTAAAATGGGAGGCTGATCAATATTGAAAGGCTAAGAACCCCTAAAATATTGAGAAGAAACCTAATGGAAATCAGAAGAAGTTCAAGAAGAAATTTCATAAGAAGGATAACAAACCCAATAATACAAAACCTCAACCACAGAAGTTACAAGCTCCAGCTCCAACAGTTAAAATAGGGTATCAGAAACCTAAAAAATAGCAAGGACCCAAGGAAGGGTGCTAAAATTGTTGAGGACCTCATTACTATAATCAGTGTCCATATCGAGTAGGGACTAGCATAGCTAATACAAAAGGAAAGGAACCGAAACATCGGATCTATGCCACAATTAAAGAAGTAGAAGCTAGAGGGACAAGCCACCCCATTACTTGTGAAAGGTAAGTTTTTTAATAAGCAAGTAAACATTTTGATAGATAGTGGGGCCACTGATAGTTTTATTTCATCTAGTCTAGCAAGGACTGTGTCAAAAAGGCTAGGATATTTGGCTCAAGGGTGGAAGGTTGAGTATGGTTCTAGATAGACCTACTCGGTGAACCAATGTTATCCTATGGTAGAAGTCACTCTATCTAATGGGACCATGGGATGTTGTTTATATGTCGCTCCCCTACATGCCTTTGATGTGATCCTAGGGATGGATTGGCTACAGGCTCATAAAGCCTTGGTCAATTTTCAAGATCGATGGATTGAGTATTTAGAAGAATGTAGGAGGAGACTAAGAATTCATAGCAAACAAGGGGCGTTTGAACCTCAGATGTTGTTGGCTATGCAATTAAAAAAGACCCTAAAGAGAGGAGGAATAGTGTATGTAGTAAAACTTAATGAAGTGGAAGACTATGAGAAAGGAGAAATACTAAGACAACATCTGATTTTACAGGATTTTAAGGATGTATTTCTAGAGGACTTACCTGGACTACCTCCTATACGAGAATTTGAATTCACAATTGATCTTATGATAGGATTCAAACCTATTCATAGATCCCCATATAGGATGAATCCTATTGAAATGCAAGAACTAAAGGTTCAATTGTAAGGATTATTAGAGAAGGGTTTGATAAAACCAAGTGTGTCATCATGGGGTGTGCCAGTTTTTTCATGAAAAAGAAGGATGGTTCATTAATATTGTGTATTGATTATAGGATGCTAAATAAGGCTACAATCAAGAATCGATATCCTCTACCTATAATTGAAGATTTATTTGATCAGCTAAAATATGCCAAGGTGTTTACTAAGATCGATCTAAGATCAGGGTATCACTAGTTAAGAATTCATGAGGAAGACACTCACAAGATGACATTTAAGACTAGGTATGGGCATTATGAGTTTACGATTCTACCCTTTGGACTGACTAATGTCCCAACTACTTTCATGAACTTAATGAATAGTGTGTTTAGAAGGCACTTGGACCAGTTTGTCTTGGTATTCCTAGATGATATCCTTATATACTCTCGAGATAGAGAAGAGCACGATAAACATCTCAGGATCGTGTTAGAATTGCTAAGGAAGAATCAACTTTATGGAAATTTGGCTAAGAGTGAATTCTATGTTCTAGAGGTACGATATCTTGGACACATCATATCAGCAAAGGGAATTGTTGTGGATCCAAATAAAATAGAGGCTATCCTAAATTGGCCACCCCCTACTAATGTGACTGAAGTGCGAAGCTTCATGGGATTAACGGGCTATTATAGACATTATATAAAGGATTACTCCAATATTTTTGGACCCATAACTAACCTTCATAAGAAGGGAAAGGAATTCAAGTGGTCAAAAAAGTGTGAGGCTACCTTTGCATTACTAAAGCATAAGCTTACTACCACACCAATACTAAAGGTTCCCGATCCACAAGGGGACTTTTTAGTGTGTACGGATGCCTCAATAGAAGGGTTAGGAGGGGTACTCTCACAAGAGGAGTCAGTAGTGGCGTATACTTCAAGGAAGATCAAAAAGCATGAAGTTAATTATGCTACACATGATCTAGAGCTAGCTATAGTGGTGCATGCTTTGAAGGTTTGGCACCACTACTTGGTGGGAAGACCCTTTGAATTAAATACTGACCATCAAAGTCTACGATACATATTCACCCAACCAATACTCAATGTGAGATAGAGAATATGGGTGGAATTTCTCATTGAGTATGATTTTGAGATTGAGTACATAAAAGGAAAGGAGAATAAAGTAGTTGATGCTTTGAGTAGAAGAAAATATATAACAACCATAACTAAAATTCACATGGACCTGATGGATCGAGTGAGACAAGAGCAATCTCAGGATGAGTATTGCCAAGAAATTCAAGTTAATATGAATAGAGATCCTGAAGGAAATAAGGAATTTAGTATGAAATATGACTTTCTGTGTTATAAGGGAAGGGTCATCATACCAAAAATGGGTGATTTAAGGAACTTGATAATGCAAGAAGCCCATAGATCTCCTTATTCTGCTCATCTAGGAGGAGCCAAAATGCGAGAAAACATGAAAATAACCTTCTTTTGGGTAGGAATGAAGAAGGACATCATGGATTTTGTTGCTTGATGCCTCGAATGTCAAAAATTTAAGGCAGAATGCCAACATCCTACAGGAAAACTATATCTGCATGATATACCTATGCAAAAATGGTAGGTTATATCCATGGATTTTATAGTAGGTTTACCCAAAACTCGGTACCAACATGATGCCATATTTGTAGTGGTCAAAAAATTGACTAAGGTTACCCATTTCATATCGAGGAATACCAAGGATGATGCTCAGGTGGTGGCTAGAAGATTCATCAAAGAGGTATTCCAATTACATGGATTCCTTGAGGTAATTATTTTAGATAGAGACTCCAAATTCACTTTTGAATTCTAGAAATCCCTTCATAGTGCAGTTGGTACAAAACTGAATATGATTTCAGCATACCACCTTGAGACAGATGGCCAAAAAGAATGGGTAAACCAAGTTCTAGAAGACATGCTTCACATGTACTGCATGGATCACAAGTCTCATTTGGAAGATTGTCTACCTTTGGTAGAGTTTACCTACAATAACGGACATCACTCCTCACTAGGAATGGCACCTTTTGATGCCTTGTATGGGTGAAAGTGTAGAACACCATTGTCTTGGGATAACCTAGAATACCAAGTTGTGATTGGGCCAAAAATGGTCAAGGTGATGGAAGATCAGCTAAAGGAAATTAGGCAAAGGCTTAAAGAAGTTATGGATAGGCAGAAGAGTTATGCAGATCTAAAAAGGAATCCAAGAGAGTATTCTATTGGAGATAAGGTGTTCTTAAGGGTTAAGCCAAATAAGAGTGCTATCAAATCCATGAAGTTGGATCCACATTTTATGGGGCCCTTTGAGATCATAGAAAATATCAATCCGGTTGCATACCGACTTGCATTACCACCCAACCTATCCAAAATCCATGACACCTTCCACATATCCTTGCTTAGGAAATATGTTGCTAACCCTGAACATGTGTGGGATGTTTCTAATTTGTAGATGGTAAATCTGGAGGCCATTGAAGTACTACTGATGAATATTATTGAGTTTCATTCTAAGTCTATGCGGAATCGGACTCTTAAACAATGTAAGGTCCAATGGGACCAGTTTTCTAAGAGAAATTCCACTTGGGAGAAAGTGGAGGTTATGCAAAAATATTTTCCTTTTTTGTTTGAAACTATATAATGTAATAATTTTCATCTTCTGTAAAAAACAAAAGAAACTGGAAACACCGAGGACGATGTTTAATTCTAGCGAGGGAGGATGTCATGACCCTCCCTAGCGGACTATTTGGCACAAAGAAACAATGTATTAACCTATGATGTGGTAATACCTAGTTTGAATAATTGAACCAACTATATGATGTTTAGTTGATTTAGAAGGGCATGTTATCGCTAACATATTGCCAAGTGTGCAGGATCAGGTACACTCGTAGGTGGAGAAGGTAGAAGCATCCACAAAAAATGAGGGTACTTAAGATCATGGAAAATGATGATTAAGGTACTCGAAGGTAACATGGATAGATACCTTCATATAGGCATGCATTATCGAAAGGGATAATCATCAATAACTGATCACCTTGAGCCTTAGTTGATAGCCTAGTAGCTATCGTAAATCCTTTGGTTGAGATAGGTGATTGGGTTGATGGAAAGACTCCCTCTTTGTTGTTTTGTAAATTTTATTGCTCTCTACTACATCATGGCTTGGGTAACATAATGTTGGAATTCAATAGGAGAGCAACTGCAAAATGTATGTGGATGCATAAAGTAAATTGTTATTTTGAAGTGATAATAGAGCATCATTTTTATGAAGAAAAGTGAATTAAATTTAAATGATAAATGAAGATTCATTTAAATTAATTAATGATGTTTTGATTAAATGATGATATAAATTCATTTAAACTCATTAATAAACTTTATTTAAATGATAAATGAAAATTCATTTAAAATGATATAAAAAGTTTATTTTAATGATAATGTAAATTCATTAATAAACTTTAATTAAAAGAAATGAATGAAAAATCCATTTAAGAATAAATAGAAATCATTTATTTT
Source organism: Wollemia nobilis (assembly GCA_028583015.1). Taxonomy (NCBI): domain Eukaryota; kingdom Viridiplantae; phylum Streptophyta; class Pinopsida; order Araucariales; family Araucariaceae; genus Wollemia; species Wollemia nobilis. Next base: position 9,739,772 of record JAQPPZ010016690.1, on the reverse strand, counting down.
TAAAAAAATTATGGAATTTGTTTATAAATAAAAGAAATATATTTTTAAATGGTAATAAAATATCATGTAAGAGATATTTTATTAGAAAGGTACTATTTTTATTTAAATAATTTAAATGTCCTTTTCCCTCTATATAGTGCAAGCTACGTAAACAACATAGGGCACTATTAATTTCCAAATATGGAAATAAGGGATTAAAGAACTGCTTGTCACCAGGGGAAGATAAGATTGGGATGGAAGCATTGAAGAAAAAAGAGGCTCAAGGTTGGCTTGGGTTTCGAGAAAGGAGGATGGCGGATGGGCCATCTAGGATGAAGGAGCACGTAAGGTGTGGGGATAGAAGGAGAGAAAGAAAATGAAGAAATGGAAGAGATGTAGAGCAGGCGATCTGGGAGAAAGGAGCGTACAAAGAGCAAAGGAGGAGAAGTGACAAAGAAGCCACTGGAGTCTATCTTGCAGGAGTACTAAGGTTGGAGGTTTCTAAGCTTAATCCATTTATACATGCTTTGGGTGTGATGAAATAATGAGTATGAAACCTGGTTAAACCCCCTGTAGCATGATAATATCCTTTGAAGGGTTTGAAACCTTCTTGTTTTTTATTAAAACTTAGGTGGAAATATAACTAGGGCTTGGGCATCCTTTGAGAGTCATTTGTTGTTTTAAATGCATTGAAGTTTGGCCTTACCATTGTTTAAGATTTTGGAAGGCATCATTTATCTTCTATATGTTATAAAAACCAATAAATGCCTCTCTAATGTGTTCTATCATTTTGTGATATGTCATGTCCACTCTAGGAAGCGCTGTGTAGAGTGAAACCACATGTGTAGAGTGGAAACATTGTCTAGAGAGAAACCACCTGTGTAGAGTGGAAATGCTTTGTAGAGTGAAACCACCTATGTAGATTAGAAGCATTGTGTAGAGTGAAACCACCTATGTAGAGTGGAAATGCTATGTAGAGTGAAACCACCTGTGTAGAGTGGAAGCATTGTGTAGAGTGAAACCACTTGTGTAGAATGGAAGCGTTGTATAGATTGAAACCACTTGTGTAGAGTGGAAGCACTGTGTAGAGTTGGGAAGCACCTATGTAGGGATGGGAGTAAGTGAATGCTCACTGTTATAATTGTCCATCCCATATGCAAATCCAACCTATGTGCATGACTGCATTTTCCGAATGTTGAGGTAGAGCTTAAGGTTCCTCATTCCTTTGGATGGGATATCTTGGTGTGTTTGTATGCCATAGCTATTTAGCATGACTTTTAGACCTCCTACCCTCTTCCCAGACCAGACTCTCCAACACTTCTTTGGGTATGATCAGTTGATAGGGAGTTTCATTGCTATGCAAGCTCAGTCCCTTTGGGATAGGTAGTGGCGGTAGAGGAGTAAACCTAGCATCCCTTTTTAGCGATGTAGCCGAGAGCGCTAGGCGCTTAAGGTAGTTTGGGTAGTGACCTCTACTGTATCCTTAGTTGGTAGTGCCTGATTTTACCCTCCTTTGGGCTCTAAGTTTAGCAGTCACTTGACCTCCCTGCCAAAGTTGATTCGTATCTGCCGTGAAATCGTGTTAGTCTAGGTTCTTGGGTAACTATAATAAGATTTATCTTATGTGATTTTAATTAAGGTATGACCTTTGATTAATAAGATTTATCTTATGTGATTTTAATTAAAGTATAACCTTTGATTAGTAAGATTTATCTTATGTGATTTTAATTAAGGTATGACCTTTGATTAATAAGATTTATCTTATGTGATTTTAATTAAAGTATAACCTTTGATTAGTAAGATTTATCTTATGTGATTTTAATTAAGGTATGACATTTGATTAATAAGATTTATCTTATGTGATTTTAATTAAGGTATGACCTTTGATTAATAAGATTTATCTTATGTGATTTTAATTAAAGTATAACCTTTGATTAGTAAGATTTATCTTAGTGTGATTTTAATTAAGGTATGACCTTTGATTAATAAGATGTTATTGGTTATGTGATTTTAATTAAAGTTAGTGACTTTTGTTTTTTGTTTGGGGGGTTGGTTTTTTTTTTTTTTTCGGGCTTTGATTTAGTAAGATCATGAAGGATTGTTTTAGAGGTTAAAGGTATGAGACCTTTAATGCTTTAAAACATGATTAGATTTGATTTGAGTTGTGAATTAAAAGGATGTTAGATTTATTCTTTGAATTGAAGTTATGGGGCTTTGATTTAGTGAATGAATGAAGGATTGTTTTAGAGGTTAAAGGTATGGGACTTTAATGCTTTAAAACATGATTAGATTTGATTGGAGTTGTGAATTAAAAGGATGTTAGATTTATTCTTTGAATTGAATTTATGGGGCTTTGATTTAGTGAATGAATGAAGGATTGTTTTAGAGGTTAAAGGTATGGGACTTTAATGCTTTAAGACATGATTAGATTTGATTGGAGATGTGAATTAAAAGGATGTTAGATTTATTATTTGAATTGAAGTTATGGGGTTTTGATTTAGTGAATGAATGAAGGATTGTTTTAGAGGTTAAAGGTATGGGACTTTAATGCTTTAAGACATGATTAGATTTGATTGGAGTTGTGAATTAAAAGGATGTTAGATTTATTCTTTGAATTGAAGTTATGGGGCTTTGATTTAGTGAATGAATGAAGGATTGTTTTAGAGGTTAAAGGTATGGGACTTTAATGCTTTAAGACATGATTAGATTTGATTAAAGTTAGACATTGATCTAAGTAGTACATGTTGTATGGCTCTCTAAGGGAACCTGAGAGGTGAAGATAAAAGTAAAGGTTCTTTTATAATATCCACTATGCATTAGATGGTTGGAAACTTAATTGAATTTTGTATAGTTGCAATTTGGCAAAGTAAATGATTAGATGCATTTAGAGGCATGCCTATCCTGAACCATGAGTACCCTAATCCCCTACTACCCTCAAATAACCAATGGGAAGCAAGGAGAAGCAACGAGTTCAATGGAATAAAGTATAGGTAATTTTATTTTATGTTGATTTACTTATGCTCAAATAGACTAGAATTGTGGGGAGATATCCCTGATGCAATTAATGTAATATTCTTTGAAGTAAGAAGGATTTACCATGCAATATTTAATGCAATAACTATTTATTGGTTTAGAGAAGGTACTTTTACTTTATTACCATGCTTGGTTATAATATGTAATTGATTATCTTTCCGTTGATGATATTCTCTTTTAGTGTTATTCCTTCCTTTATTTTCTATATGCTTAGTAATTATGTTTTGTTTGTTTTAGTATCTATATGTATTCTTGTTTGTTTGCTTGATAACAAAATCAAAGAGTAGAGTTCTAGGGTGAACTCAAAGGTGACCTAATGGAATTAAGAACCCCTTAGGGTGAACATAGGTGACCTAAGGGAATTGAGACCCCCTTAGGGAGATAAAGGACTAAGTTGTAGAGAGACTACATCTGAGTTAAGATAGCTCATCGTGTAGATGATATGGATAGCTTAAATCATAATACTCATAGCATACCTACACATAATGGCTTGTGTATGGTATGGTGATGCATGTATACCTTTTATTGAACTAAGGGTGATAAGTCTATCTCATCAAGAGTGATGGGATAGATAGGCTTATTTGCAGTAACACATGATATGCCTACACAGATGGGACTTGTGTTAGGGTACCTCATGAGATGTGGATTTTAGGTAAACTTAGGGGTTTTAAACTTCAGGTAAATATTAGTTTGGTTAGGGGTTTATGAATGGCTCATGAATCCCTCTCCTTAGTAAAAAAAAAACATTTTCTATTTTTATATTTTTTGTTTGTGCATTTTTGGGTCATTACACCATTCCATTGGATTTTATCCTAGGGTAACCTTGTACAAAATATTACATCCTTCATCCATTGCAACATCATACTATTCACTACATATTTATACATATTCACATGCATATAGATTATGCCCATATCCACATCTATACATATTCATTGTAAATACCATATTGGGAGAATTAAACATGCACTTTCTAGCACAATAATTTTGGTGCCCAATCCCATTTTATGTTGAGCAAGGTGCAGCAACAATATTGTCATTGTTGTCAACACAGTCAGATAGATCTGTTGATGCAGTGGACAAGAAATTCAAAATATATTCAGATGCAAAAGATAGGAGTTCAAAGGTTATTCGGAGTATGTACAATGATTTTCCAAGAAGACCGAAGTGGCCCATATGCAAAAGATCAAAGAAAAAGACAAGTAAGAAAAGTGTCGCGATATCGCGACATATACAACAGGCAAGAAAAACTGTCACGATTTCGTGACATGTTGGAAGAGAGAGAAAAAGCAGGAAAAACTATCACGATTTCGCGACATGTTGGAAGAGAGAAAAAGAGGAAAAATGTCCGATTTGACATGTTGGAAGAGAGAAAAGAGGAAAAATGTCACGATTTTGTGACATGTTGGAAGAGAAAAAGGCAAGTGGAAAAACTGTCATGATTTTGTGACATGTTGGAAGAGAAAAAGGCAAGTGGAAAAACTAGATTTCGCGACATGTTGGAAGAGAAAAAGGCAAGTGGAAAAACTGTCACGATTTCGTGACATGTTGGAAGAGAAAGAGAAAGCAAGAAAAAGTGTCACGATTTCGTGACATGTTCGAAGAAAGAGAACAAGTAAGAAAAGTGTCACGATTTCGCGACTAAAAAAGGAGAGAAAGTAAGTTGGAAAAGTGTCACGATTTCGCGACATGTCATTTTCGCGACTAAAATAGGAGAGAGAAAGTAAGTTGGAAAAGTGTCACGATTTCGCGACATGTCGCATTTTTCATGACTAAAATAGGAGAGAGAAAGTAAGTTTGAAAAGTGTCACGATTTCGCGACATGTCGCATTTTTCGACAAAAGAAAGAGAGGAAGCGTACGAAAGCAAAACTATCATGATTTCGTGACAAAAGAAAGAAGAGTTTCGAAAGTAGAAGTGTCACGATTTCGTGACAAAAGCGAGAAGAAGACTTCGAAGGCAGAAGTGTCACGATTTCATGACAAAAGCAAAGAAGCTAAGTACGAAAGTGAAGTGTCATGATTTCATGACAAAAGCTAAGTTGAAGACTACGGAGGCAGAAGTGTCATGATTTCGTGACAAAAGCAAATGTCTATGGAAGTGAAGTGTCGTGATTTCGTGACAAAAGCAAAGTTGAAGTCTATGGAAGCAGAAGTGTCGCGATATCATGACAAAAGCAAAGATGAAGTATATGGAGGTGAAAGTGTCATGATATCGTGACAAAAGAATAGAGAAAAGGAGGTGAAAGTGTCACGATATCGCGACATGTATTTTCATGGGCCTAAGCAAAGAAAAAGAGGAAGGAGAAAAAGTGTCACGATATCGTGACATGTTGCATTTTTGTGGGCCAAAGCAAAGAGAAAGAGGAGAGAGAAAAAAGTGTCGCGATATCGTGACATGTAGTTTCGTGGCAACAACAACAAAAGAAGCTACAGAGGTAAAAATGTCATGATTTCGTGACAGGTCGTAAATGCGCAAGTCCAGAAGGAGAACCTAATGAAAATGAGAAGGATGACAGTTGACTAAAATTAGGGTTTACAGTTGTTATGAAAGCTGACCAAGATTAGGGTTTACAGCCGACTAAGATTAGGATTTTCATCATGAAAAATATTGTTATAAAAGGAGGGTTGTTTGGAGAATTGTGATGTGTTGAATGTATGCGATATACGGTCGTTGTGCATAGAGAGCAAGTCGTATCGAATCATGCTAAGTGCAAAATTTGCAAAGAGAGCAGAGTGCACAAAAGGGAGAAGATGATCGTGAAGTTCGACTGTAACGAAGCAGAGTGTGCGAAGTGATTGCACAGAGAGAGCAGAGTGCGTAGAGATCGCAAAGGTGAAGAAGACCAGTCAGGGTCTTGCAAAAGCAAAGGTATCTTACTGTAAAACTTATAGATTCAAAATTGAAGTCCAGGTTGTAGCTTGGCATCAGGGGTTGGTGCTCCTTCCAGTAGGTGCTGGTAAATTAGGGGTTGGTGCTCCTTTCTGTTGGTGCAGATAAATAAGGGGTTGGTGCTCCTTCTAGTGGGTGCTGGTAAATTGATTGTAAAGTTGGTGCTTTGCAAAGGCTGGATTTGGATGGTAGTCCAAGCAGTCAATTTTTGAGGAGTAGCCACATTGGTGAACCTCGTTAAATCTTGTGTTATGTGATGCTCTTGTGTTATACTTGTTGTATCTAGTAATAAGTTTTAATTGCTATGATATTAAGAGCTATAAATTCAAGTTTAAAGAGCTACACTGATTCACCCCCCCTCTCAGTGCCATTGTAAGACTAACAATTGGTATCAGAGCTAAGTTCTTGTACAAGCTTAACCGGCTAGGGTGATCTTGGAAGTAACACAATGGCAGGTGGTGAAGGCTTCTCATCAAACAAAGCACCATTGTTTGATGGATCTAATTACATGTTCTAGAGAATCAGGATGCAGACATATCTCTGTGCTTTGGGATACGACATCTGGGGTTCAGTAGTTAGTGGATACACAATACCCATCACTCCTCCAGAAGAGGCTGATGAAAAGAAACTATTTGACAATAACTCAAAAGCAACGAATGCTCTCATGAGCGGAATAGCAGACAGTGAACTAGTAAAGATCATGAGCTGTAAAATGGCAAAAGAGATATGGGACAAACTGAGGAGTATTCATGAAGGAAATGATAAGATCAAGGAGGCCAAGTTACGAGACACATCGAGCTCGGTTCGAAGCATTAAAAATGAATGACGATGAAAACATTGAGGCATATATGTTGAGAGTTAATGGGATCATTAATGCGATCAGAGGACTCGACGAGGATATCGAAGACTCTACCATCGTGAAAAAGGTATTAAGATCTCTTCCTCAAAGGTTTGATTCTAAAGTCTCAGCGATAGAAGAAGCTAAAAATCTAAATTATTTTAGTATAGATGAGATGTATGGTTCCTTGACTGCATATGAGATGAGGATAGGAAGATCTAAACCCACAGACAGGGAAGCGGCTTTTAAAGCCCTTAAAAATAAAAATGCAAAACAAGAGTCCGAGGAAGAAGAGACATCAGATGAAATGGAAGCAAACTTTGTTAGAAAACTAAAAAGGGGAAAAGGAAAATACAGAGGAAAGCTACCGTTTAAATGTTTCAACTGTGGAGGCGTTGGGCATTTTGTGACTAAATGTCCACTTAATGAGAAGAACAAAAATGATGAAGGATCGCACCAAGAAAGAAGTGACTGGAAGAAGAAAATGAATTTCAGAAAAGGCAACTTCAAGAAGAAAAGTTTCATCTCCAGGAATGCCAGTTCATCAGAAGACAACTCCGGTCAGGATTCTGAAGAGGAAATAGGTGAAGCTCTTTTCATGGCATTTGAAGAAGTAAAATCAGAAAAGGAAGGAGTGAACTCTGAAGTATGTGGTGAAAACCCTGAGGCTGAAGTAGATCTAGAAGGTGAGTTGATCTCTGCACTTGAAGAGTGGAAAATAGAGAAGAAAAAGAATAAGAAAATTTCAAAAAGGCTTGAGGATGCAAATGAAATCATAACCAGTCTGAAAGTACAGACAGAAGAATACAAGAAAATATCTGAAGATCTCGAAATACAAATTACCATGAAAATAGATTATTGCTGCAAACTAGAAGAAGAGAATGTTGGTTTACGGACACAGATAGAAGAGATGAATCACAAAATTAGTTGCTATCACAAACGCGAAGAAAGTTCTATGAAGTTGGATAAGATTATAAATGACCAAAGGCCTGCAGGCATCAAATTTGGTCTGGGTTTCATCGAAGGAGAATCTTCAAATGGATCAAAGGCCAGAAATGTAGAATCCATAAAGAATGAAGATAAGAAACAGGTTGATCAAGGAAAAATGTCTCATGCAAAAGAAAGCAATAATGCCAGGCACGAAAGGAGAACCTGACAATGATGGATTCACCAATGTCACACATCAAAGAAGAAGAAGACCTATGGCTCCTACGACAACATGGCAAAGACCATCATCCAGGTTCAATTATCCCTTTTCTGGTTTCTGTTTTAAATGCAATGGCTATGGACATAAAATCTCAGACTACAAATATAATGTAAGACCAAGGAATTTCACCTAGTAGAAATGCTTTTTCTCCTCTGATGAATTATACAGTAGAATGTTATAACTGTCATAATTTTGGGCACATTGCAAGAAACTGTAGAAGTACATTTGCATCAAATCAGTTTCAGGGAAGGAAATTTCAACCAAATAAGATGAGACAAAATAGAAAACTTCCCGTAAAACATGCACAAGCTGTTGATAAGGGAAAGGCAAAACAAGAGCCCAAAACTACTATCAAAATGGAGTGGAAAGAAAAAGAGCGACTTAAGGAAGAAAAGGAATCCTTAATCGTACAAACAACATTTAAAGCACAGAATAAATATGTACCATGGATACTTGATAGTGGATGCTCCAGTCATATGACAGGTAACAAACAAAAATTTGAGAAGTTACAGAAATATGAAGGTGGTTCAGTAAAGTTTGGAAATAATGATGGAGCTAAGATAGTTGGCAAAGGTTCAGTTAAAATTATTGACGGAAAAATTAAGTCAGAAGAAGTCTTGTTTGTGGATGGTTTGAAACATAACTTGTTGAGCGTAAGTCAGATTTGTGATAAAGGTCATGAAGTAGTTTTTAAGAAGCGAGGTTGTGAAGTCGAGAAAAACAAATAGTGGAAAATTGATAGCAACTTGGATCAAGGACATCTGGAAACTCTGTACACGCTCTCGAGAGACTTCAGAAGGAGCTTGTTTTATTGGACAGGAAGAAGAAAGTTGGTTGTGGCACAAGAGACTCGGTCATATCAGTTTTGATAATCTAGTAAAAATCAACTCAAAAAGGGTAGTGAGAGATATTCCCACCATCAACAAACCTGCAAACAACATTTGTGCTTCATGCCAAAAGGGGAAGCAAACTAGAGTCACATTCAAAACAAAAGAGTACTACACAAGCAAACCTTTGGAACTAATACACACTGATTTATGTGGACCCATGAGAACACAAAGCATAAATGGTGACAAATATTTTATGTTGTGCATTGATGACTATTCCAGAATGACATGGATATTTTTCTTGAAGCATAAATCAGAAGCTTTTGAAAGGTTCAAGATTTTCAAAAACCAAGTTGAGAATGAAACAGGAAGGAGGATCAAATGTTTAAGATCAGATAGAGGAGGAGAATTCATCTCAGAGGAGTTTGCAGAGTACTGTGAAAAATACGGTATTAGGAGACAGTTTTCAGCAGCCAGGACACCTCAGTGAGAATGGAGTGGTAGAAAGAAATAACAAGACAGTGCAAGAAATGGCACAGACTATGTTGGTTGAAAGTAGAGTAGCAGACAGATTTTGGAGAGAAGCAGTCCATACTACGGTGTATATCCAAAATAGGTACATGCTGAGAACACATGAAAGCAAAACTCCTTATGAGTTGTGGTTCGGTAAAAGGGCAACAACAAAATACCTCAAAGTTTTTGGCAGCAAGTGCTACATCAAAAGAGCTGAAGATAATCTTGGTAAGTTTGAAGATAGAGCGGATGAAGGTATTTTTGTTGGTTATTCACCAAGAAGCAAAGCTTACAAATGCTACAACAAGAGGCTAAAGAAAATTGTGGATAGTGTCGATGTTAAATTTGATGAAGGTAGAGAACGAGTAATTAGCTATGAAATGAACTACCCAATTTATGAAGAGGTTATTGAAGGAGATGAGGAAAACGAAATGGAAAAGATACAAAAAATTGACTCAGATGATTTAAGTTGTGATTCAGAAGTGGAAGAAAATAAGAAATTCAAAACAGTGCAGTGGCAAAAAAATCATCCTAGAGAGCAAATAATTGGAGACCCCAAAGTTGGTGTTCAGACAAGGAGAAGAGTAGTAAGTAACTACTCTCTATTATCCAGCATTGAGCCCAAAAATATTGTTGACGCAAGCAAAGATGAAAGTTGGATGAAGGCAATAAATGAAGAATTAGATCAGATCAAGAAAAATGAAACTTGGGAGTTAGTACCTAGACCTGCAAATAAAAATATAATCGGGACTAAATGGATTTTTCGAAACAAATTGAATGAAGACGGACAGGTAGTCAAAAATAAAGCAAGATTGGTATGTAAGGGTTATGCACAAGTTGAAGGCATTGACTTTGAGGAAACTTTTGCACCAGTAGCTAGACTAGAGGCAATTAGAATGTTTCTGGCTTTAGGAGTCTACAAGAATTTCAAAGTTTATCAAATGGATGTGAAATCAGCGTTTTTGAATGGGAAACTTGAAGAAGAGGTTTATATTGAGCAACCAGATGGTTTCCAACTTGGTGATGATCCCAACTTGGTTTGCAAGTTGAAGAAAGCATTATATGGCTTAAAACAGGCACCCCGAGCCCGGTATGCAAGGCTAGACAACTATCTCACTCAACAAAGGTTTAAGAAAGGTATGGTGGATAGTAATTTGTATGTCAAAACAAAAAATGGGCATCTTATTGTTCTTGTTGTATACGTAGATGATATCATATTTGGTAGCGACAAAGATGAGTCATGTAAAGATTTAGCAAATAAGATGCAGAAAGAATTTGAAATGTCAATGATTGGTGAACTTTCGTATTTCCTCGGGTTGCAAGTTAATCAATGTAAGAAGGGCATATTTATTTCTCAAGTTAAATATGTAAAAGAGATGTTAAAGAAGTTCACAATGGAGGATTGTAAGCCAGTTAGCACTCCCATGACGACAGGTTGCAAGTTGAGCAAGGATGACAAATCTCCACCTGTTGATCAAACCATGTACAGATCTATGATTGGAAGCTTACTGTACCTGACAACTACCAGACCAGATATTTTGCAGGCAGTATGCATGGTAGCATGATTTCAGGCTAATCCCAAGGAGACTCATGTGACAGCAGTGAAGAGGATTCTTCGGTACCTCAAGGGTACTATGGAGTATGGGTTATGGTATCCGAAAGGTAAAGACTTCACCCTTATTTCGTATTCAGATGCAGATTGGGCAGGATGTGTCGATGACAGAAAGAGTACCAGTGGAGGTGCATTCTATCTTGGAGACAGATTGGTCACGTGGCACGAGTAAGAAACAAGAGTCGGTTTCTTTATCGACAGTAGAAGCAGAATATATTGCAGCGACAACATGTTGTACGCAGGTATTGTGGATGAAACAAACCCTGAAAGATCTTGGTATTAACTTCAGTGAGCCAATATCGGTTAAGTGTGATAACACCAGTGCCATTAACATCTCCAAGAATCCGGTTATGCATTCACGCACAAAACACATTGCTATCAGGTATCACTTTTTGAAGGAGAAAGTTGCAGAAGGTGAGGTTAAGTTGGATTTTGTTCCAACTACAGAGCAAGTAGCAGATATCTTCACAAAACCATTGCCCAAGGAAGTTTTTGAGTACCTTCGCAATAAATTGGGAGTGGTCACACTTCCCAAGAATTGACTAGCTACAGGGATCACATTCTCGGGGGGAGCATTTAAGTATTTGATTATCTTTTTGCTCATGTTCATGATTTTTGCTAAGTGTAATCAATTTTGCCTGAGAATGTTGTGCATGGACTCAGGGGAGTCTGCAGTAGCCCTTTGGTATTATTGTCAAAGGGGGAGAAGAGTTACAGGAAATTGCACATGTGTTGCCAACAATTCCAAAGGGGGAGATTGTTGAGCAAGGTGCAACAACAGTATTGTCATTGTTGTCAACACAGTCGGATAGATCTGTTGATGCAGTGGACAGGAAGTTCAAAAGCTATTCAGATGCGAGAAGACAGGAGTTCAAAGGTTATTCGGAGTATGTACAATGATTTTCCAAGAAGACCGAAGTGGCCCATATGCAAAAGATCAAAGAAAAAGACAAGTAAGAAAAGTGTCGCGATATCGCGACATATACAACAGGCAAGAAAAACTATCACGATTTCGTGACATGTTGGAAGAGAGAGAAAAAGCAGGAAAAACTGTCACGATTTCGTGACATGTTGGAAGAGAGAAAGAAGTGGAAAAACTATCACGATTTCGTGACATGTTGGAAGAGAAAAAGCAAGTGGAAAACTGTCATGATTTCGCGACATGTTGGAAGAGAAAAAGGCAAGTGGAAAAACTGTCGCGATTTCGCGACATGTTGGAAGAGAAAAAGCAAGTGGAAAAACTGTCGCGATTTCGTGACATGTTGGAAGAGAAAAAGGCAAGTGGAAAAACTGTCACGATTTCGTGACATGTTGGAAGAGAAAGAGAAAGCAGGAAAAAGTGTCACGATTTCGTGACAAGTTCGAAGAAAGAGAACAAGTAAGAAAAGTGTCACGATTTCGTGACATGTCACATTTTCGTGACTAAAATAGGAGAGAGAAAGTAAGTTGGAAAAGTGTCACGATTTCGTGACATGTCGCATTTTCATGACTAAAATAGGAGAGAGAAAGTAAGTTGGAAAAGTGTCATGATTTCGTGACATGTCACATTTTCGTGACAAAAGAAAGAGAGGAAGCGTAGAAGAGTCATGATTTCATGACAAAAGTAGAAAGCAAGACTTGAAGTAGAAGTGTCATGATTTCATGACAAAAGCAGAGAAGAAGACTTCAAAGGCAGAAGTGTCACGATTTTATGACAAAAGCAAAGAAGCTAAGTACGGAAGTAGAAGTGTCACGATTTCATGACAAAAGCTAAGTTGAAGACTATGGAGGCAGAAGTGTCACGATATCGTGACAAAAGCAAAGTTGAAGTCTATGGAAGCAGAAGTGTCACGATATCGAAGCAAAAATATGATATGACAAAAGCAAAGAAGAAGTGATATTTAAAATTAAAAAAAGAGAAAGAAGAAGGTGAAAAGTGTCACGATATCGCGACATGTTGTATTTTCGTGGGCCTAAGCAAAGAGAAAGAGGAGAGAGAAAAAGTGTCGCGATATCGCGACATGTTGCATTTTCGTGGGCCAAAGCAAAGAGAAAGAGGAGAGAGAAAAAAGTGTCGCGATATCGTGACATGTATTTTTGCGGCAATAGCAACAAAAGAAGCTACAGAGGTAGAAATGTCATGATTTCATGATAGGTCGTAAATGCGCAAGTCAAGAAGGAGAACCCGATGAAAATGAGAAGGATGACAATCGACTAAAATTAGGGTTTACAGTTGTTATGAAAGCCGACCAAGATTAGGGTTTACAGCCGACTAAGATTAGGATTTTCATCATGAAAAATATTGTTATAAAAGGAGGGCTGTTTGGAGAATTGTGGAGTGTTGAATGTATGCGATATACGGTCATTGTGCGCAGAGAGCAAGTCGTATCGAATCATGCTAAGTGCAAAATTCGCAAAGAGAGCAGAGTGCACAAAAGGGAGAAGACGATCGTGAAGTTTGACTGTAACGAAGCAGAGTGTGCGAAGTGATTGCATAGAGAGAGCAGAGTGTGCAGAGATCGCAAAGGTGAAGAAGACCAGTTAGGGTCTTGCAAAAGCAAAGGTATCTTACTGTAAAACTTATAGATTCAAAATTGAAGTCCAGGTTGTAGCTTGGCATCAGGGGTTGGTGCTCCTTCCAGTAGGTGCTTGGTAAATTAGGGGTTGGTGCTCCTTTCTGTTGGTGCAGATAAATAAGGGGTTGGTGCTCCTTCTAGTGGGTGCTGGTAAATTGATTGTAAAGTTGGTGCTTTGCAAAGGCTAGATTTGGATGGTAGTCCAAGCAGTCAATTTTTGAGGAGTAGCCACATTGGTGAACCTCGTTAAATCTTGTGTTATGTGATGCTCTTGTGTTATACTTGTTGTATCTAGTAATAAGTTTTAATTGCTGTGATATTAAGAGCTATAAATTCAAGTTTAAAGAGCTACACTGATTCACCCCCCCTCTCAGTGCCATTGTAAGACTAACATTTTCATGATACTAGATTGTTTAATTTCTTTTGTGAGATTCACCTATATATAGTTATTTCAATCAACCACCATCTAAAGTTGGTATTTTCTAAATCATTTCAAAGCTTATATTGGCTAACTTACACTCTTTCATGGATCAACTCACACATATCACACATTAAGAAAATTTTAAGAATAGTATTGGCAACACTGTACGTATACTGGTTTCCTAGCAAAATTCATCTCACTCATCCTATCATTTACGTGATCTAAATCAAACCTTAAGGATTGAGAAAAGGACAAGTTATAAAAAGAGAAAGAGAGCAGGCAAAAACTAAAATTCAACACCCCAAAAAGAGCACTACCAATGGAACACAATTCAAAATAGTATTATCATTCAAACAAGCTTGAATCCCTGAGGTCCTTAGGTCCATATTAAAAATCACGAGATAGATCTCCATAGGAGCTATATTTGCTTAATTGGAAATGGAGTGTGCCTTACAAGTGGTGACATGTATTTCACATTAGTGAACTTTTATACAGACCACTTTGTGCTTTTTAATGAGCTATATTATAGGCTAAGTTAACAATTAGTTGAAATCATCCTCTTTCAAAATGGTTAAATGAACTCCACTTCACACAAACTGATCCATGATTGGGTTCTTGTAAACCAATACAATTAATATTTTTATAAAAAAATGCTTAGTTATTCAATGGGTTTGATTGCTCAAACTATCATGTTCTAACCTTTTCAAAGAACCTTTCATATTCAAAATATTTGAAATAAAAGAATGGAATACATTATAACTAGTTTTGCAAACATACAAGTGTTTTATTCACCAATGTTTGCATTCTCATGTATATCATATTCATTTTTTATTCATTAGAGGTTTATTTAAAATTTAATTATGTTTCATTCATTCCATACACATCTAATTCTACCATATCTACACATCTATGCTATACCAACACCATTACATCATTCAAGTACATACACAATAAAGTAGAAACATACACACAAATAATTAAATATGATATAACACCAATGAATGTCATGTATATATATCTCAAAAATGCCATCCGGCTACAAAATGTGTGTACCCTTTTTGGGTACCTCACCACATGTACATATCATGTCTATACTCATACAAAAATTATGGATAGCCACATAGTCACCGCTCCATAGCTATATCATATGTACTTCTATATGAGAGTCTCTCCACTTTCCCCCTCCATTGTCATCTACTTTGTGATACCTCACTATGGCAACATATCACCTATATCTTTTACCATTGGTGCCTCTCTCCTCACCTATGGAACCACACCTACTACATGTGAGGCTACTGGTACTACAAGCTACTAGATTCTCCCCACTATAGAATGTGTGCTATGCTAGCTCCACTAAGACTAACTTTGATATCTTAAGCATAACTCTAAATACATTAATACCACTAATCCATGCATAATAAACTCCCCCTTAGACTGGTCTCTCTTCATAGCCTCTTTCACATTGGCTACTATCAATCCCATGTTTGCCTACCACAAATGATATACATTTGCTTGTAGACTATCTACTTGTACCCATGCTTGCTCTAGTAGTAGCACCATCACCTCCAAGCCCTCAATATCTATAGCCATCCATCCCCTACAATCTACATATTGAACACCTTCTACCATAGCCCCTCTACACTCACCTCTTGATTGGTCTTCTCAACCTCTACCTCTACCCTCGCTCTATTTAACAACTATTGCAATCACTCAGCTATTTCAATAATGTCATCACTCTGTCCTAGCAGCATCCAACTCACTAATGAGTTCCTCCCTCTCAATGGCCAATTGATCTATCCTTGACCTTACCTAATATCACTCGCTCAAGGCTATCACGAGTCTTTCCTCTACTCTATGCTTATCATGCACCACCTATGAGTGATATATGACCCAATATAACTATGTATATGTCAGCTTCTCCTCTAACTCCCTAACCTTACCTCACCATCATGTCACCTTCCCTTGCACTACTATCATCTCCTATAGCCCTATCATAAAATCAAATGCAGGAGGTACTGAGTGGTACCTCTACTAACTCTATTCTCCTCCATGATGGATGCCTTTCCAATTGCTACTCCACCCATAGTCTCCTCCATACCTACATCCACCTCCATCATGGGTATATCATCCATCCCCACTACACCCTTAGTTGGTAACACCTCACTCTTCTCCAGCTATCTCGAGCCACTATTGATCTATCTTGATTATCTCTCCAAGGCCACACACATCGGATCAACTAATATAACTCCACCTACTTCTCCTCACTAGGATCAGGTGATTCCTCATCCTAGGATGATCTCGCTACCTCAATTACTCCCCCATGCCTTGGTGATGCTACTCTTACCCCTCCTAGTAGTGCACCTATTACCTCACCCCATCCATAAATTATTCTAACCATGGGCTCCATCACTACCTCGATCACCACACATCATAATCTATGTGGTACCAACATTATCCACATCAGGGACAAAAATTGACTCATCGATATTCAAGTCTAATGGTGGCACTATTGGCTCTAGCTCTATATAGCTTGACACTCTTATCATAACCTAAACTACTACATCACCCATGAGAATGGAAAATACTCCACCTACCACTCATAATTCCCTACCATCCATCATCCCCATCTAATACGGATGAGATGCACTACATCCTCCCTCCAAATAGGTGCCCCTAACCATGGCCTCCATCTAATGTTAGCCATATGTAGGCTTCCTAGCTACTCACGATAGTACATAAAATCACCCTCTCATTCCCTCTTGATCTTCTTCTCCATGTTGGTACTCCATATCATCGCAAAGGGCACATCATGGCCATCTAGTGTATGTGAATCATGCGAGTAGCAAATATGGTCATAAGATCATAATATGCTCCCACACCCATGATGAGTGCCAAATTGACACATATTTTATGCAAGGATTATCTATTTTCTATCTGCAAAATCATGAAAGTAAATGTGTTTTAATGATTATTTTACCTTATTTATGTGATTTATCAGTTAATTTGATGAATGAGGTTAAAATGATAAATGATCATATTTTACACAAATTGTGCGAAGTTTTTGTATGTTTTTGGCAGGTAATATTACAACAAAATACAGGTCATATATTGAAGAAAGGATGAACAAATACCGAGGAGACACGTGGATGCATGCTACGAAAGGGTGCTACGAAAGGGCGCTATGAAAACCTAGAAAAATCTACGGAAGAACCTGTTTCACATAAATGCCACATAAGCTATGGCTTGGTCAAACACCACGTGGGCAGCTGAAAGAATCAAGCACGAAAGGTTTCAAATTCCACATGGGCGGTTAGAAGAATCAAATGTGGGTGACTCACCATTTATTTGGGGCATATAAGTTGTTACGTGAATATTTGTAATAAATGTATCCTTCCCTAAAAGAAAGGATAAAAGTTGTAGAAAAAGTCTAAATCAAGGGTTGTATTGTTACGTAGCTATCCCACCAAGTCAAAGTTAGTATTATGTTATAATTAGTTGCCACTTGGACCAATTAGAATATTTATTGAGTCCAAGTATTTTAGGAGATGTGTTAATTTAGCTTTATTCTTGTTAAGAACATAGTTGTTGCGTATCAAGTCCAAACCATATGGAAGAAATACGGGGAGTTATGTTCGGAATGTTGTTGCGTATCAAGTCCAAACCATATGGGAGAAATACGGGGAGTTATGTTCGGAATTGTCTGAGTGACAATATATATTTGCATACGAGACCTTTGAAGATGGATGGCGAGCTAATGGAGAAATATATGTAATCTGTGATTATTCCCGATGTAATATTCTGTATGCAATTCTGGAAGTTGGATGCGCAACCATGTACGTTTGATTTTCAATAATAAAGCAACAACAATATTTTCTTCAGGATATGGTAATTGTGTTTTATAATTATTTTATATTTTGCTTGCTTTGGTAATTTTTATTTCTTTTATTCTCTTGTAATTATGAAATAATTAAGAATTAGATTAATTAAATGAGAGTAGATTATTGAAGTTAAAGTAAAATAGAAAATAGGGGAAGGGGTTAACACTAACCTTCCGGAGGCAGGGCCCACTCCGAAAGGTTAGTCCCTAAATCTCTTCCCCCCACTAACATGGTAGATAGAATTAGATTAAAATATTAATTTACATGAAAATATAATTAGAAATTATAGTAGATAAATAATGCATTAATTAAATCATTAGTGGATCCACATTAGAATAATTCATAAATTGCATATTTAATTTTATTTTATTTTCTACAAACTTTAATTTTTGCAACACATGAAACCAGAAAGAGATCTGAACTAAGCTTAGTATTAATTACTACGGTACAATCTATACTGGGTTGCTACTCTTTAAATCTAACCTGGATTAACCCGGATTGACAAAATTAAATGTAAGCTACTACAACCGATCATTTTGGCATCGTTGTCGGGGAGAGTAGCATCGTAGTGGTTAATCAAAAAAGTTGTTTGGCAGTGCAAAGAGAGAGGCTTACTTGTATGTGAAAAGGGGTACGTACGAGACCTTGGTGTGCATACGAGTCAGAGTGGCCCGAATATGGTTCCAACAAGCTCCTCCGTTCGACGTTGCCAGGTTCATTTTTCTTAAAGGAATCATTTTTACTGCTTTCGTAGATTAAGATTTATTTTTTGCAAATTTCAATTTCTACAAATTTCAATTTTTGCAAATTTCTTGCTTTGGGTAGTTATTATTGCTTAGTTGACTTAGGACCTATGAGAAAGAACAGGAAGTAGGTGAACGCCGAAAGTAACACCCTATTTTTTATAGTAGGAAGTAGTTACGTTGAGTGACACAACTGTAATGAAATCCCTCCTAATAATCAAAGAAGCAGTAATAAGTTACCTTTTATTTCAGCATATTTAATTTCCTGCAATTTCCTTGCTTTGGGTGATTATTATTGATGATTTGGCTTAGGACCTATGAGAAAAACAATAGGAAGTAGGTGAACGCTGAAAACAACCTAAAATTTGCTTAGGACCCTGTTGAACGTAGGAAGTAGGTAAGATTGAGTGACACAACCTTAGTGAAACCCTCCTAAACAGTCAAAGAAACAATAATAGTTTACCTTTTATTTCAACAATTTCATTTCTAGTAAAATTTATTTTTCAAGCATTTTTACTTTCCTCCTATTGTACTAGAATTGGTTGTATGGATTCATAGACCGTGGGTCGCACCTAATTTTAGTAACATTAGGATTGTTCAAAAATTTTATTTTTGTTGTGTTAAGAATAGTTATAAACTCTATGATTTGTATCTAAACTTGACAACAGTAGGATTAAAACAGAAAATCAAAATCAAAACCCAAACAAAAACAAAACCAAAAAGAGAGAAAAGAAAAATAAGTTGCTAGGTGGTGAAAAACAGTCCAATAAACCTCTAGAAAATATTACAAAAAATAAATAAATAAATAAAAAAATATATATATATATATAATAATAATATATATATTATTAGAAATGATAATAATAATATATATATAAATATATATATATATATATATATATTTATATAATAATAATAATAATAATGAAATAAAATAGAGGTATATACAAGATTGAACCAATGAAATTATAAAGTGGTAGGACAAACATATTGTATCATGAAAATTCAATTAGAAAATATTTGAAAGGGTGTAGTAAAACTCAAATCCTATTGATAACTCAACTAGAAAATCACTAATTAATGGGCATAGGTTTTAACTATACAAAAAGTCACTATCTAAAAAAAAATTCATACACCACCTTAGATAACAAACTGATTTGCAGTGCATTTCTGAACTGCAACCAACTACTATCCAATAATTTCTCTCTTTGAAAAGAAAAAAATATATAATAATATATATATATATATATATATATATATATATTGAAAAAAAATTAATATATAAAAATAAAAATAATTATGCTTCCTTTGTTTCATCATGAAGTATCTGTATTCCCTTCCATTTTCAGTCTTAATGTTTTAAAGATAGCCCAAGAAAATGTTCTCTCTAAAAAAACCTTGTAGGAAGATGATTACCACATGATGCATAGTACCTTATTGCTAGATGAAGTCTAGGTGTTCTTTAAATACTCAAACTATATCTGGTATCTTGAGAAAAATTTTCATTGAAAATGAAGCAAATATTTTAAAAATGTTGTAAGTTACTCCTAGTTGATCAAGTTTCTCTTTGGCCACGCACAATTGCACACCTAAAAACATTGTGAAGTATTGGAAAAATTAACTCATGTGTTATTTCTGCCATAAGTGAATAGTTTCCCTTGCTTATCTATTTTTATGCATGGTCTAGAATACTAATGAATTGGCAAAAGGACAAGCTCGCCCTTCACCCTTGAAAAAAAAAAAAAAGAAAGAAAAAAATCCCTTGCTCCTCATCTAATCGAGCAAGTATCCCAATAAAAATCTTCTTGCTTCTCCTCAAAATAAGCAAGAACCCTAAAAAGCACTAAAAATCCCTTGCTCCTCACAAAATGAGCAAGTATCCCAAATAAAACAAAAGTAAATAAAGGGCAAAAGAGCTTGAATCCCTGGAATTCTTAGTATCTCAAACACCATGGGGTACTCTTTATTAAGGTATCCTTACGTATTAGCACTAAGTCTGGATAAGACCTCTAGATGCTCATACGATAAGCTAGCTTTTTGGCATACATAACCCTTGTTGTTTTTCAATCCTTGCTCATAATGGGAAATGAATCCTCACTGCACACACAGTTGGTCTTGAAAGAAGCTTGAGAATACTAGGACAACTTTGACACTATATTGATTTGTGAAAGGAGTAAATGAAGTTGTTTCAAAATTGCTAGAATGTTTGAAGTCCTTGAAGAATAATCCTAGAAACATCACATGCGAGGCAAAACTCAAAAGCAAACCCTCATGAAAGTACTATGGTTTCAATTTTTTTCTTTTTCTACAAAAACATGGCTTGTGCCCATCACATTTTCATCCCTTAGAAAAAGCCATCTTAATATCTATTTCACTTTTTCCCATGATTGAAGATATCCTAGAAGGCTGAAATCAAATTTCATATTCATTACCTTTCTATCTCGGAAACTTCTTAATGACATACAGGAAGCACAATCACAAAAATTATAATAAACCCCCATAAATAAAACTTATTATTATATTATCCACCAATATAAATAAAACACCCTTCATCTTGTTTTGGCTAAAATTACAGTTTGGGGGGAAAGTAAATAAGGTATACAAAGTTCACAATTCAGTTTGGGGGGAAGAATCAGGTAAAGTATTTTCTTAAACTCTAACAACTACAGTTTTGTAGATATCTTCTGTAGACAACTTCTGTAATAATCTTCAGTAATATAGTTTATAATACTTAATACAATAGAGTTTATAATATAGTTTAGAGGTATAGTATAGGTAATATAATATTTTATAGTTATATAATAATAATAATAATAATAAATGAATATATATTATATTAATTTACTATTTTTTACTATATCTTTACTTTGATCATTCTTCTCGAAAAAAATAAAGATAAAATAATAATAATAATAATAATATATATATATATATATAATAAAATAAAAATAATAATAATAATAATAATAATAAATAAATAAATAAACTTTAAAAGTTAATTTAAATTTTATATGTTACATATATAATGATGTTCTTATTGTTAGTATGGGTTTGTAGATAACATTATTATAGAAGTTATAAGTCTTATTTATGCATAGTTTTGATATACATCTAAATAAGTCCAATGAGCACTATTGACTTTTGCATTGGAAAGTGTGTTTAGATAGATAGAAGTTGAAATACTGCTGCTATAGGAAGTGATTAGACTAAAATAAAACACATATTCATTGTATGATTTATAGTACCTTCTTGTTTCAACTTATTTAATTTGAAAAAAATGATGGTAATCCCAATTTAGCCAAATGACAATTTGCATTGTGCTTCTTATCAAATGTATATCACATTCCAAAAGAAATATTGTTTAAAATGGAATATCAAGGTAAATATTTGGATTTACATGAACAAGGCATCAATCATCTACTATAGACCAAATTTTGGATTTATGCAACTATTATAACTGCAGAGTTTATCCATTGAGATTGTTGTATTAATCCTGTGTGCATGAGGACATGCACTTCCTTCAGTTTGGGGGAATGATGAGTGCCAAATTGACACATATTTTATGCAAGGATTATCTATTTTCTATCTGCAAAATCATGAAAGTAAATGTGTTTTAATGATTATTTTACCTTATTTATGTGATTTATCAGTTAATTTGATGAATGAGGTTAAAATGATAAATGATCATATTTTACACAAATTGTGCAAAGTTTTTGTATGTTTTTGGCAGGTAATATTACAACAAAATACAGGTCATATATTGAAGAAAGGATGAACAAATACCGAGGAGACACGTGGATGCGTGCTACGAAAGGGTGCTATGGAAGGGCACTACGGAAACCTGGAAAAATCTACGGAAGAACTTGTTTCACATAAATGCCACATAAGCTATGGCTTGGTCAAACACCACGTGGGTAGCTGAAAGAATCAAGCACGAAAGGTTTCAAATTCCACATGGGCGGTTAGAAGAATCAAATGTGGGTGACTCACCATTTATTTGGGGCATATAAGTTGTTACGTGAATATTTGTAATAAATGTATCCTTCCCTAAAAGAAAGGATAAAAGTTGTAGAAAAGTCTAAATCAAGGGTTGTATTGTTACGTAGCTATCCCACCAAGTCAAAGTTAGTATTATGTTATAATTAGTTGCCACTTGGACCAATTAGAATATTTATTGAGTCCAAGTATTTTAGGAGATGTGTTAATTTAGCTTTATTCTTGTTAAGAACATAGTTGTTGCGTATCAAGTCCAAACCATATGGAAGAAATATGGGGAGTTATGTTTGGAATGTTGTTGCGTATCAAGTCCAAACCATATGGGAGAAATACGGGGAGTTATGTTCGGAATTGTCTGAGTGACAATATATATTTGCATACGAGACCTTTGAAGATGGATGGCGAGCTAATGGAGAAATATATGTAATCTATGATTATTCCCGATGTAATATTTTGTATGCAATTCTGGAAGTTGGATGCGCAACCATGTACGTTTGATTTTCAATAATAAAGCAGCAACAATATTTTCTTTAGGATATGGTAACTGTGTTTTATAATTATTTTATATTTTGCTTGCTTTGGTAATTTTTATTTCTTTTATTCTCTTGTAATTATGAAATAATTAAGAATTAGATTAATTAAATGAGAGTAGATTATTGAAGTTAAAGTAAAATAGAAAATAGGGGAAGGGGTTAACACTAACCTTCCAGAGGCAGGGCCCACTCCGAAAGGTTAGTCCCTAAATCTCTTCCCCCCACTAACATGGTAGATAGAATTAGATTAAAGATTAATTTACATGAAAATATAATTAGAAATTATAGTAGATAAATAATGCATTAAGTAAATCATTAGTGGATCCACATTAGAATAATTCATAAATTGCATATTTAATTTAATTTTATTTTATTTTTCGTAAACTTTAATTTCTGCAACACATGAAACCAGAAAGAGATCTGAACTAAGCTTAGTATTAATTACTATGGTACAATCTATATTGGGTTGCTACTCTTTAAATCTAACCTGGATTAAACTCGGATTGACAAAATTAAATGTAAGCTACTACAGCCGATCAACCCACACATGTAGTAGAGGATTGAAACTAATACCTATCTACTCAATCCTCACTACTCCATGCAGCTCTCTATAGACCTATTATAGTAATGTTGGAGCCCATGCATACACTCTCTTTTGATCCACCACATCACATACCATACCCATTATATTCCAAGAGAATATTACCTCTAAATTATTCGATAAGGCATGACTCGTAATCATAAGCATCACCATGGCATGTCAGTTGGAAAACATTTTGTCCATCCAACACTTTGCATAATCCACCCCACACTTCAGCCCCACACTGGCCCATATCTCTCTAAGATTCCTCTACAAGATACCATCCCATGCATCTCATTATGTTGTCATCACCATAATACTTTCTATCGGTAGCCGATAGATGTGATATACGTCCTCCAAGGTAATGGTCATCTCATCTATCAGGATATGGAAGGTGTTCCTATATGGATGCCACCTTTTGCATAGCATGGATACATAGGCATGATTTGCATGCACCTCATGCATCTCCCCACACTTCATACAACTTCCTCTTCCTCAAATTTTGCAATCGATATCATGCAAATATCTTCTTCACCTACATCACATTTCAAAATCACATGTCAAATAATTTCATACATCAATTTTCAAAATTGCATGTTGACTCATTTCATTCAGTCCATTTTATCATCATTTGTACAATTTACTACACATCACTCACAATTTCAAAACAAAAAAATTGTACGACCCTGTGCGAACCTTTCCATTCACACAACCCTATACAAACATCCCTGTTTGCACACCCCTATACAAACTTCCACTTGTGGATTTTCACATACCCATTAGCTCATTCAAACATGCAGTCCCACCTCTGCATGAACATACGACATTGAAAATGCAAAAAAAAACATGCAAACTTCCCATACACATGCACACAAAATAAGGTTATCAATAAGAGATCTAATGGATCAACCGAACACAGATCTAGGTATCTATTTTCTCCAACAACATCATTGTCACAATAGTTTCCATCATACATGTAATCCAACAACAAACACACTCACATTTTTTCCTACACACTTCTTGAGGTCCAAAACAAAACAAAGTCACATGGCAAAACAAAAGGTGTTTCTCGATACCCACTTGGGTAATTTTTCATGTAGTATACACATTTCACTCACATAGTTCATTCATGCATTCCAAATAGTATTTTCATGCACATACACTCATAACAATGCACACGCAGGCACATTAATTGTTATTTTGCATTCAAAAATCATGCACATTCTAGGATTGGTATGGTTTACTTACCTCCAGAATGCTAGCACTCACACTCATGCTTTTTGGATCGCTCGTCATCTCATGCTCTTCATTTGATAATCCAGCAATGATTCACTTCCAATCTTCTCCCTCATCACTCTTTCTCTCCTCCACGTGATGAAAAATGAAGTTGCACGCGCCAATTTATATTTTATACCTATTTTTTTTAAGTTCGCACCCACATGTACGAATGAAAAATTTCACACTCCCCCATGCAAACTTCCTTTTTTGCATCCCAATGTGAAAAAAATTGTAGGTCAATTTCATCATTTTCGCAATCAATTCCTCCTTGTTGCCTAAATTCTTCATTTTTCTATATTTTCCATCATTTTTCATCATTATTAATCGTTTCATCATCGCTCTTCATCTCCTCCATCGTCGATTCATCGCTTGAGGGGGTAGTCATCTAAAAACATCAAAATATACCTGCACATGATCAAAAAACCAAAAAATATCCAATAACAGATAAAACAAATATCTACAAAAAAATTTCCTGACAATTATCTCAAGTTCTAATTCAATGGAATTTCTCTTCTCAATCAAAACTCCAATTCAAAAAAAACAATATTTGATAGACCCAAAAATGCCTCTGATTGTAGATAACTCATGGATTCCCTTCTTCATAGAGTGATTTGTAAGACCACTCTCAAATGAAATTCTTGAAAGTTCTACCCTATGGCTCTAGTGGTTTGTCAAATATTATCAACATGACTCATCAATAAATTAGAAGCAAAAATTAGAAAAGGTTTTTGTTCCTTCCAAAATTGGCACATCTCATATTGATCACAAAATAAGGTAATCTTATGCCTTCCCTCAAAATCAATCATTACGACATTTGAAAATGTTGTATTCAATCACAAAATCATCTCTCTTCTTTATTTTTTTATCAATGCATCTCTCTCGCAATCATCCACATTCATAAATCGTAAATTCTTTACCTTCCAAATCATTCCATCAATTCACATCATCAATTTTTTTACTAAACCATGTTTCCACACAATACAATATAAAAATGAGCAAAATATAGACACCCAATAGTCACACATTGTCCCTCTCCTCGTTTGTTACAGTCAATCAATTTGCAAAACCCTTGAAAATTACATAAATTGCCTTAAAATAATATTCATTTATTAAATTAACTATTCATACTTAGAACCCTTGGGCTAGCTAAGCCCCTTCCTACACTTAACTATAGGTCCTCATGTGACCTAATTCACAACTCAACTAAGGTTTAATTCTCCACCATGGTCAAAAAGCACTTTATGGGTAAAAAGTCAACAAATTTAGTCAAAACTTTCTTTGTGGCTAATCTTATGGTTAATTAGGCTAATCATGCTTCTTTTAAACCCTCCACCTCACCTAGTCTACTTTTACTAGCATAGTATTGCCACATCTCACCCAGATATTTCATCCACCTCACACTCTCCAGGGCCATAATGAGAAATGGATACTTTTGCACATAAAATGCAATTCTAAATTAGAATATATTTCTAAAAAGGTTTAAATAAATGCCATTTGGAGACTTTCCTCCAGGTCATCATGACTAGTAGATGGGTGATGGATTATCTCACCCAATATAATTTATGAACTAGGACACCTCAGGGGACACATCATGGAATACCTAAGCCCCTCCCCTAGCCTTGGCCAAGTCTATAAGTAGAAGGTCATTTTCACCATTTTAGGGATTCCAAATTTAGCTTACATAAACTCTATAGAAATCATTCTAGACTCATAGCATCCATCACACATCCTTTACATCCACATAGAAATAGGTTTTTTATCATATTCATAATATTCCTTATGATCTAGACTATTTATGGATAATGAAGGCAACTTTTGAAGGTGATCCGTAAAAAAAGCGAAGGAGAAACAACATCACGACAACTCAAAAATTAGATTTTGCAAGTTCAACTACAAATAGTCAGGTTCACATGCCCCTGTGTGAATTTCTAGGCTCAAAATAGGTTCACACCCACCCATGCAAACCTTTGCTACAATAAAACATAGGTTACAAGATAGGTGAGTATGGCTTAGTTTAGGGTTTTACATCATTTTATGTAGTTTTCTTCATGTTTTAAGCTTATTTAGAGAGTATTATCTTCATAAACATGGGGTTTGATTGAGGTAGGCCCCTAAATGTTCTAACTAGATTTTACAGGTCTAAAATGTACAAAGAACACATCAAACCAGTGATGGCCCACGAGCAAGAATCCCACCTACACTGAGAAACATCAAGAAGATAGATCCTACTACCTTTGAACGTATCTAAAAGGGTTTTATTTGGGAAGACCCAATTGTAGCCTTTAGGGAAAGAGTTGTAAAAGGGGATTTCACTTTGTAACCTCTTTTTATTTCAATAACAAAAGCAACAAGATTCTATAATTTTGAATGAAGATTGTAGTGTCTTTTTGAATGGTTTCAAAATAAAAGTGAATATTATAGTATGCAAGTGGCAAGATGATAAGCCAAAGGTCATAGTACTTTCCATGTGGAGAGCAACAATCAAGTACTTTAAGAGTCACATTACTATGGCTATATTATGGAGATAATACTCCATGAGAATGTAATCCAAATATCAAATTATAGAGTTGTAATAGGAAGAAAAGGAATAAAGCTTGTATACATATTTTTGAGCAATTAATATTGTAAGTTTTCTTCATGCATAGTTCATGAATGACTTAGGACATTTACATTAATATTTTATTATATAAATATATTTTATTTTCTTTATTATATAGGCCTTGATATACATATTAATTTGCTCATATATTATTCTACTCTTATATTATTATGTTAACCTTTAATATTGTGGTTATTTTATATTGGGACCTATGATATTTTGTGGTAGTAAGGCTTAAAAAGACAACAAGTTTTCTTATTTAATATTTAATTAATAAATATCCATTCAACCTTATTCTCTAATTTTTTTTATCCACCTTATATATGTTGGTGATATTACATTATTTGACCTCCTTGTAATATTAGTTTGGTAGTTAATTTTAATATTGTATAAAGTATGTGTCAATAAGAGAGAAAGTGCATAGTGTTAAGATAGAGAATGAAGAGTCACATGATATGTGGCAAGATGAGAATTTTGTATTTATGAGAAGTATATGAAAGGTTGCATCTCCTGGATTTTTGAGGAGAGTAATAGTTAAATGACTGAAAATTAATATAAAATTATATATTGGAGGTAAAGCTCCATGCAATACAATCAATTTGAATCATTCTTGTAATCTTGTGATATTGTGTATATTTGAGTTATATTTGTGAGATATTGTTGTATTGATATTCATTGTTATTTTTTGTTAGTGACATATATTTGATTTATATTTGATCCTGGATAGAGCTTTCTATGATTTAACCTATTCAAAAAGCTAATAGTGGTAATAGAGCTATGGAGAGATAATATGAGTGAAGGTATTGGGACAATCATCGCTAACTGATAACAAACCCAATTGAAGGTTGAAGTTGAATGTGTATTATAAATGGATTAAATATTATTATATTATAGTCTATAGTATTGAATAACTTTGAAAATCAAATATTTAAAGGTGATCAAAGTTGTTTTTACGGATTTTTAAGTGTTAGAGGAAATCATATATTCAAAGAAAAAAATAAAAAGTTTAAGTTCATAAACCCCCTACACTAGAGAACAAAAGTGGCACCTACACCTACATAAAAGAGATAGAGAATATTGAATTATAAGTGATAAAGTATAGCACATGTAATAATCAATTACACAAAAGTGTAGGCCATATAACATCATAGAATAAAGGAACATTGAAAAAGAAATTTGAGTATTGCAGTTTCAAAGGGAACAAGTATTGATGCAAAGTTAAAACACATATAAATATAAAGGAGTATTGAAGCAAATGGATGTTGGCCACCTAAAAACATAGTAAACCTAAGAACATAGTGGTCAAACACCTGAAACCAAGCTACACACTAAATTAGTACAAATATATAGGGGATACAAAGCATCAGAGCAATATAAGAGGAAGCAAAGCACTCTCACTAGTGTGAAGTGACACAAAATTCCAAAAAGTCAATCGAAAGTTTGAACGTATTTCACAATACTCAATCAAGTTAAGTTTCATCTAAGAGAAAATACATAGTAGCTACTTAGAGCAAACTTGAAGTGATCGGGTCTACGATTATTTTGTGAATGACATTATCAAATTTTATTCATGATTTGGTTGGAGAAGTTTCTTTTCAATCAAAGAAGTTATTTTTCGATTGGATGTCAAATAGCTACAATGTGGGTACCAAGGGGTGTGGCCAAAGTGGCCATGTGGAGAGGCATGTAGGACCTTCATGAAGGTAATGCAACCTATGGAGGATATTGTTGCACATATGCTAAAGAGCTTCATTATCAAAATGACAACAATATTTTCCAAATTAAGGAGTCCCATAGTAGGGTAAATATGAACACCAAAAACATCACCACCACCAATGAAAATGGAGATACACACAAATTAGAAGGTGACAATGAATGTGGTGATGTAGGCCATGGAAATAGTAGACATATATTATCTAGGAGAAAAGTGTGGGTTGGAGTCATACAATAGGACTCTCCCATTGAGAAACATGTTTTCAATGGATTATTAGGATACCCATGGATGCTATTACAAAGAAATGGTCTCATAGAAAAAGGAGGACTACCATAGATCCATTGAAGAGAACATTACAATTTGCATCATTGATCGCACCACTCATGCAATCACCACATTAAAGGTGGTAGTTGAAATACGTTTTTTAAATACAACAAAGTACATTTGAATTTGAGGTACAAATAAATGTATAAACATTACTAAGCCAAGTAATGAAATGCTTAAGCACCAAGAGGATAGAGAGTAGTGTGTAATACTAAGGAAAAAGAATGAATATTACAAGCAAGCATCAATTTTCCAAGTCGTTAGAATGGTTAGAGAAATAATTTGTGTGCCATGATTGCTTTAAAAAGCCACACTAGGGAAGGTATATAATTAGGATTTTGATGAATTAGACTTTTAAATTTTTCTAAGGTTATTAATATTAATTAGGAGTGATAAGGTTTATTGGTAGATTATTTAAGTTTTTGATAATTTTGGAGTGATAAGTAGTAGAAAATGTTTATCATGAAGTTTTTCAAAGTCATCTAAATATTATAAGGGTTTAATTTTTAATATTTTTTTAAATTTAAAGTTACATAGAATGTTTAAAAAATATTTCATTTTGGAGATAAGCAAGACTACTTCAAACTTAGAAAATTAATTTTGCAAAATTCTTAGTTTCTAAACATTAGGGAGATATAAGGAATTCTACTTAGAAACTTTAAACTTTAAATGTTTTGAAATTTAATTGGAATATTTGAAGTTTAGAAAATTTGAAAATTAAATTTGGGAATCATAAGGATTTCTACTTCTAAAATATTTTAAAATTTTGAGATTTGATATTTTAAGGTTATATTGATTTCATATTGAGAAATTTTAAAAATAGAAATTATTGAATTAGTAAATTATTGCTGCAAATTTAGTTATTTGGGAGACAAAAGATTTTCAACCTCAAAATTTAGGAGAAATATAAATTTGAAAAATTAATTAATTAGTTTCTAAATATAGGGAGTTATAAGGTTGTCAACTTCATAGGAACATGGCAAAGAAAAAGTAAGTGAAATAGAAAATAGAAACACAAAAAACGGAACATGACTTGTCAAAAACAATTAAAATAGGAAACTTATGTTTTCAAGAAGAAAATATACATTCAAGATGACCCATTAGAAGAAACTAAGGAAATGTTGTACTAAATACATGATACCAGAAATTGAAGGACAAAATGATACATCAATGAAGGGGAAAAAATCCTATAATCAATCATGAGAGAAATGTTGGACATTTTGAGGAATGTTATTGTCATTGATGTCAAAAGCATTGTTGAGCAATGTTCATCATTTTTGAGGACATTAGGAGAGCTCATAAAATGAAGATCAAGTTAAAGGAGATCAAGGACAAAGTTGAAAAGACCCACATGTTAATTTAAATTAAAATATTTTAATCCCTGATTAAAATTTTAATTTAAATATTGATAAGTGCTAAGGTTAATTTAAATATTTATTTAATATTTAAAATTAACTTTACTATAGAACTAGTTTAAATTAAAGTATTTTAATTATTGATTAAAATCTTAATTTATTAATGTTGGGTTCTAAAGTTAAGTTAAATATTTATTTAATATTTAATTTTAACTTTCCAAATCAAATTCGAATTGGAAATTCGAAATATGTCGACGTTGAAGGAAGTAAACCCCTATGTACAAATATGCCAAAATATTGGCATTTGAATTATCCATGCGACTTAATGTTGGTTCGTGAAAAGAGAAGGAAATTTCACTTGTGAAAATCGAGCAAGAGAAAAAGACAAGAGTATGGCATTCTCCGAAAAGGACACAAAGTGCTTATAGCTTAGTTGACAGCCAAGGGTTGCGTAAGATGTCGATGGGATAGTTTAGGCAAGTTCAAAACCCACGCACGTTGGTTTTTTAGAAGAAGGTCTATGTTTATCTTTTACACCGAATGTGGAGAGAAGGTAAAGGCACCGAAGTGCCTTTTGGCTCTTATGGAGCCACACAGCCCAAGAGGTGGATGTTAGCATTGCAAAAGTGCTTGGGGAGAACCAACGAGGGTTCAAATCCCACCAAGGCCCTTTTGAGTGCATTGAGGTATGTGATTTAATTTGGTTGTCTTGGCCTACAAAAATTTAAAGGGAAAAATAATGTTTTTATTTCTCTAAAGTAATTTTAATTAAAGTACTTTGCATGTTATTTGGTATGTAAGTTATTAGGGGAGTTAAAAGGAAGTGCAAAGATTTAATTTCTGAGTTGGAATTTTAGAGGCTAAGGAGTTATAAGGAAGGTTGAATTTTATATTTTGAAATTGAATAATATTGAATATTATTTACTTCAAGTTGGAGATTATAATGAGTAATTAAGGTTTAACTTTTGTATTGAAGAAATGTTTTGAAGAAGAGTTAGAATGATATTTTTGTCATCTAATCTTGGTGTTTGGTAAGGAAAGTGGTTATACTTGAGACGGGTTTTAAAGATTATTTTCATAAAGAAAAATGTATGGGAACATTCTTCCATAATTCAGTTGATTTATTGTTTTCTGAAAAACAAGTTTGGAGTGAAAAGGATTTAATTAGGCTTCCTTATTGATTTGTTGAGCTATATGTGAGATTGTTTTATAAGCATTTTTTTGAAGTGATTGATTGAGTGAATAATTTGAACTAGGGTTTACAAAGATCAAAAGTATCATTGTTATGTAAGATTGGTTGATAAGAATTGTTCGAAACATTTTGAGTGAGTGTTCATATGCTTGGACTAGGGTTTGTAAGAAAGGATTGTTTCATTGAGTAGATTTTATTGAGCCTATTCAAGTGAATGTGTGAAGTGATTGTTCAAGTTCTATAAAATAAATTATTCTATATTATGAATTGATTTGAGAAAAAGGTTGAGAGTTGATCAGTGTGAAACATATTGAGTCTCTAACAATTCATAATATGTTTCAACATTAACATTAGTAGTAAACTTGAGCCCATAGCCTTTGGATCAATAGAGAGAGATTTCACCTTATCGATCATTGTCCTGGATAGTGGCCTACAACCTAGTCTAGGGTTTTAGGTGTTAGTTTATTTTATGTTGCTTTCTCCTTCATTTCATTAGCATAAGCTTTATTTTAGTTATTTGAATTCATAGTACTAGTTTCATTGCATTTGTTTTCATTAAGCTCATTTATCACTAACAACATCATTTGGGAAGGCAATATTGGACATCTAAGCATGTGTTGTTATTTCATTGATTTCAAAGCTATAGGTTCATTAGAAAAATTAACAACATATGAAAGAAAAAGGATCCCTCTAGGAACTAGAACTAGAGAAGGAGGCATCTGTAAGCCCTCATACAATTCTGTGTGCATCATCAAGAAGCCTGTAAAGGTGCATCATCCCTTATTAGGGGATATTTTATACATATGCTACCCTCTTTGTATAAAATTATGTATCAAATGAAGGGTATCCCTTAGAGCGATTTATATGTAACCGAATCTTGGAAATATCAATACAAAGCATTCATTCATTTATTTCTTTGCACTTTAGTCATGTAGACACCTAAAACATGTCATGTTCAGGGAGACTACTCACATAGGCACACTCATAGGTCATGTGACTAAACCTTGGGACCTTCCAAGTGTCAAAAGTGGTTTTTGCCACTCATTTGGGGCATTTTCAGCCCATCCAAGCCTGGCCGCTGTGGACCAGAGCGGCTGGATTCTGGCCGTTGTAGCTCAGAGCGGCCAAACCTTAGCCACTACAGATGACAATGGCTAAACTTTAAATGCATTTTTCCACCCATCCAGCCTAATCTCGGGTGGAAGTGGTAGTCTGCATGCAATAAGGATGAGCGGGGACAACTTTGCATTCCTCCTCACAGCCAGTCTACATGAAAGACTCAAGTCCAGATTTAGACATCAGTTAACTACCCCTCAAGGGTAGACAAAAGCTTAAATTCTCATGCTAACATCAAGTGCGCATGAGGGATTCAGTCCTAGGGTTTGAACATTGACCTAGGGCTTCAAACACTTTATAAGGAGTAAACCTAAAAGCACTAGGGGACCTTCTTTTATCAATCAGAGAGAGAGAGAACATCACACATCAAAATTTTGAATAGGTTGGATCATTGAGGAGAGCTTCTAGAGACTTGGAGAGCTTCCCTTGGAGATCAATTCTTGTAGTGAAGCCCTATCAGATTGGAGGGCAAATCTGAACACATAAGGTAATCATTTTAACATTAGTAGTAGACTTGAGCCCATAGCCTTTGGATCAATAGAGAGAGATTTCACCTTAGCGGCCATTGTCCTGGATAGTGGCCCGCAACCTAGTCTAGGGTTTTAGGTGATAGTTTCTTTTATTCTGCTTTCTCCTTCATTTCATTAGCATAAGCTTTATTTTAGTTATTTGCATTCATAGTACTAGTTTCATTGCATTTGTTTCCATTAAGCTTATTCATTACTAACAACCTCATCCAAGGAGGCAATCTCGGACATCTAAGCGTGTGTTGTTGTTTCATTGATTTCAGGGCTACAAGTTCATCGGACAAATCCACAACATACGAAAGCAAGAGGATCCCTCTAGGAATTAGACCTAGAGAAGGAGGCATCTGTAAGCCCTCATACAGTTTCGTGTGCATCATCGAGAAGCCTGTAAAGGTGCATCACCCCTTGCTAGGGGATATTTTATACATCTGCTACCCTCTTTGTGTAAAATCATGTATCAAATGAAGGGTATCCCTTAGAGGGATTTATATGTAATCGGATCTTGGAAATATCAATACAAAGCATTCATTCATTTATTTCTTCGCACTTCGGTTATGCCTTTATTTTATGCTTTTTCATTTAATATATGTTAAACATTAATAATAATCACAAATAGAGTGAGTGGATGGTGCAACCGCTTCCCCGAGGTCGCTACAGATGGCGATCATGGTGGGACCCCCACCTAGTTTTTATTTTCTGCCACTTTACTGATCCATGTTTTTGTGTGTAGGTCTAGCCGCTCTGATCTACAGTGGCCAAGAATCAGCTACTCTGGTCTACAATGGCTAGGAGTCAGCTGCTCTGGTCTACAACGGCTAGGAATCAGTCGCTCTGGTCAACAACGGCTAGAGCTTGAGTGCAGTAGAAATCAAATTATTGGTTCTCTGAGCTGGATTTGAGGTTGGTATAGCTTCTCTGATGATTTATGTTCTTTTATCTACTTCTATTTTCCTAAAAATAGTGAACATTAAACCACATTTTAATTTGGAAAATTAAGGAATGAAAGGAAAGAATTTGCATCTGGTGCATCTTAGAGTTTTTTTAGATTTTCACTAGGCATTGCTAGGAACAACGACTTATGCTTGTAAATTCCACCCTAGAATCCAGCGTGCTAGGAATTATGTGTTGGTTTGCTTGCTTTGAGGCCCTGCTAGAGGCCATATTTGCACAAAGTAGAATACATTCATGAATCTCATACTAGTTATGCATTTTTCTGAAAAGTGAAACATCATTCATATCAGGCATATAGGAAAGATTCATTACTGTTGTATGATGCATTTTACTTTATGCAAACTTAAAATGAACCCCACACACATACGCATGTTTTAAACATTGGAGAGTTGGATTTCATCACCAACCTTCAATTCAGTTCGGTGACATTGGCATTCATCTCCTTCCACCGGCTTGCCCCCTAGATCTTCTTAGAATGGAATTGGGAACTTCTTCATAGTGGTACTAAGTTACTCATGTTCAAACTATCTCCCACTATTGGAACAATTGGTTCAGAGTGGAAGAGCTAGGCGAACCCCCCACTGGGACTTCAACGGTGTACCCTAGTCTCTTTTTGAGAAAATCATGTTTGGCATGGGTGTTCTTGATTCCCACTATGGATGAGTCTCCTTATTCTAAATCCAAAACAAGAGCAAGAAACAAGAGCAACAACATATCAAAGACACATCAAATAGTTTAGGGCACACATAAATTAGTAATCAAGATAAACACTTGCTTGATATTGTTTGGCCACATCTAAATTGCAATCCAAAGAACTAATTCACAAGCACAATGGTCAAAACTAGAAGTAAACATCCTCGGTCCAATACCGAGGGAGAATCTAAAGCAACACATACCCATAGGAGAAGTCATAGTAACATTGAACCACATGCTCATAAGATCATGAGACGTAGTTCCATGAGTCTATGGGGTGATAATTCAACCCTTGGGGGCTCTCCTCGAGAAACCCCAAATAGAGAGTCAAATCATGGAACTAAATCACAAAAACACAAAGAGGCTTCATGACCATCATCATCAAGGAGACACGAGGAAGCCTCAAGGCCTTCCTCTAAACACATAGAAACTTCTCAGAGACATGAGGAGGCTTCAAGAGCTTCCTCCTCACATGGACATAAGGAGGGTTCTAGACCCCATTCTTCACATAGGGATGATGAGGTTTCCCCATATCCATCCTCATGGAGGGTAGATAGGGCCACAAAGCCCTCATCACCAAAAATACACACAAGAGTCACAACATCTCAAAATTCACATGAGACATTGAGAATAGGTCTACCCATTGAAGGGCAAGAAACTAGAGCTACATCCAGTCATAGGCATCAAACAGAAGATACCCTTCACACAAGAGGAAGGATTCCAATATATTATGACCTCATTGGAGAAAATGGCACCCCAAGGGATCAGCCATGGAAAACAAGATAGTTAGATGAGTTGGATCGGTTGCATCCGAGGCCACCTCCCAGAATCATAGTCACAGAAAATTTTACATCTGGAAGTTCATGAACTATTACTTCTAAATGCACCTCTCAACCTAGGGATGCTTCAGAATGACTCCACAAGTCTCATGTAGAGTCTGACCATAGAGACACTTATCAACATATAGAATAGATTATAGTAGCTAGCAAAATCCAAGGAATAGTAGAGACCTCTTCGAGGAATCTATGAATCAAAACCACAAGAGTAGAATCAGATAAACCTGAGTCCTCTTCAATAGTGCAATCTGACCACATGCGATGGTTAGAAAATGTGTTGTATAAAGAGTGAGAGCTAGTGGAAGCTCTCGAACATGACAAATAAAGAGAAAGGCTTTTGCATCAACATGAGCAACGTCTTAGAGAACAAGCTGAGCAACTAGCTCGCATCAATTTACAAGCCAATGACAATGGTCATCAAAGAGATAAACATGCTGACTCACCAAGAGAGGGGTACAATAGACAACAAGAAATCCCACAACAAAACCACCACTCAAATTATGAACAACATCAAACTGGTGGAGAAAGGGTAGATATGATAAATCAGGATCAAGCACATCCTGAATCCCCTCGTAGGAGGGAAGAAAATAGAACAAGTCAAAGGCACATAGAGTTACCTCCATTACCACCATGAGGGGGCCTACAAGAAGAGGAACTCCTCACCTCAAAGGCATTCCAGGCACTCACTAAAAATATGAAGTCCTTTGAGAAACAAGAAATGATAGGCAACCAACCGACATTGAGCAAAATACACAACCAACCATTATGCCCATCGGTCCCTAGCCCTGCATATCCTAAGCATTTTGAGATGCCTAGGTTAGAAAATTTTAAGGGTGAAGAGGATGCACAAGAGCATATTACCAATTTTATCAATGCATGTTTTCATCTTGAAGACAATGATGCTCTTATGCTAAGGACTTTCATTATGACATTTTTGGGCGCTGCCACTCAATGGTTCAACCAACTGCCCAAGCACAACATATCCAGTTTTGAACAACTAGCAAATGCATTCCTAAAGCATTTCTCCTTTGGTTCTAAAATAAAGGTGAACCTTTCGGACCTGGCCAACCTAAAACATTATGACGATGAGCCAGTAATGGAATATGGGGATAGGTGGAGAAAATTCATGGCAAAGTTATCATTCTCCATCCCCATAGAAGAAATTGTCCGCATGTTCACCAAGAGTTGTTCTAAACATATTTCCCTCTTGCTACAACTTCAACAATATCCTTCATTTGAGGAAGCCTTGGCATAGGCCAAACTCATTGAAGACATAAAAGTAGATGAGGGAACCATTAAGCTCCAAAATAAGGAGTGGAACAAAAACAACAAAAATGATAAATACAAGCAGAAGAAGGTAAGCCCTACTCTAGTTAATCAAGTAGTATTGGCTGCACCTAAGGATGGGGCTGCACAGCAACCCTAAAATTATCAAGCATAACCCCCACCAACCAATTATGATCAAAAGAACAATCAAGGGTGAAATAGAGAATGCAAGCCACCTCACTATTTTACACCTCTATCAAAGTCAATGCAATCAATTTTCAACCAATTGAGCGAGGTTGGGAAGATCAGATTTCTAGATGTACCTCTTATAGATCCCAACCATCCTAAGCCAAAAGGATATAGGGAAGATCAATTTTACCCTTATCATAGGATATCG
The DNA here is from genome assembly GCA_028583015.1 of Wollemia nobilis. Classification (NCBI taxonomy): domain Eukaryota; kingdom Viridiplantae; phylum Streptophyta; class Pinopsida; order Araucariales; family Araucariaceae; genus Wollemia; species Wollemia nobilis. The sequence goes on along the minus strand of JAQPPZ010016690.1, from coordinate 9,701,917 downwards.
GGGCATAATATTGAAGTTTGTATTGGTTTCAAACATCAGGTACAAAACATGATTGAGGTAGGAGAACTTAAAGTTGACAACCCATTGGCTCCTGATAATAGAGATATGGGCATATACAAGAACTCGTTGCCCAACCATGAGGTCCCTAGAGGGCAAGGTGCCCAAGTCAATCAGGTTCGAATTGATACACCTACCCATGGGTGCATTGGGATGGTTGAAATTATCAATATAGCTACCAGGACTAGATGATATGGTCAACCACAACCTCCTACAGCTCCTATTAATGTCCTAGCTACACCCAGGTAGAGGTAGGGGTAGAACAACCTTCCAGGTCCACCAACTCGACCTGTGGTAACTGTTTGGAGTAGACTAGAGCAAAATTTACAAATGACTCTAGCTAAACTATCTATCTATGAGCTCATACAATAGTCCCCAAAGCATAGGGAGACTTTGATGGAGATTTTGAGATCAATTGAGCTCCAACCACAAGATCCAAATGCATTCACTTGTTTTATCGGACAAGTACAAGAATGTCAAGAACCTGTAATCTGATTTTATGATCATGAGATTAAGATAGTGTCTACTGCCTTACCAGACCCTCTACTGCACATTGTTGCATCAGTCAATGATTTACCTTTTAAGAGGGTCTTGGTCGATACGGGTTCTTCAATCAACATCATCACAACAACAACAATAGAACACCTTAAGATCCCCAAGTCAAATATCATTCTGGGAGCCTACACATTAAGAGCTTTTAATGATGCTTTATGCAATACTATGGGAATGATAGTCCTACCCATCAAGGTAGGGCATAAGACCATCCCTGTGATGTGTCATGTCTTGGAAGGGGCCATGCAATACAACATCCTCCTAGGGCACCCTTGGATAAGAGATATGAAGTGTGTTCCTTCGATTTTACACCAATGTGTCAAGTACGTGCATGATGACAAAGTCTATGTGGTGTTGGCTGATGAAGAGCCATTCAAATATGTCCATCAGGTGGATTTTCTAGGAGAATTTGTAATTCCCTCTACCCACTTGTATGTAGGACCTTCATCTCCAACTACACAACTAGATAACAAAGACAAAGGGGTACATAAAAACCCAGACACATCAACACCTCATCTTGCACCCAAAATGACTAATGCTTCTAAGAGACCATCAACGTCTAAACCAAAAGATAATCAGAAGCTAAAGGCACCTTTAGTTGAGGAAAGAAAGCCCAAGGAAGTGCTAACCATAGACATTGAGAAAATTCCAAGTCCCATGGAAGAAGAAGATCTCCAAGATCAAGCTGAGGAGATACTAGAGCCCGCTTCGCCAGTGTCATCTGTAGGATCATCCACATCACATGCGATAATACACTTGGAAAGTATAGGGATAGGAGAGTATCTTGTGTAGAACATAACATTTACGCCCATCATAGAGTCTACACAGGACATGGGATGACCAAAAGATCTAAGACCACCAGTGGGAATAGTGGTTCCACTTGGAATCCCTCCCAACTAGACCAATTTTATCTATGCTGGCCTAGACTGCGCCCATAAGTCTACAGATATAGAAGAGGACAATGATGAACTATTCACTGTTAATGTTCATTACCTCTCTAATCCTGAGTATGCTCTAAGTTATTTTGAACGTTGCCATTGGCATGGTTACGGTCTTGGTATATATGAGCAGGGGCGTAGGCGGCCATTCGAGCCATAATACTAGCTTCCATCTGATAGGTTTGGGTTAGGCTATCACATCAGAGGTCGAGATGACTCTCTAGCAGTAGCCTTGGATAGATTAAGCTTGGGGTTAGGAGAAGACATCGATTTTATTCCTTATCACCCACCAAGTACAAGATATCCGAGCAACAGACAAGTGGTTGTGGTAAACATACCACCACCGAGACTTATCATCCAAGCTCCACAATTGAGGCCATCCCAACAGGTTGCAACTTGTGGGATGAGGAGCGAGAAGGAAATGGATACGAGGCAAATGATGATGAAGCACATAAAAGCTTAGCCTATCATGGGCCTCGCTATTTACAAAGCCTTGCTTGGTCCAGCCACAATGAGAGTGGGTACATATCGGATGAAAGTGGCTATGAGTCAGAGGACTCAATAGAGAGAGCCTACCTAGGGTCAAGGCAATGGCCCCATGACTTGGGGTAACATACTAATGCAAATGGCATCTTCATAAGTGATGAATAATATGAGGATGAGATAGAGATGGCCTACTTAGGGCCAAGAGATGTACCCCTTATCTTGGGACCACATACCAATGCTAATGGTTTTTGGATAAGTGATGATGACTTTGATGATGAGACTGAGATGGCTTATCTTGGACCTCACCACTTGTGGCAGGTCAACATACTGGTAGAAAGAGAAGTGGTACTTCATGCCATAGACCCTGGCTTGTAGTTTTTGGGGAGACCTATCGACTTAAATGTCATTCATCGTATGGTCAATCCCCCTCCACCTACGTTCAAGGAGCTCTTAGAACCCAATGATCCTATTATCTAGCCTGCTCATGGGCCAGATCTAGATATTCCTTTTCCTCTAGAGCCTCATCATGAGAATGGAGGAGAAACCTCTGAGACAATATTTCACCCATGTGGTCCTAGAGATTTCATTCCATCCATCAATATGATCTCCATTGATTTGACCACTCCACTTCATAACCCAGTGCATCCTACTAAACCACTGTGTCTTGATACAGAGGCTATTGATTGGGATCACGTTGATTCACCCATAGAGCTTGAAGACCTTTTCCCTAGCGAAGAGGTGTGGCAACCATTTCATTTTGCATCAGGATGTGCATATGACGTATTCCATGTCGGCTTGGATTCTGAGTCAGTAGGACCTATAAATCCTATCGATGACATTCATTTGATACCCATGCCTCACCAGCTGGAGGATGGGTCACATATGGCTATAGAAGCGACTTTCGATATGGACATCAGTGATGATCCTACTCAACCAAAGAAAGTCAAGTTCAGAGAAAGTTTGTCTCCAGAGGAACAAGCCATCATAATTCCTCTCCTTAAAGAGAGGCCAAATATTTTTGCTTGGACTTACAAAGACATGCCAGGGATTGATCCAAAGTTAGTTGTTCACAACCTTTCATTGGATCCCATGAAGAAGCCAGTCAAGCAAAATTTGAGGAAAATGCATCCAACCATCACTTTGATGGTGAAGAACGAGTTACAAAAACTATTGGATGCGATTTTCATAGTTCCCATCGATTATCCCGAGTGGGTTTCAAACATGGTGCCCATGGGAAAACCAGATGGAAGAGTCCACATTTGCATAGATTTTAGAGACTTGAATAGGGCAACTCTAAAGGATTCATTCCCATTGCCAAACATAGATGCTCTTGTTGATGCCACTACAGGTCATGAGATGCTCTCCCTAATGGATGGGTTTTCTGGATACAATCAAATCTGAATCAAACCCGAAGACCAACATAAGACTGCTTTCATTACTCCATGGGGAACATTCTATTACAAGGTGATGCCATTTGGCCTAAAGAATGTTGGTGCCACATATCAATGGGCCATGACATACATATTTCATGACTACATGCACACAATCTTAGAAGACTACATGGATGACTTGCTGGCCAAATATTTAGTATGACAAGAGCATGCTGAGATCCTTACGAAAGTCTTCGATCACCTCATTGAGCACAACGTCATATTGAACCCTAAGAAGTGCGTGTTTGGCATGACTTCTGGTAAGCTCTTAGGTTTCATCATTTCTAAGAGAGGCATTGAAGTCGATCCTACAAAGGTAGAAGCTATAATGGAAATGGCCACCCCTACCAACATTAGGGAGTTAAGAAGCCTACAAGGCAAGGTAGCATCCATCAAATGGTTCATTGCACAATTATCAGACAAGTGTCGACCCATGAATCGGTTGCTACACAAAGATGTCCCATTTCATTGGGATGAAGAGTGCCAACAAGCCTTTGTAGAGATCAAAACTTACCTGGAAACACCACCAGTATTGGCTCCACCAAGGCTAGACATGCCATTTTTACTATACATATCAGCTACTAATTTTTCTTTGGGCACCATGTTGGCTCAAAAGAATGCACAAGATAAAGAGCAAGTCGTATATTACATCAGTCGCACCTTGGTGAGTTATGAGCTAGGATATGCGTATGTAGAAAAGTTGTGCTTAGCAGTGGTCTTTGCAACTAAAAAGTTGTGACACTACATGTTGAGCCATACGACTTACGTTATATCAAAATAAAATCCTTTGTAGTATATGATGAACAAGACCTATCATAATACATGTACTGCAAAGTGGATCATGCTATTGATAGAATTTGATCTAGAGTTCATAAGCCAAAAGTCCATCAAGGGCCAAGTCATAGCAGATCAATTAGTAGAGGCACCTCTTCAGGATAGCAAGCCTCTCACCATAGAATTTCTTGATGATGCGGTCTTCACATTATCAGATCCACTTAAACCTGAAGAGCCTAAAAAGGAAAGAGACATGGCATTGTTCTTTGATGGTTCAAAGTGCGAGCAAGGGGGTGGAGCAGGGATAGTATTTATCACACCATAGGGTGCTCCATTGCCCTTATCATTCAAGTTAGACTTCCCTTGCACAAACAATAACACAGAGTATGAGGCCTTGATCTTGGGACTCCAAACAGCCATTGCAATGGGCATTAAAAGATTGAATATCTTTGGTGACTCTTTGCTCATAGTTAATCAAGTCAAAGGATTGTTCCAATGTAGGTGCCCACTCTTGAAAGCTTACAAGGAGCTTGTTGACACTTACCTAGCTTGACTAGAATGGTATGACATCGAGGCAATCCCTCGTACATCAAATAGATTTGTAGACACTATGGCATATTTGGGATCCTTAATCCCTCAGAATCTATCTGTTGATTTCATGACTATTCATGTCAAAGTGCTCGCATATTCAACAATACAATGTGAGGTTATTGACAACCTAGAGTCAGTCAACATGATCTAGACTAAACCAAATCAGGATTGGTCCTTCAGAGCTAGAGCTTTCTTGCAAATGACACCTTGGGAATATTTGATCTCTCAAGGTCCTATGGAGTGTGGTACAACCATCCACCATAGGGTGATTTCTCAATCTGTGTTCACAAATTTTGGATCATAGGAGGAGCATGTCATTTTATCCATAGAAGTTGTGACTTATCAGGATTGGCTTTCCCAATTACGGGACTTCCTAAAGCTTGGAATAGTACCACAAGGCCTATCACATGCTGAAATATGAGCATTTAAATAGAATGTGATGAGATATATCTTGCTAGGAGAGATCCTTTATAGATGAGGCTATGATGGAATGCTCCTTCATTGTCTTGAGCCCTAGGAAGCATCTTAGGCAATTTTGCAAGCTCATGATGGTACGTGTGGTGGTCACTTCAGTGGCATGGCCATCATTAAGCGCATCTTGAGAATGGGTTACTATTGGCCCACTATGGAGAAATACTATTGTGAGTATGTCAAGAAATGTGTTAAGTGCCAACATCATGCAAACCTCACTCACTTGCCATCACAAGCCTTGCAACCCATCTAGGTAGCATGGCCCTTTTCATAGTGGGGACTAGACTTAGTGGGGAAGATTTCACCCCCATCCTTGGGTCGACACACGTTCATCATAACGACCATTGAGTACTTCACCAAATGGGTCGAAGTGATCCCCTTAACATCGACAACTAGACCAAGGATTGTGGAGTTTATACTCCACAATATCATAAGTCATTTTGGGGTCCCTTCGAAGATAATATCGGATAATGGGCCATATTTCAAGAACAAAAATGTGCATGCTTTAATGAACAAATATCACATTCAACATAGTTTTTCAACACCCTATTATCCACAAGCAAATGGGCAAGCAGAAGCCTCAAACAAAATAATAGTCTCCATCTTGAGGAAAATAGTGAAAGATAATCATAAGGACTGGCATTTACAATTGCCTTTGGCATTGTGGGCATATAGGACTAGTGTGCGGATGCCCACTAGGGCAACACCATTTTCACTTGTATATGGCACTGAGGCCATCATGCCCCTAGAGTTGGAGATTCCAACTCTACGCATAGCATTGAAGGACTTCATAGATGATGACACCATATGACAAGGCCACCTTGATCAGTTAACACTTCTTGATGAACGTCGATTCAATGCCTTGGAGCATCTCCACGTTTATCAAGATCACCTTGCATGAGCTTACAATAGTAAAGTCCACTTGAGAGAATTCAAATTTGGGGATCTTGTGCTCAAAGAAAACTAGCAGAACTCAAATCTACCATCGCACCTACGAGACAAATTTATGGTAAATTGGATAGGCCCCTACATGATTTTAGAAAGGGTTGGGCCTGGGGCATATCACCTCACATCATTGGATGGTGTTGAAGAGCCTGAGCCTCTCAATATCATTCATTTGAAGATATTTTATACATAAAATACAAAAACATTCAAATATGTCATAAAATACAAAAACATTCAAATATGTCATAAAATACAAAAACATTCAAAAATACATAAAAACAAGAAATGCAAACAAATTCAAAAAACATAAAAAGTTCAAAATTCAAAAAATGCTCCAAGGGTATATTCACACCGCTTGGTCAAAATTCAATCAAAAATGCTCCAAGGGTATCTTCACACCGCTTGGTCAAAATTCAATAAAAATGCTCCAAGGGTATATTCACACCGCTTGGTCAAAATTCAATCAAAATGCTCCAAGGGTATATTCACACCGCTTGGTCAAAATTCAATTAAAAATGCTCCAAGGGTATCTTCACACCGCTTGGTCAAAATTCAATTCAAAATGCCCCAAAGGCACAATAAGCCCTTTGGTCAAAATACAATCAAAAAATACAAAAACAATGCAAAAATCAAAAATACAAAAATAGTTGCATCTCACATCTACATCCATATAGTTGCATTACATCAAACATGCATATCCATTGCATTTGCATATGTTATGATCACACTCTTACAAATGATGCCACAGTTTGTATCACAATCACAAATACACAAGTCCACCTTCATCCATTCATCCATGTGTGTAATTATGTTTTTCAACACAACCATGTCATGTTGCTATAAGGAATAGGCTAAGATTTTTTGGTCATTCAACCATATCTAGTGGTCTTATCAGTTTTTGTGAAAAGCCATCTTGATTAGTAGAGAGTAAGGTCTAGTCATGAATACCTCAGATATTCAGGATCCTATCACTAATTGAAAAACACTAAAATCCTAGTTGGTACAAGGGAAATATGAAAGTTGTATAAAGTGGTCTAGGTTACCTTAAGTGAAAAGGATCTTCCTTGCTTATCCCCCTGTGCGACCGGTTCAAAGGTGTTGAGAATTGGCAAAAGGACAAGTTCTACCCTACCTAGAAATGAGTGATTATCATCACTACATAAATCCCTTGCTTTCATTAAAACAAGCAAAAATCCCGAAACAAAGCACAAATTCAAAATTCTAGTTTCCAAAGTCATAATTCAAAATCCCAAAATCAAGCAACAATCAAAGTCAAAACAAACAAGTGAATTTCATCCTTACATAAATCCCTTGCTCAAGAGAAAAACAAAAAAAATCAGTCAAAAATAAATAGTGATTTTCATCACTAAGTATGAGCAAGTATCCCAAATGAAATGAAGAAAAGAAGGGAATGGAACTTGAATCCTTGGAATTCTCAGCATTGCACAAAATTGGAAGGTGATCCCTATTACAGGTTTGGTGTACAACCATGCCTAGAAATGGTGGTATCCTTACGCATGATGATATGTCTATCACAATAGCATTTTGCATTTGTGTAGACCAATGTTTGCATGTGGATGAGCTAGCTTTAGGTAACCCAAAGCCACCTAGTGGTATAATCCAACTAAGTCCAACACAGGATAAGATGAACAATTGAGGATCCACGATCTTAGCAATGGGCTGAAAGAATCTCGCCTGACATCAGAGGAAATGCTTGAGTTCTATCTAAATATATTCATTTGCACACATAGGGATAATGAATCCATAGGTCCATGATGAAAGCCTTGCTTCTTCAAAAGTCTAGTGTGGTCAGTACGCAACTATTGATAGAGTAACTAGAGTGTTTGAGTCCCAGGAAAAGCCTCAAAATTCCTACATAGCAACAAGTCATATCATTCATCACATCATCAATTTTCTTTCTAAAAGTTGCAAATTAAGGGGTATAAACAAAGTAGGCTAGATACCGGATAGATGTTAGAAATAATATCTACATGGCCACTGACTATTTTGAACCTTTTAAATAACATAAGCTTTATCAAGAAATTACATACATACACACCAATCCATTTCACATATGAATGCCCAAATAATTAGTTCTTGTGATAAGAATGATTATTTACATTCATGATTGTTATACTTTCTATGGTATCACCCATTTAGATTGTTGAAATCATATCATATGCATTCCTTATGTTTTAAGTGATTAAAGCATACAGGTTCATTCACATTAGATTAAATATCATATAAATAGTACATGACAAATTGCATTTACCATATCATAACATAAGTTAGATGCATACAATTAAATCAAAATTAAACATGCATCTAACAAAAACATTGCATCCATAAATACATAATGTCATAAATCATCCATCCATATATAAGATCACATCATTACATTCACCCATACATAGAATCATAAATCCATCATCAAATCAACTCATGATACATCACATCATGTCACAATAATCAAATCATATAAGCATCTACATAAACACATACATAAGCATCCATCTCAAATCCATATCATCTTAAATATCATCTATCATCTAACACATATATAACTCATCATAATGCCATCATCACATCACATAAATAAAACAAAAACATAAGCAATAAATGACACACATAATGAAGCATAATGCAAAGTCTCATATAAATATGTGTGTCTCAAAAGATGTCTCAGAATGTGTATCTCAAAGTGCATGGATATACAAAATTGCTTAAAGGCTATAGTCATAATAGGTCAGCTGACCTCAAAAATAAAAGCCTACAACATCATCAATCAAATACTAGGCTCGTGCCCCCTATAGCACCACCCCCTATGGATGGATCTCGGGTAGAATGGTGTGAGCCTATTGGCCTCTCTATGCGAGTCTGGGTCCTCTGGCTAGGCTGGATGGAAGACTACCCTGAGGTAGAGCACCTACTAGCTTGTGAACCACCTACATCTATCCTCTCCCTAGGAGTGGCTCCTAGCCTCCTGATCTACATCTCGAGAGAAGCAATATGGCCTACATGACCAACAATCATCACCTCATACTCATCTAGCAAGCCCTACATCTGCTTGATATTTACCCTTGGATCTATCCCTGTAGAGCCTTGAGGTGTGGAAGGATCAACAACCACCTACATCCTAGGAGCACCACCCTTAATAGCAGCCTATAGAGCCTGTATCTAAGTAGTGAGCTACTCTATAGTAGCATCCTATTGTACTATAGTAGCATCTCATTGGGTAATGATAGCATCACACTATTGTACCTAGATCTTGGCCGACTGGAGCTTGACCTCTATATCATGCAACTATGCCCTCAGAGGAGAATCTCTCTCCTAGAAATCTAGCTCCTCATCCTCCTCCTCAGGAGCCTCCTGCTCCTCCACTACCACCTGCTCTATTGGCTCCATACCTCAGTCCTAGCTTGGACTCTACACCCTGCTAGATCTACCCCATCTCTACCATCATCCTCATGGCCCAGACTACCATCACCATGCCACATACGGTCACCCCACCATTGCACAAATGCATCTATGACTCCCCTAGAAACTCATGGGTCAACTATTGGGGCATCCTCCTCATCGGCCAACTCTATGATACATGGGGAGGGAGGTCTCTCTCTGCTCCGATGCGCCTATACAAGAATGGGATAAGTGGCACATCCTATTGTAACTCGTACTGATGAAGAACTTGAGAGTAGAAGAAATACTCCCTGATGCTAACCTTATGACCAATGAGCCACCGCTCATGCCACGTCCTAGTTGTAAAGCTGGGTGGATCATCCCAAGCTGGGCACTCATAATATGGATGCCACATGATGGCTCTGACCTACAGCCTAGTGAAAGTAGCAGTATAGTGGGAGAGCTCCCCCACATGAGGGTGGCTCTTGCGCTCCTCATGCTCTCGAGCCCACCTGGCAGCATAGCACTACATCCTAGCATCAATAACTATGATCTTAGTAGGGAGTCCTCTGGGATGATCCACGCTGATATGCTCCCATCCCCAGACCTAGAGGAGCAAGCTACAACCAATGCTGATGTGGCCCCATCGGTGGATGTGATACAACTCATCATAACACTATGCTAGCAGAGACCTACCCCATGCATAGATGATGGCCTACTCACTATCCATCAAATCCTGAACCATCATGAGGAGGTTCCATGGGAACCTCAAACCTGAGCAGTCTAGAATGAGAATGTTGCTGATGACCATCAACAATACTACATGCCTCTCCGAGAAGACATGCTCCCTATACCAATGTATAATAGAAACACCTCTAGAATTGGTGTCCTCAAAGGCAGCCATTGCATGATCTTCGAACACCCTAGAAAAAACTACATCATGATCATTAGTGGCCGAAGAGATGATGGCCACTCCATCAAAGGGGATCCAAAAAATCTTGTATACATCCTTCGATGTGATAGTCATCTCATCGGTAGGAAGATGGAAAGTATTCATCCTGGGGTCCCATCGATGAACTAGGGTAGTAAGGTAGGCCTGGTCTGACATGATCTGGGGTAGCTGAATGACATACTGGAGGCTATGAGCCTTAAACTAGGCCCAGTCCATATCATCAAGGAGTGGGATAAGGTCATTAAGGAGTTTTGGGTCTCGAGCCCGAGTAGTGAGAATCTAAGAGCAAAAATCAAAGGTATAACTACAATGCATCTAAGGCATGAATCATAAATAAAACATGAAAAATGGTGCACATAATGATAAACTATCCTAAGTCTGAGTAAAAGAGGAATAAATGCACCTAATCATGTAGCACAGTGCAAGGAAGCAGCTCAAAATTTCAAAAAAATTAGCATAATCACCTTGCAAAATTTAAAAAATTACAAAATTTAACTAAGGCATTTAGCCGTTGTCACCTATAGTAGCCAGAAATTAGTCATTGAGGACAGTAGCGACCAAACCCCAATGGTCAAATTTTTGACCATTGGGATTCAAATCTGGCCGCTCTGAGCGACAACGACCAAACCACAGGCTAATATGGCCGCTATGAGCAGTAGCGGGATGGGCGACACTGCAGACATGTGCACCCTAGGCCAAAAATGACAAAAAAATTGAAAAATTAACAAATGGGGGCAAGCCCACCAAAGCAAAACAAAATCTAAACCTATCTACGGATTCGGTTCATTGCCAACAAGTTTAGTGAGGTTCATTTACCAGTTAATTAGTGAGGTTCAATTTTACCCAAAAAAGAGAAAGCAGGGTCAAGGTTTGAGAGAATACCCGAGAAGCTCCGGCTCCTCCACTTGCAGATGTCTCTCCCTGTGCAGCCATGGTCTCCAATGCAACAACACTCCAAGATGCAAATGTCACTTTCTCGTCAGAGCTCTAGAAAGCAAAATGATAGCTATAGAAAATGAAAATTCAAAACCCTAGATTCCTTTTGTACTCCTCAAGTCACGCTTTGGCCATTGCTGATGTCAATGGCCCAAACTTCTTGGCCGCTCAGGGTGAGAGTGGCCATAAGTAGGGACTTAGTGGCCACTGGACCTGACAGCGGCTAGATGCACAAGGAAAATTAGGCAGATTCCTTCCAGGAGGAATAGTAAAAAAATCAAATAAGCATATTTTGATGGTCCCTGATCATCAAAATGATCAAAATAACAAAAAAATCACATAAAAACAAATCTCGAGTAAGCTTCGTATTCGGTTACTTACTCTATCAACTCGATGGTTGCAACGATTTGCACTCCATGCAACTTGGTGAGATGAGTAAGTTACCATAGAGCTACTTGGGGTAAATTATTCATTTTGGAATTACGATGCATCACCTCAACCCCAAAGAAGATCAAGATGGTCGGACTGCTCCATGGGTATGATGGAATCATCCTAATTCTCTTATGACACCAAAAACACTGAGCCAAGTGATGCAATACAAGCATAAATAGAATCACTCATCCTAACTCCCTAAGAAGGCTATTTGTGGTTGGACCGCTCCTCGGGATAGGGATGAGTGATCATCATAAACAATTGAAATCACACTTGGATGGGGGTTTGCCCATTAAAAGAACAAACAACTAGAAAGGAACCAAAGCTAGTCAAAGTGGTCAAGCGACTTGTCACTTCATTCATTGCCTTTCCCTCACCAATTCATTTGTGTGAGGGGGTAGTTCAAATCTTCAAAATAATCATAATCAAATTCAACCAAAGATCACTCGATCATATCAAAATTGTGTTCATCCTATGAATCATTGCATACAACTCTTACAAAACTTTCCCCCATTTGTTGGGTTCATAAGCAAATATGACATCTTCAATTTGTAGCTCTCCTCCGATCGGATCACATTGTAGTGACATAAGCTACCCGATTGTGTTTGAGGAATGAGTGCAAGTGGACATGTGCAAGCCCTATGCTAAATTAAGCCTTCAATAAGGTTGAAGCAATGATTCAAGGATGCGTGCCATCTTGCATGATTGGGCCATCCAACATTGATCAGATCAATGATCATCATACACCCTGCAAACATAGTAGTCTACGTTTTTGCTCTGCGTTGTGTCTTTCACTCAATGCATCACAAAAAGGGGCATCTGTAGACACCTAAAACATGTCATGTTTAGGGAGACTACTCACATAGGCACACTCATAGGTCATGTGACTAAACCTTGGGACCTTCCAAGTGTCAAAAGTGGTTTTTACCACTCATTTGGGGCATTTTCAGCCCATCCAAGCCTGGCCACTGTAGACCAAAGCGGCTGGATTCTAGCCACTGTAGCTCAGAGCGGCCAAACCTTAGCCACTACAGATGACAATGACTAAACTTTAAATGCATTTTTCCACCCATCTAGCCTAATCTCAGGTGGAAGTGGTAGTCTGCATGCAATAAGGATGAGCGGGGATAACTTTGCATTCCTCCTCATAACCAGTCTACATGAAAGACTCAAGTCCAGATTTAGACATCAGTTAACTACCCCTCAAGGGTAGAAAAAAGCTAAAATTCTCATGCTAACATCAAGTGCGCATGAGGGATTCAGTCCTAGGGTTTGAACATTGACCTAGGGCTTCAAACACTTTATAAGGAGTAAACCTAAAAGCACTAGGGGACCTTATTTTATCAATCAGAGAGAGAGAACATCACACATCAGAATTTTGAATAGGTTGGATCATTGAGGAGAGCTTCTAGAGACTTGGAGAGCTTCCCTTGGAGATCGATTCTTGTAGCGAAGCCCTGTCGGATTGGAGGGCAAATCTGAACACATAAGGTAATCATTTTAACATTAGTAGCAGACTTGAGCCCATAGCCTTTGGATCAATAGAGAGAGATTTCACCTTAGCGGCCGCTGTCCTAGATAGTGGCCCACAACCTAGTCTAGGGTTTTAGGTGATAGTTTCTTTTATTCTACTTTCTCTTTCATTTCATTAGCATAAGCTTTATTTCAGTTATTTGCATTCATAGTACTAGTTTCATTGCATTTGTTTCCATTAAGCTTATTCATTGCTAACAGCCTCATCCGAGGAGGCAATCTCGGACATCTAAGCGTGTGTTGTTGTTTCATTGATTTTAGGGCTACAGGTTCATCGGACAAATCCACAACATACGAAAGCAAGAGGATCCCTCTAGGAATCAGACCTGGAGAAGGAGGCATCTGTAAGCCCTCATACAGTTCCGTGTGCATCATCGAGAAGCCTGTAAAGGCGCATCACCCCTTGCTAGGGGATATTTTATACATCTGCTACCCTCTTTGTGTAAAATCATGTATCAAATGAAGGGTATCCCTTAGAGGGATTTATATGTAACCGGATCTTGGAAATATCAATACAAAGCATTCATTCGTTTATTTCTTTGCACTTCGGTTATGCCTTTCTTTTATGCTTTTTCATTTAATATATGTTAAACATTAATAATAATCGCAAATAGAGTGAGTGGATGGTGCAGCCACTTCCCCGGGGTCGCTACAAATGTGTGAAGTGATTGTTCAAGTTCTATAAAACAAATTATTCTATATTATGAATTGATATGATAAAAAGGTTGAGAGTTGATGAGTGTGAAACATATTGAGTCTCTAACAATTCTCCATATGTTTCTGTGATAAAAGAGATATTGAAAGTGATTGAGATTTTGTGAGTGTGAAGCATATTGAGTCTCTAAAAATTCTCTATATGTTTCTAAAAGAGTTATTGAAATTAATTGAGCATTGAAGTGAATGTGAAGCATATTGAGTCTTTAACAATTCTCTATATTTTTCTAAGAGAGTGATTGAGCATTGTGATGTGTGTAGAGTATATTGAGTCTCTAAAAATTATATTTATGTTTCTATGATGTTGGACAAGTTCTAGTGTGGACTTGTTGAGAATATTTGAGAAAAGTCTTTGAGAAGACTTGTCAATAGATTTGTGTGAGATTTTGTGGAAGCTTAAAATATATATTGAGAGCAGATTTGGATAAGTTCTAATGAGGACTTATTGAGCAGATTTAGAAAATTTCTAGAGAGGAATTGTGGATAGATTAGTGTGAGCTTTTATGGAAGATTATAAGGTAGATTTGAGATAAGCCTTTGAGAAGACTTGTGAGCAGAGTTGATTTATTGATTTTTTCAAACCTTGAGTTAAGGTTTGGGGCAGATCTAGTAGAGTTGATTTGAGATTGAGTCAAGCTTTGAGTTAAGTTTTGAGAAAAAATTTGTGCTAGACAAAAGGACTGTGTTTAGTATAGATTCAAGGATAGAGTTTGATGCATATTTAAGAATATGTTTGTTCCAAACTAGATACAGAGACTGAGCAAATTTGTTCTAGATCGAAGGACTATGTTTAGTACATATTTGAGATAAATATTTGGAGGTTATAGAGTATAGATAATTATAGTCTCCAGTGGATATAGATCCATTAGTTGGGGTGATGAGAATAGGTGTCTTTAGTGGATAGAGATCTTTTGAGAAGCAACACACCCCCCACTAAAAAATGAGAGTCCATCCTTAGAAAACCTCAAGCTTCCCATTTTGCAGCAGGGACCCTCTTGATAATTTTCAGGTTCAAATCCAAATTTGCTTGCCTCCTTGATTAAGTTGTCCTTTTCCTTGCATTCTGGTTTTGTTGCCTTTCAGATTTCATTTTGTGCATGCTAGAGTCCTTCATGGGCAAAGAAAACCTTGCATCGATGCAAAAGAATGCGAGAAAACGAGATAGAAAATTTCATGAAAATCCAAAACTTTCCCTTTTCGGCAAAGCCGCGAAATCGCGACACTTCCATTTATGGAAATGTCGCGAAATCGCGACAAGAAAATAGAAAACCCGCCAAGTCAGTTTTGCGTAGCGATATCGCGACATTTCCAAAAATGGAAAGCATCGCAAAATCGCTACCGACCAGAGGAGAGAGAAGAAAGTTGTACGGAAAGGAGCGATTTCGCGACATGTCGCGAAATCGCGACATGTCGCATTATCGCGGTAGGAGAGAGAAAGTGGGCTGCGGAATGAAAATCGACTAAGTCGCAAATGTGTCGCAAAATCGCGGTCAACGCGGTCAACGCATGCAGCTACAGGAACTGTCGCGATATCGCGACGTGTTCTATTTTCGCGGGTTGTTGATGGAAAAATGCTTAAGTACAAAAAGTGCAGCGCGTCGCTAACATGTTTCAAAATCATGCTGCGAGGTTGGCCGAAGGGGAGCACGAGTTTAAAAGTTGCAGCGATTCGCTGCATATTGGTCAAGAAGGCACTCCAAAGTAAAACTTGCAGCGATGCGCTACACGTCGCATTTTCGCGATGCGGGCGGTTCAAAGGCTTGAGGGTTAAAGGGTTGCAGCGACGTGCTGCATGTTTTAAAGTTGCAAAGGCGCAAGACATTGATTGAGGAGAAGGTAAAGCGTCTAAGTGTTCAAAGTGGCAGCGATGTGCTGCAATGTTGCAAAGTCACGGGTGTTGGTTGCAAAAAAGGACTAAATACAAATGTTGCAGCGATGTGTTGCATGGCTAGTGCAAAGAAAGTCTAAGGGGCAAAAACTGCAGCGATGCGCTGCACCTTTTGAAAGGGTCTTCCAAAGCAAAGGAATGTGGCATCTTCACGATAAAAGTCGATGATTGGTACGGAGAAGAGAGAAGGTAGCGAAATCGCTACCTATAGCAAAATCGCGGTCATTTTGATTTAAAAGACAAAGACATGAAAGTTGCAGCGACTCGCTGCACTTTCAATGATAGAACCAGCCAAGATGGAGACGTCGCGAAATCACGACAGTTGGGAGGCAGAACTTCAAAGGGAGCCACCATGTCGCGATTTCGCGACATGATGAGAAGAAAGTTGCCAAATTGAAAGACATAATGGAAAATCGGCCAAGGGCCAGAAGGAAGCAAAGAGGAGAAATCAAATTTGCATGAAATCGACTAAGGCAAGATGCATGTCGCGAAATCGTGACATGCTTGAAAAAGAGTTGTACGGCAGCTAGCGACATGTCGCATTTTCACGGTGAAAGAAAGGAGAGAGAAACATGTTGGTGGGGATGTCGCGATTTTGCGACATGTCACGAAATCGTGACATGTCGCATTTTCGTGACCTACACAGAAAGTTGACCAGAATGCTTGCAGCTGTAAACAGACACGTGTCACGATTCTGTGACACGTGTCAAGACACGTATCAGATGAAACAGAGGCCGACATGCAAGAAAGATTAGGATTTTAATCTGTTTTAATGTTAAAGTGTTGATTTAATGTTTATTAAATTGCTAATATAATCTTTTTGTCTTTCATGCAGGAATCCATCTGTCACTTGCGGGATAGCGGGAAAATGGCCATAAAGACAAAGTCAAATGCAATTTAATTAAAGGTGGCCATGTTGAAAAGGAAGGTGCCGAGAGTTGATGTTTCATTCCAGTATTTACAGATCTGTCCACAAATGACTAAGCAGCTGCCAGATTTTATCGGTGAAGGCATTCAATGAGGATTTATGGCAGAGTTAATAGCAGGCAGATATTTTCAACTCCGGGATAGATTTGCAGAGATGGAATAGTGGAGAAGTGGTGACTCATCCGGCTCACCAACGGAAATTAATGAAGGCATTTATTTGCAGTTGCGGGTGAATGCAAGCTGCATTTGATTCTATCTTCTCCATTTATGATAGCTGACCACCCTGATTTGCAGAAGGGTTAGGTTTTATCCAGTCTTTGTTTTAAAATGGCTTTTATTGTAAAACCCGGTCCTAGGGTTTAAGATGATAAGATTTGCAATTAAGAAAAGATATTTTTTGTAAAGATCAGGATCTGTCCTGAGTCTATAAATATAACTGCAAAATGTAATCGTGAGGGGCGGAGACTTAGAAATAAAAGGCTTATAAGCAATTTCTTGCAAATTTTGTGAAATCCTTTGTTTTCTAGACTAGGAGTTGATGTGCTTTTGCTATTTTCTGTGGTAGCATGGCCAGGAGCCTAATATTTTATAGATCTGTGATAAGTGTATCTTCTTCTGTTATCCGTTCCATTAAAGTTTGTTAGATATATGCTTGTAAATCTGCCATTATCAAGTTTAAATATGTTGTTAGGCTTCAGTTGTTCCATTGTTTGCTTGGGAAATTACAGATTTCAGGTGTAAGCTTGTTCTAATTGCTCTGTCTTCACTGTGTGAGCTAGGCTACCGGTGAAAGATATCAGTTTTAACCAGCTTCTCTTCGGTTTATAATTTTCTGTTAGACCTGTTCCATTTTGCCTTGTGCTCTTGGTTGAAAGTGATCTTAGAAATCTGGACGCTTTCCTCTTTGATTTGTTCTGTTGTGAAGCCGATAGTATAGATGAAATTGACAGTTTAAGTTTTACAGTTTAAAGTTTGATAAACTTCCCTTTCTGCCTTACCCTACCCTCTCTTTGCTTACCGTGAATGATCCATTTTTACTTTCTTTATTTGTATTTTATTTGAATCTGCTGACCCATGAGAGCTAGATCAAGAATCAAGTTAAATCTGATTGTTAACAAGTAACAACTTTTGCAACTACTGAACAAGTTCAAGAACCCCCTGTAAGGTAACAGACAGTCCATATTGAAATCTATTCCAGAAGCGAAAAAGAGTGAATAGACATTTGACCCGACTCTGTAACTCACACCTTGGATAACCAGCTAGATCCTAAAGTGAGTGGGATTCATCCCGTGGGTGTTACCGGTGTTTATGCTCATTCTTCACGGGGTGTGTATGAAAGCCGGACCAACATTTAATTGGCGCTAGAAGGAGGGCCCGAGAACATCTGTTCTTAGTGCACTTGAGTTGGGAAATCCGACTGTATGTGGTGCTTGACAAATACTGTATTTTATCCAGAGTCTGGCATTTTAACATTTAAAAGTGGCTCAGTTTTATAAATTGTCAGTACAATTTTTGTAAGTTGTCAGTGCAGTGTTTTAAATTGCCAAATACAGAACATATTGAGAACTGCAAAGTTATAAGTGCTTGTGAAAATGGATTCTACATACAGGGTAACAAGGTCCCACCCCAGAGCTGGAGAGCTCCTTGTTCTTGAATTAGAAACTCCGAGAAGAAGTAGCCACAGAAGGGCCACATCTCTATCACGAGACAGTTTTATCACCATTGATAGTCACTCCAACCAGAGCTCAGAATATTCCTGTCAATCCATTAGCTATGGCAAATTGGTTGGGCTCCACAGCTTTGAACATTTTGGGTATAGCCCATGACCTGCCCAGAAATCCAGAAAGATATCTCCCCAGGTACAAACATGATGGGACAAGAACCGCAGAAGAACACTTGGTTGCATTCAAGAATGCACTGAAGTTATTAAATGTACAACATGAAGATGTTGCCTGTAGACTCTTCCCATTCACTCTCCAGGAGGGAGCATATGACTGGTTTTTAAACCTCACCAATGATTCTATCACCAGCTGGAATGATTTAGAGAAAGTTTTTGTGTCACAGTTCGGGGAAGTGATAGACCCCAGTATTTTATATCAGCAATTTTCTAGCATCAAAAGGGAATTAAGTGAATCTATCGGATCCTATAATGTCAGATTCTAGAAAGCCTATGGTAGACTTACTGGGTATTATGTACCTAATGCTGACTTGGCATTAGAGATTTTTAGAAATTCCCTGGATCCCATGACCTCTGTCTTCTTGAAGAGAGATGCCATTGTTACCAATTTGACAGAAGCCTACAAAGAAGCTTTGATTCTGGAAAGACAGTTGGGACCCTGACCTTTAAATGCTCGACAAGTTCCTCTGATCACACAAGATGCTCCTGTGTTTAATCCCATTCCACATCAGATGATGCTTGCCGATCTGTCGAGACTCTACCATCATCAAGTCCATCAACTGCTGCAACTGTTGAGAATGTACAGAACCCAGTGAAAGAGGTTGACAATGCAAGGATTGAAGAAGTCTCAAATATTTTTTAGAAGCTGGCCAATGATTTTTCGAGTTTTAAAAGGCAAACTTCTACTGGTGACAATCCCAACAGATACTCATATCAGCTAAACATATTTAACGAGGCCCCCATATGAACCTAATAAAGATTACAAGGGTAAAACTCATGATGTGAACATCCGTGATTTAGCTACGCCCAAGCCGGTGCAAGAATACATGCCACTTCTCAGCATGGGGAGTTGGATCTGTCTAGAATTTTGCAATGCATTTGAAGCCTTGTCCGGTGATCCGATCTCCCCGAAAATCAAAGAAGCTGCCGATGGCCCAAGTTCATCGGCCACGGTGCAGCCATGGTCCTGGATTCCTTTTCTTTCCCGGATGAATCTGAGAATGTAGTTGAAATGCCTATAGATGAAGTACAGGCTTTCCAGCAGTACAGAAGAGATAACTACAACCTGAGAAACAGGAATCCGGAGCCCAACACTACATCAACTCCTCCGGATAACTCTCACAATGTTCCTCCGGACCCCTCTCCAAGCAATAATCCACCTCCACCAAAGGGAGGGGCTCAAAGAGTACCAGATGTTGCTATTCCTCCACTTAACAAAGGATATAACATAGTGGAGGATATGAAAAATATTAAGGCCAACATTACTCTGCATGAGTCGGCACAGATTTCGAGAGCGAGAGAGACAACTCGATAAAGACATACTCTGGCCTTGCTGCTAAACCTGTAGACAAGGGAAAGAAAATAGCAAATGCCAATCTAGCCATGTACAAAGAAAAAACTGAAGTTCCCCCCTTTTTATTGACTGTCAGAATTTTTGGGAAGAACTTACATAATTGTTTGGTAGATTCAGGTGCATCTGCTAATGTTATGCCACTGGCCATTTGTCAGCAGTTGGGACTGACCCCAATGAAGTCTGAAAGGAGAGTTGTCCAATTGGACAAGTCAGAAGTTAAAGTTGTTGGAGAGCTTCAAAATATTCACATACAATTAGCATCTGAGCCAAGGGCTCAACATAAAATTGAAATCCAGGTTGTGGATATCCCGAGTGGGATATGGGATCTTGTTGAGTAGGGATTGGTCTAGGTCCTTGAATGGATATCTAGCAACAGATTTTTCACACATGTGGTTGCCATGGAAAGGAGTGGCAAATCAATTGCGGGTTGACAGAGAACCCAGGTACAAGCACACCATTATAGAGTACAATGCAGCAAATGAGGCTTGTCAATGTTGCAGAGGTAGACATTGGAGTCTACAATTTAACAACTAGGCAGAGTAACAAGTTTAATAAAGCTCATCCTGTACATACTAATGAAGTTTGGACACTTCATGTGGATGGAGCAAGATGTAAGCAGGGTTTTGGAACAGGGGCAGTCCTCAAAGGGCCTCAAAGTCAGACATTTTTTATGTCTTACCACCTGCAGTTCCCATGTACTAATAATTTAGCGAGTATGAAGCTCCGATTTTAGGTTTAAAGTTTGCTTTGGATAAAAATGTGAAAAACATTCAAGTTTTCATCGATTCGAGAATTAGTGGCAAGTCAAGTCGGGGGTAAATTCCGGTGTAAAGCCTCCTATTTGAAGGGATACAAACACGGGGCCTGGGATCTTGTAGAAGGCTTTGATGCATTCAATCTGACACACATACCCAGGGAACAAAATTCACATGCTGATGTCCTGGCATCTTCAGCTGCAAGTTTAAAGCCATTAGAATATTTTAAGTGGGATAAGTTCTCAATTGAGTTAGTCCCCTGTCCTTCAGTTCCAAACAATATAGACAGCTTTCAAGTTTTCTCAGATGATCAACAGATTGTAAACTTTTTGCAGAGTACTAACACCTTTGAGAATGCTATAATTGATGAAGGCCAAAGAGACACCCTGCTGGAACAGTTGGATGATGACAGAGGAATAATGAGGTTGAAGGACAACAGGATCCCAAAAGGAATGGTGGAGCTAGAAAGGCTATTTGATGTTGACAAGATCGGGCAAAGGGTGAATTCCGAGGATTTTGTAGCTGCCACGGACAATGGGACTGAAGACCCGAACATAGGCACGAGGAGGATCCAAAGAACATCAAGTTGGCAAAGGACTGTGATCCAAAAATAAAGAAAAGTCTGGTTGATTTTCTGCACAGGTCCAAGGATGTAATGGCTTGGTCATACAAAGATTTAAAGGTATTTGACCCAAAAGTTTACACTCACATCATACCTTTGAAAGAATTTTGCAAGCCTTTCAGACAGAAACGAGAGGCATGTTAATGCTCTGTTAGAACCCCTAATCCAAACGGAAGTGGAAAAGCTCTTGAGTGCGGCAATTATTTTTCCCATCGGGCATTCTACCTGGGTGGCCAATCTGGTGCCAGTCGGGGAAGAAAAATGGGGAGATCCGCCTGTGTGTGGATTTTAGGAATTTAAACAAGGCTTCTAAAAAGGACAACTATCCCCTGCCTTCTATGGATGAAGTCTTGCAAATTGTTAATGGGTCAGAGATGATGTCTTTCCTGGATGGCTTCTCAGGGTACAACCAGATTTTGGTTGAGAAGGAAGATAGAATGAAGACTACTTTTACAACTAAGTGGGGGACTTTTGCTTACAAAAGGATGCCATTTGGGTTAATAAATGCTGGAGCAACATTTCAAAGAGCAATGGATCATGCCTTCAAGGGGCTTATGGGAAAATGCATTGTAGTTTACATGGATGATCTAACAGTCTTCTCCAAATCCAGATTTGACCATGTAAAGCACTTAGAGTCTGTGTTTAACAAGTGCAGGGAGTTTGGCATTTCCTTGAATCCAAAGAAGTGCATTTTTGGTGTAACGAAGGCAAATTCTTGGGACACTTGGTCACAAAAGATGGCATTTCTATGGATCCGAGCGAGTTGAAGCCATATCCGGCATACCATTTCCCAACTCCAAGAAAGAGTTGAGGTCATTCTTTGGAAAGATTAACTTTGTCAGGAAGTTTATCTCAGGCTTTGCAGAGATAGTTAAGCCAATGAATGACATGTTAAAGCAGACTGCCCAGATTGTTTGGACCCCAGAAGCTAAGACTACCTTCCAAGAAATCAAGACAGCCATTAAATAGGCACCAGTTCTGGTAAGCCCAGACTTCAGTGCAGATTTTTATCCGTACACCTTCTCTTTTGAACATACACTTGCTACAGTTCTGACCCAACAGAGAGAAACTAGGGAACATCCAATTGCTTTTAAGAGCACCAATTTGAAGGGAGCTGAGCTGAAATATTCCCGTTTAGACAAACAAGCTTATGCTTTGGTAAAAGCAGTGAAACGATTCAGACACTATATCTTGAGGAGCAAAATTCATGCCATAGTGCCAGACCCAGCTGTTAAATACCTTCTAAGTCAGAATGAGTTGGGTGAACTGAAGGGAAATTGGGTCACAAGGTTGCAAGAGTATGACTTGGAGATTAGGCCTGCAAAACTGATCGGGGGCTTGGTTTGTCCAGACATATTGTTGAAGTGCCTCTACGGGAAGAAGTTAATCAGTTAAATTCTGAATCGATGATTGGTATGGAGATATCATTCATCTGCTACGGTTTGGAATTTGCCCATCCCATTTGAACAGAACTCAAAGGAGAGCATTAAAGTTAAAAGCTGCTCATTATCTCCTCAAGGCAGGTACTCTGTACAGGGAGAATTATGCTGGCATTTTCCTAAGATGCATTTCTCCCAGTGAAGTCAGTGAAGTCATGGCTAGTTTTCATGAAAAACTAGGGGTAGGGCATCCATCAGGATCTGCCACTGCACATAAAATACTAAGAGCAGGATATTATTGGCCTACACTTTTTAAAGATGCACATCAGCATGTCATAACTTGCCATCAGTGCCAGACATTTGCAGCCAAAGAGGCCAACCGGGCCTTGCCATTGCAACCTGTTGTGATCAGTAAACCTTTCATGCAATGGGGGCTTGATTTTGTGGGAGTCATTAACCCGAATTCTTCAGCAGGGCATAAATATGTTTTGACAGCTACTGACTATTGCACAAGGTGGGTTGAAGCAGCAACCACCACAAGAAGTACAACCCAGGAAGTGATTGATTTTCTTGAATCAAATGTCATAACTAGATTTGGGGTTCCCCTGAATTTGGTTTGTGATAATGGGCCAGCATTTCAATCATTGGAGTTTGCAGATTGGGCATACCAGATGGGGATAGTTATCAGATTCTCATCCAACTACTATCCCCAAGGCAATGGACTGGCTGAGTCAACAAACAAGAATTTAATGAATGCCATCAAGAAGTCTGCGACAGATAAACCCAGGCAATGGCATACATTGTTGAAATATGCACTATGGGCTGACAGGATAAAACATAAGGTTGCTCTTAAGACTTCTCCCTTTGCTTTGTTGTATGGTACCCAACCAATTGTTCCCATCTCTCTCAAGCTGCCTACCTACCAATTTGCCTTAGATTATTTTGAGGATCATGATGATGCTGAAGCCCGTGTTTTAGATCTCACTAACTTGCAGGATGAAAGACTCCAAGCCCTGGAGCACTTCAGTAGACATCAAGAAACTGTCAAAAGGTGGTTTGACAAGAGGGCCAAAGTGAAAGCTTTTAGATTGGCAGACTTGGTGCTCCTGTGGGACAAGGCTCATGAGAAGAAGGGTAAGCATACAAAGTTGCAACCACTGTGGATAGGCCCCTACCAAATTGTTGAGATATTGGGTAACAATGCATTCCGTTTACAAGATCTGGATGGTAATTTTCTGGACCTCCCTGTTAATGGTCAATACTTGAAACATTATTTCTCGACTGTTCCATCCAATCTATCATTTGAATGAGTCATAAAGAAGTTGTAACATATGTATACATTGTAAGTAAGCTTTGAAGTTTTTCAGTTTTATTTCTTTGTCAGTGCAGTTTTATTTTTAAATGTCTGTACAGTTTTAATCTGTTTCAGTTTAATTTTAATGCTCTGCAGTTCTTTTAGTTGCTTCATTTTAATTTTAATCCTTAATGTCTGTACAGTTTTAGCTTGTGCAGTTTATTTCTTTTAGTTAATCCTTGCTTTCCTTTCATTGTCTTTTTATGTCGGCTTGCTGTTAATGCCTGTCCAGTTTTTAGTTATTTGTTTTAGTTGCTGTCTGTACAGTTGCAGTTTAGTTTATTTCAGTTGCTTTAGTTTATTTCAGTGTTGTTGCAGTTTAGCTTTGCTGCTGTTCAACAGTTTTAGTTGCTTTGCTTCAGTTCTTTTAGTTTATTTCTTTTATTGCCTGTACAATTTTTATTTTTTTGCTTCAGTTTTAATTTTAAAAAGTCTGTGTAGTTTTATTTTTGTTTTGTTCTTGAGGCCTGTGTCTATCCTTGGAGGTCTGTCCAAAGTTCTTCAACTTTTGAAATCTGTCCTTTAACCTTTGCCTGAGCAATCAATGAAAAGTCAGCCTGCTAAAAAAATAATTGTTTTATTCCTAGCTGATCAATCCAGTCTCCACCCATTGTTTATAATTCTAATTGAGATAGTCTACTTAAATTGAATAGTGGAACTATTTTGTTAGTCAGGACAACGGTAGAGAGGTGATTGGATCTTGTGTCTTGCTTGCCATAGTTGTTTTAATGATAGAAAAACTGCTATGTTGTTTAGTTGGAGGAACTCCCGAGGAATCCAAGAAAAGCTGGTTATAAGAGGGGACTATGGTTCATGCAATTATTTGGGTATCCACCAGAGGCTATCAGTGCCTAGACTGAAACAGTTCCAGATTGATCAAATGATAAAAGAAAATTGTGATTTCTTTAAAGCCTTTCAGATATTGATGCATTTCAAAAATAAGAGAGATAAAAAAAAAAAAAAAAGAGTTATATGAGAGAGAGGCAGCCAGATTCCAAAAGCTATTTTTCTTTTACCAAGTTGCAGATTCTACCTTACAGTTGTAAATTTGGGTCGTGTAAATCTAAAGGGTAACTCTGTCTAGGCTGTAAAAGGCTAAACTAGTAAACAGAGCTCTACTCGGTTTCCCCTTTTACAATCTAGAAAAGCTGATCAGTCCAAAGTTCATCATTCAATCCAGTCATCCTTGAAGAAAGTTTTATACCCTTTATAATTGCACATCAGAAATCTTCCTTGAAGTAATTCAGCCTAGTATGTCCTTGGGAAATTTTAACAGCTAGCAGTTGGCAGTCAATTTATTGTGAAGAATGTCTGTGGCAAGGCATGATGCATGGTCTTTTTGTTTTGAAACCAAGTCCTGGGTTCTAAAATAATGCTACTATTTTACCCGGAGATATCGCCATTTGTTGAGAAGCAACACACCCCCCACTGAAAAATGAGAGTCCATCCTTAGAAAACCTCAAGCTTCCCATTTTGCAGCAGGGACCCTCTTGATAATTTTCAGGTTCAAATCCAAATTTTCTTGCCTCCTTGATTAAGTTGTCCTTTTCCTTGCATTCTGGTTTTGTTGCCTTTCAGATTTCATTTTGTGCATGCTAGAGTCCTTCATGGGCAAAGAAAACCTTGCACCGATGCAAAAGAATGCAGAAAACAGATAGAAAATTTCATGAAAATCCAAAACTTTCCCTTTTCGGCAAAGCCGCGAAATCGTGACACTTCCATTTATGGAAATGTCGCGAAATCGCGACAGGAAAATAGAAAACCCGCCAAGTCAGTTTTGCGTAGCGATATCGCGACATTTCCATTTTTGGAAAGCGTCGCAAAATCGCTACCGGCCAGAGGAGAGAGAAGAAAGTTGTATGGAAAGGAGCGATTTCGCGACATGTCGCGAAATCGCGACATGTCGCATTTTTGCGGTAGGAGAGAGAAAGTGGGCTGCAGAATGAAAATCGGCTAAGTCACAAATGTGTCACAAAATCACGGTCAACGCATGCAGCTATGGGAACTGTCGCGATATCGCGACGTGTTCTATTTTTGCGGGTTGTTGATGGAAAAACGCTTAAGTACAAAAAGTGCAGCCGTCGCTAACATGTTTCAAAATCGCACTGCATGTTGGCCGAAGGGGAGCCTGAGTTTAAAATTTGCAGTGATTCGCTGCATATTGGTCAAGAAGGCACTCCAAAGTAAAACTTGCAGCGATGCGCTACACGTCGCATTTTCACGATGCGGGCGGTTCAAAGGCTTGAGGGTTAAAGGGTTGCAGCGACGCGCTGCAAGTTTTAAAGTTGCAAAGGCGCAAGACATTGATTGAGGAGAAGGTAAAGCGTCTAAGTGTTCAAAGTGGCAGCGATGCGCTGCAATGTTGCAAAGTCACGGGTGTTGGTTGCAAAAAAGGACTAAATACAAATGTTGCAGCGATGTGCTGCATGGCTAGTGCAAAGAAAGTCTAAGGGGAAAAAACTGCAGCGATGCGCTGCACCTTTTGAAAGGGTCTTCCAAAGCAAAGGAATGTGGCATCTTCATGATAAAAGTCGGCGATTGGTACGGAGAAGAGAGAAGGTAGCGAAATCGCTACCTATAGCAAAATCACTACCTATAGAAAAATCACGGTCATTTTGATTTAAAAGACAAAGACATGAAAGTTGCAGCGACTCGCTGCACTTTCAATGATAGAACCAGCCAAGATGGAGACGTCGCGAAATCGCGACAGTTGGGAGGCAGAACTTCAAAGGGAGCCACCATGTCGCGATTTCGTGACATGATGAGAAGAAAGTTGCCAAATTGAAAGACATAATGGAAAATCGGCCAAGGGCCAGAAGGAAGCAAAGAGGAGAAATCAAATTTGCATGAAATCGACTAAGGTAAGATGCATGTCGCGAAATCGTGACATGCTTGAAAAATAGTTTTACGGCAGCTAGCGACATGTCATGTTTTCATGGCGAAAGAAAGGAGAGAGAAACATGTTGGTGGGGATGTCGCGATTTTGCGACATGTCACGAAATCGTGACATGTCGCATTTTCGCGACCTACACAGAAAGTTGACCAGAATGCTTGCAGCTGTAAACAAACATATGTCATGATTCTGTGACACGTGTCAAGACACGTATCAGATGAAACAGAGGCTGACATGCAAGAAATATTAGGATTTTAATCTGTTTTAATGTTAAAGTGTTGATTTAATGTTTATTAAATTGCTAATATAATCTTTTTGTCTTTCATGCAGGAATCCATCTGTCACTTGCGGGATAGCGGGAAAATGGCCATAAAGACAAAGTCAAATGCAATTTAATTAAAGGTGGCCATGTTGAAAAGGAAGGTGCCGAGAGTTGATGTTTCATTCCGGTATTTACAGATCTGTCCACAAATGACTAAGCGGTGCCAGATTTTACCGGTGAAGGCATTCAATGAGGATTTATGGCGAGAGTTAATAGCGAGCGAGATATTTTCAACTCCGGGATAGATTTGCGAGAGATGGAATAGCGGAGAAGTGGTGACTCATCCGGCTCACCAACGGAAATTAATGAAGGCATTTATTTGCGGTTGCGGGTGAATGCAGGCTGCATTTGATTCTATCTTCTCCATTTATGACAGCTGATCGCCCTGATTTGTAGAAGGGTTAGGTTTTATCGAGTCTTTGTTTTAAAATGGCTTTTATTGTAAAACCCGGTCCTAGGGTTTAAGATGATAAGATTTGCAATTAAGAAAAGATATTTTTTGTAAAGATCAGGATCTGTCCTGAGTCTATAAATATAACTGCAAAATGTAATCGTGAGGGGCGGAGACTTAGAAATAAAAGGCTTATAAGCAATTTCTTGCAAATTTTGTGAAATCCTTTGTTTTTTGGACTAGGAGTTGATGTGCTTTTGCTGTTTTCTGTGATAGCATGGCCAGGAGCCTAATCTTTTACAGATCTGTGATAAGTGTATCTTCTTCTATTATCCGTTCCATTAAATTTTGTTAGATATATGCTGTAAATCTGCCATTATCAAGTTTAAATATGTTGTTAGGCTTTAGTTGTTCCATTGTTTGCTTGGGAAATTACAGATTTCAGGTGTAAGCTTGTTCTAATTGCTCTGTCTTCCATTGTGTGAGCTAGGCTACCGGTGAAAGATATCGGTTTTAACCAGCTTCTCTTCGGTTTATAATTTTTTGTTAGACTCGTTCCATTTTGCCTTGTGCTCTTGGTTGAAAGTGATCTTAGAAATCCGGATGCTTTCCTCTTTGATTTGTTCTATTGTGAAGGTGATAGTATAGATGAAATTGACGAGTTTAAGTTTTACAGTTTAAAGTTTGATAAACTTCCCTTTATGCCTTACCCTACCCTCTCTTTGCTTACCGTGAATGATCCATTTTTACTTTCTTTATTTGTCTTTTATTTGAATCTGCTGACCCATGAGAGCTAGATCAAGAATCAAGTTAAATCTGATTGTTAACAAGTAACAACTTCTGCAACTATTGAACAAGTTCAAGAACCCCCTGTAAGGTAACAGAGGAGTCCATATTGAAATCTATTCCAGAAGCGGAAAAGAGTGAATAGACATTCGACCCGACTCTGTAACTCACACCTTGGATAACCAGCTAGATCCTAAAGTGAGTGGGATTCATCCCGTGGGTGTTACCGGTGTTTATGCTCATTCTTCACGAGGTGTGTATGAAAGCCGGACCAACAAGATCCATTAGCCAGAGTAGCGGGGGTAACAATTCTTCTAGAAGATCACCAACTAGAGTAAGAGGAGAAAGAATTTCTCCTATAGATAGATATCCATGAAATTGACTAAGGGGATTGGTGTCTCCTTTGTATAGAGATCCATAAATATTGTAATAGGGAAAGGATTCCCAAGATATTGATAGAGAAAATTTTAGTGAAAGAGTTTCTCCGTGGAGTAGCCCACATTGGGTGAACCACGTAAATTTTGGTGTCTCTATTGTGTGTGGTGATTTATGCATTGATTTTATTACTGCTATTGATATTGCTATCTATACATTGCATAATATTAATTAGGAAAGAAAAGTAAAAAGTGGTCTTATAATGTTCACCCCCCCTCTCAGTATAAGCTTGTGTTCTTCAATTGGTATGAGAGTGGGTTCCTTCGGAAGAGTTTAACAACTTGAAGTAAAATCTTACAAGAACACAATGGATTCTAAAAATGGATCATCAGATAATTCAACACCAGTATTTTATGGAAGTGGTTATATATAATGGAATATGAGAATGAAAATTTACCTTATGGCACTTGGCAATGAAATTTGGGAAGTAGTTGAAAATGGATACGACCCCTTAGTTAATCCACCTATAGATAAGGAAGGTAAGATTCTACAACATTACAATTCAAAAGCAATGAATACAATTTTGAGAGTTTTGCGAATAGAGTCCATAAAAGTTATTCATTATCAATATGTAAAAGGAATGTGAGATAAGTTGCAAAGTATATATGAAGGATATAAAGGTGTCAAGAAATAAAATATACAAAATATCAAAGGAAAATTTGAAGAGTTAAGAATGAAGGATGAGAAAAACATTAGTACTTATCTACTTTGAGTCGATGAGGTTGTTAATGCTATGCAAGGACTTGGACTTAAGGTTGAAGAATCGGATGTTTGTTATAAGGTCTTAGGATCTCTTCCAAAGAGATTTAGTGAAAATATTTCTACTATAGAAGAATCAAAGGATTGTGATTCTTTGACAAGAGATATGTTGTTTGGTATTCTTACAAACTTTGAGTTAAGAACAAAAGAACCTAATCCCCAGAAAGAAGCAGTATTCAAAGCAATCAAGAAGAAAAAGGTAAGAATTCAGAATCAAGTAATGAGTCATCCAGTTATGAAGAAGCAAATTATGGTAGAAGGAATAAGAATTCAAGAAGATTTAAAGATACAAAATCTGTTAAATATTTCAACTGTGGAAAGTATGGTCATTATGCAACTAACTTTCAATAACCTAAAAATAACAATGATGAAGAAAAGGATCACAGGAGCAGGGAATAAGAAAGATACCAACACCAAAAGAAAAGTAAGGATGGAAAAAGTAGACAAGGAAAGAATTTCTTTCAAATTAAAAATAGGAGCTACTATGCATACAAGGCAAGTAAGTACTCAAGTGATAGTGATAATAGTTTCTCAGATAATTATAAATATGAAGTCTTAATTATGATTGAAGAAAAAGAGATCAAGAAAATATCATTGATAATTCTCAAGTTTTTTAGATGTGGTAACTTTGGACATCTTGAAGATAGTTGTACAAGGAATGGTTATATTTTTAGTGATGATGAATATGAGGATACACTTGAAGGACCAGAAGAGAATATTCTAATGGTACTAGAAGAAGAATAAGGTGATCCTACAGAATACAATTCAAAAGAAAATGAAGATGTAGACAAAGGTAAAAAAATAGAGGAAGAATCAGATAAAGAAGGATATGATCTAAAGAGAGAACTTATTTATGCTCTTGAAATAGTAAAGAAGGTAATAAAGCAAAACTCTAAACCTGAGTTTCATTTTCAAGAATATGATGAAGAGATAAGAATGCTTATAGAGGATCTAGACAAATCAAAGGCTAAGACAAAGAAGTTCAAGTTTAATTTAGAAGCAAAGGTCTTATAATGTGAAAGGTTAGAACAAGAAGTAGCCCTACTAAGGGAATATTTAGAAAAGTCTAAGAGTAAGCTACAAAAGTTTGGAAAGAGCTCAAAGATTATGGATAAGATGATCAAGGTACAAAGAAGGTCAATAAATAAAATAGGTCTTGATTTTTAACAGGCTCAAAAGAAACAAGAGAAGTCAACCTCAATTTTTGAAGGAGAAGAAACTTTAGAATAAGACAGTGTTAGAGAAAGTGAGACATATAAGGATGATTTGGACAATAGAAAGTTCAACAAGGACAGGAACAATGCACAAAGAAGAAACATATGGAATAACAACTATAATAGGTTAAAAGAGACTAAGACCAATGAGGTCAAGAAAAGGAAACTTCAATGGAATATATTTTCATGTCATAGGTTTGGGCACATGGCTTCACAGTGTAGGACACATAAAAGATAGAAAAATGGGAATTTTAGAAATAGATAAATTTTCCATGGGTATTGCTACTCATGTAATCAGTTTGGTCACAAGGCAATGAATTGCAGGGTTCATGACAAAAAAGGATATGGCTTCACTAGGAGAAATCCCAAGATAGTTGCACCTCCAAGGAATAATAACATTAAGTGTTATAAGTGCAATAATGATGGACACACAACAAAGTGGTGTAGAGCAAAAATTCTAGAATCAAGTATGAATAGGAATAGGAACAAGAACAGGAAAAGGAATATGGATATAAAAAAGAATAGGAACAGGAACATGGATATGAACAATAACAAGAACAAGAATAGGAATAGGAACAAGAATGTAGACATGGACAGAAATAGGAACATGGACATGGAAAGGAAAAGTCAGAGGAATTAGAAGGATTAGATAAGAAGAAAAGAGGATAAAGGTAAAGACCAGTTCTTGCTGGGAGTAGAAATACTCCCACCATAGAATTAACCATCTCAAGAAGAGGTGGGGGAGGAGCTAAGCTAAGAGACTCATTCTTAGCCCCGAGCACCAAAGGTGACCCTTTGTCATTGATGTCAAAGGGAGAGAGATTTGAGTAAGGGGGAGAGATTTGGTATTTGAGTAAAGAGGAGATATTTGAAGAGAGCATTAAGCCAGGTGGAGCAATGTCCAAGGGGGGAGCTAAACAAAGAAAAATGTTAAGTTTTTAGTAAAAATAATTTGGGTTACCATCAATGACAAAGGGGGAGATTGTTGGATATTTTGAGGAATGTTATTGTCATTGATGTCAAAAGCATTGTTGAGCAATGTTCGTCATTTTTTAGGACATTAGAAGAGCTCAAAAAATGAAGATCAAGTTAAAGGAGATCAAGGACAAAGTTGAAAAGACCCACATGTTAATTTAAATTAAAATATTTTAATCCCTGATTAAAATTTTAATTTAAATATTGATAAATGCTAAGGTTAATTTAAATATTTATTTAATATTTAAAATTAACTTTAGTATAGATCTAGTTTAAATTAAAGTATTTTAATTATTTATTAAAACTTTAATTTATTAATGTTGGGTGCTAAAGTTAAGTTAAATATTTATTTAATATTTAATTTTAACTTTCCAAATAAAATTCAAATTGGAAATTCAAAATGTGTCAACATTGAAGAAAGCAAAACACTATGTATAAATATGCCAAAAGATTGGCATTTGAAATTATCCATGTGACTTATTGTTGGCTTGTGAAAAGAGAAGAAAATTTTGTATGTGAAAATTGAGCAAGGGAAAAAGATAAGAGTTTGGCATCCTCCGAAAAGGACATGAAGTGCTTGCAGCTTAGTTGGTAGCCAAGGGTTGTGTAAGATGCTAGTGGGATACTTTAAGTAGGTTCGAAACCCGCACACACCAATTTTTGGGAAGAAGGTCTGTGTTTGTATTTTACACCAAACATGGGGAGAAGGTAAAGGTATCGAAGTACCTTTTGGTTGTTGTGGAGCCACGCAGCCCAAGCAATGGGTGCTAGCACTACAAAAGCACTTGGGGGAGAACCAATGAGGGTTCAAATCCCACCAAGGCCCTTTTGAGTGCATTGAGGTATGTTATTTAATTTGGTTGTCTTGGCCTACAAAAATTTAAAGGTAAAAATAATGTTTTTATTTTTGTAAAGTAATTTTAATTAAAGTACTTTGCATGTTATTTTGTGTGTAAGTTATTAGGGGAGTTAAAAGGAAGTGCAAAGCTTTAATTTCTAAGTTGGAATTTTAGAGGCTAAGGAGTTATAAGGAAGGTTGAATTTTATATTTTGAAATTGAAGAATGTTGAATATTATTTACTTCAAGTTGGAGATTATAAGAAGTAATTAAGTGTTAACTTTTGTATTGAAGAAAATTTTTGAAGAAGAGTTAGAATTATATTTTTGTCATCTAACCTTGGTGTTTGGTAAGGAAAGTGGTTATACTTGAGACAAGTTTTAAATACTATTATTCATAAAGAAAAAGGTATGGGCACATTCTTCCATAGTTGAGTTGATTGATTATTTTTTGGAAAACAAGTTTGGAGTGAAAAGGATTTAATTAGGTTTCCTTATTGATTTTTTGAGCTATATGTGATATTGGTTTATAAGCATTGTTGTTGAAGTGATTGATTGAGTGAAGAACTTGAACTAGGGTTTGCAAAGATCATGAATATCATTGTTAAGTAATATTGGTTGATAAGAATTGTTGGAAATATTTTGAGTGAGTGTTCATATGCTTGGACTAGGGTTTGTAAGCAAGGATTGTTTCATTGAGTTATTGATTGAGTAGATTTCATTGAGCCTAGTCAAGTGAATGTGTGAAGTGATTGTTAAAATTCTATAAAAAAAATTATTCTATATTCTGAATTGATTTGAGAAAAAGGTTGAGAGTTGATGAGTGTGAAAAATATTGAGTCTCTAACAATTCTCCATATGTTTCTATGATAAAATAGATATTTAAAGTGATTTAGAGTTTGTGAGTGTGAAGCATATTGAGTCTCTAACAATTCTCTATATGTTTCTAAAAGAGTGATTGAAAGTAATTGAGCATGGAAGTGAATGTGAAGCATATTGAGTCTCTAACAATTCTCTATATGTTTCTAAGAGAGTGATTGAAAGTGATTGATCATTGTGATGTGTGTAGAGCATATTGAGTCTATAACAATTCTATTTATGTTTCTATGAGATTTGACAAGTTATAGTGTGGGCTTTTTGAGCAGACTTGAGGTAATTCTTTGAGAAGACTTGTGGACAAATTTGTGTGAGCTTTTGTGGAAGCTTACAATATAGATTGAGATCATATTTGGATAAGTTCTAGTGAGGACTTATTGAGTAGATTTGGACAAGTTCTAGAGAGGACTTTTGGAAAGATTAGTGTGAGCTTTTGTGGAAGCTTACAAGGTAGATTTCAAACAAGCATTTGAGAAGACTTGTGAGAAGAGTTGACTGATTGATTTTTTCAAACCTTGAGTTAAGATTTGGGGCAGATCCAGCATAGTTGATTTGATATTAATTCAATATTTGAGTTAAGGTTTGAGGATAGATATTGAGGATAGATTTGTGCTAGACTGAAGGACTATGTTTAGTACATATTTGAGGATAGAGTTTGGTGCAAATTTGAGGATAGGTTTGTGCTAGACCAAAGACAAAGACTGAGAATATTTGTGCTAGACCAAAGGAATGTGTTTAGTATATATTTTAGATAGAGCTTTGGAGGTGATAGAGTATAGAGGATGATAGTATCCAGTGGATAGAGATCCATTAGCTAGGGTAGTGAGGACAGGTGTCTTCAATGGATAGAGATCCATTAGCCAGAGCAGTGCGATCACCAATTAGAGCAAGAGGAGAAAGAATTTCTCCTATGGATAGAGATACATAAAATTGATTAAGGGTATTGGTGTCAATTTTGGATAGAGATCCATAAATATTATAATAGGGAAAGGATTCCCAAGAGATTGATTGAGAAAATTTTAGTGAAATATTTTCTCCGTGGAGTAGCCCACATTGGGTGAACCACATAAATTTTGGTGTCTCTATTGTGTGTGGTAATTTGTAAATTTATTTGATTACTTCTATTGATATTTATATCTATACATTGCAAAATAGTGATTTGGAAATAAAAGTAAAAATTTACCTTATACTATTCACCCCCCCTCTCAGTATAAGCTTGTGTTCTTCAAGAAGCCCAAGATGAAAATTCTCAATACTTAGAAATTATATAAGTTCAAAGGTTGAAGAAGAAGTTGAATACTCCAATGGTGTCTTCACATTACCAAATGATATAGCAATTTTAATAAATATGGCATCACTTTTTAATGAAGTACTCAAAACCATGAATAGAAAATAAGAGGAAATGACTAATAATTTGAAGAGCAGACTTGTTGATATTTCCAATGAAGCAGAAAAAGGAAAATTTTTAATAATTCAACAATGCATGCAAAGTATAATTAATGATGTTGATTATTATCATGAAAATTGTGTTACTATACCTATTAGTCTATGGAAAATAATCTATAAAAGAATGATCACTCTAAATGTTTCTAAGATAAGAAAGTAATAAAAGGTTGAAGAATTAGGAAACAAACCAATGATGAAATATTTTTGATATGATACAAATAATTTAAGGTCCATGATGATAGATTCATGTTATGATACTATAGAATAAAACCATTGATGATAGATGTTGCATGTGATACAAATAATTTGAGTATAGTTCATGATTGGCTAGAAAAAACTTATGGTATTAGAATTGATGATGATAGAGATTCAAATTATTATAGAAATAGTGATGCTCATAGTTGTGTTGATATTGATAGAGATCAGTCAGATGATCATTTTGGTTATTTTGAAATGCATACTAAAGAAATTGGTTCAAATTTGTTAAATAAAATGGGTTATAAAGGTACAAAATTGGGAAAACATGGAAAAAAATAAAATAATTAATTGCACCAATAATAATACCAAAATGTGAAGGTCTTGGATATATAGGATAGAATAGCAACAAGAAATCAAGAATTAAATTTGTGAAAAGAAATAGTGACATCAAATTTATGACAAGGATTGATAAAATCACTAATAATGAAAGATAGAATAGAGAAAGGAATTTTACAACAAAAAATAAATGTAGTCATTATGGTAGATATGGATACAAGTTAGAGAAGTGTTGGAATCTTCATAATTGTGAAACTTGTGGACATAATAATTCACAAATATATCTACAAAAGGAAAAAAAATACTATAGATTAAAAATATATTATGGATGGATAAAAATGAATGAATGGGATAAGATAAAATTAATGTTGTATGGTTTCTACAAGAGGAAACCAAGTACGATAAGAATATTATGACCCAAGCATAGCTTGGAAGATGCCTTATAGTGAAAGAATATATAGTTATGATCCTACAAATATGATGATCTTATGAATATTTTACTGGATGATCTAGAGAAAATGATAATATAGAGGTAACCTAGAGGTAGTGATCTAGTGGAAAAGACCCAGAGGAAGTGACCTAGAGGTAGGGACCTAGAGGCAGATCCAATGGTAATGACCTAGAGGTAACTCAAATACATTGATCCAGAGGTAGACATAGATAAGTTATAAAGGAAGACCTAATGAAGGTTATATATGTAGCGACCCTAGGGAAGTGACACATCGTCCACTAATCTATTTGCAAATAATATTTATTTAATCATGCATTAAATGAAATATAAAATCAAAGTATGAAGAAATGAATGGACAATATTTTTTATTTATTTTTCTCAAGTTTGGTTACATATAGATCCCTCTGAGGGATTCCTTTCATTTGATATATATTTTTACAAAATAGGGTAGCATATATATGGTGTCTCCTCGAAATGTGATATGCACTCTCACAGGCTTCTCGATGACGCACATGAAACTGTATGAGGGCTTATAGATACCTCCTTCTCCAGGTCTGGTTCCTAGAGGGATCCTCTTGATTTTGTATGTTGATAACATGTACAGTGAACATGTAGTCCTGTAAGCATGAAAACAATAGCAAACACTCAACTCTATTGATCCAAGGCTATGGGTCTAGGCTTTTTGTTGATGTTGAAATGATTGTCATTTTGGTTGGCTAGCACTTTTTTGCTCCTAAAAGGCTCTCCTATTTGCTCTCTAATATGACAGGACTTCACTGCAATAAAAGCTCTTTAAGTCT
Organism: Wollemia nobilis; assembly: GCA_028583015.1. Classification (NCBI taxonomy): domain Eukaryota; kingdom Viridiplantae; phylum Streptophyta; class Pinopsida; order Araucariales; family Araucariaceae; genus Wollemia; species Wollemia nobilis. The sequence goes on along the minus strand of JAQPPZ010016690.1, from coordinate 9,664,815 downwards.
CAAAAGCTCTCCAAGATGATAAAAGAAATTTCTCAATTTATTATAGCCGATTAATCATTCCTACCATGGTTCCCTTAGGTATGCACCTTATAATGTGTTTGAAGACCTAGGTCAATGTCAAAATAATGGATGTTAGCATGAGAATTTTTACCTTTGACTGCCCTTGAGGGCCAGTTAATTGGAGTCTAAATCAAGACATGAGTCTCTCATGTAGACTGGCCATGAGGAATCATGTAAAGTTATCCTCGCTCAACTTTATTGCATGTAAACTACCACTTTCACCTATGATTGGGCTGATTTGATGGCAAGTTTCTTTTTAAGGTTTAGCTATTGTCATCTATAGTAACTAAGGTTTCGCTACTCTGAGCTACAATGGCTAAGGTTTGGTCGCTTTGAGCTACAGTGGCCAGGATCCAAGTCACTTTGGTTCATAGTGGCTAGGCTTGGATGGGCTAATACTACCATAAATGAGTGATGAAAATCACTTTGAGCACTTGGAAGGTCTAAAGGTTTAGTCACATGGTCTATGAATGTGCTCACATGAGCAGTTATCCTAAACATGACATGTTTTAGGTGTCTATAGATGCCCCTTTTTATGATGCGTTGTGTGGGAAAAATATAGTCGAAGAAAAAATGTAGACTGCTATGTTTGGTTGTAGTGTTATGATGATCATTGATCTTATCAACATTGGATGCCCCAGTCATGCAAGATGGCACACATACTATGACCAAAGGCATTAAGGTACCATTGGAGGCTTTTATGAAGTGACCAAAGGTATTAAGGTACCTTTGGAGCATTTTGTGAAGTGACCAAAGGCATTAACGTACCTTTAGAGCCTTTTTTGAAGTGATTAGGAGATAAGATTAAGTCAAATCCTAGCCTTGGTGGTAATTAGGAGACTTTTCTTAAGTCCAATCCTAGCCTTTGTGACACTTAGGAGATAAGCTATGACTAATCCTAGCCTTGGTGGCAATTAGGAGACTTAGCTTAAGTTAAATCCTAGCCTTTGTAGCAATTAGGAGATAAGCTTAATTCTAATCCTAGCCTTTACGGATATTAGGAGACAAGGTATGTCTAATCCTAGCCTTGGTGGAAACTAGAAGACTTAGATTAAGTCAAATCATAGCATTTGTAGCAATTATGAGATAAGCTTAAGTCCAATATTAGCCTTTACAACATTTAGAAGACAAGCTATGTCTAATCCTAGCCTTGGTGGCAATTAGAAGACTTAGCTTAAGTCCAATCATAGCCTTGATGGCGATAGGAGACTTAGTTTAAGTCAAATCCTAGCCTTGATGGTGATTGAAAAATGAAATGATTTGTGTTTGTTCTTTGTCCTTAACAAAAAAAAAGAGGATTTTTGCCAATGTGGATGGTATGAATGTAAGGCAAAGGGCACAACCTTTGACAAAAGAACGCAATATTTTGAACCTAGCAATTGATGTGGATGATGTGAATGCAATGTAAAGGGTGCAACCTTTGATAAAATAACGCAATATTTTGAACCTAGCAATTGACCTGTTGATTATGTGATGTGATGTGTTACGTTTTTATTTGATGATGGATTCTTTATTATGTGCATAATATGGATGCAATTCTTGTACGTGCTTTGATGATGTGATGTATGAATGACATGCATTATGAAGCGATTTAACTTCTATCTGTATATAAATTTGTTTCCCACAATTATGTATGCCAATTAAACACGCAGAACATAGGCACTTCTGAAATAAATCAAATTAAAATACTTCACTATCAACGATTAGAATCAATCGCCACTAGGAGGGCAGATCCCACCGTAAAGGCAAATATGCGAGATGCAAGTGAGATATAAAATAAAAGATGATATTTAAGAACTACACACTTGGATAATATTGTAGAACATAGCCGACGCTATGTTATTTGGTATGTAACATGACTCCCCTCCTCGGAAAGCTTTGTCCTCAAAGATGGAAATGTTTGAAAAATCCTTTTAGGTTCCCATGTAGCCTCTTCATCTGGTAGGCCCTGCCATTTGATGAGAAATTCTTGGATGTGACGAGAGCTCCGTATGCGTGTTCTGCTTTGTAGAATTGCTTTTGGCTGGAGATATATACGCCCTTCTGCATCTAGTATTGGTAATTCTGACTAAGATTTCACTTTTTGGTCGATCACATTCTTGAGACACTGTCTGGCATGGTCATGGGATCTTTGGGTAGGTAGTCCCTTTGGTTCTTGGAAGACCTCTTTGTAATGTGCTACTATGTCCCATAAATCTGGAGCAGAAATACCCAAAATTGCTCGAGATTGCTTTTCCAAACAATTAATTTGAGCTATGAATCTGTATCCAACCTTTTTTAATGTTTTCTCCATACTATGAGAGCTCACCATCTGTGATGGGGAAGTAGTAATACCTTGTAAGCGAATGACCCGTCCGTTTTCCTTCCATTCCACAAATATTTTTTTGAAATTGAAGTTGATCGTGTCTAGTGTTTCCAACCATTCAACTCCAAAAATAACATCAAAGTTCCCTAAATTCATTACGAAAAGGGATCCATACCATGTATAAGTTCCCATTTTAATGGAAACTTTAGATGTTTGCCCAATACATTGAGCGTTCACCCCGTTGGCTACTAGAACCTTTTTCTGTTGGATAAATCCTGGTACCTTGATTGTATGGTGGGCTGTTAACCCCATGAGGGCCTACACGAAAATAGCCATTGTATCCTCTTCCTTCTCTTAAAAAACAATCGATAGTTCTTCTTGAATAGGTTCTTCCTGGTGGTATGCTTCTTCCTCTTCTCCTTCATATTGAGCGCATTCAATATGAATGTTTTGTTTTTGTGCACATGCTTGTTCTCTGGGATGGTGCTTGCGACATTTATAGCATAAGTATCTTGATGGTTGATCATTTATGTGAAAAGAGTTGTTGCCATACGAAGGACGACTATAAGTTTCATGTTGTGTATACAACTGAATTCTCTTCTCAGCTAGCTTGGCTAATCTTATGCAATCGTTCAACGAGGTTGGATTTTGAATGTCCACCTCCACCTTAATATTTTCTTTCAAACCATTGCAAAAAGCTCCTACCACTGTGTCTGGACTGAGGTGTAATGCATATGGTAGTAAACTGGTGAATTCAGAGACGAACTCACTAACTGATATTTCTTGTTTAAGAGATAACAGTCTTACTGTGTATGATGATGTAGCTCCTTCATCAAATATTTCTAAAAAATAGGTAGTGAAATTATTCCAGAAAACAGTAGCTCCTTTCTCGCGTTTAAGCCAAACGAACCATTGGTAAGCCTCAGTGCCTAATTTTGATGCAACGAAAGGGACTTTATCAAAATCCTTAATTTGGTATAAGTCGAGAATGCCTTCCATTTTGGCTATCCAACCACGAGGATCATGACCCTCAAAAGTGGGCATATCAATGCATGGAAAATTATTAGGACCTCTCGGTTGGTGATAACCCATATCCCTATCCTGATCTTGGTTATATCGCTGTTTATGATAGCGATTCTCGTAATTATTCGGATTGCCTCTTTGCTGCTCCCAATATTCATCCTGGTCGTCATTTTCTTCATGCCTTTGTTCATGGGAGTGATTTTGGGGATTAGTATTGGGATTAGATTGGTTTTATGCGTTCAATAGTTTAGTTAGGTTGACATTAATTTTGTGCATACCATCTAGTAATTGTCGAAGATCTTCCTCAGTGGTAATGGCAGATTTGCCTGATTCTCCTTGCGTGACGTTGTCGTGAGTTGGGAAAGGGTTAGTAGCCATGGGGTCTACCAGTGGATGATGTGGATTATAACTGCCAATTTTGAAAGGAGAAGGAGAATTTTTTGTACCTGGGCTTCGATGAGGTCTTCTTGTGTTGTTATTGGTCATCTCCGAGCTTGATAGTCGATCATCAGGTCCTTTGATCCAACTTCTACTCATGCACTGTTCAAAATTTCCTGCTTAGTAATCCTTGAGCTTCGATTTCTATGAAAATTTGGTTGAATTTGGAAAAAAAAAAATTGTGTTCCGCTTCAACTATCGCTCCAACTGTGACACAGATTTGAATTTGGGTGGCCTCCTTAACATCAACTTTCAACAACTTTTCAATTTGGACAATTTCAGCAACTTTGACAACAACTTTTCAAGTTTGATAATTTTTGTACAACTTTGACAATAACTTTTTCTTTAGCAATTTTTCGACCTCTATTGTTTGATGACTTTTGGTCTTGACTAAGGTAGGACGTGTGGAGAATAATACGTAAGACTGGGACTAACCCTGAGATGATATAGAACAACACACAAGACAGACACTGACTCGAAAAGACATGAGGACGATGGACAACGAGGACACAGGACCAACAGATAGCTGGACGTGACTTAAGGGACCGTAAGGACATGATACGACAATCATTCGAAACCAAACTAACACACGTGAGAAGATGACGCGACTAACACGAATGACAACTGGTGACTAGACACTAAGGACCGTTGGCAACTGGACACGGAGGACATAGAATTGAAGGACTATTAGACGTGACTTGAGGACAATAAGGACATGATACGATGCGAGATGCGACTCAAGGATAGTAAGTACACGATTCAACGCGAGACAAGGACAATGAAGTGGATGCGCGAGGAGAGCTTTGGTGTGTGTGACCGTAGTCGCACCTTATCATAGGCACCGATTATGTTTTAAACAACCTTCCTACACCCACAAAACTGGTGTGGGATAAATGCCCCCAAACGAACACTAAAATATATATATATGCTTTTGTACCTTAGGTATAATGCAAAATAGTTATTTTTGTGTTCGTTGATTGGCTACGGATCATTCTGCTAATGGCGTGTTGGGTTTGAATTTATCTGCATTTAATGGTGCTTGGAGTGCCAGATCTTGCCTATCATGTGATGTCAAGGTCTATTTTAGGACTGCCAAATGTTCCGAAGATGTGTTGTCTTCCACCAAATTATCGTAGATTCTTCTGTGTCATGTTTAACCTTGCAACCCGTGAGCCAAAATTTCTTTAGCTTTTATAAGGTGTGGTCTTTAATTCGCCCTTCTGATTGGACGCTTCGGATTATTCGTAGCGGCTACTGTGAAAATTTTAGCGGTAATTTATGTAGTGCTAACGACGCGTTAGAAGTAGTATATTGTGGTCGGTATTGTTTGATAGTCTCAACCCGAAAGAATGACACAGACTGAGCACCCTTGGTGGTATTGACTACGGAGAATGAACCGTGCTAACTGCAGAGAACGAACTGTGCTGATATGTTATGAGACCAATGATGAGCGTATAGCCTGCTACTGCACCTGGCGACTGCAAATAAGTGGATGGCCTATCACCTGGCCTGTTTGAATCGAACCAACAACCTTAGGATAAATCAATTAATTTTTTTTTTTTTGAAACTGCGAGCACTGATTGGTCGACGATTATTTCTGTGACGGTTTTAGAGTGGGAGGAGAAGCGTTTTTAAAAAATTGTGATCGTGCTATTTTGGCTACCGCCACCGTCTTGAATTGCCCAGTCTCTCCATGGCTTTCCTGCAATCTGCTTGTAATTTTGAATGCCCAAGCCAAACGAATCCGTCGCCCGATGCTACTGTGTGATGCAACGACTGTTATGCTGCCCGATAATGGATTCCCAATGCGGTTTCAACGACGTTGCTTACCCGATGTTTTCCTCAATACCGTAGCGAAAGTATGATCCCAGCCTTCCTACGAACATGACTACTGATACCACATGAAGCGATTTAACTTCTATCTGTATATAAATTTTTTTCCCACAATTATGTATGCCAATTAAACACACAGAACATAGGCACTTCTGAAATAAATCAAATTAAAATACTTCACTATCAACGATTAGAATCAATCGCCACTAGGAGGGCAGATCCCGCCATAAAGGCAAATATGCGAGACGCAAGTGAGATATAAAATAAAAGATGATATTTAAGAACTACACATTTGGATAGCTAAATAATGAAACTACACTTGGATAATATTGTAGAACATAGCCGACGCTATGTTATTTGGTATGTAACACATTAGCTAGATGATGAATGTATGATTATGTGTTATGATCGAGATGCGCAGATGGATTATGATGTATGCATATATGGATACAGTTCTTATTTTTAATTGTATGTTTGATTTTGATTTAATTGTATGCATCTAACTTATGTTATGATATGGTAAATGCAATGTGTGTAATGCATTATTTAAATGATGTTGATCTAATTTAAGTGAACCTATATGCTTTAATCAATTAAATCATAAGGAATGCATATGATATGATTTTAACAATCTAATGGGTGACACCACATAATGTATAACAATCATGAATGTAAATAATCATTCTTATCATAAGAATTAATTATTTAAGCATCCATATGTGAAATGTAAAGGCGTGAAATGTATGTACTTTCTTGATAAGCTTCTATAATTTAAAAGATACAAAATAGTCAGTGGCCATCTAAATATCATTTCTAATATCTATCCAGTATCTAGCCTACTTTGTTAATACCCCTTAATTCACAAAACCTCATAAAGAAAATTGATTATGAGATTGATGATATGATTTGTTGCCATGTAGGAAGTTTTGAGGTTTTTCCTGAGACTCAAACACCCTAGTTACCTAATCAAAGGTTATATACTGATCATACAAGACTCTTGAAAGATAAGGCTTTCATCATGAAAACCTAGCTATTCACTATCCCTATGTGTGCAAATGGATATATTTAGATAAAACTCAAGAATTTCCTCTGATGTCAGGTGGGATTCTTTTAGCCCATTGCAAATATCGAGGATCCTCAACTGTTCATCTAATCCTATGTTGGACTTAGTTGGACTATACCACTAGGTAGTATTGGGTTACCCAAATCTAGCTCATCCACATGCAAACATTAGTCTACACAAATTTGAGATGCTATTGTGATAGACATATCATCATGCGTAAGGATACCACCATTGCCCAACTGGCTATACACCAACCTGTAATGGGGATCACATTTTGGTTTATACAATACTGATAATTCCAGGGATTCAAGCTCCAATCCTTTCTTTTCTTCATTTTATTTGGGATACTTGCTCATGTTTAGTGATGAAAACCACTATTTATTTTTTATTTATTTTTTTCTTGAGCAAGGGACTTATGTAGGGATGAAAATTATTTGTTTATTTTGGCTTTGAATTTTTCTTTATTTTGGGATTTTTGCTTGCTTTAATGAAAGCAAGGGATTTATGTAGTGATGATAATCACTTGTCTCTAGGTAGGGCAAAACTTGTCCTTTTGCAAATTCTCAATACCTTTGAACCGGTTGCACAGGGGGATAAGCAAAGAACACCCTTTTTTCTTAATACAACCTAGACTACTTTTGTAGCTTTCATCTATCCCTTGTACCAACTAGGATTTTAGTGTTTTTAATTAGTGATAGGATCCTGAATATCTAAGGCATTCCTGAATAGACCTTACTCTCTACTAATCAATATGGCTTCCCATAAAAACTGATTATACCACTAGATATGGTTGAATGACCGAAAAAACCTTAGCCTATTCCTTATAGCAACATGATATGGTTGTACTGAAAAACACAGTTACACACATGGATGAATGGATGAAGGTCGACTTGTGTGTTTGTGGCTGTGATACAAATTTTGGCATCGTTTGCAAGAATGTGATCATAAAATATGCAAATGCAATGCATGTTTAATGTAGTGCAACTTATGGATGCAGATGTAAGATGCAAATATTTTTGTATTTTTGATTTTTGCATTGTTTTTGTGCTCTTTATTATTTTGAATGTTTTTTGTGTTTTTGTTTTTATGTGTGACCAAAGGGATTTTAAAATACCTTTGGAGATTTTTGTGAGATTTGACCAAGTGGCTTGGAGGTTCCCTTGGAGCCTTTTGATGAGATTTGACCAAGAAACTTAGAGATGCCCTTGGTGCCTTTTTATGAGATTTGACCAAGCGGCTTAGAGATGCCCGTGGTGCCTTTTGATGAGATTTGACCAAGCGGATTAGAGATGCCCCTGGTGCCTTTTGATTAGTTTTGACCAAGCAGATTAGAGATTCCCCTGGTTTCTTTTTATGAGTTTTGACCAAGCAGCTTAGAGATGCCCTTGGTGTCTTTTTTTTTTTTTTTTACTATTTTTTGATTTGTTTGTATTTCTATGTTTTATATTGTTCTTCTATTTTGATATTCTATTGTTTTTGTGATTTTGTAATATTTGAATGTTTTTGAATTTTGTTATTTTTAAGGGGAAGGTATGGCACCTTAGATACCCCTTATGTGTGTAACACTTAATAGAAGTGAGGAAGGTGTGGTACATTTAGAATCCTCACTTTATCTTATTGAACTTGATGGGTAAGGTAAATTACCTTTAAGACCCCCAATACACATGTTTTCCACTGCAATGTAATCAACCTACTTAGAAAGAGTAATGGAAATTAACTCTCCTTATTGGGACATTTATCTCTATGAGGTGCCCTTGTCTGGGTGGGGAGGAATGAGTGAACCTTCTGGATGGATCTCATTTTATTCTAATAGGTCTTGGGCCACAATTTTGAATCCATGGTAATTACAAATATCATTGTTGAGCAAGGTGCATAAACAGTATTGTCATTGTTGTCAACTCAGACAGATAGATCAATTGTTGATGCAGTGGACAAATGTTCAGAGGTCAGCCAGAACAGGTACAGTCAATTTCCAAGAAGACAGAAGTGGCCCAGATTCAGAAAAATCAAAGAAAAAGACAAGTAAGAAAACTGTCGCGATATCGCGACATGTTTTCTGTCGCGATTTCGCGACAAAAATGAGGAGAGAGAAAATGCTGAAAAACTGTCACGATTTCGCGACATGTCGAGTTTTCACTGGAGGAGAGAGAAAATGTGTCGCGATTTCGCGACAAAATGAGGAGAGAGAAAATGCTGAAAAACTGTCACGATTTTGTGACATGTCGAGTTTTCACTGGAGGAGAGAGAAAATGTGTCGCGATTTCATGACATGTTCCATTTTCGCGAGCGTCGAGTTTTCACGGGAGGAGAGAGAAAATGTTGTCGCGATTTCGTGACATGTTCCATTTTCGTGGGCGTCGAGTTTTCACGGGAGGAGAGAGAAAATGTTGTCACGATTTCGTGACATGTTCCATTTTTGTGGGCGTCGAGTTTTCACGGGAGGAGAGAGAAAATGTTGTCGCGATTTCGTGACATGTTCCATTTTCGTGCCAGCTTGCCAAGAAGAAGACAAAAATCTGTCGAGCGGCGCTTCGTTATCGTAGAAGCGTGTCTGGTCGTAGAACTGTAAATACAGGTAAGGTTTGATAGAGCCATAAAAAGGTAGGTAAGACGGTCAGAGCTATAAATAGAAAGATAAATCTGTCAGAACATCGGATTTACTTACAAAGAGCCAAAAAGCTGTCAGAGCAGTAAAGTGGGCAGATAAGTCTGTCAGAGACACAAGTAAGCTTTTAAGGCCATTAACAGTGTAGTATGTTGTGCTGTAAGTATGCTTTACGTGTACATAAAGTTAGGGTTAGGGTTGAGCTCTACACGTGGCAAGAGTATTGTGACTTGCCGGATAAAAGGAAAAAGGTGTTGTGAAAGCTAATTAATCAAGAGAGAATATTTTGCTGAGAAGAGTATAGAGAGTGTATTTTGCAGAGAAAGTACAGAGAGTGTATTTTGCAGAGAAAATATAGAGAGTGTATTTTGCAGAGAAAATACAGAGTGTTTTGTGCAGTGAAAAGTACAGAGAGTATTGTGCAAAGAAAGTATAGAGTGCTATAAAAGTTTAAAAGTACAGAACAGAGTTTTGTAAAAGTACAGAACAGTGTACTATAAAAGTATAGAATAGTGTGCTATAAAAGTATAGAGCAATGTGCTGTAAAAGTACATAAGTCAGTACTGTAAAAGTATAGAACAGAGTGCTATAAGAAAGAATAGCAGAGCTGTAAGAATATGAAGTTTTTGTTATAAAGGATTTAGACCAGTGAGGGTCTTGTTGTAGAGAAGGCATTTTTATGTCAAAAATTCTGTTCAAATCTGAAGTCCAAGTTGGTGCTTGGTATTAGGGGGTTGGTGCTCCTTTCTGTTGGTGCAGATAAATTGTTTTGTAAAGTTGGTGCTTTGCAAAGGCTGGATTTGGATGGGTGTCCAAGCAGTCTAATTTTTGAGGAGTAGCCAAATCTGGTGAACCTCGTTAAATCTTGTGTTGTGGATTGTTCTCTTGTTTATTTGTTGTATCTATTTTCAAGTTCTCTCTGCTTAAGTTTGAAAGAGTTGTAGATCTATTTTTAAATTGCTACACTGATTCACCCCCCTCTCAGTGTCATTGTGTGAATATCAATTGGTATCAGAGCAAGGTTCCTGTTCTAGCTTAATCAGCTAAGGTGATCTTGGAAGATTCACAATGGCCGATGGTGAAGGATTTTCATCCAACAAAGCTCCTTTGTTCGATGGAACTAATTACTCTTTCTAGAGACTCAGGATGCAGACTTATCTATGTGCTTTGGGTTATGACATTTGGGAGTCAGTAGAAAGTGGGTACACAATATCCTCTACTCCTCCATCTGATGCTGCAGAGAAGAAAAAGTTTGAGAATAACTCCAAGGCAAAGAATGCTATAATGTGTGGGTTAGTAGATAGTGAACTGATAAGGATCATGAGCTATAAAATAGCAAAAGACATGTGGGACAAACTACAGAGCATCCATGAAGGAGACAACAAGATCAAGGAAGCCAAGCTTCAAACTCATAGAGCTCAGTTCGAGGCTTTAAAAATGAATGATGATGAGAACATAGAGGCCTATATGCTGAGAGTCAATGGAATTATTAATGCAATTAGAGGACTCGATGAGGAAATAGAAGATGCAGTCATCGTGAAAAAGGTATTAAGAACTCTCCACAAAAGATTTGATTCTAAAGTTTCTGCTATAGAAGAAGCTAAAGATTTAAATTCTTTTAGCTTGGATGAAATGCATGGTTCTTTAACTGCATATGAAATGAGAATAGGGCAAACTAAGCCCTCTGACAGAGAAGCTGCTTTTAAAGCACATAAGAATATAAAAGCTAATCAAGAATTTGCAGAAGAAGAGTCTTCGGATGAAACGAAGCAAACTTTGTTAGGAAACTAATAAAGGGAAAAGGAAAGTACAGAGGTAAGTTACCGTTTAAGTGCTTCAACTGTGGAGGAGTTGGGCACTTTGCTTCTAAATGTCCAATGAATGAGAAAAACAAAAATGATGAAGGGACACACCAAGAAAGAAGTGACTGGAAGAAGAAACCACAGTTCATAAAAAGCAACTTCAAGAAGAAAAGTTTCATATCCAAGAATGTCGACTCTTCTGAAGACTGCTCCGGTGAGGATTCTAAAGAAGAAGCAGGTGAAGCTCTGTTCATGGCTTTTGAAGAAAGAATAATAGAGGAAAAACTGGAATGTAATGAAGTACCTGAGGATGAGGCTGAAGTTTATCTGGAAGGTGAGTTAGTTGCTGCTCTTAAAGAACTGAGCACATAAAGGAAAAATATTAAAAAGGTTTCAAGAAAGCTTGAAGATGCCAATGAAATAATAAACTGCTTGAAAGTTCAGATAGATGAATTCAAGAAAATGTCTGAAGTTCTTGATGAACAATTAACTGTAAAGACAGTTGAATGCAACAAGCTAGAAGAAGACATTGTTAAGTTAAGGATGCAACTAGAGGAGATGAATAAGAAATTGAGCTGTTATCATAAGTTTGAAGAAAGTACTGTAAAGTTGGATAAAATTTTAAATAACCAAAGGCCTTTCGACATCAAATTTGGTTTGGGCTTCGATGAAGGAGAATCATCAAAGGGTTCAAAGGCCTTAAATGTAGAACCCATAAAGAAAGAAGAAAAGATCAAGGTTGATCAAGAAAAAACAAATCATGCCAAAGAAAGCAATAATGCCAGACTCAAGAAGAGTACTGACAAAGATGGATTCACAAAAGTCACACATCCTAGAAGGAAAAGATTCATGGCTCCTACTTCAAACTGGCAAAGACCTGCACCCAGGTTTAATCACTCCTTTTCTGGTTACTATTTTAAATGCAATGCTTATGGTCACAAGATTTCAGATTGCAGTTATAAGGTAGCTCAAAGGAATTTCACCAATAGAAATGTTTTTTCTCCATTAATGAATTATGCAGTTGAATGTTATAACTGTCATAATTTTGGACATATTGCAAGAAACTGTAGAAGCACTTTTGCAGCAAATAATTATCAGGGTAGAAAATCTCAACCGAATGGGTTGAAACAAAATAAGAAATTTACTAAAAAATAGGCACAAGCTAATGAAAGGGGAAAGGCAAAACAAGTTGCCAAATCTGCTATCAAACCAGAATGGAAAGAAAAAGAATCTTTGATTGTCCAGATCGCTTTTAAAGCACAGAACAAATCAGCACCATGGATACTTGATAGTGGATGCTCCAACCACATGACAGGTGACAAGCAAAAATTTGAGAAGTTACAGAATTATGAAGGTGGTTCTATGAAATTTGGAAATAATGATGGAGCAAAGATAGTTGGCAAAGGATCTGTCAAGATCAGTGACGGAAAGATCAAATCAGAAGAAGTCTTGTTTGTAATTGGTCTGAAGCATAACCTGCTCAGTGTAAGTCAAATCTGTGACAGAGGTCATGAAGTAGTTTTTAAGAAGTAGGGTTGTGAAGTGAGAAAAGCTAACAGTGGGAAGTTAATTGCTACCGGATCAAGGACTTCTAGAAATCTGTATACTCTCTCAGAGACCTCAGAAGGAGCTTGCTTGATTGGACAAGAAGATGAAAATTGGCTGTGGCACAAAAGGCTCGGTCATATCAGCTTTGACAATTTGGTTAAAATAAGTTCAAAAAAGGCTGTAAGAGATATACCTTCCATTGGCAAACCACTAAATAGTATTTGTGCTTCTTGTCAAAAGGGAAAGCAAACTAGAGCCACATTTAAATCAAAGGAGTACTTTACCAGTAAACCCTTAGAACTAATTCATACTGATTTATGTGGACCCATGAGAACTCAAAGTATAAATGGTGATAAATACTTTATGCTTTGCATAGATGACTATTCCAGAATGACCTGGATATTCTTTTTAAAGCAAAAATCTGATGCTTTTGAAATGTTCAAGACTTTCAAAAACCAAGTTGAGAATGAAACAGGAAAGAGGATCAAATGCTTAAGATCGGATAGAGGAGGAGAGTTCATCTCAGAAGAGTTTGCAGAATACTATCAAAAATATGGGATCAGAAGACAGTTTTCAGCAGCAAGGACACCTCAACAAAATGGTGTTGTTGAGAGAAAGAACAGAACTGTACAGGAAATGGCTCGGACAATGTTAACTGAAAGCAAAATTGCAGACAGATTTTGGAAAGAGGCAGTCCATACTGCAGTTTACATCCAAAATAGGTGCATGTTGAGGACTCATGAAAGCAAAACCCCTTATGAGCTTTGGTTCGGCAAGAAGGCAACAGCAAAATACTTCAAAGTCTTTGGCAGCAAGTGTTACATTAAAAGAACAGAAGATAATCTTGGTAAATTTGAAGATAGAGCTGATGAAGGTATTTTTGTTGGCTATTCATCAAAAAGCAAAGCTTACAAATGCTACAACAAAAGGCTAAAGAAAATTGTAGACAAGTGTTGATGTTAAATTTGATGAAGATAGGAAACAAGTTGTCAGTTATGAAAATAACTACCCTATTTATGAAGATGTTATTGAAGGAGATGAAGAAAAGGAATCAGAAGAGAATCAGAAAATTGACCCAGATAATTTAAGTATTGATTCGAAGTAGAAGAAAACAATAAATTTAAAACTGAAGTCAGCAGAAAAATCATCCCAGAGAACAAATTATAGGGGACCCCACAGTTGGTGTTAAGACAAGAAGAAGAGTAGTAAGTAACTACTCCCTGTTATCCAACATTGAGCCCAAGAATATTGCTGAAGCAAGCACAGATGTAAGTTGGATGAAGGCAATAAATGAAGAACTAGACCAGATTGAGAGAAACAAAACCTGGGAGTTAGTACCACGGCTCGTAAGTAAAAACATAATCGGTACTAAATGGATTTTTAGAAACAAATTGAATGAAGACGGACAAGTTGTAAGGAATAAAGCAAGATTGGTCTCAGAAAGGCTATGCTCAAGTTGAAGGTATTGATTTTGAGGAAACTTTTGCACCAGTGGCTAGACTTGAGGCAATCAGAATGTTTCTAGCTTTAGCAGTCCACAGGAATTTCAAAGTTTATCAGATGGATGTGAAATCAGCATTTCTGAATGGAAATCTTGAAGAAGTATATATTGAACAGCCAGATGGTTTTCAACTCGATGATAATCCCAACTTTGTTTGCAAGTTAAAGAAAGCTTTGTATGGCTTGAAACAGGCACCCAGAGCATGGTATGCAAGACTTGACAACTATCTCACCGAACAAGGGTTCAAGAAAGGTATGGTGGATAGTAACTTATATGTCAAAATAGACAATGGCCAACTTATTGTCCTTGTTGTTTATGTTGATGATATAATTTTTGGCAAGAAAGAATAATGAGTCATGTACAGACATAGCAAATAAAATGCAAAAAGAATTTGAAATGTCTATGATTGGTGAACTTTCATATTTCCTCGGACTGCAAGTTAACCAAAGTGAAAAGGGCATTTTTATTTCTCAAGTTAAATATGTGAAAGAAATGCTGAAAAAGTTCACAATGGAGGATAGTAAACCTGTAAGCACTCCCATGACAACAGGTTGCAAATTGAGCAAGGATGACAATTCTCCAGATGTAGATCAGACCATGTACAGATCCATGATTGGAAGCCTGCTGTATTTAACAGCCACAAGACCAGATATCTTACAGGCAGTTTGCATGGTTGCAAGATTTCAGGCTAGTCCAAAAGAAACTCATGTGACAGCTATGAAGAGAATTTTTAGGTACCTCAAGGGTACTATGGAGTATGGGTTATGGTATCCAAAAGGAAAAGACTTCACTCTGATTGCATATTCAGATGCAGATTGGGCAGGTTGTATAGATGACGAAAAGAGTACCAATGGTGGTGCATTCTATCTTGGAGACAGGTTGGTAGCATGGCACAACAAGAAACAAGAATCAGCCTCTCTATCCATAGTAGACGGAATACATTGCAGCAACAACAAGCTATACACAGATTTTATGGATGAGACAAACACTGAAAGATCTGGGTATTAATTTCAAAGAGCCAATTTCAATTAAATGTGATAATACCAGTGCAATTAACATCTCAAAGAATCTGGTTATGCATTCCCGCACCAAACATATTGCAATCCGGTATCACTTTTTGAAGGATAAAGTTGCAGAAGGTGAGGTTAAATTGGACTTTGTTCCAACTACAGAGCAAGTAGCAGATATCTTCACTAAACCGTTACCCAAGGAAGTTTTTGAATATCTCCGCAGTAAGTTGGGTGTGGTCACACTACCCAAGAACTGACTAGCTTTTGGGAACACATTCTCAAGGGGAGCATTTATATATTTGATTATCAGCCCTTTAATATATATTTGTTTGCTCTTGTTTGTATTTTTTGCTAACTTTAATAGTGTGTGCTTGAGAATGTTGTGCATGGACTCAGGGGGAGTCTGTAGCCCTTTGGTATTATTGTCAAAGGGGGAGAAGAATTTCTGGAAATTGAACATGTGTAAATTGACATGTGTTGCCAACAATTCCAAAGGGGGAGATTGTTGAGCAAGGTGCATAAACAGTATTGTCATTGTTGTCAACTCAAATAGATAGATCAATTGTTGATGCAGTGGACAGATGTTCAGAGGTCAACCAGAATAGGTATAGTCAATTTCCAAGAAGACAAAAGTGGCCCAAATTCAGAAAAATCAAAGAAAAAGACAAGTAAGAAAACTGTCACGATATCGCGACATGTTTTCTGTCGCGATTTCGCGACAAAAATGAGGAGAGAGAAAATGTTGAAAAACTGTCGCGATTTCGTGACATGTCGAGTTTTTGTTGGAGGAGAGAGAAAATGTGTCGCGATTTCGCGACAAAAATGAGGAGAGAGAAAATGTGAAAAACTGTCACGATTTCGTGACATGTCGAGTTTTCACTGGAGGAGAGAGAAAATGTGTCACGATTTCGTGACATGTTCCATTTTCGTGGGTGTCGAGTTTTCACGGGAGGAGAGAGAAAATGTTGTCGCGATTTCGTGACATGTTCCATTTTCACGGGCGTCGAGTTTTCACGGGAGGAGAGAGAAAATGTTGTCGTGATTTCGTGACATGTTCCATTTTCGTGGGTGTCGAGTTTTCACGGGAGGAGAGAGAAAATGTTGTCGCGATTTCGTGACATGTTCCATTTTCGTGCCGACTTGCCAAGAAGAAGACAAAAAGCTATCAGAGAAGCGTGTTCGTCGTCGAATCGTAGAATACGTGGTAAGGTTTGACAGAGCCATAAAAATGAGGTAAGATGGTCGTAGCTGTAAATAGAAAGATAAATCTATCAGAACATCGATTTACTTACAAAGAGCCGAAAAAGCTGTCAGAGTAGTAAAGTGGGCAGATAAGTCTGTTAGAGACACAAGTAAGCTTTTAAGGCCATTAACAGCGCAGTATGTTGTGTTGTAAGTATGCTTTATGTGTACATAAAGTTAGGGTTAGGGTTGAGCTCTACACGTGGCAAGAGTATTGTGACTTGTCGGATAAAAGGAAAAAGGTGTTGTGAAAGCTAATTAATCAAGAGAGAATATTTTGCTGAGAAGAGTACAGAGAGTGTATTTTGTAGAGAAAGTACAGAGAGTGTATTTTGCAGAGAAAATACAGAGTGTATTTTGCAAAGAAAATACAGAGTGTATTGTGTGAAAAGTACAGAGAGTATTGTGCAGAGAAAGTACAAAGTGCTGTAAAAGTTCTATAAAAGTACAGAACAGAGTTCTATAAAAGTACAGAAGAGTGCTATAAAAGTACATAATAGTGTGTTGTAAAAGTATAGAACAGTGTGCTATAAAAGTATAGAGTAGTGTGCTATAAAAGTACAAAAGTCAGTGCTGTAAAAGTACAGAACAGAGTGTTGTAAGAAAGAATAGCAGAGCTGTAAGAATATGAAGTTTTTGTTATAAAGGATTTAGACCAGTGAGGGTCTTGTTGTAGAGAAGGCATTTTTATGTCAAAAATTCTGTTCAAATCTGAAGTCCAAGTTGGTGCTTGGTATTAGGGGGTTGGTGCTCCTTTCTGTTGGTGCAGATAAATTGTTTTGTAAAGTTGGTGCTTTGCAAAGGCTAGATTTGGATGGGTGTCCAAGCAGTCTAATTTTTGAGGAGTAGCCAAATCTGGTGAACCTCGTTAAATCTTGTGTTGTGGATTGTTCTCTTGTTTATTTGTTGTATCTGTTTTCAAGTTCTCTTTGCTTAAGTTTGAAAGAGTTGTAGATCTATTTTTAAATTGCTACACTGATTCACCCCCCCTCTCAGTGTCATTGTGTGAATATCAATCATGGTCCTCTATTCGATGATAGAGACAATGATGGCCCTCCCTATAACCTTTGGTTTTAGCTCTATTTGGGTCTATAGGGTTGATTTCTGGTAAGGTGATAACCTTAGCATCCAGTAGCTTTTTCAAAATGATAGACATAGGCTCATTTAAAGGAGTCCAAATGCATTGCTGCTATTTTGAGCGTTTAGCATGCTTTGGTATGGTATGAGGATGAGGTTGAGCCTTAGGGATGTCACTTACTGTCTTAGGGGGATCTTGTATTTTTTATTCCAAACATGGATTGCTAACTAAAATAATCTATTGGCCAATAACCCAAAGTTGCTTCTTTCCAAGCATGTTGTACATGATGGCTCTGAAACCCCAACATAATTGAATATCATGACCATTTTGTCTATGATATAGACAGTGTAGCTCTTCCTCATACCCTTGATATTTTGGGTATTTTGGATCTAACTGGCAAACCTCAGGTAATTTGATAGCATTTGTAGCACTTAATTGATTAAAAACCACTGTTGCAGGCTCAAGAAATGGGGGATGCTTGTTTGACTTTTGAGGTGGCCGAATTGACGTTTGCTTTGGCTAAGGCTTTTCTTATGGCTACACAAGGGATAGTTTGACTTTAGATGAGGGTTGTTCTTGTAGCTCTTGGTTCTTGAGATTGTTCATGATATATTTTAATGCCTCATTTTTCTCATTCACTTGGCACTCCATTCTATCTAGACGATCCAGTATGGAATGCATGACTAGCAAAGATTTAATGTGCACATCTAGAAATGAGATTGGAATATCATCATAGATTGACTTGGGTGAAATATTTGATGTTAAATATTCATAATATAAATGTAAATCATCCCTTTCATTCATTTGAGATGATGTGGATGCTTCATGATGATGCTCTTTGCTAGTGGCATCCATAATATTTTGCTTGCTAGCTTGAATACCCTCAATATGTTGTAGGGAAAATGCCTGCTCTTGCTCTTGAGGAGGCCCTATGAAGAATGAGTCTGGGGTAACTAATGCCAGTGGTTTTGACCCCTTTACCATGAAATAAATATTTTATTGCATCATATCTTGTCTTATCTACTTTAAATTAATTTGGTCTTCTAACTTAATTTTAACCATTAACACAAACTCTTGAGAATGCTTTAGTCATGTTAACTAATGTTCTCTTCTCCTCATCTAGTAAATATGATATCATGTTTTTTAGTGATGGGAGGAGGTAGTGACTTCTCAATGCAAGAATCCATTGAATATTTGGTGATTTTATCCGCATGAATGTTTGGGGACCCGCATATAACCAGATATTATTGTGGCTCATCAAACTTTTTGTAATACTTGAATGGCTCAGGATCTTGGGGGACCATGTACACTTGTCCTTGGTGTATGAATTTTATATTCTTGTGCACTATAGAAGGCACACATTCCATATCCCTCATACATGGTCTACCTAGAAATATTTTATACTGCTTCTCACCCCCTAGCATATGGCATAATGTAGGTATTGTCTTCATACCAACCTGTATAGGTAATATTACTATGCCAATTGTTGAGGAAGTGGCATCATTGAAGGCTCTCAATGTGAATGTTGCATCCTTAATGTACAAAGGTGGTAGATTTAAATACTCCAAATCTATAGCCATAATGATGTTTATTCCTGATCTAGTATCAATCAATACTCTTGTAAAAAAATTGATTGATGCTTGTTATTATGTGTAGTGGAGGATCGAGTTCATCTTTAGATATTGGCTCAATCTCCTATTTGTAAAAAGTAATCATAGGGTCCTTTTGTAAGTGAAGTGAATTCATTTTTGGTGTGGACCATGATAAATTATTACCTTTAATTGAATCTTTTGGTATGTTGGGTTGATCAAGGCATATTTTACTTCCTGTTGTAGTATTGATCATACTAATAAAACACTCATCAAGCGGGGATATGTGCATCTTATTGACAAGATCAACCTGATTGTTAGGTGCTATGTTTGCTTCATGTGTAGGCAAGGAGTCTTGGAGGAGTTTTTTTTTTAATCTCTCGCCTCTCAATCATATCTTGCACTAAATATTTAAAGGGATGACATGTCTGGATGTCATACCCCTTTTGTCTATGGTACACACAAAATAGCTCTTCTCTGTGTGCCTTTGATCTACGCTTATTAGTCTTTAACGAATGGATCTTTGGAAGAGTGATTCTTCATGCCTCATATAATCGATCAAATAGTGATGCTAATGTCTATGTTAAATCAATATATTGTCATTGTGGCCTACGTTGTTGGCCTTGTATATGATTTTTTTGCATATGATATTGGGCCAAAGGAGGCTGAGCTTGGTAATTATGCCCCACTATTAGAGGAGGTGCCACCTGACGTGAGGATTCTAATCTACTCAAAATAACTTTATTAATTGGGGCTACCTTTTTCTAGTTGTTGTCACCTTTAATTTTTTTGTTTGACCATTGCCCCTTGTGGAGTTTACACTCCTCTATCTTGATGTCTTTAATGACCTTGGCTTGCATCAAGACCTCCTCAAATATTTTATACTATTGTAATTATAGGAGAAGCGAGATTTTTTTTGATCAGATTCTAGTAAATATTTGAATGAGCTCTATTATTGGTATGGTAAAAGGTAATTTTAACATCATCTTTCTCCATTTCTTGCCATACTTCATGACTAGCTCATCATCAAGTTGACGAAGGCTTGCCAAGTCATTAAAGTTTATCATTTTCTCAGCACTAGAGGTAAAGCATTCCAAAAATAACTCATCCAATTGCTTAAAAGTATTTATGCTATGATGGGGTAGATGATTATACCATTCCAAAGCATCCCCAACTAGCATTTTAAGAAAAAATCTTAGCATCAAGGGGTCATTGTCTTGAAATTGGAAGCATGTATTGATGAAGATTGTCATGTGCTCTTGTGAATCTTTATCATATTTGAATTTTTTAAGTTGAGGCATCCCAAAATTTGATGGGTATGTTGGTGATGACACTGATGCATGCAAAGGCTGATTGCTAATATTATTTAGTGTAGTTTTCTGATAAACCAACCTTTTATTTTTCTTTTAAAATTTGCTCATTCGATCAACTAGCACTTTGTATGGCCTCGATGAAATGATATGATCTTCTAGTTGTTGCCCTTGATTAGGTGAGGAGGCTAATTTTGATGTGGATTATAACTATAGTCATTAGATACCTCATCATAACTAGATTTAGAGTAACCATCCACTTCTTCTTGATGTTCCCATTGGGACTCTTCACATGATTCCTCATCATATTGATCTTGGTATTGTTGAGGAGTATGAGGTTCTTGATGGTAACCAGATAACAAACTTTGATGTTGAACACTATTTTTGCATGATCGAGGAGGTAGATTCTAATATTGGCATAGATTCCTTACATGTTGTTGCATACTTTGGGTGCTAGGTGTAAGCACATCTTCACGCAATGCATTTTTCACTTGCTCTTGTTGTATCTTTTGTTTTTCATACATATTTAGTTGATACAACCTTTGTTGGTGTCCTTGTTGTGAGTCCACCTATTGTTGCTTTAATTGTTGTTGATCCATCCATTATTGTTGGTAAATTTTTTGCCTCAGTGCCTCATGTGTATTATTTTGTTGTTTAGTTGTATAGGGGCTATGTACCCTCATATTAGAAATACGAATGGTTTTATCATATATTTTTCCCCTAGTAAGATCTATTAGTTGTTTTCCATGTTATTTAAAGGTTGCATTAGCCTGATACTCTGGTCTATGAATGGACCCTGTATAGTCTGACAATGCATACATGCAACGTGACTACCCCATGTACTCTTCACAAGGAGTAGGATTATGTCTTGGATCCTCTTCTTCATCTATAAGGAAGGAAACATCTTTAGACTTAGATGTAAGCTCTGTGTATTTAAACTGCATAAAAGTAGAACATGCACATGCAGAATGCTCTTTGTGAGGAGTAGGGGATTGAATTTCTTGATCAACTGGAGTGGTTTGCTCATCTAGCCTAGGCCATGGTGTGCCCTCATTTTCATTTTTTGATTGATGTATGGAGCAAGCTGGTATGTGAACCTATGATATTTTCCTACTAGGCCCCTCAATGGGTGGATTGTTCTTTATATAGAATTTCATCAAGGTGTTCCAGTTTGGAAGGTTTCCTAGAGGGCCTATGGGTGCTTCCCTAGTAGGGATACCTCAAAGGCTTGACTCCCTAGGGCTGGTATTGATGTTATGATAAAACCTAGGATGCCCTTTAGAGATGGAATCAGATTCCATTACCACTAAGTGGTGCACCGTCCACTACTCTATTTTTGAATAATGTTTACTTAGTCATGCATTAAATTAAAGATACAACCAAAGTATGAAGAAATGAATGGAAAATGTCTTTTATTGCTTTTTCTCAATTTTGGTTACATATAGATCCCTCTGAGGGATTCTCTTCATTTGATATAGATTTTTACAAAATAGGGTAGCATATGTATGGTGTCCCCTATCAAGGAGATATACGCTCTTGTAGGCTTCTCGGTGATGCACATAGAACTATATGAGGGCTTAAAAATGCCTCCTTCTCTAGGTTTGGTTCCTAGAGAGATCTTCTTGCTTTCAATTGTTGATAAATTGTCCAATGAACATGTAGTCCTACAAGCATGAAAAAAATAGCAATTGCTCAGCTCTATTGCTCCAAGGCTATGGGTCTAGGCTTTTTGATGATGTTGAAATGATTTTCATTTTGTTTGATGTATTGAATATCCTATAGATGATAATATCTCGATTGGATAGCACTTCATTGCTCCTAAAAGGCTCTCCTATTTGCTCTCTAATCCGACAAGGCTTCACTGCAATAAAAGCTCTTCAAGTCTCAAAAGCTCTCTAAGATGATAAAATAAAGTCCTCAATTGATTCTATTCGATCAATAATTCCTGCCATGGTACCCTTAGGTTTACACCTTATAATATTTTTGAAGCCCTAGGTCAATTTCAAAACCCTAGGACTAATTTTTGCATTCACACCAGATGTTAGAATGAGAAGTTTTACCTTTGTCTACCCTTGAGGGCCAGTTAACTGGCGTCTAAATCAAGACATGAGTCTCTCATGTAGACTGGTTGTGAGGAATCATGTAAATTTATCCTCGCTTAGCTTTATTACATATAAACTGCCACTTCCACCCATTATTGGGCCAATTTGATGGGGTAGACACCTAAAATACATCATGTCAAGGGCGACTACTCATATGGACATGCTACAAGACCATATGGAAGATCTTAGATAGACTTCAAGATAGAGCAGTGATTTTAACCACTCAATTTGGGCTCCTTCTCCTAATTAGTATGAACCATAGCCCAGACCTACGTTTTACAGTTGAACTATGGTTGAGACCTATGGTTTACAGTCTAGACCGTAGTTGTGATGTACGATCTTAACTAAAGTTTAGTTGGCCTTCAATCCGATCCAAGTCGGTTGGAATGACCATTTGATCTAGAATAAGGTGGTTATAGGGAAAAATATTCCATTCCAAATGTCCTAACCACCCCTTCTTGATATTGGCTTTTCCATGAAGCCATCCCTAGCCCTTGGGTAGTCCTATAAGTACCCCTTAGAATTAGGGTAAAATATCAGAGAGAGCATTGGAGATTTGAGCAACGAAATCCTATCGAATTGTAAACTCAATCAAGTATACTAAGAGAGAGCTATTGCACTTATCCCCTATCTACTTGCCAAGATTCATTATGAATTGCATTATGGATGCCCTAGGAGCCTAGGAGGATCAAGAAACACAAATTTGGGCAAACAAAGGCCCATCACAGTGATTCAACTACCAAACCTATTAGAAGGACACCGAAGGCAACCCTAGAGCATCAATTGGACAAGGAGGTCAACCCCACTACCATTGGAATTGAGGGTAAGCCTATCAGAGTGCTAACCATGACTATCTACTATGGTTTACGATGCATACTGATCACCAGAGCTGCAATTTTTAGCAAAGGTATAACCACCTTTCTATTTTCATTTTTGAATGGTTAACTAGCTTAGATTAGTTGGTTTCATTGTCAAAATACATTTTAGCAGACTTATGATCATAGATTTAGGTTAGTTTAGTTTCTTTCTACTTATGCTTCAATTAGGACTTAAATGGTTTCTTTAAGAATGTTTATGCTTCATTTTATACATTTGATCCATGCATAGTATAGATGTTACTTACCTTTACACTATTATATGAATCTTGATTTGATTTGCATAGCTTAGAAGCACTTTTCATGTTTTCTTGATTATGCAAATTTAATGGTGTCATTATACAATTTACCTAAAAGGGCCTCATCATGAGAGGTTTCGTATATTTTTGACATTCTTGTGTTGTTTCTTAACCACAGGGAATAGTTTCAAAGGAGAACCAATTATCAAGTTCCTTCCCCATCACAAAGAAGAGGGTAGCTCCACCCTAGAGCAGTTTGTGTCATATTGAAAGGCATTTGGAAATCACACCTACCCTTAAGAGGGAAACAATTGTGCACTCATATTGTAATATTGTATCAAAATGATTATCCCTAAGAGGGATGTACTTGTAATTTTATGTTGACATCGACTACAATGGAATAAAGCATTTTTCTTCTTGATTAATTTCTTTTCAATTTCTTTTTCTTATATGCATGTTGTAATTTTATCATTTATCATAATATGATACACCATCAGGTGTGACCCTTTCTGGTGATTACAGAAGGTGATCATGGTGAAACCCTACATTTTTAGGATCTAATTATGCTTTATTGGTTTTTGCACTTATAGGTACAGACCGTAGCTATCAACTATGCCCAACAACTAAACCATAGGTACAAGGCACAGTTTATGGTCAGAACCATAGATCAAGTCTGTGGTCTCCTACTAAAAACATAGACAGTCAAATTTAGACTATTAGACAATGCAGGACTTGAGGTAGGTCCTATTTTTAGACCTCTATCACTTTTCTTCTCTCTGTGTTTTTATAGTAAGGTTAATTCAAATGCAAATTAGGAAAATAATTAAGAAAATGGTAAAGCAATTGTCCTAGTTTGCTTTCACATTTTGTTTTCAATAGAAATGCACTGCTGGGAACAACGAACCTCTAATTGTAGTTCACCCTAGGCTACAGTGTTATTGATAGAGATGTGTAGATGGTTTACATGTGTGAGGCCCAATTAGTGGCCATTTAGCATCGTAATGTGCATAGTCTTGTAGAGCATCTAGAATAGCTTGCATTTTATAAATTTGAAACATCTTTCATTTGCATAGCATTTAGAAAATAAGCATGTGTGCTATATGATGCATTTATTTTATGTACATTAAAAGGAACCACACACACCACTTGGCACTTAAAATCTAGTGAGTTGGGCTTGACATCCAACCACTAGTAGGGTTCAACGACGGTGGATGTAACTTCCATATGTTGGCCCAAATCCTACAAATCCTTGATATATAGACCAATATCGGATCCAAGAACCTTTTGTACCTTGGAAAATTTGCATGTATTCTCTTCAGAGGGTATAACACTGACTAGGGGAAAATAGGTGAGGATCTGGGATGACCTGTGCTCTGGGTGTGGGCTTCATTACCACACACGAGGGATTTACGCGACTTGGAGTTCATATCCAAGTTGTTGAGCTGTGAGCATATAGGTGAAATCCATTAAACTAAGAATATAATCCAACAAGTTTGCAAAACACGATAAGAGTTTCTACATTGATACAAAAAATATTGAAAACACATCAAACAGTTTAAGACTCACTTTTAAAATTTAAAATGAGATAATCATTATTGTATACCTTATTTGCTTAATAATAATACATCTAGACTCTAGGTACACAATGGTGGATACACGAGGTGGTCAAAAAAGGTCCAAAGCCAATGTTGATGACCAACCCCTAACCAATTCACAAAAATATGTGTCAATTCATCAACCACATGAGCAAACCAAATGTCATTCGACTAGCATTCGAGGATATAACTCAATACGAGGGGAGCCAGTAGAGTAGACCCTAGATAGAGGATCTTTAGTACACTCCTCTAGGAATAGAATAGAATAGGATACCTTCTAGCATGAGGGTTTTCCACTTGAGAACCATTATCGATACCACAATGCACGTGCATCCATGGGATCAACCAAAAATTTTGTTGTGTAGGGGACCAGGTTGGTGCCCCTATGTACTAAGTCCACTGGAGGATCTATGGCTCCACATTCTAAGTATAGAAGGACTAGAGACCCACCCATTCAGGGGTAGGAAGATAGTCTCACTACTAAGCATAGGTCTAACCATACTCCCATGCATGGTCCGCCATGCAACATCACCATTGATATATCAAAGGTAGGAGATAATGGCACACCATTGCATGAGCAATTGCGGTCGAGGTAGCTAGAGGGTCTAGGTAGTATTTTAGAGTAGCTAGACTGCAAGCCTTCTACTCCACCCACTTGATCCCTGAGTGAGCATAGCGTTAGAGTCATTCGCACTACTATAGAATATGGGGAGGCTTCTAAGTGACCTTATGTCACACACCCACTATTTTTGCATGGTGGTTCATAGTATAGGATACAATACGAGGCCAATGTCATCTTCACAGATAGAGGCAAAGGCATAGCACATCAGTTTTATGGGTATAGAACCCACAAGGTTGCTCATACAAATTAGGGATACTAGAGGTCTCCCACAACCAACCAAATTGATAGATCACATCGAGTGGCATCAGAGTAGAAATTCCAACTCCTCCAAGACCAATTGGAGGATGCTCACCTAGAGAGTTAGCATATTGAAGATGAAAATATTCAAGTGCAAATGCTCATGTGATAGAGGTTATATTAGTCGCACATGTGCGAAGAGCGTATCCCTACCTAGAAGGAACATGTGGAGTAGGAGGATCAATTAGCTAGGTCTGGCCTATATCCTCAAGATGAGCATTAAGAGTATATGCATAGGAAGGCTTTATCATAAGTCGATATGCATCAAGAGCATAGAGATTCTCATACTCATGCTAGTGCCGAACAGAGAGAGTGGCCATCACCACTCAATAATTAAAGGTAGAGGCAACATGAAGCAGTATCAGGAGATGGATATGAGAAAGAATATCTTGAATGCTCCTGAGATAAAGAGGAGGAAGAGCAATGACCTCCATCTTGTACAATAAAGATAGTACCTCCTAAGCCACCTACACATCAACTTAGGGAGGAGGACTTTCTATCTTCAAAGGCCTATAATGCCTTAGCCAAGAATATTAAAGCCATTGAGAGACAAGGTGCGGCTATTCAAAAGTTGACATTGAGGAAAATCTATAACAAGCCTTTGGATCCTTCTGTACCTACTCTTACTTACCCCAAGAATTTTGATATGCCTAGGTTAGACAAGTTTAAGGGTGATGAAGACACGCAGGAACATGTCATGATCTTTTTGGATGCTTGTTTTCATATAGCAAGCAACAATGCATTATTGTTGCACATTTTCATCACAACACTTTTAGGGTTGGCTCGAGAGTGGTTTAATCAGTTAAAGAAATACAACATAACAAGTTTTGAGCAATTAGCTGATGCCTTTCTTGAATGCTATTCATTTGGCATCAATAAATAGGCCAATATTTTTGATCTGGTTGTGCTAGCTCAAGGCAATGACGAGCCAATAGAGCAATATGGAAAGAGATGGAGGAGACTAATGGAAAAGTTGCCATTCCCTATTCCTACCATAGAGTTAACCTGAATGTTCATGAATATTTATGCCAAGCACATATCATTACTATTGCAGCTGCAACAATATCCTACATTCTAAGAGGCTTTGGCACAAACCAAAGTTATTGAGGACATCAAGTTGTAGGAAGGCAACTTGAAGCTCAAAAATAGGAGAGAGGGACAAAAGAAGAGTACCACAAAATATCAATGCAAGCAAGCCCACATAAATAAAGTGGTACTAAATTTCCAATGGGAGGACAAGGGGTAACAGAAATAGAATTATTAGGCTCAACCTCCCCCTGGGCAATATGACAAGCACAACAACAACTATAAGGGCAAGAACAAATATCAACGCCCACCTTGCCATTTCAAACTATTGACAGAATCATTGACATTGATTTTCCATCAGTTATGCAAGGCCAAGGCAATCAGATTACCCAAATTCAAGATGATAGACCCCAATCAACCCAAAAAAAATGGGTTCTAAGATGATCTATTTTACATCTTTCATTGAATAAAAGGTCATGACATCGAGGTGTGTTGGTTTTTCAAACACCTTGTGCAAAATATGATCGACAAGGGTGAGCTTGTAGTCCCACACAACCTGCAGGCACCCGACAATCAGAATATGGGGATTTACAAGAACCCCTTACCAAATCATGAGGCACCTCAAAACAATGTTGGTCAAGTTAATCAGGTGTGATTCAAACCACCTAATCAGGGGTTCTTAGGTATGGTCAATATTGTCACTAGTCATGAGAGATACGAACAACAAAATCAACCTCATGCTACCATTCAAATAAAAGCCATGCCAAATCAATGGTCGATATAGAATATCCCAGGCCCACCAACAAGACTGATGGTGACCATAAGGAGTAGGTTGGTCCAAAACCTATAGATAACTCTTGAGAAATTATCGATATATGAATTAATACAGTAGTCCTCAAGGCACAGGGAGACTCTTATGGAAATTTTGAGGTCCATTGAAATATAGGCCTATGATGCACAGGAATTTATAAATTTTGTGGGACATGTACAATAGTGTCAAGAATGGATGATACAATTTTATTATCATGAGATAAGGACAGTTTCTACAACTATGGTCAACCCGTCGTTGCACATAATCATGTGTGTGAATCACATGACATTTAAAAGGGTCTTTATCGATACTGGATCATCGATAAACATAATAATGACCAAGGCACCGATTCATTTGAAGCTACCTAAATCACACATTGTGCCAACTACATTTACATTAAGAGCATTTAACGATGCACTATGTTCAACTGTCGACACAATTATCCTACTCATGCAAGTAGGTCTAAAGACCATTTCAATAATGTGTCATGTGATATAAGGGGCCATGCAGTACAACATTTTACTTGGTAGGCCTTGGATTCATGAAATACGTTGTGTCCCCTCGATATTACATCAGTGCATGAAATATATTTATGAGGGATTAGTTCACATAGTGGCTTCAGATGAGGAGCCATTTAAGTTTGTGAACTTAGCAGATTTACCTAGGGGTTTCATACTACCATCAATGCACTTGGATGTTCGACCGTCATTTCCAATAAAGAAACCAGGAGGTAAACTAATAGTGCATGCTCAACCAATGCCATCTATGTTACACAAATTGTAGAACACCACTGCCACTTCCTTGAAACCATCAGCATCAGTCATGCTTTGGGATGATAGGAAATTGAAGGTAAATATGGGTGAGAAAGAGAAAGAGTGTGAGCCTGAGCCAATCGTCGAGGATGTTCCCATTCCCATGGAAGTTGAGGAACCCCAAGACAAAGCTGAGGAGGCACCTCAGCCTACCTCATATGCATCTTCATCAGGGTCATCCACACCATGGGTGACCATACATATCACTAATACATAATGATGAGGCCCAAAAATGCCTCATTATTACACAATGTTTGACTACCATATGATAATTTAATTTCCAAATAGTTGACTAAAATATACTATTTGTTAAGTGTTTGCATGATTTTATGTTAGGAATACTATATCTTTGTTTTTGACTATTTTCATCATTTTGTGACTGATTTTTCTTGATTAAGTAGCAAGTAAGAACATGCATTTAAATTAACCAAATGTGGTATGCTGATATCCATTAACTTCTCAATGGTTTTTGAATGTTTTCCTACCCTTCAACTTGTTTCAAATCCACATTGAAGCCAAAAGTTTAGGACTGTCATAAATCTGAAAATCTAAAAAAAACAGCCATATAAAAATTAGCAAGTTGTCACTTTATAGGAACACCTTGAAGTTGTCAAGCAAAGCATGAGGATATAGATGGAATGAGTTCAGAAGGACTATAGAAGACATCTGACCTATTTAGAAGCATTCCCACATGGTCTAAATAGGCAGCAACAGGGTATAACAAAGCAGGGACAATTGTGCAACACTGTTGCACTATTTCAGCATTGTTACTTGGTGAATGAAGTGTATAAATTCAGTAGCAACTTGATGTAATCATTCATGTTGATATTTGAATAATTTTTCCATGTTATAATTTGTTTGAATTTGCAAGAAATGCCAATATTTTACAACTATGCAACAGAATTGGAAAATGCAGTAATTTACCATGTAAATTCCAGCAAGCTACAAATGAATGGCAAGGCATGGAATTCACACATGGAGAGAAATGAAGGAGATTGCAATATGATCTTGAGGAATAATACACCTGAGAAATGTAGCTAAAATTACTTGAAGAGCACACAGTTGGTCATTCTGAAGATCTTCAAAATGAACAGACATCTTCGAAATGAGAAATGCAGTCTCTTCGGAATGAGCCACTTATCTTCGGAATGAGAACAAAAAGTGTTTTTTGACTTGTTGACTGATTTTTGATGATGGAAAAAGAGAAATAAGGTTGAAAAAGTTAAATAAAAATATCTTCCATCTGAATTTATCGTCCTTGCCATCCAAAGCCACCATTCATGGAAAAGATCAATTTTGATCCTCTTCTAGGATAAACCCAAAAAAACTGCAGCATAATAGAAAGTTGTTTGCAAGATAGAAATGGCATATTCTGAAGTGGAGAAATATGTGTGAGATATTTCTAGACTCCTCCCACGTACTCCCACCACTTAAGATGCTTTCTAAGGGCCAATGACTACTACTGCAACACAAAATTTCCATATTTGCATTTATTTCAGATCCATAATTATTGGCAAATCACTGTAAAATAGCACATAGGCTGATTTGAGCATGGGATATGTTGTATATATTTATATAAATAACACATATCCCTCATTGGTTGAGCCAATGAGGAATTAGAATAGAGGAGAGTTTTCAATAACAGCAATTAGGACTGTACATCAATTTTTTATAACAGTTTTCAGCATGTTCTGTCATCAATAAAAGTGCAGCTATTTTATCATTTTCTATTCTAAGTGTTAATTAGTTAAGGAGTGCTTTTCACCTCCTTCTAGATTAGGAAGTATGGGCCCACTTTCAGATCTAGAAGGAGGGATTTTATGGCAGGTTTTAATCTATAATTTTGCTATACTAGAATTAATAGATTGCTTGCCAGATTTCATTTTCTTGTTTTTATTTTGTATTATGTGATTTATGTTTGCTGACAAATTATATTAATCATTTTTCCTTTGATTTCCATGTTTTACCTACTTTATATTTTAGCAACTTTCCATTTTCAACATATTTCATTTTGTTGTCAATTCCTGTAGCAAAATCTTGACGAACTTTTGTGGCAGGGCATTGACAGGTGTTTTTAGAATAAGTTTCATTTACAAGCATCATTTCAATTATGCAAGAGTAACTAGATTTCAATTCTGCAAAAGTAGATTAGATTTCAATTTAGCAATTTTAATTCATGCAATTGTAGTTAATTTTTAAATTCTACAATTTAGATTTAGTTTTCAATTCTTGTAATTTATTTTAGTTTTCATTCTGTAGACTAGGTTTAGTGTGACACCAAAAGGCTAAACCAAAATCTGCTTCACCAATAAATGCTTGAAATTTGAATTCTTGAATTGTACTCTGCCCTAGCCTTCTATCGTAGATAGCCTTGGACACCACCTCGGATTGATAAATCATTGAGATTAAATGATGAGACTCAACGACACTCATCATTTTGGCACCGTTGTCGGGGAACATGGTGTTGTTAGAGGGTAAAAGTAGTAAAATAATTATTATTGTGCTAAGTTATGAAGTTCATAGTTAAATCTGAATGTAATAGCTGGTATAAATAATAATTATTGATAGTTGCATTTCAATCCATTTAGAAAACAAGCAACCACAGGGAGGTGATCTTCACACTTGGGGTTATTTTGTATTTAAATTAATATTCATCATCCTCATTATCGAGAAACATAAGATCTCTTAGAGGAGCCATTTTCTAGTACTACCATTTTTATATCCATATCATCAGGGTAGTATAAACAAATTTGTACTAGGTGTTGGAAATATATCATGGTAAATATACAAGACTATCCCTTGAACAAAATAGCCATATCAGCTACCTGTAGTATTTGTTCACAGGGACATATCATTGATGAATTCCATTTACTTCCATAACTTAGATATGCAAAATCTGTTGCCTAGTCTGAATTCTTCTCAAAGAGAGATCCCAACAACAAAAAACAGGGCAAGTAAATCAACCATCACCTTCAGCACAACCTTTGGCCAATATGAATAATACAAGACAGGCAACCCCTGTCTATGTAAGCTGAATCTATTAAAAAAAAAAATTCACAAAAATTTTGCACAATCAAAATAGGAGTTTACAACTTAATGATGATCCTAGAGTTTTCCATTATTACTTAAAGATTGTTAGGATTTTACCGTGCTAAACCGCAACCTAGCAATTCTTAGCCTACATAGACAATAGTTGATCTCATTAGAGGTGATCCTACCTAACAAGTAGTTGATCTTCTAAAGTTGTACACTTCTTGTCTTATTGTGCAAACCAAAAATATTTCTTTTTTTAGCCCAACCTGTGATCAGTCTGAATAATACAGGATAGGCATCCCCTGTCTATGTAGCTGAATCTGGTAAAAAAAGAAAAGAAAAATAACTGTAGGAAATGTTATTGACTATAGAAACATCCAACTGTGCTCAAACAAGAACTTACCTGAGCTTGAAGAGACAAAAATCAATGGAGATACACAGAAAACCTTTAGTCCAAACACACAAAAATTAGCCTTGGATAAAGGAGAAAAACTAGAAAAACTGCACATAGAAAATTTACTTCCATTTTACAAAGGGGTAAATTCTGTCCTCCTAGGAATGAAACAAATTGAAGTGCAGCCAAGAAAATTCTTGAACATTATTAGCTGGTTGACTTATAAACAAAAAGCAAAATTGTTGTTATTTTGAAACAATATTTCAATCCCTTTACATGGAATTACAAGGGTATATCAAGATTTTATCTTGATGTAAGCACTTAACATCTTTTGGGAATTGGTATTTAATTATTTCAAGAACAGATTGACAAGATTTTGCAGACTAGGAGGCATGGACAACACTTGATTGAAGAAGTTTTCAGATATGGAGCAGTGCTTCTTTCTCCCATTGGTAATTCATGGAGGATGTTAGTGGTGAATGGACATTGCCTTCGGGTATACCATGCACCATTAACTAAGGAGGAGTTCTTGAAGGATATTCCATTGGATGTACACATAATGGAAGAGAATTTCTCTTCAATATCAGATTCAGAGTGATGATAAAAATTTTGACAAAAAAAAAAAAAAATACAAGAAAAGCAAAAAGAAGAATAGTCTTGTTTGTGAACTTCCTTTTTGGGTACAAGCAAGACAAGAAAAATTGAAAAAAAAAAAGAGAAAAAATTTGCAGCAGAGGCATGTCCCACAAAATGGGGATACATGAGGACAAACATCAATTTCAGCAAGGAAGAGGAACAATGGAGCCAATACTTCATTTATAGTAATAAGGAGGCAATTATGATGTAAGAAGATTCTTACTGCTCATCTAGAAAGGAAGGTTGCATCAATGTTGCAGGTTTCAATAGAAAGAGATGGTGTTTTCATACAACAATTGACATGTTTTTGCAGAATAAGGATTGGTCTTATCCAAATAAGAGTGAGAGATGTTCTCTCTCATTGAATCACTTGAAAAAAAAAAAAAAGGATAGAAGTTGGTTGAAAACCAGAAATGGCATCTTTTGATGAAAAAAAAAATGAAAAAAAAGAGATGAAAAAAAAAATAAAAAAAAAAATGATGAAAAAAAATAATAATAATAAAAAAATGAATAATTCAATAGTGAAAACCTTCTTGGAGGCGCTACTGATTTGGATTGCATGAAAACCGATTTTTCAACATGCATTGCCTTGTTGATCTACCCATCATTGTTCCACCATTGTACAAATCTCACACTGCACATGTGTTATGTTTGTTTATGTTTTCAAATAGCCTGCTAACAATCATCAAAAGCAACTTGTAAGGTGCATGACCAATTTTCAAGATAGTAAGGTATGTGTTTCTTGCATTTAATTCATAGTAAAAATTTAGCATTTAGGGTATGATAGTCGGTATTTGGCATAAACTATTCATACAATATTGACAAGTTGAAAAAGGAACATGTTCAAGATGTCAAGAAACACCCCCTTATGCCCTTAATTGCATGGAAATTCCAAAACTATGCAAAAACCTGATTTTGGGACAGACATGGCAGCAATTCTATTTCAATTTGTAGGGCAAATTTTAGAAGGAGAACTACAAGTTTATATCTCACAATTGTCTGATAAATTGAAGGAGGATAATCAACAAAATGCACCTGAAGGTTCTATTTTAGTACTACTAGAATAAAATAACAACATACAAAACAAAGAATAGCATCTAAAAAAAAGGATGAAGAAGGGATTTTTGATGTTATGGAAGACTTATACACTCTAGAGATGGACCCACAATAGAATTTGTAGCTAACTTTTGCATAGGAGGTCATTTCTATATTTTTTTTGAAGATCTTCGGAATGAACAGACATCTTCGAAATGAGAAATACAGTCTCTTCGGAATGAGCAAACATCTTCAAAATGAGAAATACAGTCTCTTCGAAATGAGTAGACATCTTCGGAATGAGAAATACAGTCTCTTCGGAATGAGTAGGATATCTTCGGAATGAGCAGAAATTGTACCAAAATTGTTGAAAATGCTACAGAATAGCAAAAAGAGTAGGGTACATCAAATATTGAGGTTTATAAGGCTCTACCACAAGTAAGTACATCCCTCAAGCATTTCAAATCCAAAAAATTTATCAATTTTGTTCAAAAGGTGCAAATAACAGAAATAAGCATTCAGGCTGAAATATTGTTAAGAACAGAAAATTCCATTAGTAGTAGTGCATCTGCCAAATATGGTTCCATAATAAGACTATTGCAAGATGAATCACATGATATCAAGCCTTTAAGAGGTACCTTGCAACACTAAAACTTATAGAAATATGGAAAAAGAGTCATACATGTGCTTAATTGCAAAATACTTGATATAGTGCAACAAGGAGGAATTTCTTAGTTAGCAGGTAGCAAAGGATGTTGTTCACAAGAATAAAACCTACATATTACTATGGCCTACTAAGATGCATGAGGGCATGCATCAGTTCAAGTTGGGGGGGATGATGAGGCCCAAAAATTCCTCATTATTACACAATGTTTGACTACCATATGATAAGTTAATTGCCAAATAGTTGACTAAAATATACTATTTGTTAAGTGTTTGCATGATTTTATGTTAGGAATACTATATCTCTGTTTTTGACTATTTTCAGCATTTTGTGACTGATTTTGCTTGATTAAGTAGCAAGTAAGAACATGCATTTCAATTAACCAAATGTGGTATGCTGATATCCATTAACTTCTCAATGGTTTTTGAATGTTTTCCTGCCCTTCAACTTGTTTCAAATCCACATTGAAGCCAAAAGTTTAGGACTGTCATAAATCTGAAAATCTGAAAAAAACAGCCATATAAAAATCAACAAGTTGTCACTTTATAGGAACACCTTGAAGTTGTCAAGAAAAGCATGAGGATATGGATGGAATGAGTTCAGAAGGACTACAGAAGACATCTGAACTATTTAGAAGCATTCCCACATGGTCTAAATAGGCAGCAATAGGGTATAATAGAGCAGGGACAATTGTGTAGCACTATTGCACTATTTCAGCATTGTTACTTGGTGAATGAAGTGTATAAATTCAGTAGAAACTTGATGTAATCCTTCATGTTGATATTTGAATAATTTTTCCATGTTCTAATTTGTTTGAATTTGCAAGAAATGCCAATATTTTACAACTATGCAGCAGAATTGGAAAATGCAGTAATTTACCATGTAAATTCCAGCAAGCTACAAATGAATGGCAAGGCATGGAATTCACACATGGAGAGGAATGAAGGCTATTGCAATATGATCCTAAGGACTAATCCACCTGAGAAATGCAGCTAAAATCACTTGAAGAGCACATAGTTGTTCATTCTAAAGATCTTCGGAATGAACAGACATCTTCGAAATGAGAAATGCAGTCTCTTCGAAATGAGCCACTTATCTTCGAAATGAGAACAGAAAGTGATTTTTGACTTGTTGACTGATTTATGATGATGGAAAAAGGGAAAGAAGGTTGAAAAGGTTAAAGGAAAATATCTCCCATCTGAATTTGCCGTCCTTGCCATCCAAAGCCACCATTCATGGAAAAGATCAATTTTGATCCTCTTCTAGGATAAACCCAGAAAAACTGCAGCATAATAGAAAGTTGTTTGCAAGATAGAAATGGCATATTCTGAAGTGGAGAAATATGTGTGAGATATTTCTAGACTCCTCCCATGTACTCCCACCACTGAAGATGCTTTCTAAGGGCCAATGACTACTACTGCAACACAAACTGTCCGTATTTACATTTATTTCGGATCCAAAATTATTGGCAAATCACTGTAAAGTAGCACATAGGCTGATTTGAGCATGGGATATGTTGTAAATATTTATATAAATAACACATCTCCCTCCTTGGTTGAGCCAATTAGGAATTATAATAGAGGAGAGTTTTCAATAGCAGCAATTAGGACTGTACAACAATTTTTTGTAATAGTTTTCAACATGTTTTGTCATCAATAAAAGTGCAGCTATTTTATCATTTTCTGTTCTGAGTGTTAATTAGTTAAGGAGTGATTTTCACCTCCTTCTAGATCAGGAAGTATGGGCCCACTTTCAGATCTAGAAGGAGGGATTTTATGGCAGGTTTTAATCTGTAATTTTGCTGCAGCAAGATAATTAATAGATTGCTTGCCAGATTTCATTTTCTTGTTTTTATTTTGTATTATGTGATTTATGTTTTCTATTATGTTTGTGTATAGAATTTGTGTGTATGTCAGCTGACAAATTATATTAAGCATTTTTCCTTTGCTTTCCATGTTTTCCCTGCTTTCTATTTTAGCAACTTTCCATTTTTAGCATATTTCATTTTGTTGTCAATTCCTGTAGCAGAAGCTTGATGACCTTTTGTGGTAGGGCATTGACAGGTGTTTTTAGAATAAGTTTCATTTACAAGCATCATTTTTAAAATAGATTAATTTCAATTTAGCATTTCAATTATGCAAGAGTAACTAGATTTCAATTCAACAAATGTAACTTAGGATTTCAATTTAGCAATTTCAATTCATGCAATTGTAGTTAATTGTTAAATTTTGCAATTTAGATTTAGTTTTCAATTCCTGTAATTTATTTCAGTTTCCATTCTTCAGACTAGGTTTAGTGTGACACCAAAATGCTAAACCAAAATTTGCTTCACCAATAAATGCTTGAAATCTGAATGCCTGAATTGTACTATGCCCTAGCCTTCTATCATAGACAACCTTGGACACCACCCCGGATTGATAAATCATTGAGATTAAATGATGAGACTCAATGACAATCATCACTAGATTAGACAAGTACCTTGTGCAAAATGTGACCTTCGGACCAATTCTAAAGACTACACAAGAAATGGGCAGACCATCCACTCATCGTTATCTGGTTGGATCGATGGTTCCATTGGGAGAGCCACCTAACCAAACTAACTTCATCTATGTAGGGCTAGATCAAATTCCAATGTGAGAGCCCATGGATGAAGATGACGAGGAACCTTTCATGGTAAAAGTTCATTATTTTTCTAATCTGGAGTATGCCATGCATATTTTTGAGCTATATCATTGGCATGGATACGACCTTGGTATATTTGAACATGGAGAAATCCACTGGAACCTCATTATCAGTTAGTCACTGATAGATTTGGTCTAGGGTTATAGATACGTGGGCAGGATGATTTGCTCATAATATCCCTAGATCATCTGTACCTCAGTATGGCAAACGATGTGGATTTTAATCCATATCATCTGGATCCTTCCAAATTTTGGAGGAATCACCCTATGATATCTTTCATCACCATTGAGCCACTTGAAGATCATCGTGAAGGGCTCCTTGAGTAGGTTGAGACAGAAATGAACCCTAGAGATCAACTAGGATACCAAACCCATGATGTAGTCAACGACATAGACATGTAGGGGTGCAACCCCATTACTGCAAGCGATCTCAAGCTAGGAGATATTTGTAATGAAGATGGAGCGGAGTCCACCTCTAATATGAGTGGACCAGGCTATGATGCAGATGAAAATTCCTTAAATGATGATGAATCTAAGGATGAAGTCGAAGGCGCTTATATAAGGCCTTTATATTCCTGTCATCTATTGCCTATGGATTTGGTATAGGATACCAAATTGATCCTTCCCAATGTTGATCATTCAGGGGAAGATATTGAGAAGATATCGAGCCAGTTTTCTTGGTAGCATCGTACATGAGGTATAATTATCTAATTTTTTTGGATAGAGATGACAACATGCAAGAAGTAATATTCATGGGGCCTCATTGTGAGGAGTGCCCTCTAGGAGTAGAGGTGAATTAAGGATTATATTATGATAGTGATGAAGAAGATGAGCTAGAGAGGGCCTACCTTGGTCCTTCTTATTTGTGTCACCATCATCAACCCATCGACATCGATGAGGTCTATAGGTAGCTACATGTTGGTCCATGTCTGAGAGCAAGATGGTTAAACCTGGATCAAATTCATTGGTTGGTTAATCCCCTTCCGCCAACCTACATGTAGCTCCATGAGCCGAATGATCCTATTTTGCATTCAGTGCATAGGGAGGATTTTAGTTATTTGTAGTCCTCATAGGGAAGACCCTTTTGTGCCTATGCCATTAGAGCCAGATCATGGGTATGAGGACTATGCATATTTTGTAGAGGTTAGTTTGTGTGGTCTTGGAGATCAATTCCATTCCATAAACATGGTCTCCATTGATTTGACCACTCCACTCCATAATCTAGCAGATCCATCTAAATCATTGTATCTTAACAAAGATGCTATCGACTGGGATCACGTTGATTCACTCGTTGAGCCTAAGGATTTCTTCCCCAATGAAGAAATATTGCAACCTTTCCATTTTGTACTAGGCTATGCATATGATTTTTATCATGCTGAAAATGCTTCCAACGCGAAACCAATCAACCCGGTTGATGACATACATCTAATTCCTATGCCTTGCCATATTTAGGAGGGATCGCATATGTTGGTAGAGGAAACATTTGAGGTGGATATCAGTGATGATCCCACCAATGCAAAGAAGGTTAAATTTGGAGAGAGTCTCACTCCAAATGAGTGGGCCACCCTCATCCCTCTGCTGAAACAGAGACCAAATTTATTTGCTTGGTTGTACAAGGATATGCCAAGTCTAGACCCAAAATTGGTTACGCATAACCTTTTGCTAGATTTGATGAAGAAGTCGGTCAAGAAAAATCTTAGGAAAATGCACCCAAAAGTAGCCTTAATGGTGAAATATGAGCTTCAAAAGTTGTTGGATGTGGAATTTGTGATTTCCATCGATTATCTAGAATGGGTGTCCAATATGGTACCCGTGGGAAAACCCGATGGAAGAATCCGTATTTGCATGGATTTTAGAGACCTAAATAAGGCAACACCCAAAGATTCATTTCCATTGCCCAATATTGATGCTCTCATAGATGCAACTGTAGGTCACGAAATGCTCTCCTTAATGGATGATTTTTCTGGTTACAATCAAATTCATATTAAACCCGAAGACTAGCATAAAACTACATTTATAATGCCATGGGGAACATTTTGCTATAAAGTTATGCCATTTGGCCTCAAAAACATTGGTGCCACATATCAAAAGGCCATGACATACATTTTTCATGACTATATGCACAAAATTCTTGAATATTATATCGATGAATTGTTAGCCAAGTCATTGCTACGAGAAGAGCATGCAGAGGTCTTAAGGAAAGTCTTTGATCGCCTAATAGAGCACAATGTCAGGTTGAATCCTAAGAAGTGTGTATTTGGCATAACTTCTGGAAAATTACTAGGGTTCATCATCTCTAAGAGAGGCATTGAAGTAGACCTAGTGAAGGTCAAGGCCATTTTGGAAATGCATCCTCCCACCAATATTAAGGAATTAAGGAGCCTTCAAGGCAAGGTAGCCTCGATAAAGTGATTTATCGCCCAACTATCGGATAAATGTCGACCCATGAATCAACTACTACATAAGGGTGTCCCATTCAACTGGGATGAGGACTGCAAGGTAGCTTTTGTTGAGATAAAGCAATACCTGACAACACCACTAGTGCTAGTTCCACCAAGGCTAGAGGTGCCTTTTCTACTATACATATCAGCAACTAACTTTACACTGGGAACCATGTTGGCCCAAAAGAATGTGCAAGGCAAAGAATAGGTCATATATTATATTAGTCAAACTTTGGTGAGCTATGAGCTCGGGTATGCATACGTGGAAAAATTGTGTTTAGTAGTAGTGTTCACTACAAAGAAATTGTGACACTATATGTTAATTCATACAATGTATGTTATATCCAAATAGAATCCTTTGCAGTACATGATGAGTAAGACTTATCACAATACACGTACTGCAAAGTGGATCATGCTTTTGATAGAATTCGATCTAGAATTCATAAGCTAGAAGTCCATTAAGGGATAAGTCATAGAAGATCAATTAGCTGAGGTGCCACTATCAAATAGTAGTCCTCTAACAATTGAGCTTCAGGACGATGTAGTCTTCATCGTATATGAAGCTCCCGAACTCAAAGAACCATAGAACAATGCTGATATGACTCTATTCTTTGATGGTTCAAAATGCGAACAAGGGGGTGGTTCCAAAATAGTTTTCTTCATGCCACAAGGAGCTCCAATGCCCTTGTCATTCAAGTTGGATTTTCCATGCACCAAAAACAATGTTGAGTATGAAGACCTACTACTAGGCCTCCACACAGTCATCGCCATGAATATTAAGAGATTGAACATCTTTGGTGACTCCTTGCTCATAGTAAATCAAGTCAAGGGGATTTTTTAGTGTCGATGTCCCATACTGAAAGCCTATAAAGATCTAGTTGACACATATTTGGCCAAACTGGAATGGTATGACATTGAGGCAATTCCTCGATCATTAAATAGGTTTGAAGATACCATGGCTTCTTTGGGATCTTTAATCCCTCAGAATCTGTCTGCTAATTTCACTACCATCCATGTCAATATTCTCTCACATCCAGTAGTAGACCATGCAGCCTATGATAATAGAGAACCGTTCAAGATGATCAGTGTATAACCATAAGCTAAATGGTTCTATAGAGCTAAATACTTTCTTAAGAAGGCACCCTGGGGGTCATTAACCTCTCTTAGTCCTATGGGGAGTGGCATGACCATTCACCATAGGGTTGTTTCTGAGTCTACATTTACAAAATTAAATACACAAGGGGAGCAGGTCGTCTTGGCAGTCGAAGTTGAGATTTATCAAAATTGGATGTTGTAAATTAAAGACTTCCTAAAGCTTAGTATAATCCCAAAGGGATTTTTGCATGCCGCAAAGTGCACATTTAAATAGAAAGTGGCCAAATATGTCTTAATAGGAGACATCTTGTACCAAAGAAGCTACGATGGAGTTCTCCTTCGTTGCTTAGAGCCCCAAGAGGCATCATGGGAAATTTTGCAAGCCCATGATGGTACGTGTGATGGCCATTTTAGCGGCATGGCCATCATCAAGCGCATCCTTCGAATGGGTTACTATTGGCCCACTATGGAGAATGAGTGCAATGCATATGTCAAGAAATGCATTAAATGCCAAAATCATGCTAATCTTATGCACTTGCCATCGTAGGCCTTACAGCCCATTCAAGCGGCTTGGCCATTTGCTCAGTGGGGATTAGATCTTATAGGCAATATCTCTCCTCCATCATAGGGCTGACATACATTCATAATCATGGCTACTGAGTATTTTACAAAGTGGGTGGAAGCAATACCTTTAACAATGACAACTAGAGCTCGTATATCAGTTATCTTTTTAGCTCTCCTTTATGTTTTTTTTTTTTTTTTTGGTATTTCACAAATTAGTGAATAATACCCTTAACAATTACAACTGGAGCTCATATAACAAAGTTTATAATGGAGCATATCATAAGTCATTTTGGTATTCCATCCAAAATAATATCGAATAATGGAACGTATTTCAAGAACAAAACTGTGAGAGCTTTGACATCTAAATATAGAATCAAACACAGTTTTGTGACTCCATACTATTCGCAAGCAAATGGGTAGGTTGAAGCTTCAAATAAGATAGTGGTGGCCATATTGAAAAATATGGTACAAGAAAACCACAAATACTGGCACATCCAGCTGCCCCTTGCGCTATGGGCTTACAGGACTAGTATTCGGATGCCCACTGGGGCAACACCGTTCTCACTAGTATATGGCATTGAGGCCATTATGCCCTTGGAATTAGAAATTCCAACGTTGCGCATCGCATTGAAAGAGTTCATCGATGATGACACTACATGGCAAGCTCGACTAGATCAACTAATGCTACTTGATGAACATCGTGTGAATGCCCTGGAGCATCTCCATGTTTATCAGGAGTGACTAAAATGAGCTTACAATGTCAAAGTCCACTAGAGAGACTTTGAAGTTGGGGATCTTGTCTTGAAAGAAAACCAACATAACTCTAATTTATCGCCAGATATACGAGACAAATTCATGGCTAATTGGCTAGGACCCTACATCATATCTAAAAATATTGGTCTAGGTACCTATAGCCTAACGTCGCTAGGGGGCATTGAGGAGCCTGAACCTCTCAACATGATCCATCTTAGGGCATTTTATGCTTGAAGAGCATAGTAAAAGGCTCTAAGAGTTGCTTGTAAATGCTCGGTCATCCTAAAAATCTCCAAACACTCTCATCAGTGGTTTGGTCAAGTAAAAAGCTCCAAAGGCATCTGTAAGCCCTTTGGTCAACCTCAAAAGCTTTGAGGGTTTGGTCAAAATCACTCGATCATCCCAAAAGGATCCAAGGGTCCTTGAAATCACTTGGTCGTGTCAGTTAAAAGCCCTGAGGATTTGCTTATAATCGCTCGGTCATCCTAAAAATCTCCAAAGGCATCTGTAAGCCCTTTAGTTAAACCCAAAAGGCACCAAGAGTTTCTAAAAAACTGCTTGGTTAACCCCAAAGGCTCCAAGGATTCTCAAAATCGCTTGGTCATCCCAAAACACTCTAAAGGTACCCATAATCCCTTTGGTCAATCCTAAAGGCTCCAAGGATTCTTAAAAATCACTTGGTCAATATAAATTCTCCAGAGGCATGTACTCATCGTTTGGTCAATTATGAGGCTCAAAACCCATAAAAATTATAAAATCAATAAAATCCAAAAAAAAAAGGGTAAAGCATAAAATCCAAAAACATTTGCATTTGCATTTGAATTTTGCATTTTTATTTTGCATTTACACATGCATTCGTTGCATTACTGCATTGCATATAGGCATTCATCATCCATTGCATTCCGTAATAGAAGGCATTATGTTTTTCAGTCTTACAAATGACACCACGTTTGTGTTTAAATCATGCATCTCTACATTTATCATGATCCATCATTCATGTGAGTAATTGTGTTTTTCAACACAACCTATAATGTTGCTATGGAGATATACTAGGATTTTTCGGTCACTCATCCATACCTAGTGGTCTTATCAAGAGTTGGTAGAAAGCTTGCTTTGCTTTTATAGCTAAGGTTCAGTTAGTATAGCCCTTAGCATATCAGAAGCCTATCACTAATCAACAAATTTAAACAATCCTAACAAGGACTAGGGGAATATGAAAGCCACGAAGTAGGACTGGGTATCCTGAAGTGAAAAGAGTTATTCTTGCTTATCCCTCTATATGAATGGTATGGGAAATGTTGGCAGTTGGCAAAAGGACAAGTTAGTTCCCTATTCATAATCCCTTGC
Source organism: Wollemia nobilis (assembly GCA_028583015.1). NCBI lineage: Eukaryota > Viridiplantae > Streptophyta > Pinopsida > Araucariales > Araucariaceae > Wollemia > Wollemia nobilis. The sequence goes on along the minus strand of JAQPPZ010016690.1, from coordinate 9,621,386 downwards.
TTATGATAAAATGAGCAATATCCCAAAGAAGTATCCCACATCAATCCTCATGATTGATACCCTAGATCGATATCATAGATCGACTCCCAGAGTGATATCCCATATTGATATCATAAGATCGATATTCTCAATCGATATACCAGAAACAATTTTTCCAAGTAAATCCCCCCAAAGGAATTTTTCTAAAGAAAATTATCAAATGTAAATGCCAAAAAGTTAAGATCAAGTGAAGATCAGAAAATAGGCTTAAATAAAAGTTCAAAGTGAAGTTCAAAAGTGAAGATCAAATGAAGATCATAAATCAAAAGTTCGAGCGAAGATCAAATGAAGATCCAAAATCCAGTTTGAAGAGATATCAAATGAAGATCCAAAGATAGTTCAAAAAGAAGATGGAATCGACTCCCTTGCTTCACTACATATGAGCAAGTATCCCAAAAATTGAAGGATAGAAAGGAATGATCTTGAATCCCTAGAATTGTCAGCACTATTGTACCTTACGCATGATGATATGTCTAATGCATTAGCATCTCGCTTATGAACAAGACCAATGTTTGAATGTGGAAGAGCTAGCTTCAGGTGTCCTGCATTGCCTAGTGGCTTAGTCCAACTAAAATCTAAACTTGAGATTGGATAAGATATTTGTGGAACCCCTATCTTAGCAATGGGCTGAAAGAATCCCACCTGACATTGAGGAACGCTCGTGTCTTATCTTAAAATAATCATTTACACACGTAGGGATAATGAATAGTTAGGGTCTATCCTAGCAAAAGCCTTTTATCTCGGAAGTCTAGTGTGGTTAGTATTCAAATTTTGATAATTTTATTAGGGTGTTTGAGTCTCATGGAAAACCTCAAAAATTTCCTCTATAGCAACAAAATGTCGAATATTGCAACCATATAAATCATCAAATTGCAAAGTATCAAATCCATGATACATCATTCTATAAAGCACAATCAACATATATGATAAATACTGGATGGATATTAGTAATAATATTTAGATGGCCACTGACTATATCATGCATGTTTTTCAAAATTTCAAAAGAAAATCGATTGACATAATATATCATTCGCATCATAAACATTGCATACTATTGCATTTCATATATGAGTGATTATTTTATTAAATTATTATATTAAGGATCTTCAATTACATTCATGATTTTTATACATTCTGTGGTGTCATCCATTATATTGATAAACATATTTGCATTCATTCCTTATGTTTTAAGTGATTAAATCATACGGGTTCATTTACATTAGATTTACATCATGTAAATAAATCATCATATACATTAATACATGAAAAGAAAGAAATATAAAATATGCATTAATAAAATAAAATGCATCCAAATGCATCCATCACAAAAATCACATCTAAGCATCTATATCATTGCATATCATAATAATAAATTAAATAGCTATCTAGTGCTTGTAATCCATACATCACATCATATAGCATCAGCATAACATAAGCATTGCATCCATGTGTATCACATAAATATAAAATCTAAAATAAATGAGTACACAATAATGAGCCATAAAATAATTATCATATCATATATAAATGTGTCTCGGAGTACATTAGGAGTAAAAAAATGCCCGCAAGCTAAAAATGTGTAGGTCCTCGACCTTACACCAAAAATTACATGTATCAAAAATATATCCTGCAAATAGTAGAGCTCTAGCTCTGATATGCTCCCCCTGTATCAGAGCTCTCATTGCCTCCATCAATACTATGCTTAGGAGCCTACTCTACATGTTACCCTATTGTCTATTGTGGATCCAGCTAAGAGCCCTAAGTACCGCCTAGCCCAAATATTCCTAGCACTCATCCAACTACCACCTGTGCGATGGGAACCTCTATGCACCGAGACCTATGGCTGGATGTTGCAGTAGACTGCCATGCCTCCCGAGTCTTAATATGACTACTGCCACCATATGTACTAGAGGAAATTTGTATCCTATCACTCTGATGGGTGTGATGGATTGAGCTAGAAGTAGATTGTCCTGTAGTTCAAGATCTAGTATGCTGGTACTTTGAAGCATATGGATCCTCAGGAACCTCTACACATAGCACCTGAATATACCCAACTAGATGGTCCACCCAAGAAACCTTGGATGCGTGCCTATCATTGGCACTCATCAACAAATCCTGCAAGCATTGAATCTCTCCCATAGGATCCCAACCACCTGGTAGTACTACTGGTACTGCCAGAGGCCCCATAATCACTTGAGAGGATGAGGGATCCCCCCTCTATACCCTGAGTAGATCCCACTCTACCATTGCCACATCCCTCTATGCCAGTGCAAAGTCACAAGCTTGGGTGAGCTTGACAACCTTGGTCTCTACTATGGTAGCCCATGTTATAAGGCTAGAAATATACTTCTCTGCCTATGTCAATCAATTATATCTATTAGTTAACTACACCTATAGAGTAGCGATAGTAGTGTCCCACTCCCTCTACTACATCTGGAATCACCTAAGCTGACTCTGCAAGTCAGCTATGTTTTCCAAGAGTAGTCCCTATACACTATTAGGAGGGACCTCACCCTCCTTAGGAGCCTCCTCATTAGGGTCAACATCAGGATCCTCCTTAGCGGTAGCCTCTACGCCCTAGATGCCCTCTATCCACTGGTGCATGTTGCACCCATCAAGATCCACCTTTTCCCTTGCCTGATCTATAACTCGGCCTAGAGGCCCTATCCCATACCAACATAACATAGACCACCATCCATTGTACTCTGGAGTGGTCATAGCTTTGTCAACTCTAGCCTCCTAGAATTCATCTAGAGCATCACCTAGAGCTGAAGGCTAGATCCACGACAGATCTCTCTCCAAAGCCAAGTTCCTATAGGTAAATGGGATCTTCGAGATGTCCTACACCATGCCAAAATGACGTAGGACACAACAAAAAAATTGGTACTCTCTAATCTCGGCCTTTTGACTGAGTAACCATCTATCCCAACGAGACTATCAAAGTCGCTCGCCAAACTCAAGCCAGTCAAGACACTCTATGTAAGGCCACCACTCGACATCATCTGGCCCAAGTCCTACGAACTATGTGATATAATGTTGGACATCACCAGCATGAGTCTTGCTATGGAAACCCTCCTCTTCCCTAGGCTAGCAGGTAGCATAGCATTGATGGGCGTCATCTATCTCTATGATGTGTAGGGGCAGCTCCCCAAGATGCTCTATCCTGATATGCTGCCAGTCCCAAATATGTATAAGTAGACTGTAGTTGATCCCTCGATGACTCTTGTCAATGATCTGATATAGATCTTGATACAGCTAAGCCAATAGAGTGCTCCCCTAGTCTAGGAGCAGTGGTTATCGGATAGATCTCTAAACAACTATATGCATAGTAGCTAAGAGGTTCTAAGGAATCCTTATGTTTGAGGAGTATGGAAGCACATATTGCACCACCAGGTGCATGAAAATGGCCTCAAACATGGAGAAGAAATTCTACCCCTATCAATAGCCAATGTGGACCCCTCCGTGGTTAATGGCACGCTGAGCCTCCTCGCTCTGGGCACCAAAAATGGCATCAAAGATGGACTACTTAGCACCAAAAGTTGAAGAGATGATGGTCTTGCCATCAATGGGGATCCTAAAGGTCCTATAAACATCCTTTAATGTAACTGTCATTTCACCTATAGGCAAGTGAAAAGTGTTGGTCCACACATTCTAGCGCCAGGCCAATGCAATCAAATAGGATTGATCTACCCTGATAGTGGGTAGATTCAGTACATAGCCGAAGCTAACATATCAGAACCACTCTTGCTCACCATTAGTGAGCTCTCCATAGATATTCTTAAGAATGTCAAGCTCTCAAGCTCTAGAGGTCAATATCTGAAATAAATGGCATAATATAAGAAAAAAAATGTCTAACTAAAACAAGAAAAAACATTTTAAAATGATCTAAAAATCATCAAAAATAGCTAAAAATTGATAAAATTGCAAAAGCATGTCATCATGCAGGCCTAAAAATCAAAATTTTCAATTAAATAGGTTAAAAATGCATTAAATGACATTAATTTCCTCTAAAAACTTAGAAAAAATAAAAATTTTACAATTTTTTCCAAAAGTTGGCAAACCGCGGGTCAACCCTGCAGTCCGCATGCAAGAAAAAATGGTCATTGGGATTTTGAATGTTGACCACAGCTAGCAGCTACGGTCCCCAATTGACCAATTTGGAATCATAGCTGGTACCTACGGTCTCTAATTGAGATCCAGTCGGGTGCGATACTACGGTCAAAAATGAAAAAAAATTAAAACCTAAGCTACCCTAGCTTAAGATGAGGTTCATTTCCAGAAATTTCATGAAATTGATTTAGCAATTGCTTAATTAGGTTTTTTTTTAAGTGGTAATGGATGCAAGGTCTTGGTTTTTGAGTTACCTTACCCTCGCCTTGTCCACCGTAGCTATAAGACGCTTGTCCACGCCCAACCATCATCCTGTGAGTAGGTGTGCAGGTAAAGTGTGGTAAGTTTTAGGTGATTTCTTAGCTATCACTATCAGAGATCTAGATTTGCAAGTCATTATCATGGAATGATGAGAGACATTTGAACATTGAGTTATTTATAGGCCTCTCATGTTTCGCGTGGATCGCAGGCCCTAGTCACGGTTCCCAAATTTGCAAATAGGAATCATAGATCCTAGCTGCGGTTTGCAACTGGCAAGAAATTTAGAAAATTCCCACCATGGGAAGGGACAAAAAGTTAAATTAATGTCTCCCATTAGGTCAGAACTCAATAAAAGTAAATTAATTTGGAAATTTGGTGATAATCAAGCATCAAGATCCAATTAAAAATCAAATATCTGGCTGAGATTATAAAGTACATTCAATGGAGGTCATCACTATGAAAATCCTTTCATGGAGCGATGCACCTCCCAGCCAAATAAATAAACTCAATTCATAAATCAAAACATCCAAAAAAAAATCAATCAAATAATTCAAAACACCAAATGTGCCTCGTATTCAATAATTTACCCTATACACTTGGCCGTTGTAGCGACTTGCATTCCATGCAATCTGGCAAGATGAGTAAATTACCATAAGGACATTTGTGGAAAAAAATTGCATCGTTGATGTGATATGCTTCTTTTCAATCCCTAAGAAGGCCTTCACGGCCAGATTGCTCCATGGGAACTAGGCATTGCATGTCATTTCTTCTATGACCTTTTTTCAGCAAATCATCGATAATTGATTCAACACAAATTTGATTGGATTTGTATCATTTTATTCCCTAAGATGGCTATTTTAGCCCGACTGCTCCATGGGATAGAAATGTGCAAATACTATTAACATTTGGAATCAAAAGTTGAACTAGGCTTAGACAATGCATTAATTTTCTCAAATCTAAATTTGTTCAGATCATCCATGGTGGTCAAGCAACATCATTTCTTTATTCATTGTCATTACCCTCAGTGACTCATCGCTTGATGTGGTAGTCATAATATCAAATCATAATGAAAATCAACATAAGATCCCTAAAATCGTATATCCCTTGATTTTGTCAAAATTACGTTCGTCCTTGCGAATCATTTTCAATAGCTATTGTAATCTTACCCCTTTGCTTGGGGAAAATAGCAAATATGATATTTAGTTTGTAACTCTCATCATTTCAGTTATATATGTATAACTCCTATTTTAGTGCCAAAGCTACTCGAATTTCTGATGACGAGTGCAAACTCTTTCAATTTTAAGCCTTCAAAGAATTGGAAGCAATGATTCTAGGATGCGCATCCTTTTGCTGGACTTGGGACATCTAATGTTGATCTGACTAATGATCATCATAGAAACTTTAGCATCATTTTAGGAGGTTTATTTTTGCTCAGCATTGTTCGATCTTACAATGTATCTCCAAAGGGGCATCTTGTAGACACCTAAAATGCATCATGTTGAGGGTGACTACTCATATGGACATGCTACAAGACCATATGGAAGATATTGGATAGACTCCAAGATAGAGTAGTGGTTTTAACCACTCAATTTAGGCTCCTTGGCCTAATCAATCTAAACCATAGCCTAGACCTATGGTTTATAGTTGAACCATGGTTGAGACATATAGTAGTCTAGACCGCAATTGTGACCTACGGTCTTAACTGAAGTTTAGTTGGCATTCAATCCAAGCCAAATTAGTTGGAACAACAATTTGATCTAGAAGAAGGTGGTTAGAGGGCGGAGGCTTCCATTCCAACTGTCCTAACCACCCCTTCTTGATCTTGGCTTCTCCATGAAGCCACCCCTATCCCTTGGGTAGTATTATAAGTACCCCTTATAATTAGGGTAAACTATCAAAGAGAGCATTGGATATTTGAGTAGCAGAGCCCTATCGAATTGTACACTCAATCGAGTATACTAAGAGAGCTATTTCACATATACCCTACCTAATTGCCAATAATAATGATGAATTGCATTATGGATGCCCTAGGAGCCTAGGAGGATCAAGAAATGCAAATCTGGGCAAACAAAGGTCCATCACAGTGATTCAACTGCCAAACCTATTATAAGGACACCGAAGTTGACCCTTGAACATCAATTGGACAAGGAGGTCAAGCCCACTGCCCTTGGAATTGAGGGAAAGCCAATTAGAGTGCTAACTATGGCTGTCAGCTGTAGTTTATAGTGCAAACCACTCACCAGAGCTGTGGTTTGCAGCAGAGGCATAACCACATTCCTATTTTCATTTATGTATGGTTAACTATCTTAGATTAGTTGGTTTTATTGTTAAAATACATTTTAACATACTTCTGACCGTAGATTGAGGTTAGTTTAGTTTCTTTCTACTTATGCTTCAATTAGGACTTAAATGGTTTCTTTATGCATGTTTATGCTTCATTTTATACATTTATACCATGCATAGTATAGATGTTACTTACATTTATGTTATTATATGAATCTTGATTTGATTTGCATAGCTTAGAAGCACTTTTCACGTTTCCTTGATTATGCAATTTTAATGGTCTCATTATGCAATTTACCTAAAAGGGCCTCATCATGAGAGGTTGCCTATATTTTTGACATTGTTGTGTTGTTTCTTGACCGCAGGGAAGAGTTTCAAAGGAGAACCAATTATCAAGTTCCTTCCCCATCGCGAAGAAGAGGGCACCTCCACACTAGAGCAGTTCATGCCATCCTGAAAGGCATTTGGAAATCATACCTACCCTTAAGAGGAAAACAATTATGCACTCCTATTGTAATATTGTATCAAAATGATTATCCCTAAGAGGAATGTACTTGTAATTTGATGTTGAAATCGAATACAATGGAATAAAGCATTTTTCTTCTTGATTCATTTTTTTTCAATCTCTTTTTCTTATATGCATGTTGTACTTTTATCATTTATCACAATAGGATACGCCATCGAGTGTGATCCTTTCTGGTGGTTATAGATGACAAGTTGATTTTTAAGGTTTAGATGCTATCATCTATAATGAATAAGCTTTGGCCACTCTAAACTATAGTGACTAAGTTTTTGCCGCTCTGAGCTGTAGCGGCCAGGATCCAACCGCTCTAGTTCATAGCGTCTAGGCTTGGATGGGCTATGACTGCCCCAAATGAGTGGTGAAAATAACTTTTTGCACTTGGAAGGTTTGAAGGTTTAGTCACATGTTCTATGAATGTGCTCACATTAGTAGTTCTCCTAAACATGACATGTTTTAGGTGTCTACAATATATATATATATATACTAGAGTTAGAGTTGAAGATTGAAGAGAAAGAAGAATCAAATATTGAAGGCAAAAATCCTTCCTATCAAATAATGTAATACGAGGGGTGTTGGAAATATTACATTATTTGCCCCCTTGTAATATTAGTTTGGTAGTTTATTAAATATTTTATAAAGTATGTGTCAATATGAGAGAAAGTGTAAAGTGTCAGGATAGAGAATGAAGATTCACATGATATATGGCAAGATGATATTTTTAGATGAGATTCTTGTAATCTTTATGAGAACAATATGAAAGGTTGAATCTCCTAGATTTTTGAGGAGATAAATAGATAAAGGACTAAAAAGTCATGTAAAATTATATATTGGAGGCAAATCTCCATGCAATATTATCAATTAGAATCATTCTTGTAATCTTGTGATATTGTGTATATTTGAATTATATTTGTTGGATATTGTTGCATTGAGATTCATTGTTATTTTTTATTAGTGACATAAATTAGATTTATATTTGATCCTGGATAGAGCTTTCTATTATTTAACCTATTCATAAAACTAACAATATCTTCCAAATTTCTTTAATATTTTAAACTATCAATAAACACACCTTATAACTCCTAAGCAACAAATAAATCATGCATACTCATGCAAAGTAGTTAATAAAATTCATCCAAAATAGATAGAATCTCACCTTAATAGCATTTTCAAGTAAAATAATTCTAACATGATAACTTATTCAGCCATTTCATAGACATTACCAAATGTGTTACTACTACATTCATTTATACTTCTTTCTAGGACTTCTACTCTATACTTTTTGCTTTATAAAATATTTTAATCGGGATGTTGTAACCTCGTTCCACTATCAATGTTCTTTGGATCTCTCTCAACTTTCTCTAGATCTCTCCTTGGAATATTCCTCAATATTCTATGGTTCTCTCATAATTGTCCCTTCTTGGCTTTACCCTTCACAATCTCTAGCTCTCTCCTCAATGTCCACTCTCATCTTTGTCCTCCATGTTCTCTACTTTTATCCTCAACATTATCAACATGTCTAACTTTGGCTCCTTCCTCAATGTTCTCAACACATTTAATGTGGATGCTTCCTCAACATTCTCAACACATTTACTTTAGTTCCTTCCTCAATGTTCTTGACGCATCCACTTTAGCTTCTTATTTTACTTGACCACATCCACAAATCTTAATGCTATCAAAATCCAAAGATTCTACACATAGTAATACTAATAAATCCTCACAATATCCAAAATTCCAATGTTTATCCTCAATAATTTAGATTATCTTCTACTCATAACTGTATATTCTAGTGTATCTCTTCAAACTCAAGTTAATCCAAATATTTCAATGATCTCTTCAAACTCTACTCAATCCAAAATTTTACAATCTTCCTCCACTCCAATATTTCTCTTAGCCACTCACATTCTCTCCCAATAATAGAATACTCAAAATGTCTCTCTACCAAGATGGCTCCAAACCAAGGTGGCTTTAATACCACTATTGGAAAATGGGCCCAAAATATCATAGGTCAATATTTCTTAGGATTGTACAATCTCAAGCATTAAATAGTAACACAAAAATTGAACAATAAAACACTTTTCTATTACATTCAAAATTAGAATTTTTCACATTACACTTGTTACATAGCATGGATCTTTGTATCCAATATATAACCTTACAAAATAATATTCAATACTCCTAAATTTTTCCCTATTTAAAATCAAGGGAGATGCAAACTTTCACATGCCTTTATTACATTATGAAAAAGCTTATCATGATTACATAACTTCCTACTTCTAATCTTGACACATATCACATGAATCTTCACTCTCTTTTTTTATTGATGTAAGGAAGAGGTTTCAAAAGGGTCCTTTAAAATTTTACAAAAGGAGAATATCCTCAAAGAGGATCATACAAGGCAATCCCCCCAAAAAAGAGGGGAGAGAACAATAGAAATAATTAAATTAGGAGAAGACCCTAGAACTAACACAACAATAACATCAAAATACAAGAAAGGGAACAATAGAGAAGAGGATGATAAAGGTAAGGGGACCAAAATATGGACTTAAATAGCACCTAAGGTATTAGGGACATTTGTCAGCTCTTTTGAATCATTATCCCCGTACTTGTTCCTATACTCCAATAGAATGGCAATCTGTTTAGCATAGGACATGCTCATTTTGGTAGCTATAAAAATAGCTCTAATAATATCTTCAAACCCTTGCATATAGCCCTTATTTTTGGGGAAGGGGACACTCAAATAATGGAGAGAGGCCTTACAATATAAGGAAGAATTACTCTTAATAGCAGGATTTCATGGGGGGAGGGGGGTCCATAAGGTGGGACTACCATGCATAAGTTTCTAAGAAATAAGAAGAGAACTAGTTGAATCCTCCAAAAAATTATCAAGAGTGGTAATACTAGGGGATATTATCCTCTTAATAAATTTATATTCGATGCATATATATCTATGATGATATTCTAACTTGACTTTAGGATTCATCGTCACACCTCTTTGATCATAATACAAAACTCTACCTCTCTTAATAGGTTTAAGGAAGGCCTCCTAATATAAAATATTAACCATGAGGTTCTCAATAGATGCATCAAGTTGTATCTCCTCCAATTGGATAGGCTTATTAGAGGTATTCCTTTTAGACTCTTCACTTACTCACTTGACACCTTTCACTTACAACTCACACTTGCACACATGACACATAAACACTCTTCATAATTTGACACCTACATAAATAACTAATACACTCCTAATTTAAATATTTATAATGGTACTTCATAATACCAAATAATGTAATACCACCAACAATCAAAAGTGTATATCCCATGTGATTCTCCCCAAGGTAGCCTCTCCAATCCTTATCTCCAAGACACCTACTTTGATAGGTCTTTCCCTCAAATAACTAATATCACCACCTCATATTGTGATCAACAATATCTCAATATTGAAGACTTTGAAATATTAGGAATGTTTCCTACCCATCCTAAATTAGAGGGTGAATCACATATTCTCATTGAATATCCTTTTATCATAAATATTAGGACACTATATGCTCCCAAAATCCTAAAACTTGGTAAAGTGTTAATCCATATAGAATGTAACGAATATACTAGGCTATTATAAAAGTTCCATGATATATTTTATTTTTATTTTCCCATGGTTAACTAAAATGATAGCCTCCACAATCCTTTGTACAACTGTGACACATGATTATTTTGGTTGGGAGGAACTATAGAAGTCGATGCTCCTACTGCTTGTTGATTTACCTCATGATGAAGCAAAGGTGTCTGATATATCACAAGGTTTTTATTAGGTTGGGATAATAGGTTATAATTAATTTTGATCTTCCCCACTTATAATAATTATTGTACAATAGTTTTAAATCCAATGCAATTTTTGATGCCATGCCCTTTCTACCAATGAAATATGCAGTATAGATGCTCTCTACAACTTTTTGATTTTGGCTTATTTGGATCATCAGGCTTCATTTTTTATAATGTGAAATCTTGTGTCTCGTAGATTTTTAAGAAAATAGAGTAATATGTTTTAGAAAATGGAGTGTAATTGCATTTGGGCCTGAAATGAGTCTATTGCCTCTCTACAGGTTGATTTTGGTTCAACACCTACTGTGGGGGTGGAACTACTTGATAATTCAGTTGCTGCAGTTGCTATTTTTGGTGTTGGGGTTGTTGTACTTGGAATTGGGTATGTTGGATTTGTTGTGAAGGTTGGCCCAATACTACTTTATTAACATGAGATACATTAGATTGGTCATGGTTATTCCCCTTTTTATTCATATTTTGCCATTCTTTATTTTTGTGCTTGATATTGCCTTCTTGAATTTTGATCTCTTCGATTACCTAGGCTTGGGTGAGTGCCTCTTCGAATGTTCTATATTGTTGCAACTGTATAAACAAAGAGAAAGATTTGGTGCAACTCTTTGTGAACATTTTTGTTAATTCTATTTGTGAAGACAAAAACACGACACTTAAAAAATGAAGAAAGCAAATAACCCAAAGAAACAACAAGATTGCACAAATAGATAATTTTATTTAATAAACGGGGGGGCGGGGGAGGGGGAGCTAATAAACTCCTTTTGATACAATCTATACTCAATGAGTATTTGATACAAATATGTACAAGATGCTAGGGTTATCTAAAACCCTAGCTACAATAATGAAGTGTCTTCAACGTGCTTCACTCCCAACACAATTAGTGGGCTTCTGAGATATCCGATGTTGGGCCACTCTAGTTTCAATAGCTATCTAATGTTGAATGAGAACCTGTAGATATACATACACATAAACAAATAAGGGGATTAGTAATACCTATGAGGGCTCCATAGAGTGAGACCCTTAGTTACCAATAAAACCCTAGCTATTAATGAATAAAATGGCATACAAAAATCTACAGATTATACAATGAAATAAAACCAATGGGGATTTACCTTGCTATTTATCAATGTTTTGTTGTAGATCTATGGATGTGATTTCCTAGAAGTAGCAGCAAATATGGCACAACAGGCTCGGGCATGCACCTGGTGATTATGGTAGGCTCTGGTATGGACATACAGGATACAACAGGCTCGGGTGCGCACCTAGTGATTACGGTAGGCTCTAGTGTGCACCTACGGGATACAATAGGCTCTAGAGAGCGCCTGCGGGATACATCTGGCTCTAGTGAGCGCTTGGCAGGCTCTACAATGAGCTTGGCAAGCTCGAGAGGGTGCTTGTGGGTAAGGGTATATCTGTAGAAGCAGATCGTGGAGGACGCGACAATGTGGCGAATGGATGGGGACTATGATGCAACAAAGATAGAGAATGGATGTGGGGACAGTTGGAATAGTTGAAGTCCTATGGCTAGCTAGGGCTTTGGATTTTCAGGGCTCTATCACTTTCTACTTCACTAGGGCTTCGCCAATGACTTCTTTAGGATGCACATGACAATATCAAGGTTCTTGGGTTTGAGAATTTGCAAATGCCCTTACTTATAATCCAACCTAGGGTTTTCTTAGGGTTTTAGCCTTACACTTTTAATCGTGTAGCTAAGATTAAATCAGATCCTAAGGTTGAGATTACTTTTTAGATGTGGCATGGATTAAAGAAGATGGACGGTGGAGATTAGATTGGATCGGACGGCTGTGGTTAATTACGTTTATAAATACATATTTTATAATAAATATATTATAATATAATATAAAATATTATATTAAATATAAAATAATATTAATATAAGCCCAATTGGGTTAGGAAATGGTGGGAAAGGGCTAAAGTGGGCCTTTTGAAGGCGAGAAAGGTGTATGGTGGACAAGTGGGTGGTGGGATGGTTAGGATGGAGGATTAATGGCTATAATTTGGTGTCTACAGATGCCCCTTTTTGTACCATGTTGCGTGAAACACAATATGGTGCAAAAATACGAGACACCTACTTGGGCTATGGGTGCAGAAGCAACTTCTCTCTATTATTGGATTTGAGCACTGATGTTGAAGACCAAAGAATAAAGAATTTTTGGAATTTTTGTAGCTTACCCCCTCAATTTGCGAATGATTTACGCATGTATCTCACAAGCCAATTGAAAATTTTTGTGCAAATAATGAATGATGTAGTGAATTTGTGCAATTGATGAATGAATGGTGTGAAATGCAATGTGATATGAATGATGTAAAATATGGTACCATTTTTGCCCCAACGGTGGAAAAGGGGTCTTTGTCAAGTGTAGATGTCATGATAATGTAATATGTATCTCACTGTGGTAGGATCAAGATCAAATTGTGGTTGCCCCAAATTTGGGGGTGATTCGATGTTGTTGAATAGTGTGCTCTCTGATGCCATTGATATGCAAGTATGATAGATGCAAATAAAAAGAAAAAAGAACCGTGGATAGCCTATTGGTGATTGTTCTCACAATTGGAACTAATCATCCTAGCTAGTGCCTATCATTAGGTTTTTGAAAAATGATGAAATTTGAGTTTTTGTTCATGTGTTAAGCCTCATGAACTAGGCCATTAATGATGACAATTATGCAAATTGTTCTTGGCAAGGTTTCACTCCAAAATGTGAAGTGCCCAATGTGATTGTGATCTTGGATAATGAGATAATTGATGATGATCATGATCAAGTGTCCTTATTGTAGGCTATTCATCTTACCGAATTGCATGGATTCCCATCGCTGCAATCGCCGAGTTTGTAGAATAACCCACTAGATACAAGGTTCACTTGCATGCTACTTGAAGTTGAAAAATTTTATGATTGATGAAAGATGGTGATAGAAAAATGTTGGATGAAGAAATGTGGATGTTTCGCTCAATGTAGAGCTCACCTATGAATGGATGATGTTGAATGTAAATGTCATATGTTTTTGCCCCAACAGATGAGGGGAGTTTGCAATTTGGAAGATGTGATGAGTGTATCTATTTTTGCCCTAATATATGAAGGGGTTTTTTATGATGATGAAAAATGAACTGATTATGTCTGTTCTTTACCCTTAACAGATAAAGGAATTTTTTATGATGTATGTGTCCTTATGGTAATCTATCCATCCTACCGGATTGCATAGATAACCAATCACTGCAACCGCTAGGTTTCTAGGATAAACCACTAAATACAAGGTTTACTTATGAATGTTGCATAATGATAAATGAATGGATGATGTTGAATGTAAATGTGATCTATTTTTGCCCCAACATATGAAGATATTTCTATAATTTGGAAGAAGTGATGAGTGTATCTATTTTTGCCCTAACAGATAAAGGGTTTTTTGATGATGTAAGTGTTCTTATGGTAATCTATCCATCCTACTGGATTGCATGGATAACTAGTCGCTGCAACCGCTAGGTTTCTAGGATAAATCACTAAATACGAGGTTCATTTGTGAATGAAAATGTTGATGAAAAATGTTGAATGAATCTCTGTGTTTTTGGTCGATGGGTAAGGCGAGGAAACTCCATGTTTTTAGCCGATGGGTAAGGCTAGGAAAATGTGAAGATGTAATTGATGCATTCTATTTTTTCCCCAACAAATGAAGGGGTTTTTGATGGATGTATCTATTTTTGCCCTAACAGATGAAGGGGTTTGTGATGATGTAAGTGTCCTTATGGTAATCTATCCATCCTACCGGATTGCATGGATAACCAGTCGCTACAACCGCTAGGTTAAGTAGGATAAATCACTAGATACAAGGTTCATTTGTGAATGAAAAATGTTGAATGAATCTTCGTGTTTTTGTCGACGGGTAAGGCGAGGAAGCTCCGTGTTTTTAGCCGACGGGTAAGGCTAGGAAAATGTGAAGATGTAATTGATGCATTCTATTTTTTCCCCAACATATGAAGGGGTTTTTGATGGATGTATCTATTTTTTCCCTAATAGATGAAGGGGTTTGCGATGATGTAAGTGTCCTTATGGTAATCTATCCATCCTACCAGATTGCATGGATAACCAATCGCTGCATCCATCAGGTTTCTAGGGTAAATCACTAAATACAAGATTCACTTGTGAATAAAAATATTGATGAAAAATGCTAAATGAATCCCTGTGTTTTTGGCTGACGGGTGAGGTGAGGAAGCTCCATGTTTTTAGCTAACGGGTAAGGCTAGGAAACTGAGTAAATGTGAAGATGTAATTGATGCATTCTAATTTTGCCCCAACATATGAAGGGGTATTTGAAATGTGAGCATGTGATGAATGTATCTATTTTTGCCCTAAAAAATAAAAGGGTTTTTGAAATGTATCTATTTTTTCCCTTAACAGATAAAGGGGTTTTGAAATAAAATTATTTGTGTTTGTTCATTGCCCTTAACAGATAAAGGAGTTTTTGATGATGAATGATGGTGGGAGTGCAAGGCAAAGGGCGCAACCTCTGATAAAAGGATGCAACCTTTTGAACCTAGTAATTGAAGTGGATGATGTGAATGCAAGGCAAATGGCACAATCTTTGATAAAATAACATAGTCTTTTAAACCTAGCAATTGATGTGGATGATGTGAATGTAAGGCAAAGGGTGCAACCTTTGAAAAAATAACACAGTATTTTGAACCTATAAATTGACTTGTTGATGATGCGATGTAATTACATGATTGAATTGTTTATTTCATTGGTGGGGAAAGGGTGAAACCTTCAGAACCCTTCATTTGTGATCATGTTTGTTTGATAAGGGGAAAGGTGTGAAACCTTGAGCACCCCCAAGTTGTGTTGATGTTTTATCAGGGTAAAAGTGTGAAACCTTGAACACCCCCACATTGTAATGATGTTTTATTAGGGCAAAGGTGTGAAATATTGAGCACCCCCAAGTTGTGCTGATGTTTGAACTTTCTAGTGATATTTGCATATGCGAGTTTAATATATATACATGTATGACTTTTACTTTTTACATTGTATTTTGTGTGAATGCAATGCCTGTTTTATGAATGTCTTATGCATGTTTTATGAAATATTGAGCACCCCCAAGTTGTGCTGATGTTTGAACTTTCTAGTGATCTTTGCATATGCAAGTTTAATATATATACATACATGGCTTTTACTTTTTGTGTTGTATTTTGTGTGAATGCAATGCCTATTTTATGAATGTCTTATGCATGTTTTATGAAAATGTTTTAACGGAATGCTTAATGGATGATGTGCTATGATTAATGCAAGTAAATGTATAATGAATCTAAACTATATGAGAGGAATGCATGTTGTTCGAATGATCTTTTACAGTTCAGAATTTTAATTGGCCATTTTTGTTGCCCATTGTTTAGCAATAGGGGTTACCAAATTTTGTGGTGTTTTGCAACTTGACTTACTATGGAGATATGGTTGTTGACATGGAAGAAGATATGGATATTGATATGGAAGAAGATATGGATGTTGCTATGGAATGAGTATTGAAGGATTTTAAAATACTCAAACATACTAGTGTCCTCAACCAAAATCACTAAGATCGTCTAACTTTCTTTAGGACCAATGTGTGTGTGAGTGAGGGTCAATTACCAAGTCTTGAGCATGACAATGATCCTATCCAATCAAGCAATAGTGTGTTTGCATGTGAATTTCATTAAACCATTATGAGTAAATTGGGAATGACCTATTATGGAGATGACCTTAAAGTTAGCCTGTCCTTGTGTGCTGTTAGAGGTCTCCCTTTTTGCAAGAGAGATATGTCACCTCGCATGAGCTTACTCCACTACCATTCAAGCGTCTATAGCCCCAGTGGAGATTCACTCCATAGTCCAATGGTATTGATATTTTAGGCCTTGGGAATGACTACCCATACTTATTAGGGGCATGTAGTACGAATCCTTATGACTTTAGGGATCAAGGGTGTTTAGTATTTTATTTTTTAATTTTGTATAGAACTTTGGGGAATCAGATTCTCAACCGAAGTGTGATGATAATTTTACCCTATCCTTACTACTCTATGTTTTTATGTTTATGTTTTGTAGAGCAATTGTGGTAGTGGTGAGAAGCACTATTTTTGGACTATGTCGCATTATAGGACAAGTGAGAAATATCCCTTTTCACCTCAAGGTACTACCCAAGTATGGTGCTAACCCTCATTGGCTCATAATATTTTTAAGATGTGAAGAAATGTGGTTGGTTTAGGATTGTATTCGGAATCAATTGGTAATGCTCAAGACTTTCTTAGTGTGTAAAGTGTGTTTTTGGTCCTAAATAAAATCGGACATCCGTTTGGAGGTTGCTTGCTATACTAGTAATGGCTGAGTGACTGAAAATATAGGCTTTGTGATTTTGACATGAGGTATTGTTGGCTTATGTTTTTTTGTGAAAGTTGCATGATTGTTTTTAAACTAGGTACCCCCAATCGTTATAACTTGACTTTTTTTTTATCCATATCATCATTACTATGCCATATCATTGAACTTGGGATGGGATGAATGCAATTTATATAATGAATGAATATGGTAGAATGCATGTGAAATGTAATGCGAGTATGAATGCCAACGTGAAAATGTATGTAAATATTCCTATATGAAAGCATGCCTATGTAAATGCATTTTTTTTTTTAACCATGTATATATACATATATAGTAATCACAGTAAGCATGGAATGCTTTCAAGTGTATGATGTTCATTGGCGTAGGTTTTTCTACTCCCCCTAGATTGGGAAGCTTATGACCAAAGGGCTTAAGTGCCTTTGGGGCTTTTTGAAATTGAATGTGACCAAAGGGGTTAAGACCTTTAGGGATTTTTGAAATTGAATGTGACCAAAGGGGTTAAGACCTTTGGGACTTTTTGAAAATTGAATGTGACCAAAGGGTTTAAGACATTTGGAGCTTTTTGAAATTGAATGTGACCAAAAGGGTTAAGACATTTGGGGGTTTTTTTTTTAAATTGAATGTGTAGACACCAAAACAACACCAATCCGATTATGTGACTACAAACACTGATCGCATTAACACACACAGCCCCCAGGGCAGCCCCAGAGGTTAAAACAGTGGTTCTAACCACTCACACAATAGTTTTAAAAGTCAGAGATCAATTTGGCACCTTTTAGGCACTCTGCTACTTATTCGCTCCACCCAGGGACGAGTGCAATTGGTACTCGTTCCACCCAGGGACGATTACCAGTGCTCGCTCCTGGGTGGGACGAATGCCAAGTTTGACCTACAAAAAGTCAAACCTCGGCACATGACAACTCAGAACTGCCACTTAGCTCTCCCTTCATGGCATAGGAGTGCGAGTGAGTTCTTTTGACAACTCATATCTGCCACTTGACTCTCCATTCACTGCATGGGAATGAGAGTGAGCTCTTTAGGACAACTCAGATATGCCACTTGACTCTCCCTTCATTGCATGGGAGTGAGAGTGGGCTTTTTCATGACAACTCAAATTAGCTACTTAACTCTCCCTTCATTGCATGGGAGTGCGAGTGAGTTCTTTTGGGCATGCAGAAGCAGTTACAAAAGCAGTTATGGAGCCCTTTATCAGGGAGAAGTCTTCTCTTCCCTGAAAAAGCATTCATGTTAAGTAGCACTTCTGCATGCTAATTCAAAGAGACCCCTTGGGTCTATAAAATGGTGAGTTTCCTCACCCAAAAAGATATAGAGAAGGAGCATTTTGAGCAATGAAGTGCTGCTAGTTTACTTACTTACGATTTGTGCTTTTACATCCATAATCTCTTAATCGAAAAGGAGGTTATTGGGTGACTTTTGGAGGCACGAATCAAGACCTAAAACCCGATCTTCTGACCACAATATCCTACCAATTTTCCGACAACACATCACAACAGGTTTCGAACTCATCCCAAGTGGATTGGTGTCGAAACAAAGTCTCAACCCACGGGTGGTTTGCCTTCGGGCACCCCCTGCCTTATTGCAGGTTTACTCGTCTCACCCCGGAACGAGTACCAAATTGAGGTTTACTCGCCTCACCCCGAAATGAGTACCAAATATTGCAGGTTTACTCGTCCTACCCCGGGACGAATACGGATCTGTATCGAATTTGGTGACTATTTCTTTTGCAGTATTTTGCTAGTTACATGATTACGCTTCTGTCAAATTTTTAGTCTATTTAGATTCATTTTAATCATCGTTATATTTATCTTTTATATTCATTAACAATACTCTTTCAGATTTGCGAGTTTCATTATCATACATAGGTGCTACTGATGATTTGTTGTTTCTTTGAACGCAGGAGGAGCAGCAAGGATTAAAGATTCATCAATACCAGTGGCGGCAACACTTTGGCTCGCCCATTTCACATGTGGGCATGCGGAAGGAGGAACACTAAATCCATGATTGTAATTGAAACTATGTTAACGCTCCTACCCCCTAAAAGGGAGGAGACGTCTTTGTAACCGAATTGGAAGAGTATAAATAAAAAGGGTTGTGCTTTCTATACTTCCTTTTATCTCATTTAAATTCGTCTCTTTTCTTTCATTTCATGCATTTCACTTTATAGGACCTTAAGCGTTAACTTTGGGTTTTGAATACATCGCATTAGTTTTCTTTTCAATCTTCTAGAATCTCGTGCTTTCAATGGCGATCACGGTGGGACCTCTGTCCTCTATTTTTTTTTAGGTTAGATTTCTGATCTGAAATTGCTTGTTTTGATTACAGGTACCTATTTTTCAGTCATTAGACTGTTATTCGTTTCGGTCAGTGATGATTACAGAATTGGGATTCGTCTCACCCAGGGACGAATAGGCATTCGTCCTACCCTGGAACGAATACGGTTCTGATATTCGTCTCACCCAGGGACGAATAGCGTTCTATGCATTTTTCAGAGCAGCAAATCAGAAACATCCTTTTGGGTAGAGAAGAGGTAGGGGTTTTTAACAAGCCTCTGTCAAATTCCTGTTTTTTGTTTTTTCTTCATTTTTTGCAAATTAAAATGAACCCCACACATCACGTGGTTACTTAAACCAAGGAGCTGGTCATAAAACCCCAGCCCTTGAGCAAGACCAACAGTGGATTTCATCACCACGTTGGCTTGGATATTTGCATACATTACCCCGATCGCGATTGTTGCTAGACGTAAATCCTGACGAAAGTTGACCAAGTGTAGCTGGGGTGATTCCTAGCGCATGAGGATAAGTCTTCTATGGTAGGTGTCATAAACAGGGTGATTCCCCTTCCGTACCGCCTATGTTCCACGTATCATCTGCTCTCACGTACCTATAGTCTCCCTCACGTAAGGGCGGGTATATAGAGAGGTTGGTATATCGGTCCGGCAATGGTATATTGAAGGGGCGACCATTTTGGGAGTCATATGAGCCTTCATAATTGCATTTAAATGGTTCTTCACAAAAATCTTTCAAAAAAAAAAAAACAAAATCATCAAAACACACTAAAACCAGTCTAGGACACACCATTAATCTTTAAAAGAGATAATCATTGCTTTGCGTGTGTGTGTTCTTTTCTGCTTAGTGTAACAAAAAAAAAATTAGAAAAATCATAAACAAAAAGATAAAAATCTACGTAGCTTGTAGAGAGTCATTACCATGGTATTCACCCACAGTCAAGCCCACTCACGGGCAGACGCTGCGGAGAATGTCCAAGGAGGCACGAGTCGCCTCCGTTACAGTCCCAAGGATTTGGTCATACCACCTTGGCGACCTGACACACAAGGCAGTCCCCTCCACACCTTAACGAAAAGGGACTATAGGGGCACCTCTTCTAGGGGCACTCCTGTTCAACATAGCACCCAACACACACCCTTCCATGAGGGGTACATCCGTAGGAGAGCTCCCTTAGATGCTCGCTATGAGTGGTCACCGCACGATGAAGCTGCTAGGTCAACATAGGGTTCGACGGGAGGAACCACATGATTACACTATCCCTCCTTCACCCCCTCTAGTTATCGGGACTACAAGGACAAATCCAGGAGCACAAGGCTCCTCAGGCGAGGCGAGCCAACTCTGCCCGTTCCTTTTTCACTTACGAAAGAGAGCACGAGGAAAACCCTTACCTTCCTCAAGAGCAATATACATCATGGGAGCAATACGCCTCCACAACTGCTAGCTATCAGGATCACCTACTGAGGCCAAAGCCTCGGGGGAATGCCGCTACCCCCAACAGAGGGAGGCGGCCTATAGAGATCTCGGATCACCATGACCGAGATAGATATCTAGGAGAGGCATCTAGGCCTTCTAGACATGAGACGGTAGGACCAACTATCTTAGAATCTGCCAAGCATATCGCACACCGGATGCACCTCACGCTACTTGAGCTAGAACGACAATAGTTAGAGCAATGGTATCTTCTAAATAAAGAGTGCATTCAGCGCCAGAAGGATGAGTTGTTCCAACACACTATGCAGGCGAGGACTCCAACCCTTCACATGCATAAGACAAAACATTATGAGGGACACAACCCCTCGATGTGAGATAGGTCACCGCGACCTTATCAAGCGCTACCCCCAATGCCTCCTAGATAGGAGCGGGAGGCTACTCCCCCGATTCCTCAAGCACCCACCCGGGTTCATGGGCCACCCTTAGAAATTCCTCAAGAAGCCTCTGAGGAACCTGAGTGAGAAGAAGAGTGGGATGAAATGCCATACCAAGGCATGGGGGGTGCTATCCAGCCACCCCTCCCAAGGCCCCAAGTTCCCTCCAACAGGAACAAACCAAAGAGGAGGAGCCCAAATCCCCCGATACATGCAATGCGCTAGAGCGCTTAGAGTTGGTAGAGACCAAAATTTTGGGGCCCCAAAAGCCCAACTTACGTGAGGCTCCTCTTGAAGAGGATCAACCTCTGACCATAGAGCTACCCGATGATGGGGCCTTCCATGTCTCAGAATCGCTAGATTCTGATGAGCTTGACTCACTGGCCAAAGGTGAGGATAAAATAGAGATGGCCCACATCAATCACATGCAGACAACATCATCACCCCATGGATATCGATGAAACACTTGACAAAACTAGGCATAAGGCTAGGGCATGAGCGGCACGTTAACCCAGCGTAGTGGAACCAAGTGTTGCATCCACTACTTTGGGCATACAGAGAGCTAATTCCGCCCAGCGACCCCATAGAGTTATCAGTTCCAAGGGCAGACCCCATCCTTTTATCCATGCATAGGGCCGATCCATTTGTGCCCATACCTCCAGAGCTAGATCCGAAGCACAAATATCATCAAGCTGGGGGTACCTCTATCCCCTGAAGAGCCATAGTTCAACACAAAAAGCTCCAAGGATTACCGTAATCGCTTGGTCAACCCAAAAAGCTCCAAGGATTCCCGCAATCGCTTGGTCAACCCAAAAGCTCCAAGGATTCTCATAATCACTTGGTCATCCCCAAAATGCCCCAAAGGTGTCCATAAACCCTTTGGTCAACCCAAAGTGCCCCAACGGTGCCCATAAATGATGCGGTCAAAAATTTGGAAATTTTTTTTTTTTTTGTAATTTTAGTGTAGGATTGATGTGAAATTTGATAGGGAGCTAGTTGGGAGATTTTTAAACAAATATAACTCTTTGAGTCCTATTTCCAAAAAAGTTTTTGGGGCCAAATTCCATCATCTAGTGCCCGAAATTAGGTTTTAAAATTACTCACCTAATTTTTTATGTTTTTTGAGCTGTTCGGATGTCAATATCTCCTAATGTATTTATAGTTAGGACTTGAAACTTTATTTTTAGCTTGTCTATTGTAAGAGGGATGCGTACCCCAATTTTGGGTCCCATCTGACTCATTTTCATTTTTAGGGTTTTTTGGCTATATAGCCACAAAATGAGGGTTTATTGATGGAGAGCCAAGCTTGCTCAAACCAGTTCTCATTCAAAACTTGGAAAATATTACCTCACAAAGATAGCACTTCATTGCATAAAAGCCCCAAAGGTGCCCACAAACCCTTTGGTCAAACCCAAAAGCTCCAAGGATTATCACAATCGCTTGGTCAACCCAAAAAGCTCCAAGGATTATCGCAATCCCTTGGTCATCCCAAAAAGCTCCAAGGATTATCGCAATATGCTTGGTCAATCCCAAAAAGCTCCAAAGGATCTAATACCTTTGGTCAAACCAAAAGCTCCAAGGATTATCGCAATCTCTTGGTCAACCCCAAAAGCTCCAAGGATTATCACAATCCCTTGGTCACCCCAAAAGCTCCAAGGGTTATCGCAATCCCTTGGTCACCCCAAAAGCTCCAAGGATTATCGCAATCGCTTGGTCAAGAAAATCCAAAAACAAACAAAATCATCAAAAACAAACAAAATCTGCATCTCAAATTCATGCATACTTCAAAATTCAAAATACATATAGCTGCATAAACATTGCATCCATCCATTGCATATTGTTGATCACACAAGGCAAAGGCACCATAGACTGTCATTACTTGGCAAATCCACCACCTTTCACATTTTCCATTTTGAAAACAATACAACAAAAATAAACGACAATCACCATTTCGCCATATCATAAATCAGTTGTCATCTAATGTATCTAGAGTTTTCGTCATTCAGCTGTCTTTAGATCTCTAGCCAAGAATTGTACAAAGTCAAACGGATGTTACAACGGTAGAGTTTTACTTGAAATACACCTTGTTACGTAGCATCCCATCACAAGTTCAAAAGCACATAAAAACAAATTCCCAAGTTGTGTCAATGAAAGATGAAACCTGTAAAGCAGTATAGGATACCATACAGTGAAAAAGGTTATCTCGCTCATCCCCCTATGCGAATGACCCCAAGAATGCTGAGAGTTGGCAAAAGGACAAGAATCTTCCCTACCCAATTCCCCAAGAATACCAAGTTCTCAAAACATTGCAAAACCTCACAAAAATTTGCAAAAAGTCAATACTCCAAAACATCGACATCAAATCCCATAAAGTGCATACACAAAAGGCACAAGCAATAGTGATTCTCATCACTCCCAAATTCAAATCCCTTGCTCAAAAAAAAAATAAAAAAAAATAAACAGTGATTTTTATCACTATAAAAGAGCAAGTATCCCAATACAATTGAAGAAAAGAAGGGAGTCGAACTTGAATCCCTGGAACTCTCAGCATTCTGATAGGTCATGAGGCAAACCTCAGTACCGGTTTGGTTGATAGCCTATCGGTCACTCATGGAAAACCTCCCGCATGACGATATATCTATCACATTAACTTGTGTGCAGATCAATGTTTGCATGTGGATGAGCTAGCTTATGGTATCCTAGATAGCACACATGATTAATCTGACTAAATACAACAAAGGAGTTAGTGGAACTAATCAGGTGATCCTCAGTACAGGTTCGGTTGAAAGCCCATCTGGCACTGGCGGTATCCTGACAAATACCACAAAAACAAATTCAATTGCACACATAGGGATGTGAAATAACTTGGTCAAAAACAAGCACGATTCATACCTTGTTCAAACATCTTGTAAGACAACAGTACAGTCTTGGCTAGTTAGTTAAACCATCTGAGTCTCAGAAACACTTAGCTACATTCTACGCCAACCGTTGCATATAATCCATCCCTATATCACCATCAAAAAAAGAAAAAAAAAAAAGAGCAACATATATACACAAAAGCATTTACCACAACAATCACCCAGTACACAAAGCCATAAGTCCTGTATAGTCTATGGTGCCAATGCAAGGTTATCAACAAATCATTTCATCCATTCCATTACCTATCATATAAATCAACAACATTCGCATTTATCATACCATATGCATACATCAATATAAAGTAGCATGCATCCATCAACATCAATCATTGTGCATAACATGAAATTATGACATATACACAAAGCAAGAAAATCAAAACAACAAAAACAACAAATATCCACAAACAATAGCAATAAAAGTGCCGAACAAAGGCACCTTTGCACCTGACATTCAATGGCATAGAAAACTGATGTCGGGGTTTACATTGTCACTACCCTACTCCCGAAGAAGGCTACCATAGCCGGACCGCTCCACGGGAGGACGGATTTTTGACAATTTAATCCCCAAATGGTGTCACAAAAAAAAATCAAAACAACAAAAACAACAAAAAATCAACATAGGGGTTTAAGATGAGACCAAAAACAATAAAAAAAAAAAATGCAACACAAACAAACAGCAATAAGCATTGTCGGACACAAGTGCTCTTGCACTTAACCTCTTGGCATAGAAAATCGATGTCGGGGCTCAAATTGTCACTCTCCTACTTCCCCAAGAAGGCTACCATAGCCGGACCGCTCCACGGGAAGACGGGTTTTCGACGATTTCACCCCATTATGGCATCACCAAAAGGGATTTTACCCACCAAAAATAGGTCCAAATGTCAGGAAACTGCTTAAGCATTCAACGGAAAACATCTGAAGGCACCCTCACTTAAGTCATCTTGGGTCAAGCGACTCGTCGCTTTTCTCATGTCGGTCATTCCCTCATCGATTCGTCGCTTGAGGGGGTAGTCACACTTAGTCACCAATCAACAAACACACACCCAATCAAGGCAATGGCATGCATTCAAAGAATCATTGACAAAGACAATCACGCTCCTGCTTGGGGCAGCAAACAAGCAATAATCACAAATTGATCAAACACTTGGCATTCGTGAATCATGAAATACAAGGTTCCCCCATGGACAAAAGGTTGTGCCCTTTGCCTATTCATGATCGATCAATGTCCAAGCTCAAGTCACACCTCACCAAAATAGGTTAATACTTGAAATCCAATTCCTTAGCTCGTCAGAAGCAAGGATTCAAGAATGCATGCCCTTTCCATACTTGGGGCATCAAAAGTTGGTTAGGTTACTGAGAAATCCTAATCATTAGTGCTTTGGTTATCTATTTTTGCTCAGCACTGCACCATGTGCAACGCTTTCCAAAAAGGGGCATCTGTAGACACCAAAACAACACCAATCCGATTATGTGACTACAAACACTGATCGCATTAACACACACAGCCCCTAGGGCAGCCCCAGAGGTTAAAACAATGGTTCTAACCACTCACACAATAGTTTTAAAAGTCAGAGATCAATTTGGCACCTTTTAGGCACTCTGCTACTTATTCGCTCCACCCTAGGGACGAGTGGACGGTACTCGTTCCACCCAGGGACTACTCACGCTCGCTCCTGGGTGGGACGAATGCCAGGTTTGACCGACAAAAAGTCAAACCTCGGCACATGACAACTCAGAACTGCCACTTAGCTCTCCCTTCATGGCATAGGAGTGCGAGGGAGTTCTTTTGACAACTCATATCTGCCACTTGACTCTCCATTCACTGCATGGGAATGAGAGTGAGTTCTTTTGACAACTCAGATATGCCACTTGACTCTCCCTTCATTGCATGGGAGTGAGAGTGGGCTTTTTCATGACAACTCAAATTAGCTACTTAACTCTCCCTTCATTGCATGGGAGTGCGAGTGAGTTCTTTTGGGCACGCAGAAACAGTTATGGAGCCCTTAATCCAGGAGAAGTCTTCTCTTCCCTAAAAAAGCATTCATGCTAAGTAGCACTTCTGCATGCTAATTCAAAGAGACCCCTTGGGTCTATAAAATGGTGAGTTTCCTCACCCAAAAGGATATACAGAGAAGGAGCATTTTGAGCGACGAAGTGCTGCCGTTTACTTACTTACGATTTGTGCTTTTACATCCATAATCTCTTAATCGAAAAGGAGGTTATTGGGTGACTTTTGGAGGCACGAATCAAGACCTAAAACCCGATCTTCTGACCACAATATCCTACCAATTTTTCGACAACACATCACAACAGGTTTCGGACTCATCCCAAGCGGATTGGTGTCGAAACAAAGTCTCAACCCATGGGTGGTTTGCCTTCGGGCACCCCCTGCCTTATTGCAGGTTTACTCGTCTCACCCCGAAATGAGTACCAAACTATTGCAGGTTTACTCGTCCTACCCCGGGACGAATACGGATCTGTATCGAATTTGGTGACTGTTTCTTTTGTAGTATTTTGCTAGTTACATGATTACGCTTCTGTCAAATTTTTAGTCTATTTGGATTCATTTTAATCATCGTTATATTTATCTTTTATATTCATTAACAGTACTCTTTCAGATTTGCGAGTTTCATTATCATACACAGGTGCTACTGATGATTTGTTGTTTCTTTGAACGTAGGAGGAGCAGCAAGGATTAAAGATTCATCAATACCAGCGACGACAACACTTTGGTCCGCCCATTTCACATGTGGGCATGCGGAAGGAGGAACACTAAATCCATGATTGTAATTGAAACTATGTTAACGCTCCTACCCCTTAAAAGGGAGGAGACGTCTTTGTAACCGAATTGGAAGAGTATAAATAAAAAGGGTTGTGCTTTCTATACTTCCTTTTATCTCATTTAAATTTGTCTCTTTTCTTTCATTTCATGCATTTCACTTTATAGGACCTTAAGCGTTAACTTTGGGTTTTGAATACATCGCATTAGTTTTCTTTTCAATCTTCCAGAATCTCGTGCTTTCAGAATGTTACCAAAGGGATTAGTGTTAGGATCTCATCCTAACCCTTAATGTAATAACTTCCTTGATGTAATAATTCTTAGTGAACGTGGGTAGTACCCATGATTAATATTTTGTAATGTTCTAAGTTTTAGCTTAGGTAGTGCCTATGACAAATGGCACCCTTTTCTATGTAACACATGGTAGATAGGTTAGGTAAGGTGGCCTTGTGCATGTAATTTGAGTGGCATTGTCCATGTAATTCATGTGGCATTATGCATGTAATTCAAGTGGCATTGTACATGTAATTCAAAGTGGAACTATGCATGTAATTTGGGTGGCATTATGCATGTAATCCAGGTGGCATTTTGCATGTAATCCAACCTTGGAAGGAAACTCTTTAAATACCCGAAAAGGCACCAATGTAATCATCTTTTTGCAAATTAATGAAGTGTTGAAGGAGGTTGCCCCCTCGAAGAGGCCTACGATTCTATCTATTGTGAGATTTTTCCTTTTAAGTAATTTTTGTTATCATATGCATTTAATTTTGAATACTGTTATAATATTTCTATGAGTTTATTTCCAAGAAAATGTGTGAGTGTGTTTATTTGAGTTGAGAGTGTGTTGTTTAGTATATTTTATAGTAGGATCTTAACAAGTGGTATTAGAGCGCTTTCCAGGGCCAAGTTCTACTACAACTGCAATGATTCTTGCCATCCAATCCACCTGTTAGGTATAAATTCTGTGTGTTTTTTTCATTCCTATATTTCCTTATTAAAAAAAAAATCCAAAAAATACAGTGCATTTTTTTTTCAGACAAAAAAAAAAATATTTTTAGTTGAGTAGGTAGAAACCCTATGCCGGGGGTTTTAAAATATCGTTAAGGATCTATCATTATTGGCTAAGCTATATAGCCTATAAAGCATCTAGTGAAGTGAGGGGCAATCAGGGTCCAATACCCAGGCCTCAGATAGAAATAACACACGAACTTGAGCTCCCACGTATCTTTGGGTATATCGGGAGACCATATAGGTTTAAACAAACTTTTAGCCATTAGAAATCTTTTCAGCCTTGTATTACTCATAGTCTATGGGACACAGTATCCTGGACGATTACCCTCCCGTATTGTCAGAGAGGCAGGTAGTGTGCTCAAGGGTATGTGTGAAATCCTCCTTGAGTAGTGGCCTGAAATATTGGTTCGAGCACTATTGTTCATCACTATCGATATAATAGAGGGCCTATGGGTGGTACATACTCCTCTACCTAGCATTCCCTGGTTCTGTTAAAACTTCAACCTGTAAAAAAATAAAAATCAAAATCAAACCTCCCTATTCATAAACCTGCATTTCAAATCCCCAAAAGTGAGCATATGAGAAAGGAGTCCTCTACTAAAAAATAATAGAAAGTACATGCATTCAGGGTAGACCATGAGGGTTACACTTAAGTTGAAAGTCTAGAGAATAACAGTCAAATTTATAGTGGCAATCACAGTCAAGTCAGTCAGGTCATAGAGGTCAGCACAGTCAAGTCAGAATTTATAGTTTTTAGGGTCAGAACAGTCACCTATAAAATATAGAGAATCTTGGGGCTAGTGAGGTTAGTAGTGTTAGATATACTATCAATATTGGGTCAACCAGTGAGAGCATGACACAAGGCCAGTTATAGATAGTGCTCCAGTACCCAACTTTTGCTTTGTAGCCCAGAATCAAAAACTGTAAACACCATTAGACTCAGCAAAATAGGAGATAAAAAAATTATGGGGTGGCAAAAAGTAGTGTTGAGAGATATAGCTCATTGTGACCACCTCTTCGAGCTGATCATTTTGATATATAGCACCCAAGAATTTTTTTGGGCACTTACTAAAAATAGTAAGTCCTAAAAACTCAATTCTATTTTTAGTAACTAGTCACAAAAGGTTTCAAAATGGCCCAGGGTACCCGTGGACATAAAAAAGAACTAGACCACTTGGAATCCTTAACAAAATCCATTGAGATCTTGCACTCGGATTTTCACTCCATAAGGGAAGAAGTACAAGGTCTTTGCCTAGAGCATGAGGCCACTAGTAACCGCTTAGAAGAAGCATTGATAGAAGTAGACAACAAACTAAAAAGAGGACCACCCAAAATAGAACACCAAGCTGAGGGTTCTCCCAGAAATCATGACCATGATCCATCCTTTAAAATGCCCAAATTTGATTTTCCCAAATTTAGTGGGAAGGATGTTGATGGGTGGCTATGTAGGGTTGATAAATTCTTTAGACTTCATAATGTCCCCATATTTCAATGAGTCCAGATGGCTTCCTTTAACTTGGAATATGAGGCTCTACACTGGTTTCAATGGTTACGTATTGCCAACCCAAATCTCTCTTGGGAGAATTTTGAATCCCAACTACTCACTCGATTTTGTCCTAGTGAGTATGAGGACTTTATAGGGGCCTTGACCAAACTACAAAAAATAGGGTCAGTCCATGAATACCAAGCTCAATTTGAAAAATTGGCCAATAAGACAAGAGGATTGAATGAAGGGTTCTTCCAGAGTTGTTATATCAGTGGGTTGAAGGGGGAACTCCAAGTGGAAGTAAGAATGTTGAAACCACAAAATATGACGGAAGCTATCAGTTTGGCCCCTTTGGCCAAATCTAAACTCTCTACCCAAAGGCGCCCATCAAAGTTTACTCAAAATAGACCTTCATTTCCTTCTCGATCCCAACACCCAATTGATAATAAACCTATTGCATCCAAGCGCCTAACCACAGAAGAGATGGATGCATGTCGTTCCCAAGGATTATGCTACAATTGTGATGAAAAGTTTTTTAAAGGGCATAAGTGTGCACACAAAAAATTGTTCTTGATAGATATTGAAGAACCTAATAACTCTGACCAGAGTGATGAGGATGAGGACCCTCCAAAAACACCTTCTCCATAAGAAGAAGTAAAACAGAAACTTGAGATAGCAATTACATTCCATGCTCTTGCAAGCATTACTACTCCACAAACCATGAAGGTTGCAGGATTTTTCAAGGGCCAACGTCTTTCCATCCTTATGGATTTGGGAAGCATGCACAACTTCATTGACCCTAGAGTTGCTCAGTGAGCAAATTTCTATATCCACACTTGTAATTCCTAATGGGGGAACCTTACCTTGTAAAGGAAAATGTCGCAATATTAAAATCAAGATAGGGGACTATGAACTCAAGTAGGACATGTTTACCCTCCAGTTGGTTGGATGTGATATTGTTTTGGGATATAAATGGTTGAGTACATTGGGCACTATCAAATGGAACTTTGCCAAACTCTGGATGTAGTTCTTCCAAAATGAACAAACACACATCATCAAAGGCTCCCTAGCAAGAACACCTCAAATTATTAGTTCAAATGGCATGGATAAATTGCTAAAGAAATCATCACGTGGGGTCATTACACAACTATTATCCATCCAACCGTCCACCTCTAAAATGGGTGAAACCCCATCATACCTGCAACATATTCTCCACAAACATGAGGCCATATTTGTGAAACCAACTACACTACCATCGCATCACTCTCATGACCATGCCATTCCATTATTGTCGGATAGTGCACCTCCAATATCAAACCATATAGGTACCCTCATGCCATGAAGTCAGATATTGATACAATGATACAAGAATTACTCAAGGCGGGTATAATTCAACCTACTACTATTCCCTACTCTGCACCAGTATTACTGGTCCTCAAGAAGGATGGCTCCTGGCAACTGTGTATTGACTATCGGGAACTCAACAAGATAACTGTCAAGGATAAATGTCCTATCCCTGTGGTTGATGAATTACTAGATGAATTACATGGGACCATGTACTTCACCAAGCTAGACC
Organism: Wollemia nobilis; assembly: GCA_028583015.1. NCBI lineage: Eukaryota > Viridiplantae > Streptophyta > Pinopsida > Araucariales > Araucariaceae > Wollemia > Wollemia nobilis. The sequence continues at coordinate 9,590,023 of JAQPPZ010016690.1, read as the reverse complement.
TTTGCTCTGGGTACCATCAGATCCGAATCAGGGATGAAGATATTCCTAAAATTTCTTTTTGCACTCATGAAGGTCATTATGAATTCTTGGTAATGCCATTTTGTCTCACAAATTCTCCTTCCACATTTCAAAGCTTGATGAACAACACCTTTCGCCCTTTTTTGTGGAAGTTCATCCTTGTGTTCTTCGATGAAATCTTGATTTACAGTCACACATGGGAAGAGCATCTCAAGCATGTATATCAAACCCTACAACTATTGGATGACCATCAACTGTTTGAAAAAAGGTCCAAGTGTTCCTTTGGTTTGACTGAAGTGGAGTATCTAGGACACATTGTCTCAAAGGATGGTTTCAAGGTTGATCCTAAGAAGATCCAAGCAGTCCAAGAATGGCTAAAACCTTGCACTCTCAAGGGACTTCAAGGATTTTTAGGTCTTATAGGCTATTACCATAAATTTGTCTATAATTATGGAAAGATAACACCTTCTTTTGAAAAATTATGAAATAGGACATTCGCTCTTTTGTAGCTGACTGCGACACATGTCAAAGGATGAAAGTGGAAATAATGCGCTCTTCGGGAACTCTTCAACCATTGTCGATCCCAGAGCAGGTGTGGACTAACATCTCCATGGACTTCATAGAAGGGCTACCTAAATCTGGAGGCAAGTCAGTTATTTTCATGGTAGTGGACCACATTTCAAAGTATGCTGACTTTTGTGCCCTAACCCATCCTTACACAACATCCACTATTGCCCAAATTTTTCTTGACTCCATATTTCGCCTTCATGGCATGCCAGCCTCCATTGTATCTGATCATGATCCCACATTTACTAGCAATTTTTGGCAAGAGTTGTTTAAGTTGCAGGGAACTCAGCTCAAAATGAGTTCAACCTACCATCCATAAACGGATGGTCAAACAGAGGTTGTTAATAAATTCTTGGAAACCTACCTTCGCTGCTTTGCCTCCGATCATCCTACTCATTGGGAAAAATTGCTTTCCTTGGCCAAATGGTGGTACAACACTTCCTATCATAACGCCACCAAACTCACACTATTTGAGGTAGTTTACAGGAGCCCTCCACTCATGCCTTCCTCCTACATTCTAGGAAGCTCCAAGGTCCAGGTCATTGATAATGCTCTGAGTCAACACACCGAGGTCCTCCGCCAACTCAAGCAAAATTTGAACATGGCCCAGAATCGAATGCACCAACAAGATGATCAACATTGTTCTGAGCACAGTTTTGATGTGGGTGATATGGTCTTCCTTCGCTTGCATCCATACAAACAATCTTCCCTACAACTTCGTAGGTGTCAGAAGCTCGCTCCAAAATTCTATGGTCCTTATCAAGTTCTACAATGGATTGGCCCTATAGCTTACAAATTGGCTCTTCCCCCCACTTCCAAGCTCCACCTTGTTTTTCATGTTTCCCTTCCCAAGAAATTTGTGGGCACAAAGGTACAGGTTCAATCAACACTCCCCTAATTGGATGAATAAGGCTCCATCTTACTTGCACCTAAGCAGCTTCTAGATCGTCGAACTCACACTCTGCACAACCGTACCATTACAGATGTCCTTGTTCAGTGGCATGGGCTTCAACCTGAGGATGCTACATGGGAGTCTCTCCATCAACTCTAGCAACAGTTTCCTCATTTTCAACTTTGAGGACAAATCTTCTTCAAGTAGAAGGGCATGTTAGGATCTCATCCTAACCCTTAATGTAATAACTTCCTTGATGTAATAATTCCTAGTGAACGTGGGCAGTAACCATGATTAATATTTTGTAATGTTCTAATTTTTAGCTTAGGTAGTGCCTATGACAAATGGCACCCTTTTCTATGTAATACATGGTAGATAGGTTAGGTAAGGTGGCCTTGTGCATGTAATTCGAGTGGCATTGTGCATGTAATTCGTGTGGAATTATGCATGTAATTCGAGTGGCATTGTGCATGTAATTCGTGTGGAATTATGCATGTAATTCGAGTGGCATTGTGCATGTAATTCAAAGTGGCACTATGCATGTAATTCGGGTGGCATTATGCATGTAATATAGCTGGCATTTTGCATGTAAGCCAACCTTGGAAGGAAACTCTTTAAATACCCGAAAAGGTACCAATGTAATCATCTTTTTGCAAATTAATGAAGTGTTGAAGGAGGTTGCCCCCTCGAAGAGGCCTACGATTCTATCTATTGTGAGATTGTTCCTTTTAAGTAATTTTTATTATCATATGCATTTAATTCTAAATACTATTATAATGTTTCTGTGAGTTTATTTCCAAGCAAATGTGTGATAGTGTGTTTATTTGAGTTGAGAGTGTGTTATTTAGTATATTTTATAGTAGGATCTTAACAATTAGGAACCTTTGGAGCTTTTTGAAATTGAATGTGATGAAAGGGGTTAAGACCTTTGGGGCTTTTTTTTGAAATTGAATGTGACTAAAGGGATTAGGAACCTTTGGAGATTTTTGAAATTGATGTGTGTGACCAAAGGAATTAGGAACATTTGGGGCTTTTTGAAAATTGAATGTGACCAAAGGAATTAGGAACATTTGGGGCTTTTGAAAATTTAATGTGACCAAAGGGGTTAAGACCTTTGGGGATTTTTGAAATTGAATGTGACCAAAGGGGTTAATACCTTTGGGGATTTTTGAAATTGAATATGACCAAATGGGTTAAGACCTTTGGGGATTTTTGAAATTGAATGTGACCAAAGGGGTTAAGACCTTTGGGGCTTTGGGAATTGAATGTGACCAAAGGGGTTAGGACCTTTGGGGATTTTTTAAAATTGAATGTGACCAAAGGGGTTAAGACCTTTGGGGATTTTTGAAATTGAATGTGACCAAAGGGGTTAAGACCTTTGGGGATTTTTTTGAAATTGAATGTGACCAAAGGGATTAGGAACCTTTGGAGCTTTTTGAAATTGATATGTGTGACCAAAGGAATTAGGAACCTTTGGGGCTTTTTGAAATTGAATGTGACCAAAGGGGTTAAGACCTTTGGGGCTTTTTGAAAATTGAATGTGACCAAAGGGGTTAAGACCTTTGGGGATTTTTGGGAATTGAATGTGACCAAAGGGGTTAGGACCTTTGGGGATTTTTGAAAATTTAATGTGACCAAAGGGGTTAAGACCTTTGGGGATTTTTTAAATTGAATGTGACCAAAGGGCTTAAGACCTTTAAGGATTTCTTTTTAAATTTAATGTGACCAAAGGGATTAGGAACCTTTGGAGCTTTTTGAAAATTTAATGTGACCAAAGGGGTTAAGACCTTTGGGGCTTTTTGAAATTGAATGTGACCAAAGGGATTAAGACCTTTGGGGATTTTTTTGAAATTGAATGTGACCAAAGGGATTAGGAACCTTTGGAGATTTTTGAAATTGATATGTGTGACCAAAGGGATTAGGAACCTTTGGGGCTTTTTGAAAATTGAATGATGTGGATGACTAGGAGGATGTGATATCCTGAGAGTCCCTACTTTCTTTGGTGATTGAGTTGATATTGATGTCCTAATCAGATGAGTTAGTTGGACCATTTGGGATGAAGACTTTCAGATCAATAAGGTCTTGGACAACATTTTTGAATACTTTACAGTTGTTGATTTCATGACCCACTTGTTGATGATAAGGACAATACAAGGGCTTCTTATAATTCTTTGCATATTGCTTGTTAGGATCACTTGATTTTATTTATGGAAGTACAATCTCTTGTGCTCCATAAAGCCTTTGAAAAATAGCTACATAAGATTCTAAAAGTCTTGTGTATTTGCGATGAGGCTTTTTTGGGAGCTTGGTGCTTACGTCCAATTGATTTGGACTTTGAATTTGTGGTATAGGTGTAAAAACTTGAGATGTGGATTGTGAACTTGGATTTTTCAATTGTTGTGATTGTTGACACTAAATATGGCTCAATTGTAACTCAATGTTAGTTAGTCGAGTTAAACTTTGTTATAAAATTTCAGTGTGTTGACAATATGCATGTAAGCCTTGGTTGGCTTTTTGAGTTATTTGATATTTTATTAATGGATTAATGAATGGATGAGTTTGAATGTGTTGTTGGAGGTGTGATGAATTGGGGGTCATGGAATGAATTTGATGATGATGGGGTTGGTGAGGAAATGATTGTGAATGAAGAAAAGGATATGATGTATGAGGACTATGGATGGGTGGACTCATAAGAATGGAATGGGTTGATGAAGGCATGGAGCAAGTTGCAATTGATATGACAACTTGGGGGTTTGGTACTTGTGATGTAGCATTGACATTACTCTCATACAAGGGGTTAGAATAGGTAGATATGGGGTAAGTGTTAAGAACACTTATATTTGGTTGTGATTAGCTCATGGAAGAAGACATACCATATTCATAAATAAAATTATGATGTCCTTGGGTGAGGCTGGTGGTAGCCAGTTTGGGTTCTTCAAAACCCTCTTGGCTAAGGGGCTCTAAGACATAGTTGGAAGACTTGTAGATGGCCTTCACTTTGTCCATGTCTATGTGGGTGGTGGCTTTCTCCACATTGTGTGGAAGGGATCCTACTTGAGGTAGGGATGGAAATGGTGATCCAGACGAAGTAGTCTGAACCATACTGGATAGGTTGGCTATCAAAGTAGAAGGAGAATGGGAAATTTTTTACATTAAACCACTTTGATTTATTACTTTCTTTTGTTGTCTCGTTAGCACCATAAAGTAGTTAAACCAAAGATTCTAATTTTATCAAGATCACACAAACTAAAAATTTTTTCGTAATTTAAAGTAAGGAAAACAATCAATCCTAGGTTTCACCATGTGTGGCTTACCTCGTTCATTAATTATTTTCTTTCATTAATGTGAGATTCTTTTTAGAATTGTTGGCTTGTGTGTTTTGATGTAACTTAATCTTGTTTAAATAAAACAAAGGTAAAAACTAAGGTTGTTGGGGTAATGAAATTCTTGTTGGTAATGACCTCCAAAATGTTTGCTCGGGGGTAATCCTATGGTTTCTAGGGTAGAGGTTGGTGGATGAAAATCACTGCCACCATCACCAAATCTCATGAAATGGCTGGTGATGAAATCCAACCACTATTGTTAAAAATATGAATCGTGCAAGTGTGTGTGATTAATTTTATTAGATTTCTTGTTCTCTATGGTGTGCAAACAATATTAAATATTACCAATTTTACTGATCTAAATTAGAAGCCAACACAAAGATGCAAATTTCATCTAAAGAGCACAGAGTACACCCTTAAAATCCCTTGCCTACAAGTGATTAAAATCACAAGAGCAACCGGAGGGTTTGTCCACCTCTCTGCCAAAGGGGTCAGCCTAGGGTAGGATTCCTTTATACATCAAGATGTTGTTCCTATTTAGATATGCAAAATTAAAGTGATATTTAACTCTAAAATATGAAATCTAGGATGCTTTTCTATTTCATATGCACTAAAAAATGTAAACAATCACCTGGGTCTACAACTTTAGAACAAGAAATAGATTTTATGTAATTAAATGCACACAAACCCTAAATGTAATTTTCTATGGATTCTTTCCTAGATTACTTAGTTTAAAGTTATTTTTATAACCAAAAACATAAAAAAACTACAAAAAAATATAGAATATGTAAATCACGAAGTGACAACTGGGTTTATGGGACTTACTTGGAAGCCTTAGATCTACTTCAAATAACTGCTAGGTGTGGTTGGGTGCCTGTGTAGGTGCAACAAGGAACCTGTGTAGGTGTAGCAGAGCACTTGTGGTTGTCTATAGTCATCGTCGAATGCCTGTGTAATCTCTAAAAGTGTTGCATAATGCTTCAGAAACCCTAGCAATGATATCAACAACTTTTGCGCTTCTAAAAATCATGTAAAAAATAGAAATACAATCAAGTTAGCAAGGTAGATCAATTTAAATAATGAAACCCTTATGGGGTCCCACCGTGATTTCCATTTGTGAAGACAAAAACATGACACTTAAACAATAAAGAAAGAAAATAACCCAAAGAAACACAAGATTGCATAAATAGATAATTTTATTTAATAAACGGGGGGGAGCTAATAAACTCCTTTTGATACAATTTGTACTCAGTGAGTATTTGATACAAATATGTACAAGATGCTAGGGTTATCCGAAACCCTAGCTACAATAATGAAGTGTCTTCAACGTGCTTCACTCCCAACATAATGAGTGGGATTTTGAGATATCCGATGTTGGGCCACTCTAGCTTCAACAACTATCCAATGTTGAATGAGAACCTATAGATCTGCATACACACAAACAAACAAGGGTATTAGTAATACTTGTGAGGGCTCCACAAAGTGAGACCCTTAGTTACCAATAAAACCCTAGCTATTAATGAATAAAATGGCATACAAAAATCTATAGATTATACAATGAAATAAAACCAATGGGGATTTACCTTGCTATTTATCGATGTTTTATTGCAGATACATGGATGTGATGCCCTAAAATATTAGTAGAAGTGGCACAATAGGTCTATGGGGTGTTTTATGATGACGATAGTCTCGAGTGTACACCTGGTGATTATGGTAGGGTCTGGTGCGCACCTATGAGATTACGATAGGCTTTGGTGTGTACCTATAGGATATAGTAGGCTCTAGAGAGAACTTGTGGGATACAATAGATCTAGTGAGTGCTTGGGAGACTCTACAGTGAGCTTTGCAAGCTCAGGAGGGTGCCTGTGGGTAAGGGTATATCTACAAAAGCAGATCGCCTAGGACACGATGAATGTGATGGATGGATGGGGACTACGAAGGTGATGGAGAATGGATGTGGGGACATCTAGAATAGTTGAAGTCCTATGGATAGCTAGGGATTTGGATTTTCAGGGCTCTATCACTTTCTGCTTCACTAGGGCTTCACCAATGACTTCTTCAACATATACATTCCAATATCAAGTTTCTTGGGTTTGAGCATTTGCAAATGCCCTTACTTATAATCCAACCTAGGTTTTTAGCCTTACACTTTTAATCGTGTGTCTAAGATTAAATCAGATCCTAAGGTTAACATTAATTTTTATATTTGGCATGGATTAATGAAGATGGATGGTGGATATTAGATTGGATCGGATGACTGTGGTTAATTGGGTTTATAAATACATATTTTATAATAAATATATTATAATATAATATAAAATATTATATTAAATATAAAATAATATAAAATAATATTAAAATAAGCCCAATTGGGTCAGGAAATTGTGGTAAAGGGCTAAAGTGGGCCTTTTGAAGGAGATAAGGACTAAAAGTGTCTAAATGAATGGTGGGAAGGGTGCATGGTGGACAAGTGGGTGGTGGGATGGTTAGGATGGAGGATTAGTGGCTATAATTTGGTGTCTACACTATCATAGGGAGGGAGAATGGCAATTTGATCATGATTTCCCTCCAATGGTTGCCAAAATATTAGATTGATTTCATCATATTGTCTTACATTAAGTAAATAAATCAATAAGGTCATCTTTCTAAAATTTAGGGTGAATCGCTCCAGGAATTGGTCCACAAGTTTCTCAAAATTATAAATACTTTGATGCAGTAGGTGGTTGTACCAATATAGGGAATCTCCCCCAAATTTATGAGGAAAAATGTGAAGCATGAGTGCATCATTATTCTTAATCCTACAGTATGCATTGATGAATCTAGTTACATGCTCATGGGGGTCTTCATCCCCCTTGAATTTGTCAAAATTTGGCACCTAAAAATTTATCATATAGGGTGGTGATACAACCAAAGCATGAGTCAAGGGATTGAGTAGCTGCCTCAAGATGGGTTTTTGGTATTGCATACCTGACATCTACATGGCAAGGCTATCAATTTGACTCTATAATAATTGGAACTTAGGATCCTATAAAGGTTTAAAATCCTAATTTCCTTGCTATTTTTGGTATTACTATGCACCATTGGTAGGGTTGGTATGATCTAATGTGTTAGGATGGAATAGATTATGGTAAGGTGGTTGATGAGGGATTTGATGGTAATGAGGTGATGGGAGCATGATAGCATATTGACTTGAAGGGTTAGCATACATGTGATAAGGTGGGTTAGTGGCCATGGTGGTTCAGGGACACAATGCCCAAGATGGATCTTGAGTGAAGAAGGTGTGTGGTTGAGATGTGGAGGGTTGATTTTGATTGATTTTTTGTGATTACTAATGTGTGTTAGGATTAATTTTACGGTTAGAATTATCCAGGATTATTTATTGTAATTGTAGTAAGGCTTGTTGTATAGCAATTATAGAGGAGCATGGTACGGTTGTGCAAGTGGTATATGATGAGGATATTCGGGTGGCAACCATATTAGTAGATGTTGGTAGAGGGTAAGTGGCAAAAGACATTACAGCTAAAGGGGGGATGTTATAATGCATGGGGGCTATAGGTTTAGTTGATGGTATGGATACTGGGATCTATGAAGCAATGCTAACCAATGATTCATAGAGGTGGTTGGTGCAAATGACATTGTAGTTTGGTAATATGATGTTTTGTGGTTAGATTATGATGGATGGTTATGGGCTATGGTGGTAGTAGTCATTTCAAAATGTGGATTCATGAAGGTTTGGTTGGACTAATCTGGCTGTGAGAAGGTGGTTTCCTAATGAAATTATAGAATGGTATGAGGTGTAATGGTGAGTGGAGGCAACGATGGGAAAACTAGACCACTACATTCAGGTACAACCTAACAACATCCATGTTCACAAGTGTAATATGACCATATATCGATGTATGTGGCTCACTCTTAGGTGTCTCAGGGATGGTAGTATGAGTAGCCTTCTGCATGATATCTACATGTAAAATGGGGGCACCATTGGAGGGTCCAAAATTCATGTTCAGGTATATAGTAGGGTCTACACTAACTTGCCCTAACACTAAAGTGTTAGTGGCCTGACAGGATTGATATGGATCCATGGGAGAAGACAACTAAATCTGAACTAGTGTTAACCTTTTAGCTTGACCATGGGTTTTTACCATACACTAAAGTTGAGATGAGGTGTAAAATGTAAATGTATGTGTGATGGGAGTACAAAGAAATATAACACTCAAATAAAACAAAAAAACAACATTTTTGGTTCCTAAGTTTGTGAAAAGTTTGTTTTTTTGTGGTTTCCTTTTTTTAAGGGGTTTTTTCTTTTGATTTTTTTGAATTTTTTGATAAAAATAAAAAGTGATGTGCAAATTTATTGCCCTAAAATGAGTGTATAGATATCACCTAGACACTCTTACACACTAACTTGGTGATGAAGTATGAGTTATGAAACCCACTAGGACTTGGAGATGAAACCCAAATATAATTAGGGAGCATAGGTCCTACCAGTCCTCACCCAGTCCACCGTGGGCAGTGATAAACCCTTTGAAGAGGAATGTGTTCTATTTTCCATGGATAAGATGTTTCTTGGAGCTGGCCTTGGCCAAGTAATAGGGTAAAATATGTTGGGGTTGGTGATGAAGTCCAACCTTATCCAATGTTCATGTGAGTGTGTGATGGCTTTGTTTGTTATTGTGTAATGCAAAACTAACATACAATTCTATTTGTTGCCTAATACATAAAGTAATAAAACACACAGTAGAAGATAGAAAATAGATCAAGGGCTAAAATAGCTAATTTTGAGCAAGATATGACAAGATTCTATTATCAGGACCAACTGTCGGTGGGTAGTTAGTTTTGTTAAATTGCATTTACATGGTTCACCAACCGTGCACGTGCATTTGGGAAATCCCAACCATGGATGTAAAATTTTTACTAAGTAATATAATGAAAGGAAATATAGTCCCAAAAACCTAAATATACCTAGATTATTTCTAACTAGGCTATGCACATACTCTACTAACTGATCTAAAAATGTAGATTTATTGATTTCTTTTTTTTTAATATTATATGTGCCTAGTGTATGACCTAGATGCAAATAATGGCAAACAATGTTGAGACTCTTAATCTAACCTAAATGCAATTCTAAAGCTAAAATAGAGAAAGGAGGATCCATATGTATAGAAATATTATCCTTTTACTGCTTCTTCTAATACTTTTCACCACCAATCTATGGTTCCATAGTGCTCCAACCATCGATACATGGTTCCATATAAATTCAACCATAGGTGTATGGCTCCTCATATATATAACCATGCTCTCACAATTTCTTAGGCATAAGGCCGAACAAAAACAAGCTCTAGATCCATCAGTTTTGATTTTTAATATTCGTGTGCTCGAACTCCAAAAAGTTGTAACCATCAAAAACATAGATCAGTAATCAAATATAAGCAAGGTAAAAATAAATACAACCCTTAGGGGGTCCCACTATGATCATTATTATTTAAGAAAATAAAGACAACACCAATAAAATAACAATGAAGACACAATTGAATGCAATGGAACAATTTATGTATTAAATTTATATTAAAATATACAGGAGCCTTGGCCTCCTTTTATTTTACAATGATTTTTTCCAAAGTATGAGGGGTCAAATTACAATTCTTTCTTGCTTCATGATGTTACAAATGGGTCCAAAGAAGTAGAGCCTCTCTAGTGTATCAATAAAATGGGTGTCTTTGGTCTTCTCTTCTACAACTAGATTTGGGAGTAGGCTTGTCTATTTGTTGGTGGACCACTCACTACTACAACAACCTTCAATATACCTACAACCTACACATACATGAAATGCAAACAAAGAGGGATTCAGTAGCACCTGTTGATCTGAATAGGAATAGCTACTATAAAACCCTAACTATGAATACCTATAAAACTGAAGTGTGATATGCAGGAAACAAATAATAAACACTAACTAGATGCCTCATTGAAATCAAATTTATTGATTTGTTTTGTCATGATTTTATGAACTTATGAAGCCGTGGATGTGTATTTTGGACTAGTAATCCATGAACAAGCAATGGGGAAACCACACAAGGGTGGTTTTGATTGTGTAACCAGGGATGGATGGTTTTTTTTGAGTGGCTAAATTCTCCAAAAGATGACTCCAAGCTTCAGATATCAAGTTTTCTCATGATGTGTGCAAACTCCTGGTGCTATTTTGGTATCCTAATTGTACATATTGTTAGCCTCATTTTTTTATGGGTGAAGGTGCCTTTATAGGCTCCTTGGGATTTTAGAGGAAAATGGGAGGTGGTAAGCTAGGATTGCCAAGTGGAAATCCAAGGGTACCATATGGAGGGGGTAGTTAGAGTGAGTTACCCAAGGTGTCTCACTTAACTAGGATGATGTGGCTACAAGTGAAGTGAGGTGTGAGGGTTATCCCATGTGAAGGGATAAAGGGGACAAGGGTGTGTGAGATATGGAAATGGATTTTGGTGAGGTGGCTAGGACAAATGTATAGTGGGTAGGCTAGGTATCCTAGGCTAATTTTCTAGATTTAATAAATCTAGAATGTAGGATAATGCAGAGGATTCTATACAACTAAATCTAAACTTAGTTATATAATTTTTTCATGCAAAGTTTGGTGTGGGGTGCCATATGTGATTTTGTGTATGTCTATGTTTTTGTGTCTACATAAGGATAGGAGAAATATGGGGAAATAAGGTTGATTATGTTTTTATTGTGGTTGATGTGCCACTATTTTTGTATTTTAATGTTTTGGAAAAATGGTCATGATAATATATATGATGACATATGTAAATGTATATATGTCATAGTCTGTGGGCATTGATAATGATGTTTTCATGTTCTTGATATATACATATAGAGTATGAATAACATAATTTGCCTTTATTGTGATAAAGATTTTGATGTGTGTGGCTTAGTAGATGGTATAGACTCATAACTGCATATTTAATTACTTTTTGAAAAATTGTGTACATGAATTTTACAAGTGAAAATAGTTTAATCAAATGAATGGTGCAATTTATGATGGATAATCTTGATAAGAAGGCAAAGGGCACAACCAAACATGCAAGTGAATTGATTGAGAGCAAGAAAAAAGGTATGGGTGGGTGTGTGCAATACAATGGGGTATGAATAAAAGGGGTATGTGGTAAGAAATAAGTGCTTCATAAAAAGGGGTGGGGAGGTGCACGATGTGTGAGATCATAAAGGTGGGATGTGTGGAAAGAGGTGATAGGGTATAAATAATGGTGGGGAACCATGTGGTCATGAGTGGTAAAGATCTAGATCTTGATCATGTCTTGATTGTAGCCATTAATTAATCTTTGTGGTTGAATAGATATCAGCCTATTCTCACATTTGAAGCAAGTCATTATTGGTCCTTATTTGCTTCTATGCTTCTAGGGGTAAGCCTCATTACATTTTTTTTATTTATTATATATGTTGTATCCCCGATAGCATTTGTGGTTGTCACTTTTTTTTGTGGGATGATCTATCGATACATACTCTATGAAGGAAATGTGTGCATTTAGAGGATTGAATACTTGTCCTAGTGTTTTGACAAGCAAGATATTTTTTTAAAAGACAAGTTTTCCCAATAAAAAATTGTGTGCTTGCAGGTGGCTTGGATATTTTTTCTAGTGAAGGGCTCGATAACCATTATGTAGGATATCTTTACAAGAGAATATTTAATCATATGGAGGTCTCTATGTCTTAGGCAAGATATTCATTTTCCTTGGGAGCATTAGGAGAGTATTCAGAGACACAATTAGTGTTCGACCTTCTTGAAGGGTTTCTAGATAGAATTTTTGCACTTAATGTCTTGGCATCATAAAAAGCATAGTTTACTCAATCCTTGAGGGTGTGGATATCGATTAGGGTTAGAGGAAAATCTTCAACATTCTAGATTTCATATAGAATTAGTTTAGATGAACCTCTATATTTTCCTATCATTATTTCTTATTCTGCAAAGGGGTTTATTCTAATTCATCTCATGAATTAGTATTTTCATCAATGGAGCAGACCAAAAGTAATTTCCTTATGTAAAAAGTTAATCCAGTATAACTCCATTGGTTTTGTAGGTGTGCTAATTCTTGATTGGAATATTTATTGTTATGATTTAAATTGCCCAGGACTTAAGCCAAATCTGATATCATGTAGATTTGTCCTTCAATTTGATAAAATATTCCTTCTAGTACTCCAACAGAGTCAACAGATTAATTATGCTAAGCAAGCCATGGATAATTTTGATTGGAGACTCATTCCTAACTTTTTGTTTTATAGGTTTATTATCGACAAACAAGTCACATGGTTGGCTAGTGGCTTGAGGCATGAGTTAGACACCAAGGTGATGAACCACTATTACTATTATATGTAACAAGTCATTTATTTGTCTTATTTTAACGATTTCAAATGGATAAATAATATAAGTTTTGGTCAAAAATTGGGATTGAAAACTTATCAATGCACTTGGGAAGACTTAGTAGTGCCAAATAATTCTGAGTTGGATAGTGAGTATATGTTTTAGAGGGTGAATCTGATCATATGTGCATTCATTTTTATTAATATATACATGTTGATTTGTGTTGTATTGTTGATTTGGTATGAATAAGATGTATGTTATTTATGATGGATGTGATATGATAATGGTCATTCAATTGATATTGTTGACCCTATGAATGAAAATATATGCATTTTGAAACTTTTAATGGATATGTGTAATCAAATAATTTTTTAACATGTGCATTTGACATATACAATCACGTATGGTTGAATTAATAACATAGTGATAGTCACATGTGATATATGAATAGATAATGATATTAGGAATACAAAATATGTACGGTAATTCAAATCTAAACTTGATGTGTATGGAAGGAATTATGATGATTCTTGAGTAACTAACTTAAAATTAATGTATATTTATCATGTTGACATCCAAGTTGTATAACTAAGCATGATGTGTGTTTTTTACTTCTACTAAGGTGTTTCAAATAATAGAAGGGATTTCTTGAGAGTCAAACATCTGAGTTTAATCATTAAATATATCTATTAGTCAAATGATATTCTACTAAAACCTAAATCATACTGACTAAGGTTGAGCCTATCATGAATCCGTGTGTGTATAAAGTGATCAGTTCATTTATCCATTTTGAGTTAGATTGGATAACCAATTGTAAACTTAGCCTATTAAGCTAGCTCATACATAAGCACATATTGGTCTGTACAAAAGAAGGTTTCTAATGTGATAGATATGTGACCACTTGTAAGGCACACTCCACTACCAGTTAAGCATATATTTCCTTGATGGATATTAACCCCATGATTTATAAATCTAAGGAGTTCAAGGATTCAAGCCTTTTTTGATGGTGCTCTTTTTATTTGCTTTTTTTTTTGTAGCTTGTCCTTTTGTCAAACCTCAAGGTTTGTATCATGAAAATGATAGGATGAATAGGGAAAACCTTTCACTTTGTGGCCAGTGTACACAAGGTGTTATCTTCCCTAGACTCAAAATTTTATTTAATGTGCACATGTGTTTTACCCATGATGTAACTCTAGTCATCTAGAGAAGGTCTAAAATTACTTAAAAATCCAATAACATTTGATAAAGTTGGATGTGATCAACTCAAATGCTTGAAAAACAGAAAATACATCCATCACTAAGCATGACATCACAGTAGTTGTGATAACTAGCATATGATGGTGTATGTAGTGAAATATTCCTATGTACAAGAAAATAAACATAATGATGTGAGAATGCAAACACTGGTGAAATGCATGACAATGTGATGTTTATTTATAAGGACATATGTGACAAAACTTGTCATTGATTAAGTGAACCAAGCATGATTGGTTAATGCATATTCACATATCCAAAAAGGAAGATAAAAATATCACAAGAGTCTCATGAAATGATATATGCATGGTATGTGGTGAATTATGCAATTGTGAATGTTTAGCGATATCAACATGAGTGATTTGTTAAAATATTAGAAGGAAGAAGAAGAAGAAAAATATGCAAAGAGAAAGAAGGAGAAGAAATAAGAGAAGAAGAAACATATCCTAGGTATGTAGCCACTCTAAGCATGACCATACAAGAAGAAATAAAAATAAAAGGAGAAGAAACCTATCCCAGGTATGTAGCCACTCTAGGTGTGACCATACAACAAGAATAGAAAGAAAAATAAATAAGAGTGATTATGGAGAGAAGAAAAATGAGAAACCTACCCCAGGTATGTAGCTGCTCTAAGATGACCATACGATATGGATAGGAAGAAGAAGAAAAAGGGGTGATGATAGAGAAATATGGTCAAAAAAATATGATGTGGTGTGATGAAGTGGTTATTTTTATATTTTTTGTCATTTTTGTTATTTTTGGTAGATAATGTACAAGAATTTGTAAGCCTCAATTTGGTAGAAGGGTTGGAGCTGATGTGAGGAGGAGCGGTATTGGCATACCCAAGAATGAGATTGATTAGATGAGAAGGGGTATTGGCACTATAGCACCCTAAAATTGGCATAGTTAAACCCTTAGTAAAAAGATAAAAATTTGAATTTTAACCCCAAAACCGCTCGTTAACCGTTCGTCACCTGCTCCCCTTGTTTTCTGCACCATTTTTAGGATTTTTTTTACCATTGGACGATATCGTCGAAAATCAGATGAAATTTTCCCAGATCTGACGAATTCATCTCGAAGAGAACGTCCAGACGATTTTGTCCCAAAATCAAATTTTCATAATTAGATTTTGTTCAATAGCTTCTCTAACTTGGGCAGAAAGCGTGTCTGCACGGTTAGAGTCTCCCCCATTGGAGATCTCTCAAATTGGGGTGATCTCCAACCTCCTAACCTCTCCCTAATCCTATATAAACTGGGATTTTCTCAATATACCCCCCTAGCTGACTGATTTCCCTACAACTTTAGTTTCTCATGCATTAAAACACCTTCATACTATTGTCGCATTGTATATTTCTAGTTTTTCTTGTAGGTATTTTATTGTTTTTCAGTTGGAGAAAGCTCAGATCGTCATAGACAATTCTAGAAGATTTTGGACGATCTTGTCACAAATCGACGATGATATCATACGATTGGAGGTGATCTCGACTGCAGTCCAGATTAGGGGCAATCAAAGCCCGAAGTTTGCATTTTTTTATCTTCTCTCTTCATTTCTTTATGCATTAGCTTATTTTATTCTATTTTTGCATCCTGGAGTTCACCTCATTTAGCATAGATGCATGATAAAGTTAAAATAAATTATTAAATTAATGCATTTCCTTTAATTGCTATCTAGATTTATCATTTAGGCAAGTTTATTGTCATTTCTATCATTTCCCCTTGCTTTTGCAATTGTATTTTTGGTCTTTGGTATCTGTTTCTATGATTGTAGGTTTCTGATGAATTCGTCTAACGAATTCATCAGATCGACGATGATCTCGTTTGATCTCAAATGACCGATTGTGATTTGAGACGATTATGTGCAATTGCAGATGATTATGTAAGATTTGAGATGATCTAGACCTCTACAAACCTTATACTCTTCATCAGACATCCGAAATTAGGTACAATCTATCTTATTTAGCACACTTTTCATGTTTAACACTTATTCATGTTTTTTGTATCCATATAAACCAGCATTGGCATATAGAATAGCTTAGATTCACCTTGGCAAAACCTAGGAATTGAATGATTAAAGTACAAAATAAACACATCAAACCTACTCTCAACCTAGGCATGGAAACTTCCACTCAAAAGTTTCCTGGTGAACCCACCATCCATCAAAAATTCACCCTTATACCCTTCCCCGAGAGGTGCGACCTTCACAAGGCCTCTCAGTCCGACGTATTGTACCATCCTTCTCGCATCCCCCTTATGGGCACGGATCCTATAGCTTGAAGGTAAGGATGCAAAAAATTTGGAGCGATACATTTTGGTGAACCCGACATGAAAACTAAAACCTTTTGAAAACAATCCAAAAAATTAAAAATAAAAATAAATGCATTTAGAATCATCAAACAAACAAGTAAGATTGCATATCATATTTAGATGGTAGATTATAATAAAAGATGAGTTGTCACCATTAATGTTGAAAATCAATTAGCAACCATAGAGATTACTTCTATGCTTAGAGTACCTCAAACAAATAAGGTTCAACCTTTGTGGGACGAACTTGATAGGAGATTGGGTATCATTGGATCTAGATCAACTAAACTTAGGAAAATCAAGAGGTTTTTCCTAGATAGAATCCTGGATCCTGATCAGGTGACTTTGTACCATGAGCTTCAAAGAGCTTGCCATAGGTGGTTAGCTAATAAAAGAGCACTTGTGTCTTCCAATTTGTACACCTTTGAGGAATACCTTGAGAATGCAGTTGTAGTACATAAATTTCTATCTCATATAGAGGATCAAGAGGTCATTATTACGAATAGAAAGAGATGAAATAGAGTTCCTAGAACTGTGTTATATCGAGAGTATTGCCATGAACTTTATTTCTACAGGCCAGAGTCTAAAATAGATAATATCACCATAGCACACTTTGTCAAATTCTTGAAAAACCATTTCCAATTTGAATAGGAGCATTTCATGACTCCTGATGAACTTGATCATATTAATGATATCCATAAACTATTTATAGAAAATTAATATATTCTTTTATTATTATTATTTCTTGCATTTAGTATGATGTTTGTTGTCTTTATAATATTATTATAAAAACTTAAAAAAAAAAAAAACAAAAATTAAAACGTTTTCTTTTAAGTATTATAGTAGGTATATAATTAAAATATATACCTCCCAAACTTGTCGCAAATATATATATATATCAATATATATTTGCTGAAATCTAAGTTTAAGCGTAATGACTAGACTTAGGAATGGAAAACAGACTGAAGTAGAAGAAGATTGGTTAGGAAAACCATCAAATAACCCAGATGTCCTTCCTGAAGACCCAATTCAAGAAGAAGGAACCCTAGACCAACAAGAAGAAGAGTTTGCTGAAGTAAATGAACAAAGAGAAACTGTTAGAGAGGAAGGATCCTCATCCCCTAAAATGTCTTCGGGAGGAGCTGTTACTTTTGAGAACATGGAACATTTCTAAAAGTTCCTCAATACTAATATTGGCACTCTTAATAGATCAGTCCATATGGATAAGGATCAAATTAGTGACACTCAAGCAACCCTAGAAGACATATATCATACATGCACTAATCCCTTGTCCTTCGTTGATCAAGAAAGTGATCAAGCTAGACCATCCAATTTGGATATGGTCACTATAATCCAGAAAATGAAACAACAATAGGTTACCCAACCACCTAGAGTGCCTGTTACCAAGCCTAGAGTTATTCCCACACAAAATAAACCTTCATTTACTGCTCTATTTTTCCAATTTATTGATCAACATACCTCAAATCAACAAAATCCCAAAACAAAACTGAACACCAATTTCCAACAATCTGGGATACAATATAATGCTACTACAAATCTTCTTCATAATACTCTCCCTACCAACCATTTGCATAATAGCAATATAGCATCTAATCCTTATGTTATGCCATCATATGCTCATAAATCCCATACTCATGTACCACCGAACCAATATGGTGGACAAACTAGTAATATGGAAGCCATGGTGAAACAGTTAGTCTCCCGCATGGACCAGATAGATCCCTACCGTCCCTCATACAACTATCGAGAGATGTGTAGTCAGCCTTTAGATCCTATAGTTGTAGCACAGCCATATCCTAAACACTTTCCTATGCCTGTCCTACCTATATACAAAGGAACCGAAGATCCCATAGAGCATCTTCATATGTTTAGGATAGCATGTCATGATATATCACATGATGACTTGTTATTACTAAAAATGTTCTCAAAAATTTGAGGAGGAATGGCATTGGAGTGGTATTATAAATTACCCACTCATTGTTTGAGGAATTTCAAAGAAACAGTCGAGTATTTTGTTCATCAATTTAGTGCCTACATCGAAAGGCACGTAACCATTAAATATTTGTACAACTTAAAACAAGACAAAGATGAATGTTTTGTTGATTTCCTAGCTCTATGGAGGCAGTTGATAGGAAAATTACAATTTGTGTTACCTTATCGAGAAATTTTGGATATCTTTATCAATAATTTACAAGAACAACTATCCTATGAGTTATCAACTGCTACCTTGACCACCTTCGATCAAGCTATAGAATTAGCTCGAAGAGTGGAAGATGCTCTCATTAGGAGAGGTCAGCTTAAAAATAAATATGATGAGAAAACATCCAGAAATCAATATAAAAATAAACAAGTTGTGGGTGATGGAGTCACTGATAGTAGAAATATTGCTACTGTTAATGCTGTGAAGACAACGGAGAAGTTTATACTAAAACCTCCTGATAAACCACCTCGATAATTTACTAGGTTAAATCAACCTCTATCAACCATTCTCCCATAATTATTAGAATGAGGTTTGATCCAATTACCAAATATCCGGGAACCTGATCCAACTATACCCGGATATAGAGCTGATTTACACTATGATTTCCATAGAGGACCTAGACATGCTACCAACTCTTGTAAAATATTAAAACATAAAATACAAGACTTAATTGATAACAATGAGATGGAGGTGCAAGCATTTCAACCTAAACAAAATCCTCCTAATAATGCTCAAAATAACATCCCCCAAAATCAGAATCAGAATGCCAATCAATCATTAGAAATATTTCAACATCCTCTACCAAAGCATGGTAAAGAGGTGGCTAATCAAATTGAGCATCATAATGTTCCCCCTCCTACCCTATATGTAGGGACTATTAGTGGGCATTCACCTACTCATGATCTACAAATATTTGACACAACTTTATCCATGGTTACGACCAGACCTCTATATAATATTTGAACACCTGATCTTAGTGATACAGAATATGAGACTGAAAGTGACATAGAAATCACCTCAAATCAGTCGAATAGTTCTGAAGATGAATCAGATGCCATTCAACCTATCACAAATTCTATGGTTCCGAAAGAACCATTTCCAAGAAGAGTCACTACTAGACCATCTTCTCACAAATCACTTTCTAATAAATAAGCCATAAACGCTAGAACAAGACCCATTCATCATCCACAAAATAATATTGTAGGTACCATCAGAGCTGTTACTCGACAACAGGCTCAAAATTCTCAACAAGATCAAACTCATAATGATGGATCAGCTCCATTTTTTTTAAAGTTCCTAATAAATGGAATCATGTGGCTAATGTTCAACCTAAACATCCTTATAATATCAATGAAAAATTATCAAATACTACAACTAGAATTTCCCTTTTGGACCTTTTAAAATCTTCTCCTACCCATAGGGATGAATTAATGTTCACATTAAGCCAAATTATGGTACCATAAAATATTCAACCTAAAGCCATGGCCAATACTATCATACCTTGAGAAGTCGATTGTATTGACTTTCGAGATAGATATATACCACAACATAGTTTACATAAGGATAACCCCTTATATATTACTGCCCTAATTCGAGATGTAGCAGTTAAACGAGTCTTGATTGATAATGGTTCATCTTTAAACATTTGCACTTTTGACTTCTACCAAATATTTGGGTTTAGAAGTGACGAAATGAAAAGAACTGATATGATCATAAAAGCCTTCAATGACAAAACACAAGAAACATGTGGAGTTATTAATATCCCATTGCAAGTTGGTCCAAGAACCTTAGACATGACCGTGTTTATTATACATTGCCCTACATCATACAATATACTCTTGGGTCACCCTTGGATCAACGCGATGTGAGCTGTTCCCTCAACTTTACATCAGTGTGTTAAATTCAAATTTAAAAATCAGTTGGTTACCATTCATGGTGATCCCAGACCCTTTGATATGTGTGCTTTTGCAGAACCTGTTGGAGTTCAATTTTTCCCTGATCTGTTATCCACACATCCTAATTCTCATCATCCATCTAAACATGTGAAACACACACCCATAACATCATCTACTTTTTCTCCATAAACTCCACCTCTAAATATAGTTCAACCATATTTCGAACAAACCACATTAGGACCTCAAAAAGATCCTAAACCCACAACCAATGCTTCTTGTTTTACTCCTATAAATTCCATACCTATAGACCCGTCCATCGACATCTCTACAACATCTACACCTACCAGAGGCATATTTTTTGCATTCGAAGATGTAGGAAATGTTCCTTCTACCTCTTACGCTCTTATTGATGAGCTCTTACCTGATTTATCTAAAATTCTTATATCATAAAAAACAAACGCTGCTATGCAAGATTCCCTTATTTTAAATAATTTGCCACCCTCTCCTCATACCTTGGGCCTCCAAAAGCCTATGGGAAGTATTTACCAAGTCGAGAGCTATGCTTTTATTTATAAGTGATATGACTGGGGAAGAATACTTAGAAACATCAAGACTCATTATGATGGATATGCTCGATGTTATTTTGCTAATGAGTATATTAAAGCTAATCCTATAATGCTTAAATTGGGATATAAAGGGAAAGGTTTGGGACCTTCCCAAAATTGTATGAAAGAACCTTTTGAGGTAGAACCATGGCCTACCCGATGTGGTGTGGGCCTATTTCCTAGTAAAGGTCAGCCCTTCCCATTTTAGGATGATGACCATCTCATATCTTACCAAGATTATTTGGATAAACATGATGCTTTGCATTTAATGAATAAGCCATTTACATGTAATATGATATGCATATATTACCCTCAGATGATCTCTGAATCTGACGATGAGTTGGAGGGAGATATCTTCCATGATGTCTCCATTGAGTAATTGTTACATAATGGATTTTATTTCGATGGCTCCATACCTATTATAGCCCAACTTGATGCCACGACTCCTCAAGATGAATTATCTAAGCTAACCTCGAAACAATTACAAGAATTGGGCGTTTCACCTGTCCCACATAATTTTGAGAGAGATCTACACATGGAAGTAGAAAACGTCATAAAAATTAACATTGGAACCGAAGATAATCCTCACATAATCAACATTGGATCAGAATTGAGTCAAGAAAAATAGGATAAATATATTGCATTTCTTAAAGAATATGAAGATGTCTTTACTTGGACATATGAAGATATACCAGGATTAGACCCTTATATAGTTATGCATCATCTAGTAGTCCATCCGGATGCTAAACCTATTAAACAGAAACTTAGAAAAATGCATCCTAAAGTGGCCTTACTAGTCAAAGGGGAATTAGAAAAAATCTTGAAGGTTATTTTTATACAAGCCATTGATTATGCTGAATGGATCTCGAATGTAGTTCCAATAACTAAGAAAGAAGCTACCAAAGTTAGGATGTGCACAAACTTTAGAGATATTAATGTTGCATGCCCTAAAGATGATTTTACTCTTCCTAACATGGATCAGATCATTTTACTATTGGGAGTGGAATGATATCCTTAATTGATGGATTTTCTGGTTATAATCAGATCAGGATAGCTCCTGAAGATCAGGCTAAAATAGCCTTTATTACCCCTTGGGGGACCTTTTGTTGATGCCATTCGATTTGAAGAATGCAGGTGCAACATATCAACGATCCATGACTTATATCTTTCCCGATATGATGCATGATATTCTACATGATTATGTAGACGATATTAAAGCTTGTACCATAAAATAAGATGATCATTTAGATGACTTGAGAAAAGTATTTGATCGGTTAAGGGAATATCTTATCCGACTAAATCTAGCCAAATGTATATTCGGAGTTAAGTCCGATAAATTATTGGGGGTTATATTTTCTTTATGTGGCATTGAAATTGACCCTCTCAAGATCACGGCTATCATTGATATGCTTACACCCATAAATATATCTGAATTATGAAGTCTACAAGGTAAGCTTCAAGCTATTCGTCGCTTCATTGATAAGTTGGCAAACAAAACAAGACCCTTTCTTAAGCTTCTTAAGAAATATGTCTCTTTTCATTGGGATGATGAATGTCAAGAAGCATTTGAACTCCTCAAACAATATCTCCTTAACCCACCTATGCTTTCACCACCTAGACCTGATCGCCCATTTATCTTATACATTTTTGCTTCAGATCTTGCCTTAGGAGCTATGTTAGCTCAACTTGATGATGAGAAAAGAGAGCGTGCTAATTATTACATTAGCCAAACCTTAATTAGTTATGAAACTCGCTACATAGAATTAGAGAAACTATGTCTAGCAGTCATATTTTATACACAAAAACTATTCCATTATATGCTCAGTCAGAAAACGTATGTTATTGCTAAATTTGATCCTTTGCGGTATCTCATGAGTCGACTTATTTATCTGGTCGCACAACAAAGTGGGTTCTTGCGCTAAGCGAGTTTAAACTCACATTTATAGGACAGAATTCTGTTAAGGGTCAAATCATAGTAGATCAATTAGTTGTTGCACCTTTAGAGTCTACCCATCCCCTCATCATTTAGTTTCCTGATGAATGCCTTAAAATAGAGGCAGGGCATCCAGAGCAATGGTACCTATACTTTGACGGAGCCTGATGCATGAGTGGGGCTGGTGTAGGTATTATTTTAATATCTCCGTAGAAACATCTTATACCTTTGTCCTTTAAATTAATGTTTGCTTGTACTAATAACATTTCTGAATATGAGGCTCTCATCCTTGGATTACGAGCTGCCTTGGCAATAAAAATTAAAAATCTATTAGTTTTTGATGATTCTCAACTTGTCATAAATCAAATCAATGATTTTTATCAGACCAGAGATGATAAATTACGTCCATATAAGGCATATGTCTTACAAATATTATCTTTATTTTATCAAGTTACCTTGGAAGCTATTCCTCGAACTAGCAATCGTGCGACTGATGCTATGGCTGTAGCTGCATCTCTTTTGCCCTTGGAGTTAGATGACAAATATGCTACCATCATTATTCATCAACTCTAGGAACCTGCTTCAAATAAATCATGCTTAGAACCTTTGGATGTGTTTCTAATCAACGAAACTACTCCTGAACATTGGTACACTGATACATTTAATTTTCTTCAAAATGGGCCCTTCCTTGAAGGTTGTAATAGCAACCAGCGCTAGTTATTACGTAGACAAGCAAGTCGCTTTGTAATTATTGGTAATACGTTGTATAGAAGATCTTTTGAAGGCATCCTATTGAGATTTTTGAATCTAGAAGAATCTAGATCAGCTTTGAGTTAAGCCCACGATGGATCTTATGGGGGACACTTTAGTGGTAGCGCCATTGCTAAGAAGCTCTTTAGGATAGGATATTTTTGGCCTACCATGGAGAATGATGCACATGATTATGTGCGCAATTACAACAAGTGCCAGAAACATGCTGACCTTTTCCATGCGCCTGCACAAGAGCTATAGGATATTTCATCTTCTTGGCCCTTTTCAAAATGGGGCTTAGACATCATTGGAAAAATCAACCCTGTGTCATCTAATGGACACAAATTCATCATAACCGCCATCGAGTATTTCATGAAGTGGGTTGAAGCTATGCCCTTAGCTTCTTACACTAGAACCCAAGTTTCCAAATTTATTTTTAATCAAATTATTTTTAGGTTCGGAATTCCTACAAATCTCATCTCGAATAATGGAACTTGTTTCAAAAATAAAGATGTCAAGAAATTATGTCAAAAATATAAAATTCAACATCGTTGGTCCACTCCCTATTATCCTCAGGGTAATGGCCAAGCAGAAGCATCTAATAAAACAATAATTAAAATCCTCAAAAGTCTGGTTAATAAATCTGGCCGATATTGGCACATCCAATTATATCCTGCTTTGTGGGCTTATCGAACTAGTGTTCGTACCCCCACGAGAACTTCACCTTTTTTTTTGGTTTATGGCACTGAAGCCATTTTTCCCTTTGAATTAGAAGTTCCTTCTTTGGCTCTACTACTTCAATATACTGAAGTAGGAGATGAATATCGTGCTAGCAAATTTAGTTAGCTGGAAATCCTAGATGAGAAGCGCATCAATGCTTTGGAACATCTTTGTGCCTACCAAAACAAGCTCAAGCGAGCATACCTCAAGAAAGTTCATCATCGATCCTTTGAGATCGGAAAACTTGTCTTAAAAGAAAATCAAAAAAATACTAATGCAACTAAAGACCTTAAAGGTAAATTCGAGCCCAACTGGCTTGGACCATATATCATCACTGCTAAATTTGGATCGGGAGCATACCGATTAGCTACCTTAGATGGTAAAGATATTAAAGAACCTATGAAAATTATGCATCTTAAATGCTATTATGCATAAAATCTGGTCATTTCATCATTGTATATATTGTTATTTTGCATCTTGTTTTCTTTTAGTCATCCATATAAAAATTTCAAAAATAGTAATAGTATTTATTCTTTCAATTCATAAATTAAAATCAAAATATAAAAACTTCAAAATCATCAAAATCTTCAAAAACATATTTTATTTTCACACCTATCAATTCTTGAAGTGTTGTAGTCATATTTTCAATTATTTTGAATAAATTAGCATTTATTTGGAATCCCATACTTTCACACTCACATGAATAAATCTCTTGATTTTATTTGGTATGATTATTAATATCTCTTATATCAAAGTCCATAGTTGAATTAAATAAAGTTTTGAGCATAGAGAACTGATCTTGTTATTTACTTAAATCAAACATTTATTTTCACATTAAAATGATTTCATTGCAAATTTGATATGATGCTACATAGTAGAAATGGTTTCTTGAGCGAAAATTTTCCCCTGCTATCCTATCATGCACATGGTCTAGAATATTTGAGAATTGACAAAAGGACAAGATCACCCCTACCCAGAATAAAAATCCCTTGCTCTATAGCCAATCCGAGCAAGTATCCCTAGCATAGGAAGAAAAAGAAAAGTCAAATAAAATGAGAAAAACAAAAATATCATTTTGTACCATCGCAACAATATTTCAGAATTATCTCAGTTCCAAGCAAAATTACAAAAAAAGGAAGAAGAAAGAAAGCAAAATAGAAAATAAAAAGGCAAAAAGCAATAAAATCCCTTTCCCTACCCCTTGAAAAGAAAATAAGGGTGAATGAGCTTGAATCCCTGGAATTCTCAATTATTCGAAAACTATGAGGTAAGCCCCATAATGGGCGGTTTGTGCCCAACCCGCTTGGCCTTGGGTAATCCCTAGCATGGTGATATTTTTGTCACATTAGTGACCTTATTTTGTATATACCTATGTCGGCTTATGGATTAGCTAGATCTTTATGACCTAACTTACATAGTAGTCTGGTACGGTTACATGCATATAAATCATGGTCAACAAACACTCAGTTGGTTAATTCAAATTACTTGTATCAAATTATCTTGTTCAAAATTGGTGAATGAACCATACAATTGCACACACATTTGTATTTGAGAGATTTTGTATCATTATGATAAATCAAGATCGGTAATGAAACTCACATTTGCACATGAGGGTTCCTTATAAATCTACATTTTGTCTTTGAGATAATTTAAAATATCTCTGCAATTCTTTTCGAATCATTTCATCTTCTTATTTAAGAACATTTGTTCAGCATCAAAACAATTAAATATTTCTTTCCAAAAACCAAAATTTATCTCACATATTCAAAAACCTAGTCATTTTTATATATTATTATTTTCTGTTTATCTCAAAATCAAAAATGAAAGTCTGCAATAAAACTATTATATCAATTTACTTTTGGATTTCGCAATGATGGTATAAGTCTATACCTATAATTCTATGCCTAGCGTAAACCATTGTTCTCATTTTATTTCTCATTCATTTTAATTCATAAAAACATATGGCTTACATCATTATGTTACACAATTGTGCTTTAAAAAGAATGCCGATTTTTCTATTTCATTTCATTATGTCAAAATTCAATTTTGCAATTATGGTATAATTCCTATGGAATTATTCAAAAAATTTATCACACTTAGGAATTTATGCCTAGCAAAAATCATATTTCTTTTAATATCTCATGCATAATATTTTTATGAAAATCTGAAAACAAATCATCACCATCATCATTTTTCATCATCACAACACAAAGTCTTAAGACAGTCTCTTAAGCACTCTTTTACTTTTAGTAATATTTCTATACTAGGATTAGCTTGATGACCTAGCGAGTGGCGACTCCATGTAATGGTCTATAACAGTGACAATGTCCTATGAAATTATTGTTAGAAGTCCCTTTATTTTGCCTCACATCACACCACCAAAACAACCAATTTGTTCACATCATATTATTCCATTTAAATTTTATGGCATGACATAAAATTATAATTTATTTCCAATGACATAATTACATGAATAATCAACCAAACAAATCCAAAATTAAAGCATCATACAACATATACACAAGTCATATCATCAAAATTACCATCTATATATATCAACAAACTCTATACATCATATGAAAAATGGATTGGTATGCCACAATCTATACCCTGGCATACTCAATCCTCTCAAAAAATGTATCTAATCCAGTCTATGGCAGCTAGTCTCAAGAAGCCCTCGATCTCTCAGCCTCATCTCCTCTCCCACCCTGGCATGGAGGAGGTGGTCCCATAGAGGTCCTGGCTATGTCTCAGGTCCTCATCATCGATCATAAGGAAGTCCTTGATGATCCCACCCTGATCGGCTTCGCAATGCCGACTGGCAGCTGTAACCTCTGGCCCTCTAGAACTAGCTGGTAGTATACTCCCTAGTAGAATGTGTTCTGATCCATAGACCACACTAACTCTTGCATGCTCACCCCTCCGCTCTGAGCCCTAATCCATGTAGCCTCATCCTATAGTGTCTGCACCTGAGCCTAGAGGTGGGCATTCTCAACCCGGAGAGCCGCCATCTCGCTACTCTCCCCTACCTTGACACCCTTGCCCTTATCGAGTGATGGTGGCCTCTCCCCCTATTGAGAAGGGAATACCTCCTCCCTCCTCCCTGTCTGCTACAGTCTCTGTGGAGACTATGGCATCCTTTGGCATCTCCCCTGTGGAGACTATTGTTGCTCTCTCCCATTGTGACCCTGCACCACCTCAATAGTAGCCTGGCGCTGCCTCCCCATCCGTCACACAATCTTGTGCATCGAACCCTATGCTCTCATCATCCAAGGGGTGTATATGCCTATGTACCAGACATCATATTCATCAGCAACCCTAGCTTTGTCCCCATCCACTAGCTGGATAGGTGCATCATCCGTGTCCTGGATCTACAATCACTACATATCTGGATCCCCGCTCAGTGTAGTACTATCCCAAATAGTTTGAGAGTACTCATAATCCCTGATATATGGGATCCCCTGCTATAGACCAAACTTTCACAAAACTTGGTCGTAGCAGTGGAGCTCTATCTCTCCCCACTCCATATTCAGCCAACAAAATCTCTTGATGCGAGATAGCTCCTGTTCATCCTCTCCCAACCCTGGATGTTCTCTCCACAACCTCCAAGTGATCTAGTCTAGGATGAGTTCATCTAGCAACCTTCGTGACATCGACAGATCTATCCGCAATTGTGACCCTCTTTGTAGCCACCAATAGAAAACTCGAGGTCTCTCCCGGTCAACCCCTTTCAGTGGGAGTCCTACCGGCCTCTGCACCGCAATGTGCTCCCAACACCAAACCTGTAGCAGCGATGTCAAAACCAGACATTGGCCTCCCTTGTATATGACCCCATGCAAGGTCCTGTACAAGTGACATAGTACAAAGCTGCCCCATGCAAATCTGTACTCGTGGTATCTCATGTCACAAACCACATCTAAAAGGAACCAGGTTAATCTATACCTTCTATGGTGGCACAATAGTAGGCCACCCACTATCCTTGCCAAAAATTGATTCAACCTAGATGCCCTAGACATCTACCTTAGAGACTCAATGTTCACTCTACCCTTCTCTAAGGCGAAGCTAGGGTCTCCGCACAGTCACATCATAGCCTGGCCCTGATTGGTCACAGGAGTCATGAACCATCCCTGTATGGGGATCCTCAAGATCCTCCATAAGTCCTCTAGTGTGGGAGCCATCTCCCCTATCGATAACCAAAAGTAGGATGACCTCGGATACCATCTCTCTGCTAGGGTTGTCAGTATCCCCATGTCTGTCGGTACTTGTGGCATCTCTGTTACATGTTGTAGTTTGACCTGTTCCAATCGGTATCGCTCTGCCTAGTCGAGTGCGGCCACGTCATCTCTCAGCCCCCTGTATTTCCATTTCTAACTCTTTAGTAATCCCCTCTACAAAATAAACAATAAAACAACAAAATTTATTAATAAAACAATTATTAAAATCAATTACATGCAATTCAAACAAGCTTAATTTCATAAAACTGATGATATCATCCACCATTGGACGATATCATCCTAAATTGAGTTAAATCATCCTTTGTAGGATGAAATCATCTTCGATTTATCAACTTGGGGATCGCCCCTATTCCGTCAATTTAATCGATAGACGAAATCGACGATCTAGGGATGATTTCGATGAAATGGGGATGATTTCGTCCCGACGTCGTCGATGGCCTAAAAATGGACGTGATGCCCAAAAATAGTCAAAATTTAAATAAAAAATTACAAAAATCAAATTAAAACATAATTCACTAGGTTTAGATCCTTACTCATAGCCCGCACCAGACCTATATCGATCTATGCGTGGTTTCGACCATTTTGTCTGCAGAGCTCTAAAAATAGTAAAAATGAACAGTAAAAATGAATTAGGGTTTTACCCTTTTTTTCTTAATTTTATTTAAAAACAACAATATTTTAATTTTTCTTTTCCACGCTTTTACCTCAAACATTTGATTTGGGTAAAAACATGAAGGGGGCACCATAGTAAACAGTTGTACGATTCAACCTAGAATCATCATCTATAAAATTCAGTAAATTTTTGCTTTCTCATAAAACGGGAACTCATATTTAATGCATTTTCTTTAGAAAATTCACTAAAGAGAGGGCAAAATGTAGCACCTTAAAATTGGCACAGTTAAACCCTTAGTAAAAAGATAAAAATTTGAATTTTAACCCCAAAACCGCCCGTTACCCGCTCCCCTTGTTTTTCATGCCATTTTTAGGATTTGTTTTGACCATTGGACAATATCATCGACGATTAGATGAAATCGTCCCAGATCTGACGAATTCATCTAGAAGAGAACGTCTAGATGATTTTGTCCCAAAACCAAATTTTCATAATTAGCTTCTATTCAACAGATTCTCTAACTTGGGCAGAAAGCGTATCTACATGGTTAGAGTCTCCCCCATTGGAGATCTCCCAAATTGGGGTGATCTCCAACCTCCAAACCTCTCCCTAATCCTATATAAATTGGTATTTTCTCAATTTATCCCCCTGGCTGACTGATTTCCCTACAACTTTAGTTTCTCATGCATTAAAACACCTTCATACTATTGTCGCATTGTATATTTCAAGTTTTTCTTGTAGGGATTTTACTATTTTTCAGCTGGAGCAAGCTCAGATCGTCGTAGACGATTCTAGATGATTTCGAACGATACTGTCATAGATCGACAACAATCTCATACAATTGGATGTGATATCTACTGTAGTCCATATTAGGGGTAATCAGAGCTTAGATTTTCTTTATCTTATCTCTTCATTTATTTATGCATTATCTTATTTTATTCTATTTCTACATCCTAGAGTTCACATCATTTAGCATATATACATGATAAAGTCAGAATAAATTATTAAATTAATGCATTTCCTTTAATTGCTATCTGGATTTATCATTTAGGAAAGTTTATTGTCATTTCTATCATTTCCCCTTGCTTTTGCAATCGTATTTTTGGTATTTGGTATCTATTTCTATGATTACAGGTTTCTGACGAATTCGTCAGATGAATTCATCAGATCGACGATGATCTCGTCTGATCTCAAATTACCGACTATGATCTGAGACAATTCTATGTGATTTTAAATGATTATGTAAGATTTGAGATGATTTGGACTTCTACAAACCTCAGACTCTTCATCAAACATTCGAAATCAGGTATATTCTATCTCATTTAGCACACTTTCTGTGTTTAACACTTATTTATGTTTTTTGTATCCATATAAATCAGCATTAGCATATAGAATAGCTTAGATTCATATTTGCCAAACCTAGGAATTGAATGATTAAAGTAAAAAATGAACACATCAAACCTACTCTCAACCTAGGCATGGAAACTGCCACTCAAAAGTTTCCTGGTGAACCCACCATCCTTCGAAAATTCACCCTTATACCCCTCCTCGAGAGGCGTGACCTTCACAGGGCCTTTCAGTCTGAGGTATTGTCCCATCCTTCTCGTATCCCCCTTCCGGGAATGGATCCTATAGCCTGAAGGTAAGGATGCAAAAAATTTGGAGCGATATAGGAACCCCCAATTAGGCATGTGAATATGACACCCCCAATCAGTGTGGTGAGGGTTGTGATGGTGAGGCCTCAACTTGTGATCATGGCCTCTAATATTGGGGTAATAAATATCCAAATTTTCTCAAGTTTTTATTGGGAGATGATATGGTATTGTTCAATTGCATATCTTCTTTATTAATTAGAATGTATAATAGTTTCTTGAAGTTGCAACAATTATTAATACCATGCTCTGGTTGTCAGTGGTAAACATAGGATTGATGTTCATTGTATCCTTTTGGTTTAGGCTGATTTGTATTATTGGGTGTAATGTTAGGCAAGATGATTTTCCCTATGTTGTGCAAATTTTGGAAAATATTAACAAATAATTTAAATAGAGGTATTTCCATATGAAGCAAGTTATGGTAATGTTGAGGTTTTATACGAGGTTGGGTATGTGGTGATGGGTGACTGCTAGCCTAGGCTGAAAATAACCCCATTACTGTGGGTGACTGGTTTGTTGAAGTGGAGGTAATGCATGACCTCTTATAATGGATTATGGGTGGATGTGTGAAATCTATAATTTCTCGTAACTCAATATTATGGAGGTGTTCTAATATGTGTTGCATGTCAATGAAAGTAGGCATTGGTGGTGTGGGAATGGGAATGACATAGATGCTATTTATGGTGGGTGTGGATTTATATGGGTAATAATGTGCATATGTATGAGGTGAAGAGGGTGGAAATGGGGGACAATGAGGTTGTGGAATGCCAACAAGTTGGGTAATTAGAAATGGAAATTGAGGATGACTTGATGGGGATAAGTATGGTAGGGAGTGTTATGGTGTGAGTATGGATTGGGTAGAATGTGGTTAAAAGTGATGTGATTGGGGTTAATAGTGAGGATTTTATCAGGTTGTGATGCATATCAAAGGGGTAAAAACAAGTTGGTCAAAATCATGTTGACTATATGGTGTATCGACAATGCATGTGGCTTAGTATTGGTACCTTTTATTGGATGGGTTGGGTCATGTGGACTCAATAGAAGTTGTTGTATAATAGGTGGATGATAAGTAGGGGGAATTAGTGGTTTTTGTGGTTGTTCACATGGGATTTGGAAGGGTATAATGGGAAGTAAAATGGGGAACATACCAATAAAATTAATGTTTTCCTTTGGTTTATCCATGATGGGGATGATGGTGGAAGATGTCTGCTTAGAGATTTTTGAAGTTATGGAGAGGTTGTCAAATGAGGGATCTAACTCATATTCAAATATTTTAGGATAATCCAATTAAACCTTGGATACCTAAAAGAAGGAATGAGGAATATCAATCATAGATTGGATTTCTATAGGGGAGTGCTATTCTAAATTAGTAGTTCCATCCCACTCGTCATCCATGAAGGTGATGTCAAATATTTGAAATTTTTGTTGTGGTATATTTTTATTTTTATAATGATATCCTACACATAATTTATCATTGGGTTGTAGGAAATAAAGAGTTATGGGGGAAAATCATCCCTACTCATGGTGACCTAGACCAAACCTATGCCAATTATATCATTAAAAATAGCATAAGGTGAAGGATGGGTTATATAGGTAGTTGAGGCTCACACAAAAAGTAAGATAAATATATAAATATTATGTTACTGGTAAGAAGGTATTGATGCCTCCATATACAAAGTTTTTTTATTTGTGGGGAACCCCATTAGAATAACATAATCAATGGTTAAAGATGTATTTCTTGGTCGACAAAAATCATGCATTATTTGAATGCTAGGTGGTGTGATGCAAGTGTTATGTGCCATATATTATCCTAGTTCTAGGTTTGTCATAAGTATGAAGACATGTGGTGTATTAGTATATGTTAGATATTTCCAATATTATAAATTTCTCAAGGGTGAAGAAGAAGATGTGGATGCTTGGGACTCGGGTGGAAGGTTGGGTGGTGGAGATAAGATGAGTGTTGGTAGAGTAGTTGCTCTAGGAGGAATATAATAAGTGTAGCTATTGGAATGTTGGGGATGGGATATCCTATAAGTTGTGTAAGAAGAGTATGGGGGAAGTTTGTGTATGGTATCAATGATAGAGAAGGACCTTGTTCTTGTGGAGGTGTGGAATATGATGGGGAATATGTTATTGGAGGTTGTGCAGAATACATGTTATTCTATGTGATAATGTTGGTCATCCCTACAAACCCATGATGCTCAAGATTGGGATTGAATTGATTAATCTAAGGGGTTGTACTTATGACATTAAGGGTGTAGCCTATGTGTGCTATTGTAGGATATTTTGAAAGACAATAAAATTTTTATTAGGGGGATCCAAGGGATTATCAACTCTAATAGCCCCATGATCGATTAGATCTTCGATAATGTATCAAAAGCACTAAAAATTATTAATATCATGCCCTTGTAAATTATCATAGTCATAGTAAGCATGGTAATTGTAACCTAGTGGTTTAGGTATGGTGGGGTCTTCTGATTTGACTTGAGGTAAGGTGAGATGATCGATGTCATAAATAAGTTGGAATATGTTCATCAGAGGTTTATTCAAAGGATTCCATGTGTGGGGTGGATGATCAATAAGGTGTTGGACACACTAGTAAGGAGGTGGATGTAGCACAAGGGATATCATTCCTAGAAGGGGAGATGATTTGAAAGGTTTGGAAATGGATTCCAAGGTTTTGAAACAACTTTTACCCAAATCGTACAAGTGTACAATTTTCCTTGAGTAATCTACAACTTTCACAAAACTACTTGTATGGTCACAAAATCATACAGTTTTATGATCCAAATTGTACAACAAGCTAGCATGTATGATTTTCCATGTGGTCAATTTTTTGAAAGTCATTTTGTAACTTAAATCAATCAATTTTGTAATTGATTTCTCTAGAATCCTTTTTTTCTTATTTGGCAAGATCAAACTGCACAATTACACTTCCAAATTGGGCAACAATCATTTGTACAGTTTTGTGGTTAGGATATATGGTTCCACTAAACCCTTTCTAAATACTTCATTCACAAATTTTCCAATTTGCACACTGTTATTCTCCAAGAAATATTTAAGTTATCTTTCTAGTGCAATTGTCAACATAACTCCACAACATGCAAATCCTAATTTATTGCCAATGATTTATTATCATCACCAATATTTCCTAAAATTGTACAACTATCATATTACATTTTTTTATAGCAATAAAGTCATGAAAAATCATTCTAAACTCTCACACCAGGTTTGTAGGATCATCAAGAGTTAATTCCATTGTAATTCCAGCATTCTAACACAACATTTTGGCCATACTTGCACAGAATCCATAATCTACAATAAACAATAACACACACAATGGAATTCACAACAACATAGGATCAAAGAGGTTTGCTTCCATTATTATGGCTGAATGTATACAATTATCAATGACAATCACAATGAACAACTATGAACCTCCATCAATGGACTATTGATGGACATGAATCAACCATAATTTATATACTAACATGAACAACCATCAAAATTGAATTTGCGATCCTTATAATGCTTGCCCAGGCCATTCCAAAGTAGTTCCTAAGATAGCCACCATTTACAACTATGATCCCCGGAACGATCAAATTGAATTAAGGTCTTCCTATTTCTAATTTCATTATTATCAAATTTACCTTAAATGCACATTTCACTTAATTTGAATTTAATTTCTAATTGCACTTTTTATAACTTTGTACAATTACACCCAATTGTACATTTTCTAACTTCTCATTTGTATAGTTAGATAAAACCTCACATGTGTATGTTTTAATAAACTTTACATCTAACAAAATTCAAAAAACTACAAAATTGTGCCAATCCAATATTTACTTCTTCTTCTTCTTCTAGAAGATGGTGGAATTGCATTCCTAGGGTATTGATAATGTTGGTGCTACAAATGTGCATTTCGATTGAAATGTGTGTCTACTGTATTGAATACAACATTGTTAGCTTGAGGAATCTTGGGTTGGCCCTGAGTAGGATTGGTCTTGTTGTATTTTTTAGAATTGTATTTCTACTTCTTGTGGGGTTTGATCTTCCCATTTTGTATTTCAACATCTTCAATAAGCTTAACATGAGTAGTAGATTCTTCAAAGGAGAAATTTTGTTATATTTGCAATTTTTTGGATATACCCTTGATGCAACTCCTAGTAAATACTTTGACCAATTTATATTAGGGAAGGGGGAATGGTAGGTCATTGATAACAATGTACCATTGTGCAACATAATCATTAATGGTATCATCCTCAAATTGCTAGAGATTGTATAGGTTGGGTAAGGATGTTCGATTCTTGATGTTGAGTGCAAAGTGTTCCATGAAGGCATTTGCAAGTTGTTCAAATGTATAGAGACTATGCCTTGGTAAGTTATTATACTAATTTAATACTATTCCCCTAAGGGAATGGGTGAAGGTATTGAGGATTAAAACATCATATTTGCTGATGCGATAGTAGGAAAATCGATAGTTGCTCAAGTGTTCTCTATGGTCCTCCTTACTTTTGAATTTTTCAAATTTAGAATTAAACTTGGAGAGGTAAGGTGGTATGTGAACTTATGGATGGATAGGTTCCAAGCATAATTCACTATAAGTGGGCTTGTTATACCCATAGCTAGTGGAGAGCATTTGTAGTTGTTTAATTTTCTCTTGTATAGCATGTATTGTATGCTCCATAGCAAGCATGGTCAGATTGGAACCAATTGGGGCATCCATCAATGAGTATTCAGGGTAGTTGTGGTTATTTATATGGTTGTAGGAAGATTAATTTTTATTGTGTTAGTTGATTTTGATTTGGGTATGGGTTCAATTTTTGATGTTGTATTTGGTTAACCACAGGAATGGGATCTTGATAACATAGTTGATCAGGTCCTTCAAAACATTATGTTTGGATTGGCACTTGAATGAGTGGTTATTGTGGAGATGTCTATGTATACCAATAATTATCAATCATTTTCTTATTATCTATTTTATTGAATGATGATTGGTTAGGCATCTATTGAGGATACATTTGGGTATATCCTTATTTAGGTAACCCTTGAACAACCACTTATTGGGGGGGTGTTTGTGTATACACATATTTTTGTGGTAATCCTTGTACATGCAATTGATAGTATGTACATGTTGTTGTTGTGGGAGTGCCATTGTGTATCCTTGTTGTGGGGACACCTAATTATGCATTAGTTTTTATGAGGGTATGTGGGTATACCCTTGTTTCCATATCTAATTGTGCACTTATTGTTGTGGGGAAATTTGAGTATACCCGGATTGATGTTGTATCTAATTGTATGCTTACTAGTGTGGGGGTATCTGAGTATACCCTTGTTTATTTTATACCTAATTGTGCACTTTTGTTGTGAGGATATTTGTAAATACCCATGTTGTGATATGGACATCTAATTAGGATGTTGTTGTAAGGGTATTTTATTATATCCTTGTTGTGATGCAGATAATTGATTAGGATGTTGTTTTTGTGAGGGTGTATGGTTATACCATTTTTGTGACATGGAAATCTTATTAGGATGTGTAGCGACCCCGGGACGCATGCACCACCATTTTAACTCTACTTGCAATATTATTAAAAACCCAAGATGAAACGGAAGAAAATAAAAATATATATAACACAAAAATAACAAATATGGATCTCTTTATTTGTATTGAAACTTGGTTACATGTCGGTCCCTCTTAGGGATACCCATTTTGATATAATAAGGTTACAAATAGGCAAAGAGTGCCCCTTTCATGAAGAGGTGGTGTGCTTATAAAGGCTTCCTGGTTCCACACATGGAAATGTATGAGGGCTTACAAATGCCTCCTTCTCCAGGTATGTTTCCTAGAGGGATCCCTTTTGCTCTCGTATGTTGTAGATTTCATTCGATGAACCTGTGGCCCTGCAAGAAATGAAACAACAACACACACTTAGATGTCCAAGATTGCCTCCCTGGATGAGGTTGTTAGTAATAAAAGAATTTCATAGAAATATGATGAAATTATGCCATGAAATCATGTAAATCTATGCTAATGATATGAAAACATGAAGAAATAGAATAAAATAAGCTATGTCTAAAACCTAAACTAAGCCTGTGGGCCACTATCCAAGACAACGGTCACTAAGGTAAACCTTGCTCTCTTTACCCCAAAGCTATGGGTCAAACCCTGTATCTGATGTTGAAATAATAGGTGTTATGCTCTAAAATTCATCAAGGCTTTTTCGTACACTTGATCTCCAAGGGAACTCTCCAAGTCTTGAAAGCTCTCCTCAATAAAATATGTCTCAATGATAAATGTATCTATCTCCCTTGGTGCTCTTAGGATTGCACCTTTTATAGTGTGAAATGCTAGGTCTATGTCCAAGCCCTAGGAATGAATTTCTCATGCGTAGTGCAAGTTAGCATGAGAATATTTTGTCCTTTGTCTATGTTTGAAGTCTAGTTAACTAAAATCTAACTACCCACTTGAGTCTCCTATGCAAACTGGTCGTTAGCATGAGAAGCTTTTGTCCTTTGTTTATGCTTGGAGGTTAGTTAACTAAAGTTTAAATGAAAACTCAAGTATCCTATGTGAACTGGTCATGAAAAGGAATGCAAAGTTACTCCCGCTCACATTTATTGCATGCAAATTGCTACTTCTACCTGTTATTAGGCCTATCTGTCGATAAAATTACTTCTTATGGCTTAGTCACTGTCATTTGCAGTGGCTAAGATCTAGCCACTGTCATCTATAGTGACTAAGTTCTGGCCGCTCTAGGCTTGAGCGTCTAGGATCTGGCTGCTCTTGGCTTGAGTTGCTAGGCTTGGATGAATTTAAAAGGCCCAAAATGAGTGGTGAGAACCACTATTGATGCTTTAAAAAGTCCAATATTATGCCTTTTTATCTTATTAGTGTGTCTATGTGAGTAGCTCCCCTAAGCATGACATGATTTAGGTGTCTACAGATACCCCTTTTTGTGATGCGCTGTGTGGAAAACACAATGCTGAGCAAAAACATAGACTGATCTATTTGTAGGGTGTATGGTGAGAAATGGTCTGATCAATGCCAGATGGCCCAATCATGCAAGATGGTGTGCATCCCTTAGATCATTGCCTCAACATTCAAAGGACTTAGCTTAGTGGCTTTTGCATGTTAAATTGTACTTCCTCAAACTCAATCGGGTAGCTTCAGCTGCTACAACAATTTCGATAGGTAGGAGAGCTAAAATTAAAGATGTCATGTCTGCTTACGTTCCCAACAAACAAGAAAATTTTGTGATTGTTGTATGCAATGATTCGTAGGATGAACATGATTTTGCTATGATCGAGTGATATTTTCCTGATTTTGATTATTATTATATTGAATTTTTGAACTACTTCCTCACACAATGAATTGGTGAAGAAATGACAATGAATGAAGCAACAAGTCGCTTGACCAATATGACTAATCTGGTTCCTTTCTAGCATTTTTTGCTTTTAATGGGCAATCCCACATCCAAGTGTGATTCCAATTATTTATGATGATCATCCATCCTTATCCCAAGGAGCAGTCCGGCTATCAATATCCTTATTAGGGAGTTAGGATGAGTGATTCTATTTATGTTTAGATTGTATAACTTTAACTTAATGTTTTTGGTGTCATAAGGTAATTAGGATGATCCTTTCACACCCATGGAGTAGTCCAACCATATTGGTCTTCTTTGGGATTGAAAGGTGGCACATCGTAATTCCAAAATGAGTGGTTTTTTCCCCAAGTGGCCTTATGGTTATTTACCCATCTTATAAAAATGCATGGAGTGTGAATCGCTGTAATCATCGAGTTGATAGAGTAGGTGATTGGATATGAAGCCTACCTGAGATTGTGCTCTTGTGTGATTTTTTTGTTATTTTGAACATTTTGATGATCTAAAACCACCAAAGTGTGTTTATTTGTTGTTTTTATGGGATCCCTCAAGGAGGAAGTCCCTTTTTTTTATCTGTGTATCTGGCCACTGTCAGGTCTAGTAGCCCTCTGATTTCCTACCTGTGGCTATTTTTGCCTTGAGCATCCAAGAATTTTGGGTCGTTGACGTCAGCAGTAGCCAAGGTGTAATTAAAGAAACATAAAACTTGCATGTTCTAGGGTTTTGAACTTTAATTTTCACTGTTGAAGATTCACTTTGGGAGCTCTGGTGTGACAGCAACTGTTGTGACTTTGGATTTTTCTAGTATTGAGGACATGGCTACGTAGGGTGAGACATCAACTGCTAGAGGAGCTGAAGCTTCTCGGGTATTTCTCTTTTCTAAACCCTAACCCTCTTTTCTCTTGTTTGAGTAAAACTAAACCTCACTAAGTAATGGGTAAAATGAACCTCACTAAACCTGTTGGTAATGAAAAAACCCTATAGTTAGGCTCAGGTTATATTTTCCTATGGTGGGTTAGCCCCCCTTTTTGTTCTCGTTGCTTTGCCTCAGTAGTTTCTAGCCTAGGGTTCCCAAGTTTTCTGTTGTTCACCTGCTACTGCCATGTTAACTATTTTTGAACT
Organism: Wollemia nobilis; assembly: GCA_028583015.1. Classification (NCBI taxonomy): domain Eukaryota; kingdom Viridiplantae; phylum Streptophyta; class Pinopsida; order Araucariales; family Araucariaceae; genus Wollemia; species Wollemia nobilis. The sequence goes on along the minus strand of JAQPPZ010016690.1, from coordinate 9,550,397 downwards.
TAGCTTAGTTTTTGATGCCTGAGTGGGAATTTGCTTTCTATTATTTTTGTTTTTCCCTCCCTTTTGTGTTTTCTTCATGTTACTTTATAATTTTACAATTTTTTTTTGTTTTTTTGGCCAAGGGTTCACGGGTTTTCCATGTCTCCCCTTGGCCGTTGTCGCTTAGAGCGACTAGTTTTGAGCCGCTATCGCTCAGAGTGGCCAACTTTGAAACCAAACAATCAAAAATTTGACCATTGGGTTTTGGCTGCTGCTGCCTCTAGCGGCCAATTTTTTGCTACTATAGGCGATAGTTGCTAAACCCTTAGCCATATTTTTTTGCATTTTTTTTCTAGTTGTTGGATTTTTATGACATATTTGATTTTTTTTGGAAATTTTTAAATTTTTTTATTTTTTTGATTAGGTATAATCTTGTCCTTTTTTGCACCATTTTTATGTTTATTGTGAATTATACCTTAGATGCATTGTAGTTATGTTTCATATTTCTTCTATTTTGCTTAGATCCTTACTACTCGGGCTCAAGACCCGAAGCTCCTACTTGACCTACTTCCTAGCTTTGATGATATGGACTGGGTATATGGTTCAAAGCCTATGGGTTACAGTATGTCATTAGGCTACCTTATATCATGGCATATTAGGCTTACCTTATGGATCTAGCCCATCACTGGGACCCATGGACTAATACCTTCCACCTCCCGATCGATGAGATGACCATTACCCCGAAGGATGTATATAGGATCTTTTGGATTCCATTTGATGGGGTGGCCATTATATTTTTAGCCACTACTGATCAAGTAGCTATCTTCACTTGGGTGTTTAGAGGGCACTCTGTGGATGCTTTAAAGGACACAAAATCTGGAGGAGTTTCCATCAGCCACTGGTATAGGGAGGGTGTCTTTACGACGAGGCATGTTGTATTATTGATGGTGATCAGCAATGTTCTTATCTCGGACTGCTCGAGTTTGAGGTTCCTGTCGAACCTTTTGGCGATGGTGCAAGATTTATTGGATAGAGAGGAGCCTATAATCTATGCATAGGTTAGATCGCTATTTGATCAGTGCTATGATGAGTTGTACCACATCTGCTAATGAGGATGTGTCAGCATTACCTACAACTTACTCCTACAAGATTGGGGATGGGAGCATATTAGGGTAGATCACCCTAAGGGGCTCCCAGTAGAGACTACAGTGATTGATGTTTGGATATAGTGCTATACTGCTAGATGGGCTCGAGAGCACAAGGAGTGCAAGAACCACACTTTTTCAAGGGATTTATCCCATTACACTAATGCTTTTACTAGAATTTTGGTCGAAGATATCGTATGGCGCCCTTACTATGAGTGTCCTACTTGGGATGATCTAGCTAGCTTTACTACTAGGACACGATGTGAGTGATGGCTCGTTGGCCATAATATTACCATTCGGGAGTATTTCTTCTACTCGTGGGTTCTTTGTCAGTACAAGTTGTAGTAGGATGTGCCTTTGGTACTATTCTTGTACAGGTGCCTCACAACAAAGAATGACCTACCTCCATGGTAGATTACAGAGCTTTCAGACGAGGAGGATACCCTAGCTATTGACCCTAGAGTTGCTGGGAGAGTTACAGAGGCATAAACTCAGTTGTGGGGTGATCAAATGTGGCATGGTGTCGGTATCCTAGGGTGCGAGGATGATGGCAGGGATGATGGTGCATATCTGATAGGACATAGAGTCTGAGCCAAGACCGAGGTATGGGGCTAGCTAGTAGAGTAGGTGGTTGCAGAGGATCCAGATGTTCCTAAGGATGAGGAGGAGTTAGAGCCTAAGGAGAGAGACTCTCCTTTGAGAGCACAACTACATGAGTTCAAGGTTGAGCTTCAGGAAACTTAGATCTAGGTATAGTGGTGATATGCTATCATTAAATAGCTCACAACATAGATACAAGCTCTACAGGCTACTATTGGGGGTGGCAATGCTAGGATGCAGTTTATTGTTCCTCCTTCTATTCAACATGAGGTTCCAGTGGCAGGTTCAGGAGCAGATGTGGGACAACTTTAGTCTTTTTTGGATGAGCATGAGGAGCGGATTTGAGGAATTGTGGATCACGTCACCATTCTTCAAATATAGCTCAGGAGGCATGGGATTGTCCCTAAGGAGACACATGGTGTGGGTGGTTTGCAGGTCAATAGGCACTCTACCTCGGGGTAGTCTTCCACCCATCCTAGCCAAAGGACCCAAACTTGGATAGAGAGACCGACGCACATCATTCGACTCGTGACACCACCACAGGGAAAGGTGGGACTAGAGGAGGTGATGTAGAAGGGCTCAGGCCTAGTATTTGATTGATAATTTACTTGGTCCTTGATTCATTTTTGAGGTATACTGACCTATATGATTGTATCCCACAAGCATTTTTGTACATCCATTGGACTTGACACACATACTTTTATGATAGCTTTGCATTATGACTTATTATGTGTATCGTTTATTGCTCATGTTTTTGTTATTATTTTATTTTATGATATGATGCAATGATGGTATTATGATGATTTGATGAATATGTTAGATGATAGATGATATTGAAGATGCTTAGATGGATGTGTATATGCTTATATGATTTGATGATATGATGTGATGTATTTTTATGATGAATGATGAATTTATGATTGTATGCAAATGGATATTGCCTATATGTTTTATGATGTGATGATGAACGATTAATGAATTGTGTTTGTGGATATGATGTTATTGTTAAATGTATGTTTTAACTTTGATTTAATTGTATGCATCTAACTTATGTTGTGGAATGGTGTAAATGAACCTGTATGCTCTAATCACTTAAAACATACGGAATGCATATGACATTGACAATCTTAATGGGTGATACCATAAAAAGTAAAAAAAATAGTCATGAATTTAAATAATCACTCTTATCATAAGAATTGATTAAGTATTCATATATGAGATGTAATGGTGTGTAATGTATTTTTTTAATAATTTTCTATAAATTAAAAGATATAAAGTAGTCAGTGGTCATTTATATACTATTTCTAATATATATGAGGTATCTATCCTACCATGGTGATACCCCCTGATTTATAGAATCTTATAAATAAAGTGATGGTGTGATGATGTTATGATTTGTTGCTATGTAAGAATTATTGGGGCTTTCTAGAGATTCAAACACTCTAGTTGCCCTATCAAAAATTTTCTCTTGACCACTTAGATTTTTGAAAAGTAAGGCTTTTACCATGGACCTGGTTTTTCATGATCCTTGTATGTGCAAGTGATTGTATATTTTGAGATAGGACTTAAGCATTTCCTCCGATGTCAGGCGGGATTCTTTCAGCCCATTGCTAAGATCAGGTATCCTCAAGTGTTCATATCATACTTATGTTGGAATTAGTTGGACTATGCCACTAGGAAATATTGGGTTACCTAAGCTAGCTCATCCACATTCAAACATTTGTCTACACAAATGCATGAAGCAATTGTGGTAGACATATCGTCATGCGTAAGGATTCTCATTCCAGTTTTGTACAATGCTGAGAATTCCAGGGATTCAAGCTTTATTCCCTTTTGGCTTCTTTTTTTGGCTTTGGATATTTGCTCATATGTAGTGATGAAAATCACTTTTTTTTTATTGATTTTTTTCTTTGAGCTAGGATTTTTGTAGTGATGATAATCACTATTTATTTTGCTCATATGTAGTGATGAAAATCACTGTTTATTTTTTATTGATTTTTTTTTGAGCTATGATTTTTGTAGTGATGATAATCACTGTTTATTTTGCTCATATGTAGTGATGAAAATCATTGTTTATTTTTTATTGATTTTTCTTTGAGCTATGATTTTTTTTTAATTTATGATTTGTGTATCGGATTATTGCTTTGAAATCTGGACTATATGCTTGGCCTTTTGAATATGTACTTTGCTTTGGTATTTTTCTTATTTTGATGTAAGAAAGGGATTTGGATAGGGTAAAGCTTGTCCTTTTGCCAATTCTCAGCACCTTTAAACTGGTTGCATAGGGGGATAAGCAAGGAAGATCCTTTTCGCTTAAGGTTACCTAGACTGCTTTGCAGCTTTCATTTTTTCCTTGTACCAGCTAGGACTCTAGTGTTTCAATTAGTGATGGGATCTTGAATATCCAAGGCATTATCACAGCTAGACATTACCTTCTACTAATCAAAGTTGTTTTTCTCAAAATTTGATAAGATCACTAGGTGTGGTTGATTAAAAAAAAAACCTTAGTATATTATGTATAGCAACAAATAATGGTTGTGTTGAAAAACACAATTACACACATGTATTAATGGAGGTATGGATTTGAATGATTTGTGCGACAAACTATGGTATCACTTTTAAGGCTCTTATGCCATATGCAATTGTAATGGATGTGAAAATGCAATGCAATGATGTGGATGCAAAATGTGAGATGCAATTGTTTTTGTATTTTTTTTTAATGATGTTTTTGTATTTTTGATTAATTTGACCAAAGGTCTTTAATATGCCTTTGAAGATTTTGTTTGATTTTGACCAAGCGGATTGGGTACCCTTGGAGAATTTTTGGTTGAAGTTGACCAAGCGGTTTGAACACCCTTGGAGTGTTTTGAATTGATTTTGACCAAGCGACTTGAATACCCTTGGAGCCTTTGATTGATTTTGACCAAGCGGTTTGAATTACCCTTGGATCCTTTGAATTGAAGTTTGACCAAGCGGTTTGAATTACCCTTGGATACTTTTATTGTATTTGGATTTGACCAAGCGATTTGAATATCCTTGGAGTATTTTGAATTGATGTTTGACCAAGCGGTATGAATTACCCTTGGAGCCTTTTTAATTGATGTTTGACCAAGCAGTATGAATTACCCTTGGAGCCTTTTTAATTGATGTTTGACCAAGCGGTATGAATTACCCTTGGAGCCTTTGATTGTATTTTTGAAATTTTATGTTTTTATGTTTTTTTTGTGTTTTTGACATATTTGAATGTTTTTGTGTTTTTGACATTTTTGGATGTTTTTGAATTTTATGAAATATTTGAATGTTTTTGAATTTTATGAAATATTAGAATGTTTTTGTGTTTTATGAAATATTTGAATGTTTTTGTGTTTTACGTGTAGAATGCATTTAATTGAATTATATTGAGAGACTCAGGCTCCTCGATACCATCTAATGATATAAGGTGATATACTCCAGGTCCAATTATTTATGAAATCATGTATGGGCATATCCAGTTTGCCACAAACTTATCTCGCATATGTGGCGGCAGATTCGAGTTCTGCTGGTTTTCTTTGAGTACTAGATCTCGAACCTTGAATTCCCTTAGGTGGAATTTACTATTGTAAGCTTACGCAAGGTGATTCTGGTAAACACAAAGATGCTCTAAAGCATTGACTCAGTTTTCATCAAGAAGCATCAACTGATCAAGGTGGTCTTGTCGTACGACATCATCATCTATGAAGTCCTTTAATGCTATGCATAGAGTCAGAATTTCTAACTCTAGTGGCATGATGGCCTCAATACCATATACTAGTAAAAATGGTGTTGCCCCAGTGGGCATCTATATACTAGTCTTGTATGCCCATAGTGCAATAGGCAACTGTATGTGCCAATCCTTGTGATTATCTTGCACCGTCTTCCTCAAAATAGATACTATTATTTTGTTTGAGTATTCTACTTGCCCGTTTGCTTGCGAATAATAAGGTGTTGAAAAATTGTGCTGAATATGGTGTTTTTTCATTAAAGCATGCACATTTTTATTCTTGAAATATGACCCATTATCCGATATTATCTTAGAAGGGACCCCAAAATGCCTTATGATATTGTGGAGTATAAACTCCACAATCCTTGGTCTAGTTATTGATGTTAAGGGGATCGATTCTACCCATTTAGTAAATTATTATTTGGCCATTATGATGAATATGTGTTGGCCTGAGGATGGGGTGAGATATTCCCAATAAAGTCTAGTCCCCATTGTGAGAATGGCCATGCTGCCTGGATTGGCTACAAATCTTGTGATGGTAGGTGCATTAGATTTGCATGATGTTGGAACTTACTATATTTCTTGACATACTCACAACAGTATCTTTTCGTGGTGGGCCAATAGTAACCCATTCTCAATATGTGCTTAACGATGGCCATGCCACTGAAATGGCATCCACATGTCATATCGTGAGCTTGGAAATTTCCTAGGATGCTTCCTAGGGCTCAAGACAATGGAGTAATACTCCATCATATCCTCATCTGTAGAGGATTTCTCCTAGAAAGATATATCTTGTTGCTCTTTATTTGAACGTTCACCTTTCAGTATGCAATAAACCTTGAGGTACTATTCCAAGCTTCAGGAAGTCCCATAGTTGGGAAATCCAATCCTAATAAGTCATGGCTTCTATAGAAAATATGGCTTGCTCTTCCTATATTTTTGATCTAGTGAACATGGATTGAGGAACAACTCTATGGTGTATGGTTGCACCACACTCCATAGGTCCTTGGGAGATCAAAGATCCCCAAGGTGTTGTTTGCAAGAAATCTCTAGCTACGAAGGACCAATCCTAATTTTTCTCGATGTTGATCATGTTGAATGATTCTTGATTGTCAAAAGCTTCACGACGTATTGCTGAGTGTGAAAGCACTTTCACATGAATGGTGGTAAAATCAACAAATAAATTTTGAGGGATTAAGAATTCCAAAGAGGCCATAGTGTCTGCAAATCTATTCAACACACGAGGGATTTCCTTGATGTCGTACCATTCTATCCAGGATAATTATGTGTCAACAAGTTCTTTTTAAGTCTTTAGGAGTGGGAACCTACATTGGAATAGTCCTTTGACCTATTTTTCTATGAGCAAGGAGTCACCAAATATATTCAATATTTTAATACCCATTGCTATGATTGTTTGGAGTCCCAGGATCAATGCTTCATATTATGTATTGTTGTTTGTGCATGGGAAGTCTAATTTGAATGATAAGGGCAATGGAGCACCCTGTGGTGTGATAAATACAATCCCTACTCTACCCCCTTGCTCACACTTCAAACCATCGAAGAACAATGACATGTATCTTTCTTTCTTGGGTTCTTTGAGTTCTGGTGGATTTGATAATGCAAAGACTACATCATCAAGTAATTCTATGGTGAGAGGCTTGTTATTTTGAAGGTATTCATTTGCTAATTGATCTGCTATGACTTGTTCCTTGATGGAATTTTGGCTTATGAACTCTAATAAAATTTTGTCAATAGCATGATCCACTTTGTGGTACGTGTATTGTGATATGCCTTGATCATCATGTACTGTAAAGGGTTTTCTTTTGATATAACGTAGGTCGTATGGCTCAACATGTAGTGTCACAACTTTCAAGTTGCAAATACCACGGCTAAACACAACTTTTAGACATAATCATATCCTAGCTAATAACTCACCAAGGTGTGACTAATGTAATATATGGCTTGCTCTTTATCTTGTAAATTCTTTTGGGCTAACATGGTGCCCAATGCGAAATCAGTAGTCAATATATATAGTAAAAATGGTATGTCTAGCCTTGGTGGAACCAATACTAATGGTGTTGCCAGATAATTTTTTATCTCTACAAAGGCTTTATGGCATTATTTGTCCCAATGAAAGGGGACCTCATTGCATAGCAACCGATTCATAGGTCAGCATTTGTCTAATAATTGTGTAATGAATATTTTGATGGATTCTATCTTGCCTTGTAGGCTTCGCAATTCCCTAATTTTGGTAGGGGTGGCCATTTCTAGTATAACATTTACCTTTGTAGGATCGATTTCAATGCCTCTCTTGGATACGATGAATCCCAAAATCTTGCTAGAAGTTATACCAAATACACACTTCTTAGGATTCAATCAGACGTGTTCTATGAGATGATAAAATACTTGTCTAAGGACTTCAGAATGCTCTCGCCACAACAGTTATTTGACCAATAAGTCATCCATGTAATCCTCCAAGATTTTATGCATATAATCATATAATATGTATGTCATGGCCTACTGATATGTGGCACTAGCATTTTTGGGACTGAATGGCATCACTTTGTAATAGAATATTCCCCATGGATTAATGAAAGCAGTTTTATGTTGATCTTTGAGCTTAATCTGGATCTGGTTGTATTCGTAAAATCCATCCATTAGGGAGAGCATTTCATGACATGTGATTGCATTCATAAGAGCATCTATGTTTGGAAATAGGAAAGAATCATTTGGTGTTGCCCTATTTAAATATCTAAAATTCATGCAAATATGGACTCTTCCATTGGGTTTCCCCATGGGTACCATATTTGACACCCACTCAGGGTAGTCGATAGGAACTATGAATACTACATCCAGTAGTTTTTGAAATTCATTCCTCACCATCAAAGAGATGGTTGGATGCATTTTCATTAGATTTTGCTTGACTGGATTCTTCAGGGGATCCAATGAAATGTTGTGAATGACTAAATTTGGATCTATCCCTGGCATGTCTTTGTAAGTCCAAGAAAAAATATTAGGCCTCTCTTTGAGGAGAGTAATTAGGACAACTTGTTCCTCTGGAGATAGACTTTCTATGAACTTGAATTTCCTTAGTTGGGTAGGATCATCACTGATGTCCACCTCAAAAGTTGCTTCTATAGCCATATGTGACCCATCCTCCAGTTGATGAGGCATGGGTATAAAATGAATGTCATCGATGGGATTTACAGGACCTAGTGACTCAAGTTCCAAACCAACATGGAAGACGTCATATGCACAACCTGATGCAAAATGGAATAGCTGTAACATCTCTTCATTGGAGAAGAGGTCTTCAGACTCTATGGGAAAATTAGCACGATCCCAATCAATAGCCTCTACATAAATATGTAATGATTTTGTAGGATCTGTTGGATTATGAAGTGGAGTGGTCAAATCAATGGATATCATGTTGATAGATGGAATGAAGTCTCCAAGACCACATGGGTGCAATATTGTCTTAGGGGTTTTCCTTCCATACTCGCAATGAGGTTCTGGAGGAATGGGAATTTTTGGATCTGGCCTAGGAGTAGGGTAGACAATAGGATCATTGGGCTCTAATCTCTCTCTGAATGTAGACGGAGGGGGATTGACCATCTGATGAATGGCAGCTAGGTCAACAGGTCTCCCCAAAAATCATATATGAGGGTCTCTGGCACGGAGTTCCGCCTCTCTCTCTACTAGCTTGTTGAATTTTCATAAGTGGTGAGGCCAAAGATAAGCCATCCCGGTCTCATCCTAAAATTCATCATCACTTATCCAAAAAAATTTAGCATTGGTATGCGGCCCTAATACAAGGGGCTCATGTCTTGGCCCTAAGTAGGCCATCTATATTTCATATTCATATTCTTCATCACTTATGAAGAATACATTTGCATTTTTCTCTTACCCCAAAGTTAGGGGTTTATTACTTAGGCCTAAGTAGGCTCTTTGTATTGAGTCTTCTGATTCATAGCCACTTTCACCTGATGTATACCCACTCTCATCATGGATGGACCATATGAATCTTTGTAAATAGCAAGGACCCTAGTAGGCTAAACCAAGTTGTGCCTCATCATCACTTGCTTCATATCCATTCTCCTCATCCCATGATTTGTACCCTATTGGGGTGGAATCAATTGAGATGTTTGGATGATAAATTTCTGGTGGCGGTATGTTTACCGTGGCCACTTGTCTATTGCTCAAATTTCTTGTTCTTAGGGGATGATAAGGAATGAAATCAATGTCTTCTCCTAACCCTAAGCTTAATATTTCCAATGTCGCTATAAGAGAGTCATCTCAACCTCCAATATAATAGCCTAAGCCAAATCTATTGGAGGGAAGTTGATATTGTGGCTCGTATGGCCACCTACACCCCTGCTCATATATGCCAAGGCCATAGCCATGCCAATGGCAATGCTCAAAGTATCTTAGAGCAAACTCAGGGTTAGAGAGGTAACAAAAATTTACCATGAATAATTATTCACTATCCTCTTCTATATCTGAAGACTTTTGGGTGCAGTCCAGGCCAACATAGACAAAATTGGTTTGGTTGGGAGGGATTCCAAGTGGAACCACTATTACCACTGGTGGCCTTAAGTCCTTAGGCCTTCCCATGTCTTGTGTAGACTCAATGATAGGCGTAAAGGAGATGTTCTACACAAGGTACTCCCCTATGTCTATTCTTGCCAAGTGTATTGATGCATGCGATATGGATGACCCTACGGATGACACTGATGAAGCAGGGTGATAATCACTATCTTCATCTTGATCTTGAAGACATTTCTCTTCAATAGGACTTGGCATTTTAGCAATCGCTATAGGTGGCACTTCCTTGGGCCTTTCTTCCTTAACTAAGGTTGCCTTTAGCTTTTTATTGTCTTTTGGTTTTTACGATGATGGTACTTTAGAAGCATCGACTATTTTGAGTGCACCAGGAGGTGTTGAAGTGCATGGGTCTTTTCTTACCCCTTTGTCTTCATTATTCACTTGTGTGGTTGGGGATGAAGGTGCTATGTATAGGTGGGTAGAAGGGATTACAAATTCTCCTAGAATGTCCACCTGATTGACATATTTAAAATGCTCTTCATTGGCCAGAACCACATAGACTTTGTTCTCGTGCACATACTTGACACACTGATGCAAGATCGAAGGTACACACTTCATGGCCCTTATCCAAGGATGCCCTAAGAGTATGTTGTACAACATAGCTCCTTCCAAAACATGACATATCATGGGTATGGTCTTGTGTCCCACATTTATGGGTAGGACTATCATTCCCATAGTATTACATAAAGAATCATTAAAAGCTCTCAATGTGTAAGCTCTTGGAACAATATTGGACTTGGGGATATTGAGGTACTTTATTGTAGTTGTTGTAATGATGTTTATCGATGAACTTGTATCGACCAAGACCATATTCAAAGGTAAGTTGTTTATTACCACTATAATATTTAGCAAAGGTTTTGGTAAGGCAGCAGGTATTATTTTAATCTCATGGTCATAGAATCGGATTACAGGTTCCTGGTATTCTTGCAATTTTTCCACAAAGTGAGTGAATGCATTCACATTTTTGTGGTTGGAGCTCAATTATCCTTAAAATATACATTAGAGTATCCCTATGCTTTGGGTACTATTGTATGAACTCATATATGGATAACTTAGCTGGAGTCGTTTGTAGGTTTTGCTCCAATCTACTCTGAATAGTCACCATAGGTCACATTGGTGGACCTGGAAGGTTGTCTTATCTTTTCCTAGGATTGGTTGTGATGTTCATGGGAGCTATAGGTGGTTGCAGTTGACCATACCGCCTAGTACTTGTTGCTATGTTAATAATATCAACCATCCCAACACATCCGTGGGTAGGTATGTCAGCTCGAACCTGATTTAATTGGGCCCCTTAATCTTGTGGGAACTCATGATTGGGTAATTGGTTTCTGTATATGCCCATGTCTCTATTATCGGGAGCTAGTGGGTTGTCAAATTTGAGTTCTCCTACCTCAATCATGTTTTGAACTTGATGCTTAAACCCGATGCAAGCCTCAATGTCATGCCCGGTATCCTGTGATAAGGGTAAAATTGATCTTCCCTATATCCTTTTGTCTTAGAATGGTTGGGATCTATAAGAGGTATGTCACGAAATCAGATCCTCCTTGCCTTGCTCAACTGATTAAATATTGATTGCATTGATTATGTTAGAGGAGTGAAATAATGAGGCAGCTTGCATTCTCGGTTTCTTCCCTGATTATTCTTTTGGTCATAATTGGCTGGCAGGGGATGTGCTTGATAGTTCTAGGATTGTTGTGCACCCCATCCTTGGGTGTATCCAATACGACTTGATTGACTGGAGCAGGGTTTGCCTACTTTTGCTTGTACTTGTCATTCTTAACATTCTTATTCTTCTCATTTTTGTTTTGGAGTTTAATGGTTCCCTAATCTACTTTTATTTCTTTGGTGAGCTTGGCCTGTGCCAAAGCTTCCTCAAACGAAGGATACTGCTGAAGTTGTAGCGAGAGAGATGTGTTTAGAGTAACTTTTGGTGAACATGTGAATGATATCTTCTATGGGAATGAAGAATGATAATTTTGCTATGACTTTTCTCCATCTATTCCCATAATCCATTACTGGCTCATCATCATACTGTTTCAAGTTGGCCAGGTCTAACAGGTTCACCTTCTTCTTAGCACCAAAGGAGAAATGCTTTAGGAATACATTTACTAGTTGTTCAAAGTTGGTTATGTTATGCTTAGGTAGTTGGTTGAACCATTGAGTGGCAGCACCTAAAAATGTCATTATGAATGTTCTTAGCATGAGAGCGTCATTATCTCCAATATGAAAACAAGCATTGATAAAATTAGTGACATGTTCTTGTCCATCCTCTTCACCCTTAAACTTTTCTAACCTAGGCATCTCAAAGTGCTTAAGATATGGAGGGCTAGGGATTGATGGGCACAATTTTTGGTTGTGTATCTTAATTAATGTTGGTGAGTTCCCAGCTACCTCTTGTTTCTCAAATATTTTCATCTTTTTAGCAAGATTTTGAAATGCCTTTGATGCATGGATTTCCTCCTCTTGTAATCTAACTCATAGTAGCAATGGAGGTAACTCTCTATACATTTGATTTGTTCCATTTTTCTCCCTCCTACGAGGGGACTCAAGATTGTCATCTTGGTTTATTATGTTTGCCCTTCCCCCATTATTTGGATTTCATTCATGGTTTCATGGGGTATTTCATTGTGGGATATCTTATCTATTGTACCTCTCCTTAGGTGAGTCAGCACGTCTAATTATTTGGTGGTCACCACCATTTGTCTGTAAATTGTTAAGAGTTAGCCACTTAGCTTGCTCTCTTAAACACTGCTCATGTTGGCACAAGAGTATTTCTATTTTTTTATCTTGTTCGAGAGCTTCAACTAGCTCTCGCTCCTTACGTAATGCATTTTCTAACTACCTAATTCAATTAGTTTATGATATTACAAAAGACTCATGTTTATCTGACTCTATTCTTGTTGTCTTGACTCGCAGATTCCTCGAGGAGGTTTCTATTGTACCTGTACTCTTGCTAGCTAATGTGACTTGTTCTGTGTACTATTGAGTATCCCTATGATCAGACTCTGTGCATCTACTATGGGGTCACTCTTAGGTACCCCTAGACTGGAATATGTGTTTAGAAGTCACATTTCATGAGCTTCCAGATGCATATTTCTCAGTAGCTACAGTTATTTGAGTTGTTCATGTAGGAAACCGATCCAACCCATCTAGTTGTCTTGTTTTCTATGGCTGGTACTGTGGGGTGCCATTCACTCCTATGAGGTCATAGTCTACGGGAATATTTCATTTTGTGTGAAGGGTTTCTTTTATATGATTTACATGACTATATTTTGCTCTAGTTTCCTACCCTTCAGTGGGCAGACCTATTTCATATGTTTCTTGTGAGTCTTGAGGTGTTGCAATTCTTGTTTGCCTCCTTGATGAAGAGGGTTTTGTGGTAACATGTTTTCTCCATGTGGATGTATATATAGCAGTCTCATCATCCCTATGTGAATAATGAGTCTTAGAACCATATTTATGTCTATGTGAGGAGGAAGCCCTTGAAGCTTCCTCACATATTTGAGATGTTTTTGTGTTTTTAGAGGAGGCCCTTGAGGTTTCCTCATGTCTCCTTGATGAGGATGGTTGTAAAGCCTCTTTTTTTAATGTTAATTTGTTCCATGTTGTGGTTCCTTACTTGGGGTTTCTCAAGGAGATCCCCCAAGGGTTGAATTATCACCCTTTAGGCTCGTGGAGCTACGTCTCACGTTCTTACATGTGGGTTGTTTAATGTTAGTATGACTTCACCTATGGGTATGAGTTACTTTTGTATCTCCCTCAGTATCAGATTGAGGGTGTTTACTTCTTGTTTTGACCATGTTGTATATGAATTGATCTTTGCAATTTAGGAATAGCCACATAATACCAAACAAATGTTTATCTTGATTAGCTATTTAAGTGTGCCCTAAACTGTTTGATGTTTTTTGATGTGTTGTTCTTTTGATTTCTTGCTCTTGTTCTTGGATTAAGAATGAGAAGACTTATCCATAGTGACAATCAAGTACACCCATTCCAAACATGATTTTCTCAAAAGAAGCTAGGGTACACCACTGAAGACCCAATGGGGGGTTTGCCTAGCTCTTCCACTCTAAACCAATAATTGTTCCAATAGTGGGAGACAGTTTGAGCACAAGTAACTTAGTGTCACTATAAGTAAGTTTCTCAATCCATTTCTAGGAAGATCTAGGGGGTAAACCAGTGGAAGGAGATGAATTCCAACATCACTGGACTGAATTGAAGGTTGGTGATGAAATCCAACTCCCCAATGTTTAAATGAGATGTGTGTGTGTGGTGTTCATTTTAAGATTGTGTAACATAAAGTGCATCATATAGCAACAACGAATATTTCATATATGCCTACGTGTAAAAATACATTTCAATATTTAGAAATATGCATGAACTACTATGATTTGTATGAGCACACTTTATTTCGTGTAGCTATGGCCTCTAGCAGGTCTTCAAAGCAAGCAAACAACATGCAATGTCTAGCACGTTGGATTCTAGGGTGAAATTTTCAAGCATAAGCCATTGTTCCTAGAAATGCCTAGTGGAAAATTTAAAAGGTCTAAGATATGGGAAATGCTTAATTCTTTCTTTTTTATTCTTTCAATTTCCAAACATAAATGTGCATTAAGTTCTCTATTTTAGACACACAAAAGAAGATAGAAAGCTATAAAATATCATAGAATCTATACCAACCTTTGATCTAACTCAGAGAGTCAATTTTTTCACCTTTGTTGCACTCCAGTTCTTGCCGATGTTGACTAGAGTGGCTATTTCTTGGTCGTTATAGCTCAGAGCGGCTAAAGCTCTATTGGCCATTGTAGCTTAGAGCGTCTAGTTTTTGGCCGCTTTAGCTAAGAGCGGCTAGACCTGCACACAAAATTAAATTAGTATTCTGGAAGAAAATAAAAATTAGTGGAGGTCCCACTGTGATCATCATCTATAGCAACCCCAAGATGCACGCACCGCCCTTTTAAATCTACTTGCAATGTTATTAAAAACCCAATATGAAATGGAAGACAATAAAAATATATATATAACACAAAAATAACAAATATGGATCTCTTTATTTGTATTGAAACTCGGTTACATGTCGGTCTCTATTAGGGATATCCATTTCAATACAATAATGTTACAAATAAGCAAAGAGTGCTCCTTTCATGAAGAGGTGGTGCATTTATAAAGGCTTCCCGGTTATGCACACGAAAATGTATGAGGTCTTAAAAATGCCTCCTTCTCTATACCTCTGACCTCCAAACTACTTTTGGGAGTGGTTAGGACCACTGTTTAACCTCTGGGGGCTGCCCTAGGGGCTGTGTGTGTCAATGCGATCAGTGCTTGTCGTCACATAATCGGATTGGTGCTGTTTTGGTGTCTACAGATGCCCCTTTTTGGGAAGCGTTGTGCAAGGCGCAGCACCGAGCAAAAATAGATAACCAAAGCACTAATGATTAGGGTTTCTCAATAACCTAACCAACTCTTGATGCCCCAAGTATGGAAAGGGCACGCATTCTTGAATCCTTGCTTCGACGAGCTAAGGAACTTAATTCAAGTGTTAACCTTTTTTGGTGAGGTGTTACTTGAGCTTGGACATTGATCAGTCATGAATAGGCAAAGGGCGCAACCTTTTGTCTATGGGAACCTTGAGTTCATGATTCATGAATGCCAAGTGTTTGATCAGCTTGTGATTATTGCTTGTTTGCTGCCCCAAGCAAGGGCATGATTGTCTTTGTCAATGATCCTTTGAATGCGTGTTATTTCCTTGATTGGGTATATTTTTGTTGATTGGTGACTAAGTGTGACTACCCCCTCAAGCGACGAATCGATGAGGGAATGACCGACATGAGAAAAGTGATGAGTCGCTTGACCCAAGATGACTTAGGTAAGGGTGCCTTCAATTGTTTACCGTTGAATGCTTAAGCAGTTTTTGAACATTCTGACCTATTTTTGGTGGGTTTTAACCCTTTTTGTGACGCATTTTGGAGCTGAAATTGTCAAGAATTCGTCCTCCTGGGAGCGGTCCGGCTATGGTAGCCTTCTTAGGGAGTAGGATAGTGACAATTTGTAACCCCAACATCTATTTTGGATGCCAAGAATGTCAAGCACAAAGGCGCCTTCGTTCGGCAATGTTATTGCTATTTTTGGTTGGGTTTTGACCCTTTTTGTGACGTCGTTTGGGGATGAAATTCTCGAAAATCCATCTTCCCATGGAGCGGTCCGGCTATGGTAGCCTTCTTAGGGAGTAGGATAGTGAGGATTTGTGACCCCGACATCTATTTTGCATGCCCGGATTGTCAAGTGCAAAAGCACTCTTATCGGACACTTTTCTTGCTTGTTTTTGGTGCATTTTGTGCAGTTTTTGTTGTTTTTGAAATTTTTGCTCTGTATTCGTCCCTGGGTGGGATGAATACCTATTTAGTAATCATCCCAGGGTGGGACGAGTGCTAACTAGAGCGCTCATCCTAGGGAGGAATGATTACAGGCTCAAAAAGCCTATTTAAAGGCCAAAACTGGGTTTTGGGCTCATTTGCATTTGTTTTTCTTGGCGATTTGGAGCTCTGAGGAGGAGGAGGTCAATTCTACGAAGCGAAGCGCTGCCAAAATTTTCCCGCCACCATGAGTTCATGGACCGGATCATCAAGCGGTGGAGCCGAAGCGAGACCAGTGAGTGCCCTTCCTCTTTATTGTTGTGTGTTACAATTTGAAAACCGTAATTTATTTGTTTTTTGTCCTTTTGTTTTTTGTTTTTCAAATTTAAAAATGAAACCCTAGTCTATCAAAATTAACACTTAGTTTAAAACTTAGTGTAACCCTAGTTAAACAAAGATCAAAAGTTTAGTTTAAAACTTAGCTAAAAAACTTAGTTTAGAACATAACTTAAAAACTTCGCTTAACCTGAATTGAACAAAGATCAAAACTTAGGTTAGAAACGTAGGGTAAAACTGAGCGTAAAAATGTAGCTCAACCCTAGTTATTTGTTGTGGTTTGTGTTTTTGTGTTTGTAAGTGATCAGTCAATTTTTAGAGTTAAAAACCCTAGGACTGACAAAAAATTATTTTGTTTTAATTTTTTTTTTTTAAATTTATCAGTTAGAGTTAAAAACCCTAGAATTGAAAATTATTTTTTTTTTTTTTTTATGTAAATTTTTTTTATATTTTTTTTTGAGTTAAAACCCTAGGATAAAATTTTTTTTTTTTTTTTTTTTTTAATTTATCAGTTAGAGTTAAAAACCCTAGAACTGAAAAATTATTTTTGATTTTTTTTTGTTTTTTAATTTATCAGTTAGAGTTAAAAACCCTAGAACTGACAAATTATTTTTTGATTTTTGTTTTTTTTAATTTATCAGTTAGAGTTAAAACCTAGAAGAAATTGTTTTTTTTTATTGTTAGAGTTAAAACCCTAGAACTGACAAATTATTTTTTTTTAAATTTTTATGTTTAATATTTGTGTACATTTTATGCATTGTTGTATATTCATGTTATTGTTGTACAATTTTTCATTGTTTTAATGTTTTTGTGTTGTTTTCTTTGCAGGTTGTGAAGAGCCGGTACCGTGTGCCCATGATTTTCACTGAAGCATGGGAGGCGCTGACTTTGGCTGACTAGGAGTGGCTTGATGCCCTTGGGCTCAAGCAGGTGACTCGACTGGAGCCGATGGTTGGGGATCGGGCCTATCTGACGACCTTGATCAACTTGTGGGATCCTCGGACCAATACCTTCCATCTCCCAATAGGGGAGATGACGGTGACCTTGGAGGATGTCTATCGGATTCTTCGGATTTTGATAGATGGACTATCGATCCGGACGATGCCTCGGGATCAGAGGACAATAGTGTTGACACACTGCTTTGGACATGGAGAGGAGATGGGGGTGGACAGCCCAGTGGAGAGGGCATAGGGTGACTGCCATATTGGTGGCATATTGGTTCGATGGTGGCTAGAGAGGGGTGTGTTGGGAGTGAGGCACGCATTACTTATGGGCCTCATTTCCAACATGCTTCTCCCTGACTCTTCGGGCGTGAGGTTCTCGTGGAACCTGCTAGAGGTGGTGTTTCGGTTGGTGGAGTGTCCTACGGATGCACCTATGATCATGAGATGGGGATAGACTCTATTGGCACAGCTCTATGATGAGTTGTACGAGGTTCGCTATCGAGGTGGAAGGGGATTAGTTGCAGCTACTTGTTGCAGTGTTGGGCTTGGCAGCACATAGCAGTGGAGAGGCCGGTGGGGCTGCCCTGGATGACTCGAGCAGAGATGGTAGACCGAGAGATTGGTTACGAGGCATTGTGGCGATGGTCGAAGGAGCAGGGATAGAGTCGATGATGGGCAGGTGTCGTAGGGCACTATGTCGATGCCTTCGCTCGGCTTGCTCTAGGGGAGGTGTTCTGGCACCCCTATCGGGACTGTCCAACCTGGCCTGAGGTTGGAGAGTGGCTCGGAGGTATGAAGGGGCGGTGGCTGATTGGGCATCATGGGACTGAGCAGGAGTTCTTCCCATATGGTCGGGTTACACGATAGTTTGGGGTGCGCCAAGGGTTTCCTGGTGAGCCCGTGGTCTATCGACGTCGAGGGGACGAGAGGACTCTAGCTTGGCCAGTCATTGCATCGCTGGGTGAGGATGCAGATACAATGATTGACGTCCTAGATGTGGATGACATCGGGGTTACTATCGAGTATGAGCAATGGTGGACTTTGCGATGATGGCGAGGTGAGGGGCCTCTAGGGGGTGCAGAAGGGATGAGGGTGCAGAGGCACCAGGAGAGGGTTTGGGGGTTTCGCTGGATGATGCGGACATGGTGGAGGTTGAGGATGTTGGGGGGAGTTTGGGGTGTCGGATCAGCCAGAGATGTAGGACGTCCCAGAGTAGTGGGAGCTAGAGCAGCCTACCTTTTGGAGATGTCGATGCCTCAGGCAGTCTCAGAAGGATATTGAGGCAGGGTTGCATGTTGAGAATGCATGATTGGAGGGGCTACTCTGGAGGTGGGATGAGGAGCTCGGGGATGCTTTAGGGAGAGGGATCTCCTATGAACGTAGCTAGAGGAGTGGGAGAATGCATGGGCTACGTACCATCGATGGGATGGGGATACCGATGCTACATGGGAGAGGGATCTCCTACGGATAGGGGGAGAGGGAGAAGATGGAAGATGATGAGAATTGGCTATGTATCATCGATGGGAGATGGACTTGCTTTGGCATCGGTTGGATATGGAGGGAGAGATTATTCACCTCGGGGGGGATTCCTATGGCTAGTGTAGGTGGATCATCATGCCACACGAGAGGGAGCGATATTGAGCAGTCAACATCCTCTCGTCGTAGGCGATTGGATGAGGGAGGCGCTAGTAGGCATGATGCGGGGGCTAGCAGCAGCCACCCTGAGGGGTCCCATAGGACCCACACCATGGGGGTAGTTCCCGTCGCACCGATCCTACGTGATCATGGTGGCCGACGCCCTAGGCTTGGGGGTTTTTGAGTTTTTGGCTTTTGTTGCGAGGTCAGAGGACCGGTTCATTGTAGCCTATGGGCATTTTTGATGATATATATACAGATGACTCTTTTTTGGTGTTTATACACTTTTCATGGTTTGTTTTTATGCACATGTATTTACATTGATGTATGCATATGCTATTATGAATGCGATGTTTCTAATTTATATGATGTATGCATATGGAATGAATGAAATGAGTTGTTGATAACTTGTCGATGGCACCATAGACTGTACAAGATTTATTGGCTTGTTGTACTTATGGGATGGCTTTGTGGAATGACTTTGCATGTGAAAACTTTGTTTTTGTATTTTGCATATTTTTTGATGGTGATGTACGGAATGAAATGTACCAGTTGTTTTTAAAATGTAGTTAAGATTTTCTGAGATTCAGATATTTTAACTAACTAGCCAAAACTATACATTTATCTCGCAAGACTTTTGAACAAGGTATAAATCCGACTTGAGTTTAACCAAGTTATTTCACATCCCTGTGTGTGCAATTGAGTTCGTTTATGTGGTATTTGTCAGGATACCGCCAGTGCTAGATAGGCTATCAACCAAACCTGTATTGAGGATCACCTAATTAGCTCCACTAACTCCATTGTTGTATTTAGTAAGATTAATCCATGGGACAATCTAAGGTACCATAAGCTAGCTCATCCACATGCAAACATTGGTCTGCTCACATGCAAAGCTAATGTGATAGACATATCGTCATGCGTTTAGGATACCGCCATTGCTAGGTAGGTTGTCCACCAAACCCGTAATGAGGATCACCTAGATGGTTTTCGAATGCTGAGAATTCTAGGGATTCAAGTTCAGGTTTTGTGTTTGCTCAATGGTTTAGGATACTTGCTCGTATACATAGTGATGAAAATCACTGTTTATTTTTCTCTTTTGTTTTTCTTTTTGAGCAAGGATTTTGAATAGTGGTGATAACCACTGTTATTTGATTTTGGATTTTGAGCTTTGTAAGGTTGAGCTTGTAGGTTTGTGGCTTGTGAATGACATTGATCCTTTTGGCCTTGGGGATGACTACCCATCCTGTTCAGGGACGTGTAGTATGAATCCTTACGACTTTGGGAACCAAAGGGGATTATGGAGATTATGAAGTAAGGGCATTGATCTTTTAGGCCTTGGGGATGACTACCCATCCTGTTCGGGATGTGTAGTATGAATCCTTACAACTTTGGAGACCAAAGGTGAGTTGGAGATGGTCATGATGATGGCTTGTGGGAATTTTTGTTTTGAATGGCATCGATCCTTTGAGGCCTTGGGGATGACTACCCATCCTTGGCAGGGACGTGTAGTATGAATCCTTACAACTTTGGGGACCAATGGTGATTGGGATTTTTGGTAGTGGTGAAAACCACTATTTATTAGGGGGAATTGATGGGGAAGAGCTTGTCCTTTTGTCAATTCTCAGCACTCTTGAACCATTCGCATAGGGGGATGAACAGGCTAATCTTTCACCTATGGTACCCTAGACTGCTTTGTAGGTTTCTCTTGCATTCACACAACTTAGGAATTATTTTATGTGTTTTAACTTGTGTAGGGATGTTACGTAACGAGGCGTGATCCAAGTAAAACTTTCCCTTGTAAAATCTGTTTAACTTTGTATAGTTTTTGGCTAGCAATTTAAAGACAGCTGAATGACGAAAACCCTATATACATTAGGAGACAACTGACTATGCTAAAAATGGGGATGGTGTTATTTGGATGTATGTGTTTATAAAATGGATTTGATGTGGAAAATGATGGAATTGCCAAGTAATGATAGTCTATGGTGCTTTTGACTTGTATGACCTAGCAAATATGCAATGTATGGATGTGATGCCTAATGCAACCTATATTTTTGTATTTTGATTTTTATGAGTATGCATGGAATTGAAATGCAATTTTTTTTGTTATTTTTGATGATTTTATTGTTTTTGTTTGTTTTTGAATATTTGTTTTGACCAAGCGGTTATGGTAACCCTTGGAGCTTTTGGTTTGACCAAAGGGTTTATGGATACCTTTGGGGCATTTTTTGGGGTTGACCAAGCGATTGTGAGAATCCTTGGAGCTTTGGCTTGACGAATCCTTGGAGCTTTTGGTTTGACCAAAGGGTTTATGGATACCTTTGGGGCATTTTGGGGTTGACCAAGCGATTGTGAGAATCCTTGGAGCTTTTGGTTTGACCAAAGGGTTTATGGATACCTTTGGGGCATTTTGGGGTTGACCAAGCGATTGTGAGAATCCTTGGAGCTTTTGGTTGGACTATGGCTCTCTAGATGTGGAATGGCCTCAAATGACTGATGTTCAAGGGTTCTAGTTCCTTGATTCCTTCAAGAGAGGTGAGTCGGTATGTTCCAGGTCCTATTCTACTATCAATCACATAAGGACCTAACCAGTTTGCCATGAACTTGTCCCTTAGATGGGACGACAAATTAGAATTCTGTTGGTTCTCTTTTAAGACCAAGTCACCAACCTAAAAGTCCCTTAGGTGGACCTTCATGTTGTATGCTTTCTTAAGTCACTCTTGATAGATACGCAAATGCTCGAGAGCATTGACGCATCGTTCATCGAGCAACGTCAGTTGGTCTAACCGGGCCTACCATGCAGTGTCATCATCGATGAACTCTTGCATTGAAATGCATAGGGAAGGGATTTCCAACTCAAGAGGCATGACTACCTCGGAGCCATACACCAATGAAAATGGAGTTGCCCTAGTGGGCATCCGAATGCTAGTGCGATAAGCCCATAGGGCAAGCGGGATTTGAATGTGCCAATCCTTATGACTATCTGTGATGGTCTTTTTGAGGATGGCGACTAGCATTTTGTTTGACGCCTCTGCTTGCCCATTTGCCTACGGATAATAGGGTGTTGAAAAACTATGCTGAATTTTGTACTTTGTTGTCAAAGCACGCACATATTTATTCTTGAATGACGTCCCATTATCCGAAAGGATCTTGGATGGAATACCAAAATGACATATGATGTTATGCAAAATAAACTCCGCAATGCGGGTTCCAGTCGTAGAGGTTAGCGAAATTGCTTCCACCCACTTGGTGAAGTACTCTATGGCCGTTATGATGAACGTGTGATGACTTGATGATGTAGGGGAGATCTTTTCGATTAGATCAAAGCCCCACTATGAAAAAGGCCAAGCCGATTGGATCGGTTGCAAGGCCTGAGAAGGTACGTGTGTCAAATTAGCATGGTGTTGACACTTCATGCACTTCTTTACATATGCACAACAATCTCGCTCTAAATATGGCCAATAATAGCCCATGCGAAGAATGCGCTTTGCGATGGCCATACCGCTGAAGTGGCCACCACATGTACCATCGTGTGCTTGGGTGATCGCCCAAGCGGACTCTTGTTGGTCCAAGCAATGGAGGAGGATTCCTTCATAGCTCCGATGATACAAAATGTCTCCTAACAAGACATGTTTTGCCGCTTTCTATTTAAATGATATTTTTGTGGCTTGTGTCAATCCAAGTGGGAGGTTACCTAACTTGAGGTAATCCCTTATGGGTGTGTACCAATCTTGCTGATCAAAACCTCGATGGTATGAATGACCAATCCCTCTTGAAGTTCATCCCTAGCAAAAGTTGAGCGGGAAAGAACTTGTAAAAATAGCGTTGTGTTGCTATTAAGAGGGGTCGGGGAGAACAAGGACCCCCATTTGGCTCGAGTCAGACAATCATGGATTCGAGAGAACCTATCTTGAGATGGTTCAATCTGGATCAGGTGGATTCTTGGCGTTAGGTCAGAGCTTGCACGCTCCATCATGGATTGCGATAATGTTTTGACCTGAATGGTTGTCATCTCACCGAAAGGGTCTTGCGGGATTAGTGACCCCAAGGAGGCCATAGTATCCACAAAATGATTCGATGATCGAGGGAGTGCCTCGATGTCATACCATTCAAGTTGTGCCAGGAATTTGTCCACAAGGGCTTTGTAGGCCTACAGAACTCGGACATTTACATTGGAATATCCCCTTTACTTGATTGACAATTAACAACGAATCACCAAAGATGTTTAAACATTTAATGTTCATGGTGATTGTTGTCTGAAGACCTATGAGCAAGGCTTCGTATTCTGCATTGTTGTTGGTGCACGGGAAGTCTAATTTAAATGATAGAGGCATTGGAGCCCCTTGTGGAGTGAAGAATACAATTCCCGTGCCACCTCCTTGCTCACATTTAGAACCATCGAAGAATAGGGTCATGTCAGCCTATGACTCAGGCTCATCAGAATCTGGCGATTCTGAAACATGGAAGACCCCATCATCAGGTAGTTCTACGGTCAGAGGTTGATCATCTTCAAGAGGAGCCTCTGCCAGTTGATCGGCGATGACTTGACCTTTTATGGATTTCTGTCCAATGAATTCTATGTCAAACTCCATCAACAACATGATCCATTTCGTCGTGCGGCTACTATGATAAGTACGACTCATCATGTATCACAATGGATTCTCCTTAGACACAACATACGTCGTATTGCTGAGCATGTAGTGGCATAGCTTTTTGGTAGCAAACACCACTGCCAAGTAGAGCTTCTCAACGTATGCATAGTTAAGTTCATAACTGACCAGGGTGCGGCTAAGATAGTAAGTAGCCTGTTCTTTGTGTAGTTCATTTTTTTGGGATAGCATGGCGCCCAGTGCCACCTCAATAGTTGAGATGTATAAGTAGAATGACACTCCTGGTCTAGGTGGTGCCAATACTGGTGGTGAAGCCAAGTATTGTTTAATGTCATCAAAGGTTGATCGGCACTCGTCATCCCAGTGAAATGTTACCCCCTTGTGCAATAATTTATTCATGGGTCGGCACTTGTCAGAT
Organism: Wollemia nobilis; assembly: GCA_028583015.1. Lineage (NCBI taxonomy): Eukaryota > Viridiplantae > Streptophyta > Pinopsida > Araucariales > Araucariaceae > Wollemia > Wollemia nobilis. Next base: position 9,526,036 of record JAQPPZ010016690.1, on the reverse strand, counting down.
AGCTGCGCTATGAAGCGCTTGATTGACGTGACCTTTCCCTGTAGACTTCTGAGCTGCTTGATGGTAGTTGGGGGAAGCATTTCAAGGATTGCCTTGACTTTGTGTGGGTCTACCTCGATTCCTCGTTTGGAGACTATGTAACCCAAGAGCTTTCCAGATGTGATGCCAAATACGCACTTCTTGGGGTTTAGTCTGACTTTATGTTCCATGAGGCGATCGAGGATCTTGCTTAAGTCATCGAGATGATCTGGGCGCAAAAGAGATTTGGCCAACAAATCATCCATGTAATCTTCCAAAGTTTTGTGCATGTAATCATGGAAGATGTACGTCATGGCACGTTGGTAGGTGGCGCCAGCATTTTTAAGGCCAAAAGGCATGACCTTATAACAAAATGTCCCCCAAGGCATTGTGAACGCCATTTTTAGTTGGTCCTCGGGATTGATACGAATTTGATTGTATCCCGAGAAACCATCCATGAGGGAAAGCATTTCATGGCCCACTGTAGCATCTACCAATGCGTCGATGCTAGGCAAGGGAAAATCATCCTTAGGACTCACTTTGTTTAGATCTCAAAAATTGATGCATATGCGAATCCTCCCATCAAGATTTTTGATGGGCACCATGTTAGACAACCATGGTGGGTAATCCACGTAGATGACAAACTGTGCATCCAACAACTTTTGTAGCTCATATTTGACCATTAAGGCCACTGTTGGGTGCATCTTACGTAGTTTTTGCTTTACTGGCTTGACTGTCGGATCAAGCGTTAGATTATGCATGACTAGCTACGGGTCTAGTCCCGACATGTCTTTGTATGACCATGCAAAAACCTCCTTCTTCTCTTTGAGAAGGGCAATGTAGTCGGCTTGCTCTTGAGGGATAGACTTACCCCCAACTTGATGATTTGCAAATTCATTGGATCTGAGCCGATGTCTACGTCAGTCATCTCCTCGATCGACATGTGGGACCCGTCCTCCAACTGGTGTGGAGTTGGGATCAAGTGGATATCATTTGCTGAATTTAGATCATCGTTCGAACATTAGGTTCCTCTTCAGCATGGAAGACATCCTGAGTCTATCCTGGGGTGAAATGGAACATCCCACCACAAGGCTAGTACTCTGATGGGGATGGTGGTGTGTAAGAGTGATCCTAGTCTATAGCATCTAGGTCTAGATGCAATGACCATGTTGGGTCGGCTGGATCATGGATGGGGGCAGTTAAATCAATGGAGATCATGTTGATGAAATGATTATGGTCTCCATTACCATGGGTGTGACTGCTCGGACATCCTAGATGATCTTTGTGCTCCGGATCTAGCTCTGTGGGTACTGGCACAAATGGATCAGCCCTATGCATGGATAAAAAGATAGGGTCCACCCTAGGCACTGATGGTTTTATAGGGTCTCCAGGCGGAAGATGCTCTCTGTATACCTAGAGTGGCGGGTGCAGTAATTGCTATAACTATGACTGGTTTAGGTGCCACCTATGCCTTGGCCCTATGTGTAACTGTTCAAACATGTCATCTATGTCCAAGGGATATTGTTGTTGTCGCATATGATTGAGATAAGCCATCTCAGTTTCATCTTCATAATCACTGTCGGAGATCCAAAGGCCTTCGTTGGCTCCAACAACTATTTGTGACATATGAGGCTCATCTTGCTCGAGCAAATTAATGTGGTCCCATCGAGGTTGTTCCGCTCTCTACGGGGGACCTGATTCTCTTGAGGTGGCATATGCTCAATTGGAGCATCCAAAGGGAACATTGTCAGGAAGCTCTCTTGATAATCATCCATGGGATGTACTTGTGAATGATTGCTATCAGACTCGAAAGGATCCCAAGGTGCTACCTCGTATTCCGACTCATCTTCTGAAGACCCTTCTTGGTCTTGTCCATATCCCTCTTGTAGGTGAGTCCTTGAATTTTCTCCCTTTTCGACCGAAGGGAAAGGGTTGTTATGGTCAACAAGGTTGGTTGTTAGCAATGGGAGATAATCTCCCAATGTATATGTTGTGTTAGGATTGGCATATGGATCTAATGCCAACCCATCCTTGTTGCCTATCCCTAGGCCTTGCATGTTCTCTACCAAGATGTCTAGGGGCAAGGGGTGGTTGAACCCTACTCCTGACTTGTCATACGACATTTGATATCTCGGTTGGCAAAGAACACGCACTCCTTGCTCATACCTACCCAACCCATATCCATGCCAATTGCATTGGCCAAGATATCTCAATGCAAAGTCTAGGTTGGACAAATAGTTGACATCCTCAGCAAAGGGCTCTTCATCTTCGTCTTCTTGCATACAAGTTTCAATGCCATTATCCAGGCCCCCATAAACAAAGTTTGTCTGATTGGGTGGGTAGCCTAGAGGAACCACAGAGCCGATGGGGAGTCGAGGTCTCCCCATGTCCTGCATGGACTCAAGTGTGGGTGTTGCTACAATGTTTCTCACTATATACTCCCCTAGGCCCATGTTGGCCATCTCAATGGTGATCGTTGGTGGTTGAGGGGGAGCGAATGGGAGTCCTTCCGAGTCCACTCCATGTGGGGTGAACTAGGCATCTCGACTTCCATTCGGCTAGGCATCTCTTCGGTAGAGATGGTTGAGACTAGGGGTGGTTCCTCTTCTAGGGGTTTCTTTCCCTTGTCCTTTGGTGTGGCCATCGTAGGTGGCATCGTTGTTGAAGGACCAGATGAGGAAGATGGACCCTACTGGGGATTTGATGGACTCATCAATGGGGATGCCTACGAAATCGGACCCTAGTTAGATGGATTCAACTAAAAATCCAAATGTGTTGATGGAAGGGTCGATTGCGGCATGAATTGCACCGTATTGCAGTACTTGAAGGGCTCTAAGTCTATCGGGACTACATGCACCTATCCTTCAAATGTATACTTTAGGCACTGATGAGCTATTGAAGGGACACACTTCATGTCCCTGATCCAAGGCCGGCCCAACAAGATATTATAAGCCATCTCACCTTCCAAGATGTGGCACAATGTATGAATAGTCTTTTGTCCCACTTGGATGGGTAGGACAATTGTGCCAACCATCGAGCATATTGCATCATTGAATGCTCACAGTGTATAGGTGGAGGCCACGATGTGAGATGCCGGCAACTTTAGATGTTTCAATGCTACTATTGTGATGATATTACTGGATGAGCCAGTGTCCACCAACACCCTCTTATATGGAATCTCGTTGACCCATGCAATGACGTGCAGGGGTGGATCCACCACATCACCAGTCACTGATTTCAATTCATCTTCTCTAAAGGTGATGACTGGTTCTGTACATTGTTTTACATGTCCCACGAAGTTGTTGAAAGAGTTTGCTTCATGGGGCTGCAGCTCGATGGCTTTTAATATCTCCATTAGAGCCTCTCGATGGGGCGCTGATTGTTGAATGAGCTCGTATATGGAGAGCCTAGCCGACGTGGTCCTTAGACTTTGGGTAAGTCTAGTCTGAATCATGGCCACTGGTCTAGGCGGGGAGGTTGCGTAGGGTGTTGTTGAGGTTGTGACGTCGATGGAACTTCTCTTGTGGCCGCCGTAGGGGCAGCTCCTTGATACCTCTTGTTCCTAGTCACTATGCTTATCATCCCTACATACCCTTGCATGGGGCAATTCTGTTGCACCTCATTGACTTGAAGGGGTTTTGCCTACGCATCATGGGTAGGCAAGGGGTCTCTGAAGACTCCCATATGTTGGTTGTTTGGCGCTACGGGGTTGTCCACCACCAATGTCTTATTGTCGATTAGGTCTTGTACCAAACCTTTGAACTTCCAACATGCATTAAGATCATGTCCCTTCCGTCTATGGAACCTACAGTACAAGTCCTCCCGGTACCCCTTAGGCTTTGGTGCATTGGGGTCTATAGTTTGAATCTCTGGCAAGTTGATCAAGTTCACCGTTGACAAGCGGTCAAACAGGGAGTCTCTGGACTCTATGTAAGGTGTAAATTGTCGCCTAGGGTGATGCTACTGATTTTGTTCCTGCCTCTGGTTTTCTCTATCATAATTGTTAGGAGGCACCGCCTGATAGTTAGCCTTTTGAGGCTGTGTTGCTTGTGCAGGCTTAGGGACGTTGATAGCAACCTGATTGACCACAATGGGTTTCTGTTGCATGGTCCCTATTTTGGTGTTCTTGGTCCATTCTTTCTTCTTAGGTTTGGCGATCTCACCATCCTGTATCTTGATCTCCTCAATGATTCTGGCTTGCGCCAGAGCTTCCTCTAAAGTGGCATATTGTTGCAGCTACAATAGCATGGAGATCGATCTCAAACAGCTCTTTGAGAACATCTGAGTCAGGTCGGACATGGGAGGGAGGTAGGGCAGCTTTGAAAGCAACGTCCTCCATCGGTTCCCATATGCCACCATGGTCTCTTCCTCATACTTCCTGAGGCTAGCTAGGTCACTTAATGATGCCTTTTTCTTGGTGTTGAAGGTGAAGCATTCGAGGAACGCGTCCACTAGCTGATCCAAGTTACTGATGCTATGTTTTGGCAACTGAGTGAACCAATCCGAGGTAGGGCCTACGAATGTGGTTATAAATGTTCTTAGTAACAAAGCATCATTGTCCTGAATGCCAAAGCACTGGCTCAGGAATCTAGTCACATGCTCTTGGGCATCCTCCTCCCCTCTAAAGAGTGCCAACTAGGGCAGTTTAAAGTGTTCAGGGTATGGAGGTGCCGGCACTGACGGATGCACAGGATGACTATGGAGTTGGCATAAAGTGGGATTTTGGGGCCCAGAAGTCTTGATCTCCATAGACTCTAAGCGCTCTAGCAGCGCTTTATATGCATCGAAGGATTTGATTTCTTCCTCCTTAGTTTGCTCCCATTGTGGGTTGCGGGGAACTTGAGGCCTATGGAGGGGTGGCTGGATAGCACCCCCTCTGCCTTGGTAGGGCATTTCAGCCCGCTCTTCTTCTTGTTCATACTCCTCATAGGCTTCTTGAGGAGTGCCTGGCCGAGACCTATAAACATGGGTGGGTGCCCATGGAGGGTGCCCATCATTGTTTCTAGGAGTGGCCTCCCGCTCAGGTCTAGGAGGTCTTGGAGGCAGTACTTGATAAGGTCACGGAGACCTGTCTCGCACCAAGGGGTTGTGCCTCTCATACACTTCTACTTTATGTGCATGAGGGGTTGGGACCTTCTCAGGCACATTGTTATGAAGCAATTCGGCTGTCTGACGTTGAATGCACTCTTTGTTAAGGTGGTACAGATGCTCTAACTATTGTTGATCTTGCCTGAGCTACATGATTTGCGCTTGGCGGGCGGCATGTCTGGAAAATGCCAAGTCAATTTGTTTCATCGTCTCTTGTTTAGGAAGCCTAGATGCCTCTCCTACATGTCTATCTCGGTCATGGTGATCCGAGACCCCTATGGGTTGCTTTCCTCTATCGAGGTTAGCGACATTCACCCGAGGCTCTGGCCTCAATGGGTGATCTTGATACATAGCAGGTGTGGAGGTGCATCACTCCCATGCTGTGTACTGCTCTTGAGGAACATGGTGGTCTTCCTCGTACTCCCTTTCATATGCGTGCAAGGTGCGGGCAGAATTGTCTTGCCCTGTCTGGAGAGCCTGATACTCTGGATTTGGTCTAGTGTTTCTAACAGTAATACGGGGTAGAGGAGGGATGACAAAATCATGTGGCCCCTCCTTATGGACCCTATGTTGCTCTAGCACTTCATCACTAGGCCACTCATAACGAGCGTCTAAGGGAGGCCTCCTGTCTATGTTGAGTGCTACGTGTAGGTTCTCCTCTTGAAAGGATCTATGCTGAGTGGGGGTGCCTCTCAAAGAGGTGCCTCTATAGTCCTATTCTGTGATGGCATGATGTGGACTATCTTGTGTGTCATGCCGCCAAGGCGGGATGACCAAGTCCTCAGGACTATATCGGAGGTGACTTGCCCCCTTTGTACACTTTCTGTAGTGCTTGCCCATGATTGGGCTCGGCTACGGGTGTACACCATGGTGATGCTTACCTAAAGATGCGTAGATTTTTATCTTCTTTTAGGATTTCTTATGCTACACTAAACAGGAAATATCACACACACAAAACAATGATTATCTCGTTTAAAGATTAAAAGTGTGCCCTAAACCTGGTTTAGTGTGTTTTGATGTTTGTTTTGAAAGATTTTGTAAAGAACATTTAAATGCAATATGATGGCTCTTATGACTCCCAAAAATGGTCACCCCTTCGATATACCATTGCCAGGCCGATATACCAACCTCTCTATATACCCGCCCTTACGTGAGGGAAACTATTGGTACGTGAGAGCAGATGGTACGTGGAACATAGGCGGTACGGAAGGGGAATCACTCTGTTTATGACACCTACCATAGAAGACTTATCCTCATGCACTGGGAATCACCCCAGCTACACTTGGTCAGCTTTCATCAGGATTTACGTCTAGCAACAATCACGATCGGGGTTATGTATGCAGTATCTCAAGCCAAGGTGGTGATGAAATCCACCGTTGGTCTTGCTCAAGGGTTGGGGTTTTACGACCAACTCCTTGTTGTTTCAAATTACCACGTGGTGTGTGGGGTTCTTTTTAAGTTGCATAAATGAAGCAAACAAGCATTCAAACTCTCCTATGCAAGCAAATAACTAGAGAATAGAAAGCAAAAATTGACAGAAGGTGTTTTAGGACCTCTACCTCTTCTCTGCCCAAATCGGATGTCTCTAAATTTCTGCTCTAAAATTGCATAGAGAGCTATTCATCCCGGGGTGAGATGAATAATAGATCTATATTCATTCTAGGGTAGGACGAATTCCTATTCATCCCTGGATAAGATGAATTCTAGCTCTGTACTCGTCATAGACTGAAATGAACAATAGTCCAGCGTTTGAAAACTTGGTACCTGTAAGCAAAAACAAGCAACTTTGATCAGAAATTTAATCTTAAAAATCAAGGGATAGAGGTCCCACCATGATCACCACTGAAAGCACGAGGATATGGAAACAAAAAGGAAAATGCCAAGTACGATGCGTGTAAAACCAAACTTAACGCTAAAAGCCTATATATTGAAAAATGCATGAAAGGAAAGAACATAAACGAATCGACACAAGATAAAAGCAATATGGAATATGGTCCTCTTTATTGATATGCTTTCAAAGTCATGTTACAATACGTCTCCTTCCTTTTTAGGGGATAGGAGCGTTAAATATGTTTCTTATCACATCCATGGATAGCAATCCTTCTTCCGCGTGCCCACATGTAATATGGGCGGACCAAAATGTCACCACCACTTGTGTATATGATTTTTGACTCCTTCCTGCTCCTCTGATGTCAAAGACCTACATTCAAGGAAATATAAAATATTAGTAGCACCTACAGATAGAATAAAACATGTATTTCCCAAGGCCTATTGTTAGTGTATGCATGAAAATATTAAAACGATAACCAAATGACCTCAGATCGACCTAAAAATTTAATAGAAGCATGAATATGTTACTAGGAGGCCACTACAAAAGGAACAGTCTAGAAATTCCTCACAGATTTGTATTCGCTCCGGGGTGGGACGAATAGACCTACAATAAATTGTCAGAAAGCACCCTCTTCAATGTCCTATCTAGGAAGCTCCAAATGACCTACAAAGTTGGGGTTAGCTAATTGGGGGTATTTTGGGAAGACCCAGAAGGTCATATTTCTCCAATTTGGCCTCTATCACCCATATTTTTATGGTGCCATCTACAAGTTAGTAAAGGCGAGAAATGATAAAAACCTGGTCAAAAATGCTCATAATGAAGTGAAATTTAAACTACAGCCTATTTAAATAACCTAGAATAATATGCAAAATAAAAATCAGAGAAATATATCATATATTTCTAATCACTCTGGGGTGGGGCGATTAGGGCTACGATAGCTTGGGGGCGCCCGGGGGCAGGACGCCCACCGTTTGGGACTCTGTTTCGGCACCAATCCACTTGGGATGGGTCCAAAACTTCTTATGGGGTGTTTTCAACAAATTTTGTGGAATATTGTGGCCAAATGTTGGGTTTTGGGTCTAGATTTGTGCTTCCAATAATCACCCAATAACCTCCCTTTCAAATGAGAGATTAAGGATGTGAAAGGCACAAATCAAGGTGAGGTATGTAAATTGGCAGCACTTCATTGCTCCAAATGCTCCTTCTCTCTATATCTTTTGGGTGAGAAGACTCACCAATTTATAGACCTAGGGTCTCTTTGTTTGAATTGCGCATGCGAGGGCGCCACTTGAGTTGTTTGTCCTATTTTGAGAGAAAAGATAATTCCTTGATTTAGAGTCTCCTTGCATGAGGTCTCTAAAATCAAAGACATGCATGACTGAAGTCTCTCTTCTTGATTTGAAGTCATTCCTCACAATTGCATGGCCTGAAGCTTTAGTTAACTGGTGGACTTGTCGAGGTTTGACTTTTTGCCAGTCAAACTTGCTATTCGCCTCACCCTGGGGTGAATGCTGATATTCATCCCTGGGTGGGATGAATGCCAGTTTGTATTCATCCCAGGGTGGGACGAGCAGAGAGCAAGGTGCCAAAAAGGTGCCAAATTGACCTCTGACCTCCAAACTACTTTTGGGAGTGGTTAGGACCACTGTTTAACCTCTGGGGGCTGCCCTAGGGGTTGTGTGTGTCAATGCGATCGATGCTTGTTGTCACATAATCGGATTGGTGTTGTTTTGGTGTCTACACAATGTTATTAAAAATCCAATATGAAATGGAAGACAATAAAAAATATATATAAAACAAAAATAACAAATATGGATCTCTTTATTTGTATTGAAACTCGGTTACATGTCGGTCTCTATTAGGGATACCCATTTCAATACAATAATGTTACAAATAAGCAAAGAGTGCCCCTTTCACGAAGAGGTGGTGCATTTATAAAGGCTTCCTAGTTATAAACATGAAAATGTATGAGGTCTTACATATGCCTACTTCTCTAGGTCTGTTTCATATAGGGATCCCTTTTCCTCTCGTATGTTGCAGATTCCATCCGATGAACCTATGGCCCTGCAAGCAATGAAACAACAACACACGCTTAGATGTCCGATATTTCCTCCCCGGATGAGGTTGTTAGTAATAAAATAATTTAATGGAAATATTATGAAACTATGCCATGAAATCATGTAAATATATGCTAATGATATGAAAACATGAAGAAACAAAATAAAAGAAGTTATGTCTAAAACCTAAACTAAGCCTGCAGGCCACTGTCCAAGAAAGCGGCCACTAAGATAAACCTTGATCTCTTTGCCCCAAATATATGGGTCAAATCCTATATCTAATGTTGAAATAATAGTTGTTATGCTCTTCAATTCATCAGGGATTCGTCATACACTTGATCTCCAAGAGAACTCTCCAAGTCTCGAAATATCTCCTCAATAAAATATGTCTCAATGATAAATGTCTCTATATCCCTTGGTGCTCTTAGGCTTGCACCTTTTATAGTGTGAAACCCTAGGTCTATGTCCAACCCCTAGGAATGAATTTCTCATGCGTAGTGCAAGTTAGCATGAGAAGATTTTATCCTTTGTCTATGTTTTAAGTCCAGTTAACTGAAATCTAACCGCCCACTTGAGTCTTCTATGCGAACTAATCGTTAGCATGAGAAGATTTTATCCTTTTTTTATTCTTGGAGGTCAGTTAACTAAAGTTTAAATGCAAACTCAAGTCTCCTATGTGAACTCGTAAAAATGAATGCAAAGTTACTCCCACTCACATTTATTGCATGCATACTACCACTTCCGCCTATGATTAGGCCTATTTGTTGGCAAAAATGCTTCTTATGGATTAGTCATTGTCGTCTACAGTGGCTAATATTTGGTCACTGTCATCTACAGCAACTAAGGTCTAGCCACTCTAGGCTTGAGCGGCTAGGCTTGGATAGCTTGAAAAGGCCCCAAATGAGTGGTGAGAACCACTATTGATGCTTGGAAAGTCCAAGATTATGTCTTTTGATCTTATGAGTGTGTCTATGTGAGCAGCTTCCATAAGCATGACACGATTTATGTGTCTACAAGATGTTTATGTTATGAGGGTTTTTGGCTATACCCTTGATGTGGTGCAAATATCTAATTAGGATGTTGTTTTTAGGGTATTTGGCTATACCCTTGTTGTGGTGTGGCTATATAATTAGGATGTTATTATTGTGAGGATATCTAGGTATACCCTTGTGATGTGGACATCTGATTTGTATGTTATGGCTGTGAGGGTATTTGGATATACCCTTGTTGTGATGTGGACATCTTATTAGGATGTTATTTTTGTGAAGACATATTAGGATGCCTACGTTGCTGTGTGAATATATTATTTGTGTGTCCTTGTTGTTGATGTATATGCATGTTTCCACAAGATGGTTCAAATGATGAAGAGGTATGTACTTTGAGGGATGACATGCTAGGATGGGTGGATGTCCAACAAGGTGGAGCCAATGAAGTTTTTTGGGGGAGGAGGTTGTTTTTGTATGATGGTTTTCTCGGGGGTGAGAGAAGTAAATGTGGTAAGTTGGGTTTATGATTGGAATCAATGGGGGTTATGTTCTCTTGTGTGGGTGGTTTTGAAGGAGGAATATATTGATGGTATTTTTTACAAGAGAGTATCTATTGATGTATGAATATCATGTTGGTTGTGGGGGGAAACTAGTCAATGGAGATGTGGAAGCAGAATGATCAGAACAAGAAGCTTCCTACATCCTAGTTGATGGTGGGTTGAAAGAGAGGAACATGGATAATTTAGGAGTAGCACTCATCATATCATAATCTATGTATATAGTAGAGGAGACTATCCAAGTGGATTATGATGGTATGATGGCACTAACAGTGGGAACCTCGATTTAGGATATGATAGGGTGTTTGGTTCAAAGGAAATTTTAGCAGAAGAGGATGTGATCAGGGATGGAAAAGGGAGGAAATGAAGTTTAGGGTATACTAAATTATTGTGATTGAGATGTGGATGAATATTGAGATGGAGGGAAGGATGTCTCCCCTTGAAGTTCACTCTGAGAATTGACTGAGGCATTGTCTAGAATTTTACACTCTTGAATTTGTGCTTGACTTCACAGGTGGGCTATTTTAGATAAAAATTGGATATTTTTTGGGGTCTCAAACATTGTTTTTCAATGTTTTGAGATCATTTTGAGAAAGTTATTTTGTAATGATGTTTTACAAGAAACAAACAACAACCAAGTGTGTATAATTGATGTGGAATTTTATGTGTGCACTTGATTATTTTGTGTTATATTTTGTGTGTTTTTTATATGTAAATATTGCTACCAACATGGGGCATGTGAATGATATCTACAAGGGTATGTTAGTATACACCCTTCTCACTATACCCAAATTTACGCAAATATTGATGATACAAAAATATGTGAACGAATTTCTATGATGAGGAAAGGATCAAGGGGACTAGACCAAGAAAATACAAACTTCCTCTTGTGAAAGAGGTGGTGTTGTCTATGTCTTGCTGCTAGCCTACCCAGGTTTTCACTTCACCCTCAGTCAGGCTTGGACAAGAATGATAGTTGCAAACTCACTAATTATGCAAAGCCCTATGAGCAAGGGTATCTATCCTAATCCTACCCTAAGGTAATATCAAGAGTAGATGATTTTATGGTGATGAAGTATAGAAAATCACTCATGGGACTACTATGGTGTCTATGGGTGTGATTCAACGCTTGCTAGTGTGAGCCAATATCATTGATCTCTATTGGTGGTTGGTGATGAATGTTAACACAAACTAATGTTTGAACTGTCATGGTCTATGCTTTTTTTTTATATTTTATTTTTAGAAGTTGAAGGGTAAAAATAAAACTTTGTTATCATAAAAATATAGAAATACAACATGTTCAAATGAGTTATTCGGAATACATTACCTTTTGAAAAATAAATCTACACTACTTTGAAATTGACCAAGCGATTTTGGTATGTTTGAAAAGGAAATGGAAGCTACTTGTGACTTCCCTCTTTCCTCTTGTGGATGGTTTATGATGTCAAATAGACCTTATTGAATGTTTCAAATTTGGGATTATACCTATAATTTTGGAAAAGCAAAAAGGTTATATTCCTTAATTAGTCAAAATATGCATGTTTTCAACAACTAATATTTGACAGTGCATGTTTTCAACAACTAAAATTTGACAGTGCATGTTTTTAGCTAAGGAAATTTAACCTGCTGCATGAAATGTGTATTTTTTTAGCACTAAAAAGTAAAAGAATGCATGTTTTCAACAAACTAAATGAAAAACTAACTATGAAAAAACCAGAAGAGGTGAATCATGCAGTCATGTATATTGGTCTTGAGATGTGTGTCAAGCCTTTGGGAGACTTCATGCCAATTTTTTAATATCTACAATGATAGCAAGACAATTAAATTTGTTAGTTATCTATAAAACTAACATAAGAAAATAAAATCATGATCACCAAATGAAACATAAAAGAAAATAATGTTGCATTTCATTAATATTTGGTATAAGTGTTACAAAATGTATTATGTGAGATATCCTTTTACAATATGCCCTAAGGGCTACAAAAGAGGGACTCCTTAATACTAGCATTAAATTTCTTTGGGAGACCATAGATGTTCTCCTTCAAATCATCAAAAATTTAGTGGGCTTATGATGTCGGCCACTGCTAGCTATGTTGATCCTCAAAATCTACATAACCCTACAAAAAAATGTAAGATTTTTTAGGGACCTATCTCAATCAAGCCCCTTATAAAAATAGACAAAAATAAACAAATAAACTACTAGAAACCCAGGTGTTGTAGGTTAGTTGGAGAGGAGAGTGCAATCCTCCAAGAGAGGTCCCAGGTTCAAATATCCACCCTACCAAAAAGATAAATTGGGTATCTAAAATCCAATTGATAATGTTGGTGCGGGTAGGGTCGGGTGCGACTCACGGGTGAATTTGACGGTGTATAACCCCCTATTCATGGCCTCTCATACCAAGACATCCCCGTAAGGGGTTTTTCACTTTAAAAGAAAAAACTAGAAAATATTATTGAATTTGCTGGAAATTATTGGAAATTGATATAACAGAGATACTTATAGAGCTCCAAATGGGTTGAAAATTGGTGGGAAGCCTCCCCTAGTTGTTAGGAAGCTATCCTAAAATAAATATAAAATAAATAATGTTATATTTCATTTATAATTCATAAAATTGTTACAATATAATATTATATAATTTTTTATAGCATGCCCTAGGCTATATAAGAGGGACTCCATAGGGAGAGATTCTAGAACTGAACATTGTTGTGGCACCATAGATGTCTTCCTTTAGATCCTAAAAATATGAGTGGGCTTATGATGTATTCCACTACTGCTATGCCAATCCTCAAAATATGCATAACCCTATAAAAACTTGTTAGATCATTTGGGGACCTATCCAGATCAGGCTCCTTATAAAAATAGACAAAAATAAATAACTAAACTAATATAAAACACTATTGAAGTTGCTAGAAATGACAAAAGATGATTGAAACTCAATATTACATATATACGTACAAAGATAAAAATGGTCTAAAAATTTATGGGAAGATTCCCCTAGTTGTCAAAAAGTTACCCTAAATATTTTTTGGTAATCTAGGTCTAGATGAGGAAGTTATGGCTGAAATAGTGAGAGTGGATCTGATTGAAACTGCTTGTTGATTCATCCTGACTGTGTGTTGAGACTTGGTGAGAACCTTCCTCTGGTTGTTGTAGAAGTCCTATTGGTATTTTTTGAGATCCCTCCTATGTTGTATGATCCTCTATACCTATAATTGAAACAAAACAAAACAAGAGGGATTGCAAAAGGAGGGCTTTTGTACACAAAAGAGGGTTAGCACCAAAGAGAGATGGAGTGAGAGCTTAAGTGGCATCTAGGATATTTGATAACAATATAAGACTTAAGTGGCCTCTAGAATTATTTTGGTAGAGGTTTTCCATATGAATTATTCTTTTCTATCCTTCTTGATGAATTTCTATAGAGTTACACTACCTTCTCTTGTTATTCTTTGTTGAAGAAAATTACCTATTTCTAGAAATTTGCCAAGGTTGAGTGGGGAATGAGGTCTCCTCTGAATTGGTTTAGTGGGGTACAAGATAATGTGGGTGTATTATAGACCTTATTTATCCATGTTATATGAGGTAAAAGGTAGGTGGAAGACAACATGGAAAGAGGGAGCATAGGCTTTGCTTTACCCATGTGGGGTGAGGATAAGACTTTTGTCCTATGGAAAAATGGAGCATGAGTTAGGTTTACCATGGTTAATAAAACCTAAAGTGAGGCAAGATAGGATGGGTAAATTATGGGCTTCATTTGTCCATGTGGTATGAGACCAAAGGTGGGTGGGATACAAGATGGAAATATGGAGCATGGGCTTTTCTTTACCCACATGAGGTGATGATAATACTTTTGTCCTAGGTGGAAAATTAGAGCATGAGGTAGGTTGACCATGGTTAAGAAAACCTAGGATAAGGCAAGATGGGATGGGTGAAGGGTGGGCTTCATTTTTCCATGTGGGATTACACAAATGACTAGTGGGAGGTAATATGGAAGGAGGGAGTATGGGACAAGACTTTCATCCTATGTGGAAAATGGAGAATGACTCAGGTTGACCATGGTTAGGTAAACCTAGGGTGAGGGTTGATCAAGGTTAAGAACTTGACCAAGGTTGAGAGGTGTGCACCTAGAGTTAGGTTGACCATGGTTAGGGTTGACCATAATGTGAAGTTTGACCAAGGTTGAGAGGTAACCAAGGTTAGGCTAGGGTGATCTAGGCTTAGGTGGCAAGTAGACTAGTCAAAGGATAGACTAGGATGAGGTGTCCCTTGGTTAGACCAAAGGGATGATCACATGGTGACCAGGGGCTAGGTGTAGGAGGGGGCTTAGTGAATAGTGAATAATGAATAGTGACTAGGTGAATAGTGAATAAGAGAAAATGTGAGATTTTTAGGTTTCTGCAATACAAATCCCTTTTTCTGTTTTACAAGAGGGGCATGTTGCTAAAATGATCCAAATTATCATGCATTTTCCAACATAGAAAAGTAGCTTCATCACATAACAACCTTGTTGGAGACATTTTCACTCACATTTAGTCATTCTTGTAAAGTATTATTATATAAGCCAAATAAAATTGGGGATAATGGGTATCTTTGTTTAGCTTCTATATAACTTTCAAAGCATTCTAAGAGATATTGTATTTCAATTTTGGCTCAAACCTCTTCATAGATTCTATGAACTATTACCTTATATAATATTCTCTATTTAGTTATTTTTGCTAAGGTTTCTTCTAGAATTGTATTAGGTCATGTTTTCCTAGATGAATGAATTATTCTTTTCTTATGGTCATGGCCATATATAGTTCTCTTTTTTTATTTCATAGATATTTTGTGTGCTTTTTTATTTTTTTGTTTCTTTACCTAGTTTTATTCAAACTTCTTTTTGTTGTTTTACATTCTTCATTGCATAATATATTTATATAAAAAAAGAACAATCCCATACTTTTTCTTCTTCCATTTTGCTTTTTGAACTCCTTTTTTCACAATTTTTGTGAAGATTAAAAATAGTTCTTATGTCATGAGAACATTTCCTTGTGAGGAGAATTGACAACTCTATATAAATTGGATTGTGATATAATTTTAGTTTTATAAGGAAATCCTTGGCATATACCTTCATAATATTGCTTAATAAGTACTATGAAGAGATGAAATTTTCTATAACACTTACACCATTATAGGTTATACATGACTATTTTAAATTCTACCATTTCTTCAAACCATTTCAAATAATGATCCCATTTATGTTATATATAGCCAAAGCTTATTTATAAAAATGGGTTATAACTCCTTTATCCTATGAGTACATTTTGTGTTGTTGGTTCTTATCTTCCTCATGCCAAATGAGTTGTTATTTAAATAATAGTTTTAAAACTTGCAACTCAAGAAAAAATTTATAGCCTAATTTTGTATATTTTATCGACAACTCGAGGAAACTCGACAAAAACTTAGCAAAAAAATAAATTTTTACAATAAACAAAAAAAAAGCAACAATTGGAAAGCCAAAAAGTTTATTTTATATTAGATAATAATTAAAAATAGTACACTTATAGTTTATGAATCATAAATTTAGTCAAAATGGTAACTACAACATAAAAATACAATATTATGAAATGTAAAGTAGTTTTTTAAACTATTTGTTTTTCCCATTTCTTCCCCTTGCACTTGATGGTTGGCTTTAGCTTTGAAATAGTGGGCAAAGTGGAGGCTTCTCAAGAGTGGTATCATCATGGTATATCTCCTCCAATCCTCTTAAATTTTTTGCCTCCTCAAGTGGATCAATATCCTCTATAGTGAATTCAATATCCATAAAACTCTTGCTAATCCAATCAGATAATGGATCTAGTTCATCTAATGGAATTACTTCATAGGATTCACTAGCCTCCACTTGTCTTGTGCAAAGCCTAAGATTTTATTAAAAAATTTCAAGTTCAATGAGGCACTCTTGGTTCAACGTATTATACTTCTTGTTGAGTATAACCTCAAATAGAGACTATTTTCACTCATACCTAGAAGCATTACAAGGCTGACTCAAGATGTGAACAACAATCCTTTACAGGTTAGGTGTTTTGGAGCTTAAGTCATCCCACCATAAATCTACAAAAAAGGATGATTTTCAAAGTATTAATTTATAGCGCTATACTAAAATAATGTTAACTATGTAAACAAAAATCTAACTTTAGAAGTTTAAATGCATTATCTAATCATAATCTTGACCTTGATTCTCTAGCAAAGTGGGATGCAAATAAGATTCCTCTTGTAACCTTATAAATTTGCAACCTAGTAGAGATAAGGAGATTTTTTTAGGTTTATCTATCATCATATCTATACAAGTAGAAAAATATTCCTATACTTCTTCATTACTACATAGGCTACTATTGTAAAAATGTTTTGGTTTCAAGAAGCACCCTAGGGCATGAGCTATATGCGATAGTTATTTTTTATCATGAATCTACCTAGTTATAAATTCTATGCCTTGTGCACCCTAGAACCGAACAACATTGAAAGGTTGGAGGAGAGAAATGACCTCTGAGCTAATCTCTAGAGATGGCTATATCCCTTCCTAATCTACATTGGTTGAAATATTAGGGTAACAAGAAATAAATAAGGAAATATGGCTATAATCCAAAAATATAGGATGGGGATATACTAATAGCCAAAATTCCACTAAATAAAAATTAGTAGCATACAATAGAAAAACAAACATAGAAACCTCTAGCAATTATGCAATGACAACTTCTCATGGGCATATCAATGTTTATTTCTTTACTAGTAAAATTAAATTTAGCAACAGAATTTAAACACAGTAAATAATGAGAATGAAAGCATTCAACAATGACACAAAGAAAACTTATCAAGTGCAAGACCACTCAAATAACCAGAAGCCAAAGTGTTTCTATTGATGCAAAAAACTCGAAGTGTTTTTCTACAGAGTGTCCATCTTGCTTTCTTACATAAAAATGATTAGTATTTATAGAGGATTATGCCTCTTTCATTTAATGAGCTTAAAATAAAATGTTGGCAAATCACAAACCATTTACAATAATTCTCTCCTCAGAATTAGTGATATTTTGGTCAAAATATATTCCATAGAAACCATGATCTATATTTTGCAAGAGAATCACACAGATAAATTAGCATGATTAAATACTAAGAAGCAACCTTGGACGTCGATGTCTTGAGACACAACAAAATCGCCTAGAAATCGAGAGCTTGGTTGTTAAATTTGCTTCACCTCTCCACCTTGGAAATTCACTACCATTAGGAGAGTCCACTAATCATTAAATATACCTTGAAAATTGGCTAGGTTGATAGGTGGTGCATTGGAAATAAACAATAATTGCGTTTGATCTTGCAAAGTGAAGCAAAAATCTTGGAAGCACTACCTGCATTGCTCCAAGAATTAAATTTTATCTTTCTTCACCTCTTACCAAGAGAATCTACAAATCACAATCTTTGAAAGTAATGCTCCTAAGAATTTAATGCTAAGGAATCAATTTTACCCAAGAATAGGGTTAAATAGCCTTTTTGGGACCACAATGGGCGACAAAACTGCTTGGTTCAATTTCGGATTGATGCCTTGACAATTTTACCCATTAATTGCCTCTTCTTCTAATTATCTTCTTTGCTTTCACCTCAAAGGAGGGTGACATGGAATTTCACCCCATTGGGGAGGTGACATCATCTTTAATTTTTTTCCTTTGATGTATTTCATGGTGCAATTATTTCACCTAAAATCGAGTTTTAAAATCCTTATCATCCCTTGGAGAGGCAAAACCACATGGTGCCTCTCAATAGGGGTGCCTTCAATTTGTAATGCCTTGAACTTGTATCAAGCGATCTATTTTTATTTTTGCCTCAGTCATGGGTGATAACACCCAACATACTTTAAATGGGTCCTAGGAAGTTATTCATCTTTTTTAGCCTTTGAAATCCCTTTTCGCCCCAAGGAAGGGTGACAACGCTCTCTAAAATTACTACAAAAGCACCCACATAGGGTCCACACTACATTATCTTTCAAAATATTTCTTAGGATGTTTTTCACCCCAAAGAGGGGTGATAGGGAGTTTCACCCCTCTCTTGGGATGAAAGCACTTTTTAAATCATCTCCAATTCTGTTAATGCCTAGTCTTTGAAGTGCCATTTTAAAATTTTCCTTTACACTACGTTTCATCCACAAATGGGAAAAAAAGAGAGTTTCACTCCCACTTGGGCTAAAAGTGATTTTAAAAATTTACTTTATGACCACTTGCATTTTAAAATAAATTTCACCCCAAAGAGGGGCGACAATGAGTTTCACACCTATCTTGGGGCGAAAGCACTTTGCTCCTTCAGTTTAAACTCAAGACTTTTGCTTCCTATACTTTGTTGGGTGAACTTGACATTTTCAATTACATTTCACCTCCAAGAGGGGTGGAAGTTATTTTCACCCCTCAATTGGGTTGAAACTACCTCTATTCCTTTTTCCAACTTGCTCTTGAATTAGATCATGATTTTCACATTTTTTGGGGTGAAACTCTTTTGCAAGCGCAGGTTGGGGTGAAACCAATTTTCTTCATTGCTCCTTTAAATATTGTCATTAAATTAAAAACAAGAATTCCTCCATTTACCTTATGTTGTAATTAGTGAAACCATTTTATGCTAATTTCTACCTCTAAAAGAGACCCAAAGGACTTTCACCCCTGGTAATGGTAAAACAACTTGCTTCTTCTTCCTGAGGTGCTTCTTCCTTCAAAAGTAACTCCTTGCTGGTGCTTTTGCTGCTTAAACATTTTTAACAAAATTCTCTATTGCATTTGTGATATTCACTTTTTTTATAGTAATGCAATATTATAAAAAGAGGTAAAAATACAATAAAATGAACAATAAAACCATAGCACTTTCCTTTTAATACATTCATCAAAAGTTTACAATCAATATTCAATAGAAAATTTTAATGTGGCAAGGTGAAAAATTGCCAACATTCTTGGTGGCTCATGAGGTATCTAGGTTGCATGGATGCAATTTATCCTAGGCCTTCATCTAGGCTTAATATTTAGCTCCACTTGGTGCATCAGGCTACTTACTGCTTGCTCTGACAGTATGATCTTCTATCTCCTTTGTTGTAGCTTCTTCCTCTAGCTCTAAAAAATGAGTGATTATAGCCTCATACACTATAATAGCTTTGGACCAAGCATATACACTAACCAAATATGGGTCATTAAGTGAATCCACAAGGTACCTGAAGGTCTCCACTTGTTCCATATCAATATAATTCATCCGCTAACTAAGCTCCAGCAAATCAGATTTGATGCATGTTAGTTTTCTCATTAGAGGCAACACATGATATTCAGTAAGAGGCTTTTACCAATCATAAATTTTAGAAACATCATCAAAAAATATCACCCAAATTGCTTCTAGGTCCTCCTTTGAAATAATGTTCCCCTCATCATTAGTAAAATTGAGAAAACCATTTTTAGCTACTATATTTCAGTAGAGTTTTGAAACTCTTATTTCCTGACTAAACACATCTAGTAGCTTTTGAGCCTCCTTGAATTGGTCCAAATTTGAAAAATATTGACGTAGAATCACCTTGGCACTTGCCCAAGATCGAGCCATGTCACTCATAGGATGAAATCTGAGACCTGCTCTACTCAGCACCTATATATGTGTTGCCTTTACCAAGAGAGGCTCCAAGTTATCTCCACCATACTCCACTATGTGCCAAGAATATTATATGACTATCTGTATATCCTAAAGATACATGATAACCTATGTTTCCTTACCCACCATAGTCTTACAATCAATAAGAAACTGACTGTGTGCATCCTTAACATTTTATTTTGTCAGAACAATCACCTGCATTACTTTTGCATCTAGTTGATCCTATAAATTTTGGAATTGACCCTTCAATACCTCGACCTGCTGCTCCACTTCCCCTTTGGCCCCCTGGTGCTTCTAAATCATCTTATCTGACTCTTATACATTTTTTACCAACAAGTTGCCTATGACTTTGTGGATTGCAACTGTGCTCAATTTTTTTCCAGCCTCCTCTAAGTCGATGATTTTAGCCTCAACCTCAAAAAATTAATTCTTGTAATGCTCACCATGTAGGTACAAGGAGCTTACCTCTACCTAAATATTCCCCATCATCTATGTGGTGTCAATATTTGTAAGGTTCTTAGTGATGATTTCGTAAGTGTAGTAGCTTGGAGTCATCTCTCCTTGTGACTTCTAAACTTGGGGAAAAAATTTCACTATATGAACCTCCATGGTGTTGAGATCAAATGAAACCTTTTTTAATGGCTTCACTGGAACTCGAGCCTCTATTCTTTTACAACTCTTCAACAAATATGATGAAATCATGTGAGCTTGGATAATAGTTTTTGCAATGGGATGTTCTAGTACATCCACTATATTTGACTCGAGCAACACCTACAGCTCCAAAAATGGGGTGAAATGGAAATGAGCCTGCTATGGATTCAGCTCAAGGGAGGTGGAAACTGGAATAGTGGAAATGGTTGATGGAATGGGAATGGTGGAAAAATAGAAGTAAATATTTTAGCCATAGTCACACTCACTTGAGGAGGAGCTTGTGTGCTTACAGTGATAGCAGAGGTTACTAGAATGGAAGATACAGGAAGGGGAAAAGGGTTCAAGATGGATGTGAAAGAACTAAAAGAAAGGAAAGTAGAAGAAGCAAGAAGAGAATAGGAGGGAACACTGGTGACTGGTGTCTGAGATATCGGTATCAAAACTAAAGTGGAAGGTATACCAAATGGAGGTGATACAAAATTGGAAACTAGAGGAAGAGAAATAATAGTCACCAACTGCTCAGGAAGAGGATAAAGAGAAGAAAATGTACCTTTGGGTTCTATCACTATTTGAGCTAGAAGGGATGCAAGTGTTTGTGGTACTAAATCTTTCCCCACCTAGTCCTTTGTTTTGCTACAACGTCCTCCTTAATATTGATAATATCAATACCTTAGACAAATGACTCTTTTTGGACAAGGGAATGGCCTATAATAATTATATCCATTCAACCAAAACCATGCGAGGAGGGTTTGATAAAAATGCATCGGTTCTACACTTCTTGGAGATTTTTATAATCAATAGATTTTCCCATTTACTTTGTGCCTTATACTACAATGTCTCCTTTGGCACTTGTCCTTCTTCTACAAGTGGTGCTTATTAAGTCATGGGGTGCTCCTATTTGGCCATGCTCTCTTCACTACTAGACTTTTGTAAACTTTGAGGTACAATACCAGCAAAAGTGATTAGCTGATAACTGGTGTAGAAGTCATCATAAGTGTTCAAAAATGCTTCATCCATTATCAGGCCATATGGTGACCTATTTTTTCTTTGATAATCCCTCATAATCTACCAGTTTGTAATTTTTTCCTCTAACCAACCCAGAAGTTGCTCTTTCATTTGACTAAAAAACCCTGGTGGAGGAATTTGATGCTTATATACTATAGGGTTATACTCGGCCTTCATATCATATAAATTATGCTAAGGTGGGAGTGACATAATTTTCTCCACATGTCATTCTAAGTCATGCCCCTTCAGATTTTTTTAGCGCTTCTCAATATCCAGCCTCGAAAAACAATGAAATATTTTTACCTTGATTTTTTTAGCAAAGTTACCCAAAGGATCATACTTCTATTATTGCAATAACTCCACCATTTTGATGTCATAGAAGGTCTCAGTTATTAATTTATTTTTGCCCACCTGACTCACCTTAATGCCTCTACAGTAAAACGACATAGTGCACATGGTTTTATTTCCATGCCTTACTCCATATACATCATTGATATAATAATGTTGTTGAACGACCTCCAAAGCAAACAAGTGCCTAGTGGTAAAATATGGGAGCAGTTTTAGCTTACCAGTATAGCCAAAAATGCGTAGCACAATGCCCTGCATCAATAACTCTAAGGCACTTCTAAGGAAGGACCCACAAACATACGATTGAATTTATAAAAAGACTTCTACCTTGACAAGCTAGAGGTCCAAAAATATACTGGCAGTTTCGTATTCTTCTTGTCGACTTGCCTAACTGTGATGAAAGAAAATTTCTTGTATAAGTGAAAAAATAAATACTAGATAGAAAAGGATATGTACCTAAATACCTTCGTTCCCTCGTTCTACATTTTCTCCAGCTGGGAATGCATTCTTCTAGCAATGTGTTTGGCCCAGTCGAATAAAATGGGGTTCATCCTCCCTATCATTGTGATGGGGGCATAAAATTATTCCTGGAAGATACATTGCACCAATGCTACCTACCACTTATGCAATGTTGAATTCATTGGAAGACCCACCACCCAAGCCACCATAGAAATAAATCTAGGCTCTTGAAATCTATAAAAAAAATTGGCAACGTTGGCAGTTCACCATGTTGGGGTATTTTTATCAACTGCATCTCCATGAACCGATGCAATTTCATTGTTGATTGGTATATTCCTTCTATTTTCCAATGTGCAATTTCTTAAAAAAAAAGTCTAAGGGAGGTGTAATTCCACAAGAAAACACCTCCCAGACCTCCTTAGATGAGATGGTAAACAATACATCCCTTTTGCATTCTCCACTGCCCTAGTGTTAAGATTATAAAATTTTGAAATAGCTTCCACCAACTTCGGGCAATAGTGATATGTTGTGCACAAAAACCAGAAGAGATGGGCATAGTATGCAATGGTGAGAGGGATTTCTAGAATCAACCCTTATTGAAATGCAACGTCTACATCCTGGATTAATTTCTCAATGTCCTTATCTGTAATAATGTAGTCTCCCACTTGAGATAGTGTATCATAATATGAATCTAAGTCAACATTTTCATTGTGCCTTGCTTTCTTGGATTTCTTTCCTTCCTCGGTATTCTTCTGCACCTTCTTTAGCTCTTTAGTGCTTTTTTATGCATCAACTCTTTTACCCATATTCAATAATGCTTAAGAACCTGTAATTTTTGTACTTAATTCAACTCAGTGTAGTAATACTTCAAAAAATATAAAGAAACTTTTACCTCCCCTTTGTGGATGCACAAAATTTATAACTGTGCCTTCATCAACTGGATTAAATGCACATCCTAATTTTTGAAGTAATTGGGCAAATGTGAATTACGATCTTCACATCGAGCATAATTTTGAATAATGTTTTAACTATCTTGAACCTTCTCTTGCCCAAAATCTTCCTCAATTATTGTGTTTCTACCACCTTCGATCTTGAAAAGCATCCCACGAATCTAAACGACTAAATCCAGGAATGAGAACTACCAAGTGTCAATGAAGGGCATGCCTCGAGATGGAAAGAAATCAACTCCACAGCTTTAAATTTTTACCACATCATTTTGGGATGAATCGGGAGAAATTCAATTTTTCCAAGCACATTTATTTTTTAAACAGTGTTCAAGGCACTCCAAAATCATTCCCTGCTAGAAAAAAATTCTAGGGGGTGTGCTTTACTTTATAAAAATCTTCTTCGAGTGGAAATAATTCACAACTTGCTCTTTCTTCAACCACCCATGCTTCCAAAGTCATTCTTCTTATTACTTGGCAAAAATAATAATCCGGAATACCTTTTAAAATGTTCTTCCTCCTTGATTTCATCCCAAAATTCTTTTCTAAGAAAAACATGCTTTTAACTGGTACTGCTTTTCCAGGAAAATAAAACTAAATCTATTTCGCCCTTCTGCTAAAAATATTTTTTTAAACTAAAGCTTTTTCTCTGCATGAGATTTTTCTTTTCTTTTCTTTTCTGCTTTTGGAGTTGCACTTTTAAAATAGATTTTCGCCCTTGCATGGTATAATATATTTGGGTGAAATTTAAAAAAAAATTTGTTGCCCTCCATTTTTTATATATATTTTTTCTTTTTTGCCTTTAGAGGAGGCGAATATGACCTTCGCCCCTCAATTGGGGCAAAAGTATTTTTTTCTCTTTATATATATATATATATATATATATATATATATATATATATATATATATATATATATATTCTTGTCTATTTTCCCTTTAACTGCATCATTAAAACAAATTCATCGAAGTTGCTCTTTTCGAAGCTATTTATTGATTTTCGCCCAAAATTAAAAAAATAAAAATCATGAAAAACCCTTTTTTGGGGTGAAATCAATTTTTATCCCTGAAGATGTGCTTTCGGGTGAATCTACTTGCTTGGGGTAAAATAAGACCATTTTTTTATTTACTTTTTATTTTTTTACATACATATGAGCATAACATATTTGAAAAATAAAATAGAATATTGTACATATATACATTCTTGTACCCAAAATTTTTGTGATGGTAAGTCTTTATATGAAAACCATTTATCAAAATTGGTAGCTCTCGTCCATCCATGTCCTGAAGATATTAAGCATTAAATAAATTTACTCCTAAAACCTGGAATGGACCTTCCCAAATTACCTTGAACTTATGGTGTTTTCTAGGTTTTATTTTATCTCAGTTCCACTTAAGCACCAAGTCTCCAACTTTAAATGCCTTTCAGATGTCTTTTTGCTAAACCACTTTTGTGTTGTTCTGGCATGTTCCATAAAAGTGTTATATTCCTTCTATCTTTCTTCTTTAAGTTGTAAGAGTTGTGCTAGTCTCAAAATCATAGGGTCAATTTTGTCACCCTCATCACTAAGCAACTGCAAAGTCTAGAGGACTAGAAGTTCAATATGGGTAGGCAACACCGCTTCCTTACCATATACCAAGGAATAAGGAGAAGTCTTAATAGAATTCTTGATTGATAAATGATCTACCCATAGAGCTTGGTCCAGCAGTAGATACCAACTTCTTTTATTGCTCCCAAGCATTCTTTTCAAAATTTGAAGCAAGTTCTTGTTTGTGGACTCAGCTAAACCATTTCCCTATGGGTAAAAATTAGAAGACACTTTGAGGTAAATCCCATACATGCTTGCAAACTTGGTAACATTTGCTCCAATTAAGGGAGTCCTATTATCATTAACAATGGAATCTGGTATGCCAAAACGAGTAATCGGTACCTCAAGGAAAGCGATGATTGTTGCTTGGTCCGATTTCTTTGTTGGGATGGCTTCTGCACACTAAGTAAAATAGTTATTTTCTATCAAAATATATTTATTTTCAAAATAATAATGTGGATAAATGACCCCAATGAAGTCTAAGACCCACTATTGAAACAGATCTTCTACCTGGATTGGATGCAAAGGTAAGGATACCATATTATTCTTGTCGACATATTGTTGATTCACAACTTTGACTTACTTTGTATGTATCCACAAAAATGGTGGGCTATAAGTATCCAGTCTAAATGATATTCAAATCCATAGGCCTCCCTACATAGTGTCCACTAGACAAGCTAGAATGCAACTCCTTTAGAATCTTCTATTTTTCAAACTCTTTGATGCACCTTAGGAGTACTCTTTGTATGTTCTTGTGGAATAAAAAACTTGGTAGAAAACATATCTGAGGGCCTGTAGCCTAAATATTTACCTCTATGAGAAATTAAAGTGATGGGACACCTTCCAAATGTGAAAAATTTGACAAGGTCATTTTTCTAGTCACAATCGCTTGTTGTTTGGTTAGCAATGTTACTCTCACTGATAACCTCATCATGTAATGGTAATGGAGACTGATAAGTTGTTCTTGTAGCCAAATCTTTATAGAGTTCCATATCGTGAACCAATTTTATCGATCAAATATCTACATTGTACTCCTGGATCTTGGAGATCCAGCTTGCTCTTTTATCCCCAAATTCTCCTTGAATGATAAAATTCCTAATATTCAAATGAATAACATAGATAACTGTCTTACTTTGTGAGATAAAATATCAAAATTTATTCAAGTACTTCATAACTACATAAACCTTCTTTTCAATAAAATTGTATTTCTCCTAGTGTGGCTAAATAACTTGGCTTAGAAAATTGATTGGATGTTCATCTCACTTTTACGTAAGCACAATGACATAAATTTCCTGATTTCCTACTACATAAATGATAAAATCCTTAGAATAGTCTAGATTGATCAACACTGATGCTTGGATAATTCTTTTCTTAATCTCCTAGAATTCCTACATACTTTTCTCCATTCATTTCAAATTTACATTTTCTTCAGGAGTTCAGTCATCGGCTTCACCACTTGAACAAAGTCGATGATAAATTTCTAGATAAAATTGATTTGGCTAAAAAATGACTACATGTCCTTATTGGCTAGAAGTGGAAATTTTAAGAGAGCTTCAGATCTTGTAGGATCAATAGCTAACCCATCCTTTGAAATCACATGCCCCAAGAGCTTTTCCTCCTTGACAGCAAAGATAGATTTCTTTAGGTTAATGGAGATACCAAATTCCTAACACTTTTCAAACACCTATATTAAATGAGATCCATGCTCTTCCCTACAATGTGATAAAATAGTCATATCATCAAGGTATATAACAATGATTCAGTTTAGCAATTCACCAAAGGTGACATCCATTGCTCTTTGAAAAGTAGCATCGATATTGGAAATATTGAAAGATATTCTTTGATAGGTGAAAGTGCCCCATTTGGTAGTAAATATCATTTTATGTTAGTCTTCATCATTTACCCAGATCTAATTATAGCCAAAGAAACCATCAAATAGTGAAATATTTGTGCTCCAGTAACAACGTGGAGAATCTGATCAATCCACGACAAGGGATAATGGTATTTAAAGATGCCTGGTTTAGATTGCAAAAATCTACACATAGGTGAATATCTCCATTCTTTTTTCATACTGGAACAAAATTTGCCACCCAATTTGAGTGTTTTATGAAGTAAATGATTTTCACCTCCAGTATTTTTGGCAATTTCACTTTCATGAGCACCTCAATATTCATATTAACAGGCCGCTAATTTTTCCAAAATAGTTTTAACCCTTCCTATAATTTGATGGTGTGTTGAGTCACATTTTTGTCATACCCTTTCAAATCATAATAAATCCATGCAAAAATGTCAGGAAATTCAAAGCACAACTTCTTAATGTCCTTGAGCTATTTTGGAGAGTAATATGTCCCAACTTTAATTACCTTCTTTGGTTCTAACTTTAGCTCAGTATACTCTTTTTCATCCACCTTGATCCTATGCTTTTATGCTCTGTCATTCTGATAAAAGAGGCTCTCTAACATAATCAATCCTTTCAAGATGTGATTATTCCTAATTTGGATTAAACATGTAGCTTCATCTTCATCCAGTGTCCTTCCATCCACACTATCAGCTTCTTTAATTAGAAAGTTTACAATCTGTTGTGGCTGATCCACAACACACCCCAAAATTGGGGACCCACCTTTTTTGCAGGCTTTCAGAGAAAATCTCAGTGACCCAGATGCTAAAAATGAAGAAAAGGGGCAAAAAAATGCACAAGTGTAGAAAGTGTCACGAAATCGCGACATGTCGCAAAATCGCGACCTGTCGCGCCATCGCTGCCGGAAAATAGAAAGTGTCGCGAAATCGCGACATGTCGCTCCATCGCTGCTAAAAAATGAAAAGTGTCACGAAATCGCGACATGTTGAGCCGTCGTAGTCAAAAATGAAAAGGTGTCGCGAAATCGCGACATGTTGCTCCGTCGCGGCCCAAGAGGAGAGAGAAAGGCAAATGGAAAGGCGTAGCGAAATCGTGACATGTCGCAAAATCATGGGTCAAACCGGTCAAACAGAATGAAGCAGAAAGGCGTAGCGATATCGCGACAAAAATCAGCAAAGGTGCATGAAGCGCAAAATGGTCGCGAAATCGTGACAGAATCGACCGGAAGGCATGAAGAGCAAAAATGGTCATGAAATCGTGACAAAAAGCAAAGGGGGATGAAGCGAAAAGGCATCGCGAAATCACGACAGGTCGCGGTTTCGTGGCTCCGAAGTAGCGAAGTAGTACGGATGGAGATAGCGTAGCGATTTCACGACGAAAAGTTGGCAAGTGTACGAAAGAGTAAAATGGTCACGAAATCGTGACAGCATTGAGAAAAAATGCACAAGTGTAAAAAGTGTCACGAAATCATGACAAAATCGAGCGAAAGGCGTAGCGATTTCGTGATGGGTTGCGACCGAGAGTGTACGAAATAGGAAAGCGTCACGATTTCGTGACATGTCATGATTTCGCGACATGTCACATTTTCGCTGGGCAAGAAGGCAAGGAGGCTATTGGCCAAAAAATGTCGCGATATCGCGACATGTCTCATTTTCTTTGCTGGCAGAGAAACAGGCTACATGCTATTTTTTGTCATGATTTTCAGGAGGACGTTACAGAAGGCGTAGAAAGCGTGAGACACGTGGCATACAGGTGTCGGAGTTGCAGAGGCGTTACATGCAGTGGCAGATTTCAAACGTTTTGGCATCAAGCATGAAGTGAAAGCATCGAAAAGGCGAGAATTTGAAAAGACGCATTCTGGGAGGTGAAACGAAGTGACGCAGGTGAACCGAAGAGCCGTGCCAGATAGTATAAAACTTGGAAGCATAGATTGAACAGAGGGTTGGAAATTGTTGCTAGCAGAGTTGCAGAGACAAGGGCTGCATGCCATTCTGGGCCTGCACTTGGAGCAATTTCCTTCATTTGTTCTGGATTTGTAATACCTGGAACATTCTGTAATTGCAATTGATATACCATTTTAATACAGAAATACAGAGAGTTGGCATCTCATTGATGAGAAAGAAGGAGTCATTTCTGCATGTATAATTTAATGTTTATCTTTCCCTTTCAGATTTTAGGTTTATAGATGGAGTTTAATGCGAGTCCTCTCGGTTGCTTCATGCGAAGGCCTAAAATTTGAAATTACAGTAAAAACCCTAGAAACCCGCACCTAGCTTATCAGGATTGTGCGAAAGTGCAGATTCAATAGGTTAGGTTGCATGCAGAAACCTCATTATCTTCGGTTTTATCAATCAAGATGGTAGCATTCTGGACATAGTTTAGTTGCATCTTCATTTGCATGTATTTTATTTTCAAACCCTTATTTTATTTTCTGCATTTTAATTACAGTCATTTAAATAAATAACTAAAAATCCATTAAAGCTCAGAGTCCATTGCAAATCCAAATTAAAGTAAACTACAGTGCCCCTTGTTAACATCCACTTGCAACCCTAAGGTATTCCCTGCATTTACATTGAACAACATCATTGGTGTTTTAGAACCAACATAATAGGAACCTTGGAGAAATTATTTTGTTATAAGTTCTTTGCAAGCAGAGGATTTTGGGACTCAGATCCTACCGGAGAGTGTGCTTTCACAATTGGGTGAAAACACCACTCAACAGATTGGCGCTAGAAGGAGGGCCCAAATCGGTTTACTTTATTTTTGATTTCATACATGAATAATATCTTTTGATTTAATTTTGAAATCATCTTTTAAAGCTCACAAACAGCTAAACTGCAGCTTTTGTTTTCTTTTGTTGCGAGGTTTTCTTTGAAATAATCGAGGGTTTCATCAGGCAGGTTGGACCCACCGCGTCGTATTGCGACCAGGTCCCAAACAACCGGAGAAACCATTTTTCATGACCTTACTGGTACTCCCAAGAATAAAACCAAGCAAGTCGTAAGCTCACCAGTCACAAAAGACCTATTTTCTCCAGGAACATCGAGTGGACCTACGCCCGTAATATCAGTTGCCACTAGTGTTCCTATTGTCAATAATATTTCTACTGCTAT
Source organism: Wollemia nobilis (assembly GCA_028583015.1). Lineage (NCBI taxonomy): Eukaryota > Viridiplantae > Streptophyta > Pinopsida > Araucariales > Araucariaceae > Wollemia > Wollemia nobilis. Next base: position 9,495,900 of record JAQPPZ010016690.1, on the reverse strand, counting down.
TGTAGGTTTGTCTTCATCAATTTTGAGTCAAATGGCTCAAGCTCCAGCAGACTCCTTGGTATGGAGCTAACAATACTCCTTTGAATATTGCTCGGGATATCCATGAAATCCCCAAGAACATTGAAATATTTCTGCCTAAATACAAACCAGATGGCCCAAGAATAGCAGAAGAACATATCCAAGCCTATAGGGATGTTTTAATTAGGCTGCAAGTTCAATATGAAGATGTGGCTTGCAGACTTTTTCCCATGAGCTTAGATCCAATAGCATATGAATGGTATATATGCTTACCAACTGGTTCAATCACTTCTTGGACACAAATGGAAAATGCCTTTGTTAATCAATTTAGGTCACCCTTGGATCCCGCAACCATTTACAATCAGTTTATTACATGCAAAAGGGGCCAGGGGGAACCGATCAGAATGTTTAATCAGAGATTCCAAAAGTGCTATAATAGAGCAATTAGGCATTTTGCCATCGATCCCGCAGTGGCTTTGCAGATATATTTTGGGGCATTGGACCCCATGACAGCCATGTTTGCAAGACGCAATCCTCAAGTCACCACGCTCGCTCTAGCCTATAATGAAGCCATGACTATCGAGCAGCAAATGACACCACAAGGCTACGGGTTTACCCAGATGCCTATGATGGGACAATATGCTCCATATGGTCAAGCTCCCTTGGCAAATCAAATCATGGCACCTCAAGTGCCAAGCATGAATGCCTTCCCATATCAGCAGTCGTATCCACCAGCACCTGCATATGCACCCATTCCAATCCAACCAATCACATCCATTCCACCTGTTCCCGCATTTTTGTAGAATAGTCAATCAACTATGCAAGGAACTAGCCAAGTCAATCCTCAGGCTATAGTTCCTTTTCCAAATCCAACCCCGATTCAAAGTGTCAATCCATACGGGAATCAAATTCCTCAGAACCCGACCCAAATGTTGAATCAAGACCCCATCAATTATGCGAATCCAACGGGGGTTAACAACAATGTGATTCCACCGAAGGAGATTTATTCAGAAGTCGAAGAGCTCAAGAAATTAGTTCATAAACTGAGCAATGACAGGGTTCAACAGTAGAAGTATGAGTCCCATGCCCCTCACTCAAATCAAAATTTTAACAATAGAGGGAGGCACTGGAACACCAAGCCAAACAATGGGGGAGTTCCCGCTCCCATTGCTAATCAACTAGATACTTCTGCAGGACCTAGCCAATCCAATTCTCTTTTGAATCTTTCAGATTTGGCATGGGAAAGGGGGTGCAAGTTGCACAACACAAAAGAACACAATGAGAGGAATTGTCCTGAAATTGCTAGATACACTCATTGTCTTCAGGCACAAGTTGATGATTTGGAACTGGTATCAAATGAGGGTCCATCGCAACATCAAGATGATAATATTATGGTGATGGAAACCGTATATCATCAAGAAGGTGAGAGTGAGGAAGAAGAAGACGAAATTTTGGAACAGGAGGTGCAAGCTTTTCGAGATTTCAGAAAGGGGAATCATGGATACCATTTGAGAAGTAAATCTAAAGCCCCTAAAACCTCATCAACACCTCCAAACAATTCTATTCTTCCTCCGGATACTAAGGCAAATAATAATCCTCCCCCTCCACTCAGAAGAGAAATGTCTAATGACGTGCAAAAGACAGTCAAATTCGAAAAACCAAACTATGACATAGTGGAGGATCTAAAGAAGTCCAAATCTAGCCTTTCATTCTTGGACGCGGCTAGATTGCCTGGCCAAAAGGAGGCGTTGATAAAAGCTTTGAACTCACCTGATCAAATGTGGAAGGAAAAAGGAGTTGAGTCCCATCTGATTTTGCGAAAGGAGAGAAGGGATGTCCCGCCATTCTTACTGACTCTGAGAATTGCGGGTAAGAATTTGCATAACTGTTTGGTGGACACGGGTGCCACGAGCAACCTCATGCCTTCGGAGATATGTCAAATGCTAGGTCTGCAACCTGTTTCATCCAAATGCAAGGTCTTGCAATTGGACCGATCAGAGGTAAATGTGGTAGGGACCTTATATGATGTCAAGATTCAATTAAATTCTGAACCCAGGGTCCAACAGGTTGTCGACATTCTGGTTGTTAATATCCCAAGTAGATATGGAATGCTACTTGCGAGGGATTGGATGAAAACTCTGAATGGCTATTTTTCAACAGACTGCTCACATATGTGGCTACCATGGAAAGGAATTGCAAACCAAATCAGAGTGGAAAATGAACCGAGGCTCAAAGAAATCATAACAAAATTTAACAAGCCGAATGAAGTTCAGTTTTTTGAGCCGAAACTGGGGGTTTATGCACTTGATGTTGAGGAAGTTCTCGAAGAGCCTAAAGAGGAAACATGTCATGGTGGCTCTTCCGAGGAAAATGATTGCACATGGTTGCTCAGGTTCGATGGATCAAAATCTAGACAGGGAGCAGGAGTTGGAGTCGAGCTCACTGGCCCAGGAGGTAAACCATTATTGGCTGCCTACAGATTGCAATTTCCTTGCACGAACAATGTGGCGGAATACGAAGCATTGATCTTTGGTTTACGTCTAGCATTGAGCAAGCATGTTAAATGCTTGAAGGTTTTGGGAGATTCTGAGTTGGTAGTCAAGCAAATCAAAGGACAGTATACATGCCATGACAGGAGACTAAGCCTTTATAGAACTAGGGTTATGGACCTCATTGAGGAGTTCGATGCGTTCAATATAGCCCTTATTTCTAGGAAAGGAAATCGAATAGCAGACTCTCTTGCAGTCGTCACGGGCATGTTAAACCCGGTTGATATAAAAAGGTGTAAAAATTTTTCCATTGAATTAGTTCCTTGTCCATCAATACCCGATAATGTCAAGAATTTCCAGGTTTTTGAAAGTGACAGACACATTTTTAAATTTGTCACGAACTCGGGTATTTTTGAAAATCAGGTGATTGATGAGGAGCAAAGGTGGCAAGATGAAACAGAAAGTGAGAATGAAACCACGTGTCAATCCAACAAAATACCTAAAGATGTGGTTTCATTGGAGAAAATGTTCGACATGGGATGCAAGACCAAGAAAAGGAAAAAGAGTCCCACTCCCCAAAGATGCATGTGATTCAATTAATCTAGGGAGTGGAGACAATCCAAAGGAGGTGTACATTGCAAAGGCATGTACGAGATGAAGAAAGGAGCAACATAATGCAGGCATTGAAGCATTACATAGATTGCATTGCTTGGAATTACAATGAGCTGAAGACATACAACCAAGACATTATCACACATACCATCCCTTTGAAGCCAGACTCCAAGCCTTTTAGGCAAAGACAGCGAGTTGTTAACCCGCTATTGGAGCCTTTAATCGAAAGGGAGGTCAAAATATTATTGGAAGCGAAAATCATTTTTCTTGTTAGGCACTCAACTTGGGTTGCTAACCTCGTTCCAGTAAGGAAAAAGAGTGGAGAGATTAGGTTGTGCATAGATTTTCGAAATCTTAATAAAGCCTCTCAAAAAGATAATTATCCATTGCCATCAATCGATGAAATTCTACAAATGGTAAATGGATCCGAAATGATGTCCTTTCTTGACGGGTATTCTGGATACAACCAAATTCTTATACATCCAAATGACAGGATGAAAACAGCCTTCACCACCAAGTGGGGGACATTTGCATATAAGAGAATGTCGTTCGGACTGTTAAATGCTTGGTGCAACTTTTCAACGCGCCATGGATTATGCATTCAAAGGGCTCATAGGCAAATGTATCATCGTGTATGTGGATGATATCCCGGTTTTCTCGAAAAAGAGAGAGGACCATGTCAAAGATTTAAAGAAAGTGCTTCAAAGATGCAGAGAACATGGAATTTCCTTAAATCCCAAAAAGTGCATTTTCGAAGTTACAGAAGGAAAATTGCTTGGTCACATCATTTCAAAAGAGGGCATATCCATCGACCCAGAAAGGATACAAGCTATCCAAAACTTACCTCTCCCGAGTAGTAAAAAAGAATTGAGATCTTTCTTTGGGCAGGTTAATTTTGTGAGGAAGTTTATCTCTAGCTTTGCTGAGATAGCCAAACCTCTGAACAAGATGCTCAAGAAATATGTGGATGTAAAATGGAACGAGGAAAGTAGAGTGGCCTTCCAGAACATCAAAGATGCCATTTCCAGGGCCCCTGTCCTTATAAGTCCGGACTACTCCAAGCCTTTCTATATTTATGCTTTTGCATCAGAACACTCTTTTGCGAGTGTCTTAACCCAAAAAGGCGAGGATAGTGCAGAAAAACCCATAGCATTTTTAAGTGCCCCCTTAAAAGATGCTCAATTAAGGTATTCAATCCTTGATAAGCAAATGTACGCACTTTTTAAAACGGTGAAAAAATTTAGGCATTACATTGTGCACAGCAGAGTTATTGCCATCGTGCCTGACTCTATTGTTAAGACCATGTTTTTACAAAATGAACTAGGTGAGAAAAGAGGGAAATGGATTTCCACCATCCAAGAATTTGATCTCGAAATCCAACCTATGAAACTAGTTCGAGGACAAGGACTGGCGAAGGCGATCGCAGAAAATAATCCGCAAATAACATGCCAATACTCGAACACAGAATACATTGCTAAGGATGACTGGTATGTTGATATTGTGCAATTTTTATTGAATGGTAAGTGTCCTTCTAATCTGAATTCAACCCAGAGAAGAGCTTTAAGGCTTAAGTCTATCAATTATCTGATGAAATCTGGTGTTCTTTACAGGAAGAATCATGAAGGGATCTACCTGAGGTGCCCGAACAAAGAAGAAGCTGCCGGGGTGTTGCAGGAATTTCACGGGAAACATGGAACTGGTCATGGTGCGGCAAATGCTACAGTGCATCAAATCCCGAGAGCAGGATACTACTGGCCACACATTTTCAAAGATGCACATGCCCATGTACGATCTTGTCATATCTGTCAAGTGGCTGCCAATAGAGAAAGAAATGCAGCCATGCCGTTACAACCTGTAGTTGAAATGAGACCATTTGCATAGTGGGGACTAGATTTCATTGGGGTTATTAACCCAAATTCTTCTGATTCTCATAAATTCATATTGACAGCTACAGATTACTGTACAAGGTGGACGAAGCGATTCCTACTAAACATGCCACCACAGACGTTGTAATAAAATTCCTTGAGGACCATATTATAACAAGATTTGGAATGCCCGATTCTATTGTCAGTGACAATGGTAAAGCTTTTATTTCTACACAATTTGCAGATTGGGCATATGATAACAAAGTGAGCTTAAAATTTGCATCCAATTATTATCCTCAAGGAAATGGGTTGGCCGAATCTTCAAATAAAAATTTGTTGAATACCATTAAGAAGTTGCTTGAAAAAGAACCCTCGGGATTGGCACAGCCAATTGAAGTTTGCCCTTTGGGCAGATAGGACCAGAGTGAAAGAATCCATAGGGAATACTCCCTATCATTTGGTCTATGGGCAAGACCCGATATTTCTTGCAAATTTGAAGTTGCAGACCTTGCATTTCATACAAGAGTACTTGGGGACAGATGATCAATTTGAAGCCAAGTTAAGTCATTTGTTGCACCTTGATGAAAAAAGAGAAGAAGCCATGAATCACATGAATAAACACGAGGAAGTTATCAAAAGATGGTTTGATAGAAGGGCCAAAGTTAAGTCATTCAGAATTTCAGATTTGGTATTACTATGGGACAAAAGACATGAGGAAAAAGGGAATCATCAAAAGTTTGATTGTCTTTGGTTAGGCCCATATCAGATTTCGAGAGATTCTTGGGAAGAATACCTTCAGGCTAAAAACTTTAGAAGGGAGAGATTTTATGCTACCGGTTAATGGGCAGATTTTAAAGCATTATTTTAGCCCTTAGGTTGTGAGATTTTGATATTATTCTTTCGGTTTTGGTGGGGATTTTCAGATTTTGTTTTTATTGTTTAGGATTGTTAGTCTAGCTAGGATTTTGGTTGTGGATTTGATTTCAATTGACATGTTTTGTTTATTTTGATAAAAAAAATAAAATAAATAAAAAAATAAATAATATATATATATATATATATATATATATATAAAAAATTGAGATGTCAACTTATGCTTAAGGTTAGGAGAATATGAAATATTGGAATTGTCTTGTAAAAGCTCCACAAGTAACACAAACATCTTAAGTTATATTGTTTGATTTTGTGATGCATGAAAGAGTCAGTTTTGCATGACAAATATTTCATTTGCAATTCAAGAGATAATGCATTCATGTTACATCTCACTTTACATATACATTCCATCTTAGTTGCATATGCATCTTAGGTACAAATCATTAAAGTATGTCAATTCCTCTTAGGGTTGTGTTATAACATAAATGTAAGAAAGTCCTAAGGTTGGAAACTGAGTCTTGAGATATCTAGAACCAAGCACGTCTCATACATTAAAAAGGATCTTGAGCAAAATGATCAAAACCTAACTTGGAAGAAAAGGTTGGGCGAAAGAAGTTTTTCATGTCTATCCTATTATGCAACATGATCCTTAAAACAGTGGTTTGGACCACTTCCATAGAGCTTAAAGCCTAAAATCAAGTAGTAAGGATAGGGTTAAATCCTCATCGAACTTAGGTTGAGGATCCAATTCCCCAAAGCTTTGATTTGACCTACATGGAGTAGTAAGGATAGGGCATAAATTCTCATCTCGCTTAGGTTGAGAATCTGATTCCCCAAAGCTCTTGCTTATGTCTCATTTCATAATAAATCTTGGATTGGAAGGATCGTACTACTTGTCCTCTGCAAAGGATGGGTAGTCATCCCCAAGGTCTAAGCAATAAAATTAATATTTTCCTTTTACATCTAAAGTTTGGATTGGAAGGATCGTACTACATGTCCCTAGCAAGGATGGGTAGTCATCCCCAAGGTCCAAGAAGTAAAAAATAAAATTTTCCCATCTCATATTTATATTGGATTGTAAGGATCGTACTACTTGTCCTCTACAAAGGATGGGTAGTCATCCCCAAGGTCCAAAGAAATGAAGATAAGTTTTGGATTGTGGGGTTAGATATGCCCATGCATGGCAACATGTCTTGTCTAAAAAACAAGACCACTGATTGTCCAAAGGGTTAGACTAGCATGACCATTTCTTCCATAATTGGTTAAATTATTTTGCTCAAAGTGAGGTAATGAATTCTAAATCAGAATAGTAAGGATAGGGTTAAACTCTCATCTCGGTTGGTTGGGAGTCTGATTCCCCAAAGTTCTGATTTCACATTCACTCGCACATGGGTTCAAGATAGTAGGGACTCATAACCAACTTTGGGATATAATAAGGCAATTAATTAGTGGATCCTAAGAGGGTTTGGCAATCTTGAATGTTTGTACATAATACTAGAAGAATGACTATGCCTTTTATAAAAGCAAAATCTCCTAGCATATTCATTAGGTTACACAAATCATTCACAATCTCATATATGCATTCATGCAAAACTGACAATGGAATGTTGATCAATTTCAAATGATAGGGAATGAAATTCATTGCACACACTGAGCTAATACTTGATGATTCTAATGATTCATGTACTTCTGATCTTTGGGCATTTGTTTTTATTGCTTATGTGTTAACACATATTTTTGAGTTTGTATATGTTTCAGGTTGGGTTCTCACTAAAATGCTCAAGAGCATTTGACAGCAGAGTCACCATTTGTTGTGGCTGATCCACAACACACCCCAAAATTGGGGACCCACCTTTTTGCAGGCTTTCAAAGAAAATCTCAGTGACCCAGATGCTAAAAATGAAGAAAAGGGGCAAAAAAATGCACAAGTGTAGAAAGTGTCACGAAATCGCGACATGTCGCGAAATCGCGACCTGTCGCGCCATCGCTGTCGAAAAATAGAAAGTGTCACGAAATCGCGACATGTCGCTCCATCGCTGCTAAAAAATGAAAAGTGTCATGAAATCGCGACATGTTGAGCCGTCGTAGTCAAAAATGAAAAGGTGTCACGAAATCGCGACATGTTGCTCCGTCGCGGCCGAAAGAGGAGAGAGAAAATGAAAACGAAAAGGTGTCACGAAATCGTGACATGTTGCTCCGTCGCGGCCAAAGAGGAGAGAGAAAGGCAAATGGAAAGGCGTAGCAAAATCGTGACATGTCACAAAATCGTGGGTCAAACCGGTCAAACAGAACGAAGTAGAAAGGCGTAGCGATATCACGACAAAAATCAGCAAAGGTGCATGAAGCGCAAAATGGTCACGAAATCACGATAGAATCGACCGAAAGGCATGAAGAGCAAAAATGGTCACGAAATCATGACAGAACACAGCAAAGGGGGGATGAAGTGAAAAGGCATTGTGAAATCACGACAGGTCGCGGTTTCACGGCTCCGAAGTAGTGAAGTAGTACGGATGGAGATAGCGTAGCGATTTCACGATGAAAAGTTGGCAAGTGTATGAAAGAGTAAAATGGTCACGAAATCATGACAGCATTGAGCAAAAATGCACAAGTGTAAAGCACAAGTGTAAAAAGTGTCACGAAATCATGACAAAAATCGAGCGAAAGGTGTAGCGATTTCGTGACAGGTTGCGGCCAAGAGTGTACGGAATAGAAAGCGTCGTGATTTCGTGACATGTCGTGATTTCGTGACATGTCACATTTTTGCTGGGCAAGAAGGCAAGGAGAGGTTGGCGAAAAATGTCACGATATCGCGACATGTCTCGATTTTCTTGTCTTGGCGGAGAGAACAAGCTGCATGCTATTTTTGTCATGATTTTCAGGAGGACATTATAGAAGGCGCAGAAAGCGTGAGACACGTGGCATACAGGTGTCGGAGTTGCAGAGGCGTTACATGCAGCGGCAGATTTCAAACGTTTCGGCATCAAGCATGAAGTGAAAGCATCGAAAAGGCAGGAATTTGAAAAGACGCATTCTGGGAGGTGAAACGAAGCGACGCAGGTGAACCGAAGAGCCGTGCCAGACAGTATAAAACTTGGAAGCACAGATTGAACAGGGGTTGGAAATTGCTGCTAGCAGAGTTGCAGAGACAAGGGCTGCATGCCATTCTGGGCCTGCACTTGGAGCAATTTCCTTCATTTGTTCTGGATTTGTAATACCTGGAACATTCTGTAATTGCAATTGATATACCATTTTAATACAGAAATACGAGAGAGTTGGCATCTCATTGATGAGAAAGAAGGAGTCATTTCTGCATGTATAATTTAATGTTTATCTTTCCCTTTCAGATTTTAGGTTTATAGATGGAGTTTAATGCGAGTCCTCTCGGTTGCTTCATGCGAAGGCCTAAAATTTGAAATTACAATAAAAACCCTAGAAACCCGCACCTAGCTTATCAGGATTGTGCGAAAGTGCAGATTCAATAGGTTAGGTTGCATGCAGAAACCTCATTATCTTCGGTTTTATCAATCAAGATGGTAGCATTCTGGACATAGTTTAGTTGCATCTTCATTTGCATGTATTTTATTTTCAAACCCTTATTTTATTTTCTGCATTTTAATTACAGTCATTTAAATAAATAACTGAAAATCCATTAAAGCTCAGAGTCCATTGCAAATCCAAATTAAAGTAAACTACAGTGCCCCTTGTTAACATCCACTTGCAACCCTAAGGTATTCCCTGCATTTACATTGAACAACATCATTGGTGTTTTAGAACCAACATAATAGGAACCTTGGAGAAATTATTTTGTTATAAGTTCTTTGCAAGCAGAGGATTTTGGGACTCAGATCCTACCGGAGAGTGTGCTTTCACAACTGGGTGAAAACACCACTCAACACAATCTTTTCATCATTATCAAAAACCTACCAATAGATATTTTTTTCAGGATTGAATATTTATAAATCATCCTTATAGTCTTGGGCTTTTGCACCACACTTTTGACAAAGAGAATTTTACACCAAGGCATGCCATGAGATCTACGTGTTTATTTAATTCTTGCAAAATTGCTAGAACATTTAATGCAACAAATAATTCAAACAAATCCCATACCTTATTGTGGTACACCTTTAGGTAATGCTACTTTGAAATGCACTTGTTGGTCACCTAGTTGAAAATCAAATTAGAATCTCTAAAAATATGCAACTATTTAATCCTAATATTTTCCACTTTCTTCAAGCCCAAGCACAGTTCTTCGTACTCGATGGTATTATTTGTATAGATCTATGTCAATCGATACGAGTATATTTTACGGATTCATGAAGGAGATATGAATACTACTCCAACTTCGGCACCATTATTACATCTGGAATCATCAAAGTACATTTTCCATAATTTATCGAGGGCAAGAACAAAAACATCAGACACCTTCTCTTCCCCCTTCCCCTTTTTAGGCTTAGTGATGGTATAGCAACCGATCTCAATTTCCATCATCGCATTGAAATCAAGAATAGAAAACTTATCCTCTAATTGAAGCTCATTCAAAGCTTCCTCTATCAGATCCAACTCCTCCAGTTCTTTAGTCACCATGTTCACTGAGTCTATAGTATTTTCATCCTCTTCAATATTTTCTATATGATATGTGGAGGGCTTCTCATTATAAATACATATTCTCCTTCCTTTGAATAGAATCTCTAGGTGGGAATAGTCCAAAGATAGGTAACCTCCTAAATTGGTTGTGAACTCTCAATATAAACACATACTAAAGTACGGTTCCAAGTCTACTACATCAACTTCTTGAATGATAGTAATATGTGGTATGTTATGTATGACACTCGAGATACCCTTGATCAGCCCCACTATTTTGATAGGAGTTTCATCCAACTGTAGGACACATAGGCTACTTCTTTTATACTCCATACCCATAATTTTGCATATTGCCTTTGGCATGATAGTTATCACTACGCTAGATTCAATCATGCAATTATGTACAATCCAACCCTCCATCTTGAGAGATAGATAAATGGAGGAGGCCTATTTTTTCCTATGGCTGAAGTGGGTAATGTCTAATACAACATTGTTTGTGTAGGGATTTTTTTCTTATCCTTCATAAATTTTAATAATTCCTACAATAGATCAACTTGTCTAGGTAGTTGTAGCACATCATAGGGACTCACCTTAGTGATAATCCTCTTAATTTCTTCAATGATATTATATGACTGCACATCGGACTCCCTTGATTCACAAGTAGCTTAATATTTATTCTAATACTATGATGTAGCCTCTATCCTCTAACGTTTGGTCAAACATGCGTATTTGAGCCTTTTATTCGCTTGTTTTCTTATTTTTGTCAGTGTTTGTGCATATGGATGTTGTGAATTTGATGCTTTAGCTTGCATCCTATCCTTTTTTAGGGTAGGAAAAATATCTTTTAATAAGATAGGCTCATCTACTTTAGATGATGATGGAGGCACTTTCACTTGATACTATCTCTTTTTATTTTGCACCTTCTATTCAGTGGGGACCTTTAATGAATCTATCTCTGTTTGATCAAAAGTGATAGGTTTCTTCTCATATCTTGTGAGAACTGATAGGTGCTCAATAGATGGGAACATGAAGATGTGATTATGTTGACTTGACCACTAGAAGTGCTTTCCACCAGCGTCTACACATATTTCAAATGAACCATGCAAGTATCTTCACCATGAGGGTCGTTATAGGTAGAGCACCAATATTTTTACTCTAACATACCAGATTCTTCATTAACCAATACGGTTGTATTTCTCTAAGAACCTTTTCTAGTCAAAGCTACTTGCTCCCTAGTAATCGATGGTGTTTGAAATCTTCTTGATTGAAATTCATCTTCAGCTTGCTTATTCTTAATGTATGTTATTTTTATAGGCCCAAAATGGCCACATCCTTAGAAAGCATTGAAAATTTTATTCTAAGGTATGAAGTTTCCATTCTGCACACTTTTTAGTGTATTTTGGAGTGGATCTGCAACATTTGTTTCCTAATCCACCCAACACTTAGTGCAATTTTACCTTGAGTAATTTCGCTCGGTTTATAACGTATTTTGGTGCGGATTGGTGATGAGTCCCAATTCCACAAATTTTTTTGGTGATGATGACGTCAGCATGAAAGAAAGTGTGAAATGGTGACCAAGAGCATAGTTTTTGCATGCTCCAAATGGCTAAGTGTCGATAAGGTCAATTCCTCTTGTAGCAAGAGTAATTTTTTGCGGATTGGTGACAAAAGAGGTAAGAAACACTATAGAAGGTGTGGATTAGTGACAAAAGCTATTTTACACTATAGCCAATGTGGAATGACAACAAAGGATGATTTACACTTGCCCAAGTGCGGATTGGTGATTCTACATATTTACAAAGAAAAGGTGATGTCAACATGCTTTATGGTGCGGATTTTAGTTGCTTTGAAGCCAAAGAAGAGAAGAGGAAGGTTAATGAGCGGATTCCATCCTGCTCACCTCTTAATGCATTTTACGCCAAAATTTGATTTTGCATGATCAAGGCTATAAAATATGATGTTAGCAACTTAAAAGTGTGGAATGGCACCTTGGTTTTCCTCACCAATTTGTAGAGTATCTTGGGAGGTTTAATCGTAGTTGTCCATGATGAAGATCGACGATCCAAGTTTTTCTAACATTCTTGAAGGATTTAAAAGGCCAAAACTCATCGGATCAGAGTGCAGTCAGTTGGAGGGTAGGAAGATGAAGCGATGAGGGTTTTCAAGAACAAGAACCAGATGTGGTTGTAAATCTATGATAGAGCCAAGATCTTCCAAGAATGATCGATGGATGAGATGCAGTGTCCAACTATTCAAACTCTAACTACCACCAACAAACCAGCAAGTTACAGAGGTATGCTACCATGGTGGATTTCTCACAGTAGATTTCCTAGAGCTCTCCAACCAATAAGATAATGCTAGCTAACTCTCTACTGAGCTATAAATATACAATCTTTGTAATTTCTCCTCAATATTATTTTCATTTACAAACTATAAATAGAGGTCGAACCCTCATTTTTAAGGGTTAGCTCTAGTGCGTTTGCTTGCCCTACTATAAATATTCTTGTGAGCTAATGGAAGGAGCATTACTCTAAATATTTTGACTCAAATTTGTCATCTTCATCATCTTGTGCAAGAGGTTCAAAGTCTTGAGTTGCATTTATGTTAATACTTGAATGGTTAGTTCATTCCAAATTATTGGATTACTAGTTGTGAGAGTAGTTGAAATTTGTTCTTGATTAGATCTATATTGTTAGGAAGTTTATTTCTATTAAATCTAACTATTGGTCTATTCTACTATTTGGATTATCAATATTGGATGTTGGAATTGCTTTCTACAATATATCTCTATTTATGCTTTAATGTGTGAAGGTTTCATTGATTTGGGTGATGTTAATCTTGAGTTATGGGACACTGGAAATAGCTTGTGGGAGCCTTTTGTTGTAGTTGCCTATGTTGTTAGCCTATCTGGCCACTATTTTTCATAACATTTCTAACCCTAAACATTTTCTAACCCTTATCTCAAAACCCTATTTGAGCTTTAATTGAGTCAACACCATTTTAAGTTGACAAGGAACCAACCTACTCTGGAGGTTGGATTGAAGTTTTCTTTGGTCCATCCAATGCTTGAGTGTCGAGCTACGACTATCAGGTGCATGCCTGGATAGAAAATTGAAAGATAGATAGTTGTAGTGTTAAGTAAAACTTGATGTCAATTTGGTGCCCAATAATTTTTGGCATGCTCGATGGGACCAGTTCACAAGGAACATGAAAACCCATCATATGAGTTATTATTTTATCTCTACCCAAAGGAATCAAGATTTGGTGAATTTTCTTGACCTTGCTAAGTGGAGAATAGAAAATTCACCTGGTGACTCCCTAGTCTTTTAACCCATAAAATAATTACCCATGTAGACCAGTGTCCTTTCATGTATACCAGGTCTTTCAAAAGGAATAACCCTGACTCATATTTTTATTGTGAGCTACCTTATAGAGGGTCTACTATTATCAAAAGTTTGAATCAATATTTCCTCTCAAAAGAAGAGCTTCCTAAGTAAAATCCTATAGTTAATCCAATAGCCCCTCCAACAAGACCTACACCTAGAAATATGGTTGGAAATACAGCAACAAATCAAGGAAATGTACCCCCAAATCAGCCATTACAAAAATTCCCCAATTGGAACACAATTGGTCCCCTTAGATTAGCCCATATGAATGCCATTCCCCAGGCTATGTCCAAGGCTATTCCCACTTATGATGGATCTAGGAAGACAGCATATGAGCACTATCAGGACATTTTGAATCTGGTAGCAATCCACAACATAAAGGAGGATGATGTTATCATGAGAATACTAGCCCTGCCTTCAAAGGAAATATTTTGCATTGGTTTAGGACTCTTGAGGATAACACCATCACTTCATGGGTAGCATTGGCTGAGCCTTTTGTGGAAGAATTTAATGAATCTACTGACCCTTTCTCCTTGCTTAATTAGTTTACGTCCATGCAAAAATCTTAGCAAGAGACTGTCTCAGATTTCAATTTGAGGTTTAGCAGAACATGGAAGAGAATTCCCCCTGTAGCTAGACCAATTGCATGCTTGGCTTATATGTATTATATCAGAGCTCTTGGATCAGATCTAGGCTTGCAAACCCAACAATCTAGAGTGGAAACCTTTCCACAAGTTTATAATGCAGCAGTTCATACCAAGAATATCCTAATTAATGTGGGGAGGTTACCTCCCAAATCTATGCTACCTTATAGTTTAGAAACCACTAATGGCCAAATCCAAGCTACTAATTCATCTTACATGGATCCCCTTTCCTTATCATCCCCATATCCACAAATGAATCCCATTCCTCACCCAAAAGCACCATCTACTATAGTTCCTTTTCCTCCCCTTCCTTCTCAGACTCCTCAAGAGTTTTCTGTCATTCTTGATATACAAAATACTCTAAAAACTCTGAGTAATAGAATGAATTCAATGGAAAAAAGGGATCAGGAGAGATCTCAACAGAGGAGATTTCCATATGTGAAAAAATATCAAAGACCTGGTCCTAGTAATAGTATTGGGGTTAGAGTAAATGCAGCATATGAAGAGCCTGAGTGTTCTTTAGAGACAAGTCTAGTTAATATCTGGTGTTTGGTGTGTAATGATCCTCATGATTCATAGTCTTGTGTCATGTACCAACACCATGTTCAGCAAGCTATGGATCAAGCTAAGAGGAATCAAAAGGGAAGAGTAAATATGTTATGGCAGCCTGACCAGATCATGGTTGGGAAAGAGTTGGATGAGGATGGCCCAATTGCTGTTATGACAAGGTTAGGGAAGAAAACCTTGCAAGTAGATCCACAAAATATGGGATAATTCCAGGTTCCTTATCATAAAAATAATGACCCACTTCCCCAAAGCAGTGATACTTTTCCTATTCCCTAGGCTAAAGGGAAAGAGAAGATAGACAATCTCCCCAAGATATTCGAGAAAGAAACTAAGGGAGACCGAATGAAGTCTAAATATGAGGCTCAAGAGAGGCTTATATTCCCTTATATTACCAAAATATAAAGAATAGAAGCCACTCAACAATATAAAATAAAATATGGTGAGCCAGAAAGAAGACCTGAGAGGACCACTTTGGCTAAGTCTGATTACAACATTGTGGAAGAGATGAAAAGGATTCCATCAAAAGCTAGTTTATATGATACCCTTTTCATTCCTGGCTAGATAGACTTGCTTAAGGCTTCTCTCAACAAGTATCCATAGGATAGGTAGGCCACCATAATCCTTAGTATACCCTCAGAAAAGAAAGAAATATCCCCTATTATTTTGAATAATAAACCCCCTCCTTTCTATATCTCTTTAAGGATGGAAGGTTGGGTAGTCCAAAATTTTATGATAGATTTAGGAGCATCAACTACAGTTATGCCTAAAGTAGTCTGTGAAGAGATGGGTATGGAGTATACCCGATCTTGCCCTGGAGTACTGCAATTGGATGGAACACCTATGAAAATAGTGGGAGTAATAAAGGATGTCTTAATGAGATTACATAGATCCCCTAAGGTGACCATAGTACAAGAAATAGTGGTGGTTGATCTGGAACCCTACTTTGGTTTATGCCTCTCAAGGGAGTTCACTGCAAAATTAGGTGGATGCATGTATATGGATTATTCCAACATGGTCATTCCCTTCAAAGGGAAGAGGATAAGGATAACACCTAAAAAGCATGTGTCTTATCACATAGAAAAAATTAAATAAGACATGTGCAACCTCACTCCTCTTGAAGATTTTGAAATTGTGGATAAATTTGAAGAACTGGAACTAGAAGATGAATTACCTTTTAGAGAGGATTACAATTAGTTTGGGATAGGCATGGGCACATATAGTATTTTTGTAGAATCAAAGAAGAAAATTATTGCTATATCTAATTAGTCTCTGAGAGAGATAGAGGTATGGACCATGCACTTTGATGGTGCTAGATGCAAAAATGGTGTTGGTGCTGGTGTGGTACTACAGTCCCAATCAGAAGGGACAAAGAGTTTTACCTATAGATTAACATGGTCATGCACCAATAATGCTACAGAGTATGAGGCTTTATGCCTTGGACTGATGCAAGTAGAAAATATGGGCATTAAGGTCCTAAAAATATATGGTAACTCTAAGTTAATCATCCATCAGGTAAGAGAAAGGTGCAGTAGTAAGCACCATTACCTAAAAGCATATAGAAATAGGGTATGGGATCTGATGGAATCCTTTGATGCCCTAAATATAAAATTTATTTCCAAAGAAAAGAATACTTTGGTAGACTCCTTAGTAGCAAGGGGAGCTAACTTCAACCCTTATATAGATATAGGATTCAAGAAATACAAGGGAATAAAAATGATTTTCAGGCCTGCAATACCATATAAGCAAATTTTTTGGTAGGTTTTTGAGAGTGATGAATAAATCATTGACTTTTTGGTAAGAGAAGCCTATCTCTCCACTATCCAAGAAGAATATATAGAGGAAATTGATCAGCATGATGTTATTCAACTTAGGAATAATCACATACCTAGAGGGTTGGTCACTCTAGAAAGCCTGTTTGACAATGAAGATAGGAGAAGGATCAGATCCATGGAATTCAATGACAAAATATATAAATAATTTGAAATAGAAAAAGAAAAGAGACTCAAGGTTGGAATCTGATGTTCACCAGAAGAATAAGAGGACATTAAAGCTTTATGTATAAAGTACCAAGACATTGTGGCTTGGTCATATGAAGACCTCAAGGTATATGACAAAAGGATTATCCAACACACCATTGAGTTAGAGCCTGATGCAAAGCCTTTTAGGTAGAAACAAAGGCCTATAAATCCAAGGATCAAAGCCATAATGAGAGAAGAGATCTTAAAGTTATTAAATTCTAAGATCATCTATCCAATTAAACATTCAACCTAGGTAGCCAACTTGGTACCTATGAGAAAAAAGAATGGTGATATTCGCTTGTGTGTAGATTTTAGAAATCTTAATCAAGCATCTCTTAAGGATCACTACCCCCTTCCATAGATTGATCAGATATTACAGATAGTGGTAGGGATAGAGAGGTTCTCACTATTGGATGGCTTCTCTGGATACAACCAAATTTGGGTGAAAAATGAAGATCAGTATAAAACAACATTCACCACAAAATGGGGCACATTTACCTACCATAGAATGCCTTTTGGGTTGTCCAATGCGGGAGCCACATTTTAGAGAGCCATGGACTATGCCTTTGGGGAACTTATTAATAAGTTCATTCTAATCTATTTGGATGACATGACTATTTTCTCCCATAACAAGCATGACCACTTAGCACACCTTGAGCAAGTTTTTCAAAAGTGCAGAGAATTTGGCATTTCCCTCAATCCTAAGAAATCATTTTTTGTAGTACATGAGGGAAATTTTCTAGGTCATGTGGTATCAAAATAAGGTATGGCCATAGATCTAGATAGAATCCAGTCCATTCTTGCTCTTCCACTACCTATAAACAAGAAAGCCTTATAGTCCTTCTTTGGCCAAATAAACTTTGTCAGGAAGTTCATTTTTAATTTTGCACAGAAGGTCAGGCCTATATCTGAACTACTGAAGAAAGATGCAGAGTTCAAATGGATTGAAGTAAGGAAATAAGCCTTTGATATTATCAAGCAGTCCATTGCAATAGCTCCAATGCTAGTAAATCCAGATTTTAGTAAGGATTTTATTCTTTACGCTTATGGAGCTAAAGAAAGTTATGCCTCAGTGCTCACCCAAAAGAATGATCAAGGTGAGGAGCACCCTATATTCTTCTGGAGCCAAAATCTCCATGATTACCAGGTTAAGTATAATTTTATTGAGAAATAAGTATTTGTTGTGATGAAATCATTGAAGAAGTTTAGGCAGTATTTGGTTCAAAGCAAGACCCTAGTTTATGTTGTTCACCTAGATGTAAGAAGCTTTATTTTACAAGGTGAACTAGGAGATAAGAGAGTTGGATGGATCACCAAGATCCAGGAATATGATGTGGATATACACCCCACCAAGTTGGTAAGAGGTAGGGCCCTATGCTAAGGTCTAACAGAGGTAGCAACATCAGCTAAAATAATATCTTGTCAAGCAATCGAAGATGATCATATTGAAGGAGTACAACCAGGTGATTTTGATTGGGTAGACCAGATGATCAAATACTTTCAAACTAGAGTATGCCCTCCTGATCTTAATGCATCACAAAGAAGAAGATATAGACTTCAAGCTTTGAAGTATGTCTTACTACTAGAAGGGCTATACAAAAGGAACCTTGATGGAGTCCTCCTTAAGTGCTTGAAATATGATCAACAACAAAAGGTCATAAAGGAGTTCCATGGAGGGCCATATGGAGGATATTTCTTAGGTAGAGTTATAACTTTGAAGATCATAAGAGTAGGCTATTACTAGCCTACTATATTTTCTAACACCTTCAAATTCACTAGAGCCTATGACAAATGCCAGAGGCATGTGGGGAGGACAAGAAATGCTTCATTCCCCCTCAAGCCAATACAAGTTGAGGAGCCTTTTCAACAATGGGGGCTAGACTTTATAGGGGTCATCAATCCTCATTCTTCAATAGAGCACAAGTATATTCTAACTACCACATACTACCTCACCAGATGGGTAGAGGCTATTCCTACCAAGAAATCAGATCAGGAAGTTGTGATCAATTTTATGGAAATTTTGATTTCAAGGTTTGGAGTTTCTAAAGCCTTGGTGAGTGATAATGGGACAACCTTTATAGGAGCCAAATATATTGAGTTTACTAGTAAGTATGGCATCACCATTAAGAATACTTCAAATTATTACCCTCAAGGGAATGGAATTGCAGAGTCTACCAACAAAAACCTGTTAAGGATTTTGAGGAGATCACTAGAAGGGAATAAAAGAAGTTGGCACCTAATTCTAGAATAAGCTTTGTGGGTAGACATGATTACTATCAAGAAGTCCATCAAGACTTCCCCCTATGCTCTAGTATATGGTAAGGAGGTAGTGTTACCTATCCATTTAGAAATTCTAGCACTCAAACTGATAAATTCATAAGAAGAATTAGAGGAAAATCCAGTGGATACAAGGCTAACACACCTACTGTAGTTGGAAGAGAAGAGAGCTCAGGCCTATGAGAACTTTCAAAAATATTTTGTGGACATCAAGGCATGGTTCGATAAAAAGGTAAGGTTCAAAAAATTCCAGGTTGGAGACTCAGTTCTTAGGTGGAATGTTGAAAGAGCAAAACTAGGTCACCATAAAAATTTTGACTCCTTCTGGGATGGCCCTTTCAAGATAGTAGAGGTCAAAGATACCAATTTTTTCCAACTCAAAGATCTAGAGGGAAACATACAACCAATTCTAGTTAATGGTTTTCATCTTAAACTCTAATTTGATTGAAATATAATCTCATTGTAATATATGTACATACATTGTATCATATTTCCTTTCTTTTTGCACTTTGTATCAAGTTTTTTTTTTAACATGTTGTACAAAAAATTTAAAAAATAGAAAAAGAGAAAATTTTGCAAAATTGGCTAAGTGTTCCCACAGGATGCAGCAAGTGCCTATTCCACACTCAAATACACTAAGTGCAAAGTGAAAATATCATTGAGCTCCAATTCGCACTCAAATGAACCATCATACCAGTGGAATGATGCGCGGGTTCCAATCCACACCTAAATGAACTACATTTTCAATGGAATGTAACATGCGCTATTTTTTGCACTCAAATGGACCACGATGCTAGTGGAATAATGAGTGGGTTCCAATCCATTGTATTTTGATACTTCTGATGTGTGGAATGAGGAATGTCCTAATCTACCACAATTTAGAGTTAAGTTGTGTGGAATAAAAGAAGTGTCACTAATCCACCATATTCAAGTCTACATTTGAGCGGGACAACAATTCCACATCATACCACTTGGAAAAGAGAAAAAGGTCTACAATAAATGCTACTTTTCTCATGATCAAAAGAGAAATAATAAAGTGACGTTCCAAGGGTTGAAGCATGTTTGAATTTCAACCAATTAGATGTCATAATGCCACCTCCAAACTGCCAAAAGGAATGAATTTTGAATTGAAAAATGTGCCAATGTGCAAGTCACGCAATAGCCGCATTAATGGTGGAGGATGTGCATGTAGTAGTAATTAAAAGTGTAAAAGCACAAAATTCTATTCATTTGACAAAAAAAATTCACTAAGCAAAGAAGAGTAGAATGATAGCATAAGCATTGCTTGTAAATTCTACAGAGAAAATCTAAGTCATTACTGATGAATATGGCTTTCGAAGATTCCCAAGAAGATGGAAAATCAGCAAAAAATATAGTGGTCCATAATATTGATAAATAAAAATTTGTAGCAGATACTGAGTTGGTCCTCACAAAGAGAACAAATCTTAGGATAAACATCAACAATAGATACAAGAAAGGAGCGGCCCTATCGGTTGAAGGTAGATGTGTTGTGCTCTCGTTCTTGTATTTTTACATTTGTGATTCTTTTCATCCTTGTCCTGAGTTAATAGCGGCCATCGTTAAGTTTTATGACCCAATGGAAAAAGCAGTAAAAAGTGATGAAGGTAAAATCCTATTTAGCATCACTACTGTAAACTATCACAAGTTTTTTACCCTAGGAGAAGATCCACTTGTAATACCAAAAGAGTTTAAAATGACTACCTAGGTTGGGTATTACTCTCTGGATAAACAAGCTAATAATGGTGAGTCTTTCAGAAAATGGGTATATAAACAACTCAATGACAATAGGGCTCGGAAGTGATTTCCCTAGGTTCCAATTTCCATTGAATGGTTTGAACACCCGAAGCTATATTCTATGTTGGATTGCATGGATGGTATGGAGTCTAATAAAATGGTGTAGGGTTGGAAAATAGCCACTGCATATTGCATTTCCAATGAGAGGATGTATGAGGAAGGTACAAAAAGAAGGGTATTAGGGTTATCTATTTTTATTGGTCATATTTCCTTTCTTAGAGAATGCATGAGCAATTAGTAGCACTGAAAAGAAGCTTTGATGCACCTTGCTTTTGACATTGCTCAAGCCT
Organism: Wollemia nobilis; assembly: GCA_028583015.1. Classification (NCBI taxonomy): domain Eukaryota; kingdom Viridiplantae; phylum Streptophyta; class Pinopsida; order Araucariales; family Araucariaceae; genus Wollemia; species Wollemia nobilis. The sequence continues at coordinate 9,474,465 of JAQPPZ010016690.1, read as the reverse complement.
AGTTTAGATTTTTTTTGCTACTGTAAAGGATATGATGCCCTAGATTTTGGTTAAGGATTGTTGAGCAAGGTGTTGCAAGAAGTTTGTCATTGTTGTCAACATAGGCAGTTAGATCTAATGATGCAGTGGACAGACAGTTCAGAAGTCATTCAGATGCAGAGGACAAAAATTCAAAGGATAGTCGGATTATGTAAAGTGCAATTCCAGGAAAACGAAGTGACCCAGTTTCAAAAATTCGAAGAAATAGACAAGTTAGAAAAGCGTCGCGATATCGTGACATGTTTTCGGTCACGATTTCATGACAGGTCAGAGGAGAGAGAAGGCACAACCGAAAATGTTGTGATTTCATGACAAAAATTAGGAGAGAGAAGGCGCAGCCAGAAATGTCATGATTTCGTGACAAAAATGAGAAGAGAGAAGGCGCAAGGCAAACTGTCACGATTTCGCGACATGTTGGAGGCCAAGAAGCTAAGTCGAGAAACTGTAGCGATTTCGCTACATGTTGGATTTTCATTGGCCGAAGCAAGGAGAAAGCGTTAAGTGGAAAAGTTGTAGCGATTTCGCTACATGTTGAAATTTCGCTGGCCGAAGCAGGGAGAAAGTGTTAAGTGAAAAGTTGTAGCGATTTCGCTACAAGTCAAAACTGCAAGACACAAAGGTGTAGCGATTTCGCTACAAGTCAAAAGTGCAGAACACAAAAGTGTAGCGATTTCGCTACGAGTCAAAAGAGCACAACACAAAGGTGTAGCGATTTCGCTACGAGTCAAAAGTGCACAACACAAAGGTGTAGCGATTTCGCTACAAGTCGAAAGTGCAAGGCACAAAAGTGTAGCGATTTCGCTACAAGTCAAAATCTCACGGGTCGAAGCAAAGTTGGAAGCACAAGGCACAAAGTTGTAGCAATTTCGCTAGTGCATGAAGCGAGAAATGTACGGAAGCCGAAAGCGTCGCGATTTCACGACAAAGATGAGGATGACGTCAGCAAAAGCTGAAAGTGTCACGATTTCACGACAGGTTGCAAGAAAAGCCTCTGGAAGCTAAAAGCATCATGATTTCATGACAAAGATGAGGATGACGTCAGCAAAAGCTGAAAGTGTCACGATTTCACGACAGGTTGCAAGAAAAGCCGCTGGAAGCCGAAAGCGTCACGATTTCGCGACAAGAATGAGGATGACGTCAGCAAAAGTTTGAAGTGTCACGATTTCATGACAAGAATGGTGGCAAAGCTATCAAAGGCCAAAAGGGTCATGATTTCATGACAGCAAGGACAAGAAGGCGTACGGCTACAAAAAGAGTCGCGATATCACGACATGTTTCTATTTTGCGGCAATAGTCACAGGAAGGTGACAGAGGTGGCAGTAGCAGTTAAAGGCCGACAAAGTTGAATCTGGGCCGACGGATTTTAGGGTTCTGTAGCCAACAATTTCTAGGGTTTTGCAGCCAATGTTCTTAGGGTTACAGTCGATGGATTTTAGGGTTTTGTAGTCAACAATTTCTAGGGTTTTGCAGCTGACGTTCTTAGGGTTACAGCTGACTATTGTTTAAAATTTTATCATGAAATTTCATCTATAAAAGGAGGGTTGTTTCGAGTTTGAAGGAGGGTGAGTATTGAGTTTGCGCAAGTAAAGTCCGCGTCGAGCAGAGAGTGAGTCGTATCGAACTTGTGCGAATGAAGTGCACAGGGAGCAGATGTTGAGTCATTTCGATTCAAGCTGAGTGCGAAGCTATAGTTGTGTGTGTCAAAAAAGAGTGCGTATCGAATCTTCATGATTTAAGTGAGCAGAGAGGTGCAAAGGTTGAAGACGCACTGATCTAAAGTGTGAAGCGATAACGCGTAGAGAGAAGTAGGAGGTGCGAATTACATCTGTTGTGCCCAGAAAGCGATTTGTGTTGATCGACTGTCCGATAGCAGAGTGTGCGAAGTATTGGTGAAGAAGCAGAAGCGATAGTTCGATTGTTCGAAGCTTTTGCACAGCAGAAGCCGAGTACTGTAAACTACAGACTGGGTAATAAGGTGAAAGTATAATTACTGTAATTCTTTTCATTATTTCTATTGAAGTCCAAGTTGCAGCTTGGCATAAGGAGTTGGTGCTCCTTCCAGTAGTTGCTGGTGAATTGGGGGTTGGTGCTCCTTTCCGTTGGTGCAAAAAAATTGAGGGGTTGGTGCTCCTTCCAGTTGGTGCTGGTAAATAAGTTGTAAAGTTGCTACTTTGCTTGAGCTGGATTTGGATGGTAGTCCAAGCAGCCATTTTTGAGGAGTAGCCACATTGGTGAACCTCGTTAAATTGTTGTGTTATGTGTGATGCTTTCTTGCTGCATTTGATATTTCTTTTATCAGTTTTAAATAGCTGCTGGATTTTAAATTGTATACTTGAAAGTTAAAAGATCACACTGATTCACCCCCCCTCTCAGTGTCACTGTGATTACAACAATTGGTATCAGAGCCAGGTTCTTGAACAGGCTCAAACAGCTAGGGTGATCTTGGAAGTGACGCAATGGCAAGTGGTGAAGGGTTCTCCTCGAACAAAGCACCATTGTTTGATGGAACTAATTATGCGTTCTAGAAAATTAGAATGCAGACATATCTCGAGTGCTTTGGGTTTTGACATCTAGGGTGCAGTAGTTAATGGTTACAAAGCTCCTGCTACCGCTCCAACAGACATTGCTGGTAAAAAGGCATTTGAAAATGATTCAAAAGCAAAAAATGCCATCATGTGTGGACTAGTGGACAGTGAGCTAGTCAAGATCATAAATTGTGAATCAACAAAAGATGTATGGGATAAACTAGAGAACATTCATGAAGGAGATGATAGGATCAAGGAGGCCAAGCTTCAATCACATCGAGCTCAATTCGAATCTTTAAAGATGGACAATGATGAGAACATAGAGACTTTCATGCAAAGAGTCAATGGGATCACCAATTCAATCAGAGGTCTCGGTGAAAATATAAACGATGCTACTATCGTGAAAAAGGTATTAAGATCGCTCCCTCCTAGATTTGATTCTAAAGTCTCTGCCATAGAAGAAGCCAAAGATCTAAATCATTTTAGTATGGATGAGATGCATGGTTCTTTGATTGCTTTTGAAATGAGAATAGGAAGGTCTAATCCCACAGATAGAGAAGCTACTTTCAAAGCCCTAAAAGGCAAAGTCACAAAACCTGAGTCTGAAGAAGAGGATGTATAAGATGAAATGGAAGCAAATTTTGTCAAAAAGTTGAGAAAGGGAAAAGGAAAGTACGGAGGAAAGCTACCATTTGAATGCTTTAACTACGGAGGCATTGGGCACTTTGCGACAAAATGTCCTCTCAATGAAAAGAACCAGGGTGAGGAAACTTCGCACCAAGAAAGAAGTGATTGGAAGAAGAAATCAAACTTCAGGAAAGGCAATTTCAAAAAGAAAAGTTTTATCTCCCGAAATGCAGATTCTTTAGAGGACAGCTCTAGTGAAGACTCTGAAGAAGGAACAGGTGAGGCTCTCTTTATGGCGTTTGAAGTAGAAAAATCGGAAGAGGTAGAAAACACAGAAGAGAGTGAAGGAATGAACTCTAAAGTGTCTATTGAAAAAGGTGAGGCTGAAGTTGATTTAGAAGGTGAGCTGGTTTTTGCTCTTATGGAATGGAAATCTGAGAAAAGAAAGAATAAAAAACTGTCAAGGAAGCTTGAGGATGCAAATGACATTATAACCAGTCTAAAAACACAGACAGAAGAGTACAAGAAAATGTCCGAAGATCTTGAAATACAGGTAACCATGAAGATAGATTACTGTTGCAAATTGGAAGAAGAAAATGTTGGTCTTCGAATACAGATACAAGAGTTGGATCGAAAAATTAGCTGCCATTTCAAACGTGAAGAAAGTTTGATGAAGCTGGACAAAATCCTAAGCGATCAAAGACCCGCAGGTATCAAATTCGGTCTAGGCTTTATTGAAGGAGAATCATCAAACGGACCAAAGGCAAGCAATGTTGAATGTGAAAAGAGTAAAGACAAGAAATAGGTTGTTGAAAGAAAAACAAATCAGGCAAAAGAAAGCAGGAATTCCAGTCCTAAAATAGGAACTGACAATGATGGCTTTACCAAGGTCACTCATCAAAAGAAAAGAAGATCTAAGGCTCCTACAACATCTTGGCAAAAACCATCTTTCAGGTTCAATCATTACTTTTATGGTTTCTGTTTTAAATGTAATGGTTATGGGCATAAAATTGCTAATTGCAAGTATAATGTAGGTCCAAGAAGTTTCACTAGTAGAAATACCTTTGCTCCTCTAATGAGTTATGCAGTAGAATGCTTTAATTGTCACAACTTTGGGCACATTGCTAGAAACTGTCATAGTACTTCTATTTCAAATCAATCTCAGAAAAGAAGAATTCAACCATATAGGGCAAAACAGAATAGAAATATTTTTGAAAGATATGTGCAAGATTCTGAAAAGGGGAAATCCAAGTTAGAACCCAATACCATAGTCAAAACAGAATGGAAACAGAAAGAACAGCTCAGGGAAGAAAAGGAATCTTTAATAGTGCGAGACGGCTTTCGGGGCTCAGAATAAATGTGTATCGTGGATTCTTGACGGTGGTTGCTCAAGTCATATGACGGGTGATAAACAAAAATTTGAAAAACTACAGAAATATGAGGGTGGCTCTATGAAGTTTGGAAATAATGATGGAGCCAAAATAATAGGAAAAGGATCTGTCAAAATTAGTGAAGGGAAAATCAAGTCAGAAGAAGTTTTATTTGTGGATGGTTTGAAACACAACTTTGTTAAGTGTCGATCAAATCTGTGATAAAGGACATGAAGTAGTCTTCAAAAAGCGAGGGTTGTGAAGTCAAAAAAATAAACGAGTGGGAAATTGATAGCAACTGGTTCAAGGACGTCCGGAAATTTGTACACACTCTCAGAAACTTCAGAAGGTACGTGTTTCATTGGACAAGAAGAAGAGAATTGGTTGTGGCACAAGAGGCTTGGACACATAAGTTTTGATAATTTGGTGAAAATCAGCTCGAAACAAGCGGATGAGAGATATTCCAACCATTAAAAAACCTTCAAACAATGTTTGTGCTTCATGTCAGAAGGGAAAGCAAACCAGAGTCTCATTTAAAACAAAAGAATACCACACTAGCAGGCCCTTGGAACTTATTCATACTGACTTATGTGGACCCATGAGAACTCAAAGCATAAACGGCGACAAATACTTTATGCTGTGTATCGATGATTATTCCAGAATGACATGGATATTTTTCTTAAAAAATAAAACAGAAGCTTTTGAAATGTTCAGATCCTTCAAACAGCTAGTTGAGAATGAAACAGGAAAAAGGGTTAAATGTTTACGATCAGACAGAGGAGGAGAATTCATTTCGAATGAATTTACAGAATACTGTGAAAAACATGGTATCAGGAGACAATATTCAGCAGCTAGAACTCCACAGCAGAATGGCGTAGTAGAAAGAAAGAATAGAACTATACAAGAAATGGCATGCACCATGCTGGCAGAAAACAAAATAGCAGATAGATTCTGGAAAGAAGCGATTCACACTGCAGTATACATCCAAAACAGATATATGTTAAGAACTCATGAATGCAAAACACCTTATGAGTTGTGGTTTGGTAGAAAAGCAACAACAAAACATCTCAAAGTATTTGGTTGTAGGTGCTACATCGAGAAAAACCGATGACAACCTTGGGAAGTTTGAAGATAGAGCAGATGAAGGTGTTTTTGTTGGGTATTCATCAAAAAGCAAAGCTTACAAATGCTACAACAAGAGACTCAAGAAAATTGTGGATAGTGTAGATGTTAAATTCGATGAAGGTGGGAAACGATTAGCTGACTTTGAGGAAAACTACCCAATCTATGAAGAAGTCGTTGAAGGAGATGAGGTGAATGAAACAGAAAATAAATCTACGTTTGATTCAGATGAATTAGTCGATGACTCAGAGGTGCAAGAAAACAAGAAATTCAAAATAGGCAATTGGCAGAAAAATCATCCAAGAGACCAAATAATTGGAGATCCCACAGCTGGTATTCGGACAAGAAGGAAAGTAATAAGTAATTACTCTCTTTTATCTAGCATTGAGCCCAAAAACATAGATGAAGCAAGCAAAGATGATAGGCTGGATGAAGGCAATAAATGAAGAGTTAGATCAGATTGAAAAGAACAGAACTTGGGAATTAGTACCTAGACCTACGAATAAGAATGTAATCGACACCAAATGGATATTTCGAAACAAATTAAATGAAGACGGACAGGTCATTAGGAACAAAGCAAGACTGGTTTGTAAAGGATATGCACATGTCGAAGGCATTGATTTTGAAGAGACTTTTGCACCGGTGGCCAGATTAGAAGCAATTAGAATGTTTCTGGCCTTAGCAGTTCACAAAAACTTTAGAGTTTATCAGATGGATGTAAAATCTGCCTTTTTAAATGGGAAACTCGAAGAAGAGGTCTATATTGAACAACCGGATGGCTTTCAAATTAGTGAGGATCCTAACCTTGTCTGCAAATTAAAGAAAGCATTGTATGGTTTAAAACAAGCACCACGGGCATGGTATGCAAGGCTAGATAACTATCTCTCACAACAAGGATTCAAGAAAGGTTTAGTGGACAGTAATCTGTATGTAAAAACAGAAGGTGGGCATCTCATTGTTCTAGTTGTCTATGTAGATGATATCATATTTGGCGACAACAAAGATGAATCTTGTAAAGACTTAGCAAATAAGATGCGAGAATGAATTTGAAATGTCTATGATTGGTGAACTGTCTTACTTTCTTGGGCTACAAGTTAATCAAAATGAGAAAGGCATATTCATTTCCCAAATCAAATATGTGAAAGAAATGCTAAAGAGGTTCACTATGGAGGACTCGTAAGCCGATTAGCACTCCCATGACAACGAGTCGCAAATTGAGTAAAGAAGACAAATCTCCACCTGTAGACCAAACCATGTACAGATCTATGATTGGAAGTTTACTATATTTAACAGCTACCCGACTCGATATTCTGCAAGGAGTTTGCATGGTAGCTAGATTTCGGGCCGATCCCAAAGAGACTCATGTGACAACAGTTAAAAGGATTTTTCGGTATCTCAAGGGCACCATGGAGTATGGGTTGTGGTATCCAAAAGGCAAAGACTTCACTCTTATATCATATTCAGATGCAGATTGGGCTGGATGTGTTGATGATAGAAAGAGTACCAGTGGAGGTGCATTTTACTTGGGGGACAGATTGGTTGCATGGCACAGTAAGAAGCAAGAGTCAGTTTCTTTATCTACAGTTGAGGCAGAATATATTGCAGCAACAACATGTTGTACACAAGTCTTGTGGATGAAACAAACTTTGAAAGATCTTGGTATTAATTTCAGTGAACCAATATCAGTTAAGTGTGATAACACCAGTGCAATTAACATCTCTAAGAATCCAGTAATGCACTCTCGGACAAAACACATTGCTATAAGGTATCACTTCTTGAAGGAGAAAGTTGCAGAAGGAGAAGTTAAATTGGATTTTGTCCCAACTACAGAACAAGTAGCAGATATTTTTACAAAACCATTGCCCAAGGAAGTGTTTGAGTACCTTCAAAGCAAATTAGGAGTAGTTACACTTCCTAAGAAGTGACTAGCTACGGGGATCACTTTCTCGGGGGGAGCATTTGAGTATTTGACTATTCTTTTGCTCATGATCATAATTTGTGCTAGATGCAACAAATTGTGCCCGAGAATTGTGAGGATGGACTCGAGGGGAGTTTGCGGCAGCCCTTTGGTATTATTGACAAAGGGGGAGAAGAGTTACGAGGGAATGTACACGAGTGTTGCCAACAATTCCAAAGGGGGAGATTGTTGAGCAAGGTGTTGCAAGAAGTTTGTCATTGTTGTCAACACGGGCGGTTAGATCTAATGATGCGGTGGACAGACAGTTTAGAAGTCATTCGGATGCGAGAGGACAGAAATTCAAAGTATAGTCAGATTATGTAAAGTGCAATTCCAGGAAAACAAAAGTGACCCAGTTTCAAAAATTCGAAGAAAAAGACAAGTTAGAAAACTGTCGCGATATCGCGACATGTTTTCTGTCGTGATTTCGTGACAGGTCGGAGGAGAGAGAAGGCGTAGCCGAAAATGTCATGATTTCATGACAAAAATGAGGAGAGAGAAGGCACAGCCGAAAATGTCATGATTTCGTGACAAAAATGAGGAGAGAGAAGGCACAGCCAAAAATGTCATGATTTCACGACAAAAATGAGGAGAGAGAAGGCGCAAGGCAAACTATCGCGATTTCGTGACATGTTGGAGGCCAAGAAGCTAAGTCGAGAAACTGTAGCGATTTCGCTACATGTTGGATTTTCACTGGCCGAAGCAAGGAGAAAGCGTTAAGTGGAAAAGTTGTAGCGATTTCGCTACATGTTGAAATTTCATTGGTCGAAGTAGGGAGAAAGTGTTAAGTGAAAAGTTGTAGCGATTTCGCTACAAGTCGAAACTGCAAGACACAAAGGTGTAGCGATTTCGCTACAAGTCAAAAGTGCATAACACAAAAGTGTAGCGATTTCACTACGAGTCAAAAGAGCACAACACAAAGGTGTAGCGATTTCGCTACGAGTCAAAAGTGCACAACACAAAGGTGTAGCGATTTCGCTACAAGTCGAAAGTGCAAGGCACAAAAGTGTAGCGATTTCGCTACAAGTCAAAATCTCACGGGTCGAAGCAAAGTTGGAAGCACAAGGCACAAAGTTGTAGCAATTTCGCTAGTGCATGAAGCGAGAAATGTACGGAAGCCGAAAGCATCACGATTTCGCGACAAAGATGAGGATGACGTCAGCAAAAGCTGAAAGTGTCACGATTTCATGACGGGTTGCAAGAAAAGCCTCTGGAAGCTGAAAGCGTCATGATTTCGCGACAAAGATGAGGATGACATCAGCGAAAGCTGAAAGTGTCGCGATTTCATGACAGGTTGCAAGAAAAGCTGCTGGAAGCCGAAAGCGTCGTGATTTCGCGACAAGAATGAGGATGACGTCAGCAAAAGTTTGAAGTGTCGCGATTTCATGACAAGAACGGTGGCAAAGCTATCAAAGGCCAAAAGGGTCACGATTTCGTGACAGCAAGGACAAGAAGGCGTACGGCTACAAAAAGTGTCGCGATATCGCGACATGTTTCTATTTCATGACAATAGTCACAGGAAGGTGACAGAGGTGGCAGTAGCAGTTAAAGGCCGACAAAGTTGAATCTGGGCTGACGGATTTTAGGGTTCTGTAGCCAACAATTTCTAGGGTTTTGTAGCCAACGTTCTTAGGGTTACAGTCAATGGATTTTAGGGTTTTGCAGCCGACAATTTCTAGGGTTTTGCAGCCAACGTTCTTAGGGTTACAGTCGACTATTGTTTAAAATTTGATCATGAAATTTCATCTATAAAAGGAGGGTTGTTTCGAGTTTGAAGGAGGGTGAGTATTGAGTTTGCGCAAGTAAAGTCCATGTCGAGCAGAGAGCGAGTCGTATCGAACTTGTGCGAATGAAGTGCGCAGGGAGCAGATGTTGAGTCATTCAAGCTGAGTGCGAAGCTATAGTTGTGTGTGTCGAAAAAGAGTGCGTATCGAATCTTCATGATTTAAGTGAGCAGAGAGGTGCGGGAGGTTGAAGACGCACTGATCTAAAGTGTGAAGCGATAACGCGCAGAGAGCAACAGGAGGTGCGAATTACGTCTGTTGTGCCCAGAAAGCGATTTGTGTTGATCGACTGTCCGGTAGTAGAGTGTGCAAAGTTTTGGTGAAGAAGCAGAAGTGATAGTTCGATTGTTCGAAGCTTTTGCACAGTAGAAGCCAAGTACTGTAAACTATAGACTGGGTAATAAGGTGAAAGTATAATTACTATAATTCTTTTCATTATTTCTATTGAAGTCCAAGTTGCGGCTTGGCATAAGGAGTTGGTGCTCCTTCCAGTAGTTGCTGGTGAATTGGGGGTTGGTGCTCCTTTTTGTTGGTGCAAAAAAATTGAGGGGTTGGTGCTCCTTCCAGTTGGTGTTGGTAAATAAGTTGTAAAGTTGTTGCTTTGCTTGAGCTGGATTTGGATGGTAGTCCAAGCAGCCATTTTTGAGGAGTAGCCACATTGGTGAACCTCGTTAAATTGTTGTGTTATGTGTGATGCTTTCTTGCTGCATTTGATATTTCTTTTATCAGTTTTAAATAGCTGCTGGATTTTAAATTGTATACTTGAAAGTTAAAAGATCACACTGATTCACCCCCCCTCTCAGTGTCACTGTGATTACAACAAGGATAAGAACGACCAAGGAGATCACATTCTCATTTATTATTGGACTTCTCATATTAGAAGCACGAAGTTTGTGTATAGATTCAATTTAGAATTCCTAGGGCTAGCATTGAAAATAATGTATGGATTTTTCCCTAGGCTACCACCTTTGGCTAAGAAAATATTGAGAGCAGAAGGTGCAGAGGAAGGAGACTGGTATCTCCTAACATAGGGTATAGTCATTAGACTGTATGGCTTTATGGGTAAGCCTTTTCTACTGCCTCACTTTGTTACAGAAAGGCTATTTACCTTATAATATTTGAGGCAAGAAGAATATATAGATTTGAACTATGGCTTTGGGTAAATGGGAGATCTATGTTGACCTACCGAAATGTTAGTGATATAACTATTACTAACAAGTGGTAGGGGGAACAGATTGACCAATACCTAGATAGGTTGGATTTGTTCTACATTATCCAGATGATATATTCTATAAAATAAATATAGCCTTAAATGGGGAAAAGGCCTACAAATTCAAAAAGAGATCCAGGTCCCATTTTGAACAAGGTAGGAATAACAAAGAAACTGCTCTTTTAGAGTGGAATGTTTCTAAAATGGATCAACTTCCTCCATGGTTATATTTTTATGAACAAATTATGGATTTTGACCCATACAAAAATGTAAAACATTATTTTAAGGAGTCTACCATCAAATATATAAAGGGAAAAATAGATAATAAAGAAGACCCTCAACCTCAGGAACCTATTGGTGAGGAACCAGATAAAAAGGATAAATGGAATGAAGCCAAGATATCATATTGGTGGAGGATGAGGATTGATAATGGTAAAGAAAAATCCAGGTTTGGGATTAAAATTGATGGTGAATTTTCTAAAAGGTATGACAATAATGTCAAAACTTGGAGGTCCAAAGACACAAGGAATATAGTGATAATATATAATATGACATAAACTGGATCTGATTCCCCATCCCTACCTTCAGAATAAGAAGTTCATGAAGAGGAACTTGATACTCCATTGACTACTATCAAAGTCTTGAAGCCTTTTTAACCTTCAACTGAGCATATAGAGCAATTTCCAAAGAGAGCATGGTTGATGAGTAGAATATACTATTTGAATGAGAGGCCTGTCAGTGCACCAGTTATAGACAAATTAAAGAGGTCCAAATACCTAGCCCTAGATGGAAAACCTCCAAACACAAATGTAGATTAGAATGAAAAAGATGAGAACTTTAGGTTTACACCTCTAAGTTTCACCACTATAGTGATAGTGGAAATAAATCTCATTTCTGAGTAGGTATTGCTGGAGAAAATAGTACAGGAAGGGATGTCTGAGGAAGATATAGAAAGTGAGAAATTTACCTTTCAAATTTTTTAGATAAAATCCAAAATGGCCCTAGAAATATCTGAGAAAGAGATTTCAAAGAAGTAGAGGTTGGATAAAGAGGATATAGGTGAGAAAAAATTGTTTTTGTTGCATAAGAATTGATACAATAAGAACAATAGTAGATCACAGAGACAACTCCACAAAACCCTACATCAATAGGTGAAGGTATAGTCTCTAATCCCTCTTCTCCTCTTCCTCCTCCAGATTCCCCAAGGAAATCTCCCTCCCTTTATAAGAAAAAATTTGTAACAAAGGTACCTTCTCCACCTCATAGTCCACCTCCTATTTCATCAATCACTACTAAGGTACAAACCAACCCATATCCTCCAAGGTCACCTCAAGTTCCACCTTCATCATCCAAATTTCCACATTCATCAACTGAGATTCCCCTCTCATCATCTCCCATAGTTACAACTTCGTCATTACCACCACCACCATCATATTAGAAGCAAACTACTTCAAGTTCACACATTGACCCCTCTGTGAGTCTCACTTTAGTTTCCATGAGTTTACCAATTGCAATAATGACAGTGGTCATATATTCCACTATGGTCATAGATTCTGCTGTAACTACTTCTGCACAGTTATTTTCAATGGTTTATTCTACACTTAAATTCCTTGTGTTCTCTTCCTATCTTGTTGCAAGTTATCCTACCTAGGCCATTTTGTATAAGGAGCAGGAATCTACACAAAAAATCAATAATTTTTGGGTATAAAAACTATCCAATCCTTCTTATAGAATAGCTACAAAGAGGAGAAGCATGTTTGTTGATCCAATTTCAATGTAAATGAAATCTAGATCCATGATTCCCCTTATGAGCAAGCCTGAAAATGAGATGACTGCCCAAGATTACCATATAGAAGAGTTCATAGAAGATATTAAAAATCTTCCTGATGAATATGAATTGGTCATAGCCAGAGCCCACTTAGAAAAATTTTATGTAAAAAATGATATATTCAAAGAAAAGGTGGGTAATTTGGAAAAGAAAATTGAAAAGCTTTAGAAAACTATTAGCAATAAAAAAGAAGTGGAGAAAGCTCTGAGAAAAGAAACTAAGAGTTGGTAGGAGAAGTTTCAAGAAGGTAATAATATCAAGGAGTAGGTAGAAGAACAGAAGAAGAAAAATGAGGAGCAGGCTAAGGAGATACAAAGTTTAAAGCAACAACTCCAGATTCGGTTTTTATAATCCTAGACTCAAGAAAGCAAGAAAGGAATTGCTCTCTGAAGTCCTAGAGAAATGCTCAGCACTGCAACTTATTATTGATTATTTAGATGATGTCAGCCACCTACTCCAAAGTATTCAGAAGTATCTGGACAAAATCACTGGAGAGCTACAACCTATGGTAATTCTAGCTGAACAAATTCCCAGGCTAGTGGATAGTAGACTCAGTAATTATGCTAAGCCAATCCCTAATAATGAGTGTAACATTGCTAGAGTGGTTGAAAAAATTGTAGTGAAGAAGCATAGAGTACTCCAAAATGCTTGGCTATTATATGATAAATTTGAAGGAGTAATCAAGGATGTAGTGGATGTTAACAAGAAAATGATCCAAATTAGTTTCAGAGGGTTATGGATGGAAGATCACAATTTGCTATTAGTTGAACAAATCAAGAAAAGTATTGGAGGACAAGATGACTCTAAAATTGATGCCTTAGGAGAACCAATTGACCAGGAGCAAGCTTCATAGATGATCATTGATTTTACCAAGCTCGGATACCTTATGGAAGACTTGGTGAACAGAGACAGTGTTTCTAACTATGAAGATATTGGTTAATTCCAATACATTTATAAGTATTTGAAGGAAACTTCCAACCCCTCAGAAGCAACCTGGAAACAAGCCCTGTAGATCTTGAAATTGATGGTTCAATTATTTGGTGATAGTGTAGTACAAGAAAACAAAGAGCAATCTTCTCCAAAGTAAGTAGCTGAGCAAGAAGAGGATAATGCTGAGGAAGAGGCCCAGCAAGAAGAAGATCAAGATAGAGATGTTGTGGACCTTGAAGGGGCACAAGCTTAGCAATTTTTGTTTTGGACATATGTAGTCATAAATTTTGTATTTTTGTTTGATTCATTTTTACTCTGGCATGGTTAGATAGAAACAATAAAATCATGATTCCATAGACACATAGAAAACAATAGCTTTTATGTGAAGGCATTTTTATCATGATTTGTAAGAAGGCTTTATAAGGAGAACATAGTTGTGTTTTGATGGAGCAATGAAGCAGTTTTGCTAGAATGGCACATATATTAATGTTTATGGCATAGTATCCATGTGAACATTTATCCTCTAGGATGTATGAAGCATGGTCTCGATATGAACATTTATCCTCGAATATGACCATAAAATTTTCATAGGGTAGTGTTCGTATGGAAGTTATTCTTTAAAGAAATTTTTGAGATAAGCATTTTTTACTCCTAATGCCCAATGGATAAGACTCTAAGTTCAATGGCTTTACGAGCAAATCCACCCATGAAGCACGAGAGTGTAGGCCCAAAATGGCCACATCCTTATAAAGCATCAAAAATTTCATTCTAAGGTATGAAGTTTCATTCCGCACACTTTTAGTGTATTTTGGAGTGGATCCACAACATTTGTTTCCTAATCCACCCAACACTTAGTGCAATTTTACCTTGAGCAATTCTTCACGGTTTATAATGTGTTTTGGTACGTATTGGCAATGAGTCCCAATTCTGTAAATGTTTTTGGCGATGATGATGTCAATGTGAAATAAAGTGTGGAATGGCGATCGAGAGTAGTTTTTGCATGCTCTGAATGGCTAAGTGTTGATAAGGTCAATTCCACTAGTCTTAAGAGTATTTTATTACAGATTGACGATAAAAGAGGCAAGAAACACTACAGAAGGTGCATATTAGTGACAAAATCTATTTTACATTGCAACCGATGTGAAATGACAACAAAGGATGATTTACACTTGTCCGAGTGTGGATTGGTGATTCTGCATATTTACAAAGCAAAAAAATGTCAGCATGCTTTATGGTATGGATTTTAGTTGTTTTGAATCCAAATAAGAGAAGAGGAAGGTTAATGACCAGATTCCATCCCCCTCACCTCTTAATGCATTTTACATTGGAATTTGATTATGCATGATCAAGGCTATAAAAATGACATTAGCAACTTAAAAGTATGGAATGGCACCTTGGTTTTCCCTACCAATTTTTAGAGTATCTTGGGAGGTTTAATCGCAATAGTCCATGATGAAGATCGACAATCCAAGTTTTGCTAACATTCTTGAAGGATTTAAAAGACCAAAACTCATCGAATCAGAGTGTAGTCAATTTGAGATGCAGTGTCCAACTTTTTGAACTCTAACTACCACCAACAAACTAGCGAGTTGTAGAGGTATGCTACCATGGTGGATTTCATACAGTGGATTTCCTGGAGCTCTCCAAGCTAACTCTCTACTGAGTTTTAAATATACAATCTTTTTAATGTATCTTTAATATTCTTTTCATTTACAAACTATAAATAGAGACCAAACCCTCATTTTCAAGGGTTAGCTCTAGTGCATTTTCTTGCTCTACTATAAATATTCTTGTGAGAAAATGGAAGGATCATTACTCTAATATTTTGACTCAAATTTTTCATCTTCATAATTTTGTGCAACAGGTTCAAAATATTGAGTTACATTTCTATTAATACTTGAATGGTTAGTTCATTCCAGCTTATTGGATTACTAGTTGTGAGAGTAGTTGAAATATGTTCTTTATTATATCTATATTGTTAGGAAGTTTATTTCTGTTAAATCTAACTATTGGTCTATTCTACTATTTGGATTATCAATATTGGATGTTGGAATTGCTTTTTGCAATATATCTTTGTTTATGATTTAATGTGTGAAGGTTTCATTGATTTGGATGATGTTAATCTTGAGTTATGAGACACTATAAATAGCTTGTGGGAACCTTTTATTGTAGTTGCCTATGTTGTTAGCCTATCCAACCATTATTTTGCATAACATTTCTAACACTAAACCTTTTCTAACCCTTATCTCAAAACTCTATTTGATCTTTAATTGAGTCAACACCATTTTAAGTTGATAAGGAACTAGCCTACTACGGAGGTTGGATTTAAGTTGTATTTGGTCCATCCAATGCTTGAGTGCTAAGCTGTGACTATCGGGTGCATGCCTTGACAGAAAATTGGAAGATAGACAGTTGTAGTGTCAACTAAAACTTGATGTCAATTTGGTGCCCAACAATTTCATTTGATATTGTCCTCACTGTTGAATTAAGTGATTACATATCCTATAATAATTTTATGTGGGGATCAATATTTGAGAGAACTAGAGGTGCTGGCAAAGGTAAAGGTACTATCAAAGAATGCACTATTGGAATAGGAGGGATGGGCAACTACAGGATGGTCAGAGTAGGGAGTTGAGGGATAGAAACTATAACCATGGTTTGAGATATACTTGGATACTATGATAGAATTGGATACATGGGTGACATGGGCAAGGACTGAGAAGATGCATTCACATACAAATACTATGGAAGATCTAGAAAAATAGGCATGGCCATTTTTGGTATAATATTATCTATAGCGATTAGATCAAATTCAACCTTTTATGCTATGGTATATATATCAGGGAATGTATTGGCATTGGACTGTCAGATGGAAATACTGATGTTAGAGTTAAAGGCTCAAAACCATCAAGAACCCTATGCCAAGTTTGGGTGAACTGATGCAGCAAGGAAAATATATTTTCTTGTTCATTGAATCCTTTAATTAGTAGTTTAGCTAGCTAGTCCCAGGTAGTGATGGTTGTAGGTTGTAACAACCAATACTAGCAAAGAAATTTCCCTCGAAGAGAGAGAACAAGTAATCTTACAATTATATCCTCTTATGTGATGCCATGAATTATTGCCAAAGTAGCTACATCTTGAACATGATCATAAGATATCTTTCTTGTACCATCGTAAGTTGGCAAAGCCTTCATCACCACTTGTGATATCGGGTTATGATATTGCAGATTTAGAGGTCCAAAATGGTTCCATGCTGGAAACTACCTTGGTGGTGTCTATTGTGGTGGCATATTTTGAGCCATGTATACTGGTGTGTGTGGTTGGGGAGGTGGAAAATAAGTATCTATATTAGCAGGTCTTGAAGTAATGGCAAACACACCAGCAAACTAAGAATATTTTGTACATGATGGGGCAACCAGAGTAACTAACCTAGGGTGTTATCCTAGCTCTTGTATGTCAATTTTGTAAAAATCGATAGACTCTTCAGAATTTTTGGCATTCGATCTTGTAATCATGAAGAAAATTTTTGCTCAATTCATGTTCAAAGGCTTCTGGGTAAAGCTGAGTCACCAAATGTTCTAATCATATAGTACCAAGTGAACATAAAACCTTAATATTTTTGAAAGTGGAACATTTTTAAAGTCCCATCGAGTGTGCCAAAAATGGTTGGTCATGAATCCACCTAGTTACAAAGTCTATGCCTTGTGCGCCCTAGACCCAGCCAATATTGAAAGGCTAGAGGAGAGAAATGTCTTTGGGCCAATATCTAGAGAGGGTTGGCTCTCTTCCTAATCTACTTTGGTTGAAATCTTAGGGTAACAAGAAATAAATAAGGAAATATGGCTATAAGCCATCCAGCAATATAGTATGGGGATAGATTAACATCTAAAATTCCACTAAGTAACAATTAGCAGCATACAACATAAAAACAAGCATAGAAACTTCTAGCAGTTTTGCAGCGACAACCTCCCATGGGCATCTCCATGTTCATTCCTTTACCAACAAAATTAAATTCAGAAACACAATTTAAACATAGCAAATAATGGAAATGAAAGCATTCAAAAATGATACAAAGAAAACTTATCAAGTGCAATACCACTCAAAGAACCAGAATCCGAAGCGTTTCTATTGATGTAGAAAAATTAGAATGTTTTTATAGAGTGTCCATCCTACTTTCTTACATAAAAATGATTAGTATTTATAGAGGATTACACCTCTTTCATTTAATGAGCTTACAAAAAAATTTTGGCAGATCATAGACCAGTGAGAATAATTGTCTCCTTGGCATCAATGATATTCTATTAAAAATATATTCCATAGAAACCACGATCCAAATTTGGCGAGAGAATCACATAGAGAAATTAGCATGATTAAATTCTAAGAAGCAACCTTGGACATCGGTGTCTCGAGACACAGCAAAATTACTTAGAAATCGAGAGATTGGTCATTGAATTTGCTTCACCTCTACACCTTGTAAATTCAATATCATTAGGAGATTCCATTGATCATTAAATCTACCTCAAAAATTGGCTAGTTCGATAGGCGATGCATTGGAAATAAAAAATAATTGCATCTAATCTTGCAAAGTGAAGTGAAAATCCTAGAAGCATTGCTTGCATTGCTCCAAGAATTAAATTTTATCTTTCTTCACCTCTTTCCAAGAGAATCTGCAAAATCATGCCTTTGAAAGTAATGTGCTTGAGAATTAATGCTAAGGAATTGATTTCACCCATGAATGGGGTGAAACAACATTTTTGGGACCACAATGGGCGATAATGCTACTTGGTTTAATTTTGGATTAATGCCTTGAAAATTTTTCCCATTAATTGCCTCTTCTTCTAATTATGTTCTTTGCTTTCACCTCAGAGGATGGTGACAAGGACTTTCACCCCATTCAGGAGGTGATATCATCTTTAATTGTTTTTCTTTGATGTATTCCATGGCACAACTATTTTGCCTTAAATCGAGTTTTAAAATCCCTTTCACCCCCTAGAGAGGCAAAACCACATGGCACCTCTCAACACGGGTACCTTCAATTTACAATGCCTTGACCATGTATCAAGCACTCTATTTTTATTTTTGCCTCAGTTATGGATGAGAACTCCCAACATACTTGAATTGGGCCCAAGGTTGTTATTCATCTTTTTTCACCTTTGAAATCTTCAAAATCCCTTTTCACCCCAAGGAGAGGCGAAAATGCTATCTAAAATTGCTACAAGAGCCACATCAGGCCCATGCTACATTATTTTTCAAAACCTTTCTTAGGATATGTTTCACCCCAAAGAGGTATGACAAGGATTTTTACCCCTCTCTTGGGGCGAAAGCACTTTTAAAATCATCTCCAATTTTGTTAGCACCCAGTCTTTGAAGTGCCATTTTAAAATTTTCCTTTACACTATGTTTCGCCCACAAAGATGAATGAAAGGGAATTTTTCCCCCACCTAGGGTGAAAGCACTTTTAAAAATTTGATTTACAATTAAAATGGTCAGAAAATAGCATTTGATAATTTAACACAAAACACAATGATGCATTAAACAAAGAGACTGTGATTCCATTGATATTAATAAAAATGTGTTACAAGAGGGACATGATGCCCTTTATCCATTTCTCTTGCTAACAATGTTACAATCAATTTGATGCCTTATTCGTTCGTCTCTCAGTGTAGGTGGGATTCTTTGTATATGGGACACCACTGGGTTACTGTTGGTTTGATGCTGCTTTCCCTCTTCAGATTTACTGCATAACCTATCTGCAAAAGGGTGTTAGTACGATGGGAGGATTTCCTTAGTCATACCCCATATTTATGAAGATAAAATGACCATAAAAACATAAAAAAACATGAAATAAACTATGCATAAGGTAATAATAATATGACATGGGGCTTACCACCCAAATATAGAGTGATGTGGGGCCTGTAGACCCAATTTGCCACTCGAGGTGTAAACTGAGGCCAAATTCACGGGGCAAGGGGCAATCTGAGCTGTGATGCCTCTTCTACAAAATCCTTCTGATGGGTCGACTCATAGGCAGCTGGGGTGCCTCTATGTACCATTGAAATTTGATTGTGTGCACCATGAAATGACTGTTCAATATTGGATTTCCATTTTACCAGAGTAATTGTGCTTTGTTGAATTTGTGAATTAGACTTAATTAGGGGTTTGGAACCCATTATTTATAGGTGAAGGCAAGGTGCAAGGGGGAGAGTTATATAGACTAAACCTAGGTTTGATTTTGACTAGGGTTAGGTTAATAAATGCAATGTGGCAACATCACATTCCTTATGAGAAATATCTCATCCTCACACGTGTGAGGATGGATTAGGGCTAATCATGATTAGGAGGTGCTTAAGTCAATTTAGGACATGACTAAAGAAATATCTTAACAAATACTAATTTTACACATGTGGGAGGATGTAATTAGTTCTAATCAATATTAAGGGTTCTTTTAATCAAATTTGCCCTAAAAAGGTGACTTAAGTGAAGTTAACATTAAATTAGAATTTGGTAATTAACTTATTAATTTTTTTGGTCAACTAATACCTCTTAGGGGCCTCAATTGCATGTGAATAGATTTTCGAATGATATCCTAATGCACTGGATGTGATTTGGAAGTCTTATGATGGTTTAGGACCTAAAAGCCGATGAAGAGATACATGGAAGTGTACATATTACTATGGAAAATTATGGCTATCTACGTATTACTACGCATGACTATGCATGACTATGATAGCCTAAAATAGCCTAGGGATGTCTAGAATCACCTATGGATACACAAAAGTAGCAATGTGCAAATTTTGGGTGTCTACATTTGCCCCTTTTGTACTATATTGTGCATAACACAGTTTAGTACAAAAATGTGAAGGGTTTAGGCAGAAGGAAAAGGAATAGAACAGGAATGGAGTCCAATAAAAGGGTATGTAGTTGCTCTAAATGTGACCATACCAATTAATCGGGTACCCAGGGAAAAGAAGAGAAATAATAGAATCTAATCGAAGGTATGTAGTCGCTTGAAGCATGACCATACAACATCAACTTGATGTCCACAGGGAAAGAAGAGAGGAAGGAAAGAAGGAAAAGATGAAAGAGATAAAAATAATGCTGGTAAATGAAAATGAATGATTATGAATGCAATGATGTTCTTTTTTTGAGTTCGTATGACATTTACGATGCCATACCAGTTGCTTGAGAATGACAACTTTTGATTGCTTTGCTTTTGTGACCAGATCAGCGTGGCCCAAAAGTATTATTAGGACAAAAGCCTAACTAATCTTTGATGTTGATTGATTGATGAGAACATGGTGACAAGTGTCAAACCATTTGAACTAAGTTGACATTTAGCTTATTCAAACATGTCATTCATGATGTTCCATGAATTCTAGATATAAATACTCTAAATGTTGCACTAGGATCATGCCAAACGTATCATCTGTTATGTACTTGACATACAAGAATGCTAGATTGACTTCTCCATTGTCACACATAGCTCTCCTAATGTAACCCATGTTTGATTGTGATTGATATTATTTCGTATGATAATCTTCAGTAAAAAAATTTATAGACAAATGTGATAATCATGTGTTGTGGTTGCATGCAAAGCTGACTTTGGATATAAATACCACCTTAAATGAGGAATCAACAATGAGGCGAATGAAGTGTGGTGAATTGATGATGTAGCGATTGATAAAATATCAATGCATGATGAATATGGATGCAAATGAAGTTAAAAGACAAGTTTGGAAGGTTCCTAGGGTTTTAGGGGACAAATGCCTACTTTCCTAGGGTTTTGGGTGCATTTTGAGGTGTTTTGGTTGAATTCACCACCCGAGGTCGAGGGGTGAATTGATGGATAAGTTATATTTAAGCCCTAATTTGCATGTGGAGGGATCATTTTGATGGCGCACGATGGTGGAAAGTAACTTGTGAGGGCATTCGACGGTATGAGAGGAGTGCAGGTGACTATTGTGAGGGTGACGATAATGAGAGGATGCAAAGCAGTTGGTAGTAGGTGCGGGGAGCCACCGATATGTTATATTTTGCCTTGTTTTGTTTTTGTTTTATTTTTTTAGGAAAATGTGAATGGGGGGAAGGGATGTTTTCATCTTGATTTAAAAATTTTTACAATTTTTAATTTAAATTTAAACACAAAGTGACAAACAAGCCAAATGGGTATCCAAAAATTTGTTTTTGAATTAGACTTGTATTGATGCTGATTTGACCGGGTGAAGGGTAGAGTAGGTGTGAGGTTTGACCGTCAGTTTCTGGAAGTAACAGTGTACTGGCATTGATATGTTTTTGTATTTTGTTTGCTAAAGTGGGAAATGGGTATCCCATTTTGTAACTGTTATAATTTTTTGACTTTGTTTGATGTGATTTCAGAATTTTTCGCTTTTAGGTGTACTTTATCAAATCTATACTGTTAGATTTGACATGTTAGAGGTAAAACTTTTGAAAATCGATAAAAATTTCACCTTAGAAGGGAAAAATGGTGTCCAAAAATGTTTTTTTTGGTGAATGACTTCATTTGGCCTACCTTTGATTTACATGCCGATGTTTAGATTAATGTTAAACTGAAAATGAGCTATAGGGAGCCCGATTTAGACTGTACTCAATGTCTGTTTGAACTTTCACCGCTAAGTAGGTAAATGGGTATCCAAAAATGTGACTGTTATTTTGGAATTATGTCATCTAATGTGTGTTTGATTTTGGTGTATGTATGATAAATTTGACTTTTAGATCTGTGTAGATTGGTATGTTGTTTTTGAATTTTTTCAACACATTAACCGATAAGTGGGCAAATGGGTATCTAAAAATGATATTTGTTTTTTTAGATGTTATTGTTCGTCCTATGTTTTATTTGTGTACCAATTAATAGGTAGATATAAATCTAAGTTGGGTTGTTGGGAGTCCAAATGACATTGTTTGTCATGTCAGTTTGAACTTTTGCCATGAAATGCCAAAATGGGTATCCAAATGTGTGACTATTATGTCGATGTTTATTGTCATGTGTTTTGTGCATTGTTTAACATAGAAGTGTGTGTAAAATTAAAAGGTTTTAATTTGTAAATTTTGGTTTATAAAATTTGATTTGATTGCATCACTTATGTGGATATCTAACTTGTGTTTTGTTGTGGATTAACAGGTGAAGATGCTCAAGCCCCTGCATTGGATGCGGAAGATGAAGGATGTGTTTGAAAAGGTGATAAACTAGGAAGAAGAGCTTAAGTGGTTATATGATATATGGTTTCGAGGTGTATGGGAGCGCACCATTATACACACCAACAAGACCTACATAGATGCACTATGTGAGCGATGGGATGGGGATAGGAATACCTTTCATTTTACCACTGGGGAAATGACTGTGATATTGGAAGATGTGCACCATATCTATAGGCTACCGATTGAGGGTGTTCCTATGAGAGTGGCAGCTGATGAGAGTAAGGATGCAATGTTGGAGTGATTATTTGGGGTAAAGTGGAGATCGATAGATATCTAAAATATGGACTATGAGTGGTTGTGGCTACAAAAGAAGATATCCTATTGGTAGTGTGCAACCATGATGATGATATCCACATATGTGTTGCCTGATAGTTCTAGGTTTCTGTTTACCTAGAATATGTTAGACTTGGTTAGTGATATGGTGGAGCATAGGGTTGTGTTTTCTTGGGTACCTGCTCTGTTAGCCCAAGTATATCAAGAGTTACATGATGTTGTTTGTGGGAGGAGGATAGGGCTGAGTGTGATTCCCTTGCTATAGGTATGGGCATGGGAGCATATAGATATTGAGAGGTCATATCTATTGCCTCAGCCTATGCATATGGATGGTAAGGAGTATTTGCCCTATGCTTTGATATGGAGCACAATAGCTGAATAGGGTATTAAGAGGTCGCATGAGGGTGACCCACTATTTTGGAGGGGTAAGTTT
The DNA here is from genome assembly GCA_028583015.1 of Wollemia nobilis. Taxonomy (NCBI): domain Eukaryota; kingdom Viridiplantae; phylum Streptophyta; class Pinopsida; order Araucariales; family Araucariaceae; genus Wollemia; species Wollemia nobilis. Next base: position 9,451,151 of record JAQPPZ010016690.1, on the reverse strand, counting down.
AAGGATGTGACTCCTAATGATATTAGGTGGAGGCCTTGGTTTGGTGGTGTGATATGGGAGCCAAATGAGGGGCAGTTGTGAGATATCAGATGAGGTCATTGGATAGTGGGTAGATATACTCGATAGACCGAGTATTTCCAATTTGATCGAGTGAGGCGATAGTTTGGCTTGTGATAAGATGTTCCTAGGAATCCTATAATTTACTTCAGGTGATAGGATGATAGAGGAGATCATCCTATGGTGCCACCATAGGTTGGGGAGAGGGATCATCCTATGGACATCTTGGATGTGGTAGATGTTGGGATGACTCCTGAGTTTGAGGCCTGGTGGGCTTGGTAGAGTTGGGTTCCTGGCAGGGGTATTATTTATTGGTGGGTGGTACCTAATGTTGGGGTTACCTCAATCAGAGGTGAGGACGGATAGAAGAGCCAGGTCCAAGGATATGGCTAGCGATGAGAAGGAGGTTCCTCTACGGTGCTCACGATCCCACTTGGGTGGTGGAGCGAGAACCCAAGACATGAGGGTGGAGCATGTGCCTATGGATGTTGATGTGGATATGGAGAAGGCTACTAGGGAGAGGATGAGAGAGGTGTTGCTACTATTGTGGGTGACATGGATGACACCATTGAAATTGGTGTATTTGTGGATACGACAGAAAATTCCTATCGATATGTTGGCAAGGGGAGATGTAGAAGATGAGGCACAGGTGCTACGGGATAGAGTTTGTTAGTTGGAGGCTAAGGTGGAGTAGCTAAAGGCTAATATGGTTAGGTAGGGGATTAAGATAGAGCTATTGAGGGTCACAGTGGCGAGGCAGGCTCAGACGATTATGAGCCTAACTAGTAAGCTAGGCATGAAGACTACTAGGAAGTTATTGTGCGAGACTTCTCTATTGGTGTGTGGTATTCCTCTCCCTAACTACACATAGGTGGTTTCATAGTTAGGGAAACTATCATGAGTCTGAGCACCCTCTAATAATAGTCAGTATAGTGTTGCTCTAATGGTAGAGGCTAGTGCGATGGTTAAGGTGCAGGATTCGCCTTCTATGGAGTAGCTTGTAGTAGATCCAGCTCCAGATGTCGTTGCAAAGTTGAGCCAGGCAGTAGAGAGGTGAGCGATCTGGGAGGGGTGTGGGGAGACTTGTGGTGATAGTTAGGAGTTATGTATTTGATTCTAGCCTATGGGCATTTTGGATGTTATATGTGATGGGCATGGTCCCAAGTTGTAGCCTTTGAGTGTTTTTGGATGATGATATATATATACCTTGATTTTGACTGTTATATATGATTTGTGATTTTGATGGTTTGGAATGTATTGGGTTTATATTTGTGTATATAGCACAATATAGTTCGTAGGTATGTATGATTAATGGACACATATGTGTGAATGGTTTAGATCTATTATCGTTCTTTCATATGAATGAATTGTAGAATAGTATGCATGATTGTGTTTCAAATGCAGTGTGATGTGATATCAAATGTGATGTTGTTGTATATGTATGTACATAAAATAAATGTAATGTTATAATTTGATTTTGTAATGTGTGTAGCATGAATGCATAATGTAATTTAATTTGGTGAATGTATGTAAGACAAATGCATAACTATAAGGTGTAGCAAATGTATATGATATAGATGCATGGGTGCATGTATGGAATTACTGAAATGCGCCAAGGAAGCACTTGTATCATGGAATTTACCTGTATAGTTACGATCCATTCCATGATTTTAGGGATGGTGGATAATGTAAGGCATGTGTAATGGTTTTGACTAACATAGTTATGACAATCAAATCTCAAACCCTTAGCTATACAAGTTTTGTTGCAACTTATAACATAATTAGGCTAGTTCAAAGTCTGTCTTGGACCTATGTGTGTGAATGTGTAAGGTTCATTTATCCATTTTGAGAGAGGTAGGATTAACCCATTGTAGATGCTACCGGGATAGCTATCTCATCCGTACACAACAGTGATCTCTACAAAAGTGATATGCTAATGTGAGAGATGTGTTGTCACCTATAAGACTATTCCACTAGTAGGTAGGCTCTTGGAGCCTATTGCTAGTGATGGGAATCATCCCATGGTATTATGTTGAACCTAAGGACCAAAGGTAATAATCATAACATGGGTGATATCAAGAGGCATTTCCTTTTTTTTTTTGCCCCTGTTATAGTGTTAACCTATCTTATTGTGGTAGTGCTCTTTTTGTTTGTTTTTTTTTCTTGTGGTGCTCTTTTTGTATGGGCGATGAAGTTTATTTTCTACCCAATAATTTATTTTTTCTTATGCTTGATCCCTTTTTTTTATCCCCAGGTCGTATATTGACCATGCAGGCAATAGGACAAGCAGGGGATACTGTTCACTAGATGGCGATATCTACTCAAGATGTCCTCTTTCCTAGGCTCAAAATTGTTAATATGTAACCTATTGTGAGTGATCCATGAGAGAATTTGAACTAGCCTAAAATACCATAAGAAAAATATACAAGACTTAGTAGCTATGGGTGACACTTGATTGCCTAAACTACAGAGTAGTCAAAATTAAACATGACACCTATGTATACCCTGATCTTGAAAATGGGGAATTGCTAACTAATGAATGTATTATTCTTACTGAGGCAAATTTTGGGGGAGAATGTACAAACATGAATTAAAAATTTAACTATAAATCATATGAATATGTGCAATGGATGTAAATGTAAATGATGCAAGTGGAGAAATGTGATATTTACAAGAGGAAAGTTACATTGTGTAGAAGGAGAATTTTAGAACCTATTTACAGATGAGTAAAGTGTGTAATGATGATAAAAATAATGATGCTATGATCATGGTTGTCCCAACATGTGGGGTGTGTGTGTGTAGTAGATGTATAAGCTATGAGTTGTATAAGTGTATGTAATAGTTGCCAAAAATAAGGAATATGTGAGAGTGGAATGTACAGGTGGAAGAAGTGAGAAGAAATAGGCTTTGGTAACCAATCGAGAAAAGGGGATCACCAAAATCCAACAAAGATAGGAGAGAAGAAACAAACCAATATATGTAAGTAGAAGAATGATATAGAATAAGAAGAGTAACCGATACTACTATCGGGTGAAATGGCGTAGATTCGAGTGGGAGTGGGATGGTGAAGTAATGATGCAGCTAGGATTGTGGTAAGAGCCATAGTTGTAAATGTTATGAATGTAGTGGGTGGGAACTGTCAGGGTGCTGTGATGTGGCAAGGTCCTAGGAGTGGTGCGGTGCGAAGGACTGATAAGTTGACAAAATAGGAGATAACACTCTGGTGATGGGGTACGCTCACCATGCAACATGTTGTGCAACAGGGTTTTGAATGATCTACACTCTTCAATATTGTGACCTGGTTGGTGATGATAAATGCAAAATTAATTCTCATTGTATTTGCAATGTTTAGGATGAGATGTATCAATGGGTTGAATCTCGGGTAGATCAATAAGACCTTGATGCATGATATGATGGAATATTTCAAAAAATGATGTGTGTGGAATAGGCATAGGATAAACATATGGGTATGTTGGAGGTGAGCGAGGCCTGGGTGAAGGACGATCTGGTAATGGAGGCATGGGTTTGGGTTCCTGCATGGGTCAATTTTAGGGTTGGATAAGGGGTCTACGTGGTAGTGAGGATGTATGGGTCATGGGATACTACCCTGGCTGAACATGGCAATGGTAGTTGCTCATCTGCAAATCCAAAGCTTTGATATGGGAGATGAGAAGTTGAATATTCTAGTGTTATGGTGATGGTATTGGGGAATGGGGTGATCGATATTCCAATGCAAATGGAATGGCCCGATTCATGGTAGAAAATGGGTGCGACTGGGATGATGATGTAATGGATTGGAATGACTATGGCGATTGCAAGTATTCTTGGAATGGTATGCCTTGTAGTGATGAAGGTGGTGTCTTGAGGACTGGTGGCATGGGCAATGGCTCTAAGTGGTGATCTAAATGGGAAGGAGGATTTTTTGCATGACCAACCTGAGTAGCTTGGGCCACGTAGGCTTGTAAATCCTGGGCATAGGTAGAGTCACCATTGGGCAGTGGCATGAGTAGAAACACAAGGCAAGGTGGATGGGGTGTATACTCCCTATTAGATGGGCGGTAGGATCCTATGGGATGATGGGGGTGATTTTTGGGTGAATAGCGATGTTTGTGATCATCAAAAGGATGGGAGGGTGATCCCTGTGCTTGGGGTTGGGTGGATTCCTTTTTATCATCGAAAGAGGACATGGTGATCTGGCTATCTCCAAATTGTGGCAAATAGGATGAACCTCACTAATGATGGGAATGGTTTCAAGGTGAGGTGTGATTACCTGAATGGGATGAATGCGAGGAGCGCCTGGTATGAAGGGCATATGGTGGTCGGGTGAGATCGGTCGGTGTAATGGGTTTTTGTTGTGGCTACGGATGGTCCTGCATGGTGGTAGGTGAGGCCACTGTAGAGCTCTCCTACTGATGATGTGAGTCTTGCAAAAAGGAAAAATAAATACCCTAAGCATAAAAATGGTATAAAGGTAAAATGTACATGTATAAAGAAATAATAAAGTAGAAATAACAGATTCACACGGTGATGTTTTTAGTGTTTTACTTCTAATACTGTGTGACACTCATGATGGTAATTATGTTTATGCATCATGCATTGAACGCATGAAGGTGCAATATGTTGATCAGTTTAGGATTGTTAAGGCCTTCAATATTGGCCAGATAATATGCTCCTAAATTGTATTTGTGTGTGATAATAAATGGGCCCAACTATTTTGGGGTGAATTTATCATGCTTTTGGTGAGGTTGACTTGTGATTTGTTGGTTCTCTTTGAGAACCAAGTTGCCAATATTAAACTCGCATTGATGTACCTTACTATTATAGGCATGGTGAAGGCAATATTGATATAATCATGTGTTCTCGATGGCATGGATGCAATGTTCATCAAGGAGTGTTAGTTTATCTAAGTAAGCTTGGCGAGCAGTGTTGTCATCAATGAAATATTTCAAAGATATCTGTAAGGAGGGTATCTCAAGCTCAAGGGGCATGATATATTCTAGCCCGTAGATAAGTGAAAATTTTTTTTCCCCAATAGGAGTATGGATGCTTGTATGATATGCCCACAAGGCTAGGGGTATTTTATTTTGCCAGTCCCAATGAGATTCTGCTACAGCTTTATGGAGAATAAAACAAATGGTTTTGTTCTTGGCTTCTGTCTGGCCATTTCCTTGAGGGTAATATGGGGTCAAAAAGCTATGGTGTATGTGAAATCTATCACACAGGGCTTGAACAAATTTTTTTTTTAAACTTTCCCATTATCTAAAATAATTTGGGAGGGAATTACAAAATGGCATATGATATGCTCCATGATGAATGCTACAATTTTGTCTCCTATAGTTTGGAAAAGTGGGATGGCTTCGACCCACATGGTAAAATATTATGTTGTTGTGATGATAAATTTATGATTTCTAGAGGAGGCATGTGTAATTTTTCCAATTAGATCCAGGCCCCATTGGGAGAAGGGCCACATGGACTGGATTGGTTTAAGTGCTTGGGATGGTAAATGTGTTATGTTGGCATGTTATTGGAATTTGATGCAATGTCTGACATACTCATAGCAGTATTGATCCATTTTGGGCCAATAGTAGCCCATACGAAGGATGCATTTGGTAATCACCATGCCACTAAAATGGCCACCATAAGTACCATCATGGGTTTCTTGTACAACCTATTGTGATTATTGTGGTTCTAGGCAACACAAGAGTATACCATCATAGTTGCGGTAGTAAAGGATTTCCCCCAGCAAGGTGTAGTGGATCGCTCTTTTTTTAAAGGTTCGACATTGGGCGTGGGGTAAATCACATGGTAGGAAACCTAGTTTGATGTACTCTTTGATCTATGAGAACCATGGGTCATGAGGTTCAGTGTTTACCACACACACACCACCATCATCTATAGGAATCTTGGGTGATATAGTAGATTGCATAAGTGTATGAATGGATATAGATGTTGTGTCAAATGTTGGGTTTTATGGGATGAGGGACGCTAAGGAGGCCATAGTGTCTACAAAATAGTTTAATGATCGCAGAGCAACTTCAATGTAATACCATTCAAATTGGGATAGGAGTTGTTGGGCGATTTTCTTGTATTGTTGGAGAACTGGGCAATTGCATAGCCAAATTTCCTGCACTTAATTGAATATTAGAAGTGAATCACCTATGGTGTGGAGGCATTTGATGTGCATAGAGTGTGCTTATTTTAGTCCTAGCATTAGGGCTTTGTATTCTACATTGTTATTGGTACAAGGAAAGTCTAGTTTGAACAAAAATGGGAGTCACTCTCCTTCTGGTGTAAATAAAACAATGCCTACACCCCCAGCGTGGAGAAACCTAGAACCATCGAAGAACATGGTGAGATCAGCCACAAATTTGGGTTCGACATACTCTTCCTCTTTGGTCATGTGGAAGATGGAATCACCAGGGAGTTGAATGAGTAGGGGTTTATTTTCAGTTATAGGGGCTTCAACCAATTGGTCAGCGATGACTTTCCCTTTGATAGACTTTTGAGATATGAATTCTAGGTTGAACTTGGTTAGGATCATATGATCCATTTATGTACATGAATTGCGATAACTCTTGTTCATCATGTACCGAAGGGGATTATCTCGGGCGATGATAAAATTTGTGTGGTTTAACATGTAGTGTCTTAACTTCTAGGTAGCGAATACTACTACTAGGCATAGGTTCTCCATGTATCCATATCTCATTTTGTAACTAGCTGGTGTGTGGTTGATGTAGTAGATAGCCTACTCTTTTTTGAGAGCATTCTTTTGAGATAGGAGTGTACCTAGCACAAGTTCTATGGCTGAGATGTATAGAGTTAGTGGTAATTTTGGATGCAGCAATGACATGACCGACTATTATGTAAGGTAAGTTTTGATAGCATCGAATATGGCTTGACAGTCATCATCCCATTTAAAGTGTACTCCTTTTGTAGGATATGATTGAATGGTTGGCATTTGTCTAATAATTACACTATAAATCAGTGAATAGAGGTAATCTTGCCCTGGAGGCTGTGTAATTGCTTTATTGTGGTAGGAGGAGACATCTCAGTTTGGTAGGACGAGGCATCTCGATGGACTAAGGGTAGATGGGACATAGAAGCCACCGTAGAGGAGGCTCCATAGGAAGAGTTTAAGGAGGAGGCTAAGGGATCCAAGGAGGTTGAGTCACCTCTTGAAAGTGAGGTAGGATAGATCCTAGCTTAGATCATTGACTTATAGAGTTAGTTTGGATAGCTGTAGACTCAGCAGTTGTAGCGAGATACTTCTATCACCCTTTTAGAGGTAAAGTTGGCTCATAGGGATAGGCAGCTAGTTGAGGCTCAGGAGAAGATCACGGGTCTCATAACATGGACTACAGTGGTAGAGTCTCAGGTCCATGATCTCACTAGTGCACGTGATATGGCATTGATGCAGTGGGGGGAGGCTATCATAGAGTGAGACTTGCTCAGGGTATAGATAGGGGATCCTTCATCCTCCTAGGCTATTATGGGACTTCCAATTGTACCATTATCATTATTACCAGGTGGTCGTGACCCGATCGCAAAGATTCGACGCTTACAAGACCAGCTGGTAGATTTCAATGCTAGCCATACATCTAGGGTAGCTTGAGTAGACCAGCTAGAGGGTCACATCAGGTTGATAGGTGGGGAGGTCTCAAAGGATTCACATGTTGTGGGGTCTTAGAGGACCATGTCTAGGACTATAGGATAGTCCACAATGAGCTCCAGTCATCAGACTCGGGACCGAGAGGACACATAGGTCCTCTAGCACACATGGATTCAGCTCCCATACCAGGACCAAAGAGGCCAACCAGTATTTGGCAACCTCTAGTCATAGATATTGTCGCATAGACATACTAGTATCTTGTGTACTAGGTCTCTTTGGGTTATGTGGCACACAGGACGCTCAGTAGGGCACGCAGTAGGCATTAGATTTGATTGTAGAGTAGGCTCTAGAGCATAGGGCTGAGGTAAGTGGCAAGAGCTCCAGTTCAAGAGGAGCAGGTCATAGCTAGGGCTCTACCAGATCTAGGCTATATTTTTGCATATGTATCATTTTTTTGTGTAAGGTCTAGGACCTACATGATTGTAGCCTGTGGGCATTTTGTACTCTTGATGTACTCTTTTGGACACATATATATATATGATTTGATCATTTATGGCTCATTATGTGTACTTGTGCATTTTTAATTTTTTTTTTATGTGATGCTATATGATGTGATGTATGGATGACATGCACTAGATAGCTATTTAATTTATGATGATGATGATATGCAATGATCTAGATGCTTAGATGTGCTATATATATATATAACACATCTAAGCATCTAGATCATTGCTATATATATATATATATATATATATATATATATATATATATATATATATGATGGATGCATATGGATGTGATATTTACTTAAATGCATGTTTGATTTTGCTTTATTGTGTGCATTTAACTTATGACGATGTCACGATAGGCTAATGCAATGTATGTAATGCATTATTTACATAATTATAATCTAATGTAAATGAACCTGTATGATTTAATCACTTAAAACATAAAGAATGAATGCAATTATGTGTTTGACAATCTAATGGACAACATCATAAAATGTATAAAAGAATCATGAATGTATTTGAAAATCCTCAAGATAAGAATTTAATCAATTAATCACCCATATATGAAATGCAATGATATGCGGTTTATGATTCCAATGATACAATATGTCATTCTATTTTCCTTTGCAAGTTTGAAAAATATACACAACATAGTCAGTGATCATCTAAATATTATTTCTAATATCCATCTGGTATCTATCCTATATCTTTGATTGTGATTTATATGATAATGTATCATGGACTTGATACTTTGCAATTTGATGATTTTATATGGTTTGTGATATTTGGTATTTTGTTGCTATTAGAGAAAATTTTGAGGTTTTTTGTGAGACTCAAACACCCTATTAGACTTATCAAAAGTTGCATACTGACCACACTAGACTTTTGAAGTGCAAGGCTTTTGCTAGGATAGGCCCTAACTACTCATTATCCCTATGTGTGCACATGAATATATTAAGATAAGACACAAGTGTTCCCCAATGTCAAGTGGGATTCTTTCAGTCCATTGCTAATATAAGGGTTCCACAATATCGTATCCAATCCCAAGTTTATATTTTAGTTGGACTAAGCCACTAGGCAATGTAGAACACCTAAATATAGCTCTTCCACATTCAAAAATTGGTCTACACACAAATGAAATGTAAGTGTATTAGACATATCATCATGTGTAAGGTACAATAGTGCCAATAATTCTAGGGATTCAATCTCCTTCCTTTCTATCCATCAATTTTTGTGATACTTTCTCATATATGGTGAAGCAAGGGAGTCAGTTCCATATTGACTCTGAACTATCTCTAGATCTTAATTTTATCTCTCTTCAAATTGGATTTCTGATCTTCATTTGATCTCCACTCGAACTTTGATTTATGATCGTCATTTGATCTTCACTTTGAACTTGATTTGAGTTTGTTTTATGATCTTCATTTTATCTTCACTTTTCGGTATTTACATGTGATAATTTTATTCAGAAACTTTCCTTTAGGCTTTTTACTTTGGAAAATTGTTTCTAGTATATCGATTGAGGATATTGATCTTATGATATCAATACGGGATATCAATCTAGAAAGTCGATCTATGATATCGATCTAGGGTATCAATCTTGAGGATTGATGTGGGATGTCACTTTGGGATATTGTTCATTTTATCATAATCAAGGGATTCTAAATAGGGAACTAACTTGTCCTTTTTCCAATTGCCAACATTTCCCATACCTTCCGCATAGAGGGATAAGCAAGAATAACTCTTTTCGCCTCAAGATACCCGGTCTTGCTTTGCGGCTTTCATCTTCCCCTAGTCCTTGTTAGGATTGTTTAATTTGTTGATTAGTGATAGGATTTTGATATTCTAAGAGCTATACTAACTAAACCTCAACTACAAAAGAAAATAAATATTTCTACCAACTCTTGATAAGATTTCTACCAGAAAACCCTAGTATATTCTCCATAGCAACAAAATGGGTTGTGTTGAAAAACACAATTACTCACATGAATGATGGATTTATGAGAAATGTAGAGATGCATGATTTAGACACAAACATGGTGTCATTTGCAAGATTGAGAAACACAATCCCTCATACTATGGAATGCAATGGATGATGCATGCCTATATGCAATGCAATAATGCAGCGAATGCATGTGTGAATGCAAAATGCAAATGCAAATGTTTTTGGATTTTATGCTTTACTAATTTTTTTTTTGAATTTATTGATTTTATAATTTTTATGAGTTTTGATCCTCATATCTGACCAAACAGTAAGTACATGCCTTTGGATCCTTTAGGAGTGACCAAACAGTGAGGAAATATCATTGGAGCCTTTAGATTGACCAAGCGATTTTTTAGAAAAATCCTTGGAGCTTTTTAGGATGAACGAGTGGTTTTAAGCAATCCCTCGGAGCATTTTGGGTTTGACCAAAGGAATTATGAGAACCTTTGGGAATTTTTTTGGATGACCAAGTGATCTTTAATAATCCTTGGAGATTTTGGATTGACTAAGAAATTTTCCAAAAACTCTTGGTACCTTTTGATTGACCAAACTACTCACAGATGAGATTGGAGCTTTTTAGGATGACCGAGCGATTTTGAAAAAACCCTTGGGGCCTTTTACTGACATGACCAAGTGGTTTTAGGAACCCTTGGAGCCTTTTTGGGATGATCGAGCGGTTATAAGCAAACCCTCAAAGCCTTTTACTATGCTCTTAAGCATAAAACAACTTAATATGGATGATGTTGAGAGGTTCAGGCTCTTTAACACCTCCTAGAGATGTTAGGCGATAAGTACCCAGACCAATATTTTTAGATATAATATAGATTCCTAGCCAATTAGCAACAAATTTGTCTCGCATATCTGGCAGTAAATTAGAGTTCTATTGGTTCTCTTTCAAGACAAGATCCCTAACTTCAAAGTCTCTCTGGTGGACTTTGATATTGTAATCTTGTTTTAGTCACTCTTGATAAACATGGAGATGCACTAGGGCATTCACGTGATGTTCATCAAGCAGCATCAGTTGATCCAGTCGAACTCATCACACGGTGTCATCATCGATGAACTCTTTCAATGCGATGCGTAGTGTTGAAATTTCTAATTCCAAGGGCATAATGGCCTAAGTGCTATATAGTAATGAGAATGACATCACCCTAGTGGGCATCCGAATACTAGTCCTGCAAGCCCATAATGCAAGGGGTAGCTGGATATGCCAATATTTATGGTTTTCTTGGACCATATTTTTCAAGATAGCCACCATTATCTTAATTGAAGCTTTAACCTACCCATTTGCTTGTAGATAGTATGGAGTCTCAAAAATGTGTTTGATTCTATATTTATATGTCAAAGCTCTCACAGTTTTTTTCTTGAAGGATGTTCTATTATTAGATATTATTTTGGATGGAATCCAAGAATGAATTATGATATGCTCTAGTATAAACGCTGCTATACAAGCTCCAATTGTCATTTTTAAGGGTATTGCTTCCCCCAATTTGTGAAATACTCAGTAGCCATGATTATAAATGTATGTCATCCCGATGATGAAGGAGAGATCTTGCCTATAATATCTAGTCCCCACTAAGAAAATTGCCAAGGTGGATGGGTTGTAAGGCCTACGATGCAAGTGTGTAATATTAGCATGATGTTGACATTTGACGTATTTATTGACATACACATTGTACTCCTTCTCCATAGTGGGCCAATAGTATCCCATTCGAAGGATGCGCTTGATGATGGCCATGCCGCTAAAATGGCCATCGCACGTACCGTCATGAGCTTGTGAAATCACCCATGATGCCTCTTAGGGCTCTAAGCAATGAAGGAGAACTCCATCATAGCCTTGTCGATACAATGTCTCCTATTAAGATATATTTAGCTAATTTCTATTTAAATGTGCATTTCATAGCATGTGACAATACCTCTAGGATTACACCAAGCTTCAAGAAGTCATGGATTTGTGACATCTAGTTTTTATAAGCCTTAGCTTCGACTGCTAAGATGACTTTCCCCCCTGCGTATTTACTTTTGTAAATTCATACTGGGAAAAAACATTATGGTGAATGGTGGTACCACTCCTCGTCAGACTCTGAGAGGTTAATGACCCCCAAGGTGCCTTCTTTATAAAATATTCAGATCTATAGAACCATTCAGATTTTGGTTCTACGATGATCATGTTGATTGATATCCTATTATCAAATGCTTTGTGTTCTGTAGCCGAGTGTGAAAGTGTTTTAAGATGAATTGTAGTAAAATAAACAGATAGATTTTGAGGGATTAAGAATCCCAAAGAGGCCATGGTGTCTATGAACCTATTTTATGATCGATGGATTACCTCGATGTCGTACCATTCCAATTTAGCTAGATATATAGCAACAAGATCTTTATAGGCTTTCAATACGGGACATCGACACTGGAAGAGTCCCTTAAATTTATTTACTATGATCAAGGAGTCACCAAATATATTTAATCTTTTAATATTCATGACGACGGCTATGTGGAGGCCCAATAGTAGGGCTTCATACTCAGCGTTGTTGTTGGTGCACAAAAATTCTAGTTTAAATGACAAGGGCATAGGAGCTCCTTGCAATGTGAAAAACACTATTCTTGCACCACCCCACTACTCGCACTTTGAACCATCAAAGAACAGATTCATATCAATATTTTTCTCTAGTTCTTCAAGTTTGGGAGCTTCAGATACAACAAAGACTACATCATCCAAAAGCTCTATGGTCAGAGGTCTACTATTTGATAGTGGTGCCCTAGCTAATTGATTGGCTATAACTTGTTCCTTAATGGACTTCTAGCTTATGAATTCCAAATCAAATTCTATTAGTAGCATGATCCACTTTGTAGTATGTGTATTATGATACGTCTTACTCATAATGCATCGCAGAGTATTATGTTTGATATAACATATGTCATATGACTTAACATATAGTGTCACAATTTCTTTATAGCGAATACTACTGCTAAACATATTTTTTCCACATATACATACCCAAGCTCATAGCTCACCAAGGTTTGACTAATATAATATATGGCCTGCTCTTTACCTTGCACGTTCTTTTGGGCTAACATGGTTCCCAGTGTAAAGTTAGTTGCTGATATATATAGTAGAAAAGGCACTTCTGGCCTTGGTGGAGCTAGTACTAGTGGTGTCGTCAAGTATTGCTTTATTTCAATGAAGGCTACTTGATAGTCCTCATCCCAGTTGAATGGGACCCCCTTATGTAGCAGTTGATTCATGGGTCAACATTTATCCGATAATTGAGAGATGAATTGCTTTATCGATGCTACCTTGCCTTGAAGGCTTCTTAACTCTTTAATATTGGTGGGAGAATGTATTTTCAAGATAACATTGACCTTCACTGGGTCAACTTCAATGCCTCATTTAGAGACGATGAATCCTAGTAGTTTTCTAGAAGTTACACCAAATATGCACTTCTTAGGATTCAACCTGACATTGTGCTCTATCAGGTGATCAAATACCTTCCTTAGGACCTATGCATGCTCTTCTTGCAGCAATGACTTGGACAACAATTCATCAATATAATATTCTAGAATTTTATGCATATAGTCATGAAAAATATATGTCATGGCCCGTTGATATGTGGCACCAACATTTTTGAGGCCAAATGGCATAAATTTATAGCAAAATGTTCCCCATGGCATTATAAATGTGGTTTTATGTTGGTCTTCGGGTTTAATCCGAATTTGATTGTAACTAGAAAAACCATCCATTAAGGAGAGCATTTTGTGACCTACAGTTGCATCTACGAGAGCATAAATATTGGGAAAAATAAATAAATATTTGGGTGTTACCTTATTTAGGTCTCTAAAATCCATGCAAATATGGATTCTTCCATTAGTTTTTCCCATGAGTACCATATTGGACACCCATTTCGGATAATTGATGGAGATTACAAATTCTACATCCAACAAGTTTTGCAGCTCATCTTTCACCATTAAGGCTACTGTTGGATGCATATTTCTAAGCCTTTTCTTGACCAGCTTCTTCGTTAGATCTAGCGAAAGGTTATGGGTAACCAATTTCGGGTCTAGACCTAGCATATCCTTATACGTCCAAGAAAATAAATTTGGTCTCTCTTTCAATAGAGGGGTGAGGGTGGTCCACTCATCTGGAGTGATACTCTCTCCAAATTAAACCTTATTTACATTGGTGGGATCATTATTGATATCCACCTAAAAATTTTCCTCTACTGACGTATGTGATCCCTCCTCAAGCTGATGAGGCGTAGGAATCAAATGGATGCCATTAGTCAGGTTGATAGGTTATGTGTTGGAAGTATTTTTAGCTTGATAGGCATCATATGCACAGCCTAGCACAAAATGGAAATGTTGCAATATTTCTTCATTAGGGAAGAAATCTTCAGGCTCAATGGGTGAATCAACGCAATCCCAGTCGATAGCATATTTTTTAAGATACAATGGTTTGGATGGATCTACTGGATTGTGGAGTGGATTGGTTAAATCAATGGAGAACATATTGATGGAATGGAATTGATCTCTAGGACCACATGGACCAAATTCTACATAATCAATGTAGTCCTCATACCCATGATCTGGCTCTAATGGCATAGGCACAAAGGGGTCTTATTTGTGAGGACTGTAGATAATTGGATCCTCCCTCTGTATTGGTTGCAAAATAGGATAATTTGGCTCATGGAGCTCCATGTAGGTCAGTGGAAATGGATTAACTAATTGATAAATTTAATCCAGGTTTAACCGTCTTGCTCTCAGACAAGGACCGACATGTAACTAACGATAGACCTCATCTATGTCGATGGGTTGATGATGGTAGTGCAAATAAGGAGGACCAAGGTAGGCCCTCTCTAACTCATATTACTTTGTCACTATCAAACAACCAAAACCCATCATTCGCTCCTACTCCTATGGGATGCTCTAGCAAGTGTGGCCCCATGAATCTGACTTCTTGATTATTGTCATCAATATCTAGAAAAACCAAATAATTATACCGCAAGTGTGACACTGCCAAAAAATTTGGCTTTGCTTCTTCTCTCGAATAATCAATGTTGGGAAGGATCTCCTCGATAACATGTATTGAATCTGTAGGTAGTAGGTGATGCACATATAAAGGCCTTAAATAGCTCCCCTCAGCTTCCTCCTCAGATTGATCATCATTTGAGGATTCATTATTAGCATCCTAACTTGGACCACTTATCTCAGACGTGGACTCCTCCCCATCCTCACTGTAAATATCTCCTGAATTGAGATCATATAAAACTATGGGGTTATACCACTACACACCTATGTCATCAATTGCATTACGTATTTGATGACCGAAGTTGCCTCTGGGGTTCTAATCTATATCAATATATTCTAGGAGCCCTTCCTGATGCTCTTCAAATGGCTCAAAAGTGATGATAGATACCATTGGATTAGTCCTCCAAAATCTAGAAATATTAGGATGATATGGGTTGAAGTCCACATTGTCCCCCAGACTCAGGTACAAGCGATCTAAGGATACTATGAGCAAATCATATTGTCCTTGTATTTGTAATCCCAATCGAAACCTATCAATTTCTAGCTAATAACATGGCTCGAACAGAGTTCTACGCCCTTGTACAAATACACCAAGTTCATACCCATGCCAGTGATACAACTCAAAAATATGCATGAAGTAATTTGAGTTGGATAAATAATAAACACTTACAGTGAAAGGCTCAACACTATCTTCATCCATGGGCTCTCATGTTGGAATTTGATCTAGCCCAGCGTAGATGAAATTAGTCTGATTAGGTGGATCTCCCAACAGAAACATCGATCCAACCGGATAACTATGAGTGGGTGGTCAGCCCATATCTTGCACAATCTCTAGAATAGGTCTGAAGGTTACATTCTACATAATGTACTCGCCTAAGCCAATGTTGGTGAGATGTACCATCACCCATTGTGTGGATGACCCTGTTGACGATGCAGGTAAGGTAGGCTAAGGTACCTCCTTGGCTATGTATTAGGATTCTTCCACTTCCATGGGGATGGGAGCCTCTTTAGTGACTGGTTCAAGAATTTACTTTTTCTCTTTTTTTCCCATATTCACCTTTAACTTCCTATCATCCTGAAGCATCACTGATGTAGTCAGTTTCAGCGAAGTAGCAGTAGTGCACTCATATCTGTGTGAAACAGATATTGATGGTTGAGCATGTACTATTGGTTTACCTCCTAGATTTTTAATTTGTGATGCGAGATGAATTTTTAGGTGTGTTGATGGGAGTATGAAACCCCCAGGCAAATCTGCTAGGTTCATGAACTTAAATGGTTCCTCACCTAACGAAACTACGTGAACTCGTTCCTCATGTAGATATTTTACACATTGGTGTAATATAGAGGGAACATAACAAATTTTAAGAATCCAAGGCCTCCCGAGTTGGATGTTGTATTGCATGTCCCCCTCGATCACATGATACATCATAGACATGGTCTTTAGGCCTACCTATATAGGTAGGACTATCATGCCAACTATCGAGCATAGTGCGTAATTAAACTCTCTCAACGTGAAGGTGGTGGGCATAATGTATGATTTTGGTAGCTTTAGATGATTCAATGCCTTGGTCGTTATTACATTGATCGATGAACCAGTATAGATCAAGACCCTCTTGAATAGTACGTGATTTATGCATGTTATGATATGCAATTATAGGTCAGCCATATCTATAGGAACCATCTTAATTTCATGATCATAAATCTAGAACATGTGCTCTTGGCACTACTGTACATATCCCACAAAAATGGTAAATGCCTCTACATCCTAATACTGTAATTATATGGACCTTAAAATGTCCATAAGATTCTCCCTATGCCTAGGGTACTATTGTATCAGTTCATATATAGACATCTTCATAGGAGCTATCTATAGGTTTTGGACTAGCCTGCTTTGTATGTTCACCACCGATCTCATTGGTGGGCCTAGAATATTCTATGGCGATCACTGATTTGGTATGGCTTGTATTCTTATGGGAGCATGTGGTTGATTCAGTTTCTCATATCTCCTATTTCTTGTAATAACATTCACCATGTCTACGAACCCTTGGGTAGGCGGTTTGATGCGTACTTGGTTAACCTAGCCAATGTTTTTGCACGATGCCTCATGGTTTGGTAGCAGATTTTTATAAATCCCCATGTTCTGGTTGTCAGGAACTTATGGATTACTTGGTATTACAAGCTCACCCTTTTAAATCATGTTCTATATGATATGATTGAAGGACCAACATACCTCGATGTCGTGGCCCTTCGCTTGGTGGTAGATGCAAAACAAGTCATCCTGATATCCCTTCGAATTAGGTTGATTCAGATCGACTAGCTTAACTTCGGGTAATCTAATCACCTTAGATTCACATAACTGGTGGAATATTGAAGTCATTTATTCCATTAGAGGCATGAATTTGCGAGGCGAGCATTGTTCTTTGTTTTTTCCATTATAGTTATTATTGCACTTTTTGTACTATACAGGAGGAGGTTGGGCCTGATAATTCTACTTTTGTTGCTCTTTATCCTCTCTCTAAAGGTTCAGCACTACCTGGTTGATGTGGTCCTACATGCTCTTCTGCTTCTTGGAGCTCTTCTTAGGCCCCTCTTTCCTATTCTTAAGCTTCAAATTGCCTTCTTGCAACTTGATTTCTTCAATCACCTTGGCTTGCACCAAAGCCTCCTTGAATGTTGGATACTATTGTAGTTGCAACATTTGTGAGATGTGCTTGACACAACTCTTGGTGAAAATTCAGGTTAATTACATAGCAAGAATATGGAATGGTAGCTTTGTCATCAATATTCTCCACCTTTTTCTATATTTTTCAATTGGCTCGTCATCGCGCTGATCTAGCACAGCCAAATCGAAAAGGTTAGCATGTTTCTTGATGCCAAAAGAAAAGAGTTCAAGAAAAGCATCAGCCAAAAACTCAAAACTGGAAATTTTGTGCCTCTTTTTCTGATTGAACCACTCTTGGGCTGGGCTTTAAAGGGTCATAATGAATGTGTGCAAAAGCAAGGCATTATTGCTAGCAATTTGGAAACAGTCCTCCAAAAATATCATGACATGCTCCTGTGCATCTTCGTCACCTTTAAATTTGTCTAACTTGGGCATAAAAAAATGCTTAGGGTATGCTAGAGTAGGTATTGAGGGGTCCAAAGGCTCATTATGAATCTTTCTTAATGTTAGCTTTTGAAGTGTTGTACCCCGCATCTCAATCACTTTTACCTTCTCATATAAGGCTTTATAAGCCTCTGAGGATAAGAAGTCATCCTCCCTAAGCTAACATGAGGGTGGTCTCGGAGGTACATTCTTCCTTTGTCAAGGTGGAGGTCATTGCTCTTCCTCCTCCTCAACTTGGGATTCTTCAAGATACTCTTGATTGTTTCCCTCTCCCTCTTCTTCCTCATATTGTTGTTTCCCCTCATGTTTGAATGGTGGTGGTCGTTCTATTTTTTGGGCACTAATATGAGTATGAGCAGATCTACGCTCCTATTGCACGTCGACTTGTGAAAATCCTTTCTCTGATTGTGCTCTCTATTATTAACACAAGTATATAGACCAACTCTAGCTAGCCTATCCTCCTACTCTACGTGCTCCATTTGGGTAAGGATGCATTATTTACACAGGTTCTTCTCATATAGTCTTTGTCTGATGAGCCTCTATGACTGAAGATTCTCCTCTTCAATGTGTTGCGAGCATCCTCCAATTGATCTTGGAGGAGCTATCGTCGCTGCTCAAATACCAGTCTATATGATCTGTGAAGGTAATTTCTCATGACAGGCCTCTAGTATGCATTTTTTGTACAAGCGACCTTATGGGTTATGTACCCATTTGAATTATTTGTAATACTTTTTCCCTTGTCTATAAAGATGACATGGGCATCATGTTGAGCTCTCTGCTTTGTGCCACCATTCATGAATGGTGGATGTGTCACATGAGGGCACTTAGAAGCCTCTCCATGCTCTCTAGCAGTCTTTATAGAACCCCAAATGTGCTCACTCAGAGCATGGGTGGGTGGAGCTAAAGGCTTATAGCCTAGATGCTCAAGGATGCTACCTAAGCCATCTAACTGTCTGGATCTCCACCGCTCATGTGGTGGTGTGCCATTGGCTCCCACCTTAGCCATATAAATAGTGATATTTTAATGTTCACCATGTGTGGGAGTTTGCACATGCCTATGCTCAATGGTGACCCTATCTGCATACCCCTGCATGGGCGGTTCTCGATCACATTTGTACTTCGAAGGTGGAGCCATGGATCCTCCTATAGACCTATGATGTAGGGGTACCAATTTGAATCCATGTATAACATACTCTTTAGCCAATCCTGTGGATGCATGTGCAATGTGATCTTGGTAATGGCTTTTGAGTGGAACACCCTCATGCTAAGAGGATCCTTGCTCTATTATGTGTCTAGAGGAATGCATAGAAGCTCCTCTATTAGGGGTATGCTCAATAGGTTCTCCACTTGTCGAATTATTTTCTCTAATGCTCGCCAAATTATTTTTAGGAAGCACATGTGAGCGAGGATTCAACATGTGTTTATGTGAATCTCTTGGGGCTTTGTCATGGGCTTCAGGCTTGTACCTTTTCTAACCTCCCCGTGTCTCCACCATGGGGCACCTAATGTCTAGATTTTTTATTTATCAAGAAAACAAGGTATACAATGGTGTTTATCTCGTATTAATTTTTTTTAAGTGAGCCCTAGACTGTTTGATGTTGTTTCAATGATTTTTTGTATCAGTATAGAACTCTTTATCATGTTTTGAAAATTTAATGTTACACTCAATTTGTTCAAATATTTTCACCTATATACTTGCACAACCCGAATATGGTAGTGAATTCCATACTCAACGAGGTAGCATAGGTACTACCAAGCCTCACCCAACACACCGTGCATAGCGATACAATATTTCAAAGATGAGTGTGTGCTATTTTGCACGGATAGGATAGTTCTTGGGTCGGCCTTGGCCATGAACGGGTCCCAATAATACAATTTCAAATGAGCCAACCAAGTGGTAATGACATCAACTATTGGTCTCAATCAAACGGATTGGATGTGAGAGCCCAATGCCACTGATTTTTAAATGAAATGTGGTGTGTGTGGTTCGTTTTAATTTGCATAAAAGAAATGCATTATATAGCACTCATGCTCATTTTCTATATACTATGCAAATGAAATAACATTTCAAATTTAGAAAATGCAAGTTATTCTAGATGCTCCTTTAGAAAATGTATATTACGATGATAATGGCCACTACTTGGGCCTCACACATGCACACCAAACACACAAGTTTTAATATAGCATGTTGTATCGTAGGATAGACTACAATCAGAGATTCGTTGTTCCTAGCAGCACCTATAGAAAACTAAGAAAGAGAAACCTAAGGACCTAATCCATTCTCAATTTATTTTAGCCTTAGTAGTTTTACGTTTCAATTTCTATTCTCTAGAAAACACAGAAAGAAAATAAAAAACACAAAGGGTAAAAATGGGGCCTACCTCAAGTCCTCATCTAATTTGCACTCTATTTTTTGTTGTCTACTCTGTCAAATGTAAATTGCAGGTCTGATCTACGGTTCAGACTATAAACCACATGTTGTACCTATGGTTCATTTGTTGGCCCATAGCTAATAGTTGTGGTCCGTACCTACAATTCCAAAAACACAAGAAACATAGTCAAATATCCATTTTTATGAGGTTCCACTGTGATCGCCTTATGTAACCACCAAAAATGCTCACATCTAATGTATCCTATTGCAATAATTGACAAAAACAATACAAGATGCATACAAGAAAAATAAATTAACAATGATATGATCAATAAAAGACACTTTATTCCATTATATTTTGATGCCAAACTCAAATTACAAGTACATCCCTCTTAGGGATAATCATCTTGATACAATTGTTAGAATAGGATGTATTTTATTTACCTCTCAAGGGTAGGTGTCATTTCAAAGTGCCCTTCGGGATGACACAAACTACTCTAGGGTGGAGTAGACCCTCTTCTTCATGTTGAGAAAGGAAATGGATGGTTGTATCTCATTTAAAACCTATCTCCTATGATCAAGAAACAACATAAGAACATCAAAAGCATAGGAAGTCTCTCATGATGAGGCCCTTTAAAGACAAATAGCATGAGAATAGCATAATGACATAAAATCAAGAAAATGCATAAACTATGCTAAACATATGCAAATCCTATCAAGATTGATGGAAATATATGAACAAGAAATACAGTTATCAATCTATGGAATCAATTACTTGAAATGAAGCACCATGAAAAGAAGCTATTAATGTTTAAACTACTATAATGAGAAAAATTTAGTAATAACACTAATTATGTTGGTTAGAAGTCTCTAAAATCCTAACTAAACCATTAAAATGCTAAATGTGATCTAATTAAGCATATTGGAAATGAAACAGTAAGGAGATCTATCACATATTGCAAACCGTAGCACTGATGGGCGGTCTGCACTATAAACCATGGTTGAAAGCCACGATGAGCAACCAAGTGGTTTGACCTCAAAATTCAAGTGCTATGGGATTGACCTCCTTGTCCAATTGATGTTCAAGGGTCACCTTCGGTGTCCTCTGACAGGTTTGGTGGTTGAATCATTGAATAGGGCCTTCGTTTGCCTGAATTAGCATTTCTTTGCTCTCCTAGGTCCTTAGGGCATCCATGGACTAATTCATCATGATGCTTGACAAATTGACAATGGAGATGGCAACAAGTCTCTCTCTATGCACTCAAGTGAGTCCACAATTTGATAGGGCTTCACTACTCTAAACTCCAATGCTTACTTGATAGTTTACTCTAATTCTCAAGGGTACTTATAGGATGTCCCAAGGCTAGGGATTTCTTCATGGAGAAGCCAATATCAAGAAGGGGTGGTGAGGATAGTTGGATTGGAATATTTCGTCCTCTAACCATATTCTTCTATAACAAATGGTCATTCAAAATGATTTGGCTTAGATGAAGGCCAACTGAACTTCAATTAAGACTACAAGTTATAGTTGTGGTCTAGATTGTAAACTGTAGGTCTCATCCGTAGTTCAGACTATAGATCGCAGGTATGGGCTGTGGTTTAGATTGATTAGGCCAAGAAGCCCAAATTGAGTGGTTAGAACCACTGCTCTATCTTGGAGTCTATCCAAGATCTTCCATATGGTCTTGTAGCAAGTCCATATGAGTAGTCGTCCTTGACATGATGCATTTAGGTGTCTACACCTTACTAGGATCTACTTCAATGCCTCATTGGGAGACAATGAATCCTAGTATTTTTCTTGATGTAACATTGAAAATGCAATTCTTGGGATTGAGGTGCACATTGTATTCTAGTAGTCGGTAAAAAATCTGACGGAGATCTTCGAGATGGTTGGCATGTTTATTTGATTTGGCTATGAGGTCATCTACATAGTCTTCAATATGTTTATGCATTAGATCATGAAATATGTAGGTCATGGCTCATTGATATGTTTCCCTAGAATTTTTAAGGCTAAAGAGCATGACCTTGTAGTAAAATATCCCTCAAGGTGTTGTGAAGGAAGTTTTGTGTTGATCGGTTGGGTTTATCCTAATTTGATTATATCTGGAAAATCCATCCATGAGGGAAATCATTTCATGACCTACGATGGATTCAACAAGGGAGTTAATTTTGGGTAAAGGGAAGTTGTCTTTGGGATAAGCTTTATTTAGATCATGAAAATCTATGCAAACGTGAACGTCATCAGATGGTTTGAAGACAGGGGCCTTGTTGGATACCCACTTGGGATAGTCGATGGGTACTATGAAATCAACGTCTAGGAGCTTTTGGAGCTCAAATTTTACTATCAATGCAACCATTGGATGCATGCATCATAGCTTCTATCTTACTAGTTTGGAATTGGGATCTAGTATAATATTATGTACTACTACAGCAGGTTCAAGTCCCGACATGTCTTTGTAAGACCATGCGAACACTTTTATATACTTGTGTAGGAAGTTCATGAAGGTGATGCACTCCTTGGGTGAGAGGCTAGCGACTAATTTGAGGATGTGTGGATTCACTAGATCATCACCGATATCTATATCGATAGTATCCTCGATCATCATGTGAGATCTGTCATGCAACTATTCAGGGATAGGAATGAGATTGAAGTCATCAATGGCCTCACTAAACTCATACTCATTGTCTATGTAAATACCCATGTGATGGAAGTGAGGATTTTGGGATGACATGGATGAGGAAGGGATATTTACCACTTGTAAGACATGAGGAGAGAGAAGGAAGTCTCCAGGTACTGGTATGTGTGAGATGTGTGCTAGATCGATAAATTTTAGGTTTGGGGTATCATCTCAAATCTGTTGGTGGTTGTAATGGATGGGAGAGCGTAAGTCTACCTCAACCATGTTAATCGATGTTGTAGGTGAAGTAGGTGGGGTAGAGTTTTGTGAGGGAGGTTGGATAGGTTTTGCGCATCCTAAGAGACTCAAGGAAGGTCGCAGGATAACTAGTGGTGAACGAGGATGAGAGGCTACTCTTTGTAGCTATCTATGTATAGACAGGAATACAGGTAAGCATATCAGTTGTGGGTGAGGCGGGACTGGGTCTGGCTCTATCAGTGGTGGATCAGGTGGGATTGGGTCTGGATCTATTAGTGGTGTAACCAAATATAAGGTAGAAAATTGTTCTATCAATCCATTCATATAAAAAAATGAGGAGGTATCAGGGGTAGGAGATTCTTAGAAGAAACCATAAGGGATGGTGATGGTTGATGTGAGTGAAGGCATGTCTTCTAGCATACCCATATCAATGTACTCTTCCAAGGTGTGTGTTGAATGTGAAGGACATAAGGATAGATCTTGTATCTCATCTTCTAATGTATAGACGACAGTTGGGTGATAACCTAGGCCAGTTTTATCGATAGGTGATCAGACATGAGGGTTAACAGATGTGTATAGCCCTTGCTCATAACGGCCTAACCCAAACCCATGCCAATCAAAGTGTTGTAGGTAGTTCAAGGAAAATTGAGGGTTGGCTAGGTGTGTAATTACATCACCAGAGCTAGATTTTGGTGGTGAAGAAGTTGGTGAGGGGATCGAAGATTCTATTCCCACATACACAAAGTTGGTGTGGTTTTTAGGACTTCCTAACTGTATGATGATTCTAATAGTCAAAACCGAGGCTAAGGGATGACTAAAATATCAGGTAGATTGGATAGGGGTGTCACATATGCAGGCATCGCATACGTTATAGTATCCTAAGCCATTATTTGTCATGAATATGGATATGTGTGGCGTGGCACACTCTGGCTACTGGGGTGGCATATATGAATCAGATGAGGAAGGAGAAAGTTGGGATTCCCTAATGGTGGCAACTGAAGGGTATGGAGGTTCATCTAAGCTAGGTGTCAGTTGTTCAGGTTCATAATGTTTGGTTGTTGTGACTTGAATAGGTTGTTTGTTCAATGTAGGGGATGGCATCAATGCAGGTGTAGGGATGCAAGGAGACATGAATGTCTTAGGTTTCGATCGAAAGGTAATATGAGGTGTTTGCAATGTAGGAAGGATAGGGGCTTCCATATGCATGTACTGAGGAGGTAATGTAATTGGTTGTGTGATGGGTGGCAATGGTGGTTGCGACATCGTAGGTGGAAATTGGAATGGTAGAGATTGGGAAGATTGTGGAGGCCACAATAGCGATGGTGAGGAAGGCATGGTATCAATTTTAGGTCCCCTAGAATATGATGCTAATGGTGCAGATGTCAAATCTTGTATTTTTGATGAACACTGGGATGTTAGGGTGGAAATTTGGAAGGATACCGATGCTCCTACTGACTGGTGAGAGGATACAGGGAATAGTTGGGAGGATGATAATGAAGGCATAAGGGGAAGGTCTACAATATTACAAAACTTAAATAGGTATCCATCAGCTGGGACACAGTGAACACGTCTATTATGGATGTACTTGAGGCAATGGTGCAATGTGGATGGGACACACTACATGTCTCTGATCCAAGGGCGACCGAGGAGAATATTGTATTTCATTTCTCCATGGATGATGTGAAAGAGGATGGTGATCGTACATATGCCTATGCAAATGGGCATAACTATGGATCCTACTGTAGGTCTCATGGAACCATCAAAAGAATGTAGGTCTAAGGAAGGTGTGGCGAAGTGGGCTAGAGGGAGGTGTAGGTGATGCAGAGTTGTTGTGGATATGATACTGATGAATGAGCCCATGTCAATGAGTACCTGCTTGTAGGTAATATCATTGATATTAGCTTGTATGTGAAGGATTGGATTGGCTCCTTCACCAACGAGTTTCGTTATCTTGTGGTCATGGAAACTAATTGAAGGTTGAAGGCATCATGGGATGTTCCCTATGAAATTGATAAAATAATTTGTGTCATGTGTCTCTAAGTCAATGGAACGTAGGATGTCATTCAACTCCTCACGATGGGGTTGAGACTATTGTAGGAGATCGAATATGGATAGTCATGCGGGGGCATTGCATAGTTGATGGGTTAGACTACCATGGATGGTAATCACATTTTTAGGTGGTGGTGGTACTGTATTAGGCATTTGGTGTTTTTATGAGGACGTAAACTGGACAGGGGAAGAAATAATAGGTGTTTTCTGGCACGATGGGTACCGTTGGTTTCTTGTAGTAAGGCTAATCATACCTACTACTCCATGTGATGGAGGATCATGCTAGACATTGTTGACTTGGCAAGGTGGCACTGGAGGATTGTTTGGAGGTCAAGGGGGATTGGGTCCTCTGTGATATGATAGAGGGTTTTGGAAATTCCCTAGGTTTTGGTTCTGAGGAGCTAGAAGGTTTGCTACCTAAATAGTGCTCCTATCGATTAGGTCTTTAACTTACCCCCAAAAAGAGCAACATGAATTGATATCATGGCCATGCTACCTATGAAATGGATAGAAGAGCTACTCATTATAGTCACGAGGCTTAGGTGAATTTGGATCCAATGGACGTATCTCAGGTAGAACAAGATGGTTGCCCTCATACAATCTATGGAATAGGGTTGGTAAAAGTTAAAATAAAGGTGTAAAGTTACATGGTGGACCCTGTGGGTGCATTCCATAGTATTGTTGTGGTCGAGGTGGGGTAGGAGTATTAGCTTGGAGTGCTTGTGATTGCAGTGTATAGGGTGGCAGATTTGGTACTAGTGATAGGGTAGCAGTTGTGACTTGGTTTGTTTACAGTGGCCATGGGTAAGGTTGATTCAATGCGGGTCTATTGAAGTGGAAGTTGGAGTTATAGTTGGATTTGGCTCTCAACTTAATCTTCCCAGACTTAACCTTAATATCTTTGATCACTTTTGCTTGTGAGATAGCATCTTCAAAAGTACAACTTTGGTGAAGTTGGAGGGATGTGGAAATGTGTTTGTGACAACTCTTGGAAAAGAGTATCACAAGCTCTAAGTTGGGGAGGTTATGGGCAAGGTCATGGATAATCCCTCTCCATATGGCGACAAACTCAGTTAAGGGTTCATCGTTTTCCTGTCGTAAGGCGTAGACATAAAAAATGTGGTCTTTTTCTTAATTTTGATGGAAAAGTGCTCTAAGAAGGAATTGGCCAACTGCTCAAAATTATACAGGCTATGGTGTGGTAGCATATTGTACCAATCCAATGCTGGCCCAATGAGGGATAGGGAGAAGGTATGCAACATGAGGGGGTTACTAGTGTGAAGCTGGTAGCAAGATGAGCAATAGTTGCTCACATGTTCTCTAGGATCTTCCTTACCTCTATACTTGTCAAATTTGGATGAAGCGATAGGTATAAGTAGGAAAAGGGACTAATGGATGAACTGGCTCATTGCACAGTTCATCATAGCAATGCTTTTGTGTTCCATAGCTAGAGGTGCGTAGGTTCAACATTTTGACTTCCTCTCACAAGATTTTAAGTTTGGGTGTCATAGGAGTTGAGGGTTGGGCTATGATAGGCTGACCCTATGGATGTGGTGGATATTGGTATTGTTTTTCTTCATAATATTGTGCGGAATACTATTGTGTCTGATCATGATAATATGGGTACTGAGTGAAATGTGCTATCATGTCTATAGGTACACTAGGTTGTGGGGTAGGTGTCTTTTGAGGATAATAGTACTGTGACTGGGCAACATGCGATTGTGGCATGGGTACTTGTTGGTTTGGAGCCTACTGTACTGGTTGGACCGTGTGTGGTGATGACCAAACTAGAGGAGGCATGAATGAGCTAGGTGCAGCTGGTGGTAGTGTAGGTGTTGGTACTACTAATGCTAGGGATGGTTGATATGAGGTATAAAAATATGATATATGTCTCTGCCCTAGAGTATAGGAAGTAGAGAAGCTAAAATATGTGAAATAATTTGGTTGAGTGGGTGGATAAGCTATCGATGTCGTTACATAAGTAGGATGGAGATGGGTAGTGGGAGCCCGAAAAGGAATAGGTGGTGATATCCTAAAGATCATCATAGACAAATGTGGCTCCAAGGGTTGGGTGTCATACACTCCGAATACCTGGGAGATGAAATCATGTCTAAAAAAGCACAGGCGCACCGGGTGCGATGCAAACAAAAGTAGTTGTATTAACGAAATGCTAAGTGCATGAAAAAGGGAAAGCGAAGCATGAATGAAATAAGATGTAAAGCAAAAACAAAGGTGCAACATCTTTTATTAATTTTTCTTATGATCAGGTTACAATAAGTCTCCCCTTCCTTTTCAGGGGCTCAGAGCATTCGATACAATTTTGTTACACCAATGGATGGTGTGCTTCCCTTCGGGATCTTCCGCGTGCCCACATTCGAAATGGGAGGGCCAAAAGTCACCACAGCTTATGTGAATATGTTCTTGGTTCCTTTCTTCCCCTCTGGTGTTGATATCCTATGTATAGATAAATAGAAAACGATTAATAGCACATACATATTGATGAAAACATGCAATCCCCAAGGCCTCCGATTAATGCATACATGAAATAATTAAAACAGTGATCAAAACTTATCAGAACAAAATGAAATTTAAATATAAGCATTTAAACACCATTAGGTACACATTGCAAAAAGAACAGTCAAGAAATCTGCTATAGATTTCTAATCGCTCCGAGGTGGGATGATTAGGACTGTCATAAAACGTCCGAAAGCGACCTCCAAAATGTCCCATCCAGGGGCCTTCAAAACACCTACAAACTTAGGGTTAGGCAAAAAAGGGTATTTTGAGATGACCCAGAAGGTCATATTTGCTATATTCTGCCCCGATCATCCTATATCTGAGGGCACTCCCTGTATGTTAGTAAAAAGCGTAAAACAATGAAAACACAGTCAAAACAAGTCAAAATGCATTGAAATTTGAACTGCATCATATATGAAACACATAAAACATGATGCAAAATAAATAGTGAAGAAATATGCTATATATTTCAAATCACTCTGGGGTGGGACGATTAGGACTGCAACAGTGCGGGAGGCGCCCAGGGACAGGACGCCCGCCATTTGGGGCTTGGTTTTGACACCAATCCACTTGGGATGGGTCCAAAACCTCCTAGGGGTTGTTTCGACAAATTAGGTGTGGGATTGTGGCCAATTTTTTGGGTTTTAAATCTGGATTGTGCTCCTAATGTTCACCCAATAACCTCCCTTCCAAAAGAGAGATCAAGGATGTAGGAATCACAATGAGGGTGAGGGTATAATTCGGTAGCACTCCATTGCTCCAAATGCTCCTGCCCTGTCCTATTTTTTGGTGAGAATACTCACCATTTTATAGACCTGAAGGTCTACTTTGAATGTGCATGCAGGGGCACCACTTGGCCATCATGCCTTATTAGGGGAGAGAAGATTCCTCCCTGATTAAGGGCTCCATGACTGCCTCTATGACTACCTCTTTGAGCTTTGAAATGCTCACTCACACTCCCATGCATTGAATGTGGAGTTGAGTGGTGGATTTGGGCTGCCATTTGTCAAGGTTTGAATTTTTTCCTATCAAATCTGCTATTCACCCCACCCTAGAGCGATTGCTGCTAATCGTCCCGAGGTGGGGCGAATAGCATTCTAATCATCCCAGGGTGGAACGAATAAGGTGCAGGGAGCTTGAAAGGTGCCAAATTGACCTTTGACCTTCAAAAACTACTTTGGGAGTGGTTATGACCACTGTTTAACCTTGGGGGGTTGCCCTAGGGGCTATGTATGCCAATTTGGTTAGTGCTTGTTGTCACATAATCGGATTGGTGTTGTTTTGGTGTCTACAGATGCCCCTTTTTGGGATGAGTTGTGTGTGGTGCAATGCTGAGAAAAAATAGATAATCAAAGCACTTAATGATTAGGGTTTCATAGTAACTTAACCAAATTTTGATGCCCCAATTATGGAAAGGGTACACATTCTTGAATCCTTGCTTCTAACGAGCTAAGGATCTTAACTCAAGTTTTAACCTTTTTTGGTGAGGTGTTACTTGATCTTGGACATTGTTCAGTCATGAATAGGCAAAGGGCACAACATTTTGTCAGTGGGAACCTTGAGTTCATGATTCTATAATGCCAAGTGTTTGATCAGCTTGTAATTATTTCTTATTTTCTACCCCAAGCAGGAGTGTGATTGTCTTTGTCAATGATTCTTTGAATGCATGCCAATTCCTTGATTGGGTGTGTATTTGTTGATTGGTGACTAAGTGTGACTATCCCCTCAAGCGATGAATCGATAATGGAATAACCGTCATGAGAAAAGTGACGATTCACTTGACCCAAGATTACTTTTGTAAGGGTGCCTTCAAATTTTTTTCGTTGATCGTTTATGCAGTTTCCCAACAATCGGACCTGTTTTTGGTGGGTTTTGACCCTTTTTTGTGATGCTTATTGGGGCTGAAATTTTCAAAAATTCATCCTCCCATGGAGCGGTCCGAATATGGTAGCCTTATTAGGGAGTAATATATTGATAATTTGTGGTCCGCAAATTATGAATGTTGATGGAAGAGGGAAGAAAGTAGAGAGGGGAGGGCTCTGGTCCCTCCCTTGCTCCCCCTCCCATGGCTCCTGGTTCCTGCCCAGTCCCTGGCTCAACCCAGGTCATCCCTCCCGGGGAGTGGTTGTTTGCAGATGATCTCCTGGGGGGAGATCCTTCTCCACTATCTGCGCCCCTCCCGGTCGGCTAGGGTTTCCTTGGTTGTTTTTTCGGATCGGTGCTTCCCGGGGGATCCCTTGTTTGGTTGGGGATCCCTTCCCTTTTCCCTCAGGCTTCCCCCTGAGGTTTTTTGTAGGTTATTCACGTGGATCTGGTCCCCTGCATTTCTCGGTGCGATGGATGTGACGGTTTAGGGTTTGGACAGCTTCCCCCTTTTTCTTGTGAATCCTCGACGGGCTCTGTGCTTGGACGGGATTCTTGGTCCCTGCTGTTGGGATCCTCTTCTGTTTTCCGGGGTGGGTTCCTTGTGGTACAACTCTTTGGTCACTTCTTGATGGGCTGGATCCTCTCTGTTCTGGCTGTCGGCTTCCTACAGGATGGCTCTCGCTGAACGGAATGTTTTCCTGGTGGGCGGCTGGTTTCTCCATAGGGCGGGATCCGCAAAATCCACGGTTTTCCCGCGAGGCGGGATCCTTTCTTTTCTACTGGTTTCCCGGATGGTAGGATTTCCCTATTGCTTCCCGCTAGGCGGGACTGTTTGTGGTGGTTTTGACTGCTTCCCGCGAGGCAGGATTTTATTGTAATGATTTTTCTTTGCTTCCTACTGGGCGGGATCTTCTCGATGGTGGTTTTTGGCTACTCCCCGCTGGGCGGGATCTCCAAAACTACTTTCTTTCTTATTTGTTTGTTTCCCATTGAGAGGGATTGTTTCATGCTTACTGTTACCGTTGGGCGGGATTTCTATTTTGGTGTTCGGTTTCAAGGGATTGATGCCCTAGGCCCATTGCTTATGTAATCAGGTTTTGGTATCCTTGTTAAAACCCATTGTAAATACAAACACTACTTACCAAAAAATATATTGATAATTTGTGGCCCCGACGTTAGTTTTTTATGCCAAGAATTTCAGGCACAAAGGCGCCTTTGTTTGGCAATTTTATTATTATTATTTGGTGGGTTTTGACCCTTTTTTGTGATGCCTATTAGGGTTGAAATTGTCAAAAATCCGTCCTCCCATGGAGTGGTCCATCTATGGTAGACTTATTAGGGATTAGTATAGTGATAATTTGTGACCCCAAAATTATTTTTGGATGCCATGAATCATATGCACAAAGGTGCCTTTGTTCGGTAGTTTTATTACTATTTTTGGTGGGTTTTGACCCTTTTTGTGACGCCTTTTGGGATAAAATTGTCGAAAATCCGTCCTCCCGTGGAGCAGTCCAGATATAGTAGCCTTCTTATGGAGTAGGATAGTGAGGATTTGTGACCTCGACGTCAGTATTTTATGCCAATAATGTCAGGCGCAACGGCTCCTTTGTTTGGCAATTTTCTTATTGTTTTTTGGTGGGTTTTGACCCTTTTTTGTGACGCCTATTAGGGTTGAAATTTTCAAAAATTCGTCCTCCCGTGGAGTGGTCCAGCTATGGTAGCCTTCTTAGGGAGTAGTATAGTGATAATTTGTGACCCTAACATCAATTTTGGATGCCATGAATTGTAGGCGCAAAGGTGCCTTTGTTCGACAGTTTTATTGCTATTTTTGGTGGGTTTTGACCCTTTTTGTGATGCCTTTTGGGGATGAAATTGTCGAAAATCCATCCTCCCATGGAGCGGTCCAGCTATGGTAGCCTTCTTAGGGAGTAGGATAGTGAGGATTTGTGACCCCAACATTGGTTTTGGATGCCATGAATCATAGGTGCAAAGGTGCCTTTGTTCGGAAGTTTTATTGCTATTTTTGGTGGGTTTTGACCCTTTTTGTGATGCCTTTTGGGGATGAAATTGTCAAAAATCCATCCTCCCGTGGAGTGGTCTGGATATGGTAGCCTTCTTAAGGAGTAGGATAGTGAGGATTTGTGACCCCAATGTCAATTTTGTATGCCAAGAATGTCAGGCACAAAGGCGCCTTTGTTTGGAAATTTTATTATTATTTTTTGGTGGATTTTGACCTTTTTTTGTGACGCCTATTGGTGTTGAAATTGTCATCTGTCCTCCCATGTAGTGGTCCAGATATGGTAGAATTCATAGGGAGTATTATATTGATAATTTTTGACCCCAACATCAGTTTTGGATGCCATGAATCATAGGCACAAAGGTGCCTTTTTTTGACAATTTTATTGTTGTTTTTGGTGCATTTTGGATGTTTTTTTGGTTGTTTTTTATTTTCTTGCTCTGTAATCATCCCAGGGTGGGACGAATACGAGTTTTGTAATCATCCCAGGGTGGTATGAGCACTAACTAGAGTGCTCGTCCAAGGGTGGAACTGTTACAGGCCTAAGAGCCTATATAAGGGCCAAAACTAGGTTTTGGGCTCATTTGCAATTGTTTTTTCTGACGATTTGGAGCTGTGAGGAGGAGGAGTGCGAGTTTGCGAAGCAAAGTGCTGTAAAAATTTTATGGACACCATGAGTGTAAGGACTGGATATTCGAGTGGCAAAGCTTAGGTGATACCGGTAGGTGCTCCTTCCTTCTGCTTGTTATTTGTTTGTTTTTATATGAATTTTTAAAACTCGCATTTTATCATTGTTTTTTTGTCACATTAAGGTTAAAACCCTAGATGAATGTTGTGGTTTTATTTGTTTTGTTTTGTTCATAATAAGGTTAAAAAAACCCTAGATGATTTTTGTGTTTTAATTTTTTTTTTTTTACACTTAAGGTTAAAAACCCTAGTATAGTTTTAATGTTTTTGTTTGATTTTTTTGTCCACACTTAAGGTTAAAAACCCTAGTATGATTTTGTTTGTTTTATTTGATTTTTTGTTCACACTTAAGGTTAAAAACCCTAGGATGAATTTGTTGTTTTATTTTGTTTTTTTTTTCGTTTAGACTAAGATTAAAAACCCTAGTTTAAAATTTGTATTTTTTGTATTGTTTATTTGATTTTTTTGAATGTTTTTTTGTTTAGTATTTGTGTTCAGACTAAGGTTAAAACCCTAGTTTAAAATTTGTTTTTTGTATTTTTTTTTTTCGTTTAGACTAATGTTAAGCCCTAGTTAATTTTTGTTTTGTTTTTTTTTGTATACATTGCTGTACATTCGTTTTATTGTTGTACAATTTTTTTGTTGTCATGTTTTAATGTTTTTGTGTTGTTTTTGTTTTTCAGGTTGTGAAGAGTCGGTACTATCAGTCGAAGGTATTTTCTAATGCATGGGATGCGCTGACTATGGCAAATTGGGATTGGCTTGATGCCCTTGGGCTAAAGCAAGGGACATGTTTGGAGCCTATGGTGGGTGATCGGGCATATCTGATACCCTGATCAATTTGTGGGATCCCCGCACCAACACCTTTCATCTCCCAATAGGGGAGATGACAGTGACTCTAGAAGATGTGTATCATATTTTATGGATTCTGATAGACAGGTTGCCCATTCGTATGACTCCTAAGGATTAGCAAATGGTGGTGCTAACACGGTGCTTTGGGCATGCAACAAAAATGGGGGTGGATAGGGCGGTGGAGAGGGCAGAGGGGGACTTCCTAGTTGGTAGGATTCTGGTGCGAAGGTGGTTTGAGAAGGGCATGTTGGGGGTGAGGCATGCGTTGCTCATGACCCTTATCTACAACATGCTGCTTCCCTAATCCTCAGGTGCGATGTTTCCTTGGAACCTGCTTGAGGTAGTGTTCAGACTAGTGGAGTGTCCGACAGTAGTGCAACTGATTATGAGGTGGGGCCAGATGCTACTAGCACAGCTATATGATGAGTTGTACAAGATCTGCTATCGTAGGTAGAATGGGATTGGGTGCAGCTATCTGTTATAGTGCTGGGTGTGGTATCACATAGCTATGGAGTGGTCGCAAGGGCTGCATTGGATCACTTAGGAAGAGATGGTGGATAGGGAGATTGCCTATGCCATGTTATGGCAGAGGTCAAAGTAGCATGGGTAGAGTCAGTGGTGGGTAGGTGTCGTAGGGCACTATACTGAGGCCTTCTCGCATCTTGCTCTAGGGGAAGTGTTCTAGCAGCCATATCGAGACTATCTAGCATGGCTTATGGTGGGTGAGTGGCTACAGCGGGTGTGCAGGGGGATATCATTGATCAGGCAACATGGGACAGAGCAGGAGCACTTCCCATATGTTCGGGTGACTCGACAGTTTGCGGTGCACCAAGGATTTCTTGGTGAGCCCTTGATATATCTATGTCGAGGTGATGAGAGGACTCTGGCCTGGCCAATCATTGAGCCACTAGGTGAGGAGTCGAATGTAGTGATTGATGTCCCTAACATGGACAATTTTGGGGTGACTACAGAGTATGACCAGTGATGGACGATGCTTCGATGGTAGGGTGAGGGGCCTCTAGGAGGTTCGAATTCAACAGTAGTAGGTGGTGGGGTTGTAGAGGCATCGAGGGGGGTTGGGGGGCTCCACTCGATGATGCGGATATGGTGGAGGTAGATGACTTGACTGGGGATGATTTAGGGGTTCCAGAGCAGTCAGATACACAAGACATCCCAGAGCAGTGGGTGCCGGAGTAGCCTACCATCCTAGAGATGCCCATGCCTCAAGCAGTGCCAAGGGACATGGAGGCTAGGTTTTGTGCTGAGATAACATGATTGGAGGACCTACTATAGATACGGTATGAGGAGAACAGTGTTGAGAGAGATTTCCTACGGGATTAGTTGGTGCAGTGGGATAATGCATTGGCTACGTACCATCGGTGGGATGTGGAGTGGGGTCGATGCCAGGTGGAGTTGGAGGCCGAGATTATCTGCCTAGGTGGGCAGTTACCTGAGCTCACTGGAGGTGGATCATCGTGTCGTACGAGAGGCAGTGAAACTGAGTAGTCAAGATCCTCTCATCATAGGTGGCTGGGTGAGGGTAGCGCTAGTGGGCATGATGTGAGGGTTGGCAGCAGCCGTATTGAGAGGTCTCATAAGACCCACACCACTGGGGGTAGTTCCAGTCACACCGATCCTATATGATCATTTTGGCTAACTCCCTAAGCTTAGGTTTTTTGAGTTCTTGATTTTTTTGTGAGGTCAGATGACCGACTTATTGTAGCTTGCGGGCATTTTTGGTGATATATATACATGACTTTCTTTTTTATTATACACTTGTCGTGATTTATCATTTATTTTATGCACATTTATTTATGTTGATGTATGCATGTGTTATTGTGAATGCAAATGTTTCTACTATATGATATATGCATATGGAAGGGATGAAATGGTTTGTTGATAACTTGGCGGTGGCACCATAGACTATACAGGATTTACTGGCTTTCTGTACTATGTGATTGCTTTGTGGAATGACTTTGCAGGTGTAATATTTTTTGGTTTGTATTTTCTAATGGTGATGTAAGAATGTAATGTACCACAGGTGTTCTAGAATGAAGAGGTTTTTTTTTAGACTCATATATTTTAACTAACTAGCCAAGACTGTACATTTATCTCACAAGACTTTTGAACAAGGTACGAATCAAACTTGAGTTTGACCAAGTTATTTCACATCCCTGTGTGTGTGATTGAATTTTTTTATGTGGTAGTTGTCAGGATACCACCAGTGCCAGATAGACTATCAACCAAACCTATACTGAGGATCACCTAATTAGCTCCACTAAATCCTTTGTTGTATTTAGTAATATTAATCTGCGGTGCAATCTAGGATACCATAAGTTAGCTCATCCACATGCAAACATTGATCTGTACACAGTTTAATGCGATAGATATATCGTCATGCAGGAGGTTTATCGCCAGTGACCAGTAGGCTATCCACCAAACCGGTACTGAGGATCACCTCATGACCTTCTGAATGTTGAGAGTTCCACGGATTCAAGTTCGACTCCCTTCTTTTCTTTGCTTTTATTGGGATACTTGCTCGCGTATGTAGTGATAAAAATCACTGTTTATTTTTATTTTTTTCTTTTGAGCAAGGGATTGGAATTTTGAGTGAGGAGAATCGCTATTTCTTGTGCTTTTTTATGTATGCACTATGTGGTTTTTTATGTCAAACTTTGGATTTTGTACATAGAATTTTTACAATTTTTTTGGATATTTACAACTTTTTGAGAATTTGGGATGCTTGGGGAATTGGGTAGGGAAGATGCTTGTCCTTTTGCCAACTCTCAGCATTCTTGGGGTCATTCACATAGGGGGATGAGCAAGATAACCTTTTCACTGTATGGTATCCTAGATTGCTTTGTAGGTTTCATCTTTCGTTCACACAACTTGGGAATTTTTTATGTGTTTTAACTTGTGTTGGGATGCAACATAAAAAGGTGTAATCCAAGTAAAACTCTACCTTTGTAAAAATTTGTCTGACTTTGTATAGTTTTTAGCTAGAAATCTAAAGACAGCTAAATGACGAAAGCCCTAGATACATTAGAAGACAACTAATTATGATATGGTGAAAAATGTGGATGGTGTTTATTTTTGCTAGACTATTTACAAAGTGGAAAAATACAGGAAATGATGGAATTGCTGAGTAATTATAGTCTATGGTGCATTTGACCTGTATGACCAACAAATATGCAATGTATGTTTGCGATGCCTAATGCAACTTATTATTTTATTTTATTTTTTAAGAGTATGCATGGAAGTGAGATGCAATTTTCTTTGTTATTTTTGATTATTTTATTGTTTTCGAAAATTCATTATGGTTGGTTTATCCTGAGTGGATGCGAACCAAGTGATTCTTTCATATCCTTGGAGGTTTTGACCAAAGGGATTATATATACCTTTGGGGCATTTTGGGTGACCAAGTGGTTGTGGGAACCCTTGGGGATTTTGGTTTGACCAAAGTGTTTATAGATACCTTTGGGGCATTTTTGGGTGACGAAGAGATTATGGGAATCCTTGGATCTTTTGGTTTGACCAAAGGGATTATGGGCACCTTTGGGGCATTTT
The DNA here is from genome assembly GCA_028583015.1 of Wollemia nobilis. Lineage (NCBI taxonomy): Eukaryota > Viridiplantae > Streptophyta > Pinopsida > Araucariales > Araucariaceae > Wollemia > Wollemia nobilis. Next base: position 9,414,059 of record JAQPPZ010016690.1, on the reverse strand, counting down.
GGGTTGACCAAGCGATGATGGGAATCCTTGGAGCTTTTGGTTTGACCAAAGGGATTATGGGCACCTTTGGGACATTTTTGGGTTGACCAAGCGATTATGGGAATCCTTGGAGCTTTTGGTTTGACCAAAGGGGTTATGGACACCTTTGGGGCATTTTTGGGTTGACCAAGCGATTGTGGGAATCCTTGGAGCTTTTTGTTTGACCGAAGGGGTTATGGACACATTTGGGGCTTTTTTGGATTGACCAAGTGATTGTGGAAATCCTTGGAACTTTTTGGGGTGACCAAAGGTATTATGGGCACCTTTGGGACATTTTTGGGTTGACCAAGCAATTATGGGAATCCTTGGAGCTTTTGGGGTGGGCCATGGCTCTTTTAAATATGGAATGGCCTCAAATGACTGATGTTCAAGGGTTCTAGTTCCTTGATTCCTTCAAGAGAGGCAAGTCGGTATGTTCCAGGTCCTATTTTACTGTCGATGACATAAGGACCTAACCAATTTGCCATGAACTTGTCCCTTAAATGGGGCGGCAAGTTAGAATTTTTTTGGTTCTCTTTTAAGACCAGGTCACCAACCTGAAAGTCCCTCAGGTGAACTTTCATGTTGTATGCTTTCTTAAGTCGCTCTTGATAGATATGTAAATGCTCGAGAGCATTGACGTGTCATTCATCGAGCAATGTAAGCTGGTCTAACCGGGCCTACCATGTAGTGTCATCATCGATGAACTCTTGCATTGATATACATAGGGAAGGTATTTCCAATTCGAGAGGCATGACTACCTCGGAGCCATACACCAACAAAAATGGAGTGGCCCTAGTGGGCGTTTGAATGCTGGTGCAATAAGCCCATAGGGAAAATGGTATTTACATGTTCCAATCCTTATGATTATCTACGACCATATTTTTAAGGATGGTGACTAGCATTTTGTTTGATGCCTTTGCTTGCCCATTTGCCTACGGATAATAAGATGTCAAAACACTATGCTAAATTTTATACTTTGTTGTCAAAGCACGCACATATTTGTTCTTAAATGACATCTCATTATTCGAGATGATCTTGGATGGAATACCAAAATGACATATGATGTTATGTAAAATAAACTCCGCAATGCGGGGTCCAGTCATAGAGGTAAGAAGAATTGCTTCCACCCACTTGGTGAAGTACTTTGTGGCCATTATGATGAACATGTGATGGCCTGATGATGTAGGGGAGATCTTTTCGATTATATCTAAGCCCCACTACAAAAATGGCCAAGCCGATTGGATTTGCTACAAGTCCTGAGAAGGTACATGTGTCAAGTTAGCATGGTGTTGACACTTCGCATACTTTCTCACATACGTGCAACAATCTCGCTCTAAATATGACCAATAATAGCCCATGCAAAGGATGCACTTTGTGATGGCCATACTTCTAAAGTGGCCACCGCATGTACCATCGTGCACTTGGGTGATCACCCAAGCGGACTCCTGCTGGTCCAAGCAACAAAGGAGGATCCCTTCGTAGCTCTGACGGTACAAAATTTCTCCTAGAAAGACATATTTTTCCGCTTTCTATTTGAATGATCTTTTCACGGCATGCAACAATCCAAGTGGGATGTTACCTAGCTTGAGGTAGTCTTTATGGGTGTTTACCAATCCTGATGATTAGAAACCTTGATGGTATGAACGGCCAATCCCTCTTGAATTTCATTCCTAGAAAAAGTTGAGCAAGAAATAACTTGTAAGAATAGCATCATGTTGCTACTAAGAGGGGTTGGGGAGAACAAGGACCCCCAATTGGCATGATTCAGATTATCATGGATTCGAGAGAACTTATCTTGAGACAGTTCAATCTAGATCAAGTGGATTCTTGGAGTTAGGTCAGAGCTTGCACGCTCCATCGTGGATTGCAATAATGTTTTGACTTGAATGGTTGTCATATTACCAAAAATGTCTTGTGAGATCAGTGACCCCAAGGAGGCCATAGTATCTACAAAATGATTCGATGATCGAGGGAGTGCCTCGATGTTGTACCATTCAAGATTTTCCAGGAATTTGTACACAAGAGCTTTGTAGGCCTACAAAACTAGGCACTTGCATTGGAATACCCCTTTCACTTGGTTGACAATTAACAGCGAATCACCAAAGATGTTCAAGCATTTTATGTTCATGGTGATGGTTGTCTGAAGACCTATGAGCAGGGCTTCGTATTCGGTATTGTTATTGATGCACGGGAAATCAAGTTTAAATAATAGAGGCATTGGAGCCCCTTGTGGTGTGAAGACTATGATTCCTATACCACCCCCTTGCTCACATTTAGAACCATCAAAAAATAGGGTTATGTAGGCCTGTGACTAAAGATCATCAAAATATGGCGATTCTGAGACATGGAAGACCCCATCATCGGGTAGCTCTATGGTCAGAGGTTGATTGTCTTTGAGAGGATCCTCTGCTAGTTGATCGATGATGAATTGACCTTTGATGGACTTATGTCCAATGAATTCAATGTCAAACTCCGTCAAAAACATGATCCATTTTGTCGTACGACTACTATGATAAGTATGACTCATCATGTACCACAATGGATTCTCCTTAGACACAACATACGTCGTATTTCTCAGCATGTAATGGCATAGCTTTTTGGTGGCAAATACCACTTCTAAGCATAACTTCTCGATGTATTCATAGTTAAGTTCAAAACTGACCAGGGTGCGACAAATATAATAATTAGCCTATTCTTTATGTAATTCATTTTTTTGGGCTAGCATGGCGCCCAATGCCACCTCAGTAGCTGAGATGTATAAGTAGAATGGCACTCCTGGTCTAGGTGGTGCCAATATTGGCGGTGAAGCCAAGTATTGTTTAATGTCATTGAAGGTTGACTAGCACTCATCATCCCAATGAAATTCTACCCCTTTGTGCAATAAATTATTCATGGGTCAGCACTTGTCAGATAGCTACGCTATGAAGTGCTTGATTGACGTGACCTTACCCTACAAGATTCTGAGCTACTTGATGGTGGTTGGGGCAAGCATTTCAAGAATTGCCTTGCCTTTATTTGGATCTACCTCGATGCCTCATTTTGAGACTATGAAACCCAAGAATTTTCTAGATGTGATGCCAAATATGCACTTCTTGGGTTTAGCCTAACTTTGTGTTCAATGAGGCAATCAAGGATCTTGTGCAAGTCATTGAGATGATCTAGGCGCAAAAGAGATTTGGCCAACAAATCATCCATATAATCTTCCAAAGTTTTATGCATGTGATCGTGGAAGATGTATGTCATAGCACATTGGTAGGTGGCGCCAACATTTTTAAGGCCAAATGGCATGACCTTATAACAAAATCTCCCCGAAGGCATCATGAACACCATTTTGAGTTGATCATCGGGATTGATACGAATATGGTTGTATCCCAAGAAACCATCCATGAGGGAAAGCATTTCGTGGCCTGTTGTAGCATCTACCAATGCATCGATGCTAGGCAAGGGGAAATCATCCTTGGGACTTGCTTTGTTTAGATCTTGAAAATTAGTGCATATGTGAATCCTCCCATCAGGATTTTTGATGGGCACCATGTTGGACAAAAATGGTGGGTAATCTACGCAGATGACAAACTATGCATCCAAAAAAATTTATAATTTGTCTTTTACCATTACGACCACTTTTGGGTACATCTTACGTGGTTTTTGTTTGACTGGCTGGACCGTCATATCAAGCGTTATATTATGCGTGACTAGCTGCAGGTCTAGCCCCGACATGTCTTTGTAGGACCATGCAAAAACCTCCTTCTCTTTGAGAAGGGTAATGTAATTGGCTTGCTCTTCGGGGGATAGACTTACCCCCAGCTTGATGATTTGTGGATTCATTGGATCAGAGCCAATGTCTACATCAGTCATCTCTTTGACTGACATGTGGGACCCATCCTCCAACTGGTGTGGAGTTGGGATTAGGTGGATATCATTTGCTGAATTTAGATCTACGTTTGGAACATCGAGTTCCTCTTCAACATGGAAGATATCTTGAGTTGGTCTTGGGGTGAAATGAAGCATTTCATCGCAAGGCTAGTACTCTGATGGGGATGGTGGCAAGTTAGCACAATCCCAGTCTATGACATCTAGGTTTAGATACAATGGTCGTGCTAGATCGGTTGGATTGCGAATGGGGGCAATTAAGTCAATGGAGATCATGTTGATAAAGTGAATTTAGTCTCCATTATCGTGCGGGTGGTGACTCGGACATCCTTGGTGATCTTTGTGCTCTGGATCTGGCTCTATGGGTACTAGCACAAATGGATTGACTCTATGTGTAGATAAAAGGATAGGGTCTAACTTTGGAATTGATGTCTTTATAGGGTCTCTGTGTGGAAGGTGCTCTTTGTATGCCTGAAGTGATAGATGCAGCACTTGGTCTAACTATGCTTGGTTTAGTGCCACCTATGCCTTGGCCCCATATTTAGTTGTTCAAACATATCGTCAATGTCTATGGGGTATTCTCGTTGCCGCATATGGTTGAGATATGCCATCTCAGTCTCATATTCATAATCGCTATTGGAGATCCATAGGCCTTCATTGGCTCTGAAAACTATTTGCGTCATGTGAGGCTCATTCTATTCAAGCAAGTTAATTTGGTCCCATCGAGGTTGTTTCGCTCTCTACAGGAGGAACTGATTCTCTTGGGGTGGCAATCGCTCGATTGGATCATTCAAGGGGAACATTGCCACAAATTTCTCCTGATATTCATCTATGGGTTTCACTTGCAAGTGATTGCTATCAGACTCAAAAGGGTCTCAAGGTGCTACCTCATACTCTGAATCGTCTTTTGAAGATCCTTCTTGGCCTTGTATATATCCCTCTTGGAGGAAAGTTCTTGAACTTTCCCCTTTCTCTATCAAATGGGAGGAGTTGTTGCGGCCCACAAGGTTGGTTGTTAGCAATAGGATATAATCCCCCAAAGTGTATGTTGTGTTAGGATTGGCATATGGATCTTGTGCCAACCCATCCTTGTTGCCTAGCCCTAGGCCTTGCATGTTTTCAACCAAGATGTCAAGGGGCATAGGGTGGTTGAACCCTACTCCTGATTTTTCATATGGCATTTGATATCTTGGTTGACAAAGAACACGCACCCCTTGTTCATATCTGCCCAACCCATATCCATGCCAATTACATTGGCCAAGGTATTTCAAAGCAAAGTTTAGGTTGGATAGACAGTTGACGTTCTCAGCAAAGAGCTCTTTATCCTCTTACTCTTGTAGGTAAGGTTCAATGTAATTGTCGAGGCCCCCATATACAAAATTTGTCTGATTTGGTGGGTAGCCCAAAGGGACAATAGTGCTGATGGGGAGGCAAGGTATCCCCATGTCCTGCATGGACTCAAGCATGGGTGTTTCTACAATGTTCCACACTAGATACTCCCCCAGGCTCGTATTGGCCATCTCAATGGTGATCATTGGTGATTGAAGGGGAGATAATGGGAGTTCTTCCTGGGTCCACTCCATGTTGGGTGAACCAGGCATCTCGACTTCCATTCGATTGGGCACCTCTTCGGTAGATATGGTTGAGACCAATGGTGGTATCTCTTCCAGGGGCTTCTTCCCGTTGTCCTTCGATGTGGCCACCATAGGTGGTGTTGTTGGTGAAGGACCATATGATGAAGATGAACCCAGTTGGTGATTTGAGGGACTTAACAGAGGGGATGTATGTGAAATTGGACCCTGTTTTAATGGATTCAATTGAAAGTCCAAATGTTTCGATGGGAGGGTCGACTATGACATCAGCTGCATCGCATTACAATACTTGAAGGGCTCTAAGTCTACTGGGACTACATGCACTTACCCTTCGTATGTGTACTTTAGGCATTGATGGGCTATCAAAAGGACACACTTCATGTCCCAGATCCAAGGCCGGCCCAGCAAAATATTGTAGGCCATCTCACCTTCCAGGATGTGGCATAATGTAGGAATAGTCTTTTGTCCCACTTGGATGGGCAGGATAATTGTGCCAGCCATCGAGCATATCGAATCATTGAATGCTCGAAGAGTATAGGTGGAGGCCACAATGTGAGATGTTGGCAGCTTCAAGTGTTTCAATGTTGTTGTTGTGATTATATTACTGGATGATCCAGTGTCCACCAACACCCTCTTAAATGGAATCCCGTTGACCCACACAATGACATGTAGGGGTGGATCCACCATATCACCAGTCACTGATTTCAATTCATCTTCTCTAAATGTGATGACTAGTTCTATACATTGTTTTACATGTCCTAACAAAGTTGTTGAAAGAATTTGCTTTGTGGGGATGTAGCTTGATGGCTTTGAGTATCTCCATTAGAGCCTCTCGATGGGGCGATTATTGTTGGATGAGCTCATAGATGGAGAGCCCAGCCGACGTGGTCCTTAAACTTTGGGTAAGTTTAGTCCGAATCATGGCCACTGGTCTAGGCGGGGGAGGTTGTGTAGGGTTTTGTTGAGGTTGTGATGTTGATGGAACCTATCCTATAGCTGCAACGGGGGTAGATGTGCTTGGGTACCTCTTGTTCTATGTCACTATGCTTATCATCCCTACATACCCCTATATGGGTTAGTTTTGTGTCACCTCATTGACTTGTAGAGTCTTTGCCTACACATCATGGGTAGGTAGGGGGTCTTTGAAGACCTCCATCTATTAGTTACTTGGTGCTACAGGATTATCCACCGCTAGCATTTTTTTGTCTATTAGGTCTTGCACTAAGCTTTTGAACTTCCAACATACGTAAAGGTTGTGTTCTTTCTACCGATGAAATCTACAATATAGGTCTTCCCTATAGCCCTTGGTTTTTGGCACGTTGGGGTCTATGGGTTGACTCTCTGGCAGGTTTATCAAGTTTACCTTGGACAAGCGATCAAAAAAGGAGTCTTTAGACTTTAAGAAGGGTGTGAATTGTCACCTAGGGCGACGCTGCTGATTTTTCTCTTGCCTATGATTTTCCTTCTCATAGCTGCCAAGAGGAACTGCCTGATAATTAGCCTTTGGGGGTTGTGTCGTCTGTGCAGGATTTGGTATGTTTATGGCAACCTGAATGACCATGGCGGTTTTTGGTTGTGTGGACCCAATTTTGGCATTTTTGGGCCAGTATTTCTTGCATGGCTTGGCAATATCGCCATCCTATATCTTGATCTCCTCAATTATTCTGGCTTGCACCAGGGCTTCCTTGAGAGTGGTATATTGTTGCAGCTGCAATAGCATGGAGATCAACCTTAGGCAACTTTTCGAGAACATTTGGGTCAGGTCAGCCATGGGAGGGAGGTAAGGAATCTTTGAAAGCAACATTCTCCACAAATTTCCATAGGCTACCATGGTCTCCTCCTCATACTATTTGAGGCTATCTAGGTCACTTAATGATGCCTTCTTCTTGGTGTTGAAGGTAAAACATTCGAGTAATGCATCCACTAGGTAGTCCAGGTTACTGATGCTATGCTTCGGAAACTGGATAAACCAATTCGAGGCAGGGCCTACAAACATGGTTATAAATATTCTTAGAAGCAATGCATTATTGTCCTAAATGCCAAAGCATTGGCTCAGGAATCTTGTTACGTGCTCTTGGGAATATTCGTCCCCTCAAAATATTATCAATTGAGGCATTTTGAAGTGTTCAGGATATGGGGGTGTCAGCACTGAAGGATGCACAAGGTGACTACGGAGCTAGCATAAAGCAAGCTTTTGGGGCCTAGAATTCTTGGTCTCCACAGACTCTAAGCACTCTAGCGGTGCTTTGTATGCATCGAAAGATTTGATCTCTTCCTCCTTGGTTTGTTCCCATTGTGAATTGCAAGGAACTTGAGGCCTATGGAGGGGTAGCTAGATAGTGCCCCCACTACCTTGGTAGGGTGTTTCATCCCACTCTTCTTCTTGCTTGAATTCCTCATAGGCTTCTTGAGGAGTTTTTGGGTGTGACCTATAAACATGGGTGGGTGCCCGAGGAGGGTGCCCATCATTGGCTCTACGGGTGACCTCTCTCTTAGGTCTAGGAGGTCTTGGAGGCAATGCTTGATAAGGTCATGGAGATCTATCTCGTACCAAGGGGTTATACCTCTCATAAAGCCCTATCTTATGTGTGCGAGGGGTTGGAATACTCTCATGCACAGTGTTCTAGAGCAACTCATCCGTCTGACGCTGAATGCGCTCTTTGCTAAGATGGTAGTGATGCTCTAACTATTGTTGATCTTGCTCAAGCTACGTGATTTGTGCTTGGCGAGTGGTATGTTTGGAAAATGCCAAGTTAATTTGTTCCATCATCTTAGGTCTAGGAGGCCTAGATGCTTCCCCTACATATCTACCTCGGTCATAGTGATCCGAGATCTCTATAGGTCACTTCCCTTTGTCGAGGTTAGCAGCATTCACCCGAGGCTCTGGCCTCAATAGGTGATCTTGATAAATAGCAGGTGCAGAGGCACATTACTCCCACACTGTGTATTGTTCTTGAGAAATATAGTGGTTTTCCTCATGCTCACCTTCATATATGTGAAAGGGGCAGGAAAAATTGGCTTGCCCTGTCTGAATAGCCTTGTGCTCTGGATTTGGCCTATTGTTTCTAACAGTAATAAGGGGTATATGAGGGATGATATAATCATGTGGTCCCTCTTTATGGACCTTATGCTGTTCTAGCACTTCATCACGCGGTGGTCACTCATAATGAGTGTCTAAGGGGGCCTTCCTATGTATGTAATCCTCATAAAAGGGTCTGTATTGAATGGGAGTGCCCCTCAAAGGGGTGCCTCTATAGTCCTGTTCCGTCGTGGTATGATGTGGACTATATTATTGGTCAGGCTGCCAAGGTGGTATAACCAAGTCCTTGGGGCTATAACGAATGCGACTTGTGCCTCCTTGTACACTTTCCGTAGCTTCTACCCGTGATTGGGCTTGGCTATGGGTGTACACCATGGTGGTGGTTTTATAAGGGATACATATGTTTTTATCTTCTTTACGATTTTTTTTTCTACACTAAACAAAGGGGACCACACAATCAAAGAAATGATTATCTCATTTATAGATTAAAGGTGTGTCCTAAATCTGGTTTAGTGTGTTTTGATTTTTGTTGTGCAAAACCTTGTAACAAAAACATGCATAATGAGGGCTCTTATATCTCCAAAATGGTCACCCCTTCAATATACCACTACCAGGCCGTTATACCGAACCTCTCAATATACCCGCCCTTACGTGAGGGAAACTATTGGTACGCGAGAGCAGAATAGTATGTGGAACATAGGCGGTATAGAAGGGGAATCGCTATATTTTTGACACCTACCATAGAAGACTTATCCTCATGCACTGGGAATCACCCCAGCTACACTTGGTCAGCTTTCGTTAGGATTTACGTCTAGCAACAGCCATGATCGGGGTTATGTATGTAAAATTCAAGCGAAGGTGGTGATGAAATCCACCATTGGTCTTGATCAAGTGTTGGGGTTTTATGATAAAATCATTCATGTTTATATTATCACATGGTGTGTGTGGTTATTTTTACTTGCACAAAGAAATAAAACATGCAACAAACTTCTCTATGTAAGAAAATAAAATAGAAAAATCATAGAAACAGAGAGAAAATTACAGAGGATGTTCAGAAAACCTACCTCTTCTTTTCCCACACCAGATGCACCTGAATTTCTACTTAAAAACTACATAGATATCTAATCATCCCAGGGTGGGATGAATAGCAGATATGTATTTGTCACAGGTTGGGATGAATATATATTCGTCCTGGGGTGGCATGAATTCCAGTCTGTATTCATCACAAGGTGGCATGAGCAGCAGTACAGCACTTGAATGATTAACACCTGCAAGAAAAACACAATATTTTTGATCAAAAATTTGATCCCAATAGCAGCGGACAGGGTCCCACCATGATCGCCTCTGAAAGCATGTCTACGGAAGCACATGCTCATGGAAACGCTAAGTGCATGAAAAAGGGAAAGCAAAGAATGAATGAAATGAGATGTAAAGAAAAAACAAAGGTGCAATCTCTTTTATTAATTTTTCTTATGATTAGGTTACAATACATCTCCCTCCCATTTTTAGGGGCTCGGAGCGTTCGATACAATTTTGTTACACCAACGGATGGTGCGCTTCCCTTTGGGATCTTTCGCATGCCCACATTCGAAATGGGCAGGCCAAACATTGTCACTGCTTGTGTGAATACATTCTTGGTTCCTTGCTGCCCTTCTGATGTCGATATCCTATGTACAGAGAAAAAACAAATGATTAATAGCACATACGGATTGAGAAAAACATGCAATCCCCAAGGCCTCTAATTAATACATACATGAAATAATTAAAAAAATGATCAAAAATTATCAGAACGGAATGAAATTTAAAAAAAAGCATGTAAACACCATCAAGGACACATTGCAAAAATAATAGTCAAGAAATCTATTGTAGATTTCTAATCGCTCCGGGGTGGGACGATTAGGACTGTCATAAAATTTTTGAAAGTGACCTCCCAAATGTCCCATCCAAGGGCCTCAAAAACACCTGCAAAGTTGGGGTTAGACAAAATGGGGTATTTTGAGATGACCCAAGAGGTTGGATTTGGCATATTATGCCCCGATCACCTTGTATCTGAAGGTGCTCCTTGTATGTTAGTAAAAGCATAAAACAATGAAAACACAGTCAAAACAAGTCAGAATGCATTGAAATTTGAACTGCAACATATATGAAACACACAAAACATGATGCAAAAGAAAAAATGAATAAATATTTTGTATATTTCTAATCGCTCCGGGGTGGGGCGATTAGGACTACAATAGTGCGAGGGGCACCCGGGGGCAGGACACCCACCATTTGGGGCTTGGTTTTGACACCAATCCACTTGGGATGGGTCCAAAACCTCCTAGGGGGTGGTTTCAAAAAATTCAATGTGGGATTATGGCCAATTGTTTGGGTTTTGGATCTGTATTGCGCTCCTAATGTTCACCCAATAACCTCCCTTCCAAAATAGAGATCAAGGATGTAGGAAGTATAATGAGGGTGAGTGTATAATTCAGTAGCACTCCATTGCTCCAAATGCTCCTAATCTATCCTCTTTTGGGGTGAGAATACTCACCATTTTATATACCTAAAAGTCTACTTTGAATGTGCATGCAGGGGTGCCACTTGGCCATCATGCCTTATCAGGGGAGAGAAGATTCCTACCTAATTAAGGGCTCCATGACTACCTCTATGACTGCCTCTTTGAGCTTTGAAACACTCACTCGTACTCCCATGCATTGAAGGTGGGGTTGAGTGGCAGATCTAGGATGCCATTTTTCAAGGTTTGACTTTTTGCCCATCAAACCTACTAAACGTCCCCGGGTGGGGCGAATAGCATTCTAATCATCCCAGGGTGGAACGAATAAGGAGCAGGGTGCTTGAAAGGTGTCAAATTGGCCTCTGACCTTCCAAAACTTCTTTGGGAGTGGTTAGTACCACTTTTTAACCTCTGGGGGCTTCCCAAGGGGCTATGTATGCCAATTTTGTCAGTGCTTGTCATCACATAATCAAATTGGTGTTGTTTTGGTGTCTACAGGAGATAGGCAGGAAATCTATCAAAAATGTGGGATAAGCTATCGAGGTAGGAGCTTGGGTTGAGGGGAAAGTGTAGGTGTAAACTCCCACTTGGGTTTGTGCATCTTGCTCCTGAAGAGGCTATTGGGAGGTACCCTCAGATATGGTGAAGAACGGATCTTGGGAAGAGGATGGTTGGTACTCTTGTGAGGAGTACAGGTGTGAGGTTTGAGGGAATGCTTACGGTTCTTGCTGAGAAGGGATATTTTGTGTGGTTTTTAAGGCTGGCTTCTGGATTTCTATAACATATGAGGATGGGTCAGACACCATCCCTACGGTAGGGGTGAATTATGCAATCTCAGGATGGGTACGATTTATAAAGGAGGAATAATTCTCGAATAGGGATTGAGATAGATTTTGGAAAAATGGATGTGTAAAGGTGGGTGAAGTGGGTATGACCTCCTCATCTATGGTGAAGTATGGAGGAGATTGTCTTAGCACTACGTAGATCACATGGTCACAGAACGTGGTCGATGTATTAGGTGAGGATGGGACTGAAAGGAGCGGGTAATCTTCTGTGAGTGAAGTAGCGAGGATTTCACTCAAAGTTGATGTCTTCTTGTGAGGCATCATGTGTGTGAATTATACATCAAATTATATGCATGAATCAAATGTATCTATAATCCTCTCCTTCATGATCAAAGGAGTAAGAGTGGAATGACTAGAGTAAGTGGGAAGCCATTCCTCTATAGAGCTGATTGCTCATGCGCTCTACTACAGGTAACCACAGGCATAGTAGCATGTGTAAAAGGGATTTTTAAGAATAAAACCTATGTGATGTAGACTCAACTATGTCTAATGTGAGTGTGAAGTAAGTGGTGTGTTGTGTGTAGAAAAATAATATATAGTGCAGTGTGTTGAGACCAGTTTGTGATCATGCAAACAACAGGAGACCGAAATCAATTCTAAATGCTGAGAAAATAAAAGTTTTATATTCGTTTTGTGTGTTGTAATTTTGATACTCCCTATGTAGAATCATAGGTGATGGAGTGAATACTCTAGCAAGTCGAAAGTGTCATAAATATCAAACCTCCTACAACACCCAAATATGCACAGGATAGAATGGTACCGCAACGTGCGAATGGTGACCTGTATGGAAGGTGCAATAAAATGATATCCTAAAAGGGGTGGAACTCACTATGTTGAATCAAGTTTACAATATCCTCTCACGAGAAGAGGTAGCACTGTCTGATACCTGCTATCAACATACCCGTGCTTTCGCTTCACCCTTGTGCAGGCTTAGTAAATAACGATAGTTACCAATTCCACAAATTATACTAGCCTTGTGGATGAAGGTGCTAATCCTATCCCACTCCATAGGTAACTGTTGGTGATGAAATCCAGGGTCCAGTCATAAATTAGGGGATTTTTCGATGATGAAATCTAGAAAACCGCTCCTATGGGGCTGTTAGCTGTCTAGGGAGGTAAGCTAATGGAGAGTGCAACTCGATCCACACCAGTCTCGAGCGATGTATTGGTGATGAAGTCCAATCTCACCACTTGTTTAAATACCATGTGAGTGTGTGTTGGTTTGTGTTTTGCTAATAGTGTTTGCAGGGTAAGAAACTAACTAATTGCCTTTTCAAAAGAAAATTAATCCTAATGCCTTTTTGAAAGCAAATGATTAGATAGCTTATAGTATTTGTAAATAAATATTCTAACCTAAATGCCTTTGTGAATCAAACTAATCTAATTTGCAAAATATAGAAATATGCAATCCAAATATGTTTGGAATAGAGGGGATTATGAAACCCTAACTTGAACTTTCATAATGCAAAATTCTTTCAAAAATGTAAGAGGGGATCAAAAACCCTGATTTTACTTTAGAATGTAAAGTTCCTTTTAGCAATGGAAGCTATAAATGAAGGAAGCACAAATTAGACTTATGCCACATACAAAAATAAAAGACAAATGCAAATTTATTTGAGAAAAAAAAATTTACACTTTTTGGAAAGTTGCAGGTCCTAAAAATTTTAGGAACCCTACAGATTCGGCAACTTTGTAATGAAAACAAAACTATGTCTAGCAGTGATTATTTAACTAGTTAGTGAGATTTTTGTTTCCAAAAATTCCAATAGAGGCAAAAAAGGTGAGCATGCCTACATTTTTATGCTAAGGGGGGTTTTCTTGGCCCCTAAAAAGCTCATCCCAATTAATTTGGGGGTTTTTGAGGCTTCTGCACTCAAACCGCCACCCAGGGGGTGAATTAGGTTTGGAAGGCTCGGATCTGATATCTGAAAATCCAAAGGTCTTTCTTAGGTTGCAGAGAGATCTGAGATAGCAATATCTTCTAGTTTTGGAGGTCTGAAATGCACTTCACCACTTGGGGGATGAATTTATAGATAGTTCATGGGGTCGGGGGTGAATCAGCTATAGAGGCTACAAATCAAAGTTCTAATGACCTAGGATGTTTCCTATGGTTTTGTAGATCTCTATGGGAAATAGCATTGGTACCTGTAAGACACATAAATAGAGGATAATTTCATATTTATCAAGAAAATGAATCTAGCACTATATGTTGTGGGTGTCTCATCGGGCGTGCCAGAATGAAATAATCAAAAAATGGCATTTGATAATTTAACACAAAACACAATGATGCATTTAAAAAAAGAGACTATGATTCCATTGATATTAATAAAAATGTGTTACAAGAGGGACATGATTCCCTTTATCCATTTCTCTTCCTAAAAATGTTACAATCAATTTGATGCCTTCTTTGGTCATCCCTTAGTGTAGGTGGGGTTCTTTGTTTGTGGGCCACCGTCGGGTTGTTGTTGGTTTGATGTTGCTTTCCCTCTTCATATTTACTGCATAACCTGTGAATAACCTACAAAAGGTTTTTAGTACAATGGAGGGCTTGCCTTAGTCAGGCCCCATATTTATGAAAATAAAATGACCATAAAAATAGAACAAAACATGAAATAAATTGTACATAAGGTAATAATAATATGAAATGGGGCTTACCATCCAAATCTAAAGTGATTTGGGGCTTGTAGACCCAATTCGCCACTTGGGGGGTGAACTGAGGCTAGATTTGCGGGGTAAGGGGCGATCTAAGATGTGATGCCTCTTCTACAAAATCCTTCTAGTGGTTTGACTCCTAGGCAGCTAGGATGCCTCTATGTACCATTGAAATCTGAATGTGTGCACTGGGAAATGACTATTCAATATTGGCTTTCCATTCTAGCAGAGTAACTGTGCTTTCTTGAATTTGTGAATTAGACTTAATTAGGGGTTTGGGACCAATTATTTATAGGCAAAGACAAGGTGCAGGGGAATAGTTAGATAGACTAAACCTAGGTTTGATTCTAACTAGGGTTAGGCTAAGAAATGCAATGTGGCAACATCACATTCCTTATGAGAAATATCTCATCCTCACACAAGTTTTAGGATGGATTAGGTCTAATCCTGATTAGGAGGTGCTTAAGTCAATTAAGAAATATCTCAAAAAACCCTAATTTCACACATGTGGGAGGATGTAATTAGTTCTAATCAAGATTAATGGTTCTTTTAATCAAATTTTCCCTAAAAAGGTGACTTAAGTGAAGTCAACATTAAATTAGAATTTGGTAATTGACTTATTAATTGTTTTGGTCAACTAATACCCTGTGGAGGCCTCAATTGTGTATGAATAGACCGTCGAATGACATACCAATGCATCGTATGTGATTTTAAAGGCTTATGAGGGTTTAGGACCTGAAAGCCGATGGAGTGATACATGGAAGTCTACATATTAATATGGAAAATTATGGCAATCTACGTATTACTACGTATGACTATGCATGACTATGCCTAACTATGCATGACTATGATAGCCTACAATAGCCTAGGGATGTTTGGAATCACCTATGTATACGTAGAAGTAACAATGTGTGACTTTTGGGTGTCTACAACAACCACTTGCATTTTAAAATAAATTTTGTCCCAAAGAGGGGCAACAATGAGTTTCACCCCTCTATTGGGGAAAAAGCACTTTGCTCCTTCATTTTAAACTCAATACTTTTGCTTCCTCTACTTTTTTGGATGAACTTATCATTTTCAATTACGTTTCACCTCCAAGAGGGGCAAAAGTGATTTTTGCCCATCAATTGGGGTGAAACTACCTCTATTCCTCTTTCCAAATTGCTCTTGAAATAGATCATGATTTTCACATTTTTTTGGGTGAAACTTTTTTGCAAGCACATCTTGGGGTGAAAGCGATTTTCTTCATTGTTCCTTTAAATTTTACCATTAATTTAAAAATAAGCATTTCTCCTTTACCCTTACGTTGTACCGGATGAAAAAATTTTATGCTAAGTTCACTTTCACCCCTGGCAAGGGTGAAATAACTTGCTTCTTCTTCCTAAGGTGTTTCTTCCTTCAAAAATAAATCATTGACGGTGCTTTTATTGCTTTAACATTTTCAACAAAATTCTTTGTTGCATTCATGATTTTCATTTTATTTACAGTAATGCAATATTATAAAAAGAGGTAAAAATATAGTAAAATGAACAATAAAACTGTAGCACTTTTATTTAATACATTCATCAAAAGTCTACAGTAAATATTCAAAAAAAAATTAATGTGGCAAGGTGACAAAACTGTCAATAGTTATGTTGTCCATATCTTCTCAATAACGCAACTAATTGCTTCAAATTTGCATGGGTTATCATATTAATAATGGTAAATGTCCTCTTTGGCTCTATCCATTTCCTGATACAGATGGCCCATGGCCAATTTTTCGCTATCTACAAGGTAAAAAATCCTTACCAAGGGTTCAATCATATACAATTAAATAGTAAATATTGAGAATTTACAAAAAGTAATACAAGTATAAAATAAGATTCTAGAATTTAAATTTGATCTCAACAAGAAAATTGTAATTACCTTGAGAATTTTTTGAACACTCTCAAAATGAATTATTATACACTTGCATTGATATCAACTTCCCCTCCTCTTTAGCATGAAATGGTGATACATCCCATTCCTTAGACACAAACATCAACTTTAAAGTAGGTGATGCTGATATAAATATTTACAAGATGATGAAATTACAGAAAAATCGAGTGGTCCCCAAGCTAAAAATATACCTCCTATCATTATGCTCCCTCATCAAGCTAAGAACTCGTGTGGTTATAGATAAACTATGTAATTTTATTTGCCTCATCTACCATGGTCTTTAACCACTATATTTTTCCAATGTCCTCAAGCATGAGATCAATGCAATTTGCATCACATGGGCTCCAAACAATAGAAGGATATTTCTCCTAAAGAATTCTACTTGTAGATACATATGGTGTTGCATTGTCCACCACTACTTGGACAACATTCTCCACTTTACTTCTACCACAACCTCAAAAAAACTTAATAATAGTTGTGCATTATTTACCTCTTACAAGGCATCAATCAACATTAGGAATACCATGGGTCCATATAAATCCACCATGAATTTCAAGAGAATTTTATTTCTTGCATTTTCCATCCATCAAAAATAATGTTGCAACCTTTTTTCCTACATCTAATTCTTTGCTCTTCTATAATAGCACTTGTGATTATGACACACTCCAATATTTTTCTACTTAATTCATGGGATGAAGGTGTCTATATTCCTTTTCTAGACTCACTCAATGACCTCACTATGACTTCCCAATAGGGTTTGTTCACCTAGTGGAAGGAAATATTGTTATAATATCAAAAAATTACTATGGTTTTCTTGATCTCCTTCACCTTGTCCTTCCCTAATGTAGTATTATAAATGATGGTTTGTTTAGTGTTGTATCCTTGTCCTACACTTCTTCCATTCCCACTAGAACTACCATACTGTATGTGAGGGCTAAGAATAAATTCTTTGACCATGATATAGGCATCCTACAATTCAGCCTCATCCCCATAAAAAAACCCATGGTCCCACTCCTTATACCACTATAGTTCTTATCATTTTGTATTTTATTTTCTTGGAATTTTTGTTGCACATAAAATCCTTCACCTCATATTTAGTTGTATCATCTACTTTAGGAAAGGGGTCCACATATTTCCCTAGTTACCTAATCAAATGGAATTTGAAGTAATGGATGCCTCTGCACTTGTCCTTATCACAAAACTTACAGAACATATGATTTAGCAAGCTTCCCTAAATCCCATGCTTCCACATTATATATCTTCCTAACTTTTGAGTTAGGCTTGATTATGGCATCATTTGGATCCTACTTGTAGGAGGATCATTGTTGCTTGGTTTTAGGGACCTCACTTGAAGAATCTATCTCTATTTCCTAACAAGAGAGAAAATAAAAAATAAAAAATTATTAATCAAATGGCCTAGCCTAAATTATTTTAAAAAAAAAAAAAAAATACTGAGTAGCTACATGCTTGAAAAGAGTAAACAAAAAAAATTGAAAAAAAACTTAACAAAATCTAGATTTTTTTGGGAAGGGGGAATGAAACAAATAAAAAAATAAATCCTAGTGACCCTAGACTATAATTTTTAATTTGAAAATAAATTATAAAAAGAGATTGACAAATAACCCTAGCAAAACCCTAGTTTTCAATTAAAAGATTAAAAAAGACCTTAGAAATGTTGGCGATTTTAGTTATTTTATGTTTTCATTGATGTCACATGGATCATTTATGTCACATGGATCACATTGAGTTTTGGTGGCCAAATGATATTTTGGAAAGCATGGATAAATACAGGGTTTTTGTGAAAACCAATGCAAGAAAAATAAAAGGTTTTATTTAAAACCATGGATGGCATATTTGAACTGGGTTTTTCTTAAAACCCAATTTGGCCTTTCATTTCATCGAAAAAGGTGCCCCGGTGATGGAGATATTTAATTTTTAATATTTAGTTTAAATTTTAATTATTTAAAATTTTAATTTTAATTTTAAAAAAAATATGCAAGATTTTCGTCGACGTTATCGAAAATAATAAGGAGGCTATATAAAGGGGATACCTAAGGTTCATAAACTAATCTTTGATTTTGGTTGATAATCGTTGGCTAAGCATCCGAATTGAGCTCGTGCGAAAATATTTTAGAAATCAGAAGCAGTGAATAAATGAAGGTTGGTCGAAGTCCAAAGTCATTGTGGAAAGAGTGCCACATTGGCAGTTGGCTTTTGGCTAAGGTGTGTGGTAGCACAAATTTCAAGGTTTCGAATCCCCTTGACTACGTTCGTAAGGCGTTGCAATAAAAGCGCTCAAAGCACTTTTGATTTGCGAAAAGGGAGGAAAGGTTTTAAGGCATGTTGTGTCTTTCCCTTTCGAACGAGTAGCTAGCTCGTGTGGTAACCTTAGCCATAGCTAAGGCTCTCGCGGTGTGGACAATTCGGGGGTTTGAATCCCCTTGAGGAGGTAAATACGTTTTTGCTCTAATTAATTTTGTTAAGCCCTAAGTTGGAGTTATAAGGTGGTTAGGAATAATTAAAGTTTTTAATTAAACTTTGTTTTTATAAGGGTTGTGATTATTATTTCAAATGTGGATGAGTTGTTGATTTAATTTGATGTTCATGAAATTGAGAATTAAGATTTAGGAGAAATAAGGAGTTATAAAATAAATTTTGAGAGGTTTATTGATTATTATTTTTTGTAAGGGTTTTTATTAAAAGGACTTTGGTGGATGTGTTTATTAAGTTGGAGTAAAAAGGTGTATATTGAGTTATGCTTTATCTTGTGATTATTATTTGAAGTCCACTAACCCTTATTGAGATTGGAAAGGAAAGTTGTGTTTAGTGTGGCAGATTTTATGGACAACTTCTTGGCATCAAAAAGGTATGGGCACATTCTTCTATTGATTGTTTATTGTGGTTGATTTCTGAAATATTATTGGATTGAAAAGGATTGATTATGGTTTCCTTTTAAAAAGTGGTTGGTTGAATGCTTCAATGTTTTCTGGTTTGAGAGTTATGTTTAAACCTTTTTTTATAAGCATAGTTGTTGAAGGCCATTGGTTATGTAAAGAACATGAGTATCATTGTTATGTGAGATTTGTTGTTGAGCATTGTTGGGAAACATTTGAGTTGGTTGATACATGCTTGGACTAGGGTTTTATGAGAAAAAGGTGTCCCTTGTGGTGATTGGTTGAGTTGAGTTGGTTGAGCCTAGTCAAGTGATTGTGTGAGGTGATTGTTCAAGTCCCATGAAAAAAAATATTCTATAATTCTGATTTGAGTTGATATTGAGCTTAGAACATATTGAGTCTCTAACAATTCTCTTTATGCTTCTATGAGTTGACTTGAGTTGAGATTGATTTGAGTTGATTTGAGTTGAGATCATTTTGGATCATTGTTGTCATCCATTGTTGAGTACATTGCCATTCATTGTTGAGTTCAAATTTGAGCCTTGCCTTCATAGATTTGTGGATGAGATTTGAGTACTACTTGAGCATGATTGATTGAGCCTTTGATAAGGACCTTGGGATATATTTTTGGACAAATTTGTGGCAGTTTGTGTATGATTGATTGAGCCTTTGAGAAGGCTTTGTGGACAATTTTTGGGATAAATTTGTGGACAGATTTGGGACAGATTTTGATGAGGTTCTTAGTGAGCCTATTGAGAAGATTTGAGCAAGTTCTTGGTGAGCTTGCTAGAGCATATTTGGACAAGTTCTTAGTGAGCTTGTTGGAGCAGATTTGAGCAAGTTCTTAGTGAGCTTGCTAGAGCAGATTTGTACAAGTTCTTAGTGATCTTGTTGGAGCATATTTGAGTAAGTTCTATGTGAGCTTGTTGAGCATATTTGGACAAGTTTTGTGTGAGATTGTTGAGTAATTTTGACAAGTTCTGTGTGAGCTTGTTATGCATATTTGAAAAAGTTATATGTGAGCTTTTTATTGCCTATATTTGAGCAGATCAAAGAAATTTGGACAAAATATGTGTGACCTTGTTGAGCATTTTTGGACAAGTTATGTGTGATCTTGGTATGCATATTTGGACAAGTTCTGTGTGAAGTTGTTATTGCCTAGCTTTGAGTAGATCAAAGAAATCATTGTATTGGATAAGGATCCTTATTTCTATGTGAAATATTATAAGGAGATTATCTTATAGAGTACCCCACATTGGGGGAACCATGTTAAATCTTTTGTCTCAATTGTGTATGGTGACTTGTGTTCTTGCTTACTATTACTATCTGAATTATTAATGCATACTGTTATGTTTTGTTATTGCAATTAAGGACATTAATTGATATTGGTTTGAAAAGAAAGTAAAAAGTGGTTGTTATACTATTCACCCCCCCCCTCTCAGTATAAGCTTGTGTTATTTAATTGATATCATATCGGGTTCCTTCAGAAAAGCTAACATCTTGAGGGTATATTCTATAAGAACATAGATGGCTTCACAGAATGGATCATCTACAAATAAGGCTTCACTATTTTATGGTAACAATTATGCTTTCTAGAGTATGAGGATGAATAACTACTTGATATCACAAAGATATGAGGTATGGCAAATGGTTGAAAAAGAGTATAAGGTTGAAGGTGATCCCGAGGCAGATAAGAATATCAAGAAATTGGTTGAGATCAATACAAGAGCAATAAATTGTATTTTGAGTGGGCTAAGAGAGATAGATTTTACAAAGGTTATGTTATGTAATTCAGCTAATGATATGTGGACCAAGTTGCGAAATACTTATGAAGGATATTCCAAGGTAAAGTTGGAAAAACTACAAACTCATAGAAAACTATTTGAGAAATTTAAAATGGAAGATTCTGAATATATTGCAAAGTTTTTACTTCAAGTTGATGAGATTACTAACACCATTATATGCCTAGGTTTTGATATGAAAGAATCAAAAATTACTCAAAAGGTTATGAGATCACTTCCCATGAAATATGATGCAAAGGTTTTAGCAATAAAAGAAACAATGGATATCAATAAGCTAACAATGGAAGAATTGCAAGGAACTCTCACAACTTATGAGATGAGGGTAAGTAAGCATCAAGTTCCAATAAAAGAGATTGCATTCAAGGCTTCAAAAAAAGATAAAGGGAAAGTTAAATAAATAGATAGAGTTGTATATAATTATGAGGAAGCTAACTTCATCAAAAGGAATAAGGACTCAAGGAATTTTAGGGATATAAGGAAATTCAGATGCTACAAGTGTGGTGATCTTGGTCACTATGCATACAAGTATCCACAAAAATAAAATAGTGATGATGAAAAACATGGTCACAGAAGAAAAGAATATGGAAAGCATAAGCATGACAAAGATGACAGATACAAGCAAAACAAGTATGAGAAGAAGAAAATTTTTTGTAAGGTAAAGAAATCTTACTACATTGTAGAAGCAAGTGATAGCTCAAATCATAGTGATAGCTCAAATCATAGTGATAGAGACAAATCAGATGATGAAAAGGAAAAACATATATTCCTAGGAATAGAATGTGAAAGAGAAAAATGCTTTGTGTGTGTTCAAAGAGATCATAGATCAGGATATTGCAATGGTTTCAGTGATAGTGAAGATGAGATGACACATCAAGGAAATAAGCATGGTCAAAGAAATCTTGAGAGTTTGTTTGCTATAGGAGATTTTAATAGTATCAGTGACAATGAAGATAAATAAGTTTCACTTTTGGTAATAGAAAAAGAAGAGGATGAGCCAAGAAAACAAAAATCAGAAGTCAAAAGGCTAAAAGAAGAATACAGGAATCTTGAAAACAAGATTCGAACAGATGTCAAAATCAAAGAAGAACTACTACAGACAATCAGTAATCTCAGAGAAGAGCTTCAAAATGCAAAAAGAATAGAAGAAAGGATGAATGAATAACTAAGGGTAATAATGGCAATACATGACACATTAGATGAAAAGGTTCAAAAAAGAGTGGAAACTTATTTTAAAGTTGTATCCTATTTCCAAGAAAAGTCACACTCAAAATGAAAGGAAGTTCTAAAATATGAAAGCAAGGAAGCACCTAAGTGTTATGAAAAAATTTCCAAAGTTCCTATGGCTCCAAATATTCAGTTTGGATCTTGTTTTGAGATAGGTGAATCAAGTTCAAAAGGAAAAGAAATACTTGAAGATAAAAAAAAGGAATAAATTAAGAAAAAGGATTTAGATACTACAAAGAAAGTTCAAGAATGCAATGCACAAGTTTAATATGATCATAGGAATAATGGTCAAGAAATGTATGAGGAATCAAGGCATGAACAAAGGGCTTTTCAAGGATATTTTTTTCTTGTAATGGATTTGGACATAGGGCTATACAGTGCAGGGTCTATGGATCAAATAAGTTTGATTTTTCTAGAAGGAACATCAAAGGAAGAAGGTATGGTTTTTAGGGAAATTGCTTCTCATGTAACAGTATTGGTCATAGAGCTTCTAAGTGCAAAGGAAATGATCAACATGGTTTTTGGTTTTAGAGCTACACAATTCATAAGTCATGGTCATAATGGTCATGAAAATAGAACTTCACAATACAGGGTTTAGGAAAGGAATGGATATGGAAATTATTTCAAGAAATATTTTAGGATATGGGCACCATACAAAGGCTACAATATCAAGTGTTTTAACTACAATAACTTTGGACATATTGCAAAATGGTGTAGGACTCAATTCCAAACAAGTTCAAGGCAAGAAGGTCAAACAGGTTCAAGGCAAGAAGATCAAGAAAAGGATATCAAAAAAATATGGAAGGAAGTTTATAAAGTAAAGAAAAATGTAATATGGGAGTAAAAGTACTCCCACCCCAAAATTAATCACCTCAAGAGAGAATGTGGTGAGGGGGCTATGCTTAAGAGTCATATATTTTAGCCCCATAGGTGTCCCTTTTGTCATTGATGTCAAAGGGGGAGATATTTAAGTAAGGAGGAGATCATTGAGTTAGGGGGAGCAGCCTCCAAAGAGAGCATTGAGTTAGGGAAGCAGCCTCCATAGAGAGTATTGAGTCAAGGGGAACAACTCTAATTCTCATAGATGGTTTTTGCAATGATTATGGTTTTTGCATTAGAGGTGTTGCCATCAATGAAAAATGGGGATATTTTTGGAAATTTGAGTTATTTTATGTTGTCATTGATTTCACATGGATCATTGATGTCACATGGATCACATTGAGTTTTGGTGGCCAAATGATATTTTGGAAAGCATGGATAAATATAGGATTTTTGTGAAAACCAAGGTAGGAAAAATAAAAGGTTTTATTTAAAACCATGGATGGCATATTTGAACTGGATTTTTCTTAAAACCCAAGTTGGCCTTTCGTTTCGTCGAAAAAGGTGCCCCGATGATGGAGATATTTAATTTTTAATATTTAGTTTAAATTTTAATTATTTAAAATTTAAATTTAAATTTAAATTTAAATATGCAACATTTTTGCCGACGTCATTGAAAATAATAAGGAGTCTATATAAATGGGATACCTAATGTTCATAAACTAATCCTTTCTCGTGGTTGATAATCGTTGGCTAAGCATCCGAATTGAGCTCATGCGAAAATATTTTAGAAAGCAGTAGTGAATAAATGAAGGTTGGTCGAAGTCCAAAGTCATCGTGAGTAGAATTGCGCATTGGCAGTTGGCTTTTGGCTAAGATGTGTGGTAGCAAAAATGTCAAGGTTTTGAATCCCCTTGACTACGTTCATAAGGCATTGGAATAAAAGCGCTCGAAGCACTTTTGATTTGCGAAAAGGGAAGAAATTTTTTAAGGCATGTTGTGCCTTTTCCTTTCGAACGAGCAGCTAGCTCATGTGGTAACCTTAGCCAGGGCTAAGGCACTCGTGGTGTGGGAAATTTGGGGGTTCGAATCCCCTTGAGGAGGTAAATACGTTTTTGCTCTAATTAATTTTGTTAAGCCCTAAGTTGGAGTTATAAGGTGGTTAGGAATAATTAAAGTTTTTAATTAAACTTTGTTTTTATAAGGGCTGTGATTATTATTTCAAAGGTGGATGAGTTGTTGATTTAATTTGATGTTCATGAAATTGAGAATTAAGATTTAGGAGAAATAAAGAGTTGTTATAAAATAAATTTTGAGAGGTTTATTGATTATTATTTTTTATAAGGTTTTTTATTAAAAGGACTTTGGTGGATGTGTTTATTAAGCTAGAGTAAAAATGTGTAAATTGAGTTATGCTTTATCTTGTGATTATTATTTGAAGTCCACTAACCCTTGTGGAGATTGGAAAGGAAATTTGTGTTTAGTGTGGCAGATTTTGTGGACAATTTCTTGGCATAAAAAAGGTATGGGCACATTCTCCTATTGATTTTTTATGGTGATTAATTTCTGAAATATCATTGGAGTGAAAAGGATTGATTATGGTTTCCTTTTCAAAATTGGTTGGTTGAATGCTTCAAGGTTTTCTAGTTTGATAGTTGTGTTTAAACCTTGTTTTATAAGCATAGTTGTTGAAGCCCATTGGTTATGTAAATAACTTGAAAAGAACATGAGTATCATTGTTATGTGAGATTTGTGGTTGAGCATTGTTGGAAACATTTGAGTTGGTTGATACATGCTTGGACTAGGGTTTTGTGAGAAAGAGTTGTCCCTTGTGGTGATTGGTTAAGTTGAGTTGATTGAGCCTAGTCAAGTGATTGTGTGAGGTGATTGTTCAAGTTCCATGAAACAAACTATTCTATAATTCTGATTTGAGTTGATATTGAGCTTAGAACATATTGAGTCTCTAACAATTCTCTTTATGCTTCTATGAGTTGACTTGAGTTGAGATTTATTTGAGTTGAGTTGAGTTGAGATCATTGTGGATCATTGTTGTCATCCATTGTAGAGTGCATTGCCATTCATTGTTGAGTTCAAATTTGAGCCTTGCCTTCATAGATTTGTGGATGAGATTTGAGTACTACTTGAGCATGATTGATTGAGCCTTTGAGAAGGCCCTTGGGATAGATTTGTGGCATTTTATGTATGATTTATTGAGCCTTTGAGAAGTCTTTGTGGACAGTTTTTGGGACAAATTTGTGGACAGATTTGGGATAGATTTTTATGAGGTTCTAAGTGAGCCTATTGATCATATTTGAGCAAGTTCTTGGTGAGCTTGCTAGAGAATATTTGGACAAGTTCTTAGTGAGCTTGTTGGAGCATATTTGAGCAAGTTCTTCATGAACTTGCTAGTGTAGATTTGGAAAAGTTCTTAGTGAGCTTGTTGGAGCAGATTTGACCAAGTTTTGTGTGATCTTGTTGAGCAGATCTGGACAAGTTCTATGTGAGCTTGTTGAGAAGTTTTGGACAAGTTATGTGTGAGCTTGTGTAGCACCCTAAAATTGGCACATTAAAACTTAGCAATAATTAAATTACCATAGTAATAATTCAAATTCAAAAATTCAACCCCAAAATCGCTCCAAAACTGTCGTTTAACCCATTTCCTTGTTTCCCATGCCATTTTTAGAGTTTGTTGTGACCTTTTGACGATATCATCGCCAATCAAATGATATCACCTCAGATCGAATGATTTCATCTGGGCTAGGATGTCCAGAAGATCTTGTCCCAAAATTGATTTTTCATAAGTAGCTTCTGTTTCAACAGCATCTCTAAGTTGGGCAGAAGCGTGTCTACATTGTTAGAGACCTCCCCCATTGGAGATCTTCCAAATTAGGATGATCTCCAAAATCTCAACTTCCCTCCTAAACCTATTTAAACCTTAGGACCCCCCTTGACATTCCCCTGGCTGGCTGAATTTTCTTGTAACTTGACCTGTACGCGCATTAGAATACCCTGGATTACCATCTGCATTTGTGCTTTCCAAATTTTCTTGCAGGAACCTTGTCATTCTTCAGTCGGAGCAAGCTCAAATCATCACAGATGATCCTGTTCAATTCGAGATGATTTCATACCAATCCGAGATGATTTCGACTGCAATCTACGGGGCAATCAGTGCCCAGAGTTTGTGCTTTTCCTATATTTTGCTGCTATTTTATTCTGCATTTAATCAGTTTTATTATTATTTCCTGTTATCCTGCATCTTTGAGTTCACCCATGTAGTTTAATTGCATAATAAAATCATGATTAGCTATTAAAGTGTTGCAATTCACTTGCATTTCCATTCAGGATTATCTTATTAACTCCTTATCTTATTAACTCCTTGTCAATAGAACTTAAAAAAATCAAGAGGCTTGTCCTAGATAGAATCCTGGATCCTCATCAACTCATTTTTTATCATGAACTTCAGATAGCTTGCCATAGGTGGTTAGCTTATAGAAGACTTCTTGTGTCTTCAGAATTTTTCACTTTCGAGGAATACCTAGGTCATGTAGAATACCAAGAGGTTGTTCTTACAGATAGGGAAAGATGGAATAGAGTTCCTAGAGCTGTGTTATATCAATAGTATTGCCACAAGCTTTATTTCTACCTACCAGAGTCTGAGACAGATAATATCACTATAGCACTTTTTATCAAATTTTTGAAAGAAATTTTTCAATTTGAAGAAGAAAATTTCATGAATCCTGAAGAACTTGAGCCCATTAATGATATTTATAAATTGTTTATAGAAAACTAGATCATTGCTTTCATTATTATTATTTCTTGCATTTTGTGTGTTGTTTATTATCTTTATAATATTGTTATAAAAATAAAAATAAAAACAAGAAAAACCAAAAAACATAACAAAAACCCAAAACATTTTATTTTTAATATTAGAGTAGGTATATAATTAAAATATATACCTCTTAAGCTTTTTGCATATATATATATATATATATATATATATATATATATATATATATATATATATATATATATATATATATATATATATATATATTTGAATTCTAAGTTTAAGCACAATGACTAAACTTAGGAATGGTAAACAAACTGAAGAAGAAGAAGAAGAATATTGGTTAGGCAAGAAAAATAAAAAAATAAAAGCCCTTCTTGAGGATACAATTCCAAAAGAAGAAACTCTAGAATAGCCAGAAGATGACCTGGCTGAAAAAAATGAACAACAAGAAAATGTTAGAGAGGAAGGATCCTCATCCCCTAGAATGGCTTTAGATGGAACTATTGCTTTTGATAACTTAGATCATTTCTAGAAATTTTTCAATAATAACATTGGTGCTCTTAATATGGCAGTTCGTATTGATAGGGGACAAATTAGTGACACTCAAGCAGCCATGGAACATATGTTTGACATACACACTAATCCCTTGTCTTTCATTGATCAAGAAAGTGATAAATCTGGGCCATCCAATATGGATATGGCCTCTATAATTCAGAATATGCAAAAACAACAGGTTACCCAACCTCCTAAGGAACCTGTTATTGAGCCTAAAAATCATTCCCACACAAAATATACCTTCGTTCATTGCTTTATTTCACCAAATTATTAATCAATATGCTTCAAATCGACAAAAACCTAAAAACAAGCCAAACACCAATTTTCAACAATCTGGGATACAACATAATACAACTTCAAAACTTTTTCATAACACCTTTCCTACCAAAAATTTACACAATAGTAATATAGCATCTAATATGCATGTCCCTCCATCATATGCTCACCAATATCATATTAATGCCCTACCGAACCAATATGGTGGGCAAACTAGTAATCTGGAAGCCATGGTGAAATAGTTAGCTTCCCGCATGGACCAGATAGATCCCTACCGTCCCTCGTACAATTATCGAGAGATGTGTAGTCAACCTCTAGATCCTATGGTTGTAGCCCAAGCATACCCTAAACATTTTCCCATGCCCATTCTGCCTATATATAAAGGAACTAAAGATCCCATAGAGCATCTTCGCATGTTTAGGATAGCATGTCATGATATATCACATGATGACTTGCTATTACTAAAAATGTTCCCAAAAAGTTTAGGAGGAATGGCATTAGAGTGGTACTATCAATTTCCCACTCATTCTTTGAGAAATTTTGAAGAGACTGCTGAATATTTTGTCCATCAATTTAGTGCCTATATCGAAAGGCATGTAACCATTAAATATTTGTACAACTTAAAACAAGAAAAAGATGAATGTTTTGCTGATTTCTTAGCTAGATGGAGGCAGTTGATAGGAAAACTGCACTTTGTGCTACCTTATAGGGAAATTTTGGACATTTTTATTAATAATTTGCAAGAACAAATATCTTATGAGTTATCAACTGCTACCTTAACTACCTTCGATCAGGCTATAGATTTAGCTCGAAGAGTAGAATATGCCCTCATTAGGAGAGGCCAACTTAGGAAAAAAGATGATGAGAAAACATCCATAAATCAATATAAGAACAAACAAGTTGTAGGTGACGGAGTCACTGACAACAGAAATGTTGCTAATATCAATACAACGAAGACAACAGAAAAATTTATATTGAATCCTCCTAATAAACCTCCTCGAGAGTTTACTAGATTAAATCAACCATTATCAACCATTTTACCCCAATTACTCAAAAGAGGTTTGATTCAATTACTAGCTATCCGGGAACCTGATCCAACCATACTCGGATACAGAGCAGATTTACACTGTGACTTCCATAGAGGGCCTGGACACTCTACCAATTCTTGTAAAATGTTAAAACATAAAATACAAGATCTGATTGATAATAATGAGATGGAGGTGCAAGCCTTCCAACCTAAACAAAATGTTCCTAATAATGCTCAAAAGAACATTCCCCAAAATCAAAATCAAAATGCTAATCAATCATTAGACATATTTCAACATCCTTTACCAAGACATGGTAAAGAGGTGGCCAATCAAATTGAGCATCATAATGTTCCTCCTCCTACCCGATATGTAGGAACTATTAGCGGACATTTACCTAATCATGATTTACAAAAAATTGACACAACTTTATCCATGGTCACGACCAGGCCCCTACATAATATTCAAACACCGGATCCTAGTGATGTAGAATCAGATACTGAAAGTGAAATAGACATCACCTCAAACCAATCGAATAGTTCTAAAAACGAATCAGATCCTATTCAACCTATCACAGATGATATGGTTCCGGAAGAACCATTTCCTAGAAGAGTTACTACTCGACCTTCTTCTAATTAGTTCCTTTCTAATGAACAAGCTATAAATACTAGACCAAGACCTATTCAACGTCCTCAATATAACATTGTAGGTACCATCGGAGTTGTTACCAGAAAACAGGCTCAAAATTCTCAACAAGAACCAAATCAGAATGATGGATCAACCCCATTTGTTTTGAAAAATCCCAATAAAGGGAATCATGCTCCTAATGTTCAACCTAAACCCCCTTACAATATTAATGAGCAATTATCCAATACTACAGCCGTAATTTCCCTTTTGGATTTATTAAGATCTTCTCCTACACATAGAGATGAATTGATGCTTACCTTAAGCCAAATGATGGTACCACAAAACATTCAACCTGAAGTCATGACCAATACTATCATCACTAGAGAAGTTGATTGTATCGACTTTCGAGATAAAGATATACCACAACATAGTTTACATAAGGATAACCCTTATACATTACTGCCCTAATAGGATATGTAGCAATCAAAAGGGTTTTTATTGATAATGGTTCATCTCTAAATATTTGCACTTTTGACTTCTACCAGAGATTTGGGTTTAGAAGTGATGAAATGAAGAAAACTGACATGATCATAAAATCCTTCAATGACGAAACACAAGAAACGTGTGGAGTTATCACCATCCCTTTGCAAGTTGGTCCGAGAACCTTAGATATGACCGTGTTTATTGTATATTGCCCTGCATCATATAATATCCTCTTGGGTCTTCCTTGGATCAATGCAATGCGGTCTGTCCCATCAACTTTACACCAATGTGTTAAATTCGAATTTAAGAATTAGTTGGTCACTATCCATGGTGATCCCAGACCCTTTGATATGTGTGCTTTGGCAAAACCTGTTGGAGTCCAATTTTGCCCTGCTCTATCATCCACACATCCTAATTCTTATTTTTCATCTAAAACCATGAAACACACACCCATAACTTCATCTACGTCTCCTCCATTAATTTCACCCTCATATATAGATCAACAATCTTCTAAAAAAACCACACTAGAACCTCAACAAGATCTTAAGTCCACAACCAATCCTTCATGTTCTGTCCCTATCATTTCAAAACCTATAGACCCATCTCTTAACACCTCTACATTATCTACATCTATCATACCTTCCACATCTACAAATATAGGGAATTATCTTTCTACATCTTATGCTCTTTCTGATGAACTCTTACCTGATTTATCTAAAATTATTATATCAAAAAAAACAAATGCTTCTATGCAAAATTCCATTATCTTAAATAACTTGCCGCCATCTCCTCATACTTTGGGCCTCCCACAACCTATGGGAAGTACTTACCAAGTCGAGAGTCCTGCCTTCATTTATAAAGGATATGACTAGGGAAGAATACCCAAGAACATCAAAACTCATCATGATGGATATGCTCGATGTTATTTTACTAATGAATATATTAAAGCTAAACCTATAATGCTTAAAATGGGATATAAATGGAAAGGCTTGGGACCTTTCCAAAATGGTATGAAAGAACCTTTCGAGGTAGAACCGTGGCCTGCCCACTGTGGTGTGGGCCTATTTCCTAGTAAGGGTCAACCCTTCCCTTTTGAAGATGATGATCAACTCATATGTTATCAAGATTATTTGCATGATCGTGATGATTTGCTTCTAAAAAATCAGCCATTTACATGCAATATGCTGTCCATAGCTTATCCTGAAATGATTGTTGGATCCGATGATGAGTTGGAAGGTGATATTTTCCATGATGTCTCCATTGAAGAGATGTTACACAATGGGTTTTATTTTGATGGTTCTATACCTACTATAGCCCAACTTGAGGCCACTACTCCTCAAGATGACTTATCTAAGTTAACCTTAAAGTAATTACAAGAATTGGGCATCTCACCCGCCCCACCTAATTTTGAAAGAGATCTACACATGGAAGTAGAAAACGTCATCAAAATCAACATTGGAACTGAGGATAGTCCCCACATAATCAATATTGGATCAGAATTAAGTCAAGAAAAACAAGAGCAATACATTGTATTCCTTAAATAATATGAAGATGTCTTCGCTTGGACATATGAAGATATGCCAGGTTTAGACCCTTCTGTAGTCATGCATCACCTAGTAGTCCATCCGGATGCTAAACCTGTTAAACAGAAACTTAGAAAAATGCATCCTAAAGTGGCTTTGCTAGTCAAAGGGGAGTTAGAAAAACTCCTGAATGTTTTTTTTATACAAGCTATTGATTATGTTGAATGGATCTCGAATGTAGTTCCAGTAACCAAGAAAGAAGCTACCAAAGTTAGGGTTTGCACAGATTTTAGAGATATTAACGATGCATGCCCTAAAGATGATTTTCCTCTTCCAAACATGGATCAAATCATTGATTTTAATGTTGGGAGTGGGATTATGTCCCTAATGGATGGATTCTCTAGCTATAATCATATCAAGATAGCTCCTGAAGATAAGGCTAAAATAGCCTTTACTACCCCCTGGGGTACCTTTTGTTGGAAAGTGATGCCATTCGGCTTAAAGAACGCAGGTGCAACCTATCAATGAGCTATGACTTATATTTTTCATGATATGATGCATGATATCCTACATGATTATGTAGATGATATTATAGCTCGCTCTATTAATGAAGATGATCATTTAGATGATTTGAGAAAAGTTTTTAATCGGTTAAGAGAATATCTTATTCGATTAAATCCATTCAAATGCATATTTGGAGTTAAGTCCGATAAACTATTAGGGGTTATAGTTTCTTTATGTGGCATTGAAATTGACCCTCTTAAGATTGTGGCTATCACTGATATGCCCACACCTACCAATATATCTAAATTACAAATTTTACAAGATAATCTTCAAGCTATTCGTCGCTTCATCGATAAGTTGGTGGACAAAACCGGTCCCTTTCTTAAGCTCCTTAAGAAGGATGTCCCTTTTAATTGGGACAACGAATGTAAGGAAGCTTTTGAACTTCTTAAACAATACCTCCTTAACCCACCTGTGCTTTCACTACCTAGACCTGATCATCCATTTATCTTGTATATTTCAGCTTTAGATTTTGCTTTAGGAGCTATGTTAGCTCAGCTTGATGATGAGAAAAGAGAACGTGCTAATTATTATATTAGCCAAAATTTAATTAGTTATGAAACCCGCTACACAGCATTAGAAAAACTATGTCTAGCGATCGTATTTTCTATGCAAAAATTATGCCATTATATGCTTAGCAAAAAAACGTATGTCGTTGGTAAATATGATCCCTTGCGGTATCTTATGAGTCGACCTTATTTATCGGGTCGCACAGCCAAGTGGGTTCTTGCTCTAAGCGAGTTTGAACTCACATTTATAGGACAAAAGTCTGTTAAGGGTCAAATCATAGTAGATCAATTAGTTGTTGCACCCTTAGAGTCTACCCATCCCCTCATCATTGAGTTTCTCGATGAATGCCTTCAATTAGAGGCAGACCATGTTGAACAATGGTCCTTATACTTTGATGGAGCCCGATGCATGAGTGGGGCTGGTGCAGGTATTATCTTAATATCTCCACAAAAGCACATTATATCTTTGTCCTTTAAATTAACATTTGCTTGCACTAATAATACTGCTAAATATGAAGCTCTAATCCTTGGATTATGAGCCGCCTTGGCTCTAAAAATTAAACATCTATTAGTTTTTGGTGATTCTCAACTTGTTATAAACCAAATTAATGAAGTTTATCAGACCAGAGATGATAAACTGTGCCCATATAAAGCCTATGTTTTACAATTAATATCTCTATTTGATCAAGTTACCTTGGAAGCTATTCCTTGAACTAGCAACCGTGCGGCTGACGCTATGGCCGCAGCTGCATCTCTTCTGCCCTTGGAGTTAGATGACGAATATGCCACCATCATTATTCATCAAATCCAGGAACCCGCTTCACATAAGTCATGCTTAGAACCTTTGGATGTGTTTCTAATCAATGAAACTATCCCTGAACCTTGGTATATGGATATATTTGATTTTCTTCACAATGGGACTTTTCCTGCCAATTCTAATAGAAACTAGCGTCGGTTATTACATAGACGAGCAAGTCGATTTGTAATAATTGGCAATACTTTATATAGGAGATATTTTTAAGGTATCTTATTGAGATGTTTGAATTTAGAAGAATCCAGATCAGCTTTGAGTGAAGCCCACGATGGATCTTATGGAGGACACTTCAGTGGTAGTGTCATTGCTAAAAAGCTCCTTAGGATAGGATACTTTTGGCCTACCATGGAGAATGATGCACATGATTATGTGAGCCATTACGACAAGTGCCAAAAACATGTTGACCTTGTCCATGCCCCTACACAAGAACTGCAAGCTATTTCATCTCCTTGGCCCTTTTCAAAATGGGGCTTAGACATTATTGGCAAAATCAATCATGTGTCATCTGATGGACACAAATTCATCATAACTACCACCGAGTATTTCACGAAGTGGGTTGAAGCTATGCCTTTAGCTTCCTGCACTGGAACACAAGTCTCTAAATTTATTTTTAATCAAATCATTTGTAGGTTCAGAATTCCTGCAAATCTCATCTCATACAATGGAACTTGTTTCAAAAATAAAGATGTTAAGAAATTATGCCAAAAATATAAGATTCAACATCGCTGGTCCACTCCCTATTATCCTCAGGGTAATGGCCAAGCAGAAGCTTCAAACAAAACCTTAATCAAAATTCTCAAAATATTGGTCAATAAATCTGGCCGCAATTGGCACATTCAATTATATCTATCTTTGTGGGCTTATCGAACTAGTGTTCGAACCCCCACTAGAACTCCACCTTTTGTTTTGGTTTATGGCGCTGAAGTTGTTTTTCCCTTCGAATTAGAAGTTCCTTATTTGGCTCTACTACTTCAAGATACCAAAGTAGGAGATGAATATTGAGCTGGCAGACTCAGTCAGCTGGAACTCCTAGATGAAAAGCGCATCAATGCTTTGGAGCATCTTTGTGCTTACCAAAACAAGCTTAAAAGATCATATGCTAAGAAAGTTCATCATCGATCCTTTGAGGTCGGTGATCTTGTTTTAAAAGAAAATCAAAAGAATACTAATGCAACTAAAGACCTTAAAGGTAAATTTGAGTCCAACTAGCTTGAACCATATATTATCACTGCTAAATTTGAATCGGAAGCATACAAATTATCTACCTTAGATGGTAAATAACTTAAAGAACATATGAATATTATGCATCTCAAACGTTACTATGCATAAAAATTGGTCATTTCGTCATTGTATATATTTGTTTAAAATATTTTCAAAACTACTATCTTGTATTTCTTTCAATTTATAAACTTAAAAATCTAAAAAATACCAAAAACATTCAAAATTTTCAAAATCTTCAAAACCATATTTTATTTTTTGTACTTCTCAAATTGTGACATATTTGCAGTTATATTTTCAAATTATTTTGGCTAAATTAGCATTTATTTGGAATCCCACACTTTCACATTCACATGAATAAATATCTTGATTTTATCTGGCATGATTACTACTCTCTCTTATATCAAAGTCCACAAAATTCAATTACATAAAGTTTGAGCATAGAGAATTGATCTTGTTATTTACTTAAACCAAGTATATCCTTTCACAATAAAATGATTATATTTGTAATGTCTATGCTATCCTACATAGTAGAAGTGGTTTCTTGAGCGAAAAGTTTCCCCTGCTATCTTATCATGCACATGGTCTAGAATCTTTGAGAATTGGCAAAAGGACAAGCTCACCCCTACCCAGAATAAAAATCCCTTGCTCTACAGCTAATCCGAGCAAGTATCCCTAGAATAGAAAAAAAAAAAGTTCAAAGCAAAAGAGAAAAAGCAAAGGTTATTTCAGCATTATCTCAAATATCAAAGCAAAAGATACGAAAAAGAAAAATACAAAAGAGAAAAGAACGAAGAAAGCAAAGCAAGCAAAAGCAAAAGCAATAAAATCCCTTTCCCTACCCCTTGAAAATAAAAGAAGGGTTGATGAGCTTGAATCCTTGGAATTCTCAATTATTCGAAAACTGTGAGGTAAGCCCCATAACAGGTGGTTTGTGCCCAACCCGCTTGGCCTTGGGTAATCCCTAACGTGGTGATATGTCTATCACATTAGCGACCTTCTTTTGTATAGACCTATGTCTGCTTATGGATTAGCTAGCTCTTGATAATCCGACTTACATAGTAGTCTGGTATGGTTATATGCATCTAAATCATGGTTAATGAACACTTATTTGGTTCATTCAAATCACTTGTATCATAGTATCTTGCTCAAACCTGGTAAATGAACACTACAATCGCACACACATTTGTATTTGAGATATTTTGTGTATCATTATGATAAATCAATATTGGAAATGAACTCACATACGCACATGAGATTCCTTATAAATCTAACTTCTATCTTTAAGATACTTTGAAATGTTTTTTGCAAAATGTCTGAAATAATTTTATTTTTTATTTTTTTTCTTTTTCTCCTCTGAGAACAGTTGTTTAGTATAAAGACAACCACATGCATTATCAAACAAATCAAAATCATTTTCCAAAACATGCAATAAAGTTACATATAACTTTTGACTTTTGCAACGATGGTATAGTTCCAAAACCAAAAGTGGAATTTTATGCCTAGCACAAGTCCTCATCTTCATATTTTCTGTTTATTTTCAAAAAATTAAAAATCAACCGTGCAATAAAACTATTATTTTCTTCCTTTGGATTTCGCAATGATGGTATAAGTCTATACCTAAATATTCTATGCCTAGCGCAAACCATCGAACTAATTTTATTTTCCATTTATTTAAAATCATAAAAACATATGACTTGCATCATTATGTTACACAATTATGCTTTACAAACAAATGAACACCCATTTTTTTTTTTGTCATTATGTTCAAATTCAATATTGCAACCATGGTATAATTTCTAAGGAATTATTCAAAATTTTATCACACTTAGGAATTTATGCCTAGCAAAAATCATTTTAATATTTCATGCATATCATTTTTATGAAAATTTGAAAACAAATCATCAAACCATCATTATCTCCATCATTACAACACAAAAGTCTTAAGACAGTCTCTTAAGCACTCTTTTACTTTTTAACAATATTTCTATACTGGGATTAGCTTGATGACCGAGTGAGCGGCGACTCCATGAAATGGTTTATAATAGCGACAATGTCCTTTGAAATTATTGTTAAAAGTCCCCTTTTATTTTTTATCAAATCACATCACAAACAATCAATTTGTTTACATCAGATCATTTCATTTAAATTTTAAAAGCATGACATCAAATTATAACATTTCCAAACGACATAATTACATGAATCATCAATCCAATAAGCAATCAATTCATACAAATACATAAGACAAGTCATATGATCAAAAATATTTTGTCTATATATATATCAACAATATGTACATCATATCAAAACTAGATTGGTATGCCACAATCTACATCTTGGCATACTCAATCCTCTCAATCATATATCTAGTCTCTGTAGTGTAATTTGTAGCAGCTAGCCTCGAGAACCCCTCGAGCTCTCAGCCTCATCTCCTCCCCTGCCCTGAGGTGGACGAGGTGGCCCCATCGTAGTCTGTGTGGTGCTATGAGTCCTGGACACTGATCATGATGATGTCCTTGATGACCCCATCACAATAGGCTCCGCAATGGGGGCCGACAGTGGTAACCTCTACCCCTCTAGCACCATCTGGTAGTATAGTGTTTGGTAAAATGTGATCTGGGCAATAGCCCGTGCTAGGTCCCGAGTGCTAGCCCCTCTGCTTTGTGCTCTAAGGCATGCGATCTCATATCTGAGTTGTGTGGCCTCCTCTCGGTGTCGTGCAGCCTCATCCTGCAAGGTCTGCACTTGAGCCTGGAGACGAACAATATTCGCTCGGAGAGTAGCCATCTCGCTACTCTCTCCTACCTCAACACCCTTGCCCTTATCGAGCGATGGTGGTCTCTCTCTCCGTGGAGAAGGGGGCCTCTCCTCCCTCCTCTCCCGCTATCATGGCCTCTACTGAGCCTATGGTCTCCTTTGCTCTCTCCCGTCGTGACCCTGTGTTGCCTCAATGGCCACCTGGTGTCGCCTCCCCATCCAATGCATAATTGCATGAATCAGACCCTGAGCCCTCGTCATTCGAGGAGGGCGAATTCCTATGTACCAAGCATCATAGCCATCTACAACCCCTATGTCGTCCCCATCCACTGGCTGGATGGGGGCATCATCTATGTCTTGACTCCAGAAGCGTTGCATATCTAAAGCCCCGCTAACTGTAGTGTTATCCCGAATAGTCCAAGAAAACTTGTAGTATCTGAGAGATGGTATCCCTTGCTATAGACTAAATTGCCTCAAAACTCGGTCGTACTGGTGGAGCTCCACCTCTCCCCTCTCCATCCTCAACCAGTAGACTCGCCTGACGTGAGCCAGCTCCTATCTGTCCTCGGCCCACCCTGGATGATCTCTCCAAGGCCTCTAGGTGATCTGGTCAAAGACAAGGTCATCAAGTAGTCTCCAGGATGCTGGCAGATCTATTCGTCGTTGTGCCCCTCTCTGGAGCCACCAGTAGAAAACTCGAGGTCTCTTCCCATCAATCCCTGTCAGTGGGAGCCCTATCGGCATCCGCACTACAATGTGCTCCCAGCACCAAACCTGTAGTAGCGATGTCATGACTAGACATCGACCGCCCTTATATACGACCCCATGTAGGATCCTATACAATCGGCATAGAACAAAGCTCCCCCAAGCAAACTTGTATCTATGGTATCTCATGTTGCAGACCACATCTATCAGAAACCATGGTAGTCTACATCCACTCTAATGGCATAGCAGCAGACCACCTACCACCCCAGCCAAAACCTGTGTTAGTCTGGATGCCCCAAGCATCTGGCATAGAGACTCGATGTTCACTCCGCCCTTCTCCAAGGCGAAGCTCGAGTCTCTGCATAATCGCATCATCACGTGGCCCTGATTGGCCACGGGAGTGATTAGTCGTCCTTGTATGGGGATCCTCAAAATCCTCCATACATCCTCTAGTTTGGGAGTCATCTCCCCTGTCGATAACCAAAAACAAGAAGAACCCAGATACCACATCTCTGCTAGGGCTGTCAATAGCCCCATGTCTGTAGACACTTGTGGCATATCTACCACGTGCTGTAAGCCGACCTGAGCCAGCTGATCTCGCTTTGCCTACGATAGAGTGGCCAAGTCATCCCTTAGTCCGTCGTATTTCCATTCTTGGCTCTTTAGTAATCCTCTCTGCAACATAAACAACAAAACAATCAAAAATCATTAATAAAAATCATTAAATCAGTTCACTTTCACAAATGATGATATCGCCCACAATTGGATGATATCGTCCCAAATTTGAGCAAATTCGTCTCTAATTTCGCATGAGGGAATCGTCCCTTATTGGACGAAATCGTCCCCCTATCATCGATTTCACCCTTGGACAAAATCGACGATATCGAGACGATTTCGATGAAATCAAGACGATTTCGTCCCGATGACGTCGACGGCCTAAAAATGGCTACGATGCTCAAAAATCAGTCAAATATAATCTAAAAAGCATGAAATTCTAAATTAAAGCATTCTAAACTAAGTTTAGACCCTTACCCGTAGCCCGTGCCGGACCTCTGTCGATCTATGTGCTGTCTCGACCATCTTGTCTGCAGAGCTCTAGAAACTAGGAAAATGAACAGTAACAATGAATTAGGGTTTTACCCTATTTTTCTTAATTTTATTCAAAAAAAATTAGAAACAATTTTAAAATTTTGCTTTTTCGCGTTTTTTCCTCAAACGTTCGATTTGGGTAAAAACACGGAGGGGGCACCATAGTAAGTTGTCGTACAATTCGACCAAGAATCGTCACCTAAAAATGGGAATAATTTTTGCTTTCTCGTAGATCGAGAAGAACTCATATTTAACGCATTTTCTTCGAAAAATTCGCTAAAGAGGGGGCAAAATGTAGCACCCTAAAATTGGCACAGTAAAACTTAGCAATAATTAAATTACCTTAGTAATAATTCAAATTCAAAAATTCAACCCCAAAACCGCTCCAAAATCGCCATTTAACCTGTTTCCTCATTTCCCATGCCATTTTTAGGATTTTTTGTGACCGTTTGATGATATCGTCGTCGATCAGACGATATCACCTCAGATCGGATGATTTCTTCTGGGCTAGGACGTCCAGACGATCTTGTCCCAAAACTGATTTTTCATAAGTAGCTTTTGTTTCAACGGCGTCTCTAAGTTGGGTAGAAGCGTGTCTGCGTTGTTAGAGACCTCCCCCATTGGAGATCTTCCAAATTAGGATGATCTCCAACCTCCCAACTTCCCCCCTAAACCTATTTAAACCTTAGGACCCCCCTTGAAATTCCCTTGGCTGGCTGAATTTTCCTGTAACTTGACTTTTACACGCATTAGAATACCCTGGATTACCATCTACATTTGTGCTTTCCAAATTTTCTTGTAGGAACCTTGTCATTCTTTAGCCGGAGCAAGCTCAGATCGTCACAGACGATCCTGTCCAATTCGAGACGATTTCGTACCAATCCGAGACGATTTCAACTACAATCTGCATTAGGGAAATCAGTGCCCAGAGTTTGTGCTTTTCCTATATTTTGCTGCTATTTTATTCTGCATTTAGTCAGTTTTATTATTATTTTCTGTTATCTTGCATCTTGGAGTTCACCCATGTAGTTTAATTGCATAATAAAATCATGATTAGCTATT
Source organism: Wollemia nobilis (assembly GCA_028583015.1). NCBI lineage: Eukaryota > Viridiplantae > Streptophyta > Pinopsida > Araucariales > Araucariaceae > Wollemia > Wollemia nobilis. The sequence continues at coordinate 9,373,889 of JAQPPZ010016690.1, read as the reverse complement.
AAAGTGTTGCAATTCACTTGCATTTCCATTCAGGATTATCTTATTAACTCCTTATCATTATTTTACATCATTTTCCTTCATCAGAATAGTTGCATTTCTAGTATTTTATATATATTTCTCTGTTTGCAGGTCTCTGAAGAATTCGTCTGACGAATTCGTCAGATCTCAGACGATCCTGTCAGATAGGAGACGATTCTGTCAAATTTTAGACGATCTTGACTGCTTCAAACATCAAAATATCCATCAGACATCCGAAACCAGGTATGGATTTCTTCATTTAATTTATTCTCTGTGTTTTTTGTTAATTTTATTTTCTGTATTTAAAACTGCATTTCATATAGAACAACTTGGATTCATTTGGCCAAACCTAGGAGTTGAATGATCAAACATAAAAATGAACATATCAAACACCCTCTCAACCTAGGCGTGGAAACTACAATTCAAAATTTTCCTGGTGAACCCACCATCCATCGAAAAATCACCATAATACACCTCCCCCGAGAGGCGAGACCTTCGCAAGGCCTCTCAGTCCAAGGTATTGTCCCATCCTTTTCGCATCCCCATTCCGGGCACGGATCCTATAGCCTGAAGGTAAGGGTGCGAAAAATTTGGAAGGATACAGCGTGTTGTGCATATTTGGACAAGTTATGTGTGAGCTTGTTATTTCCTAGCTTTGAGTAGATCAAAGAAATTTGGACAAGTTCTGTGTGATCTTATTGAGCAGTTTTGGACAAGTTTTGTATGAGCTTGTTATGCAGATTTGGACAAGTTTTGTGTGAGCTTATTATTACCTAGCTTTGATAAGATCAAAGAAATCATTGTATTGGATAAGGATCCTTATTTCTGTATGAAATATTATAAGGATATTATCTTTTGGAGTACCCCACATTGGGGGAACCATGTTAAATATTGTGTCTCAATTGTGTATGGTGACTTGTGCTCTTGCTTACTATTGCTATTTGAATTATTAATGCACATTGCTATGTTTGGTTATTGCAATTAAGTACATTAATTTATATTGGTTTAAATAGAAATTAAAAAGTGGGCGCTATACTTTTCACCCCCCTCTCAGTATAAGCTTGTGTTCTTCAAGAAAAAATTGTAAAAATAGCATAAAATCTCCTTGTGTCAGTATCCAATCTTTGGGCTGATTCTAAAAAGTGGTATAGGTTCACTTTTTGGAATAGTTCCTTCTATGATTTCATTCCCTATGCTAGAGAGTAAAAAAATAGACACAACACAAAAATAGGCTTTTAAAAAAATTCTTCCCCTAGCCTCTACCCATGCAAGTTCGCATGAGAAATCACTAGGAAATCAATGATAAATTATCAAGAAAATCACAAGTTGATGAGTTTCTTAGACCAAGTTAAAAAAAAAAATTTACCCCTTTCTTAACTCACAAATTGTGCAATTAATTGCAAGATATTTGTACATTTTAAAACATGGATCTAGATTTTTATTGTTGTTTAGGTTATTGCTTTATTTGTCAGTTATCCTTGCATTGAAATCTCTTATAAGTATATCTGAGTCTATAATAATTTGAGATATCTCTCCTAATGTTGCATATAGGTCCTTATAGCATATGTCATATTTCTTATAACTTTTATTCATGTTGAGCATAGAAGCAAGACAATTCTAATTGTTCTTTCATTCTCATTTGCTTTATTCCATATATGTTAATTTTTTTGTGCTTTTGCCTCAATGTGTAATTTTTACTCCTTTATCCTTTTTGTCAGTTTTTGTTGCTTTATTCCATACTATAATTCTCCAATGTACTTCAAAGGTTGGGGTCTTAGAATCCTCATTATCATGAGTTTATGTGAAAATAATTTTCTTTTCCTTCAACTATAGGTCCTCTCCTAAGAGGGTAATTTTTACAATTCTAGCATACCAAGTTTAATAATTCCTTGAGAAGGCCCAACTTCTTATTTGTTTTAGGGTTGGTTATGTATGTGATTTCTTTGTAAATCATGATCATTTAACTTTATTATTTATTGTCATTACTATCTCCAATTCCATCACTCTTTATTCTACTTGCACCAAGAGGCTAAGCCATAATCCAAAAAATAATATGACCTTTTAAAAATCCTTCATTTATTAACATTTGAGTTTTCTCCTCAATATTCCTTATGTTAACTTTGATGGAGTTGTTTCTTCCTCCTATTTTTTCTAGCCTCTTTATTTGTTATATCTCTTATTTTGATTGTAATTTATCTTGAAAAAAACTCTTGGAAGTCTATTTGCATAGTCTTCTTCTTCATAGTTTTTCACCCTTTGATAATTATGCTTGTTGATCTATCATGTATTTCCTTTTTTTATTTGCTTGCATCATAACTTGTGTATATATAATCTTTGTTTTTGTCTATAACTCTCACCACATGTACCCATTTTTTCCCCTTCTCTAATGAATTTCTTATATTGCCCTTCTTTTTTTCATATTTATAATTTCTTGATTTGTGCAACGATTGTTACATCTACTATGCTTTCTATACAAGTACGTAAATTCATTTATGTATTATTTATTTTCATATCATGCTTTATATTTTATCATTCTTGTGTATCTTCCAATAATACTTTTTAAATCCATACTATTCATTCCTTTAGCACTTAAATGTCTTGTTTTAGATTTTTATTAATCTCCATGGTTCTTTTAAATTGACAATCTTTTTCTTTCTTTGTAGATTCTCTTTGATTGTCAATTTAAAAGAATCATCGAAGTTAATCAAAATAACAATTCACTTATGCAACAAATGGTTGTGTAATAATATGTTAGATTAGTCCTTGATACTTGCTATCATAGACATTTCTTTCCTATAGATGTTAAATATGGCCATTTTAGTACAATATTTGCTTCCAAAAAAGGGTTGTGCCACAATATATTACTCCTTCATACTTGCTATCATAGACATGTTTATCCTATAGATATTGTTAAATATAGATATTTTAATACAAATAACTTACTTCTATTCTAAATGATGCATTGCATATGATTAAGAGATAATTCACTCATTTTGTAACAAGTTACTAAAACACTTTTGAAAAACTAAGAATAAAATTTAAAAAATAAAAACATAAATTTCAAAATAAAATGTGGTAAGTTGAGACCCATGATGCACTTGTCATGAGAAGTGTTTGATCTTGAGGTTGGTGTTAATGCCCTATAAGTCAAGTTTAGGAGATAGAATAGAATATAGCAAAACCAAGCACTACGTCGTCACAAATTTTGTAGGGCTCCAAATCATTTTCCTTAAATCTATTTTTTTGCAATATTTAGAATGATTGTGTTGTCTTATAACTTCACATACAATATTTAGATGGAAGTTAGAGTTTTTTTGTGCAACAAGGATTTATTTTAATTAATTAATTAATTTGAAATATAAAAATAACCAAAAACCTATAAATTAAAAGGATTTATTTATTTTTATAAAATTAATTATTATTTTTAAGGTATTAATAAAGGGGGTTTTTGAAATGAACCCCAAAAACCTTAATTATAAAAAATGGAGTCATGGGCAACCAATGATAAAATCAAAGGTTCCCTACACATCCAATAGACATCACTACCCATCAAGACTAACCAACGGTCCAATAGCTAGTTTGCAGGAGTAAATACCAACATTAACTCCTCAAGAACAAACCAACAAATTAATATCCAAAAAAAAAAACAAAGGAGCACCACCACAAAGGCAAAAACCATCATAGATAGGGCAAGAACACCCACTATGAATCAATATTAGGAGGATTATCTCCCCCATTCCCCAACACCAACTTAACAACACCAAATTTATTCTGACAATGTTACATCATCACCTGGGCCTCCTCAGCATAGGCAATAACAACCTTTAAGGATCCCACCATTACCTTCTGATTTTCTTCTAGATTTTAAGGACTAACTCTAGAAGGATGTTTGATTGAGCCTGAGAAGTTTCACCCAAACCACCAGGTGGCTGCAAACAAGTTTTGCTCTTCTTCAACACTATAATTCCAACAAATAGCTATCCAAAGGCACTTGTTGCCAAAATGGCACTTCAAACTAGTTAGATGAGAAACAGTGAACTATGTCAGTAGAGAAAGATCTAAAAACAAGAACTTTCCATTTGGCAAGGAAAAGGAACCACTCTATCTAATGACTAAATAGAGTATCTCCATCATCCAAAATGTGTCGATCAAGATGGACACACGCAAAATACTCCAAAGCTAAAACACCCAATTGAACCAATGATTACCCAAGCCGCCATAACTATACCATCGAAGGAACTCAAGGAAGACATGAGGATGAGCAAGCTGACCAATCAGAATAAACCAAGGGATAACAATCTACTAGATACCACATGCCAACTGCAATACCACCAACCACCCCAAAATGTGTCAAAACAACACAAAATTTAAAAAGAGAGCAAAAATAGGACAACACTTCCAAGATTGCCAACAAGAATCCAAACACCACCAACCAGACTCCTCACCCCAAAAACAAAACTCAGAGAACAAGGAAGACCTAACCCATATCATACCAACCTAGAGAACCCCATAAACTACACTCAAGTCCTAAGAAGATAGACCAACCCACCACAAACTATAGAGCAAGGTCATCAATTAAATGAGGAAGACCAAGAGGGAAGTCCCTTTTCCACACAACAAGACTAGACTGAGAAGTCCCCAAGTTAGCAAGAAATTTGGCAACACCATTGCCTTCTCTATAGATATGTTGGAGACAAACATCAATCCAACTAGGGTTTTGGAACCCTTTCATGGTATTAATAATATTAAGGGAATCTTCCTCAACAATAGCTCTTCTAATGTTCAAAGAGCTCAACAATAAAAGGCCATGATAAATAACTTTAGCTTGGAAAAATTATAGGTTTGGATGTCTAGGTTTTCCATAAAATCCAGAAGCAGATCTCCTTTATCATCTCTGATCACCCCACCTGCACCTACCAACCTTGGGTTCCCCTTTGAGGCTCCATCAAAATTTAACTTAACCCATCCTAGAGGAGGTGGTTCTCATTTAACATAATCTCTTAGTTTGGACTGAGTATTACCAACCCTCGGTCTTGGTTTGAGATCCAGTGTCAACTCCAATCTTATCTCATCCTCCCCACCTCCATTTAAGTCCACCTTGATGCAAGATACATTCTCAATTACAACTAACATTGTTATGAGGTATACATGGTAATATGTTTGCTAGAATTGTTAGACCCTCCTGTTTCATTCCTTCCAAATGTTGCAACAAAGAAACAAGAAACAAAGTTGTCATATTAATTTTAATCTCAAAGCCGAGAAGGGAGTAAGCCATTGTTCCCAATAGTCTAAGAAACGTTTCAAAAGGATCCAACAAACTCCTAGAAATTTTAGCATAGAATTCAGCATCCCATGCGAAAAATAGAAATTAAAAAAAATATGGGTAACTAACTCCTTTGAATTATAGAGATAACACCTATTTGGAAAATACATTCTTCTTTTTTGCAAGTTATCCATAGTTAGAATTTTGTTTTGAATAGCCAACTAGAAGAACATGTTAACTTTAGGAGTGATGCCTTTTAACCAGATTTTAACTGGAGGCAACCAAGGCCTAGGATTAGAATTTAAGCTGATATAGGCTGATTTAACAGAGAATGAACCATATATCTCTCCTTTCCAAAACTTTTAATCCTCTTCTTCCCCATTCATAATAACCAAAAATTTCAACTTACTCGAAATAAAACACCATGTCTCTTTCTCCATCTGATTCAGGGTAGACGTATCCAAAGACTTCCACCTCTTCAAGCCATTAACTGGTTCTAAATACTCATCCAATTTGACCCCAAAACAAGCTCTAGTAATAGGTTTCACACAAGATAAATTATCATAGAGCGAAAGAGGCCAATCCAAAAACTAGGAATCTTCCCAAAAATCAATGGTTCAATCATTGCCCAAACACCATTTGCTTCCATTAACAATAGTAGACCTTGACTTTAGAAATTCTTACCAAAAATTAGAGCCTGAGGGTGGTATATTTTCCCTGAGAAAATCACCATATTCCCATAAATATTTAGCTAAAATAATTTGGACCCAACCAACATTCTCCTTACTAACTAATTTCCATGCTTGTTTGGCCAGGAGGGCCTTGTTCATTAAATGGATCTTCCTAATGCCCAACCCACCTTGAACCTTACTACTATAGGCCTGTTCCTAGGACACCAGGTGGATTTATTTTCTATCATCGACCCTTGACCACAAAAAATATTTTTGGATGCATTCAACCTTGCACATTATTTTCTTTGGAATATAGAAAATAGACATAAAATACATTAAAATACTTTGTAAGGAGGATTTGACAAGCATAGCCTTACTTGCAGAGCTCAATAGAGCACCCTTCCACCCAACGAGTTTCTTATTAAATCTATCAATCATAGGATCCCAAAAGCTCTCTTTGAATCTACCTTTAAACAAAGGTAGCCCAAGATACATAGAAGGGAGGCTTGCAATCTCACACCCCAAGATATTGGTGATTCTTCTCTATCTAGTCATCGAGGTATTGAAGAAGAAAATATTACTTTTCAAATAATTAATTTCTTGATCTATCACTCTCTCAAAAAATATCAAAATATTTTTCACCACTCTAGCCTAAAGGACCGAGGCAACAAAGGAAAGGAGAGTGTCGTTTGCAAACGATGTGAAATTAGATTTAGAGAAAGAGCAAGTTTAATTCCCTCCATTTCAGATGATGCCTTAATGGATCTTCCTAGTGCCTTTACCAAAAGGATGAATACATGTGGAGAGATATGATCCCCCTATCAAATACATCTACAACTACTAAAATAACCCATCAAGAAGTCATTGATGATGATTGAAGATTTTACTAATGATAAGCATACATTGATAAGATTTATCCAATCTGATCAAAACCCAAAGTTGGATAGCACTTTCAATAAAAAAAATCTCAAGACACCTTGTCATATGCTTTGTTCATATTCAGCTTTAAGAATACCCCTGATCTACTTTTATCCACTAAATGCACCAATTCATGAACAACCATGACATCATCCAAAATTTGTCTTCCAAGAACGAAACTAGATTGGGCTTCATCAATTAGAATAGGAAAATGCAGTTTTAACCTATTAATCAACACTTTCATCAAGATTTTGTAGAGAGTATTGCATAAATTAATGGGTCTAAAATTTTGGAAGTTCTTCACCTCAAACAACTTCAGAATCAGAGTCAAAAAAGTGGAATTTACCCCATAGGGAATAAATTTCATCCTCTTAATCCCCCATAAGGCCTTTGCCACTTTGTTGCCCAAAATGTGCCAATACTTTTGGAAAAATAAAGGGGAAAATCCATCAGGTTAGAGGGCCTTCAACCCCTCCATAGAAAAAACTGCAGTTCTAATCTCTTCATCCTTAAAAGGAGCAATTAGTGAAGAATTCATGTTTGGAGTCATCAATGATGGAATATTCCTAAGAAGGTCATCCTTTACATCTCCGTCCTTATCATCTTTGACTCCAAGGAGATTTTTGAAAAAGGAGACTGCTTCCTCTCTAATTTCCTGGACCTTAGATACTTTGGACCCATCCTCCTTTGTGATTTCCCTGATTCTATTAGTAGCTCTATGCCTCAAAGTGGACACGTGAAAGAATTTTGTATTTCTATCACCCTCATTAAGCCAACACAGTCTTGATTTCTATTTCCACATTAATTCCTCTTGCACTAATGTATTATGAAGATCCACCAATAATCGTTTTTCTTTGATTCCAGTTTTCTTAGAAAAGGTCCCTTCTTCCACCTCTACTTTGATTAGCTTGAGTTCATATTTTAGTGACTCTTTCCTTACAGTAACATTACCAAAAATGACTTTGTTTCATTCCTTGAGCTTGGATTTGATGACTTTCAATTTAAATGCGATTTGCGAAGCTTTATAACCCAGAACTACAACATTCCACCACTCCTTTACTCTATTTGCAAGGTTTGGATGATCGCACTGCATAGCCTCAAACTTGAAAGGCCTAATTAATTAATTTAAATATTAAATAAAACAGAAAATTGTTAAAATACGTGTATGCATCACCTTAACACCAATTTTAATGACTTTCAGTTTAAATATCACCCAGAACTGCAACATTCCAGCACTCCTTTACTCTATTTTCAAGGTCTAGATGATCACACCACATAATTAATTAATTTTAATATTAACTAAAACAGAAAATTGTTAAAATACATGTGTGCATCACCTTAACACCAATTTTAATGAAAGTTTAATGACTTTCAGTTTAAATATCACCCAGAACTGCGACATTCCACCACTCCTTTACTCTATTTTCAAGGTCTAGATGATCACACCACATAATTAATTAATTTAAATATTAGCTAAAACAGGAAATTGTTAAAATACATGTATGCATCACCTGACACCAATTTTAAGTCAACACTATTAGTGACTACCAATCTATTTCTAATTACTATCGATTCCTTCTTTCACTGTTAATAAAGAATTAAACATTAAACATTAGCTGTTTTTAAATGTTTCAATTTGTAATTTGATTTTTATGTGTTGATTAGGTTCCGCAAAATCTCAAACTCTTATCTATATGTGTTGATTATTTGGTGGAGGTTAGTATAAAGCTTTCAAATGAAATGAACTGTCTACGAGCACCGGCACAGGAAGAAAATATTATAAAACATGACCGTGGAATCAAGTAGCCAGCGCATGTTATCTGTTTTTTTGATTGATTACTTGGTGGAGGTTCTTATAATGCTTTCAAATAAATTGTGTAGAAGCACCGGTACAAGAAGATAATATTATAAAACATGACGATGGAATCAGGCATCAAGTAGCTAAAGAAAGAAGCTAGTGCATGTTATCTGATATTTGTCCTTGGTGATCAACTACAGAAGCCCATTGATCAACCTCCATACATTCATCTGTATATATATCAATCCATGTTCATAGAGAAATTCATCATCACAGGAAGTACAGATAATGGCAGAATTATGGAAGTTCATTGCTCTCCAAATTGTTTTCCCTATAACAATTTTAGTTGTGTTTTATCTCTTCTTCAATTTGAGAAAGGCAAAAAGAAATGATGTTGCAGAGGTTGTGCCAGGAAGCAGAGGTCTCCCCATAATTGGTGAGAGCATTGCATTCTTTGCAGCATTCAAAAATCCTGCAGGAATTCAAAGCTTCACAGAAAACAGGGCCAAGAGGTTAAGTTTCTCTTTATTGGATTTTTTTTCCCATTCATGTCTGTTGTCTTATTTATCCTTGTTTTTATATATAAAAATAAATAAAGAATTAATTTTTAACATGCTATCAGAGATATATTGTTTATTTAATAGACAAAGTTACTCAATCTCCTATACTTTGCTTATCATACAACCTTTATTTGTCTTAAAAATTATACCTTAAACTTAAAGTTATATTTTAGAGGTTATAAGTAAAAACATTCATCCTTATTGTTACTTGGTGTGGTTTGGATCAAAATATTTGTCTGAAATTTGCAATTGCAGATATGGAAGAACCTTCATTACCAACTTCATTGGGAAGAACTGGGTGTTTACATCGAACAGAGAGGCAGCAAAGTTTGTTCTGTCATCAGAGCACCACCTTGTTCCGCTTCTCAATGACCAGAGCTGCTGAAAATATGCTGGGTACTAACAGTATCTTCTACGCAGGAGCAGATATCCATAGAAAGATAAAAAAGTTGGTTGGGGAGCAGATATCAGGGGATAACTTGAAGAAGAATTTTGAGAGAATGGAAGCCATCTGTCTTGAGATTCTTGATGGCTGGTCAGGGAAAACAGTCTCTGCAATGGAGGGCACTTCAAGCGTAAGTAACTGTACTAGAAATAATAAATTTATTATTATAATGATGTTATATAGATATATGAAACTTAAGATAAGATGTAACCTAAGATTAATAGGGACTGTGTCTAATACATAGCAAGCAAACACTGCCACTAAACTTCTGCCTTTTTTTTAACAATTTTTTTTTTAACAAATTTAAATGGGTTGATAATTGAAAAAAAAAATGCAATCATGAGTTGTTTAAATATTAAATTTTGTTTTGGTAGCATCAATTTCCAAGTTTCTATATAGTTTGCTTAAAAAGACTTCTGCATGTTTTTGGAGATGTGCAGTTTGGATTTCAAGTCATAAGCCATATAATAGCAAGCTTGGAAAGAGGACCAGAGTTATCTATATTGCACAGAAATTTTATGGATATTATGGATGGGTTAACAGCCTTCGCCATTAATGTACCGGGAACTGCTTACTACAGAGGATACAAGGTACTTTAAAACCCTTACATTTGTTACTGTATTTTTGAATTTGAAGTTATATAATAAATATAAAAGAATGTGAGTTCAGTCTAACGCATGTTTATGTTTTTTAAATATTTTTATTGATTTTGATTAGGTTATTTCTACAGTATTTTTACCAAAAATATATTTAAAATAGTTATTTTAAGATTTAATAGTATACTATTAATTAAGATTAGTCTTTAAAAATTATATATTTATCTACAGAGAAACAATTAATTTTTTAAATTTTAATGCAATTTAAAAAAAAAATCTAGATAATTGTCTTCTAGCAAAATGCAAAAGTCCTTGAGAATAAATGAATGACAAAAATCCTTCACCTTTATAATTAGTTCACGTTTACTTATACACATAAAGAATAGCCTATGTAATTGTTGCTTCCATTGAGGCAACCCATCATCTGCTGCATAGGTTTAAAAGTCCTCCTTTCTTTATAGTTTTGAAAATGGTCTCAGTTACCACTTCTATAGTTTTTCAAAATCTTTTTTGAAATTGACAATGCTCCTCTTACAATTTTTCAAATATTATTCTTGAGATTAATAATGCTCCTTTTATTACTTTCAAAGATCATTCATGAGATTAGCAATGGATTTTATATGTTACTTTTCAAAAGCATTCTAAATTTAGAATTAATTATCCTTCATTTTTTTCATATACAAATTATGTCAAGATAGTCATTAGGTTTGGCTATATACAAGACCAACAACATCTTAAAAAATTTGGTTTAAAGATTTGTTTTGTTCTTATTTCCATTTGTCAAAAGTTTTAAAATCATAGTAGAACCACTTAATTTGGCTTTTACTTTTGTGCAGGCTCGTGGGAAGCTAATGGCTTTGTTAGATACTATAATTGATAGAAGAAGAAAAGGAAAGGAAACCAAAGATGACTTCATTCAATCAATGATTTCAAAAGATGACTTTCCTCAACAAGAGATATTGATGGACACAGAGATTAAAGATAATTGTCTCGGTCTTCTTTAGCCGGGCATGCTACAGTAGGAGCAACTCTTATATGGGCAATGAAGTTTTTGGAAGAAAATCCTGATGCAAAAGAAACACTTATGGTATTATTAGAGTACACAAAATAGTTCTTAGTTAAATAATTATTTATACTAAAATACTTATACAAACCAGCCAAAATAGTGCAACTTATACTAATTAGAGAAGTTCTGGTATGACAGGAAGAGCATAAAAAGATTCAAGAGAGAAAAAATGGATTAACTAGTAACTTGTTTTGGGAAGATATTCAGAACATGCCATTTACTTCAAAGGTATTGAAATTCTTTCCAAAGTCATTTTTAATATATGAAAAATATTTTTCTTTATTCATTTAATATAATTTAATTGTTTAGAAGAAAAAATATTTTATGTTGTTAATGATTTGATAGGTAATACTAGAAACATTAAGAATGGCAAATGTGACTCAATGGAATGCTAGAGTTGCCCTTCAAGACCTTTCCTTACAAGGTACAACTTTAATTTTATAGTAGATATGATATAAAATTATGTGTTAAGTACTAAAAAGATAGAATTTATATATCATATAAAATTATTTAGTTATTTATAAAGTATTGTTTGAAACTAGATGTTATTTTCCTTTTGCAGGTTACATCATTAAAAAAGATTGGAATGTTGCAATTGATCATTTGTGGTCTTCATTATGACTCTGATCTTTTTTCAAATCCAACAAAGTTTGATCCTTTAAGATTTGATGTAAGATTTGGTCTTCCTTATGTTTGAGTATATGGAACCTAAAGAAAAAATGCTTACTCAATATTACAAATATCTTATAAAAAGGAAAACATAAAGATAGACTACTTATTTTAAGGTTTATATGCTTAATCATAAAATATCTAAACTTAAAAATGTTAGAAGAATTTAGTCTTTTTTATATCACATAATATCAAAATTCTATATAAAAAATATTTTTTATTCTTTTATATTTCATTTGTAGAAACTTGTTTTACCTTAACTGATCAAGATATGCCATTGATTATAAAAAGTGATTTATTTTTTCTAGCTTTGAGTACAAAGTATAGAATCATATTAGAACAATATTTAGAATATTTTGTTATGAAATTAAAATTAAATATATAATTATTGTGTGCAGGGAAAACTCAAACCTTATTCTTTTATGGCATTTGGAGGAGGTGCTAGAACATGCCTTGAATGAAGCTGGCAAAGTTGGAGATGTCTATTTTTCTTTATCACCTATGCACAAAATATAGGTAATGATTTTTATATAGACAATCAATGGCTAACATTAAAATTGAATATTTTTATTTGGAGATGTCTATTTTTCTTTATCACCTATGCACAAAATATAGATAATAATTTTTATATAGACAATTAACGACTAATATTAAAATTGTATCTTATTTTCATTTTGATTAAGTGGCATGGGATCAATATTAGATTTGATTGTCCAGGGAACAACTCAACCGTTCGGGCTTTGGCTCTTCTTTGGGAGGTCCAAGGTTCAAACCGCAGTGTGGGCGAGTGTGTGAGGGGGTGGGTGTGTGGTGGTTGTGTGTTAAATTCCCTATTGATAAGCATAGCTCTCAGCTTTAGGAGGGGTCATGGTTGGGGGGAGCTTGCTCAGCCCTGTGGAGGGGTCATGGTTAGGGGAAGCCTGCTTAGCCCTGTGGAAGGGTCATGGTTGGGGGAAGGGTCATGGTTGGGGGAGGCCTGCTCAGCCTTGTGCATTGGTCGTGGGGGTTTCTCACATCAACTAAATCAAAAAATATATTAGATTTGGTTCTTTTCTTATATTTAATAAAAAATATTATATTTTGTTCGTTTCTTATATTTAATTTATTTATTAGATTTGGTTCTTTTCTTATACATAATTTATTTATTTCTACCTTCATGAGATGGAGAAGTGTAAGTAAAGAAGAAACCTTAAGTCCAATTATTATGAGAGTTTTGAAGAATGGGTACAAGATAGAAGTAGAACCCAAAGAAGTTATATATACAAAATCATAAATCTATTTTGAAGTGTATGTTTTGTATTCTATATAAAATTTAAGCAAAGCATAAATTATTTTTAGCTTTGTGGAGTTTGGCTACCCTATTTCTCTTGTGGATTTTGGTTACCTAGCTTTGTGGTTTCAGTTTGGGTGGGATTTGATTTAAATTTTATTGTCTTTGGTTCAGTTTGGGTGGGAGTGGATTGAGCTGGTTTTAGATTTGTTTGAAGTTTGGTTTTTATTTTCCTTGGGTGGGTCTAACCTCCTTGTGTTTCATTATGGAATCTCTTTGGATGCTTGTATTGTTGGATCTTAGGTTTGGGGACCCTTTCAAAACCCCTTATGTAAAAGGTTTAGGAACCCTTTCAAAACCCCTTCTTTACCTAATAAAAAATAATAATTAGTTATTATAGCCAACGATGTAATGTGTGTAGTTGTGATTATAGTATTCATTATATCTTGCTTCTATTGGGAATTTGACATCACAATTGTTCTGAATTTGATTGGTTTTATTTAATTAAATTAATAGTATATTATTAAGTTTCATTTGTAATATTTTGCTGGTAACATTAAGATATTTTCATAATCTCATATGCAACATTAATATTATGATAGAAGTATAATTTACTTTTATGAAATTAGAATTATTAATATTTTAATTGATTATTTTCATTCAAATTGATTAAAAATGGTTAAGCTAGCTAAATAATCATACTTTTGTTTTTGTTTATGAAAATATTAAGGAGAATTTTTACTCAATTGTTTATATTGTATCTCCTACATAGAGCCATTAAAATTTCCTATCAAATTGAGCAAAATATATAATAATATAGACTAAAATATTTAATATAGTATAAGTAGTATATTCTAATGAACTTACAAATAGATTTATTGTAAAAAAATATAACTACATATATAACTAATTTTAGATAAAAAATTGAAGCAAAGAGCACAATAAAATATTGAATATCAAGAAGGCTCAATCATATGTTACTTGTGTAGACATGGAAAATTGACCCATCCAAATGAGTCATTTTTCCTTAGAATCCCTTGGGAGGCTCTCAAAATTGCTAAGTGCAAGTTTGAACCCTCTTTTCTTGTGTTTTGCTTTATTTTTCTTAACCTTGACCAAATATATGCCTGGTAAATTATAGGGCTTGGATTTGGTAGATTTGGTAGATTTGGACCTTTTTTCTTTTAAAGAGTCTAAATTTTGGGCCAACCTTTTGTGGCGTCGGCTTGGCCAAGGTTAATTTTTAGTTTCCAACTTTTTTAGCCCTCCAAACCCTCTATAAATAAAGGGATTGGATCCCCTTTTTGAAGAGAGTTGTTGTCTTAGCAAACAACTTCCCCAAAAAAAAAACCCCTTCCCTTTAAGTTTTCAAAGTTTTGTTTTTTTTTAGTCATGCGTCCCACCTCCTATGGAGTGCATGAGGTTTACAAGGGGTGCACCAGTTCGCACGTCCCCTTTTTTCATGTGTCTCACCCCCATGTGGAGTGCACAAAGTTTTCCAGGGGTGCACTAGTCCGCATGCCTCGCTTTTGGGTCATGCGCTCCACTCCCTTTGGAGCGCATGAGTTTTTAAATGGGTATGATAGTTTGCGCGCCCCTCTTTTGGGTCGTGCGCTCCACTCCCTTTGGAGCGTACAATTTTTTAAAGGGGTGTGCTAGACCGTGCACCCCACTTTTGGGTTGTGTGCTCCACTCCCTTTGGAGCGCACGAGTTTTTAAAGGAACATGCTAGTCCATGCACCTTGCTTTTGGGTCATGTGCTCCACTCCATTTAGAGCGCATGAGTTTTTAAAGGGGCGTGCTAGTCCTCGCACCCCCCTTTTTATAGTGCGCCCTACCTCCTGTGGAGCACATGAGTTTTTAAAGGGGTGCACTAGTGCATGCACCCCCATTTTTTTGTGTCGTGCACCCCGCCTCCTATGGAGCGCATGAGTTTTTCAAGGGGTGCACTAGTATGTGGACCCCAATTTTTGTGTTGTGTGCCCCACCTCCTGTGGAGAGCATAATTTTTTCAAGAGGTGCACTAGTTTTCATGCTCTGTTTGTTTTGGTGCACCCTACCTCCTGTGGAGCGCATGATTTTTTCAAAGAGGTGCGCTAGTCTGTGTGCCCCATTTGTTTTGGTGTGCTCCACTTTCTTTGAAGTGCACAAAAATTCCAAAGGCACACAAACTTCAAAATGCCTTACTCCAAGGCACGTGACTACTTATGAGGAGTGTGGGTGAATTAAAAGTACACAAATTTTGTGTACCTCTTTCTTAAGTTGCATGCCTCACAAAAGCACGCCCCTCTCAAGCCAATAAGAAGCAGACATGTGGATGGCCTTGATTCCACCTGATGAAGATCCAACCAAATAGGATCTGTAAGTGTTCGATCAGCACATCGCAAAGAATTAATTCGTGCACCTATCCCTCATGGTATAGTTAATACGGTTCTCCTTACCAATAAGGAAACAATGATCCACATAATAAAATTAATGCATACTCTTTTAAAAGGAAGGTGGTGGATCACCCTCACAATGTTGATGCAAGAGGATTCAATATGTGCATGCAGAGTGCATTGCAGATATCAATCCAAAGGGTAAAATGAAAATAACTAAGCACCGCAATATAGAGGTATCACCAATCCACTAATGGCTTCCACGAGCACAACTACAATAGGAGAAATGGACGTAAAGCTTGAATCAAAAAGTTGATAGGGGTCTGGTCGATGAATAGAAAGGTAGGAAGGGCCAAATACCCAAAGGCGCTTACTAAACCACTCGACACAAGTAAAGATATCACACCAAGTCAGTAGTAGGAGGTGGAAAACATAATGACATATAGCTTTGATCCAATAAACGAGGATAACCAATAGCACCCTACTCTGTTGAGGGGTTTGTTCATGAGAGCGCAGCGAGACTGTGGCAAGCCAAGCCTTGCATGTACTAAATGGAATACCAACCTTGAAACATTAACTTGACCTAGGGTCTACCACTCCTCGAACCTCTTAGCATGGCTAGTGATAGCATATGACCCAAAAAATAGGACTATTCAAGACCATGCGAATTAGGTAGTATTCAGGTTGACAACTGACAAAATTAGACAGGTATTTGGGCTCTCCACAGCCTTGCAAATTTTAGACTTCCACACTTTGGCCCTCAAGTCTAATTTCATGCTCAATACCTCCTTCTTAGGTATGCTCTTGAAAATAAATAAGTGCATACCTCCCAGTTTCCCCATTTGCAAGTTCATTCTTCGCCCTTGGGTGCAGGATTATGTCGATATGATCAACCTAGTGTTGGGCACAAAATATTTAGAACACGTTACAAATGAGGTCTTATTCTTGATAATCTAATGCAATAAAACAAATAAGGTGCCCATGTATCGATGAGAAGATGTCATCAATGACAACATGGACAAAGAGCTGATAAAATTACAGGAAGCCATACTAGCAGATAGGGAAGAACTCCCACATTTCTCTTATTATTCATTTCTAATTCACTTAGTTATAGGCCAATTGGATCAATCCTTGATCGCTCAGATAGGAGGAGTTTGCACTACCATAGTCCAAGATATATTATTGTGTATACAAGAAGGGTGCTCAAGTTATGTAACCTTCTTCAAGAATATCCTCCCAGTAATTCATACTCACCTATGCAGAGAGAAACCTGATAGATTTGGGGTCAAGGTAAGGACATTCCTGCATGAAGCTAAAGTAGGTGATTTCTTCTATATAGAATATTATTCTTATATCAGGCTCTATGGGTCCAAGTTACCATCGAAAGCATTATAGATACATTGACCAACATCCAGAACCATCCTAGAGATATCCCGACAGATAGCAGAAGAAATAAAAATCCAATCCATAAGGAAAAATGGGGGTGTTCCATGGTTATCGACACCTTGCAGAATGGGCCCTTACACATATCTAGGCCACTTCTCCTTGCTACGAGCTATATGGAACATGGACACATATTGTTTCCAAGAAGTAACTTGGAGACCCTATGACCCTCATGGTTATCATAGACACACTGTCTTGGTAAAACTTTCCCTCTTACAGGTCACACACAGGGAGGATGGCTTTGATTACAAAATGTAGAAGGTGCTTAGGAAGAAATGATCATTATATTTGGTATGGAAAATGTATAATAGACTTCATAGCAAATTAGAAGTAGTAGGAGATTATGGCTCCGACTTAAGGCTTCATAGAGGGTTTTTGGTCGATAAGGTGGTCCCTTTGGTCCTATTTGCTCCCCTAGAAGAATTCTAGGACCCCACCTTCCAGGTTGTTCATCAGAATACAGATTTATTTGAAGTCATGATGAGGATAGTAGATGAAGCTCAACAGGAGTAGGCAAAACTCCCCTCATCCTCTAGCTCTCCCATTGCTACATTGAAAGGAAAGGAGTTAGTCACTTACTCCCCATAGCAAGTGCAAAGCTTCGCATCATCAGCCTAGACATTAATATCTCCATCTAACCAGACTGATCTGGTAGTCGACCAATCCACGTTGTTCTTCACCACTCTGGTAATCAACCAAAAGAAACATCCAATCCCTCTGAAAGCTCTAAAGAAGATACGAGAAGCAGGAGGACTATCGATCATACTTAGAGAACATGAATTTCATGAAGGAAGTACCTCACAATCCTCCACCAAGAAAAGAATCAGGACTAAATCAGCTGACTTAGATACAGAGAACTTCACATTGTCCAAAATGAGGGACTCAATCCAACTCACAACTGATGAAGAAGATCAGATACAAGACATGGAGGAGCAAATATCTCCTAGTAAAGGAGTAAGCAAGGCCAAGGGGATAACAAGACATGAAACATGTGATGTTTCCACTACCACATTTACTTTTTCTCTGCCACCAAGCCAAAGGAAGCCATGATTTACCTTGATAAGGGAGTGATGATGGTCAAATAAGGCCCACTGGATATGATAAAATCATGTGTAGCCTCTCAAGTACATGTGGCAAAATTAGTGGAGAGGGAGGTTATGGTTTTAAAGACCAAATTCGTAGAGGCAGAACAATTACAATATAAGGTTCAACAGTTTCAGGTAGAAATTGATTAATTGAAGCAAATGTCGGCCCTCTCTCAGGCTGTCACCACACAAGCCAGCGACCACTTTGGGTCCATTGAAGAATTCAAGCAGGAGATGAAGGATAAGGTATAGGAAAAAATGGATGATCTCTCATCAATATTTTATAATATCTATGCTACCAGGCATACTGTCAGTATTCTAAAATACTTATTGCAGCAAGCTAATCAGAGAGTGAATATGATATACCCTGTATTCCAAAAATTCAAAGAAAACTATGTGGAGATTAGCGCAGTGGAAACTACCTTGAGGGATGGTTCCATTTTTTTATTCGTAGAAGAATATGCGAAGGTTTTTATTTATCTGCATAATAGACCAAATTGGCTTCACTAGGACCAAGAGATCGCCAGCTCCGAAGAGGAAGTAGAGGATGAGCTAAGTGACTATGGGTTTATGCTAGATGAATTTATCCAAACCCTTGATATCAAGGATTTTATGTTCAATAAAATACAAGACTTTGACTTCGGTCAAAATACAAAGTTGACAAAATAGTTCACCTCTTTAGTGGAAATGGTGGATCGCCTATGTGTCTTCACTAAGAACACCATGGAGTGGTCCAAGGAATGAGTGAATAATGTCACATAGGATTTCAACCTGCTAATGTTTTCCTTTACCTTTCATGACAAGGTATGGGTTTATATTGATAAAATTCTACAAAATCTTGGAGGATATGGAGTGGGGCCTAGCACACCAAAGGAAGCTCCATATCAAGGCATGATAGATCCATCCGTTCAGGATAGCGGTAAATATGGCACATAGCAACAACCACAACAACTGTAGGAGGAAGGCATGGGCCACATGTCCAATTTTGCTCCTGCCACATTTTGTATAAAAGAGAAGATCCAACCAGGTGGAGGGTCGGTGAATAACAGTTACGGCCCAGTTCGAGCATCTGGCCCTATATATAGAAGACCATTGCAGCAACAAGTTTTTTATCAAACCTTTGAGAGAGTAAAATTAAGCTTAGGTATAGTTGTATCTAAAAATTAGTCATATTTTCCCTTATGTGTATTTTTTTGTCTTTCTTACCTCGCCATTTCTTCTACCATTTTCCAAGGATTGCTCAGGAAGCATTGTTCGTTGAGATAATTTCCTATAGATGCGCCAGAGTTGGAGACTCTCGCATCACTACATTCAATATGGAGAGAAACAACCCCCTATTACGATATTTGAATAGGGTAGCCATTGTAATAATTATCATATAAGACCCAAGCACTCTATCAGGCTTTTCATATGTAAATATTTTTATATGAATACAAAATCCAACTCTATTCCTAACATTTTCTGTGTTCTTGGTTTATGTTTGTATTATTTACATATTGCAGCAATCTGAATGTGTGTATGATGCTTTCCCTCGCTAGTTTAATCGTTTTTATTTATTACATAATTTGAATGAATGTGGATGAACTAGTTCTCCTTCCTTGTTCCTTTCTTGGTTCATAAGAAATATAAATCTGCTACGACTACCCAACGGACATGGCACTGGTCTGGTCTTGATAGGTTTTAATATTTCTTGGTTTGGTCACAAAAGAACAAAAAACTAATATAATATCATCAGATCTAATAATACATGGGTGATTGTATCCAAATGGTAAACATTTGAACCCATTATTTGGGGTTTCCTTACCCGACCTAGTTTTTCTAGAGTCACTTAGATAATATATTCCTGGTTCAAAGAGGTAGATCCACCAGAGTCTACAAACTCATTGTGATTCTCGGGATTTTTGTAATGTAACATATTATAAGGAGGTAAGTAGGAAATCCCTACAACAAGAATATTTTTGGACAATTTTGATCTATGTAAGATTTTTATGCAATATTCATATTGTTTGGTGTTCTTGGTGCTTTAATGCTCTACTTTTGGTGTGCTTACTATGATTGGCAAGTGGGGAAGCCTTGACAATAAACTTGTCTTCTTGAAGGAGGAGAGGTTTTCTACCTTTGATCTTACTTCTACTACATGCTTATTAGGTTTTCTCTTTGAATTTATTTTATTTTATTATTTTTTTTAATTTATATGGTGGAATCAGTAGCCACCATGAATCTGGGTAGGTTGTCCAGCTTATATGGCCACCACAGTATTCTACGATGTATGCCTAGGAAGCTGCCACATAGTTCTTCATGTAGTCTCCCCCTATAACCACCATGCCACAATCATTTTAAATATTTTATGTCACTAAAATCACTAGGAATGGTGCAAGCGTTTAGTCTAGCGAGGCTCGAGATTTGAACCTTGGACCTCTACCCTCCTTACGAGGTTTATCTCTTTGCATTTATTAGCTTTTAAATCATTTAACTTTGTGTTAATACTACATTTCACATCTTGATTTTTTATTTTAAGTCTTCATGTGTGAATCCACACACCATATATTATAGGACGTGGATTCGGTGTAAACCCTATTTTTGCATGTCCTTCTTCATGTTGTTGCTTTTCCTTTGGTTATCAAATTTACACCCAATAATTTACAAGGTATGGATTCAGTATTGATAGAATTGGGGGCAATTATTTATCCCCAAACCCTAGGGTTTCAATTTGTATATTTGCTTTGCATTACTTCCATTTTATTATCATTTTGTTTTAACTTCAATCATTTTGTTTCACTTGCATTTAAATCATACTAGCTTGGGGGTAAATTTTTATCCCTAAACTTTAGATTTCTAGTTGTATACTAGTTTAATATTGTGTTCATTCTATTTGCATCTGGTTCATTACTTCATACTGTCATATCTCATTTTGTTTGCTTCTAAAGGTCAACAATCATTCTTATTCTTGAAAGGTCAACTAAGAGGACCAAGGGGGCTTGACTGTTGCACCTCCAAACTTAGTCATATAGTGGCCTAAGCAAGCCCCCAAATGTTGATCATATTTTTTAGGGTTTTGTAAAGTTGTTTTGAAGGTTTGAAGTTGTTTAGAAATTCTAGATGCAAGTTAAAGCTAAGATCAATAATTGTATCAGATAAGCACCCTTGATAAGCTCTTAGGATGTTTTTTATGTGCATTTTTATTCATTTCTATTTTATATTTAAAATAAACAAAATAAAATATTTGGTTATATTTCTAGGTACTTGAAAGAGTAAAAGCATACAACTTGCATTCTAGGGTTAACTTTGTTTGTGCATTCTCTTAAACCCTTGTTGAAAATGAAAGATCTATTTTATTACAAGTTAGGGTTTAGTCCTCATTGAAAATTAAGAATCATCCTAGGGTTAGCTTCTTGTATTCTTGCATATTTGTGTGTCTTGCATTGTCCTTTCATTTTCTTAGCTTATATTATAGAGAGGCCAAACATAAGTGTTTTCTTAATATACACATCAAACATTCCATCCTCAAACTTGGAG
This sequence comes from Wollemia nobilis, assembly GCA_028583015.1. Classification (NCBI taxonomy): domain Eukaryota; kingdom Viridiplantae; phylum Streptophyta; class Pinopsida; order Araucariales; family Araucariaceae; genus Wollemia; species Wollemia nobilis. The sequence continues at coordinate 9,352,193 of JAQPPZ010016690.1, read as the reverse complement.
TGAGTCCTTAAATCGTTCTTAGTGAACCCTTCAATTCCCAAGCTCTCAAGTGTAGATATTATAACACACCCCATGGTCACCTCAAGTCCTAGCGGATCCATTCAATAATTGTATGTGATAGGGTAGTTTTTCCCCTCTACATCTTTGGTGAACCCGATGTGAAAACACATATTTAGTGGAAAAATTAGGAAGCCTCTTCCTTTTTTTCTTATTTTTGAAAACTTTAAGCAATAACATTAAATTTGTTTGCTTAGAATTTTAAAAACATTTTAAACATCTTAAAGGTCTTTTGTGTGTCTTTCACTAGTTTTTAGATCCTTCTTTTCTCCTAATGGCTCCCAACATTAGAAGTAAGTGAAGGCTTTGAGAATCATATTCTTCAATAACATGACCAGATTGATAGGGAGAATCCTAATCTAGATGAGGAAGAACATGTAGAAACCATTAATGACCTTGATACTTTTGAGTGTTATAATGGAGACCTTGGAGACCTCACCTTTAAATCATATGATCATATTTATAATTTCATGAAATGTCATAAGGATTCTTTGGTTAAAGCTATGGAGGAGGAAGCCTAACTCGAAGAGGCTAGGACATCTCATCCTCCAACCATTTCTCCTCGAAATGTTCACACCAATCCATTGTTTGAATCTTTGCATCATATTAATTTTTTTATAAACCAACATATATTACTACTATGACCACAAACATTGGAATAATTCCACAAGTTCCTCCAACTAGTAGTGCATCTCAAGATTATGCTCAATTTCCTCCTCATTTTTCTCATCTCAACATTCATGCTTTTGTTCCACCAAATGTCAGTTATCCTCCATAGCAAGATACCACATATCATAACCCATACCACAATAGTGTTAATACCTCCAACATTGACCAAGTTATCTTTCAATAACCTACCTATAACCCTCCCTTAGGGAACCTAGGGGTATTGCACAATAACAATCCCGATATGCAAAGCTTGACAAATATGGTGAAACAATTGGTCTCAAGAGTGGATATGATTCAACCTCCAAGTTTCACCTAAAACTATAAAGAAATGTGCAATCAACCCTTAGACCCTATTGTCACCTCTAGGCCCTATCCTAAGCATTTTCCAATGTTGATTTTACCTATGTATAAGGTATTAGAGGACCCAATAGAATATTTAAGGATGTTTAGGATAACATGCCATGATATTATATATGATGACATATTTTTACTAAATATATTCCCTAAAAGCCTTGGTGGTATGACATTAGAATGGAATTATCAATTGCACCATTATTATTTAATGAATTTTAAAGAGATAGCATAATTGTTTGTTCAACAATTTGGAGCTTATGTTGAGAAGAATGTGACTATAAAAGATGTTTATATGTTGAAACAAGGTAAAGATAAAATTTATTGAAAAAATTTGTCCTGTTGGAGTCTAGTTGGATGGTTAAGATACACCTTACCTCACTGAGACATGTTAGATATCTTTATTGGAAATTTAAAAGAGCAAATATCTTATGAATTAAAAATAACAACTATCACCTCTTTTGATCAAGCAATAGATTTGGCAAGAAAGGTAAAGCAATCCCTTATACGAAGATGTCAATTCAAGCCAAGGAAAGAAGAAGATAGGACCATGAAATCTCAGTATAAAAACAAGCATGTAGTTGGTGATGGGGTAATGGACAATAGACCCATCAACAGTGTTTCTAACACCTTGAAAAATATGGTGCTTAGACAACCTCAAAAACCCCCACCAAGGAATTTTACAAGATTGAACCAATCTATTTCGTTGGTCCTAACAAACTCTTGGAAGATCATATTGTGAATACCATAGAGTAGAGGGGCACATGAAAAATTCATGTAGAGATTAAAACATGTGGTTTAGGACCTAATTGATGTAGGATGCCTTGTTATAAAAGGTTCTCAACCTAATCCTCCAACAAATAATCAACTGCCTACTCAAAAAGCACCCACAACTAATCAAGACATGGAGGTATTCTAAGATCCTCTACCTAATCATGGGCAATAGGAAACTAATCAAGTATCATATCATAATATGCCACCTCCCTATAGTAATATGGTTGGTACGATAACAACAACCACAAGGTAACAAGCTCAAGCTCAATCGACTCAACAATCTCAGAAGGAGATGAGTTCTACATCTAATCAACCTTCAAAACTACCCTTAGTTTTGAAGAGTACCCAAAAAGGAGCATAAGAGAAGAAAAACCACCTTTGGTGTTGAAGCCAAAACTTAAAGTCTCCTTCGATATTCAATAATAGTTAGCTAGCACCCCAACCATGATCTCCCTCTTAGAACTTTTGTAAACTTATATTAATAGGAAAGATTTGTTGAAGCTTTTAATACAACAATCTATTTCTCAAAATACTTTTCCTAGCACTATAGTTGACGTTGTAGGTTCCCTTAGGATACATTATATCACATTTTTAGATTATGATATTTCTTCCTTATACTTATGAGGGGACTCTTCCCTCTAAATCACTACATTTATTGGGGAAACATTTATCAAGTGAATCTTGATAGATAATGGTTCCTCCCTCAATTTATGCACTTATTAATTTTTTCAAAATTTTGGATTAAGAGGAAGATTTAATTAAATCTGATGTCATCATTAAAGCTTTCAACTTTGAGTCCCAAGAGGCCTACGAAATTATATCTCTCCCCCTTAGGGTTGGACCTAAGATCATAGATACCTTATTTTATGTGGTACCTTGACCTACATCTTAAAATAATATTCTTGGATGCCCTTGGATTCATGTGTTGAGGGTTGTCCCTTCTACTCTTCATCTATGTTTGAAATTCAAATTCAAAGATCCATTTATCATAATTTTAGGTGATCCTCATCCATTCCAATATTTTTCAATGGTTGTGCAAGCTCAATATAGTCTTAATTTATGTCCATTATTTTCTTCATCTCACATAACAAAACAACTTGTAAATATAAAGGTGAGTGAGGAACCGCTAATCAATGTTTCATCACAAGATCATGTCAATCCATTTCTTCAAGAACCTCTTATGAATTTAGCCAAGCTTCCAGCTTCACTAAGGACTATGGGTTTACCTCATAAGAAGGGTAAAGTAGTACACATTGGCATGTGTGCCTTTATATTTGTGGGTATGTCCATCAAAGAAAATATTCATGGTAGCAACCCTCTTCCTATAGAGCGCTCTTTTATCCATTGTTATATATCCAATGATTACCCACTTCTCAAGAAAAATTTTCCTAGTATGGGATATATATGTAAAGGTATGGGGTCACAACATAAAGGTATTTGAGAGCCTTTGGAAGTTGATATTTGGCCTAGGATATGTGGAATAGGCTACATTCCCAATAAAAACCAACTTTTTTATTGTATGATGATGATCACCTCATTACTTATGTCGTATATTTGGATCATCAAGGTTTGGAGTGGAGTGATGAGGATGAGGGATGATATGGAACTCAAACATGAAGTTGATTTATTCATGAGTGCAATGAAATATATAATGCTACAATGAAATCACATAGGTTAAGTGGTTGTAACAATTTGTCAAACATGGCCAACCACTTAACTAACAGATAACAATCTGCTAAACAAGGATGTCAACTAACTGCTAGAAGACAAAAGACAACTCTAAAAGTCTAACTAAAAATCCAACAAATAATAATATATTTCCAACATGGGCATATTATGCCTCACATGAATACAAAATACAAGAAATAGGAAATAATAAAATAATAACTTAGGCTTCTAATTAAGCCTAAGGTACAATCATATCCTCAACACTCATCCCAACCATAGAAGCATTGGACCCCAATGCTTTCAAAAAATGTGGAAATTCATGGGCTATATGATGATGAGGAATCTAGAAAGCCATGTGTGTAAAGTGACCACGACGGATGACAAGGTAAGAAGTGGAATAACCCTATCAAGTGTGATGAGTCTTCATCTCAAAAACTCTATCTGTAATGAGCGAAAGCTGATGATCAGGTGCCACTGCTACTGTAGGGTTGATGACGGGTTCAGGTACCAAAGGAGGATCCTCATATGGTGTCTCTAGAAAGTATCGTTTATCCAAAGGAATCCAAACTCTATCTCCAACCTGAGATGAGTGAGGACTGTGATGCTTGCACATCACTTTTTGTTGCTTTTACTGAGTCTTTTGTAAGTCCTATGTTATCTTGCCCTTAAGGCTCTACTAGTGCTGAATGAAGGAAGTGACCTTAGCTTACTCCTTCGTATGTGCAATGGTGAAAGAGGTCAAAGCCAAAGGCAACTTCTATGGATCAAGTGGTTGTGTGTTCTTAGGTGTACCTGAAATGATGCCAATGGAATGGTTGGTATCTTTCTCATGAGTGAGAGTGATGGGTTCCTTAGCCACAAGCTCTTGTGATTGTTCATTTTATGGAAGTGAAGCTTATTTTTTATCATCTATATTTGATGGTGCTTGTTATTTATCTTGTGTGGGACTTATGCAAGTAGGAGACAAAATAAGTGTTTGACTTAGTGTCTTATGAACTTACCTACAACTTAGCATCAAATTTTATGTGGGTGTAGTGATTTGTATCAAATATGTTTTATCATGTAAATCCAAGGTGTATGTGTTATTTTTAGCATGATACACTGCATTCCTATCAAATTGATAGGGTTTACCAAGCAATAGTACACAACAATCCATCTTCATGATATCACATCTTACTTTTTCCATAAAATTAACACCAAAAGAAAAATTCAAGGTGCAAGTGTGTGTGATGTTAGATGTAGATTCTACATCCTTCCACCCAAGTGCATAGGGTTTAGGATGTGTCTTTGTGGGAAGATTCAACTTCTCAACAACGGACCTTGCAATGAAATTCTTTCATGATCTGTTATCTATGATACAATCCACATAAAAATCATGTGTAAGGTGGGCTCTAGTGACAAATAAATGGTCACGATCCCCTTGAGCAAATACATTCATCATGAGGGTAACTTTGTTTAGTTTACCCTTTAAAGTAGGATATTCATATGGTTCCTCATATGTAGTTTGTACAATTAGGGACTTCTTCTTCATTATTTTAAAAGTAAAAAATTTAAACTTGATATGGTATTTCTTTTTACAAAAATCACAATACATTGTTGAAGAAGAAGGATCTTTAGAGTGAGAAGAAGAAGAATGTGCTTTAGGAGAAGTGGGAGGAGAAGAAGAATGTGGGGAATAATGAGAAGTGTTCTTCATATTTTATTGATGCTGATTCATGCCTTTGGAAATACTGTCCTGTTGAGACCTGTTCGAGGCACCAACTTTCTCCTCTGCGAGAATGGTATGCTTGAATACCACATCCAAAGTGAGGAAACCATTGAACTTGATTTCTCTAAAAATTTGATATCGCAATCCACGAGTGAACTTGTTAATCAAATCCTCTTCTGAATCTTTCACACGAAGAAGCATCCTTAGCCTATTGAATTAAAAAATGTAGTCAACAACAAACATACTATAGGCTTACCTTAATCTATACTACTTGGTCATGAGGTCACTTTGGTAATTTGGTGGGAAAAATGTGTTTTTTAGAATTTGGATCAATTCTTTCCAAGTCATGACAACATTATTGCTTTGTCTTTCTACAATTAATTTTTTTGCTAAGCCTGTGAGTTTGACTGTGGCAAAAGCAACTTGGTCATCTTTAGGAATTTCAGCATAGTTGAATCAAGTTTGCATATCTAAAATCCATGTGGACAAGACATCAGGATCCCTTGATCCATAATACAATTTTACCTCACATTTGGCGTTTTTGGCATGGTTGTGATGAATTTTAATATCACTAGGAGTCAATTGCACAACAATATATTTTACCTTATCTGCCAAAATATCTACTGCAATCGTAAGGTTTTCCATGTTTGTTTTGAGGTCAATATCCATGTGCTTACATGTGTATGCCAGACTATGAGGATTATAAAAAAAAATTGCAAGGACTATCTAGGCTTTATGAACGATTTTTAGTTTTCCTAATGCACAAGCATGCCTAGATTTTTATAACAAATTGCCTTCCAATTTTACAAAAATGGGCTATTTAGTGCTCTTTACAAAAATGCCATCAATTTGTAATTACACGAAAATAAGCACTAAAATGATAAACTTAGCCCTTAAAATTGCAAAATTCTGATTTTTGGAAGTAATGTTAATCAATTTTGCAAAACAAATGCTGAATATTTTTTATTTTCACCTTTTCTTTTCTATTTTTGGTGCCAAAATTAATTCAATTTCGAATTTACTGATTTTGACTAGGAACTCTACTTGGGTGGAAAAAATATTTTTCTCCAGCAAAATATGGTTTGGTTTGAATCCTATGTGGTTCCAATCAACAACGATTGCCAATCAACAATGACCGCACATGAGAGTTTCAATCAACGGTCTGAAGGTCAAGCAAAATATAATTTTCAAAACAGTCAATCACGGTTTACTACTTGGTACAATGTGCCTATGCCTACAACTAGCATGCACACTATAGTGCACTCGAGCATGACTAGCGAGAGTTGGTCACCTCTCTATATGTGCGAGGAGGCTTTTAAATTGTAAAAATCCTCCCACACATAACATGTGGGATTAAAACGTCCCAACACCAAAACTAAAATACCTCCTACCTTCTGCCTGCTATAACCTGAACTTGATGTTGCAAATGGAATTTGATGCCAAAATAACAAAATCTATCAATAATGCAAGATTTGACTGGGAAATCATGCAAAATAAAAAGGTTGGTCTTAATTGATTTTTGTTCATCAAAACCTATGAATTATCATAAAATTTTAGAGGTTGGAAAATTTTGTCTGCAATTGCATTGAAACTAGGGAAAACTATGTCATGAAGGACAATTATCGTCGGGAGGAGTTTGAATTTTGTTTACGCTAGGAACCTATGAAAGTCAATTGGAACTTCACCAAAAAAATTGTAGCAAATATCGCAAGTCAATTTTTTAGCTGTTAAACCGTGCAAAGTTTCATGCCCCAATAGGGTGAGTTGATTATCGTCACTCTTCCTAAGCAGGTTGATTATATTGTAGTGGACGACATGTACAGTGGGGATCTTCAAGGTATCACACCTTCCCAACCATCCACATCACAATCAATGAAGTAAAGTGAAAACTCTGAAGGTATCGTACCTTTATCACTTTCATTAAGTGGCACACACACTGTGGGTACATAAGGTATCACACCTTCTCCCTAAAAATCATCAAAAATCACAAAAATAATAAAATAATCAAAAATCCAAAAAAATAATCAGAAAACATTAAATTCAAAAAACAATTCAAAACATCAAAAATACAAAAACATTTACATTTTATGTTTCATTACATGCACTCATTAGTTGCATTGCATTAGGAATTTTCATACATTGCACTTGCATTAGGATAGATAGTGTTTACATTCTTACAAATGACACCATGTTTGTATGCCAGTCATGCATCCTCAAAATCATCATCATTTATATTCCTTGTGAGTAAATGTGTTTTTCAACACAATTTATGAGTTTCTATGAGGTGTATGCTAGTGTTTTCTAGTCATTCAGCCATACCTATATTGAAATTCAAATCTTCAATATTCAAATTAGATAAATAATTTGAGTTACAAACATTATATAGTGTTTACAATGTAGTTGGAGAGATATTAGGAAGAGAAGAAATAGGGAGGAATAGAAAAAAGGAATTAGAAGTCTAATGCTCCTGCCATCCACCAATCTATCTGTCGCCCAATCATGTTGACTACGATGTCGTCCAATGGGGGCAAAAAGGTAAGGTCAAAACAAAAGTTGACAAATTTTTACCATTTAACTTCCAACATTCTCCCCCTTAAAGTTGAGAGGACTGACTATACAGTCTCTCAGATTTATATATTGAGCTTTAGCCATGCCTTTGGTGAAGATATCTACAATGTTGTCCAAAGTGCTGCAATATTTAAGCTCAACTATCTACTGCTCCACCATGTCTCGGATGAAGTGATACTTCATATCAAAATGCTTTGATCTTCTATGGTGGATTGGATTGTATGCCAACTGAATGGCACTCATGTTATCACAATATAGTCGAGTTGGACCACTTTGACTTTCTCCAATATCTTCAAGGACTTTTCTCAACCATAGGGCTTGAGTACTAGCATGTGTGATAGCTATATACTCAGCCTCAGTAGATGACAATGCTACAACAGTTTGCTTCTTGGAACTCCATGTAATTAGTCCTGACCCTAGACTAAAATAATTCCCTGATGTAGATTTCTTATCATCTATATTACTACCCCAATCACTGTCTCTGAAGCCAACTAATTTCATACAATTGTATTTGTGGTAATGGATTCCAAAATCCAATGTACCTTTTACATATATTAAGATTCTTTTAGTTGCTTATAGATGCAGCTCAGATGGACTTGCCATAAACCTTGAAACTAGAGAAACAACATATTGAATATCGGGCCTTATGTTGGTGAGTAACATCAAACTCCAAACCATGCTCCGAGTAACATCAAACTCCCAACCATGCTCCTGTAAGTGGTCATGTCAACCTTTGGTGCTCCGTCATCCTTGCTCAATTGGATTCCATGTCCAGTTGGAGTTGCAACTGATTTGCACTGCTCCATGGAAAATTTCTTGATCATGTCTTGAGCATACTTGTGTTGACATATGAAGATCCCCCTATTTGATTGATGCACTTCCATGCCTAGGAAGTATCACATTAAACCGAGATCTTTCATCTCAAACTACTTCATCATGGAGTTTTTGAACTCCATATTCATTTTAGTGTTACTACCCATAAATATTAGATCATCCACATACAAACAAACTATGAGAATGTCTACACCATGCTTTAGGTAGTAAAGAGTTGGTTCACTTTTTCTTCTAGTGAATCCATACTCGCTGAAATAGCCATCAATGTGTGAGTACCAAGCTCTTGGTGCTTGCTTGAGGCCATATAGTGCTTTTTTCAATTTATAAACAAGGTTCTCCTTTCCTTGTTCTTGAAAGCCTTGAGGTTGTTGAACATAAACCTCCTCAGTCAAGTATCTATTTAGAAAAGAACTTTTCACATCCATGTGTTGAATATTTCATCCTTTATGGGCAACTAAGGAAAGAACTGATCTGATTGTCTCTTGTCATGCAACAAGAGCAAAGGTTTCCTCATAGTCAATGCCAAATTTATGAGTAAAACCTTTTGCTACTAATCTTGCCTTGTGCCTCTCAATGCTTCCATCAGCATTGTATTTGGTCTTGTAGACCCATTTACATCCAACACATTTTTTTCCTTTGGGTAGCTTTACTAGCTCCCATGTATCATTATTTTTTATAGAGGTTATTTCCTCTTCCATGGCTTCTTGCCATATATTTTGAGTACAAGCCTTCTCATAGCTAGTTGGTTCTAGTTGTGCACTAGCCAATAAAGCATGATTGACTATATCTCCCTTAGGATCATGGGAGTCATCATCCCCATACAATTGCAAATTTTCAAGTTGTTGCAAAATTGTATTCATTTCACTAGCTTGGCTTCTAGTGTATCTTTTCTAGAAATTTCGATCCAACATTTGAAAATATGGATGATGTTGTAATTTTCTTTTGCCTCTTGATGGAGAGTCACTGTCAATGTCCATTGGTGAAGAACTTACTAATCTCTATGGAGAAGGACTTGGAGTGGTTGTTGAAGTACTTGATGTAGTACTCCTGCTTGGGCTTGGAGGGGGTGGTGTGCCTTTGCTTTTCTTTGGAGACACCTGTTGTACCTGTGAAGAACTTACATCTTGGGACTCATCATCAACAAAAATTCTTTGATGACCCCATTCTCCCCCTTCATCAAAAATTACATCCCTGGAAAGTACAATTTTATGAGTCTTGGGATTGTAGAGTCTATATGCTTTGGTAGACTCACAATACCCTACAAATATATAGGCTTGACTTTTGGGATCAAGCTTCTTCCTCTTCTCATCAGGAATGTGTGCATATGCTAAAGAACCAAAAAAATTGAAGTGCTTTACATTTGGTTTCTTTCCATACCACCCCTCATAAGGAGTGATACCATCTAAACTAGAAGTTGGACTTCTATTTAGAATGTATATAGTGGTTCTTATAGCATCAACCCAGTACATATTAGTTAGATGCTTAGTCTGAAGCATCGTTCTTGCCATCTCAATTATGGTGTGGTTCTTTCTCTTTGCCACACCATTCTGTTATGGGGTATAGGCAGTGGTGAATTACCTTTTGATCCCACTTGCTTTACAATATTTTAAAAATTCTTTTGAGGAGTACTCGCCTCCTTGATCTGTCCTAAGACACTTTACATAACACTCACTTTGTTTCTCTACATTGTTTCTAAAATCTATGAAGCAATCAAAAGCTTCATCTTTATGTTTCAAGAAATAAATCCAACACATTCTAGAGAAATCATCTATGAAAGTGAGAAAATAGGAATTATTTTCGATACTCTTTGTCTGCATTGGACCATAGATGTCCGAATGCACTAACTAAAGTGGATAGTTGGATCTCCATTCTTGTCCTTTTAGAAACTTTGACCTTGAGTGCTTTCCCAAAGCACATCCTTCACATACCTCCTTCTATTCATTGATTTTGGGAAGTCTTGTCACCATAGCTTGAGAAGTTAGCAGTTTCAAGCTAGCGGAATTAAGGTGACCATATCACAAGTGCCAAAGCACACTTGGATTTTCTATAGCTATATTTGCAAGTTGAGCTCCCCCTGGCTCACCAAATTTGAGAGGGAATAACCGATTCTTGGTCATTGGTACCTATGTGATGACACGATTACAATTGTTTTTATCAAGAATGATACATTTTCCTTCATCAAAAACAAGTTTGTAATTATTCTCCATCATTTGTCCAATGCTTAGTAGATTGTGTTGGAGCTTTGGAGTGTAGTAGATGTCATTCACTTTCTTTAGTCCTTCTTTCATTGGAACCTCCATAGCTCCAATGCCTTCGACTTGCAAAGCTTTATCATCCCCTAACTTGATATGGGATTTATAAGTGGAATCTAGAGTAGCAAATAGATTTTCTTTGCCACTCATATGGTTTGAGAAACCAGTATCCAAAATCCATGTGTCATTTAGATTTTGTTCTAATTGTCCATATGAAATAAAAATATTAGAGGTATCATCTTCTTCACCATAATTTCCATATTGACTGCTGCTACCTTGAGAAGATTTTGACCAGCAGTCGCGAGCAAAGTGACCTGGCTTACCACAGTTAAAACAAGTTATTTTGGATTTGTCACTTCCTCGTCCTTGATTTCCACTTCCTCCTAGATTTCCTCCTCGATTTTGGTTTCCACCTTTGTTCTGATTGCCTCCTCTGTTGGAGTTGCCTCCTCTATTCTGATTGCCTCCTCTGTAGTTGCCTCTGCCTCTACCTCTTCTCTAGCCTCTACCTTGACCTCTTCCATGTCCTCTTCCAGTATTTTCATTGGATGTGAAGGCTTTATCATCGCCTCCATAGTTGGTTGAAGGAGATTCATGTAATCTCTCTTCATGAGACATTAACGACCCGATTAATGCATCAAATGTTAAGATGGAAAGATCTTTTGACTCTTCTATAATTATGGCTATGTGATTCCATATTTGTGTAAGTGTTTTCAACACTTTCATTACAATTGTTTCAGGCTTAATTTCCTCGCCAAGAGTAACCATTTTATCTACAACTGCCTTGACTCGACACAGTAGTCACCTATTTTTTTGTCTTCTTTCATTTTGAGATTTTCAAAATCTCATTTCATAGTTTGAAGCCTCACTTGCTTCACTTGATCACTTCCCTAGAATCCATATTTCAAAGCTTTCCATGCAGCTTGTGCAGTTGTACAAGCGGCGATTCTAGGAAATATACTCTTCTCCAATGCTGCTTGGAGATGATAAAGAGCAGAATAGTTGCTCTTTTGTCCTTCTTTTGTTGTTTTCTTATATGTGGCACTTAATGTTGCCCAATCTAAGGGTTCTATGTAACCCTCTTCTACTATGTCCCACAAACCTTTCCCTATGAGTAAGGTCTTCATTTTGATAGACCAATACTCGTAGTCATATCCATTGAATTCTGGAATTGGTAGATTGTTATGTGAGGCCATAGTTGCTATAAACTAAAACACTCTCTTTATTTCTTGGTTACAATAAAGCACTCTAATTTTTAGAAGGAATAAAGAAGAGATTACAAATTTAAGTCAAATATGACTTGATTCACTCTTTCATTGATTGCTTGTTCCTCTTGTTGTGGCATTGCTATTTCTTGATTCATGAAATTGTCTACTACTTGTTCTTCGTCATCACTGATCAATATTATCTCAGGTGATTCTGGTTCTAGAATTTCCACTAAATTACTGTAATGAGTATATTCTGATTCTTGTGGTGCAACTTCTATGGATTCAAATTGCTCAAATCTACTCCCAAAAGAGTTATCTTCAGAGTTTGCCTTGTACCCTGAGTCTGGATGCCTCGAGTGTGCTATTATTGCGTTCTGCAACTGACTAAACATAGTATGTAGCCCATAAGATCTCACTTTTTCATCAAAAATTTTGGTGTTTTCTCTCACCAAAAGTGCACGTAGGGCATGATAACAACCACTTGGTCTTATCATCAATGCCTCTTTACAAATTTTAGTTTGGTCTTTTGTCTCTCTTACAAGGAAAAAATACTAAGCCTCTTAGGCTTGTTACAGAAAAAAGGAAAAAATTTCCAGTTTTTATAGCCTTCTAGGCTATCACATCATATTTTTCCACTACAATTTTTTATTCCTCGAATCAGGTGTAAAGCTCCTTCTTTTACAATAAATTGCCTCTTAGGCAATGTTTTTCCAAAAAAAAATTATATAGTTTTCTTTCTATTATAATTTTAAAAGTTATTATAATAATAAGTTAAATAATAATAAAAAAGATTGGTTTTCTTTAAAAAAAATAATATAATTTAATATTATTAATAAAATTTATTATAAAACTTTAAAAAATTATAAAAAATAAAAAACTTTTTAAAAAAAATAAAAAATTAATGCCAATTTCTTATGCAACCTTCGAAGACCTTTACCATATGCCAATAATAAAAAAAAAAACTTTGTCACTGGTTTTCAAACCCACGACCTCCCCCATGCAACAATCGACCCTTTACCACTCGTGCTACAAGTTGCTTTTGGCTGTAAACTCCTTCACATTTATTTAAACATGAGGGTGACACAATTTAATTAAAAAAAACATTTAAACCTATTATCCCACATGCATTGGGATTTCGGTGCAGAGGGTGTTTAAAACAATGGGTGCACGGTAGATAGTTTGATTGCCTTCGAGAAATTGGACCTTGCCCTTTTGCTTCCTTCGAGCGAATCGCCTTTCACCATGTCACCTTCTCCTTGCTTGTCCGCTCACCACGTCAGTCTTTCCTTGTTGTGTGTCTGCCACGTCACCGCCTAGTCAGCATTTTGCCACATCATCACCTAGTTAGTGTTCCTCGATTTATGTGCTATATACGTCAACTATACCACATCACCGTCTGGTCAGCCTCGGTCCACTCTACCACGTCAGCCCTACTGACTGCCACATGTCCGGTCTGCTACTACTAGTCTTTGGGCCTCACCTCACCTTCAGTAGTCCACCTCAAAAATCATGCCTTCACGTGTCCTTGGGTTCCGTGCTGGCCTGCTCGCTTGGCTTCAGGATCCGCACCCTGTGGGACTCCTCAAAAATTGTGCCTAGCCTCGATGCTCCTCCTACGCTCCTGTGGGCCTCCTCGGGCCTCCTCGAGAATCATGCTTGGCCTTGAAAACCTAGACACTCCTACGCTCTGATACCAGATATTGAAAGTCAAATCTTCAATATTCAAATTAGATAAATAATTCGAGTTACAAAAATTATAGTGTTTACAATGTAGTTGGAGAGATATTAGGAAGAGAATAAATAGGGAGGAATAGAAAAAAGGAATTAGAAGTCTAATGCTCCTGTCGTCCACCAATCTATCTGCCGCCCAATCATGTTGACTAGGATGTCGTCCAATGGGGGCAAAAAGGTAAGGTCAAAACAAAAGTTGAAAATTTTTTACCATTTAACTTCCAACAACCGAGTGGTCTTTTTAGATTTTTTAGAAATTTGTCTTGGCTTTCGAAGAGGAGGTCTAGTTTTAATAGTACCTTGTATATCTCAAAATACCATCACAATTTTAAACATGAATAATCCTAGTTTGAACAAGAAAGGATGACACTACAAAGTGATCCTGGTCACCTTAAGCGAAAGGTTTTCCTTGCTCATATTATTATGTGCATGGTCTAGAATGCTGATAATTGACAAAAATACAAGCTTCTCCCTACCCAAGAAATCCCTTTCTTTTATACAAAATGAGCAAAATTCCCAAAGCAAAGAAAAATAAACAGTGATTTTCATCACTAAGCAAATCCCTTGCTCCAAAATAAAACAAAATGTAAATTAAACAATGATTTTCATCACTAAGCATGATCAAGTATCCCAAGCATTAAAATAAAGGAAAGGAGTAATGATATTGAATCCTTAGAATATTCAGTATTCAACCACCATGGGATGATCTCCATTACAACAATGGGTTGAATGAAACCCACTTGGAAATGGGGTATCCTTATGTGTGGTGATATGTATGTCACATTAGCAACCTTCTTATATATAGACCAATGTCAGCTTATGGACAAGCTAGCTTTAGGTGGCTTGTATTGCCTAGTATTCTAGTCCAACTAAGTCTCAACTTAGGATCATAATGACCATACGATGATCCTTATTACAACAATGGGTTGAATGAAACCCGCCTGACAATGAGGTAGTCTTATGCCTCATCTAAATATATTCACTTTGCACACACAAGGATAGTGAATATCTTGGTCTTCTTAATAGGCTTGTAGCTTTCAGGAGTCTTGTGTAGTCATTGTACAACTTTTTATCAATCAACTAGGGTGTTTGAGTCTCATGGACCTCAAAAATCCCCTATAGCAACAAATTATATCATCAAATCATACACAGTTTTCCTTATGAAATTTTGTTTATTAAGGGGTATGTATAGAATAGGATAGATACCGAATGAATATTATAAATGATATTTAGACGACCACTAACTATTTTATGCATATATTTTAGTTTACAGAAGCTTATAGGGAAATACCATACATCTCACATCATCTCATCTTATATATGGATGTTTAAATGATTATTTCTTATGATAAGAGTTACCATTTTTATTCATGATTTTCATACATTCTGTGGTGTCTTCCATTAGTTTATTAACACATTAGATTCATTCCTTATGTTTTAAGTAATTAAAGCATACAAGTTCATTTGCATTAGAACATCCTCATAAAATTAATGCATATCACACAAATCATATTTGTCATAACAACAACATGAATTCACATTCATAATCAGATAAACAAATCTAAATCATCCATCTAACATCATATATCGCATCTATGCATACATACATCTATGCATCCATACATCTATCATCTAGGCATTACATCCATCAATGCATTCATAAATCATAACACATAACACGTCTGATGGTCCAAAATCTCCAAATTGCAAATCACATAAACATGTGCACGCATCAACTAGGGCATTATCAGTATCATACTTCCCCCAATCAACAATCAACCAATCAAGAAACATGGGATAAATCAAAGTAGTGCATCTTCCTAATCAATAGTCTAATTCAATCCCATAATCAAATCAATCAATCAATTACTAGGTTTCAAAAGGTTACATCCTTTGCCTTGCATACAATTAATTCATCAACTCAATTGCTAGGTTTCTAAAAGGTTGCACCCTTTGCCTTGCATGTAATCCTAATCACCTTCTAGGTTTCAAAATGTTGTACCCTTTGCCTTGCATATCAATCAATCCATTGCTATGTTTCAAAGGTTACACCCTTTGCCTTGCATATAATCATAATCAACTGCTAGGTTTCAAAAGGTTGCATCATTTACCTCGTTGTCTCAATTTCAAAATACTCCAAATATGTCTAGTTTCCTTTGGTCAAAGTTCCAAAATCTCCAAATATGCTTAGTGCACTTTGGTCAAATCCCAAAATGCTCCAAATACGCCTAGTCTCCTTTGGTAAAATTCCAAAATGCTCTAAATATGCATAGTTTCCTTTGGTAAAATTCCAAAAAGCTCTAAAGAAGCCCAGTTTCCTTTGGTAAAATCCCAAAAGGCTCTAAAGAAGCCCATTTTCCTTTGGTCAAACCCCAAAAAGCTCCAAAGAAGCCCAGTTTCCTTTGGTAAAATCCCAAAAGACTCCAAAGAAGCTCAGTTTTCTTTGGTCAAATCCGAAAAGGCTCCAAAGTAGCCCAATTTTCTTTGGTTAAATCCCAAAAAGCTCCAAAGAAGCCCAATTTCCTTTGGTCAAATCCCAAAACGCTCCAAAGAAGCCCACTTTCCTTTGTTCAAATCCTAAAACGCTCTAAAGAAGCCCAGTTTCCTTTGGTCAAATCCCAAAATGCTCAAAAGAAGCCTATTTTCCTTTGGTCAAATCAAAGAAGCCTATCCCTTTGGTCAATTCATCCAAGTCATCTTGGTCAAGCGACTCACTGCTTTATCATTTTACATCTCCTCATTGACATGTCACTTGAGGGGGTAGTTATAATCATAATAATCAACAATCAAACACTTAATCATGTTAATTTTGTTCGTCCATGAATTATTGCTAAAAACAATCATGTCCCTGCTTGGGTAGAAAATAAGTAAATTAATTAAACAAATGCTTGGTATTTTTGAAGCATGAAGGTAGGTCCTTGCCTCTTCATGACTGAACAATATCCAAGATCAAGTAGGCTTGATGCGAAAGGTTGTACTTGAATCAAGTTCTTTAACTTGTTGAAAGCAATGATTCAAAGATGTATGCTCTTTCCATGATTAGGGTATCTAAAGTTGACTAGATCAATGAATATCAATCAACCTACAATGTGGCGTTAGGTTATCTATTTTTTCTCAGTGTTGTGTTTTCCCACAATGCATCTCAAAAAGGGGTATCTATAGATACCTAAAACACGTCACGTTGAGGAGGCTACTCATGTGGACACCTTTTCAAACCATGTGACTCATCTTAGACCTTTCCAAGATTCAACAGTGGTTCTAACCACTCAATCAGGGCAATCTAGTCCTATTCAGCATTGGACACTGATGAAATCAGCGATGGCCACTACCATAACTAATATTGAGAGTGGCCATAGGCTGGTCGTGCCTGTCTATAGCAACCATGATTTTATCTATACCTATTGATAGTGGTCGAGCCTTTAACAAACTAGTGCTACCCGAGCCGAGCAAAATTGTTACAAGCAACCGTTTCTTGAGCGGTTGCACCTGCAAGCTTCTAGAAGCATCGCTCCAACTGCCCTAGCCTAACCAATTCTTGATCTTGGCTTGTTGGAGAAGCTAAGATGTAGATTTTGGGAGAATACTTAAGGCCCCAAAAATAAGAGAGAATCCTAGAGAAAATGATCATCGTACTATAACGAAGTGTTGTCGAACCGCCTAACAGAGAGAAATATTTCACAAGCATCCAGGTGCTATCGAATTTGTGTCACAAGCTTACCATTCATAGCCATGGATTGCATTGGAGTTTAAAGAGTCACTTCTACCATTGTTCAACTATCAATTCACCACCAATTTTGAGCCAATTCCCATCATAATTCGTTCCTCAAAAATGCACCAAGAATGTCAATAGATTTGGAAAGTAAATTGGATGCCCCCCCACATCGAGCATAGAGAACAGAGCCTCTATTCAGTGGATACTATTTTTAATAGCAGCTCGTAGGCACCATCGTCGACACCAATAGTGGCTAACAGAGCCTGCCAACCTGATCATTAGTGGCCACGAGGTGATATCTTATTTCTTTATCATTTCTAGCTTTATCAGTTTTAGCTGCTTTTCATTGGTTTTCTGACATAGATTAGCCTCATTACACTTAGTATTTATGCTTTCATTCTAGTATTTCATGCATTTTCACATGTCTTTATGTATTTGTTTTCTTTATTACACCTATCAAGAAACTAGCCTCATCTCAAGAGGCTTTCAGTGTTATTAATATTTATTTAGATTTTGTGTGCAGGTGACAGGTATTTTGCAGGAGCTAAGCATCATCAAGACCACCTTTCTTGATGTCATCAAGAGGAGGTTGCAAAGGAAACCCTCCTATAATCATATTAGAGGAATTTCATAAGAGTCTACTTGGAAGACATCTATTCTTGAGATTTATTGTAATTTTGTATCAATTTGGTATCCCTAAGAGGGATGTATTGTAACCTAATGTACAATGTCTTTTGAATATTAATGAGAATGACCCATTGCTTTCTTCAAAAAAAATTTCTCATGGTTACATAGATTTATTTTATCAAATTGATTTTTTTATTACAATTCTATAGATGTTTAGAGTTTTTTAGCAATTCACAAATCCATTTCCTCTATTGAAATTTTTATTTCTTGAAGAAAATCAAGATGTGGATGGTTTGTATGAATCATTCTTCTAATTTAATTTTGTTTTAAAAGACTCTATTTGAGTCCTCTAATATTCCAAGTGATGATCTTCATTAATACCAAGGCTAAAAAATTGGTAAGGGCAGTAATCTTACCTTCCTCTACAAGCTTTTTACCTTCTTTTACCATATGATGTTGATTGGTCTTGTGACCTACCTTTTGGTTGGAATCCATCTTTATTTTTTTTTCCCTATTTCTTGACTTAACCCAATTGAATCTGAGGTGGCTTCTAACCTCAAATATTGCGTGTATAAAGCCAAAGTGTTACTAGAAGGTTCAACATAGTCTATCTTGGGACCTGTATTATCTGAAGTCTCAATATTTAAAATATTGTTTTCTTGTGTATATTTCCTCATTTTTTTCTTGTTGAAAACCTTTAATTTGTTGGTTTATCATGGGTTTTCCCTACATCTTTAAATTGTGTTTCTAAGATTTTTATCTCCATTATTTCCTCTTATTCACTTGGGACATCATTTGTGGAAATAATTTCAAACATAGATCCTTCATAATTGGTTTTTTCTAAGTGTTCTTCTTCTTAGGCATTTGGAAACCTGCTAAGTTTGTATCCTCTTTTTTTTTATCTAGAATTTTATTTGGGCATACACTAGCCAAATGTCCATATTCATGGTAAATTTGGAAACAAAAAGGAATGTTCTCATAGTCCACCACTTGCTCCCAAGTGTCCTCCCCAAATTGTAATGATATCTTTTCACGTAGGGGTTTATCAAAATCCATTAAAACACAAATCCAAGCATAAATAATAAGTTCAAATGTTTAGTACAATCAACAATGGTCATTAAAGTTCCCAAAGAGTTTCCAATTGAAGAAAAAATAGTTGAATTTCAGAATTCAATTGGGAGGCCAAAGAGTTTAACCCAAAATAGACTTGTAGAAGGCATCTCTTCTTCGAATTTAAATTTAGTATGCCAAGGCTTCATGAAAATCCCTGCCCTTCCAAAGAACCAGGGACCCCCTTGAAATATTTTCTCTTTATCTTCATTATTAGAAAATAAAATAAGAAAATAACCATTTGGATAAATAGATATTTATAACTCACATTTTTTATTTTCCAATTTTTTGTAGCCCAAAATTTGAAAGCATATAGGCTTAAACAAAAACCCAACAAACGACAAATTAGTCCTCTTTTTTCTGTATATTCTATGCCAATTTGAATGACGCCCATATCTACCTTAACAATCGAAGTTCCATCAACTGCCCTAAGACATACCGACTCAGTTTTCATAGGATCAATATTAGGTATTCTTAGAGGTTTACGAGAAACCCTAAGATTAATGTTAGCATTAGGTTGAGGCTATCCACCACGGAGGGCATCCCTAAAATTTATTTTTAGGGATGAGTCTTTGAAATCCTTGCCCTTGAAATGGGTTTACATAGTGGATTTATTTTGGGGGTGCTCCTTAGCACCGGATTCACTTGAGATCTGAACCATTTTTTGATCAGCTACTTGAAACTTATTTTGAGATCTCTTTAATCCATGCCTTAGATGCCGAGAAAAGACATGATTTTCACTTTTATTTTGTGCAAAAAATTGGAAGTCATTGTTAATAAAGTTCACCGTATGATCTATTGAAATACATATTTCTAACCCATCTTGGATCCCCCACAACATATCCCACTAAAATCTTGACCATAAACCACAAAAATATTGGTCACTAGGGCCCAAAGGCCTCAAAAAATTGTTGAGCAAGGTGCAACGACAGTATTGTCATTGTTGTCAACACACTCAAATGGACAAGTTGATGTAGTGGACAGTTTTTCAGAGGTTGTTCAAAGTATGTATAGTGATTTTCAATGCTTATGAGGATGTTTTTGATATTCGGGTGAAGTTGTTATAGGTTGTTCGTGCAAATTTACAAAAGTTGAAAAAATCGTTAGAAAGTTGTTAAAAATTTGCAAAAGTCATCACAGGCGCAGTTGGACAGGATGGATCAGTTTGGAACATGTCAGCATGTCAGGAAACAGTCTAGAATAGCATTGGAGGTGTCAGCACAGTGTTTGGATTGATCAGTGATGTTTTCGATATCTTGGCGGATGATTTGGCATGTGGTTGTACAGGCCAAAAAAGGGCATTTTTGTCAGAAGCACTGCGAGCAAACTAAGAAGAATTTGATAGTGAAATTAAAACTGGAGGTGATCGTTATCTTCAAGAACATATTTTCCAAATTTCCACAAAAATGGATGAACAAGGTGAATGTTACAAGCGTTGCAAGACTGTCACAAAAATGCTCTTTTTTGAAAAAGTGTGTCAGCAGCAGTTTTCATGGAGGTAGTACAGGTGAACCGTAAGGAGTTATATAGCAATATTCTGACTGGATGTAGTTAGAATTGCAGAGATTCTACGTTTCAAATTTTATAGAAAATAGAGTTACGCGGTGAGAGTTATGATTGTTTTAAAAATGGTACATGTCACTTTTATGTCAATTTGTTCCACTTGTGCAAAATCCTTTAGTTGGTCGTTTCGACCTTGCAGAGCCGCCAGAGTTTCAGTTTCAATGTTGTTACACATTCAAGGCATCAAATAGAGCATCTTTCCTTTTTGGTTTGAGGTGTCACGTGGCTCCGAAGTAAGATAACGAGTAAGGTGTCAATTCTTTGCATGTGACGTGTTTGACGAAATGCCTTCTCAAAATAAAAAAGAAGTTATATTGTTTTAATAAGCTTCATTAAAGAAAATATTTTTAAAATTGAAAAGTGAAAAAGAATGCAAGTGTGTGCTTTTTAAGTGACAAAGGATTTTATTGAAAAGTGGGGACTTTATTTTGTGAAGAGAGAAGTGTGTGTGGAGAAAAATAAAGAGTGAAAATCCATGATTTTTGGAGAGTGGTGAAAAATGTCACTTAAGTATTTTGGGAATAACTTTCTCATATGATATCCATTTTGGCTGAAATTTTGAGAGGAGTTTTTAGAAGAAGTGTTGCACAATACCCAGAAAGCGTTTAGCAATTGGTAGAACAAGATAAGAGAAAAATCAGTTTTTTTTTGTGAGAAGAGAAGATTCAAATTTTGAGTAATGCAGAGAGAGGGATGTTATACTGGGTGAAATAAAAAGTTTTAGATTTTGAGCTTACAGACCATAGAGGGTTTTGGTTTTAGTGAAGACATTCATATATGTCATTTTATTATCAATATTAAAATCAAGTGGGTGCTTGGTAGAGGGGTTGGTGCAGATAAATCAGGGGTTGGTGCTCCTTCTAGTGGGTGCTGGTAAATTGATTGTAAAGTTGGTGCTTTACAAAGGCTAGATTTGGATGGGAGTCCAAACAGTCATTTTTTGGGATGTAACCAAATCGGTGAACCTTGGTACATCTTGTGTTGTGTTATGTTCTCTTGTTATACTTGCTTTATTTGGTTTTATGTTTTCATTGTTTTGGCTGAGTGTTGAAGATTTAAGTTTTAAAGAGCTACACGAATTCACCCCCCCTCTTAGTGTCATTGTGATACTAACAAAAACAACCTCTAGAACCGCTTGCACTCAACACAGATGAAATCCTCACACAGTTGCTCTCAAAAAGGAAGGTTTTTTCAACTCACAATATTGTTTTTTAAACTCAACACTAATATTATTTTTTATCTAGTCTCCACATCCATTTTTGTTAATAGCATTAATGATAATCTGTGAGTCCCCCTCAATTGAAAATATTTCCATCCTTTTTCTACTACAATTTTAATCCCTATAAGAAGTGTCGTAGCCTTTGCATATTTGATAGTTAAAGATCCATATGATCCTGAATAAGTGAGGATAATTTTGCCTTCACTATTTTTAAAAACACCACCTCCACCAGATTTTCCTAGATTTCCTTTAGAAGCACCATCAAAATTAATTTTGATAAACCCAATTTCTAGATATTTTCATTTTACCATAGATTGAAGTAGATCCTTTATTTGAATCTCATTATTGCATATGATTCTTCCATGCATGTTCAAATCATGTAGCCAAGTTATTAGCACCTCTTTTTTTTTTCAATTGAGACTTCCCATGATTAGCATCATATTTGTAGACATTTTATAAGAGAGGCAATATTATGGTTCCAAACTTGGGCATGATTTTGCGATTTACTTATAAAACTTTTGTTACTCCTTTCAAGTTATAAATTCTAACATATATTGGCAAGGCCAATCCTCCAAAGAATACATAATGCTTTAGCTTTAAAATAATTAATCCAACATTTTATCAACTCTTTCAATGTTGATGGAGCTACCCAATATAAATTCATATTGTTAATAGAAAAAACAAATGGTGTGAGCAAATAAACAATGAAGAAGTAAATGGTTTGTTGTTTCTAAATCCTTCTCATAGAAGGCACATCTAAAGGGTCCATAATATCCTCTTCTTTATAGACTCACTCTTGTAAGAATCTTACTTTGAACTGCTAACCAAAGGAATGTTGAGGCCTTAGGGAGAGCCTCTAATGACCAAACATTCTTCCAAGGAAAATATTTGGAAGAAGGAAATTTTAATTGTTCTAAATCCTCATATCCTAACTTGATTGAGTATTCACCATCCTTTGATAAATTCCAAACCAAATCATCCTTTCATGTAAAAATCAGCAAATAAAACTTATGAAACATCTTTTGAAGTTCATCTACAATTTGTTTGAGTTTCTCTCCTTCAACCAAGTTACTAATAGAAATCCATGATCTAAAGTTTTTGCTCATAATAATATAGTATTTCATCTTTGGACCTTTACATGCTAGGTATGCTTGAGCCAATGGTTTCCATTTTGAGTTAGAGATAAGAGGATAAGGCTTCAACCAACCGTCGATCAAAATTTGCATAACTCCCCTCATTGATTGACCATCTAATATATTTATTTATCAATTGCAAGCTCTTTGATATGAAGTTCCATGTTGACGATCCTTTGGGTAGAGTTCTTTTCTTAAATAATTTCATTGCATTAAGATAACGTATATATTTTTTGATCCAAGAATGATATTCGAAGATAACAGATTCTCTATTGTGCAAAACCAAAAGTAGAAAAGAAAAATATTGCAAGATAACAACAAATTGTAATAATTTATGAATAGAAAATTACACAAATGGTAATCTTTAAGAGAAGGTATCTTTCAAAAGAAAATAGTCTATGGGAAAAGATTTCACATAAGGTTGTCCATGAGAAGAGACATTTGCTAGACAAAAACAAATATGTGATAAGAGGTTGTTTTCCACTACAACTTTGTAAGACTTCCATGCAACCATGTCATTGTCTCCAACTTCAATGCCACTACCTTATTAAATTAATTGCATGACCATTATACTTTCAAGATAACAGTTATGACCATTATGATGAGTCAACTTTTGAGATAATGGTTATGACCATTATAAGAGTTCAACTTTCGATATTATGGTTATGATCATTATAATGGTCCAACCTTCAAGATAACAATTATGACTGTTATGATGGTCAAAATTTTGAGATAACAGTTATGAATATTATGATGATTCAACTATCAAGATAACAACTATGGCCATTATGATGGTTCTTCGTAATACACACTTTGTGGTCTACATCCATTATTCAATCTACACTCCACGGTCTGTACGTGGTCCAAGTCAATTTATTGAATTCTACACTCTATGGTATGAAATACATGGTCTATACCTGTTTTATAATCTGCATCGCACTTCATGGTCTGCACCCATTATGTAATCTACACTCTATGGTTCATACATGGTCCATTTATTAGAGTCCACACTTTATGGTCCACACCCATTCCACTATTCGTACTTCATGGTATGTATGTTAGATTTTTAACTCTATGGTTGGCACCATTGGAGTTTGAGTCTAAGTCCTACCATTAGAGTCCATAATATATCCATCAGAGATCCACAACCCATCTGTCAGAGAGCTACAGGTCGTTCATCGAAGATCCATAATCTGTTTATTGAAGAACCATAGTCCATTTGTCAAAATCAGGTAATCCACCTAGATCATTTTTGAAGTAATATTTTTACCCAATTCTTTCCTTGATCAAATCTCCACTCAAGCTTTACTCCTAATTCCAAATTCATAAGTCTACAATTTTGCAAGCTTGCTCCTCCAATATTATTTCCTTTGCAAACCCTATCCCACTTACAAAGAGGAAACCTAAATTTTCCCTCACAACCTTTCCATAGAAAGTCTCTTTGAATTTTATTAATTTTTTATGTTATACCTATTGGTAATATTGAAAGTGACATTATATAAATAGGGATGGATTGCATTGTAGTCTTTGTGAGTTCTAGCCTTTTGCCACGGTTAAAAACTTACCTTTCCAACCTGCCAAGAAAGCTTTCAATCTATCCAAAAAATAGATCCAAATATCATTTTATTTCCTTTATTAGACAAAGGAATACCCAGGTAGGTTGATGGAAAATTTTCAATTTTAAACCCTAAAATATTCATAATAATTTGTTATAATCTAGGGTAGTATTAATGAAAAAATCTTAGATTTTGTAGTATTTACCAACTGTCCAATAGCCTTCTCATAGCATGATAATAATGTTTAAACTCCATGGACTCACTAACTAAGGGATGACTCAAAATCAAAGTATCATTAACAAATTGGAGATGAGATACATAGGGACCATTTTTTGCAACTTGAATACCCTTGATTTTTTCTTCCATTTTTGCCTTTGAAAAGGCTCTCCCTAATGCTTCTGCTAGAATAATGAATAGATAAGGAGAAAGTAGATCACCTTGATGAAGTCCATAATATGACTTGTAGTAACCAATAGGAGAACCATTGACCAAAATAAAAAACTTTATAGTGTCCCAAAGGTCATTTGAATTGACAAATGAAGCAAAATATTGCATTGATTTAGACCATCCTAGAATACCACCCTTCTTTTCCAAAGGAGATAGAACAATATTAAAATCACCTCCAAGAGTCCATAGATCATAATAAATCATCATTGTATTTGACTAAAATAAGCTAAGGTCCTTCCAACATCTTTCATGAGGAGTAACTATAGTTGGAGCATATAGATTTATAACCCCAACTTTGATATTTTTCTCTTTCCTACAAAATAATCCAATAACCCAATTACTTTTTGCTTCTAATAATTGCCCATCCCATTTGCATTTGTACCATATTATTGCAATACCGCTTAAAGATCCTCTAGAAGAAACAATCACTCATATTCCAAATCTTCTTAAAAGCATCCTTATATTCCTCACTACTTAATTTTATTTCTTGTATTAAAATAAACTTAGGACTATGACAACCTATTAATTCCTTAATAACTTTTTTTAGGGGTTTTATTCATACCCCTAATATTCCATAATATCATTTTCATCATCAACACTTTTTATTTTTATTAGTGGGCTTAGCCCCACTTCTTGTTAACACCTGTGATATTTTTATTTGGCTTCCCAAATCAAATATCCTTTTGAGTTTCTTTTTCTCCTTGTTCATGCTTTGATGTCCTTCCTCTCCTTCTTCCATTCCCTCCAACATTCTCATATTCATCAATCTCTTCTATTTGTTCTATTTTTCATATTGTTCTTCTAAATATTTATGTTGCCCTAAAGAGTCAAAAGTGCAAGGAATATCCTCATTAGCATTTTCTTCTTTATGTTGCCTTAAAAACTCTAAACTACATATATGATCCTCCATAATCATTACTTTCTTATGTTGGCTTGAAAACCCTAAATTTTCTTAGATATCCTCCATAATATTTGCTTTACTATACTACTCTTGAAACCCTAAATTACAACAAATACACTTTGTACTACTTTCATTTTTATTGTAAGGAGAAGATTTTATGCTACTTGAGGATAATAAAGGTGATTTACCTAGATTAAGCTTGACCTCCTTCACCTCATTTGCTTTAAAATTTGCCTCCTCATCTTCCTTTGCTTTAAAATTTGCCTTCCCCTCTTCCTTCACACCTTTAGCTCCTTTTATATTTAAACTTGCGCATTGTACTTCCTCATCCCTTATATCATTTTTTCTTCTAATGGTTGATTCGAGTGAAATGTAATGGCCTTTACCATATGATGATGTAGAGGGATTTTTCTAGCCACTTTCTTAGGAATGGAAAATCCTTGATTTGACGTAGCTTATCCTATGATATGATCTCCTTGTTTCAAATTGAAGCTACCTTCATGCCCAAAAATTTTTATTTCTTCCTCCATCATTTTCACTTTGCAATCTCTTGAAATGTGTCAAGTTTCATGATATTTACGATATTGGAATGCAATATTTTCATAATCCACTAGTTGATCGCATTTATTGATTCAAATTTAATCCTAATCAATTGCGGTAAAAGTTTTAAAATTTCTATTCCAACATATATTCAAGTGTGTACAACATGCCTTCTCTCCTTAGTAGTTGGTCCCTATTGGATGAATTCACCTAAAGTATTACCAATATTCTTTAAAACGTATTGATGAGTTGATAAGGGAGTCCAAAAATCCTAATCCATATCGAAAGCCTTTTAATAGTTTTTGTGTCCATAGAAAAATTCTCACTCCAAGGTCTTAAATATAATGCATCTTTATCCCTAAACCATGAGCCTCCATCCATTATTTTATCCTTTATTTCTAAACTGGAGAAAATAGTGAAGAAAAATCCTTTTGGAATAAAAGTCATGGAGAAATTTAAATTCAATCCCCACTTCCACTTGATCCAATTTTGAATCTCATAAAAACTTGGCTAGAATCTATGAAACTTACATATTAACCCTATGGTTTTAAGAACCATTATATCATACTCAATCATCTCATCCTTGATAATCACTTTTGGTGTAGAATCTACCATTGGATAAGGTTTGGCATAGATTCACTCTTCCTCTTATTGCTAGCTAAGGCTTCCATACTTTTTAACTTGGCCATTCATACTTTCAATAAGGACTTTCACAAATAACTTTCTTTTTTATGTTACCTAGATTTTCTTCAAATAAATCCTTTAAATTCTCTTAAGATCTAGAACAAGAAGTGACACTTGTTTCTTAATCACACTTTGCTTTCTACTTCCTACTTCCCTACTCACACTTCCTTTCGCACTCAACTTACACTTGCTCCCAGCTTGCACTAGCTCTTGACTACTTTTCATTTTTCTATACATGCTATATAAGTTGAGTTTGTGGTCCTTAATATTTTTTTATATTTTATATTTTTATTTATTTATTAATTTATTTTTTGAAGTAATATAACTTTAATAGGTGGCATAACTAGGGACCACACTCTCCGAAGGCATAACATGGTTTCATTTCCAATATTTCCAATGATTCAAATTGAGACAACTTGGATAACAATTTGATGACATACCACTAAGGTATCCTGTTATCCAATGACATACCACTAAAGTGTCTTAATACCTAAGGTATCCTGGTATCCAACAACATACCACTAAGGTGTCCCAATAGGAATGTGGTTCTTAATATATATTTTTAATACACAGAGAAATCAATAACACCTTTGCTTGATACGAGGTACACCTCAAATTGAACATTTTTATACATAGAGGATTTGATAACACCTTTGCTTGACACGAGGTACACCTCATATTGAACTTGAATGCCATTACTATAAACCTTAGCCTATTAGATAAGATGAAGTTAACGGAACACCAAAAAAATCGTAACGGGATATTCAACCGACAAACACTTAACCGCTACCAATCGACATATACTCTTCTAGGTATACTATGATTAGGATAATCAACCACTACCAATCGACCTATGCTCTTCTAGGTATACTATGCTACCAATTGACCTATACTCTTCTAGGTATACTATGATTCGGATAATCAACCGACAAACACTTAACCGCCACCAACCGACCTATACTCTTCTAGGTATACTATGATTCAGATAGTCAACCGACAAACACTTAACCACCACCAGCCGACCTATACTCTTCTAGAGACAAACTCTTAACCGCCACCAGCCGACCTATACTCTTCTAGGGACAAACACTTAACCGCCACCAGCCGACCTATACTCTTCTAAGTATACTATGGTTCAAACGTAGATCTCATTGAAGAAAAACTAAAAAAAAAAAAACTTACGCAATATGCCGTTTTTGGAAGAATCAGCAAACCAATGGTCCTTAATATTGAATCTTTAAGTGGTTTGCTGGTTCAACTATGCGTTTCCAATGTTCTCTCACATGATTTCTATAATATTAAAGCGTGTCTTTTAGAATGCAGTCGTCAGACATGTCACTGTAACAC
This sequence comes from Wollemia nobilis, assembly GCA_028583015.1. Lineage (NCBI taxonomy): Eukaryota > Viridiplantae > Streptophyta > Pinopsida > Araucariales > Araucariaceae > Wollemia > Wollemia nobilis. The sequence goes on along the minus strand of JAQPPZ010016690.1, from coordinate 9,323,534 downwards.
TTGGCACTTGAATAATACTCTAAACTTCTTTGAATATTCGATGACACAATGCGAATTTTGAGTTTTATATTATATTAAAATATTTTCCATTTGCTTGTGCACCAAGAAACCATATGTAAATGAGCATATATTTGCTCTATATTATACAATTCCGAAGTTTAGATTTAATAATTCAGATTTCTTAGCGATTAAGTTTAATGATAACATCTAGCAATAACACAAGTTTAATAATATAGCATGTGTACTGTAACAAATAATACATCTGTTGAACAGGCAATTCCTAGATGCTTGTGTGTCATTTTCAATTTGTCTAAAATAATTGAGTGTCTTTCTACTATACTAAATTAAATGTGCTTAGAACTATCAAGATAGCCTATATATATTTCATGTTGCTTTATTATATTCATTGAACGTGTTATAACATACGTGTGTCTGCTTCGAAACCCTTGATTCTTAAACATACCTATCATTAATAGTGTTACCAATCAAGGGTGCACTTTGGTATGTCTTCCATTTCACATGCACACTCATTAAAAAAATAAAACTTTTTATCATTATGCACTATGTAATAGATGACATAAGGAGCAAGATGATGCACGCTTCTTTTGTAAATTATTCTAATATTATTAATTATATGAAGTTCATTAAACCATTGCAAACTAACCATGGTTAAACCATTCATTAATTGAGTAAAAAATATCGATATGAAAAACTTAAAAATCTATTTAAATAGTTTTCCCTCCACGTGGAGAATACTTGGGGTATAAAAGTACATACATCTCATAGGGAGCGAAAGAGATAAAAGAACATTCTTAAAGAAAAACGGTAATAATGTAACCAAATAAATTGAACTGAGAAATGGCGAATATTTTTTAATAGATTATTTATTATATTTAAATAATAAAAGTGGCATTTGAAAAAAAAACAATTCCATGCGATACATTAAAGGTTTCATTAATTCTAGTCAAAATGACCATAATACGAACATCATCGATTCCATGGTTCTTCTTCTTGTGAGAGAAGATTAGAAGATTATTACCCCACATATCACATAGAGAAGAGAAGGTATAATGTCCGTGCCCTTTTTGAGGTCAATTATTGTTGTATAAATAATATCTTTATGGCATAGTAAGACATTATTCATTGGTAATATTTAACAACATATCAGATCTCGACGTTTCCGTCCATCCCGATGGATGAAAATGAGAGAAATTCCATTCACCTTCGTAAAACAGGAAATAAACGACAATTTCATCTATTCCAATGAAAAATACGAAATATTGAAATCCCAAAAGAATCCATGGACTCAATAATGCTCCCCATCTCCCCATCCCAATGGGCTAGAAAGAGATGTGTCCTCAATGAGACATAATTAATGCTGGGGCAAAGGATAAAATATTATTTGTTAAATATTATAAGTTTATTAAATAATATTAATTTAATTTATTATATTTTTAATTAATTTTTTTAAAATTTATGTGTATTAAATTTTTATAATATTATTATTTAATTTTAATATAATATAAAAAAATATAATCCGTTAAAAAAAATTACGTGGTTATTTTAATATTTAAAACCACCACTTGAAAATGTTAATCATATATATAGTCGTTTTAAGGTAATCATATAAAGTTAAGGAACTGATGGTAAATGAATAATTGTGCCCGTTGATATATGTTGAATGGCTTACAACTGTCCAAAGATGGTGATGGTGGTACACGCATTGTTGGTTTTGTGGTTTTAGACGGATTGCTCCAACTCATCATGAAAGTGGAGCCATCTTAAACGAAACATGAGAAACCAGTACTTTGCTTTAAATAAGAAGAAGCTCAAATATTGTGATGTCATTTCAGCCTTGGATGAGCTTAAATAAGCTCAACTAGTTTCATTTTCATGCGCATAACATATTATTTAAGATCAAACTTTAAGCTAATGCTCGTGTTTTCCTTGTCCCCCATGTTTTCTAAATCGCAGAGTATTTTTTACTTTAAATGGTTTTTAGATAATATACTTGCATTTGTTTTCCTTGTCCCCCATGTTTTCTAAATCGCAAAGTATTTTTAACTTTAAATGGTTTTTAGATAATATATAAGATATTAGTCTAATTAATTAGATTTTTTAAATTTGATTTTGAAATTTTAACCAATTTATTATAATACCACTTTATAATAATAATATAATACAAATAAAAATAAAAATAATTTAAATCTCAATTTAAAAAAAATTAATAATAATTTTACTATTTAATATTAATAAGGCTGATGACGAAATGAGTTTACCATAAAAGGGTTAAACTAGAGGTTTTCTTAAAAGCCTTCTATGGCTGTAATGTTAAACAGAGTGAGATGCATTAGTGTAAGAAATGAATTTTGACCTAGAAAAGTGGCACATAGAACACATGCACATCGAGGAGTGAAGGTCTAGAAAAGGTTCACTAATGAATGGGTAGGAATCCATACACGTCGGATGCTACGACGAACCATATACCATCCTTTTCATTTGTGTACACACCAACATAATAGTACGTACCAACCCCGGTGATTATGGCGTACGTTTTTCTAGAAATTTATTTTATTTTATTGTTTTTTTATACATAGAAGAATGGGTTTTATTCACTTTTTACTGATATTTTTTATTCCACTTAGTTGTAATTATCATTTTTTACTATTTACTATCAAACATGGTTCCACCTGGTTGTTGTTATCCACTTCTTACTATCAAACATGATTCAAATTTTGGGGCTGTTTTCTATATCCTTTTATTCTACCTCGTTGTTGTTGATCCAATATCTTTTATTCCACCTCATTGTTGTTGACATGAGGTGAGGGGACCATTGGTCGCTCTCCTATTCCACCTCATTGTTATTGACCTGACAGGGGACCACTGGTCACTCCCCTATTCATCGGATCCAAGTCAAACTTCTATCTTTACACACAGATATGCCCTAAAATTCAAACACCAAAACTTACCACTGATCTTAACACTTTCCTAAAAATTATATTTGACTCAATATATTTTGGTCAAAAGTTATGTGCACTAGGTATTTTGTAAGTATACAAAAACCTATGGTTAAGGATATTAAATAATTTTATTTGTACAATTAAAATAATATATTAATATACAATTTTATTTTGTAAAAATACGCAACTTGAGGTTGTGTATTATACCATTATTTCATTTGTACTATTAACACATATTTGGAGCTAGGTATTTATTTTATAATAAGCTATTGCATTCACTTGTACTACTATAATGTAGTAGTAGTACATTATGGCTTAATATGTACATTAGCTTTCCCGTGGTTGAGAGAATACAAATCAATTATAATCTTTTACCGATTGTATAGTCTCGTTTGTACAGCTTGTGTAGATATGCATCTCACAATTATAATCTTCACTGATCGTATAGTCTCGTTTGTACAGCTAATAAAATAGATACGCATCTCACAATAGATAGATATAAATTAACAAATGCAGTAGTAGTTGGTATCGACGGGAGGTTAAGAAAAATCGGAAAATTTGGAGGTTGATCGTTTAAACGGCCTTAATACACGTGATTTATTAGTCATCTACCAGGACACTATGAACACTTTACGGGATAATTAAAGCTCGTGGTCCTACGTGGTGGTCCTACATGTGTGCGTTAACGTGTCAAAGTCGTGTAGCCTCGGTGGTTATTGAAGTTGAGTTCGGTTTTCCCCCGGAAAACGGGTAGATTCGGAACATGTCATCCTTACCTACACGTGTGACGGAATACTTGGAGAATTACGCATCGAGTCCCCCTTTTCCTTTTGTGGTTGCGTGGCTACCTACAAATTACAATCATCATCATATACAAATAAAATTGGAAGAAGGCGTTGTCCATTTCTTGGTAAGGCGGCTTTCTCCTTTTAACAACTAACCAACAATCTCCTTTTAACAACTAACCAACAAATAACCAACAAACAACCGACCCTCAAGACACTCAAGTTCCGGCGCTCCCCCCATTATGTGAACGAACGACTTGACTGACCCACATTTTTTCAAAGGTTTGAACAAAAGGAAATTGGAAGGAAGATAGGTGGTTTCTTTGAAAAAAGGAAATTGGAAGGAAGATAGGTGGTTTAGTATTAGTATGTTTACGCTTGATTGATTTCGTTTGTCTTTCCTCTACATACCTTTGATTTTCTTTTTGACTCGTAAAGGTGGAGAAAATCGAGATATCGAGGAAAGTCACTCGATTTCTTTCCCCCACACACAGGCCCCAATAGACACATGAGAATCTTTGCCAGTGGACTTTTGTTGGTTGAATAGGATAAACGAAAAGAAACTGCGCGGATCCCGGTAGTGGTGCCCTAATGGCAGCCCCCAGGCGCTAAAGCCCCAGCGAAGCGGGGGCTTAAGTAAGCGAGGCGGCGGTGATGTGACAAGCGAGATATATGATTGTCCGGGGAATAGAGAATTGAGGGCGACTAGACACGGAGGGAAGCAACAGCAACAGCGTCAGACGCCGCCTGGGTGAGCTCCGATTGCTCTTTATTCGAGGGTCCAGGCTGGCCGAGGGGGTGGGGGTGCCCCGCTGGCAGGGATCGTAACACATAGGAGTGGCCCAGAAGTGACTTGTCTTTACCAGGAGAGCCTGACGGAAAGCCCCAGGACGGGAAGAAGTCCCAACAGGCACCCGAAACGTGGCCCCGCCGCCAATACCCGGATTGCCCCCGGGGCCCCACCACGACTTGTCGTTTCTCAAATTTTTCCCCACCCCTCGCGCTATAAATCAACATCGCCCGACCGCACCAAATCTCATCCGTCCAATTAAAATCCCAAGCCGAGGAGGAACTCCACGACTGCCTTGCCTTCTGGGTCTCTCGACTTACTTACTGACTGATCTCTGCTCTCAATTTTCCTAGCCTGCTTCTTTGTCCCTTCAATAATAATAATAACAACGACGACGTTGTAACTATTATTATTATTCTTAGTATTCATTAGCCTTCTATATCAACTTACGAAGGCCCATCGGCTTCCCTGACCCGCTGAATCGCTCGGGCGACAAGCCAGGTCGAAGATTGGTTGTTGAGGAGTAGAATTTGACCATTTGTTAGCGAGAGCCAGCTCTCGCTCTCGCTTGACTCGGCTGCCTCCGGCCTACGAACAAGGGAACGAAATTTCCAACGTCGTAAATTAGCGGGCATGCGTAATTCCACGACGTAGGCCATGCCATGCGCATTCGTATGGCGGAAATTACCTGGTAAGAGAGGACGGGCAGCTAAGCTGATTGGAACGGGCACCAAAAGTCAGAGTCTTGTGCATTTGTGTTTGATTTTGTGTCCCCCCGCCTTCCCGAGATATTTGTATTTTTTTTTTTTTGGGTTTTATCGGTTTCGAAATCCCTGTCGTATAACGCGTTCCAGGGTGTGTTTTTGCGGTTTTCATATGTTTGTTGTGTAAGGCATGATTATAATAAGCAACCTCTGTTGTGTGGGGTTTTCCCAGTCTGCCTGCCTTGAATTTAATATTACGAGGTGAGATGTCCAGCCTAAGAAAAGATTGACCTGCGGACTTTGTCATCGAATTGTAACGCCAGGCTTGACCCTGCTGCCGTTTTTCCCTGGGTTGTCCGTTTTTGTTCTGCCGTTGTAATATGGGCGTGGTGGGACTAGTTTATAATCTCTATGTTGTTTGTTGCCCACATGACCCCTCCACAAGCGGTTTTGCGGGAGTGGTATTAGAAAAAATAAAAATAAAAATGCGTGGGAGGGAGCGCGTAAATGACATTTGTGTCATTTCCGCGTTTTATTAAATGCGAGGAGTAAATTTTGTTGTGGCGTTGAAAGTTGTTGCGGGAGGAACGTTTTCCTTGCAATTGCATTCTTCTAAAAATAGGACCCAGCTTAAGGCTGAATAATGTATAAAAAGGGGCTTGGGGTCGAGCATTCCTCTCCTCCCTTCTCTCATTTCGTTCGTGCGTTTGTTCGTTCGTTCGTTATTGCTTGCCTCGCGCATTGCATTGTGGGTAGTGTTCATTCTGCTTCTTTCTTCTTCTTCTCTGTTGTTTGTGTGGTGTTGGCGCCAACGGGTCCGCCGCCTACCGCCCAGCTTCTGATGCTCTTGGGCCTGCAATTTTCTCAAGGTGCAGTGCAGTTAATTTCTCTTCGGGTTCAGTCTTGTATTTTTTTTCTTGATTTCAATAAATTCCTTCTTCTTTGGATTCTTATTGGTATGAATTCGCTGAGAAGGTTGACAGTTTTTATGATTGAGTGGAGGCCCTCTGCCTTTGCCCTTGTATGATGTCATGTAATGGAGGCTTGCTTGCTTGGTTGCCCATTGTAAATCAAGACTCGCTTAAATTGATTGGCTTCTTATACTGCTTGGCTCTGTATCCTGTTTTTTATTTTTATTTTTGAATAAGTGAACGTCAATGAACATTGATTTGTATGATGTTAAGGTTAGGAATAACTAGATCTCTAAAGTTGAATCTCGAGGCTGTCATATAAATTCATTGCATGCAGATCTGGCAGGTTGTTTTTGTAGGCGTCCTAATCCATTAAAGGTTTTGCAGGGCTGTGTAAGCCAGAGGGCAGTAGTCAGAGTCCATGTATGTTACATAGGACCATTAAATCTTGACCAAATTCCCAGTCTACAGATGTGGAGTATGGGTATTAATTCTTATCTGAGGAGGAATGGGTGGACTGTTGGTATTAATTGTTGTTTGATAAGGAATGAGTAGGCTATTGGTATTAATTTTTATTTGAGAAGGAATGAGAGGATTGGAATCTGCCAATCTGAGTGGGTGGGTTTATTTGTGATATCTCTGCCCCTTGCAGGTCAATTATTTGCATATGCCATTGATAAAGTCTTGTCGATTTGCAGTATTGTTAAGCTATAGGAGACGTCAGGGTCAGCTCTTAGAAGGTTGGGCATGGTATGAGGAGAGATGCTCTTTGAGCGTTAAATCTCCACCATGTCCAAATCTCGTCGGGAAATTTGGAAGACTATAAATCATTGTTTTCATCGTTTTGTAGGGCTTATGTGCTATGTCGTCCTCAGAAAATATTCTATGAGTGAACCGTCTGATGCAGGGGCCTTTGATAGCTCATGTGGAAACAATCAGGAATTTGACTATTGATGAGCCCATTTGGGTCCAATCAGGAATTTAAGGCGAATTTTCCTATATGTTATTTTTTTGGGAATAGATTTTAGCCGAATTTCTGTGTGCCTTGGGGTCTAAGTTGGATATTCAAGGCCTTTTGCACACAATAAGGGGTCTGTTTTCTCCATTATTATACAAGCTAGAAGAGTTTCTGACATTATTTTGAACATCGCTGGTGGATATCAGATTTGGGACTTTGATTTGTTGATTGGCTGTATGTTGAGTGCATCCCTATTGTTGTTTGAGACTTGAGTTAATTACATTATCATAGATTATATCGTTGAAATTACGATTCTTGTCCATTAATTTTGACATTGTTGTTTTAAGTTGTTTTTCCCCTTTTGATTCTGAAATTTACCTTGACCTTTACATCGTTTTATTTCTGTGTTTCTGTTTCTATAGGAGTCAGCCTGCAGTAAAGCTATAGCTCACAATATTAGTCCCTGAGGTTCAGTTGCTTCCTATTTTGTGGCAGACTCTTAGAAATGTGCAGGTATAAGCGTAGTAGGTTTTCATTTTTGTATATGCGGTTGTCGTTAGGTTCCTTGTCTAAGTTTCTTCGGGGCTTCTTTTGAGGTTGATTGTTTTCCTGGCCACTGGCATCTATTTCAATGTCTTGCATGCATTGATCCTGGCGCTTATATTTGGCACACATAAATACTGCATGCCTAAATCTGATAAACTTTATAGTTGTTAGTTTTCCATGCATAGAATGTTCTCTGATGTGTTTTGCATATTACTACAGGAGTCCAAAACTTGATGGGTTGCATTGATAACAGCAAAATTAAGAAGACTTTGAAGAAGTGGTTTTTCATAGACAAGAGAGTTGGGTGAGGAACTGGGCTTTTTAGGTGCTCATGTGTTTCTGATATCCAGAATAAGTGCTCAGATTGCAAGGAATTACTAGGGACATTTTAACGGTGCCTTTGATTAAGCCCATTTCATTATCATTTTTCAGTGGTATGGCATTTGGAACAGAGTGCAATCCTGTTTTTCCTGATCGCTCCATTGCAATCGCTGGTTCTGCTTGCCTTCCATACACCCCGTTTGGGAAGGATGTTGATTCTGGTCCACATCAAAATGGTGTTTTCCCTCTAAAGCCAGCATCATCTAATAAGGATGGAACTATAGATTTTAGCACATGCCAAAATGGTTATTTAAATTTAAAGGCAGCCTCATCAAACAAGGATGGAGCTATTGGTTTTGGATCCTGTCAAAATGGATTTTTCAGTGTAAGGGTAGCCTCCTCTAACAAGGATGGAGCTATTGATTTTGGCCCAAATCAAAATGGTTTTCTCAGTCCAAAGCCAAGGTCAAATCAAAATAGTTTTCTATATCCAAAGCCAATCTTCTCTAACATGGATGGCTCTGTTGATTTTGGTCTATCTCAAAATGGCTGTTTTAGTTTAAAGGCAACCTTGTGTAATGAGGATGGACCTAATCGTTTCAGCCAACGACCAAATGGTTTTCTCAGTCCAAAGGCGGCATCATCTAACAAAGATGAAATGGGCCAAAAGTGTCTTCTCGATTCAAAGCCAGCTTCGTTTAACGAGGATGGAGCTAGTGATTTTGGCCCACATCAAAATGGGTTTTGCAGTTCAAAGCTAGCCTCATCTGACAAGGATGGAGCTACTGATTTTGGTCCATGTCAAAATGGTTTTCTCAGTCCAAATCCAGCATCACCCAACAAGGTTGAAGATGCCGGTAGCACTCCGGTAAGTTCATTGTTCCAGGAAGATTTGTGACTATTTTGCTAATTTTCCTGCTACTTAAGTGATTCACTCTTTGTTCTTCCATTTATGCTTATATAATGCAGGCCAAGGATCTTTCTTCAGCACTCGAAAAATTTGATGAGATGATGACTGCATCAAAGGGGAAACAAATTGTAGTTTTCCTTGATTATGATGGCACTTTGTCACCTATTGTAGATGATCCTAATAAGGCTTACATGTCCAAACAGGTAACATCTTTGTTTAGTTTTGTATTTTGTGCATATGCTTCTTGATGATTAATTACTATATTTTATCCGTCCATTTCTCTCATATCATATTTGTTGTTTTCTCTAGATGCGCTCCGCAGTTAGGAATGTGGCGAAAAATTTTCCAACTGCTATAATTAGTGGAAGGTGCCGGGATAAGGTATAGAACTTCAAATATTTGATGCTTGTTATTTTCTGCCTTGGTCTTGCTTGCTGATTTAGTTAGACATGGAAAGTTGTAAAGTTCTCTTTATTGATCAAAAGAAGATATACAGATAGAAGAATTGTACTTCATGCCTTCCAAACATGATCCTCTTGTATGGTTGGAATATAATTGTCATGATGCCCTGATTTTCTGCTGTTTGTTTAAATGCTCTTCACAGGTATATGAATTCGTACGATTGACAGAGCTATACTATGCTGGTAGCCATGGAATGGACATTATGGGACCTCCCAAAGGTGGTAAAACAAGACGCAACAAGACTACCGGCAAAAAGGTGAGTGCGGAATGAGGAATTGTTTTTTCAGTTATCCGATGCTGCAACTGATGTGAAATAGCGATTTTGTCACTGCTCATTATAAGCTTTTAATTAATTTCATCCTATTAAGAACCTACACTGTATTTTGCCCGGGGGCTTGTGTAGAGGATTTTCTTTAATCATATAGGTGATTGCATAACATAGAAAATAAATAGTGTCGAGCATGTGTCATATAAATTACAAAATATTGTGCTTGTTATTTACAATATGTTTAACATATGCAATTGATTCCATAATATTGGATCTATGGATCCTGTTTATGGGTAACAACAAGATTCCAAGAAAAAATATTTTTATTTCAATGTTGGAATTCCTAATCAGTCTAATTATAAGAAAGATCTCAAGTACACTTTTTAGAGATGATGTGGGACTTTGTTTTTGACATTATATTGTTACATTTTGTTTGATAGATCAATAAAGGTCTTCTCCACCAACCTGCTAGTGAATTCTTACCAACGATGGACGAGGTACAGGGTAATTTTTTTTTTTTGAATTTTGTAAGTTCTCTTTTTGCTTCTTGTGTTATAGTCCCTTTGGATAGGCAAAGTGGAATTATTCATCATGAAATTCTTCTTCAGCCTTTATTATGTTAGTTTCAGCCAGCCAAATTAAGTAAATTGAACTTGTCACACAAAAACATGATCTGTGTTTTTCAAGTTAACATCATTGTGTTGGGGTTGAATTTGTACAAATAATAAAACTTCCAGCAGATTCCTCTGCTACCTCACTAAAACTTTGGTGCCTATAATATAAGAAATAAATGGACTGCATTGAAGAGTTCATTGAGTTGATTTTGTATTTTTCAAGTTAACATCATTGTGGTTGGGGTTGAATTTGTACAAGTAATAAAACTTCCAGCAGATGCATGTGCTACCTACCAAAACTTTGGTGCCTATAATATAAGAAACAAATGGACTGCATTGAAAAGTTCATAGGTCTATTTTCTCCCACATCTGGATGTTGGAATTTCAATGAAAATTTGTTTGTATTGCTTTCACCATATAATATTTAATTGCAATTTTTGGGGATAGTCCAATATTCTTAACTGTATTCCCCCTATTCATTGTTTCCTCTGCAGATTTATGCTTCATTGCTCGAGAAGACAAAGAAAATTGATGGAGCCTTTGTTGAAAATAACAGATTCTGTGTTTCTGTACATTATCGACATGTTCAGCAGGAGGTAGGTTTTAATGTGTTTCTGCATTTTAGAATATGGCAATTGTTGTGCGCAATATGTACTAGTAAATGAAAGGATATGCCTAATGCAGAACTAATATTGCCTTTCAAATTAGATTCATTACTGTGCTTATGCATTGTATATTTGCTTTGAAGCAGAGTTTGGATGAACTTGAAAAGATGATAGACAGTGAAATAGCAAAATATCATGGATTTCGTTTAACTGAAGGAAAGATGGTAAGCCTTTTGAAGCAGAGTAGCGATATCTATGCTTTACTTTGCAATTTTAGAGGGTGAGCTTGATGTGCCTATGTACTTACTGAGAGTTGCTGTTATATAGGTTAAAGAGATTCGCCCACCACTCAAATGGGACAAGGGAAAAGCCCTTGAATTTATACTAGAGTCACTCGGTGAGTTTGCTTTCCAATAGGTATTAACACTGAACATGTGTTTCTTTTGGAATTCTGAATTTTAACATTTACAAGTTTCTTGGGCCATTGAATTAAGTGTCCCAGGCTAGGGACTTCTATTGTCCTTTAGCAATCACTTTAGATATTTTGCTTCTGCCTGTTTTTGCTAAATAAACATACGAGGCATCTTTCTCGTCTAATATTCCGAAATCTTTGCAGGATTAGCAAACTGTAATGATGTACTACCTTTGTATATAGGAGATGATCGTACAGATGAAGATGCTTTTAAGGTAAGATGATTTCAAAGTGGCAATTTGAATTTTATGCCCTGGGATCTCAAGGTTGAAACCAAATGTCTGTTTATGTGATATCCTCCGGACAGCTTCAATTATATGACACTTTTAAGCTGGAATCTGTTTAATTATACATGTTCTATGCTATACAATTATCAGAATTCAGAATACTAAACAGTGTCTTTGATTTGTTAGGTGCTGGAAGACAGAGGTCAAGGTTATGGAATTCTAGTCTCCCAAACCCCCAAAGAAACAAGTGCCAAGTATTTTCTTAAGGAACCATCTGAGGTATACAATATGCTATGTGAAAAAGGACAGCAATTAAACTTTATAATGTTCTGTGAATTTGAAAGTTCTTTGAATAGGTAGTTCCATGTGTGTTCTGTAATTGTCTTGTATATCTTCAGTGGGTAATATTATCATTTGCATCTTTCCAGGTTATGCGTTTTTTGAAATGCCTCGTTGAATGGAAGCAAGGGCACAAACCCAAAGGGGTTCGATCTAAAGTGTAAATGGTCATTCTGGATCTTCGATATACAACCTTCGATCTGAATGGACAGTGTGCATAGAGATCCCCCTAATCAAGGGTGGGTTTAAAGTTATACCAATATCTATGTGTAATACGTCATAATTTTGTATTTCAGATAAAAGTTTCTGATTAATCTTTTTTGGGTTTTTTTTGTAATTGAATGCTTCAATTCCGTCAACCTGGCAAGCTATGGTGAATTATTCACCACTTTGTATTCAGAAATGTTAAATTGTTAAAAAGGGCAAAAAAAAAAAAAAAAAAAAAGCAAAAAATAAGGAAGGAAAGAACATGGCATTCCCATTTTGCTAGTGCAGCGTGGCGATGCCTCATTTTGTCTCGGAAATTATTCAATTTTTTTTTTAAAGGAATTTAACCAAAATTGTTCAAAATTTGTCCACAAAGCCTGTGATTTATTATTGTTATTTTGGCTTCTTGAATATAGAATGCGATATATAATATGTTTACTTGGCAATTGTTAAGCTGGGGACATCTACAAGTGTGATCCTGACTAACGCAAATTACAGTGGAAGATGTTAGCAAACAATTGTTTTGTTGGCAAGTTTATGCTCAATTTGATTTATTGATACAAAATTGATGACATTGTAGGGAGACACACATCCCTACATGGACTACTAAGATATTCTTCTTTAAAATATCTAAGAAAGCAGTTAGAACCTGATGGTTGAACTTAAGTATGTTCAACATTTGTTTATCAACTAATAAAAATAAGCTCTTTGATGTTAACATTTGGTATTCTTAATCAAAGGGTATGAGAGCGAGCTTAAGTGGTGGTTTTAAAACGTTTCCAGGCCTTACCTGTATTGTCATAAGAAAGCAGTTTTAAGGATGTTCCAACATTGGTTAATCAGCCGAGAAAAACAGCTTTTTAATGTAACGTTTGGTATTAATCAAATGGTATGAAAAGTCAAATAGTCGTTTTTAAACGTGGCCAGACTTGTACTGTAATATAACTATTGTTTATTGAAATATTTTAATAACACAGTAAATGATATAATATGAGTGTGATAACATGGGGAATGATATAAATATGAGCATGGTGAATGATATAATATGGATTTAATGGTATGGTGATGATATACTATAGGCGGGATCTTTTTGAATTCCATATAACCAAATTTATTATACATAATAACATGATAATAATATAATAAAAATCAGTCTTTTCAATCCTATTTAACCATATAATCAATTAAGTAAAAAACGTTGGGGACTCTTAAAAGATCGATCATACTAAATTGGGTCGTTGGTTCGGTGAGCTACCATTGACATGTTTGAAGTGGCAGCAAAAATCATCGGTGCCTGTAAAACAGGAGCATGGAAACTAACTTAAAGACATTTATAAACACTAGTTTTATGAAGTTCAGCTATGTGGCATTTGGTTTGTCTTGGTCGTATTGAAGTGGACACTTTTGGTCTATTCTTAACAAGTTAATCAGAAGATACGATGGAAGTCAATTTACATTTTCTATAAATGAATGATTTAACACGGATATATTCCTGCCAATTATAATAAAATTTAGGTAATACTGTAGTTGAAATGGTTTGTTTTTTAAATTGGTTTGTTTTGATGGTATTGAAGTGGAAGTGGACAATTTTGGTCTATTCTTAACAAGTTAATGATAAGATACTAGGGAAGTCAATTTACATTTTAACATCTATAAATGATTGATTTAAGACGGATATATCCTGCCTATGGTTAATAAAATTTAGGTAATATTTTAATCAAAATGTTTTTGTTTTTTAACATATAATATACAAATTCGTAGTTCCAATCTTGCTCTTTGTTGTAGTGTCCGTGTAGCGGACAGTGATATGAATCTTGCTCCTTGAATAAATTTTTTTAACTAATAAATAATAATACAAAGCCAAAATATTTAAACCAAGATTTTCACATTTTCATAAAAATAATTTAACTAACTTGACCGTTGGACCTACTGTAGTTGAAATGTGCTTTGACCAAGTTGGTTTGGGCCTTAACCTATTTTAGTTGAAATGTTAACCAAGAACTCGACAAAACCTTTAATTTATTCATTTATATGGTTTAATAATAAATAATTTGAAAAAAATATATTTGATTTCACAAAAATTATAAAATATAAAAAGGTTTTATATTAATTTATTATTTGACTTATAATTTTTTAAGTAACTAAAACACTTAAATAAAAAAATTATAATTTTTTTTTGAATGAAGAAGCATATATTAAATAAAGCGTCTAATCATACAAAAATGGATGGACTGCCACGTCACACCCCATGCAGAAGCCAAACCGGCTGAAAGAAACAACCAGGAAACATAAAAACCATCAAACTGGCTTAAAAAAAGCTAGGACCGCAATCAAAACATCACATCAACAGCCACCAGTCATTAACTTTTCCAGCCCGACCCAGGATGACTATCAGACTTATCAGTTGCGTGTTGAACAGGCGCCTCAAAAGGAGTGTTCCATCCATCATCATCACCAGCAGTGCCCCAGCTCCAACCAGTATTAGCATCACCATCACTTCCCCTTTGGGAACCAACTTGACGAGAAGAGTCAAGGGGAGTTCCCCAACTCTGAGGATCTCTCAAATTAACCATACTCTGCAACTGGTCTTGTTGAGGATGAGAATCCCAAGCAGAAACCTGCTGAGCAAGGTGGGAACGCAGCAAACCTTGCGTTTGATTTCCAGAAGAAAAATTATAAATTTCATAAGATTGTGGAATAAGAAAGGTATTATCTTAGCCTTTTGTACTTTAGACCTTAACCTATTTTAGTTGAAATGTTAACCACAAATTTGACGAAGTTTTTAACTTATTCATATAGTTTAATAATAAATAATTTGAAAAAAATATATTTGATTTCATAAAAATTATAGAATATGAAAGGTATTGTATTCATTTATTATTTGATTTATACATTTTTTAAGAAGTAATTAAGAAAGGTATTATCTTAGCCTTTTGTCCCTTGTATTATGCAAGGGTTAATGTAAATTAGATTGTAGAGAACAATTTAAATATGTTTGTTGGTTTAGTAGTATTTGAGTTTTTCCTTTCTTTTTTTGGTATAATTTTTTTGTAGACATATTTTCTTTTTTCTTAATTGTTTTTGTGTTGATAATATTAATACAAGACAAATGTTCACTTTACGATAACTTATAGATCCATAGGTTGTGGTCGCCTTAGGTTTTAACTTGAATATTACTATATGGAATGTTGAGTTTGAATGTTTCTTCTTTATTCTTATATTTTTTTGTGTTGAGAATACTACATCAAAGGATTACTCTTCACAATAACTTACACACTCAAGGGTTGTGGGCTTAGATTTAAATTTGAGCATCACTATAATGAATATCCTAATTGATCAATCTATACAACCCTTGTAATAATACTTATAAATGTAAAGTGATGGTTATTTTTTCGTTTCGAATTTTGAGTGGAAAATACTGATCAAACAATTGCAAAGTTAACAAATTGAACACATGAGAGCTTCTTTATTACATAACATAAAATAATTACATGAAAGAACTTTGTTGTTGAAGCAGAAGAGAAATATCACCTCTAGAATTTTTTCTTCTACTTACAGTTGAGGCATAGTAACAATGTTGTATCTAATTGTGCTAATATGGTACCCTCCTTCTTATTAAGTATATTGAACTTTGTAAATTACACCTATCCACTATCACATATGCCCATCTGAAATATCACCTCTAGAATTTTTTCTTCTACTTACATTTGAGGTATAGTAACAATGTTGTATTCAATTGTGCTAAAATGGGTACCCTCTTTCTTATTAAGTATATTGAACTTTGTAAATTTCACCTATCCACTATCACATATGCCCATCTGTGAACTAATTTAGTTACAATGATCTAATAATTGATTATAATATGCAAGATACAAAATGTGGGTATTACTTTAGGTGATTTCAAGTGAAGTCTTACCCATGACCATGTCAAGGTTACATATATACTAATACTTAGTTTAAATATTAAAATTTCTTAAATTGAATATCAAAGGTATTGCAATTTCTGTCAATTTTGATTCTTACAAAAGTGAACAAAAATGTTAATGATAAAAATAATACTGAAACTTTTGAGAGGCCATTATTTAAGAATGTCATCTTCTCTCTTTCAAACCATTTACTCATCTATTAGATGAGTGCTTCTATGCGGAAAAAATGAACTCTTTTTGGTAAGCATTAGATGAGTGCTTCTATGCGAAAAAAATGAACTCTTTTTCGTAAGCATTGTTCTTAAAGACCACGTCTTATCAAACAATAGTATAATTTTTGTTCTTTTCCCAAAGGAGTACTAGAAATATTTCTTTGTCAGTCCCATTTGATAATTTTGTACTAACTTTTCTATAATAAATGTTAAAGAATTATTTTTCCTACTAGACAATTGCATAATGTGAGAAGGTAGGCAAGGAGTCTTAAGGCCTTTCTCACCTCAACAGGGTATATGTTATATGTTATAAAAGCTGAACTATGTTTTGTGGGTATTTTTTTTGCAAACACCTAGTGTTTCATAGGAAAACAAAGTTTTCCACCTATAATTCCTTACCTAAACCTTTAAACCCAATCTGATCTAGGGATGCAAGCAAACAAGACCTATACATATGATATTTTGATTTTTATGATACAATGAAAGTAAAGATTCTTTTTCCTGCCTTTTGGCAAGGGTACAAGAAATAAATACAATCAAACAAGTTAGCCTAAATGCAGCCTACATGCAATATTTATTTCTTACTTAAAATAGAAATGACATGGTATTCTCTTATCGTAATAAAACTATGCTAGGTTCTTTGATTCCACCCTTATAGCAACAAGAACAAAAACCAACATACAATTTTTATTTCTTGTCTAAAATAGAAATAACATGGTACTCTTTTTGTGATTAAACTATGTTAGGTTCTTTGATTACACCCTTATAGAAATAAGAAAAAAAATCATAAACTGTGATAGACAATAACAACAAGCATATTTAACCTACAAAAAATAGAAAACAAAGATTTTGGAATGAGGGTACCGAGATTTGCCATAGAGGTGATTGTGCTACAAGTATATTTAACCTACAAAAACTAGAAAATAAAGATTGTAGAATGAGGGTACCGAGATTTACCATAGAGGTGATTGGTGCTATCTAACTGTAATTATTCTACCTATTGTTGGGATCCAAATTGCCATCAAGCAAAAGCTCGATATTGTGATTGTTATCTTCCAATTCTTTGATTAGGCATGCACCCACTAATCATAGTTTAGACCACAACATTGGATGGATTAAAGATTGCTCTAATCCAACCTCTAGAGTAGGTTGGTATTCCTTGTCAACTAATGAGGTGTTGACTCATTTAAGCTCAATTAAATGTTTAAGAGATAGATATAGAAATGGGTTAGGGTTAAAGAATTATTTTGTACTAACTTTTCTTTAATAAATGTTAAAGAATTATTTTTCCTACTAGACAATTGCATAATGTGAGAAGGTAGGAAAGGAGTCTTAAGGCCTTTCTCACCTCAACAGGGTATATGTTATATGTTATAAAACCTAAACTATGTTTTGTGGGTAATTTTTTTGCAAACACCTAGTGTTTCATAGGAAAACAAAGTTTTCCACCTATGATTCCCTACCTAAACCTTTAAACCCAATCCGATCTAGGGATGCATGCAAACAAGACCTATACATATGGTTATTTGATTTTGATGATACAATGAAAGTAAAGATTCTTTTTCCTTTTTTTTGGCAAGGGTACAAGAAATAAACGCAATCAAACAAGTTAACCTAAATGCAGCCTACATGCAATATTTATTTCTTACCTAAAATAGAAATGACATGGTATTCTCTTGTCGTGATTAAACTATGCTAGGTTCTTTGATTCCACCTTTATAGAAACAAGAACAAAAACCAACATACAAGTTTTATTTCTTGTCTAAAATAGAAATAACATGGTACTCTTTTTGTGATTAAACTATGCTAGGTTCTTTGATTCCACTCTTATAGAAACAAGAAAAAAACCATAAAATATGGTAGACAACAACAACAAGCATATTTAACCTACAAAAAATAGAAAACAAATATTTTGGAATGAGGGTACCGAGATTTGCCATAGAGGTGATTGTGCTACAAGTATATTTAACCTACAAAAACTCAAAAATAAAGATTTTGGAATGAGGGTACCAATATTTGCCACAAAGGTGATTGTGCTATCTAACCATAATTATGCTACCTACTATTGGGATCCAAATTGCCATCAAGCAAAATCTTGATATTGCGATTGTTATCTTCCAATTCTCTGATTAGGCATGCACCCACTAATCATAGTTTAGATCGCAACATTGGATGGATTAAAGATTGATCTAATCCAACCTCTAGAGTAGGTTGGTATTCCTTGTCAACTAATGAGGTGTTGACTCATTTAAGCTCAATTAAATGTTTAAGAGATAGATATAGAAATGGGTTAGGGTTAAAGAATTATTTTGTACTAACTTTTCTTTAATAAAATGTTAAAGAATTATTTTTCCTACTAGAAAATTGCATAATGTGAGAAGGTAGGCAGGGAGTCTTAAGGCCTTTCTCACCTCAACAGGGTATATGTTATATGTTATAAAACCTGAACTATATTTTGTGGGTAATTTTTTTGCAAACCCCTAGTGTTTCATAGGAAAACAAAGTTTTCCACCTATGATTCTCTACCTAAACCTTTAAACCCAATCTGATCTAGGGATGCAAGCAAACAAGACCTATACATATGATATTTTGATTTTTATGATACAATGAAAGTAAAGATTCTGTTTCCTTTTTGGCAAGGGTATAAGAAATAAATGCCATCAAACAAGTTAGCCTAAATGCAGCCTACATGCAATATTTATTTATTACCTAAAATAGAAATGACATGGTATTCTATTATCGTGATTAAACTATGTTGGGTTCTTTGGTTCCACCCTTATAGAAATAAGAACAAAAACCAACATACAATTTTTATTTCTTGTCTAAAATAGAAATAACATGGTACTCTTTTTGTGATTAAATTATGCCAGGTTATTTTATTCCATCCTTATAGAAACAAGAAAAAAACCATAAATTATGGTAGACAACAACAACAAGCATATTTAACCTACAAAAAATAGAAAAAAAATATTTTGGAATGAGGGTACCGAGATTTGCCTTAGAGGTGATTGTGCTACAAGTATATTTAACCTACAAAAACTAGAAAATAAATATTCTGGAATGAGGGTACCGAGATTTGCCACAGAGGTGATTGTGCTATCTAACCATAATTATGCTACCTACTGTTGGGATCCAAATTGCCATCAAGCAAAAGCTTGATATTACAATTAGGCAGGCATCCACTAATCATAGTTCAAATCGCAACATTGGATGGAGTAAAGATTGCTCTAATCCAACCTCTAGAGTAGGTTGGTATTCCTTGTCAACTAATGAGGTGTTGACTCATTTAAGCTCAATTAAATGTTTAAGAGATAGAGATAGAAATGGGTTAGAGTTAAAGAATTATTTTGTACTAACTTTTCTTTAATAAATATTAAAGAATTATTTTTCCTACTAGACAATGGCATAATGTGAGAAGGTAGGCAGGGAGTCTTAAGGTCTTTCTCACCTCAACAGGGTATATGTTATATGTTATAAAACTTGAACTATGTTTTGTGGGTAATTTTTTTACAAACACCTAGTGTTTCATAGGAAAACAAAGTTTTCCACCTATGATTCCCTACCTAAACCTTTAAACCCAATCTGATCTAGGGATGCAAGCAAACAAAACCTATACATATGATATTTTGATTTTGATGATACAATGAAAGTAAAGATTATTTTTTCCTTTTTTTTGGCAAGGGTACAAGAAATAAATGCAATCAAACAAGTTAGCCTAAATGCAGCCTACATGCAATATTTATTTCTTACCTAAAATAGAAATAGCATGGTATTTTATTATCGTGATTAAACTATGCTAGGTTCTTTGATTCCACCATTATAGAAACAAGAACAAAAACCAACATACAATTTTTATTTCTTGTCTAAAATAGAAATAACATGGTACTTTTTTTATGATTAAAAAATGCTAGGTTCTTTGATTCCACCCTTATAGAAACAAGAAAAAAAACCATAAACTGTGGTAGACAACAACAACAAGCATATTTAACCTACAAAAAATAGAAAACAAATATTTTGGAATGAGGGTACCGAGATTTGCCATAGAGGTGATTGTGCTACAAGTATATTTAACCTACAAAAACTAGAAAATAAATATTTTGGAATGAGGGTACCGAGATTTGCCACAGAGGTGATTGTGCTATCTAACCGTAATTATGCTACCTACTGGTTGGGATCCAAATTGCCATCAAGCAAAATCTCGATACTGTGATTGTTATCTTCCAATTCTCTGATTAGGCATGCACCCGCTAATCACAGTTCAGACCACAACATTGGATGGATTAAATATTGCTCTAATCCAACCTCTAGAGTAGGTTGGTATTCCTTGTCAACTAATAAGGTGTTGACTCATTTAAGCTCAGTTAAATGTTTAAGAGATAGGGATAGAAATGAGTTAGGGTTAAGAAATAGTAATCAAACAGTGGATGGATAGAGCTAACAACATAGGCATCTACAAGAAAAACCCATCTTACAAAATAATTTCCAGTGTCCCACACTTGAGATTAACAACATTCAAAACAAGTAATCTTCATCATTATAGATAAAACAGAGATATACTTCAAGAAAGCTATTTCAATATCAAGATACTAATAATCCAAATTAGCATAATAAGATCAGTATCAAGATTTAATAGAAAATAACTTCTTGCAAGCACAGATTCAATTATGAAAATATTTCAATTGCTCTAAGCTAGCAATCCAATATCAACAGAATAGACTAACCATAGCAACAGTAGCAAAAAAGCAATCCACAACTTGAATCTCTCCAAAATTATAGAAGACACCATTCTGAGGCAAACATCCAAGTAATGTTCCTTCTATTGATTTATAAACAAGTATTACATAGTAGGGCAAGCAAACACTCTAGAGCCGACCCTAAAAAATGAGGGTTCGACCTCCTTTTATAGTTTTTACATGCTTGAAAAGAAATTAAAATAAATGGAACATTACAAGGAAAATGAAATGCTAGATCAGCCAGATGTTGAGGTGGTAGCCTCTGATTTACATTTGAGAATAGAAGAAATTATGTGATCTTGCACTCCTTTGTAGCTCAGCTCCTACAACTTTTTGGTTCTTCATGGTGGTTTGGCTCCAAGCTATCTAAACTATGATCTAAGTCATCTCTCATTCTTGTAGATATTATCTACCATAGATCTACAACTAATTGTATTTTCTTGGTTCTTGGCCTCATTGATGCTTCATCTGCTAGCTCTCTTTGCTCAACTAGTTCATGTCATAAAGGCTCTACTTTTATGTGCTCGAGATATCATCAGAATGAACTAACCATTGATCTTCTTATAAATAACCAATATTAAATCTTGAAATTCTTTGATAGCTCCATAGCATGTAGAACATGTCATAGCCCACACCTCTTAATAACTTATCACATCCCTTTGACCACTTTGACTATGGGCTGGAGCACATGAGACTCTAGCATGAAAATATACTTTGAGGTGCATGAGGGGTGGAACATTGCTCTGGTCTGCTCGAATTATCTTTCAATTCATTTAAAACTTGCTTCACTTTGGCAACGTAGAACCAGATCTAAAATATGTTGTAGTTTGCACCTTGAAACTCGTGCATCCAAGTTTGACTATGGTTGATCATAGGGTAGAACATTGCTCTAGCTCATGTGGGATATAACATAAGACTTATGCTATATAAAATCTTGTGCTAGCTTATGACTTCATTATTCACTTTTGCAATGTTTGACCATTTTGACCATGGGCTAGAGCATGTGTGTTGTACCGCTACAAAATACACTTGAACTCTTATGGGATAGAACAAGCTTGAAATAGCCTTTAGCTTGCATGGGCTAGAACAATATGCATTGTGTCATGGTTTAGAAGTAGCCAAGTGCAAACTTTGACTACTTTGACTATGGGTTGGAACCATGTCGGATGTCACATGGACTAGAACATGTTGCAAACCATTGAGATTTTAGACTTAATCAAACATATGTTGTGATCCACGATTCTAAAAATGGTGAAGTGTAAACTTTGACCACTTTGATCATGGGATAGGACATATTGTGCTACGCTACTATAAAATACATTGGATCTCACATGGGATAGAACATCCTTCTTTGCCTTAGAAAATATTTCAAAAATTTTCTAAGGATGTGGCCATTTTGGGCCTACATTCTGGTGCCTCTTGGGGGGTTTTGCTCGCAAATCTTGAGAACTCATAGTCTTATCCATTGGGCATCAGGAGTCAAAAATGATGAATTCTGTAGACTATGCTTCATAGAATAGCTTCTATGTGACTATTACTCTCTAGAACATTTATGAAGATACTCAGAGAGTAATGGTTCACATGGAAACCATGTTAGAAATAATATACTTCAAAACTCTCGCCATGGGCACCACCTTAGTCTGGAAATATGGACTTATATCCCCTTTTATAACCCAACTAGATTGATCAAAATATCCTCATGAATTTTTCATTTTCTGCTATAGGCCTCATGCTTTTATTACTATTTCTCTGACAATATCAGAACCAAAACAAAATACACAATATATACATGAATGCAAAAATGTTAAAGTCTACTTCCACCACAAGGCTACTTATTCTTTTTCATTCTCTTCTTGGTTCTTCTCCTTGAGCTGTTCATCTTGTACCTCTTTGGTATCCTCAACATCCTTCTCTAATTGTTCTTCAGCTTGATCTTCCTCAACTTCTTCTTCTTCTTGAGAAGTCTCATGCTTATCTTTAGGGTTTAGATCTATCCCAAATAGTTGAACCATCATTTTTAGAGTTTGCAAAGCTTGATTCCAAATAGCCTCAGTAGGTTTGGAGGTTTCTTTAAGCTACTTATGGACATATTCCAACTTGGAGGTCTCCTCATAAGTCATAGAGTTACCTTTGTTCACTAGGTCTTCCATTAGATCCTTGAGCCTAGTTAAGTCTTTTATCATTTGAGAGACCTGCTCTTGATCAATCGGATCCTCCCAATTATCTATCTCAGATTCATCTTGAATGATTGAGGCTATACTCTTTTTGATCTCTGCTTCTGACAACAAGGTGTTGCTTTCAATCCATAGTCCCCCAAAACCATATTGTGTCATTTCATTATTGATATCCACAATATCTTGAATTGTGTCTTCAATCTTATCTGATAATAACCAACCCTTCTGGAGCAATATATTCTTCTCAACCACAACTCTAGCAGCTAATCTGGAAATTCTCCATGCCTTATTGGGAATAGGCTTTGTAGCTTCACTAAATCTTCTCTTAGATAGCTTGTATATCTGCTCTACTGGTATCACCATAGGTTGTAGTTCCTCCATGAATTTATCCAAGTCTTCCTTGGTATTTTGCAATAAATGGTTGGCATCATCCATGTAGTCGATTACAAGCTGGATTCCTGAACACTTCTCAAGGATTTCAGACCATAGCTCCTTCCTAACCTTCTTTACTCCTTTTGAGAAGCTTGAAGCTTTGGCCTTCTCAATCTGAAGTTGATGCTTCAAATCTTGTATTTCTTTAGCTTGGTCTTCATTCTTTTTCTTCTGCTCTTCAACTTGTTCCTTAAGCTTAATAGCCTCCTGATACCTATTCTGCCAACTTTTGACTTCATTTCTTATGACCTTTTCCACCTTCTTCTGATTTTTGACTATCTTCTCCAACTTTTCTATATTTTCTTCTAGCTTTCCAACCTGCTCCTTATAGATGTCAATCTTGACATAGAAAGTTTCAAGGTGAGATTTTGCTATGACCAACTCATCCTCCATCGGTAATTTCTCAATATCTTCTGTATACTCTTCTAGATGATAATCTTGTATAATCATATCTTCTTCAGGTTTTCTCACTAGAGGGGTGATGGATCTATTGGTCCTTTGCCTTATCACTGGATCAACAGTCATTATCTTTCTCTTTGTAGCCATCTTCTTTGAAGGCTTAGAAAGTTTCTCAGCCCAAAAATATTGAATCTTCTATGAAACCTCCTTTCCTTTCTGTAAATAAGCTAATGTAGAATGACTTGTAAGGGGAGGGGAAGCTATAAGATAAGGGAGGATAGACTCAAAAGCTGATGAGAATGGGGTAGTGGTGATAATAATTGAATCTATACTGATTATAGGAGTTGCAATTGGGGAAGGCATAGGGATGGAAGTTGAAATCATGGAATGGGTTGGAAGGGATGAAATATTTTTCCCTTCTAATGTTACTGAAGGTAATAAATTTGAGGGCAAAGATGAAATGTTAGGGGATGATGTGATTGGGATTTTAGATGAATGTGGAGGAGGTGGATTGGTTTGACCCTCTATGGTAGCTGATGAATTAGGTGGTGAGTCATGAGGGGGAGAGGGTACCTTTTGTTCCAAATTTTCTTGAGAATGGGAAGGGGATTCCTTTGGGGAAGGAGAAGGAGAAGAAGGGATAGAAATAATACCTTCACCTATAGAAGTAGGATGCTCAAGAATCTCCTCTACACTTTGGTGTTGTGCTTATTGTACTGATAGCTCTACAACTATAATAGGGACTTGTTCAACACTCTGCCCCTGATCCATTTTTAGCTTCTTGCAGACCTCTTTCTGGGCTTCCTCTACTAAATATTTTACCTTTCTCTTGAAAATTTTAAACATTGTAGGCTTATCACTCTCTGTATCCTCCTCAGATTGTTCTTTCTACAATGCAACTTCAATGATCGAAGTTGGCTTAGTTGTAGTTGTAGTGGTGAAACTCATAGGAGTGAACACAAAACTATCATCTTTCTTTTTCCAATTTATCTCAGTCATAGGAGGTTCTCCACCTAGGGCTAGGTATTTAGGCCTATTTTCTATCTGGATGATTTTTGTATTTATTACCTTATCACTAGAATAATGCATTTTGCTCATAATCTGGGCCCCTACAAAATATTTCTTTAATTTCTCCTGTGAAGGTTCGAATGCTTTTGGGGCTTCTTCAATTGTTAATGGAGCATTGGTCTCCACTTCCTAAATTTCTTCCTAGGAAGGTGGGGAAAGAGAGTCTGATGTTGCTTGAACTTTCTCCTTTTCCTTTGTTTCAGCCCTCATGTAACTTAATACCAAATTCTTGGCATCTTTGGCCTTCCAGGTCTTAATATGTTTTTCATATAGCTCATAAAAATCATTGTCAGCCTATCGGCCCACTCTAGCCTTGTCTGTACCTATTTCCACTCTCATCTTCCACCAATCTACAATTTTACCTTCATCCCATCCTTTTTTCCTCTCAACTTCCTTAATTTTAGACTCCTTCAGATAGTGGTCTTTGTTCTTTGCAGGGTCAAAATCAACTATCTATTCATAAAAGTCTCTCCATGGGGTAGTTGTTCCATTTTAGTGACATTCCACTCCAACGGAGCATTTTATTTATTATTCCTACCCTCTTCAAAATGAGGCCTTGAAGTCTTTTCAAACTTGAGAGCTTTTTCTTTGTTTAGGGCAATATTCCTCTTCGAGAACTTGTCATCAGGGTCATATCTCCATATTTGTGGGATGTACAATAGACCTAATCTCTCCAAATATTGGGTAATTTGTTCACCTTGACCCTTTCTGGTTATTGTTATATCATCTACATTATGAGAGTAAGTCAACAAACTTTTCCTCCCTTTACTAGAGCTAAAATTTACGTTGATAAAGTCTGCTTGCCTTAAGTACTCTAGGGCCAATAGCCTACTAGTTACAAAATGAGGTAGTAGAAAAGGTTTACTAGTAAAACCATAGAGTCTGATGATAGTGCCCTCTATAAGGATATACCAGTCTCCTTCTTCGATGTCTTCTACTCATAACAATTCTTTAGCCAAATATGGCAACCTAGGGTATTTCCCATACATGATTTTCAAGGTTGGCCCTAGAAATTCCAAGTTGAACTTGTAGTAGGATTTTGTGCTCCTCAGATGGGTGGTCCAATAATAAATAGGGATAGGATCTCCTTTATCATTCTTATCCTTTACTAGAATCTAGGGCATCATGTGCCTTATAATAGCATAAAACATCCATATCAAATTTGAATAATGTTGAAAGGAAGGGTTCTCTGAATCTTTCTTCATCCTAACTAATTGCTCATGCATTCATTTAGAGAGAAATGTTGGCCAATAAAAATAAATTGGCTTGATGCCCTCTTCTTCTACTTTGGGTCTATACATCTTCTCATTTAAAATACAATACACAATAGCTATTTTCTAGTCTCTCACATATCGATCAGAATCTAAACCTTCTAAGTAGGCTAACATGGAGAAAATATCAGGGTTGGCAAATTGTTCAATAGCAATTAGGGTTTTGGGCAGTGTTTTCTTGGACTTAATAGTTTTGAATTGATTGTAAACCCACTTCCTAAAAGGCTCTCCTTCATGAGCACATCTTTGCAAGGAATAATATCCAGTTTGCTCTGCTATATCAAAGGATTTAGGTCTTATAGGTAGTTCTACACCTAGAGCAAACAAATCATGGCAGGCCTTGGCTGTGATACTAAATAGGGTTTTCCCATTAGCCATTTTTACTACTTTTTCCCTAGGATCATAAAACTTGACAATTGTTGCTATTAATTCAGGATAAGGGAGCACTGAATCATAGATGTAAAAATATAAAAAGGAGTGAACAATGCAATTACCTTGGACTATTCATAAATTAATGATCTTTTCTAAGCTTAGTTCTCCTTATAAAGGTTAGTCTGGTGTTGTCCACTACTTCTGCTTTATCAATATAGCTTTCTAATTCAACATTTATTGATTGTACAACTTCTTGAGCTATTTTGGAGGCCATTTTCTATAAAAATTCACTAGGTATTCGCTCTCTTATGTTCTTGCAAATTATGCCTTACTGCTTTGCTATGCTCTCCTTGATAGGTGAATGTTACTTGTAAAATGAATGGCAATTGATATTTGAGCTTTAAATCCTCCTGCATGCATGCCTTCCACCATTAATGTAGATATTGGACAACTACCCATTGCACACTTCTCAAATCAAAATATGGGTGACTTGGTGGTGGGAGATATCATGTTGTTCATTGATTGGTCATGACCTAGAACATGTTTTCAATTCATGGTGCTTTTCTATCCCTTTGTATTTTAAGAGTGGTGTGGAGCATATGTTGTAGCCTATGACCACCTTTAGCTTATTGAGCATGGCATGGAGCATATGTTGTATCCTGCTGCCACCCTTAGCTTTTTTACAATCTTGCCTTAGTCAATCACTTATTGTAAACCATAAACTATCTTGTATATTTTTTTATTTTTGTACAAAAATTTTAGAATAAAAAATAATAATATAATACAAATATACATATGTTACAAGAAAATATTTACTCTTAATCAAAGTAGAGTTTGATATGGAATCCATTAATCGGGATCGGCTGAATGTTTCCCTCTAAGTCTTCAAGCTGGAAGGAGTTGCTCTCTTTAACCTCAGCTACTTTGAAAGGGCCATCCTAGAAAGAGTCAAACTTTTGATGATGTCTTGGCTTAGCTCTCTCCACATTCCACTTCAAAATAGAGTCCCCTACTTTGAATTTTTTGAATCTGGATTTCTTATCAAACCATCCCTTAATATCAGATGAATGCTTCTAGAAATCCTCATATGCTTGAGTCCTCTTCTCTTCTAACTGAAGTAGATGTGTCAATCTAGTTTCAATTGGACCTTGATCAGACTCTTCTTCTAAGTCTACCAGCTTGAGAGTCAATATTTCTAGGTGAATAGGTAGGACTACTTCTTTGCCATACACCAAAGCATAGGGAGAGGTTTTGATAGACTTCTTGATGGTGATCCTATCTGCCCATAGAGCCTACTCTAACAATAGGTGCCAAATCCTTTTGTTATCCTCTAATGATCTCTTCAGAATTCTTAGCAGATTCTTATTAGTTGACTCTGCTAATCCATTCCCTTGAGGATAGTAATTGGAAGAATTCTTTATAGTGATACCATACTTGCTAGAAAACTCAATGTATTTAGCTCCTATGAAGGTTGGACCATTATCACTTACTATAGCTTTGAGGATACCAAATATTGCAATCAAGCTCTCCATGAAGTCAATTACCACTTCTTGATCTGATTTATTTGTGGGGATGGCTTCTACCCATCTGGTAAGGTAATTTATGGTAGTCAAAATGTATTTATGTCCTATTGAGGAATTTGGGTTAATTGTCCCAATGAAATCCAACCCCCATTGTTGAAATGACTCTTCTACTTGGATGGGCTTGAGGGGGAATGATGCATTTCTGGTTCTTCCCACATACCTCTGACATTCATCATAGGCTCTTGTTACTTTGAAGGTGTCAACAAAAATAGTAGGCCAATAATAGCCTACTCTAATGATTTTTAAAGTTATGACCCTTCCTAAGAAATGTCCTCCAGATAATCCTCCATGGAATTCTTTAATGACCTTTTGCTTCTAATCATCTTTCAAGCATCTTAGGAGGACTCCATCAAGATTTCTCCTATATAGTCCTTCTAGTAATAAGATATACTTTAAGGCTTGAAGCCTATATCTCCTCCTTTGTGATGGGTTAAGATCCTAAGGACAAATCCCTATCTGGAAATATCTGGTCATCTGATCAACCTAGTCTGAATCTCCTGATTGAGGCTCTTCGATCTGGTCTTCTATTGATGATTGACAAGCTAACATTTGTTCTATAACCATATTTTCTATTAACCCTTGGCATAATGCTCTACCTCTAACCAACTTGGTAGGATGAATTTCCATATCATACTCTTGGATCTTGGTAATCCAACCTACTCTTTTGTCTCCCAACTCACCTTGTAAAATGAAACTTCTTACATCTGGGTGAACTACATACACCAGGGTTTTACTTTGAGCCAAGTATTACCTAAATTTCTTCAATGACTTCATCACTACAAAGACTTGTCTTTCGATGAAGTTGTATTTGATCTGGTACTCATGGAGAGTTTGGCTCTAAAAAAATATGGGATGTTCTTCCCCATCATCATTCTTCTGAGTAAGCATAGATGCATAGCTCTCTTCAGCTCCATAAGCATATAGAATGAAATTCTTGCTAAAATCAGGATTCACCAGAATTGGAGTAGTGGCAATGGATTGTTTAATGATCTCAAAAGCCTATTTTCTTACTTCAGTCCACTTGAAATCTACATTTTTCTTTAGCAACTCTGAGATAGGTTTCACCTTTTGAGTAAAATCTGAGATGAACTTCTTGATAAAATTGATCTTCCTAAAGAAGGATTGCAAATATTTCTTGTTCATGGGCAAGGGAAGGGTAAGAATTGATTTAAATCTATCTAGGTCAATAGAAATCCCTTATTTAGAGACCACATGGCCCAATAACTTCCCTTCATGAACTACAAAGAATGACTTCTTTGGGTTAAGAGAGATACCAAATTCTTTGTATTTCTCAAATACTTGCTTCAAATGTGTCAGGTGATCTTGTTTCTCATGAGAGAACACAGTCATATCATCCAAGTAGATCAGAATGAATTTATTAATAAGCTCTCCAAAGGCATAATCCATAGCTCTCTAGAATGTAGCCCCTACATTGGATAGACCAAAAGGCATCCTCTGATAAGCAAAAGTACCCCATTTGGTAGTAAATGTTATCTTGAATTGATCCTCATATTTCACCCAGATCTAGTTATAACCAAAGAAGTCATCTAATAGTGAGAACCTCTCTACTCCTACAATAATCTATAGAATCTGGTCAATCTGAGGGAGAGGGTAGTGATCCTTCAATGATGCCTGGTTGAGATTCCTAAAATCTACACATAGGCGGATGTCTCCATTCTTCTTCCTCATAGGAACCAAGTTAGCTACCCATGTGGAGTGCTTAATTGGATATATAATTTTAGCCTTTAGTAGTTTGAGTAGCTCTTCTCTCATTATGGATTCAATCCTAGGATTCATAGGCCTTTGCTTCTGTCTGAAAGGCTTTGCATCTGGTTCTAGCTCAATTGTATGTTGGATCACCCTTTTGTCATATACCTTAAGATCTTCATATGACCAGGCCACAATGTCTTGGTATTTTAGGCACAGGGCTTTAATCTCCTCTACCTCTTCTGGAGAATAATGGATACCAACTTTGAGCTTCTTTTCCTTCTCAATCTCGATCTCCTTATAGATTTTTTTATTGATCTCCATAGCTTTGATTTTCTTCCTATCTTCATTATCAAAGAGGCTTTCAAGTGTGACCAACCCTCTTGGGATATGATTGTTTTTTAGTTGGATAACATCTTGTTGGTCAATCTCATCTAGAACTTCCTCTTGAATAGTGGATAAACAAGCCTCTCTTACTAAGAAGTCGATGATTTATTCATCACTCTCAAAGACCTACCAGAAGATCTACCTATCTAGGACTGCAGGCCTAAAAACCATTTTGATTCTTTTGTCTTTAGCAACTCCTATATCTACAGAAGGGTTAAAATTAGATCCCCTAACTACCAAAGAGTCAGCCAACATGTTCTACCTTCTAGGAACAAAATGGATGTTGAGGGCATCAAAGGATTCCATCAAATCCCACACCCTATTTCTGTATACCTTCAGGTAATGGTGCTTACTGCTGCATCTCTCTCTTACCTAATTTACTATTAGCTCAGAGTCACCATATATATTCAGTATCTTGATACCCATGCTCTCATCTTGCATCAGCCCTAAGCATAAAGCTTCATACTCTACAACATTATTGGTGCAGGACCATGTCAATCTGTATGCAAAACTCTTTACACCTTCTGATGGAGACTACAAAACTACACCAGCACCAGCCCCATTTTTGCATCTTGCACCATCAAAGTGCATGGTCCAAGTCTCTATTTCTCTCAAATACTGATTGGATATAGCAGGGATATTTTTCTCTACTTCTAAGGAGATGTTGTATGTGCCCATTCCTATTCCAAACTAGCTATAATCCTCTCTGAATGGCAACTCATCTTCAACCTCTAGTTCTTCAAAACTTTCTACTATTTCAAAATCATCTAGAGGTGTGAGGTTACACATGTCTTCTTCAATATTCTCAATGTGATAAGACATAGGCTTCTCGGGTGTGATCCTTATCCTCTTTCCCTTGAAGGGAATCACCATACTAGAGTAATCCAAGTACATACATCCTCCCAATTTGGTAGTGAACTCTCTAGAAAGGCATAGACCAAAATAGGGCTCTAGGTCTACCACCACAATCTCTTGCACAATGGTCACCTCTAGGGCTCTATGCAATCTCATTAGTACATATTTTATTACTCCAACTATCTTTACTGGTGTCCCATCCAACTATAAAACTCTAGGATAGGATCTGGTATACTCCATACCCATATCCTCATAGACTACCTTGGGCATAACCATGGTGGAGGCCCCTAAATCAATCATACAGTTGTGAACTATCCAACCCTCCATCCACAAAGAAATGTAGAATGGGGGGTTTATTATTTAAAGTAGTAGGAGACATCTTATATTTTCTAGAAGACACATTGAGGATGGTAGTAGCCTACTTTTCTTGAGGATTCTTACTCAAAGAAGCTTTTAGTAGATCTATTTGACTAGGGATAAAGAGGGTATCATAGAGGCTAGCCTTGGAGGGAATTCTTTTCATCTCTTCTACAATGTTATATTCTAATTTTGTTGAAGTGGGATTCTCAGACTTTCTCTCTGGCTCACCATACTTCCTCTTGTATTATTGTGTGGCTTCAATCCTTTACCTCTTAGTTATAGAGGGGAATCAAAGCTTTTCTTGTGCTTCACTTTTGGATCTCATCCTCTCTTTATCATTTTCTTTGTCAAACCTCCTAGGGAAACTAACCTCCTTTTCTTGGCCTTTAGGAACCATGTCCCTCTTTTCAGTGGCTTGAGGAATAGGAAATTGGTCATTATTTTGTAGAGGAGGATCTTTCTTCTTCTGAGAAGGGACTTGAAATTGCCCCATATTCTATGGATCAACCTGCAATGTCTTCTTTCTAGATCTTGTCATGACAGCAATAGGTCCCTCTTCATCAGGATCTTGCCCAACCATGATCTGGTCTAGTTGCTAGAGCATATTGACTCTACCTTTCTGATTTCTCTCTACCTTTTCCATGGCTTGCTGCACATGATGTTGATACATAACACATGACTCTGAGTCATGTGGATCATTACACACAAGGCACCATACATTCACAAGGCTAGTTTCAGAGGAATATTTTGGATCTTCTTGAATTGCATTAACTCTGATTCCAGCACTATTGTTGGTACCAGGATTCTGATCTCTATTGACATAGGGAGATATTCTTTTTTGTGACCTCTCTATCTCTCTCTTCTCCATTGAATTCATCTTGTTATTGAGAGTTTTTAAAGTGTTTTGAATATCAAGAAGCATAAAATATTCTTGAGGTGCTTGAGATGGAAGAGGAGGGAAAGAAACTAAAGTAGATGATGATTTGGGGAGGGGAATTGGAGTCATATTAGGAGTTGGTGATGATAGAGGAGGGGGGTCCATGTAAGAAGATGTATTTTCTTGACCTTGGATATTAGGAATTTTAGAGTAGTAAGGCATCACAGTCTTTGGGGGTAACCTCCCTACATTGATAAGAATATTCTCAGCTTGGACGACTACATTATAAACCTAGGGAAAGGTATATATCCCTGACTATTGAGTTTGTAAACCCAATTCTGATCCAAGGGCTCTGATATAGTACATAAAAGCAAGGGTTGTAGCTAGCTTGGCTTCAGGTGGAATCCTCTTCTAGGTTCTACTAAATCTCAGATTAAAGTCTAAAACTAATTCTTGCTGATGTTTTTGCATGGATGTAAACTGATTTAGAAGAGAGAAGGGATCAGTAGACTCATTGAACTCTTCTACAAAGGGCTCTACTAATTCAGCCCATGAAGTAATGCTATTGTCCTCTAAGGTCCTGAACTAGTGTAAGATCTTCCCTCTAAAGGATAGGGCTAGGATTCTGACAATGACATCTTCATTCTTTATATTATGAATTACTACTAGATTTAGAATATCTTGGCAATGCTCGTAAGTGGTTTTTCCTGATCCATCATAGGTAGGGATGGCTTTGGATACAACTTGGGGAATATCATGCATATGAGCAAGCCTCAAGGGACCAATTGTATTCCAACTAGGATACTTCTACAAGGGTAGATTTGGGGCCACATTGGCATTATTGGCTGCATTGTTAGCCATATTTCTAGTCATTGCTCTTGCTGGAGGTGGTCTTAGAGGCACCTCAGGTTGAATTTTTGGAGGAGTTTCATCTGATTGGAAATATGGGTTCAAATTTCTTAAGATAGTAGATCCTCTCAAAGGGAGCTCATAATAGATAAAAGACTTTAGGTTATTCTTCGCATATGACCTAGTATTCATGAAAACTATGAGCTATCAAAAAGGCTTTTTTGGATTCTTGCATTCAGGGAGTCACTAGGTGAATTTATTGATCACCACTTGATGAGGTCAAGATAATTCACCAAATCTTGATTCCTCTAGGAAAAGGTAAAAAATTAAAAAAGGGTGGGTTGACTAATGTTCTTGTTAATAGGTCCCATCGAGCATGCCAAAAATTATTGGGATCCAAATTGCCATCAAGAAAAATCTTGATACTATGATTGTTATCTTCCAATTCTCTGATTAGGCATGCACCCGCTAATCATAGTTTAGACCACAACATTGGATGGATTAAATATTGCTCTAATCCAACCTCTAGAGTAGGTTGGTATTCCTTGTCAACTAATAAGGTGTTGACTCATTTAAGCTCAGTTAAATGTTTAAGATATAGGGATAGAAATGAGTTAGGGTTAAGAAATAGTAATCAAATAATGGCCGAATAGAGCTAACAACATAGGCATCTACAAGAAAAACCCATCTTACAAAACAATTTCTAGTGTCCCACACTTGAGATTAACAACATTCAAAATAAGTAATCTTCAATATTACAGATAGAATAGATATATACTTCAAGAAAGCTATTTCAATATCAAGATACTAATAATCCAAATTAGCAAAATAAGATCAATATCAAGATTTAATAGAAAATAACTTCTTGCAAGCATAGATTCAATTATGAAAATATTTCAATTGCTCTAAGCTAGCAATCCAATATCAGTAGAATAGACTAACCATAGCAGCAATAGTAGAAAAGCAATCCATAACTTGAATCTCTCCAAAATTATAGAAGACACCAGTTTGAGGCAAACATCCAAGTAATGTTCCTTCTATTGATTTACAGAAAAGTATTACATAATAGGGTAAGCAAACACTCTAGAGCTGACCCTAAAAAATGAGGGTTTGACCTCCTTTTATAGTTTTTACATGCTTGAAAAGAAATTGAAAGAAATGGAACATTACAAGGAAAATGAAATGCTAGATCAGCTAGATGTTGAGGTGGTAACCTCTAATTTGCATTTGAGAATAGAAGAAATTGCATGATCTTGCACTCCTTTGTAACTTGACTCCTACAACTTGTTGGTTCTTCATGGTGGTTTGGCTCCAAGCTATCTAAACTATGATCTAGACCATCTTTCATTCTTGTAGATATTATCTATCATAGATCTAATTGACTATATTTTCTTGGTTCTTGGCCTCATTGATGCTTCATCTGCTAGCTCTCTTTGCTCAACTAGTTCATGTCGCAAAGGCTCTACTTTTATGTGTTTGAGATATCATCAGAATGATCCAATCATTGATCTACTCACAAATGACCAAGATTAAATCTTGAAATTCTTTGATAGCTTCATAATATGGAACATGTCATAGCCTGCTCCTCTTAATAACTTATCACATCCTTTGACCACTTTGACCATGGGCTGGAGCACATGAGACTCAAGCATGAAAATACACTTCGAGGTGCATGGGATGGAACATTGCTCTAGCCCACTCGACTTATCTTTCAATTTGCTTAAAAATTGCTTTACATCCATGACGTAGAACCATGATCTACAATGTGTTGTAGTCCACACCTTGAAACTCGTGCCTCCAAGTTTGACTATGGCTGACCATGGGGTAGAACATTTCTCTGGCCCACATGGGATATAACATAAGACTTATGCTATATAAAATCTTGCACTGGCCCACGACTTCATTATTCACTTTTGCAATGTTTGACCATTTTGACCATGGGCTAGAGCATGTGTGTTGTGCCGCTACAAAATACACTTGAACTCCCATGGGGTAGAACAAGCTTGAAATAGCCTTTAGCTTGCGTAGGCTAGAACAATATGCACTGTGCCACTGATTCAGAAGTAGCCAAGTGCAAACTTTGACTGCTTTGACTATAGGTTGGAACCATGTTGGATGTCATGCGGACTAGAACATGTTGCAAACCACTGGGCTTTTAGACTTAATCAAACATATGTTGTGACCCACGATTCTAAAAGTGGTGAAGTGCAAACTTTGACCACTTTGACCGTAGGATAGGACATCTTGCACTGTGCCACTGTAAAATACACTGGATCTCACGTGGGCTAGAACATCCTTCTTTGCCTTAGAAAATATTTCAAAAATTTTCTAAGGATGTGGCCATTTTGGGCCTACACCTACAAAGACTATAGTTGTGCTACCTAAAAATGTTCTACTTGACTATAATTTTTCTACCTACAAAGACTATAATTGTTCTACCTAAAAATGTGTAACCATACCTGCAAATGTGTTGCCAACACAAATTCTTTTAAGCAGTGCAAAAGCAGTGCAAATATTGAGCACAAATGCTTTTAAGCAACATAAATGTTGAACTTGCAAGAAGAGAAACAAAAGTAAAAATTAGTGTAGAGAGGTCATCTAACCTGAGAGTGAACAAATGTTGAACCTAAAAAAAGATATAAACAAAAATAAATATTAGTGTAGAGAGGTTTGTATGACCTAAGAGGGGACAAAGGGCTCCATTGATCAACTGGTCAAATCCTTGTTTTCTTCCAAAAAATGCTAAAAATTGAAAGAAACCTATGATAAATGCATAAGTGATGTTTACACTACCTACCTATAGTCAAATAGTGCAAATATTATGGTACCTAGGAATAGGTATATGGGGATACAATATTATATTGTACAAGGGTATTATGGATAGTTGGCATAGGCCACACATAACCCAAGGTTGATTATATTATTATATGATAATAATAATTTGGGGTGAGGGTTTAGTAGTCGATTGCCTAAAGTAGAATTAGAAAATGGATATATAAAAAAGGGATATTGTCATTGTAATCATCATTATTCATATGAAGTATTACTTTTAATCATCTTTACCCTTGAAGTGTCTTATGAGACTTTGTCCTCTCTAGGTGGCACTATGTTAAGAACATTCTAATTAAAAAAAGCACATCCATATAAATATTGCAATAAAACAATAATTCATGAAGAATAAAATATTGCAATACAAAATGGAAATGCAAAAATCTATATTAATCTCACAAAAGCACAATACAAAATCATTGGCCTCTTCAAGGGGCATCCTCCAATACTTTGATTCAATATGCAAAAATATATATATTTTTTTATCCCCCTTGCCATTTAAATATATATTTCATGAAACCCTAACCTAATTCTCAAGAGTCAGTATACATGCAAAGTGTCACCTGAGCTAAAATATTCTACCAAACAAGTAATTATATTGTTTATAACAGTTACATGAAATGAACCCACTTATCTAGGTGCCTCAAATGCCACATACCATTACAAAATATCATTATAATTGGGTCCCCATGTTGGAAAGGAGTCATTACATAATAATGTTAGGATGGGATACTAACACACCCTTCCCCTTCAAAAAAAATTCTAGTCAAAGCTAGAGATGAATAGAGACATAAACAACATAAATTTCCTTGAATTAAAGCTAGGTTTGAGTTGTAATAGAGACAAAAACAACTGTTGTAGCTTCGAGAGAAACTCCTAGGTGGCATCTTCAAGTTATAATATGGACCATTGAACAAGAACCTCAATGATGATATGGTTGCAAAGGGTGCATGATATTTGATCCAAATTTTTTTTAGGCTCGAGCATGATAGAAACTTCATCTAGTTTTGGTAAAGTGGATTAAACATGTACCTTATTTCCCACAACCTTCTTGAGAGAAGAGAAATGAAAGACTAGATGGATCTTGGACATGACTGGAAAGGAAAATTTATAGGTTGTTGCATCGATCTATTGTAATACCTGGTAAGGTTCATAGTATTTGGCAACTAGTTTTTTGTATCTATGGATTTAGAGTGATAATTTTTTGTAGGATTATAGGCAAAGAAAAATCATATCTCCCACTTTAAAGTTATGCTTAGAACGATATTGATCAACTTGCTGATGCATATGGTTATGGGCTAGTTCAAGATTCATATTAAGCTATTGGAGGATGGTGGTATGCTAGTTGAGAGTGGTGTCAACAATGTGAACCTTGGATATCATTTAAATATATGAATAGGATGTTGGTGGAAGAAGACCATAGATGGATTCAAAGGGTGTAACATTGTCATGGTGTGATATGAAGTATTATACCACCACTTAACCAAAGGAATCCATTCAACCCATTGTGCAGGATGTTCAGATACAAGCAATGAAGATACGTTTCCAAACACTTGTTATCAATTTAAGTTTAGGGAGATGATAGGCTGGACTCATTTTGAGTTGAGTTCCCTACAAATTAAATAGTTCTTACCAAAAATGACTAGTAAAGTAGGGTCCCTATCTAACACAATGGATTTGGGTATTCCATGAAGGCGAAAGACAGAGTCTAAAAATATTTGGGTAACTATGGAGGATATGTAGGGATGGGGTAAGGAATATAAATGAGCATACTTTGTGAGACAATCCACTACCACCAGAATAATTGATTTTTCTCTTGATTTGGTCAATCCTTCAATAAAATACATAGAAATATCAACTCATTTTTATTCTAGAATTGGTAAGGGTTGAAGGGTTCTAGGGGAACACACCATTTCTCCTTTCATTATTTGGCACCTACATAGTTGGCCATAAAAATTTTAATATCCCTTTTCATTCCATTACAAAAGAAATTATGCTTAGTCCTTCCATATGTTTTTAGAAACATAGAATGTCTCACTATTGGTGAGGCATGCATTTCCTACAAAATGATATCTGGCATTTGGGATTTTTGTGGAATAAATATTCGGTCATGATATCTCAAGTCTTGACCATACCAAGTGTATCTAGGGCATGAGTTGGGCTTTGCTTGAAGTTTATTGATCAAAGTTTGCAAGCTAGAATCCTTGGCTGTTTCTTCTCTGAGATTATTAATCCATTGTGGGAGTGGAGAAGATATAATATTTAGCATAATTTTATCTTCAAACTATCGAGATAGTGCATCAACCACTATATTCTCCTTTTATTTTTTATTTGTGATTTTATAATCATAGCCCTCAATTTGAAGATCAACTTTTGTTGTTCAAGTGTGGCTACCCTCTATTATAAGAAATACTTGAGACTTTAATAGTTGATTTTGATTGAAAAATTACACCCAATGAGATACAACCTTTAATGATTAATATCATGTAAAATGGCTAACATATCATTTTCATAAGAATATTTGCCCAATTTTTTGCCTAAAAGGGATCTAATAGTGAAGGCCAATGGTCATTCTTCTTGCACAAAATTACCCCAATTCCATTGCTGATGGAGAGCCAAACTTGCTCAAACCAATTCTCATTCAAAAACTTGGAAAATATTACATCACAAACCCTAATTTTGTGGCTATATAGCCAAAAAACCCTAAAATTGAAAATGAGTCGGATGGGGCAAAAAATTGGGGTACGCATCCCTCTTACAATAGACAAGCCAAAAATAAAGTTTCAAGTCCTAACTCTAAATACATTAGGAGATATTAACCTCCAAACAACTCAAAAAGCATAAAAAACTAGGTCAGTAATTTTAAAACCTAATTTCGGGGCACTAGATGATGGAATTTGGCCCCGAAATTTGGATTTTTTTTGCAAATAGGACTCTAGGGAGTCGTATTTTTTTAGAACTCTCCCAAATAGCTCCTTGTCAAATTTCACGTCAATCGGAGCTACGGTTGAGAAGTTATGGCCCCAACAAAATGCACTAAACTTTAGGAAAAAAATAAAATTTCCCAAATTTCATTGGATGCTCCTGTATCAATTGCCCAAAGAATCACTTTCAATTACAAAAGGTTTAGAAAAATCATGCATTGCTAACACTAGGGTGGTTGTCATAATCTGATTTAATTCCTTGAAAGTGTTCTCTATTGGTGCTGAACACATAAAGGAATTCTTATTCAACATGGTTGTTAAAGGAGTCACAATATTTCCATAGTTTTATATAAATTTATGGTAATAATCCATGAGGACCAAAAATTTACGAAGTCCATTGAGGGTGTGAGGCTTCAACCATGCTTGAACAACTTGAATTTATGTAGGGTTAAATTTAACTCCTCTAATGAAAATGTAACCCAAATACTCTACTTCTTGCAATCCAAATGAAAACTTAGACCTCTTGGCATAAATTTTATTTTTAGACAAAAACTAAAAAGTCTAATCCAAATGTTATAAGTGCTCCTCCCAAGAGCAATTATAAATTAGGATGTCATCAAAGAATACTAGAATAAATTTGCAAAGGAAACGTTAAAAAATGAAATTCATCATACTCTAAAAAGTGGAGGGTACATTGGTCAAACCAAATGGTATAACCAAGAATTCATAGTGCACTTCATGAGTCCTTAAAGCAATTTTAGGAATGTCATATTCCTTGATTTTGATTTGATGGTATCCTTATCACAAGTTCAACTTTGAGAAATATTGGGCTCCATGTGATTCATCCAATAACTCATAAATTACTAGAATGGAAAATTTATCTTTAATTATCATTTTATTTAGTTCTCTGAAATCCACACATAAACACCAAGGCCCATATTTTTTCTGTACCAACAACACTAGGAAAGAGTAGGGACTAATGCTAGGATAAATAACCCCTACAAAAATAAGTTCTTGATCATTTTATTTATTTTTGACTTTTGGACATATGCATACCTATAAGGGCATACATTTGAAGGAATACTACCAAGAATATGATCATGAGTACAACGAGGGGAAATTATATTGGGTTTCCCTAAAACTATGGCATGTTTTTGCAATAACAATTATAATTCCTCAGTTTGCTCTTTCTCTACTATATAGGTCTTGTATAGAAAATAGTTGGGCCACACCTCCATGTGTTGAATTTTTCAATAGTTTTTCCATCCTGTGAGATGTCATAATTTGAGTAGTCCCCACCTTCAAGCCTCGTAATGTGTACTTTGTCCTTTGCTAGCTAAATTTTATTTATAATTCAAAGAAATTCCTTAAAATTGGATCCAAAAATCTCAACCAATGAGCACCCTAAACATTATCACACCCACCTAGGGGTAGGGAAAAAATGTCTACCTTAATATTATATTCTCCTATTTGTATTTTAATATTTTTACACTTTTCCTTACAAGGAAAAGTTTCTCTATTGGCAATCATGACTTCAAAGAAGTTACAAGTATTAATATAGCAATTACCCTATTTGGCTATCCTTGGGTAAATAAAGTTATGGGTGCTCCCAGAGTCAATGAGAATTATGACCAGTTGACCTTTGAAGCATCCTATCACCTTCATGGTTTGGGGATTTGATATTATTGCTAAACATTCACCAAAATTTTTGGTTGAGATTATTATAGGATGTCAGATTGTTCTCTATGTTTCTCTTCTTGATGATCTTCTTCCTCATCAGAATATTCAATGGTTATTGCCTCATCCACATCCAATAAAAACAACTTATGTTGCACACATTTATGCCATGGTGAATATTTTTCATCATAATTATAACATAGGTCATGTGCTCTATGAACATCCATTCCATACCTAGTCAATTGCTTGATTAGTGGATATTTATTGATAGTATTTGATGTAACCTTGTATGGAAATGTGGGTTTGGCCTATGGAAATTTGGAAATCCTCATTTGAGTAAAAATATTTTCTTTTGCTAATATTGGAAATCCTATAGCTTGCATCATAGACTAGGGTTTGGACATTTTTACTTCTACCTTGATATCATATTTCAACCCACTGATAAAATAACTTTGAAAAAATCCTTCACTCAAACCCTTTGTCTTATTGAAAAAATAACTTATATTCCTAGATAGTAGAGGTTTGTTTTAATTTGGTTAAGGATCCTATAAAGTCCTCATACTCATTAGGGCCAAAACAAGTGAGTAATTGGGACTCAAAGTCTCCTCAAGAAGGGTCAAGAGTCATGTTTTGTAGCCATTAATACCATTGTTGGGTCTCAGATTCAAAGTTAAAACATGCCATGGTGACCCATAAATATTGAGGTACATTATGGAGTTTGAAGAACTAATCTGTTCGACATAACCAACCATCGGTGTCCCTTCCATTAAACTTGGGAAAGTCTAATTTAAGCATTTTAAATGGGATATCTATTTAAAAAAAAGCATGATGGAATACTTTCTCTTTATTTAATGAACTACCACTTGGTCCTTTAGTGTTAAAATGCTCTAATACCTTTGGGGCTTCCTTTAATCACTCTACAACCTCTAGGAATTTTTATTCAATTTTTTATTTTCATTTAATCTGATTAGTTCTAATGACGTACATGTGATCTTTCATATTTGCAACTTCTTGTCTAATGTGGGATATTTGGATTTATAGGTTACTAAGTGAATGGTTTAATTGCTCCATATAGTTTCTTTGTTCTAAACTCTTAATTGATCCTCTAGTCCCTCTATCCATATATGTATGATTTGGACCACCCAAAATAAATTACTAAAAATAGAAGTGTTTGTTGGAAATATGTTGAATATTTTCCATGTTATTCAGGTTTGGGCTATTTTTAGACAAGCTATTTATAGACATGCTATTTATAGACAAGCTATTTATAGACATGTACTGGACACTCCAAATGGTTTTAGGGTTTAAGCTATTTTTAGATAGGCTATTTTTAGTTGTGCTATTTTTAGACCCATATGGGCTTTTAGGGTTACTATATTTGAACCCTTGCATTATTCACCCATGATATTGTAAAAATTCATGCATGTGCTTTTGTTATATATATCGCACTTGCATGAGGGTTTGGAGAGATAAAAGGAGAATATTATTGCATTGGAAACGGTCAAGTTAATGCAATAATAAAATAATACCATGATATTGTAAAAATCCATGCATGTGCTTTTGTTATATATATCGCACTTGCATGAGGATTTAATAGAGATAAAAGGAGAATATTATTGCATTGGAGACGGTCAAGTTAATGCAATAATAAAATAATACCATGATATTGTAAAAATCCATGCATGTGCTTTTGTTATATATATTGCACTTGCATAAGGGTTTGAGGGGAGAGACAGGGAAGATAGAGAAAGACAGAGAGAGAATATTATTGTATTGGAGATGGTGAAGTTAATACAATAATAATACTGTGCTAGTTTTTCTCGGTTGAGGGTTTCCAAGATAAATATTGTGTAATGTGTGAATCTGTTATCTTCTTCTTTTGATTCTGTTATTACTGCTTTTCAATTTTAAGTTTATTGGGGCTGTTAATTTCTCTTCATTTGGTATCAGAGCCATGTTTTAGCTTTGTTCGAGGAGTAAGGGTTTCAACCCTATGATAAATTAATTCTTGAGTGGGAGCCATACGTGATAGGATCTAGGAAAAAGGAGAAATATGGGAAGCACACAAATAGAGATTGAAAAATTTAATGGAAATAATTTTGAGTTGTGGAAACTCAATATGGAGGATCTGTTGGTTGATAGAGATCAGTGGATTGCGGTCTCAAAATCAAAACCAAAAGCGATGACATATGAGGATTGGCTAAAAATTGATAGGAAGACAAGGAGCTCTATCAAATTGTGCTTATCTGATTTGGTATTATTGAATGTATCTACAAAGATCACGGTAAATTTATTATGGGATAAGTTGGGAAATTTGTATTAGACAAAGTCACTGGTAAATAAACTCTTTCTTCGAAAGAAGTTGTATTCGTTTTGGATGAATGATGGCAACTCTATGGCTGAACATCTGAATACTTTTAATACTATGGTAAGTCAATTAACCTCTATAGAAGTAAAAATGGATGAAGAAGAAAAATGTATTAATTTACTTTATTCATTACCTGATTCATTGGATAACCTTGTTATGGCTATCACCAATACTACATCTACATTGAAAGTAGAGGATATAGTATGAACTTTGCTGTCTAAGGAGATGAGATGAAAATATTTTGAGGATTATCATCAAAAGTATGCCTTGATGGTGAGACATTGTTCTCAAGAAAGAAGAAAAGAGAAATTAGGAGAAAAGAAATCAAAATCAAGGGGTAAATCTATTGCCCTAGAAAAGAGAAAATATTGGAATTGTAGATATAAAAAGGTTGATAATAATCAATCATCTGATGAAGAAAATTCTACAAAAATGAAGACCACAAATAAAGATTTAGGGGACTTATTCTTGGCTGCAACATGCTCAAGTGAATGCCTTGACTCATGGTTGATTGACTCAGGTGCTTATTTTCATATGACTCCTCATAAGGAGGGGTTCAGTGAATATGAAAAGATATATGGAGGTAAAGTATTGTTGGGAGACAATTCAACATATAAAATAATAGGTCGAGGAAGAGTCAAGTTGAGGCTAAAATATGGAAGAATTAAAACCCTTCCTGGTGTGTTGCATATTTTGGGTTTGGCAAGGAATCTGATATCTGTGAGTAAGATGAATGATGCAGGTGTGAATGTGGTATTTAATAAGGATAGCTGTAATATGGTTCGTGGATATTTGGTGTTGGCAAGGGGAGTTCACATAGGAACTTTTTTCAGACTTGAGGCTAGCACTATAAGTATTAATTGCAATAACACTTTAGTTGTATAGGAAAATAATACAATTGAAATGGCTCTGAGTATTCCTACAGTAAAGACAATGTTGTGGCATCAATGCATGGGGCATATTGGTGAGAAAGGACTTCGAACATTGAAAATGAGGGATATGGTTGAAGAGAACTGGGTGATATTGGAGAAAGTTGACACAGAAGAAGACTATTGATTCATTAACAAAGGCTGTACCTGCTCAAAAATTTTCTTGGTGTAGAAGATCTATGGGCATGGTTGCCCTTGACAGTTGACAATGGTAGTTTTTGGCCCCTATGGAAAGTATTCAACAAGTGGGAGAATGTTGGAAATATATTGAATATTTTCCATGTTATTCAGGTTTGGGCTATTTTTAGACAAGCTATTTATAGACATGCTATTTATAGACAAGCTATTTATAGAA
Source organism: Wollemia nobilis (assembly GCA_028583015.1). NCBI lineage: Eukaryota > Viridiplantae > Streptophyta > Pinopsida > Araucariales > Araucariaceae > Wollemia > Wollemia nobilis. The sequence continues at coordinate 9,279,168 of JAQPPZ010016690.1, read as the reverse complement.
ATGCTATTTATAGACAAGCTATTTATAGATATGCTATTTATAGACAAGCTATTTATAGACATGTACTGGACACTCCAAATGTTTTTAGGGTTTAAGCTATTTTTAGATAGGCTATTTTTAGTTGTGCTATTTTTAGACCCATATGGGCTTTTAGGGTTACTATATTTGAACCCTTGCATTATTCACCCATGATATTGTAAAAATCCATGCATGTGCTTTTGTTATATATATCACACTTGCATGAGGGTTTGGAGAGATAAAAGGAGAATATTATTGCATTGGAAACGGTCAAGTTAATGCAATAATAAAATAATACCATGATGTTGTAAAAATCCATGCATGTGCTTTTGTTATATATATCGCACTTGCATGAGGATTTAATAGAGATAAAAGGAGAATATTATTGCATTGGAGATAGTTAAGTTAATGCAATAATAAAATAATACCATGATATTGTAAAAATCCATGCATGTGCTTTTGTTATATATATTGCACTTGCATAAGGGTTTGAGGGGAGAGACAGGGAAGACATAGAAAGACAGAGAGAGAATATTATTGTATTGGAGACAGTGAAGTTAATACAATAATAATACTATGCTGGTTTTTCCTAGTTGAGGGTTTCCAAGATAAATATTGTGTAATGTGTGAATCTGTTATCTTCTTCTTTTGATTTTGTTATTACTGCTTTTCAGTTTTAAGTTTATTGGGTGTGTTAATTTCTCTTCAGTGTTGTTCTAGGAGTTACTATTTTTAGTAATGGACTAGAAAAAGTGTTTGGGTGCTATATATCAAAATGATTAGCTTGAAAAGACAAATGCAATGGGCTAGGTATCACAATGATATTTTTTGGCACCCAAAAAAAGTGCATGAAGGCTATATACCAAAATGATCATCTTGACGAGATGATCACAATGAGATATATCCCACAACAACATTTTTTAGCACCCTTAGACTTACAATATTTTATGTTTTATGTACATTTTTATTTTAAGAAAAGTGTTGTCTTTAAAAGTTATCTGTTTTTTTACTAGATTTTTTGTTTACTCAAAAAATTGACTTTTGTCCAAAAACACCTTAATAGGATCTACAATGTTTGTTACTGATAACTATTATGTTTGACTTTGTAACTCACAGTTTCTAACGACTATCCTAGCAAACTATTTCTAAAAAATACCCTGACTATTATGATTCCTAACTGTAATTAACAACTACATGGTTAGGATCTATCTTAAATATTACTTACTATGTGACTGATAACTACATGAACAAAATCTGTTTTGACTATACTAATTATGGCCTTGACTAAAATTATACATGATTATTATTGGTAGATCTTGTTTAGACTATTACTTTCACCACCAGTTCTTTCATATATTTTGGCATAGTCAATTCTGTGATAGTGTAGTCTATTTAGTATGATGACTTTTTGTGGTAGGGTTCTTTATGTGTAGGAAAAATATTCATAAAAATAGGGTACTCTAGGCTAAGGAGTATGTATTTTCCATAGCCCTCTATTATATCACAATGACAAATGATAGTGCTCGAATTAATACTTTAGGCCATTACTCAAGGAGGATTATACACATATCCTTAAGCACATTATCCACCTCTTTGATAGTATGGGAGGGTGATCTTCTTGAGTGTTGTGCTCAATGCACTATGGATAAATACATGCTAAAAAATATTCTTGGGGATAAAGGTTTCTGCTAGTCCTAGGGGCTCCTGATATACTCAAAGATATGTCAAAGCTCAATTCCATATACGAGGGTTGTCAAAGGCCTAGGTATTGGATCCTGATCACCCTTCACTTCACTAGATGCTTTATGGGCAACCTAGCTTATCCAATAATGACAACTCCTTATATTTTAAAACCCTAAAAAAAAGGCTTAATTTTTATTTAATAGGATAACAAGTAAAAATATAAAAACACAAAAAAATTATACCCTAAATCAAAATGGCAGGCCAAGAACTATTGTAGTTGTTGTGGAACATAGCCTTGGAAAGTGCTCTAATACCACTTGTTAAGAAAATTCTAATAAAAATAAGCAATTCCACACAAATATTATAATAAAATAGTAATTCATGAAGAATAAAATATTGCAAGACAAAATAGAAATGTAGAAATTGATATTAATCTCATAAAAAGCATAATACATAATTTTTGGCCTCTTCGAGGGGGCAACCTCCTTCAATGCTTTGATTCAATACACAAAAAGATACATTCATTTACGCCCCCTTGTCTTTTAAAGATACATTTCATGCAACCTTAACCTAATGCTCAATAGTTTGTTTACATGCAAAGTTCCACCCGAGCTAGAATCTTCTACCAAATAAATAGTTACATTCTTTATAATAGTTACATGAAATGACCCCACTTGTTTAGGCATTTCAAACACCACATACCATTACAAAATATTATAAAATATCATTAGAATGAGGTCTCCACATTGGAAAGGGGTCATTACATAAAAACATATGTGTACAATCCTAAAAGGCATACACCTAATCTAGTAACAATTGAAAATCATATAAAGCACATACATAAATTGATAAAATTTAAATAACCAAATGGAAGGTGTCTTTTATTAAAATTGAATCAATTCATGGTTACAAATTTATCCCTCTTAGGGATACCCAATGTGATACAATACTACAATCATAAGAAATCCCTCGAAAGGGTAGATGTAATCCGTAAGCCTTTTAGAATGATATAAAATGCTCTAGGTCAATTATGAACTTCTTCTCTCCTTGGAAGAGGTATTTTCTGCCTTGAATGCTTTGAAAATGGAGTCATACAAACCCTAAATTCAAGAAACAACAAGAAATATTAAAAGCAAAGTATACCTCTCTTGATGAGGTTTTTTAAAGGAATCTTGCACAAAACATGTCATGAAATCAAGAAAGCTTGTAAAACTATCAATCTATGCAAGAAATGGTGAAATTGTCATAAAGCATAATAAAGAAGTAAAGATCTAGCTATGGATCAATCTAATTAGCCATTAAAAATGTTAAATGCATGAAAATAACAAGGAAACTAGTCTAATTGCCAAATGCTAAGAAATGAAGGAAATATATCCTAAATGTCTAATTCAACCATAAAATTGTATCTAAGAAAGTAAATCTAACTGAGATATATCTAAAATAAGGGAAAACAAGGATCAAACCCTCATCGTAGGTTTGATGCATGGTTAACATTGTTAGCCATGGCTAACAACCATGGCTGAGCTAAAAATATTCTTGCTCTCCAAATCTAGGTTTGGATCTCTAATTATCCTTTTTGAATTGATGATCAAGGGTCGCCCTGGTATCCTATGATGGATTGGTGGTTTGGATCGTTTGAATTTGTGATGGAAAGTCCTCAATTATGTTTCTTGATTCTTCTATAGCTCTACGGCCTCAATAGCTTCAAATACCATTTTGATCTCCAATTTGGGTAGCAAGAAAACTCTCTCAAGTGATAACAAGTGAGTATGTAATCTTTAGACACCAAAACAACACCAATATGATTATGCGACTACAAGCACTGATCGATTTGACATAAATAGCCCCTAGGGCAGCCCCCAGAGGTTAAACAGTGGTCCTAACCACTCTCAAATTAGTTTTGGAAGGTCAGAGGTCAATTTGGTACCTTTTTAGCACTTTGCTCCCTACTTGTCCCACCTTGGGATGATTAGAATCCTATTAGAATCCTATTCATCCCACCCTAGGACGATTAGCAACAATCATCCCAGGGTGGGACGATTAGTAGGTTTGACTAGAAAAAAAAGTCAAACCTCGATAGGTCCACCACTTAACTGTGCCTTCAGGGCATGCAATTGCAAGGAATGACTTCAAATCAGAGAGAGGAACTTCAATCAGGCATGCCCTGATCATGGAGGCCTCATGCAAGGAGACTCTAAATCAGGGAGGAATATTCTTTCCCAAAAAAGGCATGGCAAGCCAAGTGGTGCCCTCGCATTCGTATTCAAAGAGAGAGACCCAAGGTATATAAAAGGGTGAGCATCCTCACCCAAAAAAAGAATAGAGCTGGAGCATTTAGAGCAATGGAGTGCTGCCAAATTGTACCCACATTCCCCTTTGTGCTTCTTACATCCATAATTTCTCTTTTGGAAGAGAGGTTATCGGGTGAACGCTAAGAACGCAATATCGACCCAAAACCCAAGCAATCAGCCACAATCCCACACAAAATTCATCGACACAACTCCCTAGGAGGTTTTGGACCCATCCCAAGTGGATTGGTGTCAAAACCAGACCCCAAACGGCGGGTGTCCTTCCCTTGGGTGCCCCCCAAACTATCGCAGTCCTAATTGGTTCACCCTAGAGATATTAGAAATACATGAATAATTTCTCTACTATAATTTTTTCATTATGTTCCATTTGGTTTACTTATGCTGCTATTCAAGTTTCATTGCATTATGACATGATTTGACTGTGTTTTTATCATTTTACATGTTTATTAACATACAAGGAGAACCTTCAGATAATGGACAATCTGGGTAGAATATGCCAAAACTGACCTTCTGGGTCATCCTAAAATGCCCCTTTTAGACTAACCCCAAGTTTTTAGAAATTTTTGAGGCCTCTAGATAGGACATTTACAGGGTCACCTTTGCATGCTTTGTGACAGTCCTAATCGTCCCACCTCGGAGCGATTAGAAATATGTACATGATTTCTAGAATGTTATTTTTGCATTGTGTTCTATTTGGTTTACTTATGCTTCTGTTCAAGTTTCATGTTATTCTGACTTGATTTGACTATGTTTTTATCATATTCATGCGTTACTAACCTATAGGAAGCACCTTAAGATACAGGACAATCTGGGCAGAATTTGCCAAATATGACCTTTCGGGTCATCTTAAAATGCCCCTTTTTGTCTAACCCCAAGTTTTCAAGAATTTTGGAGGCCTTTAGACAAGACATTTGGAAGGTCACCTTTGCATGCTTTGTGACAGTCCTAATCGTCCCACCCCGGAGCAATTAGAAATATGTACATGATTTCTTGACTGTTATTTTTACAATGTGTCTCTAATGATGTTTTCATGCTTCTATCAAAGTTTGGGTTCATTATGACATGTTCTGACCATCGTTTTGCTATTTTATACATTAACTAGTCGGAGGCCCTAGGGATTGCATGTTTTCCTTCCATCCACATATGCTATTAAATGTTTGCTATTTCTTTGTCCATATAATATCACCACCAAGAACATCAGAGGGGCAGCAAGTAACACATGAACACATAGATACAAGCGGTGGCAACATTTGGCCCACCCATTTCAAATGTGAGGCACACAGAAGACATTGGAAGTGTACCATCCATTGATGTAACGAACTGTATCAAATGTTATGAGCCCTAGAAGGGGGGATGTATTGTAACTAAATTGAAAGAAACATTAATAAAAGAGACCCTACTTTGTCTTTGTTTTCTAACATCTCGTCTATGCATCGTTTCCTTCGTGCATTGCTTTCTAGTATTCGTAGGACCTAGAATTTGTTTTATATCAATTTTGTTTGCACCATATGGTCTGGCACGTGGTCACCCTGCATTCGGCCTTCAGTTGTGATCATGGTGGGACCCTATCCCATGCTATTGGGATCAAGTTTTTGATCAAAAAATTTGTGTTTTTCTTGCAGGTGTTACTCATTCGGGCACTGGACTGCTACTCGTGCCACCCTGGGACGAATACAGACCTACTATTCATCCCACCCTAGGAATATTAGCTCTCTATACATTTTTTGAGGAGAAAATCAGAGGCATATAGTTTGGGCAGAGAAGAGGTAAGTTTTCTGGACATCCTCTATGTTTTTTTGTTTGTCTTTGCAATTTTTCTGTTTTCTTTGCTTGCATAGAAAAGTCTGCTGCATGTTTTCTTTCTTTGCACAAGTAAAAGGAACCACAGACACACCACATAATAATATTAACATCAAGGAGTTGGTCATAAAACCCCAACACTTGATCAATACCAATGGTGGATTTCATCACCACCTTGGCTTAGATTTTGCATACATAACCTTGATCGTGACTGTTGCTAGATGTAAATCCTGACAAAAGCTGACCAAGTGTAGTGGGGGTGATTCCCAGTGAATGAGGATAAGTATTCTATGGTAGGTGTAAAAAATAGAGTGATTCCCCTTCCATACCGCCTATGTTCCACGTACTTTTATTCTCTCACATACCAATAGTCCCCCTCACGTAAGGGCGGGTATATTGAGAGGTTAGGTATAACGGCCTGGCAATCGTATATTGAAGGGATGACCATTTTGGAGATATAAGAGCCCTCATCATGCATGAATAACAAAAATTTCTTTACATGATTTACACAACAAAAATCAAAACACACTGAACTAGATTTAGGACACACATTTAATCTGTAAACGAGATAATTATTTCTTTTTTTGTGTGGTCCCTTTTGTTTGGTGTAGCATAAAAAATCGTAAAGGAGATAAAAACATACATATCTTGGAGAGAACTCCCACCATGGTGTATACCCATAGCCAAGCCCAATCATAGGAAGAGGCTACAAAAAGTGTACAAGGAGGCACCAGTCACCTCCGTTATATCCCCAAGGACTTGGTTATACCACCTTGGTGGCCTAACCCACAAAATAATCCACACTATGCCACTATAGAAAAGGACTATAGAGGCACCCCTTTGGGGGGCACTCCCATTCAACACAAACCCTTTTAGGAGGAGTACATACATGGGAAGGCTCCCTTAGATTCTCATTATGAGTGGCCACTACGCAATGAAGCGCTAAAGCAGCATAGGGTTCACAAGGAGGGACCACATGATTATATCATCCCCCCTCTACCCCTCATTATTGTTAGAACTAATAGACCAAACCTAGAGCACAAGGCTCTTCAGAACGGGCAAGCCAACTCTGCTTGTCCCTTTCATATGTACAAAAGGGAGCACGAGGAAGACCACTATATTCCTCAAGAGCAATACACCATACGGGAGAAATGCGCCTCCGCACCTACTAATTATCAAGATCACCTATTAAGGCCAGAGCCTCAAGTGAATGTTGCTAACATCGATAGAGGAAAGCAACCCATAGAGATCTCGGATCACCATGACCGAGATAGACATGTAGGAGAGGCATCTAGGCCTCCTAGACATAGGACGATGGAACAAATCAACTTGGCATTTGCCAAACATGCCGCCTGATAAGCGTAGATCATGCAACTTAGGCAAGATCAACAGCAGTTAGAGCAACTGTATCATTTTAACAAAGAGCGCATTCGGTGCCAGACAAATGAGTTGCTCCAGAACAATATGCATGAAAGGATTCCAACCCCTCGCACACATAGGACAAATATTTATGAGAGGTACAACCCCTTAGTGCGAGGCAGGTCTCCATGACCTTATCAAGTGTTGCCTCCAAGACCTCCGAGGCCTAGGCGGGAGGCCACCCCTAAAATCAATGATGGGCACCTTCCTCGGGCACCCGTTCATGTTTATAGGTTACGCCCAAAAAATCCCCAAGAGGCCTATGAGGAGTTTGAGCGAGAAGAAGAGTGGGTTGAAATGCCCTACCAAGGTATGGGGGCGCTACCCGGCTACCCCTCCATAGGCCTCAAGTTCCTCGCAATGCATAATGGGAACAAACTAAAGAAGAGGAAATCAAATCCTCTAATGCATACAAAGTGCTTCTAGAGAACTTAGAGTCTATGGATACTAAGACTTCAAGGCCCCAAAAGCCTACCTTACGCCAGCTTCACAGTCACCCTATGCATCCTTCAGTTCTGGCACCCCCATACCTCGACCACTTCAAAATGCCTCTATTGGAAATTTTTAGAGGGGATGAGGATGCCCAAGAGCATGTAACAAGATTCCTGAGTCAATGCTTTGGCATTTAGGACAATGATGCATTGCTTCTGAGAATGTTTATAACCACATTTGCAGGCCCTGCCTCGGATTGGTTTACCCAATTATCGAAGCATAACATCAATAGTCTAGACCAGCTCATGGACACGTTCCTTGAACGTTTTGCCTTCAACACAAAGAATAAGGTATCCTTAAGTGACCTAGCTAGCCTTAAGTAGTATGATGATGAGACCATAGCCACTTATGGGAATCGGTGGAGGACATTGCTTTCAAAGCTACCTTACCTCCCTCCCATGGCCGACATGACTCAGATGTTTTCAAAGAGTTGCATAAGGTCGATCTCTGTGCTATTGTAGCTACAATAATATGCCACCCTAGAAGAAGCCCTGGCGTAAGCTAGGATAATTTAGGAGATCAAAATTCAAGACGGTGAGATTTCCAAGCCGCACAAGAAAGAGTGGACCAAAAATACCAAAACTGGGCCCACACAACCGAAACCTATCGTGGTCAATTAGGTTGCCATAACTATACCACCGCTTGCACAAAAAACATAGCCCCCAAAGGCTAATTATCAGGCATTTCCTCCTACTAACTATGAAAATGAAAACCATAGGCAAGAGCAAAATCAACAGCGTCACCCTAAGCAACAATTCACACAATTCACAGAATCTAGAGACTTCTTGTTTGACCGCTTGTTCACGGTAAACCTGATAAAATTATTGGAAACTCGACCCATAGACCCCAACATGCCAAAAACCAAGGGATATAGGGAAGAATTATATTATAGATTCCACCAGTAGAAAGGACATGACATATTCAATTGTTGGAAATTCAAAAACTTGGTGCAAGACTTGATAGACGGTAAAACGCTTGTGATGGATAATCCCGTAGCACTGAGCAACCAATAGATGGACATCTTCAAAGACACCTTACCTGCCCATGATGCGTAGGCAAATACTATATAGGTGAATGAGGTGACAAAAAAATGGCCCATGCAAGGGTACATAGGGATGATAAGCATTGTGATGCGAAACAAAAGATACCCAAACACGACTACACCCGCTGCAACTACAAGAAATGTTCCATCAATGTCACAACCCCCACAACACCCTACACAACCTCCCTCGTATAGAACAATGGCCATGATTTGGACTAAGCTTACTCAGAGTTTATGGACCATGCATAGGGTCGATCCTTTTGTGCCAGTACCCACAGAGCCAGATTTGGGGTATAAGGATCACCGAGGAAGTCAATGCCCCCATGGTAATGGAGACCAAATTCATTCCATAAAAATGATCTCCATTGATTTAACCACTCCCATACATAACCTAGCTGATCCAACATGACCATTGTATCTAGACCTAGATGCCATAGACTGGGATCATGCTAACTCACCACCATCCCCATCAGAGTACTGGCCTTGTGGTGAGATGCTTCATTTCACCCTAGGACAGCCTCAGGATATATTCCATGTTGAAGAGGAACTCGACATTCCCAATGTAGACCTAAATTCAGTGAATGATATCCACCTGATCCCCACTCCACACCAGTTGGAGGATGGATCCCACATGTCAGTCGAAGAGACGATTGACATAGACATCAGTTTTGATCAAATGAATCTACAAATAATCAAGCTAGGGGTAAGTATATCCCCCAAAGAGCAAGCTGATTACATTGCCCTTCTCAACGAGAAGAAGGAGGTTTTTGCATGGTCCTACAAAGACTGCCAGGGCTAGACCTGCATCTAGGTATGCATAATTTAACGCTTGATTTGACAGTCAAGCCAGTCAAGCAAAAGCTACGTAAGATGCACCCAATAGTGGCCTTAATGGTCAAAGATGAGCTACAAAAGTTGTTGGATGCATAGTTTGTCATTTGCATGGATTACCCACCATGGCTGTCCAACATGGTACCCATCAAAAATCCGGATGAGAGGATTCACATATGCATCGATTTTTAAGATTTAAACAAAGTGAGTCCCAAGGACGATTTCCCCTTGCCTAGCATCGATGCATTGGTAGACGCTACAATAGGCCACAAAATGCTTTCCCTCATGGATGGTTTCTCGGGATACAACCAGATTCGTATCAATCTCGATGATCAACTAAAGACAACGTTCATAATGCCTTAAGGGAAATTTTGTTATAAGGTCATGCCCTTTGGCCTTAAAAATGCTGGCACCACCTACCAATGTGCTATGACATACATATTCCACGATCACATGCATAAAAATTTGGAAGATTATATGGATGATCTATTGACAAAATATCTTTTGTGCCAAAATCATCTCGATGACTTACGTAAGATCCTTGATCGCCTCATCGAACATAAGGTTAGACTAAACCCCAAGAAGTGCGTATTTGGCATCACATCTGGAAAACTATTGGGTTTCATAGTCTCAAAATGAGGCATCAAGGTAGATCCAAACAAAGTCAAGGCAATCCTTGAGATGCTTCCCCCAACCACCATCAGGTAGCTAAGAAGCTTGTAGGGAAAGGTCACATCAATTAAGCGCTTCATAGCATAGTTATTTGATAAGTGCCGACCCATGAATAAATTATTACACAACAGGGTAGCATTTCACTGGGATGACGAGTGGCAGTTAGCCTTCGATGACATCAAATAGTACTTGGCTTCGTTGCTAGTATTGACACCACCTAGACCAGGAGTGTCATTCTACTTATACATCTCAGCTACTGAGGTTGCACTGGGTGCCATGCTAGCCTAAAAAAATGAATTACATAAAGAACAAGCTAATTACTATCTTAGCTACACCTTGGTATGAACTTAACTATGCATACGTTGAGAAGCTATGCTTGGCAGTGGTATTTGCCACCAAAAAGCTACACCATTACATGCTGAGCAATACAATGTATGTTGTGTCTAAGGAGAATCCATTGCGGTACATGATGAGTCATACTTATCATAGTAGTCGCACGGTGAAATGGATCATGTTGTTGACAGAGTTTGACATCAAATTCATTGGACAAAATTCCATCAAAGGTCAAGTCATCACCGATCAACTAGAAGAGGCTCCTCTCAAAGATGATCACACCCTGACCATAGAGCTACCCGATGATGGGGTCTTCCATGTCTCAGAATTGCCAGATTCTAAAGGCCTGAGTCACAGGCCGACATAACCTTATTCTTTGATGGTTCTAAATGTGAGCAAGGGGGTGGCATGGGAATCATATTTTTCACACCTCAAGGGGCTCCAATACCTCTATCATTTAAACTTGATTTCTTGTGCACCAATAACAATGCCGAATACGAAGCCTTGCTCATAGGTCTTTAGACAACCATCACCATGAACATCAAACGCTTGAATATCTTTGGTTATTCGTTGTTAATTGTCAACCAAGTGAAAGGGGTATTCCAATGCAAATGCCTAGTTCTGTAGGCCTACAAAGCCCTTGTGGATAAATTCTTGGCAAAGCTTTAATGGTATGACATCAAGGCACTCCCTTGATCATCAAATTGTTTTGCGGACACTATGGCCTCCTTGGGGTCACTAATCCCGCAAGACCCTTTTGGTGAAATGAAAACCATTCATGTCAAAAAATTATCGCAATCCACAATGGAGCATGCAAGCTCTGACCTAACACTAGGAATTCACCTGATCTAGATTGAACCATCTCAGGATAGGTTCTCTCAAATTCACGATAGTCTGAATCACGCTAACTGGGGGTCCTTGTTCTCCCCGACCCCTCTTAATAGCAACACAACGCTATTCTTACAAGTTCTTTCCCACTTAGATTTTTCTAGGGACAAACTTCAAGAGGGATTGGCCATTCATACCATCAAGGTTTTTGATCAGCAGGATTGGTACACACCCATAAGAGACTATCTCAAGTTAGGTAGCCTCCCACTTGGATTGTCGCACATCACAAAAAGATCATTCAAACAGAAAGCAAAAAAACATGTCTTGCTAGGAGACATTTTGTACCATCGAAGCTACAACGGGATCCTCCTCCATTGCTTGGACCAACAGTAGTCCACTTGGGCACTCACCCAAGTGCACAATGGTACGTGTAGTGGCCACTTCAATGGTATGGCCATCGCCAAGCGCATTATTCACATGGACTATTATTGGCCATATTTAGAGCAAAATTATTGTGCATATGTATGGAAGTGCATGAAGTGTCAACACCATGCTAACTTGACACACATACCTTCTCAAGCCTTGCAGCTGATCCAATCGGCTTGGCAATTTTCATAGTGGGGCCTAGATCTAATCAAAAATATCTCCCCTGCATTGTCAGGCTATCACACATTTATCGTAACGGCCACAGAGTACTTCACTAAGTGGGTGGAAGCAATTCCTCTTACCTCTACGACTAGGCCCCGCATTGTGGAGTTTATTTTACATAACATCATATGTCATTTTGGTATTCCATCCAAGATTATCTCGGATAATGGGACGTCATTTAAGAACAAATATGTGCATGCTTTGACAACAAAGTACAAAATCTAGCATAGTTTTTCGACACCTTATTATTCGTAGGAAAATGGGCAAGCAGAGGCGTCAAACAAAATGCTAGTCACCATCCTTAAAAAGACAATCGTAGATAATCATAAGGATTGGCACATACAAATACCACTTGCCCTGTGGGCTTATCACACTAGCATTTGGATGCCCACTAGGGCCACTCCATTTTTGCTAGTGTATGGCTTCGAGATAGTCATGCCTCTCGAGTTGGAAATACCTTCCCTGCACATATCAATGCAAGAGTTCATCAATGATGACACTATGCGGTAGGCCCGATTAGACTAGCTTATGTTGCTCGATGAACGATGCATCAATGCTCTTGAGCATTTATGTATCTATCAAGAGCAACTTAAGAAAGCATATAACATGAAAGTTCACCTAAGGGACTTTCAGGTTGGTGACATAGTATTAAAAGAGAACCAACAAAATTCTAACTTGTCACCCCATTTAAGGGACAAGTTCATGGCAAATTGGTTAGGTCCTTATGTAATCGATAGTAAAATAGGACCTATAACATATCGGCTTGCCTCTCTTGAAGGAATCAAGGAACTAGAACCCTTGAACATTAGTCATTTGAGGCCATTCCACATTTAGGGAGCCATAGCCCACCCTAAAATCTCCAAGGATTCCAAAAATCGCTTGGTCAACCTAAAAATATCCAAGGATTCTAGTAATCACTTGGTTAACTCCAAAACATCCCAAAGGTATCCCTAATTCCTTTGGTCAAACCAACAACCCCAAGGATTCCCGCAATCGCTTGGTCACCTAAAATGCCCCAAAGGTATCTATAATCCCTTTGGTCCAACCAAAAGCTCCAAGGATTCCCACAATTGCTTGGTCAACCCCAAAACACCCCAAAGGTATCCATAATCCCTTTGGTCAAACCAAAAGCCCCAAGGATTCCCGCAATCGCTTGGTTAACCTAAAACGCCCCAAAGGTATCTATAATCTCTTTGGTCAAACCAAAATCTCCAAGGATTCCCATAATCGCTTGGTCAACCCCAAAATGCCCCAAAGATACCCATAATCCCTTTGGTCAAACCAAAAGCCCCAAGGATTCCCGCAATCGCTTGGTCACCTAAAACACCCCAAAGGTATCCATAATCCCTTTGGTCAAACCAAAACTCCAAGGATTTCAACAATCGCTTGGTCAACCCCAAAAACACCCTAAAGGTACCCATAATCCCTTTGGTCAAACCAAAAGCCCCAAGGATTCCCGCAATCACTTGGTCATCTAAAACACCCCAAAGGTATCCATAATCTCTTTGGTCAAAACAAAAGCTCCAAGGGTTCTCACCATCGCTTGGTCACTTAAAATACCCCAAAGGTATACCTAATCCCTTTGGTCAAACCAAAAGCTCCAAGGATTCCCATAATCGCTTGGTCAACCTAAAATACCCCAAAGGTATCCATGGTCAAACCAAAAAATCCAAGGGTTCCCACAATCGCTTGGTCAAAAACAAATATTCAAAAACAAACAAAAACAACAGATAATCAAAAATAACAAAAAAATAGCATCTCACTATCATGCATATTCTTAAAAGTCAAAACACAAAAAAAAAATGAAAACTGCATTAGGCATCGCATACATACATTGAATATTTGCTGGTCATACTTGTCAAAAGCACCATAGACTGTAATTACTCAGCAATTCCATCATTTTTTCAAATTCAATCCATTTTGTAAAAAGATCTATCAAAAATAACATCCTTCGCATTTTCGCCATATCATGGTCAATTTTTTGATAATGTCTTTAAGGTTTTTCATCATTCAACTGTCTTTAGATCTCTAGTAAAATACTGTATGAAGTCAGACCAATTTTTACAAGGTAGAGTTTTACTTGGATCACGCCTTGTTACATCATGTCCCAACACAAGCTTAAAACACATAAAAATTCCCAAGTTGTGTGAACACAAGAGAAACCTACAAAGCAGTCTAGGGTACCATAGGTGAAAGGTTCTCCTGCTCATCCCCCTATGTGAATGGTTCAAGAATACTGAGAATTGACAAAAGGACAAGCTCTTCCCCATCCAATTCCCCATAGTAAATAGTGGTTTTCACCACTATCAAAAATTCCAAACACCTTTGATCCCCAAAGTCGTAAGGATTCATACTACATGCCCCTAACAAGGATGGGTAGTCATCCCCAAGGCCTAAAAGATCAATGCCATTCCAAAGCAAAATTCCCAACCACATTTGATCCCCAAAGTCATAAGGATTCATACTACATGCCCCTGACAAGGATGGGTAGTCATCCCCAAGGCTTAAAAGATCAATACCATTCCAAAGCAAAATTCCCAACCACCTTTGAGCCCCAAAGTCATAAGGATTTGTACTACAAATCCCTAAATAGGATGGGTAGTCATACCCAAGGCCAAAAGGATCAATGCCACTCATAAGCCAAAAACCCACGAGCTCAACTTGGAAATCAACATGCCAAATCTAAATCCTCAAAAGGCAACAATAAAAATAATAACAGTGGTTATCACCACTACTCAAACCCCTTGCTCAAGAAAAAAAAACAAAAAGAGAAAAATAAACAGTGATTTTCATCACTATGTATGAGAGCAAGTATCCCAACAAGTTGAGCAACTGAAAGACGCTTGAGCTTGAATCTCTGGAATTCTCAGCATTTGACAAAACATTTAGGTGATCCTCATTATGGGTTTGGTGGATAGCCTACCTGGAAATGGTGGTATCCTAACCGCATGACAATATGTCTATCACATTAGCTTTGTGTGTGTGTAGACCAATGTTTGCATGTGGATGAGCTCGCTTATGGTATTCCAGATTGCATCATAGATTAATCTTACTAAATACAACAAAGGAGTTAGTGGAGCTAATTAGGTGATCCTCAGTACAGGTTTTGTTGACAGCCTATCTGGCACTGACGATATCCTGACAAATACCACATAAATGAACTCAATTGCACACATAGGGATGTGAAATAACTTGGTCAAAATCAAGTCTAATTTGTACTTTGTTCGAAAGTCTTGTAAGATAATGTACAATCTTGATTAGTTAGTTAAAGCAACTGAGTCTCAGAAAAACCTTAACTACATTTTAAAACAATTGTCGTACATTTCATTATCACCATCAAAAATAACAAAGCAAAAATTACAAATACAAAGTCCTATCACAAAGCAACCACATTGTACAGAAATCCAGTTAATCCTGTACAGTATATGGTGTGACCACTTGCATACAAACAAATCATTCCATGCATTCCATCTACATACATCCATATCATATAGCTAACATCATCCACAGTCATAACAACATATGCATACATAAACATAAATAAAGGTGCATAAAAGGAACAATAAACCATAACAAAGTAAATAATCCAAAAAATGAGTCATGTATATATATCGAGTCAAAATACCCTCAGGCTACAATAAAACGGTCCTCTGACCTCACAAAAAAATCAAAAACTCAAAATCCCCAAAGCCTAGGGAGTCGGCCACCATGATCACGTAGAATCGGTGTGACTGTAACTACCCCCAGTGGTATGGGTCCTATGGGACCTCTCAGGGCGACTGCTGCCAGCCCTTACATCATGCCTACTAACACTACCCTCACCCACCCACCTGTGATGAGAGGATGTAGACTGCTCAATTTCACTACCTCTCATACGACATGACAATTTGCCTCTAGTGAGCTCAGGTAACTGCCCACGGCAAATAATCTCGGCCTCCAACTCCACCCAGCATCGACCCCACTCCACATCCTATCAATGGTACGTAGCTAATGCGTCATCCTGTTGCACCAACTGAGCCCGCAGGTGATCCCTCTCGACACTGTGCTCCTCCTCCCATCTTTGTAGTAGGTCCTCCAATCACGCTATCTCAGCATGAAACCTAGCCTCCATATCCCCTAGGACTGCTTGAGGCATGTGCATCTCTAGGACGGCATGCTGCTCTAGCACCCACTGCTCTGAGACGTCCTGTGTATCCAACTACTTTGAAACCCCTAAATCATCCCTAGTCAAGTCATCTACCTGCACCATATCCGCATCATCGAGCAGAGAACCCCAACCCTCCACTGGTGCCTTCGCACCCCCATTGCCTACTGCTACCACATCCAGACCTTCTAGAGGCCCCTCACCTCGCCATCGCAACATCGTCCACCACTGGTCATACTTTGCAATCACCCCAACATTGTCCACATCAAGGACATCAATAACTACATCAGAATCCTTGCCCAGTAGCTCATTAATCAGCCAGGATAGAGTCCTCTCATCACCCTGATGTCGATAGATCAAGGGCTCCCCAGGCAATCCTTGGGGCACCCTAAACTATTGAGTCACCTAAATGTATGGGAAGTACTCCTGCTTTGTCCCATGTCGCCTGATCAACCATCTCCTCCTGGGCACCCGCCAGAGCCACTCTCCAACCTCAAGCTAGGCCGGATAGTCTCGGTATGGCCGCCAGAACGCCTCCCTTGGAGCAAGACAAGAGAAGGCACTAGTTAGTGCCCTACAACACTTGCCCATCATCGACTCTACCCCTGCTTCTTTGACCTCCGCCATAGAGCAACATACTCAATCTCCCTGTCCACCATCTCACCTCGAGTGGTCCAAGGCAACCCCTACTGCTACTCCACAACTATGTGCTGCCACCCCTAGCACTGCAAAAGATAGCTGCACCCGATCCCATTTTGCCTTCGACAGTGGATCTCGTACAACTCATCGTAAAGCTATGCCAATAGTGTTTGACCCCACCTCATAATGAGTGGCGCTATTTTTGGATACTCCACCAGTATGAACACCACCTCGAGTAGGTTCCAAGTGAACCTCGCACCCTAGGATTCAGGAAGCAGCATGTTGGAGATGAGTGTCATGAGCAACGCATGCCTCACCCCAAAAACGCCCTTCTTCAGCCACCATCGCACAAAAATCCCACCAACTAGGCAGTCTGCCTTCGCCCTCTCCACAACCCTATCCACCCCTATCTTCATCGCCTGCCCAAAGCATCATGTCAACACCACCGTTCACTGATCACAGGGAGTCATATGAATAGGCAGTCTATATATCAA
Organism: Wollemia nobilis; assembly: GCA_028583015.1. Taxonomy (NCBI): domain Eukaryota; kingdom Viridiplantae; phylum Streptophyta; class Pinopsida; order Araucariales; family Araucariaceae; genus Wollemia; species Wollemia nobilis. Next base: position 9,261,816 of record JAQPPZ010016690.1, on the reverse strand, counting down.
AATATGTAGAATTCGATACACGTCCTCAAAAGTAACTGTTATCTCCCCTGTTGGGATATGAAAGGTGTTGGTGCGGGGATCCCACAAATTGATCAAGGCAGTCAGATATGCTTGATCCCCCACCACAGGCTCCAACCGCATCACCTGCTTGAGCCCAAGAGCATCAAGCCACTCCCAATCTACAACTGTCAGAGCCTCCTGGGCATCAAAGAACATAGTCAGCTAGCGGTGCTGACTCCTAACAACCTATAAAACACAAACACAATAAAATAAAATAAAAACAAATTAGGGTTTCAACCATAATTTAAACAAAAAAATTCAAATAAACTGTATAGATGAAAGACAAAGTACAACAAAAACAAAAGTACATAATAACTATACATCAATAGTACATATCAATCATATAAATTATACAGATGAAAAATAAAAGTACAAAAAAACTGTACAACAATAGTACAAATAAATCAAATAAAACTGTACAAAAACAAAAAAACAAAGTATAAAAAAACAAAGTATAGAAAAACTGTACAACAAAGTACATAAAAACAAAGTAAAATTAAAAAACAAAACTGTATAGCAAAAGTATAGATCATTCAAATTAACTATACAATAAAAAACGTACACAAAAAAATCAAATAAAACAAAAACAAAACTAGGGTTTTCGACCTTAAGTGTGAACAAAAAAATCAAACAAAAACATTAAAACTATACTAGGGTTTTCGACCGTAAGGTGAAAAAAAAATCAGATAAACACAAAAAAAATCATACTAGGGTTTTTAACTTTAAGTGCGAACAAACAAAAAAACAAATACAACAAACAAAACAAATTAGGGTTTTAACCGCACCTTAATAAAACAAAAACAATCATACTAGGGTTTTTAACCTTAAGTGTGAACAAAAAAATCAAACAAAAACATTAAAACTATACTAGGGTTTTTAACCTTCAGTATGAACAAAAAAAATCAATTAAAAACAAATAATTCATACTAGGGTTTTTAACCTTAATATGAACTAAAAAACAAGCAGAATAACATTAACAGACATTTTTATTTGTGCGTTTTAAAAATTCATATCAAAACAAAAAAATAACAAGCAGAGAGAAGGAGCACCTACCGGTCTCGCCTCAGCTTCACCACTCAAATATCTGGTCCTTGCACTCATGGTGTCCATGAAATTTTGATAGTGCTCTGCTACGCAAACTCACACTCCTCCCCACAGCTCCAAAACACCAAGAAAAAAATGTTGCAAATGAGCCCAAAACCTAGTTTTGGCCCTTTTATAGGCTATTAATCCTGTCATCGTCCCACCTTGGGACGAGCGCCCTAGTTGGCACTCATCCCACCTTGGGATGATTATCAACTTGGTATTTGTCCCACCCAGGGACGATTACAAAGCAAAAAATTTAAAACAAAAACAAACTGCATCCAAAAAATACACCAAAAACAACAATAAAGTTGCCAAAAAAAGGTGACCTTGCACCTGATATTATTGGTATGAAATATAGATGTTAGGGTCACAAATTATCACTATCCTACTCTCTAAGAAGGCTACCATAGCTAGACCGCTCCACGGGAAGACGGATTTTTGAAAATATTAGCCCCAAGACGTCACAAAAAAGGGTCAAAACCCACTCAAAAATAGCAATCAAGCTGCCAAACAAAGGTGACCTTGCACCTGATATTATTGGCATAACACATCGACATCGATACCACAAATTATCACTATTCTACTCCCTAAGAAGGCTACCATAGCTGGACCGCTCCACGGGAGAACTGATTTTCAAAAGTTTCAGGCCCAAGACATCACAAAAAAGGGTCAAAACCCACCAAAAAATAGTAATAAATCTGCCTGACAAAGGTGCCTTTGCACCTGACATTCATGGCATGAAAAACCAACGTCGAGACCACAAATTATCACTATCCTACTACCTAAAAATTCTACCATAGCCAGACTACTCCACGGGAGGACAAATTTTAAATAATTTCAACCCCAATAGGCGTCCACAAAAAGGGTCAAAACCCACCAAAAATAGGTCCGATTGCTAGAAAACTATTGAGCGTTCAATGAAAAACAACTGAAGGCACACTTACAAATGTCATCTTGGTTCAAGCAACTCATAATTTTCTCATTTTTTTCATTGCCTCATCGATTCGTCGCTTGAGGGGGTAGTCACACTTAGTCACCAAATCAAAAAATACACACCCAATCTAGGAAATGGCATGCATTCAAAGAATCATTGACAAAGACAATCACGCCCTTGCTTGGGGCACCAAACAAGCAATAATCACAAGTTGATTAAACACTTGGCACTCTGGAATCATGAACTCAAGGTTTCCATAGATAAAAGGTTACACCCTTTGCCAATTCATGACTGAACAATGTCCAAGATCAAGTAACACCTCACGAAAAAGGTTACACTTGAGTTAAGCTCCTTAGCTTGTCAAAAGCAAGGATTCAAGAATACGTACCCTTTCCATAGTTGGGGCATCAAAATTTAGTTAGGTTACTAATAAACCCTAATAATTAAGTGCTTTGGTTATCTATTTTGCTCAACATAGTGCATCCCAAAAAGGGGGCATCTGTAGACACCAAAACAACACCAATCCAATTATGCAACTACAAGCAATGATCGAGTTGGCATACATAGTCCCTAGGGCAGCCCCCAGAGGTTAAACAGTGGTCCTAACCACTCCAAAATTAGTTTTGAAAGGTCAGAGGTCAATTTGGTACCTTTTTAGCACTTTGCTCCCTACTCGTCCCACCCTGGGAGCAAAGTGGACAATCCCACACCAAATTAGCTGATACAACCCCCTAGGAGGTTTTGGACCCATCCCAAGTGGATTGGTGTCAAAACTAGACCCCAAACAACGGGCGTCCTGCCCTCGGGCGCCTCCCAAACTACTATAGTCCTAATTGGCTCACCCTAGAGCGATTAGAAATCTGTGAAGAATTTATCTACTATTATTTTTGCATTATGTTCCATTTGGTTTACTTATGTTGCTATTGCTATTCAAGTTTCATTGCATTTTGACTTAATTTGACTGTGTTTTTATCATTTTACGTGTTTACTAACATACAGGGAGCACCTTTGGATACATGAAAATATGGGCAGAATCTACCAAAACTGACCTTCTGGGTCATCCCAAAATGCCCCTTTTAGCATAACCCCAAGTTTGTAGGAATTTTGGAGGCCTCTGGACAGGACATTTGCAGGGTCACCTTTGCATGCTTTGTGACAGTCCTAATCGTCCCACACCAGAGCGATTAGAAATATGTACATGATTTCCAGACTATTATTTTTGCATTGTGTTCTATTTGGTTTACTTATGTTGTTGTTCAAGTTTCATGTTATTCTGACTTGATTTGACTATGTTTTTATCATATTCATGCGTTACTAACCTATAGGGAGTGCCTTCGGATACAGGACAATCTAGGCAGAATCTGCCAAATCTAACCTTCTGGGTCATACCAAAATGCCCTTTTTTTTTGACCTCGAGTTAGCAGGAATTTTGGAGGCCTCTGGACAAGACATTTGGAAGGTCACCTTTGCATGCTTTGTGATAGTCCTAATCGTCCCACCCTGGAGCGATTAGAAATATGTACATGATTTCTAGATTGTTATTTTTGCAATGTGTATCTAATGATGTTTTCATGCTTCTGTAAAATTTTGGGTTCATTATGAAATGTTCTGACCATCGTTTTGCTATTTTATACATTAACTAGCTGGAGGCCCTAGGGATTGCATGTTTTCCTTCCATCTGCATATGCTATTAACTGTTTGTTGTTTATCTGTACGTAGGATCTCACCACCAGGAACATCGGAGGGGTAGCAAGGAACACATGAAAACATGGACACAAGCGGAAGCAACCTTTGGCCTGTCCATTTCAAATGTGAGGCACGCGAAAGACACTAGAAGTGTACCATCCATTGATGTAACAAACTGTATCAAACATTCTGAGCCCTAGAAGGGGGGGACGTATTGTAACCAAATTGAAAGAAAAATTAATAAAAGTGGCTCCACTTTGTCTTTGTTTGCTTACATCTCGTCTATGCATAATTTCCTTCGTGCATTTCTTTTTCACATTCGTAGGACTTAGAATTTGTTTTATATCAATTTCGTTTGCACCATCTAGTATTGCACGTCGTCATCCTATGTTCGACATTCATAATCCAATAGGGCTCCATTGCTTTCAATTATTTTAAGCTTCCAGATCTCTCCCCAATTTGGAGAAGGTCTTATAGGACTTGAGAAGGCCTTGCCCTGGCTTCATGGAGAAGCCAAGATCAAGAACCTTTAGTTAGGGTAGTTGGATAGAAGATTCTAGGACCTTCCATACCCAAAACCATTTGAAACTTCCATGCACAAAACCATTTGAATATCTAACGCATTGGCCGTTGTAATGAAATTTGGTTTGGCCAAGATTCAAATAAGTTTGAAGGCTAGCCATGGCTCTAAGGCACGACCAATTATGTTAACCATGGGTGTAAGCTATGGTCAAAATTGATTAGGCCAAGATGCCTAAATTGAGTGGTTAGAACCACTGCTTCACATTGGAGTCTGTCCAAGATACTTCATATGGTCTTCTAGTATATCCCATATGAGTAGTCACCTCGACATGACGTATTTTAGGTGTCTACAGATGCCCCTTTTGGGATACATTGTGAAATTGAACAACGCTGAGAAGAAATAGACCTCCTAAAATGATATCGTAGGTTGCATGATGATCATTAGTCGGATCAATATTAGATGCCCAAGTTCTACAAAAGAAATGTGTATCCTAGAATCATTGCTTCCAACTGTGGAAGGCTTAACTTGAAAGAGCTTGCACTTGTCATCAAAAATTTGGGTAGCTTCAATGCTACTATAGGAGTTAGAGCCTATGTATCCGAAAGGAGGAGAGCTACAAAATAAACTATCATATTTGCTTTTTGGCCCAACAAAGGGTAAGCTTATAATAGTCATTGGAAATGATTCATAAGATAAACATAATTTAACAAGATCAAGGGATCTACGATTAAGGGATCTTCTATTGACTTTGATTATGATTATGATATTATGACTACCCCCTCAAGCGAAAAGTTGATGAGGGTAATGAAAAATAATAAAGCAACAAATTTCTTGACCTCAATGAGTGATTTGAACAGTTTTAAGGTTTTATTATTTTGATTACTTGGCAAGGCCTAATTCAGCCATGATTACAACTTTTGATAGTAATTGTACATCTCTATCGCATGGAGCAGCCTAGCCATAATGGCCTTCTTGGGGAATCAAGATGATAGTAATTACAATTAGGCTTATGTTGAATCATAATGTTTGATGATCTGCTAAAAATATCATAAGATTATTGACATGAACACTTTGTTCTTGTGGAGCAGTCCGATCGTCTAAGCCTTCTTCAGGATTGAAAGGAAGCATATCAATTTAGAGATGACTAGTTTACCTCAAATGTTTGCATGGTAATTTACTCATCTTTCCAAATTGCATGGAGTTCCAGTCGTTGCAATCACCAAGAGTATAGGGTAAATAATTGGATACAAGACACATTTGAATTGTGATTTATTGAATTTTTTTTGTTTTTTTTACAATTTTTGGATGATTGAAAAATTTTGATTTCACCTTTTGAGGCTCATCTTGGTTGGATTTTGGAGCATTTATTGCTGGCCACTGACCGCTTGTGTTATACGTAGCTAATATTGTAAATTTTCCTTGCTGTGGCTCAGACACATGGTAAAAAAAACCTAGCTCTACGCCTGTGGGTGCTAGGCATGGTCAGAGGCAAAATTGAAAATATAAAAGAAAATCTGTCATTTTCAACATCATTCTTTCCAATTTCCAACTTTGCAAACTAAGATCTCTGAGAGGTGAGTTATAAAATTTGACATAGAATGCTATCACAAACTTGACCTCACTACCACCTAGACTGATGGTAGACAAATCAGAAGCATCCATAAGCAGAGGCACCTGTGTGACTAAGGTAACACACAAACCATCATCTTTATTTGCAATTACTAGATAAAATTGAACCTCATTAAGTAATGGGTTAACTAAACAAACTAAAATTTTGATAATGAACCCCACCCTAACTTAGGATTAGTCTAGGTTATAGTAGAAGGGTTGGGTTTAATTTTAAGGGTTTTCAGGATGGAAAATAGCCTTGAAAAGGGTGTTTCCCTCAACCGTGGGTGGTAATCGCGGTCCCCAATTAGCAAATTGGGGGCCATGGCTATCATCCATGATGGGATTCAAATCCCAATGGTCACAAAATTGATTGCCTCATTGATAGTGGGTTTGAACCGTAGTTACCCAACATTAGAAAATATTTTAATAATTTTAAAATTTTTAAATTTTTGAGGGTTTTAATTTATTTTTATTATTATTTGAAGTATTTTTTTAATTTTTTTGAAAATTTTTTATGATATTTTTGAATGTTTTTGATTGATTTTTAATCATTTATTATCTCTTCAATCAAAATTTAATCGCTAGGGTGAGGGAATATAAGATCCTTTGCAACCTACGTGGTGACCTTCAGGACACTGAGTGGGATTAGTTCACCGCTGTAGGCTTCAGCTATGTACTACAACTACCTACTATCTGTGCTGACTAGGCCTACATCATTATATTAGCCCAACACTAGGATGTGAGGACCAACATCTTCCACATTCTGACAGGTGAGATGACTGTGACTCTAGAGGATGTCTACTACATCTTTCGACTTCCCATAAATGGTGAGGCCATCACATCTTCATCAATAGAGGTGAAGGATGGAGTATTTTAGAGGATCTTCAGCACCCAAAGTGATGAGGTGGAGCTTGAATCGGACCATGATGGGGTCCACATAGAGCATTGATACCATTAGCATGTCTTGTCAAAGTGGGCAGCGATGCTCATGCATATGATAGTGCATATAATTCTTCCTGACACATCAGTGGTGAGGTTCCCTTGGAACCTCTTGTACAGGACATATGATGTCATAGTGAGCACTACATAGGAACCATTGATATTATCTTGGAGGAGAGCCCTACTTTCATAGATCTATAATAAGCTATATCAGATTACAAAGAGGGGCTACATGGGGATCAACTGTAGTCTAGTTCTTCAATTTTGGGGATGGAAACACATTCCTATTGAGTGCCCGATGAGAGTACCTCTACGGATCACTACCATTGATGCTAAGTGATAGTGTTACACAACATGCTAGCCATGGGAGCTCAAGGGGTTTCATAGTAGATCTCATGTGGGGGACCTCCAGCACTACATTGAGTAGTTCACATAGTTGCGATTGAGTGAGGTTATGTGAAGGCCCTACCTAGACTACCCTACATGGATAGAGGTTGATAGATACCTATGGTGGGTATGGAGAGACAAATGGATTCTTGGGTGTAAGCCTAAGATATAGAATTTCTTCTACTTATCTCATGTTACCAGATAGTTCATGATTCATCAGGATATCTCTCATATGCCTACCATCTCTCATCACATCATGTTAGTGAGGGATTTAGCATGGCCTCAGGTGACTCTACCAGGGGGTGAAGATGATGATTACCAATATTTTGGACTGGTAGATGTAGATACTACTATAAAATATGACACCTGGTGGATGACCAGGTTATGGTAGAGTGATGGCCCATTAGGTAGGCTAGCATATGGTGCAGCAGTAGAGGAGGTAGAGTTTGATCCTAAGGGGTGTTGAGTTTGGTAGAGGATTGAGGATGGATAGGGTGAGGGCACAACCATAGAGGAGGAGCCCCAAGCTATAGAGGATGACGAGGCAAAGTGAGATCACCAAGCTTTGGGACTAGGTTTTTGGCTTGTAGACATAGGTGGGAACCTTACAAACTTAGCTCCTACATAGAGACACCTCCATTGCAACCCTACAGGATTAGATGAGTTAGTTGTAGGCATAGTTGATAGTAAGATAGACTCAATGGAAGGGATAGGAGGAGAAGCGAACTACTCACCTAGCATAGATTAATTCTGCTATGACAGCTATAGAGTAGCTTACATTTGAGCATGATTTTCTCAAGTCTCAGTGAGACTTCATTATAGTAGAGAGGGATCTACTTAGAGGTGTGAGGGAAGGTTCCCCATCTTCATAGGCTGCTCCTACCACTCTAGCTATACTGAGACTAGTAAGGTTGGATATAGGTACAAAGATTTATTGATTGTATTCTCTCATTCAGGAGGGTAACACCTAGCACTCTATAAACGTGGCTTACATTGCTCTCCTGGAGGGAGATATTAGACTACTTAGGGGCGATGTGCAAGAGAGGACCATTATTGTAGGGACACACTGAACTAAGACATGGGAGATAGGGTAGTTATTAGCACCACCTAGTCGTAGGACTCATAGGATAGAGAGGTCCACCAGTGCCAGCTCTAGGTGAACTCACTAAGAAGGAGGAGAAGGTGGGGGAGACTCTCAGATAGGGGTGTAGGCCTAAGTTAGTACAAATATTGCTGTATTTATACCATTTTTGAGTGTAAGGTCAAGGACCTACATAGTTGTAGCCTGTGGGCATTTTGGTGTAGCCTTATGTACTTTTTGACACACACTGTAGCACCCTAAAATTGGCGCAGTAAAACCTTAGCAAATAATTAAAATTACATTAGTAATAATTCAAATTCAAATTCTAACCCCAAAATCGCTCCCAAACCGCCGTTTAACCCGTTTCCTCATTTTTCATGCCATTTTTAGAGTTTGTTTTGTCCGTTTGACGATATCGTCGCCGATCAGACGATATCGCCTCAGATCGGATGATTTCGTTTGGAGAAGAACGTCCAGACGATCTCGTCCCAAACTGATTTGTGCATAGTTAGCTTCTGTTTCAACGACGTCTCTAATCCGGGCAGAAGCGTGTCTACATCGTTAGAGACCTCCCCCATTGGAGATCTTCCAAATTAGGATGATCTCCAACCTCCTAACCTCCCTCCTAAGCCTATTTAACCTTAGGACCCCCTCTTGGCATTCCCCCTGGCTGAAATTCCCTGTAACACGAATTCTACATGCATTAGACTATCTTAAACCACCATTTGCATTTGTATTTTTCCAAGTTTGTTTGTAGGAACTTCATTGTTTTTCAGTCGGAGCAAGCTCAGATCGTCGCAGACGATCTTGTTCAATTCGAGATGATTTCGTACCAATCCGAGATGATTTCGACTGCAGTCAACATTGGGGGCAATCAGTGCCCAGGGTTTGCGTTTTCTCACTTTGTTTGTTGATTTATCCTGCATTTAGTTAAATTTGTTATTATTCCTTATTGTTCTGCATCTTGGAGTTCACCCATATAGCTTAAGTGCACAATGAAGTCATAATTTGTCATTAGAACGTCATAATCTACTTGAATTTTTATTTGTGATTATCACCTTAGCATCTATGTTGCCATTTTACACCATTTTTCTCTGTTAGAATAGTTGCATTTCTGGTATTTTGTATCTATTTCTCTGTTTGCAGGTCTTTGATGAATTCGTCGATCTCAGACGATCTTGTCAAATTCCAGACGATCCTGGACTGCTTCAAAAATCAGAACCTTCATCAGACATCCGGATCAGGTATGGTTCTTTAATCTAGCTTATTCTTTCTGTTTTCTATCCAAATCTATTTTTTGTATTTATTTAATTTGCATTTTCATAATAGAACACTTAGATTCATCTGGCCAAACCTAGGACTTGGATGTTTAAAGATAAAACTGAACACATTAAACACATTCCCAACCTAGGCGTGGAAACTGCCACTAAACGTTTCCTGGTGAACCCCACCATCCGTCGAAAAATTCACCTTAATACCCCTCCCCGAGAGGCGGGACCTTCAAAGGGCCTCTCAGTCCGAGGTACCGTCCCATCCTTTTCCCATCCCCCTTTCGGGCACGGATCCTTTAGCCTGAAGGTAAGGGTGCAAAAAATTTGGAACGATACATTTTGGTGAACCCGACGTGAATAACATAGGCATCTTTCTGATTCAAAAATATAAAAAAACAAAAAAATATATATATATATATATATATATATATATGTATACAAAAAAAAAGTAACAAAATCATCATTTCAAGTTTGTATGTTTTAGATTCAATTCTAAATAGTAGATACTAAATATTACTTTTAGAAGTACTAAAGAAACCATGAGTTTTTACTCAAATCAATATGAGCCCATTAGTAATGTTGGAAGAATTCAGCCAAATACATTTGTTGATTATGACCAACCTCATCCCTATTCAACACCACCTCCATCACACTTTTCTCATTTTTCATCCTTACCCCAACAGGACAATCCCTTTGCCAATCCTCTTCATAACGATATTATCTATTCTCCCATATATCCATATTATGTCTATCAATCCACATACAATCCTCCTCCACCCTTTCAATATTCTTCTTTCAATACAACACATCCATTTCAACAAGAAAATACTTATTCTTCCAATTCTACCATGCACTCACCTCATACTTCGCAATCTTCCTGTCATCATTCTACCCATAATAAAGAAAGTAGAGGTGAGAAACCATTAGGTCCTTTTATGACTGAATTCCTAAGGCACTTATCAAAAACCTCTCGAAAACCTTCATCACGTAAATTTACTAAGCTCAATCAACCAATGGATATAATTCTCAAGTATTTACTTGACACAAATAGGATTGAACTCCCTTCCATAAGACAACTTGATACCACAGCAGATTGGTTTAAACCTGAGCTACATTGTGAATATCATAGAGTAGATGGACATATGACACAAAAATGTAAAGATTTAAGATGTGCAATTCAAGATTTGATTGATGAGGGTCTTTTTAATATAAAGGAATTACAATCTACAACTGATTATAAATCTCCAGTAAACAATCAAACTCCTACACAACAAATACCAATAATCAATCAAGACATGGGGATCTCCCAAGAACCCCTATTCAATTATCAACAACAAGAAACCAATCAAATATTGCATGTTAATGTGTCCCATCATGATGATATTACTAATATTGTAACAAAAACTACAAATGAGCAACCTCAAGTTCAATCAACTCAATCTGATATTCAAGATATGGATTCCTCATTTGACCAACCTTCAAAACTATCTTTGGCTCTAGAGAATGATCCAAAATGGAATGTAAGCATAGAAAGCTCATCTTTAGAATCAAAATCTCAATCTGAAATCCACTTTGATAGCCAACAACAAGTGATTAATCCTCAAGCAAAGATATCCCTTTTAGAAGTATTACAAAGTTCTCATAAGGAAACGTTGTTCAAGATACCTAGCCAACAATTTGTTCCTCATCATATTTTCTCTAAGAACATAATTAATGGTGTAAACCCTCTTGAGGTTAACCATATTTCATTCTATGATGAGGAGATTCCTTCCTCTACTCCACAAGAAGACTCATCTCTTTACATTACAGGATCTAGTAAAGAAACACTTGTTAAAACTATCATGGTAGATAATGGCTCCTCTCTTAATTTATGCACTTATCAATTATTCCAAAAACTCAAATTAAAGGAAGAAGATCTTAATGAATCAAATGTTATTATAAAATCTTTTAACAATGAAATTCAAGAAACATCAAGTTCTATACATTCTCCATTGTCACAATTACCTTCTATCTCATCACTTTTCTTCATCCATATATGATCATCCTTGTTTACCAAATAACACTCATGCATATCTTTCACATATACTCTCTCCATCTTATCAAGACTTGGAATATAGTGATAAGAATGAAGAACTTTCTTATCCTTCTGACATTTTATTTTGTAACATGATCAATTTTACACATATAAAAGAAAAAATCTTTTGCTACATTATTCTACATTATAACAAAGCTTTTGTTATCACTACCTTTTATTCATCACCTTTTGTTCTTACCTTCAACACAACCAAATTATCCTTCAAAACCTCCTTTGATTTTGAAGCAACCTTAGACATGCTATACTCAAATAACCTTGTATAATGTATATAGATCATCTTGTATATACCACCAATTCCATCATCTAAAAATTCATATAAAAATAAAAAAGTTTCAAAAAAAAACAATCACATTGTATTTCTTTCAATTCATCAATTAAAATCAAAATATCAAAAACATCCAAATCATCAAAATCTTCAAAAACATCTTTTATTTTTGTACCTCTCAATTTGTGAAGTATTGCAGTTATATTTTCAAATTATTTTGGATAAATTAGCATTTATTTGGAATCCCGCACTTTCACATTCACAAAAATAAATATCTTGATTTTATCTGGCATGATTACTAATCTCTCTTATATCAAAGTCCACAAAATTCAATTAAATAAAGTTTTGAGCATAGAGAATTGATCTTGTTATTTACTTAAACCAAGCATATCTTTTCACAATAAAATGATTACATTTGTAATTTCCATGCTATGTTACATAGTAGAAGTGGTTCTTGAGCGAAAAGTTTCCCCTGCTATCCTATCATGCACATGGTCTAGAATCTTTGAGAATTGGCAAAAGGACAAGCTCACCCCTACCCGGAATAAAAATCCCTTGCTCTACAACTAATCCGAGCAAGTATCCCTAGCATAGAAAGAAAATAAAAGTTCAAAAGAAAAAGAAAAAAGAAACAAGTTATTTCAGCATTATCTCAAATATCAAGCCAAAATACAAAAATACAAAAAAAAAAAAACAAAAGCAAAGAAAAAGAAAAAAGCAAAAGCAAAAGCAATAAAATCCCTTTCCCTACCCCTTGAAAAGAAAAGAAGGGTTGATGAGCTTGAATCCCTGGAATTCTCAATTATTCGAAAACTGTGAGGTAAGCCCCATAACAGGTGGTTTGTGCCCAACCCGCTTGGCCTTGGGTAACTCCTAGCATGGTGATATGTCTGTCACATTAGCGACCTTCTTTTGTACAGACCTATGTCCGCTTATGGATTAGCTAGCTCTTGATAACCCGACCTACATAGTAGTCTGGTATGGTTATATGCATCTAAATCATGGTTAATGAACACTTATTTGGTTCATTCAAATCACTTGTATCAAATTATCTTGCTCAAAACTTGGTAAATGAACAATGCAATTGCACACACATTTGTATTTGAGAGATTTTGTGTATCATTATGATAAATCAAGATTGGTAATGAACTCACATACGCACATGGGATTCCTTATAAATCTAACTTTTGTCTTTAAGATACTTTGAAATATTTTTGCAAATTGTTTGGAATAAATTCATTTTCTTCTTTGAAGAACAGTTGTTTAGTATAAAGACAACTACATGCATTCTCAAAAAAATCAAAATCATTTTCCAAAACATGCAATCAAGTTACATTTATATATATTATCGACTTTCGCGACGATGGTATAGTTCCAAAAACCAAAATTGGAATTTTATGCCTAGCGCAAGTCCTCGTCTTCATATTTTCTGAAGACTTCAAAAATTAAAAATCAACCATGCAATAAAACTATTATTTTCTTCTTTGGATTTCGCGATGATGGTATAAGTCTATACCTAAATATTCTATGCCTAGCGCAAACCATTGTACCAATTTTATTTCCCATTTATTTAAAATCATAAAAACATATGACTTAAATCATTATGTTACACAATTATGCTTTAAAACAAACAAACACCTATTCTATTTCATGTCATTATGTCAAACTTCAATTTTGCAATGATGGTATAATTCCTAGGGAATTATCCAAAAATTTTATCACACTTAGGAATTTATGCCTAGCAAAAGTCATTTTAAAATATTTCATGCATAATATTTTCATGGAAATCTGAAAAACAAATCATCATCATCATCATCATTTGCATCATCACAACAAAGTCTTAAGACAGTCTCTTAAGCACTCTTTTACTTTTAGCAATATTTCTATACTAGGATTAGCTTGACGACCGAGTGAGCGGCGACTCCATGAAATGGTCTATAATAGCGACAATGTCCTTTGAAATTATTGTTAAAAGTCCCTTTTATTTTTATCAAATTATCACATCACAAACAACCAACTTGTTTACATCAGATTATTTCATTTAAATTTTAAAAAAGCATGACATTCAAACCATCATATTTCCAAATGGCATAATTACATGAATCATCAAATCAATCAATCAAAACATTAAAGCATCATACAAATACATAAGACAAGTCATATGATCAAAAAATATCTCATCTATATATATCTCAACAGTATATGTACATCATCTCAAAACTAGATTGGTATGCCACAATCTGTACCTAGGCATACTCAATCCCCTATCAAAAATAATAATAAGCACTATAATCAATCTATGCAGTGCAATCTATAGCAGCTAGCCTCGAGAACCCCTCGAGCTCTCAGCCTCATCTCCTCCCCCGCCCTGAGGTGGACGAGGTGGCCCCATCATAGTCCGTGTGGTGCTATGAGTCCTGGACTCTGATCGTGATGATGTCCTCGATGACCTCATCCCGACAGGCTCTACAATATGGGCCGACAATGGTAACCTCTACCCCTCTGGCACCATATGGTGGTATAGTGTCTGATAGAATGTGACCTGGGCAATAGCCCATGCTAGATCCCGAGTGCTCGCCCCTCCGCTCCGTGCTCTGAGGCGTGCTACCTCATCTCTGAGCTGTGTGGCCTCCTCTCGGTGTCGTGCAGCCTCATCCTATAGAGTCTGCACCTCTGCCTGGAGACGGACAGTCTCCGCCCGGAGAGTAGCCATCTCACTACTCTCTCCTATGTCCACACCCTTGCCCTTATCGGGCGATGGTGGTCTCTCTCTCCATGGAGAAGGGGGTCTCTCCTCCCTCCTCTCCCGCTATCACGGCCTCTACTGAGCCTGTGGTCTCCTCTGCTCTCTCCCACCGTGACCCTGTGCCACCTCAATGGCCGCCTGGTGCCGCCTCCCCATCCGATGCACAACTGTGTGAATCGGACCCTGAGCCCTCGTCATCCGAGGAGGGCGGATGCCTGTGTACCAGGCATCATAGCCGTCAGCTACCCCTGCATCGTCCCCATCCATCGGCTGAATGGGGGCATCATCTATGTCTAGACCCCAGAAGCGCTGCATATCTGGAGCCCCGCTAACTGTAGTGTTATCCCGGACGGTCCGAGAAAACTCGTAGTCTCTGAGAGATGGGATCCCCTGCTGTAGACCGAACTGCCTCAAAACTTGGTCATAGCGATGGAGCTCCACCTCTCCCCTCTCCATCCTTAGCCAACAGGTTTGCCTAATGTGAGCCAGCTCTTGTCCATCCTCGGCCCACCCTGGATGATCTCTCCAAGGCCTCCAGGTGATCTGGTCGGAGACAAGGTCGTCAAGTAGTCTCCGGGACATTGGCAGATCTATCCGTCGCTGTGACCCTCTCCGGAGCCACCAGTAGAAAGCTCGAGGCCTCTCCCCATCAATCCCTATCAGTGGGAGCCCTACCGGCCTCCGCACCATGATGTGCTCCCAGCACCAAACCTGTAGTAGAGATGTCATAACCAGACATCGGTCGCCCTTGTATACGACCCCATGCAGGATCCTATACAATCGACATAGTACAAAGCTCCCCCAAGCAAACCTGTATCCGTGGTCTCTCATGTCGTAGACCACATCTGTCAGTAGCCATGGTACTCTGCATCCACTCTGATGGCATAGCAACAGACCACCTACAACCCCAGCCAAAACTTGTGTCAGTCTAGATGCCCCAGGCATCTGTCGTAGAGATTCGATGTTCACTCCGCCCTTCTCCAGGGTGAAGCTCGGATCTTCGCATAGTCGCATCATCGCGTGGCCCTGATTGGCCATAGGAGTGATTAGCCATCCTTGTATGGGGATCCTCAAAATCCTCCATACATCCTCCAGTGTGGGAGTCATCTCCCTTGTCGATAACCGAAAATAGGAAGAACCCGGATACCACCTCTCTCGCTAGGGCTATCAATAGCCCCATATCTGTAGAAACCTGTGGCATCTCTCGCCACATGCTGCAAGCCGACCTGAGCCAGCTGATCTCGCTCTGCCTGAGATAGAGCGGCCAAGTCATCCCTCAACCCATCGTATTTCCATTCTCTCGCTCTTTAGTAATCCTCTCTGCAACATAAACAACAAAACAATAAAAATCATTAATAAAACAATCGATTAAAAATGCAAGTAAAACAAAGTTCAATTTCATAAATGATGATATCGTCCACTATTGGACGATATCGTCCCAAATTTGAGCAAATTCGTCTCCGATTTTGCCAGCCGAAATCGTCCCCTTTTTGACGAAATCGTCCCCATTTCGTCGATTTCGCCCCTGGACGAAATCGGCGATATCGAGACGATTTCGACGAAATCGAGACGATTTCGTCTCGACGACGTCGATGGCCCAAAAACGGCCGTGATGCTCAAAAATCATCAAAATTTAATCTAAAAAGCATGAAATTCAAAATTCAAGCCTTCTAAACTAAGTTTAGACCCTTACCCGTAGCCCGCGTCGGACCTCTGTCGATCTGTGCGCTGTCTCGACCATCTTGTTTGCAGAGCTCTAGAAACCAGAAAATAAAAAATGAACAGTAAAAATGAATTAGGGTTTTTCCCTATTTTTCTTAATTTTATTCAAAAACAATTAGCAACAAATTTAATTTTGGCTTTTTCGCATTTTTACCTCAAACGTTCGATTTGGGTAAAAACACGGAGGGGGCATCATAGTAAGCTGTCGTACGATTCGACCAAGAATCGTCGCCTAAAAATGGGAATAAATTTTTGCTTTCTCGTAGATCGAGAAGAACTCATCTTTAACGCATTTTCCTCGAAAAATTCGCTAAAGAGGGGGCAAAATGTAGCACCCTAAAATTGGCGCAGTAAAACCTTAGCAAATAATTAAAATTACATTAGTAATAATTCAAATTCAAATTCTAACCCCAAAACCGCTCCCAAACCGCCGCTTAACCCGTTTCCTCATTTTTCATGCCATTTTTAGAGTTTGTTTTGTCCGTTTGATGATATCGTCGTCGATCAGACGATATCGCCTCAGATCGGACGATTTCATCTGGAGAAGAACGTCCAGACGATCTCGTCCCAAACTGATTTGTGCATAGTTAGCTTCTGTTTCAACGACGTCTCTAATCCGGGCAGAAGCGTGTCTGTGCCGTTAGAGACCTCCCCCATTGGAGATCTTCCAAATTAGGATGATCTCCAACCTCCTAACCTCCCTCCTAAGCCTATTTAACCTTAGGACCCCCTCTTGGCATTCCCCCTGGCTGAAATTCCCTGTAACACGAATTCTACATGCATTAGACTATCTTAAACCACCATTTGCATTTGTATTTTTCCAAGTTTGTTTGCAGGAACTTCATTGTTTTTCAGTCGGAGCAAGCTCAGATCGTCGCAGACGATCCTGTTCAATTCGAGACGATTTCGTACCAATCCGAGATGATTTCGACTGTAGTCAACATTGGGGGCAATCAGTGCCCAGGGTTTGCGTTTTCTCACTTTGTTTGTTGATTTATCCTGCATTTAGTTAAATTTGTTATTATTCCTTATTGTTCTGCATCTTGGAGTTCACCCATATAGCTTAAGTGCACAATGAAGTCATAATTTGTCATTAGAACGTCATAATCTACTTGAATTTTTATTTGTGATTATCACCTTAGCATCTATGTTGCCATTTTACACCATTTTTCTCCGTTAGAATAGTTGCATTTTTGGTATTTTGTATCTATCTTCTATTGTTTGCAGGTCTCTGATGAATTCGTCTGATGAATTCGTCAGATCTCAGACGATCCCGTCAGATCTCAGACGATCTTGTCAAATTCCAGACGATCTGGACTGCTTCAAAAATCAGAACCTTCATCAGACATCCGGATCAGGTATGGTTCTTTAATCTAGCTTATTCTTTCTATTTTTTGTCCAAATCTATTTTCTGTATTTATTTAATTTGCATTTTCATAATAGAACACTTAGATTCATCTGGCCAAACCTAGGACTTGGATGTTTAAAGATAAAACTGAACACATTAAACACATTCCCAACCTAGGCGTGGAAACTGCCACTAAACGTTTCCTGGTGAACCCCACCATCCGTCGAAAAATCACCTTAATACCCCTCCCCCGAGAGGCGGGACCTTCAAAGGGCCTCTCAGTCCGAGGTACTGTCCCATCCTTTTCCCATCCCCCTTTCGGGCACGGATCCTTTAGCCTGAAGGTAAGGGTGCAAAAAATTTGGAGCGATACACACATATATCTGATCAGACTTTACATCTCATTACATGTGTACTTTATTTTTTATTGCTTCATTTTTATGCTTATGCATATGTATGCAATGCTTTTATTAATTATATTCTATGTGATGTATGATTAAATATATTGAGATATATGTGTAGACTGACAACTTATGATTGATGCATATGGATGTAATATTTGATGTTTAAGTGCATGTTTAATTTATTGTACTTTTATGCATTTAATTTATGATGTTCTGATATGGTAAATGCAGTGCATGGAATGCATTATTTACATGATTTTCATCTGATGTAAATGAACATGTATGCTTTAATAACTTCAATTAAACACCCGTGTGTGATATGAAATGATGTATGGTTTCTATTCATAAGCTTTTGTAAATGAAAAGAATATGCACAACATAGTTAGTGGTCGTTTAAATATCATTGTTGATATCCATATGGTATCTAACCTATATTATGAACAGTCTTAATAAAAAAACTCTCATAAAAATAAATTAATAATTTGAATAATTGAAATGTTTGTTGCTATTTGGGAATTTTGTAGGTTTTCCATGAAACTCAAACACCCTAGTTGACTTCTCAAAAGTTGTATAATGACTATACTAGACTTCTAAAAAATAAAGTTTTCGCTATGAAAGACCAAGCTATTAAGTACCCTTGTGTGTGCAAATGAATATATTAGATGAGACATAAGCATACCCCAGTGCCAGTTTGGATTCATTTAGCCCATTGTTGTATTGGGGATCCTCAAATGTCCACTCGATCCTAGGTTTGAATTCAGTTAAACTAGACCACTAGGCAATGCAGGCCACCTAAAGCTAACTCATTTGTGACTTGCTAGACCCACCCCAATGTCAAGCGAGATTCATTCAGCCCATTACTATATTGGGGATCACTCCATGGATTTGAGTATTGACCATTCCATGGATTCAAGTTCACCCATTTTTTTCTTCAATTTATTGGGATACTTGCTCATAGATAGTGATAAAAATCACTGTTTATTTTGTATATACTATTTTTTTTTAGCAAGGGATAGGATTTGACTCTAGGATTTTGCTCCTTTTGATTTAAGTAAGGGATATATTTGGGTAGGGGGTGAACTTGTCCTTTTTCCAATGACCTCTACTCTAGACCACTGCTCCTCACATATGAGCAAGTAATAAAACCTTTCACCTAAGGTGACCCATACCACTTTTATAGTATTCATCCTAACCAGTTAGCTATAAATTTGTCGTGCAAGTGCAGTGGTAGGTTTGAGTTATGTTGGTTCTCTTTAAGCACAAGATCACCAACCTTAAAGTCTCAAGTGGACTTTACTATTGTAAGCTTGTTTTAAGCACTCTTGGTAAACATAGAGATACTCAAGGTCATTCATGTAATGTTCATCAAGAAGCATTAGTTGATCTAGGTAAGCTTACAATGTAGTTTCATTATTGATGAACTCTTTCAATACGATGTACAACATTGGAATTTCCAAATCTAGGGGCATAATGGCCTCAATGCCATATACTAGTGAAAACAGAGTTGCCCTAGTGGGTGTCCAAATGCTAGTCCTATAAGCCAATAATTCTAGGGGCAGCTGGATGTGCCAATCTTTGTGATTTTCTTATACCATATTTTTCAAGATGGCTACCACTGTCTTGTTTAAAGCTTCAGCTTACCTATTTGCCTACGGATAATATGGAGTTGTAAAACTATGTTGTATATTGTACTTAGACATTAAAGCTTTCACAATTTTGTTCTTAAATGATGTTCCATTATCCGATATTATCTTGGATGGTATCCCAAAATGACTAATAATATTGTGAAGTATAAACTCTACAATACATGCTCCAGTGGTCATTGTTAAGGAAATGGCTTCCACCCACTTTGTAAAATACTCAGTAGCCATTATAATAAATGTATGCCAAAACAATGATGGAGGAGAGATCTTGCCAATTATATCCAAACCCCACTGAGCAAATGGCCAAGCCACTTGAATAGGCTATAGCGCCTATGATGGCAAGTGTGTAATATTAGTATGATGCTAACATTTAACACATTTCTTGAAATACATGGTGTCGTCCTTCTCCATAGTGGACCAATAATAACCCATTTGAAGGATGCGCTTGACAATGACCATGCCACTAAAATGGCCATCACATGCACCATCATGAGATTGTGATATTGCCCAAGCTGACTCTTGGGAATCAAGACAATGAAGGAGAACTCCATCATAGCTTCTACGGTACAAGATATATCCAAGAAAGACATACTTTATTACTTTTTGTATGAATATGCATTTTGTGGCACGCGATAATCCCTATGAGATTAAACCAAGTTTTAGGAAGTCATGTAATTGTGACATCCAATATTGATAATATTCTATCTCAATCATCAAGACGACTTGTTTCCCTGACATTCAATTATTCATGAATACAGACTAGGATACAACCTTATGATAAATGGTGGTGTCATTCCCCATAGGACCCTGCAAGATCAAAGACCCCAATGAAACCTCCTTGAGAAAGTCTCTGGCTCTATAGAACCATTCATGGTTTGGTTCTATATGAATCATGTTGACAGATTATTTGTTATTAAAAGACACACACTGCATCATGGCATGCAATATCATCTTTACATAAATGGTAGTAAAGTCAACAGATAGATTTTAAGGGATTAAGGATCCCAAAGATGCCATAGTTTTTGCTTTCAATGTGGAAAACCTACATTGAAAAAGTCCCTTCACTTGATTGACTATGATAAGGGAATCACCAAAGATATTTAACCATTTAATCTTCATGGTGATAGTTGTTTGGAGGCTCAATATTAGGGCTTCATATTCAACATTATTGTTAGTGCAAGGGAAAGATTAGCTTGAACGACAAGGGTATTGGAGCACCTTATGGTGTGAAAAAGATAATTCCTGCACCACCCCCTTGCTTAAACTTCAAACCATCAAATAACATAGTCATATCAGCTTTGTTATCTGGTTCTTCGAGTTTGAGTGCTTCTGATAATGTGAAAACTACATCATTAGGTAGCTCTATGGTGAGGTGCCTACTATTCTTGAGAGGTGCCTCAACCAGTTTATCAGCTATGACTTGTCCCTTGATAGAATTTTGGATAATGAATTCCAAGTCAAATTTTATCAATAACATGATCCACTTCATAGTACGTGTATTATGATACATATTTATCATCATATACTGCAAAGGATTTTGTTTGGATATTACGTATGTTGTATGACTTAACATATAATGACACAAACTCTCCATTGCAAACACCACTGCTAAAAACTTCTCCACACACATATTTGGGCTCATAACTCACCAAGGTGTGATTGATGTAATATATGGCTTTCTCTTTGCCTTACACATTATTTTGGGCTAACATGGTTCCCAATGCAAAGTTGGTTACCAATATATATATCAAAAAAGGCACATCTAGTCTTGGTGGAGCTAGCACTAGTGGCATTGCTAGGTATTGCTTGATCTTAGCGAAGTCTGCTTAATAGTCCTCATCCCAATTGAATGGGGCCCCCTTGTGTAGAAGTCGATTCATGGGTCAAATTTTTTTGATAACTGGATGATAAATCACTTTATGGATGCTATTTTGCCCTAAATACTTCTTAATTCCTTGATATTTGTTGGAGGACGCATCTCTAAAATGGCCTTGACCTTAGCTGGATCAACTTCGATATCTCATTTTGAAATAATGAACCCCAACAACTTTCTTAAAATTATGCTAAATACACACTTCTTGGGATTCAACTTGACATTATGCTCTATCAGGTGATCAAAGACCTTCTTCAAGACCTTAGCATTCTCTTCTTGTAACAATGACTTTGCCAATAAGTCATCGATATAATATTCTAAGATTTTATGCATGTAGTCATTCAAAATATATGTCATGTATTGCTGATATATGGCACCAATATTAAAGGCCAAATGTCATAACTTTATAGCAAAATATCCCCCATGGCATTGTAAACATGGTTTTATGCTGGTCTTTAGCTTTAATCTGAATCTGATTGTAACCAAAAAAATCATCCATCAGGGAGAGCATCTCATGACCCACAGTTGCATCTACGAGAGAATATATGTTGGGAAATGAAAATGAATCATTTGGTTTTGCCTTGTTAAGGTCTCTGAAATTCATACAAATACGTATCCTTCCATTAGGTTTTACTATAGGTACCATGTTCGATACCCATTTTGGATAGTTGATGGAAATTATGAACTCTACATCCAACAAATTTTGTAGTTCATATTTAACCATTAAGGCAACTGTTGGATGCATCTTTCTGAGTTTTTGCTTGATAGGTCTCTTAGCAGGATCTAGCAAAAGGTTATGAGTAAACAATTTCGGATCTAGCCTTGACATATCCTTTTATGTCCAAGCAAAAATGTTAGGTCTATATTTTAGTAGAGGGATGAGTGTGGCATGCTCTTCGAGAGTTAGACTCTCTCCAAACTTGACCTTCCTTGGATTAGTGGGATCACTGATATCCACATCAAAGGTCTCCTCTACTGACATATGCGATCCCTCCTAAAGATGGTGAGATGTAGGAATCAAGTGGATGTCATCAGCTGGGTTTAAAGGTCCTACATCATAATTTCCCTTAGCATGATAAACATCATGTGCACAACCTGGTGCAAAATGAAAAGGTTGTAGCATTTCTTCATTGGGGAAGAAATATTTAGGCTCTAGTGGCGAGTCAGTGTAATCCCAATCAATAGCATCTATATTCAGATACAATGGTTTGGAGGGATCAATTGGATTGCAAAGTGGAGTGATCAAATCCATGGATATCATATTGATGGAATGGATTAGATCTCTGGGACCACGTGTGTGTGATTATTAATTGATATAACTTCCATCCTCGAGATGTGGTTTTGGGGGTATGGGGATATCTGGATCTGATCTATGGATAGACTCAAAAATAGGATCACTTGGCTCGAGGAGCTCCATGTATGTCGACATATCAGAGAATACTATATGATATATCATATCTAAATTAGGTGGTCTTCCTCTGAGGCGTGGACCAAGATAGACTCATCGATACATATCATCGATGTCAAATGCCTCATATCGATGGCATAAAAATGGAGGCCTGAGATAATATCTCTCAATATCATCCTCGTCATCATTATTGTATATGAGTACTTCGATGCTGCCCACTAGAATTGGGTGATTAGCAAGATGGGGCTCAAGGTAGGCCAGCTCTGTGTCATCCTCATAGTCACTATAAAGCATGAAGTATTATTCAGTCTCGCCTATTTATTCCATGGGTAATAGATGACGTAAATTTAGAGGGCCTAAGTAGGCCAACTCAGTTTCATAATCATATTGTTCATTGTGTGAGGATAGCTCATCATCATCTATTCCAAAATCACAATTTGATCCATTGTTTTCAACAATGGACATTGCTACACCTGGATTTTATATCCGCATACCTATGTCATCAGTAGCTTCACAAATTTGATTACCCAAGTTGGATCTTGGATTATCTCCTTGATTTACCTCTACCATGATGTGGTCATGATAGATATTTGGTGGCACTTTTGAGACATAGGTTACCAAACTATTACCCCCTCGTAAGTAAGAAGGGTTAGGGCAATGAGGATTCCAATCCACATCATCCTCCAACATGAGTTTCAAATGATCTAAAGATGCAGCTAAGAGCTCATTTCATCCATAGATATGATAGCCTAACCCAAACCTATCAGTTGGTAGCTGATACTATGGTTTTATGAGAACTCTACACCCCTGCTCAAATAATCCCAAGTTGTAACCATGCTAATGGTAATGACCGAAGTAGCACAAGGTGAATTCAGGGTTAGATAGATAATGAATATTTTCCATGAATGGTTCATCATCATCCTCATATATGGGTATGCGATTTATCAGTTGATTTAGCCCTCCATAAATGAAGTTCATTTGGATGGGTAACACCCCTAGTGGTACCACTGTCCCCACAGGCAAGTGACAGGATTATGGTTAGCCCATGTCTTGTGCAGTTTTGATAATTGGTAAGAATATCATGTTCTACACAATGTACTTTGCTAACCTAGAGTTAACCCACTACATAGTCATTGGGGGTGCAGTTGACCCTGCTGAAGATGCAAGTGAGGTAGGTTGATGTACCTCCTCAAATATATTTTGATCATCCCCCTCATCCATGGAAGTAGGACTTGTTGAGAAGCAACACACCCCCACTAAAAAAATAAAATTCCATCCTTTGAAAATGTTTAGCTTTCATTTTGCCGTAGGGACCCTCTTGATGTTTTCCTAGTTTTAATTCCATATTCTGCTTGCCTCCTTTTCAAAGTTTTGCTTGCATCAAAATATCCAAGTAGGCTTGCATCTGGCTTTGATTTATTTTAGAATTCATTTTTCAAATGTTAGAATCATTTCTGAGTAAAGAAAATCTTTCACTAAATATGTAAAATGCAGAATGCAGATAGATAAATTCATTAGAGCCAACCTACTATTTTTGAAAAATTTGCTAAGTGGAAGTAACTTGGGAAAACGTCACGATTTCGCGACATTTTCCATTTTGGAAATGTCGCGATATCGTGACATTTTCCATTTTGGAAAACATCGCGATATCGCGACATTTTCCATTTTGGGAAATGTCACGATATCGTGACATATTTGGACTAGAAGAGCCATAGCAAGGAGCATGTCGCAAAATCATGACATATCATGGTTTCATGGCAAAAGGGGCAAGAAGGAAGACAAGAGGAAGAAGGCCTAAGGCGTAGAAGCATCACGAAATCGTGACGCATTTTGAAGAAATGCTGAAGGCGTAGAAGCGTCACAAAATCATGACGTCGTGAAATCGCGACACGTTTTGAATAAAGGCCTAAGGCGTAGAAGCGTCGTGAAATCGTGACATCACAAAATCGCAACGTCATGAAATCACGATGCATTTTGAAGAAAGGTCGAAGGCATAGAAGTGTCACAAAATCGCGATGCATTTTGAAGAAAGGCCGAAGGCGTAGAAGCGTCGTGAAATCATGACGCATTTTGAAGAAAGGCCTAAGGCAAATGCATCATGATTTCGTGATGTCGTGATTTCGCGATGCTTCTATGCCTTAGGCCTTTCTTCAAAATGCGTCGCAAAATCACAAAATTGCGACGTCGTGAAATCACGACGCATGGCGTAGAAGCGTCATGAAATCACTACATCGCGAAATCGCGATGCATTTTGAAGAAAGGCTGAAGGCATAGAAGCATCATGAAATCGCGATGTCGCAAAATCATGACGCACTTTAAAGGGGCCCAAATGGAGGATAAGTGCAGGGGACATCGCGATTTCGTGACATGTCGCGGTTTTGCGGTAGAAAGTTGAGACAGAGGCAAGGTGAAGAAAACGTCGCGATTTCATGACACGTGTCAAAATAAATAAAGCCGACATATAATGAACATTAGGGTTTTAAATTAATAATATTAAAATACTAATCCTTGTTTGTCTTTTGTAGAAAGCGAGCTGGCAGTTGCATACTGGCAGAAGTAATGACGAAAAGGACAAAATAAGCATGGATCAAGCGAAGGCCATCAAATAGAAATGGGGGATGCCAAGAATTTTTGGTCCATCCAGATTTTACAGATCTGGCCGCAAAGAGACTTTACGGTGACTAAGCAGCTGCCTCATTTAATGGAATATGTCAGAAATTAACCGAAAAATGAAAATATCTACACACAGTTACCGAAATTTGCCGATGGACGCATTTAACAAGAGAATTTATGGTGAAAGTAATGGCATGCAGAGAATTTCAACTCAGAGGCGGCTTTGCGAAGATAAAATGTCAGAGAAACCAGTGACTCATCCGAATTTCTCTGAGGAATTAATGAGACGTTCTCGACAGAAAACGAAGATATTTACTTGCAGTTACAGATGGATGAGAATAATATCAGATCATGCCTTCTCCATTTATGGCAAGTAACTGCACTAAGATTTGCAGAATGGTTAGGGTTTATCAAAACTCTATTTTTAAAGGGCCTTATATTGTAAAACCTAGGCAGTAGGGTTTGGAGGATAAGATTTAGGGTTTGAGAAGAAGATATTTTTGAAAAGATCAGGGTTTGTCCTGAGTCTATAAATACTTCTTCTGAATGTAAATTCCGGAGGTAGAAACTTAGAAATAAAAGCTATTGGAGCAATTTCCTGCAAATCTTGTTTGAATGCTTTGTTCTGGACCTAGAGTTGGTGTAGTTTCGTTTTTTGTGATAGCATGGCCAGGAGCCTAATCTCTTTCAGACTGCGATAAGTTCATCTTCTTTTGTTTTCGTTTCATTAAGGTTTATTTAATTTATGTTGTAGATCTTTGTTATCAAAGATTGGGTATGCTACTAGGCTTCATTATTTTTATTGTATGCTAGGGAAAGTTACAGATTTAAGGTTCAGGCCTATTCTAATTGCTCTGTCCTCACTATGTGAGCTAAGATGCTAGTGAGAGATACCAATTTCAACTGACTTTCCTTTTGTTTGTGATTTTCTTTTAGATTTGTTGTTGTCTCTGTCTTATGCTCTTAGTGGAAGGTGATCTTAGAAAGCTGGACACTTTCCTCTTTGATTTGTTCTATTGTGAAGCTAACCGGTATAACTAAAATTGGTAGTTTTGGTTTTGTAGCTAAGTTAGATAAATTTCTCTTTCTGCCCTACCCTACTCTCTCTATTCCACCGATTGAATGATCCATTTTTATTTTCTTTTAAATTTGTCTTTTATTTAAATCTGCTAACACATAAAGAGCTAGATCAAAGAACTGATTGTAAATCTGAGTGTCCACAAAGATAACCAATTCCAAAAACATTACTAAACCAAAGTCCAGAACCCGTTGTAAGGTAACAGACAGTCCACTTGAAACTATTCCAGAAGCGAAAAAGAGTGAATAGACATTCGACCCAACTCTGTAACTCACACCTTGGATATCCAGCAAGATCCTAAAGTGAGTGGGATTTATCCCTTATAAGTGTTATCAGGTTTTCATGCTCATTCTTCATAGGGTGTGTATAAAAGTCGAACCAACATTTAAAATTGGCGCTAGAAGGAGGGCCAGAACTTACGTTCTTAGTGCGCTTGAGTTGAGAAATATGATTGTATGTGGTATTTAACAAATACTGTATTTTATCCAGAGTCTGGTAGCCTTTTTCCCTCCTCCTCAGCCTTTTAAAACTTGTTTGTTTGAGTTTTTGCCTAAACAGCGGAACTCAACACCAACATTTAAAATTGGCGCTAGAAGGAGGGCCTGAAGTTCAGTAGTTTGTTAAGGATTGTAAGGTTGTAAGTTGCTTGTGAAAAAGCTGGATTCTACTTATAGAGTAACAAGGTCCCACTCTAGAGCTGGAGAGCTCCTTGTGCCTGAGTTAGAAACCCCCAGAAGAAGCAGCCTCAGAAGGGCCAAGTCCTTATCTGAAATAGTTTTGTCACCACTTGTAGTTACTCCAACTACAACTGAAAGTATCATCGTCAATCAAGTAGTAATGGAAAACTGGTTGGGTTCCACTACCTTAAATATCTCGGGTGCAGCCCATGACCTACCCAGAAATCCTGAGAGATATCTTCCCAGATACAAGCATGATGGAACTAGGACAGCGGAAGAACACCTAGTAGCATTCAAGAATGCTCTAAAATTTTTAAATGTACAGACATGAAGATGTGGCTTGCAGATTGTTCCCGTTCACTCTCCAGGAGGGAGCTTACGACTGGTTTCTAAATCTCACTAACGATTCTATTACCAGTTGGAATGACTTGGAAAAGGTTTTTGTATCGCAGTTTGGTGAAGTGATAGATCCCAATGTATTATATCATCAATTTTTTGGTATTAAAAGAGAAATAAATGAATCTGTCAGATCTTACAATGTCAAATTTTAGAAGGCTTATGGTAGACTGACTGGTTATTATGTGCCAAATGCAGACCTGGCATTAGAAATTTTTAGGAATTCTCTAGATCCAATGACTTCTATTTTCTTGAAAAGAGATGCCTCTATTACCAATCTAACAGAGGCTTACAAAGAAGCTTTGGTTCTGGAAAGATAGTTGGGACCTCAACCTCTGAATGCTCATCAAATTCCTTTGGTCACACAAGGTACCCCTGTCTTCAATCCCATACCACATCAGATGATGTTGCCAGTACATCAAACTCCACCATCAGGAAATCCATTGGCTGTAACACCTGCTGAAAATGTACAGAATCCGGATAAAGAATCTGATAACACAAGAGTTGAGGAAGTTTCAAGGGTGGTCCAAAAGTTGGCAAATGACTTTTTGACTTTCAAAAGGCAAGTGTCCATCGACAAAAACCCAAATAGATTTCCTTATCAACAAAACAGATTCACTCGGCCCCCATACGAACCCAATAAAGATTATAAAGGTAAAGGGCATGATGTAAATATTTGTGACTTGGCTTTGCCTAACTGGTGTAGGATACATGCCACTTCTCAGCATGGGGAATTGGATTGCTTGGAGTTCTGTAATGCCTTTGAAGCTCTATCTGGTGAGTTGGTTTCTCCTGAACATCAAAGAACTACGGATGCTCCAAGTTCATCCAAACATAGTGCAGCTATGGTGTTAGATTCTTTCACTTTCCCAGAATAATCGAGAGAATGTTGTGGAGCTACCCATGGATGAAGTGCAAGCCTTTCAACGAGTACAGGAGGGACAACTACAACCTCAAAAATAGAAATCCGGAGCACAACACTACATCTACCCCTCCGGACAACTCCCACAGTGTTCCTCCGGATCCATCTTCAAGCAATAACCCATCCCCACCCAAGGGAGGAAATCCGAGAGGACCAGATGCGTTTGTCCCTCCACTCAATAAGGGATATAATATAGTGGAGGACATGAAGAAGATCAAAGCTAATATCACTCTCCATGAGTTAGCCCAAATTTTTGAACAAAGAGATAACCTGATCAAAACATATTCTGAACCTACTACCAAACCTTTGGAAAAGGGAAAGAAGATGGCAAATGCAAATGTGGCCATGTATAAAGAGAAGACTGAAGTTCCGCCTTTTCTATCGAATCTCCGAATATTTGGGAAAAATTTACACAACTGTCTGGTAGATTTAGGTGCTTCAACCAATGTCATGCCTCTAGCCATCTGTCAGCAGTTGGGTTTGATCCCCATGAACTCTGAGATGAGAGTCATCCAATTGGATAAGTCCGAGGTTAAAGTGGTAGGTGAACTTTAGAATATACACATCCAGCTAGCATCTGAGCCGAGAGCGCAACACAGAATTGATATTCAGGTGGTGGATATTCTTGTAGGATACGAAATGCTTCTGAGCAAGGATTGGTCAAAATCCTTGAATGGGTATTTGGCTACTGATTTTTCGCATATGTGGTTACCCTGGAATGGTTTTGCAAATCAATTAAGAATCAACAGAGAACCAAGATATAAACTCATGATCACAGAGTATAATGCCAAGAATGAGACTGCTAATCTTGTTGAGGGCTATTATATCGGGGTTTATAATTTGACAACTACTCAAAGGGAGAAACCGGTTAAAGCTCACCAAGATCACGATAATGAAGTTGGAATGCTTCATATTGATGGAACTAAATCTAAGCAAGGTTCTGGTACAGGGGCTATTCTTAAAGGACCAAAAAATCAAACCGGTTTTATGTCTTATCGCTTGTAGTTTCCCTGCACTAATAACTTCGCAGAATATGAAGCATTAGTACCAGGATTAAAATTTGCTTTACATTACTTTGATCATGCAGATACGAAAGCTCGTGTGTTGGACTTGGTTGATTTGCAGGGTGGACGACTTCAAGTCGTAGAGCATTTTAGTCGACACCAAGAGACAGTCAAGCACTGGCTTGACGAGAGGGCCAATTCGAAGGCCTTCAAACTTGTAGACCTGGTGTTTCTGTGGGACAAATCCCATGAAAAGAAGCATAAAAACACCAAGCTGCAACCTTTATGGACAGGGCCATACCAGATTGCCGAAACCCTAGGTAATAATGCATTTCTTCTACAGGACCTGGAGGGTAATTTTTTGAACCTTCCTATTAATGGTCAATATCTAAAGCATTATTTCTCAGTTGTTCCATCCAATACATCGATTGAATAAATCACAAAGACGTTGTAACATGTGTATATATTGTAAATAAGATTTGAAGTAGTTTTATTTTATTTTATTTTGTTTGATTTTAAAGTTCTGTGTTTTATCCTTTGAGGTCTGTACAAAGTAGTTTTATTTTATTTTATTTTTGTTTGTTTTTAAAGTTCTGTGTTTTATCCTTTGGGGTCTGTACAAATTTCTTTTAGCTTTTAAAGCTTTGTTTTTTTTTAAGGTTTTGCCTGGGCAGAAAAGAAAGAATCAGCCTTTAAAAAAAAATTGTTTTATTCTGAGTTCAAAATCCTGTGTTCATTTTGTTTTATTCTAAATAAGAGATAGTCTGCTTAAACTGAACAGTGGAACTATTTTGTTATTCAGAACAATAGTAGAAAGATAATTGGATTTTGTGTCTTGCTTGCCACAGTTATTTTAATTATAAAGAAACTACTATACTGTTGGGCTGAAGAAACTCCCAGGGAATCCAAGAAAAGTTGATCGTAAGAGGGGACTCTGACTCGTGAAATTATTTAAGTGTCCATAGAGGCTATCAGTACCCAGGCTGAAGCAATTTCCAGATCGATGAAGAATAAAAATTTTGTTTTTAGCAGGGCTTTCCAGATTTTGGTATATTTCAAAAGAGAGAGAGAGAAGGTGAAAATTGAGCAGGGCAACATAAAACTGGCACTCTTTTATTTCCCACACAAAAAAAAAAATAGGAGAAAAAGTTATGTGATGAAAGAGATAGCCAAGGCTTCAGAAGATGTTTTCTTTTACCAAGTTGTAGATACCACCTCACAGTTGTGGATCAGGGTCGTGAAAATCTAAAGAGTAACTCTGTCGAGGCTGTAAAAGGCTAAACTAGTAAATAGAGCCCTACTCGGTTTCCCCTTTCACAATCTAGAAAAGCTGATCAATCTAGAGTACAACATTCGAAGGCCCAATCATTCTTGAAGAAAGTTTTATACGCTTATAATTGCACATCAAAAATCTTCCTTAAGTGATTCAACCTAGTATGTCCTTGGGAAATTTTAACAACTATCAGGTAGTAGTTAAATTATTTTGAAGAATATTTGTGGCAAAGCATGGTACATGGTCTATATTGTTTTGAAACTAGAGTCCTGGATTCTAAAATAGTGCTACTATTTTCCCTGCAGATATCGCCATTTGTTGAGAAGCAACACACCCCCACTAAAAAAATGAAATTCCATCCTTTGAAAATGTTTAGCTTTCATTTTGCCGTAGGGACCCTCTTGATGTTTTCCTGGTTTTAATTCCATATTCTGCTTGCCTCCTTTTCAAAGTTTTGCTTACATCAAAATATCCAAGTAGGCTTGCATCTGGCTTTGATTTATTTTAGAATTCATGTTTCAAATGTTAGAATCATTTCTGAGTAAAGAAAATCTTTCACTAAATATGTAAAAATGTAGAATGCAGATAGATAAATTCATTAGAGCCAACCTACTATTTCTGAAAAATTTGCTAAGTGGAAGTAACTTGGGAAAACATCGCGATTTCGTGACATTTTCCATTTTGGAAACGTCGCGATATCACGACATTTTCCATTTTTGGAAACGTCGCGATATCGTGACATTTTCCATTTTGGGAAACATCGCGATATCGCGACATATTTGGACTAGAAGAGCCGTAGCAAGGAGCATGTCGTGAAATCGCGACATGTCGCGGTTTCATAGAAAAAGGGGCAAGAAGGAAGACAATTGCAAGAAGGCCTAAAGCATAGAAGCATCGCGAAGTCACGACGCATTTTGAGGAAAGGCCGAAGGCATAGAAGCATCATGAAATTGTGACATCACGAAATCACGACGCATTTTGAAGAAAGGCCAAAGGCGTAGAAGCGTTGCTAAATCACGAAGTCGTGAAATCACGACGCATTTTGAAGAAAGGCCTAAGGCGTAGAAGCGTCACGAAATCGTGACGTCACAAAATCGCGATGCATTTTGAAGAAAGGCCGAAGGCATAGAAGCATCATGAAATCATGATGCATTTTGAAGAAAGGCTGAAGGCGTAGAAGCGTCGCGAAATCACGATGTCACGAAATCATGATGCATTTTGAAGAAAGGCCTAAGGCATAGAAGCGTTGCAAAATCACGATGTCGTGAAATCGTGAACATCACGAAATCATGATGCACTTTGAAGGGGCCAAAATGGAGGATAAGTGCGGGGGACATCGCGATTTCGTGACATGTCGCGGTTTCGCGGTAGAAAGTTGAGACAGAGGCAAGGTGAGGAAAGCGTCGCGATTTCATGACACGTGTCAAAATAAATAAAGCCGACATATAATGAACATTAGGGTTTTAAATTAATAATATTAAAATACTAATCCTTGTTTGTCTTTTGTAGAAAGCGAGCTGGCAGTTGCATACTGGCAGAAGTAATGACGAAAAGGACAAAATAAGCGCGGATCAAGCGAAGGCCATCAAATAGAAATGGGGGATGCCGAGAATTTTTGGTCCATCTAGATTTTACAGATCTGGCCGCAAAGAGACTTTACGGTGACTAAGCAGCTGCCTCATTTAATGGAATATGTCAAAAATTAACCGAAAAATGAAAATATCTACACACAGTTACCGAAATTTGCCGATGGACGCATTTAACAGGAGAATTTATGGTGAAAGTAATGGCGTGCAGAGAATTTCAACTCAGAGGCGGCTTTGCGAAGATAAAATGTCAGAGAAACCAGTGACTCATCCGAATTTCTCTGAGGAATTAATGAGATGTTCCCAGCAGATGCACCAAAAACGAAGATATTTACTTGCAGTTATAGATGGATGAGAATAATATCAGATCATGCCTTCTCCATTTATGGCAAGTAACTGCACTAAGATTTGCAGAGTGGTTAGGGTTTATAAAAAACTCTATTTTTAAAGGGCCTTATATTGTAAAACCTAGGTAGTAGGGTTTAGAGGATAAGATTTAGGGTTTGAGAAGAAGATATTTCTGAAAAGATCAGGGTTTGTCCTGAGTCTATAAATACTTCTTTTGAATGTAAATTCCGGAGGCAGAAACTTAGAAATAAAAGCTATTGGAGCAATTTCCTGCAAATCTTGTTTGAATGCTTTGTTCTGGACCTAGAGTTGGTGTAGTTTCATTTTTACGTGATAGCATGGCCAGGAGCCTAATCTCTTTCGCATCGCGATAAGTTCATCTTCTTTTGTTTTTGTTTCATTAAGGTTTATTTAATTTATGTTGTAGATCTGTGTTATCAAAGATTGGGTATGCTACTAGGCTTCATTCTTTTTATTGTATGCTAGGGAAAGTTATAGATTTAAGGTTCAAGCCTATTCTAATTGCTCTGTCCTCACTGTGCGAGCTAAGCTGCTGGTGAGAGATACCAATTTCAACTGACTTTCCTTTTGTTTGTGATTTTCTTTAGATCTATTGTTGTCTCTGTCTTATGCTCTTAGTGGAAGGTGATCTTAGAAAGCTGGACAC
Source organism: Wollemia nobilis (assembly GCA_028583015.1). Taxonomy (NCBI): domain Eukaryota; kingdom Viridiplantae; phylum Streptophyta; class Pinopsida; order Araucariales; family Araucariaceae; genus Wollemia; species Wollemia nobilis. Next base: position 9,228,170 of record JAQPPZ010016690.1, on the reverse strand, counting down.
TTTCCTCTTTGATTTGTTCTATTGTGAAGCTAACCGGTATAACTAAAATTGGTAGTTTTGGTTTTGCAGCTAAGTTAGATAAATTTCTCTTTCTGCCCTACCCTACTCTCTCTGTTCCACCAATTGAATGATCCATTTTTATTTTCTTTTAAATTTGTCTTTTATTTAAATCTGCTAACACATAAAGAGCTAGATCAAAGAATTGATTGTAAATCTGAGTGTCCACAAAGATAACCAATTCCAAAAACATTACTGAACCAAAGTCTAGAACCCGTTGTAAGGTAACAGAAAGTCCACTTGAAACTATTCCAGAAGCATAAAAGAGTGAATAGACATTCGACCCAACTCTGTAACTCACACCTTGGATATCCAGCAAGATCCTAAAGTGAGTGGGATTTATCCCTTATGAGTGTTATCGGGATTTCATGCTCATTCTTGACAGGGTGTGTATAAAAGTCGAACCAATAGGACCCTTGATATTTGCTTTCATTGGGATTTTGATTTGACTCTTTATCATCCATAACTGCCTTAAGCTTCTTGTCATTCTTAGGCACTTTAGATGTTGTAAGTTTAATTCAAGCTACGGTAATGTGCTCTGATACCTGCGGTGCTACCATGGATGGTCCCGCACACACTCCTTTGAGTTTAACTTCTATATGTATAATAGGTGAAGTTGGTCGTATATACAGATGCATTGATGGAAGAATGAAGTCCCCCAAAAAATTGGCTAATTTCATGTACTTGAATGGTTCTTCGTTAGAAGGTACCATGTGAACCTATCCCTCGTGTATATATTTTATACACTAATGTAAGATTGAGGGAACACAAAATATTTCTCTAATATAAGGCCTCCCTAGAAGGATGTTATACTGCATGGTGCCTTCTATCACATGACACATCATAGGGATGGTCTTTAGTCCAAATTGAATCGAAAGAACTATGGTACCTACCGTTGAGCATAGCGCATCATTGAATGCTCTCAGGGTGAAAGTGGAAGGTACAATATGTGACTTTGGTAACTTTATATATGTTAATGCCTTAGTTGTAATTATGTTGATTGATGACCCTATATCAATCAAAACCTATTTGAATAGTGTGTGATTAACACACGTAATGAAATGTAGAGGTGGCTCCACTATAATAGTGGAGATCATCTTACTCTCATGATCATGAAATTGTATTATCGATTCACTACACTGCTGCACATGTGCCACAAAGTTTGTGAATGCTTTAAGGTCTTGGGACTAAACTTTAATTGATATTAAAATATCCATGAGCATCTGCCTGTGCTTGGGAGACTACTGAATCAGTTCATAGATTGAAAAATTTGCTGGAGTTGTCTATAGGATTTGAACTAGACTACTCCTAATGGTCACCACTAGTCTTGTAGGTGGGCCTAGAATATTCTGAGCTGGCCTTTGCTAAGGTGTAGCATGCATTCTAATAGGATCTAAAGGTGGATTTGGTCTTTCGTACCTCCCTTGTCTTGTGACAACATTAACCATACTGATAAATCCTTGAGTTGGTGGTTCAACCCACACTTGATTTACATGTTCGGTATTGTTCCTTGGTGGCTCATGATTTGGAAAGGGGTTCTTGAAGATCTCCATATTATAATTTTCAGGCACCTGAGGGTTGTCCATAGTTAGCTCACTTCTTTAAATCATGTTCTATACTAGATTGTTGAAACTCCAACATACTTCGATGTCTTGTCCCTTTGCCCTATGGAAAACATAGTATAAATCATCCCTATACCCCTTTGGCTTGGGCTATTAGGGTCTATCAATTTAATATCTGATAATTTAATAGCCTTGGCCTCACACAGTTGATGGAATATCAAAGTCATCGATTTTGACAAAGGTGTGAACTAGTGAGGTGGCTATTGTTATTTATTCTTACCCTTTTTGTTATTATTGACCATACCACGCAGGAGGAGGTTGGGCTTGATAATTTTGTTGCTACCACTTATCCACTCTCTAATGGTTTAGCATCACTTGGTTCACATGGGTCAGCTTGGCCTATTTCTTCTAATTATGGGTGCTCTTTTTGTTCCATTCCTTCTTGTTCCTAATTTTCATGTTACCCTCCTATAACTTGATGTCGTCTATTACCTTGGCTTGCGCCAGGTCTCCTCAAATGTTTGATACTATTGTAGCTACAATAGTAATGAGATGTGTTTTACACAAATCTTGGTAAACATCTACAGTAGTTCGGGAGTCGAAATAGAAAACGATAGCTTTGCTATTATCTTTCTCCATATTTTACCATAATCCATGATCAACTCATCATCATGTTACAATAAACCAGCCAAATTGGATAGATTAGCCTTCTTATTGACACTGAAGGAGAAGTGTTCAAGAAATGCATCTACTAGCTATTCGAAATTGGTTATGCTATACCATTTGAGTTGATTAAACCACTCCCGAGTAGAACTTGAGAGGGTTGTAATGAAGGTTCTCAATATTAGAGCATCATTGCATTCAATATGAAAGCAATTATCCATAAAGCTAATAATGTGCTCCTAAGAATCCTCCTCGACTTGAAACTTATCCAACATCGGCATCTTGAAGTGCTCCGGATACACTAGAACTAGAACCAAGGGGTATAGAGGTTCATTGTGAATCTTGTTTAAGGTTGGTTTCTGGTGAACCATTCCTTTCTTCTCTATAGCTTAAACCTTGTTTACCAAGGCCTAATAGGCCTTTGAAGATAGAATTTCCTCTTCTCTAATAGGTACATGAGGAGCCTTTGGAGGTAAATTCTTCTTCGAACAAGGTGGGGAAATGGGATAATCCTCCATGTCTACTAGGGAGATCTCAGGGTATTCTTATTATTGGTCATCTCCAACTTCTTCTTCGTACTACACACACTCATGCTATTCAATAACTTGGCACTACACCATGTATTAGGTTGTGTGATGAGTATGATTATCCATATATTCAAGGTGCATATCGGGCTATGAAGTAGCTCATCTATGAGTGCACTCCTTGTACTCACTATGAGGGGGTAAATTGGCCTGAGCCAATCGATCCTCTCACTCAACATGCTCCTTTTTCTCAAGGATGCATTGTTCATGCATACATTACTTGAAAAGACATTGCCTATGTAACCTCTACCTCTGAGTATATTCCTTTTTGAGGTGCTCACACTCTACACGAACATACTCCAATTAATATTATAGAATCTACTACCGTTGTTCTAACACAAATCTCTGAGATCGATCTATAATATTGGTTGTATGTGGTCTTTGGTGCACTCATTCTATCCTAGCAGCTTTGTCAATATGACCTTTGATAGACTTGTTTTCCATGCTTTTGCCATTGTCTGTGTAGATGACATTCACATTCTAGTGTTGTCTATACTCTATGCCTATGTGGGTCGATGGGGCAATTATATTGTGAGAACGCTTGGAGCATTCTCATAGTTCTTGAATGGTATGATGCGTGATCTCACTATGAGAAATTGTAGAATGATAATGTGCAATTTAGGGTTTATAACCAAGATACCCTAGGAATTTTTTCAAACCATCCAATTGTTTAGTGTGCCACGACTCATGTGGTGGCATACCGTTGACTCCAACCTTTGATATGTCAAATGTGAACTTGCCATGTCGATCTTTATTTGGAGTCTATGAGGGTATACATATTGAAGTATCCCTCTATTTATACCCTTAAATGGGTGGATTTTCTCCTTACCTATTTTGAACTAATGGGAGCCTTGAACCACCATTATATTGAGTATGAATGGGAACTAACTTGTTTACAGTTCATTCCTCTATGATGTACTCTTCAGTGGATCCAATGGATCCATGAGGTGTACAATCATGATATATAATCCTATGTTTGAAGGCCCCATGTTGGGATCTTCTATACTTGGATCTATCTCGTGAGGCATGTGCATTGCCTCCTTTGAGTGGGGTATTATGACAAGAACCCCTATGCATAGAGTTGTCCCCTCTAATGCTCATCGAATGTCATTTGGGAGGATCTTGTGATTGAAGGCTCTGCACATTGTGTTGTAAATTGGATAGAGCCTCAACTCCGACCTTGATTTTGTGCCAATATCGACCACTCCATGTGACAACCATGATATTATATTATATCATATATAAATTTTAAGTAAAAAAAGGTAAACAATGATTATTATCTCTTTTAAATTTTGTTTGTGAGTCCTAATTGGTTTGATGTGTTTGATATTTATTGAAAACTCTAAACTACTCTCATCGTGTTTGAAATTGTTAATGATATACTAAATAGTTTAAGGATTTCACCTATATACTCGTAGCTCGATAGCCTGGCTATAAACTCCAAGCTATGTAATCCAATATTTAATGTGTGGTAGTGAAGTACACACATGGTTAGGGAGCACAGATCCTCCCAATCCTCATCTTGTTCACCCATAGTCAATGATATACATATTTGAAGAGAGATATGTACAAATTTTCCATGGGCTATGATGGTTCTCGGATCCAATATTGGTCTAGTAACAAGGATCGAGGGAGTTGGGCCAACGGATGGAAATAACTGCCATCATCGTTGAACCCTACTAGTGGTTGGATATGACTTCCAACTCACTAGAATTTAGATAGTACATGGTGTGTGTGGTTCTTTTTACTTTTCATGAAAAATAAAATGCATCAAACAACATTCACATGATTTTCCCTACATGCTTTGAAAAAGAATGTTTGATTTTAAGAGAATGCATGACTATGCTAGATGATTTTTAGAGAATGCAATTATACCTATGAAGGTATAGCCACTGATTAGACCTCATGCATGCAAAATAAAAACATGAAATGGCCTAGACCACTAGATACTAGGGTGTACTGTAATCAGAGGTCTGTTGGTCCTAGAAACAGATAGTAGAAAACTAAAAAGCATCTATGATTTTTTCATTCTACTTTTTGCTAAATTTTCTAATTAACATCCATCTATTGCTTTTTGCTTTCTGTAAAAACATAGATAGAAAAATATAGAGATAGGGAAATGGTCCTACCATACATCCAAGTCTAATGATAGTGTCTACTATCTACTGTTCTATTTTTTGCTGACTGCTTCTATCAGGCGCATCTACAATTGTTCACCATGGTTTTTAGTCATGGCTGAGACCTGCCATAAAAAACATAGTAAGTTAGAATTTTATAGTATGAAATGTGGATTTCCCATCGTGATTGCCATATGTACGATCCTAAAAGGCATACACCTAATCTAGTAACAATTGAAAATCACATAAAGCACATACATAAATTGAAAAAATTGAAATAACCAAAAGGAAGGTGTATTTTATTAAAATTGAATCAATTCATGGTTACAAATTTTTCCCTCTTAGGGATACCCAATGTGATACAATGCTACAATCATAAGAAATCCCTCGCAAGGGTATATGTAATCCACAGGCCTTTCAAAATGACACGAACTGCTCCAAGTCAATGATGACCTTCTTCTCTCCTTGGAAGAGGCATTTGCTGCCTTGAATGCTTTGACAATGGAGTCTTGAAAACCCTGCATTCAAGAAACAACAAGAAATATTAAAAGAAAAGGATGCCTCTCTTGATGAGACTTTTTTAAAGGAATCTTGCACAAAACATGTCATGAAACCAATAAAGCTTATAAAACTATCAATCTATGCAAGAAATGGTGAAATTGTCATAAAGAATAATAAATAAGTAAAGATTTAGCTATGGATCAATCTAATTAGCCATTAAAAATGTTAAATACATGAAAATAACAAGGAAACTAGTCTAATTACCAAATGCTAAGAAATGAAGGAAATCTATCCTAAATATCTAATTCAACCATACAATTGTATCTAAGAAAGTAAATCTAACTAAGATCTATCTAAACAAAGGTAAATAAAGATAAATATATTGCTAAAATAAGGGAAAATAGGGATCAAACCCTCATCACAGGTTTGATGCATGATTAAAACTATTAGCCACGGTTGAGCTGAAAATATTCTTGCTCTCCAAATTTGGGCTTGGATCTCCAATTCTCCTTGTTGAATTGATGATCAAGGGTTGCCTTGGTATCCTTTGATGGATTGGTAGTTTGGATCATTCAAATTTGTGATGGAAAGTCCTCAATTATATTTCTTGATTATTCTAGAGCTCTAGGGCCTCATTAGATTCAAATTCCATTTTGATCTCCAATTTTGACAGTAAGAAAACTCTCTCAAGTGATAACAAGTGAGTATGTAATCCGATAGGGCTCCGCTACTTTAAATTATTTTAATCTTCCATACCTCTCCCCAATTTGGAGAGGGATATTATAGAAATTAAGAAGGCCTTGCCATAGATTCATGGAGAAGCCAAGATCAAGAACCTTCAGTTAGGGGAGTTGGATAGAATATTATAGGACCTTCTGTGCCCAAAACTGTCTGAATTTCTAACACATTAGCCATTGTAACCAAATTTGGTTTGGCCAAGATTCAAATAATTTTGAAGGCTAGCCACGACTCTGAGGTGTGGCCAACTTTATTAACCACAAGTGTAAGCCATGGTCAAAATGGATTAGGCCAAGATACTTAAATTGAGTGGTTATAACCATTGCTTCACCTTGGAGTCTATCCAAGATCCTTCATATAGTCTTCTAGTATGTCCCATATGAGTAGTTGCATCAACATGACATGTTTTAGGTGTCTACAGTATGAATTACATAATAATGTTAAGATGGGGTCCTAAAACTCTCATCATGGGAGATCTTGTGGAGTTTTCCTTCCTTAAGAAGTGTTATTAGTGTTGCCCTACCTTAAGGGCATTATCTATCTCTGTCTCATTGTGTGGATTGTCATTGTTGATAACTATTTTTGGATGAATTATTTGATATTTTTGCATAATGGTGAATGATTTTTATTAATGAGAATACATTTACATAACAAGTAGTATTAGAGAAATGATTCTGGCATAGTGGGGGTTGCATTTTTATGGATTACAAAATTAGGGTATTTTTTTCATAAAAATGTATAATCTTTCAAGAGTAATATCTATGTGAAAGTTTATCTAATTTAAATTATCCTTGGACCATTTTATGTGGAACTTGAAGATTTAAAATATGAGTGGTAATATTAAGGAATATAAGTAGTATTGAGGGATATACAACCTTATAAATTCAACCATCTAGAATAAGGGAAATTCTAGGGCATAATTTTTTGGAAAAACATCCCATCTTTCACTAGCTATATCTCTATAAACTTTAGATTAAGATCATTGTTAGAAAAAATTATTTCAAAAGAGAAAGGAGGATTTGTGAAAGGGAGACAAATTTTTGATGGGATCATAGTAGCCCAAGAAGTTATACATTCAACAAATTTAAGAAAAGAGAAAGCTATGATCTTAAAAATTTATATGAGTAAAGCCTATGATAGGGTTAAATGTGATTTTCTTTTTGCAATTTTAGATAAGTTTAATTTTGGGAAGAAATGGGTTAGATGGATTAAATCTTGTGTCTCTAAAATTTATTATTCAATTTTGGTCAATGGGTTAGTGATAAAATATTTTAAATCCAAGAGAGGCCTTAGACAAGGAGATCCTCTATCTCTTTATTTGTTCATTATTATGGCAAATTTTTTGAGTAGGAACTTAAATAAGGCTTACACAGATGGAATTATAAGTGGAATTAAGGTTAGTAATAACATCGATAACATCACCCATAAGTAGTTCATAGATGATACAACCATTTTTTGAAGGGAAAGGATAAATGGGGCCAGAGCTTTGAATAATTTTTTAAAAGAGTACAAAAGAGATTTAGGAAAAAAAGTTAATAGGACTAAATCTAAAATTTATTTCCTTAACATTCCTTCTAATATCAAAGCAAGAATTTGTAGCTTGCTTCAAATGGAGGAGGTAAATTTACCAACAACTTATCTAGGGATGCCTTTATTTGAGGGGAGAATGAGGATAGATTTATGGAACCCCATTATTAGTAAAGTTTAAAATAAACTTCTAGCTTGGAAATGTAAATGGTTATCATTTGTAGGAAGAGTAAAATTAATTAAGTCAGTATTACAAGCCATTCCAACATATTATATGTCATTGTATTCTATGCCAAAATCAGTTGAAAAAAGTTTAATCTATATTATGTGATCCTTTTTATGGTCAGGTTTACATGATAAAATAAAATTTCCTTTGGTGAAATGGAGCAAGTTGTGTGATGACAAAACTAGGGGAGGTATTGGAATAAGAGTTATTACAAATGTAAACTTAGCTCTTACGAGAAAAGTTTTCTGGAGATTGTACAAAGAGAGTCAAAGACAATGGGAAAGAATTCTTCTTAGTAAGTATGCTGATCCCAATGACCCAAGTTTAATTTTTACTGCATTCTCTCTTCCAAATGGTTCTACTATTTGGAATGGTTTAAAAAAATCCATTAATATTATGATTAAAGGTTTAAGATGGGTGGTGGGAACTAGAGAAAAAAATTCTATTTGGATGGATACTTGGTGTGATAAAAAACCACTCAATTTAGATCTAGTTTTGAAACCTTGGATGAGATTGCTTCAAGACAAATATAGTGATAGGGTTTCAAAAATTTTGTACAAGGATCAAGAAGGAAGATACAAATGGAAAGAAGATTTTTTTACAAGTATACAAGATATTGATGCTAGGAGGCAATTGAGTAGAAAGATAACTACTATGATTACTATGAGGGGTTCTAAGGATAAATTGATTTGGGAGTTGAATAGCTCAAGATAATACACAACAAGAAGTGGATATAATATTCAACACCAACATAATAATCACATCACTAGAATTTAGAGAGATATTTGGGATAGCCCAATCATTCCTAAAGTCAAAAATTTTGTTTGTCTAGTAGGTCATAAAAGTATTTTATCATGGAATAATCTTATGAAAAGGGTTTTCATGGCCCCTCTCAATGTGTTTTCTATAATAAGGAGGAGAGTATAGACCATCTCTTGGGATATTGCTCAATAGTTTGGAATCTATTGCAATGGATTCTTAACATGTTTGGTAAATATGTGGTGATAAATAGTAGAATTAAATATTGGTTAAAGCAATGGTAGAGCACTTATAAAAGTAAGGCTTTACAAACAATATGGGATATATCAAAAGATACAATACTTTGGACTATATGGATAGAAAGAAATAAAAGAATATTTAAAGGAAAGGAAAGTAGTTTAGAGGTAATGAAAAATAAGATATGTTTAGCCATAGAGGAGTCTAAACCAACCCTATCAACTCACCTAGTCCCTAATTTGGAAGTAGAGAGTATTGATAAATGGAGTCAAGTATTCAAAAGGAATTATGATGTTGGGTACAACAAAGTGGAAACGTCCAGATGAGGAGTGGATTAAATTGAATTTTTATGGAGCATCTAAAGAAAATACAGGACCAGTAGGAGGAGGAGGAATAATTAGGAATAATAGAGGAGAGATTTTGTCTTATTATGCTTTCAATAGTGGATTTAAGACAAATAATGAATCTAAAGCTTGGGTAAATTTATAAGGGTTAAAAATATGTAAATAAATGAAATGGATTAGAGTATGGATTGAAGGTGATTCTCTCATAGTAATAAATGCAATTTTAAGGAAAGCATGTGGAAATTCAAGATCTTGCTAAAGAGTTTGAATAAATAAAGTTTACACATATAATAAGGGAAGGAAAAAAATGTGCATAAGCTAACCAATAGAGGGGTTTTTATTGAGTATCATGAAGTTAAATTCTCCTTTCCATGGTTAGAGGAAGTAGAAAGTTTAGTTGAAGTTGACAAAAAATGTTGATTGCCTAAATCAATTAATGATTAAGATTTACTTTAATGTTTTCCATTGGTAATATTTGCTTTATTTGGTAACAATAATGTGTTTTAATTTTGACTAGTTAATATATTTTTTGTGTTTGCACTTGTATTTCATAAAGGAAACTAGAAATCTAAATTTGGTAAAGCATACTATGATAATGCAATGTTTTGGAAATATTACTCTACTAAGATGCAAGGCATAGACAGTAGAGGTGAAGTTTTGACATTGTGAAGGCTACTATAGAAAAATTTCAAGAAAGATGCTAAATTATGGAGTAATTATATTCATATAAAATTTTTAAAAGATACAAAAAATGAAAATCAAGAATTCAAACATTTTATGTTAAATGATGTAGGTTTCTAGTTATAACATCTCAATTGATATTAGAAGTGTATATATTTGTAAAATCTCAAGCTATAAATATAACATAGGGGTGTAGTATTCCTAATGGGGAGGTGATTTCTAAGGTTTAGGATGATCAATTTGCTATTCCTAGTTTGTGGACCAAATCGTACCACCGTATAGTCTCTACAACTAGCAATATGCGACAAGTAAACAACTTGTATGGACACCAAATCGTACCATTGTACGATACCAAAAAATACAATGATATATTTTGTATTATTTATCACTTATTAAATCTTTCAGAATTGGTTTTGCAAGCTGTCGTACATAGTTTTGTAATTGAACAAGTTGATCTCCCAAAACTGCCAAATTGGATAAATTCCCTTCAAACGCATAAACTACCAAATCGAGTAATTATATTTTGTACGATTTGTACAAACTTTGGTGTATGATTTGTATGAAAATAAGGTACATAAAATTTCTAAATTGGATATCCTAATGGACCGATATCTCTTAGATATTTTTTGTGAAGTTTTAGTATGGTAATTAATCCTTTTCCAGTAACATGCAAAACATAGCAACGGGGCTTGAGAGAGTTGTACATCCAATGGCGACATCTAAAAATTATACAAGAGGGTTAAATACACCTTCCTTGATGTTACAATCATTAAATATCTTTCCACAAAGCCACACCAGTATTGGTTCAATCAATTCCTCCATAGCAATGCATAAAATAGCCATAACAACAACAAGAAAGTACATGCAATAAAAGTAAATTGTAAAATGTTATTCTACCATTCTAGGATCATACACTACATAAGAGAAACCACAAAATTTACCAAGATTTATTATTGTTCAACAATTTCACTCAAAAATAGAGATATGCAATAACAATTCACAGTTAGGACTCATAACATTTTCCAATAACCATAATAACACTAGATTATGACCAGAAGCTAACCAGACAATCAAAATTGAAAATGGGCCCTTATATAATGTTTCCTAGGCTGTTCCAAAGTGGTTCTTGAAGAAATTAGTCATTTAAAATTGCCCATGCATAACGGAATACATTAATTAAGACTTTTATTAAGTCTAAAACCTTAATACTCAAATAAATGCACAATTACAACTTCAAATTATATTTCCCATGCATTTCATGTCATTTCATTGTGCCTTGTATGATTTAAATTTACCTTGTACAATTTTACCTCCTAGATGTATGGTTTAATAATACCTGTACGATTTACAAAACTTGTCAAAATTATCAAAATTATCCATTAATCACTTCTTCTTCTTCTTCTGGGAGGTGGATTTGTTGCCTACATCTTCCTGTAGATACCTAAATCATGTAAATTAGATAAGACTATCAGTGCATCACATATACCCTCTTATTGAAAACATATGGTCCTATTGGGCACCCCTTCAGGTTGGAAAAAGGCTTTCATAAGGCTCCAAAACTTAGTTCAGAGGGTTTCTAGCAGTTTAGGGCAGTTTTGGGGCTCCTATTGGTGATCGTCCCACCCAGGGATGACCATACATAACCGTCACTGGGTGGGACGGCCCCCAAGTAGACCTTCCAAAAAGTAAAAGGACACACTAAATGGTAATCAAATAATGCTATTAATGCATCCAATCACCCCAAATTTATTGGGGACCTGCAAATGGACTGAGGTAGTAGATTGGGAGCCCCAAATGGGCAACCTTCCCTCACCAATCAATGACAATATTAGGACACATGGCGGCACCTACCTCACATGGAAAAACATGCCCTTTTACCCTAGATGCCCTTTTGGGCTATAAAAGGAGGTGCAAACACCCAATTTTAGAGAGGAGGATTGAAGAATTTATGCAATGAAGTGCTGCACAATTTAACCCTCACCTTTTGCAAACCAAAATCCACCCTATCCTAGCCTTGAAACCCTCTTCACTTGAAGGCAATTTTAGGGCAATAGGACTTGATATACCCATTACAAACTAGCAAAATTGAAGGAATATTTGGCCCCATCTATCGACAACACCCCTAACCAAGTTTTGGACCAAATCCCATTGGCATAGGTGACAAAACTAAGCTAGATCTATAACCGTCCCACCTAGGGATGGTCAGTAGTCTATAATCATCACACCTAGGGACAACCACAAAATAGAAAGGAATTTAGAAAAATTCCTCCACAAACCCCTTAGGAATGCCTAGATGAACCTCTGGTCCAAATTTGGTGTAATTTGGAGTAGATTTGATGCCAAATTTGAGGTCCCCAATGTTGTAGGTTTAGTTGTCCCTATCAGGGATGGTCACTGTTTCTGCATAGTTTTACCTTTAATATTGCTTCCAAATCTCTTCATTTGCATTTATATTAGTTTATAATATGTTTATGCTACATTTAGATTAATTTCCATGTATGTAGATCAGTTTTTGATGTTGTAGATGAAGCTCATTTTCTATGGTTTTATTGTTTTCTTCTATAACACAGGTGCTATTAACCCCCTTTCAATCCCTTGTCTTTAGGAATAGGAATGCTAGACAGGAGGAGGAGCTAAAGAGGCATAATATTGTCATCCCAATACTAGCTCTCGAGTGTGGGAAGTGGAGTTTCACACCATAGAACTTCACCTTAAAGGCCTCCTTTCAAGGGACTAGATCCCTTGAATATTGTAATGTTGAATGTATCAAGTTTGTAAATGCCCTCGAGGGGAACATTGTAATCTCATTTTGGAGCAATAGAAGAATTAATAAAAGGAGAAATCCATCATTTTGTTATACATTTGCTTCATTCTATCTAGATTACAACTTTATGTTGTTTTCCTTTGAATGCATTTACACTGCTTTTTCATTGCAATAGAGTGCCCTTAAGGCGATGTCATAAAATTCGCTTCTTCACTACCCTTCCCTTTACTTTGGTTGATGTCCTCATCGAATCATCCTTTTGTTTTAGTTGCACATCGTAATTCATGACCACAAATTTCAATTCATTCACTTGAGATTGAATAATTGCACATTCGTTCTTAAACCTGGCTACGTAATTTTCCATTTCCACTGCTTTCACCCCATGGAAATTAGCTTTGTCTTCGGTAGTCTCAAGAGTTCCCTCGTTTACTTTTCATGATCAATGGTACTCTTATTTAGCTTCTCCTACAAGTGTAATTCTATTAAAACTGATACTTGTAATTCTTCATTCTTATCTGTGATGGTCTATAGATGATGATTAATATCTACCTCCAAAGAATGAACAATATATTATCTAACCTTTAGTTGCACTTGCTTCTCTAGGACCATATCATTATATCTTTTATTGTCCTTTATAAGCTCTTCTATCTTCTTGGATTGTGTCACCATTTTCTCATATTATTTTTCCAACTGCATGTTCATCTGCTCATCCTTTGCTCTAAGTTGAACCTCCAACTCCTTAATCCTATCTTCTATCATCTAAGAGACCTATCACTTCTCTTTAAGTGAACTAAGTCTAGCTTCAAAATTAGCACTGGTGCTTAGCAGTTCTTATTCTAATTTCTTTATTTTCTCCTCTACCATAGCCTTACACTTTTGTAATTCTTCTATTTCAATCATCTCTTTTTGAGTGGCTTCCATCTCCTCCTTCTAAGCTTCCTTAAGTTGATAGACCTACTCCAATCCAATGCTCAACCACTCTATCCAATGTGTTAGGAAGTTCGACTTCCTTAGAGTGATAGCAAATCCTATAGCAACCCTTTTATGCTCCAACTTTGCTATATTCATGGGGCTAGTTAGGTAGTTGGTTGTATCTAGGTACAACCTCAAATGCTACCTATAATTAGTTCTCACTCCCTCGGGCAAGTTATCTCTTCCCAACATCATGGTTACATCTTCCCTGGGTAACTTCCATGGGCATTATACATGAATATATATAATTCTCCTTGTACATTCTTCATTTCTAACCTATTATATTATCTTTTCCAACTTGAGAGACACTTTTTCCTCCCACAGCTTCAATTCTCCCGCATGTCAAATACAAAATTGTAATTTGGTGCTAGCTATGGCATTACCTATCTGAGAGAAGAAATCTTCCACATCATATTCTACTCCTTGCACTGCTTCATTAGTTTCCCTAGTCCATAAGGGAAACTAGATCAAACCCTTCAATGGAGTCAAACCCTTAATTCCATTCAAGAGTTTTATTTCTCTAGTTCAATGGAGATTTTTTCTTCCTTCAATGGAGTCAAACCCTTGTTTTTTCTCCTTTTTCTTCTTTGGTTTGATTTCATCAAATGCAAAAAGCCTCTCTGGTCTAAATTTAAAAAATGGGTCATGGATTATTGTAGCTTACTAATGACTTCTAATGCCCATGTAGTTGCCTCCATTTAGTTGCATGCTTTTTGCCTTCGTCCTCCTAAAAAAATTTGAATTCCTCTTTGTACGGTTTCAAAGTTTGCTAGGGTGAGCCTTGTATTCAAATTATCTTCAAACCCTAACTGCTCCAAATTTAAAATTTCACTACATTGCATGTATTTTCATCTTCCTTTCCAAGATGATTGACAATTCATCATTTTTCGTGTGATTTTTAACTTTTTCCTACACTTTTACAACAACTCATCGTTCCATGCATGCAAACATTAAATGTGACGGTTGAAAATCATACAACTGTACCCAAAACCATATATTGTATGATAAAAAACATACAACATGCCTTATTGTATGATTATACATGTATTTTTTCAAATTTTTCTTGTACAGTCTCTTACTTGTGTTTTTTCAACTTAAATTTGACTTTGTACGATCTATCACTTAGATAATTTTTCTATTTTTATCTCTCTTTGAAGAGGTCACTCTTTCCATTTTTCAACCCACTTATTTATTAATTGCATACCAAGGGATTTTCACAATTAAGGCTTTTTATTTTTTTCCTTGTTATTTTTATTTTTCTTTTTACTTATTTATTTTCATTCCCAATCTATTTACACTTACCATCATGTAAATCGCACAGTGACATTCACTTGCATGATCGCATTTAATTCTTCTCTTAGAGGTTCAACTGTGACATTCTGAGTGGTTGTGTCACCTAGTGCCACTTTCTCTCTAGGTTGATTCATCTCCACTTGTGATGTTACCAAATTCCCTGGCCTTCCCATACCATGTGTACAATTTGGAATTGTACAATTGCAAGCTGGAGTATCTTCACTTGGTGTCCCTTCCTCTCGTCATGCAAGTGATTGATCCCTTGGTAGTGGTGCCCTTACTACTCTACTATCATTCGAGTGACTCCTTTGTCTATATCCTCGAATCAATTCTTGCTCCAAACTTGGTGATCATATCCTTTGTTGTCCCTAGTTTCTTTCATCTACAAAATGTACTCTTCCTCTCCCAGTAAGGCCTCTACCACGTGAGTGTCTTCCCTACCATGTTCCTCTTAACATCGGGCTTCTTTGTGCTAGTGGTGATTCCTCCCTTTCTTGGAGTAATCCTCTACCACCTACCACTCTTCAGGATCCTCGTCAAATTAGGGATGGTCATCCCAATGGGTACTGCCTTATAGGGTTGGGTAAGATCCCTCGCATCCTTAGGATACCTCACAGTTTCCTTGTCCAGTTCCAATAAGCTTAGGGTGTATCTCCTGACCATCTAGGAGTAGGGGGTCAAAATATTCCTCGTCTTATTCCTCCTCTAGTTGTAACATCACTCTATCCTTTCTCACTTCGTAGTCAAATACCTCCTCCCCTTCCTAGCTAAAGCCTTAGGGGTCCTTCTCTATTCCTTCCTTACATTGCTCGATTATCAAGAGTTATATCTACCAACTAAATGTTGGATAGTAGACTTCTACTTCTTCTTGTACTTGGTTAAAATTGTCACAATGCTCTTATTATATGATCTGCACATGCCAAGAAACATCTCCATCTTATTTCCTCGAAGCATCTTTGTGGAGATGAAGTTGCCAAGACCTCTCTATATGCGTCGAAAAAGTCCATCTCAGAAATTGAGTCATTCCTATTCTCTTCTCTCTATTTTACCCAATCTGTTGGTAAATTCATCAATCTCTCCAATATTTGTACTTCTCTCCTTTGTCTTCTCAGATTTTTGATGGGCTATTATATATTCTTGTGGATCAAGGTTGGTTTGATGCTCCTGAGATCTCCCTAGTTGTTGTTGTGTTGTTGTACATGTTGGGGGATCACGATTATCTTAAGGATTCTAGGGGTTCCCTGGGAAATCATCCTCATAATTTCTTTTTGTGCTAGGTTCCCCTACTAGCTAATGCATGCCTTCATTATTAGAGTCACTCAATTACATCCATGCATTACCTTGTGATTCAGGTGATGTGGTTGCTTCCTCAATGTCTCGCCACAACATTTATGCATCTTCATTCGTCATTGGTGGATCACTTGGTGGTACTTGTGAACTTGTGCTTGCACCATCATTTCTTACACCACTTCTTGGATTTATCCCCTCATCATCCTTAGGTTTCCCTTCTAGCTCATGTAGCCTAGCTGTTCTTTGTTCATCCAACCTTCATATTGTGCTATCCAATTCTTGGATGGTTTGTTCTCTCAACCTTGCATTATGACCTCACAATATCTGGTATTCATTTTGTAGTTGTTGAGTCTATAGTCACATTCTCTATTATAATATCCCTATCTGAGCTAATGGAGTAAGTCCAACCAATTCTTCATCGATGGTCTCATTCCTATTTCCCTTTAGAAATTCCATTTCAAAGGTGTCCACTCTATCCTTGTATCGTACTATTAATCGTATCCTTCTTCATCCTTCCACTTGTTGGGGTAGTTCTCTATGCTCCACCTGAGGATACATCCTATTTCTATTCACTTGGGGTGCTTCTTCTTGCCTTCCCCTATTTCTAGGTAATAGTACTATCTCTTGATGTCCTCTTTCATTTGGAGGAATCCATTCTTCATCTTCCTCTTCTACTCATTTGGTCCCATCCGTAAATTTGACATGCACTCGCAATATTCTTCTTTCTCCGGGTCGAGGTGCCAAATATTGTTGTTCTATGGTTGGTCTTGTCTCCTCCCCTTCTACAAATAAATGTGTGAGTCCCATGTTAGGCTCTTCCTATGATGGACCTTGCTCACCTTGAGTCCTCTATTGAGCTTTGACTCATCTTCTTCGTTCAATCTCTTCTAAAGAAATGAATAAGCATTGTACTTTATAAGGCTTCAACTTTGAGCCATTTATAGTGTTAGGTACCTCCATCCCATTCAAATTTTGCAACTTGACTGCTCCATTATTCATTACTTCTACCACTTTATAGGGACCAAGCCATAAAGTCTTCAACTTACCAGGCTTGATTTCCTGCTTTCCATTAAACTTTAGAACCAAGTCACCCGAACTAAGTTCTAACTTTCTCAAATTTTTGTCATGCCATGCACCTTATTTTTTAAGCTACCTCAATCACCCATTATGCCATGAATCTTCTTTCATCTAACTTGATCAGTGTTGTCAGTCACTCTTCCAAAATTTCTTGATCACCCAAGTGATGCTCTATCATGACTCTCAAACTTGGTATCAAGAATTCAATTGGCACCACTACCTCCTATCCATACATCAAATGGAAAGGTGTATGCTCTGTTGTTGGTTTAAAAGTTGTTCTATATACCCAAAAAATAGATGGTAGCCTTTCCTCCCAATCTACTCCCTCTATTCCATAGGTTTTATACAAAGTAGATACCAGGACTTTATTTATTTCTTCCACCTGCCCATTTGCTCTGGGATAGTATGGACTAGATAATGAGTGCAAAATCCTAAATTTTGTCATCAACGTTTTGATTATTTTATTGATGAAGTGTCCTCCTTGATCACTCATTATATATAGTGGAATACCAAATATTGTGATTACATTCTCATACAAGAATCTTGCTATACTTTTTGTTGAGTTATCAGGTAATGCTCTCGCTTCAACCCATTTTGTCAAGTATTCCATTGCTACTACAATGTATCTACACTTCCTTCTCCGAGATGTCTTCAATGGTCTGACGAAGTCTAATCCCCACATTTCAAATAGTTCCTAGGGTTGTGATGGATGCAATGGCATAAAGTCCCTCTTTACTAGCTTTCCTACCCTTTGACAAGTATCACATGCTTTCACATACTCTTTTACATCATTATACAGTGTGGGCCACCATAGTCCAGCTAGTAATATTTTCCTAGTTGTCACATCTGGTCCCATGTGCCCTCTTGCTAAGCCTTCATGAGCTTCTTTCAATGTCGCTTTGACTTCTTCTTCCATCACACATCTTTGTAGGATACCATCGCTTCCCATATTATACAACAATCCTGCTATCAACTAGAAGGGTGTTGACTTCATGATCACTTTATTTTTCTTAGTTGTCATTATTTCCTGTGGCAACTCTCCTATGGAAAGGTACTTACCAATAAACTTGTACCATGATGGAACAACATTGATGGTGAATAATTGTGCATCATGGAATTCATCCAGAACTCCTGTTCCTATAGGATCTCCTAATAGTATCCAAGATAATTGGTCCATGATGACATGCTTCTTACTAGGTCTCACTACTACTCGGAATACGAACTCCTATAGGGTGATGAGCCACCTACTAACCCATCCTTGTATCACTGGTTTATTTATAAAATACAATAGAGCTTGGTGATCTACATAGAAAGCAAAGGGATTTACCAATAGGTAATGCCTAAACTTCTGGATTGCATATACCATTCCCAAAGCTTCTCTTTCTGTTGTACTATAATTTCTCTCTGGCCTTGAAAATAGGTGACTAGCAAAGAAAATAGGCTGATCCAGCTTGAACTATCCTTCTTGTGCCAAAGCACATCCAATTGCAAAATTTGAAGCATCAATATGGACATGGAATTCCTTATCCCAGTTTGGGAACACCAAAATTGGGCTACTCACAAGCTTAGCCTTTAGCTCCTCAAAGGCTCCTTGGTGCTCCTCTATCCATCTAAAAGGAACATTCTTCTTTACCAAATAATCCAATGGATAGGATACATGTGCATAGTTCTTTATAAACCTTCGATAATATCCCATCGATCCCAAGAAGGTTTTAAGTGAACTCACATCGTATGGTTCTTCCATGTGTAATATCACATGGATCTTATCAGGATATGTTTTTAATCCTTCACTACACACTATGTGTCCTAAAAATTTTCCATATGGTACTATCAGGTAGAATTTTCCAAGGTTTAATGATATATGTGCATTTTTGCACCTGCTCATCCATTCATTGAGGGTAGGAAGATGCTCCTTGATCTTCCCATAAATGGACCAATCATCCAAAAATGCTTTGAAGTTTCCTATTGCCAACTAATCAAATATATATAGTATGATGCATTGAAATATAGTTAGGGCATTACAGATCCCGAATGGCATTTGATTGTATGCATAGATGCCATTATCCACAATAAATATGGTCTTCATCTTATCCTCCTCGGCTATACTTATCTGATTGTAACCCAAAAACCCATCCAAAAATGAATAGATCTCGTGTCCTACAACTTCTTCCAGGATAGAATCTATGAAGGGAATAGGGAAGGGGTCCTTAATAGTTACTATGTTTAGACTCCTAAAGTCCACATATATTATGATCTTGTCCACTTCCTTCTTCAAGGTGATCACTATAGGTGATACCCATTCACTGGTTGTCACCCTGAAGATGATTCCTACCTCCAACATATTTTCTATCTCTGCATTCACTAATGCAGCATACTTTGGGTTCATTCTATATGGTCTCCTCCTTACAGGTTGTGCTCCAAGTATTAGTGTAATCTTATGGACACATAACTTAGGTGGTACTCCCTTCAGGTCCTTATATGTCCATGCAAAGACATCCTTATATTCCAAGAATATCTTAAAAGCCATCGCTTTCAGTACAGGGTTCCAATCATCGCCATAGTGAATCATCCTAGGTTCCTCCTCCATTCCTATATTGATGTCCACTATCCGAGGTCCTTCATATTTTATATTCTTTGGCTCACTTGTTGCTTTCTCTATGTTTATTGGGTGTGCTAGTCTTGTATCAATTTCTGCATCTCCTATTGTATACTCTGCAAAAATCTTTGGGAATGTCCATTTCTCTTCCACCTCCTTCTTAGGTTCCTAGCTGACTTTTGGTTCATCTTGTTTTTCCTTGATCTCCTCTGAATCAATACAGAGGTAGTTGGGCTAAAAAATTTTGTACTCCTCCATTTTCCAATGAAGAAGCCCACTA
Source organism: Wollemia nobilis (assembly GCA_028583015.1). Classification (NCBI taxonomy): domain Eukaryota; kingdom Viridiplantae; phylum Streptophyta; class Pinopsida; order Araucariales; family Araucariaceae; genus Wollemia; species Wollemia nobilis. Next base: position 9,207,902 of record JAQPPZ010016690.1, on the reverse strand, counting down.
TTAGATCTAGCTTCATATTCACTACATTCATCTAGGTACAACATTCTTTCTCCATCTAGTTCATACCCTTCATCACCTGAGGAATTTTATGATTCGTTAGTCATAGCTACATCCTCACTAACCTTTTGATTAGCTAGATTAATCATATATTTGTGTTGTCCCTTCTTGAAAGTGATCTAATTCTTTCCCCAGTTGTGATTAACTTTGGCTACTCATAGCCATCCTCTCCCCAAGAGAGCATCGTATGCAGGCTTCTGCATAGTAATCACAATGAAATCCAAGATAAACTCTTGGTTAGCTATCACCACTTGTTGTGTTATCAAGACTCCCTTTGTCTCGATACCATACTGGTCAACACCATATAATTGAAATCTCGATGCCCATAGAGATGGAGCACCTAGTTCTAGCCAGGTCCTTTCAGGTAGCACATTGACGTTGGATCCTCCATCCACAATAACTTGTGTCAATTTGTGCCCTAGGATCTCCATATGAACTAATGCAGGTTTCTTTCCCACATCAATCATCAATATAGTTGGATCCATAAATTGATCTTTTCATTTTTTTCTTGAATCGGTTGACTCTGCACTTCCATCACCTTATGCGGTTGTATCTCTTCCACCATCACTTTTTGTAATGATGGAATAGCTTCCAATAGGTTTACCACTTTGATCTCTACTATGGTGTCCAAAACCTGTGCTGCCAGACTCTACACAATTACCTTCTCTTCTGATGGATTTTTTAGTTCCTTTCCTTCATCTAACTTCACTTGTTTAGCTTTTTGTGCTTCATTTTGTAGTATTTTCTTTGCTACTTGCTAGCGCTACTTTTCCTTTGTTGGCTCTAGATACTTATCCTTTTTAGCCTGATTTCTTTTCATGGCTAAAAATTCTTGGGTTTCCTCCTTAACTTGAGGAACCTCAATGTCTAAATAATTTACATTCTACGGGTTACTTGAACTCGCTTGCTTGGGGTAATTTGCTTCCTTGTGGTTCCCCGAACACACCACCTACACATATGTGTAGTGCTTGCTTGCAGTGTTTCTTGTCTCTGAGGTGAAGGATAATTTTTTGCAAAATGCCCCCATTCTTGGTAATTGTGACACTATATGATCAGCCTCCCTTCCGAGTCATACTACAAATGACTCTATCCTCCTTGTTGATTTCCCTGGTTCAGCCTTCCACCTCATCGGCTATTTCTATAACCACCACTTGTTACCTGTTGCCCACCTCCTAGGGTCTTTTGTTTCTCTTCCTGCTCTTAGATTATCAGGACCTATGGATGTACTCTTACATTATATAGACATAGCATTACCTCGTGTCCCATCACATTACAGATGTGACAATAGTCATTTTATGGATACTTTACATTTGTATGCCCTTTAGTCTTACATTCTATGCACCAAATGTCATTCTTGTTAGGTTTTTTTCTTTGTTATTTCATGATCTTGTCAAAATCCTAATGAAATGATGCCACTATCCTTTGTATAGTATCATCTTCTCCACTATCTGAATCATTAGACTTGGGGTGAGATAAAATTCCTGTATATGTCTATTTCGATTCACTTTCAAAATTCTTTGCATGCTTTATAGCTTCTTCATATGTTTTTGATGGTACTGCCTTCATATTTTTCTTATATTTTGGTAGTAATCCATCTACAAACCACCACTTTACCAATACATCTACCAAAGGCATCTACATATTATCTACTAACTACTTTAGTCTACGATTGTATGATTTTACATCTTCATCCTAAATTTGCTTCATCATGCAAAGCTCAGTAACAATATCTCCATCATCCTTCAAAGGGTGAAATTCCTCAATGAATTTCTCCTTCACTTGAGTCCAAGTCTAAAAATCTGTAGTATTTTTCCTTTTCAGATACCAATCGATCGCCAATCCTCTCAAGGTAGCAAGAAATAAGGTTACCCAATCATCTAGTCGATCTACACCATTTGCCCTCCAAATGGTTATACAAGTTTCGATATGTCTTGTGGGGTCTTCCTTACCCTCACTTGTAAAATATGGACATATTTGCTTGGCTTCCTTATTAGCCATCTTCGAAGAATCATCCTCATCACTTGAGGTCTCCCATGGAATCTCTATTTGATTCCTCCTTGGGGGAGTCTTACTACAGTCATTGTCAAAAGTTTCTATCTGAGGTATCTTATTTTATCCCACCAATAATTGACCAAACTCATGTGCATATTCACTCCATGACCTCCTTCACTGATGTGAGGGAGATGGTCTTGGTCCTTCCTCCTGAGACCTCGTGCCCTGTTGCTCTGGTGCATGACTCCCATCCTCTACACTCCCTTGCAACCCTTCCATCACTTTCTTAGGTGTCACCATCCACTCTCCTTCCTCCTACACTACTTCTCTATCAACTCGTGCCTCTATGCTAGGTGGTTCTATTTCCTCATCTTCTATCTCTATTAGTAGCGTTTCAAAATCTCCTTCTTCAGATGCCCAAACTTGCTCTATTTTTGGTTCATGTGTACTATGGTCTGATTTACTTGCATTCTCTCTTTGAGAAATCCTCATGCTCCTTCTTACTAGAATTTTATCTCGTACTTCCCATATCCTATGCCTTTGTACATTGGTGTCTATCATTCACCTCCAATTTTGTAGTATTCTTACTTTGTCAATTTGACCCGTTTTAAAAAAAATGCCAGATTTGATAAGGCAATGGTACCAAATGTAGCATAGGGGTGTAGTATTCCTTGGTGGGGAGGTGATTTATAAGGCTTAGGATGATCAATTTGCTATTCCTAGTCGGTGGACCAAATTGTACCACCGTACAGTCTCTACAACTAGCAATATGCGACAAGTAAACAACTTGTACGGACACCAAATCGTACCACTGTATGATCCCAAATCATACAGTGATAGATTTTGTAAGATTTATCACTTAGTAAATCTTTCAGAATTGGTTTTGCAAGCTTCCATACACAGTTTTGTAACTAAACAAGTTGATCTCCCAAAACTGCCAAATCGGGTAAATTCCCTTCAATCGCATAAACTGCCAAATTAGGTAATTGTATTTTGTACGATTTGTACGAAATATGGTGTATGATTTGTATGAAAATAAGGTATATCCAAGTGCTAAATTGGATACTCTACTAGGAAAATCTCTCTCAGATAGGTTTTGTAAGGGTTTAATATGGTAATTAATCCTTTTCCAATAACATGCAAAACATATCAACGAGGCTTGAGAGAGTTGTATATCCAATGGTGATGTCCAAAAATCATACAATAGGGTTCAAATACACATTACTTGATATTACCATCATCACATATCATTCCACAAAGCCACACCAATGCTGGTTCAATCCAATTCCTCCATAGCAATGCATAAAATAGCCATAACAACAACAAGGAAGTACATGCAATAGAAGTAAACTATAAAATGCTATTCTACCATTCCAGGATCGTACATTGCATAAGAGAAACCATGAACTATGCCAAGCTTTATTATTTTTCAACAATGTCACTCAAAAATAGAGATATGCAATAACAATTCACATCCAAAACTCAACATTTCCCAATAACCAGAATAACACTAGATTATGACCAGAAGCTAACCAACTATCAAAATTGAAAATGGGGCCTTATATAACATTGCCTAGGTCGTTCCAAAGTGGTTCCTAAGGTAATTAGTTATTTACAACTGCCCATGCATAATGGAATGCATTAATTAAGACTTTTACTAAGTCTAATACCTTAATAATCAAATACATGCACAATTACAACTTAAAATTACATTTCCCATGCATTTCATGTCATTTCATTGCACCTTGTATGATTTAACTTCACCTTGTATGGTTTGCCCTCCTGGATGTATAGTTTACTCCTACCTATATGATTTACAAAACTTGTCAAAACTATCAAAATTGGGCAAATCCATTTATCACTTCTTCTGGGAGGTGGATTTGCTGCCTACACTAAAGAATAGAGATGTATTTTGTCAAGGGTGGGGGACTGATATGGATTATAACACATGTTTTAATAAGTAGTTAGTTATGGATAAGCATTATTTAATACATTCTTATCTATTTTCATGTGTTGTAATACCTATCTATAGGCACCTTTTGGTATGATAATAAAACTAAGTTTTGGATTGTCATTCATATCTTGTGTCCGTTGTAACTGATTCCTCATCATTGGTACGAAATCTTGGTTACATGTAAAGACTAGTATCCTCTTCCTCTAGGCCAATATTGGTTCAAATGGGGAATGATAATGTATTCCATAGGTCTATCTAAGGAGTCACTTAATTATATTACAGACACTTTATTTGAAGCCTTTACGGATTGTTGTTGACTTTGTACGTGGTTTTGTCCTACTTTTGCCTAGCATATTTCACCATTTCTAAAATCTATTTATTTTATACTCATTTAAATCATGTTCTGGTGCATTTGCACCTTTCTTTGTTTGTGCCCATCATATATTTCCATATTTTATAACATGATGTTGAGTACAACCATTTTTCTAGATGAGGTATTTGCTCGATTTCGTGATCTCACCATAAAACTAAAGGAAATCCACGTAGAAATGCTTCAACTGCCTACTAAATATCTCATTGATACTAATGAAGATCTCCTTGAATAATATCAAGATTTCACACTTGATCCAGAACTTGAAGAATTTGTAGCCACACCTGGATTTAAACCAGGGTCTCTAGTTGACATGCCCAACATATTTCCACTAGACAATGTCGATTCTATTGTAGATCCAAGCTCCTTTAAAGCTGCTAATCTAGATCAGGCCCATCCTGACATTACAAATCATAGCTCCCTAGAAGTCATTGTATTTAAAGAACCCACTGCTATCTCTACCACTATCATCATGTCTGTTGCATGTCGTGGCCTCCTAGTTCATCCTTAGCCACTCCACTATCCATTTCTCAATCGGTGGTTCCTCTCTTAGATGCTGGTTACCAATTTTTGACAACCATTACATCAATTTGCTATGCTTCCATACCTTTCATACCTTGATATGGTGTCTTTGTAATCAAGGATTTCTCTCTTATTTTTGGGCCTTGATTCACTACAGATGATTTTTGCATTGTCGTCCTTGGTGGCTCAAGATTCACAACTCTTATTCATTTTTCCATCAAATTATTTATTTGATCTACCACATATTTACATAATATCTTGTGTTGAACTTCATCAAAATAGATGTAGAATTCAGCCATCACTCATCACCTACTCACTACACAACCTTGATATCTTCTCGTTGTGCAGCCGCTGGCTTAATTCATCATATTTTGGGTGATCTATTTTTGCTAGATCTACCTTTTCGATCATTGCTCAAATATTTATGATGAGGATCTATGCTTACACATATCACTTTATCCCAAACATGGCATGTTTGAGTCTTGATGACTTCACATCTCGTGTTGGCCATTTTCACGTAGCTCTGCTCTTTTTCTAGCCTCAATATTTTTTTGATACCCAACCATTACCTCACGGTAGATCTCACACCATGTTATCATAGAACACATCATGGCATCTCTTTAATATTTCATAGAATGCACCTATACCATTCTAGGCCGTCCTTGTGGCCTACTCCGTGTTGATATTTTCTTTGTGCCTACCCCACAACAATAGATCACACCCTACTTATTGAGTGTTAATTTTACCCAATTGTGAAATTCCACTCTTCTTTATGATTTGAATTCACCCTCTTGAAAAGAAGTTAGATAAAAATAACTTCTCCAAGGTCTCCGCTATATTAGCATTTGCATGTGTATTAGTAATCTCAAATAAAGATGTATCAAATTAATACTAGGAACACCTTAGTGATTGCAAGTAATTATAAACAAGGGGTATGTGTTGGTTTATTTTACCATGATACTTTAATGATTATTCATGAAATAAAAATAAATCACATGTGAATTAGCCCTCATATGAACACGATGTAGTGCCTTAATTCATTTTATCTTGAGGATTTTAAGGTAGATTTCATATTCCTTATTAAGTGGATTTTAATCAAGTTTTATCTTGCATTAAATCCTACTTTTAAACATGAAAATGAAGATTAAATCTATATATGAATGTGAATCCGAAATGATGAATAGGCTCCAAATGTAGCTACTTATCATGAAGATTAAAATAGCTTTCAATGTGATCAATAAACTATCCCTCTTTGGTGAAATTGATTTTCACAAAGAGGCAATAATTTATGGCCTTAAAATAAGGGCTTTAAAATGTCACTTCAACTTATCCCTCTTAAATGAAATCAATTTTTCATAAAGATGAATAATATAGTGCTTTGAAATAATGACCTTCAATGTAGTGCAAAAATTACCCCTTTCATAAAATCAAAAGTATTTTTTGAAGGTAATTTAGGACCCCAAAATGGTAATTTATAAAATGCCATAAAACATAACCCCTTCAATGAACTTGAAGTTTTCATGAGGGATATGTCATCATAGGCTCATGAATGAGATATAAAGCTGAAATTTTTTAATTTGGTCCAAAAATGAAAATTTTAAAATTTTAAAACTTTAAAATCTGCAATAAAAACAACTTCGGATAATTTTTAACAATATGAAATTACTCCGTATCAAAAACATCTAAGTGCGTAATGGAAGTATGAAGTATACTCTACACAGTCATACAATTATTTTTGGATTTTGATTTTTTTTTACTTTTTATTGTAATGTCCGAAAATAAAAATAAAATTAAAAGAAAAATAAAAAAGTTGGAAAAATAAAATAAATTTGAAAACAGAAAATGCTGCAACTTCATATTTCTCCACAAACCCTGCAAGCATGTAAATTCTGCACGAAAACCAGCATTAGCGTTATCCGTAATTTAATGCGGTGCGAGCTTCTAAGGAAAAAGGATGCAATAAAATGGAAATAAAAGACAAATTAACCATTAAAATGCATAAAATCTGGGTTTACCCATCGTATTGCAATAAAAGATATTCAATATTTACAATGGGTGCAGAAAACATAGCCCCTAAAATAGGCATAAAATGGAAAAAATAACCCAATAGTTGGCAACAGAAATTCAGAAATCTGCCCAGCATGGTGCAACCAGGTCTCAAAATGTCCAGCCCTTGTGCCTCCATTTGTTTGGGTTTTTAACATTTTTCTTCATTTCAAATTTCTACCCATGCAACTGTTCGTTTACATTTTCCCATTGGAAGTTGTTTAGTCTTCTCCAAGTCTTTGAAAAAGGAACACTCAAGATTCCTCTTTTCACACATGATAAAACATTTTTTTTATTAATTTCCACTCGACACATGTATGGGGTCTCTTATACTCATTTTGGCTTATTATAGCCTTTCCTTCCTTTTAACTTAGACTTCCTCTATTTTACCATGCCCAAAATAAACACAAATCGAACTAGGTTCTTCTGTCATATTGGCCATGTAATGCCCCTTGTAACGCTTCAATAAAACATTATTCCATAATACGTCCAATAAGCCCTTCTTATTTAAGAAGACCCCAATACCTTTGCTTTAATAAAGCCACGTGGTGATCTCCACTTCTTATTGGGTCTATTATGACATATAGCCACAATTTCCAACACAGAAAATGTTGTTTCTCACTGTATATCTGCGCTTACAATATTTTACCATGTTTTCAGTCGTTCGGTCATCGCAATCCTTACTGCTATAGACCCACCTTATCGACACATTCACTGTAGCGTCTACTTCACCGGGCTTCATTGGTGCCATGTGGATGGTCTCCACCTATGCCGGATCACTGATTTTCTCCACGTACTCACGATGATCACTCTGAGTTTGTGTTTTGTCTATGATATCGTGTACTACCCGCATTTCCTAATGTTTGTGTTTTCACCATGACAATGACATCTTATGCTGCTACTGTTAACTTGTACTCACGCTCGAATGGCTACCGTGTTCAACTTTGCTGTGTGTAAACTCCCCCAAGCTAGCTACATCCATTTCAGGCAATCACATATCTTCCCGAGTTGTGTTGCTGTTGATGCTCCCTCCTCTGATGGCCACTGTAAGCAAACTGTACCAAATCTATCGATAACTATTTTTGAAACGCCTACTATTTTACCATGATGAACACCATTGTTCACATGCAGCAACCACGCCCTGCCAGATACCTGCTACTTAACAACATCGATCCACCTTATCCATAGTCATAATTCACTATTAATTAACATTCTATGCTTTTGGATTCAAAACTCGCCACCGAGATCACCGTCGCACCTCCCTGTATTTGTCGTGGTCTGTTGAACTACTGTTACAAAAACCTATGCAATGCATGAATGCTTCTTGAATATAGGATAATAATTTATTCTTTCACCATGTTCCACTGTGGGGTCCCCATTGGCGTTTGCATCCGATCAATGAAAGTCCTCCACTAAGTCATCGCGACCGCCACATCATATCGTCTCCCAGCACCGAAATCGTCCTATGTCCTCGAACCATCCCGATAGATTCTTAATCACAAAATGTGTAGTTGCAGTTTTCCAAGGCTACGTCCACCTACATCAAAACTCCCTGCGGGCTCCACGCTTTTTCTGTGTATTGATCGGCCATACGTATTTATCGTTATTTGGTCTGTCCAATCGTCGTTCGCCACGTTCCAATGTGGGGGACGAGGCTGCCGAAATCCCTTCGGATGACTCGGGTCGTCATTCGTCCAACTCCCGCGTGTAAAATTCCATCTGACAATGATAGCCTCTCTTCTCAACATGTATCCACCGAGTATTCTACCGCTCGATCGACGTGGCTTGTTGTGTAACCTGTATAGAAAACAAATAGTATAGTATTAGGGGAGTTGCTGTATTAAAAGGGAAACACATTATATTTTATAAAACCTAATCCTTTATTAATAATATTATTAATAAATTTAATTAATATTCATATTAATAAATTTAATGCAAATCAACAACACCCTCCCCTTTTCTTTATTATTTATTTATTTATTTTAGTTTATTTTATTTTTTAATATATATTATTATTAGATATATCAAATTAATAATAATAATAATAATAATAATAATATATATTAATTTATTTTATTTTTTATTAATTTTTATTGGAACCAACAATTATATTCAATAAAACTCAAATAGCTTCTTATGTATATATCAATGAATGCCTATATACTTTGTTTCATTTTTTATTTCGTTTTCATTTTACTTTTTATTGTTTTTATAAATTGAAACACAAGGTTCCCAAACTTACCATTATTAAATCTCCCAATGAACAAGGAGGCCAAAACCTAAGACCCTAATTTTTACAAAAGCGAAGAAACAACACCCAAAAGATCAACACTCCAAAGGAAGGCTCCATAAGACCAAAGACACTAAAAAAGGAGAAACCTTGGAATTGAATTGCAAATATCAAAGATGGGATATATCAAAATTATCTCTCCAAGGATACCAAAAATGCTCAAAACATAAAATTTAAAGTGGGTCCCCAATTTTGGGGCTAGTTGTGGAGCAACCACAACAAATGGCGACTCTGCTGGGAAATGCTCCTGAGCATTTCGGTAAGAACCCAAACTCTAAAAACACAAAACCCAAATATTAGAATTACAAGCATGTTAGCAATTATCCAGAAAAGACATGAACCATCAAAATCATTCAACATCAGCTCAGTGTGTGCAAAGTGATTCATTCCTTATCATTTGAAACCATTCAACATTCCATCATCAGTTTCACATGGATGCATATGATATGTTATGGATGATCTATGCAAGATTGGATGTATTGAAAGGATGCTATAATATGAATGACCTATTTTGCAGAGACTCAAACATTCTAGTACCATAAACAAACACACTAAAATTGTCTAACCCTCTTAGGACCAAATGTGTGTGTAGTGAATTCATTTACCAGATCAAGAGCTTAGTTATGAACCGCTACAATCCCGAACCAGTGTGTGCAAGTGGACTCAGAGCTTTGGGGAATCAGATTCTCAACCTAAGTATGATGAGAATTTGACCCTATCCTTACTACTCTAATTTTGAGTTTATTACCTCATTTTGACCAAAATGGTTAAACCTATTATGGATGAAACCGCAAGGCTAGCCTATCCATTTGAGCGGTCAGAGGTCTCACTTTTAAATGAGACATGTCACCACGCATGAGCATACTCCACTACCAGTCAAGCGTCTATAGCCCCGATGGAGGTTAGCCCCATAGTCCATGATTTTGCTTTTGATTTCTTGAATCTTAGAGATGACTACCCATCCTTCTAAGGGGACATGTAGTACGATCCTTACAATCCAATAGTCAGTGGTGTGTGATGCAAACTCAGAGCTTTGGGGAATCGGATTCTCAACCTAAGTATGATGAGAATTTGACCCTATCCTTACTACTCTGATTTTGAGTTTCAAGTATTGTGGAAGTGGTGAAAACCACTATTTTATGGACTATGTTGCATGATAGGACCGACAAGAATGACTCTTTTCGCCTCACATTTTCTCCCAAGGATGGTTTTGACCATTTTACCCAAGATGTTTTTAATATGTGCAAATTGTGTTTGGTTCAAGATAGTTTCGGCATCAGTTCCCAATCTCAAGATCTTCTTAGTGTATATTGTGCAATGATCCTAAGAGAATTTGACATGTTTTTTGGTGATTGTCTTTGAAATGTAGATGCAAGTGAGATGCAATGTTTATGCAATGTGAAATGTACCATGAAATACGGATGAATGAGATGGAGTATACAAAATATTTCACCCTAATTTGCAAAACTGACAACTTCATGCATCCCAAGTTTCAAACGATATTCTTTAATGTGTTTGTGGTACTCATGGAGCCTTCTGCAATACAATTCCAATGTTTCATATTCTCCTTATCTTAGTTAACATTCATGAGGACATGAGCTGACATCTCACTCTAAAATACTAGAAAACAACCCAAAACGGAAGCGAATGAATACAAACACACAAATCAAACTTGCAAACATCAAAACAAAATCCAAACCCAAAACCAAACACGAAAACCAAAATCTATATACAAATGTACAATATGGTACAAGATGGTGCAAAGTTTGACCTATCACTTCCCTGGATCCCAAACATGATTAGAACATTTCAAAAGACATATAACGTGATACACATGCCAAATTTTGTAGGAATCCAACAAAAACAAGATTAGACCAAACAATGCAACAAACTTCAACTTGCCCCTCTCACCATACCAATTTGATTTAATTCCATTAATAATCCTATGGTGGAGTTTCAAGTTCTCAAATTGATTAGACAATAATTGATCTTCAATTTTATCTTGTCTATTCTTTAAGATATCCATTTCACACTTTGATTCATGGTGTAGAAATAAGCTTTCATTTTTAGATATGAGATCTTGCAAATATGAACCTATTTCTACAAATTTTAAAGCCAAATCATTTTTCAAATTTGTAGGCCAATCAAATTCATGTAACCATTTGCAAGCATCTAGGATATTTATTAAATGATCATCATCATAGTTTTTATCCTAGATTCTGTTACTAATTGATTATGAACTTGATTTAACACTTCAAGCATACCAACTTCATTTTCATTCAATAAAGCAATATCATTAGTGGTGTGAGGAGAAATTAAGTCAAATTCTTTATCAACCACAAATGACATTTCATCATTGATAGTATTTGAATCCATCAAGCAATTAGGTAAACCATCACTTGAATTTCGAATGGTAGAACACAAAGGGTGAGATTTTACCTTTTCTTCATGACTTTCATCATCATCGAATACCTGTTTATTAAAGACACCAAAATTAGGCACCCAATTAAAAACACATCCATCCTTTTCAAACCATAGGTCTTGTCTATCTAGGGATGGGTCAACTAACACATCTCCATGATCAATCACTTGGGTTGTTTTAGATAACGTGATATTTTCAATTGGATCATCGGTGATATCAAACCCAAACCATTCAGGTTCTAAAATTTCCTCATTTTGAAATGGCATAGACATTGTAGAACCAATAAGTGGATCAAGATTTTCAATTTCTTTTTCCTCAAAGGGATCTAAAGCAAATGATTCTCCTTCTTTATCCATGGTTGTAGAATCCTTATCACTTTCCAAAATTTGATGAGATTCGAATCCCTCTTCCAAAACTTTCTCAAATTGTACAGGATTTGTAATATCCTCATGTGAGGAAACAATTGTATTATCCTGCATATCAATTGACACAAAAATTTCATTAGAAGATTTAGAGCGAGCATATTCTTCCCATTTCTTCCAAGAATCATAGTAATCATCTTCCAAGATCAAGTTGTGATGCTCAATTACTTCTTCATCATCTTCCGATTCATCAACATGTTTCTCATCCAATTCATCTTCACCTTCCTTAGATGGTTCAATTATTTCCAAAAGTGGGTTATTTCTTGAATTCAAATTTGTAAGGCTATCATAATCCAAATTTGTAACCCATGATTCAATTCTATCACAATTTGGAAGGTGTGGATTTTCTTGGCCATCAATTTCAACAATATCATCCAAAGTATCTTTCGAGAACAAGTGGTGAAATTCGGTTATGTCTTCAAATTCATTTATTGATTTTCTTTCAAATTCACTTTCAACCACTTTTGATGGCTTAGGAGCTTCTATAATGGGATCAATTTTTACATCTTGCTCCATATAGTCGCTCCAATATTCCTTTGCGAGTACATATGACCAAATCATATCCTCATAGGTTTGTTCATCCAAATCCTCATTTGTGGGTAATGATTCTAGATCTTTTCTTTCCAAAACAAGATGGTGATCATTTGATTCCAACTTCTTGTTACCCATCCATAGAATTTCTTCTCCAAAATATTCATGCTCTTCAAGACATTCTGAATAGGTATTTACTTCAATGTAAGTCACATCAAAATCTCTTCTATCACCTGAAGGAGCATAACATGAAATATCATTAAGATTAGCATTATGAATTTTCTTCCTAGGATGATTTGGATGCATACATTGATGTGCTCATTTTTGTGATGGAACCACATCTCTACTTAACTTCTTAACCACCTTCTTTTGCTCTTTTACTTTCGATACAAGCTTCTTTGGTTGAGTGGTAGAAGTAGTAGGATTAGTTGGATTGATATCAATAGATAAAGCCTGAACACTTGTTGCAATGGCTCCATGAGTGATCACATGATTCTCTAATTGTGGAGTAGTTGGATGGATAGATGTACTCGTATAAGCACATGTGGGAGCATAAGTGGGTATGGTAGGGTAAAATTGATTATGGGGCAAAACATTTGATATCAAATTTTGTTGTGCCCATGCTTGATTTACCATCGAGGTTTGATTGCAAGCCCCTAGTTGTCCTACCATAGGTGATTGCTCCATCCCATAACCTTGTGGCCTCAATTGTTGATCTATAATCATAGCTTCCATGTAGGCCGATGCAAGATTAGTGACCAAAGGATTTGTCCTAATGAACATGGCAAATAATGGATCCAATGCCCCAAAGTATATTTGAAGAGCACCACTCTCCTCAATAGTATAGGGAGCAATTAATCTCGCATAGAGCTTTCAAAATCTCATGTTGAAAATTCTCACTGGCTCATTAGGTTCCCTCTTGCAAGAAGCAAATTGTTGATACATCGTGAGAGGATCAATGGGCAACCTAAATTGATTGATAAAAGCATTTTCCAATTGGGCCCAGGATGTAATAGAGCTAGTGGGTAAATTGATGTACCAATCATATGCCACCTCATCTAGGCTCCCAGGAAACAATCTACATGCCACATCCTCATGTTCAACATTCCATCTAACTAGGATATCCACATAGGATTGAATGTGCTCCTCGGCTAATGTTGTGCCATTGTGCTTAAACTTGGGCAAAAGTTTCTCTATGTTCTTGGGTAAGTCATGAGCATCTCCACTAATGTTCAAAGGATTACCATGTACCCCATACCACTTTCCAGTATTTGTAGCCATTAGTGAAACTCAAAGGATAACTTCAAAACCAATTTGTTAGTCAAATAAATATTTCTTACAAAGAAACATGAAATGACTAACCAATCTCAAATATGTAACATATGAATAATCATGTTAGCATCAACCAAGAGATATGTATCCATTAAACCATGAAATTGAAGAACATTCTCAAATTTGCAACATGTTAGCATTAATGCATCATCAAAAATAGAGAATGTTAGAATCAAATGAAAGTAATCATATGGAAACAAAACCTCGTTAGTCAAGACCAATGTTTTGCAAATAAATATTTCAAGTAACATGAACAATTTAGCATCTAAATGGCAATAAAATAAATCAATTCAAATCCTCCTAGCTCCCAAAGTGTGAGTGTTAGAGGAAACCAAAGATGCTAATCAAATGAACTTGAAATATTTAACAATTCAAAACTTTCAAAATTATATCAAATCACATTATTCTTGTATGAACAATCCAAAAGCGTTAGAACAATGCATAGCAATTCATGTCCTCCTTTTAGCACTACAATGTTGTGTTAAAAGAGGTCTAAAGATAATAATCATAGGGCATGAAATATTCTAAAATTTAAATCCCTATAGCATTTAAAATCACAACAAAATAAACCAATTCATGCCCTCCTTCTAGCGCCAAAATGTTGAGTGTTAATTTCACCCAATTGTGAAATTGCACTCTCCCTTAGGATTTGGATTCAAAATCCCCTCTTGCAAAGAAGTTAGACAAAACAACTTCTCCAAGGTCTCCGCTATATTAGCATTTGCATATGTGTATTAGTAATCTCAAATAAAGATGTATCAATTTAAATGCTTGGAACACCTTAGTGATTGCAAGTAACTATAAACAAGGGGCATGTGTTGGTTTATTTTACCATGCTACTTTAATGATTGTTCATGAAACCAAAATAAAGCAAATGTGAGTTGGCCCTCATATGACCACGATGTAGTGCCTTAATTCCTTTTATCTTGAGGATTTTAAGGTAGATTTTATCTTCCTTATTAAGTGGATTTTAATCAAGTTTTATCTTGCATTAAATCCTACTTTGAAACATGAAAATAAAGATTAAATCTATCTATGAATATGAATCCGAAATGATGAATAGGCTCCAAATGTAGCTTCTTATCATGAAGATAAAGATAGCTTTCAATGTGATTAATAAACTATCCCTCTTTGGTGAAATTGATTTTCACAAAGAGGCAATAATTTATGGCCTTAAAATAAGGGCTTTAAAATGTCACTTCAACTTATCCCTCTTAAATGAAATCAAATTTTCATAAAGATGAATAATTTAGTGCTTTGAAATAATGACCTTCAATGTAGTGCATAAATTACCCCTCTTTCATAAAATCAGAATTTTTATAAAGAGAAGGCAATTTAGGACCCCAAAATGGTAATTTATGAAATGCCATAAAACATAACCCCTTCAATGAAATTGAAGTTTTCATGAGGGAAATGTCATCATAGGCTCATGAATGAAGTATAAAACTGAAAAAATTAAATTTGGCTCAAAAATGAAAATTTTGAAATTTTGAAATTTTAAAATCTGCAATAAAAACAACAACTTTGGATAATTTTTAAAAATACGAAATGACTCCAAAGTAAAAACGTCTAAGTGCATAATGGAAGTATGAAGTATACTCTACGCAACCATGCAATTATTTTTGGATTTTGAAATTTTTTTACTTTTTATTTTAATGTCCAAAAATTAAAAAAATTAAAAAAAAATAAAAAGTTAGAAAAATAAAAATAAAATCTAAAAAATGAAAATGCTGCAACTTCAGATTTCTCCACAAACCTTGCAAGCATGTAAATTCTGCACGAAAACCAGCATTAGCATTATCCGTAATTTACGCAATCAACAACTAACGCGGTGCGAGCTTCTAAGGAAAAATGGTGCAATAAAATGGAAATAAAACATAGATTAACCATTAATGAATGCATAAAATCTGGATTTACCCATCGTATTGCAATAAACGATATTCAGTATTTACAATGGGTGCAAAAAACATAGCCCCTAAAATAAGCATAAAATGGAGAAAATAGCCCAACAGTTGGCAACAGAAGTTCAAAAATCTGGCCCAACATGGTGCAACCAGGTCTCAAAAAATCCAGCCTTTGTGCCTCCATTTGTTTGGGCTTTTAACATTTTTCTTCATTTCAGATTTTTATCCATGCAACTGTTCATTTCGTTTTCTCTTGATTTTGGAAAAATCTACATTTTCCCATTGGAAGATGTTTAGTTTTCTCCAAGTCTTCGAAAAGGGAACACTCAAAATTCCTCTTTTCACACATGATAAAACATTTTTTTTTTTATTAATTTCCACTCAACACATGTATGGGGTCTCCTATACTCATTTTGGCTTCTTCCTTCCTTTTAACTTAGACTTCCTCTATATTACCATGCCCTAAATAAACACAAATCGAACTAGGTTCTTTTGTCATATTGGCTATGTAATGTCCCTTGTAATGCTTCAATAAAACATTATTCCATAATACGTCCAATAAGCCCTCCCTATTTAAGAAGACCCCAATACCTTTGCTTT
Organism: Wollemia nobilis; assembly: GCA_028583015.1. NCBI lineage: Eukaryota > Viridiplantae > Streptophyta > Pinopsida > Araucariales > Araucariaceae > Wollemia > Wollemia nobilis. The sequence goes on along the minus strand of JAQPPZ010016690.1, from coordinate 9,191,460 downwards.
AATAAAGCCACGTGGTGATATCCACTTCTTATTGGATATATTATGACATATAGCCACAATTGCCAACACCTAAAATGTTGTTTCTCACTGTACGTCTGCGCTTATAATGTTTGAGCATGTTTTAAGTCGTTCGGTCACCGCAATCCTTATTGCTATAGACCCATATTATCAACACATTAACTGTAGTGTCTACCTCATCAGGATTCGTTGGTGCCATGTGGACGGTGTCCACCTCTACCGCATCACCGGTTTTCTCCAAACTACTGCCCACGTACTCATGATGATCACTCTGAGTTTGTGTTTTGTCTATGCTATCATGTACTACCCATATTTCCTAATGTTTGTGTTTTCACTGTGACAATGACATCTTACACTGCTACTGTTAACTTTTGCTCACGTTCGAATGGCTACCATGTTCAACTTTGTTGTGTATAAACTCCTCCAAGCTGGCTACACCATTTCAAGTAATCACATATCCTATGCATGCCCCTAGTTTGCCAATACTCAGAAATAAAACTCATTAATTGGAGCCTATCTGTCATAAAGTTTAACCATTACCACATAGGTTACATGGCCCCCAAAACCCCTACATCAAATTATTATTAACCTTTTGTTTTGCCACATAGGTTTCTCCATGTTGCCACACTCACTGTCACTTTGGTTAAATCAGAAATGTCCATGTCTCCTTCTCAAAATTGCCTTAATGATGACCAATTCCATCGTTGCCTGGTCTATTTCTTGGGGTGACCTACTGTTGTACCTTCATCAAACGTAACCTTCTCTCTACATAGGTCTACTGATAAAAATGAACAATATTCTCTATGTTCAAAACCCTATGTTTTGTTCTCCCATATTGCCGCTATTCATTCGTAAGTTGCTCCAATAATCCACCTTCGATGGTATACCCCATCTTCAAACTCCAGGTCCTTGGTAGCTATCCACTACAGTGAAAGTTCTAGTATTCTATGTCTCGCCTTCATTAGTTGATCGAGGGTTCCAGCTGTCCACACAAGCCTTGTCGTTCCACGTAGACATCCTACTTTGCTGGCTCTCCCTAGGTGTATTTAGGGTCTCTGTTACTACCACACGTCCCTATTCATGGTCAACACAAATCCATGTCAGTATTTTATACTTTATATGTATATTTGTGGACTATATTTCTCTAAACTATACCATCTATCATGCTTATTTTGTGTACCAAACCTACGTCAATCATGGATTCTGTCTACCCTAAGTCATGCACTATCGAATCTTTATCCATATCATATGCCCATAATAGACATCTCATTCATCGTATTTGTTGTTGTTGCATCGTCAATGTCCAAATATGCTCTTCATACCTGTCACTGTCCTAATCTATGGGGTTTCTTTTGTTTCATGAACTCCCCAGAGTATGCCCTCATCAATAGTTCTACCGTGGCTTGTATGTTCTGTCCACATGCTTTTGTTTCAGCCCAAAACACCTTCTACATCAATATTTCAAAATGCGTTCGTGGCTCTATATCGAATCTAATGCGTTGTCGTTATACACATCATTAATTCTCAATGAATTTGTCAATCTAGGGCTGTGTACAAGGCTATCTACGAAAGAAGGGTGAACAGGGTTATAACTTAGGTCAATTTAGAGCAATAGGTCTTATTGGTGAAACCAATTGTGTGGGGGATTTAGGACATTCCTATATCTAAATTACATGAATTAAACCTTAATATAAGTTGCAGAATTGGAAACTAATCATTAACTGCAGAAATGAAGTCCTAATTACAATTTGCAGAATGAGACCTAATTATGTTGGAGAAATAACAGTTGTAGAATTGAAAGTCTGATTGTAATTGCACAAAGGAAATCTATTTACTTTTGCAGCAATGAAAATCTACTTCTAACATGGAAATGAAACTATCAAGGCTCTGTAACATAAGGTTGTCAATCTTCTGTGTAGGGGTTGACAGTAAAACATAAAAATACAAGAAATTATAGAAAATAGTAAATTCTGGAAATGATAGTCTGCAATAAATTGAAAGCTTTGCTGAAAGTGGGGATTACAACCAAATCATTAATCACAAAACATAAAATAAGATAATATTGCAAATATCATTAGTTGTTTACAAAGGAATGAAATGACAAGTTCTATAACTCATTATGCTATAGCAAAATCAGAATAAAAACCTGTTGTTAGTCCTCCTCCTAGGTCTGGAAGTGGCCAACCTCTTTGTCTAGAAGAAGGTATGAGTCTCTCTCTATCTAGATCTTAATCACACTCATTTACAAGCAATATGAAATGTAAACAGTATACTTTATTGATTCAAACACATGATTACAATAATGCTGCTAAAAACTGTTACAAGACTATAACAGTCACTTTCTGATTATCACCTATTATTCTCTGATTTCTCTATCTTCTACTCCCCTTACTCTCTCTCTACTTCCTACTAGCTCAACCTGAATGGGAGCCATATTTATAGATGTCCTAAGATTTACTAACAAGCTGAGAATATCTCAAAAATATCTAATCCTATTATGCTGCAACAATTCCTGGTTTTATCCTAGAAGAAGATCACACTTTGATCTTTCCATAAATGGTGGCATTGGTCGACAAGGACAGCAAAGTTAGATCTGAGATATTTCCCTTTACCATTTTCAATATTTATTTCCATTTTTCCATCGTCAAAATTCGGTCAACAAGTCAAAAAGCACATTCTATTTTCATTCCAAAGATAAGTGGCTCATTTCGAAGATACTCCAATTCTCATTCTGAAGATTCGGTCATTTTGAAGGTACTACAGTTCTCATTCCAAAGATCCACTCATTCTAAAGACACTACAGTTCTCATTCTGAAGATCCGCTCATTTCAAAGATACTACAATTCTCATTTCAAATATCCACTCATTTTGAAGATACTACAGTTCTCATTCTAGAGATCCACTCATTTCGAAGACACTATGTTTTCTCATTTCGAAGATATCTGTTCATTCCGAAGAGACTTCGAAATGAACAAATGTGGGCTCCTTAAATGATTTCTTCTAAATTTCTTATGTGGGTTACTTCTCAGGATCATATTCCAATGGTTTTCATCTCTTTTCACATGTGAATTCCATGCCTTGCCATTCATTGACAACTGGCTAGAATTTACATCGAAAAACCTAGTTTTTGCTGCACAGTAACAATTTTTTTGAACTGTTACCAGATTTAGGTAAAATGAATGCTTGAGACATCAAAACATGATTAGTGAAATGTTGTTATTAATCTAAGCATATCTCATTTTAGAAAGTCATAACAAAACATAAAACTTATACAAAAAGCTGTAAAAATTAGAATATAGTATTTCAAATACATTCATCATGCAAATAGTTAATACACAACATGTTGAATTAACTTAACTAGCATATTAAATTAAACATAAGAGTTTATAGATAATTTCAATGTTCAAAACATGTTATGATTGAGGCATTTCCAGGCCTCATCATTTTCCCTCCAACTTATATTGATGCATGTCCTCATGCATTCTGTTGGGCTATGGAATCACATATGTCCATGGTCAAATTCCATGACCTGTAGAACAACTTCTTGCCTATATAAAATCCCCTGTTCTTCTGAAGGTCCCTGAGCCATTCTTCAAATTGTTCGTCAGGTTGGGCATCTTCTTCAAAGTAGAATGGTACTAGAGTGATGATGGTTGGAGGTCTAAATTTGAGACTTATCCAATTATGTTGCATGAGTTCAATCAATTGTATTACTCCTTATGCCCTTCTTCTGGACCATTTTAAGTTGATGGGGGAAATGGGTTCTCTTTTCTACAAAGACATGGAAAGTTCAGCCCATCTGTTTCTACAGACAGATAATGCTGGCACAAAATTGTCATTATAGAAATTGTGGAATCTGTTCACATAGTCCCTCAAGTTTGTCAAGTACATTCGCTTCACATCATCCTTGTTCATCATGGTGAAGTGTTGTCTTGTGATAATGGGGTGATTTGGCTGAATTACTTTGACTAACAATTCAGCTCTTGTTTCAATCTCCTTATTCTGCCTCTTTTCTTGGTCCCAATAAAACTGATTCTGCAAGGTGGACATGAATGCCCTCAATTGAACATCTCCAATGTAGATCTATGGATGAAACTCTACTTCTTCTAGAATAAAGAAACTATGTAAAAATAGTTCACACAGGAGATTTTTCTGCTCAAAAGGGCTATCAAAGTATGCTTCTAGGAAATCTGTAGTGGTGTCCAATTTATATGGAAGATTTGAGCTAATCCTCATGACCTGCCATCTGAGGTATTTCTCCTTTAGAATAAGATTGTAAAATCTAGCTGGTCATCTAAATTGGACTAAAAACTCAATAATTTGACATAAATTAGACACCTTTTCTTTCAATGCCTGAATTTTTGTTTCCTTGGCCTCTAGCTGTTTTGCTTCTAATTTGAATTTTTTAGTCTTAGTGGCAAGCTTCTCATACCTAATAATCCAGCTGGCTATGTCTGCATTGTATTGTTCTATGGACACAGTATTAGGTGGTCTGACTACAGGTGGAATTCTAGGTAGTAGATCTATCTGAACCCCTTTTTCTACCACTTCCACTAGTTGTTCATTTGTCAATAATTCTACTTGCACCCCCTTATCTACTACTTCTACTAATGGTGTAACAGTTTGAAATACAAGGACATCAATAGGAGTACTTGATCTGTTTCATTCTGCTGCTTGGACTGTTCCTGTGCTAGTGACTTATCTCCAATGTTTTCTACTATGCTTTTTGTCAATTCTAAAGCATCTTCAGAATGAAAGGGTGCTTTTGAATGAGAAGGCACATCTTTAGAATAAAAAGGTGCTTCTTCAGAATGATATCCTATGTCTGCCTCAGTAGAGTCATCTGCCCTAGATAAATCCACAAGTAGTTGAGCCAAATCATCTTCATCAATGGATACAATTAGCTATTTTTTAGACTGTGACAACTTCTCTCTTAATTTTGCCACTTCTTGTTGTAACTCTGCAATTTTTCTTTCCTGCATCTCAATGATGTTTTCTTTTTTTGAAATCCATTTGGTTTGTGTCTTGACAACACTCCTTGCTGCTCTCAACTACTTTGTAATATATTCCTCCTCTATTTTTGCTTTAGAATCAGATGCAGACAAGTCAGCTACAACAGGCTGCTCAATAACTGGCTCTTCCTCTACAACATCTGTTTGCTTCTGTTCAGGAGGCTCTATGAAATTGTCTATAATTGCATCTACTATTTTTGTGGCTTGTTGAACTGTAACCACCTACAGATTATCTTGCCCAACCTCTTCCTCAATTATATGTTCAGGTAATTCTGGGAAGTTTTCAAGGGCTGGTTGTATCTTTGTGACATCTGGACTGCTTTGTCCATCTTCTTATTCTATGACCTGGTCTGCCATTTCCATCAAGTGGAGTCTTGTAGACCTCCTAGTTCCAGATGCAAAATTCTTCTTTTTGCTCTATTTTTGAGTGACAGCAGGGGTTATGGGGTTAGTTTCACATGCTTTTATTTCCCTTGTTGTTTCTTCCCCTGTTGGGCTAGGTGCTTCATTTCTTTGTTCTGAAAAATCAGTTACTACTTCAAAAAAATAGACCTTCTTCTATTTTTTTGTTCTACTTCTAGTTCCAGATCCTCTTTTCTTTTGCCTTTTTGCTTGTGAAGTTGAAGGTTATGGAGCAAGGTGTTCTACTGCTGCTGTTGGGTGTGTTTCTTTTTCTACAACAACTTTTGTAGCATCTTCTACAACATCTTCTGCATCAACATCAGTAGTATCTATTTCTTCCTCTTCATCATCATATCTAAAAATTACATCATTTAAGGTGGAGTAAAACCTCTCAAAGCTCCTAGGGTTTCCTCTAAAATGGTGCTGGCAAACTAGTTTAATAAGACCATGGTGGCGAAGACTCCCTTTTCCTTCCTGATATCTTTTTGCCATGTTTTTTAATTCCTGGTGCAGGTATAGGGGAAGATTTACCCTAACCTCTGGTTGTTGCCTACCATGTCTAAGATGATTTAAAATTTTTATGTGATGCCTTGACAACAGTACATATTGCCCTTCACAGGTTAGAAATTTGATTACCCATGTGGCTACTTCATCCCAAGGTTCCTGTAGGCAGGCCCTTTTTACCCCCTTACATGTGTTATTATGTGTTAAATACTCAAGTGCCCTATCATTTTCTTCTATAAATTGATTAATTGTGTTTACCAATGTATTTTTGCCAGACCTAGAAATTGGAAGACCTTCTAATGGCAGCTCAATAATTTGATTCAAAACTTTAGGGGTTACCTCAATAGTCATGTCGTTAACATGTGCCCGGTTGTTTCTGAATGTATGGGCGAACATGCCGGCCAAGTCTTCAGAGGACCCATTAAATTTATCCAAAAATGGCATAAGCCCTCCATCTTCAAAAATCTGCACCACTTTTGGATTTTCTCGGAGATGGGTGGTATCTGTTGGTTCCATTTTTGTTTTTCACCCCATTTTCCTATCTTGGTTCATCACAAACTTCTCTCTTCTGCCACTATTCCTCTACTAGATCTCTAGTTTTTGGTGTTTGTAACTTTGTAGGGTTTAGTTCTAGTTTTCAATTTTCTTGTTTTTGTTCTTCGGAATGAACCGTAATCTGAGCACTGTACCTCGTAGTCATTTTGCGTTAGCAAATATGTCTTCGAAAAGAAGTGGCACATGTTTCTATTTTTTCTTCGAACACATGTCCATCAATGATTACACAGATGCCCTTGTCGTCAGATCCACCTTACTCATTTTTAGTTTTTCTTTTTTTCTCTGCAGACTCTCACGTGCATATTTATTAGCATTAAAAATTGGTGGCATACGGTTGGTCACGTTCTCCATGATTCTGGTATTTTTAAAATGGGTGCAAAAACAAAACATATTCTGACTGACATGTGTTCCTTTATTGTATGCTATCAAAAGAATTTTTACTTGATGGTATTTCTTTCTATTGAGCAAGGTGCAGGAATAGTATTGTCATTGTTGTCAACACAGTTAGACAGATCAGTTGATGTAGTGGATAGGATTTTAGTGATGCAATGCAGGAGTTAAGAGGTTCTTCAGAGTATGTACAATGATTCTCCAAAATATCGAAGTGGCCCATATGCTAAAAATCAAAAGAAAATCACAAGGAAGAAAAATTGTCGCGATATCGCGACATGTTGAGCAAGAAAGAAAAACTGTCGCGATATCGCGACATGTTGAGAAGAAAGAAAAACTATCGCGATATCACAACATGTTGAGAAGAAAGAAAAACTATCGCGATATCGCGACATGTTTGGAGAGAAAGCGCAAGCAAGAAAACTATCGCGATTTCACGACATGTTCGGAGAGAAAGCGCAAGCAAGAAAAACTGTCGCGATTTCGTGACATGTTCGGAGAGAAAGCGCAAGCAAGCAAAACTGTCGCGATTTCGTGACATGTTCGGAGAGAAAGCGCAAGCAAGCAAAACTGTCACGATTTCATGACATGTTCGGAGAGAAAGCGCAAGCAAGAAAAACTATCATGATTTCGCGACATGTTCGGAGAGAAAGCGCAAGCAAGCAAAACTATCGTGATTTCGTGACATGTTCGGAGAGAAAGCGCAAGCAAGAAAAACTATCACGATTTCGTGACATGTTCGGAGAGAAAGCGCAAGCAAGCAAAACTATCACGATTTCGCGACATGTTGGAAGAGAGAAAGGCAAGTAGAAAAAGTGTCACGATTTCGCGACATATTGCAAGAGAGAGTGTAAGTAGAAAAAGTGTCACGATTTCGTGACATATTGCAAGAGAGATTGTACGGAAGAAAAAGTGTCACGATTTTGCGACATATTGCAAGAGAGAGGGTAGGAGAAAAAGTGTCATGATTTCATGACATATTGCAAGGAAGATTGTACGGAAGAAAAAGTGTCACGATTTCGTGACATATTGCAGGAGAGAGAGTCCGAAAGAAAAAGTGTCACGATTTCATGACATATTGCAAGAGAGATTGTCCGAAAGAAAAAGTGTCACGATTTCGTGACATATTGCAGGAGAGAGAGTCCGAAGAGAAAAAGTGTCGCGATATCGCGACATGTCGGGTTTTCACGACCCGAAGGCAAGAGAGAGAGTCAAGGAGAAAAAGTGTCACGATATCGCGACATGTCGGGTTTTCGCGACCCGAAGGCAAGAGAGAGAGTCAAGGAGAAAAAGTGTCATGATATCATGACATGTCGGGTTTTTGTGACCCGAAGGCAAGAGAGAGAGTCCAAGGAGAAAAAGTGTCACGATATCGCGACATGTCGGGTTTTCGACCGAAGGCAAGAGAAAGAGCAAAGGAGAGAAAGTGTCATGATATCGCGACATGTCACATTTTCACGACTAAAGGAGGAGAGAGAAAGTAAGAAGGCAGAAGTGTCACGATATCGCGACAAAAGTAAAGAGGAAGAGCAAGGAGGCGAAAGTGTCACGATATCACGACATGTGTTTTCATTGGTACAAGCCAAGAAGAGTAGCAAGGAGGTGAAAGTGTCACGATATCGCGACATGTGTTTTCGGGTACAAGCCAAGAAGAGTAGCAAGGAGGCAAAAGTGTCATGATATCATGACATGTGTTTTCATGGGCGAAATTCGAGAAGAGGACAAAGAGGCAGAAGTGTCACGATTTCATGACAGGTCACTTTGGCATGAGCTAAGAAGAGAACCCAGTCGAAATAAGATATGTGATAGTTAACTGAAGTTATACGATAGTTACAGGTGCAGTTGTAGAAGAAAATCATGCAGCTAAAATAAGAAGAGTTAACTGAAGTCAGTACGTTAGTTACAGGTGTAGTTATAGAGAAAAATCATGCAGCTAAAATAAGAATAGTGAACTGAAGTCAGAACGATAGTTACAGGGCCAGTTACGGAGTGAAAGCATCGAGCGACGGTTAAACTGAAAGTCATCAGTCGAAGACCAAACAAAGAGCCGTAACTATTAATAGGATGCATGAGAGAATATTGTGTGATAAAGGAGTTACATATAGAAGTTTCTATTAATAAGTTGCATGCAAAAATATGGAAGTTAAAAATAGAGTCAGAACTTTGTTATAAAAGGAGGTCTACGTGGAGAATTAAATGTTGCTCTAAACTAGAGAGGAAGATGCTGCTGAAATAGAGTGAAAGTGCTACAAAAAGGAGGGTTGGAAGAGTGTCGTAAGAGAGCGTTAAGCAGAGCTGTGAGAGCTATAAGAATGTAGTAAGAAGCACAACAAGAGGGCTGTAAGAGGGCCGTAAAAGTGCAGTAAGCAGAGCCGTAAGAGTGTGTGGTGTTTTGGTGAATAGCGAGAGAGGTTGGGTTAGCAATAGACCAGTCAGGGTCTTGTACAAGCGAAGGCATTTTTATGTCAAACTTATAGTTTCAAAATTGCAGTCCAAGTTGGTGCTTGGAATTAGGGGTTGGTGCTCCTTTCTGTTGGTGCAGATAAATTAGGGGTTGGTGCTCCTTTCTGTTGGTGCAGATAAATTAGGGGTTGGTGCTCCTTTCTGTTGGTGTAGATAAATCAGGGGTTGGTGCTCCTTCCAGTGGGTGTTGGTAAATTGATTGTAAAATTGATATTTTGCAAAGGTTGGATTTGGATGGGAGTCCAAACAGTCAATTTTTGAGGAGTAGCCAAAACTGGTGAACCTCGGTACATCTTGTGTTGTGTGATGCTCTCTTGTTATATTTGCTTTATGTGGTTTTAAGCTTTCATTGTTTTGGCTTTAAGAGTTGAAGTTTTTAAGTTTTAAAGAGCCACACTGATTCACCCCCCCTCTCAGTGTCATTGTGAGACTAACAATTGGTATCAGAGCCAAGTTCCCTTCTCAGGCTAAATCAGCTAGGGTTGATCTTGGATTAGTACGCAATGGGTAAGAAGAATAGATCCTCCTCCAAAAGGGTATCTCAGTCAGTTTTAGTTCCTGTGGAAGAGAAAATTGAACTAGAAAAGGTTGAAGGTGTGAATTCTGAAGTATGTGATGAAGGTGAGTTGATCGCTGCACTTAAAGAGTTGAATATAAGACTGTCCAAGAAATTGGAAAAATATGGGGATATTATTGAAGATCTCCTCTTACAAATTTAGAAAGCCAAGAAAATAGAAGAAGCCTTGAAGTCACGCCTGGATGATAAAGACGATGTATGTAGCAAACGTGAAGAGGAATCTAACAAAGTTATTAGTGATCTAAAGCTGCAAGTAGAAGAGTCCAAAAGGATTGAAGAAACACTCAGATCACAGATCAATGAGAAAGAGATTGGTTGCTGCAAACAAAAGGAAGAGATTGTTTTATTGAAGAAACAACTAGAAGAAGCCAATACAAATCTCAAATTCGAGAAGAGCACAGAGTTGCTAGATAAAATGATAAGCCAACAAAGAAGCTCCATGGATAAGCGTGGTCTTGGATATGAAGTTGAACAACCTTCATCTTCCAACTCTGCAGAGAAGAAGAAGTTCACTGTTGAAGGATCGAAGCAAGAAAAGTTTGAAGTCGAATCTTCAAAAGGAAGAAAATATCAAAGGATATCTACAGACAAAGCAACCACAACAAAAGAGGTTCTATCACTCTCACTCTATTCATAATAATACTTTTAATGGCTATTGTTTCAAATGCAACAAGTATGGTCACAAGGCAATTTATTGTGGATTGAATAATAAATCAAAGAGTTATGCTGGTAGAAATACATCTGCATTTTTGAGTGAACACTATGTACAATGTTTTAAATGTAATGGTCATGGGCACATAGCAAGGTCTTGTCCAAGAACTTTTGTATCTAATCTAAGGCAAGACAGTAGATTTCATTAGACGCAAAGAATGCAACATAGACAGAGAATAAATCATGTACATAAAAGAAAGGAAAATAATCATTCATCAAGGATGCACAAGAGACAACCACACAAGAGAAATGTTCGAGTTCACGAAAAGGTGCAAAACAGGGATGTAGTTGAAAAATCCAAGCCCAAGTTCAAAAAAGTTTGGAGAAAGATAGAAGAAAGGAAATCGTGTCTCCTTGGACTGAAGGAGACTACTCCGCTATTGCACTAAGCAACTCCAGGTAGCACATCCTCAGGGGGAGCAATCTTGAAGTTTCATTTTAATGCTCCTATGTATTTGTTTGATTACCTGAGGATGAAAGGCAAGTAGTCGGGGAAGTTGTCGTATAGTTGTCAAAGTGTGTTTCAGTTCATGTAGTTGTTTGTGGAGTAGTATCATGAAGGGTTGTGATTAAATTGAGAATAGCATGGTGAACAGCTAGGTTTTTGATGCAGCAGTTGATAGGCATTATTTGAGATAGAAATTAGCACAATTATGTCAGTGGAAGAATATTGGATTATGTGTTTCGATAAAAGCAGTGTAAATTCTGATCTACAGATTAAAATAGAACGTGATTATGGTTCTTACCAAAAATACAACATATCATTTGGTCATCAAGATGAGCATTAATTTTCTTAAAGAAGTAGCGAGTTGTCAAAGAGATGTAACGTTCCAGTATCAATACATGGCATGACGAGTTGAAAACATTCATGGCAGCCATTAGAAACCAGAGACATTGAGATGCACAATGGATGTGAGGCAAAGTCATTAGTCACGGAGGAGGTGGCAATCAAGAGGCTAAAGAAAATTGTGGAGATTGTCGATGTTAAAGTTGATGAAGGTAGGGAACGAGTTGATAAGCATAGTGGTTGAAGCCATTGGTTGTGAAAGAACTTGAGTTAGAATAGAACATAAGAGTATCAATTGTTATGTGATATTTGTGAGTTGAGCATTGTTGGAAATGTTTGAGTTGGTTGATACATACTTGACTAGGGTTGTGTGAGAGAGAGTTGTCCTTGTGATGATTGGTTGAGATTGATTATGATTTGAGATTGCCATTCATTGTTGAGTTCATTTTGAGTACTACTTGAGCATGATTGATTGAGCCTTTGAGAAGGCCTTTGGGAAATATTTGAGGATAGTATTGGGACAGATTTCTAGAGCAGATTTGGGCAAGTTCTTGGTGAGCTTACTAGAGTAGATTCGGACAAGTTCGTGTGAGCTTGTTATTCAAGATTGGACAAGTTCTATGTGAGCTTGTTAAGCAGGTTCTGTGTGAGCCTATTGATAGAGTACAAAGAACAAAGTCTCAATGGATAGAGATCCAGCAGCCAACACAGTTGAAGATAGATCTGAGTGAGGGACCACATTCTCAGGGGGAGCATTTATATATTTGATTATCTTTTTGCTCATGTTTGTAATTTTTGCTAACTGTATTAATTTGTGCCTGAGAATGTTGTGCATGGACTCAGGGGGAGTCTGCAGCAGCCCTTTGGTATTATTGTCAAAGGGGGAGAAGAATTACAGGAAATTGCATGTGTGTTGCCAACAATTCCAAAGGGGGAGATTGTTGAGCAAGGTGCAGGAACAATATTGTCATTGTTGTCAACACAGTCAGACAGATCGGTTGATGCAGTGGACAGGAGTTAAGAGGTTCTTCAGAGTATGTACAATGATTCTCCAAAATATCGAAGTGGCCCATATGCTAAAAATCAAAAGAAAATCACAAGGAAGAAAACTGTCGCGATATCGCGACATGTTGAGCAAGAAAGAAAAACTGTCGCGATATCGTGACATGTTGAGAAGAAAGAAAAACTATCGCGATATCGTGACATGTTGAGAAGAAAGAAAAACTATCACGATATCGTGACATGTTCGGAGAGAAAGCGCAAGAAAGAAAAACTATCACGATTTCGTGACATGTTCGGAGAGAAAGCGCAAGCAAGCAAAATTGTCACGATTTCGCGACATGTTCGGAGAGAAAGCGCAAGCAAGAAAAACTGTCACGATTTCATGACATGTTCGGAGAGAAAGCGCAAGCAAGCAAAACTATCACGATTTTGCGACATGTTCGGAGAGAAAGCACAAGCAAGCAAAACTGTCATGATTTCGTGACATGTTCGGAGAGAAAGTGCAAGCAAGCAAAACTATCACGATTTCGCGACATGTTCGGAGAGAAAGCGCAAGCAAGCAAAACTGTCACGATTTCGTGACATGTTGGAAGAGAGAAAGGCAAGTAGAAAAAGTGTCACGATTTCGCGACATATTGCAAGAGAGAGTAAGTAGAAAAAGTGTCACGATTTCGTGACATATTGCAAGAGAGATTGTACGGAAGAAAAAGTGTCACGATTTCGCGACATATTGCAAGAGAGATTGTACGGAAGAAAAAGTGTCACGATTTCGTGACATATTGCAAGAGAGATTGTACGGAAGAAAAAGTGTCACGATTTCGTGACATATTGCAGGAGAGAGTGTCCGAAAGAAAAAGTGTCACGATATCGCGACATATTGCAAGAGAGATTGTCCAAAAGAAAAAGTGTCACGATTTCATGACATATTACAAGAGAGAGAGTCAAAGAGAAAAAGTGTCACGATATCGCGACATGTTGGGTTTTCACGACCCGAAGGCAAGAGAAAGAGCCAAGGAGAAAAAGTGTCGCGATATCATGACATGTCGGGTTTTCGTGACCCGAAGGCAAGAGAGAGAGTCCAGGAGAAAAAGTGTCGCGATATCGCGACATGTCGGGTTTTCGTGACCCGAAGGCAAGAGAGAGAGTCCAGGAGAAAAAGTGTCGCGATATCGTGACATGTCGGGTTTTCGTGAACCGAAGGCAAGAGAAAGAGCAAAGGAGAGAAAGTGTCACGATTTCGTGACATGTCACATTTTCGCGACTAAAGGAGGAGAGAGAAAGTAAGAAGGCAGAAGTGTCACGATATCGCGACAAAAGTAAAGAGGAAGAGCAAGGAGGCAAAAGTGTCACGATATCGTGACATGTTGTGTTTTCACTGGTACAAGCCAAGAAGAGTAGCAAGGAGGCGAAAGTGTCACGATATCGTGACATGTGTTTTCGTTGGTACAAGCCAAGAAGAGTAGCAAGGAGGCGAAAGTGTCGCGATATCGCGACATGTTGTGTTTTCATGGGTACAAGTCCGAGAAGAGGACAAAGAGGTAGAAGTGTCACGATTTCATGACAGGTCACTTTGGCACGAGCTAAGAAGAGAACCCAACCAAAATAAGATATGTGACAGTTAACTAAAGTTATACGATAGTTACAGGTGCAGTTGTAGAAGAAAATCATGCAACTAAAATAAGAAGAGTTAACTGAAGTCAGTACGTCAGTTACAGGTGCAGTTACAGAGAAAAATCATGCAGCTAAAATAAGAATAGTGAACTGAAGTCAGAATGACAGTTACAAGGCCAGTTACGAAGTGAAAGCATCGAGCGGCGGTTAAACTGAAAGTCATCAGTCGAAGACCAAACAAAGAGCCGTAACTATTAATAGGATGCATGAGAGAATACTGTGTGATAAAGGAGTTACATATAGAAGTTTCTATTAATAAGTTGCATGCAAAAATATGGAAGCTAAAAATAGAGTCAGAACTTTGTTATAAAAGGAGGTCTGCGTGGAGAATTAAAGTGCTGCTGAACTAGAGAGGAAGTGCTGCTGAAAAAGAGTGAAAGTGCTACAAAAAGGAGGGTTGGAAGAGTGTCGTAAGAGAGCGTTAAGCAAATTACGTGAGAGCCATAAGAATGCTATAAGAAGCGCAGCAAGAGGGCTATAAGAGGGCCGTAAAAGTGCAGTAAGCAGAGCCGTAAGAGTGTGTGGTGTTTTGGTGAATAGCGAGAGAGGTTGGGTTAGCAATAGACCAGTCAGGGTCTTGTACAAGTGAAGGCATTTTTATGTCAAACTTATAGTTTCAAAATTGTAGTCCAAGTTGGTGCTTGGAATTAGGGGTTGGTGCTCCTTTCTGTTGGTGTAGATAAATTAGGGGTTGGTGCTCCTTTCTATTGGTGCAGATAAATTAGGGGTTGGTGCTCCTTTCTGTTGGTGCAGATAAATTAGGGGTTGGTGCTCCTTTCTGTTGGTGCAGATAAATTAGGGGTTGGTGCTCCTTTTTTTCGGTGCAAATAAATTGGGTTGGTGCTCCTTTCTATTGGTGCAGATAAATCAGGGGTTGGTGCTCCTTCCAGTGGGTGCTGGTAAATTGATTGTAAAATTGATATTTTGCAAAGGCTGGATTTGGATGGGAGTCCAAACAGTCAATTTTTGAGGAGTAGCCAAAACTGGTGAACCTCGGTACATCTTGTGTTGTGTGATGCTCTCTTGTTATATTTGCTTTATGTGGTTTTAAGCTTTCATTGTTTTGGCTTTAAGAGTTGAAGTTTTTAAGTTTTAAAGAGCCACACTGATTCACCCCCCCTCTCAGTGTCATTGTGAGACTAACACTTTCCTTCCTTGGATGCCACGTGGAGATATTACATTGAATGTTCTTTTTGAAGATTATAATTTATTGCGAAAACAAAACTTCATTTCGAATATTATGACTTCATTTCGAAGATTATGACTTCATTCCGAAGATTATAACTTCATTCCAAAGATGAGTCTTCATTCTGAAGATCATGCTTCTTTGCGATGTCAAATCCTCATTTCGAAGATAAATCCTCATTCCAAAGACAAATCTTCTTTTCGAAGACAAATCCTCTTTCCGAAGATAAATCCTACTACATTTTGAATACAAATCTTGCTTCATTCTGAAGACAAAGCTTCATTCTGAATATGAGGCTTCAATTTGAAGACAAATCGTCATTCCAAAGACAAAGCTTCATTCCAAAGACAAATTTTCATTTCGAAGACAAAGCTTCATTTCGAAGACAAATTGTCATTTCGAAGATAAAGTGCAACAATCTGCTATCATTTCGAAGATAATTTCAATCCGAAGACAACACAACAATTAGTCTAAAGAAGATAGCAGGCATTGTTTTTGGCATTCTTGTTTCGAAGATTAGGCAAAAATCAATATTCCCATTCTCAAAACATGTTTAAGTATGCCAACTCTTATGGATATCTTTTATGCTAATGGTTAATTGTTATATACTATATACCAATCATTTACAATGAAGAAATGTAAGAAATATATACCTGATTAAAACAAGTTAATGCAAGTTTTTGAAATATGATCGCTTTTGTTGATGTTCTACTGAGAATTTCTGCAACATTTCAAAACAAGTGCAGTTGGTGAATTTGTACAATGATGATTCAGAAATTTTCAAGGTTATGCATGCCAAAAAACTGGTTTTCATGCATACCAACCCAGTAGTGCCTTGAAAAAGGTTTTCATTGCTGAGTCATTCATTTTTTTTTTTACCTCTCCTTTTCTCTTTTTTTTTTTTTTTCTTTTTTCTTGATTTTGACTATTCCCATGAAGGAATTTCATGATTTCCCTAAAATCATACCCATGAAGGAATTCATAATCAAAATTTATTCATCTTTTTGTTTTCTATTTTTCTGATTTTTTTGTATTTTTATGTCTTTTCTTGAAATCCATGATCATGTTGATTGTTTTGAAGTGGAAGAGGAAATTTCTTCCACCTGTTGTGTATCCAAACTGTCAAGCTACTGCAAGAATTCCTCTTTAGTCAAAGGTGTATGGTATACCCTGAGGTGATGTCCATTCACTATCAAATTTCTCTGTGACCCATAAATAGGAGATAAACAGACTACTCCATTGTCAAATACCTCCTAAATTCGGTAAGTTCCAAGCCATCAAGTTCTCAGCTTTCCAGGGAAGTCTTCATAGCGAGAATCAAACAGTAAAGCCCAATATCCTTATTAAAGTTTCCTCTACTGAATGTGACTGTCATGCCATAATTTCCTCTACTCCTGAATTACTTCAGTTTGGTGCAGAGCATCCAACCTAAGTTCATCCAATGCATTCAGATGCAAAATCTTGTCTGTCTATGCCTGTGACAATTTAATTCCAATTTCCAATGTTGTATGTAGTGTTAGTAGCTCAAATTCAATAGGTAAGAGGGGCTTTTTACCAAAGACTAGTTCATAAGGTGTGAATCCAGTAGTGGATTTCCAAGTAGTATTGTAAGCCCATACTGCTTCAGGTAATTTATCTAGCCAGTTCTTCCAATGAAAAGCTACTATTTTTGTTAAAATTCATTTTAGTTCCTTGTTTGTTATCTCAACCTGGCCATTTGCTTGTGGGTGATAAGGTGATGATTTTCTATATTTGATTTCATATAATTCTATAAATGCCTCAGTGACTTTAGATGCAAATTGGGGTCCTTGGTTTGTGGTGATAGACCGGGGAGCTCCAAATCTCTAAAAAATTTGAGTATACAAGAAATCAACGACCTTCTCTTCACGAGCATGTTTGAAAGCATGCACCTCTATCCACTTTATCAAGTAATCAGTACATACTAGAATATGCACCTTTCCTTGAGAAGGTGGATCAATAGGTCCTACAAAATCAAGCCCCCACCTCTCAAATGGCTCTAAAACCAATTGAGGCTGCAGTGGAATTTCATTTGTATGAGTGGGTTTCCCCATTCTTTGGCATTCATCACAATGCTTGATGTACTTTTTCACATCCTTGTGAAGAGATGGCCAATAATATCCTGTCCCTAAGATTTTCCTAATTGTTCTTTTTATAGAGTAGTGTCCACTTGAGGGTTCATCATGACAAGCCCTAAGGATATCATACACCTCATCCTTTCGGATGCACCTACGTAACACATGGTCAGGACTGCACTTAAAAAGTATACCCTTGATCCATTCAAAAGAAGAACTCTGTTTGATTAATTGTTTTTTCTGTTTTGAAGTGAAATGTGGAGGAACTTTCCCTGTGACCAAGTAATTGGCTATATCTGCAAACCAAGGTGATTGGACTAATATAGCAAATAATTTTTCATCAGGAAAGGTGTCTTCAACTAATTCCCCTTCATCTGTGTTCTGTAATCTGGACAAGAAATCTACTACAACATTAACTTTTCTTGGTTTGTTTATTATAGTGATATCAAATTCTTGTAGCAACAGTAACCAATGAATAATTCTTGCACTTACCATAGGCTTATTCATCAAATATTTAATGGCTATGTGATCTGTGTGAATAAATATTTGATAACCTATGATGTAATGCCTAAATTTGTTGATGGCATAAATTATCGCCAAGAATTCTTTCTCAGTTGTGGTATAATTTTTCTCAGCTCCTATCAAATTCTTGCTAATGTAGTAGATGGCATAGTTTTCACCATTGTCAATTTGTCCTAATGCTACTCCAATTGTAGTATTGGAAGCATCAGCTTGTATGTGAAATGGTAATGTCCAATTAGGGCCTCTTAACACAGGTGGAGTTACTAATTTTTCTTTCAGAGCTTCAAATGATTCCTGACATCTTGCAGTCCAGGAAAATTTAGAATCTTTAGTCAATAGGGAAAACATGGGATTGGCTATTATGCTAAAGCTAGGAATAAACCTGCGATAAAAACCAATATGTCCTAGGAAGCTTCTGACATCATTCTAAGTTTTAGGAGGAAGGAGGTTCTTGATAATTTCCACCTTCTTTGGATCAACCTGGATCTCTTGAAGAGATATGTGATGACCAAGAACTATTCCTTCCTTCATCATCATAAAACATTTTTTTGGGTTCAAGGATAACTGGTATGTTTCACAACGAGTTAAAAATTTGTCAAGATTTTCTAATGTAAAGTCAAAATTCTATCCACATACTATGAAATCATCCATGTATATTTCAACATTGTTGGTAGTTAGATAAAAAAAAATTGCTAAAACTGCTCGCTGAAATGTTGCTAGGGCATTACACAAACCAAAAGGTAAAACCCTGTAGGCAAATGTTCCCCATGGACAGGTAAAGGTTGTTTTCTCTTGATCTTCAGGTGCAATCTGAATTTGATTATATCCACTAAATCCATCAAGAAAACAAAAGTATATTTTTCCAGCAAGGGTATTGTTGAGTGGTATTTTCACCCGATTGTGAAAACACACTCTCCGATAGGATTTGGGTTCTAAATCCTCTGCTTGCAAAGAAATTAAACAAGTAATTTCTCCAAGGTTCCTGTTATGTTAGCATTCTGCATCTGTGTATTAATAATCTCAAATAAAGATATTTAATTAAAATGCTTGGAACACCTTAGTGGTTGCAAGTAACTGAAAACAAGGGGCACTGTGGTTTATTTTACTGTGAAACTTAATGATTGTTCATTGAACCCTGATAAAGTAAATGTGATTTGATCCTTAAATGACCATGCTGTAACTTCAAAATGAAATTTAATGAAATGCCATAACATGAAGGAATTATTTATGGATTTTGAAGTTTTTTAATTTTTTATTTTATTTTAATGCTTGAAAATAAAATTGGGGTTTCTGAAAATAAAGTGCAGCAAAAAATAAATAAAATAAAATGCAAAGAAAAAGAAATTAAAATTGCATTCAGTTTGATGCTATCCCGTCCTGGAAAAACCGAAGATGTGAGGTTTCCATGCATGCAACCTAACCTATTGAACCTGCAAAATACGCACAATCCAGATAAGTTAAGTGCTGGTCTCTAGGGTTTCATCGTTATTTTCCAGATTTAGACATTCGCATGAAGCAACCAAGAGAACTTGCATTAAACTTCATCTATAAGCCTAGAAATCTGAAAAAGGGAAAGATAAACATTAAAACATGCATGCAGAAAATAACTCCTTCTTTCTTGCCAACAAGATGCAAATTTTTGAACACTCTGCATTAAAAATAAATCATGTTACAATAGCAGACTCTTTGGTTTTCTCAAAACCAGCAAAAGGAAGGAAAACAGCCTCAAAGCAGGCCCAGAATGACCCTCTGGCCTCTAGCACTGCAACTCTGCTCCAACGGTTTCCGACCCCCGTATCTGTCCTATGCTTCTGCTTTTAAAGCTTGGCAATGCTCTCTGTTTCGGCCTATGACACTTCGCTTCATCTTCTAGATCGATTCGTTTCATCTTTCTTTGACTGCGTGTGTTTTGGCTTTATGCTCGACATTGAGACGTTTGATCTTCTCTGTAACGCTTCTGTAGCCTGTACGCCATGTGTCCCGCACTTTTTTGCACGTTCTATAATGGCCCCATGAAAATCATGACCAAAAATAGCATGCAGCTTTGTCCGCCTTCCTGGCCACGAAAACGCGACATGTCACGAAATCATGACATGTCGCGATATCGCGACGTTTTCTGCCAACAGCATTTCTGCCATCACGCCCAATGAAAACATGACATGTCACAAAATCATGACGCTTTTCTTGTTTCGTACCATTTTGCCCACAACCTGTCGTGAAATCATGACGTTTTTCCACTTCGGGCACCTTCGCTGCAACCTGTCATGAAATCGCGACGCTTTTTCACTCTGGCCCTTTCTGCATGCTTCGCGATATCGCGACATTTTTCCTTCGTGCTTCGCCTTTTTCCTTCGCCCTTTCTTCGCGAAATCGCGACGCCTTTCCGTTCGTACACCTTTGCTGCAACCTGTCGCAAAATCGCGACGCTTTTTTCGCTTCGTACACCTTCGCTGCAACCTATCGCGAAATCGCGATGCTTTTTTGTTTCGTACACCTTTGCTACAACCTGTCGCAAAATTGCTATGCATTTTCACTTGAAGCTGTCTTGCGGCAACCTGTCACGAAATCGTGACATTTTTCATCTCCGTATGCCTCGGCCGCAACCTATCATGAAATCACGACGCTTTTTCATTTCTTTCACTCTGGCAGCTTTTTATCATGAAATCGTGACACTTTTCTGTTCTGTACTGCTCTTGCTGCTTGGAGCCACGAAAACGTGACCTGTCGCATTATCGCGACGTTTTTCTACTTTGTGCCCTTTGGCCGTTTCCTGTCGCGAAATCACGACGCTTTTAGTGCCTTGCCCTGTTTGACTGGTTTGACCCGTGATTTTGTGACATGTCACGATTTCGCTACGCTTTCTGCTTCCTGCCCCGTTTGACCGGTTTGACCATGATTTTACGACATGTCGCGATTTCGCTACGCTTTCTGCTTCCTGCCCCGTTTGACCGGTTTGACCGATTTTGCGACATGTCGCGATTTCGCGACACTTTTCATTTTCTGGCAGCGACGGAGCAACCTGTCGCGATTTCATGACACTTTTTCATTTTCGGCCATGATTTTGCGACATGTCACGATTTCATGACACCTTTTCATTTTTGTCGCGATTTTGCGACATGTCGCGATTTCATGACACTTTTTCATCCTTGTGCAATTTTGCCCCTTTTTCTTGATTTTTAGCATCTGGGTCACTGAGATTTTCTTTGAAAGCATGCAAAAAAGGTGGGTCCCCAATTTTGGGGTGTGTTGTGGATCAGCCACAACAAATGGCGACTCCATTGTCAAATGCTCTTGAGCATTTTAGTGAGAACCCTACCCGGAAGTATACAAACATGAAAACATGTGTTAGCACATAAACAAATATAAACAAATGCCCATAGATCAGGAATATATGAATCATCAGAATCATCAAGTATCAGCTCGGTGTGTGCAATGTGTTTCATTCCCTATCGTTTGAAATTGATCAACATTCCATCGTCGGTTTTACATGAATGCATATGTGAGATTGTGAATGATTTGTGTAACCTAATAAATATGCTAAGAGATTTTGCTTTTATAAAAGGCATAGTCTTTCTTCTAGTATCATACACAAACATTCAAGATTATCAAACCCTCTTAGGATCAACTATATGAATTGTTTTATTATATCCCAAAGTTGGTTATGAGTCCCTACTATCTTGAACCCATGTGCAAGTGAATGTGAAATCAGAACTTTGGGGAATCAGACTCCCAACCTAACCGAGATGGGAGTTTAACCCTATCCTTACTATTCTGATTTAGAATTCATTACCTCACTTTGAGCAAAATAATTTAACCAATTATGGAAGAAATGGTCATGCTAGTCTAACCCTTTGGACAATCAGTGGTCTTGTTTTTTAGACAAGACATGTTGCCATGCATGGGCATACCTAACCCCATAATCCAAGACTTATCTTCATTTCTTTGGACCTTGGGGATGACTACCCATCCTTTGCAGAGGACAAGTAGTACGATCCTTCCAATCCAATATAAATATGAGATGGGAAAAATTTATTTTTTACTTCTTGGACCTTAGGGATGACTACCCATCCTTGCTAGGGACATGTAGTACGATCCTTCCAATCCAAGCTTTAGATGTAAATGGAAAATATTAATTTTATTGCTTAGACCTTGGGGATGACTACCCATCCTTTGCAGAGGACAAGTAGTACGATCCTTCCAATCCAAGATTTATCATGAAATGAGACATAGGAGCTTTGGGGAATCAGATTCTCAACCTAAGCGAGATGAGAATTTATGCCCTATCCTTACTACTCCATGTAGGTCAAATCAAAGCTTTGGGGAATTGGATCCTCAACCTAAGTTCGATGAGGATTTAGCCCTATCCTTACTACTCTGATTTTAGGCTTTAAGCTTTATGGAAGTGGTCAAAACCACTGTCTTAAGGATCATGCTGCATAAATAGGATAGACATGAAATACTTCTTTCGCCCAACCTTTTCTTCCAAGCAAGGTTTTGATCATTTTGCTCAAGATCCTTTTTAATGTGTATAAAATGTGCTTGGTTCTAGATATCTCAAGACTCAGTTCCCAACCTTAGGATTTTCTTCTTATTTATGTGATAGCATAACCTTAAGAGGATTTGACACACTTTAATGATTTGTATTTGAAATGCATATGCAACTAAGATGGCATGTATGTGCAAAGTGAGATGTAATATGAATGCATTGTCCTTTGAAATGCAGATGAAATATTGCCATATAAAACTGACTACTTCATGCATCACAAGTTTCAAACGATATTATTAAATTGTTTGTGTTACTTGTGGAGCTTTTACAAGACAATTCCAATGTTCCATATTCTCCCGATCTAGAACATAAGTTAGCATCTCAAGGCAACTTTTTCATCATTTTTTTTTTTTATATAAACAAACAAAAAATGTCAAATAAACACACAACTTTAAATTAAAACTTATTCAATCCAAAACCAAACTGCAATCCCAAAAATGAAAATTTGAAAACACAAACCAAAACCCAAAAACCAAAATCTATATACAAATGTACACTATAATACAAGATGATGCAAAGCTTGGACTATCACTTTCCTGGATCCCAAACATGGTTAGAACATTTCAACAAAAATATAACATGATATGCATGCCAAATGTTGTGGGAATCCCACAAAAACAAGACAAGACCAAACAATGCAACAAATTTCCACTTGCCATGCTCACCATACCAATTTGATTTAGTTCCAATAATACTCCCATAGGTGAGCATCAAATTACTAAAATGATTAGACAATAAATGATTTTCAATTTTATCATGTCTATTCTTTAAAATGTAAACTTCATAATTCCCTCCTTGATTTAGAATTAGGCTATCCTTTTCAAATATGCAATTTTGTAAGTAAGAGCCTATTTCTACAAATTTCAAAGCCAAATCATTTTCCAAATTTGTAGGCCAATCAAATTTGTGTAACAATTTACAAGCATCTAGGATATTTACTAAATTAGGATCATTAAAAGTTTTTATCCTAGATTCAATTAGTAATTGTTGATGAATTTGGTTTAACAATTCAAGTGCATCAACTTCTTTTCCATTCATTAAAACCATGTTATTAAAGGTGTGATTAAAAATTATACCTTGTTTTTCATTTACCTTTAATGACATTTCATCATTCAAATTATTTAAATTCAAAATATGGTCATCATTTTCAATCCTCAAACATTCTTGGTCAAAGCGTATGTCCCATGACTCATCTTGATGATCCTTCATTTGAGTTGCTTCCAATTGATCAATCTCTTTGTCATTTGGTTCCAATTCTTTGTTCACTATCCATGGTATCTCTTCATTTGAATCCTCCAAATCATCATGCAAACTTGCATCCACACTTTCAATGAATTTATATTCAACATGATCAAATTTTGTCACCTTTTCAAATCCTGTGAATATGAGATCTTCGTATGATGTAGAAGGTTCAACATCCCGCATATCAAGTGAAATATGAGTTTCATTTATAGGGATGTGAGAAAAGAATGCATTATCATATCTCCCCCAACCATTATAAAAATTATCTTCCAAACTCCATAGGATGAAACTCCATGATGTTTGTGACATGATCTTTTGATTCATTCATAAATTCTTTTTCTTCTTTGTCCTTGGCAATAGGATCATTATAATCTTCCAAAATTTGATGAGATTTGAAACCCTCTTCCAAAACATCCTCAAATTGTACAGGAGTTGTAATATCTTCCTTTGAGTAGGCGATTATGTTGTCCTTGTATATCAATGGGCACACAAGTTTCATTAGTAGTTTTGGAATGAGTGAAATCTTCCCACTTCTTCCAAGCATCATAATAATCATCTTTCAAAATCAAGTGGTGACGTTCAACTACTTCTTCAACATCTTCCAATTCATCAATGTGTTTCTCATCAAATTCATCTTCACCTTCCTTAGATGGTTCAATTATTTCCAAAAGTGGGTTATTTCTTGAATTCAAATTTATAAGGCTATCATCGTCCAAATTAGTAACCCATGATTCAATTTTATCATAATTTGGAGGGTGAAGAATTTCTTGATCCTTAATTTTACACATCTCATCAATAGTATCTTCCAAGAACAAGTGGTGAAATTCTATCATGTCTTCAAATTCATTTATTGGTTTTCTTCCCAATTTCACTTTCAACCACTTCATTTAATTCCATGGTGGGTTCCATCTTATCACATATATCAAACATTGTTGAATTTAGAACCCCTTCATCTAGATAATCATGTATCTCTACATGATCCTCACTAGTGGATGTTGGCTTAGCAATTTGCACCTCCTCTTGGACTACATCTAAGGTGGTCGTAAAATTTGGGTATTCAAATTCATCCCCTTGATCATTCACCTTAGGTATCATTGGAGTGGAGGGTGCTATGTTTGATGGTTGGTGTAGGTTGGCATCAAAAGAACAATCTCTCATGTGAACATGTTGTGCCTTTTCTTCTTCAAGACCTTGTCGTTCTATCTCTTCTAAGACCTCATGGATTTTCTCTAGGGACAAACCACTCACTTTTTCCTCAATGAGTGAAGCAAGTGTGGGGTGTATGGCTCCTAGGTATACTTCCATGGCTTCCTCTTCTAATGTGTTAAAATTTTCCCACATTTGGGAGTGCAACTCACGAAATCTTCCATTGAATTGACTCAAGGATTCATTAGGCTCTTTACATATGGAGGTAAACTGATTTTTCAATATTTCTAAGTCAGCCTGATTACCAAAATGATGAAGATAGTCTGCTTCTAGTTGTATCCAAGAAGTCCTAACCTCCATGGGTAGTTGGCTATACCAAAAGAATGGTCTATCATCCAAAATGTATGCAAATAACTTACAAGCCACCTCCTCATAGAAAATCTGGAATTTACATAATGTATCCTTGTAGACATGCAGTTTTTGCAAGTATCCTAGTGGCACCTCTTGATTAAAACACCGTAAAAAATCCAATAACATTGTAGGAATATGATAGGGTATCACATGTAAACCCTCATAATAATCCTCCATTATTAATACCATTCTCTCTCTTAGAGATGTTATTTCAGCTCTCAGGGATACCATTTGCTCCTCAAGTGTTGCCATTAGTGAAACTTAAAATGTAATTTTAGAACCAAATCTGTTGAATATTCAACCTGCAATGTATTAAAAAAAAAAAAATCAAGTTAGCATCAACTAAGAGATGTATTCATTAAAATCAAATGAAAAGTAATTGCATGAGACCAAAATTCTGAAAAATTAAATCAAATCACCTTAATTTTGTATGAACAATCAGAAAAAATATACAACATACCTGAATTGCTTAAAATAGAATAAAGTAAACCAATTCAGGCCGTCCTTTTTACAATCTGCTGAATGTTAGAGGACTAATGCATACAAAAATTTAAATTTATATTACACTAAAAATAAACCCGTACGGCCCTCCTAGCACCAATCCGTTGAGTGGTGTTAGAGGCCGAAGATGCTAATCAAATGGACTTGAAATATTTAGCAATGTAAAGCTCTTAAACAATTATAAACCCGTAGCATCTAAAATCACGATAAAATAAACCCGCTTCAGGCCCTCCTTCTAGCGCCAATCTGTTGAGTGGTATTTTCACCCGATTGTGAAAACACACTCTCCGATAGGATTTGGGTTCTAAATCCTCTGCTTGCAAAGAAATTAAACAAGTAATTTCTCCAAGGTTCCTCGTTATGTTAGCATTTTCGCATCTGTGTATTAATAATCTCAAATAAAGATATTCAATTAAAATGCTTGGAACACCTTAGTGGTTGCAAGTAACTAAAAACAAGGGGCACTGTGGTTTATTTTACTGTGAAACTTAATGATTGTTCATTGAACCCTTATAAAGTAAATGTGATTTGATCCTTAAATGACCATGCTATAACTTCAAAATGAAATTTAATGAAATGCCATAACATGAAGGAATTATTTATGGATTTTGAAGTTTTTTAATTTTTTATTTTATTTTAATGCTTGAAAAATTAAAATTGGGGTTTCTAAAAATAAAGTGCAGCAAAAAGAAAATAAAATGCAAAGAAAAAGAAATTAAAATTGCATCCAGTTTGATGCTATCCCGTCCTGGCAAAACCGAAGATGTGAGGTTTCCATGCATGCAACCTAACCTATTGAACCTGCAAAATACGCACAATCCAGATAAGTTAAGTGCTGGTCTCTGGGGTTTACTGTTATTTTTCAGATTTAGACATTCGCATGAAGCAACCAAGAGAACTTGCATTAAACTTCATCTATAAGCCTAGAAATCTGAAAAAGGGAAAGATAAACATTAAAACATGCATGCAAAAAATAACTCCTTCTTTCTTGCCAACAAGATGCAAATTTCTGAACACTCTACATTAAAAATAAATCATGTTACAATAGCAGACTCTCTGGTTTTCTAAAAACCAGAAAAAAGGGAGGAAAACAACCTCAAAGCAGGCCCAGAATGACCCTCTGGCCTCTAGCACTGCAACTCTGCTCCAGCGGTTTTCGACCCCTGTATCTGTCCTGTGCTTCTGCTTTTAAAGCTTGGCAATGCTCTCTATTTTGGCCTGTGACGCTTCGCTTCATCTTCCAGATCGATTCGTTTCATCTTTCTTTGACTGCGTGTGTTTTGGCTTTATGCTCGACATTGAGACGTTTGATCTTCTCTGTAACGCTTCTGCAGCCTGTACGCCACGTGTCCCACACTTTTCTGCATGTTCTGTAACGGCCCCATGAAAATCACGACAAAAAATAGCATGCAGCTTTGTCCGCCTTCCTGGCCGCAAAATGCGACATGTCACGAAATCGCGACATGTCGCGATATCGCGACGTTTTCCTGCCAACAGCCTTTCTGCCATCACGCCCAACGAAAATGTGACATGTCACGAAATCGCGACATGTCGCGAAATCGTGATGCTTTTCTCATTCTGTACCATTTTCCCGCAACCTATCGCAAAATCATGATGTTTTTCCACTTCGGGCACCTTCGCTGCAACCTGTCATGAAATCGTGATGCTTTTTCACTTCGGGCACCTTTGCTGCATGCTGTCACGATATCATGACATTTTTTTCACTTCGTGCCCCTTAGCTACTACCTGTCATGATTTCATGACATTTTCTCGCTTCGTGCTCTTTTGCTGCTTTCTGTCACGATTTCGCGACGTTTTTTCACTCCGTACACCTTCGCTGTAACTTGTCACAAAATCGTGACACTTTTTCATTTCGTACACCTTTGCTGCAACCTATCGCGAAATCGCTACACCTTTTCACTTGAAGCTGTCTTGCAGCAACCTGTCGCAAAATTGCAACGTTTTTCATCTCCGTATGCCTCAGCCGCAACCTGTCGTGAAATCGTGACGCTTTTTCATTTCTTTCACTCTAGCAGCTTTCTATCATGAAATCGTGACACTTTTCTGTTTCGTACTGCTCTTGCTGCTTGGAGTCATGAAAACGTGACCTGTCATGATATCGCGACATTTTTCTGCTTTGTGCCCTTTGGCCGTTTCCTGTCGTGAAATCACGACGCTTTTAGTTCCTTGCCCTATTTGACTGGTTTGACCCACGATTTTGCGACATGTCATGATTTTGCTATGCTTTCTACTTCCTGCCCCGTTTGACCGGTTTGACCGTGATTTTGTGACATGTCGCGATTTCGCTACGCTTTCTGCTTCCTGCCCCGTTTGACCAGTTTGACCATGATTTTGCGACATGTCACGATTTCGTGACACTTTTCATTTTCTGGCAGCGATGGAGCAACCTGTCGCGATTTCGTGACACTTTTTCATTTTTGGCCACGATTTTGCGACATGTCGCGATTTCGCGACACCTTTTCATTTTTGCCCGTGATTTTGCGACATGTCGTGATTTCGCGACACTTTTTATCCTTGTGCAATTTTGCCCCTTTTTTTTGATTTTTAGCATCTGGGTCACTGAGATCTTCTTTGAAAAGCATGCAAAAAGGTGGGTCCCCAATTTTGGGGTGTGTTGTGGATCAGCCACAACAGGTATCTAACACCTGATCTATGAAAGGTAATGGAAAATGGTCTTTGTATGTCACTTTATTCAGTTATCTGTAGTCTACACATACTCTCATTTTTCCATTTTTCTTAGGAACTATAACTACTGGAGAGACCCACTGGCTATCAAAAATTGGGTAAATGAATCCTACCTCCAGAAGTTTTTCAATTTCTTCTTTGACAACATCCCTTAGGGCAGGATTCAGTCTTCTCTAGGGTTGTCTTACTAGCTTGACTTCTTTAGTATAAATTCTGTAGGTACATATATCAGGGTGAACTCCTGACATATCTTTATAGTCCCAAGCAAAAGCATAAACATGCTTATGCAAGACAACTATCAATTTGTCTTCCTCTTCCCTAGTAAGCCAGTTGTAAATGTTCAAAAATTTTCCTAGCTAGACTTCTATTTGTTTTGTATTTGTAAAGACTGAACTCACTTCTTCATACTTGGTGGTTAGGGAGTTAAAAAGACATTGCTGAGATGGGAGGAAATAAGAAATTTCTATTTTATTATTTTTTGATGGAAGCATATCCTATATGGAACAGTGAGAAGAAAAAATCAAGTGATGGTGCCACCCATGTGGTAGTGAAATAGAGTTTTCCTATGATAGTACATATGGTTCACCTTCAGAGTTTTGGTTTTCCTCATTTCTTAACAATTGCTGGATATTTACTACTTCCTCTTCTAACCCTTGTTCATGCAGAACATTCATTAGGATAGTTTCATTTTCTGAGTTTTCTATGTCATGGAGGTCTTCTGTGTGTTCCCTTACTACCAAGGTGGCTAGTGTGGAAATAAACTCCTCTGATTCTTCATCTAAATTAGGAAACCATAACTGAACTAAAAAATTGCTGGAGGGTCTTGCAGGAGGATACAAAGAGATCTGTTTTAGATCAATACCATTTGAAATAGTCATTTTTCTAAATCTGTAGTCTATGAAGGCTGTTGTAGTTGCAAGCCAAGGTCTTCCTAAAATGATGGGATATCCATGTGTTGAATTTCTTGGTTGTAAAACAAAAAAATCTGTAGGGAATTCCCAAGAAGAAACTTCTATAGGAACATCTTCAATGATACCTTCAAGTTTTGTAACTGACCTATCAGCCATTTCTAAAACTATAAATGTGGGGCTGAGATGTTTGAGATGTAATTGTTTCATTATATCCTTGGTCATGACATTTATTACAACTCCTAGATCTACTAAGACATTTGATATTGGTACTGAACCTATAGTAACTATGATAACTGGACTTCTTGGGTCACTATACTTTGGAGGTACTAGTTTTCTAGATAAGAGATCAGCTATCTTTCCTTCAACCTGAATAGTCTTGGGAAATGATTTCTTTTTTCTTCCTGCTTCTCTAATGCACAAATCTTGGGTAGTACTTTTAATCATTGGTATATCCTTAATGGCTTGCAATAAGGGCAATGATATAGTTAAATTTTTAAGTTTCTTAACTAGGTCTGATTCAAAATTTTCTGTTGTGGTATTGAATCTTTCAGGATATGGAATTATCCTTGATGAAGGTAATTGTTCTTCCTGTGGTTCTATTTTTTCTTCTTCTTTCTCTATTGTTGGTTCCACTATAACTGGTTCCAAAGGTTCTTGCTCTTCATTTTATTTTCTTTTATTGGAAATAGGTTCAGGTACAACTTTTCCTGAATGAAGTTGGATGTTACTACAATCAATAACATTGATTTCAACATTTTCTTCATCTTCAGCCACATAGACAGGGGATGCATGTCTCATGATGTTTGGATTAGTGAATTATTGAGCTGGAAGTTGAGCTTGTTTCACCTATTGTGTTTTTTGTGGTTGGTTCTATTTTTCTTAAAATTTTTGATTAGGTGCAGGCAGCAAATGTTGATTTTGACCTTGATTTCTTTGCTGCCTTGGATAGGACTGGTATTGTTGATTCCACTATGGTTGATTTTGCATCCAATGTGGATTAGTCTAATTCTAATTCCAGGGTGGATTTTTTTGATTCCATGATGGATTATTTTGACTCCATGGTGGGTTGTTTTGATTCCATGTTGGGTTGTTTTGATTATGATTCCAGGCTGAATTACTCCAATTTGTTTGTGGCCATTCTTGGGAATTTGTCCATTGAGGATAATTCCAAGGACGTTGGGGTGGTTTTGATTGTCCCAAAGGCATAGTACTAGGATTATGCCCTCAATTTGTAGGAAAACAAGGGGGATTTTGGTATTGAGAGAAATTTCCCCCTTTTTTAGGTCCAATATAGTTGAGTTCCTCAGTCTAACTTTCTAACATAGTTTTGAGTTGTGGTAGCAGGTGGCATTGATCAATTAAATGCCTCTTTGAACACTACAAATGGTTGAGATAGATTTTTTATTCAAAAGACATTCCTACAAAGCATGTTTATTTCTACATCTTGGGCAATAAATTGCCAAAGGTTTTGTGTTTTTTGCTTTTGCAAACATTTCCCCCAAAGTTGTGTTTAATTGCACTAGAATATCTTTTTTAAAATTTGCAAGTTCCTCTATTAGTTCCTTCACATCAGTGCCATTTGTATTTTTTTTTTCTTCTTCCTTGCTTATTGCGAGAGTAATTCCTATAGAGATCCATAATTTCCTCATTACTAAGAGTATTTACATCCCCTCTTCCCATAAAATCCAATACATCTCTAGATTCATCTTGCAATCCTCTCAAAAAGATGGTTTTGCATAATTCTGGTTCTACAAGTCCACATCTCCTTTGAACAAAGGAGAACCTATCAAGATAGTCTTCTAATGCTTCATCATCTTCTTGTTTAATCCTAAATATCTCATCTTTCTTGTTCCTTACATGACAATACTCCTGATATTTGTCTAAAAACATAGTTTCCATTTGATCCCAAGTTAGGATGGAATTTGGCTCTAAAATCATGAACCAGCGTAATGCTGAGTCCTTGAGTGTTGAGGGAAAGACCTTAAGTTTCTTATTGTCATTTACATAGTCATAGGTTTGACATACTACTTTGAATTCAAACAAAAACTGATCAGGATCTTCAGATACAACACCTCGAAAGGTTGGAAGTACTGAAGGTGAAATGGTTTTCATGGGAGAATTTTGTGCTGGGTTCAAATGGATAGGATATTCAAATGTTCTAGAAGGTTGGGGCATATCCTGATCATCTCCTTCATTATGGACATAGCCATGTTGACCATCTCTATCCAGATTTTTTGCCATAGTTTCCTGCTCTCTGGGAATAGTTAACCCTATCCAAATTTCACTCTTAAGAGGTCCAAGACCCTTTGTTGATGATGAGTTTGATGATTCTTCTTTCTTAGGATGTTCTAATGATGGTGAAACTGGTGATTTTCCTTTCTTAGAATGTTCTAATGATGGTGAGACTGGTGATTTTTCTTTCAATATTTTTGGTAATTCAAACATAGGTGATTCACCCCTTAGGCATGAAGATCTCCTTAATGGAACAAGCCAGGGATCCTTTTGGGTAATTCTATATTTTTCATCCCTAGACTTACTCATTCATGTTTACTCTAAAAAGACATAAATTATAGGTCAATAGTTATTATTTTAACCAACTGTTCTATTCAGATTTTAACCTGAATATTCACAGTCTAGTCTAATTAACATCTATTGGACTGTTGTTACCTTCTATCAACATAATTCCCTAGCAATGGCACCAAAATTATGCGTTGTCATTATACACATCATTAATTCTCAATGAATTTGTCAATACAGGGCTGTGTACAAGGCTATCTGCAAAAGAAGGGGTGAACAAGGTTATAACTTAGGTCAATCTAGAGCAATAGGTCTTATTGGTGAAACCGATTGTGTGGGGGATTTAGGACATTCCTATATCTAAATTGCATGAATTAAACCTTAATATAAGTTGCAGAATTAGAAACTAATCATTACCTACATAAATGAAGTCCTAATTACAATTTGCAGAATGAGACCTAATTATGTTGCAGAAATAACAGTTGCAGAATTGAAATTCTGATTGTAATTGCACTAACAAAATCTATTTACTTTTGTAGCAATGAAAATCTACTTCTGACATGGAAATGAAACTGTCAAGGCTCTGTAATAGAAGGTTGTCAATATTCTGTGCACGAGTTGACAGCAAAACATAAAATGCAAAAAATTATAGAAAATAGTAAATTCTGGGAATGACAATTTGCAATAAATTGAAAGCTTTTTTGAAAGTGGGGATTACAACCAAATAATTAATCACAAAACATAAAATAAGATAATATTGCAAATATCATTAGTTTTTTACAAAGGAATGAAATGACAAGTTCTATAACTCATTCTGCTGCAACAAAATCAGAATAAAAACTTGTTGTTAGTCCTCCTCCTAGGTCTGGAAGTGGCCAACCTCTTTGTCCAAAAGAAGGTATGAGTATCTCTCTCTCTAGATCTTAATCACACTCATTTATATGCAATATGAAATGTAAATAGTATACTTTATTGATTCAAACACATGATTACAATAATGCTGCTGAAAACTATTACATGACTGTAACAGTAACTTTATGATTATCACCTATTATTCTCTGATTTCTCTATCTTCTACTCCCCTTACTCTCTCTCTCTACTTCCTACTAGCTCAACCTGAATGGGAGCTATATTTATATATTTCCTAAGATTTACTAAAATGCTGAGAATATCTCAAAAAGATCTAATCCTATTATGCTGCAACAATTCCTGGTTTTATCCTAGAAGAAAATCACACTTTGATCTTTCCATAAATGGTGGCTTTGGTCGACAAAGACGACAAAGTCAGATGTGAGATATTTCCCTTTACCATTTTCAATATTTATTTTCTTTTTTCCATCATCAAAATTTGGTCAACAAGTCAAAAAGCACATTCTATTTTCATTTCGAAGATAAGTGGCTCATTCCAAAGATACTGTAATTCTCATTTCGAAGATCTGCTCATTTTGAAGGTCCTACAGTTCTCATTCCAAAGATCTACTCATTTCAAAGACACTACAGTTCTCATTCTAAATATCCACTCATTCTAAAGATACTACAGTTC
Organism: Wollemia nobilis; assembly: GCA_028583015.1. Taxonomy (NCBI): domain Eukaryota; kingdom Viridiplantae; phylum Streptophyta; class Pinopsida; order Araucariales; family Araucariaceae; genus Wollemia; species Wollemia nobilis. The sequence goes on along the minus strand of JAQPPZ010016690.1, from coordinate 9,158,044 downwards.
TCATTTTGAAGATCTGCTCATTCTGAAGATACTACAGTTCTCATTTTGAAGATCCACTCATTTCGAAGACACTATGTTTTCTCATTTCGAAGATATTTGTTCATTCCAAAGAGACTTCGGAATGAACAAATGTGGGCTCCTTAAATGATTTATTCTGCATTTCTTATGTGGGTTACTTCTCAAGATCAGATTCCAATGGTCTTCATCTCTTTTCAAATGTGAATTCCATGCCTTGCCATTCATTAGCAGCTGGCTGGAATTTACATGGGAAAACCCAGTTTTTGTTGCATAGTAACAGTTTTCTTGAACTGTTGCTAGATTTAGGTAAAATGAATGCTTGAGACATATAAAAATATGATTAGTTAAATGCTGCTATTAATCTAAGCATATCTCATTTTAGCAAGTCATAACAAAACAACATAAAACTTATACAAAAAGTTGTAAAAATCAGAATATAGTATTTCAAATACATTCATCATGCAAATAGTTAATACACAACATATTGAATTAACTTAACTAGCATATTAGATTAAACATAAGAGTTTATAGGCAATTTTAGTGTTCAAAACATGTTATGATTGAGGCATTTCCAGGCTTCATCAGAAGCATCCAAGTAGTGATCAGGGTATAACCTTGTTTGTATGAATAATTGCCTTGAACACCTTCACTGTCACTTCTACAATCCGCCCAAGCTGTGTTGATGTTGATGCTCCCTCCTCTGATGGCCATTGTGAGCAAACTACACCAAATCCACCGGTAACTATTTTTGGAATGCCTACTATTTTACCATTATGAACGCCACTATTCACATGCCACAATAACGCCTTGCCAAATACCTACTACTTAATGACATCAATCCACCTCAGCCATAATCATAATTTGTTGTCAATTAAAACTCTGTGCTTTTGGATTCAAAACTTACCATCAAGATCATCGTCATGCCTCCCTATATCCACTATAGTCTATTGAACTACTGTCACAAAGCTTATGCAATGCATGAATGCTTCTTGAGTACATGACACTAATTTCTTCTTTCATCATGTTCTACTATGGGGTCCCCATTGGCATTTGTGTCTGACCAATGAAAGTCCTCCACCGAGTCATCACGGCTGCCACATTATATCGTATCCCAGCACCGAAATCATCCTATGTCCTCGACCCATCCTGGTAAGATCCATCATCACAATTACGGTCGTCCAAGGCTACGTCCACCTACATCAAAACTCCCCATGGGATCCATGATTTTTTTGTGCATTGATTTACCATATGTATTCATAATTATTTGGTCTATCCAATCACCGTTCATCGGGTCCCAATGCAGGGACGTGGCCACCAAAATCCCTTCGAATGACTCGGGCTGTCATTCGTCCAACTCCCATGTGTAAAATTCCATCTAACGATGATATCATTTCTTCTCAGCATGTAACCACTAAGTATTCTACCACTCGATCGACATGGCTTGTTGTGTAACCTGTATAGTAAACAAAGAGTATAGTATTAGGGGAGTTGGTGTATTAAAATGGAAACTCAAATTGCTTCTTATGTGTATATCAATGAATGCCGATATACTTCGTTTCATTTTTTATTTCGTTTTCATTTTGCTTTTTATTGTTTTTATAAATTGAAACACAAGGTTCCCAAACTTCCTATTATTAAATCTCCCAATGAACAAGGAGGCCAAAACCAAAGACCCTAATTCTTACAAAAGTGAATAAACAACACCTAAAAGCTCAGCACTCCAAAGGAAGGTCCCAAAAGACCAAAGACACTCAACAAAAAGAAACCTTGGAATTGGATTGCAAATGTCAAATATGGGATATATCAAAATTATCACTCCAAGGACACCAAAGTGGTCACAATACAAAATTTTAAGTGGATCCCCAAGTTTTGGGGCTAGTTGTGGAGCATCCACAACACTACTATCCAATGCGCACATCGATTTTCTCTTTTTGCTTTCACACTCTTCACTTCTCACCCTTGATCATGATGCATGCTCTTCCATTGTCTTCTGATGATGCACACACTCAAATCATTTTGACACTGTTTCTATACTTCCTTGTGTCTCACCCAGCTTTCTAATTTTTCAATGCCATATTCAATGTTTTTGAGGCCATTGTTCGTGATCACCACCAACCATGACCTCCCACTATTTTTTGGCATTATCCTACCATCGACCAACTATTTGCAAGAATAATGCTACATTTTTTAGCTCACATCTTCATTCGACACAAAAAATTAATATGTTTACTAAGGTTTTACATTTTTTAATGCCTATGGTTTTTTAGTAGCATAATTGGGTTTTTTATAGGGCAACGCATTTGTTTTCAACAAAATTTTCTTTATGGGATTTTATCCCACGTTTGTCATGCACACATCATGAGGGAGTTTTATAAGGATAGCCTAGCCCTTTGTGTAATAGCCAGCATGTGCTGCATATGCATGCGCTGGCTCAATCATCCCCTCCATCCTTATCTTTACGTCACCCACCCATTGGATCTCCCCTATGCCATCCATTTCCACCACCAACCTCTACATATTATCCTATCTAGGTCCCACTTTCCAGTCACCTCATGCATCACCCAAAAGTTTATGCCACATCTACCCACGTGTTATTGGGGCTTGTTAGCTAGTCCTCGAGTTCATCTTTGTCCATTGCATCCTCGATTAAAGTATCACATTAATACAAAGTTTTCATAGTCTTGTTAGCCCTATCATTCATCAGTCATTGTCCACCATGTTCTAGTCCTCTCCATTGTTGCATCATGTTAGGTATTGTATTGCTATCATTCAGTTCATCTAGTAATAATAATAATAATAATAAATTGATGTCATTTTTATTTAATGATGATCGTTTGCCTTAAATGTGCCACATAAACCATTTTATGTTCATTAAAATTGTGGTACCATTTAATTAATGCTACCCACTTTCCTTAAATACATGTTGGTTTTCATTCATGCGTGGCTAATCATTAAAAACACCAATAAAAATTCAATGTATGGAATCATTCATGGTATTCCAGCATTAAACACCAATATTTACTACACATTTCCAGCTTGGAATATTTTACACACTTGGTTCGAGGAATATTCTACTACATATCCTTTCAACATCAGTTGCTACTTTCTTCTACAGATTTTTGGGACCCATTTCAACTGTTTGCTAGTATAGCAGTGTTTACAATCATTGGAGAGCATTTTTCATGCCTTATTCAGTGCCACTATTAGTTTTTAGTTTTATGAAGACCTCCTCAACTTCACAATTTGGGTCTTATTCTTTTTGTAACAAGAGTGTATTTTTGGTTGTACCCTATCCTCTTCAGCTACCCATATTTTCTCTTCTACACTTGTACGCATTGGGGACCAATGCTTCCTCAGTGGGAAGGAATGATATGGATTATAGAACATGTTTTAATAAGTAGTTAGCTAAGGATAATAATTATTTAATGTATTCTTATCCATTGTAATATCTTGTAATACCTATTTATAGGCACCTTTTGGTATGATAATACAACTAAGTTTTGGATTGTCATTCATATCTCGTGTCTATTGTAACTGATTCCACATCAAGGATCTGAGTACAACCCCTTATTATCCAACAATAATTATCTCTACAAAATTTTATCCAATTTATATGATTCTTGGACCATTTCATGTAGAATTTGAAGAGATTTTAAATGAGTGGTCATATAAAGGGATATGAGTAGTATATAGTGGCAGTTTTTCAAATTACATTTTAAAAGAAAATAAAACTTGGGATATCTATTAGTTGGGGTGAAAAAATCATCTACTTTTTTTAATGTCGAATTTTAGCTTCAAATTAGTAAGGATATATATTTTTATGAAACCCTAGTTCATAAAACCCTAGTTTAAGTTTTCTTTTGTGGGAGCATGAGCTTATGGAGCTATAGTTTTTTTGGAGAAGATGATATTGATGTTAAAGAATGGTGGAAATAATTTAAATACTTGCATTTTACTAAATACTTATTGAGGCATTAGTCTTAATTTTTACTTTGGAGGATGTGAGGAGGACTGCAAAAATTCTAGCGGATCCACAAGGGCTAAAATACCAATTGGGGTCCTCACCTCAAAGGTGGTTTGGGTTTGAAGGGTTAACTAGGAGTGTTTTATGGATTCAATACAAATCCTTTATTTAATGCGTATATTGGAAAACACCTAAGTTTCAATTTTGAAGCTAAATACTAGAATAAGAAATGAATTTAAACTACAAATGCATATGGAAAATAATGCATAAGATGAGCTAACCTACGATAAATTTTTCCTTGAATTAAGCTGTTCCTGTGTTGCAAGAAAATATAATTTTCTTTTTATTTAAGGGGGAAGAGAATACACATACAAAACTAGCTTAATGCAAACTACACAAGATTTTTATTTTATTGCCTAAGGGAGAAGGAGATAAACAAATTAAAACTAAACTATGTTCTTTGATTTTTTTTTAAATTTTGTGAGCTAAGATATAAAACTATGATTCTAAATTCATTTTTTCCTTTTAGCTTTTCTACAAGGAAAGACAAAATACAACAAATAACTTTTTCAAAGGGTTAAGCAAATAAATATACAAGGGGTTTTACCTGGTCTAGTACATCAATTGATAGCACACCTAGTATAGATGAGCCACAATATCAGTATTATGCCTCAAAAACATTAGCCATGATTTTGTGATACCTATGAAAAAGGAGAAAACTTGGATGAGAGATTAGTATTTTGGGGGTCTACTATGACCAAAAGAAAGCAAAGCTTTCTGGTTGTCAATCAAAACCCTAAGGTATTTTAGATGACAAAGAACACATAAATAAATATAGTTAACCTTATTCATAGAACAAAATCATGCTCTGTAAGCAAAGAGTGTGATACTATGTAGAGCACAAAAGTTATTAGGAAATATTCTATTAAAATATATCAAAAATGATATTGTAGTTCGTAAGTATTGAGAATGATATCACTATAGATAAGAGATTAAAGGATGAATGGGGCTAGACTCAATATTTGAAGGTTAATTAAGGTATAAAAAAAACTTTTAATAGACACCTAGATGTAAGAATGGAAATATTGAATGCAGGTATGATTGTGATACTTCTCTAGGTGAAATCATGTCTGGTAATTATAGACCATGATATTGCTCTATTAAAATATTTTAGGGAAACAATGGGTCTAAAACGTAAGTTAAATAGGTAATAGAAGAGGATAAAAAAAAAGGAATAGATGAGGAGTACTAAGGGTGATGGAGGAAATGTAGGATTTACCCCCAACTTTATGTGAAGCAAAATCACTCCTGTTAAGGATGAACCGTGATATTGCTCTATAGAATAAGCTGACGTAGATATCTAAAATAATAAGGTCTTTCAAGGATTCCAAGGTAGGATTGGGTTAGCCTAAATCTATACCTACAACTACATAGCTTCTTAGGACAAGATTAGAGGAGAAAAATAAGAGATAATCATCAATAACACTAAGAAAACAACAAAATTATAATCTAAAGGAGAAAGCAAAAGAGATAAGATATACAACCAAGGAGAGGAGTTGTTCATCTCAAGTTGGACAAGTAGACCTCCTCCAAATAAAAATACCACCTTATATTTTAGATCTTTGAATCACCAAATTTCTAGAGTTTCTTTACCATGAGAGAGCTTGATAGAAATGGAGGCCCAATGCCTCAATTTATAGAAATATTGGCTTGGAGGAGGGGAGGAAAAGGTATTGATGGCAAGGAGGAGGAGGTAGATAAATTTGAAATTCATCAATACCAAAGGGGAGGCACCTAGGGTACCAATAGTAGGGCAAGGAAATCCAATGGATGATACCATATGAAAATGTGAAAATGCATGGACAACAACTAAAAAATTAGGCAAACAAATGCTGAAAGGAAAAACATGATGTAAAATATTAAACAAAGAGACCAAATATCAATGGAATCTAACTATATTAATCTTATATTGATTTTTTAAAGTGTGTTAAATTTGATCCTCTTTAGGGATTTTTACCCATGATACAATTTTACAACAATATTATTTGGTGCACTCTAAATGATTTTGTGCCCAAAACAATGCTTGGAGAGCAGGTTTTTAGCAAGTATTGTGTGAGGGTTGAATTCAAAAATATTTCACACTATTTGATCCTGTAACCTACATGCAAAGAAATAAACACAATATCAGTAGCATCTATGAGGCCCACTCAGATTGGACCCATATTTATCATAAGATAAAAAAAATGAAATAAACTAAAAAGGGGTTGCATGTGATGGAAAGAAATATCTATGCTAATGCAACAAATGATATGCATAAACAAAATGATCTAATGACACAATTAACATGCAAAATGTAATCTAAGCTAAGATGCACACAAAATATAAAAATTGACCACTTGACTGAGGTCATCTTGTAATACAATCAAATCAATCACCTGATCAATGTCATCTTAAGGAAATATGGTCACTATTTATGAACCGTCTCAAGGTGAGATGATCACTGTTGTAGACTTGTAACTTTTACAAAACTAGTTCGGGTGGCATTGGGGCGATCCAGTGGTAGTTTTATTGATGAATACCTCACGGGTGAGAATGAAATGTGCCAACTAAGGAAAAAACCTAACTATGCAATTTATATCAAATAAAATTCTGAATCATGCATATATCAATCAGATCTACAAATACCCAGAAAAGACTGAATCATGCAGATATCAATAAGGTCTACAAATACCCAGAAAAGTTCACCACAAAACTCTAAGATTTCTCACAAACATACCACAATATTTTTATTATTTTTTCTGGAATCACAATTACATAGATCATACCCAAAACATTAATATAAAATCCTGGATGCTAAAAAAACAACACAACCTCTGCTAAATTATTGAATGAAAACAACTCACAAATGCCCAGCCACAAAACTGCTAAACTTTGCTGCAAAAATCTGAAACTATAATGCCACATCAAATCTGAAATACCACACCAAGAAGGGTTCCCAAAACCCCAAATATGATCTCCCCAAATCTGATATGAATGCTGCCCAAGAAATCCTCAATAAATGATGGAGAATGTCTCAATAAACCCAATTGTAAACCCTGGTTGGATTTACCTCAAAGAAACTCTAGGGTTTTCATCCTAGGTTTCTAGCCAAGAGGGTTTTCATCCTCAAAGCTATCCCTTGCAGGGTTTTGTCCGCAAGATAGAATTCTCTCGTAGGGTTTCGTCCACAAGAGAAAAGTGTATTAGCTGCAAATCCAAATACAACAATGTAGAAGAGATAAAATAATCCAAGATCCCTCAAATGAGCCCCCTACTCCTCTTTATATAGACATTATTTTAATTATTTATTGAGGTGGCACTTTTTGATTTCACTTAATAATACCTTAGAAAATAATAATAAAATGATATTTATTCTCCTAATGGGGCATACACCCTCATTTCCCCCTTTTTATTATTTAATTGCCAAATTTCACCAAAAATACTCTTAACACACCAAAACACATCAAGACTCCACTCCACAACTATTTATAATAAAAATATGAAAAATGGGGACATTACAATACCACCCCTCCCAAAATTTCTTATCCTAAAGCAATTCCAACACCATCTTCTCATCATCAAGATGAAACCAATGGTGATTCCAGGATCCCAAATAAATGTTAAAGTAGTAGGTCCATCATGCTGATGTTGCGCCACTGTCTTCTTCTTGGCAGCATCAACATGTAGAGACACAATTCTCCAAGTATCCATCAAGGCCACTCCAAGGTCCATACATGCTTATTTCTGAAGTACTATCTTTGGCATATATGCTTCATCTTTCATGTTTTGCAAATAAGTGTATATGAAGTCTACCAATTCATGTTCCTCAATTTACCTTTTTGAAACAAACTCAGTTCTGATTTTTGAATGAAAAGCAGTATTTGACATCATGAAAAACATTCCTGCACACTTTCTTTCATGAACAATTTCATTTCCCCTCTCAATCAAAACTAAAATTTGGTGTGATGTAGCAGCCCTTCTAATCAAGTAAAACACAACAAATATGAGAAAATTAGACCTAATATGAAGCACAGCCCCTGATGTCTCATCAATTAGCCTATACAAAGTGAAAATTGTTTCCAATTCTGTCTCACAAAGTATTTTAGGTGCAGTCATAGTTTGAATGCAAAATGAATCCCAAAGAATTACCAGTGATGCCAACTTTTTATTCCTAAAAATAGTTCCAATGGCTACCCAAAAATTAGTTCTGAGAATTAGCAAGATGTCATCTCCAAATGCTAATGTCCTGCTCTCAAAAATACTCCATAATGCAACCCAATTTCTTCCACATGACGTGATTATGCCATACCAATTACCAGCTCTATCGATCATCAATATTTCATTCCCATAACTTATCAATGTAACCAACTCATGAATGTCAAAACTCTTCAAACAGCTATCATAAAAATTAGAATGAATGTCATACCTTATGTAAGTAGTATCATGGATGATCCATGTCTTCAAATGGTGCAAAAGTGACCCCAAGAGAAGAACGTTTTCCCCCAAACACCCCAATACTGAAGATGTGTTCCCAAGATTATCCAAGAATGAAATGGTATCTTCCTCCTCCTTATCAAAACAATCTAAGCTAGGCTAATCAGAATGTAATATCCCATTGCTGATCAAAATTGTAGTCCTTATAAAATGGCAACCATCAATGTGTTATTAATAGAATAAATTATGGTTGCTTTCAGGAAGCCATTAGCAACCTTCCAAGGCTCCTGGGATGCAACGTCTATCTTCCCAATGTTTGTAGTCCCTATTTTCCATCCTATGAATGTTTCTAAGGCCCACCATGTGATAATACCAATGCCAAACTTGCCATTTACCTCAAATGCCCTTACCAATGCTGCCCAAAATAGCTCCTCAAGAAACACAACTCTAATTTTTGAAGAAAATACAGTCCTAAACAACATGCAAAACACCTTCTTATACATCATGTAAAGTGCCAATTCAAACCTCATGAAGATCTCAGTTAGCTTGGAAGGAATTGTCCCAAACAATGTGTCACATGTAGCCCCAAAACTCATTGTCAACGCAGCTGCATCAGTCATCATTATTGCAGTCCAGTATGTTGTCAACATTTCAGTCTTAACTCTCTCAATAGATGTTGCCTCCAAAGACAAATATGCAGTCTCACAAATCAACCAACATGTAGTCCCATACATCTCCAACTCTGTCCCAGAATTCATCACAAAAATAGTCCTAAAATATAGAGAAGATGCAACCTCAAAAATAAGTGAACAATCAGTCCAAGTTGCCCTTAGAAAAATAGCCTCATTAGTTATGAAAGATGCAGACCAAAGCATCTCAAACAGAGTGGTAAGATTAGACACAAAAGTCACAAACACCTCTTTTATCAAGAAGTGTATGTCCTCATAGAACATGAAATGTGTAGCCTCAATATCCATCAGTGATGTAGTCATTTTGAACAAAAACTCATTCCATTCTATCATCAAATATGCATCCTCATTCATTACCAAAAATGCAGCCTTAGGTCTCAACAAGAATGCAACCATAGGTGCCATCAATGTCTCTTTTTCCACAATGCTAATGCTGCCCATAAATGGAGAACTACTGTTATATTGCCAACAAAAATAAGAACTGATAACATACCTTCTTGCAACTTCCTTAAGGCTGCTTTGTGCCTCTCCATGGCTCAAGAGTGGCTCTAAGGGGGGGATGTTTCCCAAGCTCACCCAAAGACTCTCAAAAATAGGACGAACTTCTTGGAAATTCAAAACTGAGTTTTTGGAACTCTAAAATGAAATGTGGATGGTATTGAAGTCAATAGGGCATTCATTCCCCATGGGTACTTCCTCACATCTAGGTGCCAATATACCCGGATCCCAAGGTGTGAATCTATTGTCCTAAATATTCACAATATCCCCATGTATGCTATGAGATATACATACCCTTCCAAAGAACAAATGAAACTCCTCTATTGTTGTTAAGACGACTATAACAATAGGGAAATGAGAAAATTATTCATTACAACCCTCATATAATTGTTACCTCTATCTTTGGCCAATTTGGTGATGTAATCCATGGGCATGTTTCCTTGTTTTAAGGCTGAAATAGTTACTCCTTCAAAATTTACCTCCTATTCTTCTTGATCATAATCAGCCCTATGAAATAACAGTTTGGATTTGTATTTAATGCAAGGATCAGCCATCTCAATGTCATTTCCTTTGCATGATTTTTGAAATAAATTTTGGGCAGCTCCTTTTTCAAGATGAAATTCATCCCAAACCAGTTCCTCATCATAACTATGTGCTGAAATACTTGGATCCCATTATATCTAATGGCTGATGTATTTTTGGTGTTGCATGCTTATTGTAAATCTCATGTTCATTTTCCAAATCAAACCAATACTCACCAACTCTATCATTACTAAAATCTAATTTGTAAACTCCCATGTGTTCACTCTCATCATACTCTCCATCATGCTCTTCAAAGGCTTTGAATGTCACTTGTGTTTCACTGAACACATCAATGTCCATAGCAAAATTTGATTCCATAAAGCTGTCTACTTCATATTCATATTGTTGTACTATGCCATCAATTTGTTGCCTTGCTAATTTTTCATAAATTGCATTTGGTACTAATATCTAAGACAAAGGAGCTAAACTTGTAAGGTATCTAGAAGAAATATTATTCTGCTACAAAACAAAATTTGTTGTATCCATATTTGATAGAGGTCCTGAAACTTGTTGGGAAAATTCTTGATTTTCTTCATAGTATTCAAGACTAGATGTACTGCCATGGCTATCTTCACCTTCACCATCTTCAATGGTGTCCAACTCAGAAATAAGATTATTATTATTCGATGTAGCATCCATTTCAAACAGAGGAGTATCCACAAAACAATATGAATTTTTGCAGGCCAAAGGAAATTTATCATATTTAAGTGTAGATACCTCACCCATTTCAGTTGTGCCTTCTTCACTTAAATCTCCATTGCTAGGTATTAAAGTAGGACTGAGCAAATTTAAATTGCTCTTAATATTTTTTGTTTTACCATATTCATTTTTTTAATTCTGATCAACATTGTTATGTGCATTAAGGTTCATTTGTTGAGTCATAAGCCCCAATAACTGTGCCATAGTCTGTTGAATCTGTTGCTGGCCCTGTAGGAACATCTAAAACATTTGCCTATCGGCATCTGGAAGCTGCCTGTCATTACCCCTGTTCGCTTCTCTATTATCATTCCTATTATCCCCCATGATTTCTTCTTCCTGTCTTTCAAACTGAGCCCTGTTCCTTCTGGTATAATATTGATGTCCACTCATCAAATGCAACCCCAACATGATGGAAGGATAAACAAGCTCTGATACCATTAAAATGTGCCAACTAAGGAAAAAACCTAACTATGCAATTTATATCAAATAAAATTCTGAATCATGCAGATATCAATCATATCTACAAATACCCAGAAAAGACTGAATCATACAGATATCAATCAGGTCTACAAATACCCAAAAAAGTTCACCACAAAACTCTAAGATTTCTCATAAACATACCATAATATTTTTCTTATTTTTCCTGAAATCACAATTACATAGATCATACCCAAAACATTAATATAAAATCCTGGATGTTGAACAAACAACACAACCTCTACTAAATTATTGAATGAAAACAACTCACAAATGCCCATCCACAAAACTACTAAACTCTACTGCAAAAATTTGAAACTATAATGCCACACCAAACCTAAAATACCACACCAAGAAGGGTTTCCAAAACCCCAAATTTGTTATGAATGTTGCCCAAGAAATCCTCAATAAATGATGTAGAATGTCTCAATAAACCCAATTGTAAACCCTGGCTGGATTTACCTCAAAGAAACTCTAGGGTTTTTGTCCTAGGTTTCTAGCCAAGAGGGTTTTCATCCTCAAAGCTATCCCTTGTAGGGTTTTGTATGCAAGATAGAATTCTCTCATAGGGTTTTGTCCACAAGAGAAAAGTGTATTAGCTGCAAAGCCAAATACAACAATGTAGAAGAGATAAAATAATCCAAGATCCCTCAAATGAGCCCCCTACTCCTCTTTATATAGACATTATTTTAATTCTTTATTGAGGTGGCACTTTTTGATTTCACTTAATAATACCTTAGAAAATAATAATAAAATGATATTTATTCTCCTAATGGGGCATACACCCTCATTTCCCTATTTTTATTATTTAATTACCAAAATTCACCAAAAATACTCTTAACACACCAAAACACATCAAGACTCCACTCCACAACTATGTATACTAAAAATATGAAAAATGGGGACATTACAAACATGAGCTAGCTGATTCAAATGATTCAAAGCAACAGAGTTAATCATGTAGTGAGATGGAAGGTGGTTTTGAAGCTCGAGAAAAAATCCAGTAGCATAACAATAGTGAGGAAGCATGGTGAAAAAATTCAACAACACTTTTGGAGATAAGCATTCAAAAATCAAGATCCTTTTTGGAGGGAAAAACCTCCATTTTATAGACCTCTTAGCATGCAGCAAGAGAGAGACAAGTGGCAGTGAATGGCTGCCTAGCTACCTAATTGTAAAAAACTATAGGTGGCAAGGGAATATCTGCTGCCTGTAGGGTGGTTGGTGTTGGTAAAAAAATTGCCACCATGCTGATAAGCACCCATTATATTTTTTTATTTTTATGTGCATGTGGCTATCTTAGGTTGGTATGGTCATGAATTTGAGGCCATATCAAGTTGAGACGATCATGTTTCTTATGGGTAAAAAGTGCATTTTATTGGGAAAAGACACCAAATGGCCCCGAGGATGCTCTAGGTTGGTTAGACGAGTTAGAAGGAGATCTTTCAGAGAGTCTCCTTGTGATTATGCATTTTAGGTGTCTATAGATGCTCCTTTTTGGGATGCTTTGTTCCTGAGCACAATGCAAAGAAAAAATAAATGATCTAAAATGGTGGAAATGATGCTGGATGATGTTAGTTGAAAAAGTCAATGTGAGATGCCCCAATCATAAAAGGGTGCATATCTTTTGAATCATTACTTCCAACACATTGATAAATTTGATTTGATTCTTGGTAAAATTTCAACCAAGGATAGACATTATGAGTTTGGGCTTTAGGTATACCAAATAAATAGGTAGTAGAATTTTTAGTCTATTTTGTTTTGTTTGAATTTGTTTTTTTCTTTTTTCTTCCCCAAGCAAGAAGGACACGTGATAGTCTTTGGAAATAATTTTTGAATGAACGCAAATTTTAATTTTGAGTGTTTGATTGTTGATTTGATTTTGAAATGAAATTTTTATAGTTATTGACTACCCCATCAATGTTGAACTAAGCATGACACTGAGAGGGGGGGTGAATAAGTGTGTATTAAAAATTTAATCCAACTACAAAATCAAATCAAAACAAGCAATCACACAAACATGCATCACATAACACCAAATTTATAGTGGAAACCCGATGTGGGAAAACCACTGTGCTAATGGACTTTTTGGACTCCCATCCAAATATAGCCTAAATTTTTTTTGGTATTTACAATATTTTTGCAGCACCAGCTGCAGGGAATGACACCAACCAACCCAGACTTTAGCATCACCAACTGCAAGGAGAACCGACCCTTGTTGCCAAGCACCGACCCGACAAAGTTAAAAAGCTCTGATAAAAGTTTTAAATCTCATCAAAAGACCCCGATTTGTTTAGCTCACAAATATTATCCTTTAAAATCTTCTATCTAATCTTTTTAATCTTCTCAAATCTGCACATTGATTATCTCACACCTTGCACATTTTTTCAATCAAAATGCCAAAGAAAAAAAATTTCTTCAAAACATGCACCGACAGTCCTTTCTCTAAAAAAACCTCTTCTCCATTTTATTTTAAAACATATATATGCTTCACATTAAAAAACACAACTATTTTTTTCAGTTACACAAAAGTACCACTCAACTGTTATATTCTTAGAAACTGCCAAAAATTACCAAAAAGAGCTAACAAGGCTTTTTGTAACAGTCATAACTTCCTCCTCAAATTTCCAAATGGGCTAAAAATTGAAACATATATTCTTGGATAAACTGAATACCTTATGTTTAAATTTTAAATTTTAATGCTTCACATATTATTCACAGTACGTCCGACAAAGTGACCTCTAACGCTGATTTTACACCTGTCACATAAACCAGAAAAAGTGCTCCAGAGTCATTTTGCAACGCTCACCATTTCTTCTTACGGACTCTGTTTGGGCTGAAATTTAAAATTAATCTCTCAGTATATCCGTCTACCTCCAGTAAGAAATTTGAGGTCCAATTACTCATGGATTGCTTACTATTCCTCCTATAAAGTGACCTTCGATGCAAATTTTACACCTGTCACAGAAAGCATGAAACTGCCAACAATGCACCGAGGAAGCAACCGGTCGTTTCAACACTGCAACCACACTTGCTAATGATAAAAAAACCTCCAAATAGTATCTTGGTCTGTCCAACACATTCCATTGACATTGTTGCGACTTTGACAACTTCCTCACGATTTTTGCAACTTTTACAAATTTGCACGAACATCCTGTAACAACTTCACCTGAACATCAAAAAAATCCTTATAAGCATTGAACACCACTGTACATACTTTGAAAAACCTCCAAACAACTGTCCACTACATCAACCTATCCATATGAGTGTGTTGACAACAATGAAAATACTATCGCTGCACCTTGCTCCACACTCAAGTGATGAGTCGATAAAGGATATGGAAAATGATGAAAGTGACAAGTTTCTTGACCAAGATAACCTGATTTGGGGTTGACCAAGTTAATGTGATGTTAAAAGGATTTTAAACCCTATGACAAGCTTGATTTTGATCCATTGTGACTTTTTGTAATTTTTGTGGATTTATGATTTTTAGGATGATGTTTTTTTTTTTAATTTTGGTTAAAATCACAACCGTCTCACCCTGAGATGATCACTTTTTATGCCACACAGTCATCTCAAAATATTGTGTTTTTGCAAAACTATAAATAGAAAATTAGGATTTTCTAATGTCATTTTTGCTATTAGTAATAAGAGAAGAGAGAGATGATAAGGAGGGAAGTGATTTTATGACATGAAGCACTACCAAAAAATCTATCAACCTAATGATGGACCAACTCGAGGCTTCTTCGAGTGGAGGAGATTAAGCGATGAGGGTAAGTACCTAATTTGTGTTGTTTTGTTGATTAAAAAATGAACCTCATTGATTAAAATGATTAAGGAACATCACATTAATGAATTAAGGTAATGAACCTCATCTAGATTAGCTTAGGTTAGTCTTTTTCCTTTGTTTTTTTTTTGGCATTTAACTGACTAGTACGAATTTGATATCTATTTTAAAACTAGGGGTCGTCTTAGGGTGAGACAACCCCTCATTTTGAATTTTATTTTTGCCCATTATGGAAGCCATCTCAACCCAATATGGTAGCACCTGGGGATCATATCGACCTGAGAAAACCCTAATTAGGGGCTATCTCAAGCTGAGACGACCTTGGTGGCTTAATTTTTGTTTTGTTTGCTTGAGTTTTTTTGTTTTATTTTTTTTATTGATGGTAATTTTTGCAATTTTGCTTTTAGCTTCTTAGAGCACGATACCAGTTTACCTATGTTCTCTTTAATTATGATTGGGAGTGGCTTAGGGCCCTTGGCCTTATGTATGTGACTAGACTGAAGTTAGTATACACAAACCATACCTATTTGATGACTTTGGTAGATTGATGAGCTAGTCAGAAAAGCACCTTCCACATTTCAGTCTATAGGTGAGATTACTGTAGTGAGTATATCATAAGAATTGGTAGAGTGTAGAGTGTGATTTAGAGATCAATGGAGTGAGGGTCAATGAGGATTATGATTCACAACTTCTAACCTATTGGTATATAGTGCTTATGTCACTCATATCTAACATTTTGTTTCCTGATTCTTCTAGTCTAAGGTTACCATGGAACCTCCTTGATATTATTTAGGATTTGGTGGAGTACATAGTGCAAAAACCATAGATTCTAGCTTGGGGTACTACCTTTTTGGCACAACTATACAATGAGCTCTTTGATATTAGGCATCATGGCTGATTTAGGATAGGGTGTAACTTCCTATTGTAGATCAGGGTTGGGAGTATATTCAAGTGGATAGATCAAATGGGGTACCATGGGTGATGCAATGATAGATGGTGGATAGGAAGATAGGCTATACCATATTATGGATATAGGATGAGGAGCGGGGTTGAAATCACCCCTAATCAAGCCTGATTGATCATTACATTGACTCCTTTGTGAGGTTGAGGCTAGAGTAGTGGTATGGCGACCATGGAGGGATTGCTCACCTTAGGCAAAGGTAGATCAGTAGCTAAGATGAGTGAGATGCAATCAATGGTTAATTGACCATCATGGGAGTGAGTGTGAGTACTTCCACTACTCTTGCATGACCTATCGATTGGATATTTACCAAGATATACTGGATGAGCTGGTAATTTATAGGTGGTAGACACACAAGATAGAGCTAGCTTAGCCTTGACTTGAGCCATTAGAGGATGAGGTAGATGAGGCCTTTACTGATTCTACTATAGAGAAAACAAGAAATACTCTAGAGTATGATGCTTGGTGGGTGATGTGATTATAGCAAGGAGGTAGCATAGGTGGTGTGGTGGATCCTTCATAGCGATGAGTGCATCATTGTAATAAGGAGTGGGATGAGATATCAATGAGATATGTAGATGAAGAGGAGGGAAGAAATGAGGAGTTTGAGGAGGATCCTCAAGAGCATATTATCACACTTAGGGAGAAGATCTACATCCTCTAGCGATAATTGACTAATAGGGATACAATGCAGAAATTAGCGTAGAGTCATTTGGCCAGTGAGAGGCAAATATTGTAGGATTTTAGTGAGGAGAGGGACACTTTTCAAGATTATATTGAGAGCTTGAAGGATGAGGCGAGGAGGCTAACATCAAAGTGATATGCTCTAGTGGGATACTATCCTGTTATACGTCTCACCGATGCTTAGATCAAGACTACATATCTCTTTTAGAGAATGAGGTGAAGTTATTAGATGATAGGCTAACATCCTAGGGTTTAGTTGGGCCATCACAATAGAGTCAATACAGTGAGTCTAGATCGTAGGAAAAAAATCCTCCTCCCAGAAGAAGATAAAATGATCAAAGGATTTGCTTAGTTTTGATAGTGTTGATAGTTTACCCAAGTTTTGGCAAGTCATACAGGTATGGGAAAAATGTACAACTAGGGGAAATAACTATACAAGGCAGAAGAAAACCATACAAGGCACACCGAAATGTAATGAAATGCATAGGAAATGTAATTTCGGGATAGAATAGCACATGAGTTTGCTAAATTAAGGTTTTGGACTTAGTAAAAGTATAATTTTATGCATTCTATTATGGATGGGTAGTTGTAAATAACTAATTGCCTCAGGCACCACTTTGGAACAACCTGTGCAACATTATATAAGTCTCCATTTTCAAATTCGTAGGTCTGGTTGCTAAGAGATATGTAGAGAGTACTTACTAGTTGTAATCCAATGAGATGTTTTATCTACTTCTGAGTTATTGCAGTGGATTGATAGACAACCCAGTTGTAATAAAATTGATTATATAATGGTATATAAATGCATTGTTACAGGTTACGTATGCTCATGGCAATTATGGATGATGATTTATGGTGAAATCTTGATGCATGTATTTTCTGGTAATTGTTTTAGCATAGTTTTATGCATTGTTGCAACATATTGTAAGAAATATAGCACTGGTGGAGCTTGAGGATTGATATGTGAGTGTGGAAGAAATTATGACAACATCCTAAATCCTATTGTATTATTTTTATACGTAATCAATTGAATGGAATCTCTCACAAACCCAATTAAGATGTTTTGCATGTCTTGGAAGATGGATTAATTGGCATATGCAAACATTACAAAAAATTCCTAAGAGAGGTTGAGGAATTGGATCATATGATTTGGAACTTGAATATACATTCATTTCGTGTAAATCGTACATCAGAGTTCGCACAAATCGTACAAAGGAAATTTACCCGATTTGGTAAACTGAGCGATGGAGACCGACTTACCCGATTTGGAAGTTTGAAGGAATCGAGTTGAACGGTTACACAACTGTGTACGACAACATCCAAAATTGAAAATATCAGTTTGGCTGAGTACAAAAGTGGACAAAACTTACCACTGTATGATTTATAATCATACAGTGTGAGATTTTGACCTTCGTACAAGTTGTTCAATTGTCATCAAAGGGTAGTTTGGAGGACAGTATGGTTGTACGATTTGGTAACCAAGTTGGAATTTATATATTGATCATTCCTAACCCTAGAGAATCACCTCCCCATTAGGAATACTACATCCCTATGCTACATTTAGCATCGTTGCATTATCGAATCTGGCATTTTTGTTAAAACGGGTCAAATTGACGAAATGTGAATACTACAAAATTGGAGGTGAATGATGGACACCGATGCACAAAGCCATGGGAGATAGGAAGTATATGAGAATATTCTAGTAAGAAGGAGCACAAGGATTGCTCAAAAAAACACAAGTAACTCAGACCATAGTACTCAAGAACTAGAAATAGAGCAAGTTTGGACATCCAAATAAGGAGACTTTGAGGTATTGTTGATAGAGACAGAAGATGAGGAAATAGAACTGCCAAGCATAGAGGCAAGGGTTGACAAAAAAAAGTGCAAGAGGATGGAGAGTGGATGGTGACACCTAAGAAAGTGGTAGAAGGGTTGCAAGGGAGTGCAGAGGATGGGATTCAGGCACTAGAGCAACAGGATGTGAGGTCTCAGGAGGAAAGACCAAGACCATCTCCCTCACATTAGTGAAGGAGGTCACAAAGTGAAGACGCATGAGAGTTTGGTCATCGAGTGGTGGGACAGAATAAGATACCTTGAATTGACACTTTTGACAACAATGGGAGTAAGACACCCCCAAGGAGAAATCAATCAAATATTCCACGAGATACCTCAAGTGATAGTGATGACTCTCCTAATATGGCTAACAAGGTAGCCAAGTAGAGATGTCCACTATTTTTAGGTGAGGGTAAGGAAGACCCCACATGACACATAGGGACTTGCATAACCATTTGGAGAGAAAATGGTGTGGATAGACCAGATGATTGGGTAATTTTATTTCCTACTACCTTGAGAGGATTGGCAATTGATTGGTATTTGAAGAGAGAAAATACTATAGATTTTTAGACTTGGAACTAGATAAAGGAGAATTTCATTGAGGAATTTTGACCTTTGAAGGATGATGGAGACATTGTTATGGAACTTTGCGTGACAAAGCAAAAATATGATGAAGATGTGAAATCCTATAATCATAGACTAAAGAAACTAGTCTATAAGATGCAAATTCCTCTGGTAGATATTCTAGTAAAGTGATGGTTTGTAGATGGATTGCTTCCAAAGTATAAGAAAAATATGAAAGCAGTACCATCATAAACATATGAAGAAGCACTAAAGCATGTAAAGAATTTTGAGAGTGAATCAAAACAAATGTATACAGGAATTTTGTCTCATCCCAAGTCAAATGATTCGAATAGTGGAGAAGATGATACCATACAAAGGACAATAGCATCATTTCGCAAGGAGTTTGATAATATGATAAAAGAACAAAAGATCAAACCTGATAGAAATGACATGTGGTGCACGAAATGCAAGATGGAAGGTCATACAAATGTGAAGTGTCTGAGGAATGACTATTTCCACATTTGTAATGTGATGGGACATGAGGTAATGCTATGTCCGTATAATGCAAGAGTACGTCCACAAGTATTGTCAATCCAAGATCAAGAAGAGAAACCGAAGGCCCAAGGAAGTGGGCAACAAGCAACAAGTGGTGGTTATAGAAATAGTAGATGAGGTGGAAGACCAAACCAAGGTAATCAACAAGGAGGGCAAAGTCATTTGCAGTATGACTCAAAGGGAAGACCGATCATACAGTGTCGCAATTTCTAGGAATGGGGGCATTTTGTAAAAAATTATCCTTCACCTCAGAGGTAGGAAACACCGCAAGCAAGCACTACACACGTGTAGATGGTGTGGTACGAGAAACCACAAAGAAGAGAATTATCCAAAACAGGTGAGTTCAAGTAACCCATAGAATGTCAGTTATCTAGACATAGAGGTTCCTCAAGTTAAGGAGGATACCCAAGAAGTTTTAGCTATGATGAGGAATCAGGCTAAGAAGGATAAGTATCCAGAGCCAACAAAGGAAAAACAATGCTGGCAAGTAGCAAAGAAAATATTGCAAGAGGAAGCTGAGAAGACTAAGCGAGTAGAGTCGACAATTGATAAGGAACTAAGAAAACCATCAGATTAGGAGATAGTTGTGCAAAATTTGGTAGCACAAGTTTTGGATACCACAGTGGAAATTAAAGTATCAAACCTGTTGGAAGCTATTCCAACATTGCAGAAAGTAATGGTGGAAGAAATACAACCGCAGAAGGTGATGGAAGTGCAGAGCCAATCGATTCAAGAGAAAGAGCGGAAGGATCAGTTCATGGATCCAACTATATTAATGATTGATGTGGGAAAGAAACCCGCATTAGTTCATATGGAGATCCTAGGGCACAAATTGACACAAGTAATTATGGATGGAGGATCCAATGTCAATGTGCTACCTAAAAGAACATGGCTAGAATTAGGTGCTCCATCCCTATGGGAACCGAGCTTTCTATTATATGGTGCTTACAAAAATGGCATCAAGACAAAGGGATTCTTGACAGCACAATAAGTGGTGATAGTTGACCAAGAGTTTGTCTTGGATTTCGTTGTGATTACAATGTAGAAACCTGCATACGATGCTCTCTTGGGGAGAGGCTAGCTACGAGTAGCCAAAGTTAATCACAATTGGGAAAAGAATCAGATCATTTTAAAGAAATAGTAGCATAAATATATGATTAATCTAGCTAATCAAAAATTTAGTGAGGATGTCACCACGATAGATGAATCAAAAAATTCCTTAGGGGATGAAGGGCACGAACCTGATGGAGAAGGAATGTTGTACCTAGAAGAATGTAGTGAAGATGAAGCCAGATCTAATAGCGGACTTCTTCATTGGTAAATGGAGGAGTACAAAATTTTTTAGCCCAACTACCTCTGTATTGAGTCAGAGGAGATCAAGGAAAAACAAGACAAACTAAAAGTTAGCCAAGAACCTAAGAAGGAAGCAGAAGAGAAATGGACATTTTTGAAAAGTTTTGTAGAATATACAGTAGGAAATGTAGATATTGATACAAGGCCAACACACCCAGAGAATGTAGAGAAATCTACAAGTGAACCATAAAATATCAAATATGAAGGACCTCAAATAGTGGACATCAATCTAGGAATAGAGGAGGAACCTAGGATTATTCACTGCAACGATGATTGGAATCCCGTATTGAAAGCAACGACTTTTAAGATATTATTGAAATATGGCTTTTAAGATATTCTTGGAATATAAGGATGTATTTGCATGGACATATAAGGACCTAAAAGAAGTACCACCAGAATTGTGTGTCCACAAGATTACACTAATGCCTGGAGCTCAACCAGTAAGAAGGAGGCCATATAGAATGAACCCAAAGTATGTTGCATTAGTGAATGCAGAGATAGAAAAGATGTTGGAAGTAGGAATCATCTTCAGGGTGAAAACTAGTGAATGGGTCTCACCTATAGTGATCACCTTGAAGAAGGAAGTAGACAAGATCAGAATATGCATGGACTTTAGGAGTCTAAAAGTCGTAACTATTAAGGATCCCTTCCCTATTCCCTTCACAAATTCTATCTTGGAAGAAGTCATAGGACACGAGATCTATTCATTTTTGGATGGGTTCTTGGGATACAATAAAATTAGTATAGCCAAGGAGGATAAGCTGAAGACCACATTTATTATGGAGAATGGCATTTATGCATACAATCGAATGTCATTTGGGCTCTGTAATGCCCCAACTACATTTCAACGTATCATACTGTATATATTTGATCAGTTGGCAATAGGGAAATTTAAAGCATTTTTGGATGATTGGTCCATTTACGAGAAGATCAAGGAACATCTTCCTGCCCTCAGTGAATGTATGAGTAGGTGCATAAATGCACATATATCATTAAACCCAGGGAAATGCTATCTGATGGTACCATATGGGAAATTTTTGGGACACATTGTGTGCAGTGAAGGATTGAAGACAAATCCTGATAAGATTCATGTGATATTGCACATGGAAGAACCATTTGATGTGAGTTCACTTAAAACCTTCCTTGGATCGATAGGGTACTATCGAAGGTTTATCAGGAATTATGCACATGTATCCTACCCACTAGATTCTTTGACAAAAAATAATGTTCCTTTAGATGGACAAAGGAGCACCAAGGAGCCTTCGAGGAGCTGAAGGCTAAGCTTGTGAGTAGTCTAATTTTGGTGTTCCCAAACTGGGATAAGGAATTCCATGTCCATATTGATGCTTCAAATTTTGCAATTGGATGTGCTTTAGCACAAGAAGGGTAGTTTAGGCTAGACCAGCCTATTTTCTTTGCTAGTCATCTTTTGTCAAGGCTAGAGAGAAATTATAGTACAACAAAAAGAGAAGATTTGGGAATGGTATATGCAGTTCAAAATTTTAGGAATTACCTATTGGTGAATCCCTTTGCCTTCTATGTTGATCACCAAGCCCTATTGTACTTGATAAATAAGTTGGTGATACAAGGATGAGTCAATAGGTGGCTCGTCACCCTTCAGGAGTTTGTATTTTGAGTAGTGGTGAGACCTGGTAAGAAGCATGTGATTGCAGACCAGTTGTCTCGGATATGATCAAGGGAACCTACAGGAATAGGAGTTCCTGATGAATTTCCAGATGCACAACTATTCACCATCAATGTTGTTCCATCATGGTACAAGTTGGTTGGCCAATATCTATCCATAGGAGATTTGCCATAGGAAATGATGGCAATCGAGAAGAAGAAAGTAATAATGAAGTCAGCACCCTTCCAGATAATAGTAGGATTGTTGTATAAAATGGGAAGTGATGGTATCTTACGAAGATGTGTGATGGATGAAGAAGTCAAAGCGGCATTGAAAGAGGCTCATGCAGGCTTAGCAGGAGGACATATGGGACTAGATGCGATTGCTAGAAAGGTATTGCTAGTAGGACTATGGTGGCCCACATTGTATAATGATGCAAAGGAGCATGTGAAAGCATGTGATACTTGCCAAAGAGCAGGAAAGCTGGTAAAGAGGGAACTTATGCCCTTGCACCCATCACAACCACAAGAGTTATTTGAATGGTGGGTATTGGAATTCGTAGGACCATTGAAGACATCTCGGAGGAGGAAGTGTAGATACATCGTAGTAGCGATAGAATACCTAAAAAAATGGGTGGAAGCAAGAGCATTACCTGATAACTCGACAAAAAGTACAACGAGATTCTTGTATGAACAGGTAATCACAAGGTTTGGTATTCCACTACAAATAACAAGTGATCGAGGAGGACACTTTGTTAATGAGATTATCAAGATGTTGACAATAGAGTTTAGGATTTTACACTCATTGTCTAGTCTGTACTATCCCAGAGCGAATGGGTAGGCGGAAGCAATAAATAAAGTCCTAGTATCTACTCTGTATAAAACCTATGGAATAGAGGGAGCAGATTGGGAGGAAAGGCTACCATCCATTTTGTGGGCATATAGAACAACTTTTAAACCTACAACGGAACATACACCTTTCCAATTAATGTATGGATAGGAAGCAGTGGTGCCAGTTGAATTCTTGATACCAAGTTTGAGAGTCACGGTAGAGCATCGCTTGGGTGATCAAGAAAGTTTGGAAGAGTGATTGAAAGACACTGATCAAGTTAGATGAAAGAAGAGTCATGGCGCAATGGGTGATTGAGGTAGCTCAGAAAATATGGAAGGTGTGGCATGAAAAACATTTGAGGAAGTTAGAACTTAGTCTGGGTGACTTAGTTCTAAAGTTTAATGGGAAGTGGGAAATCAAGCTGGGTAAGCTGAAGATGTTATGGCTTGGCCCTTATAAAGTAGTTGAAGTAATGAATAATGGAGCAGTCAAGTTATAGAACTTGAATGGGACAAAGGTGCCCGATACTATAAATGGCTCGAAGTTGAAGCCTTACAAGGTATAGTGTTTATTCATTGCTTTAGAAGAAATTGAATGATGAAGATGAGCGAAAGCTCAAAATGAAGCTCATAGTGAGCCAGGTCCATCATAGGAGGAGCCTGACATAGGACTCACGCACTTATTTGTAGAAGGGGAGGAACCACGACCAACCATAGAACAACAAGAGTTGGTACCTCAGCTCGGGAGAAAGAAGAAGATTACGAGTACATGTCAGATTTGTTGATGGAACCGAGAGAGTTGAAGAAGAAGATGAAGAATGGATTCCTCCAAATGAAAGAGAACATCAGGAGATAGTATTGTTACCCAAAAATAGGGGAAGGTAGGAAGAAGCAACCCCAACAAATAGAAATAGGATGTATCCTTAGGTAGAACGGAGGGAACTACCCCAACAAATGGAAGGACGAAGAAGGATACGGCTAACAGTATGATACGAAGATAGAGTGGACACATTTGAAATGGAAGTTCTGAAGGAAGATGAGAATGAGACCATTGATCAGGAATTGGTTGGACTTACTCCACTGGCTCAGATAGGGCTATTACAATAGAGAATGTGACTACAGACTCAATAATTGCAAGAAGAATATCAAACATTGCAAGGTCATAATGCAATGTTGAGAGAGAAAATTATCCAGGAATTGGATGGCACGATACGTAGGTTGGAGGAACAAAGGGTAGCTAGGCTACAATAAATTGAAAGGGAACTTGAGGAGGTTGAGGGATTAACTTTGAGAAGTAGTGGAGGAAATGATGGCGCAAGCACAAGCTCATAGGTACCACCGAGTGATCCACCAATGACAAATGAAGATGCAGAGATACTGTGGCGAGACATTGAAGAAGCAACTACATCACCCAAACCACAAGGTAATGTATGACTAGATTTGAGTGACTCTAGTAGTGAAGGCATACCTTGGCTTGTAATGGAACCTAGTACAAGAAGTAGTGATGAAGATGATCATCCAAAAAACCTTCAAAACCCTTGAGGTAATCATGATCCCCCAGCAGGTACAATAACACACCGACAAATAGGGAGACCACAAGGACATCAAACCAACCTTGAATCACAAGCATATATAATAGCCTATCGACAATTGAGAAGACAAAGGAGAGAAGTACGAATATTGGAGAGAATGATGAATTTGCCAACCAACTGGGCAGAACAGAGAGAAGAGAATCAGAATCATTCAAGTTCTGAGACGAACTTTTCTGATGCATATAGAGAAGTTTTGGCAACATCATCACCACAAAGAAACTTTGAGGAAATAATATGGAGACATCGCCTAGCACATGCGGATCGGAGAATTAGAGCACTACGACAACTATCACCAAGTACAAGAAGAAGCAGAATTCCACTAGCCAACATTGAGTTGGTAGATATAACTCCTGATAACCGAACAATGGGAGGAAGAAATAGAGAAAGACCCCTAAGGCTTCAGCCAGGAAGGGGGGAGGTATTCAACTACGAAATGAATGAGGACAAGGTGATGTTACAATTAGAGGAGGAAGAGGGCGAGGAAGATTTTGACCCCCTACTCCTAGATGGCTAGGAGATACACCCTTAGCTTGTATGAACTGGACTAGGAATCTACGAGGATTACCAAGAATTAGGGGAATCTTACCAAATCCCACAAGGCGACGAACATGGGGACAACCATCCTTAATACGACAAGGACCCCAATGAGTAATGGGTGGTAGAGGATTACTCTGGGAAAGGGAGGAATCACCACTAGCATAGAGAAACCCAATGTCAAGAGGAATAGGATGGGGGAGACACTCACGCGGAAGAGGCCTTGCTAGTAGAGGAAGAGTACAATTTGTAGATGAAAGAAACCAGGGATAGCTAAGAATCTGATCACCAAGTCTAGAGCCAAAATTGATCCAAGGGGATAGGTGGAGAAGTCACTCGAATGATAGTAGAGTAGTAAGGACACCACTACCAAGGGACCAATCACCTGTGCGACAAGGAGAAAGGACACCAGGTGAAGATACTCCAACTTGCAATTGTACAATTCCAAATTGTACACATGGAAGAGGAAGGCCAAGGGAATTCAGTAACATCACAAGTGGAGATGGATCGGCCTAGGGACCAAATATCGACAGGTGACACAACCACTCAGAATGTTATAGTTGAACCTCCAAGAGAGGAATTTTATGGGATCATACAAGTGAATGTCACTGTACGATTGCCAAGATGGTAAGTGTAAATAGATTAGGATTAAAAGAAAAAGAAAAAAAAAAAAAAGAAAAAAAAAAAAAAAAAAAAAAGAAAAAAAAAAAAGTGCCTTAATTGTGAAAATCCCTCGGGACGCAATTAAGAAGGAAGTAGGTTGAAAACAAGAAACGACGGCCTCTTCAGAGAGAAAGAAAATTGAAAAATTTCTCTAAGTATAAGATCGTACAAGTCAAGATTGAGGATGAAAAAAGCAAAATTATGAGATCGTACAAGCAAAATTGACAAAAGGACATGAGAAATCATACAAAATGACATGTTGTACAATTTGGATCGTACACTATATGGTTTTAAGCATGTTGTATGATTTCCAACTACCCATTTAATGCGGCATGCACGGGAAAAAGCAACGGTTGGAGGAAAAAGTGGGAGAAAAAGACAAATTAAAAAAAAAATGCTGAGTTGTCAATCATCCATGCAAGGAGAAAGGAAAAAGTGCAAAGTGGCACAATTTAGGATTAATTGGATTAGGGTTTAGTTAGGGTTTCGAAATGCTTTAAATAGAAGGTAAAATTGCAAATTTCATTAAACCGTACAAAGAGATTTGAATTTATTTTAGGAGGAAAAAGGTGGAAAGCGTGCACTTAACAAAGGAGACTACATGGGCAAAAAAATTCACCAGCAATCCAAAATTATGAGGACCCATTTCAATTAGCACCAAGGAGTACTTTTCATTTTCGGAGAAATCAAACCGGGAAAGGAAGAGTTTGACTCCATGGAAGGGAAATTTCAAAGTCCAATCAGGAAGTACAGGGACTAGCAGTAGAAGGTGGCCAAGTACGAACCAGGTGGTGGAAAATCATACATTAGGGTTTGAAACAATGATAACTTGGAGCCGGAGGGAGAAATTGCAAGGAAAAGTGATATTGAAACCCTAGAATCAAACAAATCAGGTAGAAAGCAAGCTGGAAAAGATAGGGAAATGAAGGAGAAGTCCGTACAGCCATCAAAATACAGCCAAAAATTCATCATTTGAAGATAAATTGTGCCAGAGGTGGAGAAGTGGGAAAATTGCTACCAAAAAGCACTGACAAGGAAGATTGGGGCAATCCGGCAAATGGGTTGGTGAAATATTCAAAAAAGGAGGTCAAATTTTCAATTTTTTTACAACCTAGGGTTTGGAAAGTCATACTGTATGATTTTGAAGGTGAGTTGTATGATTTTAGGAGAAGATAGTACAGTTCTTGGCGATTTTTAGGTCCATTCTGGGTAGTTTTAACAAATCATATGAAATTGTACGGATTCCACGGAGGGAGGTAGCCAAAAAGTGTCATTGTATGGAGTAGTGCCACTCTGTACGATTTCATGTCGTAGATGTACGATTTGAGGAAGTTGTGGCAGTTTGAAGATTCAAGGCTAAGAACTGAACGGTGAGAAAGAAACAGTGTACGATCTGGAAGTGGCTATGGAAGGTGAAATCATACAAGCGTACAAGGGGGAGCATACTGTATGATTTGCAGTAAAATTGTATGATTTTAGGAATACTTATGATTGTGGATATGGTGATGTTTGGATGATAAGTTAACCAGGAGAATGGTGAGAGAATGATCTCAACAAAAGAGTTCGGACATCGGTTAAGGTGGATTACGACCAATAGAGTAGAAAGGTCACCTGGACCCCTACATGAGAGAGAAGCATATCCACGATAGTACCAAGGGTGATAGTTTCAGTCCCATGATTGGCGTGGTACTCATCCTTGGAGGAGAGGAGGATATAGGCCATGGAGAAGGCAGAACTATTGGTGGGCTGATCAGAGAAGGACACCACCAAGGCACCAAGAGGAGAGAATGGCACAGGAAAGGACCTCAAGGAGGGAGTTAAGAAGTGAAGTACACATTCTAGATCAGGATGAGGATCTGAGTAGCGGACCTAAGGAAGGTCAGGTGGAGATCACAAATATTGCATTTGTGCAGCATGGAGTAGATACATGCAGGCGATGGTGGAGTGATAAGCGAAACATAAACCACCCATGGAGAAAATAGTTCAAGAAAGCTGGTGTAGCTATTATAGCACAAGTACCACCACACCAAAAACATTTCTTCTATAATTACTTGTTGCAAATGGTCCAGGCGTATAATCCTACGACCTGAACTACTTTCGTTAATGTGGATAAAAGGTCGATGAAAATTGAAGTGATCATAGATGCATTCAGAAAGACATTCAGATTGCCAACATATGGCATGGAGATAGTTAAGAAGTTGGTGGATCCGATTGAATCATATCGCATCATTACCACATTGACTAATGTGAAGTCACTAGCTACTACAAAGATCTCAGGTGTAGGGACTCGAGGGATCAAATAGAGCCAATTGAAAGGATATGATTGGCCATGTGCGATGAATACAGTAATGGCTCGACTGTCAGGTGACACAAGGTCCACAGAGATGCCGATTTGGATGGCTCAGTATGTAGAAGGTATAACCCAAGGAATCTAGTATGATTGGGGTACCTATCTAGAAAGAAAAATGCATGAAGTACTAACGAAGAGACCGAAGAATTTTGGAATGACCTTCCATGCCATCGGATTATTGTTGAATGCTATCACGAAATTGGGGATCCGCTTTCCAGGTTTGATAGAACCTCGAGAAGTTGGAGAAGGATAGCCAACCATATTGAGATGGGTAAAATCAGTACCCATTAAGAAGGTGACTCTAGAGAAGCCTCGAACCAAGAGGGATCAACAGGCTATGGAGGTATCAGAAGACACCCCTTCGAATGATGAGGATGTACATCATCGAAGGAAAATACCAAGGAAATTAGAACCTAAATTGGAACAACAAGTAGTGCAACAATGGTAGCAGGAGCAACCACCAATTCAGGAAGGGGAGGAAAATATGGAGAGACAAGTAAGCCCAATTCAAATAAGAACAAGACAACAACGAGAAAGAATGGCAAAGAACCCCATTTCAGAAAAATAAGAGGAACCTACACAAAAGGAACAACAGGTGGAAGAACAATCAGATTTAGAAAGGATAGAGCTGGAGGACTGGAGTTGGGCAGTAGCAGAGAAAATGGTGGTATCTCCACAAATTTTCCAATGGGATGAATTTGAGATTTTAGATGCCTCAAAATTTTTGAAGGATATGGAGGTGAGGCAAATAGCACAGGAAGTGGCAGTTACCACTCAGGAGGACACTGAAGCAAGATGGGAAGCTTCAAAAGAAGAGGCTAAAAAGAAGAAGAAGCCCCATTACAAATTTGTGATGGGAGGAAGTTCAAAATAGAATAACCCATGTGATGCACAAGAAGAGGTAAAGGCATCACAAGAACAAAAGGAACCTGTTGTTGAACAAATCACAGTGATGGAAATTCAGCACAATGAAGAACAGGTGATGAAAGAACAACAGGAGGGCAATGTTGAACAAGTAGCCCAAAAAGTAATAGAAGAGCAATAGGTGGGCTCTACTGAGCAAGAAAAATCCCAAGAATAGATAGAACAACAACAATATCAATAGGAGATTGTGTACATAAAATATGATGAGGAGGAGAATATTGTAAAACAGACTCCACCTCGAGAAAATATAGACACAGTGAGAGCACTTCGAGAGCTTGGAGGAAGCTCTAGTCACCACATGGAAGAAGAAGAAGAACAAACTCCTACGAAAGAGGAATAATGGAGAATGAAAATGAGTTACCTCTTGAAGGTACCGTAGTTTGGTAGAATTGAAATCGAAGAGGAGGCAAGAGGAGTAGAAGATGATGTGGAACACTTCTTCTCACAGATAGGTGATGCCATAGCCAATGCCAAATTATAGTTTTGTATTGGACGTGTGGGAGAATTAAAACTGTGGGAGGAACAAGTGTCTCTCAAGCTGGAGAAAATAATAGAATGGGTGAGCAATAAGGAGCGTACAAGGAGAATCACAGATATTCATGTACAACACCCATGGAAGTTACCTAGGGAAGAGGTAACCACAATGGTGGAAAGAGATGACTTGCCAAAAGGAGTGATAACCAACTATCGACAACATCCAAGATTGTACTTGGATAAAATTAGTCACCCGACTTGTCCAATGAACACAGGAGAATTGGAGTACAAGAGGGTCACTACAAATGTGGCTATCACTCTGAGGAAGTTGAACTTTCTCATGCATTGGATAGAGTGGCTGAGCATTGGATTGGAGCATGTTTATCAGCTCAAGGAAGCTCAAAGAGGGGAGACGGAAGCCACTCGGACTGAATTGATTGCAATGGAGGAAGAATTGCAGAAGTATAAGGCTATAGCAGAGGAGAAAATAAAGAAACTAGAGGAAGATCTGGCAAGCATAAATACTGAGTCTGAGACCAGAGTTAATGTGCTTGAAGAAGAGAAGTGATAGATCTCCCAAATGGTAGAAGATAAGATTAAGGAGTTGGAGGCACAACTCAAGGTAAAATATGATCAGATGGCAGCTTAGTTGGCTAAGAAGAATGAGCAAGTGGCAACACAGGCCAAACAGATTGAAGAAATTCAAAAGGACAACAAAAGATACAATGAATTGGTCCTGGAGAAGCAAGCACAGTTGAAGGTCAGAGAAGAGACTGTTCGTGCCTTGGAGGTAGATATTCATCACCACTTGGAGACCATTGCTAGGAAGAATGAGGAACTTTAGGTGGCGGCTCGAACAGAAGCCCACTTGCAGGAAAAATTGAAGAAGAGTGCCACCAACCGGGAAAAGCAAATGATGGAATTCCTAAAGATTGCCTAAGAGAAAGCTAATTTCCATGGGGTGAAAGCAGTCGATATGGGAAGCTACGCAACCAAGTTGAAGATTGAACATGCAATTATTCAAGCCAAAGTATCTAATCTATAGGAGATAATTATGGGCTATGAAGCTCAACCAAAGTAGAAAGGTCAGTCGGTGAGGACACCGACCAAAGTAAAGGGGAGGGCAGATGTAGGCAACAAATCCTCCTCCCAGAAGAAGAGAAAATGATCAAAGGATTTGCTCAATTTTGATAGTTTTGATAGTTTACCCAAGTTTTGGTAAACCATACAGGTAGGGGTAAACCATACAACTAGGGGACCAAACCATACAAGGTAGGAGAAAACCGTACAAGGCACACTGAAATGTAATGAAATGCACGGGAAATGTAATTTTGGGATAGAATGGCGCATGAGTTTGCTAATTAAGGTTTTGGACTTAGTAAAAGTCTAATTTTATGCATTCTATTATGGATGGGCAGTTGTAAATAACTAATTGCCTTAGGAACCACTTTGGAATGACCTAGACAATGTTATATAAGGCCCCATTTTCAAATTCGTAGGTCTGGTTGCTAAGAGATATGTAGAGAGTACTTACTGGTTGTAATCCAATGAGATATTTTGTTTACTTCTGAGTTATTGTAGTAGATTGATAGAAAAACCTAGTTGTAATGAAATTGATGATATAATGGAATATAAATGCATTGTTACAGGTTGTGTATGATCCTAGCAATGATGGATGATGATTTATGGTGAAATCTTGATGCATGTGTTTTCTGGTAATTGTGTTAGCATAGTTTTATGCATTGTTGCAACATATTGTAAGAAATATAGCACTATTGGAGCATGAGGATTGATATGTGAGTATGGAAGCAATTATGATGATGTCTTGAACCCTATTGTATGATTTTTTTATGTAATCAGTTGAATGGAATCTCTCACAAACCCAGTTAAGATGTTTTGCATGTCTTGGAAGATGGATTAATTGGCATATTAAAACATTACAAAACATTCTTGAGAGATTGAGGCATTGGAGCATCTGATTTGGCACCTGACTATACATTCAGTTCATGTAAATCATACACCAGAGTTCGTACAAATCATACAAAGGAAATTTACCCGATTTGGTAAACTGAGCGATGGAGATCGACTTACCCGATTTGGCAGTTTGAGGGAATCGAGTTGAACGGTTACAAAACTGTGTACGACAGCCTCCAAAATTGAATCTATTAGTTTGGCTGAGTACAAAAGCATACAAACCTTACCACTATATGATTTGGAATCATACAGTGTGAGAGTTTGACCTCCGTACAAGCTGTTCAATTGTCGTCAAAGGGTAGTTCGAAGGATGGTGTAGTTGTACGATTTGGTAACCGAGTTGGAAATTGTATATTGATCATTCCTAACCCTAGAGAATCACCTCCCCACCAGGAATACTACACCCCTATGCTACATAGATAGTCATAAATGAGACCACAGGTTCCTAGGTTATCAGATACTTCACATATGTTGGTGCCAGTGGTGCAGGGCAGCCTCATCGAGATGATATTGAGGGTAGTGGTAATATCAATGGAGAAGGACCAACCTGATTTTTATGTATATGCTTCATTTTTTGAGTGTGAGGTCCAAGAACCCACTCCATTATAGCCTATGAGCATTTTTGTACCATGATGTACTTTACATGATAGATATATGATATTTTAAGTTATATTTTATCATGTTGTTTAATTATTATGTCATTTTATGTATGGATGTGCTTATGGATACCACGATGTATGTTAGATGTATGCCTAGATAATATAGTATGATTATATATGTATGTTAGACCTAGGATGTATGCATGGAACTATGTACATATATGATGCATAAATAACATGATGAAAATATGTTTTGTATGTTGATGTGTTAAAACATAATAAATGAATCTAATATGCAAACAAACTAAGTGTGAGGACCATAGGATGTATAAAAATCAATAATCAAAATGTTTAACCTTTTCATAAAAGTCACACATTTTAATATGCACTAGATGAACCATAATATAATGTAATGGATGTGAATGATGGATGTGAGACAATGAGATGTTAGAAGAGAACAACAAGATTTTTCATGAGACTCAAACACCCTAGTTGATCAATCAAAAGTTGTATACTAACTATACAAGACTCTAGAAGATAACAATCTACTAGGAAGACCCAGATATTCAATATCCCTATGTGTACATAATGAAGTTCATTAATGTGATGCTTAAGACTACCCCATTGCTAGGTCAATGTTTATAGTCCATTGTTGTAATGGGGATCACCCTATGGTTATCATTGCCCTAATTTTGTACATGGTTGGACTGGACTACTAGGCAATACAAGCCACCAAAAGCTAGCTCATCCACAAGTTGACATTGGTCTGTACAAAGTAAGGTCGCTAATGTGATAGAAATATCACCACATGTAAGGCTACTCCACTACCAGGCCAATATCTATAGCCTATTTTTGGTGATGGAGATTGCCCCATTGCTTTCAAAAACTAAGAATTCTAGGGATTTAAGCTCATTAACCTCTTCTTTTCTTTTGATTTTTTTTTTTTGTTGGGGATGCTTACTCATTTTGGTGAAGAGCAAGAGGATGTTTTTTTTTAGGGATACTTGCTTAGTTTTGAGTAGATCAAGGGAATTTATTACTTTGGGTAGGGGGGAGTTTGTCCTTCTATCAATTCTCAACATTATAGACCATGTGCATAATAGGATGAGTGAGGGAAACCTTTCACTTAAGGGGTAAGGACTACATTATAGTGTTGTCCTTCCTTGTACAAACTCATATTTAAGATGTGAAATTGTGTTGGGATTTTTGATGCAAGCTATAATGAAAGCAATACCTCACATTCAAAAATCAATATAGCTTTCTAAAAAATCTAAAAATAAAACTAGGAATGGTTGAATGACCAAAAGACCCTATTGAACATCCTATAACAACTTACTGGGTGAGGGGAAATACACAAACACCTATGATGGGGAATGTGGATGGAAATGAGTTGTGGATATGTATGATTTCCTTATGAACCTTTGAAAACTAAGAGGTGTACATAAAATAGTCAATGGACATCTAAACATCATTGCTAATGATCATTCGATATCTACCCTATCTTATGAGGACCACTTAATAATAAAAATATCACAAGAAAAGGTGTAAATGATAATGATAGAAAAGGTTTGATTAAGACACATGACAATCATACAAGCATGGTGCTCTACAAAATACTAATAATGGAAATGATTATGTGGTTTGTGTAAGTCATTTATGAGCTTTCAAACATTAAGGAGTGTGCTTAAAATAGTCAGTGTTTGTATGAACATCATTGCTAATGGTCATTCGGTATATATCCTATCTTATGAAGACATCTTAATGGCCAAAAGATCACAATGACATATGTAAATGATGACAAAATATGGGACGAAGTTATATTAATGCAATGACCAATATACCTAATGCAATTAACCAATGAAATGTAGTAATGTGCAATGCATGATGATGTAAGCAATGCAATATTTTTGTGATTTTTTATTTTTGTTATTTTATTGTTTTGTTTTTTTTGTATGCATTATGTGTTATGCATGAAATAATCATAGGTGGAGAATGTTGAAGGGTTTAGGTTCCTCAAAACCCTTAAGAGAAGCTAGAAAATAAGTGCGTGGGCCTACTTTTTGCATGATTAAAAATGGGCCTAACCAATTTGTGGTGAATTTGTCACATAAATGACTAGGTAGATTGGAGTTCTACTTGTTCTATTTGAGGACAAGATATCAAAATTGAATCTCCCTAGGATGAACCCTTGTATCATAGGATTGATTACTATGATCTTGATAAACATGTAGATGCTCAAGAGCATTAACATATTGCTCATCAATAAGTGTAAGTTGTTCAAGGTGAGCTTGTCATGTAGCATCATCATTGATGAATTCCTACAATGATATGCGCAGTAAGGGAATTTCAATATCTAAGGGCATAATGGCCTTTGCACCATATACCAACGAGAATGGTGTGGATCCTATTGGCATTCAAATACTAATTCGATAGGCCCACAAAGCTAGAGGTAGTTGAATATGTCAATCCTTGTGATGATTGTTGACTATTTGTGATAATCATTTTATTCGATACCTAAGCTTATCCATTAGCCTATGGGTAATATGGAGTTGAAAAGCTATTTTGTATATGATAATTTGTGCATGAAGCTCTAACGTCCTTATTCTTAAATTATGGTCCATTATCAGAAATAATTTTGGATGAAATACAAAAATGACATATGATATTAGGCAATAGGAACTCTATAATGTGGGCTTCTATCATACTAGTAAGTGGGAATGCTTCAACCCACTTTGTGAAATACTCTATGTCCATTAAAATGAACATGTATCAGCCTAAATAGAGATGGATATTTTTCTAATTAAATCAAAGCCCCATTGAGAAAAAGGCCACAATGAGTGGATGGGTTGCAACACTTGCTGAAGGTATGTCTGATAAGTTAGCACGATGTTGATACTTGACACACCTTTTGACATAAGCACAATAGTATTGCTTTATTATAGGCAATTAGTAGCCCATTTGAAGAATGCACTGTGTGATGGCCATGTCATTGAAATGGCCACCACATGTACTGTTGTGAGCTTGCAAAATTGCCTAAGTGGATTCTTGGGGCTTATTGGGGTAAAATCGACCTATGGTTATGATTGTGCCCACAACCTTGCCAAAATTGAGTAGATGGACAAGTATTGAGGGGTTCTATCTAATATGTAGAGAATTTTGGTTTCTTGGTGGTTTATATGAGAAAAGGAGAGAAATATTTACTAAGAGAAAGGGAAATATAGCCGCAACTAGAAATTTTGTCGTGGTACAGATTAAACAACAACAAAGATAAACGCATATAACTTCACAATATAAGTATTTTCTATACCTTCATATAGAAATCATAGCTCCTTAATGTGGTTTAGATGTTAATCTAACACATGCATGTATCAAATATTAAACTTAAGCAATACTATTTATATTGTGCATGAGTCCAAATAATAGAACAAATACAATGTATTACCAGGGTTATGCATAAAGGGTTAGCCCCAAAATATATTTATAAAATCAAGGCGAATTGTATTAGAATCTCGATGATACTTGTAGAAGTATAAATGGCGAATGGCATTTATTTGTTTCCAAAAAATTTCAAACCGTGGCGATTTTCATTAATTTATCTCCAAAATTTTTCAAACCATGGCAAATTTTTTTGTGTTGGGGAATATGAATAATGGTTTGCAAAATCTAAAAAAGGTATGGCATAATTAAAAGCGTTAGGCCGATATGAAAGACTTTAGGCTAACATGATGACTGATAGCATGGTGATCGGCTACAGGCATGACGATCAGATGCAAGCATGTCGATCGACTGCAAGCATGTTGATCGGCTGTAGGAATGTCGATCGACTGTAGGTATGACAATTGACTATAGGCATGATGAGTGGCTGCAGGCATGATGAAAGGCTACAGTCATGGCAATCAATTCTAAGAATACTGATCGGTTGTAGGCATGATGATCAATTGCATGTGGATCGGTTGCAAGCATGTCGATGTGTTGCATTAGTGCCATGTGTCATCCATCCATTGACCGATTGCATGTAGAGGACACGTGTCACCCATCCAGGAGCTTATTGCATGCAAAAAAGTCTATATAAAGGGATTAACAGTCATTTTTTTATCTTTTCTATCATAGTTTTAACCATTTTCCTCTTGTTTTAACGCATTCTCACCCATTTTCCTCTCGTTTTAACGCAAAATTAACCCTCTTCCACCACTTTTATCTTGGTTTTATCATTTTCCCTTAATTTTTAAGCGATTTTTAACTCTTTTTCTCCCATTTGAACCCTTTTCCATTGTATCTTCTTATCCATACCCATACACCCTATGGCATCCCCTAAACCCCTAGAATGTTTAAAGTTAATTATAAAAACCTGGTTTACCCCCTGATTTCAGAAATTTTATCAACACCGGGTTACGACATGTCTTGGGTCACGGATTGTGGTCTTCGGGGTCTAGTTTCAATGCCGCATTTTGACACGGACATTAAATTGGTGGAGAGGATCGTTGCAGCTTATAATATGGATTCGGGCAAGGTAAATCTTGTCATCGACAACAAAAACATCATTCTTTCTTTCACAGCCATAGATGTCACCAGATTGACAGCATTGCCCCATGTTGGTGTTGAGCCTGTCACTTCCAAATACCAATTAACTAATGAGGACAAACTCTACTTGGAGACCAACTTCAAAGTGCAGTCAGAATATTTTCAAGGTATAACTATTTTTTTATTTAATTGAATTTAAATTCTTGTCACTAGTGTACAATTACTGATTTTGTATTTTTGCAGTGACGTCCACCAAGTCCGAAGGGGTTTGACCAGACCGATGATTGAAGATAAATTTCTTCGGGCATGTTGCGAATTCTTCCTTGCCAGACTCATTCTGCAAGGAAGGCCGACAAAAATTCCGATGTGGGCCTTAGCGTATTTGGTCCATTGTATTGCACACCAAAAATTTGACTGGTCCACCTATGTCTCACATCGGATCATATTGGAAATTGAGAATGTGAAAACCCATGCTTCACCCTCACCGACAGTTAGCACATGCAATTATATTATTGTTTTTTTTTATGAATATTTATATAATTTACAGAACACTCCTGTACCAACATCTTGGCACTCTACCCTAGTCAATTTAGCCATGATAGAACAACAGGTTCAGGTAATTTTTTTTGTTAATATTTAAGTAAAATTTTTATTTTTCCATTGTTTGTTTTTTTGTAATTTTGACATTTTATACCAAACACAGAAAAGGGTATCCTCTTCCTCTTCAAAGCGGGATGTTGTTGTCAAAGGTTATAATCCAGAGGAATCAGGAGACTCCAAAACACCTACAGAGGAAATAACACCACCGCTAAGGAGAAGATCAACAAGGAAACATAGAAGATCTAGTTCTCCTGATCATCGACAACCTATGGTTGCACGTCCTGTGCCAACGGGCATAGTTGCGCATGAGGTTTCATCTTTGGGGAGTAAGTTTTAATTACTACCGAAACAAAATTTTCACAATTTTTTTACTGTTTTTAATTAATTTTGTTATTTTTTCAGATGTACAACATGCCCACATTCCATTTGTAGCAACAACTATGCAAGATGTTTTTTCTTCTGTCGGTAAGTGTTATAACAAATTTTGCAACCAATTTTCATAATTTAATTTTATAACTAGTTTTTATTTTCTACCTTCACAAATTTTATAACTAATTTTTATTTTTATGTTTCAAGGTCCCTTACAACAATTTCGTCAACAAAATCAACAAATGCCACCCCCTCCTCCACAATGCCAAACTCAAATGCGAGGTCAATGCTTCCTAGTTGGAAAACACATTCTTCCATCTCGGCCATAGAGAGAAGCAACACAACAATTATCAGAGAAGGAAGCATCAAAGACTTTTTCTAGATTCGACCATATTTCTGTTGCTAATTTTACTTTTAAGGATATACCAAAAGCTTCTGGTGCTGGGTTGGATGAAGTTCCACTTGATAAAGATTTATTTTTGCAAGAAAACACACCCACTACTTTTCAACTATCATAATTGCTTCAAGACAAAGGAAATGAAGGTGCAGAATGTTCAAGCAAATCTCCTCCAAGGGAAACAAGCACCCGTCAGGCTCCTCCTCGACAAGAGGATGAAAGATTAAACATTTCAAAAAAATATTTGGTTTTTGATAATGTTGAATCTACAATTAAGGATTTACTACTTCCAGATATAACAGAAATGAAAAAATGGGAGTATCGGGCAAAGGTGTTGATAAAGGAAATTAATGCCCGATACAATAATTTTTCAAAAAGAAAAAAAAAATTGTTGTTGAAAATGAACCTGAAAAGATGGAGGCTCTGCTACAACAAGTAAAATCTGGCATTTTGAATGTGAATACATCATACACAGATGAAATTTTAAAGTTTATGATGAACAGATTGGAGAACATAAATGGTGAGGCCCAAGCTTATTACAATGAATGGGCAAGTGATAAGAAAAAGGTTGTTGTTGTTGTAGTTGCAAAGAATGTTGTTGAGGTTTGACTTAATCACTTTTGTGTTCAAAAATTTTTTGTTCTCTTTTTTAAAATGTAATTATCTTTTCATGTTGATTAACTATTTTTCCTTTTTGTAGGTAAAGTATGAAAATCTCAAGAAGCAGGTTCAAAACTTGCATGACTATCTTAGGATGGCAAAGGAGTTCTTAAACGCTTCCATGGCAATGAAAAAAAGAGCACAGGAATCAGTTCGACAAAACAACATTTTGCAGAAAATCATTATCCGCAATGGATTGGATCCTGATGTTCTGCTAAAGGAGAAGGGTAAAGAAGTTCAAGGGCCAACATCTGAAGATGTTGGCAAAGAAGAAAGCACCCTTCTCGATGGAATGCAAAATGTTGAGAAGATCCTTATCAATTCTGGAGCAATTGATAGTACTGTTACCCAACCCGAGAAAAGATCCATTGGAATGCAGAATGTGGTTATCGTGGAAGTAGTGGATGATGAAAAAGGAGCTGAACATGGGAAAGAAGAGGGAGGAGCCATTGCTATGGAGACTATGGAAGCCATTGAGAAGGCAAAAGGAGTGGAGGAGGGGGGAAAATATTTTGAAGTGAGAAATTGAATTTTAAAACTTGATATTTCGAAAGACAATTTTAAGACATTTCATATGTTTTCATTTGAAAACAAGATACTTGCTTTTATTATTTACTATTACACTATTTACATTTATAATTGTGTGTTATTTTCATTTTGTCATTTTTATTATATTATGCTATGTTGTTTTATATTTCAATTTTCAAATGAGTTTACGAATGATATATCTATGCATGTGTTTAAATTTCAGTTTACTCATATTCATTCTTGTTGTAGTATAAAAGTGAGTATTTTCATTTCTATTATGCTATATTGTTTTTATATTTCAAATGAGTTTACAAAGGATATATCTATCTATGCATGGGTTTCAATTTTCAGTGCATTCATAGTCATTCTAGTTGTTGTATAAAAATGTGTATGGTCATTTCTATTATGCTATATTGTTTTTATATTTCAAGTGAGTTTACAAAGGATATATCTATGCATGGGTTTCAATTTTCAGTGCATTCATAGTCATTCTAGTTGTTGTATAAAAATGTGTATGGTCATTTGTATTATGCTATATTGTTTTTTATTTCAAAGTGAGTTTACGAAGGATATATCTATGCATGGGTTTCTATTTTCAGTGCATTCATAGTCATTATAGTTGTTGTATAAAAATGAATATGGTCATTTGTATTATGCTATATTGTTTTATATTTCAAAGTGAGTTTATGAAGGATATATCTATGCATGGGTTTCAATTTTCAGTGCATTCATAGTTAGTCATTATAGTTGTATAAAAATGAATATGATAATTTATATTATGCTATATTGTTTTTATATTTCAAAGTGAGTTTACAATGGATATATCTATGAATGGGTTTAAATTTTCATTTACCATATCTAGAGTAATATACTACATGCACTTTTCATACATATGTAGAGAAATTTTTACTAGTTATGTATGTATACAAGGTTTACTCAATGATAAAGCATAAACCATAAAAAATCACTATATTTTGTCACATCATACAACTTATGATACTAATGATACATACAGACATACATTTAAAGTCAAAGGAAAAATAACTATGTTTTGTCAACATATTCAAATAGTTCAATAACATAGCATCATTACGTATACATGGTTTTCAAATTTTCAACTTACTTAAAGTTATAGCTTAAATCATAAATATTGAAAACATAGACATGTCCATATCATTAAAAAGCAAACATGCATAATAATTGAAAATTGAATGATTATATGATTTTTTCAAATCACTGAAATTTTACAACAAATCAAATACGAAAAATCTTTGTTAATATGAAATTTCTCAAATCATTGACATATATAAATGATATCAAATACGGAAAATCACTGATAATATGAATTTATTCAAATCACTAAAATTTTACAAAATGATTTCAAATCCCAAAAATCTTAGATTATATGAATTTTTCATATAATCATTGCAATTTTTAAATTTTTGGAAGCTGATACAAAGCTTTATCGACTTCTCCAAAAGAGTCGAGAATCATTTGTGAATTCTGTGTTTCCATAATCTCATCATCACTGCTAGCTGAATCATTTTCATCATTATCAACCATATTAGAGAGACCTCTTCTTTCTGCTAGGGACTTCCAATATGTCAACGCTCTATCATAGGGAAACTTACCCACCTCGTACGATGACACATACATTCTCAAACAATTTTCCAAATTTTTGTCCAACCTGTTACGAAATTTTGATTTAACAAAAGTTAATGCACTGAAAACCCTTTCGTCTTCAACAGATCCCAAAATCATTGTCTGACATAATTCATATAAAATAAAGTATTCACTCATAGTATCTTGCAAGACACTACTTCGATACAATTTTTGCCAGAAACGCGTGATTGAACCAGTCTCATGTGGATTTTTGAATTGTGCAATTTGATTATCCATTGTTATTCCAAAATTGGTTGATTGATGTCTCAAAAGATCTTTGTTTAGAATACCATTGATTTCAATGCCATTTATTTCCACACTTTTAGAGAAATGTGTCATAATATTACCCATATATTTTACAAACAATTCACTTCTACTACTTTGGTCACCACAAGGATTCCAGAAATTAGGATTAACAATAACCATGGCCTCAAGTGTCTCATCTCTCTTAAAACGATCTCTTATTTCACTTGTTAATGCATTTGCAATTCTTTTCAATTTATTCTTAGTGCTATCCAAAACCTCATCGAATCTGGAATGTGTAATGGGCACTTGTTCAACATCATCTATCAGAGTAT
The DNA here is from genome assembly GCA_028583015.1 of Wollemia nobilis. Classification (NCBI taxonomy): domain Eukaryota; kingdom Viridiplantae; phylum Streptophyta; class Pinopsida; order Araucariales; family Araucariaceae; genus Wollemia; species Wollemia nobilis. The sequence continues at coordinate 9,116,028 of JAQPPZ010016690.1, read as the reverse complement.
TTAATCACTTTTCAAAATGATATACAGGAATCAACTTTCCATGGATAGCAATACAAAGATTATCGTTGATGTTGAACTTTAAAAAGTTGTTATGTTCATTGACATTAATTAACGTATTCCAACTATCAAACTTGGGATCCTCAAAATGTTTATCGGATAAATAAATCCTATCAATAATCATACATATTTGTTTTCTCATCCTCATGAAATCGACAATATAAATTGCCCTTTCCTGTGCAAGTTTAATCATAGTATTCATTTCTTGTAACATTGGTAGAATACCACATAATGTGAGAAGAGTTTCCAAGTCAGTCATACAAAAAAGCAAATATTTTGCCTTGTCAACATCTCTACGATGTGCATACATAAACCCAACCAAGGATTGATATTCTGAAAATACCCTTTTTGCAGGAAGAAACAGTGAAATCCACCTGGTTTCCACATCTTTTAACATTTTTCTGCCTTCAGTTACACCTAGAGAAAACTATTGAAACTCTGCAAACCTTTTTGGACTGCATGAAAAGTATGAGTGTATATCACGGACGAGTTCTTCCACTCTAGCTACATTATCAAAATTGCTCACAATTTTGTATGCAAGATTCATTCGATGAGCCATGCAATGAATATGAATCACATATGGGGCAATGGAAGTCTGAAGCCTAACACAAAGACCATTCCTTTGTCCTTGCATTGTAGCCGCACCATCAGCTCCAACACAAATTAACTTTGTGGCAATTTCCTTTTCATCCATTCCAGCAATATCCTTTAAACTGGTTACAACAACATTATAAATGTTTTTCGCATTACAATTTTCAATCATCTTATGTAGTGCTAGTAAATGAGGTTGTCTCAAATGATTTTTGAATGTGTAAACATGTATGCAAATCCAAGATGTGTTGTCAACAACTGTTACCTCATCAATGGAAAGTGAAATAAATTTGGCTTGTTTCACATTCTCTCTCAGGTCTTCCTTCTCAACCAGTGATAGACATTTTACCATTTCCCAACCACTTCGATCTGACCAATGTGAACTGGTAAGGTTTTGTACATTGGCTAGTTGAAGTATTTCCTTAAAATCAGCAAAATCAGACATGGGACGACCTTTTTTTAGAATACTGTATACAATAGCAAACTGCAATTTTTTTGAGGCTAATACAGTCTTATTAATTTTTTGAAATTGTGCCTCGATTGTTCCACCCTTCTCAATGAGAGTTTGTTTTTGTTTCATTGCTTTTTCATATTCAATTGCATATCTCACATGCACACATTCTGATGCATCCTTCCACCTATGAGATCTGTTAATTGTTCCATCACTTCGTATTTCTTTGATGTAAACTTTCCCACAATGTTTTTCTATTATGTCTTTCTTATTTTGCAATAAATGATCCTTTCCAAGCTTCCATGTACAAATAATGCATTTACACACATTCAGTTTCTCATCTCGCTCAATAAAGGGGTATAACCATGCCCATTCATTTTTAAAATCCCTTCCAATAGTCCATTCACTTATCTTTTGATGTTTAGATTTTTGACTACAAGATTCCCTAGAGGTCTGAATTTTAATTGTACTATCTTTTTCTCTTTCGGTTGATGTGTCTAAATTTAAAATCTCCTGAAGTGGTTGTTGAATGTCGTTATTAGGAAAATTATCATGTGGTCCCATCTCATCTACTGGAATATCTTTGAGTGAACGCACATCAGGCTCGACAATGTTTACTACATTCAATGTTTGGTGTTCTCTATCATTTTTTGTTGTAAAAAAGGCACTATTTTAAAGAATTAACAGAATACAGTTTTACAAAGCATTTAAAAAGAGGTAGATAAGCAGAAAACCATTTATCTATTAATAGAGAAAGGTTTTACATTTAAGAAGAACAAAAATATTAAAAAATTGATGGTAAAAGGTGTTTGTACCTGCAAGTTGTGTAGGATCTATAGAGATTGATGCCTCATTGCATTTTGATATTTGTGTAAAATATTTTAGAATTATCTTTTTACAAGAATATTGGCCTCCCATATTTCCATATTCAGTAGGTGACATTGTATCTGTAAAGAAAAACCTTCAGATGTTAGGAAATGTATATGAAATTGAAGGAAAATAGCAGACATCCCTCAAGACGAACCTATGCTGCCCTGTAGAATGACATCTGAAAGACAAGAAGCAGTCTGACAAGAAAATTCTCCTAACACACAACATGATAGGGATACTTATCGACCATAGTTGTAGATAGTGCTTCTACACTACGTATGAAACATACTCTAAGAGACAAGAAGCAGTCTTTGACAAGAGAAATGCTCCTGACACACAACTAGATGACATTGATAGTTGTCTACCACAGTTACGTATAGTTCACCTACAGTGCCTATGAAATTGTAGAAAAAGAGATTTGGATTTTGGACAAAAGAACAATGGAAGAAGAATACTCTACCAATTTTTAGTCATGAATCCTCTGCAATTGATAGGCTTTTACCGATAGACACTTCCCTACAATTGATCGACTTATACCGATCGATAGTCCCTATAATCGATAGATAAATGTTGATCACACGTCCTTATAATTGATAGAATGATGTCGATCGACACGTCCCTACAATCGATAGAATGATATCGATTGACACCTCTACAACCGATTAACAAATGTTGATCGACACCACTACAACCAACCAACTATGATGATCAACATGATTCTACAATCGACTGACTAATGCCGATCGACACCTCTATAACTGATAGATAAATATCGATCAATAATCCCTACAATCGATCGACTTATGCCATGGCTCTACAATCGATCAACTTATGTTGATAGACATAGCTCTACAATCGATCGGCTTATATCGATAAACATGACTTTGCAACTGATCGACTTATGTCGATAGACATAGCTCTACAACCGATAGCTTATGTCAATAGACACTACTCTATAATCGATCGACTTATATCGATAGACATGGCTCTACAATCGATCGACTTATATCGATAGATACGACTCTATAATCGATCGACTTATGTTGATAGACATGGCTCTACAATCGATCGACTTATACCAATAGACATGACTCTATAATCGATCAGCTTATATCGATAAACATGACTCTACAATCGATCGACTTACATCGATAGACATGACTCTACAATCGATCAACTTATATCGATAGACACGACTCTACAATCGATCAACTTATGCCAATAGACATGACTCTACAACCGATCGTCTTGCACCGATGGAGACTCCTCTACAACCAATCGATTTATTTCGATAGTCACTCCTCTGCAACCTTCTCAAGTTTTTCGTTGTTTCAGAGCTATTTTTGAGTTAGAGTATTTTTGATGTATTTTTATCGGTACCTAGTACAATATATATATGGGTAGTATATGAGGCGATTTGGGTAGGAAAAATAAAATCATTTATAATTTGAAGGTGATTTGGGTAAGAAATATAAAATCATTTATAATTTGAAGGTGAATTGGGTGGGAAAATCAAAATCATATGTAATTTTAGGTTGGCGAATTAAAATAAAGTTAGGTTCATGATTATCAACGATGGGCGAATTTACCCCAAAAAAACTTCCACCCCATAAATTTCGGGTGAATGGCCCCCAGTGAAAGGATCCAAAATTAGCCTTTTCAAAATTTTAAAAACCTAAATAGAGCCAATTTATGATATTTCGTGCTTATGCATAACCTTGCATATAACTTAGTAATGTAAATAGAAGCATTACCTTTCAAAATAACTCTTACAAACTTATGTATACTTTACTATTGTTATATTAAAATCCTAGTAATTTAATTTTTTTGTGAATTTCTTCATGGTTGGTTGCTAGTCCCACCTTCTGTCAGCTGATTTTGATCAGTTTGCTTGGAATTTTTGTGTGTTTCTATCATCTTAATAACTTCATTGTAAGTGAGGTAGACTTACTTCCAAGCTTCATCATCAGGGTCTGATGATTCCATAGACACATCTCTACAATCAATCGACTTATGCCGATAAACATGGATCTACAACCAATCAGCTTATGTCGATAGATATGACTTTGTAATAAATTGAATTATGTTGACAGACATGGCTCTACAACCAATAAACTTATGCCAACTAACATGGCTCTACAATCGATCAACTTATGTCAACAAACACGACTCTGCAATTGATCGACTTACATCGACAAACACGACTCTACAACCGGTCAACTTACATCTAAAGACACGACTCTACAATTGATCAGCTTATGCCAAAAGACATGGCTCTACAACCGATCATCTTGCACCGATGGAGAATCCTCAGCAACCATTCGATTTATTTTGATAGTCACTCCTCTGCAACCTTCTCAAGTTTTTTGTTGTTTCATATCTATTTTCAAGTTAGAGTATTTTTAATGTATTTTTATTGGTACCTAGTATAATATATATACGAGTAGTATATGAGGTGATTTGGGCAGGAAAAATAAAACCATATATAATTTGAAGGCGATTTGGGCAAGAAATATAAAATCATTTATAATTTTAAGGTGAATTGGGCGAGAAAATCAAAATAATATGTAATTTTAGGTTAGCAAATTAAAATAAATTTAGGTTCATGATCATCATCGGTAGGAAAATTTACCCCAAAAAAACTTCCACCCCATAAATTTCGTGCGAATGGCCCCCAGTGAAAGGATCCAAAATTAGCCTTTTAAAAAACCTAAATAGAGCCAATTTACGATATTTCGTGCTTATGCATAACCCTTTGTATAACTTAGTAATGTAAATAGAAGCATTACCTTTCAAAATAACTCTTACAAACTTATGTATACTTTACTATTGTTATATTAAAATACTAGTAATTTAATTTTTTTGTGGATTTCTTCATGGTTGGTCGCTGGTCCCACCTTCAGTCAGCTGATTTTGATCAGTTTGCTTGAAATTTTTCTATGTTTCTATCATCTTGATAACTTCATTGTAAGTGAGGTAGACTTACTTCCAAGCTTCATCATCAGGGTCTGATGATTCCATAGACACATCTCTACAACAGATCGACTTATGTCGATAGACATGGATCTACAACCGATCGACTTATGTCGATATATACGGCTTTGTAATCGATTGAATTATGTTGACAGACATGGCTCTACAACCGATCAACTTATGCCAACTGACATGGCTCTACAATCGATCAACTTATGTTGACAAACACAACCCTGCAATCGATCGACTTACATCGACAAACACGACTCTACAACCGGTCAGCTTACATCTAAAGACATGACTCTACAATCGATCAGCTTATGCCAAAAGACACGGCTCTACAATTGATCATCTTGCATCGATGGAGACTCAACAACCATTTGATTTATTTCGATAGTCACTCCTCTACAACCTTCTCAAGTTTTTTGTTGTTTCATATGTATTTTTGAGTTAGAGTATTTTTAATGTATTTTTTTCGATACCCAGTATAATATATATACGAGTAGTATATGAGGCGATTTGGGTAGGAAAAATAAAATCATATATAATTTGAAGGCGATTTGGGCAAGAAATATAAAATCATTTATAATTTTAAGGTGAATTGGGTGGGAAAATCAAAATAATATGTAATTTTAGGTCGGCGAATTAAAATAAAGTTAGGTTCATGATTATCAATGACAGGCAAATTTACAACAAAAAAACTTCCACCCCATAAATTTCGGGTGAATGGCCCCCAGTGAAAGGATCCAAAATTAGCCTTTTAAAAAACCTAAATAGAGCCAATTTACGATATTTTGTGCTTATGCATAACCCTGCATATAACTTAGTAATGTAAATAGAAGCATTACCTTTCAAAATACCTCTTACGAACTTATGTATACTTTACTACTGTTACATTAAAATCCTAGTAATTCAAATTTTTGTGAAACTCTTCATGGTCGGTCATTGGTCCCACCTTCTATCAGCTGATTCTGATCAGTTTGCTTGGACTTTTTTTGTGTTTCTATCATCTTGATAACTTCATTGTAAGTGAGGTAGACTTGCTTCCAAGCTTCATCATCAGGGTCTAATGATTCCATGAACAACTGATATACATAATACAATTCTTCCACTTTATCATGAGATACTATCTTGTGCCTCAAAATTAGCTCCTATAAATAGGACTTAATCTGTGTGAGATTTTGGACCATAGCAAACACATGTGCTTCTTCTACGGGCTCTTCCCAGCCTTCTATTTTGGATTCATCATCAATAAAATATCTTAGGGATGTTGTGAGTGCATCTTCACTTAGAACATTTGAATTTTCATCCCAAAGATATGGAAGTCCACATTTTTTTGCTAGGTTTAAATGCTTTACTAGTCCCTTAGCCTCAGCTTCTAACTCTTGGAGGAGTTTTACCCCTTGGTTTACAAGTTTAAATCTTTTGAAGAAACTTCTAGCTACAATTTTAGCCTGAGACCAGGCTTCACTTTGGATCTTGGCAGTGACGTTCTCGGGCATATTATCAGATAGGACTTGAATTTTCGTTGCAGCATCTGATCTCACCTGTAAAAATCTTACTAAAGCTTTTAACTCATCTCTGACTGCTTCAAGCACTTCCTTTACTTTGGCCAAATATAACAACATAGGCCTTGTTCTCAGACTAAGCAGCAAGATATCTTCAAACATTTCTTTCCTTACTGCTTTGGCCTTTTCTTTTGATAGGCCATGTGCTTCATTCTGCTTCTCCTGGACCTGTTGCTGAAGTTCTTGTACTTGTAGATTCAGGGATTGAATCTATTCAGTCACTTTCTCAAGTTCTTATTTGTATTTGGTTGCCTCACTCGCAGCTTCACTGAATCTATCCTCCCATATTTTAGCCTCTAGTTTCAAGGCTTTCTCCACCAGTTTCTGTTCCTGCAAGGTGGATTCACACTCTTTTTTGGCTTCTTGCTCTTTGATGAATTTTTCTTTAAAATATTCTCCATGTAAGTAAATAGTTCCCAGGTGAGCCTGGGCCATTCCCCATTCATCTTGCATATGGAGCTGAGTAATGTCTTCGGTTACACTCTCCGCTTGATAGTCCTCTATCATTATGTCACCCTCAGGCTTCTTTACTTTCAGGGTCAACTTCAGCTTCTACCATTGCATAGTGGTGGGGTCAAGTGCTATCATTTCCTATGTGTGGGCTAGATCCTTAGAGGCTTCAGCAAAGCGAGATTCCCACCAATCTAAGGTGTTTTTGTTTACCTTCTTTAGATATTTCAACTTGGAAAAAGTTGGATGACTTTCAGTAACTGTAGAGGAGGTGGACCTCATAGTTGGGATGCATGCATCAAGGAGAAATGGGGTTGAGACCAATGCGGTACTTCCATCCAAAGGGGAAACTATAGGGTGAGTAAGTAACTCTGGAGATTGGCCAGCTTCAGATTGAATCTGTGAAGATGATGCTGGTTCTGGAGAAAGAAACCGTTGTTTCAAAGGAAACATTATATCCTTCTTTGGAATAGAAATGGAAGGAGATTTAACTCGGGAATGAGTAGGAAGAGAAGAATGAGAGAATAGAGAAGCCATACCTGATCCCATTGGGAGTACATGCTGGTTTTCATCTTCTACCATGTGATCTTCATTAATCTCATCCGTAGCAGAATTTTCAACTTCATCTTGTTGGGGGATTTGGTCACTTCTCCTCTTCCACCATATTTCTCTTCAACATATGTGTCTTCTTCTAGGTCTATTATTTCAACATTTAGGGGAATCTCCCCACGTTGGTTCCTGTTATGTTCAACAATCTCTTTTTTAACAATCATATTTTTAGAAATGATTGTGTTTAGTCCTTCTTGAGCAAAGTAGGCACTATTATCAACTGCTTCATTCTGAGCTTCTTCCTGCACATTGTCATTTCTAGCTATTTCAATATTTGGAACAACATCTCCCATATTCTGAGTGAGTTGCTCACTTTCTTTGGTAATTCCAACATGTTCAACAGTTTCTTGTTGTTGATCTCTACCACCTTGAGCGGCCTTTTCAGCTTTTAGAGCTATTTCAACTTCTTGACTATTCCTTTGTTGGTTCCTAGCTACAGATTTTAGCTTCCTCTTCTTGTTGACAATGGGCACTTCATCTGATTCAGTATCCGAAGGGGAAGGGGAAACAAATTTTGGGGCCTTTGAAAATGTGGCTCTACCTTTTGATGGGTCAACATCGAGTTCCAGATGTTTTCCTCTCTTCTCTGCTTGCAAGGGTTCTATGATTCCTTGCCCATATTTTCCTAGTCCCTTGCCATCGTAACCCATATTCACCATCATCTGAGTTGCTTTTCCATACATTTTTCTCTGTTCTTCTATGAAGATGGTTTCAATGGACCTCTTTTTGGAGGACCTAAGCCTTGTCTATGCATGGGATTTTTGTTGCTCAACTACAACTTTCTTACCTTTACTCTGGTCTGCTTTTTATTTTTCAGTAGCTTCAGGGCTTACCTCTTTGCTATCGCCGATGCTCGGGGGTACTTTTACGGCAAAATTTCTCGACCAGGTAGCTTGATAATGGTCATAACGAACCAAAAATTCAAGATCATTGTTAACGGGCCACCTTGAGTCAATCATATTAGTTTGGACCCTCATCATCCACCATTCATGGATTTTTCCTACTATCCATTCCACCCCTTTCTTCTGCATCTTATTGATAGTTTTATCATCCAAGATGTGCTTGGGATTGTTTTTGGGGTCATAATCAACCACATGCTCATAAAAATCATGCCATGGAGGTAGTGGTTGCATTCTCTCTACATGCCATTCTAATGCCTCATCTTCGGCATTATTTTTGCAATCTTCGATGTCCTTCCTAGGGGACATGTGGTAGTTTTTTATAGGGGTTTTGTTCAGAATCGCTTGCCTCTCTACAAATCTATTGATGGGGTCATACCTCCATCATTGTGGCATTTCTATCAGCCCCAATTCCCTTAGAGCTTGAGCAATTTGTTCATGTTGCCCTTTCTTTGAAACAATAATACCCTCAAACTGGAATGGCATCGTACAGGTACTAGTTTTACCTATCCCTGTACCGTATCTAAAATTTATTTGTTTTGTTTGTCTAACATATTCTAAAGCAAATAATCTATCAGTGACATAATGTGGAAGCAAAAAGGGTTTTCCAGTAAACCCATATAGTCTAATAACAACCCCTTGAGTGAGGATGAACCAGTCACCCTCCTCTACATGTTTGTTCTACAAAACTTTTACAGCCTTTGGGGTTAACCTTCTTATTTCCCCATACATAATATTTAGGGTTGGCCCCAAAAATTCTCTATTGAAATCATAATATGATTATGTCTTATATAAAACATTAGTCCATTCATATATGGGCAATGTTCTCCCTTTCTCATCTTTATCATTTACAAAAATGAAAGCTAGCTCTTGAGCCATAAAATAAAAGAAAACCCATACTAAATATGAAGAGAATTTGAAAGAAGACTGAGAACCCCTTTTCATTGAAGATAAACCTTCATGAATTTGATGAAAAATGTATCCCGACCAGTCAAAAAATAGGGGCCTGATGCTCCCATCCATAACTGAAGAATCATAATTTTTAGGGTTTGATAGGCAATTGACCAATGCAATCTACCACCCATAAAACTTTTCATCGGTCTTCAGGCCCACCACCATAGCTAAAATGGAAAATAGTTCTGGATTTTTGAAATCCATCAGAGGAATGGGGGTTTCGGGCATAGTCCCTCCAGTAGGTGGTTTCTTTAATTGCATTCCTAGGAAATTTTTTATTTTCTCAGAGGGAACAAAATATTTTGCTTGGTCTGCAGGGTCAAAAGATTTTGGCTCAAGAGTAGGCACATGACCGGTGGTAAAAGCGGCAATGAAAGCATCAGGGCTCAGGGTGAAAAGGGTTCTTCCCTGGGAGTTCTTAATAGTCCTTTCTTTGGTGTCATAAAAACTAGCAATAGCTTTAATCAATTCAGGACAGGGATGAACGGGAATATACACATACCAGTAGAGTAGAGCGTTGAAGGTGAAAGTAGTAGGAGAAGATGCAGTGATACCTATAGCCATTCTCTCCTCAATATCCCTTCGAATTTTCTCTAGGGGTTTCCATGTTACAACAGTATCACCAATTCTGGCATCCCTATCGATGAATTTCTTGCCTACTTCATCTTCACGTCTTGTGGTCAAGGAAATAGAAGATGATGCTACCATTGCTGCCTTCTGGGTATTTTTCTTTGGAGCCATAGGAAAACACTCACAGAGATTGTTTGTACTAGGTTCAAGCTCGAGAACAAAAATAGAAAGTAAGTTGTAGTAGAGAAATTCATTCGAAAGTGAATTAGGGTTTTTTACGTCGATTTGAAAGATCATGCATGGATTGCATTAACTACGGTTGGTGAACTCATATTTCTTGAATCTTCTTGGGCATTGTCTCTGCCACTTTCCCACATGCTAAATTTTTTGGCCAATCACTGACCTCTGCATTAAATGAGAAATTACGCTCTTCAAGGTCTCGATCATCCACGAAAGGAGTGCCTTCCCACCAATCATCGAAAGGCTACATGGCAGATTTTGAATTTTAACCGTTACATCCCGACAAGATAGCACTTTTCCTTTTTTTTTTTAATCTTTTTGTTGGTTGACCTTGGATGGTCGTGAAATGGCGACAAAAACTATTACAAGCCAAAAACTTTGAAATATTTACAAAATACTATATAATATACATAATATACAGGAAATTCTCTCTGTTTATTCGAAGTAGAGTTTTAAGTGAAAAGCATTCACTGTTATAGGTTGAATTACACCTCGCTGATATTTTAGCTAAAATGAATTAAATTGCTTCTCAACAATTATCTCAAAGGGACCTTCCCAAAAGGCATCAAATTTTTGGTGTTGCCCTGGCTTGGCCTTTCTCTCATTCCATTTTAAAACCGAGTCTCCAACTTTAAATTTTTTGAAGGTAGTCTTTTTATCGAACCACCCTTTTGTGTTAGTCACGTGTTTCTGGTGGTGATTATAGGCCTGCTCCCTCTGTTCTTCTAGTTGTAAGAGCTGCATCAACCTAGCCTCCATTGGTTGACTTCCTTCAACATCAATCTGATTGAGTAACTTTAAAGTTGGTATCTCCATGTGTATGGGCAGAATAGCCTCTTTGCCATAGACCAAGGAATAGGGTGATGTATCAATGGATTTCTTAATTGAAATCCTATCAGCCCATAGTGCTTGGTTTATCAAGGAGTGCCAACTCCTCTTGTTATCTTTCAGAGTTCTCTTCAGAATTCTGAGAAGATTCTTATTTGTAGATTCTGCCAGGCCATTCCCTTGTGGGTAGTAGTTGGAGGAGGTCTTCAAATATATACCATATCTACCAATAAATTCAATCATCTTAGCACCAATGAAGGTTGATCCATTATCTGTAACCAGTGAATCTGGTATACCAAACCTTGTAATCAAGCTTTCTACAAACTCAATCATGACTTCTTGATCAGCTTTCTTAGTGGGAATTGCTTCAACCCACTTGGTAAAATAATCTATGGTAGTAAGTATATACTTGTGGCCAACCGATGAATTTGGCTCTATTACTCCAATAAAATCTAACCCCCACTATTGGAAGGGCTCTTCAACTTGGATAGATTTTAGAGGCATAGGGGCATTTTTGTTCCTCCCTACATATCTCTGGCATTCCTCACAACTCCTGGTTACTTTGAAAGTATCAGAGAAAATAGAAGGCCAATAGCAACCTACTCTAAGTATTTTTAATGTAGTAGTTCTTCCTGAATAGTGTCCCCTAGACAAGCCTCCATGAAATTCTTTCAACACCTTTTGTTTCTGATCTTCCCTTATGCATTTCAGTAGTACGCCATCTATGTTTTTTCTGTATAACCCTTCTGATAAAAGGGTGTATCTCAATGCTTGGGTTTTGTACCTTCTTCTCTATGAAGCATTCAGATTATCAGGACATCTTCCAGTCTAAAAATACTCCACGAGGTCATCAATCCAGTCAGTATTCTCCAGATTTCGATCTGATTCTACATTCAACATTATGCTTTGGTGGGCCGCATGATCATTCGAAGCCTTCTTAGCCAAATCTTGGCATAGGGTCCTGCCCCTTACTATTTTGGTTGGGTGTATCTCTACATCATATTCTTGTATTTTTGTCACCCAACCAGCTCTCTTTTCGCCAAGTTCTCCTTGTATTATAAAATTCCTGACATCAGGATGAATCACATAGACAATGATTTTGCTTTGTGATAGGAAGTGCTTGAACTTATTTAGAGACTTCATGATGGCATATACTTGTTTCTCAATAAAATTATATCTTTCCTCATGATCATGCATGGTGGCACTTAGAAAAGCTATAGGCCTTTCTTCATTGTCAGCTCCCTTCTGGGTGAGAACCGCAACATAGCTTTCTTGCTCCCCAACAACATATAAGATGAATTTTCTGGAGTAATCGAGGTTAACAAGCATAGGCACTTGAGTTATTTCCTCCTTTATCTTTTTGAAAGCATCTTTCCTTGGATCTGTCCATTTGAACAGAGCATCCTTCTTTAGCAGTTCTATCATTGGTTTGACAATTTGTGCAAAATATGCAATAAACTTGCGTACAAAATTTATCTATCCAAAGAAATATTGCAAGCCTTTCTTGTTCACTGGCAAGGGGAGTTCTAGGAGTGCTTTTACTCTATCAGGATCTATGGCCAATCCAACTTTTGAGATGACATGACCAAGTAGAATGCCTTCTTCTACAATGAATATGGATTTCTTTGGGTTCAAAGATATCCCAAATTCTCTGTATTTTTCAAATACCCTCTCAAGGTGTTCTATATGATCTTCTTTATGGTGAGAAAAAATTGTCATATCATCTAAGTAGATGACTATGACCTTATTAGCAAGTTCTTCGAAGGCCACATCCATTACCCTTTGGAAGGTTGCTCCTGCATTGGACAACCCGAAAGGCATCCTTTGATAGGTGAATGTTCCCCACTTGGTGGTGAAGGTAGTTTTATATTGATCTTCATCTCTAACCCATACCTGATTGTAACCAGAGAAACCATCCAACAAGGAGAATCTCTCTGCTCCTGCTACTATGTGTAAAATATGGTCTATCTATGGAAGTGGGTAATGATCCTTGAGTGAAGCCTTGTTCAAATTCCTAAAATCGATGCACAGCCTAATGTCCCCATTTTTCTTCCTAACTGGGACTAGATTAGCTACCCAGGTAGAGTGTTTAATAGGGTATACTATCTTAGCTTGAAGGAGTTTTAACAACTCTTGCTTCATCAATGCTTCTATATTTGGGTTCACAGGCCTTTGCTTTTGCCTAAAAGGTTTAGCATCTTCCTCCAACTCAATGGTATGTTGTATAGTCTCTTTCCTGTACACTTTGAGATCATTGTACACCCAAGCAATAATATCTAGAAATTTCTTGCACAATTCTCTGATCTGATTTAACTCTTCTTTTGTACAATTAACTCCAACCTTGATCACTTTTCCCGGTTCTAGTTGAACTTCTTTATACCGGCATTTATCAACCTTTATTTTATGGCCTACTACTCTATCATTGTTGTCAAAAAGACTCTCAAGGGTGATCAGTCCCTTTGGGATATGATTATTCTTCAATTGAATTAGTCCTTCTTCTTCTTCGTCTTCTAGCGTTCTACCACTTGAGCAATTCATTTCATAGATTAAAAAATCTAATATTTGCTCATCATTTTCAAAAACTTGCCAGAAAATATTTTTATCTAGCATAGAGGGTGTAGACACCAAATCACAGACACTAAACCTCCATCCTAACCATCCCACCACCCAGTTGTCTTCCATTCCACCTTCCCACCAATTATTTGGTCCAAATCCAACTTCCCTCAATTTCCTAGCCTAATTGGGGTTATTTTAATATTATTTTACAATATTTTATATTTTATATAATATTTTATTATATTTTAATATATTTATTATAAAAAATATATAAATAAACTCAATTAACCTTAGCCGTATGATTTCATTTAATCTCCACCATCCATTTTCATTAATCCATGTCACATTCAAAAAGTAATCTCAACCCTAGGATATGACTTAATCTTGGCCACACGATAAAAATTTCAAGGCTAAAACCCTAAGAAAACCCTAGGTTGGATTATAAATAGGGTATTTTACAAATTCCCAAAGGATTAGAACCTAGAGATTAAGAAATATACTTGGAGAAGCACTTGTTGATGCCCTAGTGAAGCGGAGATAAAGAGAATTGAAGAACTGATGCCCTAGCTAAGCCAACAATACTTCTGCTATTCCAACCATCATCCATCCATCCTCACTCACCACCATAGCCATATTCCATCTGCCACCTCCATCACCATCCTTCCTGATATATTTATGCAAATATGCCCTACCTTGTGAGCACTGTGTCGAGATTGAGAATCTCACTACAAAGCTTGCCAAGCACCCACCAGAGCTTGACCTGTTTGCAAGTGCACACCAAAGCTTTCTAAGTTCACTGCAGAGCCTGCCTATCACCTTATAGAGCCTGCAATAGTCCCAGGTGTGAACCAAAGATTGTGAAGCTCACTTCAGAGCTTATTATGACACTAAAATGAAAATCTAAATCTACTAAGGCAGAGGGATGAGGAGGTGGAGTTCTTCTAGTACTCGTAGGTGCTAAGGCAGTTTGGTTTACCTCAAGGAGTTCCTGATGAGCTGGTGTTGTATCGGTGGGTGAAGGATGAGGTGAAACTACCTTGTCTTGAATAATGGCGGGTGCCATTGGAGGATGATGAGTAGCTAGAGGTGGCTATTGTGGATGATGTCGGTGTGACTCTGAAGTATGCAGAGTGGTTTGGTGCCTAGCTAGTATGGGTACCAAACATGGTAGGTGAGGATGTGGCAGCAGCAAGGTCGAGGTTGACTTCGAAGAGGACAAGGCCTCAACAGTCGATGAGATGGAGACAGTTGAGGGTAGCGGTCCAGTAGGCTCTGAAGGTGGGTTTGGCAACATGGGAGAGGGAGGATGATGAGGATATGGGTAAGATATCCAAGGTGGCTAGGCTACAGGTTGAGCTTGAGTAGCTATGGGAGGAGTGAGAGATTATGCTAGAGTCTTAGAGGGAGGCCAGGGTGACTATATCTTGGGAGAAAGAGACAGTTATGAGGCTACAAGTAGAGATTTTGGTGAAGGAGATACAACATCATAAGGACTTTCGATGACTTCGAGCTAGTGAGGCATACACACATTGCTTGGAGGATGTGTGTATGCAACATCACATCACCTTACCAGATCCTCCTTCTTCATCTATGGTCAAGCCATCAAGGTAGACGGAGTCAAGGTAGAGTACTATACCGAGGGCTCCTACTGGGTCTCAAGGGTCTTCTCATGGATAGTTTATGTAGTTCTTATATGCACTCTTTTATACAGGTGAGCCTTGGTGCTCCCTTTTGTAGCCTTCTTGGCACTCTATTGTATATTGGATGCTTATATATATACACATCACCTTTGTGTTGTCTTTTTGTGTGGATGTTTTTATGTGTTATGCCATGCTTTATTTAATTTTTATGATGATGTATGCAAGCTAATGACTATGATGTATATGCCTAATGTTTATTGGATTTGATGTATGCAAGCTAATGATGAGTTATTATTGTAAGTAAATGCATGAAGACTATAAACTATATGCAATCTTATGAGAATTTGATATGATTAATGCAAGTTAATGCTAAATGAATGCAGACTTACATGATAGGAATGCATGTTATTCATATGATCTATTATAGTTTAGAAATACTATTGGCCATTTTTGTTGTCCATTGTTTGACAATCAGGAGTACCCAATTTTGTTATGTTTTGCAACTCGACTTACCATGAAGACATGAATGTGGATATGTTAGAAAATATGGACATTTATGTGGAAGAAAATATGGAATTTGACACGAAAGAAGATATGGATGTTGATATGGAATGAGTACGATAGAATTTTCAAAGACTCAAACATACTAGTGTTATCAACCAAACTCACTTGGGTTGTCTAACTTTCTTTAGGACCAATGTGTGTGCAAGTGAGGTTCAATTACCAAATATTTGAGTGTGAAAATGACCCTATCAATCAAGAACTAGTGTGTGTGAATGTGAAGTTCATTGACCCCCTATGAGTAAATTAGGCATGACCTATTAGTAATACTACCTAAAGCTAGCTTGCCCTTATGTGCGGTCAAAGGTCTTCTTGTTTGCCAAGGAGACATGTTACCTTGCATGAGTTTACTCCACTGCCAGTCAGGCGTTTATAGGCCCGATGAATATTCACTCCATAGTCCAATGGGATTTGATATTTTAGGCCTTGGAGATGACTACCCATCCTTGTCAGGGGCATGTAGTATGAATCCTTACGACTTTAGGGATCAAGGGTATTTGGGAGTTTTATTTGTTAATTTTGTATAGAGATTTGGGGAATCGGATTCTCAACCGAAGTGTGATGAGAATTGTGACCCTATCCTTACTACTCTATGTTTTTATGTTTATATTTGAAGAGTAATTGAGGTAATGGTGAAAACCACTATTTTTGCTTTGGACTATGTTGCATGATGGGACAAGTGAGGATTATCCCTTTTTGCTTCAAGGTACTACCTAAGTATGGCACTAACCCTCCTTGACTCATAATGTTTTTAAGATGTGATGGAATGTGATTGGTTCAAGATTGCATTTGGAATCAATTGACATTGCTCAAGACTTTCTTAGTGTGTAATTTTGCTTTTGGTCCTAAAGAAAATTGGACATCCACTTGGAGGTTGCTTTTGACACTAGTAATGGCTGAGTGACTAAAAATTTTAGGCTTTTGTGATTTTGACATGTGATGTTGGCTTATGAAATTTGCATTATTATTTCAAACTAGGTACCCCCAATTTCTATAACTTTAACTTTTTGTTTGTGGCCATATCATCATTACTATGCCAGATCATTAAGCATGGGATGGGATGAATGCAAATGTGTATACCTAGTGTAATGACTGTTAATATGCAAACTGAAATTGTACAATGTAACAAAATATGTATGATTGAATGTAAATGCCTAAATGCAAATGAAATCTATGCAATGTGGAAATGCCTATGTAAGAGCATGCAATTTTTTTGTTTTTGTTTTTGTTTTTAGCCATGTATATATAAATATAGTGTGTCACATTTAACAATGGAATGATTTTAAATGAAGAACATTAAGTGGTTTAGGATCCTCTTTACCCTCTAAATTGGCAAGCCTATAAGTACCATTACCCACTTTTTGAGTTATCACATATGGACCTAACCAATTTGCCGTAAATTTGTCATGAAGATGTAGCAATGCATTGGTATTTTTTTGGTTCTTTTTGAGGATGAGATCCCGTACTTGAAATTCCTAAAGATGGACTTTAGCATTGTAAGCATGCTTGAGGTGGTCTTGATAAACTCATAAATGTTCTAATGCATTGACACACCTTTCATCTAAGAGTGTGAGTTGGTCAAGTCATGCTTGTCTAGCTGTATCATCATCTATGAATTCTTGCAAGGAAATTTGTAAGGAAGGAATATCGAGCTCAAGAGGCATAATAGCTTCCACTCCATAGACCAAAGAAAATGGTGTTGCTCCCATTGGCATTCGAATGCTTGTTCGATAAGCCCAAAGTTCCAAAGGGATTTGTGTATGCCAATATTTATGATTTTATTTGACAAGTTTCTTAAGAATGGCAATTAAGGTCTTGTTGGTAGCTTCAACTTGTCCATTTGCTTGTGGGTAATAAGGAGTTGAGAAACTATGTTAGATATTATATTTCTCACAAAGTTTTCTAACATCCTTGTTATTAAAAGACTTACCATTATCAAAAATAATTTTAGAGGGGATACCAGAACGACAAATTATGTGATGGAGTATGAAATCCACAATTCTAGGTCCTATTGTATTGGTTAGAGGGATTGCCTCAACCCACTTTATGAAGTATTCTATGGTAGTTATGATGAAAGTATGCTGTCCTAAAGATGAGGGCAAAATTTTGTCGATTAGATCAAGGTCCCATTGTGAAAAGGGCCAGAGACTCTGTATAGGCTGTAAAGCTTGTGATGGTACATGTGCTAAATTGGCATGTGATTGAAATTGTTTGCAATTTTTGACATATGTGCAACAGTCACATTCCATGGTGGGCCAATAATAACCCATGCATAAAAGATGCTTTGCAATGGCCATTCCACTAAAATTACCACCACAAGTACCATCATGGGATTCCTCTATAGCCCTTTGGGCCTCTTCTAGTTTGAGGCATCAAAGAAAGATTCCATCATAACCCCCTTTATACAACACGTCACCCAAGAGAACGAAATGAGCTACCCTTTTATTGAAGGCACATTTGGCAGACTGATACAATTCATATGGGAGTGTTCCAAATTTTAAAAATGCAATTATGGGGTTTGACCAAGGCTCACATGATTTTGCGTGGATAAAACAAACATCTTTTCCATCTTATGGGTTAGCATGCTTCACGGCTGCTTTAGAGATTGTTGAGATTATTAGGGGCTATACCTCTCCTAAGTCATTCTTTGGAATAAAGTATCCAAGAGAGGTCATTGCATCTACAAATCTATTATTTGAATGATGAAAGTTATTGATTTCATACCATTCGAATGTTGATAGCAATTTCATTGCTATTTCATGATAAATCAAAATCTCAAACACTCATTCTTTTGACAACAATCAAATTATAGGACATGTCGGTAGGTTGATTGGTTCCATGATGGAATTTATGAAGAAATATCTACAGTCATTACCCCACCCCTATGATTGACTTAGTCATCATGCATATTTCATACATTGCATACTCAATGATGCCATTGTGGCAGCTTATTCAACAAGCATCGAATCATCCCAAAATTTGGGGCAACCACGTTACATTATGATTTTCCCATGATGGGATACATCTCACGTGATCATAACATCTACACTAGAAAAATACCCCTCTCAACCATTGGGGAAAAAATGGTATCACATTTTACATCATTCATATCTTCTACATTCACATGGTATCATACACCAACCCCCTTCTCATCGTTGGGGCAAAAATGGCATCACATTTTACATCATTCATATCATCCACAATCATTTGCATTTCACATCATTCATTCATCAATTGCACAAATTCACTACATAATTAATTTTCAATTGGCTTGTGAGATACATTCGTAACTCATTCGCCAATTGAGGGGGTAAGCTACAAGAACTCCAAAAAAAAATTTCTTTATTCTTTTGTCTTCAACATCAGTGTGCAAATCCAACAACAGAGAGAAGCTACTTTTGTGCCCATAGCCCAAGCAAGTGTCTCGTATTTTTGCGCCACATTGTGTTTCACACAACATGGTACAAAAGGGGCATTTGTAGACACGAAATCACAGCCACTAAACCTCCATCCTAACCATCCCACCACCCACTTGTCTTCCATTCCACCTTCCCACCAATTATTTTACCCAAATACACCTTCCCACCATTTCCTAGCCTAATTGGGGTTATTTTAATATTATTTTATAATATTTTATATTTTATATAATATTTTATTATATTTTAATATATTTATTATGAAATATATATAAATAAACTCAATTATTCTTAGTCGTCCGATTTCATTTAATCTCCACCATCCATTTTCATTAATCCATGTCACATTCAAAAAGTAATCTCAACCCTAGGATATGACTTAATCTTAGCCACACGATCAAAAGTGCAAGGCTAAAACCCTAAGAAAACCCTAGGTTGGATTATAAATAGGGTATTTTGCAAATGCCCAAAGGAATGGAACTTGGATATTAAGAGATATACTTGGAGAAGCATTTGTTGATGCCCTAGTGAAGCGAAGATAGAGAGAATTGAAGATCTGATGCCCTAGCTAAGCCAACAATACTTCTACCATTCTAGCCATCATCCATCCATCCTCACTCATCACCATAGCCATATTCCATTCACCACCTCCATCACCATCCTTCCTGATCTATTTCTGTAGATCTGCCCTACCCTGTGAGCATTGTGCCAAGCTTGTGAAGCTCACTACAGAGATTTCCAAGAACCCACCAAAGCTTGCCTTATCTACAAGTGCACACCCAAGCTTGCCAAGATCACTGTAGAATCTTCCTAGTGCCTTCTAGAGCCTGATACAGTCCTAGGTGTGAACCAAAGCTTGTGAAGCTCATGTTAGAGCTTGCTACGACACTGAAATGAAGATCTGAATCTGCTACACCACAAAATCTACAACAATGAAGTAAGGTATATTTAGTATTGTTTTATTTCATTTATTCATTGGTTTGTCATGCATTTTAAATTGATTCTTAAGCTAGGGTTTTGTTAATGTCCGAGGGTATCACACTGTGGAGCCCTCACAGGTATTACTGATGCTCTTGTGTTTTGTTTTGCATGCAGATCTACGAATTCAACATATTATTTGATGGATGTTGAAGCTGGAGTGGCCCCACATTGGATATTCAAAGCCCACTCAACCTGTTGGGATCAAGGACACACTCAAATCTAAAGACACTTCTGTTATATCTAACTAGGATTTCGAGAACCCTAGTTCCACTATAAATTATTGTATCAAATATCCGCATTGGATACTGATTGTAACAAAGGAGTCTATTGGCCCCCCCATTGAATACATATTTATTTTGTGCAATCTATTTTGTCTCATTGCTTTATTTGATTCTACCATTTTATTTTCAAGTGTCGTGTCTTTGCATCCATAAAGGGTATATATATGAGTCTCACCATATTGGAATTTTGAATGATGTTGCTAATGGGTCATAAGTGTGTTCCTACAGATGCCAAAAAATTAATATGGGTGTTTTTCTCTCTAGGTATATACTTAATGTTTAGAGACTCAAAGGCTTCTAAAAGGTCCCACACCTTATTTTTGTATACCTTTAGGTAATGCTATTTACTTGTACATTTGTTTGTGATTTTATTCATGATGAGTTATGAATCTCTATAAATTTATATTTTTTTAACTCCTATTTTTTTAGCCTTTCTCAAACCTAGACAAAGTGCTTCATACTCAGCTACATCATTAGTGCAACTCCACATCAGTCTGTAAGAGAAAATTCTCTCTTTGCCTCTGGGGGATATTAAGACTACACTAACACCAGCTTTGTTATTGCATCTAGCCCCATCAAAAAAAAGCTTCTAGAGATAACTGGTAGGCTTATCTTCTTGGGAGTAGGAGCCACTTGTTTTTTTTTGTTTTACGATGGAATAAATTCCCTTATCAATTTCTACCATGGTGTTTAAATTCTTCAAAGAGAACTGGTATTCTGTTTGAAGCTCCTCTAAGGTATCTTCTATTAGATCAAGGTCCTCCATTTCTTCTATCATCATACTTATAGTACCAACCTCTTCTATCTTTTCTATGTGAAAGGTAGGTGGTTTTTCATTAAATATCTTGATCCTTCTATATTTAAAAGGTATTTCCAAATGTGACTAGTCTAAATATAGATATCCTCCTATCTTGGCCATGAACTCCCTGGATAACAACATGCTAAAGTATGGTGCTAAATCCACTACTACCACTTCTTGTATGACTAAAATTTTAGGTATTCTATGAAGCTTTAAAGGGATGCGTTTGATTACCCCTACAGTCTTGAATGGAGTGTCATCTAAATATAGAAATCCTAGGTTGCTTCTAGTGTACTCCATTCCCATAATGTTGCACACTACTTTTGGTATTACTATGGTAGCATCACTTGAGTCTATCATGCAATTATGTACAACCCACCCTTCCATTTGAAGAGATAGATAAAAGGGGATGGTATATTTTTTCTAGTAGTAGATGTTAGGTTTGTCTTAAATGTATTTGAGTAGGATGGGTTCCTACCTTTATTTTTTATTGACCTTAAAGATTCCTGTAAGAGATCAATTTGACCAAGAAACTGTAGGGCATCATACATGCTTGCTTTCGATGGAGTATTATTCATCTCTTCTACTATGTTAAAATAGGATGAGTCAAAATTCCTCTCTCTTTCCTTAGAAAATGTACCATATCTACTTATGTATCCATGAGTTTATTCTATTATCTATATTTTAGTTAGAAAAGGAAATATTAACCTCCCCTTAGCCTTCTATTGAGTCTCAGACTCCTTTTGTGAGATAAACTCTTTATGTACTTCTAACCCAGTGCTTTGGGTAGGGAATTGAGATTTATTTTCATAGGATATATCCCTTTTAGGTAGAGCCTTAGGGACTAAGGGAAAAATCAAAGGCTGGAGTTCTTGAGGATCTACTTGTAGAGGTTTTTTACCTGATCTTGGTAGGATCACAACTTGTTCAACTAAAGGCATCATAAAATTATGGTTCATTTCTTTGATCATGCTCACATGTCCTTTTAAAGTTTCTTTACCTTTTCAATAGCTACCCTTTTTACATAGTGTTGATGGATCATACATGAACTTTCCCCATGTAGATCATTGCATGTAGTGCACCAATAATCAAAATTTGTAGAATGGGCTACAGATTCTTCATCATCATTTGCATAAAATACACTCGACCTATCCTGACCCTTATTGCTTGATGAAGCTATGTCTCTTGTTACTTGGACAAATATTCTCAGTTGAAAACTTATTTCATATTCCCTTATTTTCATTGATGTAATCTCATTAGTCAAACTCTTCATCATTGATTACATGTCTAGTATGATGGAAAGGTGATATTCTTGAACTGAATGAGCAGATGGTGCAGGTAATGTAGGAACTGTAGGAATAGGAGGTAATGCTAGGAAATTTTGAGGTATTTGTATTACTAGAATAGATGATTGACCACTCCATTTTTGAAGGTATATGCTTGGATAATTATAAGAACTTGAGGAGCTAACACTGGAAGCTTGGGGAATATCTAGAAAAATCAACATCATCGCTCTTGGTGGATACCTTCCAATGGAAATGAGGTATTTCTCTACTTT
This sequence comes from Wollemia nobilis, assembly GCA_028583015.1. Classification (NCBI taxonomy): domain Eukaryota; kingdom Viridiplantae; phylum Streptophyta; class Pinopsida; order Araucariales; family Araucariaceae; genus Wollemia; species Wollemia nobilis. Next base: position 9,093,176 of record JAQPPZ010016690.1, on the reverse strand, counting down.
AGATGCTTACTAAAAAATATCAAGGAAGGTCAATACTCGAGATTGTTGTATGATCATACTAATATCAAATTTAAAAGCTCTCAAATAATAATACACAATTTGTTCACTGGTCAATCTCAATCCGTTAGGTACCCTTTCCCAAGTGCAACTGAATTAGATGTTGAAATCAACTATTTCTTCTTGAGGATGCTTTCTAATGATGGTAAACTGAATGAGTAGGAAGAAAGGATCTACATTTTTATTAAACATGTCTACTAACTTGCCAATGAGTTCGGGACAACTTCTAATAGACTGAATAGGAAGTGCTCTATACCAATAGAGCTTTTTTCCTTTCAAGGAAATGACCAACAATCTTATCATTACATATTCCTAAGTGATGTTGTATATAGCTACCAAAGATTCAACATATAAACAATGCTCATAATCCATATTGCCTGTCCCATCATATGAAGGTAATGTTTTCAAAGCTATAGCAGGGATCTAATTATAAGCCATCAGGTTCAATGGACCCATGTGATTCCATGTGAGGTAAGCTAGAGGAGGAGTAGACATTTTAGGTACTATACTTGCATGTACTGTATAACTACTGATAGTTGTAATTAAAGATATATTGATAATGGGGCTGGGAAAAACAACAGGTATAAGGGTGATAATACTGGTAGAAGGTGAGTTTGATCTAGCAGACAAAATTGGATGAACCCTAAGGCTACCAACATATAACTTGAAGAACTCAATGGGCTCTTCAAAGTTTCTTACTTTGGATCTGGTTATCATATATGTAAACATTTGCAATTTTTAACCAGATAAATGTATAAGGTATTTCTTCGGTCTATACCTTTGGATAAAGTCACAAGGTGATTTATTTAGATCTAAACAGAACAAAGACAAACACCAAACCTTATAAAATGCTATGGTATTTAGGGTCCCACTGAGCGTACCAAAAACCATTGGGGTAAAATCAGCCTATGGTTATGATTGCACCCACAACCTTGCCAACATTGAGTAGACAGACGAAGTATTGAGGGGTTTCGTCTAATCTCTAGAGAAGGTTGGTTCCTTGGTGGTTTTTATGAGAAAATGGGAGAAAGATTTACTGAAATAAATGGAAATATAGCCATAGCTAGAACTTTTCTTGTGGTACAAATTAAACAACAACAAATATAAATGCATATAACTTCATGGTCTAAGCATTTTCTATACCTTCATGCAGAAATCATAGTTTCGTAATGTGGTTTAGATGTTAATCTAACACACACATGTATCAAATGTTAAACTCTAGAAATACTATTTATATTGTGCATGATTCCAAATAATATAACAAATACAATGCATAACTTAGTAATGTAAATAGAAGCATCAAATGTTTATACTTACACTTGTGCACAATGAATCAGAAGCCAATAGAAGCATATATTATTGCTTAAATCCATAGTACATACATCTAGTCCTATAAATATCTAAGAGCTGACCCTCATTTAGGGTGCACTCCCTATTATATATACCCTATGACAAACATCTTTTGAAAGCTAACAAATTTTGACACAAAATTAGTTACAACAAATGCACTACAAAATGCACCAGCATGCTTTGCATGGATTCTTATTGGTTCAATCAGAGAATCAAATCACCAATGGTGAGAGTTTAATATTTGATGCTTCAATCACTATCTACCATTAGTTGTTGACACATTCTTTTGAAGGTATGTTCTTTTGTTTATATTTATGTATTTGTTTTGCGAAATTCTGTAACATCACAAAATCACGACATTATGAGGTCTCAACATTTTTATCCTCTTTGAGCCAACAAAAATTTGACATGTTGTGAAATCATGAAATTATAGCACCTTAGTCTTCTTCCTCCTGTTAAGCCCAAAAAAATTTGACATGTCATGAAATCACAACATCCTGCCTGCCTTGGCTCTTTTCTTGCTTCGAGCTTGTGAAAATTCAACATGTTGTGAAAGCATGACATTGTAGTGCCTTAGCTTCCTCCTCCTGTTAAGTCCATGAAACTTTGACATGTCACAAAATCATGAAATTTTGATGTCTTGGGTCTTTTATTACTTTGATATCATAAAACTTCAACATATTGTGAAATCGTGATATCCTGTCTGCCTTAGTCTTTTTCGTTTCTTCAAAAAAATTGGAAACTGGTTCAAGCTTCAAAATCCTTGCTATCTTTAGGGTAGTCTTTTTAGACTAACAGGGCTCTAGACATCAAAGAAGAATACAATAATAACCTCAATGGTATAATATATGCCCTATAAATATGTATTTAGTCACTTTTTGTTTGAATGTTCATTTGGTGGCATGCAAAAAGACCACAGGAGAGCTACCAAGCTTCAAGAAATCTTTGATCTAGGAGAACCAGTATTGATATTGCTCAGATTGTACTAAATGGACTTTGTGCTCCTCTCTAGAATAATTTTGCAAAAATGTAGATTGAGAGAGACCCTTAAGATATATGGTTATGATATTATCATAAGGAACTTGTAGGATCAAGGTTCCCCAAGAAGCAAGTTGCAAGAAGTTTTGAAATTTAGAGAACCAATCATGGCAATGTTCAATTTGGACCACATGGATGCTTTGCTCTATTGTATCAGTATCTCATGATATCATGGATTGTGAGAGTGTTTTTACATAAATAGTGGTAACATCTTCTGACGGGGTTTTTCAAAATTAGGGATCCTGAAGAAGCCATTGTATTTGCAAAATGATTTGAAGAATGAGGGATTGTCTCGATATCATATCATTCAAACCAGGGTTATGCATAGCAGCTATTTATCACCAAATTGGATAAAATTAGAATTTTCAAAATTTAGAATTGGCTAATATTGGGACCCTTTACCAAGGCCCATTAGCCAAAAAATTCTTGGTATAAATTTTTTTTGGATCGATTCACCCTAGTTTTATAATAATTTGACCATTTTAAGTCTAGATTTCTAGCATTACCCCTAATAATAGTGAACCTTCTAAATATGTTTGGACACTATTCACCTAGATTTTGAAACTAATTCACCAAATTTTTATAAATACATTTTGGGGCTGACTCTTTACGCATAACCCTAATTCAAACTTTACAAGTAATATATCCATTATGACCTTGTAAGCTTTCAAGACTAAACATTTACATTGGTATATTTCTTTAAATTGATTAATGTTTAGCAAGGATCCATTAAAGATTTTGATTCACTTGATATTCATGGTGATAGTGTAGAAACTAAGATCGGATAAGATTACCAAGGTTCCACTCTTTATTGACACCATATGGACCCATTGGGCAACCCTCAGGGGTTAATTAGGACTCCAAAAATTTTTTGGGAAGGTTTAATCCACTTTTGGAAGGTTTTGGGGCATGTATCCATAATTTTCCCACCTTAGGATGACTACAATTCATGGTCGTATGACCCAGGGATGGCCAAAAGCAATCATATCTAGGTGGGATGACCATGGACCAAACCCCCAAAAAAGTCAAAGGTGGGATAAATGGTAATCAATTTTTACCATTTATCCCACCCAATCAATCATGATAGATTGGGAGGCTATCATGGCCATTAGGAACTACAAATTGGAGGTCCAAATGGGAAGCCTCTTCCACCCTATGCATGGCAAAGGTATTTCCAAGTGGTGGTACTTGCCTTGCATGCCCAAACTTACCTGTTCTCCCCATTTGCCCTCTTGGGATATAAATTGAGGTGTTTTAACCCAATTCAAAAGGAGACTTCTAAAATTATTGATTATGAAGTGCTGCCAATATTTCCCCTCACATTTTACCCTTGTATTTGCCCTTAGAAACCTCGTCAATCGAAGGTATTTTCAAGGCATCCCCAAACATGTTCATCTGATTCAAAACCCTATCAATTATTGGAATTAGTTTACCAAATTTTATGGCAATACCTCTAGGAGGATTATTGACCAAATACAAGTGGAATTGGTGGTAAAAACCACCCTATTTTGTGGCTGTCCCCCTTGGGATGGTTAGTAGGCCTAGTTGGAACTCTCAGGTATGGCCATGAATTGGACCATAATTTTGATCTTATTTCTATGTAGATCAATTTAATAGCATTATATTAGCCTCATATTCAATTTTGGTTGCATTTGGAGTTGATTTGATATGTCAATTAATGTTTTTGTGATTACAGTCCTAGTTGGCCCTCCCAGGGATGGCCACAAGTTCTGCTCATAATATCACTTTGATTTCTATTTATATATTTACAAAATCATATAGTAGACATCATACTAATTTTTCATATCATTTGGAGTAGTTTATATTGGTTGCATACACTTTTTATATTCAATACTACATACTTTTCATGGTTTTTATCATCATACGCATATGCTATTAACATATTTCAATCTCTCGTGTGTAGGTATAGATATTCCATGCATGAGGAAGAATCTAAGAGCTAAAGAAACATAGCTCAAATATAGCCCTATATCGTGAGTGCGAATGGAACATTAAAAGTGTGCCATAAGTTCATGGAGGGATTTGATCCTTCAAAATTTGTAACTTGAAATGTATCAAATTGAAAAGCCCTCAAGGGGATGTATTGTAACCTACGATTTGAAAAATTAATAAATACAAGGAAAAACCCAGTTTTTCTTAAAATTATTTGTCATCTACTTGTTTACTATATCATCAATTTTGCATGCTTAAATAGAACATTAGATGGAATTCAATTTCATTTGCTAGGTGAGCCATTTTTCATGCTCTTTAATGTCGATCATGGTGGGACTTGTTGAGAAGCAACACACCCCCACTGAAAAATGAGATTCCATCCTTAGAAAGCCCTGAACTTCCATTTTTGCAGCAGGGACCCTCTTGATAATTTTCAGGTTTAAATCCAATTTTGCTTGCCTCTTTGTTAAAGTTGTGCCTTTTTCCAAGTCTTTCTAGCATTGTTATTTCAAGCTTAACTTTCTACATGCTAGAATCATTCATGCACAAAGAAAATCTCGCACCGGTACCGAGAAAAATCTAGAAAACAGTTGCATAAATTCACTGAAAACCAAAACTTTCCATTTTTGGTAGTGTCGCGATATCGCGACACTTCCATTTTCGGAAATGTCGCGATATCGCGACGAATTTTGGCAAAAGCAGCTAAGTCGGAAAAGTGTAGCGAAATCGCGACACTTTCCATTTTTGAAGTGTCACGATATCGCGACGTTTCCATTTTTGGAAACCGTCGCGAAATCGCTACCGGTAGGAGGAGAGAGAAGGAAAGTTGTGCGGAAGGGCACGATTTTGCGACATGTCGCGAAATCGTGACATGTCGCAATTTCGCGTCAGGAGAGAGAAGAAGGGTTGCAAGAATAAAAAATTGGCTAAGTATGAAAATGGTCGCGATTTCGCGACATGTCGCGAAATCGCGACACTTTCTGGAGAGAGAGGAAAATCGTACTCAGGAAGCAAAATCAAGTTGCATGAACAATCTAGGGGAAGCCAAGTGCAAGGGCAGGCACGATTTTGTGACATGTCGCGAAATCGCGACATGTCGCAGTATCGCGGCTTGCAAAGGAAAGGTTGTGCGGCGGCCAGGAAGGTGTCGCGATTTCGTGACATGTCGCGAAATCGCGACATGTCGCATTTTCGCGACCAAGTTGGGAAGAAGAGCTGCTAGCGCCAGGGACGTCGCGATTTCGCGACATGTCACGAAATCGCGACATGTCGTAGAATCACGGTAGGAGAGAGAAAGTTACATGAAAGGCCTGAAAATGCAAAACAGCTGTAAACAGAAGGCGTCCTGGGATAGTGACACGTGTCAAAGAGCGTATCAGATAAAACAGAGGCCGACATGCAAGTTTACTTTGCGGTTTTAATCTGATTTTAATTGTTAAAGCTTTAATTTAATGATTTTAAAATACTAATGCATCTTTTTGTCTTTCATATAGGAAGCCATCTGTCACCTACGGGACAACTGGAAAAAGGCCGTAAAGACAAAGTTAAAGTGCAGATTTAATCAAGGACCGCCATGCTAGAGGAGAGGAGGCCGGTAAAAGCATTCAATGGAGATTTATTGCAGACTTAATAGCTTGAAGACCATTTCAACTCAAGGATGGATATGCGAGAGATGGAATAGCGGAGAAGTGATGACTCATCCGGCTCACCCGCAGGAATTAATGAAAGCATTTATTTGCAGTTGCGGGTGAATGCAAGTGGCATTCGAATTTCATCTTCTCCATTTATGGCAGCTAACTGCACCGATTTGCGAAAGGGTTAAGTTCTATCCAGAACTTGATTTTAAAGTGGCTTTATATTGTAAAACCCGGTCCTAGGGTTTAAGTGTGATAAGATTTAGGGTTTGAGCAAGATATTTTGAAAAGATCAGGGTCTTTCCTGAGTCTATAAATACAAGTTCTAAATGTAATCGCAGGAGGCGGAGACTTAGAAATAAAAGGCTTATAAGCAATTTCTTGCAAATTTTGTGAAATCCTTTGTTTTCTGGACTGGGAGTTGATGTGCTTTTGCTGTTTTCTATGGTAGCATGGCCAGGAGCCTAATATTTTACAGATCTGTGATAAGTGTATCTTCTTCTGTTATCCGTTCCATTAAAGTTTGTTAGATATATGTCTGTAAATCTGCCATTATCAAGTTTAAATATGTTGTTAGGCTTCAGTTGTTCCATTGTCTGCTAGGGGAAATTACAGATTTGAGGTTAAGTTTGTTCTAATTGCTCTGTCTTCACTGTGTGAGCTAGGCTGCCAGTGAAAGATACCAGTTTTAACCAACTGCCCTTGGATTTATAATTTTCTGCTAGATCTGTTCCACTTTGCCTTGTGCTCCTAGTTGAAAGTGATCTTAGAAATCTGGACACTTTCTTCTTTGATTTGTTCTGTTGTGAAGCTGATAGTATAGATGAAATTGGTAGTTTTAAGTTTTACAGTTTAAAGTTTGATAAACTTCCCTTTCTGCCCTACCCTACCCTCTCTTTGCTTACCGTGAATGATCCATTTTTATTTTCTTTATTTGTCTTTTATTTGAATTTTTGACCCATGAGAGCCAGATCAAGAATCAATTTCAAAACTGATTGTTAACAAGTAACAACTTCTGCAACTACTGAACAAGTTCAAGAACCCCCTGTAAGGTAACAGACAGTCCATATTGAAATCTATTCCAGAAGCGAAAAAGAGTGAATAGACATTCGACCCGACTCTGTAACTCGCACCTTGGATAACCAGCTAGATCCTAAAGTGAGTGGGATTCGTCCCGTGGGTGTCTCCGGAGCTTCCTGCTCATCCTTCGCAGGGTGCGTATGAAAGCCGGACCAACATCTAATTGGCGCTAGAAGGAGGGCCGTTGAACTTAGTGCGTTAGAAGAATGTTGTTGGTATTTTATCTCTTTGAATTTTCCTCCTCTTCTTTAAATTTTGTTGTTAGAGTTTGAAAGCGGGACTTAACACCAACATCTAATTGGCGCTAGAAGGAGGGCCTGTTGAACTCAGTTCAAGTATTGTAAGTTTGTGAGTGCTGATTTAAAATTCTATGGTTAGAGTTTTTGCCTGAACAACAGCACTTATCACCAACATTTAGTTGTCAGTACAGTATTTAAAATTGCCAGAGAAGACCTCAAGTTAAGAGCAGTTTTATCACCACTTGCAGTTATCCAATTACAACTCAGAATATCACTGTCAGCCAGGTGGTAATTAATGGCAAATTGGTTGGGCCCCACTGCTTTGAATATCCCGGGTATAGCCCATGACCTGCCCAGAAGCCCGGAAAGGTATCTCCCCAGATATAAACATGATGGGACAAGAACTGCAGAAGAACATCTGCTAGCTTTCAAAAATGCTCTAAAATTGTTGAATATACAGCATGAAGATGTTGCCTGCAGATTGTTCCCGTTCACTCTCCAGGAGGGAGCTTATGACTGGTTTCTAAATCTCACCAGCAATTCCATTACTAGCTGGGATGACCTAGAGAAAGCTTTTATATCACAATTTGGGGAAGTGATAGACCCCAGTGTGTTATACCAACAATTTTCCAGCATCAAGAGAGAGTCGGGAGAAACTGTCAGGTCTTTCAATATGAGGTTCCAAAGAGCTTACGGTAGAATGACCGGCCATTACATCCCAAATGCAAATCTGGCCTTAGAAATCTACAAGAATGCATTGGATTCGGTGACCTCTATTTTCCTCAAGAGAGACATTAATATCACAACCCTGGCAGGGGCTTATAAAGAAGCCTTAATTCTTGAAAGACAGTTAGGGCCTCAAATTCTGAGCAGTCCTTTGATATCCTATGTTACACAGAACATGCCTATTTTGAATCCCATTCCACATCATGAGTTAGTGCCAACATGTCATGCTCTACCCAAGGAGACTCCGTTAACTGTGACATCCACTCAACATGTGCAAAATATAGAGAAAAGTTCTGACAAGTTCAAAGTGGAAGTGCTTGAAGTAAACACTTGTGATCTAGCATTACCCAAATCTGAAGTTTTTCCTGGTGAGTTAAATTTTCCTAGAGATCAAAGAAATATTGATATTTCTAGTTCACCCAAAAAAAGTACAACCAGGGTTTCAGATTCTTTCACTTTTCTCGAAGAGACAGAAAGTCTTGTACAGACTCCTGTGGATGAAATGCAAGATTTTCAACAGTTCAAAATGAGACAGTTATAATTTGAGATGTCAGAGTCCAGAACCTAACAATGATCCTTCCTCATCAGAGGATGATGAAAGTGAGATTCAATGTCACTATGCAGAAGTAACTGAGAAAGAGGATAACATCATTGAGGATATGAGGGAACTTAAAGCTGACATCACCCTCTATGAACTGCCCTAGATTGTTGAACAAAAGGATAGCTTGATTGAGGCTTACTCTGGACCACCTGTTGAATTTCAAGAAAAGGAGGAAAAGATAGTAAATATGAATGTGGTCAGCCAACTTGGAATTGATGAACTGTCTCAACATAAGCCTGCAACTTCTGAACATAATGTCAAAGAGAAGGTTGTAAATCATGTTGATGTAAATATTGGAGTTTATAATTTGGCAACTGAGAAGGTGAGAACAGTTACAGCTCTAAACCATCACAACAGTGACAGTTGGATATTACACATTGATGAGGTTAAATCTAAGCAAGGCTCAGGTGAAAAAGCAAATTGTAAACATTCTGCTAGAGGGATAAAAATTGAAGTCCTGGATATTGAAGCAAGACAGAGCAACCACAAAATGTTCAAGTTGTTAAGAACCAGGGCATACAGATAAAACATGATTTCTTTCAGTTGTCACATAATTTTGAAGATGTGGTGGTCTGGGTCTGTCAAGATTTTAAGGTATTTGATCCTGGGGGTTTTTACATTCAGTCCTTTTGAAAGAACTCTGCAAACCCTTCAATTAGAAGCATAAACATGTTATCATATGATTTGTTATTATATGATTTGTTTAATTTGAAGGAGTTGCAGATTTGTTTTTCAAATGGGACAGGGAAGACAGTAAACCCAAGTCTTTCCCAGATAGCAAATTTTTGAAGCATAGTCTGGAGTGCATTTCGTCAACAGGACCTGAAAGGTAATTTTTCTAAATTACTTGCACATGGTCAAAAAAAAATTTAAGGCACCATTTCTCTGCTCTTCCATCTGCTACATATTTTGAATGATCAAAGAAGTTGTAACATATGTATACATTGTAAGTAAGCTTTGAAGTTTTTCAGTTTTATTTCTTTGTCAGTTCAGTTTTAATTTTTAAAAGTCTGTACAGTCTTTTGTTTTAGTTTTATTTTATTGCCTGTACAGTTTTTATTTTCTTCCCTGCAATTCCTTTTCTTTGCTGTCTGTACAGTCTTTTGTTTTAGTTTTATTTTGCTGCCTGTACAGTTTTAATTTATTTGCTTCAGTTTTAATTTTAAAAAAGTCTGTGCAGTTTTATTTTTGTTTTGCTTTAGAGGCCTGTGTTCTTCCTTGGAGGTCTGTGCAAAGTTCTTCAACTTTTGAAATCTGTCCTTTAACCTCTGCCTGAGCAATCAATGAAAAGTCAGCCTGCTAAAAATTGTTTTATTCTGAGCTGATCAACCCAGTCTCCACCCAGTGTTCATTATTAAAATTGAGATAGTCTGCTTAAATTGAATAGTGGAACTATTTTGTTAGTCGAGACAAAGGTAGAGAGATGATTGGATTTTGTGTCTTGCTTGCCACAGTTGTTTTAATGATAGAAAAACTGCTATGCTGTTTGGTTGGAGGAACTCCCGGGGAATCCAAGAAAAGCTGGTTATAAGAGGGGACTATGGTTCATGCAATTATTTGGGTGTCACCAGAGGCTATCAGTGCCTAGACTGAAACAGTTCTAGATTGATCAAATGATAAAAGAAAATTGTAATTTCTCTAATGCCTTTCAGGTGTTGATATATATAAAAAAAAAAAAAAGAGTTATATGAGAGAGAGGCAGCCAGATTCCAAAAGCTATTTTTCTTTTACCAAGTTGAAGATCCTTCCTTACAGTTGTAAATTTGGGTCGTGTAAATCTAAAGGGTAACTCTGTCTAGGTCGTAAAAGGCTAAACTAGTAAACGGAGCTCTACTCGGTTTCCCCTTTTTTACAATTTAGAAAAGCTGATCAGTCCAAAGTTCATCATTCAATCCAGTCATCCTGAAGAAAGTTTTATACCCTTTGTAATTGCACATCAGAAATCTTCCTTGAAGTATTTCAGCCTAGTATGTCCTTGGGAAATTTTAACAGCTAGCAGTTGGCAGTCAATTTATTGTGAAGAATGTCTGTGGCAAGGCATGATGCATGGTCTTTTTGTTTTGAAACTAGAGTCTTGGGTTCTAAAATAGTGCTACTATTTTACCCGCAGATATCGCCATTTGTTGAGAAGCAACACACCCCCACTGAAAAATGAGATTCCATCCTTAGAAAGCCCTGAACTTCCATTTTTGCAGCAGGGACCCTCTTGATAATTTTCAGGTTTAAATCCAATTTTGCTTGCCTCTTTGTTAAAGTTGTGCCTTTTTCCAAGTCTTTCTAGCATTGTTATTTCAAGCTTAACTTTCTACATGCTAGAATCATTCATGCACAAAGAAAATCTCGCACCGGTACCGAGAAAAATCTAGAAAACAGTTGCATAAATTCACTGAAAACCAAAACTTTCCATTTTTGGTAGTGTCGCGATATCGCGACACTTCCATTTTCGAAAATGTCACGATATCGCGACGAATTTTGGCAAAAGCAGCTAAGTCGGAAAAGTGTAGCGAAATCGCGACACTTTCCATTTTTGGAAGTGTCACGATATCGCGACGTTTCCATTTTTGGAAACCGTCACGAAATCGCTACCAACAGGAGGAGAGAGAAGGAAAGTTGTGCGGAAGGGCGCGATTTTGCGACATGTCACGAAATCGTGACATGTCGCAATTTCACGTCAGGAGAGAGAAGAAGGGTTGCAAGAATAAAAAATTGGCTAAGTATGAAAATGGTCGCGATTTCGCGACATGTCCGCGAAAATCGCGACACTTTCCGAGAGAGAGGGAAAATCGTACTCGTGGAAGCAAAATCAAGTTGCATGAACAATCTAGGGGAAGCCAAGTGCAAGGGCAGGCGCGATTTTGTGACATGTCGCGAAATCGCGACATGTCGCAGTATCGCGGCTTGCAAAGGAAAGGTTGTGCGGCGGCCAGGAAGGTGTCGCGATTTCGCGACATGTCGCGAAATCGCGACATGTCGCATTTTCGCGACCAAGTTGGGAAGAAGAGCTGCTAGCGCCAGGGACGTCACGATTTCGTGACATGTCGCGAAATCGCGACATGTCGTAGAATCGCGGTAGGAGAGAGAAAGTTACATGAAAGGCCTGAAAATGCAAAACAGCTGTAAACAGAAGGCGTCCTGGGATAGTGACACGTGTCAAAGAGCGTATCAGATAAAACAGAGGCCGACATGCAAGTTTACTTTGCGGTTTTAATCTGATTTTAATTGTTAAAGCTTTAATTTAATGATTTTAAAATACTAATGCATCTTTTTGTCTTTCATATAGGAAGCCATCCGTCACTTACGGGACAACCGGGAAAGGCCGTAAAGACAAAGTTAAAGTGCAGATTTAATCAAGGACCGCCATGCTAGAGGAGAGGAGGCCGGTAAAAGCATTCAATGGAGATTTATTGCAGACTTAATAGCTTGAAGACCATTTCAACTCAAGGATGGATATGCAGAGATGGAATAGCGGAGAAGTGATGACTCATCCGGCTCACCCGCAGGAATTAATGAAAGCATTTATTTGCAGTTGCGGGTGAATGCAAGTGGCATTCGAATTTCATCTTCTCCATTTATGGCAGCTAACTGCACTGATTTGCAGAGGGGTTAAGTTCTATCCGGACTTTGATTTTAAAGTGGCTTTATATTGTAAAACCCGGTCCTAGGGTTTAAGTGTGATAAGATTTAGGGTTTGAGCAAGATATTTTGAAAAGATCAGGGTCTTGTCCTGAGTCTATAAATACAAGTTCTAAATGTAATCGCAGGAGGCGGAGACTTAGAAATAAAAGGCTTATAAGCAATTTCTTGCAAATTTTGTGAAATCCTTTGTTTTCTGGACTGGGAGTTGATGTGCTTTTGTTGTTTTCTATGGTAGCATGGCCAGGAGCCTAATATTTTACAGATCTGTGATAAGTGTATCTTCTTCTGTTATCCGTTCCATTAAAGTTTGTTAGATATATGTCTGTAAATCTGCCATTATCAAGTTTAAATATGTTGTTAGGCTTCAGTTGTTCCATTGTCTGCTAGGGGAAATTACAGATTTGAGGTTCAAGTTTGTTCTAATTGCTCTGTCTTCACTGTGTGAGCTAGGCTACCGGTGAAAGATACCAGTTTTAACCAACTTCCCTTGGATTTATAATTTTCTGCTAGACCTGTTCCACTTTGCCTTGTGCTCCTAGTTGAAAGTGATCTTAGAAATCTGGACACTTTCTTCTTGGATTTGTTCTGTTGTGAAGCTAGTAGTATAGATGAAATTGGTAGTTTTAAGTTTTACAGTTTAAAGTCTGATAAACTTCTCTTTCTGCCCTACCCTACCCTCTCTTTGCTTACCGTGAAATGATCCATTTTTACTTTCTTTATTTGTCTTTTATTTGAATCTACTGACCCATGAGAGCTAGATCAAGAATCAATTTCAAAACCTGATTGTTAACAAGTAACAACTTCTGCAACTATTGAACAAGTTCAAGAACCCCCTGTAAGGTAACAGACAGTCCATATTGAAATCTATTCCAGAAGCGGAAAAGAGTGAATAGACATTCGACCCGACTCTGTAACTCGCACCTTGGATAACCAGCTAGATCCTAAAGTGAGTGGGATTCGTCCCGTGGGTGTCTCCGGAGCTTCCTGCTCATCCTTCGCAGGGTGCGTATGAAAGCTCGGACCAACAGGACCCTTATCCCTTTTCAATTTTACTATTTTTAACCTTGATTTTGCACTTTGGATGTTGTAGGTTTTGGTCATTCTGAGTTGAAATAGCCCTTGAATTCCTAATTGGAACTGTCAGGGATGGCCATAGCAACCATACCACCTATAGACAACCCCTAAATTTATAGCCATTCACCCAAGTATGGCCACAAAATGAGGGGTTTTCTACAAAAATTTCTAGAAACAATAATTTTTAGAATAGGTAAGGTAAGTACCTAAACAGTCAATTTGCAAGTAGGTTGTTCAAAAAAGGATAAATTGATGTTTTTCATGTCTTTTCTTAGGTGATTGAAAGCTAGATTTCCCTTTCTTAAATTCCTAAGTAGTGAACAAAAGAAAAATAGGAAAAATAACAATATTAGATATGCATTTGAGTGGTTTGCCTATGTGTGACCTACCTAAGGGTTAGGTTTTCATATAGGTTAAATATTTATAGGTTCCTTACTTATGCATCTAATTATGAAAGTAAAGAACTCATTATGCATTTAGTGAAATGTCATTGAGTTTTGCTTTGTTTGCTTTCATTTAATCCTAAAAGGAACCACATACACCACATATCTTTTAAATGTTAGTGAGTTGGAATTCATCCCCAAACACTGTTAGAGTTAAACGACGATGGGTTTCATCTCCATCCATTGGCTCAAATCCTACAAACCTTATTTTTGGCCAAGTCCATATCCAAGAACCATCTTAGCCATGGAAAATTTCATGCACTCCTCTTCGAAGGGTGTATCGCTACCCATGGTCAATATGGGTGAGGACTAGTAGGACCTATGCTCCCTAATTGGATATGGTATTTATATCCATACTTTGGTTGGTTTACGTGACTGGACTTTTATTACCAATTGTCAAGCTATGAGTGTATAGGTGAAATACCTTTAACAATTGAGAGTTACATCAACAAACATTCAAAACACATAAAATCGATTATTTACAAAGAAACAAATAAAAAATACACTAAATAGTTTAAGAACACATAATATTTAAAAGAGATGATCATTTGTATTCTTGCATGTTTCTATTTTTGTGCATTTGAATCCATAAAAATTGTAAAGGAGATAATCACATAGAGATTAAAAAAAATAGTTATGGTATATACCCGTAGCCAAGCCCACTTAAGGGCTAATGTTATAGAGAGTAGGCAGGAAGACATGGATCATCTCCAATTTGACCCCAAGGATTGGGTTATACCTCCTTGGTGGCCACCTACTCTCCCAAGTCCTAGAGTGTCAGAGAGGGGATCTATCTTACAAGGAACCCCTACACGGGGTACCCCTACAGGTCATAGTACCACTCTAGGAAATTACTTCCCAAGTATGAATACTTTAAATACCTTATTTCAAGAAAGGCAACCATGCAATGAGGTGCCTACACATAGAGAAATACCACACATTCATGTGCCTTCTCAGTCTACTATGCACACTTGTGTGCAGGATCAAGACTATACACCAAGGGTAGAGCTAAATAATCATATTATGCTCTCAAATCACCCTACTCCAAAATGCACATATCAATATGAGTATGATACTCATCACATTGGGTGAGCCAATTTTGCTCTACCCTTCCTCATTTATGAAGGAATACCCAAGTAAAATCTTGATTATCCTCGATTGCATCATTTCACACAAGCACAATGTGCCTCTACGCCAATAGAATACCAAGAACATATGTTTATGAGTGAGCCTCAAGTTAATGTGACTTCCCTCAAATCAAGGGAAAGCCATAATAGAGCTCAAAAATCCTTCTAAACAAGATAGGTATTAGGGTAATAGTGCTAGGGCACATAGGCCTAACGCAGTTGAATAAATAGACCAACTAGTCTAAAGGTATGCTAATCATCAAGCTAAGTTTAATTAATTTCTATTAGATAAAAAATGCTTGGATCTCCTAGAGCAGCGACAATAATTAGAAATACAACCCAATGGATTTTCTACTCCAAGCACACATAGATAGGAGGCTCGGTAGAGGCAACCCAATTTTTATCAAAATAGGTCTCCTAGTCCTAATCAAACGTTGCCACCTAGACCTCCTAGACTTGATAAAAAATTACCTACTAGGACTAATATAGATCACCTTTATTAGGCATTAGTTCCTCCTTGGCCCATTACAAAAACACCTTATGGGGCTTATGATGATTTGGAACAAAATGATGAATACCTAGAAGCACATTTTAGAGGTATGGGTGATGAAAATCAACCACCTCAACATATGCTTAACATTCCTCATCCCCCTCTATGGGTCCAAAATAAATAAGAGGAGATTAAATTCTCTGATTCATATCGACCATTGCTTGAACACATGGAAACTATAGAGAATAAGATAACTAAGATTGTGCTTCAAAATACCACCTTTGTCCAGTTGCGCAGTCAACCACTTCATCCATATATACCTTCCCCTCCCTACCATAAGTATTTTAAAATACCCAAATTAGACAAATTTAAAGGGGAATAAGATGCACAAGAGCATGTCACCAGGTTCATGAACCAATGATTCAACATATAGGAAAGTGATGCCTTACTCTTGAGATTATTTTTGATTACCCTCTTTGGCCCAACCATTGAATAGTTTAATCAAATTCCAAGGCATAGCATCTATACCTTTGAATAGTTTGCAGATGCATTATTGGAATGTTTCACCTTAAATACCAAGATAAAGGTGACCCTAACTAACCTTACGGGATTAAAACAATATGACAATGAGTCTATCACTGACTATAAAAATAGGTGGCGAACACTTCTAGCAAAGCTACCATACCTATTGCCAGTGTTCAAGTTGACTCAAATATTTTCAAAGAGTTGTTTAAAACCAATATATTTATTGTTACAACTCCAACAATATTACACTCTTGAATATGCTCTAGCATAGGCTAGAACCATAGAAGAGATAAAAATCCAAGAGGGTGAGATATAAAAACCTCATAAGGAGTGGACTAAAAATCCAAAGAGTAATCTGATGCCATCAAAGTTGGAAGTGGTCAATCAAGTGGCCATTAATATCCCAGAGCCTACACAAATGATGCCTCCTCAAAAGGTAAATTATCAATCCCAACCTCCTCCTACGAGTTATAATAATAATACCCAAGCGAATTAGGGCCAAAATTAGCAATGTCACCCTAGGCAAAAATATACGCCCTTTACTAAGTCAATGGACTCCTTATTTGATAATCTATGGGCTGCTAAAGTGATTACTTTACTAGAAATCAAACCTATATACCTAAATACAGTAAAAAAAAAGCCTATGGGATGTCGAGAAGAGATATTTTGTAGATATCATCGATAGAATTTCATGACTTACCTACATGCTATGGCTTCAAAAACCTAGTGTAGGATATGATCGAGAGAAACAAACTTCTAGTGGATAATCCTCTTGCCCAAAATAATTGACAAATGGATGTTTTCAAAGACCCATTATCCACTCATGAGGTACAGGTAGCTCCTACCAAACAAATGAATGAGGGCAAGATGGCACCCCCTCAACAAGGGTATGTTAGGATCGTTAGTATTTTGACTAGGAATAGATACTACCAAAGTCAAGTTGCACCACCTATAGCTTCAAGTTATTTTCCATCCATGTCATAGCCTCCACTACCTCCAGTACAAAGCATTCCACCTAGGCCAATGGTGATAATAAAAATTAAGCTTGCACAAATCTTAATAACAACATCATCTAGATTGTCCATTTACAAGCTCATTCAACAATCTCCACCTCATAGAGAAGCTTTGATGGATATTCTTAAGTTGATAGAACTACAACCCTAGGAGTCTAACTCCTTTATCAATTTTTTGGGGCATGTGTAGTAGTGTAAGAAATCAGTGATCATGTTCCATGAGCATAGACTCAAACCTATAGCAAGTGATGTGGTTGACCCTCCTTTACACATTATTGCATGTGTGAATGAAATACCATATAAGAGAGTTTTAATAGACACTGGTTCATAAAGAAACATAATAACCACTAGTGCTCTTAAAAACCTAGGAATTCCAACATCTCATGGTGTTGCATCCACCTACACCCTCTAAGAATTCAATTATATGAATACTCCACAGTTGACACTATAGTCCTACCCATTTAGGTAGGGTGCAAAACTATACCAACATTGTTTCATGTTTTGGAGGGTGCAATGGCCTATAGTATATTTTTGGGAAAACCTTGGATTTGGGACATGAAGTGTGTCCCCTCCATTTCTCACCAATTTCTAAAGTATACTTATGAAGTGCAGGTACATGCCATCTCTATAGACCTTGAGCCCTTTAAGTATTGCAACTTGGTGCAGCAAATCCCCAAGTTAACCTTACCATTGACTCATATGGACTTCCAACTAAATATTTCTATCTTGGGTCTCATACCCTCATCATCACCTTCCATTACACCATTATAATCTTCCTACATACCATCATCATCATTGGCAACTTCAGAAACACCTTCATCATTGTCAAATCCTTTGTAGAGGAACATGTCGAAGAGGCCAATCGATGTGATCTCTCCCATCATTTCTACCATCTCTACGAAAGATATTCCTAGTCTAGTGGATGAGGAACCATCTCAGTAGGTACACATTGAGTCATCTCAAGCCTCACTTCCATATCCTCCACCTGAAGTGCATGAAAACCACATCCGATTGTCTCCTTGCATTCCTCAATGAAGGTGGGCTTCTTTGTATATGTGCCACCAATTGGATGCTTTGGAATGTTGAATATACCTGTATAAACCTACACAAATGTGTTAGTGTATTTGGGGGCCTATCATGGATTAGACCCCATATTTATATAGACAAAATGACATGTAAAATGAAGTGAAATATATTGAAAACTGAAGGAAATGCTATAAAAACCATAAGCAAAGTATACTTACCTGATCTAGAGCTGTAGACTAGTTGTAGGCTATTGAAGCAAGATTTATGTGGTGAAGCTGATCCAAGTAGTACTTGTTGATGTGTGATGGATGCAAAATTGGTAGAAGGTATTCTAGAGCAATTTCAATAGAGTTTGGGTATTTTTAGTCAAAAGAGTCAAATGCATTTAATGAAGAATTTGGTCCTTTATTTATAGAGGAAACCAAGGTGTAAGGGGGGATTTAGGTGTCCTAAACCCTAAGATCAAGTCCTAAAATGGTTAGGTTAGGGTTTGTGATGTGTCATGCATAGTCACCCTTTCACATGCCCTAAAGTAAATATCCTATCCTCACACATGTGTGGGGAGGGATTAGGATTAACTAGGATTGATTTATTCCTAGGTTAGGTTAGGGTTGAGTTAGAAAATATCCTAAATAATTTGGTGCACACATGTGTGAGGATGTAATTAGGGCTAATTTGGCTTAAAACCCTAATTAAACATATTTATATGATAAAGTACACTTAAGTGAAAAGGGACTTTCAAATTAGAATTGTAATTAGCATAATTAGGATTTTTGGAGGGAATGGTCCCATGGGAGCCCTAATTAGGTGTAGGAGAGGGCTTAAGTGGCCTAAAGGGGCTTATAGGTGGCCCTTGCATGAATAAGAGGTGTTTTGGATGTAATTGGTGTAGTTTTGTAGGGTTTTATACCTACATACAACTGATATATCCTATGTATGAGCATGTGCAACTTTTGGGTGTCCATATTTTACCACTTTTTTTACTATAATATGTAGGACATAGTTTAATACAAAAATGTTATGGGAGAAAGTAGAAGATAAGAGAAAGAAGGGGAGAATGGAATCCAACCAAAGGTATGTAGATGCTCAAAGCATGACCATACAACATTAATTGGGGATCCAGGGGGATAAGAGAAGAAGAAGAGGGGAATAGAATCCAACCAAAGGTATGTAGCCACTCAAAGTGTGACCATACAACATTGATCGGGGATCCATGTGGATAAGAGGAGAAGAAAAGAAGAAGAAAAAGGAGAACGAAAAGAGAAGGAGAAGATAGGAAAGAATGGGGGAAGAAGAGAGAAAGAAAATGCAAAATGATGATGAATGAAAATGGGTGATTGTGGATGCAATGCAATAATTTTTCTTATTCTATATGACATTTCTCAATTACACATTGGTTGCTTGTGGAGGCAACTTATGACTACTTTGATTTTGCAACCAATGTAGGATGGTCCAAAGTATGAATAGAACAAATGCCTATTCAAATTTTTTCTATTGATTGATTGATGAGTGCAATGCATGGTGACATGTGTCAAAATATTTGAGCTAAGGGATATTAGGTTTAGTTATATGTACCATTCAATATATGGTAAGGACCACTTTACCTAAATGCTAGAAATGACATGCCTGAATGTTGTACTAGGATTTAGTCAAATTTACCATTCAGTATATGGTAAGGACTGTTTTACCTAAATACCAGGTTGATATATCCATGGTAATACATAGCTCTCATGATAAAACAAATATCTGGTTGGGATTGAGATTATTATCATAAGATAATATTTAGAAAAATGTTTTGTAGACATATGCGATATTCATGATTTGGATGTTTGATTGTTTGGTTGTATGCAAAGCTGACTTTTGAATATGAATACCCCCTCAAATGAGGAATAAACAATGAGGTGAATGAGATGTGGTGATATGATGATGGATCAATTGATAGAATAAAATGGTGATAAAAAGTGGAAGGATGTGGAAAACCAAGATTGGAAGTGAAGAAGAATCTGAAAAAAAAAAAAAATGGAGATGACTGGATAGGTGAAAAGTTAGGTCAAATATGACCCTACCTTTAAAAGTGATGGATGCACAATTTCAAGCCTTGTGAAGGGTGCGCATGATGATTTTACATTATGCCTACATACAATGTGTGTGATTTTACATGTATATCATGTGTACATGTAGTGAAATGTGTTTGATATGAATGATGTGTGTTAGGTACGATGAACCTAACTGAACATGAGTATGTATGAATGATGATGTGTAGAGGTTATATGTAATAACATGTGTACATACAAGATATAATAATATAATAAATCATGAACTAATGTAGTGAATGAGAAATGTAAGTGTGATTGAGAAGATGTATGTGATAAAAAAGGGCATCGATGATGCTACATGACCCTAATTATCAAACATAGTGAATGTTTAAAAGAGTTTCTAGGAGCTCAAATGACATGGTATGAAGAATTAAACTAATCTAATGGCCAAGCAATATCATGAAGATATCTTAACTACCATAACTAAGGTTGAATTGTTCATGGACCTATGTGTGCACATGATTTTCATTTATCCATTTTGAGGGAGGTTGGACTAACCCGTTGCAAACTTAGCCAAAATAGCTAGCTCATACAAAATTATGTAATGATCTGTACAAGATAAGGTCACTAATGTGACATATGTGTCACCACTTGGAATACTATGCCATTGGTAGGCAATCTCTTGGAGCCTATTGCTAGCAATGGAAATCGTCCCATGATGTAATGTTAAACCTAAGGACCAAAGGTGATGAAGCATAATAATTGTGATATCTGGAGGATTTTCCTTCTTTTTTTGCCTCTCGTTTATTGCTTGTATTTTTGTGGTGCTCTTTATTTTTTTGTATGGGCATTGGTTTTTGTTTTCTGCCCGTATTTGTGATGCTTTGTCATGCTTATACCTTTGTTTATCCCTAGACTGTATTTTGATCATGCAAATGATAGGATGAGCAGGGGAAACCATTCACTACATGGTGAGGCTTACACAAGGTGTTGTCCTCCCTAGACTCAAAATTTTCTTAAGATGTAGTGTGTGAGTGGTCCATGAACGAACTCGATTCAGCTAGTGAAAGTATTGAAATCCTATAGATTTTGATGACATTTGATACAGGTTGATTAAACTAACCATGAATGGTTGAGAAACTGAAATACTTCTCATAAACATGCAACTAAGAATAGAACCGATGTCATGATGTATATGAGAAATGGAATGCTTATGTACAAGGAAGACAAAGAATATGACTAGGGATGATGCCTACATGATGTGACAAGATACCTAAAAATATATAGGAGGAGGTGACCAATGCATTTATTGATAATGTAAAGTAAGTGAGACAAATAGATGCAAGGTGTACCCAAAATGTGGGTTTTCATGTACAAAAACAAATCCAAAAGGTGTGGATGGATGCATGAAATAGTTAGACTGGATGCCAATATTTCATGGTCATCAACATGATTGATGGATGTAGATGATTAGGATGGAAGAGGTGGGAAAGTGAGCCTATGAAATGGAGAATAAATGAGAAGAGAAGAATAGGATCCAATCAAAGGTATGTAGCCACTCGAAGTGTGACCATACAAAATTTATCGAGAACCAAAAGAGGTAGAGAGAATATGAAGTAGAAGATTGACGAAGAAGAGGAAAATGAAATGCAAGATACATTTTCAATGGACAGTTTTGATTTATTTGTATTTTTGTTTTTGTTTTGTGGATGTTTGTTGTGTTTGATGTCGCATGTACAAGAATGCATGAGCAAGGAAAGGTTACCCTTGGAAGTAAAATCTTTGCAAGGACAAAGAAGTAAAAATTTGTGAGGCTAGACTATGCTAGACTATGTGTATGCTACACCTATGCTAGGCTATGAGTGTGCTACACCTATGATTAAGATATGAGTGCACTACACCTATGACTAGGCTATATTATGCTATGCTAGGCTAATTCTATGCCTATTAATAGGCTATGCTAATGCTATGCTAGCCTATGACTATGCTACACCTATGACTAGGCTATGCTATGCGATGCTAGGCTATGCTAGGCTATGTGTATGCCATTCTAGGCTGTGTATGCTAAGCTAGGCTCATGCTATGCCTATGACTAGGCTATGCTATGCTAGGCTATGCTAATTCTATGATAGGCTATGACTATGCTATATGTATGCTATGCTAGGATATGCTAGGCTATGACTATGCTACGCCTATGAGTAGGCTATGAATATGCTACACCTATGACTAGGCTATGCTAGGCTATGACTGTTTTACACTGTGGAGAAACCTAGTTCCAATTTTTTTGCTAAAGTTTTTGGAAAAAAACCTATCCAGATTTTTACTGAGGTTTTTTGGACAAAACCTATCCAAATTTTTACTAATGTTTTTGAATAAAACCTATCCAAATTTTTATTGAGGTTTTTGAGAAACCTATCTAAATTTTTACTGAGGTCTTTGGAGAAACCTATCTAAATTTTTATTGAGTTTTTTGAAGAAACCTATCCAAATTTTTACTAAGGTTTTTGGAAAATACCTATCCAAATTTTTACTAAGGTCTTTGGAGAAACCTATCCAAATTTTTATTGAGGTTTTTGTAGAAATCTATCCAAATTTTTACTAAGGTTTTTGGAGAAACCTATCAAATTTTTTACTAATGTTTTTGGATAAAACCTATCCAAATTTTTACTGAGGTCTTTGGAGACACCTATCCAAAATTTTACTAAGGTTTTTGGAGAAACCTATCCAAATATTTACTCAAATTTTTGGAAAAACCTATCCAAATTTTTACTGAGGTTTTTGAAAAAAACCTTTGTGTTGATTGTTTTTGCTAAGGTTTTTGAAAAAACCTTTGTGTTGATTGGTTTTGCTAAGGTTTTTAGAGAAAACTTTGTGTTTATTGTTTTGTTTGCTGAGGTTTTTAGAAAAAAATGTGTGTTGATTGTTTTTGTTGAGGTTTTTAGAGAAACCTTTGTTTTTTCTAGGAGATTCTAAAAAAGAATGTTCTAAAATTTTACTAAGGATTTTGGAGAAACCTGATTTTTGAAAAAAAACCATTGTGATGAAGGCAAGGCAAAGGGTGTAACCTTTGAAAAAAGGATGGAACATTTTGAACCTAGTGATTGACTTGATTTGATGGGGTGAGGTAAAGGACACAATATATGATAAAAGGGTGCAACCTTTTGAATTCTAGCAATTGATTTGACTTGATGAGGGTAAGGAAAATGATGTAAACTTTAGAACCTAGCTATTGATTTGATTTTATGAGGGCAAGGTAAAGGATGCAACCTTTTGAACCTGACGATTGATTTGATTTTATGAGGGTAAGGTAAAGGATGCAACCTTTTGAACGTAGTGATTTATTTTATTTGATGAGGGTATGGCAAAGGATACAACCTTTTGAACATGGTAATTTATTTTATTTTATGAGGGTAATGCAAAGGATGCAACCTTTTTAACCTAGCAATTGATTATGATGTAATGAGGGTGAGGTAAAGGGTGCCACCTTTTAAACCTAGGGATTGATTATGATGGCAAAATAACATGAGGTTCATGGCAAAACCTATTACTTTTGAATGAATTATTGATGTATGAAAGGGTGCAAGATTTTAACAAAGTGTAACCACAAAAAAGGCTCACACCTAGTCTAACTATTGCAATTGATGAAAGATACAAAAATAAGTATGCATAAATTGACAACAAGAAATAAAAGGAATACAAGGAATCCTTTATTAATTTCAATGGAGTCAAATTATAGATTTATCCCTCTTAGGGATATGCATTTGATACATCAATTACAATAGTGTCTAATCCCTCTCAAGGGTAGATGCGATCAAAATGCTTTTCGGGATGACACAAACTGCTCCAAGGCGTCGATGACCTTATTATCTATGATTAGAGGTATTTGCTGCCTTGCATGTCAAAACCCTATTAGTCTTGCATGCAATAAATGACAAGAAGAATCAATTATAAATGATGCCTCTCTTGATGAGGTTTTTTTAGGAAAGTGTGTACAGAGATGACATTATTAGCATATAATCAAGAAAGTGCAAGAAATATAATAAACCTATGAGAAACATGAAAATATGTTATGAACCATGTGAATAGAAATCATATGCAACTATCTAATGGCCTAGTTATCAACTTAAAAGCATGGACACATGAAAAATATTCATTAGTATCCTAGTCAAAATATTGAAAGCAAGCAACTAAACAAACTAATTATATCGGTCAAAAGTCTCTAAAAATGCAATAAAACCTAAATTATGCTTAGTCTACTACTATTAACAATTTCTACGATGATAAAATAAGGAAATTAGTGATACTACCCTGACCATAGCTTTGAGACATGGTGAGCAATGTTAACCATGGTTGACAACTGTGGCAAGGCTTGAAATGTGCTTGTCTTCAAATCCAAGAGCTAGATATCTGAATTCTCTTACCAAATTGATGGTCAAGGGTCACCTCTGTGTCCTTTGACAAATTTGGTGATTGAACTGCTCTGATTGCACATGAAATGGACATAATTATATTTCTTTATTCTTTTAACCTCATAGGAATTCCATGACTTGAATTGCCATCCTAGTATCTCAATTTCAATGATGAATATTTCTCTCAAAGAACACAAGTGAATGTTTATCTCAACAGGGCCTTGTTGTGTTCAATTGAAATTTTTCTCTAGAATTTTCCCTAGTTTGAAGATGGGTTTTATAGAACTTTGAAGGGCTATGTCCTAGCTTCATGAGAAAGCTAAGATCAATAATGGGCAGTTGAGTATATTGGATAGAAATATCTAGAACCTTCCTAACTAAAACCTATCCAATATGCAATCAAATTACCATTGGAACTAACTTTAAATTGGTCAAAGGCCAATTGAATTTGGGGCCTAACCATGACTGATAAGTATGGTCAGCTCTACTAACCATGGGTGTCAACAACAGTTAGCACTGACTAGGTAAAGGTGCCCACATGAGTGATTAAAACCACTGCTATACCTTGGTATTTTATCCAAGGTCTTTCATATGGCCTTCTAGCACGTTCCATATGAGTAGTCACCTCAACATGACACATTTTAGGTGCCTAAAGATACCTCTTTTGAGATGCGTTGTGATATAAAAAAATATAAAGAAAAAATAGACCTCCTAAAATGATGTCACAAGTTGGATGATGATCATTAGTCTAATAAACATTAGATTCTTAGGGTTCAACAAAATGATGTGCATCCTAGAATCATTGCTTCCAACTAGATGGAAGGCTTAAATTTGAAAGAGTTTATACTCATCATTAGACATTCGGGTAGCTTTGGTGCTACAATAGGAGTTTGAGCCTATATAACCGAAAGGAAGAGAGCTACAAACTAATTGTCATATGCATTATTTTCCCCAACATAAGGGTAAGCTTATGATAGTCATTGTCAATGATTCGTAATATGAATGCAATTTTGACAAGATCAAGAGATCTACGATCAAGGGATCTTTTATTGATTTTGATTATGATTATGATATAATGACTACCCCCTCAAGTGACGAGTCAATGAGGGTAATGATAATTTAATGAAGCGATGAGTCGCTTGACCATTATGAATGATTTTGAAAAAATTAATATTTAGAATTTGAATCTTGGTAAGGCCTAATCAGTTATGATTACAATTGTTAATAGTAATTGTACATCTCTATCCCCTGGAGTAGTCTAGCCTCAATGGCATTTTTAGGAAATAAAAATGATAGCAAAGCTAATTATGCTTGTGTTGAATCATATTTGTCGATGATCTGCTAAAAATATCATAGAAGAATTAAGATGAATACCTTGTTCCCATGGAGCAGTTTGACTGTTAGGCCTTCTTAGGTGTTGAAATGAAGCATAGTAATTCCATGATGATGAATTTGCCCCAAATGTCCTTATGGTAATTTACTCATCTTATCATTTTGCATGGAGCACAATTCACTTCAACCACCAAGTGTGTAGGGTAAATAACTAGATACAAGGCACATTTAGATTTAGATTTATTTGTTATTTTGTGATTTTTTTACAATTCTAGTCATTTGGGTATTTTTAATTCATCATTTACTAGCTCTCCATGATGGGATTTTTGATATTTTATTATAGTTTGCTAATCGCATTTGACAATAACATCTAACAGATTTAAATTTCTTAATCATGGGTTAAAACCATGGGTGAAAAACCCTAATTTTGGGACCACGGGGGACCACGGTTGTCAAGCACGATCAAGGCAGAAATTGGAAATATTTAAGGATTTTTTGCAATTTAAAAATTTCATTATTTCCTGTAGCATTTACAAATTTGAGAGCTCTAAGAGGGAAGAAGACAAAACTAATACAAAATGCTACCGCATTTTGACCTCATCCTTATCCACATCGATGGCGAAAAAACTTGGAGGAGTCGGTGCTATTAAGGTAGAAGTACACATCTTTGCTCATTATTTGTTTTTATCGATTTTTAAAATAAACCTCATTAAGTAATGGGTTAAATTAACCTCATTAAACTACTAGTAATAAACCTCACCCTAGTTAGGATTAGCTTAGGTTAGCTTAGACGGGAGGGATTTTTAATTTTTAGGGTGTCTCAGGATGGAAAGTGACCCTAAACATGTCATTTTTCCTAGCCGTGATTGGTAGGTGCAGTTCCCAATTATCAATTTGGGGACTGTAACTGTCAGCCATAGTGGGATTCAAATTCCAACTATCAAAAATTTTATCGCCATCCTAATCGTAGGTCTGAACCACGATTCGACAACCTTAGAAAAAAAAAATTATTTTTTTATTTTTTTTCTATTTTTAGTAGAATTAATTGAGCTTTTTGATTTTTTGAAGTGCATTTTTACCCATTATTTTTGATGTTTTCAAGATTTGTACTTTTGTTTGTCATTTTTAAATTGTTTTTATTGTTTTGGCTTGATTTTTAATTGTTTTTGCCTTATTATTATTTATGTTAGACCTTGAATGTGAGGGCGAGGGAGTTTGATATCCATCACAACCTACACGACACCCTCTCTTAGGTGGACCATGAGTGGTTCAAGGCTATGGGATTCAACTATGTTTTATGCCTTCCCATTATCATGTATGATCATGCCTACATGACTACATTGGCCCAACATTGGGATGCATGGATAAATACCTTTCACCTACTGATAGGTGAGATGATAATGACCTTGGAGGATGTCTACTGCATCTTTCGTATCCCTCTAGATGGTGAGGCCATCACATCATCACTGACTGAGGTGAATAGGACTGTATTCGCTTAGATATTTGGCCATCATAGTGAGGATGCAAAGCGAGACTTGGATCATAAAGGGGTCCACATTGAGTATTGACATACATAACAAGTCTTTAGTGAGCAAGTAGTCATTTTCATGCACTTGATCGTGTAGGTCATATTTCTTGACTCTTATGGTGCAAGGTTCCCATGGAACCTCCTATCTAGGACTCTAGACATCCTCATGAGTCCCACTAATCATCCCTTGATCTTGTCCTAGGGTAGTGCATTGTTAGCGTAACTCTATAATGAGCTATACCAGATTACCCATAGGAGCAGAGTCGGTATTTGATGTAGTTTATTATTACAAATTTGGGGGTGGTAGCATATCAAGATTGAGCATCCTACTAACCTACCATTAGATATTGGCATCATTGAGGAGAGGCATCAATGCTACATTGTATGCTATCCTCATGAGTAGTAGGGCTTTAGGAGTAGATCACA
This sequence comes from Wollemia nobilis, assembly GCA_028583015.1. Classification (NCBI taxonomy): domain Eukaryota; kingdom Viridiplantae; phylum Streptophyta; class Pinopsida; order Araucariales; family Araucariaceae; genus Wollemia; species Wollemia nobilis. The sequence continues at coordinate 9,065,433 of JAQPPZ010016690.1, read as the reverse complement.
TGCAGGGGACCTGATGCATTATATTGGATGGTTTGCAACACTACAAACCAATTAGATCGAGTGGCACATCTACTTAGACTACCCTCCATGGCGAGAGGGCAAGGACCAGCTATGTCAGGTATGTAGGGATATATGGCTCCTCGAATGTAAGTCTAGGGTACGAGAGTTCTTCTACTACTCTCACATCCTAGTATAGTTTGACATCAAATAGGATATACCATAGCTATCGACCATCTACCATCGTGTCCACCTAGAGAGGGACTTGACCTATCCCAGGATTACACCACTGGATGAGAAGGATGGAAACTTCTAGGTTAGGGAAGATAGATGTAGGGACCACTCCTACCTATGATACATAGTGGATATTCTGAGTATGGTAGGATTTGGATTTCCCCTTGGGTAGGGTCCCAGATGATGCAGTAGAGGGTGGTGAGGGTGCAGAGGTAGATCATAAAGTACATTGAGTCCATTAGAGGACTGAGGGTGGATGGTGTGAGGGAGCTGTAGAGGAGGCATCGGTAGCTGAGGAGGAGGGTGACACTATGGAGGAGGGCAAGGCAACACTAAATTGCAATATTGGGTAGCTTAGGGCATAAATTACTAGCCTACAGGCTCAGGTAGGCTCTCTATAGATGCAACTGCTACATCAAGATACCACCATTGCCATTCTTAAGGTAAATGTGGGGGATATCTAGTCTAGAATGATAGTAGAGAAGACTCGATGGTGTAGGTACAAGAAGGATAAGACTACCTAAGAGGTGAAGGTTGCATTTGTAGACATAAAGATACAAAAGCTTATAGGGTGGCACATTCTTTTGTAGTCTCAGGTTGATGCATTGACAACATAGATTATTGCACTCTAGTCTGGGAGTGGAGCTCCCTCATCATCACAAGTGGTTCTAGTGGCTCCAGATACTCCAGTAGTACTAGAAGATATAATAGTATAGGGATAAGTAGGGTTGGACCTGGAATTAGAGAACAGGAGACTAATGGCTCTTTTTCAGTAGTAGATTCGAGACATCACTTTAGATGCTACATACATATCTTCTTTGAGAGGAGCGATCTTGCTACTCAGGGGTGAGATTACTAAGAGGTTCGAGGCTACAGGATCTCAAAGGACTCACACTTAGATGATAGGATAGTCCTCAACCAGATCTAGTCGTAGATCACATAGATTAGAGAGGACCTCAGGTGCCAGCTCGAGGAGGACTCATAGGTATGGCGAAGGCAACGATGAAGCCTATCAATCTAAGGGTGCATGCGCTAACTAGTACAAATCTTACAAATTCTATTGTACCATTTTTGAGTGTAAGGTTGAGGACCTACACATATGTAGCCTACAAGTATTTTTGACATATGTCGATGTACTGTTGACTATTTATTTTGATACACACACACACACACACACACACACACACATATATATATATATATATATATATATATATATATATATATATGATCTGACATTGAGACTCATTATATGTGTTGTTTTATTATTTTTATTATTTATAAGATGCATATGGATGCAATGTTTAGATGCAATGCTTATTTTATGCTATATTATGTGATGTATGGATGATATGTATTAGATATATGATAAATATATGACTTGAGATGCAATGATATACATGTGTAGGTAGACTACTTATGATGAATGTATATGAATGAAATATATGATGTTTAAATATATGTTTGATTTAATGTACTTGTATGCATTTAATATTGGCAATTTGAGTTGTTTTATGTTGTCATTGATGTCACATTAATGTCACAAGGTAACATTGAGTTTTGATGACCAAAGCATTCATATTTCGAAGAACATGGATATGTACAGGATTTTTTTGAAAATCAAGGTAGGTATATTTGAAATGGGTTTTTCTTAAAACCCAGGTGGGCTTTTTTTTCATTGAAAAATGTGCCCTAGAGATGGAGATATTCAATTTTGAATATTTGGTTTAAATTTTAATATTTAAAATTTAATTTTAAATTTTAAAATTAAAATTACCTCAGCATCGACGTCATCATAAAAAAAAATTAATTAAGAAGTGTCACTGAAGTTTGCAAAATTAAACGGAAGTTGCATATAAATGCAAAGGCTTTTACTTCAAAATCCTTAGAATCGAATGCAGAGGAGATAAGACAAAAAGTGTTGAAATCTTCATGTGGCAGCGTGGTCCAATGACGAGCAAGGGGAGTGCAAAGGTTTTTTCTTGTGAAAGAGATGAGGTTCGATTCCCATGGGTTAGAGTTTCGAGCAAGATAATTGGCCCATGTTTATATTTTGACGTGATCAAGGGGGGAAGGACAAAAGCACATTCTGCGCTCTCTGTCCTATGCAAACGCGTAGCTCACGTGGTCTTTGGCACCGCGGTTGAGGATTTTTTGGGCAGATACGAGGGTTCGATTCCCTCTAAAAGGCAAGTATCATTTTTATTAATAAATTTTTTATTATTGCCTAATGTTGGAGGAATAAGGTGATGAGGGTTGATTTGAATTTTTATTGGAAGGCAAGTTTAAAAGCATTTTTAGAAAAGAAGATATTTTTGGTATTTTCCTTTTATAAAAGTATATCATTTTATATATCATTGGAAATATTATTTCGAGGGATATTTGACTAAGTCATTTAGAAGGAGAAATAAGGTGTATATAGAGAGATATTTCTATTTTTGTAAAGGGGTTCAAAAGTGAATATTGTTGTGTTATTTTTCAAAGTGTGTTGAGTGTGGCAGATTTCCAAAGGTTTTTCTTCACTTCATTAAAGGTATGGACACATTCTCCTATTGATTGTTTGTGGTGGTTGATTTCTAAAATATCATTGGAGGGAAATAATTGTTTGTGGTTTCCTTTTCGAAAGTGGTTGGTTGAATGCATCAAGTTTTTTTGAATTGAGAGTTGTGTTTAAAACCTTGTGTTATAAGCATAATGGTTGAATCCCATTGGTTGTGAAATAACTTAACTTAGAAAAGAACATGAGTATCATTGTTATGTGATATTTGTGGTTGAGAATTTTTGGAAACATTTGAGTTGGTTGATACATACTTGGACTAGGGTTGTGTGAGAAATATGTTTCCCTTGTGATGATTGGTTGAGTTGAGTTGATTAAGCCAAGTCAAGTGATGTGTGAAGTGATTGTTCAAGTTCTATGAAATAAACTATTCCATCATTATATATTGAGTTTAGATTGAGGTTAGAACATATTGAGTCTCTAGCAATTCTCTTTATGGTTCTATAAGACTTGAGTTGAGTTGAGGTTGACTTGAATTGAGTTGAGGTTTATTTGATTTGAGAGTGATATTAGAACATATTTAGTCTCTAAAAATTCTCTTTATGCTTCTATGAAGTGGATTTAAGTTGAGATTTCCATTGATTGTTGAGTTCATTTTGAGTACTACTTGAGCATGATTGATTGAGCCTTTGAGAAGGCCTTTGGGACAGATTTGAGGATAGTTTTGGGATAGATTTGTGGACAGTTGTGGGCAATTTCTTGATGAGCTTGCTAGAGCAAATTTAGGCAAGTTCTTGGTGAGATTGCTAGAGCATATTTGGGCAAGTTCTTGGTGATTTTGCTAGAGCAAATTTGGGCAAGTTCTTGGTGATATTTCTAGAGCATATTGGGGTAAATTATTGGCGAGCTTTCTAGAGAATATTTGGGCAAGTTATTGGTGAGCTTGCTAGAGCATATTTGGACAAGTTATTTGTGATCTTGTTATTCAAAATTGGATAGGTTATGTGTGAGCTTGTTATTCAACATTGTACAGGTTCTGTGTGAGCTTGTTATTCAACATTGGATAGGTTATGTGTGAGCTTGTTATTCAACATTGGACAAGTTTTGTGTGAGCTTGTTAAGTAGGTTCTATGTGAGCCTATTGAGCAGGTTCTTAGTGATCCTATTGATAGAGCTTTGAAGGTGATAGAGTCTCAGTGGATAGGTATCAAGTAGCCAACATAGTTGAAGACATATCTAAGTGAGGAGTCTTTAAGTGGAGAGAGGTCCACCAATCAATGTAGCAGAGAGACATAATATTCTAGAAGATCACATAGCTAGAGCAGAAGGGGAAATAGTTCTCCTATGGAAGAGATCCACAAACTTGAAATTAGGGGATCAACATCTCCTTTGGATAGAGATCCATAAACATTGTAATTGGGAGTGATTACCAAAGAGATTGATTGAGAAAGTTTTAGTAAAATATTTTCCTCGTGGAGTAGCCCACATTGGGTGAAACACGTAAATTATGGTGTCTCTATTGTGTATGGTATTTTGTGCATTGCTTTAATTACTATTATTGATACTGCTATCTATACACAACATAGTATTGAATTGAAAGAAAAATTAAAAAAAGATCTTATACTGTTCACCTCCCCCTCTCAGTATAAGATTGTTTTATTCAATTGGTATCAGAGCGGGTTCCTTTGAAAAGGCTAACAGCTTGAGGGATGATTCTATAAGAACACAGATGGCTTCACATAATGGATTATCTTCAAATAAGGCTCCATTATTTTATGGTAAAAATTGTGGTTTTTGGAGAATGAGAATGAAGAAATACTTGATAAGACTATAGGGTTGAAGGTGATCCTGAGGAAGATAAGACTACCAGAAAATTGGTTGAGATTAATGTAAGAGCAATGAAATTTATCTTGAGTGGGCTTTGTGAGACAAATTTTGCAAAGGTCATGGTATGTAATTCAGCTAATGAGATGTGGACCAAGTTGCATAATACTTATGAAGGGGATTCCAAGGTAAAGTTGGCAAAACTACAAACTCATAGAAAAATATTTGAGGAATTGAAAATTGAATATTTTGAAGATATTGTAAATTTTTTACTTCAAGTTTATGATTACTAACACCATGAGAGGCCTAGGTTTTTATATGAAAGAATCATAAGTTACTCAAAATGTTTTGAGATCACTTCCCATGAAATATGATTCTAAGGTTTCAACAATAGAAGAGACAATGGATATCAACAAGCTAACAATGGAAGAATTTCAAGGTACTCTCATAGCTTATGAGATGAGGGTAAGTAAGCATCAAGTTATAATAAAATACATTGCATTAAAGGCTTTAAAGAAAGATAAATGGAAAGTTTCAAAAATAGATAGAGCTATAGAAAATGATGAGGAAGCTAACTTCATCAAAAGGAATAAGGACTCAAGGAATTTTAGGGATATAAGGAAAGTTAGATGCTACAAGTGTGGTGATATTTGTCACTATGCACACAATTGTCCACATGAATAAAACAATTATGATGAAAAATAGGGTCATAGAAGAAAATAATATGGAAAGCATAAGCATGACAAAGAGGACATATTCAAGCAAAACAGGTATGAGAAGAAGAAAATTTTTTGTAAGGGAAAGAAATATTACTACATTATAGAAGTAAGTGATAGCTCAGATTACAGTGGTAGAGACACATTAGATGAATAAGAATGTACATTATTTGGAATAAGTGAAGAAATGCAAGAACACCTATTCCTAGGCATTGAAGTTAAAGAAGAGGATAGATCTATTGAAGAAATACATGAAGAGCTTGCCATAGCCATTGAGTAAGAAAATAGGTATAATAAGGGTCTAAGGATACTATAATGCTTCATATACAGAGATTTTGGGCATATAGATGATGATTGCACATACTACATCAATTGCAACAAGGAAAGTTTATTTGAAAAATAAAGCAGCAGTTCTAGTGAAAATCTCAGTGACAATGAAAATAAATAAGTCTCACTTTTGGTAATAGAAAAAGAAAAGGATGAGCTAAGTAAACAAAAATTAGAAATCAAAAAGCTAAAAGAAGAATACAAGAATCTTGAAAACAAGATTTGAACAGATGTTAAAATCAGAGAAGAACTACTTCAAACAATCAGTAATCTCAAAGAAGAGCTTCAAAATGCAAAAAGGATAGAATAAAGGATGAATGAAGAACTAAGGGTAACCATGGAAAGACATGATACATTAGATGAAAAGGTTCAAAAATGAGTGGAAACTTATTTTAAGGTTGTATCTCACTTCAAAGAAAAATCACACTCAAAAGGAAAGGAAGTTCTAAAATATGAAAGCACCTAAGATTTGTGAGGAAAGTTCCAAATTTCCTATGGCTCCAAATATTCATTTTGGTTCTTGTTTTGAGATAGGTGAATCAAGTTCAAAATAAAGAGAAATACTTGAAGAGGAAAGCAAGGAAGAAATTAAGGAAAAGGATTTAGATACTAGAAAGAAGGTTCAAGAATGTAATGCACAAGTTGAAGATGATCATAGGGATAATGGTCAAGAAAGGATGAGGAACCAAGGCATGAACAAAGGGATTTTCAAGGACATTGTTTTTCTTGTAATTGATTTGGACACAGGGCTATACATTGCAGAGTCTATGGATCAAAGAAATTTGATTTTTCTAGAAGAAAATTCAAAGGAAGAAGGTATGATTTTCAGGTACATTGTTTCTCATGCAACAAGATTGGTCATAGAGCTTCTCATTGCAAATAAAATAAGCAATATGGCTTTTGTTTTAGAGCTACACAATTCAGAAGTCATAGTTATAATGGTCATGAAAATAGAACTTCACAATACAGGGTTCAGGAAAGGAATGGATATGGAAATTATTTCAAGAAATATTTTAGGATATGGACACCAAAAAAGGCTAAAATATCAAGTATTTTAATTGCAAAATGGTGTAGGACTCAATTCCAAATAGGTTCAAGGCAAGAAGGTCAAATAGTCTCAAGGCAAGAAGGTCAAACAAGTTCAAGACAAGAAGATCAAGTAATTCATCAAGATAAGGATAACAGAAAAACATGCAAGGAATTTGATAAAGGAAAGAATCAATGTAATATGGGATTAAAGGTACTCCCACCCCAAAATTAATCAACTCAAGAGAGAAGGTGGTGATGGGGCTATGCTTAAGAGTCATATATTTTAGCCCCATAGGTGTCCCTTTTGCCATTGATGTCAAAGGAGGAGAGATTTGATGCTACATACTGATTGGCTATAGAATCTTACATTTAATTTTATCAATCCAAGGGAAATAAAGGTTAGATTTAAAAAGTAGAAATCCATTATAGATATGATCGTAGGAATTAATGCTTGATTAAAGTTCAATTTCTAGCTCAAAAATCATGCGTACACATGTACAAAAAAAATATAAAAATATGTAGTATGAATTATGTAGAAAATGGTAAATAAATGCAATTTATTATGAATTTTAACTATTAGGATCCTTATATAGACTAAGGATAGTTAATACTAGGGAGGCAGGAAAATGAGCTCTGGCAATTTTCTCCTCTGAACTAGGGTTTTTGGAACTTCAAAAATTCTTGGGCATCAGCTGGATAGCAGAAGTGCCTTTAGGGTACGGTGGTTCTGAAGGCTAGATCGGTGTCCCAGGAGGGTCCAATGGGGACTTCTCTAGCTCCTCTTCCAGGGAGTAGCAGCTCTTATGCAGACTTGTTTAAAGAAAATCCTCCTTCAAAGAATGAAGAAGCCCAAAAAATGGCTTATAAAAAGCTCTTCACGACTGCTGGGAATAGGTCGACAGCACATCGTGTGAATGGTTGTTTGCCGCAAGCCGAGACCAGGCCAAAAATTGTCATAGAGCCAAGTATGGTTGAAGAATCAATCATTTACAGAGCTAACCATGATTTAATCTGCAAGTTCATGGGTATTCGTCCTTCCCTAAACTTTCTGCACACTTGGATCTACCAAAAATGGGAGCCTCACGATGAGTATTCATTGTGGTTTATTAGCAATAGTTATTTTATTGTTAGCTTCTTGGATTTGGCCGATAGAAATAAAGCTTTTGAGTCAGAGAAGAAAAGTCATGGCCCGATAGGGCTATTTGTTCAACCATGGAGAGTGGGATTTGATCCCCGTGTTGAACCTACTGCTATCCCAATTTGGATCCGACTTTATGCTCTTCCAATGGAATTCTGGGGTGAGCAGGTGTTGGCAATGATTGGAAATTCTATTGGAAGACATCTAGGTGTTGCTAGAGACACCATTGAAGGAAGCATGGTGGTGTATGATAGAATATGTGTGGATATGGATCTCAGCCACCCTTTGCTGGCCAAGATGGAAATTGAATTGGTAGGGCTCTCCTAGATTCAACAACTGGACTATGAGGCCCTACCCTTCAGGTGTAGGGTTTGTCACCAACATGGCCATTTGGCCCGCTTCTGCCCTACTAATATGAATGCTAACATGGAGGTCCCTTTGGGAAAGCCAAAATTGCATAAAGAGGATAAGGAAACTCTTAATAAATATTCTAAGGGCATCGTTCAGGGCTAGGAAGCTCAGAAAGAGGGGTTTCAACAGCCCAGAAGAAAAATACAGAAAAAGAAAAAATAGGAAAAGGAGCAATGCTATCTCAAACCTGCCAATAGGTATGAGATATTCAAGTCACTGGTTGACAAAGAGGAACAACTTATGGAGGGCATGGAGGGTTTTAAGGAAAATTCTAATATTCTCGGGCAACTCCCCCTCTCATCTCCTCCCGTCATATAGTAGATAGTTGAACCCTGTGAGGTATCACAACCAGTATGCTCAGGGGCCTTAGTTGTACATAACCAGGAGCAGACAGTATCTCAGGATGTCAGCATGGGAATACCAGAGAAGAACAGGGAAAGGCCATCTTTGGGGATAACCCAGGTAGAAAAAAGGTCAAAAAATAGCAATTCCCAAGGTGTAGGTAGGAGATCCAATATGGAGTTGCTAGCAACCCAAGGAGACAAATTGATAATGGGAGGATCTATGAGGACAATTGACTCTTATTGCTCCCAGGGTAACCAATGATTATACAATCATGGAATGTGAGGGGTTTAAATAGTAGAACCCATCAATCTGTTGTTCGAAGACTTGTAGAGAATTGTAATACTAATTTTTTGCTATTACAGGAGACTAAGATGTCATTGGATCTTATGTCCAAAATAGTCAACAAAATTTGGAGGGGTGCTGGTCATATGGATGTGGCTGCCCAAGGTGCCTTAGGGGGGATTGTTATGCTTTGGAACTCTATTGAATGGTTTGCAATAGAACATCTTGCCTGGAGGGGTGTTCTCACTTCTCTTTTTCAAAATAATGTCATTGCAGAACATGTTCTAATCACAAACTTTTAAGGGTCTCAAAACCTAGATGGTCAGAGGCAACATGGAAGGTTGTGCATAACATGTGAACCTCAAGAGAAGATCTAGACTGGATTTTAGCAGGGGAATTTAATGCTAAATTTTCTTCTAGAGACCAGGAAGGGGGAACACCATTTTTGGATCTAGGGGACCGTCTCATGATTTCCCAAGTCCAGGATTTGCACTTAGTGGACATTAAATGTCCTGGCATTAAATTCACTTGGACTAATAAAAGGTGAGAGCCACATAGTAGGAAGGTTAAGCTAGATCATTTTCTGGTTTCTGAGGAGGCATTTGTAAAATGGAATATAAATTTTTAGATTTTAGAAGGCCCTATTTCTGATCATTGTCCCATTCTGTTGGAAGGCGGGACTAGGACAGGGCAACATCACAAACATTTTTGATTTGAAAATTTTTGGCTTTAGAAAGAAGAAATTCGAGAGAAAATTCCTCAGTGGTGGGAAGAAGGCCACCCAGCTTATGGGAGAGCAATGTTTAGAATCCACAAACAACTTCAATTTGTCAAATCTCAGTTGAAGTATTGGAGGCGTACTAATAAAACTGACTTCTAGGCTTAAAGAGCTCCTTTGGTGGCCAGATGGGATGAGGTCCAAATTCAGTTCAGAGAAGGAGTAATTACAAACTAGCTCAAAGCTGAGGATGATGCCTTGCATGTAGTGGTTGAGGACATTAACAACCAGGAGGAGATCTATTGGAAGCAGAGAGCAAGAACCACATAGTTATTAGAAGGGGACAGAAACACAAAATTCTTTCATCGGACTGCTTGTGCTCGAAGACAGATGAATAAGATAGAGGCCCTTCAATATGAGAATGGTCATTCCTTTGATACACTTCCAGGTATACATTCACATGCTATGGATTATTTTTCTAAGATTTTTAAGGAAAGTGTGGTTCAAGATGTAGAGGCCCAAAATGAAGTTATTTCTATCATACCTACTGTTATTTCGAAGGATGAAAATTAGGCCCTCCTCAAACCCATTGATAGAGATGAATTGAAAAATGTGGTCTTTGGAATAAGAACTGGTAAAACTCCAGGTCTAGACGGCTTCCCAATTGAGTTTTTTTAGGCTTTCTGGGACTACTTAGAGGAAGATGTAAGGGCTATTGTAGAAGAGTCCAGAGAAAATAAGAGAATGCTTAAAGCTATAAACCACACTTTCATTACCTTAATTCCAAAAGGTGAGGAGGGGGTTCATATTTTAGATTATAGGCCTATTGCCTTATGTAATGTGATGTACAAAATAATCACAAAGGTAATGGTTGAGCACCTAAAACCTCTTCTTCACAACATTGTCTCCTCTGAGCAAGGGGGTTTTGTTAAGGGACGACAGATTCTGGATGGGGTGGTTGTGGCCTAGGAAGTAATCCATTCAATGCACACTTTTGGTAATAAAGGGATGTTCATAAATTTGGACATGTTAAAGGCTTATGACAGGGTTGAATGGAGTTTCCTGGTTAAAATGATGTTAGCCTTTGGTTTCTCTTAGGACTGGATAGAGTGGGTCATGAGCTGTGTCTCTTCCCTGACTTACTCTGTGCTAATCAAGGGCCTTCCTTCGCAACCTTTTGGAGCTTCTCAGGGTCTGTGCCAGGGGGATCCATGTTCTCCTTATCTTTTTCTTATTCTGGATGAAGGTCTTGGTAGACTTTTCTTGAGGAGAAGACAACAATGTAGATTATTGGGTATCAGGGTGGGTGACGAAGTTTTAATGCACCTGCAGTTTTTGGATGACACTGGTTTGGTGGGAGTGGCAAGCTTTAGGGAAGTAAGAATGATTAGGGATACTCTTAATTTCTATCTTAGGGCTACTCAATAGGTCATTAATGACAAGAAATCCAAAGTGGTTTTTTTAATCTAGAGCAAAGGCTTCAGAATAGACTTTAGAAATCCTGGGATTCACAAGGACTTCTCTCCCAGTGGTTTACTTGGGGGTCCCCTTGCACTTTAAGAAGCTGAGATTAGACACTTGGAGGAATTTGCTGGAGTGTATCAAGGACAAAATTAATCATTGGTCTCACAAGTGGTTAAGTTATGGTGGCAGATTAACGTTCTTACAGTCAGTCATTCAAGCCATGCCAATTTATAAATTTTGTATCCTGGCTGCCTTGATTTCAATTTGGAAAGAGTTGGACAGGATGGCTAGAAATTTTTTATGGGAAGGAGCAAAGGGAGAGAGAAAGTGGGCCTTAGTGGGCTGGGACAAAGTTACCCAACCCAAGGTTAAAGGAGGTCTGGGTTTGAGGAAATCTAAGCTGAATAATAAAGCTTTGGCTAGAAAGCTATACTGGAGATGGATCTCCCAACCCACCTCCCTTTTTAGTAGAATCCTAACTAGCAAAAACCTGGGATAGGCCAACCCAATAGATGTTGCTCGCATCCCCTTGGATGGTATTGGGTCCCTTGTTTCACAGGCTCTCAAGTTAGGGTCTCAAGTTGTCAAGGACCACTTATTTTGGAAAGTGGGAAGAGGGGAGAAGGCTCACTTTTGGACTGATTCTTGGGATCAGTTCCCACCCATCATTGCTGAATTTCTAGAATTTCAGCCTATAAAAGCTACCATTGAAGCCAAGGGATGGATCTATATTGAAAGCTACTTCACAACTACTCAGCTGGGGGAGTGTAAGTTTAAGTAGTTCAAGAATTTGGATGAGTGGCCCATCTCAATCCCTCCGGATTTGACTCCCATCTTGACTAAAATTTTTGCAGAAAGATTTCTTATAGGGGGAGACATGGAGGATGAATTAGCCTAGGGCTCTAGGAGTCTTGGCATCTATATAGTAAAGGATGTATATGACAACATTCTCCCAGAGCCCCCCCCTCATTCTTTTCAGGTTGAGGACTGGAGGAAAATCTGGCACTCTAAAGGTCGGCCGAAAGTCAACTTTTTTGCCTGGAAGTGCATGCACAATGGAATCCTCACTTTTGATAATCTCAGATCAAAAGGTATCATCGGCCCTTCTCAATGTGTTCTATGCTACAAGAGTGAGGAAACTGTTGACCACTTGATGTTTGGCTATCCTTTCACCCGATAGATTTGGTTGCGTTGGTTTGCATATTTTAAAATTCAAGTTAGTGGTGACCTGAACCGGATGAATATCTGGGCAAAATGGCAGAAGGGTATATTCAAATCTAAAGCTCTTCATATTGGCTGGGAGCTCGGTTTAAGCTTTATCTAGTGGAAAGTTTGGCTAGAAAGAAATGCCAAAATTTTTAGAGAAACTTTTACCACTCTAGACAGGGTTTGGCAGACCATTTGAAGCAAGGTTACCGAAACTGTGGATGTTCATGTGGTTGAAAAAGCTCAAATTGACATTGGAGCTATGGAAGAACACGGGGAAATGCTAGAGGTCCAGGATAGAAATTGTTGGAAACCTCCCCCTGAAGGTTGGATTAAAATCAATACTGATGGAGCTGCAAAAGGCAATTCGGGTAGATCCAGAATTGGAGTGGTGTGTCGAAAATATGTTGGGTCTGTGCTCTATTGGGAATTGCAAGGCCTGGATAGAACCACTAATAATGAATCTGAAGCCATTGCCATCCAGTCTGATTCTATTTGGGCAGTGAAACATGGCCACCGTAGGATTATTCTTGAATCAGACTCGCAAATTTTGGTTGGAGCTCTGGACTGCATGAGGAACTTTGATCTAAAATCTTGGAGATTGAGGGCTCTTGTTACCCAAATTAAATATTTATGGAAGGAATTGGAGGATGTGACCCCTATTTATGCGAGTAGATATTTGAAAAAAGTGGTTTAATTTTTGGCTAAAATAGGTGCGGAGAAGGAGGTTGGAGTTCAGTTGCACAGTGACATGGATATTGAGGATGAGGTGATTAGACAGGGTCTGGAAAGTTTCTTGCACCAATGATCAAAGAAAAATCAAAGGGTGGTTGGTTGTCGCAATATCATGACATGTTGCACTGTCACGGGCACTGGAGGAAATTTGTCACGATATCGCAACATGTTGCGCCATCATGATCACTGGAGGAAGGTTGTCACGATATCGTGACATGTTGTGCTGTCACGGTCGTTGGAGGAAAGTTGTTGCGATATCATGACATGTTGCACCATCGTGGTCGCTGGAGGAAAGTTGTTGCAATATCGTGACATGTTGCGTCATCGTGGTCATTGGAGGAAAGTTGTCACAATTTCATGACATGTAGCGCCGTCGCAATCACTGGAGGAAAGTTGTGATTTCATGACATGTGCCATCACGGTCGCTTGAGGATTGGCATCGTGATATCATGACATGTTGCGCTGTCATGGTCGCTAGAGGAAAGGCATCATGATTTTGTGACATGTTGCACCATCGCAGTCACTGGAGGAAAGGTGTCTCAATATCATGACATGTTGCGCCATCACGGTCCCTGGTGGAAAGTTGTCGTGATATCGTGACATGTCACTTCGTCGCGGCCAAGGGTGGAAAGTTGTCATGATTTTGTGACATGTTGCTTCATCGCGGTCACTGGAGGAAATTTGTCATGATATCATGACATGTTGCATCATCACGATCATTGGAGGAAAGTTGTCACGATTTCATGACATATCACTTCGTCATGGCCAAGGGTGGAAAGTTGTCACAATTTCCTGACATGTTGCTCCATCGTGGCCAGGGGAGGAAAGTTGTTGTGATTTCATGACATGTCGCTTCGTCGTGGCCTGGGTTGGATAGTTGTCATGATATTGCGCCATGCTATATTTTTGCGGCTAAGGGAGAAATGGTGTCGCGATATCGCGACATGTTGCATTTTCACGGCCAAAGGAGAAAAGGTGTCGCGATTTCGTGACATGTTGCTTTTTCATGGCCAAAGGAGAAAAGGTGTCACGATTTCATGACATGTTGCTTTTTCGTGGCCAAGAGAGAAAAGGTGTCACGATTTCATGACATGTTGCATTTTCACTGTCAAAGGAGAAAAGGTGTCGTGATTTCACGACATGCTGCTTTTTTGCATCCAAAGGAGAAATGGTGTCGTGATTTTGTGACGTGTTGCTTTTTCGCGGCCAATGGAGAAAAGGTGTCATGATTTTGTGACTTGTTTCTTCATTACGGCCAAGAGAGAAAATGTATCACGATTTCACATGTTGCACTTTCGTGCCCAAAGGAGAAAAGTGTCGTGATATCGTGACTTGTTGAGTTTTCACGGCCAAAGGCGGAAAATGTCACGATTGATTTCCTGAGATCTATAAATTCAATCTGACTACTATCTATTAAAACATAAAATTCATAATTTTTTTTTTTTTTAAAAGCGAAAAACCCCTTACAAAGCCACCTTGGTCTGAGAGACCATGAACAGGGGGTTCTACACCGTCAAAGTCACTCGGGGGTCGCACCCGACCCTGCCTGCACCAACATTATCAATTGTATTTTTGATACCCAATTCAACTTTTTTGGTAGGGTGGATATTTGAACCTAGGACCTTGCTTGGAGGATTGCCCTCTCCTCTCCAATTCACCTACAACACCTGGATGAAAAAATTCATAAATTTTAACAAAAAAGAAATATGTATAATTTAGATAATCCTAATGTTATTAAAATTAGGATGCGACCCGCAGAGCATGTAATCCATACAACCTAATTCTAAAAATATTAGGTAAACTCCTAATGTTACTAAGTTCAAATGTGACCCACAGATCACGTAATCTGTACACTCAAACTTAATATCATTAGAAACAATTATACAACCTAGTATTACTATAATTGGGTATGACCCACGGAGCATGTAATCTGTGTAACCAATTAAGCAATAGTTTAGTAAAAATAAAATAACAGTACTAAAATAATAGGTAACTTCTTAGTGTTTATTTGACTAGGGGGATTTCACTACAGTCGTGTCACTCGCTATAAGCTAATTCCTACTCCTAATACAGGGGGTTATTTTTAGCTACTACCTTCGCCTACTTCCTGAACTTGCCCATAGGACCCTACATCACCTAAACAATAATAATTACCCAAAGTAGGAAATTACAGAAAGCAAATTGCAAGAAAGAAAATTTTAATCTAGGAAAGCAATTAAAACATGAAATATTTATGAAAAAGGAACCTGACAACGTTGTAAGGTGGGTCTTGTTGTTAGCTACCCATAATAGGGAGGGCTATTGTGTCCCATCTATGTTTATAACCACTCTGACGTGTATGCACACCAGGGGCTCATGTGTCCACAAGATCTCATGCATACAAGTAAGTCCTCTCACTTTGCACTACCAATGACTTCTTTGATCAACTACTACGATGCTACTTTCCTCGGCAATGGTGCCAAAATGATCGGTTGTAGAAGCTTACATTTAATTTTATCAATTTGAAGGAAATCAAGGTTAGATTTAGAAAGTAGCAATCCAGTATAGATATGATCATGGGAATTAATGCTTAAGTCTAGTTCAATTTCCAGTTTAGAAATCATGCATACACGTGTACAAAAATAAATATAAAAATATGCAATATGAATTATGTAGAAAATGGTAAATAAATGCAATTTATTATGAATTTTAACTATTAGGATCCTTATGCAATTTCTAAATTTTATATATTTTATAATGCAGATCTAACTAATTCTAATCTAATCCAGGGGGTGAAAGAGCTCAGGGACTATCGATTAGGAGTGGGCCCTATCTGCTAAGTGGCAATGTAAGTTCTTTTCCCTATACTACTCTATCAGTAACTAAATATTATGATTTATACTAAGTTCTTTCCCCTAAAATAATCTATTAGTAACTAAATATTATGATTTATACTAACATTTATTTATAATTCATGAATGCAGGTTGCATAATTTACAAATTTAGAACAGAGAATAAACAAATGCCACAAATGATACAAGTTACCATAATGAAGAAATGTTATTTTATTGATGAAGAGTCAACTGTACAAGCTCTAGAAAATAATCTGTAACATGATGTAATGAGTAATGTAATCAGAGAAAAAACCCCAGAGGAGAGAGCCTCTGGTTTCTACTGTATATTTTTATAGTAATACTAATACAAAGTAAAATCTTGTCCATGTATGTATCTTGTTTAAAACGTGGAGTGATGACTGTACGTACACCATAAGATATCCTAAAGCTAAAAATATTTTATTTGACTTGGACTTGAAAATATTTCTATAAGTCCAAGTGGCATTACATTGAATATTTCCTATCTAACTGACTCATAATAAGACTTTTCAGCTCCTGTAATATAGGAAGTCTTAACAACTTTGAAATTTGATAAATAATAACTTTACAAATCC
The DNA here is from genome assembly GCA_028583015.1 of Wollemia nobilis. Taxonomy (NCBI): domain Eukaryota; kingdom Viridiplantae; phylum Streptophyta; class Pinopsida; order Araucariales; family Araucariaceae; genus Wollemia; species Wollemia nobilis. The sequence goes on along the minus strand of JAQPPZ010016690.1, from coordinate 9,049,083 downwards.
TTTTCATAAGGTTTTATCAGCTGGAAAGAATCTTGTAACCAAAATGAGAAGGAAAGATATATTGGAGATACTTTAATTGCCATAATTTGGTTATGCCATCCATATTATGTTTTGCCTTCCATGGTAAGTCTTCAAAATGACCTTTTGACCTTACATAATTATTATCCGTAATTACCTTCAGTAAATGTCTTTCATAAACTGAGACCATCTGCTTGAATTCTTCTAACTGCTAGTGGTTTTTCTTCACATCTGGAGTATCGTTGTAGTTTCTCCACTTATTACCTGAATTTAACTTAGATCTCGAGCAAATTGGACGTAAGTTACTGATAAACATCAAATCACCATTTTTACTCATTTTTACCAATAATTCATATTTAACTAATGATAACATGTAAAATGATTGAATTTGATACAAGAATTAGTAGTAAATAACATCTCATCACATACCAAACCTAGCCTGTCGGCTAGGTTTTCCAAATGAAAATAATTTCATATTTATTAGGTTAGATTTTTATTTTGTAATAATCTATCATCTTTTTTTATTTTATCATCTGTGTTATTTGCATATAGCTTTTACAATGAGAGAGAGCCCACCTTAAGTGGCCTTAGCACTAATATTAGTTTTCAATTGGTTAATATGTGCATATGCATGTTGTTTGTATATGAGTCGGATTGCTTATTGTTTATTAAAATAACAAAATAGGAACTACCAGAATTTTATCTACAAGTGGTATCAGTAGACTAGTTTGATTTATCGAGCAATCTCCAAGTGCAGCCAAATCAGGAGTCTGCAGGTGATCATCTGTATACAGCATGATCGGTTCAGTTCCCACAAACAGTCTAGGATGTTGTCAAACTGTGCATCGTAATTACCATCAAAACTTGAACTGCATCTACGTGGTGGGGAAATTAGGACATCTCACAGTGTCAGTATAAACAATGGTAGTAGGTTTGTAGACAATCTCCTTGTAAGAGATCGAAGGTGGCATATGTTTATAGAAACCACACAGTAACCAAACCTAGTGGGGTGACCAATCATCGAGATCCTACATCCAGATAACGTTCAAAACAATTTCCATGATTGCCGAAGCATAACACAAAACATAGGCAATAAATATAGCACTGCGCACTTCGAATAATATAGGGTGTCATCATCCAATTAAAATGCACGAAAAAGATTAAATTAATGTCTAAACTAAGGTATGATTAATATATTTTAATTTAAAAGAAAAATTGTCGATTGCCTTATCCCACATTTGCGGTGTGGGAAGTTTGTTGGGATTTATAACCCATTAAGCTCCCTTAGTTGCATGTGGCTTCGGTCACATGCTTCTCTCCTCTACACTCATGTAATCATGTACTATCCTAGTGGTGCTATCATGTTTACCTTGAGTCCTATCCTAGCTATTGTTTCATGTTCGTTTCGGTCCCAACTATCACTCTCTAATTGATCTATTATCATGGTAGTATTCGGTGTTGTGTCCTGTGTCTTATTGTGTGTTTTCGTGTTGGGGTCTAGCTATGTTGAGTTGCATTCATTTCCTTCTCACGTGTCGAGTCTCCTCTAGTCTGTCTTCTTGAGTCATGTCATTTTGTGTCCATTCTGGTCTCGTGTTCTGTGTCTTGTCATGTGTTGTCGAGTGGGGTCCATCTATCTTGAGAGCATTCTAAAATCCTCACTGTGTCTAATCAAATCATTTGTATAGTCCATAATCCAGTCGTATAAGTCGGTAGTCATTAATAGTTTAGGTCTTGTTATGTAGTACACATCATGGGTTAGTGAAGTGGTCATATATAGTGCATCAGTTTTGTGGTCGTGTCAAATTACTGTGTCAAAAGTCAAGACAAGGGTGTCGAATCAGTTCTGTGGTGGTGTCAAATTTTTGTGTCTAAAATCAAAGACAAGGGTGTCAAATCAGTGTCAAAGTAGTTGAGTAAACCAAGAAGTCTCCCAGAGTAAATTCAAATCCATGCCACAATTGGAGCGACATTACCAAGAGGAAATTAAAACAATTTTTTGCCACAATACAACAATATTTTGCATAATCAAGGATGATTTATGTATTAGTGCATGAAAAAATAGTGGATCAAAGGATCTGACGAATGATTAACAAGCTCATAAACTCCCAACAACAATGTAAGAAGAGCTCATCGAAGCCAAGGTACAAAAAATTCTCCTTCTTCATCCAAAATTGGTAGTTTTAACCCGAGTCACCCTGTGGTCAGCCCAATGGCATCCAATTCTTCTCCATATTTTGCATAGGAAAACATCATCCAAGTAGAAGGAAATCATCCAGTGCTCAATGATGAGTTGTTAAAAGCTTTGATATTAAATCTCTAGAGAATGACTGAAAGTTTCAATGCATCTCAGACACCACCCCAACCAAATCCTTCTAGTTCCAATCACTGGAGTACAGAGGTCTACAATGATGGCTATACACACCATAGAGGTCAAAATAGTCAGTCCCTAACTCACAATGGTCACCAAAATATTGAGGATAGGGGTAATGAAGAAAATATGGAGCAACAAAGAGGGTTTTATAGACCCTATCAAAATAACAACCAGAGATAGAGAAGTAATGAGGAACAAGATAGAAATAATTTCCACCAACCAAGAGGTCCAATGGGAGTCAATCATCCACACATTGACATGCCTACTTTTTAAGGTTAGGATCCATGTGGGTGGATTGCAAAAGTGGATGACATCTTAGAATTTTACAAATTTCTGGACAAGGACAAGGTCCCTTTTATAGCAACCAAATTTGGCTCTAAAGCTTATCAATGGTTTACATGGTATAAACATGAGGATCCCCAAGATGCATTATATTGGGATACTTTCAAAAGAGCCTTTCTTCATAGATTCAACAAAGGTCCCATGGGTTCATACACAGTATGATTGTTGTCACTCAGGAAAATAGGATCAATAGGGGTCTATATTTCTGAATTCACCAGTATGCTTTCCTATGTAGAAGACCTACCACAAGATATGGTAGTGGCAACTTTTTGAAATGGATTAAAAGCACATACTAAAGTTGACGTAGACCTAAAAAATCCATCTAATTTGGATGAGTGTATAAGGATTGTTGACTTAGCAGAAACAAATGCACACATAGGATCATCCATGCATCGTGATTCATATGGTCAACCTCCATTCCACAACAACTATTTTCATAGAAATGATCAACCGTCATGATACTTCTGCTACAAATGTCACACTCAACATAAAAAAGATCAAGCATGTACACCATGATAAAATTTTCAAATTGAATATGCTGACCAGGAAGAAGAAATAGAGGAGTATGATGCACCTGAGGATCTCCCAATTGAGGACCAAAATGCACAAGATGAATTTGTTGTCGAGGAGGATACCATGACTATTTTAGTACATGCTCTTATGGGGTTATCTTCTCACCATACAATCAAGGTGGCAGGTTTCATTCAAAAGTAGTGGGTGATGGTACTAATTGATTCCAGAAGTACTCATAACTTCATTGATGCAAGACTTGCAAGGACACTAGGTATGCACGTCTACTCTTCTAGTCAAGATTGATTTCAAGTCAAAACAACAAGCAGGGAAGTTTCTCATTGTCTCGGTAAGACATCTTCAATTTCACTATAAATGGGTATGTATACTTGGCAAGGTCCTCCTTTTGTTATGGAATTAGTAAATTCATAAGTTATTTTAGGTGTTGCATTCATGGAACAATTAGAAACCACCGTGGGTTTTAATCGCAAAAATCGCTTTGTGGAATGGCAAGCCAATGGGAGGACCATACGTCTTCAAGGACTACCCACACCTTCATCAAAATTTGTAAGTTCACATAGCATGAAAATTTTTTTAAGAAAATATGGTGGGGGATTCATAGCCCGAAGCAATTGCGTTGAAAAATTAGAACAAACTATGCCAAAAATCAAAGTGGAAGATCTCCAAAATATTATGTCTAACTATGAGGAGGTTTTTCAAGAACCCACAGGCCTACCCCCAAAATATCTCATGACCATGCCATACATCTAGTGCATGGTAGTATTCCACCCAATGGTCATCCTTATTGATATTACCAACCCTAGAAAACATAAATTGAGAATATTGTCCAAGAACTATTACACCAGGGTGGCATCCATCATAGTACTAGTCCTTATTCCTCACCTATCGTCTTAGGTCGTCGAAAAGACAATTCTTGGTGTATGTGTCCAGATTTTTGTCCTCTCAATAAAATCACAATCAAAGTTAATTTTCCTATTCATGTCATTGATGATTTACTAGATGAGCTACATGGTGCCAAATTCTTCACCAAATTGGACTTACACTCAGGGTTCCACAAAATCTGAGTTAGGGATGAGGATATTCCCAAAATAGCCTTTCGAACTCATTGAGGTCATTATGAATTTTTGGTCATGCCTTTTTGTCTCACTAATGCACCATCTACATTCCAAAGTCTCATGAAACAAGTGTTTCGTCCATTCCTATGAAAATTTGTTGTAGTCTTCTTTGATGACATACTCATCTATAGAAAATCATGGAAAGATGATTTAGTACATGTGGACAAAGTTCTCCATATCCTACGTAAAGAAAGGTTGTTTGTAAAAATATCTAAATGCTCATTTGGTGTTCAAGAAGTGGAGTACCTCATTCATATAGTATATTGCGAAGGTGTTAAGGTAGATCCCAATAAGATTAAGGCAATACAAGATTGGCCCATGCCTAAAACCGTCAAAAAACTTCATGGTTTTTTGGGTCTCATAGGCTATTACCATAAATTTGTGCTTGTGTAGCACCCTAAAATTGGTGCAGTAAAATTGGAATAATTACATTCACCTTAGTAAATAAATTTAAATTCAAATTTAACCTCCCAAACCGCCCGTTAACCGTCGAGAAACCCGTTTCCTCCTTTTTCGTGCCATTTTTAGCAGCTTGTTTTGACCGTTTGACGATATCGTCTCCGATCGTACGATATCGCCCTAGATTTGACGATTTCGTCTGGACTAGAACGTCCAGACGATTTCATCGCAAAACTGAATTTGCATAGTTGGAATCCGTTCCAACGGGTCTCCAATCCGGGTAGAAGCGTGTATGCGCCGTTGGGACCCTTTCCCCGTTGGAGATCTCCCAAATTGGGATGATCTCCAACCTCCCAACAACTATCCTATGCCTATTTAACTCTAAGACTTTTCCCTCCCCAACCCCTGGCTGAATTTTTATGTAAATCAACTCCCTATGCGCTAAAACACTTCAAATTTGCTCTTGCACTAGTCCTATATTAATTTTATTGCAGGTACACCACTGGTTTTCAGCCGGAGCCAGCATCTATCGCAGCCGACGAACCTGTCAAGATCGGAGGCGATCTCATCAAATTCGGGACGATCTCGTTCTGATGCGAGACGATTTCGACTGCAAAGACACATCGAGGCAATCAGTGCCTGGAGTTTGCTCTTCTTTCTCTTTTCTCCGTCATTTTATGCTATAAATTAGATTGTCTATTCAGTTTTTATACTATATTGCATCTGGAGTTAACCCATTTTGTCTAGTTTGCATATTAAGATCATATTCTCGCTATCTAAACACAGATGATTTGCATTTACTTTTGTTCTTGTATATTGTTCAATACTCATATTACTTTTTCATATAGTTTGCCCCCGTTTACAAAATAGAATTTCTTGTATTTCGCATCTGTTTGTCGTTTTGCTGGTCTCTCGATGAATTCGTCCGACGAATTCGTCGGATTGCGTACGATCCCCGTCGCTTTAGACGATTTTATCAAATTGAAGGCGATCCCGTTGAATTGCAGTACGATCCAGATCGCTACAAGTAATCGTAAACTTCATCGACTTCCGGATCGTGTAATCTTCATTTGGCCTCCCGCAAATTCTCTCGTTTCTGCTTTCTTTCTGTTTGTCGTATTCATTTAAATTGCATTTTCATGTAGTTTAAGTTAGAATCATTCGGCCAAACCTAGGATGAATGTTTAAAAATAAAACGAACTCATCAAAACTCATTCCCAAAACCTAGGCGTGGAAACCGCCGCCAAATGTTTCCTGGTGAACCCACCATCCGTCGAAAAATCACCAAAATGCACCTCCCTTGAGAGGCGGGACCTTCGCAAAGTCCTCTCGTCCGAGGTACCGCACCATCCTTTTCCCATCCTCCTTCCGGGCGTGGATCCAATAGCCTGAAGGTAGGGATGCGAAAAATTTGGAGCGATACATTTTGGTGAACCCGACGTGAAATGCATCATAACCTTTTGAAAACAAAAGCAAAAGCAAACAAAAACAAAAAATTAGAACAACTAAAACTTAGATGCATTTTAAAACATTTAAAGTTCAAAATCATGTTTAGATGGTAGCTCCCAAAAAGAGGTTAGCAGTTACTATAAACGTAGTAAACCAATTAGCAGCCATAGAAGTTAATGTTGTCCTTAGTATCCCTGAAACAAGTAGAAATCAATCCTTGTGGGACGAGCTTATCAGGAGACTTAGTATCATTTCATCTAGGTCCACACAACTTAAACAGATTAAGAGGCTAGTCTTGGATAGAATCCTGGATCCTCATCAATTAGTGTTTTATCATGAACTTCAGAGAGCTTGCCATAGGTGGTTAGCCTATAGGAGAGCTTTAGTATCTTCAGAGTTGTTCAGCTTCGAGGAATACCTCGAGAATGCAGACATTGTACACCGATTCCTAGGCCTTGTAGAGGACCAAGAAGTTGTTCTCACAGATAGGGAAAGATGGAATAGAGTTCCGTGAGCTGTGCTATATCGAGAGTATTGCCATGAGCTTTACTTTTATCAACCAAAGATCCGAAATAGCATAATATCACCATAGCCCTTTTCATCAAATTCTTAAAAGAAAACTTTCAATTTGAAGAAGAACATTTCATGACCCCTGAACAGCTTGAACCTATTAATGATATTCATAAGTTATTCATAGAAGATTAGTTCATCTACTTTCAGCCTTATTATTATTGTGTGCATTTATTGTTTCATTTGCTGTCTTTATTATATTGTTTCAAAAAAAAAAAAAAATCAAAGAACATAGTAAAAAAACTTAAACATTTCATTTACAATATTGCATTAGGTATATATAAATATATACCTTTTAATTTGTTGCATATATATATATATATATATATATATATATATATATATATGTACTTGAAACCAAAACTTAGCACCATGACTAAACTTAGGAATGGTAAAGAAATTTTAGGAGAAGGAGAAGATTGGCAACAAAATACAACAGAAAACCCAAATGTCCTTCTTGGAGATACAAATCCGGAAGGTGAAACTCTAGGTCAATCAGATGAAGACTTAGGTGAAGATAAGGAACAAGAAGGAAGTGTTAAAGAATCTTCGTCCCCTAGAATAGCTCCAAATGGAGGCATCACTTTTGACAACGCGGAACATTTTCAAAAATTTCTTAATCAACATATCGACGTCCTTAATGTGGCAGTCCGTATTGATAAAGGGGAAATTAGTGATGCTCAAACAGCCTTAGAACGGGCGCTTGATATGCAAACTAATCCCTTGTCTTTCATTGATCAAGAAAGTGATAAGGGTGGACCATCTAATGCGAATATGGTCACTATAGCCCAAGCCATGACCAAACAACAGGTCACCCAACCTCCTAAGCAACCTGTTACTCAACCTAAAATCACTCCCGCACAAAAGAAAATTCCCTTCACTACTTCCTTCCTCCAAACTATTGAGCAAAATGCTTTAAATAGACAAAAATCTAAAACAAAGCCAAATACAAACTTTCAACAATCTACAATACAACACAATCCAACTTCAAAACTCCTCCATAATATTTTTCCTACCAATGTTTTACACAATAGTAACATGGCATCTAATCTGCATGTTCCTCCATCCTACGCCCATAACACTTATGGCAATGCCCCACCGAATCAATATGGGGGCAAACTAGTAGTTTGGAAGCTATGGTGAAGCAATTGGCTTCACGTATGGACCAGATAGATCCCTACCGTCCCTCGTATAATTATCGAGAGATTTGTAGCCAACCATTGGATCCCATAGTGGTAGCTCAACCATACCCTAAACATTTTCCCATGCCCGTCCTGCCTATCTATAAAGGAACCGAAGATCCCATAGAACATCTTCGCATGTTTAGGATAGCATGTCACGACATATCGCATGACGACTTGCTATTACTAAAAATGTTCCCCAAAAGTTTAGGTGGAATGGCGTTAGAGTGGTATTATCAATTGCCCACTCATTCCTTAAGAAACTTTGAAGAAAAAACTGAGTCATTTGTTCATCAATTTAGTGCCTACATCGAGAGGCATGTAACTATTAAAGACCTATACAATTTAAAACAAGATAAAGACGAATGTTTTGCTGATTTCTTAGCAAGATGGAGACAATTGACAGGAAAACTGCACTTTGTGCTACCCTATAGGGAAATGTTAGACATTTTCATTAACAATTTACAAGAACAACTTTCTTATGAACTATCAATAGCTACTTTGACTACCTTCGATCAAGCTATAGACTTAGCTCGAAGAGTAGAAGATGCCCTCATTAGGAGAGGCCAACTTAGAAAGAAGGATGATGAGAAAACATCTAGAAATCAATATAAAAACAAACAGAGTTGTCGGTGATGGAGTCACTGACAGCAGTAAATGTTGCTAATGTCAATGCAACAAAAACAACAAAAAATTCATCTTGAAACCTCCTGATAAGCCTCCTCGAGAGTTCACTAGATTAAACCAACCTTTATCAAATATTTTACCTCAAATTCTTGAAAGAGGTTTAATCCAACCGCCGACTATCCGGGAACCCGACCCAAGCATACCCGGATATAGAGCCGATTTGCACTGTGATTTTCATAGAGGTCCTGGACATTCTACCAATGCTTGTAAGAGATTAAAACATAAAATACAAGATTTGATTGACAATAATGAAATGGAAGTGCAAGCCTTCCAACCCAAACAAAACCTTCCTAATAATACTCAAAAGACTGTTCCCCAAAATCAAAATCAGAATGCCAATCAAACTTTAGACATATTTCAACACCCTTTACCAAGACATGGTAAAGAGGTAGCCAATCAAATTGAACATCACAATGTTCCCCCTCCTACCCGATATGTAGGAACCATTAGCGGGCAATTACCTGTTCAGGACTCTCACACATTCGACACAACCTTATCCCTGGTTACAACCAGGCCCTTACATAATTTTCAAACTTCTGATTCTAGCGATATAGAGTCAGATAGTGAAAGTGAAGTAGACACCATTCAATCGAATAGTTCTGAAAATGAATCAGATCCTATTCAACCTATCACAGATGCTAATGTTCCAGAAGAACCATTTCCCATAAGAGTCACTACTCGACCTTCTTCTAATGAAGTCCTTCCTTATGAACAAGCCATAAACTCTCAACCGAGACCGTTTCAACGTCGTCACTATAACATTGTAGGTACCATCGGAGTCGTCACCCAACAACAAGCTCAAAATCCCCAACAAGAACCAAACCATAACGATGGACCAGCTCCATTTGTTCTGAAAAATCCTAATAAAGGAAATAATGCTCCTATTGTTCAACCTAAACCCCCTTACAGCATTAATGAACAGTTGTCTAATACCACCGCCATAATCTCCCTTTTAGATTTATTAAGATCCTCTCCCACCCATAGGGATGAATTGATGCTTACTTTGAGCCAGATGATGGTACCTCAAAACATCCAACCTGAAGCTATGGCCAATACTATCATCACGCGAGAGATTGATTGTATTGACTTTCGGGATAAAGATATCCCACAACACAGTTTACACAAGGATAATCCCTTGTATATTACAACTTTAATTGGGGATGTAGTCATCAAACGAGTCCCGATTGATAATGGCTCATCTCTAAACATCTGCACCTTTGACTTCTACCAACGATTTGGTTTTAGAAGTGATGAAATGAAGAAGACCGATATGATTATCAAAGCCTTTAATGACGAAACACAAGAAACGTGTGGAGTCATTACCCTCCCATTGCAAGTTGGTCCTAGAACCCTTGAGACAACTGTGTTTATTGTACATTGCCCAGACATCGTACAATATACTTTTGGGTCGCCCTTGGATTAACGCCATGCGAGCAGTCCCATCAACTTTACACCAATGTGTTAAGTTTGAGTTTAAAAATCAGTTGGTCACTATTCATGGTGACCCTAGACCTTTTGATATGTGCGCATTGGCAGAACCAGTTGGAGTGCAATTTTGCCCTGCTCTGTCATCCACATATCCTAGTTCTTCTTCATCTAAAACTATGAAATATAAACCCATCATTTCATCTATTCCTCCTCCATTAACTTCATCTTCCCATATAGATCAACCACCTTCTAAACAAATTACTGTAGAACATCAAAAAGCTCTTAAAACTACAACCAATTCTTCAAGTCCTAATCCCATAAATTCAAAACCTTCAAACACATCTATCATACCTTCCACATCTCAAGACATAGGTAATAAGCCTTCTACATCTTATGCCCTTTCTGATGATCTTTTACCAGATTTATCTACAACCTTAATATCAAAAAAAATGAATGCTTTCATGCAAGATTCAAACCTTTTAAATCAATTGCCGCCATCTCCTCGTACTTTGGGCCTCCCACAACCTATGGGAAGTACTTACCAAGTCGGGAGTTGCGCCTTCATTTACAAAGGATATGACTGGGGAAGAATCCCTCATAATATCAAAACCCATCATGATGGATATGCTCGGTGCTATTTTACCAACGATTATATTAAAGCTAAACCCATGATGCTTAAAATGGGATATAAAGGGAAAGGCTTAGGACCTTTCCAAAATGGCATGAAAGAACCTTTCGAGGTAGAACCATGGCCTGCCCGATGTGGTGTGGGCCTATTACCTAGTAAAGGTCAACCCTTTCCTTTTGAGGAGGATGATCATCTCATATGCTATCAAGACTATTTGGATAGACATGTTGATTTGCCTCTTAAAAATCCGTCATTTTCATGCAACATGCTATCCATAGCATACCCCGAAATGATTGTCGACCCCGATGAAGAGTTGGAAGGAGATATCTTCCATGATGTCTCTGTTGAAGAGATGTTGTACAACGGGTTTTATTTTGATGGTTCTATACCAACCATAGCTCAACTTGAGGCCACTGACCCTCAGAACGAATTATCTAATTTAACTTTACAAGAATTACAAGAGTTGGGCGTTTCACCCGCCCCACCTAATTTTGAAAGAGATCTACACATGGAGGTAGAAAATGTCATTAAAATTAATATTGGAACTGAGGACAACCCTCACATAATCAACATTGGAGCAGAACTAAGTCAAGAAAAACAAAAACAATACATAGCATTTCTTAAAGAGTATGAAGATGTCTTCGCTTGGACATATGAAGATATGCCAGGTTTAGACCCTTCTGTAGTCATGCACCATCTAGTGGTCCATCCGGATGCTAAACCTGTTAAACAAAAACTTAGAAAAATGCATCCCAAAGTGGCTCTGCTAGTCAAAGGGGAGTTAGAAAAACTCCTGAATGTTATCTTCATACAAGCTATTGATTATGCTGAATGGATCTCCAATGTAGTCCCAATCACCAAGAAAGAAGCCACCAAAGTTAGGGTTTGCACAGATTTCGGAGATATTAACGCTGCATGCCCTAAAGATGACTTTCCTCTTCCAAATATGGATCAAATTATTGACTTCACTGCTGGGAGTGGGATGATGTCCTTAATGGACGGATTCTCCGGCTATAATCAGATCAGGATAGCTCCTGAAGACCAGGCGAAAACAGCCTTTATTACCCCTCGGGGTACCTTTTGCTGGAAAGTGATGCCCTTTGGCCTAAAGAATGCCTGGGCAACTTATCAACGGGCTATGACCTACATTTTTCATGATATGATGCATAATATCCTACATGATTATGTAGATGATATTATAGCTCGCTTCTCTTATTGAAGATCATCATTTAGACGATTTAAGAAAAGTTTTTAATCGATTACGAGAATATCTCATTCGATTAAATCCAAAAAAATGTATATTCGGAGTTAAATCCGGCAAGTTATTAGGGGTTTTAGTTTCTTTACGTGGTATCGAAATTGACCCTCTCAAAATTGCGGCTATCACTGATATGCCCGCACCCACTAATATATTTGAATTACGAAGTTTACAAGGTAAACTTCAAGCTATCCGTCGCTTCATTGATAAGCTGGTGGACAAAACTGGTCCCTTTCTTAAACTCCTTAAGAAGGACGTCCCCTTTAATTGGGACACATAATGTAGAGAAGCTTTTGAACTTCTCAAGCAATATCTCCTTAACCCTCCGGTGCTTTCACCGCCTAAATCTGATCGCCCATTTCTTCTATATATTTCTGCTTCGTATTCTGCCTTAGGAGCTATGTTAGCTCAGCTTGATGATGAAAAATGAGAACGAGCTAATTATTACATTAGCCGCACCTTCATCAGTTATGAAACCCGCTATACAGCGTTAGAGAAGTTATGTCTCGTAGTCATGTTTGCTACGCAAAAATTATGACATTACATGCTTAGCCAAAAAATGTATGTCATTGCCAAATATGATCCTTTAAGATATCTCATGAGTCGACCTTATTTATCGGGTCGCACAGCCAAGTGGGTTCTTGCTCTAAGCGAGTTTGATCTCACCTTCATAGGACAGAAGTCTGTTAAGGGTCAAATCATAGCAGATCAATTAGTCGCTGCACCCTTAGAGTCTACTCATCCCCTCATTATTGAGTTTCCTGATGAATGCCTTCAATTAGAGGCAGACCTTGTTGAACAATGGTCCTTATACTTTGATGGAGCCCGATGCATGAGTGGGGTTGGTGCGGGTATTATTTTAATATCTCCGCAAAAACATCTTATTCCTCTATCCTTCAAACTAACCTTTGCTTGCACCAACAATATTGTTGAGTATGAAGCTCTAATCCTTGGATTACGAGCTGCTTTAGTGCTTAAAATTAAAAACCTCTTAGTTTTTGGGGATTCCCAATTGGTTATAAACCAAATTAATGAAGTTTATCAGACCAAAGATGATAAACTTCGCCCATATAAGGCCTATGTTTTACAACTAATGGCCTTGTTTGATCAAGTTACCTTGGAAGCCATTCCTCGAACTAGCAACCGTGCAGCTGATGCTATGGCCGCCGCTGCATCTCTCTTACCCTTGGAGTTAGACGACGAATATGCTACTATCATCATTCGTCGACTCCAGGAACCCGCTTCACATAAGTCATGCTTAGAGCCTTTGGATGTGTTTCTAATCAAGGAAACTACTCCTGAACTCTGGTATACATGACATATTTGATTTCCTCCAAAATGGGACTTTCCCTGCTAATTCTAATCGCAACCAGCGTCGGTTATTACGTCGACGAGCAAGTCGATTTGTAATCATTGGCAATACTTTATATAGGAGATCTTTTGAAGGTATCCTATTAAGATGTCTAAATTTAGAAGAGTCTAAATCAGCCTTGAGTGAAGCCCACGATGGATCTTGTGGAGGACACTTTAGTGGTAGCGTCATTGCTAAAAAGCTCCTTCGGATAGGATACTTTTGGCCTACCATGGAAACGGATGCACATGAATATGTGCGCCATTGCGACAAGTGTCAAAAACATGCCGACCTTGTCCATGCGCCTGCATAAGAGCTGTAGGCTATTTCTTCTCCTTGGCCCTTTTCTAAATGGGGCTTGGATATTATTGGTAAAATTAATCCCGTGTCTTCTCGATGGACATAAGTTCATCATAACCGCCACCGAGTATTTCACGAAGTGGGTTGAAGCTATGCCTTTAGCTTCCCGCACCGGTTCACTGTGTCTCTAAATTCATTTTTAATCAAATCATCTCGCAGGTTCGGCATTCCCGCAAATCTCATCTCTGACAATGGAACTCCGTTCAAAAATAAAGATGTTAAAAAATTATGTCAAAAATATAAGATTCAACATCGCTGGTCTACTCCCTATTATCCTCAGGGTAATGGTCAAGCGTAAGCTTCTAACAAAACCCTAATCAAAATTCTCAAAAGACTAGTCAATAAAATTGGCCGTGACTGGCATATTCAATTATATCCAACCTTGTGGGCTTATCGAACTAGTGTTCGAACCCCCACGGGCACTTCACCATTTGTTTTGGTATATGGTGCCGAAGCAGTTTTTCCATTTGAATTGGAAGTTCCTTCTTTGGCTCTGCTACTTCAAGACACCGAAGTAGGAGATGAATATCACGCTGGTAGACTCAGTCAGCTGGAACTCCTAGATGAAAAATGCATCAATGCTTTAGAGCATCTCCGGCATACCAAAACAAGCTTAAAAGAGCATATAATAAGAAAGTTCGTCATCGATCCTTTGAGATTGGCGACCTTGTTCTAAAAGAAAATCAAAAAAATACAAATGCAACCAAAGAACTTAAAGGTAAATTTGAGCCCAACTGGCTCGGACCGTACATCATTACTGCAAAATTTGAATCAGGAGCGTATAAATTATCTACCTTAGATGGTAAAGAACTTAAAGAACCCATGAATATTTTACATCTCAAACGTTATTATGCATAAATTTGGTCATTTCATCCATGTATATATTTGTTCAAAATCATTATCTTGTATTTCTTTCAATTTATTCAAAAACCTCAAAAACATTCATAAAATCTTCAAAAATCTTCAAAAATATTTATTGCATTTTTTAAAAGCACTTGTAAAGGTCCTTTTGCTCCAAAACAAAAATCAACATAAAAATCCAAAAACAGCTATATGCTTGACTCTTTCGAAACCAAAACAATATACAGAATAAAGAGAGAGTCAACATTCTCAAAACTTTCTCAAAATCATTATTTTCCTACAATTATTGCAGTTTATATGTTTCAACTTATTTTGGACAAAACTAGCATTTATTTGGCATCCCTCACTTGCACACTCACACAATAAATATCTTGATTTTATCTGGCATGATTACTAATCTCTCTTATATCAAAGTTCACAAAATTCAATTAAATAAAGTTTGAGCATAGAGAATTGATCTTGTTATTTACTTAAACCAAGCACATCTTTTCACAATAAAATGATTATATTTGTAATTTCCATGTTTTGTTACATAGTAGAACCGATTTCTTGAGTGAAAAGTTTCCCCCGCTATCCTATCATGCACATGGTCTAGAATCTTTGAGAATTGGCAAAAGGACAAGCTCACCCCTACCCAAAATAAAAATCCCTTGCTCTACAGCTAATCTGAGCAAGTATCCCTAGAAAAAGAAAAAGAAAAGAAAAAATTCAAGAAAAAGAGAACAGAAAAATGTTATGTCAGCAATGTTCCAAGCATTATCAAGCAAAAGAAATACAAAAAGAAAAATAAGCAAAGTTCAAAAGAAAGCAAGAAAAGCAATAAAATCCCTTTCCCTACCCTTTGAAAAGAAAAGAAGGGTGAATGAGCTTGAATCCCTGGAATTCTCAATTATTCGAAAACTGTGAGGTAAGCCCCATAACATGTGGTTTGTGCCCAACCTCGCTTGGCCTTGGGTAACTCCTAGCGTGGCGATATGTCCGTCACATTAGCGACCTTTTTTTGTACATACCTATGTCTCGCTTATGGATTAGCTAGCTCTTGATAATCCGATCTACATAGTAGCCTAGTATGGTTATATGCATCTACATCATGGTTAATGAACACTTAGTTGGTTTCTTCAAATCACTTGTATCATAGTACCTTGCTCAAAACTCGGTAAATGAACAATGCAATTGCACACACATTTGTATTTGAGAGATTTTGTCTATCATTATGATAAATCAAGATTGGCAATGAATTCACTTATGCACATGGGATTCCTTATAAATTTAACTTTTGTCTTCAAAAATACTTTGAAATATTATTTTTGCAACTTGTTTGGAATAATCAAGTACAATTATTTACCACAAAGACAACTATATAATAGAAGAAATCAAAAATTTCAATCAAAACATATCATATATATCTTATCGACTTTCGCAACGATGGTATAGTTTCAAAACCAAAATTGGAATTTTATGCTTAGCGCAAGTCCTCATTTTCATCTTTTCTGTTCATCAAAAATCAATCATGCAATAAAACTATCCTTTCTTTGATCTTCGCGATGATGGTATAAGTCTATACCTACATATTCTATGCCTAGCGCAAACCATTATACCAATTTTATTACCCATTCATTTAAAAATCAATTCATCAAAACCATATGACTTAAATCATTATGTTATACAATTCTATTTCTTTTAACAAAAAGCATGCACATTATCACTATTTCATGTCATTATGTCAACCTTCAATTTTGCAATGATGGTATAATTCCTAGGGAATTATCCAAAAAATTTATCACACTTAGGAATTTATGCCTACCAAAAATCATTTTACAATATTTCATGCATAATATTTTTATGGAAATCTGAAAGCAAACCATCATCATCATCATTTGCATCATTACAACAAAGTCTTAAGACAGTCTCTTAAGCACTCTTTTCTTTTAACAATATTTCTATCCTGGGACTAGCTTGACGACCGAGTGAGCAGCGACTCCATGAAATGGTCTATAATAGCGACAATGTCCTTTGAAATTATTGTTAGAAATCTCTTTTTATTTTTATCACATTTCATTACAACCAATCAATTTGTTACATCAGATTATTTCATTTAAAATATTTATAGCATGACATCCAAGTTATAATATTTTCCAAAACGACATAATTACATGAATCATCAATAAAATCATTACATCAATCAACTCAATCAATCAATCAAACATAAAAAGCATCATAAGCATCACATAAGACAAGTCATATGATCAAAAATATCTCATCTATATATATCAACGTAATATATACATCATCAACACCGGATTGGTATGCCACAATCTGTACCTCGGCATACTCAATCCTCTATCAATACAAGTATAATACAATATCAGTGGCAGTATCCCGCCCTCTAGCCTCGAGAGCCTCTAGAGCTCTCGGCCTCATCTCCTCCCCCGCCATGCGGAGGGCGAGGTGGTCCCATCGCAGTATGTGTGGTACCGCGAGTCCTCGTCGTCGACCGGGATGAGCTCCTCGTCGACCCTGTCCTGATAGGATCTTCTATGGCAGGTGGCAGCTGTACCCTCTGGCCCTCTGGCACCGCCTGGTAGTATAGCGCCTGATAGAATGCGGTCTGAGAAACCGACCGTAGCAGCTCCTGAGTGTTTACCCCTTCGCCTCGTGCCCCGAGACGAGCATTCTCGTCTCGTAGCTGCGACACCTCAGCCTGGTGCTGTGCAGCTGCATCCTGTAACGTCCGCACCCGAGCTCGCAAGGCTACTCTCTCCAATGTCCACACCCTTGCCCTTATCGTGCGATGGTGGCCTCTGGTGGAGATGGGGGTCTCGCCTCCCTCCTCTCCCTCTCCCTCTACCGCGGCCTCTCCTATGCTTGTGGCCTCCTTTGCTCTCCTCTGCCGCGACCCCGGGCTGCCTCTACCGCCGCTTGGCACCGCCTCCCTATCCGATGCATAACTACGTGGATCGGTCCCTGTGCCCTCGTCATCCAAGGAGGGCGGATGCCCGCGTACTGCATCGTAGCCATCGGCTACCCTCGCGTCGTCCCCATCCACCGGCCGAATGGGGACATCGTCCGCGTCCCGACTCCAGAATCACCGCATATCCGGAGCCCCGCTAACCGTGGTGTTATCCCGGACAGTCCGAGAAAACTCATAATCCCCGAGAGATGGGATCCCCCGCTGTAGACCGAACCATCGCAAAACTCGATCGTAGCGGTGGAGCTCCACCTCTCCCCTCTCCATCCGTAGCCAGCAGACTCGCCTGATGCGAGCCAGCTCCTGTGCATCCTCTCGCCCACCCCTGGATGCTGCCTCCACGGCCTCCAGGTGATCTGGTCTGGGACCAAGTCATCCAGTAGTCTCCGGGACACCGGCAGGTCGATCCGTCGCTGTGCCCCTCTCCGGAGCCACCAGTAGAAGACTCGGGGCCTCTCCCCATCAACCCCTATCAGTGGAAGCCCTACCGGCCTCCGCACCGCAATGTGCTCCCAACACCAAACCCGTAGGAGCGATGTCATGACCAGACATCGCCCGCCCTTGTACACGACCCCGTAAAGGATCCTGTACGACCGGCATAGAACAAAGCCGCCCCAAGAAAATCTGTAGCCATGGTCGCGCATGTCGCAGATCACATCCGCCAAGGATCCATGGTACCCCGCATCCGCTCTGGTGGCACAGCAAAAGTCCACCAACCACCCCACCCAAAACTCGTGTCGTTGTAGATGCCCCGTGCATCCGGCGCAGTGCCTCGATGTTCACTCCGCCCTTCTCCAGGGCGAAGCTCGGGTCACCGCAGAGTCGTCCCATCGCGTGGCCCTGATTGGCCGTAGGTGTGATCATCCTCCCTTGTATGGGGATTCTAAGAATCCTCCATACATCCTCTAGTGTGGGAGTCATCTCCCCTGTCGGTAACCGAAAGCATGAAGAGCCCGGGTACCACCTCTCTGCTAGGGCCGTCGGAGCCCCATGTCTGTAGATACTTGTGGCATCTCTCGCCACATGTAGTAAGTCGGCTCGTGCCAGCCGATCTCGCTCTCCCGTGTCGGAGCGGCCAAGTCATCTCTCAATCCTCCATATTTCCACTCTCTCGCTCTTTAGTAATCCTCTCTTGCAAGCATAAACAATCAAAACAACAAACAATCATTAATAACAATTTTAGCAATCAATAATGCAACTTAAAGATCAAATTTTTGCAATAGATGATATCGCCCACTATTGGCCGATATCGTCTGAAATTTGAGCAAAATCGTCTCCGATTTCGCGTGTCGAAATCGTCTCTAATTTGACGAAATCGTCCCTTTTTCGCCGATTTCGCCCTTGGGCGAAATTGACGAACTTGAGACGATTTCGTCCAACTAGGGACGATTTCGTCCGGACGACGTCGATGGCCAAAAACGGCCGCGATGCTCAAAATTCATCCTAAAATTCATTTACAAAGCATGTAAATTCAAATTAAATCAATCTAAACTAAGTTTAAACCCTTACCCGTAGACCGCGGTGGACCTCTGCAGATCTGTGCGCTGTCTCTACCATTTTTGCTCCATAGCTCTAAAAATAGTAAAATGAATAAAGAATAATGAATTAGGGTTTTACCCTATTTTTCTTAATTTTATTCAAAATAATTCAACAATAATTTTTGCTTTTCCGTGTTTTTACCGCAAACGTTCGATTTGGGTAAAAACACGGAGGGGGCACCATAGTAAGTTGTCGTACGATTCGACCAAGAATCGTCGCCTAAAAATGGGAATAATTTTTTGCTTTCTCGTAGATCGAGAAGAACTCATCTTTAACGCATTTTCTTCGGAAAATTCGCTAAAGAGGGGGCAAAATGTAGCACCCTAAAATTGGCGCAGTAAAATTGGAATAATTACATTCACCTTAGTAAATAAATTTAAATTCAAATTTAACCTCCCAAACCGCCCGTTAACCGCCGAGAAACCCGTTTCCTCCTTTTTCGCGCCATTTTTAGCAGTTGTTTTGACCGTTTGACGATATCGTCTCCGATCAGACGATATCGCCCTAGATTTGACGATTTCGTCTGGACTAGAACGTCCAGACGATTTCGTCGCAAAACTGAATTTGCATAGTTGGAATCCGTTCCAACGGGTCTCCAATCCGGGCAGAAGCGTGTCTGCACCGTTGGGACCCTTCCCCCGTTGGAGATCTCCCAAATTGGGATGATCTCCAACCTCCCAACAACTATCCTATGCCTATTTAACTCTAAGACTTTTCCCTCCCCAACCCCTGGCTGAATTTTTATGTAAATCAACTCCCTATGCGCTAAAACACTTCAAATTTGCTCTTGCACTAGTCCTATATTAATTTTATTGCAGGTACACCACTGGTTTTCATCCGAAGCCAGCATCTATCGCAGCCGACGTAACCTCGTCAAGATCGGAGGCGATCTCATCAAATTCGGGACGATCTCGTTCCGATGCGAGACGATTTCGACCGCAAGACACATCGAGGCACCCGCCCCCGGAGTTTGCTCTTCTTTCTTTTTTCTCCCTCATTTTATGCTATAAATTAGATTGTCTATTCAGTTTTTATACTATATTGCATCCGGAGTTCACCCATTTTGTCTAGTTTGCATATTAAGATCATATTCTGCTATCTAAACACAAGTGATTTGCATTTACTTTTGTTCTTGTATATTGTTCAATACTCATATTACTTTTTCATATAGTTTGCCCCTCGTTTACAAAATAGAATTTCTTGTATTTCGTATCTGTTTGCTGTTTTGTAGGTCTCTGATGAATTCGTCTGACGAATTCGTCAGATTGCATACGATCCTGTCAGTTTAGACGATTTTATCAAATTGAAGGCGATCCTGTTGAATTGCAGACGATCCAGATCGCTACAAGTAATCGTAAACTTCATCGACTTCCGGATCGGTAATCTTCATTTGGCCTCCCGCAAATTCTCTGTTTCTGCTTTCTTTTCTGTTTGTCGTATTCATTTAAATTGCATTTTCATGTAGTTTAAGTTAGAATCATTCGGCCAAACCTAGGATGAATGTTTAAAAATAAAACGAACTCATCAAAACTCATTCCCAAAACCTAGGCGTGGAAACCGCCGCCAAATGTTTCCCCGGTGAACCCACCATCCGTCGAAAAATCACCAAAATGCACCTCCCTTGAGAGGCGGGACCTTCGCAAAGTCCTCTCGTCCGAGGTACCGCACCATCCTTTTCCCATCCTCCTTCCGGGCGCGGATCCAATAGCCTCAAGGTAGGGATGCGAAAAATTTGGAGCGATACAGCTTGACTATGGTAAAATTGTCGGTCCTCTCATGGCTCTCACCAAGAAATATGATTTTCAATGGTCAGTAGTAGCTACTAAAGCATTCAAGGCTCTCAAGGAGGCCATATGTATGACTCCAGTTTTGGCCACTCTAGATTTCCAAAAACCATTTATCATTGAATGCGATGCTTCAGGAACAGGCATCGTTGTAGTACTAATGCAGGAGGGT
This sequence comes from Wollemia nobilis, assembly GCA_028583015.1. Taxonomy (NCBI): domain Eukaryota; kingdom Viridiplantae; phylum Streptophyta; class Pinopsida; order Araucariales; family Araucariaceae; genus Wollemia; species Wollemia nobilis. The sequence goes on along the minus strand of JAQPPZ010016690.1, from coordinate 9,028,068 downwards.
CATCCCTTGGCATTCTAAAGTGAACAATTATCAGGGAAAAATTTGGGTAAATCCACCTATGAAAAATAAATGTTGGCTATTTTACATGTAGTGGAAAAATGGAGGCATTACTTAATCAATAGTCATTTTATTATTAAAACCGATCACAGCAGTCTCAAGCATTTTTTAGAACAAAGGTTTTCTTATCCCGAACAAAATAAGTGGTTGACTAAATTATTGGGATATGATTTTGTGATTGAATATAAGAAAGTTAAATAAAATGTGGCTATGGATGCATTATCTAGAAAATACGAAGATGAAGTAGTTATTAATGCCATTTCAGGGCCATGTTCACAGTGGGTGTCTTAGTTACAAGAAGAATGGTTTTCCAATAGTGAAACACCTCAAATAATTCAAGAGTTATCTATGGGTTCCTCTAAGTAACCTCTTTTCACATATGATGACCAAATATTACATAAGAAGAATCATATTTACATCCCTCATAATTCACCAATCAAAGTACATATTCTAGAAGAGTCACATGCTTGTCCTTTAGCACGACATTCTAGGTTTTTGAAAACCTACATGTGGGTTAAAAAATCCTTTTTTTGGAAAGGATTAGAGGCAGAGGTTAAGCAATGGGTAGCTGAATGTGAAGTGTGCCAACATAATAAGGGGCAAACAATCAAATCACCAGGATTACTTCAACTGTTGCCTATCCCAGATTGCCAGTGGGAACATATTTCCATGGATTTTATTGAAGGTCTTCCTAAGTTGGAAGGAAAAACAATAATTTTCGTGCTAGTTGATCGCCTTTCCAAAGATGCTCATTTTCAGGCTTTAAAACATCCATTGTCAGGAAGCAAAGTGGCCAAGGTATTTATGGATTCAATTTTTAAATTACATGGAATGCCCAAAAATATTGTAAGTGATCATGATCCCATATTTACCAGTAATTTTTGGAGAATTATTTCAAATTAGTGGTACCAAATTAAATTTCTTCTGCATACCATCCACAAACAGATGGTCAAACGGAGGTAGTTAACAAATATTTGGGTACCTACTTAAGATGTTTTTTTTAGGATAAACAATATCAATGGAGTCAATGGCTTTCATTAGTAGAATGGTGGTACAATACTTCTTATCATTCTTCCACTAAGATGTCTCCTTTTGAAGCATTATATGGAACAAAGCCACCAATAATTGTCGATTATGTACCAGGATATTCCAAAGTGGCTCAAGTCGATGATTGGTTATAGAAGTGAAAAGTAATGCTCACTATCTTAAAAGATAATTTGGTCCAAGCACAAAATCGTATGAAGTAGCAACAAGACAAGCAGCATAAAATACAAACATTCAATATTGGTGATATGGTATTCCTACGTATTCAGCCCTACAAGCAACTATCATTGAATCTCAAATCCAATCAGAAGTTGTCACCATGATTCTATGTCCTTATAAAATTATGCATCACATTTGCGAGGTAGCATATCAATTAGAGCTACCCCAATCCTCTCGCATACACCAAATATTTTATGTCTCCTATCTCAAAAAGTTTATTGGCCAGAAGGTACAATATCATTCAGAATTACTAGTGCTTTATGAAGAAAGGTGTATCCATCTACAACCAGAAGAAGTGCTACAAACCATAACACATAGACTCATATTTCATCACATCCAAGAATTTCTCATCAGGTGGCAGGATTTACCTGAAGAAGATGCAACCTGGGAATCTAGAAGTATTTTCCAGTCAGTTCTAGCTTTGAGGACAAAGCTTTTCGAGGAAGGGAGTCATGCTACATACCAAACCTAGCCTATCGGCTAGGTTTTCCAAATGAAAATAATTTCATATTTATTAGGTTAGATTTTTATTTTGTAATCATCTATCATATTTTTTTATTTTCTCATCTGCGTTATTCACATCTAGCCTTTACGACGAGGGAGAGCCCACCTTAAGTGGCCTTAGCACTAATATGAGTTTTCAATTGGTTAATCTATGCACCTGCATGTTGTTTGTATATGAGTCGGATTGATTATTGTTTATTAAAATAACAAAAGAGGAACTACTAGAAGTTTCTCTACATTTGATTTAGGGGGAGCAACCTCCAAAGAGAGTATTTAGTTAGGGGGAGCAGCCTCCAACGAGATATTTGAGTTAGGGGTAGTAGCCTCCAAAGAGAGCATTGAGTTAGGGGGAGTAGCCTCTAAAGATATTATTGAGTCAGGGGGAGCAACTTTGATTCTTAGAGATATTTTTTGTAGTGATTGTGGTTTCTGATTTAGAGGTGTTGCCATAAATGACAAAGGGGGATATTGTTGGAAATTTGAGTTGTTTTATGTTGTCATTGATGTCACATTAATGTCACAAGGTAACATTGAGTTTTGATGACCAAAGCATTCATATTTCGGAGAGCATGGATATATACAGGGTTTTTGTGAAAATCAAGGCAGTTAAAATAAAAGGTTTTATTTAAAACCATGGATGGTAGATTTGAAATGGGTTTTTCTTAAAACCTAGGTTGGCTTTTCGTTTCATCGAAAAAGGTGCCCTAAAGATGGAGATATTCAATTTTGAATATTTGGTTTAAATTTTAATATTTAAAATTTAATTTTAAATTTTAAAATTAAAATTACCTCAATGCTAACATCGTCATAAAAAAGAAATTAATTTAAAAGTGTCATTGACGTTTACAAAATTAAAGGGAAGTTGCATATAAATGCAAAGGATTTTATTTCAAAAGCCTTGGAATCGAATGCAGAGGAGATAAGACAAAAAACACCAAAATATTTGTGTGGCAGCGTGGTCCAACGACGAGCGAGGGGAGTGCAAAGGTTTTTTCTTGTGAAAGATATGAGGTTAAATTCCCATGGGTTAGAGTTTCAAGCAAGAGAATTGGCCCACATTTTTCTTTTGACTTGAGCAAGGGGAGAAGGAAAAAAGTGCATTATGTGCTCTCTATCCTATGTTAGCGCGTAGCTCGCGTGGTCTTTAGCACCGCAGTTGAGGATTGTTTGGGCAAAGACGAGGGTTCGATTTCCTCTAAGAGGCAAGTAATGTTTTTATTAATAAATTTTTTATTATTGTCTAATGTTGGAGGAATAAGGTGATGAGGGTTGATTTGATTTTTTATTGGAAGGCAAGTTTAAAAGCACTTTTAGAAAAGAAGATATTTTTGGTATTTTCCTTTTATAAAAGTATATCATATTATATATCATTGGAAAGCTTATTTCGAGGGATATTTGAATAAATAATTTAGAAGGAGAAATAATGTATATGTAGAGAGATATTTCTATTTTTGTAAAGGGGTTCAAAAGTGAATATTGTTGTGCTCTTTTTCAAAGTGTGTTGAGTGTGGCAGATTTCCAAAGGGGTTTCTTCACTTCATAAAAGGTATGGGCACATTATCCTATTGATTGTTTATGGTGGTTGATTTTTGAAATATCATTGGAGGAAAAAGGATTGTTTGTGGTTTCCTTTTTGAAAGTGGTTGGTTGAATGCATCAAGGTTTTCTAAATTGAAAGTTGTGTTTAAAACCTTGTGTTATAAGCATAGTGGTTGAAGCCCATTGGTTGTGAAAGAACTTGAGTTAGAAAAGAACATGAGTATCATTGTTATGTGAGATTTATTATTGAGCATTATTGGAAACATTTGAGTTGGTTGATACATACTTGGACTAGGGCTGTGTGAGAAAGAGTTGTCCCTTGTGATGATTGGTTGAGTTGAGTTGATTGAGCCTAGTCAAGTGATGTGTGAAGTGATTGTTCAAGTTCTATGAAACAAACTATTCCATCATTATATGTTGAGTTTAGATTAAGGTTAGAACATATTGAGTCTCTAAAAATTCTCTTTATGGTTCTATAAGACTTGAGTTGAGTTGAGGTTGACTTGAATTGAGTTGAGATTGATTTGAGTTGAGAGTGAGATTAGAACATATTGAGTCTCTAACAATTCTCTTTATGCTTCTATGAAGTGGATTTGAGTTGAGATTGCCATTCATTGTTGAGTTCATTTTGAGTAAAAATTGAGCATGATTGATTGAGCCTTTGATAAGGCCTTTGGGATAGATTTGAGGACAGTGTTGGGACAAATTTGTGGATAGTTTTTTGCAATTTCTTGGTGAGCTTGCTAGAGCAGATTTGGGCAAGTTCTTGGTGAGCTTGCTAGAGCAGATTTGGGTAAGTTCTTGGTGAGCTTGCTAGAGCAGATTTGGGTAAGTTCTTGGTGAGCTTGCTAGAGCATATTTGGGCAAGTTCTTGGTGAGCTTGTTAGAGAATATTTGGGTAAGTTATTGGTGAGTTTGTTAGAGTAGATTTGGACAAGCTCTTTGTGAGCTTGTTATTTAGCATTGGACAGGTTTTGTGTGAGATTATTATTCAACATTGGACAAGTTTTGTGTGAGCTTGTTATTTAACATTGGACAAGTTTTGTGTGAGATTATTAAGTAGGTTCTATGTGAGCCTATTGAGCAGGTTCTTAGTGAGCCTATTGACAGAGCTTTGGAGGTGACAAAGTACAGAGGATAGAGTCTTAGTGGATAGAGATCCAGCAGCCAACACAATTAAAGATAGATCTTAGTGAGGAGTCTTCAAGTGGAGAGAGATCTACCAATTAGTGCAGTAGAGAGACAAAGTCTTCTAGAATATCACATAGATAGAGTAGAAGGGGAAAGATTTCTCCTATGGAAGAGATCCACAAACTTGAAATTAGGGGATCAACATATCCTTTGGACAACGATCCATAAACATTATAATTGGGAGTGATTCCCAAAGAAATTGATTGAGAAAGTTTTATTAAAATATTTTCTCCATGGAGTAGCCCACATTGGGTGAACCATGTAAATTATGGTGTCTCTATTGTGTATGGTATTTTGTGCATTGCTTTAATTATTGCTATTGATACTGCTATCTATACACAACATAATATTGAATTGGAAGAAAAAGTAAAAAGTGGTCTTATACTGTTCACCCCCCATCTCAGTATAAGCTTATGTTCTTCATTTAATATATGTTGTTACGACATAATCTATGCCATGTATGTATTGCATGATTTCTTTGTTTCTTTGATAATGTTTTTTTTTAAAATGGATATGTATGCTTTAATTTCTTAAAACATCATGTATGAATGCAATATGAGTTTGAAAATCTGATGGATGACACCATCGAATATATAACAATCATGAGATGTAATTGCTATATCTTATTATATGATTTGATTTATTGGGTACCCAAATGTGAGATGCAATGATATATTTTTTTTGTTCATAAGCTTTTGTAAATTAAAAGAATATGTATAACATAGTCATTGACCATTTAAATATTATTTTTGACATCCATACAGTATCTAACATATATTATAAATAATTCTAATAAACAAACTCTCATAAAAGAAAATTTATTTTGATGATTGAATTGAAAATTATTTTTTGTTATTTGGGAATTTTTGAGGTTTTCCATGAAACTCAAACACCCTAGTTGACTTAAAAAAAATTGTATACTAACCATACTAGAATTATAAAACATAAGACTTTCACTAGGATAGACCCTAACTGTTCATTATCCCTATGTGTGCAAATGAGTATATTAGATAAGGCATAAGCATACCCCGATGTTAGGTAGGATTCTTTCAGTCCATTGCTAAGATTGGGGATCCTCAAATGTCTATCCAATCATAGGTTTAGATTTTAGTTAGACTAGACACCTGAGGATAGCTCTTACACATTCAAACATTGGTCTGCACACAAGCAAAATGCTAATGTATCAGACATATCATCATGCGTAAGGTATGGTAGTACTAATAGTTCCAAGGATTCAAGCTTGCCCCCTTCTTTTCTTTAATTTTTTGGGATACTTGCTCATGTAAAGTGATAGTAATCACTATTTATTTTTTTACTATAGTCATAAAAATCACATTTCATTTTGTACTTTATTTTTTTCTTTTTGAGCAAGGGATTTGATACTGATTTTATTTCTTTGATAAAAATTGATCTTGATTTGATTTGAATTTGATATTTCAATTTGGGATATCTTTAAAGGATATCATTATGGGATATTTCTCTGTAATTTATAAGCAAGGGGTTTATTCGGGTAGGGGGAAATCTTGTCCTTTTACCAACTGTCAATATTTCCCAAACCGTTCGCACATGGGGATAAGCAAGAATTTTTTTTTTACATCAGGATACCTAGTCCCACTTTATAGCATTCATATTACCCTAGTCCTTATTAGGATTATTTAGTTTGTTGATTAGTGATAGGATTCTGATATACTAAGGGCTATACAAAATAGACCTCATCTACAAAAGCAAAACAAGATTTCTACCAAACTCTTGAGAAGACCACTAAGTATGGTTGAATGACCATAAAACCTTAGTATATTCTTCATAGAAACAATAAGGGTTGTGTTGAAAAATACAATTACTCACAAGGTTTAATAGATCATAGATGATAGTGCAAAGATGCATGATTGAAACACAAACATGGTGTCGTTTGTAAGATTGTAAGCATGATTTATTCTAATGCAAATGTGGTGGATGGATATGCCTAATGCAATAAAAAATGAAATGCATGTGGAAAATGCAATGCATGATGCAAATGTTTTGCAATGATGCAAATGAAATGTAATGCACTATTTTTGAATTTTGATATTTTCCCAAATTTGTTTTTGGATTTTATTACTTTTTAATTTGACCAAAGGGCTTACAGACGCCTTTGGAGCCTTTTTATGGTTTTAGGAATAAAATTATTTAAGGTGAAAGATGTTGAGAGGTTCAATCTCTTCAACTCCTTCCAACTATGTTAAGCAATATATCCCAGGTCCAATATTCTCAGAGATGATATACAAACCTAACCAATTAGCCATGAATTTGTTGGTTCTCTTTTTGGCAGTAGATTTGAGTTCTGTTGGTTCTCTTTTAGCACAAGATCACCAACTTCAAAGTCTCTCAGATGGAATTTGTCATTGTAAGCTCATTTTAAATGCTCCTGATAAATGCAAAGATGCTCAAGAGCATTCATGTGATGTTCATCAAGAAGCATCAATTGATATAAGCAAGCTTGCCACACAGTGTCATCATCTATGAACTCTTTCAATGAGACGTGCAACCTTGGAATTTCCAACTCTAAGGGCATAATGGCCTCAGTGCCATATAATAGTGAAAACAGAGTTGCCCTAGTGGGTGTCCGAATACTAGTCTTGTAAGCCCATAATGCAAGGGGTAGCTGGATATGGAAACCACTGTCTTGTTTGAAGCTTTAGCCTACCTGTTTGCCTATGAATAATATGGAGTCACAAAACTATGTTTGATTCTATACTTAGAAGTTAAAGCTCTCATAGTTTTGTTTTTAAATGATGTTCCATTATCCAAAATTATCTTGGATGGTATCCCAAAATGACTTATGATATTAGTGAGTATAAACTCAATAATACGTGCTCCAATTGTCATTGTTAAGGGAATGGATTCCACCCACTTTGTAAAATACTTAGTAGCCATAATAATGAATGTATGTCAGCCTGATGACGGAGGAGAGATCTTATCGATGAGATCCAATCCCCATTGAGAAAATGGCCAAGCCACCTGAACGGGTTGTAAGGCATGTGATTCCAGGTGCATAAGATTAGCATGATATTGGCATTTAACACATTTCCTAACATACACATTGCAATCCTTCTCCATAGTGGGCCAATAATATCCCATGTGAAGGATGCGCTTGATGATAGCCATACCACTAAAATAGCCACTGCACGTACCGTCATGAGCTTTCAAAATTGCCTAAGATGATTCTTGGAGCTCAAGACAACAAAGGAGAACTCCATTGTAGCTTTGACAATACAAAATATCTCCTAACAAGACATATTTGGTCACTTTATGCTTAAATGTTCACTTTGCAACATGTGATAATCCCTAAGTAATTATACCAAGCTTAAATAACTCATATATTTGTGATATCCAATTATGATAGCTCTTAGTCTCAACTGTCAAGACATCATGTCCCCTCTGTAGTTCAACATTCATAAATGTGGACTGGGAAACAACCTTATGGTGAATGGTAGTACCACTCCCCATAGGATCCTACAAGATCAAAGACCCCCAGGACACTCTCTTGAGAAAATATCTAGCTCTGTAGAACCACTCATGGTTCAGTTCTACATGAATCATGTTGATTGAATCTTTATTATCCAAAGCTTCACACTGCATAGTAGAGTGTGACAATATTTTTATGTGGATGGTAGTAAAATTAGTATATGTATTATGAGGGATTAAAGATACCAAATATGCCATAGTTTTGACAAATTTATTTGATGAATGAGGGATTGCATTGATGTCATACCATTCCAATTGAGCTAAATATTTGTCAACAAGATCTTTGTAAGACTTTAAGATAGGATAGTGACATTGAAAAAGTTCCTTCACCTGGTTAACAATGAGAATGAAATCGCCAAATATATTTAACCTTTTAATATTCATGGCAACAACTTTTTGGAGTCCCAATATTAGGGCTTCATATTTAGCATTATTTTTAGTGTAAGGAAAGTCCAACTTGAATGACAAGGGCATAGGAGCACCTTGTGGCATGAACAACACTATTCTTGCACCACCCCCTTGCTCACACTTTGAACCATCAAAGAACAAAGCCATATCAGCTTTTTTATCTAGTTCTTTGGGTTCAGGAGCTTCTAAAAATGCAAAAACTACGTCATTAGAAAGCTCAATGATGAGGGGCTTGCTATTTTCAAGAGGCACCTCAACCAGTTGATCCGCTATGATCTATCCCTTAATGGAATTTTGGCTAATGAATTCCAAATCAAATTTTATCAATAGCATGATCCAATTTGCAGTACGTGTATTATGATACATTTTGGTCATCATATATTGAAAAGGATTTTATTTTGATATGACATACACCGTATGACTTAACATATAATATCACAATTTATTTGTAGTGAAAACTACTGCTAAATGCAACTTTTCCACGTATACATATCCTAGCTTGTAACTCACCAAGGTTCAGATAATGTAATATATGGCTTGCTCTTTATCTTACACATTATTTTGGGCTAACATGGTCCCTAATGCAAAGTTATTTGCTGATATATATAGTAGAAAAGGCTCATTTAGCCTTTGTGGAGCTAGCACTGGCGACGTCACCAGGTATTGCTTAATCTCAGTAAAGGCTACTTGACAATCCTCATCCCAATTGAGTGGGACCCCCTTGTGTAGCAGTCGATTCATGGGCCTACATTTATTTAATAACTACATGATGAATCACTCGATGGATGCTACTTTGACCTGAAGGCTTCTTAATTCCTTGATATTTATGGGAGGATGCATTTCTAAAATAGCCTTGACATTTTTTGGGTCGACTTTGATCCCTCACTTTGAAACTATTAATCCTAAGAGCTTTTTTGAAGTTACACCAAATACGCACTTCTTATGATTCAACCTAACATTATGCTCTATCAGGTGATCGAAGACTTTCCTCAGGACCTCTGTATGCTCTAAACATAGCAATGAATTTGAAAATAAGTCATAGATGTAATATTCTAATATCTTATGCATGTAGTCATGAAAAATATATCTCATAGCCCACTGATATGTAGCACTAGTATTTTTAAGACTAAATGGCATAACCTTATAACAAAATGTTCCCCATGGCGTTATGAATGTGGTTTTATGCTAGTCTTTAGGCTTAATCTAAATTTGGTTGTAACAAAAAAAACCATCAATTAAGGAGAGCATTTCATGACCTATAGTTGCATCTACAAGAACATCTATATTTGGCAACATAAATGAATCTCTTGATGTTGCCTTATTGAGGTCTCTAAAATACGTATAGATACAGATCCTTTCATCAGGTTTTCCTATAGGCACCATGTTTGATACCCATTATGGATAGTCAATAAAAATGATAAACTCTACATCTAGTAGCTTCTGCAATTCATATTTAACTATTAAGGCTACTATTAGATGCATATTCCTAAGCTTCTACTTGACTGGCTTATTTGACAGATCTAGCGAAAGGTTATGAGTAACCAATTTTGGATCTAAACCTGGCATGTCTTTGTAAGTCCAAGCAAAGAGATCAGGTCTCTCCTTTAGTAGAGGGATGAGGTTGGCATGCTCATCAGGAGTCAAAGTATCTCCAAATTTAACCTTCCTTGGATTGGTGGGATCATTACTGATATCCACTTTGAAGGTTTCCTCTACTGACATGTGGGATCCCTCCTCAAGCTGATGAGGCATAGGGATCAAGTGGATGTCATATACTAGGTTTATGGGTTCCATATTGGAAGCATCCTTAGCATGATAAACATCATGTACATAGCCTAGTGCAAAGTGAAAAGGTTGCAACATTTCTTCATTAGGAAAGAAATCCTCAAGATCTAGTGGTGAGTCAGCATGATTCCAATCGATAGCATCTACATTCAGATGCAATGGCTTGGAAGGATTGTCTAGGTTGTGAAGTGGAGTGGTAAAATAAATGAATATCATATTGATGGAATGGATCATGTCTCCAAGACCACATGCACATGACACTACGTTAGTATAGCTTCCATCTCTAAGATGTGGTTTTGGGGGTATGGGGATCTATGGATCCAGTCTATGGATAGACTTGAACACATGATCTCTAGGCTATAGGAGCTTTCTAAATGTTGGTGGATCCAGGAAGATAATATGATAAATCATATCCATAATAGGTGGTATTCCTCTAAGGTAAGGATGAAGATGTATATCTCTGTACATATCATATGTAGTGTACGATGCATTACAATGACGTAAGGAGATCCTAAATAGGCTCTCTTCATTTCATCTTCATCATCACTATCATAATTAAAGCCTTCACCACTACCTACTAGAATTAGGAGGTTAGAAAAATGGGGCCCCATGTAATCCCACATCCGATAACTGCTATCACTCATGAAGGATTGATCATCCTCGACAACTATCTCCTTAGGTAATAGATGTCATAAATTAAGAGGGTCTAGATAGGCCAACTCAGTCTCATCCTCATATTTCTCACTATTTAAGGACTCATCATCATCACCACTCTCATATATGTATCTCGGTCCACCTATCTCGAAGATGGACTTTGTTTTAACCTCATCAGAGTGATCCTCTAACTCAGAATCTATCACTAAACTAGCATTCTAAACTTGCATGCCTATGTTGTTGGCTACCTCACAAATTTTTTCACCCAAGTTGTCTCTTGGTATATGCTCTGGACCAGTCTCCACCAAGATATCTTCATGATATGTCTTAGGTGGTTCCATAGTGACATAAGACACTATCTGGTTGCCCCAATGAAATATGGAAGGATTGGGGTGATAAGGATTAATATCAATATAGACACCAAAACAACACCAATCTGATTATGTGATGGTAAGCACTGATTGAATTGGCATACATAGCCCTTAGGGCAGCCCCCAGAGGTTAAACAGTGGTCCTAACCACTCCCAAAGTATTTTTGGAAGGTCAAAGGTCAATTTGGCACATTTCAAGCACTCTGCTCCCTATTCGTTCCACCCTGGGATTATTAGATTGCTATTCACCCCACCCTAGGATGATTAGTAGCAATCAGTCCAGGGTGGGGCGAATAGCAGGTTTGATGGGCAAAAGATCAAACCTTGACAAATGGCAGCCCCGATCTGCCACTAAACTCCACCTTCAATGCATGGGAGTGGGAGTGAGCATTTTTTATCTCAAAGAGGCAGTCATAGAGGTATTCATGGAGCCCTTAATCAGGGAGGAATCTTCTCTCCCCTGGGAAGACATGATGGCCAAGTGGCACCCTTGCATGCACATTCAAAGGAGACCCTCAGGTCTATAAAATAGTGAGTCTTCTCATCCCAATTTTTTGGGTTTTGGGTTCGGATTGCGCTCCTAATTTTCACCCAATAACCTCCCTTCCAAAAGAGATATCAAGGATTTAGGAAGCACGATGAGGGTGAGGGTATAATTTGGTAGCACTTCATTGCTCCAAATGCTCCTGCTCCATTCCTTTATTTGGGGTGAGGTGAGAAGACTCACTATTTTATAGACCTGAGGGTCTCCTTTGAATGTGCATGTAGGGGCACCACTTGGCCATCATGCCTTCCCAGGGGAGAGAAGATTCCTCCCTGATTAAGGGCTCCATGACTGCCTCTTTGAGCTCAAAAACACTCACTCGCACTCCCATGCATTGAAGGTGGAGTTGAGTGGTGGATTGGGGCTACTATTTGTCAAGGTTTGACCTTTTGCCCATCAAACCTGCTATTCATCCCACCCTAGAGCAATTGTTGCTAATCATCCCGGGGTGGGGCGAATAGCAATCTAATCATCCCAGGGTGGAATGAATAGGAAGCAGAGTGCTTGAAAGGTGCCAAATTGACCTCTGACCTTCCAAAACTACTTTGGGAGTGGGTAGGACCACTGTTTAACCTCTAGGGGCTGTCCTAGGGGCTATGTATACCAATTCAGTCAGTGCTTGTCATCACATAATCGGATTGGTGTTGTTTTGGTGTCTATAGATGCCCCTTTTTGGGATACGCTGTGCATGGTGCAGTGCTGAGAAAAAATAGATAACCAAAGCACTTAATAATTAGGGTTTCTCAATAACCTAACAAACTTTTGATGCCCCAAGTATGGAAAGGGCGTGCATTCTTGAATCTTGCTTTTGACGAGCTAACGAGCTTACTTCAAGTGTTAACCTTTTTTGGTGAGGTGTTACTTGATCTTGGACATTGTTCAATCATGAGTAGGCAGAGAGCGCAACCTTTTGTCTATAGGAACCTTGAGATCATGATTCTATAATTCCAAGTGTTTGATCAGCTTGTGATTATTGCTTGTTTTTTGCCCCAAGCAGGGGCGTGATTGTCTTTGTCAATGATTCTTTGAATGCATGGCATTTCCTTGATTGAGTGTGTATTTGTTGATTGGTGACTAAGTGTGACTACCCCCTCAAGCGACGAATCGATGAGGGAATGACCGATATGAGAAAAGCGATGTGTTGCTTTACCCAAGATGACTTTTGTAAGGGTGCATTCAGTTGTTTTTTGTTGAATGCTTATGTAGTTTCCCAACAATCGGACCTATTTTTGGTGGGTTTTGACCCTTTTTATGATGTCGATTGGGGTTAAAATTGTCAAAAATCTGTCCTATCGTGGAGCATTCTGACTATGGTAGCCTTCTTAAGGAGTAGTATAGTCATAATTTGTGACCTCGATGTAGGTTTTACATGCCAAGAGTATATGGCACAAAGGCACCTTTGTTCGGCAGTTTTATGTTGTTTTTGGGTGGGTTTTGACCTTTTTTTTCTGATGCCTTGGGGCTGAAATTATTGAAAATACGTCCTCCCGTGGAGCATTCCAGCTATGGTAGTCTTATTAGGGAGTAGGATAGTGATAATTTTTTAGCTCGACATCGGTGTTTTATGCCATGAATGTCAGGTGCAAAGGCACCTTTATTCGGCAGTTTTATTGCTTTTTTTGATTGGGTTTTGACCCTTTTTTGTGATGCCTTGGGGCTGAAATTGTCGAAAATACGTCCTCCTGTGGAGTGGTCCAGCTATGGTAGCCTTCTTTGGGAGTAGGATAGTGATAATTTGTAAGCCTGAAATTGGTGTTTTATTCCATGAATGTTAGGTGCAAAGGCACCTTTATTCGACAGTTTTATTGCTTTTTTTGGTGCATTTTTTTTATTCTGATTTTATTGCTTTATTTCTTGCTCTGTAATCATCCTAGGGTGGGACGAATACCGATTTTGTAATCGTCCCAGGGTGGGATGAGTTCTAACTAGAGCGCTCATCCCAGGGTGGAATGATTATAGGCCTAACAACCTATAAAAGGGCTAAAACTAGGTTTTGGGCTCATTTGCAATTGTTTTTTCTGGCGATTTGGAGTTGTGAGGAGTGCTAGTTTAAGAAATGGAGTGCTGTCAAATTTTCGTGGACACCATGAGTGCAAGGACTGGATCTTCAAGTGGCGGAGCTGAGATGAGACCGGTAGGTGCTCCTTCCTTCTGCTTGTTATTTGTTTGTTTTTATATGAATTTTTAAAACTCGCATTTTATCATTGTTTTTTGTCACATGTAAGGTTAAAACCCTAGATGAATGTTGTGGTTTTGTTTATTTTGTTTTGTTCAAAATAAGGTTAAAAAACCCTAGATGATTTTTGTGTTTTATTTTTTATTTATTTTTGTTCATAATAAGGTTAAAAACCCTAGATGATTTTTTTGTTGTTTTGATTTTTTTGTTTACACTTAAGGTTAAAAACCCTAGTATAGTTTTAATGTTTTATTTGATTTTTTATTCACACTTAAGGTTAAAAACCCTAGTATGATTTTGTTTGTTTTATTTGATTTTTTTTTCACACTTAAGGTTAAAAACCCTAGTATGATTTTTTTTGTTTTATTTGATTTTTTTTTCACACTTAAGGTTAAAAACCCTAGGTTGAATTTGTTTTATTGTATTATTTTTTTTGTTCTTGATTGTACAGTTTAGTTGATTGATCTGTACTTTGGCTGTACAGTTCTGTACTTTTTTTTTGTAAATTGTTTGTCGTCTGTATAGTTATGTTTTGTTTTTTTGTTTTTGTTTATATACATTGTTGTACATTCATTTTATTGTTGTATAGTTTTTTTGTTGTCATGTTTTAATGTTTTTGTGTTGTTTTTGTTTTTCAGGTTGTGAAGAGTCCGTATCGTTAGCCGATGGTATTTTCTGATGCACAGGATGCACTGACTGTGGCAGATTAGGATTGTGTTGATGCCCTTGGGATTAAGAAAGTGATGTGGTTGGAGCCTATGGTGGGGGATCGGGCATATATGATTGTCCTAATCAATTTGTGGGATCCCTGCACCAACACCTTTCATCTTCCAATAGGGGATATGACAGTGAATCTAGAGGACGTGTATCAAATTCTACAGATTCTAATAGACAAGATGCCCATTTGGACGACTCCTTGTGATCAGTGGATGGCAGTGCTAACATGGTGTTTTGGGCATCCAATAGAGATGGGGGTGGATGGGGTAGTGGAGAGGGCAGAAGGGGACTAGTTGATTGGCAGTATTTTGGTGCGATGGTGGCTGGAGAATGGCGTGTTGGGGGTGAGGCATACGTTGCTCATGACCCTCATCTCTAAAATGCTACTTCTTGACTCCTCAAGTGTGAGGTTCCATTGGAACCTACTTGAGGTAGTGTTTAGACTGGTGGAGTGTTCGACAACAGAGCCACTGATTATGAGGTGGGGTCAGACGCTACTAGCACAGCTATATGATGAGCTGCATGAGATCCACTATCAGAGGTGGAAGGGGATTGGGTGCAGCTGTTTGTTGTAGTGCTGGGGGTGGCAGCACATAGCTATGGAGTGACCGTAGGGGTTACCTTGGACCACTCAGGGAGAGATGGTGGATAGGGAGATTGGATATGATGCTCTATGGTAGAGGTTAGAGGAGCATGGGCAGAGTTGGAGGTTGGTAGGTGATGTTAGTCACTAAAATGATGCCCTCTTGCATCTTGCTCCTAGGGAGGTGGTCTGGCGGCCATATCGGGACTATCCAGCCTAGCCTAATGTTGGGGAGTGGCTCCGACAGGTGCATCGAGGGAGGTGGTTGATTGGGTGGCATAGGAATAAGCAGGAGTACTTCCTGTATGTCCAGGTGACTTGACAATTTGGGGTGCACCAGGGAGTGCCTAGTGAGCCCTTGATCTATCAGTGTTAGGGTGATTAGAGGACTCTATCCTGGTCGATCATTGAGCCACTGGGTGAAGAGTCAGAAGTAGTTATTGATGTCCCCAACGTGGACAACATTGGGGTGACTATCGAGTATGACCAGTGGTGGACGATGCGGTGATGGTGGGGTGAGGGGCCTCTAGGAGGTCTAGATGTAGCAGCAGTAGGCGATGGGGTTGCAGAGGCACCGAGGGAGGGTTGGGGGGCTCTGCTCAATGATGCGGATATGGTGGAGGTTGATGACTTCACTGGGGATGATGTAGGGGTTCTAGAGTAGTCAAATACATAGGACGTCCTAGAGCAGTAGGTGCTGGAGCAGCATGGCATCCTGGAGATGCCCATGCCTCAGGCAGTCCTAGGAGATATGGAAGCTAGGTATCATGCTGAGATAACACGATTAGAGGAGCTACTGCAGATATGGGATGAGGAGCACTGAGCCGAGAGGGAGCTCCTAAGGGCTCAGTTGGCACAGCGGGATGACATATTGGCTACGTACCAGCGATGGGATGTGGAGTGGGATCGATGTCGGGTGGAGTTGGAGGTAGAGATTATCTACCTCGATGGAAAATTACTTGAGTTCACTGGAGGTGGATCATCATGCCATATGAGAGGAAATGAGACTGAGCAGTCAGCATCCTCTCATCGTAGGTGGCTGGGAGAGGGTAGTGCTAGTGGGCATGATGCAGGGGCTGGTAGCAGCCGCATTGAGAGGTCCCATAGGACCCACACCACTGGGGGTAGTTCCAGTCACATCGATCCTGTGTGATCATGGTGGCCGACTCCCTAGGCTTGGGTTTTTTGAGTTTTTGATTTTTTTATGAGGTCAAAGGACCGACTTATTGTAGCCTGTGGGTATTTTTGACCTAATATATACATGACTCTCTTTTTTATTATACACTTGTCATGATTTATCATTTATTTTATGCACATTTATTTATGTTGATGTATGCATATGTTATTATGAATGTGGATGTTTCTGACTATATGGATGTATGCTTATGGAATGGATGAAATTATTTGTTGATATATTGGCGGTGGCACCATAGACTATACAGGATTTACTGGCTTTCTGTACTATGTGATTGCTTCGTGAGATGACTTTTCATGATGTAATATATATATATATATATATATATATATATATATATATATATATATATATATATATATATATATATATATTTGTTTTGTATTTTTTGATGGTGATGTAAGTAATGGAATGTACGACAATTGTTTTAGAATGTAGTTAAGGTTTTTCTGAGACTCAGATGTTTTAACTAACTAGCCAATACTGTACATTTATCTTACAAGACTTTTGAACAAGGTATGAATTAGACTTGAGTTTGACCAAATTATTTCACTTCCCTGTGTGTGCGATTGAATTTGTTTATGTGGTATTTGACAGGATACTGCCAGTGCTAGATAAGCTGTCAACCAAACCTATACTGAGGATCACCTAATTAGCTCCACTAACTCCTTTGTTGTATTTAGTAAGATTAATCTATGGTGCAATCTAGGATACCAAAAACTAGCTCATCCACATGCAAACATTGATCTGTACATAATTTAATGTGACAGATATATCATCATGCGGGAGGTTTTGCCACCAGTGACCAGTAGGCTATCCACAAAACCAGTACTGAGGATCACCTCATGACCTTCTGAATGCTGAGATTTTGAGGGTTTCAAGTTCGAATCCCTTCTTTTCTTCACTTTTATTGGGATACTTGCTCGTATGTAGTGATAAAAATCACTGTTTATTTTTGTTTTTTTCTTTTGAGAAAGGGATTTGAATTTTGAGTGATGAGAATCACTATTTCTTGTGCTTTTTGATGTATGCACTGTGAGGGTTTTGATGTCAAACTTTGGAGTTTGTACTTTGAATTTTTGCACTTTTTTTTTTATATTTGCAACTTTTTGAGAACTTGGGATTTTTTTTTTTTGGGGGGGGAGAATTAGGTAGGGAAGATTCTTGTCCTTTTGCCAACTCTCAGAATTCTTGGGGTCATTCGCACAGGGGGATGAGTGAGATAAAATTTTTACTGTATGGTATCCTAGATTTCTTTGCAGGTTTCATCTTTCGTTCACACAACTTGGGAATTTTTATGTGTTTTAACTTGTGTGGGGATGCTATGTAACAAGGTGTGATCCAAGTAAAACTCTACCTTTGTAAAATCTATCTAACTTTGTATAGTTTTTGGCTACAAATATAAATATAGCTGAATGAAGAAAACCCTAAATACATTAGGATACAAATGGCTATGATATGGTGAAAATGTGGATGGCATTATTCTTGTTGGATTATTTACAAAGTGGACAAATGTGGAAAATGATGGAATTGCTGAGTAATTACAGTCTATGGTGCATTTGACCTGTATGACCAACAAATATGCAATGTATGTATGCGATGCCTAATGCACCTTATTTTTTTTGTATTTTTATTTTTAAGAGTATGCATGGAAGTGAGATGCAATGTTTTTTTTTTGTTATTTTTTATTATTATTATTTTTTGTGTTTTTTTTTTAATATTCGTTATGGTTGTTTTATCCCGAAGGGGTGCGGACCAAGTGATTCTTTCGGATCCTTGGAAGTTTTGACCAAAGGGATTATGGGTACCTTTGGGGTGTTTTGGGTGACCAAGCGGTTGTGAGAACCCTTGGAGCTTTTGGTTTGACCAGAGGGATTATGGGCACCTTTGGGGCATTTTTGGTGACCAAGCGGTTGTGGGAACCTTTGGAGCTTTTGGTTTGACCAAAGGGTTTATGGATACCTTTGGGGTATTTTTGGGGTTGACCAAGTGATTTTGGGAATCCTTGGAGTTTTTGGTTTGACCATAGGGTTTATGGATACCTTTGGGGCATTTTGGGTGACCAAGCGATCATGAGAACCCTTGGGGATTTTGGTTTGACCAAAGGGTTTATGGATACCTTTGGTGCGTTTTGGGTGACCAAGCGATTGTGAGAACCCTTGGGGCTTTTTGGGGTGGGCCATGGCTCTTTTAAATGTGGAATGTCCTTAAATGAATAATTTTCAAGGGTTCTAGTTCCTTGATTCCATCAAGAGAGGCGAGCCGGTATGTTCCAGGTCCTATTTTACTATCGATTACATAAGGACCTAACCAGTTTGCCAAAAATTTATCCCTTAAATGGGGTGGCAAGTTAGAATTTTGTTGGTTCTCTTTTAAGACCAGGTCACCAACCTAAAAGTCCCTCAGGTAAAATTTCATGTTGTATGCTTTCTTAAGCTGCTCTTGGTAGATACATAAATGCTCAAGAGCATTGACACATCGTTCATCGAGTAACATAAGCTGGTCTAACTAGGCCTACCATGCAGTGTCATCATCGATGAACTCTTGCATTGATATGCATAGGGAAGGTATTTCCAACTTGAGAGGCATGACTACCTCGGAGCCATACACCAACAAAAATGGAGTTTCCCTAGTGGGCATCCGAATGCTAGTGCGATAAGCCCAAAGAGCAAGTGGCATTTGAATGTGCCAATCCTTATGACTATCTGTGACTATCTTTTTAAGGATGGCAACTAGCAATTTGTTTGATGCCTCTGCTTGCCCATTTTCTTATGGATAAGAAGGTGTCAAAAAATGATGTCCCATTATCCGAGATGATCTTGGATGGAATACCAAAATGACATATGATGCTATGTAAAATAAACTCCGCAATGCGGGGTCCAGTCGTAGAGGTAAGCAAAATTGCTTCCACCCACTTGGTGAAGTACTCTATGGTTGTGATGATGAACGTGTGATGGCCTGAAGATGCATGGGAGATATTTTTGATTAGATCTAAGCCCCACTATGAAAACGGCCAAGCCGATTGGATCGATTGCAAGGCCTGAGAAGGTACGTGTGTCAAGTTAGCATGGTGTTGACACTTCGTGCACTTCCTCACATATGCACAACAATATCACTCTAAATATGGCCAATAATACCTATGCGAAGGATGCGCTTTGTGATGGCCATACTGCTAAAGTGGCCATCACATGTACCATCATGCATTTGGGTGATCACCCAAGTGGACTCCTGCTGGTCCAAACAATGGAGGAGGATTCCTTCGTAACTTCGATGGTACAACATGTCTCCTAGCAAGACATGTTTTGTCACTTTCTATTTGAATGATCTTTTCATGGCATGCGACAATCCAAGTGGGAGGCTACCTAACTTGAGATAATATCTTATGGGTGTGTACCAATCCTGCTGATCAGAAACCTCGATAGTATGAATGACAAATCCCTCTTGAAGTTCATCCCTAGCAAAAGCTGAGTGGGAAAGAACTTGTATGAATAGTGTTGTGTTGCTATTAAGAGGGGTTGGGGAGAACAAGGACCCCTAGTTGGCATGATTCAAACTATCATGGATTTGAGAGAACCTATCCTGAGATGGTTCAATCTAGATCAGGTGGATTCCTGGCATTAGGTCAGATCTTGCATGCTCCATCATGGATTGCGATAATGTTTTGACTTGAATAGTTGTCATATCACTAGAAATGTCTTATGGGATTAGTGACCCCAAGGAGGCCATAGTGTCCACAAAATGATTCGATGATCGAGGGAGTGCCTCAATGTCATACCATTCAAGATTTTCTAGGAATTTATCCACAAGGGCTTTATAGGCCTACAAAACTAGGCATTTACATTGGAATACACCTTTCACTTGGTTGATAATTAACAACGAATCACCAAATGTGTTGAAGAATTTGATGTTCATGGTGATGGCTATCTAAAGACCTATGAGCAAGGCTTTGTATTCGGCATTATTATTGGTGCATAGGAAATCAATTTTAAATGATAGAGGCATTGGAGCCCCTTGCAGTGTGAAGAATACGATTCTCGTGCCACCCCCTTGCTCACATTTAGAACCATCAAAAAATAGGGTTATGTCAGCCTATGACTCAGGCTCATCATAATTTGGTGATTCTAAGACATGGAAGACCCCATCATCGGGTAGCTCTACGATCAGAGGCTGATCATATTCAAGAGGAGACTCTGCTAGTTGATCGAAAATGACTTGACCTTTGATGGACTTTTGTCCAATGAATTCGATGTCAAAATCCGTCAACAACATGATCCATTTCATCGTGCGGCTACTGTGATAATTATGACTCATCATGTACCGCAATGTATTCTCCTTAGACACAATATACATCATATTTCTTAGCATGTAATGGTGTAGCTTTTTGGTGGCAAATACCACTGCTAAGCATAGCTTCTCAATGTATACATAGTTAAGTTCATAACTGACCAGGGTGCGGCTAAGATAATAATTAGCCTATTCTTTATGTAGTTCATTTTTCTAGGCTAGCATGGCGTCTAGTGTCACCTCAATAGCTGAGATGTATAAATAGAATTGCACTCATGGTCTAGGTGGTGCCAATACTGGTGGTGAAGCCAAGTATTGTTTGATGTCATCAAAATCTGAATGGCACTCGTAATCCCAATAAAATGCTACCCCTTGTGTAATAATTTATTCATGGATCGACATTTGTTGGATAACTATGCTATGAAGTGCTTGATCGACGTGACCTTACCCTGTAAGATTTTGAGCTACTTGATGGTGGTTAGAGGAAGCATCTCAAGGATTTCTTTGACTTTATTTGAATCCACCTCGATGCCTCATTTTGAGACTATGAAACCCAAGAGTTTTCCAGATGTGATTCCAAATATGCACTTCTTGGGGTTTAGCCTAACCTTGTGTTCAATGAGGTGATCAAGGATCTTGTGCAAGTCATTGAGATGATCTAGGAACAAAATAGATTTGGGCAACAAATCATCCATATAATCTTCCAAATTTTTATGCATGTGATCATGGAAGATGTATGTCATAGTGCGTTGGTAGGTGGTGCCAGCATTTTTAAGGCCAAAGGGCATGACATTATAACAAAATGTCCCCCAAGGCATTGTGAATGCCATTTTGAGTTGATCATTGGGATTTATATGAATCTAGTTGTATCCTGAGAAACCATCCATAAGGGAAAAAATTTCATGGCCTACTATAGCGTCTACCAATGCATCGATGCTAGGCAAGGGGAAATCATCATTGGGACTTGCTTTGTTTAAATCCTTAAAATTAGTGCTTTTGCGAATCCTCCCGTCTGGCTTCGTGATGAGTACCATGTTGGACAGCCATGGTGGGTAATCCATGTAGATAACAAACTATGCGTCCAACAGCTTTTGTAGCTTGTATTTGACCATTAACACCACTGTTGGGTGCATCTTATGTAGCTTTTGATTTACTGGCTTGACTACCAGATCAAGAGTTATATTATGCATGACTAGCTACAGGTCTAGCCCCAGCATGTCTTTTTAGGACCATGCCAAAACCTCCTTCTTCTCTTTGAGAAGGGCAATGTAATCGACTTGCTCTTTGAGGGACAGACTTACCCCCAGCTTGATGATCTATGGATTTATTGGATCAGAGCCGATGTCTACGTCAGTCATCTATTCAACTGACATGTGGGACCTATCCTCCAACTGGTGTGGAGTTGGTATCAGGTGGATATCATTTTATGAATTTAGATATGGATTGGGAACATCGAGTTCCTCTTCAGCATGGAAGATATCCTAAGTTTGTCCTAGGGTGAAATGAAATATCTCACAGCAAGGTCAAAACTCTGATGGGGATGGTGGTGTGTCAACGCAATCCCATTCTATGGCATCTAGGTCTAGGTACAATGGTCGTGCTAGATCGACTGGATTGCGGATGGGGGTGGTTAAGTCAATTGAGATCATGTTGATGAAATGAATTTGGTCTCCATTACTATGGGGGTGTTGACTTGGACTTCCTTGGTGATCCTTATACCTCGAATCCAGCTCTATGGGTACTGGCACAAAAGGATCAGCCCTATGTGTGGATTGAAGGACAGGGTATACCCTTGACATTGATTTCTCTATAGGGTCTCTAGGTGGAAGGTGCTCTCTATATGCATGAAGTGGTAGATGCAGCATTTGGTCCAACTGTGCTTGGTTCAAATTCCACCTATGCCTTGGCCCCATGTTTAGTTGTTCAAACATATCATCAATGTCCATGGGGTATTCTTGTTGTCACATATGGTTGAGATATGCCATATCAGTCTCATATTCATAATCGCTATCAAAGATCCATAGGCCTTCATTGGATCCGATAATTGTTTGTGGCATGTGAGGGTCGTTCTGCTCAAGCAAATTGATTTGGTCCCATCGAGGTTGTTCCACTCTCTGCAGGAGGACCTAATTCTCTTGGGGTGGCAATCACTTGATTGGAGCATTCAAGGGGAACATTGCCATGAAGTTCTCTTGATGGTCATCTATGGGTGTCACTTGTGAGTGATTGCTATCAAACTCAAAAGGGTCCCAAGGTGCTACCTCATACTCTGAATCATCTTTAGAAGATCCTTCCTGACCTTGTTTATATCCCTCTTGGAGGTAAGTTCTT
This sequence comes from Wollemia nobilis, assembly GCA_028583015.1. Classification (NCBI taxonomy): domain Eukaryota; kingdom Viridiplantae; phylum Streptophyta; class Pinopsida; order Araucariales; family Araucariaceae; genus Wollemia; species Wollemia nobilis. The sequence continues at coordinate 9,004,962 of JAQPPZ010016690.1, read as the reverse complement.
GAACTTTCCCCTTTCTCGATCAAATGGAAGGAGTCATTGAGGTCAACAAGGTTTGTTGTTAACAATGGGATATAATCCCCCAATGTGTATGTTGTGTTAGGATTTGCATATGGATATTGTGCCAACTCATCCTTGTGGCAAAGGGTGGTTGAAAACTACTCTTGATTTATCATATGGCATTTGATATCTTGGTTGGCAAAGAACGTGCACTCCTTGTTCATATCCGCCCAATCCATATCCGTGCCAATTATATTGGCCAAGGTATTTCAAAGTGAAGTATAGGTTTGATAAATAGTTGACATTCTAAACAAAGGGTTCTTCATCCTCTTCCTCTTGTAGGTAAGGTTCAATGCCATTATCGAGGCCCCCATATACAAAATTTGTCTGATTCGATGGGTAGCCTAAAGTGACAATAGTTCCGATGGGGATGCGAGGTCTCCCCATGTCTTGCATGGACTCAAGCGTGGGTGTTGCCATAATGTTACACACTAGGTATTCCCCCAAGCCCGTATTGGCCATCTAAATGATGATCATTGGTGATTTATGGGGAGGGAATGGGAGTTATTCCTGAGTCCACTCCATGTTGGGTGGACCAGGTGTCTCAACTTCCATTCGGTTGGGCATCTCTTCAATAGATATGGTTGAGACTAATGGTCGTACCTCTTCCAAGGGCTTCTTCCCATTGTCCTTCTATGTGGCCATCATAGGTGGCATTGTTGGTGAAGGAATAGATGATGAATATGGGCTTGGTTGGTGATTTGATGGACTTAACAACAGGGATGTATGCAAAATCGAACCCTGTTTGGATGGATTCAACTGAAAGTCCAAATGTGTCGATGGGAGGGTTGACTGTGGCATTAACTACATCGTATTGCAATACTTGAAGGGCTCTAATTCTACTGGGACTACATGCACTTGCCATTTGTATGTGTACTTTAGGCATTGATGGGCTATCAAAGGGACACATTTCATGTCCTTGATCCAAGGCCAGCCCAACAAGATGTTGTAGGCCATATCACCTTTTAGGATGTGGCATAACATAGGAATAGTATTTTGTCCCACTTGGATGGGCAGGACAATTGTGCCAACCATTGAGCATATCATGTTGTTGAATGCTCGAAGAGTATAGGTGGAGGCCACAATATGAGATGCTGACATCTTCAGGTGTTTCAATGCCACCATTGTGATTATATTACTAGATGAGCCAGTGTCCACCAAAACCCTCTTAAATGGAATCCTATTGACCCGTGCAATGATGTGCAGGGGTGGATCCACCATATCACCAGTCATCAATTTTAGTTTGTCTTCTCTAAAGGTGATGACTGGTTTTGTACATCATTTTACATGTCCCACAAAGTTGTTGAAAGATTTTTCTTTGTGGGGTTGTAGTTTGATGGCTTTGAGTATCTCCATCAGAGCCTCCCAATGGGGCGGTGATTGTTGGATGAGCTCATAGATGGAGAGCCTAGATGACATGGTCCTTAAAATTTGGGTAAGTTTAGTCTGAATTGTGGCCACTGGTCTAGGCAGGGGAGGTTGTGTAGGGTGTTGCAGAGGTTATGATGTTGATGGAACATCTCCTGTAGCTACAGTGGGGGCAACTGTGTTTGGGTACCTCTTATTTCGTGTCACTATGCTTATCATCCCTACATACCCCTGCATGGGGTAGTTTTGTGTCACCTCATTTACTTGTAGAGTCTTTACCTGCACATCATGGGTAGGTAGGGGGTCTTTGAAGACCTCCATATATTGGTTGCTTGGTGCTATAGGATTATCCACCACTAGCATTTTGTTGTCTATTAGGTCCTACACTAAGCTTTTGAACTTCCAACATGTGTAAAGGTTGTGTCCTTTCTACCAGTGAAATATATAATATAGGTCTTCCCTATAGCCCTTGGTTTTTGGTGTGTTGGAGTCTATGGGTTGACTTTTTGGTAGGTTTATCAACTTTGCCATGGACAAGCGGTCAAACAAGGAGTCTTTAGACTCTGTGAAGGGTGTGAATTGTCGCCTAGGGTGACGTTGCTGATTTTGCTCTTGCCTATGATTTTCCTTCTCATAGCTATCAAGAGGAACTGCCTAATAATTAGCCTTTGGGGTCTGTGTCATCTATGCAGGCTTTGGTATGTTTATGGCAACCTGATTGACCATGGCAGTTTTTGGTTGTGTGGACCCAATTTTGGCATTTTTGGGCCACTCTTTCTTGCATGGCTTAGCAATATTGCCATCCTATATCTTGATCTCCTCAATTATTCTGGCTTGCACCAGGGCTTCCTCGAGAGTGGCATATTGTTGCAACTATAATAGCACAGAGATTGACCTTAGGCAACTCTTCGAGAACATTTGGATTAGGTCGATCATGGGAGGGAGGTAAGGTAGCCTTGAAAGCAACATCCTCCACTAATTTCCATAAGCAGCCATGGTTTCCTCCTCGTACTACCTGAGGCTATCTAGGTCACTTAATGATGCCTTCTTCTTGGTGTTGAAGGCAAAGCGTTCAAGGAACGCATCCACTAGCTGGTCCAGGTTACTGATGCTATGCTTCAGTAACTGGGTAAACTAATCCGAGGCAGGGCCTACGAACGTGGTTATAAACATTCTTAGAAGCAATGCATCATTGTCCTAAATTCCAAAGCATTGACTTAGGAATCTTGTCACGTGCTCTTGGGCATCCTCATCCCCTCTAAAAATCACCAATTGAGGCATTTTGAAGTGTTCAGGGTATGGGGTTGCTGACATTGAAGGATGCATAGGGTGACTGTAGAGCTGGCGTAATGTGGGCTTTTAGGGCCCAAAAGTCTTGGTCTCCATAGACTCTAAGCGCTCTAGCAGTGCTTTGTATGCATTGAAGGATTTGATCTCTTCTTGCTTGGTTTTTTCCCATTGTGAATTATGGGGAACTTGAGGCCTATGGAGGGGTAGCCGAATAGAACCCCCCTTGCCTTGGTAGGGCATTTCAGCATGCTCTTCTTCTTGCTCTAATTTCTCATAATATTCTTGAGAAGTTCTTGGGTGTGAACTATAAACATGGGTGGGTGCCCAAGGAGGGCACACATCATTGGTTCTGGGAGTGGTCTCCCACTTAGGTCTAGGAGGTCTTGGAGGCAACGCTTGATAATGTCATGAAGACCTATCTCATACCAAGGGGTTATGCCTCTCATAAATCTCTATCTTATGTGTGCAAGGGGTTGGAATCCTCTCATGCACAGTGTTCTAGAGAAACTCATCCGTCTGACACTGAATGCGCTCTTTTCTAAGAAGGTACAGGTGCTCTAACTATTGTTGATCTTGCTCAAGCTACATGATTTACGCTTGGCGGGCGATATGTTTGGAAAATACCAAGTCAATTTGTTATAATGTCCTAGGTCTAGGAGGCCTAGATGCCTCCCCTACATATCTATCTCGATCGTAGTGATCCGAGATCTCTATAGGTCACTTCCCTCTATCGAGGTTAGCAACATTCATCAGAGGTTCTGGCTTCAGTAGGTGATCCTGATAAATAGCAGGTGTAGAGGTGCATTGCTCCCACGCTGTGTATTACTCTTGAGGAATATAGTGGTTTTCCTCATGCTCCCTTTCATATATGTGAAAGGGGTGGGCAGAGTTGGCTCGCCCTGTCTGAAGAGCCTTGCGCTTTGGATTTGGCCTATTATTTTTGATAGTAATGAGGGGTAGAGGAGGGATGATATAATTATGTGGCCCCTCCTTATGGACCTTATGTTGTTCTAGCACTTCCTTGCATGGTGGCCACTCATAATGAGTGTCTAAGGGGGCCTTCCTATGTATGTACTCCTCCTAAAAGGGTCTGTGTTGAATGGGAGTGCCCCTCAAAGGGGTGCCTCTATAGTCCTGTTCCATCATGGTATGATGTGGACTATTTTGTGGGTCAGGCCACCAAGGTGGTATGACCAAGTCCTTGGGGCTATAATGGAGGTTACTTGTGCCTCCTTGTACACTTTCCATCGCTTCTGCCCGTGATTGGGCTTGGCTATGGGTGTACACCATGGTGGTGGTTTTATAAAGGATACGTATGTTTTTATCTTATTTATGATTTTTTATGCTACACTAAACAAAGGAGACCACATAATCAAAGAAATAATTATCTCGTTTATAGATTAAATGTGTGTCCTAAATCTGGTTTAGTGTGTTTTGATTTTTGTTGTGCAAAACCTTGTAATGAAAACATGCATAATGAGGGCTCTTATATCTCCAAAATGGTTGCCCCTTCAATATACCACTACCAAGCCATTATACCAAACCTCTCAATATACCCACCCTTACATGAGGGAAACTATTTGTACACGAGCGTAGAACAATACGTGGAACATAGGTAGTACAGAAGGGGAATCACTCTATTTTTGACACCTACCATAGAAGACTTATCCTCATGCATGGGGAATCACCCCCGCTATACTTGGTAAGCTTTCATCAGGATTTACATCTAGCAATAGTCGCAATCAGGGTTATGTATGCAAAATTCAAGCCAAGGTGGTGATGAAATCCACCATTGGTCTTGATCAAGTGTTATTTTTACTTGTGCAAAGAAAGAAAACATGCAGTAAAATTTTCCATGCAAGCAAAGAAATAGAAAAATTATAGAAATATGAAACAAAAAACTACATAGGGTGTTTAGAAAACCTACCTCTTCTCTGCCCACACTAGATGCCCTTGAGTTTTTCCTCAGAAACTACATAGAGAGCTAATCATCCCAGGGTGGGATGAATAGCAGATATGTATTTGTCATAGGGTGGGATGAATATATATTCATCCTAGGGTGACACGAATTCCAATATGTATTCATCACAGGGTGGCACAAACATCAATCCAACGCTTGAAGGATTAACACTTGCAATAAAAACATAATATTTTTGATCAAAAATTTGATCCCAATAGCAGGGGATGGAATCCCACCAATCAGACAGTCCCCCTCTACCCTCTCTACTGCCCCATCCACCCCCATCTCCACCACATGCCCAAAGCACAGTGTCAGCACCACCATCCACTGATCATGAGGAGTCATCCGAATGGGTAGCCCGTCTATCAAAATTCATAGAATCTGATACATGTCCTCCAGAGTCACTGTCATCTCCCCTATTGGGAGATGAAAGGTGTTGGTATGGTGATCCCACAAATTGATCAAGGTAGTCAGATATGCTTGATCCCCCACCATAATCTCCAATCGCATCACTTGCTTGATCCCAAGGGCATCAAGCCAATCCCAATCCACCACATTCAGTGCAAACCATGCATTAAAAAATACCGTCGGCTGATGGTACCAAATATTCACAACTTGAAAAACAAAAACAACACAAAAACATTATAACATGACAAAAAAAATTGTACAACAATAAAATGAATTTACAACAATGTATACAAACAAAAACAAAAAAAAACAAAACAAAACATAACTATACAGATGACAAACAATGTACAGAAAAAAAAAGTATAAAATTGTACAACCAAAGTATAGATCAATCAACTAAACTATACAATCAAGAACAAAAAAAAATAATACAATAAAACAAATTCAACCTAGGGTTTTTAACCTTAAGTGTGAACAAAAAATCAAATAAAACAAACAAAATCATACTAGGGTTTTTAACCTTAAGTGTAAACAAAAAAATCAAAACAACAAAAAAATCATCTAGGGTTTTAACCTTATTATGAACACACAAAAAAAAAAAAATTAAAACAAAAAAATCATCTAGGGTTTTTTAACCTTATTATGAAAAAAACAAAACAAAAAAAACCACAACATTCATCTAGGGTTTTAACCTTAAATGTGACAAAAAACAATGATAAAATAAGAATTTTAAAAATTCATATAAAAACAAATAAATAACAAGCAGAAGGAAGGAGCACCTACCAGTCTCGCCTCAGCTCCACCACTCGAAGATCTGGTCCTTGCACTCATGGTGTCCATGAAAATTTTGCAGTGCTTCGCTTCGTAAACTAGCACTCCTCACAGCTCCAAATCACTAGAAAAACAATTGCAAATGAGCCCAAAACCTAGTTTTGGTCCTTTTATAGGTTGTTAGGCCTATAATCATTCCACCCTAGGATGAGAGCTCTAGTTAGAACTCATACCACCATGGGATGATTACAAAATTGGTATTCATCCCACCCTAGGACGATTACAGAGCAAGAAATAAAGCAACAAAAACAGAATAAAAAAAATGCACCAAAAAAAGCAATAAAATTGCCGAATAAAGGTGCCTTTGCACCTGACATTCATGGCATAAAACACCGATTCAGGCTCACAAATTATCACTATCCTACTCCCTAAGAATGCTACCATATCTGGACCACTCCACGGGAGGATGGATTTTTGACAATTTCAGCCCCAAGGCATCACAAAAAAGGGTCAAAACCCAATCAAAAAAAGCAATAAAACTGTTGAATAAAGGTGCCTTTGCACCTGACATTCATGGCGTAAAACACCAATGTCGGGCTCAAAAATTATCACTATCCTACTCCCTAATAAGGCTACCATATCTGGACTACTCCATGGGAGGACGAATTTTCGACAATTTCAACCCCAAGGCATCACAAAAAAAGGGTCAAAACCCACCCAAAAATAGCATAAAACTGCCGAACAAAGGTGCCTTTGTGCCATACACTCTTGGCATGCAAAACTGATGTTGGGGTCACAAATTATCACTATCCTGCTCCCTAAGAAGGCTACCATAGTTGGACCACTCCATGGGAGGACGAATTTTTGACAATTTTAACCCCAATTGACGTCATAAAAAGGGTCAAAACCCACCAAAAATAGGTCCGATTGTTGGGAAACTGCATAAGCGTTTAACAAAAAACAACTAAAGACACCCTTAAAAAAGTCATCTTGGGTCAAGAAACTCATCACTTTTCTCATATCGGTTATTCCCTCATCAATTTTTCGCTTGAGGGGGTAGTCACACTTAGTCACCAATCAACAAATACACACCCAATCAAGGAAATGGCATGCATTCAAAGAATCGTTGACAAAGACAATCACGCCCCTACTTGGGGCAGCACACAAGCAATAATCACAAGCTGATAAAACACTTGGCATTCTAGAATCATGATCTCAAGGTTCCTATAGAGAAAATTTTGTGCCCTTTGCCTACTCATGACTGAACAATGTCCAAGATCAAGTAACACCTCACCAAAAAAGGTTAACACTTGAAGTAAGCTCCTTAGCTTGTCAGAAGCAAGGATTCAAGAATGCGTGCCCTTTCCATACTTGGGGCATCAAAATTTTGTTATGTTACTAAGAAACCCTAATCATTAAGTGCTTTGGTTATCTATTTTTTCTCAACACTACGCCACGCAAAATGCATCCTAAAAAGGGGCATCTGTAGACACCAAAACAGCACCAATCTGATTATGTGACGGCAATCACTAACCAAATTGGCATACATAGCCCCTAGGGTAGACCCCAGAGGTCAAAAATTGGTCCTAACCACTCCCAAAGCAATTTTGGAAGGTCAAAGGTCAATTTGGTACCTTTCAAGCACTTTGCTCCCTATTCCTTCCACCCTAGAACGATTAGATTACTATTCGCCCCACCTCGAGATGATTAGCAGCAATCGCTCTTGGGTGGGTCGAATAGTAGGTTTGACAGGAAAAAGGTTAAACCTTGACAAATGGTAGCCTCGATCTACCACTCAAATCCACATTCAATGCATGGGAGTACGAGTGAGTATTTTTGAGCTCAAAGAGGCAGTCATAGAGGCAATCATGGAGCCCTTAATCAGGGAGGAATCTTCTCTCCCCTGGGAAGGCATGATGGCCAAGTGGTGCCCCTACATGCACATTCAAAGGATACCCTCAGGTATATAAAATAGTGAGTCTTCTCACCCAAAATAAAGGAATGGAGTAGGAGCATTTGGAGCAACAGAGTGCTGCCGAATTATACCCTCACCCTCATTGTGTTCCTACATCCTTGATCTCTCTTTTGGAAGGGAGGTTATTGGGTGAATATTAGGAGCACAATCCGAACCCAAAACCTGAACAATTGGGGTGGGTCTCCTTTGAATGTGCATGTAGGGGCACCACTTGGCCATCATGCCTTCCTAGGGGAGAGAAGATTCCTCCCTAATTAAGGGCTCCATGACTGCATCTATGACTGCCTCTTTGAGCTCAAAAATTCTCACTCACACTCCCATGCATTGAAGGTGGAGTTTTGTGGTGGATTAGGGCTACCATTTTTCAAGGTTTGACCTTTTGCCCGTCAAACTTGCTATTCGCCCCACCCTGGAGTGATTGCTGCTAATCATCTTGGGGTGGGGCGAATAGCAATCTAATCATCCCAGGGTGGAATGAATAGGGAGCAAAGTGCTTGAAAGGTGCCAAATTGACATCTGACCTTCCAAAACTACTTTGGGAGTGGTTAGGACCACTGTTTAACCTCTGGGGGCTACCCTAGGGGCTATGTATGCCAATTCAGTTACTGCTTTCCATCACATAATCGGATTGGTGCTGTTTTGGTGTCTACAATCAACTTCATCCCCTAAATTGAGGTACAAGTGGTCCAAATATGTTGCAAGTAGTTCATCTTGTCCTTTAACATGATATCCTAACTTGAACCTATCTGTAGGCAATTGATATTATGGTTCATAAGGCCTCCTATGCCCCTACTCCAATAACCCGAGACAATAACCATGCCAATGGTAATGTTCAAAATATTGTAAGGTGTACTCCAGGTTAGAAATATAATGTACATTCATAGTGAATGGCTCATCGTCATCTTCATCCATGGGGTCCGAGATGTAATCTGGTCAAGCCCTCTATAAATAAAATTAGTTTGGTTAGGAGGTACCCCTAGCGGTACCACCATCCCTACAGGAAGGTGATGGGCTCACGGTCAACCCATATCATGTGTAGTTTCAATAATTGGTGTGAAAATCACATTCTGCATGATGTACTCCCCTAAATTGGGGTTAAGAAAATGAACTATCACCTATGGTGTAGATGACCCTACTGAAGATGTAGGTGAATTAGGCTAAAGTACCTCTTTAAATTTTCCTTGAGAATACTCTACTTCCATGGGAGTAGGAACCTCAATCACAACTAGTTTGGGTGCTCACTTTATCTCTTTTTTGCCCATATTTTCTTTTATATTCTCATCATCTCGATGCATAATGGATGTAGACAGTCTGGTGGAAGTAGTTATCGTGTGTTTTGATTGTTGAGATGCGGATGTTGTAGGTTTTGCATAAACTTCCTTATTTTTTCCTCCTAGCTCTTTGATTGGCGTCACTAGCTGTATGTCTAGGTGCATTAAGGGGAGCATGAAATCCCTCAAAAAATTAGCTAGATTCATGTACTTGAATGGTTATTCATCTGAAGGCACCACGTGAACCTATCCCTCATGCATGTATTTAATACATTGATGTAAAATGGAAGGGACACAACAAATTTTTCATATCCAAGGTCTCCCTAAAAGGATATTATATTGCACAACACCTTCAATCACATGACACATCACATAAATGGTCTTTAGTCCAACCTAAATTGAAAGAACTATGGTACCTACCGTTGAGCATAATGCATCATTGAACGCTCTCAAGGTGAAAGTGGAAGGTACAATGTGTGACTTCGACAAATTAATGCCTTGGTCATAATAATATTTATTGATGACCCTCTATCAATCAAAACCCACTTGAAAGGTATGTTATTCATAAAAACGATGATATGGAGTGGTGGGTCCACTATTACAGTGGAAATCGTCTTGACTTCATGATCATGAAATTGTATGACCGGTTCCTGACACTATTGTACATGTCCCACAAAGTGTGTGAATGCTTCTAGATCTTGGGACTATAATTATATGGACCTCAGAATGTCCATAAGCATATACCTATGCTTGGGAGACTATTGAATCAACTCATAGACCATCAACTTTACTAGAGTTGTCTACAAGTTTTGGACTAACCTATTCCTTATTATCACCACCAATCTAGTTGGTGGGCCTGTCACATTTTTGGCTGGCCTTGTAGGAGGCACAACTTGGAATATAATGGGAGTTGGAGTTTGAGTTGGCCTCTCATACATCATATGTATTGTGATAACATTGACCATTCTGATGAACCCATGTGTTGGTGGTTCGATGTGTACTTGATTAACCTGGCCAATATTGTTCCTAGGCACCTCATGGTTAGGCAAAGGATTTTTGTAAATTCCCATATTCTAATTATCTAGTTCTCGAGGGTTATCCATAGTTATATCACATTTTTCTATCAAGTTCTATACTAAATGCTTAAAAATCCAACATACTTCAATGTCATGTCCCTTCACTTTGTGGAAGATATAGTACAACTCATCCCTATACCCCTTTGGTTTGGGTTGATTAGGGTCCAATAATTTGATCTTGGGTAAATGTATGGCCTTGGCCTCACACAGTTGATGGAATATCAAGGTCATAGATTCCAAAAAATGTGTGAACTAGCAAGGTGGGTGTTGTTCCTTATTTTTACCCTTTTTATTGTTGTTGCACTGCTCATACTATGAAAGAGGAGGTTGGGCTTGGTAATTTTGTTGTTGTTGTCCCTTATTCCCATTCTAAAGGTTTAATACCACCTGATTAACATAGGCCATCTTGGCCTATTATTTCTTAATGCTTTTCTTGTTCCATTCCTTCTTATTTCTGAGCTTCAAGTTACCCTCTTGTAACTTGATATCCTCAATCAATTTGGCCTGTGCCAAAGCCTCCTCAAAATTTTGATATAACTACAACTGTAATAATAATGAAATATGCTTGGTGTAATGTTTTGTAAAAATTCAAGTTAATTCAGAAGTAGGGATGGAGAATGACAACTTGGCCATCATATTCCTCCATCATTTCCCATAACCCATAACTGGCTCATCATCATGTTACATTAAAGTATCTAGATCTGATAGGTTTGCCTTTTTCTTGATGCTAAAGGAGAAGCATTCAAGAAATACATCAGGCAATTGATCAAAATTGGTGATGTTGTGCCTCTTGAGTTGATTAAACCACTCCCACATTGGGCCTGAGAGGGTTGTAATGAATGTGTGCAAGAGAAAGGTATCATTGCTTTCGATCTAAAAGCACATGTTTAGGAAATACATAACATGCTCTTGTGCATCTTCCTCTCCTTTAAAATTTTCTAGCCTAGGCATCTTGAAGTGCTCAAGATAGGCTAGAATAGGCACTGAAGGGAATCAAGGTTAATTATGAATTTTATTCAAGGTAGGATTTTGATAAGCCATCCCTTGTTTCTCAATATATTTTACCTTTTCTGCCAAGGCCTTATAGGCCTGTGAAGATAGGAACTCCTCTTCTCTGGATTGCCTTGGAGGCACCTTTGGAGGCAGATTCCTCTTTGGTTAAAGTGAAGGACTAGGTGCATCCTCCTCTTCGACTTGGGAGATTTTAGGATATTCTTGGTCTAGTTCTTCTACCACTTCTTCTTCATACTATATATGCCCATGTTGTTTGGATGCAGGGTGTCGATATCTATGTTGGGTCATAAGACGAGTACGAGTGTCTATGTGCTCAAGATGCAAATTAGGCTATAAATTAGCTCATCTATCAATGTGCTCCCTATGCTTACTATAGGGATGTAAAACAACACTAGCTAGTTGGTCCTCCTTCTCAACATGCTCCTTCTAATCAAGGATACGTTGTTCGTCCATGCATTATTCATATAAATACTATTTATGAACCTTTACCTCTGAGTATTCTCATTTTTGAGGTGTTCTCGCTCTATGTGAATATCCTCCAATTAGTCTTGGAGGATTTGAAATCTCTACTTAGACACCAGGTTGTGAGATTTATCTATACGATCAACTGTATGAGGCCTCTAGTGTGTGTGCTTTGTTTGAGCAAATTTATGGGTGTATTCCCCAATGGAATGATTTACCATTATCTTGCCCTTGTATATGAATATGATATTCACATCTAGCTATCACTCATACTCTGTGCCTGCATGAGATGCAGGAGCATGCATATCTTGATAATTCTTGGAGTACTCTCCAAGTTATCTAATAGTCCTAATGGTACTATCGCTATGCATGCTCGTAGGACGAGAAGGCATAGGGATAGGCTTGTAGCCTAACTATCCTCAAAATCTATCTAGATCATCTAATTGTCTACTATGTCATGGATTATGAGGCAGTGTACCATTGGCTCCCACTTTAGATATGTCTATGGTGATTCTACAAGGCTCACTTCTATTGGGAGTCTATGCGGGCCTATGCTCAGAAGCGACCCTGTCTAGTTACCCCTAAATGGGTGGATCCTAAACTCATCTATAATCAGAAGGTGGGGTCCTCAAACCTCCCTTAGAAATAGGATGAAGGGGTACTATTGGAACAAAATCTGCCTTCGGTTAATAGTGTTGTGCCTTAGACTTTTCCAACATTGAATAGACAGATCTTGCTTGAGATCATATGTCTAGTCTCCATAGAAGGCTGGTTCCTTTGATTTTTTTAGAGAAAATGGGAACAAGAGATAAGGGAAATATAGCCTAAGCTAGAAACTTTTCTCACGGTCGGCTCTTGGACGTTTACAAGCTTGATGTACATGTACTGGATTACAAGCAATAAAATATTTCTTCTTCTGGCTTCCGAAACTTCTGTGTGCAAGTGTATGTATCTGGTGTTTTAACTTTTATTCATTCTAAGTTTTATAATGTATCTATTCTGAAATATGGACTGTGCACGTATAAATCTTGTTTCTAGAGTTGAACATTAAAATATATTTACATGCTTTTAGATGAACATCTAAAAGTCACACTTAGGAATTCATGTTTTCTATAAAGAAGATATCTAAAAGTAGTAATCTGCATCATCAATGTTTGTGGCATGCCCAGTGGGACTAGAAATCCCACAATATTGTATAAGTTTTGGTGTTTTACCTTAAGAGCCTTTTTGTTTAAAAATCTCAAGAAAAACCACCTGGTGACTCTGTTGCAATTTACACCATAAAAGAAAGACCTTGTCTAAAAACCTTTTGGTTATATAGCCATATGATAACCAGATCCTGAGCTAGAAACTATGAATAACCTATTGAGTTCTTTGAACTACATCTTCGAAGCCTAAAAGCACACCCTGTGCTAGCCGCACGATCAAATCCGCCCAACACCATTAGCACCTCTTTAACACCCGCTATAGGAGCATCTGCAAGCAATCCCATAGTGGTTGTAACTCCTTTAGCAATCATGGTAGCCACCCCTACCCCAACGCATCTTGTGTGGAATCAAACTGGCCCTTTAAACTTGGGAACACACCACCAAATTCCACAGCTGCACTAAAAGCATTATCGACCTTTGACGAAATATGAAAAACAAAATATGAGCACTGTTTAGATGTATCATCGCTAGCATCTATTTACAAAATCACTCAGGAAGATGTAATGGTCAGATTGTTGATTATATCTTTGAAAGGAAAGATTCTCTATTGGTATAGATCACTTCTTGCTGGATCCATTACTTCTTGGGCAGTATTGGTCGACCGTCTGGTCGATGAATTTAATATACATGCGGATCCTTTCACATTGCTGAATCAATTCACTATAATTTAGAGGCATCCATAAGAAGAAATCCAAGATTTCAATATCAGATTTACCAGAACTTGAGATAGAGTACCGCAAGGCCTAAAGCCCATGGAAGAACAAGCTATATGCTATTATTTAAGAGATTTTGATTCAGATCTCAGTATGATAATAAGGCAATCCTATGTAACCACTTTTCCTAGGATCTATGTAGAGGCAAAAAAGGGCGAAGCTGATCTCATCGCTACAAAAGGATATCCATCAAAGAGTCTATTGCCAATTGTACCAAAGCTTTCCCAAGTTTCAATCTCTAAACTGCATATACTCCCATCAACACAGGCCATCCCAGCTATAGCTGCACCTCCTACATTCCTTACATTACTAGCCACACCCCTTGCATCAACTCCCCCCAATGATCAATACACGACCATAATTGATACAATGAAGACATTTTCAAATGAAATGACATCCATGAAAAAGAGAGAGGTAGAATAGAATATCCAAGCAAAAATATTTCCATAGATACAAAGGGAAGGTCCTTCAAAAAGTGGAAGAGGACAAGATAAAAGAAATGTGGTGTATGCTGTTAGAGTTAAAGTGCACTATGCCTTCACCTTGACACTTGTCAGTTTCTCTTGACAAGTGTCATGTGTTTCATATAGGCCTTCTGCCTATATATGTAACCTATTTTTATTAATAATTAATCCCTTCAGTTTTTCACTCCCAACATTTGGTATCAGAGCTCCAGGCTTTCTCTGCCCTGTGAGCTTGAGGGGGTATTTCCCTCATGGAAATCCTCCCTCCCCCCTCATATTTTTCAATTTTTCATTTCCCCCATTTTTTTTTCAAGATAGGGAGTATGCTCTTCATCCTTGATGGATGAATCAGAAACCAGATCTTTGAAATTAATGGCTGCCCCCAAATTTTTTTTAGGAATCATTGTTTTTTTTACAGGTTGCAGGCAGATCTGGCAGGTTGCATCAAGAACAAGATCGACTACTGCCGCATTAATGGGATCGAGATCTTTTACAATATGGCGTATTTGGATTCAGAGATGTCAGGGTTTTGGTCGAAGCTACCCCTGATATGAAAGTTGTTGTTGTCAAACCCTGAGGTGGAGTTCTCACGGGTTCCATTCACGTTGGAGCAAAAATCCTACCACTCAAACACCGGCCGCCACATAGTCTTCATCATCTCTATCGTCTTCATATGTTTATCGACTGTTAAAGTTTTGTTCATGTAAATAATCTAGCTCACGGTATAAATGAGGAGATCGTGACATAAATCAATGTCGATGCATAGCGGAAGTCTGCGCAGTGAGTGGCGTCGCTACTATCGGGAGTGGCGGTGCTAGTGACGATTGTAGGGAGGCATGGAGTCTGTTGAAATTTTGCTATGGAGTCTATTGATTTTGGTGACTGTTTGTTTGAGATAATTGCGGGATGAATGCTGGATACGATATTCCCATCTTTCGGTTGTTAATGGCATGTGACGATTACTGCAGTGACGTGCTGTGTGCTGGGGGAGGACGAAGCTCGGGTCGAGGGCTGAGCCACCGCTCGTCTCTGAGTTCCATCGTGGGTGGAAAGTTCCATGCCTATGATATCGTTGCCTCGGGCCACACTGGGTTGCAGAAGGAAACCGAGGTGATCCATGTAGAAGTGAGCCATGTCGTTAAAGATTTGCCAAACTCACTAGAAGTCAGTGCGTCTGTGGCACAGGAGTCTTTGGAGACTGTGGGGCAACCATTGAATTCATATGGAGGGGGAAACCATTGAACATAGGGGCCTAACGAGTAAGATGTATTTGGATCAAGTTGCGATGGCCATGGGCAGGAAGAGGTCCATCAAGGAGTGCTTGGGCAGTGGCATCGATATTTCTATCAGCTATGGTGACTAGAGTTTTGTCTCTGTTGTGAAAGGCAGCTCTGCTTCTAAGTTTGTTCCTGCTAGCAAGCCAGTGACGTAGTCTGTACTTGTCCCAAGCAAGACTATATAGAAACAACCACCTCTAGATGCCCTTCTAGTTGCTCTGACTGAAGGAACCCATTCTAAAATGGAAATTCCCTAAATTATTATTATTACTCCGAGAAAACCTAGACCCACTTCGTTGAGGCAAATATTCTCAAGGATTTCAAGAAAGAGTTCTGTTGTAACGACACGATGGGGGGATTTTTTTTTTGTCTTTATTCTGAATATTATGATGATGCAAGGATATTTTTTATGTGTTTTTTTGTGCAAGTTTCAGAGGAAATGAATCTAGTTATGATGCAGCGTAAGGAAAATGCCCTGAATTCCCAATGGGTCTACCAGACGGCAGAGCAGCTGCACCAGTAGAACAGGTGCTCGCCATCACCGGTGGTTGGAAACCAGTGGTAAGGGGACTCAGGCCCCCAAAAAATTGCCCACCCAGTCATCAGTAGTATCGTTGATCCTGACAAAATGTACGAGCGCGAGCATTTTTTCTGGGTGGGGTAGGATTTACGGGCCAACAAACAACAAGCATAAAAAATCAAATCATAACAAACTAGGCTTTACATTCTTCTTAGCATGCAAACTTGAGTTAATATGATGTTAAATTAGTATTAGTTGTGGTCTTACATCTGTCATCATAGGGAGGATCGTGTATCCACCTGTGTCCCACTCAAGGGGCATATTTTATTAAAGTGGGGAGGACCACTTAAATTTATATGTATGGGGAATTGAAATTTTCAAAGTGGAGGAGCACTTTATTGGCATGTAAGACAAACATGAGAGTGGGTGGTTTATATAGGCCCATGTAATTCCTTTGTGAGGGAAAATTGAGAGACTATTTTTTTTTTCCGCCAGAGAGCGATGCTGCCATAGTGCGAGGTTTTAGTTGTTGTCTTGGAGAGGCATGTTGTTTTTCATTATGATGAAGGCCCCTTTGATAATGGAATATAGGGGTATTTATAGTCGTTGGAAATTTTTTTCTACGATGGACATAATGGTGGTGTCATATTGTAATTTTGAGGCTGTTTCAATTGAGTTTTTTAGCCTCAAAGTTTTTCTACCTTGGAGTGCACTCTCGGTTGTACCGACACTCCCAAGGTAATTTTATTTGTGATCCTTGTACCTAGTGACTTTTTCTATACACTTGGCGAATGCAGTGGCTGGTTACCCATGCATTTTTGTGGGATGACATGGTCACCATAAGGACACTTATACTAGGGACTATAGACAAAGACACCCTAGACTCTATCCGAGGTTTTTTTGGATCTACTTCTAAAGACTACAGATGAAGACACTTCAAAATATTCTCTTCTTTTCTTCTTCTCTCCTCCTATTTTGATCTATGGCTCATTTTTATTATATTGAGTGCATTTTCGGCAGTGACCGACACTCTTATATGGCTCATTTTTCCTTTGTATTAGGTGCATTTTTGACAAAGACCAACAACTTCTAGATTGATTTCACCATGAGGAGGGATTTCATACTCATGGTGAATCTAGTCAGTGACCTATGAGAGGCAACATCCTCTGAGGATGACCTACAGAGACAACAGACCCAGAAGTGGCTGACCCTGAGGCACCCATGATGACCCTGAGGCACTTAGACAGCTGACCCAGTGTCAACAGACCCGAGGAAGTGGCTAACCCTGAGGCAACAGATCGAGATGTATACACAGTGAATCTAGCATTATTCACAGTTGGAGAGCCAAGCGCAGAGAGCACGAGCCTAGACAAAAAAAAGAGGATGATAGGTTACTTTTTTAGAGAAATCAACATTAAGGGGGAATGTTACCTAATGTTGACTTGTTTTGTTTCTTCTTTATTTAGGATAGTGCACTTTAAGGGGGAATGTTAGAGTTAAAGTGCACTATGCCTTCACCTTGACACTTGTCAGTTTCTCTTGACAAGTGTCATGTGTTTCATATAGGCCTTCTACCTATATATGTAACCTATTTTTATCAATAATAATCCCTTCAGTTTTTCACTCCCAACATATGTGAATGAGATGGGAGATAATGGAGAACCCACTAATTCTGATTACTAGTGTACCACTTGCAATGATCCTCATGGAGAGGATTCATGCATGATTCATCAACATCATGTGCAAGTGGTTATCAATGATAGAGTCAAAGAAATCAGCAAGGGACGGGTTAACATAATCAGAGAAGTCCACCATAATTTGACAATGCCATCTGTGGAACAAGTCTTAGTCCTGACAAGGTCGGGAGAAAAGTCATTATAAGCCGACCATAAGGAACTCCAACCACTAGGTTTTCCCCTTGCCCCCAGGGCAACTCCATAGAAAAACCAGTCGAAAGAGAAAGGACGTTCTGACCCTCCTCAGACTTTTGTGGTTACACTGAGAAAATAATTTCCTCCTAGAAAAGGGAGCGAGGCTCAAGAGCAAGTGAAGGAAAGACTCAGATTTCCTTCATTGACAAAAATGCAAAGAACAGAAGCCACACAAGTCTATAGAGATAGATACGATGCATCTACTAGTGGAAGGGAAAAGAGTGCTAAGGCTTCTGAGATTAGTTCAAAAGAACTCGATAGGTTCTTCAGAGTTTCTAGCTCAAGATATGGTTATCATATGGCTATATAACCAGAAGGTTTTTAGACAAGGTCTTTCTTTTATGGTCTAAATTGCAACAGAGTCGCCAGGTGGTTTTTCTTGAGATTTTTAAACAAAAATGCTCTTAAGGTAAAACACCAAAACTTATACAATACTGTGGGATTGCTGGTCCCACCGGGCATGCCAAAAACTATTGGAACAAAATCTGCCTTTGGTTAATAGTGTTGCACCTTAGACTTTGCCAACATTGAATAGATAGATCTTGCTTGAGATCATCTGTCTAGTCTCCAAAGAAGGCTGGTTCCTTTGAGTTTTTTAGAGAAAATGGGAACAAGAGATAAGGGAAATATAGCCTAAGCTAGAACTTTTATATTTTGGCTCTTGGACATTTACAAGACTGAATGTATGTACTTCGAATACAAGCAATAAAATCATATATCCCATTGGCTTCTGGTTCATATCGTGCAAGTGTATGTATTAATGTTCTTTATTTCTGCTTACAATATTGAATTGTAAATTGAGTTTGTTCTTATATCTAAACTTTTGCAATACATAAATCATATTGCTGGAATAAGAATCTAATATATACGCATGTTAAATGAAATATTAGAAATCATATATGAAATTATATAATTTTTGCATGGAAATGTGTTTAAATGCTTTGGATATAAGTAAGTAAATCTGTCTTTGTTGTTGTCTAATATGCGCCATATAAAATTTATAGCTTAGGCTATATTTCCCTTACCTTTTCTCTAAAAAACTCAAAGGAACCAGCCTTCTCTTGAGACTAGACAGATGATCTCAAGCAAGATCTTTCTATTCAATGTTGGCAAAGTCTAAGGCGCAACACTATTAACCAAAGGCAGATTTTGTTCTAACAGGTACCAATCTAGATCCCTCGATGACATACTCTTTAGTAGATCCTATGGATGCACGTGGAGTGTGATCATGGTAAATTTTGACATGTGCAAAACCCCCATGCTGGGAAGCTCCATGCTCTGATCTATGCCTAGAGGAGTTTCTAGTAGGTCCTCTAATTGGAGTATTCTCAATAGGATCCCCATGCATAGAATTATCCCCTCTAATACTCTTTGAATGATGTTTAGGAGGATTATGTGATTGAGGGATCTATGCAACTTACTATGTTTTGGGTGGAGCTTCGGCCTCAATATTGGGTCTATGCCCAGATCGGACTCTTTGTGTAACCACCATGATGTGTATCCTATGTCTATATTTAACTTTTATTAGCATGCAAAGAATACAATGATGATTATCTCTTTTTAAAGTTTTAAAATGAGCCCTAAACTGTTTGATGTGTTTTGCAATTTGTTGTATTAGTAAAGAACTCTCATCGTGTTTTGTAATATGTTGATGATTTTATCAATTATTAAAGGGATTTCACTTGTATTCTCATAGCTCAAAAACTTGGATATGAACTCCATATCATGTAATCCCATCTATAATGTGTGGTAATGAAGTCCACACATGATCAGGGAGCACAGGTGCTCCTGGTCCTCACCCAGTTCACCTACAGTCAGTGATATACCTTTCCTAAGAGAGATACATTCAAATTTCCCATGGGCTATGACAATGTCTTAGATCCAGTATTGGTATAGTAACAAGAGGTTAGAGGGAGTTGGCCCAATGGATGGAAATCACTACCACCATCATTGAACCCTACAAGTGGTTGGATGTGACTTCCAACTCACTAGAATTTAAGTGTGTCATGGTGTGTGTGGTTCCTTTTAGGCTCTTAATCTCACTTTGATTTCTACTCAAATATTTACAAAATCATATAGTAGACATCATACTAAGTTTTTATGTCATTTGGAGTAGTTTATATTGGTCGCATACACTTTTTATATTCAATATTGCATACTTTTCATGGTTTTTATCATCATACACATATGCTATTAACATATTTCAATATCTTGTGTGTAGGTATGAATATTACATGCATGAGAGAGGATCTAAGAGATAAAGAAACATAGATCACAGATAGATCTATATCTTGAGTGTGAGAGGAACATTGAAAGTGCACCATAAGTTCATGGATGGATTTGATCCTTCAAACTTTGTAACTTGAAATATATCAAATTGAAAAGCCCTCAAGGGGATGTATTGTAACCTATGATTTGATAAATTAATAAATACAAGGAGAACCCCCCTTTTTCTTAAACTTATTTGTCATCTACTTGTTTACTTTATCATCTCTTTTGCATGCTTAAATAGAACATTAGATGCAATTCAATTTTATTTGCTAGGCGATCCATTTTTCATGCTCTTTAGATAGTTGTTTGAAGATCCAAGAGAAGGGCTTTATATTTAATGTTATTTTTGGTGCATGATAAATCAAGTTTGAATGAAAGGGGAATAGGAGCCCCTTGTGGTGTGAAAAACATGATTCATGCACCACCCCCTTTCTCACACTTAGAACCATCAAAGAACAATGTGAGATCAACATTTGGTTCTTGTTCTTCTAGTTTGTTTGAGCTAGATACTATGAAGATAACATCATTGGGTAGCTCAATTGTCATAGGCCTATCATCCTAGAGAGGTGCCTCTATTATCTAGTCCATGATGACCTAACCTTTGATGGATTTTTTCCCAATGAATTCTAGGTCCAACTTCGTCAAGAGCATGATCCTCTTTGTGGTGCACCTATTATGATAATTATGACTCATCATATATCGCAAAGGGTTCTCTTTGGAGATGACATAGGTAATTTGATTTATCATGTTGTAAAGCTATATAAAACATACATCTAATCCAATTGCAACATAATAATAAATTTAAAATGATGCAACATGTGTAACCAATTGAAATGACAAAATAAAATGTACTCTTTGTATTAATCAAATGAAAACTCGATTACATATTCGTCCCTCTTAGGGATACCAAATTTGATACATAGTTACAATCATTTTGAGCCCCAAAATGAGGGTGATGTACTCCACAAGGTCTCTATATCTCCACCAGTTTTATTATAGAGGATTTATCAAGCCACCTCTACTTCTTGATGTCAAGACCTTGAATCTTTATGATCTTTGATCCTTGAATGTACCTGTCACCTGCACACAAAGAAACTAAAATATATCAATAGCATTGTAAGCCTCTCAAAATGAGGCTAGTCTCTCAAAATGTGCAAATAAGGAATATAATACATGAAAATACATGAAAGATCCTAAATATGCATGTAAACTATAAATGAACCATACAAATGTATTAAAAATGGATAATATATGTTAGACAAACCAAATAAAATGTAAGGAATTAGAAATCTATTGAATAAGTGGAGAAAATGCTAAACCAGACCCTAGATGCTAGATCTCAAAGCAGCTGGCTCTGCTAGCCACTATCAATGTTGGAAGTTGCACCTACAGGCCGCTATCAAAAACAATGGCCATGGGATGAGGGCTCTGCTCTCTAAATTTTGGCCTGGTATCACTCGCTTTTACTATGGAATTGATGTTCAATGGTTGCTTGTGTATTTGCACATGATTTAGTAGTGAAATTATCTTCAATCCATCATGATTTGAATCTTGAACAACAAGGTTAATTTTAATATAGGACATCCTCCATTGATGAGCAAACATTTGTCATTCTACAATTGGATAGGTCTTCACTGTACCTCAAAGGGATGTTGATTCACTCCTCTATTTGGTAGAGCTCTATTATGGCATAGTTGCATGAAATATCTAGGGTTTGCTATCAAAATTTGGGATCTTAAATAGACACCCAATTCCCTTGCCTTAGCTTCATAGGGAAGTCAAGTGCATCACACAATTTTTTTGCACCCTTACCTTCAGGCTAAAGGATTCGTGCCCAGAAGGGGGATGCAAGAAGGATGGGATAATACCTCAAATGAAGAGGCCCTTTGAAGGTCACGCCTCTAAGGGGAGGGGTATAAGGGTGAATTTTTGACGGATAGTGGGATTCACCAGCAAACTTTGAGTGGCAGTTTCCATGCCTAGGTTGAGAATGGGTTTGATGTGTTCATTTTATGTTCAATCATTCAGATTCCTAGGTTGGTTTATATGAAGACTAAAAACATAAATGAATCCTAAATACAGAAAATATCTAAAGTGGAGAAGAGTGCACCTAATTTTTGATGTCTGATGAAGATTCTGAAGCTTGTAGGAATCCAGATCATCCCGAATATGATAGGATCATCTGTAATTGTACATAGTCTTCCAGATAATAGGAGATCATCTGAGATCATCCAAGATTGTCAGTGACCTGACGAATTCATCAGACGAATTTGTCAAAAACCTGTAATCATGAAAACAAACACCAAAAACCAAAAATACAATTGCAAGAATGATACAAAATGATAGAAATAAGAATATAAATGCTTAAATGATAAATCTAGATATCAAATCAAATGGGATGCAATGTTTTAATAATTTATTTTGAATTTTATCATGCAAATATGCTAAATGAGGTGAACTCCAAGATGCAAAATAGAAGTGAATTAATCTAATGCATAATTAAATAAGAAAAAGAGATAGAGAATGCAAACTCAGGGCTCTGATTGCCCCCAATATGAACTGCAGTCAAAATTGTTTGCAATCGTATGAGATCATCACTGATCTCGATAAGATCATCCAAAATTATGGTTGAATCGCCTGTGATGATCTGAGCTTCCTCCAACTAAAACACAGTGAGATCTTGTGATAAAACTTGAAAACACAAGTGCAAATGATGGGGGATAGGATGTTCTAACACAGTAAAAACTAAAGTTGTAGGGAAATGATTAGCCAGGGGGATAAAATAAGAAAATACCAAGTTTATATAGGATTAGGGGGAGGTTAGGAGGTTGGGGATCATCCCAATCTGGGAGATCTCCAATGTAGGAATCTCCAACCGTGCAGACACACTTTTGCTCGAGTTGGAGAGGTTGTTAAAACAAAAGCTAATTATGAAAATTTCATTTTGGGATGAAATCATTTGGACATTTTGTTCCAGACGAATTCATCCGATTTAGGATGATATCATCCAAAAATCAAAACAACTTCTAAAACTGGCACAAAAAATGAGGTGAGTGGTTAACGGGTGGTTTCGGGGTTAAAATTCAAATTTTTTATCTTTTACTGATGGTTTAACTGCACCAATTTTAGGGTGCTACATTTTGCCCCTTATTTAGCGTATTTTATAAAGAAAATGTGTTAAATACGAGTTCTTCATGCTTTATAAGAAAGCAAAAATTTATTCCATTTTTTAGACGACGATTCTAGGTCGAATCGTACAACTGTTTTCTATGGTGCCCCCTATGAGTTTTTACCCAAATCGAACGATTGAGGTAAAAGCGCGAAAAAGAAAATTTTAAAAAATGTTGTTTTTAAATAAAAATAAGAAAAATAGGGTAAAACCCTAATTCATTTTTACTATTCACTTTCGTTGTTTCAGAGCTCTGCAGATGAAATGGTGGAAACGACACACAGATTGACAGTGATCCGGTGTGGGTTGCGGGTAAGGATCTAAACCTGGTGTACTATGTTTTTAGCTTGATTTGTTTAATTTTTACTTGAATTTTAATTGTTTTGGGCATCGTGGCCATTTTTAGGCCGTCAATGACGTCTGGACGAAATCGTCCCAATTTCATCGAAATCATCCCTATATCATCGATTTCGTCTGAGGACGAAATCAGAGAAATAGGGGCAATCCCCAAATTGAAGAATCAGAGACGATTTAACTAAATTTGGTATGATATCATCCAATAATGGGCGATATCATTTTTTTATGAGATGAAATTGATTTTAATTGATTTTAATGATTATGTATTAATGATTTTTTTGTTTTATTATTTATTTTTCATAGGGGATTGCTAAAGAGTCGAGAGTGGAAATACGGGGGTCTCAAGGATGACTTAGCCATGCTCGATCAGGTTGAGCAAGACTGACTAGCAGAGGTCAAACTGCAACATGTGGCAAAGATGCCACAAATTCCTATAGACATGGGGCTACTGACAGCCCTAGCAGAGAGATGGTATCTGGAGTTGTCTTGCTTCCAACTGCCAACAAGGGAGATGACTCCCACTCTAGAGGATGTATGGAGGATCTTAAGGATCCCTATACATGGGCGGTTCATGACTCTTTCAGCAAATCAGGGGCATGCCATGATGAGATTATGCAGTGACCCAAGATTCACCCTGGAGAAGGACAGAGTGAACATCAAGGCTTTGAGGCATATGCCTAGGGCGTCTTGATTGACCCAAGTTTTGGCAGGGGTGGTGGATGGCCTTCTTCTATGCCACCAGAGTGGATGCAAGTTACTGTGGCTCATCTCAGATGTGGTCTATGACATGAGAGACCATAGATACAAGTTTTCTTGGGGTAGCTTTGTATTATGCCACTTGTATAGGATCCTTTACGGGGTCGTATACAAGGGATGTCAATATCTGGTGCTGACATAGCTGCTAACGATTTGGTTTTGGGAGCACATTATGGTTTGAAGGCCGGTAGGGCTTCCACTGATAGGAGTTGATCGAGAAAGACCTCGGGTTTTCTATTGGTGGCTCCAGAGAGGGTCACAATGGTGGATAGATCTGTCAATGTCCCAGAGGTTGCTAGATGATCTCACCCTAGATTAGATCACCTGGAGACCATGGAGAGAGTATCCATCATGGGTAAAGGATGGACAAGAGTTGGCTCACATTAGGTGAGTCATCTAGTTGATGACAGAGTGGAGAGAGGTAGAGCTCCACCGCTATGACCAAGTTTTGAGGTAGTTCAGTCTATAGTAGGGGATACCTTCTCTTAGGAATTATGAGTACTCCTAGAATGTGTGGGATAATACCACATTGAGTGGGGCTCCATATATGCAATAGTTATAGAGTCAGGACGCTGATGATGCCCCCATTCAGCCAGTGGATGGGGACAACATAGGGGTAGCAAAAGGTTATGATGCTTGGTATGTAGGCATCTGCCCTCCTCGGATGATGAGGGCACATGGTCCAATGCATGTTGTAGTGCAACGAATGGAGAGGTGGTGCCAAGCTACCATCGATGTAGCAAGGGGTCGTAGAGGGAGGGATTAGTGATGGCCTCCTTAGGAGAGATGTCGGAGAGTACCACAGGCTCCGGAGAGACAGCAACAATCGAAGAGGATGGAGAGACTCCCTTCTTAGTAGAGGGATAGGCCACCATCACCCAATAAGGGCAAGGGTGTCGAGGTGGGGGAGAGCAGCGATACGGTGGCTCTACGGGTGAAGAATGCCCACCTACAAGCTCAGGTGTAGACTCTTAAGGATGAGGCAACACGGCTTAGGGCTTGGAGTAGAGGGGCAAGTATTCTGGAGCTGTCATGAGCTATTGCATAGACCGCATTCTACCAGGTATTGTACTATCATGTGGTTCCATAGGAGCAGAGGATACCGTTGCCAGCCAGTATTGTGGAGCCGATCAGGATGGGGTCATCGAGGACATCATCATGATCAACATCGAGGACCCATGATACAACATGAAATTCGATGTGACCACCTCCTTCACCTCAGGGTGGGAGAGGAGATGAGGCTGAGAGCTTGAGGGCTTTTCGAGACTAGTTTCTCATTGTACATAGACCATATATTTTTGAGAGGATTGAGTATGCTAGGGTATAGATTGTGGCATACCAATCCATTTTGATATGATGTATAGACTTTTTGATATATATATATATATATATATATATATATATATATATATATATATATATATATATATATATATATATATATATATGTTCTTTTTGTGATATGACTTGTGCATATGTTTTATGATGCTTTAATATTTGTTGTTTGACTATTCATGTAATTATGTCATTGAAAATATTATAATTTTATGTCATGCTATAAAATTAAATGAAATAATCTGATGTAAACAAATTGGTTATTATGGTATGATTTGATGAAAAATAAAGTGACTTCTAACAATAATTTCAAAGGACATTGTCGTTGTTACAAGACCATTTCATGGAGTCATCGCTCACTAGGTCATCAAGCTAATCCTGGTATGAGAGAAATATTGCTAAAAGTAAAAGGGTGCTTAAGAGATTTTCTTAAGACTTTGTGTTGTGATGATGAAAAATGATGATGGTGATGATTTGTTTTCAGATTTCCATGAAAATATTATGCATGAAATATTAAAAATATGATTTTTTCTAGGCATAAAATTCCTAAGTGTGATAGAATTTTGAGCAATTGCATAGGAATTATACCATCGTCGCAAAACTGGAAGTTGACATAATGAAATGAAATAGAAAAGTTTTCATTCTTTTTAAAGCACAATTGTGTAACATAATGATTTAAGCCATATGCTTTTATGGATTAAATAAATGGGAGATAAAATTAGAACGATGGCTTGCGCTAGGCATAGAATTTTAGGTATAGACTTATACCATCATTGCGAAATCCAAAGAAGAAATTGATGTAATAGTTTTATTGCATAGTTGATTTTTTATTTTGAGATAAAAAATATAAAAATGAGGACTTGCACTAGGCATAAATTCCAATTTAGGTTTAGGAACTATACCATCGTTGCGAAAGTCGAAAATATATAAATGTGACTTTATTGCTAGATTTTTGAACATGCTTTGAAAGAAATTTTGGATTTTTGAAAAAATGTATTTAATTGTTTTTACGCTAAGCCAATATTCTCAAGTAAGAAAATAAAATTATTCCAGAAGATTTGCATAAATATTTTAAATTATCTCAAAGACAAAATTTAGATTTATAAGGAACCCCATGTGCATATGTGAGTTCATTGCCGATCTTGATCTATCATAATGATACAAAATATCTCAAACACAAATGTGTGTGCAATTGTATTGTTCATTTACCAATTTTGAGAAAGATAATTTGATACAAGTAATTTGAATTAACAAAATGAGTTTTCATTGACCATGATTTATATGCATGTAACCGTACCAGACTACTATGTAAGTCGGGTCATCAAGAGCTATCTGATCCATGAGTAGACATAGGTCTATACAAAAGAAGGTCGCTAATGTGACAGACATATCACCATGCTAGGAGTTACCCAAGGCCAAGAAGGTTGGGCACAAACCACCTGTTATGGGGCTTACCTCATAGTTTTTGAATAATTGAGAATTCCAGGGATTCAAGCTCATTCACCCTTCTTTTCTTTCAAAGGGTAGGGGAAGGGATTTATTGCTTTTTGCTTTTTCTTTTCTTTTTCTCTTTTTTGTTTTTGTATTTTTGCTTGACACTGAGATAATGCTGAAATATTGCTGAGGTGGTACAAAATGATACTGAAACAATGCTTCTTTTTCTCATGATTTTTCTTGACTTTCCCTTCTTTTTTTTCTTCTTTCTATACTAGGGATACTTGCTCGGATTGGCTGTAGAGCAAGGGATTTTTATTCTGGGTAGGGGTGATCTTGTCCTTTTGTCAATTCTCAAAGATTCTAGACCATGTGCATGATAGGATAACAGGGGAAACTTTTCGCTCAAGAGACCACTTCTACTATGTAGCATCGCTTTGAATTTGTAATGAAATCATTTTGATGTGAAAAGGTGTACTTGGTTTAAGTAAATAACAAGATCAGTTCTCTATGCTCAAAACTTTATTTAATTCAACTGTGGACTTTGATATAAGAGAGATTAATAATCATACCAAATAATATCAAGATATTTATTCATGTGAGTGTGAAAGCGAGGGATTCCAAATAAATGCTAATTTATCCAAAATAACTAAAAATATAACTGCAATACTTCAAGAATTGACGAGTGCAAAAATAGAAGATGTTTTTGAGGATTTTGATGATTTTGATTTTTTTATATTTTGATTTTAATTTATGAATTAAGATAATACATAATATTATTGTTTTTGAAATTTTTATATGAATTACTAAAATAAGACAATATGTATAATATATACAGTGACAAAATTACCAGATTTATGCATAATAGCGCTTAAGATGCATAATGTTCATAGGTTCTTTAAGATCTTTACCATATAAGGTAGCCAATCTGTATGCTCCCAATCCAAATATAGTAGTGATAATATATGGACTAAGCCAGTTAGGCTCAAATTTACCTTTAAGGTCTTTATTTGCATTAGTATTTTTTTTATTTTCTTTTAAGATGAGGTCGTTGATCTCAAAGGATCGATTATGAACTTTCTTGAGATATGCTCGTTTGAGCTTGTTCTGGTAGGCACAAATATGCTCCAAAGCATTAATGTGCTTCTCATCTAGGAATTCCAACTTACTAAATCTACCAACACGATATTCATCTCCTACTTCAGTATCTTGAAGTAGTAGAGCCAAAGAAGGAACTTCTAATTCAAAGGGAAAAACAACTTCAACGCCATAAACCAAAACAAAAGGTGAAGTGCCCGTGGGAGTACGAATGCTAGTTCGATAAGCCCACAAAGCAGGATATAATTGAATGTGCCAATCATAGCCAGATTTATTGACCAGTATTTTAAGGATTTTAATTAATGTTTTATTAGATGCTTCCGCTTGGCCATTACCCTGAGGATAATAGGGAGTGGACCAACGATGTTGAATTTTATATTTTTGACATAGTTTATTTACATCTTTATTTTTGAAACAAGTTCCATTATCTGAGATGAGATTTGCAGGAATTCCAAACCTACAAATAATTTGATTAAAAATAAATTTGGAAATTTGAGTTCCAGTGCAAGAAGCTAAGGGCATAGCTTCAACCCACTTCGTAAAATACTCGGTGATGATTATGATGAATTTGTGTCCATCAGATGACACAGGATTGATTTTTTTGATGATGTCTAAGCCCCATTTTGAGAAGGGCCAAGGAGATGAAATAGCCTGTAGTTCTTGTGTAGGCGCATGGACAAGGTCAGCATGTTTCTGGCACTTGTTGTAATGGTGCACATAATCATGTGCATCATTCTCCATGGTAGGCAAAAAATATCCCATCCTAAGGATCTTCTTAGCAATGGTGCTACCACTAAAGTGTCCCCCATAAGATCCATCATGGGCTTCACTCAAAGCTGATCTATACTCTTCTAGATTCAAACATTTCAGTAGGATACCTTCAAAAGATATCCTATATAAGGTATTGTCGATTATGACGAAGCGACTTGCTCATCTACATAATAACCGGTGCTGGTTTCTATTAAAATCTTCAGGGAAGGTCCCATTTTGAAGAAAATTGAGGATATTAGTGTACCAAAGTTCAGGAGTAGTTTCATTGATTAGAAACATGTCCAAAGGTTTCAAGCATGATTTAATTGAAGCGGGTTCCTGGAGTCGATGAATAATGATGGTAGCATATTCGTCATCTAACTCCAAGGGTAAAAGAGATGCAGCTGCGGCCATGGCGTCAGCCACACGAATGCTAGTTCTAGGAATAGCTTCCAAGGTAATTTGATCAAATAAAGATATTAATTGTAATACATATGCTTTATATGGGCACAATTTATCATCTCTAGTATGATAAACATCGTTAATTTGATTTATAAAAATTTGAGAATCATCGAAAACTAATATATTTTTAATTTTTAGTGCTAGGGCTGCTCGTAATCCAAGGATGAGAGCCTCATATTCAGTAGTGTTATTAGTACAGGCAAACATTAATTTAAAGGATAGAGGTATGAGATGTTTCTATGGAGATATCAAAATAATACTTGCACCAGCCCCACTCATGCATCGGGCTCTATCAAAGTATAAGGACCATTGCTCTGAATGATCTGCCTCTAGTTTAAGGCATTCGTCAGAAAACTCAATGACGAGAGGATGGGTGGATTCTAACGGTGCAAAAACTTATTGATTTGCTATGATTTGATCCTTAACAGACTTTTGTATTATAAACGTGAGTTCAAACTCACTTAGCACAAGAACCCACTTTGTTGTGCGACCAGATAAATAAGGTCGACTCATGAGATACCACAAGGGATCGGATTTAGCAATAACATATGTTTTCTAACTGACCATATAATGGCATAGTTTCTATGTAGAAAATACGACTGCTAGACATAACTTCTCTAATGCTGTGTAGCGGTTGTCATAACTAATTAATGTTCTACTAATGTAATAATTAGCACACTCTCTTTTCTCATCATCAAGTTGAGCTAACATAGCTCCCAAAGAAAAATCTGAAGCAAAAATATACAAGATAAAAGGGCGATCAGGTTTAGATGGTGAAAGTACAGGTGGGTTAAGAAGATATTGTTTGAGGAGTTCGAATTCTTTTTGACATTCGTCATCCCAATGGAAAGAGACATCCTTCTTAAGAAGCTTAAGAAAGGGTCCAATTTTATCTGCTATATTATCGATGAAGCGATGGATAGCTTGAATCTTACCTTGTAGACTCTATAATTCAGATATATTTGTAGGTGTAGGCATATCAATGATAGCCATAATATTGAGAGGGTCAATTTTAATGCCACGTAAAGAAACTATAACCCCCAATAATTTACCTGACTTAACTCCGAATATACATTTGGTTGGATTCAATTGGATAAGATATTCCCTTAATCGATAAAATACTTTTCTCAAGTCATCTAAATGGTCATCTTCTTTAGCAGAACGAGCTATAATGTCATCTACATAATCATGTAGTATATCATGCATCATATCATGAAAGATATAAGTCATGGCTCGTTGATAGGTTGCACCTGCATTCTTCAACCTGAATGGTATCACTTTCCAATAGAAAGTCCCCCAAGGGGTAATAAAGGTTGTTTTATCCTGATCTTCAAGAGCTATCCTAATCTGATTATAACCAGAAAATCCATCCATTAAGGATATCATTCCACTTCCAGTAGTAAAATCAATGATCTAATCCATATTGGGAAGGGGAAAATTGTCTTTAGGGCATGCAACATTAATATCTCTAAAGTCTGTACAAACCCTAACCTTAGTAGCTTCTTTCTTAGTTACTGGAACTACATTCAAGATCCATTTAGCATAATCAATGGCTTGTATAAAAATAACATTCAGGAGTTTTTCTAACTCCCCTTTGACTAGTAAGGCCACTTTAGGATGCATTTTTCTAAGTTTATGTTTAACAGGTTTAGCATCCGGGTGCACTACTAGCTGATGCATAACTACAAAAGGGTCTAATCCTAGCATATATTCATATGTCCAAGCAAAGACATCTTTATATTCTTTAAGAAATGCAATGTATTTATCCTATTTTTCTTAACTCAATTATGATCCAATGTTGATTATGTGGGGGTTATCCTCGGTTCCAATGTTAATTTTTATGACATTTTCTACTTCCATGTGTAGATATTTCTCAAAATTAGGTGGGATGGGTGAAACACCCAATTCTTGTAATTCTTCCAAGGTTAGCTTGGATAATTCGTCTTGAGGAGTCATGGCCTCAAACTAGGCTATACTATGTATAGAGCCATCAAAATAAAATCCATTATGTAATAATTCCTCAACGAAGACATCATGAAAGATATCTCCCTCCAACTCATCGTCGGATTCAGCGATCATCTCAGGATAATCTATAGATAACATATTACATGTGAATGTCTTATTTATTAAATGTAAGGCATTGCATGCATCTAAATAATCTTGGTAACATATAAGTTGGTCATCATTCTCAAATTGGAATGGTTGACCCTTACTAGGAAATAGGCCCACACCACATCGGGCGGGCCACGCTTCTACCTCAAAAGGTTCTTTCATACCATTCTGGAAAGGTCCCAAACATTTCCCTTTATATCCTAGTTTAAGCATTATAGGTTTGGCTTTAATATATTCATTAGTAAAATAACATCGAGCATGTCCATCATAATGAGTTCTGATGTTTCTGGGTATTCTACCCTAGTCGTATCCCTTATAAATAAAGGCACAACTCCCGACTTGGTAAATACTTCCCATAGGCTATGGGAGGCCCAAGGTATAAAGAGATGGTGGCAAATTATTTAAAATAAGGGAATCTTGCATAGAAGCATTCATTTCTTCTGATATAAGGATTTTAGATAGATCGGGTAAGATCTCATCAGTAAGAGCATAAGAGTTAGAAGGAACATTCCCTACATCTTCTGATGCAGAAATAATGAATTTTATGGATGTAGATGGTGTAGAGGAGTCGATAAATGGGTCTAATAAAGGTATGGAAGTTATAGGAGTAGAACAAGAGATATTGGTTGTGGTATTAGGATCTCTCTTAGGTCCTAACATGGTTTGTTCATAAAATGGTTGAGCTATATGTGAAGGTGCAACTGATGGAGAAGAATTAGATGACTTTGTGGGTGCAAGTTTCACATGTTTAGATGTATAATGAGAATTAGGATGTGTGGATGATAGAGCAGGGCAAAATTGAACTCCAATAGGTTCTGCCAAAGCACACATATCAAAGGGTCTTGGATCACCATGAATGGTAACCAACTGATTCTTAAATTCGAACTTAACACATTGATGTAAGGTTGAGGGAACAACTCGCATTGCATTGATCCAAGGACGACCCAAGAGTATATTGTATGATGTAGGGCAATGTACAATAAACACAGTTGTATCCAAGGTTCTCGGACCAACCTATAATGGAATGGTAATAACTCCACATGTTTCTTGTGTTTTGTCATTGAAAGATTTTATGATCATATCAGTTCTTTTCATTTCATCACTTCTAAACCCAAATATTTGGTAGAAGTCAAAAGTGCAGATATTTAAAGATGAACCATTATCAATCAAAACTCATTTGACTGCTACATCTCCAATTAAAGCAGTAATATACAAGGGGTTATCTTTATGTAAACTATGTTGAGGTATGTCTCTATCTCGAAAGTCAATACAATCAACTTCACAAGTTATTATAGTATTGGCCATGGCTTCAGGTTGAATGTCTTGTGGTACCATCATATGGCTTAATGTAAGCATTAATTCATCTCTATGTGTAGGAGAAGATCTTAAAAGGTCCAAGAGGGAAATTCTAGCTATAATATTTGATAATTGTTCATTAATATTATAAGGAGGTTTAGGTTGAACATTAGGCACATGATTCCCTTTATTAGTAACCTTCAAAATAAATGGAGTTAATCCACCATTCTGAATTTGATATTGTTGATAATTTTGAGCCTGTTGTCTAGTAACAGCTCTGATGGTACCCACAATATTATTTTGTAGATGATGAATGGGTCTTGGTCTAGCGTTTATAGCTAGCTCATTAGAAATTAATCGATGAGACGATGGTCTAGTAGTGACTCTTCTTGGAAATGGTTCTTTTGGAACCATATAACTTGTGATAGGGTGAATAGTATCCGATTCATCTTCAGAACTATTTGATTGATTTGATGTGATTTCCATATCACTCTCAGTCTCATATTTTGTATCACTAAGATCAGGTATCTAAATATTATATAGAGGCCTGGTTGTAACCACGGATAAAGTTGTGTCAAATATTTCTAGATCATGAGTAGGTAAATGCCCACTAATAGTTCCTACATATCGGGCAGGAGGAGGGACATTATGATGTTCAATTTGATTAGCCACCTCCTTACCATGTTTTGGTAAGGGATGTTGAAAGATGTCTAATGCCTGATTGGCATTCTGATTCTAATTTTGTGGGGTGTTCTTTTGAAAATTATTAGGAGGATTTTTCTTAGGTTGAAATGCTTGCACCTCCATCTCATTGTTATCAATCAAGTCCTGTATTTTATGTTTTAATATTTTACAAGAGTTGGTAGTGTGTCCAGGTCCTCTATGGAAGTCACAGTGTAAATCTGCTCTATATTCGGGTATAGTTGGATCAGGTTCCCAAATATTTG
Organism: Wollemia nobilis; assembly: GCA_028583015.1. NCBI lineage: Eukaryota > Viridiplantae > Streptophyta > Pinopsida > Araucariales > Araucariaceae > Wollemia > Wollemia nobilis. Next base: position 8,971,210 of record JAQPPZ010016690.1, on the reverse strand, counting down.
GTAATTGAATCAAACCTTGTTCTAATAATTACGGTAGAATAGTTGATAAAGGTTGATTTAACCTAGTAAATTCTCGAGGAGGTCTATCAGGAGGTTTCAGTACAAACTTCTCTGTTGTCTTTGCAGCATTAACATTAGCAATATTTCTGCTATCAATGACTCCATCACCCACAACTTGTTTATTCTTATATTGATTTTTGGATGTTTTCTCATCGTCTTTCTTTTTAAGTTGGCCTCTCCTAATGAGAGCATCTTCCACTCTTTGGGCTAAGTCTATAGCCTGATCGAAGGTGGTCAAGGTAGTAGTTGATAATTCATAAGATAGTTGCTCTAGAAAATTATTAATAAAGATGTCCAACATTTCCCTATAAGGTAACACAAAGTGTAATTTTCCTATCAACTGTCTCCACCTAGCTAGGAAATCAGCAAAGCATTCATCTTTTCCCTATTTTAAGTTATACAAATATTTAATGGTCACATGTATTTTGATGTAGGCACTAAATTGATGAACAAAAGACTCAATAGTTTCTTCAAAATTCCTCAAATAATTAGTGGGTAATTGATAATACCACTCTAATGCCATTCCTCCCAAGCTTTTTGGGAACATTTTTAGTAATAACAAGTCATCATGTGATATATCATGACATGCTATCCTAAACATACGAAGATGCTCTATGGGATCTTTGGTTCCTTTATATATAGGAAGAACAGGAATAGGAAAATGTTTAGGATACGGTTGTGCTATGACTATAGGATCTAAAGGCTGACTACACATCTCTTGATAGTTGTACGAGGGATGGTAGGGATCTATCTGGTCCATGCGGGAAACTAGTTGTTTCACCATGGTTTCAAGATTACTAGTTTGTCCACCATATGGGTTCGATGGGACATAGGTGTGGGATCTATGAGTGTATTATGGTGTGACATAAGGATTAGATGCTATATTGCTATTATGCAAAGTGTTGGTAGGAAGAGTATTATGAATGGGATTTGTAATAGTATTATGTTGTACCCCAGATTGTTGGTAATTGGTGTTTGGTTTTGTTTTGGTTTTTTGTTGATTTGAGGTATGTTGATCAAGAGCTTGGCAAAATAGAGCAGTAAATGATGGTTTCTTTTGTGCGGGAATGACCCTAGGCTTATTAACAGGCACTTTAGATGGTTGGGTAACCTATTGTTGTTGTATGTTCTGAATCATAGATGCCATATCCAAATTGGATGGTCCAACTTGATTAATCTCTTGATCAATAAAATACAAGGGATTAGGGCATGTGTGAAATACTTCTTCTAGAGTTTATTGAGTGTCACTAATTCGATCCTTATCCATATGGGCTGCTTTATTAAAAACACCAATATTAGTATTAATGAACTTTCAAAATTGTTCCATGTTTTCAAAAGTGATAGCTCCTCCCGGAGACATTTTAGGGGATGAGGATCCTTCCTCTCTAATAGTTTCTTCTTGTTCATTTCCTATAGCAAGCTCTTCTTCTTGCTGGTCTAGGATTTCTTCTTTTGGAACTTGGTCCTCAGGAGGGACATTTTGGTCAGTTAATGGTCTTCCTAACCAATCTTCATCTTCTTCGATTTGTTTTCCATTCCTAAGTCTATGCATTGTGCTAAACTTAGGTTTTAGCAAATATATATACTTATATATATATATATATATATATATATATATGTGGTAGGGTTGAGAGGTATATATTTTAACTATATACCTACTATAATACTTTAAAAGGAAAATGTTTTTTTTTTTTTTTTGTGTGATTATATTATTATTTTGCGAGAATAAAAATAACAAACAACATTCTAGTTTCAAGAAATAACAATAGTAAAAATAATGACTTAGTTTTCTATGAATAGTTTATGGATATCATTGATAGGGCCAAGTTCATCAGGAGTCATGAAATGATCCTCTTCAAATTGGAAGTGGTTTTTCAAGAATTTTACAAAGTGTGCTATGGTAATATGATCTATTTCAGACCCTTACATGTAAAAATAAAGTTCATGCCAATACTCTCGATACAACACAGCTCTAGGAACTCTATTCCATATTTTTATATCCATAAGAACGACTTCTTGATCCTCTATACGAGATAGAAATTTATGTACTACAACTGCATTCTCAAGGTATTCCTCAAAGTTGTATAATTTAAAAGTCACAAGTGCTCTTTTATCTGCTAACAACCTATGGAAAGCTCTCTGAATTTCATGATACAAAGTCACCTGATCAGAATTCAGTATTCTATCTAGGACAAACCTCTTAATTTGCCTAAGTTATACATGTCTAGATTCAATAATACCCAATCTCCTATCAAGTTCATCCCACAAAGATTGGGCTCTATTTGTTTGAGGTACTCTAAGAACAAAAGTAATCTCTATGGCCGTTAATTGATTTTCAACATTTATGGTGATAGATCGTCTTCTATTATAATCTACCATCTAAGTATGATATGCAAATTTAACGGTTGTCTAATGATTCTAGATGTTCTTAATAATGTGTTTTTTTTTTCGGATTGTTTTCAAAAGGTGTTTTAGTTTCATGTCGGGTTCACAAAAATGTATCGCCCAAATTTTTTGCACCCTTATATTTAGGCTAAAGGATCCGTGCCCGGAAGGGGGATGCGAGAAGGATGGGACAATACATCGGATAGAGAGGCCCTTTGAAGGTCACGCCTCTTAGGGGATGGGTATAAGGGTGAATTTTTGATGGATGGTGGGCTTCACCAGGAAACTTTGAGTGGCAGTTTCCATGCCTAGGTTGAGAATGGGTTTGATGTGTTCATTTTATGTTCAATCATTCAGATTATTAGGTTGGCCAAAATGAATCTAAGCTATTCTATATGAAATTTCTGGTTTATATGAAGACAAAAAACATAAATGAATCCTAAATACAAAAAATATCTAAAGTGGAGAAGAGTGCACCTGATTTTTGATGTCTGATGAATATTATGAAGCTTTTAGGAGTCCAGATCATCTCGGATATGACAGGATCATCTGTAATTGTATAGAATCATCCATATCATAGGATATCGTCTGAGATCAACCAAGATTGTCAATGACCTGACGAATTCGTTAAAACCTGCAATCATGAAAATAGACACCAAAAACCAAAAATACAATTGCAAGAATGATACAAAATGATAGAAATAAGAATATAAATGCTTAAATGATAAATACAGATATCAAATCAAATGGGATGTAATGTTTTAATAATTTATTTTGAATTTTATCATGCAAATATACTAAATGAGGTGAACTCCAAGATGCAAAACAGAAGTGAATTAATCTAATGCATAATTAAATAAGAAAAAGATATAGAGAATGCAAACTCAGGTCTTTGATTGCCCCCAACTTGAACTGCAGTCAAAATCATTTACAATCATATGAGATCATCGCCGATCTCTACAGAATCGTCTGAAATTATGGTTGAATCGCCTACGACGATCCGAGCTTCCTCCAATTGAAACACAATGAGATCCTGCAATAAAACTTGAAAACACAAGTGCAAATGATGGGGGATAGGATGTTCTAACACAACAAAAACTAAAGTTGTAGGGAAATGATCAGCTAAGGGGATAAACTGGGAAAATCCCAAGTTTATATAGGATTAGGGGGAGGTTAGGAGGTTGGGGATCATCCCAATCTGGGAGATCTCCAATGTAGGAATCTCAAACCATGTAAACACGCTTCTTCCCAAGTTGGAGATGTTGTTAAAATAGAAGCTAATTATGAAAATTCAATTTTGGGATGAAATCATTTGGACGTTCTGTTCCAAACAAATTCATACGATTTGGGACGATATTGTCAGATCGGCGACGATATCATCCAACGGTCAAAACAACTTCTAAAACTTGCACAAAAAATGAGATGAGCGGTTAACAGGTGGTTTCAGGGTTAAAATTCAAATTTTTTATCTTTTACTGATGGTTTAATTGCACCAATTTTAGGGTGCTACACCAAGATCAAGAAGAAGTTACGTTCAAATAGTTGAGAAGATGCAACCAAAAGCTTCAATCTTCCAATCATCCAAGAACTTGTTAGGCATAATGGATTTCACTCAACTTTGGTAGCCTAATTTAGTTACAGAGTTATCCACTATTTATAGGTGCAACTATGGGCAAGTTACTCGTAGCCACTATCAACATGCATAGATATCTTGTAGTCACTCTTATTGTTAGTATCTATGATCGTAGCTATTGTTAACATTAGTTGCTAAAGTTGCATAGGACTAGGATACCCTAAAAGAGTGGTTAGAACCACTGTAAGGTCTTGGAAAGGTTCAATATTAGTCATATGGTCTACAAAGGTATCCATATGAGTAGCCTCCTAAACATGATGTGTTGTAGGTTTCTAGATATGCCCCTTTTTGAGATGCATTTTGGGAAACACAATGCTAAGCAAAAATAGACAACCTAAAGCCATATTATAGGTTAATTGGTTTTTATTGATCTAGTCAATGTTAGATGCCCCAATCATGATAAGGGTGCCCATATTGGAATCATTGCTTCCAATAGTATGGAAGGCTTAAAATTGTGCTTTGGTGGATCCGGGTATAATCGGGTAGCATTTAAGCTACGATAGGTCTGATAAATGGAGTGACAAAGACTTAGCTCATTATGTTTATTTTTTCCCCAATAAAAAGGTAAGTTTGTGATAGATTTTAGCAATGATTCGAAAGACAAACACAACTTACATGATTAATTATTCAATTTTTTATTTTTATTATGAATATTGTTAGTATGACTACCCCCTTAAGCGATGAGTGGATGAGGAAAATGGCAAGTGATGAAAGTGATGAGTCATTTGACCAAGATGATTGGTTTGGATAGTTCAAGATGATTAAAGTTGTTTTATGTTAGATCTTATTACAGCTGTAATTTCAACCATTAATATTAATTGTACATTTCTATCCCATGGAGCAATTTGGTCACAATGGTCTTCTTAGGGAATTAAGATGATAGCAATTCAATTTAGCATGTGATGAATCACTATGGTTTAATGATTTGATGAAATTTCATAGAGGAAAGGAAATGAATACCTCATTCTCATGGAGTATTCTAAATGCAATGGTCTTCTTGGGGATTGAAGTGAAGACATTTCAATTTGTTGATGAATAATTTGGTTCAAATGGCCTTATGGAAATTTACTCATATTATCATATTGCGTGGAGTGCAAGTTGTTGTAACTACCAAGTGTATAGAATAAATAATTGGATACGAGGCATATTTGAAATTTTGTTGTTATTTGATTTTTTTGTTGATTTTATGATTTTTAAAAATTATGGACCAATAGATATGCTTAAATGTCCATTTTGAAGCTTCTCATGGTGAAAATTTGAGGGCATTTATTACTGTTTGCTAGCCACTATCAAAGTTGATGGCTGAAAACTACAAATATTAGAGCTATTTTCGATGTAAGTAGTTAGGGTTGCCCTAATTTGTGCTTGCTATCAAAGTGAGTGGCTACTGAAGATGCAAAATATATATAAGAAAAATTAGGGTTTTACAAGTTCATTATTTCTAGTTGGCATTAGAGGTATAGTGAGCTCTAAGGAGAGAGAGACAAAATCTAATACAAAACACTACCAATATTTTATTACACCATGATGGTGGATTAGCCAAATGCTTCTATGAGTGGCAAAGTCATATATCCTAAGGTAGATTCTTCATCTCTCACTCTAGTCATTTATGCACTTAAAACAAACCTCATTAAGTAATGAGTTAAATGAATTTCACTAAACCACCGGTAATTAACCTCACCCTGTAGTTAGGTTTAGCATTAGGTTAGCTTAGGTGGGTTAGGGGTTTAATTTTTGGGTATTTTGGGGGTGAAAAATGACCTCGTGTAGGATCAGTCCTATAGCCGCTATTTCTCGAGGAGGCTCCCAATTTGGTAAAAGGGGGCCATTATCATTAAGGGCGGCTGGGTTCAAACACCAATGGTTAAAAAATGACCATTAGTGGTTGCTGACGATGTTGGTGGTGGTCATGGAAATTACTGTCAATGTGGGTGGCTAAGGAAAATTAGGGATTTTTTTTATTTTTTATTGATTTTTGATGTTTTTTTAATTTTTTGATTGATTTTATATTTGAATTATCCTTTATTGTGCTTTATACTCTAATATCTTAGGGGTGAGATCCCAATATGCTCCTCAATTTGAGATCCCATTTAGATGATGTGGACTAGGATTGGTTTGGGGTGATTGGCCTCAATTATATCATTTTATTGCTAATAGTTATGTTAAATCAGGCTTACCTTATATCCCTAGCCCATCAGTGGGATTTTAGGACTAACATTTTCCATATCCTAACTAGTGATATGATGATGATGTTGGAGGATGCCTACCATATATTTAGGATCCCAGTTTATGGTTGGGCCATTATCTCTTCACCCACTATAGCTAGGGATACAGTTTTCACATGGGTGTTTGGGGATAGAGTAGCTATAGCTTTGAGTGATATTGAGCATGGTGGGATACCTTTTGAGCATTAGTATAGGGCAAATATCTTCTCTCGATGCTAGGCTATTTTGATGTACATTATCTGTAATGTGCCACTTCTAAACACTTTAGGTGTGAGGTTCTATTAGAACCTTCTAGACATGGTACAAGACCTCTTAGAGAGCACTACAGAGTAGTCAATTATAATGGTTACACTCCTCATGCTCCTGAGACCATCTGGCAGCATAGCACTATCTACGAGCCTCAATAGATGTAATATTAGCTGGGATCCCATTAGGGGATCTACCTTAATGTACTCCCATCCCCAAACCTGTACGAGTAAACTGTAATCAATGTTGATGCATCCCTATCGATGAATGTGGCATAATTCATCGTAGCATTAAGCCAATAGCGATCTACCCCATGCATAGATGATAGGCTCCTTGCTATCCATTAGGTCCTGCACCATCACCAAGAGGTTCCAAGGGAACCTCAACCCTGAGCAGTCTGAGATAAGAACATTGCATCACCATCAGCAACACAACATGCCTCATTATAAAAACATGAGCATCATATGAATTCTTGATAGATACTCCCCCGGATCCAATCTCCCGGAGAGCCTATGTAGAACGTGCCCCAAAAACCCTATCATATATGGCCACTTAATCATTAGTGTCCAATGAAACAATGGGCACCCCATTGAACGGGATCCGAAAGATCCTGTACATGTCCTTCGGTGTGATAGTCATCTCGTCGAGTGGAAGGTGGAAGGTGTTGGTCTATGGATCCTAATAGTGGGCTAAAGCCATAAGATAATCTTGGTTGGCCATAATGTGGGGCAACCTAATAACATATTGTAGCCCACGGGCCTTAAACCACTCCCAGTCAGTTTCATCAAAGCCAAGAAGCAATTCCAGTAGGAGTTTCGGGTCCCGATCCTGATTAGTGAGGATCTAAAAAAAGCATAAGAAAAAAAAAACATAACTACAATGCATCTAATGCATAATTCACAATAAACATGAAAATAGTGCAAAAGAGCATGAGTTACTCTAAATATAAGCAAAATAAGCATAAACTACATCTAAGCAAAGCAAAAATTCAAAAAAAAAATCATAAAATCAATATACAAAATGCAAAAACATGGCTCAAGATTTAGCCATTGTCACCTACATCGGCCAAAACCTGGTCGTTGGAGGCAACAGCGGTCAAGGCCCAACGATCAAATTTTTGACCTTTGGGATTCAAGCTTGGCCACTCTGAGCGACAATGGCTTAGAGTCGGCTACTCTAAGTGACAGCGGTCAAGAGGTGGCACGGCAAACCTCTAAACCCTTGTCCAGAAAAAAAATAATAATTACAATTGACAAAATAACTTAAGAAAAGCAACAAAAGGGAGGGAAAGCAAAAAAATTGGAAAACAAATCCCCTATCCAAGCATCGAAACTAAGCTATGTTTGAGAATGCCCAAAATGGCGGCAATAAGTGAATAATGGAAAATTTTCAAAAACCCTAGGCTAAAGCCACTGACAGATTACAAATTTGGGGACCAACCCACCATGGAAAAAATGAACCTAAGCCTAATTACGGAGTTTGTTCATTGCCAAAAGGTTTAGTGAGTTTCATTTTTTTCATTTCTTAGTGAAGCTCAATTTTACTTAGACAAAGAAAAGAGAGTAGGGTTTTTAAGAGAAATATTTGAGAAGCTTCAGCTTCTCCAACAGTTGATGTCTCACCCTGTGTAGCCATGTCCTCAGCACCAGCAAAGTGTTAGTCTCACAATGACACTGAGAGGGGGGGTGAATCAGTGTAGCTCTTTTCAAACTTAAATCTTCAACTCTTAAAGCTAAAACAATGAAAAATTGAAACCAAATAAAGCAAGTATAACAAGAGAACATCACACAACACAAGATGTACTGAGGTTCACCGATTTGGCTACATCCTCAAAATGACTGTTTGGACTCCCATCCAAATCCAGCCTTTGCAAAGCACCAACTTTATAATCAATTTACAGCACCCACTGGAAGGAGCACCAACCCCTAATTTATCTGCACCATTAGAAAGGAGCACCAAACCCTGATTTACCAGCACCAACTGGAAGGAGGACCAACCCCTGATGCCAAGCACCAACTTGGACTTAAATTTTGAAACTAGAAGATTGACATAAAAATGCCTTCCCTTTTAAAAGACCCTGACTGGTCTATTGCTTACCCAATGTCTACCATAATTCACAAAACACACACACACTCCACGCTATTCACAAAATAAAATCCCCTTTTTAAAAAATTCTCTAAGAAACACTCCTTTTATAACTATCCTTTCTCTTTGTAACTCTAGTTGTAACTCCTTTCATATTCTCATACGCCACTTGTCAATTGTAACACCTTCTTTCATATTCTCATATGCCACTTGTCAATTGTAACACCTTCTTTATGTAACTCCTTTTGTATATATTGAGAAGGCATTTCGTCAAACATGTTACATGCAAATAATTGACACCATATTCTCCTACCATGACTGTTCATTTTCTCGATCATGACTATTCATTTTCTCCTTCGATGACTGTTCGTTTTCTCCTTCATGACTATTCATTTTCTCCTTCGATGACTGTTCATTTTCTCCTTCGATGATTGTTCATTTTCTCCTTCATGACTGTTCGTTTTCTCCTTGCATGATTGTTCATTTTCTCTTTGCATGTCTGTTCATTTTCTCTTTGCATGACTGTTCATTTTCTCCTTCATGACTATTTGTTTTCTCCTTCGATGACTGTTCATTTTCTCCTTCATGACTATTTGTTTTCTTTTTCATGACTATTCATTTTATTTTTCATGACTATTCATTTTCTTTTCCCTTGTGCATGCGTACGTTTTGGTTTCTGAAAAGGATTTTTGTTTCTATTTTGAGGCCCTTCGTTTTCTTTTCTCCACATGGGCATGCATCCGCTTCTTTCCATGATTGTTCATTTTCTCCACATGGGCATGCATCCGCTTCTTTCCATGATTGTTCATTTTCTCCTTCCATGACTGTTCATTTTCTCCACATGGGCATTCATCCGCTTCTTTCCATGTGTAACAACCATCTTAAATGATTTCAAATCATTAAATATTCCTTATGGGTCCACGTCACTATGCAGTATTTAGTTTCACCATCCTGATGTTCATCACTAATATCAGATGCACTGTCAACTACTCTGTTCCTTTGGCAAAAATGTAACATGTCGTGATATCGCGACACTTTTATTTCTCTGCCTGCATACCCTTTTTGAGTCACAAAAATGTGACATGTCACAATATCATGACACTTTTGTTTCTCTGCCTGCCTACCCTTTTTGAGTTGTGAAAATACGACATGTCGCGATATCGTGACACTTTTGTTTCTCTACCTGCCTGCCCTTTTTGAGTCGCAAAAATGTGACATGTCGTGATATCATGAAACTTTTTTTTCTCTGCCTGCCTACCCTTTTTGAGTCATGAAAATGTGACATGTCGTGATATCATGACACTTTTGTTTCTCTGTCTGCTTGTCCTTTTTCATTCATGAAAATACGACATGTCACAATATTGTGAAACTTTTTCCTTCTTGCTCTTTCTCTTTTCTTTGGACCGCGAAAATACAACATGTCACGATATCGCGACACTTTTTTCTCCTTGATTTTTCTCTTTGCTTTGGCCCACAAAAATACATGTCACGATATCATGACACTTTTTTCTCCTTTGCTCTTTCTCTTTGCTTTGGACCACAAAAATACAACATGTTGTGATACTGCGACACTTTTTTCTCCTTGCTCTTTCTCTTTGCTTTGGCCCACAAAAATACATGTCATGATATCGCGACACTTTTTCTCCTTTCTCTTTCTCTTTTCTTTGGACCATGAAAATACAACATGTCACGATATCGCGACACTTTTTCTCCTTGCTATTTCTCTTTGCTTTGGCCCACGAAAATACATGTCGTGATATCGTGACACTTTTTCTCCTTGCTCTTTCTCTTTGCTTTGGCCCGTAAAAATACAACATGTCGTGATATCATGACACTTTTTCTCCTTGCTATTTCTCTTTGCTTTGGCCTATAAAAATACATGTCATGATATCGCGACACTTTTTTCTCTTTGCTCTTTTGGCCATGAAAATGCAACATGTCGCGATATCGCGACACTTTTTTCTCTTTGCTCTTTCGGCCACGAAAATGCAACATGTCACGATATCATGACAATTTTTTCTCCTTGCATTTTCTCTTTGCTTTGGATCGTGAAAATGCAACATGTCATGATATCGCGACACTTTTTTTTCTTTGTGGTGTTTTGTTTTCTATTTGATCTTTAGCATATGGGCCACTTCGGTCTTCTTGGAAAATATGAAAAAAGGTGGGTAAACATCCTCATAATCATTTAACATCATTGTACATACTCTAAGTAACCTCTGAACTCCTATCCACTGCATCAACCGATCTATCTAACTTTGTTGACAATAATGACAATACTATCGCTGCACCTTGCTCAACAATCTCCCCCTTTGGAATTGTTGGCAACACACATGCAATTTCCTGTAACTCTTCTCCCCCTTTGACAAAAATATCAAAGGGCTACTGCAAACTCCCCCTGAGTCCATGCACAAAATTATCAAGCAAAAATTATTACACTTAGCAAAAATCACAAATATGAGCAAAAAGATAAACAAATACACAAATTCTCCCCCTGAGAATGTGGTCCCGATAGCTAGTCAATTCTTGGGAAGTGTGACCACTCCCAATTTATTACGAAGGTACTCAAAGACTTCCTTGGGCAATAGTTTTGTGAAGATATCTGCTACTTGCTCCGCTATTGGAATAAAATCCAACTTAACCTCACCTTCCGCAACTTTCTCCTTCAAAAAGTGATACCGAATAGCAATATGTTTTGTGCGAGAATGCATAACCAGATTCTTTGAGATGTTAATGGCATTGGTGTTATCACACTTAACTGAAATTGGCTCACTAAAGTTAATACCAAGATCTCTCAGGGTTTGTTTCATCCATAATACATACATACAACATGCTATCACTACAATATATTTTGCCTCTATTGTGGATAAGGAGACTGACTCTTGTTTCTTACTATGCCACACGACCAACCTATCTCCAAGATAGAATGCACCTCCACTGGTACTCTTTCTATCATCTACACATCCTACCCAATCTACATCTAAATATGTAATAAGGGTGAAGTCCTTACCTTTTGGATACCATAACCCATACTCCATAGTACCCTTGAGGTACCAAAGAATCCTCTTCACTGTTGTCACATGAGTCTCCTTGGGACTAGCCTAAAATCATGCTACCATGCATACTACCTACAAAATATCTAGTCTGGTAGGTAGCTAGTACAGTAAGCTCCTAATCATAGATCTATACATGGTTTGATCAACATGTGGAGATTTTTCATCCTTGCTCAACTTGCAACCTATCGTCATGGGAGTGCTAACTGGCTTACAATCCTCCATTGTAAAATTTTTTAGTATCTCTTTCACATATTTAATTTGAGAAATAAATATGCCCTTTTCATTTTTATTAACTTGCAACCCGAGGAAATACGAAAGTTCACCAATCATTGACATTTCAAATTCTTTCTGCATCTTATTTTCTAAATCTTTACACGACTCATCTTTGTTGTTGCCAAATATGATATCATCTACATATACAACAAGAACAATAAGATGACCATTTTTGGTTTTGACATACAAATTACTATCCACCATACCTTTCTTGAACCCTTGTTGAGTAAGATAGTTGTCTAGCCTTGCATACCATGCTCGGGGTGCCTGTTTTAAGCCATATAATGCTTTCTTCAACTTTCAAACCAAGTTGGGATCATCACCAAGTTGGAAACCATCTAGCTGCTCATTATAAACCTCTTCTTCGAGTTTCCCATTCAAAAATGCTGATTTCACATCCATTTGATAAACTTTGAAATTCTTGTAAACTGCTAAAGCCATAAATATTCTAATTTCCTCTAGTCTAGCCACAGGTGCAAAGGTTTCCTCAAAGTCAATACCCTCAACTTGTGCATAGCCTTTACATACCAATATTGCTTTATTCCTGACTACCTGTCCGTCTTCATTCAATTTTTTTTTAAAGACCCATTTAGTACCGATTATATTTTTATTTTTAGGTCTTGGTACTAACTCCCAAGTTTTGTTTTTCTCAATCTGATCTAATTCTTCATTTATTGCCTTCATCCAACTTTCATATTTTTTTGCGTTAGCAACATTTTTGGGTTCAATTCTAGATAATAGAGAGTAGTTGCTTACTACTCTTCTTCTTGTCTGAACACCAATTGTGGGGTCTCCCTGAATATTTGTACTCAATTTGTATTGATGTAACTTCTTGCTCATGTAGCCGCTTTGAATGCAATAATAAAATATGAGCTTTCTAATTTTGCACGTGAATTAAATATTTTCACCAAAGCGTCATAATAGATCTAACAATCTTCACATCAATGTGTAGTACAAATACACACTACTTTTATTGAAACACATATATGCAGCTAGGGCAACATTCTTTCACTAAACCAAATTATTAGAACTATTATAATCCATAAATTTGAACAATGGCAGTAAGAACCATCAAAGTACAACACTGAAATATAGCAAATGGTGACAACTCTCAATTTAATCACCACCCTTCACGGTACCTCCACAAACAACTACATGAACTGAAACACACTTTGAAAACTATACGACAACTCCCCCTGACTACTTGCCTTTCATCCTTAGATAACCAAAAAAAATACATAGGAGCATTTAAAATAAAACTTTAAGATTGCTCCCCCTAAGGATGTGCTACCTGGAGTTGCTTAGTGCAATAGAGGAGTAGTCTCCTTCAGTCCAAGGAGACACGATTTCCTTTCTTATTTCTTTCTCCACTCTGGTTTGATTACCGTTTTGGGATCTTGTTTTGAATTTTCTTTTTCAGCAGCTTGTGCATGTTTTTCGAGAAATTTTCTATTTTCTCATTCCATTTGGTTGAAATTTTCTTCTCTAAAATTGATTTGATGCAAATGTACTTTGACAATTTCTTGCAATGTGCCCAAAATTATGATAGTTATAACATTCTACTACATAATCCATCAAAGGTGGAAAAACATTTCTACTGGGTGGTTGTCTCTTGTGCATCCTTGATGGATGATTATTTTCCTTTCTTTGATGCACATGATTTCTTCCCTGTCTGTGTTGCATTGATGAAATCTACTGTCTTGCCTTAGATTAGATACAGAAGTTCTTAGACAAACCCTTGCTATGTGCCCATGACCATTACATTTAAAACATTGCACATGGTGTTCAATCAGAAAAAACATATGTATTTCTACTAGCATAACTCTTTGATCTATTATTCAATCCACAATAAATTGCCTTGTGACCATAATGGTTGCATCTAAAACAATAGCCATTAAAAACATTATTATGAATAAAGTGAGAGTGATAGAACCTCTTTTGTTGTGGTTGCTTTGCTATAGACCTCCTTTGATATTTTCTTCCTTTTGAATATTTAGTTTCAATATTTTCTTGCTTTGATCCTTCAGCAGTGGACTTCTTCTTCTCTATAGATTTAGAAGATGAAGGTTGTTCAACTTCACATCCAAGACCAATCTTACCCATGGAGCTTCTTTGTTGCCTTATAGTTTTATCTAGAAACTCTGTGCTCTTCTCAAATTTGAGATTTGTATTGGCCTCTTCTAGTTGTTTCCTCAATAAAACAATCTCCTCTTCTTGTTTGCAGCAAAAAATCTCTTTTTCATTGATCTGTGACCTAAGAGTTTCTTCAATCCTTTTGGACTCTTCTACTTGCAGCTTTAGATCACTAATAACTTTGTTAGATTCCTCTTCACATTTGCTACATACATCACCTTTATCATCTAGGTGTGACTTCAAGGCTTCTTCTATTTTCTTGGCTTTATGAATTTGTAAGAAGAGATCTTCAATATTATCCCCATATTCTTCCAACTTCTTGGATAGTCTTGTTTTTTTTCCTTTTTATATCCAACTCTTCAAGTGCAGCGATCAACTCACCTTCTAAATCTACTTCAACCTCAAGGTTTTCATCACATACTTCAGAATTCACTCTTATCTTTTCTAGTTCAATTTTCTCTTCCATAGGAACTGAAACTGACTAAGATGCCTTATTTGAGGAGGATCTATTCTTCTTACCCATTGCGTACTAATCCAAGATCAACCCTAGATGATTTAGCCTGACAAGGTAAACTGGCTCTGATACCAATTGTTAGTCTCACAATGACACTGAGAGGGGGGATGAATCAGTGTAGCTCTTTTCAAACTTAAATCTTCAACTCTTAAAGTCAAAACAATGAAAACTTGAAACCAAATAAAGCAAGTATAACAAGAGAACATCACACAACACAAGATGTATTGAGGTTCACCAATTTGACTACATCCTCAAAATGATTGTTTGGACTTCCATCCAAATCTAGCCTTTGCAAAGCACCAAATTTATAATAAATTTACTAGCACCCACTGGAAGGAGCACCAACCCTTGATTTATCTACACCAACAGAAAGGAGAACCAACCCTTGATTTACTAGCACCAACTGGAAGGAGCACCAACCCCTGATGCCAAGCACCAACTTGGACTTAAATTTTGAAACTAGAAGATTGACATAAAAATGCCTTTCCTTTTATAAGACCCTGACTGGTCTATTGCTTACCCAATGTCTACCATAATTCACAAAACACACACACTCCATGCTATTCACAAAATAAAATCCCATTTTTAAAAAATTCTCCAAGAAACACTCCTTTTATAACTATCCTTTCTCTTTGTAACTCTAGTTGTAACTCCTTCTTTCATATTCTCATACGCCACTTGTCAATTGTAACACCTTTTTTCATATTCTCATATGCCACTTGTCAATTGTAACACCTTCTTTATGTAACTCCTTTTGTATATATTGAGAAGGCATTTCATCAAACATGTTACATGCAAAGAATTGACACCATATTATCCTACCATGACTGTTCATTTTATCAATCATGACTGTTCGTTTTCTCCTTTGATGACTGTTCATTTTCTCCTTCATGACTGTTCATTTTCTCCTTTGATGACTGTTCATTTTCTTCTTCGATGACTCTTCGTTTTCTCCTTCATGACTGTTCATTTTCTCCTTGCATGACTATTCATTTTCTCTTTGCATGTCTGTTCATTTTCTCTTTGCATGACTGTTCATTTTCTCCTTCATGACTGTTTGTTTTCCCCTTCGATGACTGTTCGTTTTCTCCTTCATGACTATTTGTTTTCTTTTTCATGATTGTTCGTTTTATTTTCCCTTGTGCATGCATGCATTTTGGTTTCCGAAAAGGCTTTTCATTTCTATTTTGAGGCCCTTCGTTTTCTTTTCTCCACATGGGCATGCATCCACTTCTTTCCATGACTGTTCGTTTTCTCCACATGGGCATGCATCTGCTTCTTTCCATGACTATTCATTTTCTCCTTCCATGACTGTTCATTTTCTCCACATGGGCATTCATCCACTTCTTTCCATGTGTAACGACCATCTTAAATGATTTCAAATCATTAAAGATTCCTTATGGGTCCACATCACTATGCAGTCTTCAGTTTCACCATCCTGATGTTCATCACTAATATCAGATGCACTATCAACTACTCTGTTCCTTTGGTGACACTTTTTCCTTCTTGCTCTTTCTCTTTGCTTTGGACCGCGAAAATACATGTCGTGATATCACGAAACTTTTTTCTCCTTGCTCTTTCTCTTTGCTTTGGCCCACAAAAATACATGTCACGATATCGCGACACTTTTTCTCCTTGCTCTTTCTCTTTGCTTTGGACCATGAAAATACAACATGTCGCGATATCGTGACACTTTTTTCTCCTTGCTCTTTCTCTTTGCTTTGGCCCACAAAAATACAACATGTCATGATATCGTGACACTTTTTCTCCTTGCTCTTTCTCTTTGCTTTGGCCCATGAAAATACAACATGTCGCGATATCGTGACACTTTTTCTCCTTGCTCTTTCTCTTTGCTTTGGCCCGCAAAAATACAACATATCGCGATATCACGACACTTTTTCTCCTTGCTCTTTCTATTTGCTTTGGCCCATGAAAATACAACATGTCGTGATATTGCGACACTTTTTCTCTTTGCTCTTTCGACCACAAAAATGCAACATGTCGCGATATCGTGACACTTTTTTCTCTTTGCTCTTTCGGTTGTGAAAATGCAACATGTCGTGATATCGCGACACTTTTTTCTCCTTGCATTTTCTCTTTGCTTTGGACCACAAAAATGCAACATGTCGCGATATCATGACACTTTTTTTCTTTGCGGTGTTTTGCTTTTTCTTTGATCTTTAGCATATGGGCCACTTCAGTCTTCTTGGAAAATATGCAAAAATATGGGTAAACATCCTCATAAGCATTTAACATCACTGTACATACTCTGAGTGACCTCTAAACTCCTTTCTATTGCATCAACTGATCTATCTGACTATGTTGACAACAATGACAATACTGTCGCTACAACTTGCTCAACACAAAGTTTTGAAGTCACTACCGTCACCGTTGCACCAAAGCTTTGAAAATAGAATATTGAATAGTGAAATTGATAGGTCAAAACCCTAGAATTACAAGTTTTATATTTTCTTAATTATGCCTTTGCCATTGTTGATGTCAGCAGCCTGAGATTCTTAGTCGCTCAAGGTGACAATGACCACAAGCAAGAAATCAGAGGCCGCTAGACCTAAAAATGGCCAAGCCCATAGGTCAAAATTAAGCAGTTCCTTCAATGAGGGAATAAAAAAAATAGTAAATAATCACACTCTGATGTTTTAGGATCATCAAAATATTCAAAAAACAAAACAAATTCACATAAAATCACAATCTTAAGCAAGACTCATATCCAGTTACCTACTGTATCCACTTGGCAATTACAGCGATTTGCACTCCATGTATTTCGGTAAGATGAGTAGGCAACCATAAGGCCACTTGGGGGAAAAGCAAATCATTTTGGAATTACGATATGTCACCCTTCAAACCTGAAGAATATCAATGTGGTTGAACTACTCCATGGGTGCGAAGGGATCATTCTAACTCCCCTATGATATTAAAAACATTAAGTCAAAGTGATACAATCTAAACATAAACAGAATCATTGATCCTAACTCTCTAAGAAGGCTATTGATAGCTGAACCGCTCCTCGGGATAGGGATGGATGATTATCATAAGCAATTGGAATCACACTTAGATGTAGGCTTGCCCATTAAAAGTAGCAAATGCTAAAAAGGAACCAGATTAGTCATATTTGTCAAGTGACTTGTCGCTTCATTCATTGTCATTTCTTCACCAATCCATTGTGTGAAGAGGTAGTTCAAAACTTCAACTTAATCATAATCAAAATCAACAAAAGATCACTCGATCATAGAAAAATCATGTTTGTCCTTCGAATCATTGCATACAACAATCACAAATTTCCCTTTTTTGTTGGGAATGTAAGCAAACATGACATCTTCAATTGTAGCTCTCCTATTGGTCAAAATTGTTGTAGCAGTTGAAGCTACCCGATTGAGTTTGAGGAATGAGTGTAATTTAACATGTAAAATCCACTGGGCTAAGTCATTCAAACGTTGAGGCAATGATTCAAGGTATGTCTACCATCTTACATGATTAGACCATCTGGCATTGATCAAACCATTGATCACCATACACCCTAAAAACATATCAATCTACATTTTTGATCAGCATTGTGTTTTCCACACAACACGTCACAAAAAGGGGCATTTGTAGACACCTAAATCATGTCATGCTTAGGGGAGATACTTACATAGACACACTCATAATATCATAAGATATAATATTGGACTTTCCAAGCACCAATAGTGGTTCTCACCACTCATTTGAGGCCTTTTCAAGCCATCCAAGGTTGGCTGCTCAAGCCAAGAGCAACCAGATTCTAGCCGATCAAGCCTAAAGTGGCCAAACCTTAGCCACTATAGACGACAGTGACTAGATCATAGCTACTACATATGACAATGACTGAGCCATAAGAAGTGGTTTGCCAAAAAATAGGCCCAATCTCTGGCGAAGTGGTAGTCTACATGCAATAAAGGTGAGCAGGAGTGACTTTGCATTCCTTTTCATGACCAGTTCACATAGGAGACTTGAGTTTGCATTTAGACTTAAGTTAAATGACCTTCAAGCATAAATAAGGGACAAAATCTTCTCATGCTAATGAACAGTTCACATAGAAGACTCAAGTGGGCAGTTAGATTTCAGTTAATTGGCCTTCAAATATAGATAATAGATAAGGGATTCCCATGCTAACTTGCACTACGCATGAGAAATTCATTTATAGGGCTTGGACATAGACCTAGGGTTTCACACTATAAAAGGTGCAAGCCTAAGAGCACCAAAAAGAAAAAGGAGACACATGATCGATATATGACATATAGAGACACATGATTGATATATGACATATAGAGACCTGAATCACATACAAGAGATAATTTTAGAGAGAGAGTTCTCTTTGGTATCATGTGTGCGATGGAGCTTTGACAAATCAAAGGGCACAAAACCTACTTTCTTCAACATCAGATCATAGTCTTTGACCCATAGCTTTGGGGTAAGAAGAGCAAGGTTTTCTTTAGCGACCGCTATCTTGGACAATGGCCCGCAAGCTTAGCTTAAATAGACAACATATTTTATCTTGTTTTCTTATATCATTAGATTATATTTACTTGATTCCATGGTATTTTTTTATCATATTTTTGTTATATTCTCTTATTACTAACAACCTTATCTGATGAGGCAATCTCGGATAGTTAAACATGCATTATTGTTTGAATTACATACAGGGCCACAGATTCATGAGACATAATCCATGACATACGAGAGCAATATGATACGTCTGGGAGACATACCTGGAGAAGGACACATCTGTAAGCCCTTAGAAATTTCCGTGTGCAAAACTGGGAAGCATTTTAGAGCATGCCACCCTTTTTCAAAAGGGGATATCTCCTCATCCACTTGTAAATCACTGTATCAAGATGGGTACCCCTAAGAGGGACTGGCATGTAATCGAGGTTCAATATTAATGAAAGATCCATTCTTTGTCATTTTCATGTTATATGTTTTCTCGTAATATTTTAGCTTCATTTTTGGTATAGTAATAACATCGTAAGTAGAGATAAGAGCGGTGTGTGCACCCCGGGGTCGCTACACATAGCATAAACAATTTTGAAAAACTAGTAAATGTATTCTTGAAGCATTTCTCCTTTGGTGCTAAGAATAAGGTGAACCTTTCAGATCTAGCTAACTTGAAATAGTATGATGATGAGCCAGTAATGGATTATGGGAATAGATGGAGAAAAATCATGGTAAAATTATCATTCGCATGTTTACCAAAATTTGTTCTAAACATATCTTCCTCTTGCTACAACTCCAATAGTATCCTTCATTTGAGGAATCTTTGGCATAGGCCAAGCTCATTGAAGAGATAAAAGTAGATGAGGGAACCATTAAGCTCCGAAACAAAAATGAGTGGAACAAGAATGGTAATAATGACAAGTATAAGCAAAAGTAGGGCAACCCTGCTCCAATCAATCAAGTCGTATTAGCTACACCCAAGGATTGGGGTGCACAACAACCACATAACTATCAAGCACATCCTTCGCCAGCCAACTATGACCAAAATAACAATCAAGGAAGAAACCGAGAATGCAAACCGCCTCGTTATTTCATGCCTCTGACAAAATCAATGCAATCAATATTTAATCAATTGAGCGAGGCCAAGAGGATCATATTTCTTGATATACCTCTTATAGATCCCAACCATCCTAAGATAAAGGGATATAGGGAAGATCAATTTTGTCCTTATCATAGGATACCGGGGCATGACATTGAGGCTGGCATTGGGTTTAAGCATCAAGTGCAAAACATGATTAAGATAGGAGAACTCAAAGTTGACAACCCATTGTCTCCCGATAATAGAGACATGGGCATATACAGAAACCCATTACCCAATCATGAGGCCCCTCGAGAGCAAGGGGTCTAAGTCAATTAGGTTTGAGTTGACATACCTACCCACGGATGTGTTGGGATGGTTGAGATCATTAACATAGCAACAAGGACTAGGTGGTATGGTCAACTGCAACTACCTGCAACTCCCATGAATGTCCTAGCTACTCCTAGGCAAAGGTAATACAACCTTCCAGGTCCACTGATGAGACCTGTGGTAACTATTTAGAGTATATTGGAGCAAAACCTACAGATGACTCCAGCTAAGTTATCCATCTATGAGCTCATACAATAGTCCCAAAAGCATAGGGAGACTCTAATGGAGATTTTAAGAATAATTAAGCTTCAACCAAATATGCGAATGCATTCACTCACTTTGTGGGACAAGTGTAAGAATGCCAAGAACTTGCAATCTGATTCTATGATCATGAGATTAAGACAATTTCTTTTGACTTACCAGAACCTCCACTAAACATTGTAGTGGCCATCAATGACTTACCTTTCAATAGGGTTTTTATTGATATAGGTTCATTGATTAACATCATTACAACAACTACAATAGAGCACCTCAAGATACCCAAGACCAATGTCATTCTAGGAGCTTACACATTGAGAGCTTTTAATGATGCTTTATGCAATACTGTGGGAATGATAGTCCTACCCATCAAGGTGGGGCACAAGACCACCCTCATGATGTATCATGTATTATAAGGCACTATGAAATATAACATCCTCTTAGGGCACCCTTGGATAAGGGCCATGAAGTGTGTGCCTTCGATCTTGCACCAGTGTTTCAAGTATGTGCATGAAAACAAATTCTATGTGGTTCTGGCTGATGAAGAGACTTTTAAATACATTAATCAGGTGGACATTCTAGTATAATTTGTGATCCCTTCTACTCATCTATACATGGCACCTTCATCCCCAACCATACAAGTGGATAACAAAGACAAAGGGGTAATAAAAGACCCATGCACATCAACACCTCCTGGTGCACTCAAGACAATTAATGCTTCTAAAGTACCATCAACATCAAAACCAAAAGACAATCAGAAACTAAAGGCACCCTTAGTTAAGGAAGAAAGGCCCAAAGAAGTTCCAACTATAGCTATTATTAAAATTCCAAGTCCTATGGAAGAGGAAAATCCTCAAGATCAAGATGAAGATAGTGATTATCACCCTACTTCACCAGTATCATTCGTGGGGTCATCCATATCGCATGCATCAATACACTTGGAAAGCATAGGCATAGGGGAGTACCTTGTGTAGAAAATTATATTTACACCTGTCATTGAGTCTACACAAGACATAGAGAGGCCTAAAGACTTGAGGCCGCCAGTAGGAATAGTGGTTCCACTTGGAATCCCTCCCAAACAAACCAATTTTGTCTATGCCATCCTGGACTACGCCCATAAGTCTTTAGATACAAAAGAGGATGGTGATAAATTATTCATAGTCAATGTTCATTACCTCTCTAATCCTAAGTTTTCTCTAAGCTACTTTGAGCATTACCATTGGCATGGATATGGCCTTGGTGTATATGAGCAGGGGTGCAGGAGGCCTTACGAACCACTATATCAGCTTCCCTCTGACATATTTGGCTTAGGCTATTATAGCAGAGGTCGAGATGACTCGCTTGTAGCAGCATTGAAAATATTAAGCATAGGGTTGGGAGAAGACATTTATTTCATTCCTTATCACCCCTTAATAATAGCAAATTTGAGCAATAGACAAGTGGCCACGATAAACATACCACCTCCAAAAACTTATCATCCAAACACCTCAATTGATTCCACCCCAATAGGGTACAACTCACGGGATGGGTAGAATGGATATGAATCAAGTGATGATGAGGCACAACTTGGCTTAGCCTATCAAGGGCCTCACTATTTACAAAGGTTCACATGGTCCATCCATGATGAGATTGGATATACATCAGATGAAAGTGACTATAAATCAAAAGACTCAACAGAAAGAGATTACCTAGGCCTAAGCCATAAACCCCTGATATTGGTGTGAGAGACAAATGCAAATGGATTCTTCATAAGTGAGAAATAATATGAAGATGAAACAGATATGGCCTACTTGGGGCCAAGACATGAGCCCCTTGTTTTAGGGCCACATACCAATGCTAATAATTTTTGGATAAGTAATGATGACTTTGAGGATGAGACAAAGATGGCTTATCTTGGACCTCACCACTTGTAGCAATTCAACGAGCTAGTAGAGAGAGGTGGCACTCTATGCCATAGAACATCATCTACAATTTTTGGGAATACCTATTGACCTAGTTATCGTTCATCGGATGGTCAACCCCCCTCTACAAACATTCAGAGAGCAATTAGAGCCCAATTATCCTATCATCTACCCTACTCATGGTCTAGATCTAAAAATTCCCATTCCTCTAGAACCTCATTGTGAGTATGGAAGGAAAACCCTTGAGACAATATTGCACCCATGTGGTCCTGGAGATTTCATCCCATCCATCAACATGATCTCAATCGATTTGACCACTCCACTTCATAATCCAACAAATCCTACCAAATTTTTCATCTTGATGTAGAGGCTTTTGATTGGGATCATGCTAATTCACCCATAGAGCCTGAAGACCTCTTCCCCAATGAAGAAATGTTACAACCATTCCATTTTGCATCATGTTGTATGTATGATGTCTTCCATGTTGGTTTGGAACCTGAGTCAGTAGGTCCTGTGAATCCCACTGATGACATTCATTTGATATCCATGCCCCATCAGCTAGAGTATGGGTCACATATGGCTATAGAAGTAACTTTTGAGATGGACATCAATGATGATCCTACCCAACCAACAAAAGTCAAGTTTGAAGAAATTCTATCTCCAGAGGAACAAGCCATATTAATTCCTCTCCTCAAGGAGAGGCCAAACATTTTTGCTTGGACTTAGAAACACATGCCAGGGATAGATCCAAATTTAGTCATTCACAACCTTTCATTGGATCCCATGAAGAATCCAGTCAAGAAAAAACTAAGGAAAATGCATCCATCCATCACTTTTATGGTGAAGAAAAAATTGCAAAAACTACTGGATGCAGTATTCATAGTTCCTATCGACTACCCTGAGTGGGTGTCAAACATGGTATCTGTAGGGAAACCTGATGGAAGAGTCTGTATCTGCATAAATTTTAGGGATTTAAATAGGGCAACACCAAATGATTCATTCCCATTGCCAAACATAGATGCTCTTGTAGATGCAACCATAGGTCATGAAATGCTCTCCCTAATGGATGGTTTTTTTGGATACAACCAAATCTGGATTAAGCTCTAAGATCAACATAAAACTACTTTGATTACTCCATGGGGAAAATTATGTTACTAAGTGATGCCATTCAGTCTCAAAAATGTTGGTG
Organism: Wollemia nobilis; assembly: GCA_028583015.1. Taxonomy (NCBI): domain Eukaryota; kingdom Viridiplantae; phylum Streptophyta; class Pinopsida; order Araucariales; family Araucariaceae; genus Wollemia; species Wollemia nobilis. Next base: position 8,947,374 of record JAQPPZ010016690.1, on the reverse strand, counting down.
CCACATATCAGTGGGCCATGATATACATATTCCATGACTATATGCATAAGATCTTGGAAGATTACATGGATGACTTACTAGCTAAGTCCCTATTGCAGTAAGGTCATGTCGAAGTCCTTAGACAAGTCTTTGATTGCCTCATAGAACATAATGTCTGATTGAATCCTAAGAAGTACGTATTTGGTGTAATTTTTGGCAAGATTTTGGGATTCATCGTATCCAATAGAGGCGTCAAAGTAGATCCTACAAAGGTAAAGGCTATACTATAAATGGCTGCCCCTATCAACATTAGGGAGTTGAGGAGCCTACAAGGCAAGATAACATCCATCAAAATATTCATCGCACAATTATCAGACAAATGTAGACCTATGAATAGGTTGCTATGCAAGGAAGTCCCCTTTCATTGGGACGAAGAATGCCATCAATCCTTTGTAGAGATCAAAACTTATTTGGTAACATTGCCAGTATTGGCTCCACCAAGGCCAGACATACCATTTTTACTATATATATCAGCTACTAATTTTGCACTGGGCACCATGTTAGCCCAAAATAATACACAAGACAAAGAGAAAGCCATATATTACATTAGTCGCACCTTGGTGAGCTATGAACTAGGATATGCGTATATTGAAAAGTTGTGTTTAGCAGTGGTCTTTGCAACTCAAAATTTGTGACACTACATGTTGAGCCATACGACCTACATCATATCAAAATAAAATCCTTTGCAGTACATGATGAGCAACACATATCACAATACACATACCATAAAGTGGATCATGTTATTGAAAGAATTTGATTTAGAGTTCATAAGCCAAAAGTCCATCAAGGGATAAGTCATAGCAAATCAATTAGCAGAGATGCCTCTTCAACATAACAAGCCTCTCACCATAGATTTGCCTAATGATGTGGTCTTTGCATTATCAGATCTGCCAGAACTCGAAGAACCTAAGAAATACAAATACATGTCATTATTCTTTGATGGTTCAAAGTGTGAACAAGGAGGCAGAGTAAGGATTGTCTTTATCACACCACAGGGCGCTCCATTTCCTTTATCATTTAAACTAGACTTCTTATGCACAAAAAACAACACAAAATATGAAGCATTGATCCTAGGAATCCAAACAGCTATAGCAATGGGCATTAAAATATTGAATATATTTGGTGACTCCTTGTGCATAGTAAACCAGGTCAAAGTACTATTTCAATGTAGGTGCCCACTCTTGAAGACTTACAAGGAACTTGTTGATAATTACTTAGCCTGGCTAGAATGGTACAACATCGAGGTAATCCCTCATACGTCAAATAGATTTGTAGAAACCATGGACTCTTTAGGATCCTTAATCCCTTAGAATCCATCTTCTAATTTTATCGTTCATGTAAAAGTGCTTTCACATTCAGCAATACACTGTGAGTCTTTTGACAATCAAGAATCAAACAATATGATCAACATCAAACCAAATCAGGATTGGTCCTTCATAGCTAGATATTTCTTGCAAAAAACATATTGGGGGTCTTTGATCTCCCAAGGACCTATAGAGTGTGGTGCAACCATATACCATAGAGTTGTTCCTCAATCCATGTTCACTACCTCAAAAATATAGGAAGAGCAAGTTGTCTATTCTATAGAAGTTGTGGCCTATCAGGATTGTCTTTCCTAGCTGTGGAACTTCCTAAAGCTTGGAATAATGCATCAAGGTTTATCGCATACTGAAAGGTGAATGTTCAAATAGAGAGAAACAAGATATATATTGCTTGGAGAAATCCTCTATAGACGAGGATATGATGGAGTATTACTCTATTTTCTTGAGCTCTAGGAAGCAACTTGGGAAATTTTGCAAGCTCACAATGGAACATGTGGAGGCCATTTTAGTGGCATGGCCATAGATAAGCACATCTTGAGAATGGGTTACTATTTGCCCATAATGGAAAAGGAATGTTATGAGTATGTCAAGATATGTAATAAGTGCCAGCATCATGCAAACCTAACGCACTTACCATGACAAGCTTTGTAGCCCATCCAGGTAGCATGGCCATTCTCACAATGGGGACTAGAATTGATTAGGAATATCTCACCCCCATCCTCATGTTGACATAAATTCATCATAACAGCCATAGAATACTTCACTAAATAGGTAGAAGTGATCCCCTTAACATTAAAAACTAGACCAAGGATTGTGGAGTTTATACTCCATAATATCATAAGTTATTTTGGGGTCCCTTCTAAGGTAATATCAGATAATGGGCCATCTTTCAAGAACAAAAAAATGCATGCTTTAATGAAAAAATACTATATTTAACATAATTTTTCAATGCCTTATTATCCATAAGCAAACGGGCAAGCAGAAGCCTCAAACAAAATAATAGTCTTCATTTTGAGGAAGATAGTGCAAGAAAATCACAAGGATTGGCACATATAGTTGCCTCTTGCACTATGGGCATACAGGACTAGTATATGGATGCACACTGGGGCAACACCGTTTTCATTAGTATATGGCACTGAAGCCATCATGCCTCTAGAGTTGGAAATCTCGACTCTACGCATAGCATTAAAGGACTTCATAGATGATGAAGCTACGTGGCAAGGCCACCTTGATCAGTTTATGTTTATTGATGAACGTCAAGTCAATGCTTTAAAGCATCTTCGTGTTTACCAATATTGCCTTGCGTGAGCTTATAATAGTAAATTCCACCTAAAGGAATTCAAGGTTGGAGATCTAGTGCTCAAATAAAACTAGCAGAATTCAAATCTGCCGTCGCATCTGTGAGATAAGTTCGTGGTAAACTGGATAGGTCCATATAAGATTTAATAGAGAATTGGGCCTAGAGCATATCACCTTATATCATTATATGGTTTTTAAGACCCTGAACCTCTCAATATCATTCATTTAAAGGTATTTTACACATAAACACAAAAACATTCAAATATGTCAAAAACACAAACAAATCATAAAAACATAAAATTCAAAAAAATCAATTCAAAAGGCTCCAAGGGTAATTCATACCACTTGGTCAAAATCAATCAAAAATCTCCAAGGGTAATTCATACCACGTGGTCAAAATCAATTCAAAAAATCTCCAAGGGTAATTCAAACCACTTGGTCAAATCCCATCAAATCAAAAGGCTCCAAGGGTAATTCAAGCCACTTGGTCAAATTAATCAAACAAAAATACAAAAACAACATAAAATCAAAAATACAAAAACAATTGCATCTCACATTTTGCATCCACATCATTGCATTGCATTTTCATATCCACTACAATTGCATATGTCATGAGAGCCTTAAAAGTGATACCACAGTTTGTCACACAAGTCAATCATATCCATAACTCCATCCAAATGTGTGTAATTATGTTTTTCAACACAACCATTATTTGTTGCTATACATAATAAAATAAGGTTTTTTGATTAATCAACCACACATAGTAATCTTATCAACTTTTGAGGAAAACAACTTTTATTAGTAAAAGGTAAGGCCTAGCTATGATAAAGCCTTGGATATTCAAGATCCCGTCACTAATTGAAACACTAAAATCCTAATTGGTACAAGGAAAATATGAAATTTGCAAAGAGGTCTAGGTTACCTTAAGTGAAAAGGATTATCCTTGCTTATCCCCCTGTGCAACTGGTTTAAAGGTGCTAATAATTGGCAAAAGGACAAGTTTTACCCTATCCAAATCCCTTGCTTAAATCAAAATAAGCAAAAATCCCAAAGAAAGTACACATTCAAAAGTCCAAGCATACAGTCTAGATTTCAAAAGCAAAAATACGATACACAAAGCATAAATTCAGAAATTACAAAAAAACCAAGCTCAAAAAAATTAATCAAAATAAACAGTGATTATCATCACTACAAAAAAATCCCCGCTCAAAGAAAAAAATCAAATCAAAATAAACAGTGATTTTCATCACTACATATGAGCAAAAATCCAAAGCCAAAAAGAAGCCAAAAATATGGGAATAAAGCTTGAATCCCTGGAATTCTCAGCATTGTATAAAACCGAAAGGAGAAATCCTTACGCATGATGATATGTCTACCACAACTTCTTCATGCATTTGTGTAGACCAATGTTTGAATGTGGATGAGCTAGATTAGGTAACCAAATATTGCCTAGTGGTATAGTCCAACTAAGTCCAACATAAGGATGAGATGAACACTTGAGAATCCCTGATCTTAGCAATGGGCTGAAAGAATCCCACCTAACATCGGAGGAAATGCTTGAGTTCTACCTCAAAATATACAATCACATGCACACACAAATATCATGAAAAACTAGGTCCATGGTAAAAGCCTTACTTTTCAAAAGTCTAAATGGTAAGTAGACAACTATTGATAGAGAACTAGAGTGTTTGAATCTCCGAAAATCCCCAAAAAAATTTACATAGCAACAAATCATAACATCATTAACACCATCACTTTATTTATAAGATTCTATAAATTAGGGGGTATCAACATAGTAGGACAAATATCGTATATATATTAGAAATAGTATATAGATGGCCACTGACTACTTTATATCTTTTAATTTATAGAAACTTATTAATAAAATGCATTACGCACCATTACATCTCATATATATGAATACTTAATCAATTCTTATGATAAAAGTGATTATTTAAATTCATGATTATTTTTTTACTTTCTGTGGTATCACCCATTAAGATTGTCAATGTCATATGCATTTCGTATGTTTTAAGTGATTAGAGCATACATGTTCATTTATACCATTCCATCACATAAGTTAGATGCATACAATTAAAGCAAAAATTAAACATGCATTTAACAATAACATTTGCATCCACAAAAACAAGTTATTAATCATCCATAAACCACATCATAAAATATATAGGCAATATCCATTTACATACAATCATAAATTCATCATTCATCATCAAAATACATCGCATCATATCATCAAATCATATAAGCATCTACACATCCATCTAAGCATCTTCAAATATCATCTATATTCATCAAATCATCATAATACCATCATATCATAAAAAATAATAATAACAAAAATATAAGGAAAAACGATACACATAATGAGTCATAAAAAGCAAATCTATCATAAAAGTATGTGTGTCAAGTCCAATGGATATACTAAAATTCTTGTGGGCTATAGTCATGTAGGTCAGTCGACCTCAAAAATGGATCAAGAACCAAGTAGAGCATCAATCAAATATCGAGCCTGATCCCCATGCACCACCTCATCCAATGCCACCTCCCCCTGTGGTGGTATCGCAAGTTAAGTGGTGCGAGCCTGTCAGTCTCTCTATTTGATTTCGAGTCCACTAGCTAGTATGGGTGGAAGACTACCTTGAGGTAAAGAACCCACTGACCTGCAAACCACCTCACTTGTTGGATCCTTAGGGACAAGCCCATGCCTCTTAAGCTGCATCTGAAGCATGGTGAGATGATCCATAAGTCCCCAGATCCACTCCTCATGCTCATCCAACAAATACTAAAGCCATCCTACATCTACCCTTGAACCTACCATTGGAACCTCCTATGATGTAGAAGGAGGAACAACAAACTACATCTTGACATTGCCACCCCAATAGTAGCCTATAGATCTTGTATCTGTGCTGAGAGCTACTCAATCGTAGCATCTTACCATTGTATCTGGATATTAGCGATATGAAGCTTAGCCTTGACCTCATGCAACTGCGTTCTCAGAGGAGAGTTTCTCTCCTTGGGTTCTAACTCCTTCTCCTCCTTAGGAATGTCAGGATCCTTTGCTACCACTTGCTCTACTAGTTGGCCCCATACCTCAGTCCTGGCTTGAACCTTACATCCTGCTAGATCTGCACCATCATCCTCGCATCTTAGGTTGCCAATGCCATGCCACATTCGATCAGCCCACCACTGAGAGTCCTCTGTAACTACCCCATCCACTGTAGGGTCTATGGCTGGGGCATCCTCCTCATCTGCAAGCTATGTGATCTATCATGGAGGTAGGTCCTTCTCTGCTATGACGCACCAGTATAGAAATGATATCAAGGGCACATCCTGCTACAATCCATACTAACGAAGAACCCAAGAGTAGAATAAATACTCCCAGATGGTAATCTTATGACCAACAAGCCATCGCTCACATCGTGTCCTAGCAATAAAACTAGTTGGATCATCCCAAGCAGGACACTCATAGTAAGGTCGATGCACGACATCTTTGGCCAACAGTCTGGTGAAAGCATTAGTATAGTGGGACAACTCCCCTATAAAAGTATGTCTCTTATGCTCCTTGTGCTCTCAAGACCATCTGGTAGCATAGCACTATGTTTGAGACTCAATAGTTGTAATCTCGACTAGGAGCCCCTTAGGGTGATCTACCTTAATGTGCTCCCATCCCCAAACCTGTGGGAGCAAGCTTCAGGTAATGTTGACATGTCCCTACTAATGGATGTGATATAACTCATCATAACACTAAGCCAATAGTTATCTATCGCATGCATAGATTATAGGCTCCTCACTGTCTAGTAGGTCCTGCACCATCACCAGGAGGTTCAAAGGGAACCTCAAACCCGAGCGGTCTAGGATAAGAACATTGCTGATCACCATCAAAAACATAGTATGCCTCACTATGAAAACATGAGCATCATACCAAGCCTTGATAGATACTCCTCCGAACCTAGTCTCCCGGAGAGCCTGTGTAGAGTGCATTCCAAACACCTAGGCATAGATGACCACGTGATCATTAGTGGCCAACGAAATAATGGGCACCCTATCGAATGGGACCCAAAAGATCTTGTACACGTCCTCTGGCATGATAGTCATCTCACCAGGTGGAATGTGGAAGGTTTTGGTCTGTGGGTACCAAAACTGGGATAAAACCATAAGATAAGCCTAGTCGACCATAATATGGGGCAACTTTATAATGTATTGTAGCCCACGGGCCTTAAACCACTCCCAATCAATGTCATCAAATCCAAGAAGTAAGTCAAGCAGGAGCTTTGGGTCTCGAACTCGAGCAGTGAGGATCTAAACAAAGTAGAATAAAGACAAAATATAACTACAGTGCATCTAAGGCATAATTCACAATAAACATGAAAATAGTGCAAAAGAGTATGAGTTACTCTAAATATAAGCAAAGGAAGAATAAATTACACCTAATCAAGCAAAGAAAAAATTAAAAAGTAAAAAAAAAATCATAAAAATCAATACACAAAATGCAAAAAATAGGGCTTAAGCTTTAGCCACTGTCGCCTACAGTGGCCGAAACCTAGCCGCTAGAGGCAGTAGCAGCCAAGGCCCAACGGTAAAGTTTTTGACCATTGGGATTCAATATTGGCCACTCTGAGCAACAGCAGCTCAGAGCTAGCCACTCTGAGCGACAGTGGCCAAGGGGTGGCATGGCAAACCCATGAACCCTTGGCTAGAAAATAAAAAAAATTACAAATTTAACAAAATAATTTTAAAAAAATGACATAGGGAGGGAAATCAGACAAAATGGAAAGCAAATCCCCTACCCAAGCATCAAAACTAAGTTAAGTTTGAGAACACCCAAATAGTGGTAGTAGGTGACAAATTAAAAAAATTCAAAAAACCCTAGGTTGAAGCCACTGACAGATAACAAAATTGGATACTAACCCACCGTAACAAAATGGAACCTAAGCCTAATTACAAAGTTTATTCATTGCTAGCAGGTTTAGTGAGGTTTATTTTGCTCATTTCTTAGTGAAGTTCAATTTTATTTAGACAAATAAAATATATCTAGGGTTTTGAAGATAAATACTTGAGAATCTCTAGCTCCTCCAATAGCTGATATCTTAGCTCATGCAGCCATGTCCTCAACACCAGCAAGTTTTGAAGTTGCAACTGTCATCGCTGCACCAAAGCTCTAAAAATGGAATCTTCAATAGTGAAAATGATAGGTCAAACCCTAGAATTGCAAATTTTATATTTCCTTAATTATGCCTTAGCCACTATTGATCTCAGTAGCCCGAGCTTCTTGGCCACTCAAGGTGATAACGACCACAAGCAAGAACTCAGAGGCCACTGGACCTGACAATAGCTAGGCCCATAGATCATAATAAAGTAGTTCCTTCCATGAGGGAATAAAAAAACAAAAAATAAGCACACTTTGGTGGTTTAGGATCATCAGAATGTTCAAAATAACAAAAAGAATCACATAAAATCACAATCTCAAGTAGGCCTCATATCCAGTTACCTACTCTATCCACTTGGTGATTGTAGTGACCTGTACTCCATGTATTTCAGTGATATGAGTAGGCAACCATAAGGTCACTTGGACCAAAAACAACTCATTTTGGAATTACAATATGTCACCCTTCAAACTCGAAGAAGATCAATATGGTCGGACTACTCCACGAGTGTGAAGTGGTCATTCTAATTCCCCTATGACATCAAAATCATTAAGTCAAAGTGATACAATTTAGGCATGAATAGAATCACTCATTCTAACTCCCTAAGAATGCTATTGATATCTAGACTGCTCCTCGAGATAGGGATGGATGATTATCATAAGAAATTTGAATCACACTTGGATGTGGGATTGCCCATTAAAAGCAGCAAATGCTAGAAAGGAACCAGATTAGTCATATTGGTCAAGCGACTTGTCGCTTCATTCATTGTCATTTCTTCACCAAATCATTGTGTGAGGAGGTAGTTCAAAACTTCAACATAATCATAATAAAAAATCAACAAAATATCACTCGATCATAGAAAAATCATGTTCATCCTTTGAATTATTGCATACAACAATAAAAAATTTTCCTTTTTTGCTGGGAATGTAAGCAAACATGACATCTTCAATTGTAGGTCTCCTACTAGTTGGAATTGTTGTAGCAACTAAACCTACCCGATTGAGTTTGAGTGGAACGAGTGCAATGTAACATGCAAAAGCCACTAAGCTAAGTAATTAGAATGTTGAGGCAATTATTCAAGGGATGTGCACCATCTTGCATGATTGGGCCATCCGGAGTTGATCAGACCATTGATCACCATACACCCTACAAATAGATCAGTCTACGTTTTTTCTCAGCATTGTGTTTTCCACATAGTGCATCGTAAAAATGGGCATATGTAGACACCTAAATCATATCATGCTTAGAGGAGATACTTACATAGACATAGTCATAAGATCATAAGACATAATATTAGACTTTCCAAGCATCAACAATGGTTCTCACCATTCATTTGGGGCCTTTTCAAGCCATCCATGCTTGGCCGCTCAAGCCAAGAGTGACCAAATCCCAGCCGCTCAAGCCTAGAGCGGCCATACCTTAGTCACTACAGATGATAATTGCCAAATTGTAACCACTGTAGACAATAGCGGCTAAGCCATAAGAAGCGGTTTGCCGACAAACAGGCCCAATCTCAGGCAGAAGTGGCAGTATGCATGCAATAAAGGTGAGGGGGAGTGACTTTGCATTCCTTTTCATGACCAATTCATATAGGATACTTGAGTTTGCATTTAAACTTAAGTTAACTGACCTCCAAGCATAAAAAATGGATAAAAGTTTCTCATGCTAATGATCAGTTCACATAGAATACTCAAATGGGTAGTTAGATTTAGTTAACAAGCCTTCAAATATAGACAATGGACAAAAGCTTCTCATGCTAACTTGCACTACGCATGAGAAATTTATTTCTAGGGCTTGGACATAGACCTAGGGTTTCACACTATAAAAGGTGCAAGCCTAAGAGCATCAAGAGATAGAGAATTAGATATCCAGAGATCTTTAGACATCTTCATGAGGAGAGCTTTCAAGACTGAAAAATTTCTCTTTGAGATCACATGTACGACGGAGCTTTGATGAATCGAAGAGCATAACACCTACTATCTTCAACATCAGATTATAGTCTTTGACCCATAGATTTGGGGCAAAGAGGGTAAGGTTTACTTTAGTGGTCGTTGTCTTGGACAGTGGCCCGCAAGCTTGGCTTAGATAGACATAACATCTTTTATTCTATTTTCTTATATCATTAGCATAGATTTACATGATTTCATGGCATAGTTTTATCATATTTCTATTACATTATTTGATTACTAACAACCTCATTCAGGGAGGCAATATCGAATACCTAAATGTGTGTTGTTGTTTCATTGCTTTTAGGGCCACAGGTACGTCGGATGAAGATTACAACATACAAGAGCAAAAGGGATACCTATAGGAAATAGACCTAGAGAAGGAGGCATCTATAAGCCCTCATACATTTTCGTGTGCAAAACTGGGAAGCTTTTATAAGCGCACCACCTCTTCGCAGAAGGGGCACTCCTTGCCTATTTGTAATTTATAGTATCAAAATGGGTATCCCTAAGAGGTACCAACATGTAACCAAGCTTCAATATCAATAAAGAGATCCGTCTTTTGTTAGTTTGTGTTATATGTTTTTTCCTCTTGTCTTTCCATTTTATATTTGGTATTTTAAATAAGCATTACAAGTAGGGTTTTAGAAAAAATAAAGGACCGGTGTGTGCGTTCTTGGGGTCGCTATAGAAAGAAAGAGACATATCATTATTCTTCGATGGTTTGAAGTGTGAAAAATGAGGTGAAGCAGGGATTGTCTTTATCACACCATAGCTCACTCCATTGTACTTATCATTCAAACTAGACTTCCCATGCACAAACAACAATACATAATATGAAGCATTGATCATGGGACTCCAAAAAACCATAGCAATGGGCATTAAAAGATTGAATATCTTTGGTGACTCCTTGCTCATAGTAAACTAGGTCAAAGGACTATTCTAATGTAGGTGTCCACTCTTGAAGACTTAGAAGGAACTTGTTGACACCTACCTAGCTTGGTTGTAATGGTATGACATTGAGGCAATCCCTTGTACATCAAATAGATTTGTAGACACTATGGCCTCTTTAGGATCTTTAATCCCTCAAAATATGTATGCTAATTTTACAACAATTCATGTGAAGGTGCTTCCACACTCAGCAATATGTCGTGAGGCTTTTAACAATCAAGAATCAGTCAACATGATCAACATCGAGCCAAATCAGGATTGGTCCTTCATAGCTAGAGATTTCTTACAAATAGTACCTTGGAGGTCTTTGATCTCCCAAGGACCTATGGAGTGTGGTGCAACCATACACCATAGAGTTGTTCCTCAATCCGTGTTCACTACCCTAGAAAAGTAGGAAGAGCAAGATGTATATTCTATAGAATCTGTGGCTTATTAGGATTGGATTTCCCAATTATGGGACTTCTTGAAGCTTGGAATAGTACCTCAAATTTTATCACATATTGAAATATGAACGTTCAAATAGAGAGAAAAAAGATACATCTTGATAGGATAAATCCTCTTCATATGAGGATATGATGGAGTATTACTCCGTTTTCTTGAGACCCAGGAAGCAACTTGGGTAATTTTGCAAGCTCACAATGGTACATGTGGAGGCCATTTCAGTGGCATGACCATCATTAAGTGCATCTTCAGAATGGGTTACAATTGGCCCATAATGGAAAAGAAATGTTACGAGTATGTCAAGAAATGTATTAAGTGCTAGCATCATGCAAAGATAACACACTTACCATCGCAAGATTTGCAGCCCATCCAAGCAACATGGCCATTCTTGCAATGGGGACTACACTTGATTGGGAATATCTCATCCCCATCCTCAGGCTAATATAAATTCATCATAATAGTCACAAAATACTTCACTAAATGGGTAGAAGCAATCCCATTAACATCAATAACTAGACCAAGGATTGCGGAGTTTATACTCCACAATATCATAAGTCATTTTGGGGTCCCTTCTAAGATAATATCGGATAATGGGCCATCTTTCAAGAAAAAAAATATGCATGCTTTCAGTAATGAATACCATATTCAGCACAGTTTTTTAATGCCTTATTATTCGCAAGCAAATGGGCCACCAGAAGCCTAAAAAAAACAATAGTCTCCATTTTGAGGAAGACAGTGCAAGAAAATCACAAGGATTGGCACATGCAGTTGCCTCTTGCACTATGTGCATACAGGACTCGTATACGGACATCCACTAGGGCAACACCATTTTCACTAGTATATGGCACTGAGGCCATCATGCCTCTAGAGTTATAAATTCTGACTCCACACATAGCATTAAAAGACTTCATAAATGATGAATCTGTGCAGCTAGGCCACCTTGATCAGTTGATGCTTCTTGATGAATGCCAAGTCAATTATTTAGAGCATATTTGTATTTACCAATATCACCTTGCATGAGATTACAATAGCAAAGTCCACCTAAGGTAATTCAAGGTTGGAGATCTAGTGCTCAAAGAAAACCAACAGAATTCAAATCTACCACCGCATCTACAAGATAAGTTTGCGGTAAACTGGATAGGCCCATACATGATTTCACAGAGAGTTGGGCATGGAGCATATCGCCTTATATCATTGGATGGTGTTGAAGATCCTAAACCTCTCAATATCATTCACTTAAAGGCATTTTACACATAAAAAAACAAAAACATTCAAATATTTCATAAAAAACAAAAACATTCAAATATGTCAAAATTCAAAAACATTCAAATATTTCATAAAAAAATAAAAACATTCAAATATGTCAAAATTCAAAAACATTCAAATATTTCATAAAACACAAAAACATTCAAATATGTCAAAATTCAAAAACATTCAAATATTTCATAAAACACAAAAACATTCAAATATGTCTAAAATTCAAAAAACATTCAAATATGTCAAAAACACAAACAAATCATAAAAGCATAAAATTTCAAAAATACAATCAAAGGCTCCAAGGGTAATTCATACCACTTGGTCAAATCCAATCAATCAAATGCTCCAAGGGTAATTCATGTAATTTGGTCAACAATCAATTCAAAGGCTCCAAGGGTAACTCAAACCGCTTGGTCAAATCCAATCAAATCAAAGGCTCCAAGGGCAATTCAAGCCGCTTGGTCAAAATACAATCAAAGGCTCCAAGGGTAATTCATACTGCTTGGTCAAAATCAATTCAAAAAGGCTCCAAGGGTAATTCAAACCGCTTGGTCAAATCCCATCAAATCAAAAGCTCCAAGGGTAATTCAAACTGCTTGGTCAAAATCAATAACAAAATCCCCAAAGGCATAATAAGCCCTTTGGTCAAATAAATCAAAAATACAAAAACAACATAAAATCAAAAATACAAAAATAATTGCATCTCACATCTTGCATCCACATCATTGCATTGCATTTTCATATCCACTACAATTGCATATGACATAAGTCTTAAAAATGATACCACAATTTGTCACACAAATCATTCAAATCCATACCTCCATCCACATCAGTGTGTAATTGTGTTTTTCAACACAACCATTATTTGTTGTTATACATAATATACTAAGGTTTTTCAATTAGTCAACCACACCTAGTGATATTATAAACTTTTGAGGAAAAAAACTGTGATTGGTATAAGGTAAGGTCTAGATGTGATAAAGCCTTGGATATTGAAGATCTCGTCACTAATTGAAACACTAAAATACTAGCTGGTACAAGGAAAAGATGAAAGTTGCAAAGCGGTCTAGGTTTTCTTAAGCAAAAAGGATTATCCTTGCTTATCCCCCTGTGCAACCGGTTTAAAGGTGCTAAGAATTGGCAAAAGGACAAGATTTACCCTATCAAAATCCCAAAGCAAAGTACATGTTCAAAAGGCCAAGCATACAGTCAATATTTCAAATAAATAATCCGATACATAAATCATATATCCAAAATTCAAAAAAAAAAATCAAAGCTCAAAAAAAAATCAATAAAAAATAAACAGTGATTTTCATCACTACATATGACCAAATATCCAAAGCCAAGAAAAATCCAAAATAAGGGAATAAAGCTTGAATCCCTGGAATTCTTAGCATTGTACAAAACTAGAAGGAGAAATCCTTACGCATGATGATATGTCTATTACAATTGCTTCATGCATTTGTATAGACCAATATTTGAATGTGGATGAGCTATTTTAGGTAATCAAATATTTCCTAGTGGTATAGTCCAACTAAGTCCAACAAAAGGATGAGATGAAAACTTAAGAATCCCTGGTCTTAGAAATGGGTTGAAAGAATCCCACCTGACATTGGAGGAAATGCTTGAGTTCTATCTCAAAATATACAATCACTTGCACACACATAGATCATGAAAAACTAGGTCCATGGTAAAAGACTTACTTTTCAAAAGTCCAAGTGGTAAGTAAACAGTTGTTGATAGGGTAACTAGAGAGTTTGAATCTATGAAAAGCCCCAAAAATTCTTACATAGCAACAAATCATAACATCATTCACACCATCATATTCTTTATAATATTCTATAAATTAGGGGGTATCAACATAGTAGGATAGATACCGTATATATATTAGAAATAGTATATAGATGGCCACTGACTACTTTATATCTTTTAATTTATAGAAACTTATTAAAAAAATACATTACACACCATTACATATCATATATGAATACTTAATCAATTCTTATGATAAGAGTGATTATTTAAATTCATAATTATTTTTTTACTTTATGTGGTATCACCCATCAAGATTGTCAATGTCATATACATTTCGTATGTGTTAAGTTATTAGAGCATACAAGTTCATTTATACCATTCCATCACATAAGTTAGATGCACAAAATTAAAGCAAAGTTAAAACATGCATTTAGCAATAGCATCGCATCCACAAAAACAAGTCATTAATCATCTATAAAGCACATCATAAAACATATAGGTAATATTCATTTGCATACAATCATAAATTCATCATTCATCATCAAAATGCATCGCATCACATAACCAAATGATATAAGCATCTACACATCCATATAAGCATCTTCAAGTGTCATCTATCATCTAACATATTCATCAAATCATCATAATATCATCATCGCATCATATCATAAAATAAAATAATAACACAAACATGAGAAATAAATGATACACATAATAAATCATAATGAAACGCTATCATAAAAGTATGTGTGTCAATTCCAATGGATATGCAAAAATGCCCATGGGCTACAGTCATATAGGTCAGTCGACCTCAAAAATAAATCAAGGACCAAGTAGAGCATCAGTTAAATGTCGGGCCTAAGCCCCCTGCATCACCTCCTCTAGTGCCACCTCTCCCTATGATGGTGTCATGAGTCGAGTGATGCGAGCCTGTTAGTCTCTTTGTCTGAGTCTAGGTCCTCTAGCTAGGATGGGCATAATACTACCCCAAGGTGGAGCACCCACTAACCTACAAACCACCTGCACCTACTAGATCCTTAGGGACAATACCGTGCCTCTTGAGCTGCATCTGAAGAAGGGTAACATGATCCACAAGTCCCTAGATCTGCTCCTCGTGCTCATCCAACAAAGATTGGAGATGTCCCAAATCTGCCCCTAAACCTACCATTGGTGCCTCTTATGATGTAGAAGAAGGAATAACAAACTACATCCTGACATTGCCACCCCCAATAGTAGCCTATAGAGCCTGTATCTATGGTATGAGCTACTCAATTATAGCATCTCATCGCTGTACTTGGATCTTAGTGGCCTGAAGCTCAACCTCGACCTCATGTAGTTGTGCTCTCAAAGGATAGTCTCTCTCCTCGGGCTCTAACTCCTCCTCCTCCTTAGGAACATTAGGATCCTCTACTACCACATGCTCTGTTGGCTGGCCCCATACCTCGATCTTGGCTCAAAATTTGTGTCCTATCAGATTTGTGCCATCATCTCCACCATCATCCTCAAGCCCTAGGATGTCGACGCCATGCCACATCCTATCACCCCACCATTAAGTGTAGGCCTTTGTAACTCCCCTAGCCATTGTAGGGTCAATAGTTGGGGCATCCTCCTCATCTAAGAGCTCTGTAATCTATCATGGAGGTAGGTCCTTCTCTGCTATGAGGTGCCTATACAAGAATGGTATCAAGGGCACATCCTACTACAATTCATACTAATGAAGAACTCAAGAGTAGAAGAAATACTCTTGGATAGCAATCTTATAGCCAACAAGCCAACGCTCGCATCATGTCCTAGAATTAAAGCTAGCTAGATCATCCCAAGTAGGACACTCATAGTAAGGCTACCACATGACATCTCTGACCAAAAATCTGGTGAAAGCATCAGTATAGTGGGACAACTCCCCTATGAAAGTGCAAATCTTATGCTCCTCATGCTCTCGAGACCATATGGTAACGTAGCACTGTGTTTGAGCATAAATCATTATAATATTAGATGGGAGACCCTTAGGGTGATCTACCGTAATGTCCTCCCATCCCCAAACCTGTAAGAGCAAACTATAAGCAATGTTGACATATCCTTGCCGATGGATGTGGTACAACTCATCATAGCACTGAGCCAATAATGATCTATCCCATGCATAGATGATAGGCTCCTTGCTATCCAATAGGTCTTGCACCATTGCCAAAAGGTTCCATGGGAACCTCAAACTCGAGCAGTCTAGGATAAGAACATTGCTGATCACCATCAGTAATACGACATGCCTCACCATAAAGATGCCCTCCCCATGCTAGCGACTAATGGATACTCCTCTGGACTTGGTATCCTTGAGAGTATCCATAGAATTCTCTCTAAAAACTCGAGTGAAGACAACCACCTAATTATTAGTGTCCAAGGAGACAATGACCACCCCATCAAATGGAATCCAGAAGATCCTATATACATCCTATAGCATAATGGTCATCTCGTCGGTTGGGAGGTGGAAGGTATTACTCCATAGGTCCTAGCGATGGGCCAAATTCATAAGGTAAGCTTGATCTACCATGATTTTAAGCAACCTAATGACATACTACAACCCATGGGCTTTGAACCATGCCCAATCCGTATCATTAAAGCTAGGAAGTAAGTCAAGCAGGAGCTTCGGGTCCCGAGCTCAAGCAGTGAGGATCTAAACAAAGTAGAAGAAAAATAAAACATAACTACAGTGCATCTAAGGCATAATTCACAAAAAACATGAAAATGGTGCAAAAGAGTATGAGTTACTCTAAGTCTAAGCAAAAGAACCAGATTGCACCTAACCAAAAAAATCAAAAATGTCATAAAATCAACAAAAATACAAGAAAACAAGGCTTAGGGTTTAGCTGTTGTTGCCTACAGTGGCCAAAACCTAGACACTGGAGGCAGTAGCAACCAAGACCCAATGGTCAAAATTTTTACTATTGGGATTCAAGCTTGGCTACTCTGAGTGACAACGGCTCAGAGCTAATCGCTCTGAGTGATAGCGGCCAAGGGGAAACACGACAAACCCTGAACCCTTGGATAGAAAATCAAAAAAAGAATTGCAAAACTAACAAAATAATTTCAAAAAAAACAACATAGGGAGGGAAAGCAAACAAAATGGAAAGCAAAATTTCCCACCCAAGCATCAAAACTAAGCTAATTTTAAAACGCCCAAAATGGCGGCAGTAAGTGAATAATTATAAATTTTCAAAAATTCTGGGTAGAAGCCACTGATAGAAAGCAAAATTGGGGACTAACCCACTGTAGCAAAAGGGAACCTAAGCCTAATTATGGAGTTTGTTCATTGCGAATAGGTTTAGTGATGTTTTTTTTGCTCATTACTTAGTGAGGTTCGGTTTTACACAGACAAAAGAAAAGAGAGCTAGGGTTTTGAAGAGAGAAATACCTGAGAAGCTCTAGCTCCTCCAACAGTTGATGTCTCACCCTGTGCAACCATGTCCTCAGCACCAACAAGTTTCAAATTTACAACCATTGTCATCGCACCAGAGCTCCCAAAATGAATCTTCAATAGTGAAAGTGATAGGTCAAACCCTATAAATGTAAATTTTTATATTTCCTTAATTATGCCTTGGTCGTTGCTTACATCAACGGCCTAAAATTCTTGGCCGCTCAAGGCGACAGTGGCCACAGATAGAAACTCAAAGGTCACTAGACCTAACAGTGGCCAGATCCACAAGTCAAAATAAGGGATTTTATCCTTGAGGGATCCCATAAAAACAACAAATAAACACACTTTGGTGGTTTTAGATCATCCGAATATTCAAAAATAACAAAAAAATCACATAAAATCACAATCTCAGGTAAGCCTCATATCTAGTTACCTACTCTATCCACTCAACGATTGTAGCAATTTACACTCCATGTGTTTTAGTGAGATGATTAGACAACCATAAGTCCACTTGGGGCAAAAAAAACTCATTTTGGAATTACGATGTGACACCCTTCAATCCCGAAGAAGACCAAGATGGTCGAACTGCTCCATGGGTAACAAAGGATTACTCTAATTCCCCTATGACACCAAAAACATTAAGTCAAAGTGATACAATATGAGCATAAATATAATCACTCATCCTAACTCCCTAAGAAGGCTATTGATAGCCAGACCGCTCCCCAGGATAAGGGTGGATGATTATCATAAAAAATTGGAATCACACTTGGATGTGGGATTGCCCATTAAAAGCAAAAAAATGCTAGAAAGGAACCAGATTAGTCATATTGGTCAAGCGACTTATTGCTTCATTCATTGTCATTTCTTCACCAATTCATTGTGTGAGGAAGTATTTCAAAACTTCAACTTAATCATAATCAAAATCAGAAAAATATCACTCGATCATAGCAAAATCATGTTCGTCCTACAAATCATTGCATACAATAATCATAAATTTCCCTTATTTTTTGGGAACATAAGTAGATATCTTCAATTGTAGCAGTTGAAGCTACCCGATTGAGTTTGAGGAACGAGTGCAATGTAACATGCAAAAGCCACTAAACTAAGTACTTAGAACGTTGAGGCAATGATTCAAGGGATGCATACTATTTTGCATGATTGGGCCATCCAAAATTGATCAGACCATTGACCACCATACACCCTACAAGTAGATTAGTCTATGTTTTTGCTCAATGTTGTGTTTTCCACACAACACATCGCAAAAAGGGGCATCTATAGACACCTAAATTGTGTCATGCTTAGGGGAGCTACTCACATAGATACATTCATAAGATCATAAGACATAATATTGGACTTTCCAAGCATCAACAGTGGTTCTCACCACTCATTTGGGGCCTTTTCAAACCATTCAATCTTGGCTGCTCAAACCAAGAGTGACCAGATCCTAGCCGCTCAAGCCTAGAGCAGCTAGACCTTAGCTACTATAGATGATAGTGGTCAGATCTTAGCCACAACAGACGATAGCGACTAAGCCATAAGAAGCAGTTTTATCAACAAACAGGCCCAATCTCAGGTGAAAGTGGTAGTCTGCATGCAATAAAGGTGAATAGGAGTAACTTTGCATCATTTTCACAACTAGTTCACATAGGAGGCCTGAGTTTGTATTTAAAATTTAGTTAACTGACCTCCAAGCATAAAATAAGGATAAAATCTTCTCATGCTAACAACTAGTTCGCATAGAAGACTCAAGTGGGTAGTTAGATTTTAGTTAACTGGCCTTTAAACATAGACAATGGAAAAATCTTCTCATGCTAACTTGCACTACGCATGAGAAATTCATTCCTAGGGCTTGGAAATAAACCTAGGATTTCACACTATAAAAGGTGCAAGCCTAAGAGCACCAAGGGAGACATACAGGAGATCATATCAGAGAGAGAGACATATTTTTGAGGAGATATTTTAAGACATTGAGAGTTCTCTTTGATATCACATGTACGACAAAGCACTAATGGATTGAAAAGCATAACACCTATTATTTCAACATCAAGTACAAGTTTTTGACCCATAGCTTTGGGATAAAGAGAGCGAGGTTTAATTTAGCAGCCACTATCTTGGACAGTTGCCCATGGGCCTAGATTAGGTTTTAGACATAGCATCTTTTATTCTGCTTCTTTATGTTTTCATATCATTAGCATAGATTTACATGATTTCATGGCATAGTTTTATCATATTTCCATTACATTCTTTGATTACTAACAACCTCATTTAGGGAGGCAATCTTGAACACCTAAACATGCATTGTTGTTTCATTACTTGTAGGGCCACAGGTACATCAAACGAAGATTACAACATATGAGAGCAAAAGGGATCCCTCTAGGAAATAGACCTAGAGAAGGAGGCATATGTAAGCCCTCATACATTTTTGTGTGCAAAATCAGAAAGCTTTTATAAGTGCACCACCTCTTCGTGGAAGGGGCACTCCTTACCTATTTGTAATTTATAGTATCAAAATGGGTATCCCTAAGAGGGACCAACATGTAACCGAGATTCAATATCAATAAAGAGATCCATCTTTGTTATTTTGTGTTATATGCTTTTTCCTCTTGTCTTTCCATTTCATCTTTGGTATTTTAAATAGAATTGCAAGTAGGGTTACAAAAAGGGGCCGATGCATGCGTTCCCGGTGTCGCTACCCTTTGTAACTGGAGCACCCTTCTTGGATGCACAACAATAAATCTTGAATGGTGATAGTAGTAACCCCTACCAACTAAGCCACCAAATATTTATCCAATTGTGCTATAAATAAATGGATTAAAAAAGAATAATATGAAAATGGGGGGAGTTCTTCCTTATTTGCAAATATAACCTTTTATAATTTCCTTAGTTCCTCATTCATGTTGTCGCTTATCATGTCCTCCCACTAGTAGAGGGGTGTCTTGTCTATTATGTTACACTAGATGATGAGAAACATCACCTCCTTCATGATGAGCTCTAAGTCCTTGATACCCAATACCAGGTTAATCATATTTGCATAATCCTGCACCCAGGGCCGAAGTAAGAATTTTCTAATAGGAAAACCTGAGGGTCTATTCCTCCCTCTCTTCAATAGCATTTGTGGAAATGTGGTGTTGAGCATGAAGTTGGCCTAAAAAGTGATCATATTGAATTCTAGGACTCGCAAATTTGTGTCAAGACTGAATACACACCTGATTTTATCTGTTGTTAATTGGACCATGACCTAGTTCTTGTGGTAATGGATGGTCCTACTTCGGGAGTCATAGGCCAATGCTAGCCATGCCAGGAGGTCCAAGGAGTGGTAAACCTTTGGGTAGGTTAACCAGCCCAGGTTGGTGCTCCATTTGTTGTAGACTGGGGTTGGCTTAGTGCTATCCCATTGTGCCCACATGAATAGACTTCTCAATAATGTGGGATGGCACTGATTGTCTTCTTCAGTGGGATCAAAGCTATAAATTGTTACACCCTCCACCTCTCATTGTTGCTTTGTCATTATGTCTCTAACCAAATCTGGTGGGTTTTTGAGTTCTTTTAGGTCTTGGACTCTCCTTGATATTCTTGTAATTGGCCATGAACTAGTAATTTTTCTGATATGGAACTTGACATCGGGTACTCCTACTACCGCTGCATTGGTGGAAGCCATTAAAATACACTATTATGAATAGAGGGGGTTTCTTCTAATTTTTTTCCTTAAACCTCATAAAAAAGCACTATGTATGCAAAAATTACACTAATGGTGTGGGGAGAGGTCTACCACCTTCTATTTGAAGAGCCAACAATTAATTCACATAGGTGGGGCATACACTTTTCATTCATCAGCTCTTTATAACTAGCCATGCCAGTGGAGCTAGGTGCACCACATAATCTTACTTGGAAGTTGTAGGTTGGTTGTATTTTATGCTCACTTGATTGAATTATAGTTTGGGGAGATCTTGGGATACATGGTGACCTTCACTTGGCTCAAGCGAGGTGCACTCGAGTGAGGCACATACCTTTTTTGGAAGAGACCATGAAAACTATGCTTCATTAATCCTTCACATGCCTCAAAGAGACTAAGTGTAAAAATTCATGTGCTTGATAAAAATTCATGTGCTCCATTGGGGACATGAAGTGCATGGACTTTTAAGCAGGTTCATGGCCTTGTGCACTCACAAAAACCTCACGTGCTCCAAAGTACTGGAGTGTGTAGACTACAATGGAGCGCTTGACGCCATGTGCCCTTAAGACCTTCATGTGCTCCACTCTCCAGTGGAGTGCACGAACCCGGAGGTGGGTGCATGACTTCATTCACTTGACTAGACCCTTGTGTGCTCCTTTGGAATGGAGTGTGTAGATACCACTTGGGGTGCATGACTTTGTGTGCCCCAAAGACACTTGTGTGCTCCATTAAAATGGAGTGCATAGGCATAATTAGGATGTATAAAGGTATGCATCCTTAAGGGACTTCGTGTGCTCCACTCTATCATGGAGTGAATAAAATCTAGGTGGTCATGTGAAGGTGTGTACCCTTAGGTAACTTCATGCACTCTAATGGATTGGAGCGCATGGACTCATTTCGGGTACACGAGCCATGTGCCTTTCAAAAACTTTGCATGCTCTACACTCTCGTGGAGCATGCAAACTCAAAGCAGGGTGCATGAGTCGTGTTCCCCTTAGATAACTTTGTTCACTCCATTACTCAATGGAGTGCATGGGCCAAAGTTAGTTGCACAATTTCATGCATCCTAAATGGACTTCACATGCTCCACTTGTGGAGCACATAGGCTTAGCTTGGGGTACACAGGCTTGTGCACCCTTGAGATCTTTGTGTGCTTCACTTTCTAGTGGAGTGCATTGGGCTAGGCTTGGGTGCACCATCTTGTGCACCCTTAAGGAAAGGGGGAAAATGAGACAAAAAGACACAAAAAGAAGCTAACTTTTTAGGGCTAACATGATGATAAGACAATTTTAAAAAATGGTAAATAGATGAAAAAGAATTCTAGATTATGTTATGTTAAGGGAATAAGGTGGTTTTGTTCATGTGAATAAATGTTGATGGTATAAACATTGAATTAGAGGCCATATTCTCTCTTCATTCCATGAAAATCCTAGGAATGCTTCTAGAATTAGATATGAACAAAGCACATGATATGTGTTGTGGCTGATCCACAACACACCCCAAAATTGGGGACCCATTATTTTTTCATGATTTCAAAGAAGATCTCAATAACCCAGATGCTAAAAATCAAGAAAAAGGGGCAAAATTGCACAAGGATGAAAAGTGTCACGATATCGCGACATGTCATGCCATCGTTGCCAAAAAATGAAAATTGTTGCGATATCGCAACATGTCACGTCATCGCTACCGAAAAATGAAAATTGTCGCGATATCGGACATGTCACGCCATCGCTGTCGGAGAATGAAAAGTGTCACGATTTTGCGACATATTGCTACAGAAGTTGTACAGATTGGAAAACCGTCGTGATTTCATGACAGGTAGTGTTTTCGTGGCTAGGAGAAGCAAAAATGTCACAAAGCGATAAACGTCGTGATATCACGATAGAAAACAGCGAAGAGGCACGAAGCAAAAAAACATCGTGATATCACGACAAAAAATAGAAAAGGAGCATGAAGCAAAAAAAATGTCGCGATATCGCGACAGGTCGTGGTTTCGCGGCTACAAAGTAGCGAAGGCGTACGGAGAGGAAAAGCGTCGTGATTTCACGACATGTCGTAATTTCATGACATGTCATGTTTTCGCTGCCAAATATAGCAAGAGCAGCCCCAAATAAAAAGCGTAGCGATTCGCGATGAAAAGCCGAGAAAGCGATACGGAGCAAAAAAATGTCACGATTTCGCGATAGGTTGTGGCAAAAAGCATATCAAGTGAAAAACGTCGCGATTTCATGACAGGTTGCGGCCGAAAGCATATCAAGTGAAAAATGTCACGATTTCATGACAGGTTGCAGCCGAAGGTGTACGGAGATGAAAAGCGTCGTGATTTCGCGACATGTTGCAATTTCGCGACATGTCACGTTTTCGCTGGGCATGATGGCAGACAAGGCTGTTGGCCGAAAAATGTCACGATTTCGCTACGTGTCTCATTTTCGCTGTGCAAGCAGAGGAACAGAGTTGCATGCAGAAAAACATCGCGATATCGCGACATGCTATATTTTGTCATGATTTACAAGGGGGCAGTTACGAAACATGCAGAAAGCATGAAACACGTGGCATACAGTTGTCAGGGTTACAGAAGCATTACATATCAACAAAAAATATCGAACGTTTCGGGATCGAACATAAATTCAAAAGCAACGAAAAGGCGGGAATACGAAATGATGCATTCTAGGAGGTGAAACGAAGCGACGCAGGGTGAAACAGAGAGCCGCACTAGGCAATATAAAATCAAAAGCATAGATTGATATGAGGGTTGGAAATTGCTGCTAGTAGTGTTGCAGAGCCAAAGGCGACCAGCCATTCTGGGCCTGCTGTTGGAGCAATTTCCTTCATTTGTTCTGGATTTGTTAAACCTGGAACATTCTGTCAATGTAACTGATACATCATTTTAATACAAAAATACAAAGAGTTGACATCTTATTGATAAGAAAGAAGGAGTCATTTTGCGTGCAAGATTTAATGTTTTATCTTCCCTTTTAGATTTCTAGGCTTCTAGGTGAAGTTTAATGCAAATGTTTTTGGTTGCTTCATGCGAATGCCTAAAATCTAAAATTACAGTAAAAACCCCAGAAACCCACACCTAGCTTATCAGGATTGTGCAAATTTGTAGATTCAATAGGTTAGGTTGCATGCAAAAAACCTCATTATCTTCGGTTTTGTCAAATTGAGATGGCAACATTCTGGACGTAGTTTAGTTCATATACTTTGCATTTTCTTTTATTCTCAATTCTTTATTTTATTTTCTGCATTTTAATTACTGTCATTTAAATAAACAACTAAAAATCCATCAAAACTCGAGATTCAAATAGATTCATCTCTTAGATTAATTTGCTTCGAGTCCATTGCAATTTCAAATTAAAATAAACCATAGTGCCCCTTGTTAACATCCACTTGCAACCCTAAGGTATTCCCCGCATTTAAATTGAACAAGCATCATTGGTAAATAAAGAGCCATCATAGCAGGAACCTTGGAGAAATTATTCTGTTATAATTTCTTTGCAAGCAGAGGATTTTGGGACTCAGATCCTATCGGAGAGTGTGCTTTCACAACTGGGTGAAAACACCACTCAATAGATTGGTGCTAGAAGGAGGGCATGATTGGTTTACTTTATTTTGATTTTCATGCATAAGTAATATCTTTTTTATTTGATTTTGAAATCATCTCTTAAATCTCACAAACGGCTAAACTGCAACATTTGTTTTTTTCTATTGCAGGTTTTCTTGGAGATAACCGAGAGTTTCATCAGGCAGGCTGGACCCACCGCGTCGTATTGTGACTAGGTCCCAAACAACCGGGGAAACCATTTTTCATGACCTTACGCTCATTGGTACTCCCAAGAATAAAACCAAGCAAGTTGTAAGCTTACCAATCACAAAAGACCTTTTTTCTCCAGGAACATCGAGTGGACCTACACCAGTGATATCAGTTGCCACTAGTGTGCCTATTGTCAGTAATATTTCCACTGCTCTTGTAGGGTTGTCTTCATCGATTTTGAGTCAAATGGCTCAACCTCCAGCAACTCCTTGGTATGGAGCTAATAATATTCCTTTGAACATTGTAGGGGATATCCATGAAATCCCCAAGAACATAGAAAGGTTTTTGCCCAAATACAAACTAGATGGCCCAAGAACTGCAGAAGAACATATCCAAGCCTATAGGGATGTCTTGATAAGGCTACAAGTTCAACATGAGGATGTGGCTTGCAGACTTTTCCCCATGAGCTTAGATCCAATAGCATATGAATGGTATATATGCTTACCAATTGGTTCAATCACTTCATGGGCGCAAATGGAGAATGCCTTTGTTAATCAATTTAGGTCACCTTTGGATCCCACAACCATTTATAATCAATTCATTACATGCAAAAGGGGCCAGGGTGAACCAATCAGAACATTTAATCAAAAATTCCAAAAGTGCTATAATAGAGCAGTTTGGCATTTTGCCATAGATCCCGTAGTGGCCTTGCAAATATATTTTGGGGCATTGGATCCCATGACAGCCATGTTTGCAAGACAAAATCCTCAAGTCACCACGCTCGCGTTAGCCTACAATGAAGCCATGACCATCGAGCAGCAAATGACACCACAGGGCTATGGATTTCCCTAGATGCCTATGATGGGACAATATGCTCCATATGGTCAAGCTCCCTTGGCAAATCAGATCATGGCACCGCAAATGCCAAGCATGAATGCCTTCCCATATCAACAACCGTATCCACCAGCACCTGCGTATGCACCCATTCCAATCCAACCAATCACATCCATTCCACCTGTTCTCACATTTTTGTAGAATAGTCAATCGACTATGCAAGGGACCAGCCAAGTTAATTCTCAGGCTATAGTTCCTTTCCCAAATCCAACTCCGATTCAAAGTGTCAATCCATACGGGAATCAAATTCCTCAAAACCCGACCCAAATGATGAATCAAGACCCCACCAATTATGCAAACCCAATGGGAGTTAACAACAATGTAGGGCCACCGAAGGAGATTTATTCGGAGGTCGAAGAGCTCAAGAAGATAGTCCATAAACTGAGCAATGACATGGTTCAAAAATAGAAGTATGAATCCCATGCCCCTCACTCAAATCAAAATTTTAACAATAGAGGGAGACATTGGAACACAAAGCCAAACAATGGGGGAGTACCCACCCCCATTGCCAATCAACTAGATACTTCTACAGGACCTAGTCAATCCAGATCCCTTTTGAATATTTCTGATTTAGCGTGGGAAAAGGGGTGTAGGTTGCACAACACAAAAGAACACAATGAGAGGAATTGTCTTGAAATTGCTAGATACACTCATTGTCTTCAGGCCCAAGTTGATGATTTGGAACTGGTGTCAAATGAGGGTCCATCACAACATCAGGATGATAACATTATGGTGGTGGAAACTTTGTATCATCAAGAAGGTGAGAGTGAGGAAGAAGAAGATGAAATTTTGGAACAGGAGGTGCAAGCTTTTCGAGATTTTAGAAAGGGGAATCACGGATACCATTTGAGAAGTAAATCTAAAGCCCCTAAAACCTCATCAACACCACCAAACAACTCCATTATTCCTCCGGATACTAAGGCAGATAATAATCCTCCTCCTCCACTTAGAAGAGAAATTTCTAATGACGTGTAGAAGACAGTCAAATTCGAAAAACCAAACTATGACATAGTGGAGGATCTAAAGAAGTCCAAATCTAGCCTTTCATTCTTAGAAGCGGCTAGATTGCCTAGCCAAAAGGAGGCGTTGATAAAGGCTCTGAACTCACCTGATCAAATGTGGAAGGGAAAAGGAGTTGAGTCCCATCTGATTTTATGAAAGGAGAGACGGGATGTCCCGCCATTCTTATTGACTCTAAGAATTGCGGGTAAGAATTTGCATAACTATTTGGTGGACACGGGTGCCACGAGCAACCTCATGCCTTCGAAGATATGTCAAATGCTGGGTCTGCAACCTGTTTCATCCAAATGCAAGGTCCTACAATTGGACCGATCAGAGGTAAATGTGGTAGGGACCCTATATGATGTCAAAATTCAATTAAATTTTGAACCCAGGGTCCAACAGGTTGTCGACATTCTGGTTGTTAATATCCCAAGTAGATATGGAATGCTACTTGCAAGGGATTGGATGAAAACTCTGAATGGCTATTTTTCAATAGACTGCTCACATATGTGGCTACCCTGGAAAGGAATTGCAAACCAAATCAGAGTGGAAAATGAACCAAGGCTCAAAGAAATCATAACAGAATTTAACAAGCCGAATGAAGTTCAGTTTTTTGAGCCAGAACTGGGGGTCTATGCATTTGATGTTGAGGAAGCTACTGAAGAGCCTAAAAAGGAAACATGTCATGGTGGCTCTTTTGAGGAAAATGATTTCACGTGGTTGCTCAGATTTGATGGATCCAAATATAGACAGGGAGCAGGAGCTAGAGTCGAGCTCACTGGTCCAGGAGGTAAACCATTATTGGCTGCCTATAGATTGCAATTTCCTTGCACGAACAATGTGGCAGAATATGAAGCACTGATTTTTGGTTTACGTCTAGCATTGAGCAAACAAGTTAAATGCTTGAAAGTATTGGGAGATTCTAAACTAGTTGTCAAGCAGATTAAAGGACAGTATACATGCTGTGATAGGAGACTGAGCCTTTATAGAACTAGGGTTATGGACCTTATTGAGAAATTCGACGCATTCAATATAGCCCTTATTTCTAGAAAAGGAAACAAAATAGTAGACTCTCTTGCAGTCGCCACGGGCATGTTAAATCCAGTGGACATAAAAAGGTGTAAAAAGTTCTCCATTGAATTGGTTCCTTGTCCATCAATACCCGATAATGTCAAGAATTTTTAGGTTTTTGAAAATGATAGACACATCTTCAAATTTGTCATGAACTCGGGTATTTTTGAGAATCAGGTGATTGATGAGGAGCAAATATGGCAAGATGAAACAGAAAATGAAATTGAAATTACGTATCAATCCAACAAAATACCTAAAGACGTGGTTTCATTGGAAAAAATGTTCGACATGGGATACAAGACCAAGAAAGGAAAAAAGGTCCCACTCCCAAAATATGCATGTGATCTAATTAATCTGGGGAGTACAGACAATCCATGAGAAGTGTACATTGCCAAGGCATGTACAACTGAAGAAAGGAGCAACATAATGCAGACATTGAAGCATTATATAGATTGCATTGCTTGGAATTACAATGAGCTGAAAACATACAACCAAGACATCATCACACATACCATCCCTCTAAAGCCGGACTCCAAGCCTTTCAGGCAAAGACAGCGAGTTGTTAACCCGCTATTGGAGCCCTTAATAGAGAAGGAGGTCAAAATATTATTGGAAGCGAAGATCATATTTCCTGTTAGGCACTCAACCTAGGTTGCTAACCTCGTTCCAGTAAGAAAAAAGAGTGGAGAGATTAGGCTGTGCATAGATTTTCGAAATCTTAATAAAGCCTCTCAAAAGGATAATTATCCATTGCCATCAATTGATGAAATTCTACAAACGGTAAATGGATCTGAAATGATGTCTTTTCTTGATGGGTATTCTGGATACAACCAAATTCTTATACATCCAAATGACAGGATGAAAACAGCCTTCACCACCAAGTGGGGGACATTTGCTTACAAGAGAATGTCGTTTGGACTATTAAATGCTGGTGCAACATTTCAATGCGCCATGGACTATGCATTCAAAGGGCTTATAGGCAAATGTATCATCGTGTATGTGGATGATATTCTAGTATTCTCAAAGAAAAGAGAAGACCATGTCAAAGATTTGAAGAAAGTGCTTCAAAGATGCAAAGAACATGGAATTTCCTTAAATCCCAAAAAGTGCATTTTTGGAGTAATAGAAGGAAAATTGCTTGGTCACATCATTTCAAAATAGGGCATATCCATTGACCCAGAAAGGATACAAGCTATCTAGAACTTACCTCTCCCGGGTAGTAAAAAAGAATTGAGATCTTTCTTTGGGTAGGTTAATTTTGTGAGGAAGTTTATCTCAAGCTTTGCTGAGATAGCCAAACCTCTGAACAAAATGCTCAAGAAGGATGTAGATGTCAAATGGAACGAGGAAAGTAGGGTGGCCTTTTAGAACATCAAAGATGCCATTTCCAGAGCCCCTGTCCTCATAAGTCCAGACTATTCTAAGCCTTTCTATATTTATGCTTTCGCATCAAAACACTCTTTTACGAGTGTCTTGACCCAAAAAGGTGAGGATAGTGCAGAAAACCCCATAGCATTTTTAAGTGCCCCTCTAAAAGATGCTCAATTAAGGTATTCCATCCTTGATAAGCAGATGTACGCACTTTTTAAAATGGTAAAAAAATTTAGACATTACATTGTGCACAGCAGAGTTATTGCCATCGTGCCTGACCCTGCTGTTAAGACCATGTTTTTACAAAATGAACTAGGTGAGAAAAGAGGGAAATGGATTTCCACCATCCAAGAATTTGATCTCGAAATCCAACCTATGAAACTAGTTCGAGGACAGGGACTGGTGAAGGCGATCGCTGAAAATAATCCGCAAATAACATGCCAATATTTGAATGCAGAATACATTTCTAAGGATGACTGGTATGTTGATATTGTGCAATTTTTATTGAATGGTAAGTGTCCTTCTAATCTGAATTCAACAAAGAGAAGAGCTTTAAGGCTTAATTCTGTCAATTATCTGATGAAATCTGGTGTTCTTTATAGGAAAAATCATGAAGGGATCTACCTGAGGTGCCTGAACAAAGAAGAAGTTGTTAAGGTGTTGCAAGAATTTCATGGGAAACATGGAACTGGTCATGGTGCGGCAAATGCTACAGCGCATCAAATCCTGAGAGCGAGGATACTACTGGCCCCACATTTTCAAAGATGCACATGCCCATGTACGATCATGTCACATTTGTCAAGTGGCCGCCAATAGAGAAAGAAATGCAGCCATGCCATTACAACCTGTAGTTGAAATGAGACCATTTGCACAATGGGGACTAGATTTCATTGGGGTTATTAACCCAAATTCTTCTGATTCCCATAAATTCATATTAACAGCTACAAATTACTATACAAGGTGGATAGAAGCAATTCCCACAAAACATGCCACCACAGACGTTGTAATAAAATTCCTTGAGGACCACATTATAACAAGATTTGGAATGCCCGATTCTATTGTCAGTGACAATGGTAAAGCTTTTATTTCTACACAATTTGCAGATTGGGCATATGACAACAAAGTGAGTTTAAAATTTGCATCTAATTATTACCCTCAAGGAAATGGTTTGGCTGAATCTTCAAATAAAAATTTGTTGAACATCATTAAGAAATTGCTGGAAAAGAACCCTCGGGATTGGCACAGCCAATTGAAGTTTTCCCTTTGGGCAGATAGGACCAGAGTAAAATAATCCATAGGGAATACTCCCTATCATTTGGTCTATGGGCAAGACCCGATATTTCCTACA
Organism: Wollemia nobilis; assembly: GCA_028583015.1. Classification (NCBI taxonomy): domain Eukaryota; kingdom Viridiplantae; phylum Streptophyta; class Pinopsida; order Araucariales; family Araucariaceae; genus Wollemia; species Wollemia nobilis. The sequence goes on along the minus strand of JAQPPZ010016690.1, from coordinate 8,916,680 downwards.
AATTTGAAGTTGCAAACCTTGCATTTCATACAAGAGTACTTGGGGACAGATGATCAAGTGGAAGCCAGGTTAAGTCATTTGCTGCACCTTGATGAAAAGAGGGAAGAAGCCTTGAATCACATGAATAAACACCAGGAAGTAATCAAAAGATGGTTTGACAGAAGGGCTAAAATTAAGTCCTTTAGAATTTCAGATTTGGTATTACTGTGGGACAAAAGACATGAGGAAAACGGGAATCATCAAAAGTTTGATTGTCTTTGGTTAGGCCCCTATCAGATTTCAAAAATTTTCGAGAAAAATACCTTCAGGCTAAAAACTTTAGAAGGGAAAGATTTCATGTTACCGGTTAATGGGCAGATTTTAAAGCATTATTTTAGCCCTTAGGTTGTAAGAGTTTGATGTTATTCTTTTCGGTTTTGGTGGGGATTTTCAGATTTTGTTTTCATTTTTTTTTTTAGGATTGATTAGTCTAGTTAGGATTTAGGTTGTGGGTTTGATTTCAATTGACAGGTTTTGTTTATTTTTATAAAAAAATAAATAAATAATATAAATATATAATAAATATAAAAAATAAAAAATAAAAAATAAAAATAAAAAGAAAAATAAAATTGAGATGTCAACTTATGCTTAAGACTAGGAGAATATGAAATATTGGAATTGTCTTGTAAAAGCTCCACAAGTAACACAAACATTTTAAGTTGTATCGTTTGAAACTTGTGATGCATGAAGTAGTCAGTTTTGTATGGCAAATATTTCATCTACAATTCAAGAGATAATGCATTCATGTTACATCTCACTTTACATATACATTCCATCTTAGTTGCATGTGCATCTTAGGTACAAATCATTAAAGTGTGTCAAATCCTCTTAGGGTTGTGCTATAACATAAATGTGAAAAAATCCTAAGGTTGGAAACTGAGCCTCATGATATCTAGAACTAAGCACATCTTATACATTAAAAAGGATCTTGAGCAAAATGATCAAAACCTAACTTGGAAGAAAAGGTTGGGCGAAAGAAGTATTTCAGGTCTATCCTATTATGCAACATGATCCTTAAAATAGTGGTTTTGACCACTTCCATAAAGCTTAAAGCCTAAAATCAGAGTAGTAAGGATAGGGTTAAATCCTCATCGAACTTAGGTTGAGGATCCAATTCCCCAAAGCTTTGATTTGACCTACATGGAGTAGTAAGGATAGGGCATAAATTCTCATCTCGCTTAGGTTGAGAATCTGATTCCCCAAAGCTCTTATGTCTCATTTCATGATAAATCTTGGATTGGAAGGATCGTACTACTTGTCCTCTACAAAGGATGGGTAGTCATCCCCAAGGTCTAAGCAATAAATTAATATTTTCCATTTTTATCCAAAGCTTGGATTGGAAGGATCGTACTACATGTCCCTAGCAAGGATGGGTAGTCATCCCCAAGGTCCAAGAAGTAAAAATTAATTTTTCCCATCTCATATTTATATTGGATTGGAAGGATCGTACTACTTGTCCTCTGCAAAGGATGGGTAGTCATCCCCAAGGTCCAAAGAAATGAAGGTAAATTTTGGATTATGGGGTTAGGTATGCCCATGCATGGCAACATGTCTTGTCTAAAAAAACAAGACCATTGTTTGTTCAAAGGGTTAGACTAGCATGACCATTTCTTCCATAATTGGTTAAATTATTTTGCTCAAAGTGAGGTAATGAATTCCAAATCAGAATAGTAAGGATAGGGTTAAACTCCCATCTCGGTTAGGTTGGGAGTCTGATTCCCCAAAGTTCTGATTTCACGTTCACTTGCACATGGGTTCAAGATAGTAGGGACTCATAACCAACTTTGGGATATAATAAAGTAATTCATTAGTGGATCCTAAGAGGGTTTGGTAATCTTGAATGTTTGTGCATGACACTAGAAAGTTTAGGCCTTTACAAGTGCAAAATATCTAAGCATAGTTATCAGGTTACACAAATCATTCATAATCTCACATATGCACTCATGTAAAACTGACAATGGAATGTTGATCAATTTCAAATGATAGGGAATGAAATACATTGCACCCATTGAGCTAATACTTGATGATTCTGATGATTCATGTACTTCTGATCTTTGGGCATTTGTTTATATTGCTTATGTGCTAACACATGTTTTCATGTTGTATACTTTCAGGTAGGGTTCTCACTAAAATGCTCAAGAGCATTTGACAGCAGAGTCGCCATTTGTTGTGGCTGATCCACAACACACCCCAAAATTGGGGACCCACTTTTTTTTGCATGATTTCAAAGAAGATCTCAGTAACCCAGATGCTAAAAATCAAGAAAAAGGGGCAAAATTGCACAAGGATGAAAAGTGTCGCGATATCGCGACATGTCGCGCCATCGCTGTCAAAAAATGAAAATTGTCGCAATATCGCGACATGTCGCGCCATCACTGCCAAAAAATGAAAATTGTCGCGATATCGTGACATGTCGCGCCATCACTGTCAAAGAATGAAAAGTGTCGCGATTTCACGACGTATTGCTGCAGAAGTTGTACGGATTGGAAAACTGTCGCGATTTCATGACAAGTAGTGTTTTCATGGCTAGGAGAAGCAGAAATGGCACGAAGCAAAAAATGTCATGATATCACGACAAAAAATAGCGAAGAGGCACGAAGAAAAAAAATGTCGTGATATCGCGACAGAAAATAGAAAAGGAGCATGAAGCGGAAAAATGTCACGATATCGTGACAGGTCGCGATTTCGCAGCTCCAAAGCAGCGAAGGCGTATAGAGAGGAAAAGCGTCGTGATTTTGCGACATGTCATGATTTCATGACATGTCATGTTTTTGCTGCAAAATATAGCAAGAGCAGCCCGAAATAAAAAGCATAGCGATTTCATGACGAAAAGCTAGCAAAGTGATACAGAGAAAAAAAACGTCGCGATTTCACGACAGGTTGTGGTCGAAAGTATATCAAGTGAAAAATGTCACGATTTCATGATAGGTTGCGGCAAAAAGCATATCAAGTGAAAAATGTCGCGATTTCATGACAGGTTGCGGCCGAAGGCGTACGGAGATGAAAAGCGTCATGATTTTGTGACATGTCGCGATTTCACGACATGTCACGTTTTCGCTGGGCATGATGGTGGACAAGGCTATTGGCCAAAAAATGTCGCGATTTCGCTACCTGTCTCATTTTCGCTGTGCAGGCAGAGGAACAGAGTTGCGTGCAAAAAAATGTCGCGATATCGCGACATGCTATCTTTTGTCACGATTTACAAGGGGGCAGTTACGAAACATGCAAAAAGCGTGAAACACATGGCATACAGTTGTCAGGGTTACAAAAGTGTTACATATCAACAAAAAATATCGAACGTTTCAGGATCGAACATAAATTCAAAAGCAACAAAAATGCGGGAATACGAAATGATGCATTTTGGGAGGTGAAACGAAGTGACGCAGGGTGAAACAAAGAGTCGCGCCAGGCAGTATAAAATCAAAAGTGCAGATTGATACGAGGGTGGGAAATTGCTGCTAGCAGTGTTGCAGAGCCAAAGGCGACCAACCATTCTGGGCCTGCTATTGGAGCAATTTCCTTCATTTGTTTTGGATTTGTTAAACCTGGAACATTCTATCAATGTAACTAATACATCATTTTAATACAAAAATATAGAGAGTTGACATCTTATTGATAAGAAAGAAGGAGTCATTTTGCGTGCAAGATTTAATGTTTTATCTTCCCTTTCAGATTTCTAGGCTTCTAGGTGAAGTTTAATGCAAATGTTTTTGGTTGCTTCATGCGAATGCCTAAAATCTAAAATTATAGTAAAAACCCTAGAAACCTACACCTAGCTTATCAGGATTGTGCAAATTTGCAAATTCAATAGGTTAGGTTGCATGCAAAAAACCTCATTATCTTCGGTTTTGTCAAATCGAGATGGCAGCATTTTGGACGTAGTTTAGTTCATATACTTTGCATTTTCTTTTATTCTCAATTCTTTATTTTATTTTCTACATTTTAATCACTGTCATTTAAATAAACAATTGAAAATCCATCAAAACTTGAGATTAAAATAGATTTATCTCTTAGATTAATTTTCTTCGAGTCCATTGCAATTTCAAATTAAAATAAACCACAGTGCCCCTTGTTAACATCCACTTGCAACCCTAAGGTATTCCCCGCATTTAAATTGAACAAGCATCATTGGTAAATAAAGAGCCAGCATAACAAGAACCTTGGAGAAATTATTCTATTATAATTTCTTTGCAAGCAGAGGATTTTGGGACTCAGATCCTACCGAAGAGTGTGCTTTCACAACTGGGTGAAAACACCACTCAACAATATGATTTATTGGAATTTCTACATAATATTCTCAAGATAGTTGGTTTTTAGTCAAGGTTAGTGTCAATGAATTTGATGATATATATATTTAATTGGATTTCTTGATTGATACTTTGAATATTCCTATGGATCCCTCCAAGTTAACTTACTATCTTATTATATCTTCATTATTATTGCCAATGCATTAGAAATATATTTACCAAAAATAAAAGTCGAAAGCAAAATCAAAGTACAACTAGAGAGTCATCAACATTATTTTTAAACCTAGAAGACTCCTTCAAGGCTGCCTCGCACCCATAATACAATATATTTTAAGGTAATACAACCTTGTGGCTGATTCATTGTCCAATTTTGAGCCTCATCAACAACCCTTAAGTGTTTTGTACAATGATTTTATGCAACCTCTTATCCATGCTACTGCTATTGATTGGGCCAATTCTTGTTAAATTTTTCCACCTACCCGACACCCTTAGTAAAACTTTATGTGGAACTATCCTAATCCCTAATACAATTCTCCTTATTACCCACCTCACTTTGTGTCTCACCCCTCCATCCACCCACCCATTACCCCTCCCTAGATCCTTTCATGTTGTGCATTCTACCATCATCTTTCCCTATCATCCTTGGACTAGCCACATCACCTTCATCCATGTCATCACTGACACTCCACTTTCCTATCATGTTTCTCCATGTTTCTATGTCCCCTTAACAAATCACCTACCTTTTCCCTCTCCCTTTGCCCACCTAGTTTCCTATTATACACCTTTCACCCATTGGACTAGTGGGTTGGATTTTCCTTCTTGGGCTTCTTTTTCACCTTGGGGTTTATTGGTTATTTTTTGCATGCCACCCTAGTTTACCATAATTTTTATTCTAGGTCCTTTTATTACCTTATTTTCCACTTGCTTATTTCCCATGCTTAAAATGTTCCTCATCTCGAGGCTCACATCCCAACCATATATAAATATTGAAGGTGGTAATAGACCTATAATTTTATCAACATGCAGAATGAGTGTACCTTTAAGTTCAACCTCCAATTTGATGTTCTTTGTCTCCCTTTCTTCTACAATTTTCCTAGCCAACAATACAAAGCCCCTAATTTTTACCCTTGTTCCACCATGGTCCTGTATGAACCTAACTCCCTCATCATCAACCCTTTGGTCAAAGAGATTTTAAGTAGCCATGGTTTTTTACCTTTCTTGAAGATGATCTCTAGCAATGATGAAGAAGTTACTAAGGAGATTGTGGAGATGTGGGGCAATGGCAACATCACATTTCATGAGCTTGAATTCTAGATTAACATCCAACTAATGGTAGAAGTGACCAGATTTCCAATTGATAATCGAGTGGTCAGATGCGATAGATATTCAATGGTTTTTGAAATGGAGAGCTTTACTAAGAAAGGTAAGGACCTTGTCATTGAGAATGAAGGAATTGTTAGAAATTCCCTTCCTACTCCTTGGGACCATGTCATTATTCCCATAATACAGTTCATTACCATTGATAAAATTAATAGCCCCCTTCATAGCTTCCATATTACCTTTCTTAACCACCTATGGTACATTAGGAAATTCAATATCCTTGACTACCCTTTTAGATCCATCAAGATTTCCATCACTAATTTTACAAAGAGAAAATACACTTACATTATCTACAAAGGTCTCTACCTTATTCTCTACAAGCATTCTCTCAATGTCTTCACCAAGAAAGTGGTGGTTTCCTATAGTCAGAACCCTTCTAATCTTGCTGAGAGTCCCGACCATGGAACCCCTATCCAATATGTATTTAGTTATGAATAAGATCCTAAATTTGTCTCTCCCTCTTCCAAAAAATGTACTCTAGGAGCCAATAAAAAGTATATCTCCCCTTACACTGAATACAAGTTTAGATGCCAATCCCTCAAGAATGCCATGTATGCTAAGAGCCCTACATCTGCCAAGATAATTACCATCTCTGTCACCCCAAGAACTCCCCTTGCTTGAAGAAGTAGAAGACTGATGATCCACTTCTGAAGGCCTCCACTGATGACACTCCTCCAATGGATTTTATAATTGAAGATAATGTGAAGCCCCCTACAAATTAAATCCAAAATCTTGTGCTCAACCATATTGTTAGCAATGTTATAAATCTGACTACTGTTATTGATGCTTCCAAAGCGTCCTGGAACCTTTATCAACAAGCAATAAAATTTCTAGACAAAATCCATAGCCACATGAAGAATGGATGGGATGCTCCAAATGACAACTCAAATGCAAAAAGCAACATTGGAGAGTAATGGTGTTATGCTCTATTTCTTATAGGGTCTTCCCTACTGGTCTTGGTCGGGATAGTTTTGTTGGGATCATTTTGTTGATATCATCCCATTAGGACTCCTTTCTATTTCTATCTATTGTAGTTGTAAGCCCTTGTTTTTTAGTGATGTGTTTTTGGTTTTATTTAGATGACCTATAACTTTTTGTAAAAGGTTTTGGGGCCCTTTCAAAATCCATTTTTTTAATATAATCTACTTACCAAAAAAATTTGTACAACTTGCAACAAATAAAAATATTGAATATAATATCCAATTTATTAATGATATATTTATTTTTGGGCCATCAATAGTTAGTGGGACCATATAGTATCATGTTATGATAAGGTTGCTAGATAGTTGGTCAAAGCTTAAAATATCTACATTTTGTTTATCAACATTTTCTTGGATCTACAATAGTTTATTATGAAGATATTATTTAAGGTACAAACATTACCATTAATATCTATATATATATATATATATATATATATATATATATATATATATATATATATATATATATATATATATATATATATATATATATATATATATATATATATATGTGTGTGTGTATGTATGTATTTATTTATTTGATAACATAAATCAAGAGCCTAGAGACCCAATTTTGGATAGCATAAAAATTTGTTTGACATGTTGGAAGAGTAAGTTCTTAACCATGTATAGAAGTCTATAATTCATAGATACTACATTACAATCTATATCTTTAGATATATAATATTATGCATTCAAGTTTGACCACATATATAATATTTAAATTTGTTAAAACTCAAAGTTTTTTAATTGTAAAAATATGTGGAAAATTTTATCTCCTCTTTGTGTGTAGTATAGGGTTTCAATAAGAAAAATTATTGGATAAGAATCTAGATATATAAATTTGGTATTCATGTGAATAAAATAAATATGGATCCAATTCTTTATTGATATTGTAGACATGCAAATTTGACTCATTTCCCTTAGTTTTCCTCCTAGAAAAGTAAGGTCATATTTGAGCTTAATTTTACCTAAAAAAATCCCCTACAAATTTCCCAAAACCTACACCATTGGATAGGTCTCGAAAATATATTTCCAACGGTATATTATATGTCCAATTTTGACACCATTTGACCCCTCAAATTTCCAAAAAAATATGTACATGTCTAACCTCTTGTGCAAGATGGGATCACCCAATATGAGATCGGACCTAAATGTGCAAGATCAGATCACCCGATCTGAGATTGTATGATTTTTTATGAGATCAGATCACTCGATATCATCCAAAATTAAAAATTTCCTACTTTAGCAAAGCAAAAAAAAATGGTTGCAACTTATTTGTCCTTACCTGGCCAACTACACGACGATTGTGGGATCATCTCGAATGATTTTGTCCAAAATAGGGGGAGTTGTAACCTTCTTCATTTTTAGCCCAACCTCTCATCCTATTCAATTCTATTTAATCTAGGCTCCTCACCCTGGATTCCTCCTATAAATTTCATATACTTTTACTCTGGTATTCCACATCTCTATCGTGTTTTTGCAGGTTGGATTTGTGCATCGACTAGATTCGTGCATGATCGTACCGCCTGATATCGTAGAAAACTTCCTATCATAGAAAACTACCTAATCTTGTCTACCTCAAATATTTTTGTTGTTAAAGCTACTTGGGGGCATCTAGACCTCAGTTTTTGCATTCTCTATTCTTTTTTCTTCTATTTAAAATCATATGTAATGTTCATTAGATCATTTTAGGTTCATTGCTATTGATACTTTAGCTTTTACATTCACGTTTTTTTCTTTTCCATAAGTATTTATGTATTTAGCATAGAGTCATATTCAATAATTCATCTGTTGATCTTTCAAATTCATCATTCTCTACAATTTAGTTCAGTAGATGCATATTATCTGGTAAAAATATTGTTTTATGTATCAAAGTTGTCAAACTATAGTATCCTGTTATGATCGATTAGATTTATGCATAATCGAATCACCTGATTATCAAATCGTACCACCCAATTTTACCTAATTTTGACTGATTTAATTTACAACAAAGAATTAAAAACTACATCATACTTTTGAATATAGTTCAGAGTTTAAATTTCTTTTAAGCACTGCATAGTTCATTTAAATTCACTTTTCTATTATTTGTTGTCTTCATAGAAACCAAAATTGCATATAGGTTAATATAGTTACATATTGGATAGACTAGGTGTATGTGAGGTTTGATAAAAGGAATACATTAAAAAAAATTCCAAAACCTAGGTGTGGAAACTGCCATAAAATGTTTGCTGGTGAACCCACCCAATTCATTGAAAAATCAAAATAAGAGGGTACGAAATCAAGTACCTCTCCTCTGAGGTGTAGACATATCATTCCCACATTCCCCTTCGAGGCATAGATCCATTAGACTAAAGGAAATGAGTGTATGAATTTTAGAGCTATATTCTTTTGTGATCTCATATAAAATTGTTTGATCTTAGATCGGGTGATCCGATCTTGCACATTTAGGTCCTATCTCAGATCGGGTGATCCGATCTTGCATAGGAGGTTAGACATGTACATATTTTTATGGCAATTTAAGGGGTTAAACGGTGTCAAAATTGGACATATAATATACCGTTGGAAATCTCTTTTCAAGACCTATCCAATGGTATAGTTTTTGGGAAATTTGGAGGGGATTTATTTAGGTAAAATTAATCTCAAATATGACCTTACTTTTCTAGGAGGAAAACTAAGGGAAATGAGTCAAGTTTTCATGTCTACATATATCTTTAAAATAATAATACAAGAAGCATCAATATTTTTTAGAATTGAAGTGTGTTCATATCTATTCATGTGAAGAAAATGAAGGATGGAAAATAATATTTCTATAACTAGAGCATACAAAAGGTGAAAGGAGTTACTTTGATAGAGAGGGATATTTTGTGCATGTGAATGGTTTTTTGAAGTTTGTCAGTTGGAATCATGGAGTACATGCAATAAATATAGGTTTAGAAAGGTAAAATATTAACCTTTATTTTTATTTTGCATTTTTAAAATCATAGTATATATTAAGAAATTGGCTTATTTTTTTATGGAGAATGAAGAGGAAATTTTGGAATTCTTGGAGGACCCCTTTGAGGGGTAGTGCATCTGTTCAACTCCAAGGGCCAGGATCCCATTTTTGGACAAGTATTAAAATTTGATAACTAGGGATCCTTGGGTTTTTTGAGTGGCCAAAATAATACTATAGGCCATAAAACTTTACTAAATAGAGGATAATCTATGTCAGTAGGTTTAGATCAGGATAGTTTTCCTATTAATTGCTCACTCTCAGGTGTATCAAAAAAATCTACTCAAGTGATGGGTCTAATGAATGAGTAAGTATTTCGTTGCAAAAAAACTTGAGCAGGATCCAAACAACCCAAACTCATTTTACTTGACAAAGTTTCCTTTGTTTGGTTCTAGTTTTATTGGTAAATGTGTTTATTTAGAGGCCCTAAGTGGAGTGGGTCTAAACTTTCAATTAGAATAGAATATAACTCTAGTTAATAAAGTATGCAAGGCACACAAAGTGGTTAAAATGATAAGGTTGGAGATCATAATGGTACTTGGGGAAGACCTAAGGATGGAACACATTTTGGAGTTTTTGGGGAAGGCCCTTATTGGGAAGTTTCATGGACATCAAATAGTTGATAATACACTAAATGAGTGGTTGTAGAAGGTATGGATCCCAATCTTAGGATATGGGCCAATTCTTCACTTACTCACCAAAGGATGGATAGGTTTCATTTTCTAGTCTGATGAATATGCATAGAAATTTTTGGGAGGTCATTGGTATTAGGGGTCTTCTTTTTTGGCTTTGAAGGTTTGGACAACTTGGTTTGATCCTAGAACTAAAGTTGCTAGGATAATCCTAATCTAGGTGAAACTTCTAGGTCTACCAATGGAGTTATGGTCAAAACATATTTGAAATATATTGGATATTCATTAGGTAAAATCTTGGATAAAGATATTTATTTTAAATCTAGTATTTTTTTGTCTATAGCTTGGGTTTTGGTTGATATGGATATTAGTGAAGGCTTACCAAACTAAATGAGTGGTTGTAGAAGGTATGGATCCCAATATTAGGATATGGGCCAATTCTTCACTTACTCACCAAGGATGGATAGGTTTCATTTTCTAGTCTGATGAAGATGCATAGAAATTTTTGAGAGGTCATTGGTATTAGGGGTCTTCTTTTTTGGCTTTGAAGGTTTGGACAACTTGCTTTGGTTGTAGAAGTTATGGATCCCAATCTTAGGATATGGGCCAATTCTTCACTTACTCACCAAAGGATGGATATGTTTCATTTTCTAGTCTGATAAAGATGCATAGAAATTTTTGGGAGGTCATTGGTATTAGGGGTCTTCCTTTTTGGCTTTGAAGGTTTGGACAACTTGTTTTGATCCTAGAACTAAAGTTGCTAGGATAATCCTAATCTGCGTGAAACTTCTAGGTCTACCAATGGAGTTATGGTCAAAACATATTTGAAATATATTGGATATTCATTAGGTAAAATCTTGGATAAAGATATTTCTTTTAAATCTAGTATTTTTTTGTCTACAGATTGGGTTTTGGTTGATATAGATATTAGTGAAGGCTTACCAAACTATATGGAGATAGTTATGGGGAATATAGTTCATAATAAAATCCTAGAATATTTGAAGGTTCCTTTTACATGTGTTCATTTCATGCTCATGTACATATTGCTAGATAATGTACTCAATATTTTGCATAGAAAGTTTGGAGGAGAAAAAAAATTACTAGCGGGGATTTCAAGTCAACTAACAACAATCAAGAGATTCTTATTTTTTAGAACTCAATAGTGCTCCCTATTCAACACAAAAAAGAAAAAAGTATGTTGTTTAATCTAGAACCAAAACTTTGAAGAAGGAGGAAAATTTTTTGGGCCTAACGTTATCTTCATTTCACTATTCATAGGCTATAAGAGAAGGAGACAAAGTCATAAATAAAGTTGTGAAAGGGTTGGAGCCAAATTTAATTAAGTTTGCTGGCCAGTCATCTAAGCCTTATGACACTTATTGTCCAATGCAAGAGGAGAATAATATAGAATTAGGTAATAAATAAGTTTGGACACTTCCTTATAAATATCCTAAGAGAAGACCTAGGGACAAGGAATTTTCTAGGAGTTTTGAAAATGGAATAACAACCTCAAATACATTAAATAGGTATTGTAATCTTTTTTTTTTTTTTATATTGGGAGAAGTATTTTTAACCTATTGGGTGACTCTTCTAGAGAGGTATCTATTTAAAGAGATGGTTTGAAGACTAGTTTCTCTTGAAAATATTTGTTACATTCTAGGAAAAAGGAATCTAAGTTGAGAATTTGTGTAGTTGATGGAAGGTTAGGGTTATCACTAGACCTTATAAAGGACTTTTTCACTTCCTCAATAGGTAGAAAATATTTTTTGTTTCATGCATAGGATAAGGCTTTGAGGGAAATTCAATAGGGTAAACAAAAATATATCAAAGGGGTCCTTAGAGTGGGACAAAACCCTTCTAATATGTTTAAATGATCTTGTTATCCCTTAATATTTGAGGTATTGGTAGTCCTTTTAAAAGAATTACCTTAGCCAATATGGTGGAGATTCATAATCTAGATGTTATCCTTCTACTAGAAACCATGGGGGTGAGTCCAAAAGTGATTGAAGGGTTGAGTAAATTGCTTAGGGACTAGGAGTTCTTAGCCCTAGATGCTACAAAAAATTTAGAGGGTGTTTTGACTAGCCAGAAGAATTCAATATCATAAATTAATTCTTCCTTTATGGTTTTAGGATTGTGGACGTAATTATTTTTTTAAAGACTTGGGTTTGAGGTTATTAATTATTAATTATTATGGTCCCTATGATGATAGGAAAGTCTTTTGGGATGTTTTTTTCTCCTAGAGATGTATTATGGATGAAAGAGTTATCATTTGTGGGGACTTAAATTTTACTATGAATAAAAGTGAGGTATGGGGAGAATATACAAGACTTGATATACTTGTAGATTACTTCAAACATAATATTGAAGAAGATGGTTTAATTGATTTAGAATCAATAAATTTATTGCCTACATGGAGAATTAATAGATTTGGAGAAGCTAGGATCTTAAAGAGGTTGGATATACTTTTAAGCTCCAGAGTCATTATACAATGAAATATATAGAAAATGATCATGGGTTAATATTAGATGTGGCGTAGATCATTCTCCTATAATCCTTCAATTAGAAAGTCAAGAGGTAAAATTTGCTATTCCTTTTAAGCTCAATACAATTTGGTTGGAGGAAGAGGTATTTTAGAAACTAATTATAAAATAATGGGTTGGTTATGATCAAAGTTTCATGTTATCATTGAGCTTTCAATTTTCTATTGATTTAAAAAATTAAAAGGAGTTGTGGCATCTTGAATTGAAATTAAAAAGGAGAGTATGGATATAGATATTAAGTTGGTGGAGAAGGAAATTTTAGAAATTCATAAAAATAATGAGGCTATTTTTTTTAAATAGGAGGATAAAACAAGATTGGTTGAACTAGAAGTTAAGAAAAACAAATTCTTGGAGTGGGGGGAAGCTAAATGGAGAATGAAAAATAGAGTTGTATGATTAAAAAAAGGGGATGAAAATACTAATTTTTTTATAATTTTTCTAATCATAAGAATAAGGTTAACACTATCTAGGATATGCAGAATAAAGAAGTCCTCATTAGGATTTTATCTGAGTTAGAATATTTGGGAGAAAAACACTTTCAATCTATCTAAAAATAACCTAATAGAGTCAACATTGGGGAAATTTTAAAGTTAACTACTTTCTTCCCCAGTTTTGTGATAGAGGAGGATAATCAGTTACTTATTAAGGAGGTCACAAAGAAATAATTAAAAAATTTCATGACTTATTTCAAAAAGGATAAAATTCTAGGGCTTTATGGAGGGCATGTGGAGTTTTTTCTAGTTTTATATGATCCTATTGAGGAGGATCTTCTCAAATTAATGGAGGAAATCAGGTTGAGTTTCCAGGTTTTGGGGACTTTTAACTACACCTTTTTATGTTTTATTCTAAAAAAGAAGAAGCCTAAAACATTTGATGAATTTAGACTTATTTTCTTGTGTAATTGTATCTCTAAATTCATTGCAAATATTCTAGCTGTTAGATTGAAGATGATTTTTTCTAAAGTTATTTCATAGGAGTAGTTTGGGTTTATAGTAGGTAAGCATATTTTTGAAGTCATAAGAGCTACTTAAGAGGACATTCACTCTATTAAAACTAAAAATCTTCTCATAATGGTCCTTAAACTAGATCTATCTAAAGCTTATGATATAACTAGCTGGTTGTATCTCAGATTGATGCTCTTACATGTGGGTTTTAGCTATCTGGTACTAAAATGGATTATGGGATGCATTATTTTTGTATATTTTTATATTCTTATCACTGTATCAAATTCTAAATTCTTTAGACCCTCGAGAGGACTGAGACATGGATGTTCTTTATCTTTTTTATTTTTTTGTTGGTTGTTGAAGGATTGAGTAGAGCTATATTGGATGCATAGAGGGTAGGATCCATGTTTAGGATAAAATTGGGGTCCTTTAATTATCTCATTTATTATATTTTGATGATGTATTCTTGTTCACTAATGACAGTTTAAGGGAAGCTATAAAGTTGAAGGAAATCCTAGATACTTATAGTATTGTTACTAGTATGGAGATTGAACAGGGTCTGATAAGATTTTTTATTTTTAATATCTTAGATTTATAATAAGGCTTTAAGTATTTGGATTCTATACTAAATCCAAATAGTTATATAAATAGAGGCTTTGAATGGCTTTTAGAGAATATTAAATTTAATATTAATCATTGGTGTAATAGATGGTTATCTAATGATGGGATATTAACACTTGTAAAGTCTATTCTCGAGGTAATTATTGTGTTTTAGCACTCATTAGCCTTTATTCCTAAAGAATTTCTAGAGAAAATATTAAAACATTCCTTCATATTTATTTGGACTGGATGAAAGGAATATGAGGGATTTTTTTTTATTAAGTGGTAGAGTATTGCTAGGCCAAAGGAGGAAGGTGTCTAGAAACTAACAAATATCCATCTTTTTGGTTCTTCTTTGGAAATAAATAACTTGTGGAGGATTCTAACCAAATAAGGATTATGGAAGAAGATTATCAAATAGAAGTATATTAATCTAGGTACCTTTATGGATTGGATCATAAGTCCAAAGAAAAGCATAAAAACTATTTCAATTCAATGGAAGGCACTAGTATAGGCCTTTCCTATGATTGGAAAATATTTGGCTTATAAAGTGGGCAATGGTGAATAAATAAGAATAAGGTATGATTCTATTTTGGGTTGTGGAGAAAAAAATTTGTTGCTAGAATTTGTGATAGTTTCTTTACAAGACAAGGGTTTTTACTTTCTTCATCAAGTGGGGGAATCAAATTCTTTTGGTATTTGGATCCAATGTTGGAAGCAAGCTTAGGTCTTGGATATTTTGATGAGCAGACTGCTTTGTGGAAGGCTTATACTAATAGTCTTAATAAGAGTCATATTAAGGTAAGCTAAACTAGATACTATTACTTGGGAATACAACAAATATTAGGGTTAGTATATGATTAGAATTGGCTACAAAACAAGTTTTGATCCTGATACCAAAGTACCTGCTTGGTGGTTGAAGTAGATTTGGAAATTTTTGGTCCCAATTTTTTTTTTCATGTGGCTAGCTTTGAGAAATAAGTCTTTGACTTGGAAATTTTACAAGGGAGAATCATACAAGGTCCAATTATTTGTATGTTGTGTTAGTAATATAAGGAAAACATCACACATTTGTTAATCAAATGCTCTTTTTCTCAATAGATTTGGTTATAAGATAAAAAATAATTGGAGTTAAAATATTTGGGAAGGAGAAACAATGGAGGTATGCTTAAGACAATGGTTTTTTAAAAAAGAGTTGAAATAATTTCTTTTTTTACCATGTCTTATAGGGTTATGCATAAGGGGTCGACCCCAAAATATATTTATAAATTGAAGGCAAATTGTCTTGGAATCCCGGTGAAATATGTAGAAGTATACATGGCAAATTCCAATTATTTTTCTCCAAAAAATTTCAAACCATGGTGATTTTTTTTGTGTTTGGGGCCATGAATATCGGTTTGCAAACTCTAAAAATGTACGGCAAAATTAAAGGATTTAGGCCGAAAAGAAAGGCTTTTAGCCTTTATGATTTATGATGACCTATTTGAGACATAAAAATTGATCGGTTGTAGGTATGCCAATCGACTACAGACATGCCGATTAGTTGTAGAGATGTTGATCGGCTGTAGACATGTCGATCGACTGCAAAAATGATGATTGGTTGCAGCCATGAGATCTTCTAAGAGGCATAACTTTTTCTTCGGAGCTTCATTTTTTTTTTTTTTTAAACAACCTAGATCGATGAGATCTAGTAAAAAAACTAATTAAAATCCTTAAAAACCATTTGAAACCGATCGACATGTCTGCAACCGACTGACACATCTACAACCGATCAGTTATAGACATGTCGATCAGTTTTAAATGATTATTTTATGTTAAGATCCTACTATAAAATATACTAAACAACACACTCTCAACTCAAATAAACACACTCTCACACATTTGTTTGGAAATAAAATCATAGAAACATTATAACAATATTCAGAATTAAATGCATATGATAACAAAAATTACTTAAAAAGAACAATCTCACAATAGATAGAATCGCAGGGCTCTTCGAGGGGGCAAACTCCTTCAACACTTCATTAATTTGCAAAAATATGATTACATTGGTACCTTTTTGGGTATTTAAATAGTTTCCTTCCAAGGTTAGCTTACATGCAAAATACCACCAGGATTACATGCATAATGCCACCTGAATTACATGCATAGTGCCACTTTGAATTACATGCACAATGCCACTCGAATTACATGCATAATGCCACACAAATTACATGCACAATGCCACTCGAATTACATGCACAAGGCCACCTTACCTAACCTATCTACCATGTGTTACATAGAAAAGGGTGTCATTTGTCATAGGCACTACCTAAGCTAAAACTTAGAACATTACAAAATATTAATTATGGGTACTACCTACGTTCACTAGGAATTATTACATCAAGGAAGTTATTACATTAAGGGTTAGGATGAGATCCTAACATGCCCTTCTCCTTGAAGAAGATTTGTCCTCAAAGCTGAAAATGAGGAAACTATTGCTAGAGTTGATGGAGAGACTCCCATGTAGCATCCTTAGGTTGAAGCCCATGCCACTGAAAAAGGACCTCTGTAATGGTACAGTTGCGTAGAGTGCGAGTTCGATGATCCAGCAGCTGCTTAGGTGCAAGTAAGATGGAGCCTTCTTCATCCAATTCGGGGAGTGTTGATTGAACCTGTACCTTTATGCCCATAACTTTCTTGAGAAGGGAAACATGAAAAATAGGGTGGAGCTTGGAGGTGGGGGGAAGAGACAATTTGTAAGTTGTAGGGCCAATCCTTTGTAGAACTTGATAAGGACCATAGAATTTTAGAGCGAGCTTCTAACACCTGTGAAGTTGTAGGGAAGATTTTTTGTATGGCTATAAGCAAAGGAAGACCATATCACCCACATCAAAACTGTGCTCAAAATGATGTTGATCAGCTTGTTGGCACATCCAATTTTGTGCCATGTTCAAATTTTGCTTGAGTTGGTGGAGGACCTCGTTGTGTTGACTCAGAGCATTGTCAACGGCCTAGACCTTGGAGCTTCCCGAAATGTAGGAGGAAGGCATGAGTGGAGGGTTCCCGTAAACTACCTCAAACGGTGTGAGTTTGGTGGTGGTATGATAGGAAGTTTTGTACCACCATTCGGCCAAGGAAAGCCATTTTTCCCAATGAGTAGGATGATCGAAGGCAAATCAGTGAAGGTAGGTTTCCAAGCATTTATTAACAACCTTTGTTTGACCATTCGTTTGTAGATGGTAGGCTAAACTCATTTTGAGCTAAGTCCCCTACAACTTAAACAACTCTTGCCAAAAATTGCTAGTAAAGGTGGGATCACGATCAGATACAATGGAGGCTGGCATGCCATGAAGGTGAAAGATGGAGTCAAGAAAATTTTGGGCAATAGTGGATGTTGTGTAAGGATGGGTTAGGGCACAAAAGTGAGCATACTTTGAAAGGCAGTCCACTACCATGAAAATAACTAACTTGTCTCTAGATTTAGGTAGCCCTTCTATGAAGTCCCTGGAGATATCAGTCCACACCTGCTCTGGGATCGATAATGGTTGAAGAGTACCTAGAGAGCACACTGTTTTCCCTTTCATCCTTTGATATGTGTTGTAGTCAGCTACAAAAGAGCGAATGTCCTATTTCATACCTTTTCAAAAGAAGGTGCACTTGAGTCACTCAAATTTTTAGGAACCCTGAATGGCCAGTAGATGGAGTAGCATGTGATTCCTTCATGAGGAGCTCTTGAAGTGGGGACTTAGGAGGAAGAACTAGGCATTGATGGTAATGTAGATCCTGGCCATCCCAACTATATCCTGGTGTAGACTCTAGATCATCCATAAGTGAAGCAACCAAGTCTTTCAAATCTGCATCCTAAAGTATTTCTTGACGTAAGGGCTCAATCCATTGGGGCAATGGTGCAGAAATGGCACACAACATACTAAGGGTCTCAAATTGGCGAGAGAGAGCATCCACCACAAGATTCTCCTTTCCTTTTTTGTACGTGATGTCATAATTGTAGCCCATGAGTTTTCATACCCACTTTTGTTGCTCGGGGTGGCAACCCATTGTTCTAGAAAGTATTTCAGACTCTGGTGGTCGGTTTTGATGGAGAAATGACACCCAATGAGGTAAGGTCGCCAATGCAGGACTGCATGCAATATTGCCAACATTTCCTTGGCATATGTGGATTTCCCTAAATTGTGATCAAATAGGGCTTTGCTGGTGAAATCCAAAGGGCATCCTTATTGCATCAATACCACCCCAATACCACGACAGAAGCATCACTTTCAAAGACAATTTTTTTAGAGAAGTATGGCATGGCTAAAACTGGAGTGGTGGTCATGGCATGCTTGAGTTCCAGGAATGCTTGCTCAGTCGGCCCTGTCCAAGTAAAAGAATCCTTCTTCAACATGGAGGTGATGGGGGCAGCTATCTTTCCATAATTATAGACAAATTTATGGTAATAGCCTATAAGCCCTAAAAATCCTTGAAGTCCCTTGAGAGTGTGAGGTTTCGGCCATTCTTGGACTACTTGGATCTTCTTAGGGTCAACCTTGACACCATCCTTTGAGACAATGTGTCCTAGATACTCCACTTCAGTCAAACCAAAGGAACACTTGGAACTTTTTGCAAACAATTGATGGTCATCCAATAGTTGTAGGGTTTGATCTACATGCTTGAGATGCTCTTCCCATGTGTGACTATAAATCAAGATGTCATCGAAGAACACAAGGATGAACCTCCATAAAAAAGGATGAAATATGTTGTTCATCAGGATTTGAAATGTGGAAGGAGCATTTGTGAGACCAAATGGCATTACCAAGAATTCATAATGACCTTCATGAGTGCGAAAAGCAGTTTTAGGAATATCTTCATCCCTGAGCCGGATCTGATGGTACCCAGAGCGAAGGTCTAGCTTGGTGAAGTACATGGTCCCATGTAATTCATCTAGTAATTCATCAACCATAGGGATAGGAAATTTATCCTTGACAGTTATCTTGTTGAGTTCCCGATAGTCAATACACAGTCTCTAGGAGCCATCCTTCTTAAGGACCAGTAAGACTGGTGTAGAGTAGGGACTAGTACTAGGCCGAATGATACCCGCCTTGAGTAATTATTGTATCATTGTCTCAATCTCTGACTTCATGGCATGAGGGTGCCTGTATGGTCTGATATTTGGAGGTGCACTATCCGGAAATAATGGAATGGCATGGTCATGAGAGTGATGTGGTGGTAGTGTAATTGGTTCCACAAAGATGGCCTCATGTTTGTGGAGAATCTGTTGCAGGTCTGATGGGGTTTCACCCATTTGAGAGGTGGATGGCTGGATGGATAATAGTTGTGCAATGACCCCACATGATGATTTCTTTAGCAATTTCTCCATGCCATTTAAACTAATAATTTGAGGTGTTCCTAATGGGG
The DNA here is from genome assembly GCA_028583015.1 of Wollemia nobilis. Classification (NCBI taxonomy): domain Eukaryota; kingdom Viridiplantae; phylum Streptophyta; class Pinopsida; order Araucariales; family Araucariaceae; genus Wollemia; species Wollemia nobilis. Next base: position 8,896,923 of record JAQPPZ010016690.1, on the reverse strand, counting down.
AGCCCTTGATGATGTGTGTTTGTCTATTTTGGGAGAACTGCATCCAGAGTTTGAAAAAGTTCCAATTGATAGTTCCCAACGTACTCAACCATTTATATCCCAAAACAATATCACATCCACACAACTAGAGGGTAAACATGTCCTGCTTGAGTTCATAGTCCCCTATCTTGATTTTAACATTATGATATTTTCCTTTACAAGGTAAGGTTCCCCCATTGGCTACCATGACCTCAAAGGAATTACAAGTGTGGATATAGCAATTTTCCCACTGAGCAACTCTAGGGTCAATGAAGTTGTGCGTGCTTCCCAAATCCATAAGGATGGAAAGACGTTGGCCCTTGAAAAATCTTGCAACCTTCATGGTTTGTGGAGTAGTAATGTATGCAAGAGCATGGACTGTAATTGCTGTCTCAGGTTCCTATTTCACTTCTTCTTATGGATAAGGTGTTTTCGGAGGGTCCTCATCCTCATCACTCTGGTCAGAGTTATCAGGTTCTTCAAAATATATCAAGAACAATTTTTTGTGTGCACACTTATGCCCTTTAAAAAAAATTTCATCACAATTGTAGCATAATCCTTAGGCATGATGTGCATCCATATCTTCTATGGTTAGGCGCTTGGGTGTAGCAGGTTTATTATCAACTGGGTGTTGGGATAGAGAAGGAAATGAAGGTCTATTTTGAGGAAACTTTGATGGGCGCCTTTGGGTAGAGAGTTTAGATTTGGCCAAACGAGCCAAACTGATAGCTTCCATCATAGTTTGTGGTTTCAAAATTCTTACTTCCGCTTGGAGTTCCCCCTTCAACCCACTGATATAACAACTCTGGAAGAACCCTTCATTCAATCCTCTTGTATTATTGGCCAATTTTTCAAATTGAGCCTGGTATTCACGGACTGACCCTATTTTTTGTAGTTTGGTCAAGGCCCCTGTAAAATCCTTATGCTCACTAGGACCAAATTGAGTGAGTACTTGGGATTCAAAATTCTCCCAAGAGAGATTTGGGTTGGCAATATATAACCATTGAAACCAGTGTAGAGCCTCAGATTCCAAGTTAAAGGAAGCCATCTAGACTCGATGAAATATGGGGACATTATGAAGTCTAAAGAATTGATCAACCCTACATAGCCACCCATCAACATCCTTCCCACTAAATTTGGGAAAGTCTAATTTGGGAATTTTAAAGGATGGATCATGGTCATGATTCCTTGTAGAACCCTCAGCTTGGTGTTCTATTTTGGGTGGTCCTCTTTTTAGTTTGTTGTCTACTTCTATCAATGCTTCTTCTAAGCGATTACTAGTGGCCTCATGCTCTAGGCAAAGACCTTGGACTTCTTCCCTTATGGAGTGAAAATTCGAGTGCAAGTTCTCAATGGCTTTTTTTAAGGATTCCAAGTGGTCTAGTTCTTTTTGATGTCCATGGGTACCCTAGGCCATTTTGAAACCTTTTGTGACTAGTTACTAAAAATAGAATTGAGTTTTTAGGACTTACTATTTTTAGTAAGTGCCTAAAAAAGTGCTTGGGTTCTATATATCAAAATGATCAGCTCAAAGAGGTGGTCACAATGAGCTATATCTCTCAACACTACTTTTTGGCACCCCAGATATTTTTTTTTATCTCCTGTTTTGTTGAGTCTAACGGTGTTTATAGTTTTTGATTCTGAGCTACAAAGCAAAAGTTGGGTACTAGAGCACTATCTATAACTGGCCTCGTGTCATGCTCTCACTGGTTGGCCCAGTCCTGATAGTCTCTCTAACACTACTAACCTCACTAGCCCCAAGATTCTCTATATTTTGCAGGTGACTGTTATGACAGTTCTGTTCTGACCCTAAAAACTGTAAATTTTGACTTGACTATGTTGACCTCTCTGACCTGACTGACCTAACTGTGACTACCACTATAAATTTGACTATTATTCTCTAGACTATCAGCTTAAGTTTCACCCTCATGGTCTATCTCGAATGCATGTACTTTCTATTATTTTTTTAGTAAAGGACTCCTTTCTCAAATGCTCACTTTTGGGGATTTGAAATGCAGGTTTATGAATAAGGAGGTTTGGTTTTATTTTTTTATTTTTATTTTTATTTTCATTTTTTATAGGTTGAAGTTTTAACATAACCAAGGAATGCTAGGTAGAGGAGTATGTACCATCCATAGGCCCTCTATTATATCGACAGTGATGAACAATAGTGCTTGGACCAATATTTCAGGCCACTACTCAAGGAGGATTCCACACATACCCTTGAGCACACTACCTACCTCTCTAACAATATGGGAGAGTAATCATCTAGGATGCTGTGTCTCATAGAATATGAGTAATACAAGGCCGAAAAGCTTTCTAATGGCTAAAATTTTGTTTAAACCTAGATGGTCTCTCGATATACTCGAAGATACATGGGAGCTCAAGTCTATGCACGAGTTCTGTCTAAGGCCTGGGTATTGGAGCTTGATTGCCCCTCACTTCACTAGATGCTTTATGGGCTATCTAGCTTAGCCAATAACGACAGATCCTTCACGATATTTTAAAACCCCCGGCATAGGGTTTCTACCTACTCAACTAAAAAGATTTTTTTTTGGTCTCGAAAAAAAAAAAATGCACTGTATTTTTTGGATTTTTTTTTCTTTTTTTTTTAATAAAGAAAAATAGGATGAAAAAAACACACAAAATTTATACCTAACAGGTGGATTGGATGGCAAGAATCATTGCAGTTGTAGTAGAACTTGGCCCTGGAAAGTTCTCTGATACCACTTGTTAAGATCCTACTATAAAATATACTAAACAACACACTCTCAACTCAAATAAACACACTCTCACACATTTACTTGGAAATAAACTCATAGAAACATTATAACATTATTCATAATTAAATGCATATGATAACAAAAATTACTTAAATGGAATAATCTCATAATAGATAGAATCGCAAGCCTCTTCAAGGGGGCAACCTCCTTCAACACTTCATTAATTTGCAAAAATATGATTACATTGGTGCCTTTTCGGGTATTTAAAGAGTTTCCTTCCAAGGTTGGCTTACATGCAAAATGCCACTTGGATTACATGCATAATGCCACCCGAATTACATGCATAGTGCCACTTTGAATTACATGCACAATGCCACTTGAATTACCTAACCTATCTACCATATGTTACATAGAAAGGGGTGCCATTTGTCATAGGCACTACCTAAGCTAAAACTTAGAACATTACAGAATATTAATCATGGGTACTACCCATGTTCACTAGGAATTATTACATCAAGGAAGTTATTACATTAAAGGTTAGGATGAGATCCTAACATTTTGGGATTTCACTTAGATTTTTTAGTAGATCTAAGGGAGCTAGGTGGTTTTAAAAAAATGAAAATGGAGCTCAAGAGAAAAAGTTATGCCTCCTAGAAGTTTCCCTACAAAAGTGCACCTTTGTAACCGATCGACATATATTGATCGGTTGTAGAGGTGCACTTTTGTAGGGAAACTTCTAGGAGGCATAACTTTTGCTCCGGAGCTCTATTTTCATTTTTTTTAAACCACCTAGTTCGATGATATCTACTCAAAAAACTAAGTGAAATCCTAAAATAATCATATGAAACCGATCGACATGTCTATAACCAATCGATTGCAGATATGTCGATCGATTGGAGACATGTCGATCATTTTTAGATGTTTTTTTGAGGATTTCACTTAGATTTTTTAGTAGATCTCATCAAGATAGGTGGTTTAAAAAAAAAAATGAAAATAGAGCTCCGAAGCAAAAGTTATGCCTCCTAGAAGTTTCCTTACAAAAGTGCACCTCTACAACCGATCGGCATATGTCGATCGGTTGCAGAGGTGCAATTTTGTAGGGAAAATTCTAGGAGGAATAACTTTTGCTCTGGAGCTCTATTTTCATTTTTTTAAAAACCACCTAGCTCGACGAGATCTACTCAAAAAACTAAGTGAAATCTTCAAAAGAACATCTAAAATCGATTGACATGTGTATAGTCGATCGGTTGTAGATGTGTCAGTTGATTATAGATATATTGATCAATTTTAGATGTTTTTTGAGGATTTCACTTAGATTTTTGAGTAGATATCATTGAGCTAGGTGGTTTTAAAAAAAAATTGAAAATGGAGCTCTAGAGCAAAAGTTATGCCTCCTAGAAGTTTCCCTACAAAAGTGCACCTCTACAATTGATCGACATATGACGATCGGTTGCAGAGGTGCACTTTTGCAGGGAAACTTCTAGGAGGTATAAATTTTGCTCTACAACCAATTGACTTATACCAACATACACGTCTCTAAAACTGATTGACGAATGTTGATTGACACCTTTGCAACCAATCAGCTTATGCTGATAGACACATCCCTGCAATCGATTGAGAAATGTCGATTGACACCTCTACAATTGATCGACACCTCTAAAACTGATTGACACAGCTCTACAACTGATCATCTTATGCTAATAGACACGAATTTACAACCAATCAGCTTATGTTGATCGTATTGCATCGATCGACACTCCTCTCGAAATCGATTGAATTATGTCAATAGACACTCCTCTTCAACCTTGTCAAATTTTTCATTGTTTCAAAGTGATGTATGTTTATCGATACCCACTATAGTATATATATGGGTAGTATATGAGGCAATTTGGGTGGGAAAAATAAAATCATTTATAATTTGAAGGTGAATTGGGCAAGAAAATCAAAATCATTTATAATTTGAGGTCGACGAATTAAAATAAAAATATTTTAATTATTTTCAACGGCAGGCAAATTTACCCCAAAAAAACTTCCACCCCGTAATTTTCAGGCCAATGGGCCCCAGTGAAAGGATCCAAAATTAGCCTTTTCAAAAGTTTAAAAATCCTAAATATAGCCAGTTTATGATATTTCACGCTTATGCATTACCCTGATGTCTTATATGTTGGGGTATATGGTTGGCACATAATGCAAGTATTTTAGAAGGGAATTGTATACCCCTATTTTAGGTCATATTTTAGGTGAGGACTTTGGTATCAATCAAAAAAGAGCCTTGTGAATGTAAGAAACCTTGAAAAATAGATTTTTTTTCATTGAAAAGTCTCAACCATGGGGCTTTTTTGATAGGTCCAACAAGAGATAGTCATATTCTAGTAGCACAAGAGGTATTATGTACTTATCAGATACCCATTATATCAAATTTAAAGTAGGTCTTGGGATGGGTTCCAATAATTTTATTGAGTTTTAGGCATTGAGATTACTAATGAAGTGTGCTTCAGAAAAAAATATAAAAAAGTTTATAAATTTTTGGAGATTCTACTCTGGTCATCAACTAGATGAATGGATCTACTCAATTATAAAATAATATGCTTAGACTAGTGGGATATGAGCTATTGGAGGTAATTTGCTTTTTTTTTAAATATCCCTGTTACTCATGTTTGTAGGGAATAAATTCGAGAAGTAGATAGGTTATCAGAACATGTTAGTAGGTTCTAGAACGTTTCTTTCAAATGGAAGATATCAAGGATAGAGTTTCATATTTTACTCACATATCATACCCCTAGTTTCTATGTTAGCTCTAGGTTTTTATTGTGGGTCTATCCATTGATTAGATCTTTATGGTATATTTTAACTATTTATTTTCTTTTTATTGTTTTCTTCTTTTTATTTGTTTCTTTTTTATTGGTTTCTATCTTGGTTATGTACATGGAGGTTATTTTGAATATTATGTATTGATATATAATGATATTTATCCTTATTATCCCCATGCTATTTTAAATATGGGATTTCCTCTTTGATTTTTTTTACTATAATTTTATTTTGACTCATAATGGACTAAAATCTACCATTGATGTGGAAAGACATTACACCTGTTGATTTGAGCCAAAGTATAGCAATTGGATGTAAAAATATTATTCTATGTTTCAACCTTTGGAGAAGGCTAGATCCTTTGAATTTATTATTTTGAGAAAAAATATAGGAAAAGAGTTTTAAAAATATTGAGTTGTCATTGATATCAAAGGCAGAAATATCTTCAAGGATGAAATGTTAAGTTGTCATTAATAATAAAGGTAGCGATATCTTCAGAGGTGTCAAAGGTAGAAATATCTTCAAAGGATGAAATACTAAAGTTGTCATAAAGGTAGAGATATAATTTAATATTTAAATAAAATATTTAAATATTAAAATGGATTTAAATATATAAAAGTTTGAAAAATTGAAAGTCATATTTAAATCAAGGATTTAAATATAATTTAGAAGTTTAATATTTTAAATATTAAACAGTTGGACGACCTCCTTGAGAACACCAAAGTTTGAAAATTCAAATACTAAGGTCAACCTCCTTGGGCACTAAATAAAATGCACAACCGACCTCTTTGGGCACTAAATAAAATGCATATTTAAAAGGCTATAAAATTCATTTTGGCAATGCTGGAAAATTTGAATCTCTTTCATGTGAAAATCAAATGGCAGGTAGAAGAGGAGGTAAAGAACACATTTGGTGGTAGAAATAAAAAAAAAAAATTTATAATATTTATGTTGTGACTTTAGTATCATCCAAGTGGCTAGCCCAATCAGTTGTCGATGATATTCTAAGCTGCTGTGTAGCAAGAGATTGCAGGATCGAATCCCCGTGGTGCCATTTTTATTTTGGTTGATAAAATGAAGAAGGATTTAAATAGTTTGGGTTTTGCCTTTTATTCCACCCATTGAGGTAGCTCGTTTGGTCACCTAGCCTATGCTAGGGTGCTATGTTGGTAGAAGTCAAAATATCAAATCTCCTTCATGCATGTTTGATGGTTTTTTCTATGCGAGGTAAGGGCAAAACTTTTATTTGATTTAATTGAGTGGGAGATATAAGGTGTGTCATGATTATATTTTGCATACTTTGAGTGGGAGATATAATGTGTGTAAAGATTTTTTTTAAAATGAATTTTTGTGTGCTCTAAAAGGGGGTTATAAGGTATGAGGTTATTTTAAAAGTTGTATTTTGCATATTATAAAAGGAGATATAAAGGGTATTTGTTATTAATACAACTTTATATTATGAGTTTCAAAAGGGAGATATAAGGAGTGATTTTTAAGATTTATTATGGATGTTTTTTATGAGGGTTTTTAAGTGGTTGATTTTATATTTAATCAAGAAAAGAAAAAGAGAATTTCTAACCAATTTTTGAAGGCACAAACAAAAGGAAAATCATTTTTTTAAGACTAGTTTGGAAAGCTCATGCAAAAATCTCATCATCATCATTGAGGTAGATTTAGAGGAAAGGTGCAAATCAGCAATTACCAGGTCAGTTATCAAGTGCTATACTAAAGCTACCTTTTGATGTAATAAATGTGAGACATGTGAAAGTGACAGAATTAATGAATGTGAAGAACATATTGGGAATTTTTTAGTGCATATCATTCTCTATATGTTCATGAAGATAAAATAATTCTAGGTAGAATATGTCTAAATTGCTTTGGTTGAGGAAAGTACATTGAAGAATATGTGAAGAACTTGATGACATCATTATGCAATATTTGGGAATAGATGCAATTTTTTTTGTATGCAATATTTGGTAATAGATGAGCATTGTTTTGTATGCAAGATTTGGGAATAGATGAGAATTGTATGCATGCAATAATTTGGAGTAGATGAGTAGTGTTTGTAAGAAGGTTTTGGATCAAATTGTTATACATATTTATGAGTAGGTTTTGGAGCAGTGTTGAGCACTTTTGTGAGCAAGTTTTGTGAGTTGATTTGAGCAAAGTTGTGAGTAGGATTTGTGAATAGGTTATGGAGATTATTTGAGCAGAGTTGTGATCAAGATTTATGAGTAGGTTATGGAGCTAATGTAAGCAAGATTCATGAGTAGGTTATGGAGCTAATTTGAGCAGAGTTATGAGTAGTATTGTGAGAATATTTTGGAGCTAAGTTGAGCAATATTTATGAGTAGTATTATGATTAGGTTTGGGAGTATATTTAAGAAGTATTTAGAGTAGAGAGGATTGGTGTCTTCTATGGATAGATTTCCATGAACCATAGTAGAGGGTATTGGTGTCTCCTATGGATAGGTATCCATGAACCAGATTAGAGGGGATTGGTGTCCATGAACTAGAGTAAAGGGGATTGATGTATCTTTTGGATCAATGTCCATGAACTAGTAGAAGGTATTGGTGTATCCTATGGATTGGTGTCCACAAACTAGAGTAAAGGGGATTGATGTCTCCTATAGATTGGTGTCCATGAACCATTATAGGGGATTGGTGTATCATGTGGATTGGTGTCCATGAACTAGTAGAGGGGATTGGTGTATCCTATGTATTGGTATCCACAAACTAGCAGAGGATATTAGTGTCTCCTATGGATTGTTATCCATGTGTAGACACCTAAATTTTGTAAATCTGATAAGACTATCAGTGCATTACATATGCCCTCTTATCGACAACATATGGACTTATTAGGAACCCCTCTAGGCTAGCAAAAGGCTTCCAAAACCCTACAAAACTTAGTTTGTAGGGTTCCTAGCAGTCTGGGGTAGTTTTTGGGCCCCTACTGGTCATCATCCCACCCAAGGATGGCCATAGTTGGTGATTGTCCCACCTAGGGATGACCATCAGCAACCATCCCTGGGTGGGATGACCCCTAACTAGACCTTTGAAAAAGTCAAAGGACACACTAAATGGTAATCCAAGACTACCATTAGCATGTCCAATCACCATAGATTGATTGGGGACCTGCTAATGGACTACAGGACAATATATTGGGAGCCCCAAAGGGGTAACCTTCCCCTCCCCAATCAATGATGCAATTAGGACAAATGGCATCACTTGCCTCGCATGGCAAAGATGCCATGTGGCCCTAGATGCCCTTTTGGGCTATAAAAGGAGGCCCAAACATCCATTTCAAAGAGAGGAGAGAAGTAGCATTTGAGAAATGAATTGCTACCCAAATCTATCCCTACTTGCTACCAACCCATTTGTAAACAAAAACCCACCCTTTACCTACCTTGAAACCCTCTTCACTTTGAAGGCACTTTCAAGGGAAATAGGACCCAATTTACTAATCCAAAATTGACCAAATTGAAGTAAAAATTGGCCCCATATATTGACAACATCCTCACCCTATTTTGGACCAATTCCCAAGGCCATAGGTGACAAAACTAAGCCAATTTTGTAATCATCCCACTTGGGGATGGCTAGTAGTCAGCCCATGGCACTCATAGGAACAGTCTCAAAATAGTAGATAATTTTGGATAAATTCCTCCATAGACCTCCTTAGGATGTCTAGATGAACCTCTGGTCTAAATTTGAGGCCATTTGGAGGATTTTTGGTTCAGGTTTGGAGTCCCCAATGTTGCACATCTCCATGGCTCACCCTGGAGCAACCAACAATTTAGCATAGTTTCACCTTATAACTTGATTTCAAATCTATTTATTTCTACTTAGATCATCTTAATATATATTTATGCTCATTTTAGATCAGTTTTTACATGTGTAGATCACTTTTTTTTGTTTTAGCATTCACACCTTTTACTAAGTTTTATATGTTATCTTCATCTTATGGAATAGGTGCTATTAACCTCATTTTAAGCCCTTGTGTGTAGTTCCAGGTAGTTATACGTAGGATGAAGAAGCTAAGAAGACCATAAGAATAGGTTGAAGGATAGCTCTCAATTGTGGGATGCAATATTTATAGATACAAACCATAGTTTACACCGCTTTGAGGCCTCTTTCAAGGGACTAGATCCCTTGAACTTTGTAATGTTAACTGTATCAATTTGTATAAGCCCTCAAGGGGATGATTGTAATATCATATTTTTAAGCTATAAAATGATTAAATAGAAGGATAAATCCACCATTTGGTTATATATTTGCTTCACTTTGATAGATTATAATTTCATGTGTTATTTCCCTTTGAATGCTTTATAACTGTTATACATTGCAATGAATGCCCTTAAGAAGGTGTAGTAAATTTCATATCTTTAGTGGCGATCATGGTATTTGATGTTTTTCAATATCCCCTTTCAATGGTGCTAATTTGGACCTCATTTTTTGGTTTTCTCTGTTGCAGGTGCTGACCGTTCTGAGAAGAAACAACATGTTTACTGTTCCATGGCACTGGGTGAGACGGCCAGCTCCATGGCACTGGGTGATATGGCCAGCTCCTTGGCACTGGGTGGGACAACCACAAATATATGACCGTACCTGACTGGGATGGCCATAAAAATAGAGGGTTTCTACAAAAATTTGTAGAAACAACAACTTTACAGGTTCATTTTACACCTTTATGCATCATAAATTTAACTTTTTACTGCTTAAAATTACAAAATTTTATATTTTTCTTGCTTATTATTTGCATAGAAAGGTTAGAATTTATCTTTCCTAAATTGTGCATTAATTATCTTAGAAAAATAGAAGAAAATACAGTAGAAGTCACTGTATTTGTCTGGTTTGACTACTTGTCACTTGCCCAAAAAGGGGTTAAGTTCATATAGGTGTGCATTTTTGGTTTCCTTTTATGCTACTGACAATTCTAAAAGTAAAACGCACATTCATGCATTTAGTTGAAAATAATTGGGTGCTACTTTGTTTTCTTTCAATATTTTAAAAGGAACCCCACACACCAAGTTTTTATTTTAACATCAATGGAGTTGGGCTTTCACATCCAACCCATTGATCGAGACCAACAGTGGATGTAATTACCACTCGATTGGCTCATGAGAAGTATTATTGGGACCCATCTATGGCCAAGGTCAACCCAAGATTTGTCCTAACCATGCAAAATAGAATGTATTCCTCTTCAGAGGGGTGTATCATTGTGCACGGGGTGTTGGGTGAGGGTTGGTAGTACCTATGCTACCTCATTGGATATGGATTTCATCCCCATGTTTGATTTGTGTGAGTATATAGGTGAAATACTTAAACTTTGAGAATATAATTCAACTATATCAAACATGAGAAAAGTATTTTCTTTACAAATCAACACATATTGAAACACAACAAACAGTTTAGGATTCACATCTAAAAAATTTAAAATGAGATAATCACTTTTATGCTTGTGTGTCTCTATTGTTTGTTTGTTTCAAATTCATATAAATTGTAAAGAAGATAAACACATAGTAGTTAGAGTATATAGCTATGGTACTTACCTATAGCCAAGCCCATTTAGGGGTAGAAGCTATGGGCAATAGAGAAGAGGATATAAAACATCCTCATGTTGAATCTAGGGATAGGATCATTCCTCCCTAGCAATAAACTACTCATCCCAGTCGTAGACCGACTGATGAGTGGATGGTTACTCCTAGAGAGTCAACTAGAGGATCTAGCTTACAAGGGACCCCTTTGTAGGGTACTCTTGCTATATCATCAAAAATTTTCACACCCTTACCTTCAGGCTAAAGGATCCGTGTCCATAAGGGGGATGCGAGAAGGATGGGACAATACCTCGGATGGAGAGGCCCTTTGAAGGTCACGCCTCTCGAGGGAGGGGTATAAGGGTGAATTTTTGATGGATTGTGGGGTTCACCAGGAAACTTTAAGTGGCAGTTTCCATGCCTAGGTTGAGAATGAGTTTGATGTGTTCATTTTATGTTTCATAATTCAGATTCCTAGATTGGCCAAAATGAATCTAAGCTATTCTATATGGAATTTCAGGTTTATATGAAGACAGAAAATATGAATGAATCCTAAATACAGAGACTATGTGAAATGGAGAGGAATACACCTGATTCCTGATGTTTGATGAAGATTCTGAAGCTTGTAGGAGTCCATACCATCCCAGATATGATAGGATCATCTGTAATCACACAGAATCATCCTAAATCATAGGTGATCATCTGAGATCATGTTAGTCTCACAATGACACTGAGAGGGGGGCTAAATCAGTGTGGCTCTTTAAAACTTAAAAACTTCAACTCTTAAAGCCAAAATAATGAAAGCTTAAAACCACATAAAAAAAATATAACAAGAGAGCATCACACAACACAAGATGTAACGAGGTTCACCAGTTTTGGCTACTCCTCAAAAATGACTGCTTGGACTCCCATCCAAATCCAACCTTTGCAAAGCAACAACTTTACAATCAATTTACCAGCACCAACTAGAAGGAGCACCAACCCCTGATTTATCTGCACCAACAGAAAGGAGCACCAACCCCTAATTTATCTACACCAATAGAAAGGAGCACCAAACCCTAATTTATCTATACCAACAGAAAGGAGCACCAACCCCTAATTTATCTGCACCAACATAAAGGAGCACCAACCCCTAATTCCAAGCACCAACTCAGACTACAATTTTGAAACTATAAGATTGACATGAAAATGCCTTTGCTTATACAAGACCCTATCTGGTCTATTGCTCTCTTGACTCTCCTTAATGATCTCTTATGGCATGCACACATTAGACTTTTTTAGCACTTTAATTCTCCATGTAGATCTCCTTTTATAACCTTTTCTCTGTAACTGCACTTGTAACTGTTGTACTGACTTCTCCTATAACTACACCTATAACTATCATATTGAATTCTTCTATAATTACACCTGTAACTGTCATATCAAATTTAGTTAACTATCACATATCTTCTTTCAGATAGTTTCTGTTCTTAGCTCGTGTCGAAGCGACCTATCGCAAAATTGTGACACTTCTGCCTCTTTGTCCTCTTCTCGGCTTATACCCGCAAAAACACATGTCACGATATCGTGACACTTTTCTCCTTTGCTTTTTCTCTTGCCTTCGGGTCACGAAAACCTGACATGTCACGATATCGCGACACTTTCACCTCCTTGCTACTCTTCTTGGATTCAACCCACGAAAACACATGTCATGATATTGCGACACTTTCACCTCTGTACTCTTCTTATTTACTTTTTTAGTGATATCGTGACACTTTTTCCATCTTAATTTCTCTCTCCTCCTTAAGTCACGAAAATGCGACATATCACGAAATCATGAAACTTTCTCTCCTTTGCTCTTTCTCTTGCATTCGGGTCATGAAAACCTGACATGTCGTGATATTGCGACACTTCTACTCTTGGAATCTCTCTCCTGCAACATGTCATGAAATCGTGACACTTTTTCTCTCAGATTCTCTCTCCTGCAACATGTCACAAAATCATGACACTTTTTCTCTCGGACTCTCTCTCCTGCAACATGTCACGAAATCGTGACACTTTTTCTCTCGGATTCTCTCTCCTACAACATGTCTCAAAATCATGACACTTTTTCTCTCGGACTCTCTCTCCTGCAACATGTTGCAAAATCATGACACTTTTTCTTTTGGACTCTCTCTCTTGCAACATGTCATGAAATCATGACACTTTTTTGTCTGTACAAACTTCCTTGTCATATGTCACAAAATCATGACACTTTTTTGTCCGTACAACCTTCCTTGCAATATGTCACGAAATCGTGACACTTTTTCATCCGTACAACCTTCCTTGCAATATGTCGTGAAATCGTGACATTTTTTCATCCGTACAACCTTCCTTGCAATATGTCACGAAATCGTGACACTTTTTTGTCCGTACAACCTTCCTTGCAATATGTCGCAAAATCATGACACTTTTTCATCCGTACAACCTTCCTTGCAATATGTCACGAAATCGCGACACTTTTTCATCTGTACAACCTTCCTTGCAATATGTCGCGAAATCGTGACACTTTTTCTACTTGCATTTTTCTCTTCCAACATGTCGCAAAATCATGATAGTTTTGCTTGCTTGCGCTTTCTCTCCGAACATGTCACGAAATCATGACAATTTTTCTTTCTTGCCAACATGTCGCGATATCGTGACAGTTTTATTTCTTCTCAACATGTCGTGATATCACGACAGTTTTTCTTTCTTGCCAACATGTCGCGATATCGTGATAGTTTTTTTTCTTCTCAACATGTCGTGATATCATGACAATTTTTCTTTCTTGCCAACATGTTATGATATCACAACAATTTTTCTTTCTTGCCAACATGTCGCGATATCGTGACAATTTTTTACCTTGTGATTTTCTTTTTATTTTTAGTATATGGGCCGCTTCTATCTTTTGGAAAACCACTGTACATACTCTACAGAACCTCTTAACTCCTATCCATTGCATCACTGAACTCCTATCCATTGCATCAACCGATCTGTTTGACTGTGTTGACAACAATGACAATACTGTTCCTGCACCTTGCTCAACAATCTCCCCCTTTGGAATTAATGACAACACACATGCAATTTCCTATAATTCTTCTCCCCCTTTGACAATAATACCAAAGGGCTGCTACAAACTCCCCCTGAGTCCATGCACAACATTCTCAGGCACAAATTAATACAGTTAGCAAAAAATACAAACATGAGCAAAAAGATAAATATATGAATGCTCCCCCTAAGAATGTGGTCCCTCACTCAGATCTATCTTCAATTGTGTTGGTTTTTGGATCTCTATCCATTGAGACTCTGTCCTCTGTACCCTATCAATAGGCTCACACAAAATCTATCCAATCTTATAGAATCATAAAGAGAATTGTTAGAGACTCAATATGTTCTATACTTAATGCTCAATCATTATATCAACTAAATCTCATAGAGGCATAAAGAGAATTGTTAGAGACTCAATATGTTCTATACTCAAATCCCAATCTCAACTCAAATCAATAATAGTTTATTTTATGGAACTTGAACAACCACATGCATCCAATTACTTGACTAGGCTTAATCAACTCTACTCAACCAATCACCTCAAAGAACATCCCTTTATCATAGACCCTCGTCGAAGCATGTATCAACCAACTTTGTGCAAGAATCAAACACTGTACCACAACACCAACCAAATCCCTTTTTTCATTTTCAACTTGGTCTATGTTTTCTACAATCACCGTTGGTCACATCTTACTTCCAACTGTTCAAATTAGGAGACAACATTTTGTCAAACACTTCACGGCCAACTATAGTGCACCTTACTCAAACTCATACGACTGGACCTCGGATAGGTAAGATTCACAAAGCAAAGTTGCTCATCTTGATGAGCTAAATCAGACTTCAATATTTTTCAACACAGCATCATAAAATATCTGACAATCTTCACGTCAATGTGAAGTTCAAATACACACTACTTTTATCGAAACACATATATGCGGCTCGGGAAACATTCTTTCACTAACCACACTATCTGAATTGTTATAATCCTTAACTTTGGATAGTGGCATTAAGAACCATCAATAGTACAATAATGACATATAGAAATATTACCAATAAAGACAACTCTCAATTTAATCACCACCCTTCACGACACTTCCACAAACAACTACATGAACTGAAAACACACTTGAACAACTATACGACAACTTCCTTGAATACTTGCCTTTCATCCTTAGATAACCAAATAAATACATAGGAGCATTAAAATGAAACTTCAATATTACTCCCCCTGAGGATGTGCTACATGGAGTTGCTTAGTGCAATAGCAGAGTAGTCTCCTTCAGTCCAAGGAGATACGATTCCCTTTCTTCTTTCTTTCTCCACTCTGGTTTGATTATAGTTTTGGGCTCTTGTTTTGACTTTTATTTTTCAGTAGCTTGTGCATGTTTTTTGAGAAATCTTCTATTTTGTCTCATTCCATTTGGTTGAAATTTTCTTTCCTAAAATTGATTAGATGCAAATGTACTTCGACAATTTCTTGCAGTGTGCCCAAAATTATGACATTTATAACATTCTATTGCATAATCCATCAAAGGTGAAAAACCATTTCTACTGGGTGGTTGTCTCTTGTGCATCCTTGATGGATGATTATTTTCCTTTCTTTGATGCACATGATTTCTTCCCTGTTTGTGTTGAATTCTTTGTGTCTGATGAAATCTACTGTCTTGCCTTAGATTAGACATATAAATTCTTGGACAAAACCTTGCTATGTGCCCATGACCATTACATTTAAAACATTGCACATGGTGTTCAACCGGAATAATAGATGTATTTCTACCAGCATAACTCTTTGATCTATTATTCAATCCATAATAAATTGCCTTGTGACCATAATGGTTGCATCTAAAATAATAGCCATTAAAAGCATTATTATGAATAAAGTGAGAGTGATAGAACCTCTTTTGTTGTGGTTTCTTTGTTGTAGATCTCCTTTGAGATTTTCTTCCTTTTGAAGATTCAGCTTCAAGCTTTTCTTGCTTTGATCCTTCAACAGTGGACTTCTTCTTCTCTGTAGACTTAGAAGATGAAGGTTGTTCAGCTTCACATCCAAGACCAAGCTTAACCATTGGGATTCTTTTTTGCCTTATCATTTTATCTAGAAACTTTGTGCTCTTCTCAAATTTAGATTTGTATTGGCCTCTTCTAGTTGTTTCCTCAATGAAACAATCTCCTCTTCTTGTTTGTAGTAGACAATATCTTTCTCATTGATCTGTGACCTGAGAGTTTCTTTAGTCCTTTTGGACTCTTCTACTTGCATCTTTAGATCACTAATAACTTTGTTAGATTCCTCTTCATGTTTGCTATATACATCGCATTTATCATCTAGGTGTGACTTTAAGGCTTCTTCTATTTTCTTGGCTTTCTGAATTTGTAAGAAGAGATATTCAATATTATCCCCATATTCTTCCAACTTCTTGGACAGTATTTTGTTCTTTTTCTTTTCTATACCCAATTCTTCAAGTGCAGCGATCAACTCACCTTCTAGATCTACTTTAGGCTCAAGGTTTTCATCACATACTTCAGAATTCACTTCTATTTTTTTTGGTTCAATTTTCTCTTCCATAGAAACTAAAACTGACTGAGATGCCTTATTTGAGGAGGATCTATTCTTCTTACCCATTGCATACTAATCCAAGATCAACCCTAGCTGATTTAGCCTGATAAGGGAACTTGGCTCTGATACCAATTGTTAGTCTCACAATGACACTGAGAGGGGGGGTGAATTAGTGTGGCTCTTTAAAAATTAAAAACTTCAACTCTTAAAGCCAAAATAATGAAAGCTTAAAACCACATAAAGAAAATATAACAAGAGAGCATCACACAACACAAGATGTAACAAATTTCACCAATTTTTGCTACTTTTCAAAAATGACTGCTTGGACTCCCATCCAAATCCAGCCTTTGCAAAGCAACAACTTTATAATCAATTTACCAACACCAACTAGAAGGAGCACCAACCCCTAATTTATCTGCACCAATAGAAAGGAGCACTAACCCCTAATTTATATGCACCAATAGAAAGGAGCACCAACCCCTAATTTATCTACACTAATAGAAAGGAGCACCAACCCATAATTTATCTGTACCAACAGAAAATAGCACCAACCCCTAATTTATTTGCACCAACAAAAAAGAGCACCAACCCTAATTCCAAGCACCAACTCAGACTGCAATTTTGAAACTATAAGATTGACATGAAAATGCCTTCGCTTATACAAGACCCTATCTAGTATATTGCTCCCTTGACTCTCCTTAATGCTCTCTTATGGCACACACTCTTCAAAAATTTTTAGAACTTTAATTCTCCACACAGATCTCCTTTTATAAACTTTTCTCTGTAACTGCACCTATAACTATCGTATCGACTTCTCCTATAACTGCACCTGTAACTGTCGTATCGACTTCTTCTGTAACTACACCTGTAACTATCGTATCGACTTCAGTTAACTGTCACATATCTTCTTTCAGCTGGTTTCTATTCTTAGCTCGTGTCGAAGTGACCTGTCGCAAAATCGTGACACTTCTACCTCTTTATCCTCTTCTCGGCTTGTACCTACAAAAACATAACATGTCGCAATATCGTGACACTTTTCTCCTTTGCTTTTTCTCTTGCCTTCGGGTCACAAAAACCTGACATGTCATGATATCACAAAACTTTCACCTCCTTGCTACTCTTCTTGGCTTCAACCCACGAAAACACATGTCATGATATCGCGACACTTTCGCCTCCGTACTCTTCTTCTTTACTTTTGTCACAATATCGTGACACTTTTGCCATATTACTTTCTCTCTCCTCCTTAAGTCGCAAAAATGCGACATGTCGTGAAATCATGACACTTTCTCTCCTTTGCTCTTTCTCTTGCCTTTGGGTCATGAAAACCCGACATGTCATGATAGCGCGACACTTTTTCTCTCGGACTCTCTCTCCTACAACATGTGAAATCATGACACTTTTTCTCTCAGACTCTCTCCTACAACATGTCGTGAAATCGCAACACTTTTTCTCTCGGACTCTCTCTCCTACAACATGTCACGAAATTGCGACACTTTCTATCAGACTCTCTCTCCTACAACATGTCACGAAATTGTGACACTTTTTTCTTTTGGACTCTCTCTCCTGCAACATGTCATGAAATCGTGACACTTTTTTGTCCGTACAACCTTCCTTGCAATATGTCACAAAATTGTGACACTTTTTCGTTCGTACAACCTTCCTTGCAATATGTCACGAAATCGTGACACTTTTTTGTCCGTACAACCTTCCTTGCAATATGTCATGAAATAGCGACACTTTTTCATCCGTACAACCTTCCTTGCAATATGTCGTGAAATCGTGACACTTTTTTGTCCGTACAACCTTCCTTGCAATATGTCATGAAATCATGAAACTTTTTCATATGTACAACCTTCCTTGCAATATGTCATGAAATCGCGACACTTTTTCGTCCATACAACCTTCCTTGCAATATGTTGCGAAATCATGACACTTTTTTGTCTGTACAACCTTCCTTGCAATATGTCATGAAATCGCGACACTTTTTCTACTTGCATTTCTCTCTTCCAACATGTCACAAAATCGTGACAGTGTTGCTTGCTTGTGCTTTCTCTCCGAACATGTCACAAAATCGCGATAGTTTTTCTTTCTTGCCAACATGTCGCGATATCGCGACAATTTTCTTTCTTCTCAACATGTCACCATATCGTGATAGTTTTTATTTCTTGGCAACATGTCGTGATATCACGACAGTTTTCTTTCTTCTCAACATGTCGTCATATTGTGATAGTTTTTCTTTCTTGCCAACATGTCTCGATATCGTGACAGTTTTTCTTTCTTGCCAACATGTTGCGATATCGTGACAGTTTTATGCCTTGTGATTTTATTTTGATTTTTAGTATATGGGCCACTTCTATCTTTTGGAAAACCACTGTACATACTCTGCAGAACCTCTTAACTCCTGTCCACTGCATCACTGAACTCCTGCCCACTACATCAACCGATTTGTCTGACTGTGTTGACAACAATGACAATACTGTTCTTGCACCTTGCTCAATAGATCAGACAAGATCGTCAAAAACTCGATGAATTCATTAGAAACCTGCAATCATGGAAATAGACACCAAAAACTAAAAATACAATTGTAAGAATGATGCAAAATGATAGAAATAACAATATAGATGCTTAAATAATAAATCCAGATAGCAAGTCAAATGGGATGCACTGTTTTAATAACTTATTTTAAATTTTATCATACAGATATGCTAAATGAGGTGAACTCTAGGATGCAGAATAGAAATAAATCAATCTAATGCACAATTAAATAGGAAATAAAGGTAGGAAACGCAAACTCAAGGCTCTAGTTGCCCCTAATTTGAACTGTAGTCAAAATCATCTACAATTTACGAGATCGTCATCTATCTCGATAGGATTGTCCAAAATAATGTTGGATCGCCTATAATGATCCGAGCTTCCTCTGACTGAGACACAGTAAAATCCTACAATAAAACTTGAAAATACAAATGCAAATGATGGGGGCAAGGATGTTCTAATATAGAAAAAAACTAGAGTTGTAGGGAAATGATCAGCCAGTGGGATAAACTGGGAAAATCCCAAGTTTATATAGGATTAGGGGGAGGTTAGGAGGTTGGGGATCATCCCAATCTGGGAGATCTCCAACATAGGAATCTTCAACTACGTAGACACACTTCTGCCTGAGTTGGAGAGGTTGAAACATAAGCTAATTATGAAAATTCAATTTTGGGATGAAATCGTCTGGATGTTTTGTTCTAGATGAATTTGTTCGATTTGGGATGATATCGTCAGATAGATGATGATATCGTCCAACGGTCAAAACAAATTCTAAAAATGGCACAAAAAATGAGGTGAGAGGTTAACGGGTGGTTTTAGGGTTAAAATTCAAATTTTTAATCTTTTTACTGATGGTTTAACTGCGTCAATTTTAGGGTGCTACATTTTGCCCCCTCTTTAGCAAATTTTCCAAAGAAAATGCATTAAAGATGAGTTCTTCATGCTTTACAAGAAAGCAAAAATTTATTCCATTTTCTAGACAAAAATTCTATGTCGAATCATACAACTCCTTGCTATGGTGCCCCCTTCGAGTTTTTACCCAAATCGAACGTTTGAGGTAAAAGTGCGAAAAAGCAAAAAATAAAAAAAATAAAAAAATGTTGTTGTTTTTAAATAAAATTAAGAAAAATAAGGTAAAACCCTAATTCATTTTTACTGTTCACTTTCACTGTTTCAGAGCTCTGCAGGCGAAATGGTGGAAATGACACACAGATCGACAAAGGTCCGACACGGGTTGCGGGTAAGGATATAAACCTAATACATTATGTTTTTAACTTGATTTGTTTAATTTTTTACTTTAAATTTTAATTGTTTTTGGTCATCGTAGTTGTTTTTAGGCCATCGACGACGTCGGGATGAAATCGTCCCAATTTCATCGAAATCATCCCTATATCGCCGATTTCGTCTAAGGACAAAATTGGAGAAATAGGGGCGATTCCGTCCAATAAAGGATGATCCCTAAATTGAACAAAAGGGAGATGATTTCATCCTACCAAGGATGATTTTACTAAATTTAGTACGATATCATCCAATAATGGACAATATCATTTTTTTTGATGAGATGAAATTGATTTTAATTGATTTTAATGATTATGTACTAATGATTTTTTGTTGTTTTATTGTTTATTTTGCAGAGGGGACTACTAAAGATTTGGGAATGGAAATATGGAGGGCTCAGAGATGATGTAGCCACTTCAATCAGGCCAAGTGGGACATACTAGTAGAGGTTGGATTACAACATGTGGCAGAAATGCCACAAATTCCTACAGACATGGGGCTATTGACATCCCTAATAGAGAGATGGTATCTGAGGTCGTCTTGCTTTCGACTATCGATAGGGGAGATGGCTTACACTCTAGAATATGTATGAAGTATCTTGAGGATCCCCATACATGGGCGATTCATGACTCCTTTGGCCAATCAAGGTCATGCTATGATGCGATTTTGCAACTACCCAAGCTTCGCCCTAGAGAAGGGCGGAGTGAACATCGAGGCATTGAGGCAGATGCCTGGGGCATCTTGATTGACTCAAGTTTTGGAAAGGGTGGTAGGTGGCCTACTTATATGCAACTAGACTGGATGCAGGTTACAATGGCTCCTCTCAGATGTGGTCTTCGACATGAGAGACCATGGTTACAGGTTTGCTTGGGGATGTTTTGTACTATGTCGCTTGTATAGGATCCTTTACGGGGTCGTATACAAGGGAGGTCGATGTCTGGTGATGACATTGCTACTATAGGTGTGGTTCTAGGAGCACATTATGGTGCAGAGGCTGGTAGGGCTTCCATTGATAGGAGTTTACTGGGAGAGACCCCAAGTTTTCTATTTGTGGCTCTAGAGAGGGTCATAGTGGCGGATAGATCTGTCGATGTCCTAGAGGTTGCTATATGATCTCATCCTAGATTAGATAACCTGGAGGTGATGGAGAGAGCATCCAAGGTGGGGAGAGGACAGATAGGAGTTGGCTCACATCAGGTGAGTCTTCTAGTTGAGGATGGAGCGGGGAGAGGTAGAGCTCCATCGCTACAACCGAGTTTTGAGGCAGTTCAGTCTACAACAGGGGATCCCTTCTCTCATGGATTATGAGTACTCCTGGACTATTCAGGATAATACTACATTGAGTGGGGCTCCAAACATGTAGCAATTCTGGAGTCAAGATGCTAATGATGCCCCAATTTATCCAATGGATGGGGATGACACTAGGATAGCAGATGGATATGATGCCTGGTATGTAGGCATCTACCCTCCTCAGATGATGAGGGCACAGAGTTCGATGCATACTATTATGCAATTAATAGGGAGGTAGCACCAGGCTGCCATTGATATAGCGAGGAGTCATAGAGGGAGGGATCAATGATAGCCTCCTCAGGAGAGATGTCGAAGAGTGCCATAAGCTCCAAAGAAATCGTAGCATCCAGAGATGAGGGAGGAGGGATTCCCTTCTCAATAGAGGGCTAGGACACCATTGCCCGATAAGGGCAAGGGTGTCAAGGTGGGGGAGAGTAGTGAGATGGTAGCTCTTCGAGCAGATAATGCCTACCTATGAGCTTAGGTGCAGATGCTTTAGGATGAGGCTACACAACTCAAGGCTCAGAGCAAAGGGGTGAGCATACGGGAGGTGGCATGGGCTATCACTCAGACTGTGTTCTATCAGGGAGTATACTTCCAATTGGTTCCAGAGGGCTAGAGGATACAGTTTCCAGTCGACATTGTAGATCCAATCAAGATGGGGTCATCGAGGACATCCTCACAATCAACATCGAGGACCCGTGACACAGGACGGACTACAATGGGACCACCTCCTCCACCTCAGGGCGGGAGAGGAGATGAGGCTGAGAGCTTGAGGGCTTCTCAAGACTAGCTACACATTGACTATAGACTGTATATTTTTTGAGAGGATTGAGTATGCCAGGGTATAGATTGTGGCATACCAATCTATTTGGATATGATGTACATATATTTTTTGAGATATATATTTTTTGTGATATGACTTGTGCATATGTTTTATGATGATTTAATATTTTAATTGTTGATTGATTATTCATGTAATTATGTCATTGAAAATATTATAATTTTATGTCGTGCCATAAAATTTAAATGAAATGATATGATGTAAACAAATTGGTTGTTGTGGTGTGATTTGATGAAAAAATAAAGTGACTTCTAACAATAATTTCAAAGGACATTGTCGCTATTACATGACCATTTCATGGAGTCGCCACTCACTAGGTCATTAAGCTAATCTCGATAGAGAAATATCGCTAAAAGTAAAAGGGTGCTTAAGAGACTTTCTTAAGACTTTTGTGATGTGATGATGAAAAATGATGAGGTGATGATTTGTTTTCAGATGTCCATGAAAATATTATGCATGAAATATTAAAAATATAAATTTTTCTAGGCATAACATTCCTAAGTGTGATAGAAATTTGAACAATTGCCTAGGAATTATACCATCGTCGCAAAAAACTGAATGTTGACATAATGAAATGAAATAGAAAATTTTTCATTCTTTTTAAAGCACAATTGTGTAACATAATGATTTAAGCCATATACTTTTATGGATAAAAATGAGAAATAAAATTAAAATAATGGTTTGCTCTAGGCATAGAATTTTTAGGTATAGACTTATACCATCATCGCAAAATCCAAAGAAAAAATTGATATAATAGTTTTATTTGCATAGTTGATTTTTGAGTTTGAGATAAACAGAAAATATAAGATGAGGACTTGCACTAGGCATAAAATTCCAATTTAGGTTTAGGAACTATACCATTGTTGTGAAAGTCAAAAATATATAAATGTGACTTTATTGCTAGATTTTTGAACATGTTTTGCAAGAAAATTTTGGATTTTTGAAAAAAATGTATTTAATTGATTTTACGCTAAGCCAATATTCTCAAGTAAGAAAATCAAATTATTCCAAAAGATTTGCATAAATATTTTAAATTATCTCAAAGACAAAATTTGGATTTATAAGGAACCCCGTGTGCATATGTGAGTTCATTGCCAATCTCGATCTATCATAATGATACAAAATCTCTCAAATACAAATGTGTGTGCAATTGTATTGTTCATTTACCAATTTTGAGCAAGATAAGTTGATACAAGCAATTTGAATTAACCAAATGAGTGTTCGTTAACCATGATTTATATGCATATAACCGTACCAACTACTATGTAAGTCAGGTCATCAAGATCTAGTTGATCCATAGGCAGACATAGGTCTGTACAAAATAAGGTCGCTAATGTAATAGACATATCACCACACTAGGAGTTACCCAAGGCCAAGTGGGTTGGGCACAAACCACCTGTTATGGGGCTTACCTCACAGTTTTCGAATAATTGAGAATTCTAAGGATTCAAGCTCATTCACCCTTCTTTTATTTTCAAAGGGTAGGGGAAGGGATTTAATTGCTTTTTGTTTTTTCTTTTCTCTCTCTTGTTTTTTTTTGTATTTTTGCTTGATACTGAGATAATGCTAAAATATTGCTAAGATGGTATAAAATGCTACTGAAATAATGATTCTTTTTCTTATGATTTTTTTTCTTTTTCTTTTTCTTTTTCTTGCTATACTAGGGATACTTGCTCGGATTTGCTATAGAGCAAGGGATTTTTATTATAGGTAGGGGTGAGATTGTCCTTTTGTCAATTATCAAATATTCTAGACCATGTGCATGATAGGATAGCAGGGGAAACTTTTCACTCAAGAGACCACTTCTACTATGTAGCATCATTTTGAATTTGCAATGAAATCATTTTAATGTAAAAAGGTATAGTTGGTTCAAATAAATAACAAGATCAGTTCTCTATGCTCAAAAATTTATTTAATTCAATTGTGGACTTTGATATAAGATAGATTAATAATCATACCAAATAAGATCAAGATATTTATTCATGTGAGTGTGAAAGTGAGGGATTCTAAATAAATGCTAATTTATCCAAAAAAACTAAAAATATAACTGCAATACTTTAAAAAATAAAAGATGTTTTTGATGATTTTGATGTTTTTTATATTTTGATTTTGATTTATGAATTGAGAGAATACATAGTATTACTGTTTTTGAAATTTTTATATGAATTTACTAAAATGAGACAAGATGTACAATATATATATATAGTGATGAAATTACCCGAATTATGCATAATAGAACTTAAGATGCATAATGTTCATAGGTTCTTTAAGATCTTTACCATCTAAGGTAGCGAATCTATATGCTCCCGATCCAAATTTAGCAGTGATGATATATGGCCCAAGCCAGTTAGGTTCAAATTTACCTTTAAGGTCTTTAGTTGCATTAGTATTTTTTTTATTTTCTTTTAATACGAGGTCACCGATCTCAAAGGATCGGTGATGAACTTTCTTAAGATATGCTCATTTGAGCTTGTTCTGGTAGGCTCGAATATGCTCCAAAGCATTGATGCACTTCTCATCTAGGAGTTCTAGCTTACTAAATATTCCAGCATGATATTCATCTCCTACTTTAGTATCTTGAAGTAGCAGAGCCAAAGAAGGAACTTCTAATTCAAAAGGAAAAATAGCTTCAGTGCCATAAACCAAAACAAAAGGTGAAGTGCCCCTGGGAGTACGAACGCTAGTTCGATAAGCCCACAAAGCAGGATATAATTGAATATGCCAATCTTGGCCAAATTTATTGACCAGTATTTTGAGGATTTTAATTAATGTTTTATTAGATGCTTCTGCTTGGCCATTACCCTTAGGATAATAGGGAGTGGACCAATGATGTTGAATTTTATATTTTTGACACAGTTTCTTTATATCTTTATTTTTGAAACAAGTTCCATTATCCGAGATGAGATTTGCAGGAATTCGAACCTACAAATAATTTGATTGAAAATAAATTTGGAAACTTGGGTTCTAGTGCAAGAAGCTAAGGGCATAGCTTCAACCCACTTCATAAAATACTCGGTGGTGGTTATGATGAATTTGTGTCCATCAGATGACACAGTATTGATTTTTCCAATAATGTCTAAGCCCCATTTTGAAAAGGGCCAAGGAGATGAAATAGCCTGCAATTCTTATGCAGATGCATGGACAAGGTTAGCATGTTTCTGGCACTTTTCGCAATGGCACATGTAATCATGTGCATCATTCTCCATGGTAGGCCAAAAATATCCTATCCTAAGGAGCTTCTTAGCAATGGCGTTACCACTAAAGTGTCCCCCACAAGATCCATCATGGGCTTCACTCAAAGTTGATCTAGACTCTTCTAGATTCAAACATATCAGTAGGATACCTTCAAAATATCTCCTATATAAGGTATTGCCAATTATGACGAAGCGACTTGCTCGTCTACATAATAATCAGCATTGGATTCTATTAAAACCTTCATGGAAGGTTCCATTGTGAAGAAAATTAAGGATATCAGTGTACCAAAGTTTAGGAGTAGTTTCGTTGATTATAAACATGTCCAAAGGTTCCAAGCATGATTTAATTGAAGCGGGTTCCTAGAGTCGATGAATAATGATGGTAGCATATTCGTCATCTAACTCCAAGGGTAAAAGAGATGTTGTTGCGGCCATGGCATCAGCCACACGATTGCTAGTTCTAGGAATAGCTTCCAAGGTAACTTGATCAAATAAAGATATTAATTGTAATACATATGCTTTATATGGGTGCAATTTATCATCTTTGGTCTGATAAACATCATTAATTTGATTTATAATAAGTTGAGAATCACCAAAAACTAATATATTTTTAATTTTTAGTGCCATGGTAGCTCGTAATCCAAGGATGAGAGCCTCATATTCAGAAGTGTTATTAGTACAGGCAAACGTTAATTTAAAGGATAGAGGTATGAGATGTTTCTATGGAGATATCAAAATAATACCTGCACCAGCCCCACTCATGCATCGGGCTCCATCAAAGTATAAGGACCATTGCTTTGAATGATCTACCTCAATTTAAGGTATTCATCAAGAAACTCTATGACGAGGGGATGGGTGGATTCTAAGGGTGCAGCAGCTAATTGATCTGCTATGATTTGACCCTTAACAAAATTCTATCCTATAAACATGAGTTCAAACTCGCTTAATGCAAGAACCCACTTTGTTGTGCAACTAGATAAATAAGGGCAACTCATGAGATATCGCAAGGGATAGAATTTAGCAATAACGTATGTTTTTTGACTAAGCATATAATGGCATAGTTTCTATGTAGAAAATATGACTGCTAGACATAACTTCTCTAATGCTATGTAGAGGGTTTCATAACTAATTAATGTTTTGATAATGTAATAATTAGCAAGCTCTCTCTTCTCATCATCAAGTTGAGCTAACATAGCTCCTAAAGCAAAATTTGAAGTAGAAATATACAAGATAAATGGGCGATCAGGTCTAGGTGGTGAAAGTATAGGTGGGTTAAGAAGATATTGTTTGAGGAGTTCAAATGCTTCTTGACATTCGTTGTCCCAATGGAAAGAGACATCCTTCTTAAGAAGCTTAAGAAAGGGTCCAGTTTTATCTACCAGCTTATCGATGAAGCGATGGATAGCTTGAAGCTTACCTTGTAGACTTCGTAATTCATATATATTTGTGGGTGCGGGCATATCAGTGATAGCCGCAATCTTGAGAGGGTCAATTTCAATGCCATGTAAAGAAACTATAACCTCTAATAATTTACCGAACTTAACTTCGAATATACATTTGGTTGGATTCAATCGGATAAGATATTGCCTTAACCGATTAAATACTTTTCTCAAGTCATCTAAATGGTCATCTTCTTCAGTAGAACGAGCTATAATGTCGTCTACTTAATCATGTAGTATATCATGCATTATATCATGAAAGATATAAGTCATGGCTTGTTGATAGGTTGCACCTACATTCTTTAAACCGAATGGCATCACTTTCCAACAAAAGGTCCCCCAAGGGGTAATAAAGGTTGTTTTAGCCTGATCTTCAGGAGCTATCCTGATTTGATTATAACCATAAAATCCATCCATTAAGGATATCATTCCACTCCTAGCAGTAAAATCAATGATCTGATCCATATTGGGAAGGGGAAAATCATCTTTAGGGCATGCAACATTAATATCTCTAAAGTTTGTACAAACCCTAACTTTAGTAGCTTCTTTCTTAGTTACTAGAACTACATTCGATATCCATTAAGCATAATCAATGGCTTGTATAAAAATAACATTCAAGAGTTTTTCTAACTCTTCTTTGACTAGTAAGGCCACTTTAGGATGCATTTTTCTAAGTTTCTATTTAACAGGTTTAGCATCCGTATGGACTACTAGGTGATGCATAACTACAGAAGGGTCTAAACCTGGCATATCTTCATATGTCCAAGCAAAGACATCTTCATATTCTTTAAGAAATGCAATGTATTTATCCTATTTTTCTTAATTCTAATATGATGTTGATTATGTGAGGGTTATCCTCGGTTCCAATGTTAATTTTGATGATATTTTCTACTTCCATGTGTAGATCTCTCTCAAAATTAGGTGGGGTGGGTGAAACACCCAATTCCTATAATTCTTCCAAGGTTAACTTGGATAATTCATCTTGAGGAGTCATGGCCTCAAGCTAGGCTATACTAGGTATAGAGCCATCAAAATAAAATCCGTTATGTAATAATTCCTCAACGGAGACATCATGGAAGATATCTCCCTCCAACTCATCGTCGGATTTAGCGACCATCTCAGGATAAGCTATAGATAGCATATTACATGTGAATGGATTATTCATTAAATGTAAAGCATCATGTTCATCTAAATAATCTTGGTAGCATATAAGATGGTCCTCATCCTCAAATGGCTGACCCTTACTAGAAAATAGGCCCACACCACATCGGGCAGGCCACGGCTCTACCTCAAAAGGTTCTTTCATACCATTCTAGAAAGGTCCTAAACCTTTCCCTTTATATCCCAATTTAAGCATTATAGGTTTGGCTTTAGTATACTCATTAGTAAAATAACATCGAGCATATCCATCATAATGAATTCTGATGTTTTTGGGTATTCTACCCCAGTCATATCCCTTATAAATAAAGGCACAACTCCCAACTTGATAAATACTTCCCATAGGTTGTGGGAGGCCCAAGGTATGAGGATATGGTGGCAAATTATTTAAAATAATGGAATCTTGCATAGAAACATTCGTTTCTTTTGATATAAGAATTTTAGATAGATCGGGTAAGAGCTTGTCAGTAAGAGCATAAGAGGTAGAAGGAATATTTCCTACGTCTTCTGATGCAGAGAATATGCATTTTGTGGATATATACGGTGTAGAGGTGTCAATATATGGGTCTATTGTAGGTATAGAAGTTATAAGAGTAGAACAAGAGACATTGGTTGTGGGATTAGGATCTTTCTTAGGTCCTAATGCGGTTTGTTCAGAATATGGTTGAGCTATATGTGAAGGTGCATCTGATGGAGAAGAAGTATATGACATTGTGGGTGTGAGTTTCACATTTTTATATGGATAATGAGAATTAGGATGTATGTATGATAGCGTGGGATAAAATTGAACTCCAATAGGTTTTGCCAAAGCACACATATCAAAGGGTCTTGGATCACCATGAATGGTAACCAACTGATTCTTAAATTCGAATTTAACACATTGATGTAAAGTTGAGGGAACAACTCGCATCATGTTGATCCAATGGTGACCCAAGAGTATATTGTACGATGCAGGGTAATGTATAATAAACACAGTTGTATCCAAGGTTCTTGGACCAACCTGCAATGGAATGGTAATAACCCCACACATTTCTTGTGTTTCGTCATTGAAAGATTTTATGATCATATCAGTTCTTTTCATTTCCTCGCTTCTAAACACAAATATTTGGTAGAAGTCAAAAGTGCAGATATTTAAAGATGAACCATTATCAATCAAAACTCGTTTGACTGCTACATCTCCAATTAAGGCGGTAATATATAAGGGGTTATCTTTATGCAAACTATGTTGCGGTATGTCTCTATCTCGAAAGTCAATACAATCAACTTCATGAGTTATTATAGTATTGGCCATGGCTTCATGTTGAATGTCTTATGGTACCATCATCTAGCTTAATGTAAGCATTAATTCATCTCTATGTGTAGGAGAAGATCTTAAGAGGTCCAAAAGGGAAATTCTAGCTGTAATATTTGATAATTGTTAATTAATAATATAATGACGTTTAGGTTGAACATTAGGTGCATGATTCTCTTTATTAGGAACCTTCAAAACAAATGGAGTTGATCCACCATTCTGAATTTGATATTGTTGAGAATTTTGAGCCTATTGTCTAGTAACAACTCCGATGGTACCCACAATATTATTCTATGGACGATGAATGGGTCTTGGTCTAGCATTTATAGCTAACTCATTAGAAAGTAATTGATGGGACGATGGTCTAGTAGTGACTCTTATTTGAAATGGTTCTTCTGGAACCATATGACTTGTGATAGGGTGAATAGTATCTAATTCATCTTTAGAGCTATTCGATTGATTTGATGTGATTTCCATATCACTCTCAGTCTCATATTTTGTATCACTAAGATCAGGTATCTGCATATTATATAGAGGCTTGGTTGTAACCATAGATAAATTTGTGTCAAAGGTTTCTAGATCATGAATAGGTAAATGCCCACTAATAGTTCCTACATATCGACCAAGAGGAGGAACATTATGATGTTCAATTTGATTAGCCACCTCCTTATCGTGTTTTTGTAAAGGATGTTGAAAGATTTCTAATGACTGATTGGCGTTCTGATTTTTGTTTTGTGTGGTGTTATGTTGAGTGTTATTAGGAGGATTTTGCTTAGGTTGAAAGGCTTGTACCTCCATCTCATTGTTATCAATCAAGTCATGTATTTTATGTTTTAATCTTTTACAAGAGTTGGTAGTGTGTCTAGGTCCTCTATGGAAGTCATAATGTAAATCTGATCTGTATTCGGGTATAGTTGGATTAGGTTCCCGGATATTTGGTAATTGAATTAAGCCTCATTATAATAATTGTGGTAGAATAGTTGATAAAGGTTGATTTAATCTAGTAAATTCGTGAGGAGGTCTATCAGGAGGTTTCAGTACAAACTTCTCCATTGTCTTTACAACATTAACATTAGCAATATTTCTGCTATCGGTGACTCCATCACCCACAACTTGTTTATTTTTATATTTATTTCTAGATGTTTTCTCATCGTATTTCTTTTTAAGCTGACCTCTCCTAATGAGAGCATCTTCCACTCTTCGGGCTAAGTCTATAGCCTGATCGAAGGTGGTCAAGGTAGCAGTTGATAATTTGTAAGATAGTTGCTCTTACAAATTAGTAATAAAGATATCCAACATCTCCTTATAAGGTAACACAAGGTGCAATTTTCCTATCAATTGTCTCCACCTAGCTAGAAAATCAGCAAAGCATTCATATTTTTCTTGTTTTAAGTTATACAAATCTTTAATGGTCACATGTATTTCAATATAGGCACTAAATTGATGAACAAAAGACTCGACAATTTCTTCAAAATTCCTCAAAGAATTAGTGGGTAATTGATAATACCACTCTAATGCCATTCCTCCCAAGATTTTTGGGAACATTTTTAGTAATAACAAGTCATCATGTGATATATCATGACATGCTATCCTAAAAATACGAAGATGCTCTATGGGATCTTCTGTTCCTTTATATATGGGTAGGACAGGCATAGGAAAATGTTTAGGATATGGCTGTGCTACAACTATAGGATCTAAAGGCTGACTACATATCTCTTGATAATTGTACGAGGGATGGTAGGGATCTATCTGGTCCATGCGGGAAACTAACTGTTTCACCATGGTTTCAATATTACTAGTTTGTCCACCATATTGGTTCGGTGGGACATAGGTATGGGATTTATGAGTGTATGATGGTGTGGCATAAGGATTAGATGCTATATTGCTATTATGCAAAGTGTTGGTAGGAAGAGTATTATGAAGGGGATTTGTAATAGTATTATGTTGTATTCTATATTGTTGGTAATTGGTGTTTGGTTTTGTTTTGGGTTTTTGTTGATTTGAGGTATGTTGCTCAATAGCTTGGCAAAATAGAGTAGTAAATGATGGTTTATTTTGTGCAGGAATGACCCTAGGCTTGTTAATAGGCACTTTAGGTGGTTGGGTAACCTGTTGTTGTTGCATGTTCCGGATTGTAGCTACTATATCCAAATTGGATGGTCTAGCTTGATCACTCTCTTGTTCAATAAAGGACAAGGGATTAGTGCATGTGTGAAATACATCTTCTAGAGTTTCTTCAGTGTCACTAATTCGATCCTTGTCCGTATGGACTGCTCTATTAAAAACATTGATATTTGTGTTAATGAACTTCCAAAATTGTTCCATGTTTTCAAAAGTGATAGCTCCTTCCGAAGACATTTTAGGGGATGAGGATCCTTCCTCTCTATTAGTTTCTTCTTGTTCATTTTCTACAAAAAGCTCTTCTTCTTGCTGGTCTAGGATTTCTTCTTCCTAAAATTGGTCCTCAGGAGGGACATTTTGGTCAATTAATGGTCTTCCTAACCAATATTCATCTTCTTCAGTTTGTTTTCCATTCCTAATTCTAGGCATTGTGCTAACTTAGGTTTTAGCATATATATATATATATATATATATATATATATATATATATATATATATATATATATATATATATATATATATATATATGCGGTAGGTTTGAGAGGTATATATTTTAACTATATACCTACTATAATACTTAAAAAGGAAATGTTTTGTTTTTTGTTTTGTTTTTTTTTTTTGTGTTATTATTTCACAAGTATAAAAATAACAAACATCATGCTAGTTGCAAGAAATAACAATAGTAAAAAGAATGACTTAGTTTTCTATAAATAGTTTATGGATATTGTTGATAGGATCAAGTTCATCGGGAGTCATGAAATGCTCCTCTTCAAATTGGAAGTGGTTTTTCAATAACTTGACAAAGTGTGCTATGGTAATATGATCTACTTCAGACTCTGACTTATAAAAATAAAGTTCATGGAAATACTCTCGATACAACATAGCTCTAGGAACTCTATTCCATCTCTTTCTATTTGTAAGAATGACTTCTTGATCCTCTATACGAGATAAAAATTTATGTACTATAACTGTGTTCTCAAGGTATTCCTCAAAGGTGTATAATTCTAAAGACACAAGTGATCTTTTATCTGCTAACCACCTATGGAAAGTTCTATGAAGTTCATGGTACAAAGTCACCTAATTAGGATCCAGGATTCTATCTAGGACAAACCTCTTAATTTGCCTAAGTTCTGCAGATCTAGATTCAATAATACCCAATCTCCTATCAAGTTTGTCCCACAAAGGTTGGACTCTATTTGTTTGAGGTACTCTAAGCACAAAAGTAATATCTATGGCCGTTAATTGATTTTCAACATTTATGGTGACAACTCGTCTTCTATTATAATATACCATCTAAATATGATATGCAAATTTAACAGTTTTCTAATGATTCTAGATGTTATTAATAATGTGGTTTTTTTTTTTGGATTGTTTTCAAAAGGTATTTTAGTTTCACATCGGGTTCACCAAAATGTATCGCCCAAATTTTTTGCACCCTTACCTTTAGGCTAAAGGATCCATGCCTAGAAGGGGGATGCGATAAGGATGGGACAATACCTCGGATGGAGAGGCCCTTTGAAGGTCGCACCTCTCTGGGGAAGAGTATAAGGGTGAATTTTCGACGAATGGTGGGGTTCACCAGGAAACTTTAAGTGGCATTTTCCACGCCTAGGTTGAGAATGGGTTTGATGTGTTCATTTTATGTTCCATCATTCAGATTCCTAGGTTGTCCAAAATGAATCTAAGCTATTCTATATAGAATTTTAGGTTTATATGAAGACAAAAAACATGAATGAATCTTAAATATAGAGACTATGTGAAATGGAGAGGAATACACCCGATTCTTGATGTCTGATGAAGATTCTAAAGCTTGTAGGAGTCCAGATCATCTTGGATATGATAGGATCATCTACAATAGCATAGAATTGTCCCAAATCACAGGTGATCACCCGAGATCAGACAAGATCATCGAAAACCTGATGAATTCATCAGACAAATTTGTCAGAAACCTACAATCATGGAAATAGACACCAAAAACTAAAAATGCAATTGCAAGAATGATGCAAAATGATAGAAATAATAGTATAGATGCCTAAAGAATAAATCCATATAGCAATTCAAATGGGATGCACTATTTTAATAACTTATTTTAAATTTTATCATGCAAATATGCTAAATGAGGTGAACTCTAGGATGCAAAACAGAAATAAATCGATCTAATGCACAATTAAATAGGAAAGAAAAGTAGGAAATGCAAACTCAGGGCTTTGGTTGCCCCCAATATGAACTACAGTCAAAATCATCTACAATCGTATGAGATCATCATTGATCTCGACAGGATTGTCTAAAATCATGTTGGATCACCTGTGATGATCCGAGCTTCCTCTGGATGAGACATAGTAAAATCTTGCAATAAAACCTAAAAATACAAATGCAAATTATGGAGGTGAGGATGTTCTAATACAACAAAAAACTAGAATTGCAGGGAAATGATCAGCTAGGGGGATAAATTGGAAAAATCCCAAGTTTATATAGGATTAGGAGGAGGTTAGGAGGTTGGGGATCATCCCAATCTAGGAGATATCCAACATAGGAATCTCCAATTGCATAGACACGCTTCTACCTAAGTTGGAGAGGTTGTTGAAACAGAAGCTAATTATGAAAATTTGGTTTTGGGATGAAATCATCTGGACGTTCTATTCTAGAAGAATTCATCTGATTTGGGATGATATCGTTAGATCGACGATGATATCGTCCAATGGTCAAAACAAATTCTAAAAATGATGTGAAAAACAAGGTGAGCGGTTAACAGGCAGTTTTGAGGTTAAAATTCAAAATTTTAATCTTTTTACTGATGGTTTAACTGTGCCAATTTTAGGGTTCTACACCTGCAGGTCATAGTCCTAGTTTGGGAAAGTATCTCCCTAATTAATATGCTACAAATACCTTCTTTTGAGAAGAGTCACCATGCAATGAGGCACCTCCACATGGAGCAATACCATGTATTCACATTCCTTATTGATCCTCTACTCCTGATCATATACAGGAGCAAGAGATCACACCTCAAGTAGGGTTGAATGATCATCTCAAGATTTCAAGTCACCCTACTCCAAGGTATCTAAATCACAATGAGTATGATACTCATCAAATTAGGTGACCTTATTTCACCTTACCTTACCTTGTTTACGAGGGAAGACCTGAGGAATATCTAGATTATCCTCATTAAAATGTGTCAATGAAATCATGTTGTGCCTCTACACCAATAGTCTTTCAAAAATATTTGTCTAAGAGAGAATATCAAGTTAATACAACTACCCTCGATCGAGGGAAGCACATAATTGATCTCACAGAGCCTCCTAAATAGGATATACAATGAGGCAATCATGCTAAATTACATAGACCTAATATAGCAGATCAAATTAATAATTTGGTCTAGAGATATAATGACCACTAAGCTGAGTTTAATCAACTTAGGTCGGATAAACATCGCTTAGATATCTTACACCAATGATAGCAAATAGAGAAAGAGAATCTTGAACAACAAATTCAAGAAACTTTGCATCATGGAGCTATCACTCCAAGTACATGTAGACAAGAGGCTCACTCGAGGCAACCAAATTTCCAACAAGATAGGTCTCCTAGACATAATTCTATGTTGCCTCCTAGACATCATAATCTTGAACATAATATATATGATAGGCCAAACATAGATCACCTTCAATAGGTGTAAGTTCCTCCTTGTAGGCCCATACCTGAAACACCTTATGGGGCTTAAGACGATTTGGAACAAGATGAGGATTATGTAGAAGCACCTTATGGAGGTGTGGTTGATGTAAATCCACCACCCCAACCTAGGCTTAATATTCCTCATCCACCTCTACAAGTTCAAAACAAGGAAGAGGAGATTAAATCTTCAGATGCGTATCAAGCTTTGCTTGCACACTTAGAAACTATAGAAGGTAGGACAACTAGTAATGGGCTTCAAAAGCCTACTTTGCATCAGCTAAAGAACCAACCATTACACCCATCCATTCCTTCCCCAATCTATCTTGAGCATTTCAAAATTCCCAAATTTGATATATTAAATGGTGAAGAAGATGCTCAAGAGCACGTTACTAGATTTTTAAATCTGTGCTTCAACATACAGGATAATGATGCATTGCTCCTAATAACTTTCTTGAGTACCCTCATTGGTCCTACCATTGAGTGGTTCAACCAACTTCCAAAACATAGAATCTACACATTTGAACTTTCTTTTTGGCCTAAATCCAAAAGAAAGGCGACATTAACCGATCTCACAAGAATGAAACAAACTAAGGATGAGATGATCACTGACTATGGAAATAGGTGGTGAACGCTTTTGGCTAAGCTACCCTATCTATTGCCAATGACTGAATTAACTCATTTGTTCTCAAAAATTTTCTTGAAATCCATCTCTTTGGCATTACAATTACATCAATACCCTACCTTGGAAGAAGCTCTAGCACAGGCTAGAAACATAGAAGAAATAAAAATCCAAGAAGAACAAAACCTCGCAAGAAGGAGTGGACAAAGAATCCTAAGAATAGCTTGGCACCTACAAAGCCAACTATGGTCAATCAAGTGGCCATAAATATCCCTACGCATCCTCAAGTTATGCCTCCCCAAAATGTGAACTGTCAGGCTCAACCTCCTACAAATTATAACAATAATGGTACAATGAACCAGGGATAAAAATAGTGTCACCCTTAGTGATAATTTACTCCTATAACTGAATCCATGGATTCTCTTTTTGATCGATTATGGGATGCAAATATGGTTAATTTACCAGATATCAAACCCAAAGATCTAGAAATAAGAAAACCCAATCTTATGGGATGTCGAGAGGATCAGTATTGTAAGTTTCATCATCAAGGTAGCAATGGTTTACAATCATGCTATGGTTTTAAACATGTAGTACAAGACATTATTGAGAGGAATGAGTTTATAATAGATGCTCCAGTAGCTCCTACCAATCAACAAATGGGTATTTTCAAATACAAAATCACGAGGTACAGGAAGTGCCTACTAAACCAATGAATGAGGTGAATCAAAATAACCCTATTCAAGGGTATGTTGGGATGGTGAGTATTGTGACTAGGAACAAGATATATCCAAATCAAGTCACACAGACTATGAATTCAAATTATGTTCCAACTACCTCACAAACTACACCACCTGTAGTACAGGGCCTTCCTTCTAGGCCAACAATGACAATTAAGAGCAAGCTTACACAAATCTTGAGGACCACATCATCATGATTGCACATCTATGAGTTGATCCAAAAATCACCTCCACATTGGGATGCCTTGATGGATATTTTAAAATCCATAGAGTTGCAACAGGAGTCCAAATATTTCATAGATTTTGTGGGACATGTGCAACAGTATAAAGAACCAGTCATACAATTTCATGAGCATGAGGTGAAAGAAATAGCCAGCAATGTGGTAGACTGTCCTTTACACATCATTGCATGTATAAATGAGATACCATACAAGAGAGTGCTTATATACACTGGGTCCTCAAGTAATATCATAAAAACTAAAGCTCTAAAGCATCTTAAATTTCCAACATCTCATGTTGTGGCATCAATTTACACTCTTCACACTTTAAATGAGACAATATGCTCTACTATAGGTACCATAGTTTTACCCATTCAGGTGGGACAAAATATTATATCAACATTGTGCCATGTGCTAGAGGGTGATATGGCCTACAACATTTTTCTTGGAATACCTTGGATACGGGATATGAAGTGTGTCCCCTCCATCACACATAAATGTCTTAAATACACTCACGAAGAGCAATTACATGTAGTATCTACTAATATAGAGCCCTTCAAATACTACAACATGTTGCAATAGATGTCAGAGTCGAAACTACCTTTGACTCATGTAGACTTATGATTAAACAAACTTGATTAAATTCTACCCATTCCACCACCTTCATCATCATCTACTCCATCCTCATCATCACCACCTTTAGAGAAGGCTTTGACATCATCAAACACTCCATCAATGAACACGTCGAAGAGGCCTATTGATGAGATACCACCATTAGTTTCTACCATATCCATAGAGGACATTCCTTGTGTCATTAATAAGGAATTATCTCTATAGGTGAACATTGAATCACCTCAAACCTCCATTCCATCTCATCCAGCTTCACCATCCTAGGTCATAGTCCAAATGTCTAGCATAGGGTTAGGAGAATACTTGGTGAGAAATATGATAGATCCATCAGTGGAGATAGTGCAAGATATGGGAATACCTCATCTTCCCATAGGTAGCATTGTACCTCTTGGTATACCTCCTAATCAAATGAATTTCATATATGGATGTATAGAGTATGGATCTCTGCCCATTTCTCAAATAGAAGATGATGATGAACCCTTTTCTAAGGATGTAAATTATTTTTCAAATCTAGACTATGCATTAAAATATCTAAATCACTGTAATTGGCATGGGTTTGGTCTTTTCCTTTATGAGCAGGGTAACCATGTTCCATGTCAACCCCAATACCAACTTATGTATGATAGATCCGGGTTGGGAAACAATAAACCGGTACCGTTGGATGTCCTCACCCAGAGTCTTGAACACCTATGCCTAAGTCATCAGGCTAAAATCACCCATGATCCATATACTAATTTGAATCATGTTCATTCCTTGGGAGATCATTTCCCCATAGACATGATAGATCAGGGTCTTTCCAATGATGTTGTCCAACCCCATGAAGTGGGGGAGAGCTCACACACCTGGAAATATAATAGTGAGGAACAAGACCAAGGTTCTCCTCATGAATGGATGAGTGATGACGAATATGATTATGGCGTCACACCCATTAACTACCATATCTAAGATGATGAATACAAGTGCATGTTCCCTTTGGATTATGAGGATGAGTATTTTCTTTGTATGTTATTCCCCATCCAAGAACCCATATGATGCCAGTTGTTGCCTTGTGAAGAGTAGGTTCATCCTCTTTCACATAGACCACTGCCAGTTATTCTATTTTTACCTAAGCCACACCCATGAGTTATGAGATGACATGAGGTCTCTAGACCCACTCTCCCTAGAGTAGCAGATCATGGATCCATCAACATGATTTACATAGATTTAATGACACCATTAGTAAATATGAATGACCCATCCAAGCAATTGCATCTTGATTTAGATGTAATTGAATTTGATCGAGGAGATTCTTCACCATCACCCTCAGAGTATTGGCCGTGTGAGGAAATGTTACAACCATTTAACTTTTCTCCAAGAACTACTCAGGATTTTTTTCAAGCTAAAGTTGACCCTGAATTTCATATGGAAGAAGCAAACCTAGCTGATGATATTCACTTAATTCCCACCCCACATCAGTTTGAGGATGGGTCTCACATGTCGATTGAACCAATAATTGATAAGGATATCGGTAAAAATATTGATAATCCCCATACCATTAAATTAGGGGAAGGCCACTCCCTAAGTGAGCAAGATGATTTCATAGTTGTATTAAAAACAAGGATTAAAGATTTTGCTTGATCATATAAAGATATTCTAGGACTAGACCCAAATATAGTCATGCATAATCTTACATTAGACCCCAAGATCAAACCTATTAAGAAAAAGTTAAGAAAAATGACCCAACAGTAGCCTTAATGGTGAAAGATGAATTACAAAAGTTGTTGGATGCTGATATCATCATCTTAGTATATTATCCACCATGGGTTTCAAACATGGTTCCTATCAAAAATCTTGATGGGAGGATTTGCATTTGCATCGACTTTCGAGATCTTAACAAAGTGAGTCCTAAGGATGAATTTACCTTACCTAACATTGACACATTGGTAGATGCAACAACAGGACATGAAATGCTATCCCTAATGGATGTATTTTTTGGATATAATCAGATTCGTATTAATATAGAAGATCAAATCAAAACAGTGTTCACAACACCTTGGGGGACATTCTGTTACAAGGTCATGCCTTTCAGCCTTAAGAATGTTGGTGCTACCTACCAACGAGCCGTGACATATATCTTCCACAACTACATGCACAATATTTTGGAAGATTACATTGATGATTTATTGGCAAAATATTTATTACACCATGAACATCTTGATGTACTATGTAAGATCCTAGATTGCCTCATAGAGCACAATGTTAGACTTAATACAAAAAAGTGTGTCTTCAGTGTCATATCTGATAAAATTTTGGGATTCATAGACTCGAAGAGAGGCATAGAGATAGATCCCAACAGGGTCAAGGCAATATTAGAAATGCCTCCAAAAACTATTAAGCAACTACACAGTTTGCAAGGAAAGGTCGCATCCATAAAATGCTTCATAGTGCAGTTATTGGATAAGTGTCAACCCATGAATAAGTTGCTACAAAAGGGGGTATCATTTCATTGGGACGAAGAATATCAAAATGCCTTTGATGAGATAAAACAATACTTGGCTTCATCACCTGTATTGGCTCCACCACGACTAGGAGTGCCATTCTATTTATATATCTCAGATACTAAATTAGCTTTGGGTATGTTGTCCCAAAAGAATGAATTTCACAAAGAATAGGCTACTTATTACATCAACTGCACACTAGTCAGCTATGAAGTTAGATACACATATGTTGAGAAGCTATGCTTAGTAGTGGTATTTTCCACCAAAAAGCTATGCCATTATATGTTAAATCACACCACATATGTTGTATCTAAATAAAATCCATTGCGCTACATGATGAGCAAAACATATCATAATAGTCGCACGATGAAGTGGATAATGTTGTTGATAGAATTTGACCTAGAGTTCATTGGACAAAAATCTATCAAAGGATAGGTCATAGCAGATAAACTAGCAGAGGCTACTCTACATGATGATCAGCCTCTAAATATAGAACTTATCGATGATGGAGTATTTCAAATTTTAGAATCACCTAATTCTGTAGAGCCTGAGTCACAGGCAGACATAACTCTATTCTTCTATGGTTCCAATTGCGAGCAAGGTGGTGGTGCAGGTATCATGTTTTTCACATCGCAAGGGTCTCCCATACCTCTTTTGTTTAAAATCGATTTTCCTTGTACCAATAATAATGTCGAGTATGAATCTCTCATCATAGGACTTCAGACGACAATCGCCATGAAAATAACAAAGCTAAATATTTTTGGTGATTCCTTGC
Organism: Wollemia nobilis; assembly: GCA_028583015.1. Taxonomy (NCBI): domain Eukaryota; kingdom Viridiplantae; phylum Streptophyta; class Pinopsida; order Araucariales; family Araucariaceae; genus Wollemia; species Wollemia nobilis. Next base: position 8,855,972 of record JAQPPZ010016690.1, on the reverse strand, counting down.
TCATAGTTAATCAGGTAATAGGAATTTTCCAATGTCGGTGTCCCATCTTGCAAGCCTACAAAGACTTAGTGGACAAAATCCTGGTAAAATTTGAATGGTATGATATCGAGGCACTCCCTTGTTCATCTAATCATTTTGTGGATACAATGGCTTCCTTAGGGTCACTAATCTAGCACGACCCTTCGAATGATATCATAATTATCCAAGTAAAAATGCTAGTGTAATCTATGACTAAGCATGAAGAGCATGATGTACACCAGTTGTTCACATGATTCATATTGAGCCTTCTCATAAAAGGTTCTCTCAACTACACCAATATTTTAATAATGTTAACTGGGGGACTTTGTTCCCTCATAATCCTTTTGATACTAGCACAACGCTATATCTACAAGTTCACTCTCAATCAGCATTCACATGAGACAAACATCAAAGGGATAGTACGATTCATAATATTGAGGTTTCTTCAAAGCAATATTGGGCCATCCAAATTAAATATTATCTTAAACTGTGTAAAATTCCACCTGGATTATCGCACGTCACAAAGCGAGCATTCAAGCATAAGGTAGCAAAATATATCTTAATAGGAGACATAATGTATCATTGAAGTTATGAAGGTATTCTCCTTCACTATTTAGACTCACAAGAGTTAGCTTGGGCCATCACCCAAGCGCACGATGGTACATGCAATGGTCACTTTAGCAGCATGGCCATCCCAAAGAGCATTCTTCACATGGGCTATTATTGGCCAACTTTAGAGCAAAATTGTTGTGCTTATGTTAAGAAGTGCATGAAGTGTCAACACCATGCAAATTTAACACACGTACCTTCATAGGCCTTACAACCGATTCAATCGGTCTGGAAATTTGCACAATGGGGGTTGGATTTAATTGGGTAAATCTCACCTACCTCATCGAGCCATCACATGTTTATCATAATGGCAACTAAATATTTCACAAAATGGGTGGAAGCAATTCCCCTTACCACAATGATTGGACCTTGTATTGCGAAGTTCATACTACATAACATTATGTCATTTTGGTATTCCATCCAAAATAGTATCGGATAATGGAAGACCCTTTAAAAATAAGGATGTGCGTGTGTTAAAAACAAAGTATAACATAAATCATAGTTTTTCCATCCCTATTATCCACAGGCCAATGGGTAAGCAGAGGCATCAAATAAAATAGTAGTCACCATCTTGAAGAAAACCATTTAGGAAAATCATAAAAATTGGCATAATCAATTACCTCTTGCCCTTTGGGCCTATCGTACTAGTATTCGGATGCCCACTGGGGCAACTTCATTTTCACTAGTGTATGGTGCTGAAGCCATCATGTCTTTGGAGTTATATATTTCTTCTATGTGCATTTCCATGCAAAAATTCATTGAGGATGATACAACTATGCAAGCTCGGTTAGATCAGTTAACATTGCTTTATGAATGACGTGTGAATGCCCTCGAGCATCTACGTGTTTATCAAGAGTGTCTTAAGAGAGCATACAAATTGAAAGTGAAAGCATGTCTATGGAAGCACTGGCGTACCGGGTGTGATGCAAACAAAAGCAGATGTATTAAGGAAACGCTAAGTCCTACGAAGATGCGAAGAACTTAAAGTGCATGAAAAGGGAAAATGAACGAAATGAAATGAGATGTAAAGCAAAAGCAAAGGTGCAGCCTCTTTTATTAATCTTGCTTGAGATCAGGTTACAATACGTCTCCCCCATTTTCATGGGCTAGGAGCGTTCGATACAATTTTGTTACACCAACGGATGGTACGCTTCCCTTCGGGATCTTTCGCGTGCCCACATTCGAAATGGGTGGGCCAAACATCGCCACCGCTTGCATGAGTGCATCTGTCATTCCTTGCTGCCCCTCCGATGTCGAGATCCTACGTACAGAGAAACATCAAACGATTAATAGCACATGCGGATGGAGGGAAACATGCAATCCCCAAGGCCTCCGGTTAATGCATACATGAAATAATTAAAACAGTGATCAAAACTTATCAGAATGAAATGAAATTTGGATAGAAGCATGTAAACATCATCAGGGACACACTGCAAAAAGAACAGTCAAGAAATATGTTGTATATTTCTAATCGCTCCGGGGTGGGACGATTAGGACTGTCATAAAACGTACAAAAGTGACCTCCCAAATGTCCCATCCAGGGGCCTCCAAAACACCTGCAAACTTGGGGTTAGGCAAAATGGGGCATTTTGAGATGACCCAGAAGGTCGGATTTTGCAGATTCTTCCCAGATTGCCCTGTATCCGAAAGTGCTCCCTGTAGGTTAGTAAAAGCGTAAAACCATGAAAACACAGTCAAAACAAGTCAGAATGCATTGAAATTTGAACCGCAGCATATATGAAACACACAAAACATGATGCAAAAGAAATAGTGAAGAAATATGCTATAGATTTCTAATCACTCTGGGGTGGGGCGATTAGGACTGCAACAGTGCGGGGGGCACCCGAGGGCAGGACGCCCGTCGTTTGGGGCTTGGTTTTGACACCAATCCACTTGGGATGGGTCCAAAACCTCCTAGGGGGTTGTGTCAGAAAATTGGGTGTGGGATTGTGGCCAATTTTTTGGGTTTTGGGTCCGGATTGCGCTCCTAATGTTCACCCAATAACCTCCCTTCCAAAAGAGAGATCAAGGATGTAGGAAGCACAATGAGGGTGAGGGTATAATTCGACAGCACTCCATTGCTCCAAATGCTCCTGCTCCATTTTTTTTTGGGGTGAGAAGACTCACCATTTTATAGACCTGAGGGTCTCCTTTGAATGTGCATGCAGGGGCACCACTTGGCCATCATGCCTTCCCAGGGGAGAGAAGATTCCTCCCTGATTAAGGGCTCCATGACTGCCTCTATGACTGCCTCTTTGAGCTCAAAAATGCTCACTCGCACTCCCATGCATTGAAGGTGGAGTTGAGTGGTGGATCTGGGCTGCCATTTGTCAAGGTTTGACCTTTTTCCCATCAAACCTGCTATTCGCCCCACCCTGGAGCGATTGTTGCTAATCATCCCGGGGTGGGGCGAATAGCAATCTAATCATCCCAGGGTGGAACGAATAGGGAGCAGAGTGCTTGAAAGGTGCCAAATTGACCTCTGACCTTCCAAAACTACTTTGGGAGTGGTTAGGACCACTGTTTAACCTCTGGGGGCTGCCCTAGGGGCTATGTATGCCAATTCGGTCAGTGCTTGTCGTCACATAATCGGATTGGTGTTGTTTTGGTGTCTATAGATGCCCCTTTTTGGGATGCGTTGTGCGTGGCACAGTGCTGAGAAAAAATAGATAACCAAAGCACTTAATGATTAGGGTTTCTCAGTAACCTAACCAAATTTTGATGCCCCAAGTATGGAAAGGGCACGCATTCTTGAATCCTTGCTTCTAACGAGCTAAGGAGCTTAACTCAAGTGTTAACCTTTTTTGGTGAGGTGTTACTTGATCTTGGACATTGTTCAGTCATGAATAGGCAAAGGGCGCAACCTTTTGTCTATGGGAACCTTGAGTTCATGATTCTAGAATGCCAAGTGTTTGATCAGCTTGTGATTATTGCTTGTTTGCTGCCCCAAGCAGGGGCGTGATTGTCTTTGTCAATGATTCTTTGAATGCATGCCATTTCCTTGATTGGGTGTGTATTTGTTGATTGGTGACTAAGTGTGACTACCCCCTCAAGCGACGAATCGATGAGGGAATGACCGACATGAGAAAAGCGACGAGTCACTTGACCCAAGATGACTTTTGTAAGGGTGCCTTCAGTTGTTTTTCATTGAACGCTTATGCAGTTTCCCAACAATCGGACCTATTTTTGGTGGGTTTTGACCCTTTTTATGATGCCTATTGGGGTTAAAATTGTCAAAAATTCATCCTCCCATGGAGTGGTCCGACTATGGTAGCCTTCTTAGGGAGTAGGATAGTGATAATTTGTGACCCCGATGTCAGTTTTGCATGCCAAGAATGTATGGCGCAAAGGCGCCTTTGTTTTCGTATGCTGTTTATGGTTTTTTTGTGTGGGTTTTGACCTTTTTGATGATGCTATTGTGGGTTGAAATTGTCAAAAATAAAATCCATCCTCCCGTGTGACGGGGGCTATGGTATGGTAGCCTTCTTAGGGAGTAGGATAGTGATAATTTGTGAGACGAATTGGTTTTTCATGCTAAGAATGAAGTGCAAAGGCACTTTTGTTTGGCAGATTTATTGCATTTTTTGTTGCATTTTTGTTTTGTTTTTGTTGCTTTATTTCTTGCTCGATAATCATCCTAGGGTGGGACGAATACCAGTTTTGTAATCTTCCTAGGGTGGGATGAGTACTAACTAGAGTGCTCATCCTAGGGTGGAATGATTATAGGCCTAAGAGCCTATTTAAGGGCCAAAACTAGGTTTTGGGCTCATTTGCAATTGTTTTTTCTGGTGATTTGGAGTGTGGAGGAGGAGTTCGAGTTTGCGTAGCGAGCTCAATTTTTCGACACCATGAGTGCAAGGACCGGATCTTCGAGTGCGAGCCAGAGCGAGACCGGTAGGTGCTCCTTCCTTTTTAATTTGTGTTTTTGTTTTTTTGTTTATGTGTTTTTGTTGTTTTGTTTTTGTTTATTAAGGTTAAATATGTTTAGTTTTTTTTTGTTATTAAGGTTAAATCTATTGATGTTGTTTGTTTTTTTGTGATTTTGTTAATTAAGGTAAAAACCCTAGTATGAATTTGTTTTGTTTTTTTGTTTTTTGTATATTTGTTTTTGTTTTTTGTTGTATTATGTTTTGTTTTTGTATTGTTATGTTGTTGTTGTTTTATTGTTGTTGATTTGTTTTATTGTTGTGTACGTATTTGTTTTGTTGTCATGTTTTAATGTTTTTGTGTTGTTTTTGTTTTTCAGGTTGTGAAGAGTCGGTATCGTCAACCGATGGTATTTTCTGATGCACGAGATGCATTGACTGTGGTGGATTGGGATTGGCTTGATGCCCTTGGGCTCAAGCAAGTGACGCGGTTGGAGCCTGTGGTGGGGGATCGAGCATATCTGACTGCCTTGATCAATTTGTGGGATCCCCACACCAACACCTTTCATCTCCCAATAGGGGAGATGACAGTGACTCTGGAGGACATGTATCAGATTCTATGGATTTCGATAGATGGGCTGCCCATTCGGATGACTCCTCATGATCAGCGGATGGTGGTGCTGACATGGTGCTTTGGGCATGCGGCGAAGATGGGGGTGGATAGGGCGGTGGAGAGGGCAGAGGGGGACTGCCTGATTGGTAAGATTCTAGTGCGGTGGTGGCTAGAGAAGGGCATGTTGGGGGTGAGGCATGCATTGCTCATGACCCTCATCTCCAACATGCTGCTTCTTGACTCCTCAGGTGTGAGGTTCCCTTGGAACCTGCTTGAGGTAGTGTTCATACTGGTGGAGTGTCCGACAGTAGTACCACTGATTATGAGGTGGGGTTAGATGCTACTGGCATAGCTATATGATGAGTTGTACGAGGTCCGCTATCGAAGGTGAAAGGGGATTGGGTGCAGCTATCTGTTGTAGTGTTGGGGGTGGCAGCACATAGCTGTGGAGCGGCTGCAGGGGTTGCCTTGGACCACTCGGGGAGAGATGGTGGATAGGGAGATTGGGTATGGTGCTCTATGGCGGAGGTCAGAGGAGCATGGGCAGAGTCGATGGTGGGCAGGTGATGTTAGTCACTACACTGATGCCTTCTCGCGTCTTGCTCCTGGGGAGGTGGTCTAGCGGCCATACTGGGACTGTCCAACCTAGCTTGAGGCTGGGGAGTGGCTCCGATGGGTGCGTAGGGGGAGGTGGTTGATCGGGCGACATGGGATCGAGCAGGAGTACTTCTTGTACGTTCGAGTGACTCGATAGTTTGGGGTGCACCAGGGATTGCCTGGTGAGCCCTTGATCTATCGATGTCGGGGCGATGAGAGGACTCTAGCCTAGTCGATCATTGAGCCACTGGGTGAAGAGTCGGATGTAGTGATTGATGTCCTTGATATGGACAATGTTGGGGTGACTGCCGAGTATGACCAGTGGTGGACGATGCGGCGATGGTGGGGTGAGGGGCCTCTAGGAGGTCCGGATGTAGCAGCAATGGGGTGGGGTTATGGAGGCACCGGGGGAGGGTTGGGGGGCTCCGCTCGATGATGCAGATATGGTGGAGGTTGATGACTTCACTGGGGATGATGTAGGGGTTTCAGAGCAGCCGGATACATAGGACGTCCCGGAGCAGTAGGTGCTAGAGCAGCATGCCATCCTGGAGATGCCCATGCCTCAGGCAGTCCTAGGAGATATGGAGGCTAGGTATCACACTGAGATAGCATGATTGGAGGAGCTACTACAGAGATGGGATGAGGAGCACCGAGTTGAGAGGGAGCTCCTACGGGCTCAGTTGGCATAGCGGGATGACGCATTGGCTACGTACCATCGATGGGATGTGGAGTGGGGTCGATGTCGGGTGGAGTTGGAGGTAGAGATTATCTGCCTCGATGGATAGTTACCTGAGCTCACTGGAGGTGGATCGTCATGTCGTACGAGAGGTAGTGAGACTGAGCAGTCAGCATCCTCTCATCGCAGGTGGTTGGGTGAGGGTAGCGCTAGTGGGCATGATGCGGGGGCTGGCAGTAGCCGCCCTGAGAGGTCCCATAGGACCCACACCACTAGGGGTAGTTCCAGTCGCACCGATCCTGCGTGATCATGGTGGCCGACTCCCTAGGCTTGGGGTTTTTGAGTTTTTGATTTTTTTGTGAGGTCAGAGGACCGACTTATTGTAGCCTACGGGCATTTTTGACCTAATATATACATGACTCTCTTTTTTATTATACACTTGTCATGATTTATCATTTATTTTATGCACATTTATTTACGTTGATGTATGCATGTGTTATTGTGAATGCGAATGTTTCTACTATATGATATATGCATATGGAATGGATGAAATGGTTTGTTGATAACTTGGCGGTGGCACCATAGACTGTACAGGATTTACTGGCTTTCTGTACTATGTGATTGCTTTGTGGAATGACTTTGCATGTGTAATATTTTTTGTTTGTATTTTTTGATGGTGATGTAAGAATGGAATGTACCACAGGTGTTCTAGAATGTAGTTAAGGTTTTTCTGAGACTCAGATGTTTTAACTAACTAGCCAAGACTATACATTTATCTCACAAGACTTTTGAACAAGGTACGAATCAGACTTGAGTTTGACCAAGTTATTTCACATCCCTATGTGTGCGATTGAATTTGTTTATGTGGTAGTTGTCAGGATACCGCCAGTTCCAGATAGGCTGTCAACCAAACCTGTACTGAGGATCACCTAATTAGCTCCACTAACTCCTTTGTTGTATTTAGTAAGATTAATCTATGGTGCAATCTAGGATACCATAAGCTAGCTCATCCACATGCAAACATTGATCTGTACACAATTTAATGTGACAGATATATCGTCATGCGGGAGGTTTGCCACCAGTGACCAGCAGGCTATCCACCAAACCAAGATCGAGGATCACCTCATGACCTTTCGAATGCTGAGAGTTCCAGGGATTCAAGTTCGACTCCCTTCTTTTCTTCACTTTTATTGGGATACTTGCTCGTATGTAGTGATAAAAATCACTTGTTTATTTTTGTTTTTTTCTTTTGAGCAAGGGATTTGAATTTTGAGTGATGAGAATCACTATTTCTTGTGCTTTTTGATGTATGCACTTTGAGGGTTTTGATGTCAAACTTTGGAGTTTGTACTTTGACTTTTTGCAATTTTTTTTATATTTGCAACTTTTTGAGAACTTGGGATTTTTTGTTTTTTTGGGAATTGGGTAGGGAAGATTCTTGTCCTTTTGCCAACTCTCAGCATTCTTGGGGTCATTCACATAGGGGGATGAGCGAGATAACCTTTTCACTGTATGGTATCCTGGATTGCTTTGCAGGTTTCATCTTTCATTCACACAACTTGGGAATTTTTATGTGTTTTAACTTGTGTGGGGATGCTACGTAACAAGGTGTGATCCAAGTAAAACTCTACCTTTGTAAAATCTGTCTGACTTTGTACAGTTTTTGGCTAGAAATCTAAAGACAGCTGAATGACAAAAACCCTAAATACATTAGGAGACAACTGACTATGATATGGTGAAAATGTGGATGGCGTTATTCTTGTTGGATTATTTACAGAGTGGACAAATGTGGAAAATGATGGAATTGCCGAGTAATTACAGTCTATGGTGCATTTGACCTGTATGACCAACAAATATGCAATGTATGTATGCGATGCCTAATGCAACTTATTTTTTTGTGTTTTGATTTTTAAGAGTATGCATGGAAGTGAGATGCAATTTTTTTTTTATTTTTTGTTATTTTTTGTTTTTGGTGACAAGTGATTGTGGGAATCTTTGGAGCTTTTGGTTTGACCAAAGGGTTTATGGATACCTTTGGGGATTTTTGGGGTTGACCAAGTGATTGTGGGAATCCTTGGAGCTTTTGGTTTGACCAAAGGGATTATGGGTACCTTTGGGGCATTTTTGGGTGACCAAGCGGTTGTGGGAACCCTTGGAGCTTTTGGTTTGACCAAAGGGTTTATGGATACCTTTGGGGCATTTTTGGGGTTGACCAAGCGATTGTGGGAATCCTTGGAGCTTTTGGTTTGACCAAAGGGTTTATGGATACCTTTGGGGCATTTTGGGTGACCAAGTGATTGTGAGAATCCTTGGGGATTTTTGGGGTGGGCCATGGCTCTTTTAAATGTGGAATGGCCTCAAATGACTGATGTTCAAGGGTTCTAGTTCCTTGATTCCATCAAGAGAGGTGAGTCGGTATGTTCCAGGTCCTATTTTACTATCGATTACATAAGGACCTAACCAGTTTGCCATGAACTTGTCCCTTAGATGGGGCGGCAAGTTAGAATTTTGTTGGTTCTCTTTTAAGACTAGGTCACCAACCTGAAAGTCCCTCAGGTGAACTTTCATGTTGTATACTTTCTTAAGTCACTCTTGGTAGATACGTAAATGCTTGAGAGCATTGACACGTCGTTCATCGAGTAACGTAAGCTGGTCTAACCGGGCCTACTGCATAGTGTCATCATCGATGAACTCTTGCATTGATATGCGTAGGGAAGGTATTTCCAACTCGAGAGGCATGACTGCCTCGGAGCCATACACCAACAAAAATGGAGTTGCCCCAGTGGGCGTCCGAATGCTAGTGCGATAAGCCCAAAGAGCAAGTGGTATTTGAATGTGCCAATCCTTATGACTATCTACGACTATCTTTTTAAGGATGGCAACTAGCATTTTGTTTGACGCCTCTGCTTGCCCATTTGCCTACGGATAATAAGGTGTCAAAAAACTATGCTGGATTTTGTACTTTGTGGTCAAAGCATGCACGTCTTTGTTCTTAAATGACGTCCCATTATCCGAGATGATCTTGGATGGAATACCAAAATGACATATGATGTTATGTAAAATAAACTCCGCAATGCGGGGTCCAATCATAGAGGTAAGCGAAATTGCTTCCACCCACTTGGTGAAGTACTCTGTGGCCGTTATGATGAACGTGTGATGGCCTAATGATAGGGGAGATATTTTTGATTAGATCTAAGCCCCACTATGAAAATGGCCAAGCCGATTGGATCGGCTGCAAGGCCTGAGAAGGTACATGTGTCAAGTTAGCATGGTGTTGACACTTCATGCACTTCCTCACATACGCGCAACAATCTCGCTCTAAATATGGCCAATAATAGCCCATGCGAAGGATGCACTTTGTGATGGCCATACCGCTGAAGTGGCCATCGCATGTACCATCGTGCGCTTGGGTGATCACCCAAGTGGACTCCTGCTGGTCCAAGCAATGGAGGAGGATTCCTTCATAGCTTTGATGGTACAAAATGTCTCCTAGCAAGACATGTTTTGCCACTTTCTATTTGAATGATCTTTTCGTGGCATGCGACAATCCAAGTGGGAGGCTACCTAACTTGAGGTAGTCTCTTATGGGTGTGTACCAATCCTGCTGATCAAAAACCTTGATGGTATGAATGACCAATCCCTCTTGAAGTTCATCCCTAGCAAAAGTTGAGCGGGAAAGAACTTGTAAGAATAGCGTTGTGTTGCTATTAAGAGGGGTTGGGGAGAACAAGGACCCCTAGTTGGCATGATTCAGATTATCATGGATTCGAGAGAACTTATCCTGAGATGGTTCAATCTGGATCAGGTGGATTCTTGGCGTTAGGTCAAAGCTTGCACGCTCCATCATGGATTGCGATAATGTTTTGACTTGAATGGTTGTCATATCACCAGAAATGTCTTGCAGGATTAGTGACCCCAAGGAGGCCATAGTGTCCGCAAAATGATTCGATGATCGAGGGAGTGCCTCGATGTCGTACCATTCAAGATTTGCTAGGAATTTATCCACAAGGGCTTTGTAGGCCTATAGAACTGGGCATTTACATTGGAATACCCCTTTCACTTGGTTGACAATTAACAGCGAATCACCAAAGATGTTCAAGCATTTGATGTTCATGGTGATGGTTGTCTGAAGACCTATGAGCAAGGCTTCATATTCGGCATTGTTATTGGTGCATGAGAAATCAAGTTTAAATGATAGAGGCATTGGAGCCCCTTGCGGTGTGAAGAATATGATTCCCATGCCACCCCCTTGCTCACATTTAGAACCATCAAAAAATAGGGTTATGTCAGCCTGTGACTCAGGCTCATCAGAATCTGGCGATTCTGAGACATGGAAGACCCCATCATCGGGCAGCTCTATGGTCAGAGGCTGATCATCTTCGAGAGGAGCCTCTGCTAGTTGATCGGTGATGACTTGACCTTTGATGGACTTCTGTCCAATGAATTCGATGTCAAACTCCATCAACAACATGATCCATTTCATCGTGCGACTACTATGATAAGTATGACTCATCATGTACCACAATGGATTCTCCTTAGACACAACATACATCGTATTGCTCAGCATGTAATGGCATAGCTTTTTGGTGGCAAATACCACTGCTAAGCATAGCTTCTCGACGTATGCATAGTTAAGTTCATAATTGACCATGGTGCGGCTAAGATAATAATTAGCCTGTTCTTTATGTAGTTCATTTTTTTGGGCTAGCATGGCGCCCAATGCCACCTCAGTAGTTGAGATGTATAAATAGAATGACACTCCTGGTCTAGGTGGTGCCAATACTGGCGGTGAAGCCAAGTATTGTTTAATGTCATCGAAGGCTGACTGGCACTCGTCATCCCAGTGAAATGCTACCCCTTGTGTAATAATTTATTCATGGGTCGGCACTTGTCAGATAGTTGCGCTATGAAGCGCTTGATCGATGCGACCTTACCCTACAAGCTTCTGAGCTGCTTGATGGTGGTTGGGGGAAGCATTTCAAGGATTGCCTTGAATTTATTTGGATCCACCTCGATGCCTTGTTTTGAGACTATGAAACCCAAGAGTTTTCTAGATGTGATGCCAAATACGCACTTCTTGGGGTTTAGCCTAACTTTGTGTTCGATGAGGCGATCAAGGATCTTGCGTAAGTCATCGAGATGATCTGGGCACAAAAGAGATTTGGCCAACAAATCATCCATATAATCTTCCAAAGTTTTATGCATGTGATCATGGAAGATGTACGTCATAGCGCGTTGATAGGTGGCGCCAACATTTTTAAGGCCAAAGGGCATGACCTTATAACAAAATGTCCCCCAAGGCATTGTGAACGCCATTTTTAGTTGATCATCGGGATTGATACGAATCTGGTTGTATCCCGAGAAACCATCCATGAGGGAAAGCATTTCGTGGCCTATTGTAGCATCTACCAATGCATCGATGCTAGGCAAGGGGAAATCATCCTTGGGACTCGCTTTGTTTAGATCTCAAAAATTGGTGCATATGCGAATCCTCCCATCAAACTTTTTGATGGGCACCATGTTGGACAACCATGGTGGGTAATCTATGCAGATGACAAACTATGCATCCAACAACTTTTGTAATTCATATTTTACCATTAAGGCCACTGTTGGGTGCATCTTACATAGTTTTTTCTTGACTGGCTTGACTATCGGATCAAGCGTTAGATTATGCGTGACTAGCTACGGGTCTAGCCCCGACATGTCTTTGTAGGACCATGCAAAAACCTCCTTCTTCTCTTTGAGAAGGGCAATGTAATCGGCTTGCTCTTCGAGGGATAGACTTACCCCCAACTTGATGATTTATGGATTCATTGGATCAGAGCCGATGTCTACGTCAATCATCTCTTCGACTGACATGTGGGACCCATCCTCCAACTGGTGTGGAGTTGGGATCAGGTGGATATCATTTGCTGAATTTAGATCTATGTTTGGAACGTCGGGTTCCTCTTCAGCATGGAAGATATCCTGAGTTGGTCCTGGGGTGAAATGAAGCATCTCACCGCAAGGCCAGTACTCTATGGGGATGGTGGCGAGTTAGCATGATCCCAGTCTATGGCATCTAGGTTTAGATACAATGGTCATGTTGGATCGGCTGGATTATGGATGGGGGTGGTTAAGTCAATGGAGATCATGTTGATGAAGTGAATTTGGTCTCCATTACCGTGCGGGTGGTGACTCGGACATCCTTGGTGATCTTTGTGCTCCGGATCTGGCTCTATGGGTATTGGCACAAACGGATCGGCCCTATGTGTGGATAGAAGGATAGGGTCTACCTTTGGCACTGATGGCTCTATAGGGTCTCCGGGTGGAAGGTGCTCTCTGTATGCCTGAAGTGGTGGATGCAGCACTTGGTCCAACTGTGCTTGGTTCAAATGCCACCTATGCCTTGGCCCCATGTTTAGTTGTTCAAACATGTCATCAATGTCCATGGGGTATTTTTTCTACCGCATATGGTTGAGATATGCCATCTCAGTCTCATCTTCATAATCGCTATCGGAGATCCATAGGCCTTCATTGGCTCTGACAACTATTTGTGGCATGTGAGGCTCGTTCTGTTCGAGCAAGTTGATTTGGTCCCATCGGGGTTGTTCCGCTCTCTATGGGAGGACCTGATTCTCTTGGGGTGGCAATCACTCGATTGGAGCATTCAAGGGGAACATTGCCATGAAGTTCTCCTGATAGTCATCTATGGGTGTCACTTGCGAGTGATTGCTATCGAACTCGAAAGGGTCCCAAGGTGCTACCTCATACTCTGACTCATCTTCGAAAGATCCTTCCTGACCTTGTTTATATCCCTCTTGGAGGTAAGTTCTTGAACTTTCCCCTTTCTCGATCAAAGGGAAGGGGTTGTTGAGGTCAACAAGGTTTGTTGTTAACAATGGGAGATAATCCCCCAATGTGTATGTTGTGTTAGGATTGGCATATGGATCTTGTGCCAACCCATCCTTGTTGCCTAGCCCTAGGCCTTGCATGTTCTCTACCAAGATGTCAAGGGGCAAAGGGTGGTTGAACCCTACTCTTGATTTATCATATGGCATTTGATATCTTGGTTGGCAAAGAACGCGCACTCCTTGTTCATATCTGCCCAATCCATATCCGTGCCAATTACATTGGCCAAGGTATTTCAAAGCGAAGTCTGGGTTGGACAAATAGTTGACATTCTCAGCAAAGGGCTCTTCATCCTCTTCCTCTTGTAGGTAAGGTTCAATGCCATTATCGAGGCCCCCATATACAAAATTTGTCTGATTCGGTGGGTAGCCTAAAGGGACAATAGTGCCGATGGGGAGGCGAGGTCTCCCCATGTCCTGCATGGACTCAAGCGTGGGTGTTGCCACAATGTTCCACACTAGGTATTCCCCCAGGCCCGTATTGGCCATCTCAATGGTGATCATTGGCGATTGAGGGGGAGGGAATGGGAGTTCTTCTTGAGTCCACTCCATGTTGGGTGAACCAGGCATCTCGACTTCCATTCGGCTGGGCACCTCTTCGATAGAGATGGTTGAGACTAATGGTGGTACCTCTTCCAAGGGCTTCTTCCCATTGTCCTTCAGTGTGGCCATCGTAGGTGGCATCGTTGGTGAAGGAACAGATGATGAAGATGGGCCCGGTTGGTGATTTGATGGACTTAATAGTGGGGATGTATGCAAAATCGGACCCTGTTTGGATGGATTCAATTGAAAGTCCAAATGTGTCGATGGGAGGGTCGACTGTGGCATCAGCTGCACCGTATTGCAATACTTGAAGGGCTCTAAGTCTACTGGGACTACATGCACTTGCCCTTCGTATGTGTACTTTAGGCATTGATGGGCTATCGAAGGGACACACTTCATGTCCCTGATCCAAGGCCGGCCCAACAAGATGTTGTAGGCCATCTCACCTTCCAGGATGTGGCACAATGTAGGAATAGTCTTTTGTCCCACTTGGATGGGTAGGACAATTGTGCCAACCGTCGAGCATATCACATCATTGAATGCTCGAAGAGTATAGGTGGAGGCCACAATATGAGATGCTGGCAGCTTTAGGTGTTTCAATGCCACCATTGTGATTATATTACTGGATGAGCCAGTGTCCACCAACACCCTCTTAAATGGAATCCCATTGACCCATGCAATGACGTGCAGGGGTGGATCCGCCATATCACCAGTCACTGATTTTAGTTCATCTTCTCTAAAGGTGATGACTGGTTCTGTACATCATTTTACATGTCCCACAAAGTTGTTGAAAGAATTTGCTTCATGGGGCTGTAGCTCGATGGCTTTGAGTATCTCCATCAGAGCCTCCCGATGGGGCGGTGATTGTTGGATGAGCTCATAGATGGAGAGCCTAGCCGACGTGGTCCTTAAACTTTGGGTAAGTTTAGTCCGAATCGTGGCCACTGGTCTAGGTGGGGGAGGTTGTGTAGGGTGTTGCGGAGGTTGTGACATTGATGGAACATCTCCTGTAGCTACAACGGGGGCAGCTGTGTTTGGGTACCTCTTGTTCCGTGTCACTATGCTTATCATCCCTACATACCCCTGCATGGGGCAGTTTTGTGTCACCTCATTTACTTGTAGAGTCTTTGCCTATGCATCATGGGCAGGCAGGGGGTCTTTGAAGACCTCCATCTATTGGTTGCTTGGTGCTACGGGATTATCCACCGCTAGCATTTTGTTGTCTATTAGGTCCTGCACTAAGCTTTTGAACTTCCAACATGCGTAAAGGTCATGTCCTTTCTGTCGATGAAATCTACAATATAGGTCTTCCCTATAGCCCTTGGGTTTTGGTGCATTGGGGTCTACGGGTCGACTTTCTGGTAGGTTTATCAAGTTTGCCATGGACAAGCGGTCAAACAAGGAGTCTTTAGACTCTATGAAGGGTGTGAATTGTCGCCTAGGGTGATGCTGCTGATTTTGCTCTTGCCTATGATTTTCCTTCTCATAGCTGTCAAGAGGAACTGCCTGATAATTAGCCTTTGGGGGTTGTGTCATCTGTGTAGGCTTTGGTATGTTTATGGCAACCTGATTGACCACGATGGGTTTCGGTTGCGTGGACCCAATTTTGGCATTTTTGGGCCACTCTTTCTTGCATGGCTTGGCAATCTCGCCATCCTGTATCTTGATCTCCTCAATTATTCTGGCTTGCACCAGGGCTTCCTCGAGAGTGGCATATTGTTGTAGCTACAATAGCATGGAGATCGACCTTAGGCAACTCTTCGAGAACATTTGGGTCAGGTCGGCCATGGGAGGGAGGTAAGGTAGCCTTGAAAGCAATGTCCTCCATCGATTTCCATAAGCCACCATGGTCTCTTCCTCATACTTCCTGAGGCTAGCTAGGTCGCTTAATGATGCCTTCTTCTTGGTGTTGAAGGCAAAACGTTCGAGGAACGCGTCCACTAGCTGGTCTAGGTTGTTGATGCTATGCTTCGGCAACTAGGTAAACCAATCCGAGGCAGGGCCTATGAACGTGGTTATAAATGTTCTTAGAAGCAAAGCATCATTGTCCTGAATGCCAAAGCATTGACTCAAGAATCTTGTCACGTGCTCTTGGGCATCCTCATCCCCTCTAAAAATTGCCAATTGAGGCATTTTGAAGTGTTCAGGGTATGGGGGTGCCGACATTGAAGGATGCACAGGGTGACTATGGAGCTGGCATAAAGTGGGATTTTGGGGCCCATAAGTCTTGGTCTCCATAGACTCTAAGCGCTCTAGCAACGCTTTGTATGCATCGAAATATTTGATCTCTTCCTCCTTGGTTTGTTCCCATTGTGAATTACGAGGAACTTGAGGCCTATGGAGGGGTAGCCGGATAGCGCCCCCCTGCCTTGGTAGGGCATTTCAGCCCACTCTTCTTCTTGCTCGAATTCCTCATAGGCTTCTTGAGGAGTTCTTGGGCATGACCTATAAACATGGGTGGGTGCCCGAGGAGGGCGCCCATCATTGGTTCTGGGAGTGGTCTCCCGCTCAGGTCTAGGAGGTCTTGGAGGCAACGCTTGATAAGGTCATGGAGACCTATCTCGTACCAAGGGGTTATGCCTCTCATAAAGCTCTATCTTATGTGTGTGAGGGGTTGGAATCCTCTCATGCATAGTGTTCTAGAGCAACTCATCCATCTGACGTTGAATGCGCTCTTTGCTAAGATGGTACAGGTGCTCTAACTATTGTTGATCTTGCTCAAGCTGCATGATTTGCGCTTGGTGGGTGGTATGTTTGGAAAATGCCAAGTCGATTTGTTCTACCGTCTTAGGTCTAGGAGGCCTAGATGCCTCCCCTACATATCTATCTCGGTCGTAGTGATCCGAGATCTCTATAGGTCGCTTCCCTCTATCGAGGTTAGCAACATTCACCCGAGGCTCTGGCCTCAGTAGGTGATCCTGATAAATAGTAGGTGCGGAGGTGCATTGCTCCCATGCTGTGTATTGCTCTTGAGGAATATAGTGGTTTTCCTCATGCTCCCTTTCATATATGTGAAAGGGGCGGGCAGAGTTGGCTCGCCCTGTCTGAAGAGCCTTGCACTCTGGATTTGGCCTATTGTTTCTAATAGTAATGAGGGGTAGAGGAGGGATGATATAATCATGTGGCCCCTCCTTATGGACCTTATGTTGTTCTAGCACTTCCTCGCACGGTGGCCACTCATAATGAGTGTCTAAGGGGGCCTTCCCGTGTATGTACTCCTCCTGAAAGGGTCTGTGTTGAATGGGAGTGCCCCTCGAAGGGGTGCCTCTATAGTCCTATTCCGTCATGGTATGATGTGGACTATTTTGTGGGTCAGGCCACCAAGGTGGTATGACCAAGTCCTTGGGGCTATAACGGAGGTGACTTGTGCCTCCTTGTACACTTTCCATCGCTTCTTCCCGTGATTGGGCTTGGCTACGGGTGTACACCATGGTGGTGGTTTTCTAAGGGATACGTATGTTTTTATCTTCTTTATAATTTTTTATGCTACACTAAACAAAGGGGACCACACAATCAAAGAAATGATTATCTCGTTTATAGATTAAAGGTGTGTCCTAAATCTGGTTTAGTGTGTTTTGATTTTTGTTGTGCAAAACCTTGTAATGAAAACATGCATAATGAGGGCTCTTATATCTCCAAAATGGTCGCCCCTTCAATATACCACTGCCAGGCCATTATACCGAACCTCTCAATATACCCGCCCTTACGTGAGGGAAACTATTGGTACGCGAGAGCAGAACAGTACGTGGAACATAGGCGGTACGAAAGGGGAATCACTCTATTTTTGACACCTACCATAGAAGACTTATCCTCATGCACGGGGAATCACCCCCGCTACACTTGGTCAGCTTTCATCAGGATTTACGTCTAGCAACAGTCACGATCAGGGTTATGTATGCAAAATTCAAGCCAAGGTGGTGATGAAATCCACCGTTGGTCTTGATCAAGTGTTGGGGTTTTAAGACCAACTCCTTGATGTTTATATTATCACGTGGTGTGTGTGGTTCTTTTTACTTGTGCAAAGAAAGAAAACATGCAGTAAAATTTTCCATGCAAGCAAAGAAACAGAAAAATTACAGAAACAGGAAACAAAAAATTACATAGGGTGTTCAGAAAACCTACCTCTTCTCTGCCCACACCAGATGCCCCTGAGTTTCTGCTCAGAAACTGCACAGAGAGCTAATCATCCCGGGGTGGGATGAATAGTAGATCTGTATTCATCATAGGGTGGGATGAATATGTATTCATCCCGGGGTGACACGAATTCCAGTCTGTATTCGTCACAGGGTGGCACGAGCAGTAGTCCAGCGCTTGAAGGATTAACACCTGCAAGAAAAACACAAGATTTTTGATCAAAAATTTGATCCCAATAGCAGGGGATAGGGTCCCACCGTGATCACCACTGAAAGCATGTCTACGGAAGCACTGGCGTACCGGGTGCGATGCAAACAAAAGCAGATGTATTAAGGAAACGCTAAGTCCTACGAAGATGCGAAGAACTTAAAGTGCATGAAAAGGGAAAACGAACAAAATGAAATGAGATGTAAAGAAAAAGCAAAGGTGCAGCCTCTTTTATTAATCTTTCTTGAGATCAGGTTACAATACGTCTCCCCCATTTTCATGGGCTAGGAGCGTTCGATACAATTTTGTTACACCAACGGATGGTACGCTTCCCTTCGGGATCTTCCGCGTGCCCACATTCAAAATGGGTGGGCCAAACGTCACCACCACTTGCGTGAGTGCATCTATCATTCCTTTCTGCCCCTTTGGTGTCGAGATCCTATGTACAGAGAAACATCAAATGATTAATAGCACATGCGGATGGAGGGAAACATGCAATCCCCAAGGCCTCCGGTTAATGCATACATGAAATAATTAAAACAGTGATCAAAACTTATCAGAATGAAATGAAATTTGGATAGAAGCATGTAAACATCATCAGGGACACACTACAAAAATAACAGTCAAGAAATATGTTGTATATTTCTAATCGCTCCGGGGTGGGACGATTAGGACTGTCATAAAATGTACAAAAGTGACCTCCCAAATGTCCCATCCAGGGGCCTCCAAAACACCTACAAACTTGGGGTTAGGAAAAATGGGGCATTTTGAGATGACCCAGAAGGTCGTATTTTGCATATTCTACCCAGATTGCCCTGTATCCGAAAGCGCTCCCTGTAGGTTAGTAAAAGCGTAAAACCATGAAAACACAGTCAAAACAAGTCAGAATGCATTGAAATTTGAACCGCAGCATATATGAAACACACAAAACATGATGCAAAATAAATAGTGAAGAAATATGCTATAGATTTCTAATCACTCCGGGGTGGGGCGATTAGGACTGCAATAGTACGGGGGCACCCGGGGGCAGGACGCCCATCGTTTGGGGCTTGGTTTTGACACCAATCCACTTGGGATGGGTCCAAAACCTCCTAGGGGGTTGTGTCAAAAAATTGGGTGTGGTATTGTGGCCAATTGTTTAGGTTTTGGGTCCGGATTGCGCTCCTAATGTTCACCCAATAACCTCCCTTCCAAAAGAGAGATCAAGGATGTAGGAAGCACAATGAGGGTGAGGGTATAATTCGGCAGCACTCCATTGCTCCAAATGCTCCTGCTCCATTTTTTTTTTGGGGTGAGAAGACTCACCATTTTATAGACCTGAGGGTCTCCTTTGAATGTGCATGCAGGGGCGCCACTTGGCCATCATGCCTTCCCGTGGGAGAGAAGATTCCTCCCTGATTAAGGGCTCCATGACTGCCTCTATGACTGCCTCTTTGAGCTCAAAAATGCTCACTCGCACTCCCATGCATTGAAGGTGGAGTTGAGTGGTGGATCTGGGCTGCCATTTGTCAAGGTTTGACCTTTTTCCCATCAAACCTGCTATTCGCCCCACCCTGGAGCGATTGCTGCTAATCATCCCGGGGTGGGGCGAATAGCAATCTAATCATCCCAGGGTGGAACGAATAGGGAGCAGAGTGCTTGAAAGGTGCCAAATTGACCTCTGACCTTCCAAAACTACTTTGGGGGGGGGGGGGACCACTTGTTTAACCTCTGGGGCTGCCCTAGGGGCTATGTATGCCAATTCGGTCAGTGCTTGTCGTCACATAATCGGATTGGTGCTGTTTTGGTGTCTATAGAAAGTACATCATTGAGACTTTCAAGTAGGTGATTTAGTTCTAAAGGAAAACCAACAAAACTCAAATTTACCCTCCAATTTGTGAGACCAATTTATAGCAAACTGGTTAGGTCCATTCATCATTACACATCATATTGGACCTGGAACTTATCACCTAGCATCCATCAAAGGAAATGAAGAGCTTGAACCCATGAATATAAGTCATTTGCAACCATTTCATGCTTAGAGCACCAATAAAATACCCCTAGGAAGACGTAGACACTTTCTAAGTGTCATTACCCACCTAGGTCACCCTAAAGGCTCCTAGTGGTTCTTGGCCGGCTAGGTCACATAAAAAACCCTAGACTATCTATGATCATCTAGGTCAACCTTAAATTCTCCAAAGGTATCCATAAGCCCTTTGGTCACAACCAAATACCCCTAGGCAGTCGTAGACACTTTCTAAGTGTCATTATCTGCCTAGGTCATCCTAAAGGCTCCTAGCCATTCTTGACTAGCTAAATCATGTAAAAAATACCCTAGACTATCTATGATCATCTAGGTCAACCTTAAATGCTCCAAAGGCATCCATAAGCTACCCGCCTAGGTCAACCTAAAGGCTCCTAGCAATTTTTGACCGGCTAGGTCACATAAAAAATATCCTAGACTATTTACGATTGTCTAGGTCAATTCTAAATTCTCCAAAGGTATCTATAAGCCCTTTTGTCACCTTAAAAAGCTCCTAGACTATCTACGATAGTCTAGGTCAATCCTAAAAGCTCCAAAGGTATCTATAAGCCCTTTGGTCACCTTAAAATGCTCCTAGGTAGTTTACAACTATCTAGGTCAAATCTAAATGCTCCAAAGGTGTCTATAAGCCCTTTGGTCACCCAAAAAGCTCCAATGGCATTCATTAATCCCATTGGTCAACTTGTACATATATACACATATCTCAAAAATAACAAAAAAAATCATCAAAATATAAAAATATTGCATTGTATTACATTTCTCATCACTCACATTATAATCATAGTTGCATTAGGCATACTCATCATTTCATTATGTATCATTCCAAATTGATAATATATGTCTAGAACCAAGTCTGCACATTAGGCATCTGGTAAAAATTTATTATTATCATATGTTAGTTATACTACAAGTGTATATTACATATACCATTTACATTATATGTTTGTTTCTCGTCACTTAGCCATTGTTAGAAAAACATAGTTAAAGTTTTCACTCACTTAGCCATATCTAGTTGTCTTCTTAGATTTTGTAGAAAGCTAGATGATTTTTATAAGGTAGAATCCCACTTAGATAATGCTTGGTATACATCAAAATCCCAACACAATTTTCACATTAATAAATCCAAGTCTAGCACCAGTAAAGATGAAAACTTTGTAGTCTAGGTTACTTTCAAGCAAAAATGTTATCTTGCTCATCCCCCTATGCAAATGGTTAAAAAATGCTGAGAATTGACAAAAGGATAAGTTCCTCCTTACCCAAAATACCTTACCCTACACTGGGGTAAGTATCCCAAAGAAAGAAAATCAATAATGATTATTACCCCCTAGTATTGAAAACATACATTGCCCTACACTGGGGCAAGTATCTCAAAGAAATATTCCAAAGAAAATAGTGATTATTATCACTCCCAAATATGCATAAAGAAACAATGATTATTATCACTAGGAAAAGCAAAGAAAGAAATAGTGGTTCTCACCACTATTAAAATCCCTTGCTCAACAAATCAAAACAAGTAAAATTCTCTTGAGAAAGTTAAAGAAAGGTAGGGACTTTAGAACTTTAATCCCTAAAATTTTCAGCATCAGAGAACCATAAGGTGATCCTCATTACAGGTTTGGTGGATAGCCTACTTTTCAATGGTGGTAGCCTCCCGCATGACGATATGTCTATCACTTAAGCAACTTGTTTAGGTATAGACCAATGTTTGAATGTGGATGAGCTAGCTTGTTGTAACTTAGGTTATATAGTGGTCTAATCCAACTATGTATGAAACTCAGGATAATGAGACTTGCAGAATGATATCTAGTACTGATGGGTTGAATGAATCCCATTTGCACTAGGGTAATATTATGTGTTATCATGGTAATGAACTCACGTGCACACACAAGGATTTTGATTATCTTGGTTATCTTAGTAGGTGCATACTTTGTCAAAATATCTTTTATAGTTAGTATATGACTTTTGATTATGTAACTAGAGTGTCTGAGTCTCTTAAAAACTAGCAAATACAACCATATCACATCACATTATCCATTCCATTTTACATCATGTTGTCACATGTTTTTCAAAATTACAATGTCCATCAAATAAAGTGTTATAATAACATGAAAATAATCAAGATACATTTTGTATAGTCTATGGTGCTAGCATATAATGCATCAAATAGTCATTGTAAATCCATCATACAAAAATTAAATCTAATCAAATTATTACTTTCATTCATACAAATTTAAAAATTTTGTTTATTAAGTGATATTCATGATCTAGGATAGATATCGGTTAAATATTAGCAATAATATTTAAACGGCCACTGACTATTTTATGCATACCTTTTAATTTACAAAAGCATATAAAATGAAGCATCCACATCTACATATCATCAAATCACATCATCTAATAAATACATGCATCTATGTTAGACATCCATCATAACATCATATAGCAAATATAAAATTGCATTCACATCATAAAGCAGTAAAATGATATAATGATCAAAATCTAAGTCATATATATATGTCCATATATATAAGAGCTAAAAGCAACATCATATTCCATAAACTACCCATAGGATACAATAAAAGTGAGTCATCTGACTTTGCAATAAATAAAAAAACCAAAAAGAACCATCTGAGCCCGTTGACCATGGTCACATAGGACCAGTACCTCAACTCTCTCCTCTACTCTTAGTATGAATCCGTCATGAGCTCCCCAACCCACTTCCCCCTGATCTACTACCTCCAGATACATCCATCCTCTGAGAAGTACTCAGAGCCCTCATCTGAGCAGATAAGTGTCCCATACCGCTCCCCTGGCTACGTTGTGATCCAATAGCTAATATCCGATCTAGTATGCGCCCCTTATAGCACACTATCTCATCCTCCATCATATCCATGTAGGTGCGCTCCTCTCGACACCTAGTCTTATAGGTCACTACCAAACCCTCGAGATGTGCTATCTCCTCCTGCATCCTAGCTACCTCACCACTACTGGACTCCCCATGGCTAGGGTCCTGTTTACCGACCTGTGCCTAAAATGCAGCTATCACTATTTATTGCCTCTCCATATCCTCCTATGCACTCTACACATGTGCCTATAGTAAAGCTCGATCACTCTACTACTCTATGATCCTAGCATCTTCTGTTGCTAACTCTGATTGCAAACCTTGATCTCCCAAGTCTCCCTCATCAAAGCCAACTGGATCCTATACATCTATCAACTCCACCCTATCTGCTAACACATGCTGACACACAACTTTCTCACCTGTGTCTACCTCCTCATCATCTGGAGACTCACCAAAACCCTCCTCATCTGGAGCACCCCTAGCAGCATTCGTTGTACTCGTAGCTACATCCCCTCTTAGTGGTCCCTCCCCTCACCACTGTCACATGACCCACCACATGTCATACTCCTCTGTAGTGCCTACATCATCTGAGTCTATGATTGGCATATCAGAATCTAACTCATCTCCCAACTCCTCTACTATAGGCCATGCTAGAGTCCTCTCATCCCCGTGATGAAGATAGATCATCAGTTCACCAGGAAATCCCTAGCATAGCCTAAACCATCATAGCACATGATCATAAGAGAAGTACTCTCACTCTGTGCCATGTCGCCCTATCACACACCTACCTCATCAAAATTAGCATAGATGTGTCGAAGCCTCATCCTAGGTAGTACAATCCCTGTAGGTCCTCCACTCAATATCCATTGCCCTGAGCCATGCAAAATCCTCTACATAGTGCTCTACCTCCCCATCATAGCGTCAACTACATCCTACCTCATGTGACCTCATCCATAGCACTCCATAGCCAATATCTCTATCTGGTAGCTTTGCTGGAGTGGTCCATGGTAGTCCTCATGGTCTCTCCATCGCAATATGCTGCCAAGCCGAAGACTATGCCAATAAAGCAAGATCCCAAGCCATCACTATCGGCTTCTCCTTTGTGCAGTCAACTAGAGTAAAAACCAACTCTATTATGTTCCATGGGAACCTAACTCCTAAAGAGTCAGGTAGTAGCATGTTACTGATCAAGGTCATCAACAAAGTGTGCCTAATTCCAAGTGCACCCTCCTGATACCATATAGACACTAGAATCCCTCCACTAACCATATCAGTCAGGACATTTTCCTAGCATGCGTTGAAGTACCTCTGCACTATGACCTCCCATAGCTCCGTTGGAGAAGATAATATCTAGAACCCCTCTATTGGAATACATAGTATTTGATAGATGTCCTCTAGTGTCACTGACATCTCCCTCATAGTTAAATGGAAATTATTAGTGTGAGGGTCCCATAGGTCTATCAAAGTAGTCAGATAGGCACGGTCTCCCACGACGGGACCTAATCACGTAACTTGCTTCAAACTGATGGCATCGAGCCAATGCCAGCCTACAGCACTCAAATGGTCTCTAGTGACCTAAAAGAGACTCGATACCCTATACCGACTCCTAACTATCTTCTCATGTAAATCAAGGTGTCAAACAGGCCCTAAAAATGCAAATTTTTGCTTTAAAAACACTAAAAAAACACACACAAAAAGGCCTTTTTTGGCCATCCCACCCAGGGATGGACCCTAATTTGGTAGCCATCCCACCAAGGTATGGCCAATAGTAACTGTCCCTCAAAGGGACGGTCCCCAAACAGGGGTAAATAGGGTCAATTTGACCCTTAAAAATGCCCTAAAAAACATTAAAAAGTGAATTTTAACCCTATTTTTTTCCAAATAAAGCATGCCTAAGGTTAAATTTTATGTATTTCAGTACTCATAATTTTCTTAAATCATGGGTGTGGCTGTAGTCATGAAATTAGAGCAAAAATTGCAAAAATTCAATAAAATAGGGTAGAGGAAGCATGTAATCCATACCCATTTCGCACTGGCTCCACTGCCCAATGCATCCAATTATTGGCTCATGTTGTGGGTCAAGATTTTAGCAGTGCTACGCTTTAGAAAAATCTCTCCTACCTCCTCTCCTCTCCAACTTCTCCAAGCAAGTTGCACAAATGAGCTAAAATGGCCCTTTTTGGCCTTTTATAGCTCCAAAATAAGTCGACCGCTCCTGGGTGGGATGAGTGCACTTTTGGCTGGCCGTCCCACCATGGTAAATTCACAAATACTACCCTCATCCCACCCTAGGATGGTCATAAGAAAATTGCACTTAAAAACATAAAAAATATAAAAAAATTGGCCAAAAACCCACCAAAAACAAGGCAGATTGGGCAAGAAAATGAGAGGGATTTAGACTAAACCTATAATACTTTTGGATGCATTAAAAGAATATATTTTAGTCCCCAATAAGGCTTCCATGGATATACTTATCCACAGGAATGAGATATTGGGCCTTTTGCCTCCAAAACTATTCATCAAAATAGTCAAAAATCACCTCCGAACAGGTATAGAGTACCATGGGCAAAAGAGAGAGTTGCCCTAATTAAGTCATATATTTCTGAATTAGGGAAAAATAGTGCACCAAATTATGTGAAACAATATGTGTATCTACCCCTTCTCACTCATGAGCATAAAAAAGGAAGCATGCATGTGAAAAGGAAATAATGCCAAACAAAAGGAAATGAATCAAAGCAAGTCTCTTCTCATTAATTTTTTGGATCAGATCCAAGGTTACACAACAGTACCATTGAGGGCTCAAAATATTATACAATTTTTACAATATTGGGTGCCCAAAGACCAAGTGTTTCATGGAATCTGGGTGCACATCCAATGTTTCTCCGCGTATCCATAATCAAGGTGGACGATCCAATTCCACTGCTGCTTGTATATAGGTTCTATGATGTCTTATATTGCTTCCCAAAGCCTTATGAGGACATGAAAATACACACAAGGAATAAAAAATAGGTCAAATAGCAAGGGTGTATGGTGAAAACATGCAATCCCCATAGGGGCAAAATGGCATATGAATTAAAAGTGCATCAAATTATATCCAAATGATTTGAAAATTTTCAAAGATGTTAAAGAAATTTTTTTGGGAGGATATCACCCAAAAAATATCAGAAATTGCATCCGTAGACCCATCTATTTAGCGTCGCCCGCCTACAACCTATGAAAATGAAAGCAACAAAATATTGAACCTGCACTAATCCAAAATTCATGATATTTGGTCAGTATGCATAAATTGATATTTTAATACAACCCATATGATTATATTTTCAAATTTAATCCCGTATCCATCTAGATCAAACTGGGGTGCCCGAATGGGCCCTATGAGCCTGCAGAAACTTAAAAATAGCATAACTCCTTCATTTTAACTCCAAATGACCTGAAATTTTAACTTTAGAATAATGGAATAATGTAGAAAATAAATAATTAAAAATAGTAAAGAAATTTCTTAATAATTTACCCTCATCTCGAGGGGGGCCTATGGTGATTGCAACTATTTAGGGGGCACCCTAGGAGGGGATACCCACCAAATCCGGCCACTTTTTGTTACCAAAAAACTATAAGATGTTCCTAAAAAACCTAAAGTGTTTTTTCATCAAATTTTGTGAAGAAATTCACCCAGATGGAAAAGTTACGCTTGAATTACCTTCTTCAAGTCACCCGATAACCTCCTTGGCAAAAGGGAGATTTCGAGGGCAAAAAGGTGCAATAAGGTGAGGAGAAATCTTAGTAGAATTCCATTGCATATCCTAGAAATCCTATATATATGTGTGTCTAAATTTTGTATGGAAATTACATCCACTTTATAGCCCAAATGGGCTCAAGTGCAAAAAGGCATGCAAGGGCATGCATGGCAGGAGGCGCCATTTGTCAAAAAGGAGGTATGCATTGGATGGGGAAGAGAATACCCATTTTTTGCCTGCATAATTATGTGTGTCATGATGATTCAATTTCATCTTCCCTGCATGCTATGTTTGGTGGGTTAAATGGCAATTTTTGGGTGCCATTTAGCCCATATTTGACTTTTTATGGGTCAAACTTGCTCACTGCCCCACCCTAGGACGAGGGCTCACCACTGTCCCAGGGTGGGATAGTGGGAATATTCCACCATACTAGGGTGGGACGGTAGTGAAATTTATGCCAATACTACCCAAAATTGGGTCAGTAGCATCCAAAAAGCCTTTTGGAGTGGCTAGAGCCACTATGAGCCTCTTGAGGGCTGCCCAAGGGGCCATATGATGTCAATTTGATCTTTTTTTATGTGTTCTTAATCAATTTTACCATATTTTAGTGTCTACAGATGCCCCTTTTTGAGATGCATTGTGTTCAGCACAACGCTGAGCAAAAATAGATGACTAAAATGTTGAATGATTAAGGTTACTCGATAACCTAACCAACTTTAGATACCCTAATCATGGAAAGGGCGTGTGTTCTTGAATCCTTGCTTTTGACTCATTGAATGAGCGTGATTATGCTTGAAAATTATCTATCATGAATGTTCAGGGCCTATGACTTCATGATGCTAGTAATTTCAGTGTTATAATGTGATTGTGTGTGCTTGTTTGCTGCCCCAAGCAGGAGCATGATTGTCTTTATCGAAGATTCATTGAATGAACGCCATTTACATAATTGAGTGTGTTCTTGTTGATTTAGACTGAGTATGACTACCTCCTCAAGTTATGAGTCAATGAGGGAATTACCGGTGAGAAAAGTGACGAGTCTCTTGACCCAATTGACTTGATTTTGGAGGGTTTTGGATCTTTTATTTAGCTTTTTGTGTTGTTTTTGTTGTGTTTTAATTGTTTTGATTATTTTTGAATTTTTGAGTTTTGATGATATTTTATAGAAGAATACCTCATCAACATTGGATGCCCCAACCATGGAAAGGGTATGCCTCTCAGAACTAATGCCTTCGACAAGTTAAGGAACTTGATTTTGGTGTTCTTTGGCATATTGGCAAACAAGATTAAGTCTAATCCTAGCCTTGGTGGCAGTTGGAATATGAGCTCAAGTCTATGCTTTAGCCTAGACTTGATGGTAATTAGGAGATAAGCTTAAATTAAATCCTAGACTTGATGGTAATAGGATATAAGCTTAAATAAAATCCTAGCCTTGATGGTAATAGGAGATAAGCTTAAATCAAATCCAAGCCTTGATGGTAATATGAGATAAGCTTAAATCAAATCCTAGCCTTGATGACAATAAGATATAAGCTTAAATCAAATTCTAGACTTTATGGCAATAGGAGATAAGCTTAAATAAAATCCTAGCTTTGATGGCAATAGGAGATAAGCCTAAATAAAATCCTAGCCTTGATGGCAATAGGAGATAAGCTTACTAGTTTGCTTGAATTTGCTTTTGATCTTTTGTTTATTTGCCCCAAGCAAAGGGGGTGCATGATTGTCTTTGGCAATGATTCACAAGATGAACATGATTAACTTGATTAAGTTATCCATTGTTGATTTAGTTTATAAACATGTTGTTATTATGACCAATGGACTTAGTGGATGCCATTGGGGCATTTGGGGTGACCAAAGGGTTTATGGATACCTTTCAAGTGTTTGGGTGACCAAAGGGTTTATGGATACCTTTGGGGCTTTTGGAGTGACCAAAGGGTTTATGGATACCTTTGGAGCTTTTGGGTGACCAAAGGGTTTATGGATACCTTTGGGGCTTTTTGAGGTTGATTGTTTAACTGTTTGATTGCTGATTAAGGAAGGTATGATACCAATAATGCCCCAGTTGATGTTACAAAAATGTTTTCTTGATTTGCAATTATGATAATTTGGAGCATTAGATGCATTATGTGTTATGATCTATGGATGCATTTATGGATGCATGTGTTGTACTATACTGTTATTTGATGATATGCAATGTGTGTATGCATAATGAAATGGATGATCTATTGATGTGTATTGATGGAATATGAACACTATATGACATACTATGTTAGCACCATATATTGTATAAAATTCATCAATTCATGTGGAATATTGTAATGAGACTATGTAATGGATTTGTGCAAATGTAAACTGACATACATGTGACAAAATTAAATGAATAAATGAATGTTCTAGAAGGCCTATGAGGTTTTCATGAGACTCAAACACTCTAGTCAACTGATCAAAAGTTGTATACTAACCATGCAAGACTTTTTAACAAGGTATGAATCTGTTAGGATGACCAAGATACTCAATATCCCTGTGTGTGCAAGTGAGTTCATTCCTGCGAGATGCATAAATATACTGCCATTGACAAGTAGGCTATCCACAAAACCTGTAATGAGGATTACTCTATGAATGCCACAATACAAATTTCTGTACTCCGTTGGATTATACCACTAGGTAGTATAGGTGACCAAAAGCTAGCTCATCCACATGCAAGATAATGTGATAGACATATCATCATGCATTTAGGATACCACCATTGACAAGTAGGCTATCTACCAAACCTGTAATGAGGATCACCTAAATGGTTTTTCAAATGCTGAGAATTCCAAGGATTCAAGCTCAGGTGTATTTTGGTTATTCAATTGATTGGGATTACTTGCTCTCATATATAGTGATTAAAATCACTGTTTATTTTTCTCTTTTTAGTGACTATAATCACTTTTATTTTGAGTTTTTTCTTTTTTCTCTTGAGCAAGGGGTTTGAGTAGTGGTGATAACCACTGTTATTTTTTATTGTTGCTTTTTGAGGATTTTGATTTCAAAGTTGAACTTGTGGGATTTTTGTCTTGTGGATGGCATTGATCCTTTAGGCCTTGGGGATGACTACCCATCCTTCTCAAGGGTGTGTAGTATGAAACCTTATGAATTTAGGGATCAAAGGTGTCTGGAAATGTTTATGGGAAGCTTTTGGAATTTTTCTTTGGAATGGTGTTGATATTTTAGGCCTTGGGGATGACTACCCATCCTTCGCAGGGATGTGTAGTATGAATCCTTACGACTTTAGGGATCAAGGGTGTTTGGAAATTTTGACAGTGGTGAAAACCACTATTTATTTTTAGGAATTAAGTGGGGAAAGGCTTGTCATTTTGACAATTCGCATAGGGGGATGAGCAGGATAAAATTTTCGCTCAAGGTACCCTAGACCACTTTGTGGGTTTCATATTTCTTTTCATAAACTTGGATTTATTAATGTGAAATGTGTTGGGATTTTATGTATATGAGGCACAATATAAGCAAGACTCTACCTCCTAAAATCTTGCTAGCCTTCTACAAAATATGAGAAGAAACTAGATATGGCTAAGTGACCGAAAACCCTAATGATATTCTAAAAACAAATGACTAGGTGAAGGGAGTGGACACGACTATGAGAATATATGAAATGTAGATGGAAATGATATGTAACCATGGAATAGGGTGAATGATGACCTTGATAACATTTATTTTCAATTGTGACTAGTGTACCATCTTAGTGCTAGATATGTATGAGCCACTCTAAACTGCAAAGTGTAAATGATGATTATGCCTAATGTAAGTGATAATGCAATGGTATGCAACTTGATGAGAATGCAATATTTTTTTTGAATTTTTTAAAATTTGATAATTCCCTTCTTTGTGAAATTTGGATTGGTATGTATGTATGAAAGTGAAATGCGATGCAGTTTTTTTATATTTTTATGTTTTGATGATGTTTTTGAAAATTTGATTGATATATATATATATATATATATATATATATATATGTACCTATGACCAATGGGCTTATTGGGGCCATTGGGGAATTTGGGGGACCAAAGGGCTTATGGATGCCTTTGGGGATTTTTGGTTGACCTAGATGGTTTTATACCATCTAGGAGCATTTAGGTTGACCAAGAGGGATATAGGCACCCTTGGAGCATTTTGGGGTGACCTATACGGTTCTAGATCACCTAGGAGCCTTTTAGGTTGACCAAGCGGGATATAGGCACCCTTGGAGCATTTAGGGGTGACCTAGAAAATTCTAGACAACCTAGGAGCCTTTTAGGTTGTGACCAAAGGGCTATAGGAACCCTTGGAGCATTTAAGGGTGACCTAGATGGTTATAGACCACCTAGGAGAATTTTAGGTTGTGACCAAAGGGCTTATGGATGCCTTTGGGTATTTTTGGGTTGACCTAGATGATCGTAGATAGTCTAGGAGTGTTTTTACTTGACCTAGATGGTGAAAACCTGCTAGGAGCCTATTGGGTGACCTAGGCATTTAGTTGCACTTGGAAAGTGTCTACGACTGCCTAGGGGTATTTGGTTGTAACCAAAGGGCTTATGGATGCCTTTGGAGCTTTTTGGGTTGAACTAGATGATCATAGATAGTCTAGGAGCATTTTTACTTGACCTAGATGGTGAAAACCCATGAGGAGCCTTTTGGGTGACCTAGACAGTCAACGACACTTAAAAATTTTCTACGACTACCTAGGGGAATTTGGTTGCAACCAAAGGACTTATGGATGCCTTTGGGGAGTTTAGGGTTGATCTAGATGATTGTATATAGTCTATGAGTATTTTTACTTGACCTAGACTATGAAAACCCATGAGGACCCTTTTGGGTGACCTAGATGGTCAACAACACTTAAAAAGTGTCCATGACTACCTAGGGCCATTTGGTTGTGACCAAAGGGTTTATGGATGTATTTGGGGCTTTTAGGGTTGACCTAGATGATCGTAGATAGTCTAGGAGCATTTTTACTTGACCTAGATGATGAAAACCCACTAGGAGCCTTTTGGGGTCACCTAGACAGTTATAGACCACCTAGGGGTGTTATGAGTTGACCAAGCGATATGTAGATACCCTTGGAGCCTTTTGTAACTTTGCTTACTTTGTGTTCTTAGGAGGAAGGTGTAATACCTTATATACCCCTAGCATTTACTATGATTGATGCGATGTTAAACAAGACCTATCCTAATGCAAGTATAATGGCTAAAAAATACCTAATGCAAAGCAATTAAAGTATGCAAGGGTACATGCCAAATGTTTTTGTGTTTTAATGTTTTGCAATATTTTTGAAATTTTGATTATTTTGAATGTTTATGGATTTTGACATTTTATGATTTGTTTGTATTTTTTGTGTTTTAAATTGTTTTTGAATTTTAAGTGTTTTATGAGGGAGACATAATGATACCTTAGGCACCCCTAGTGTGTGTGCTACTCAATGAAGGTAAGAAAGGTGTGATATAATTAGATCTCTCACTATGATTCATTGGTTGTGATGCAGATGGTAGGGAAGGTATGCTACCTTTGGGTTGCTCAAAATGGTTGGCAAATACTGTGTTTACTTTGTGTATGGGCCAAAGGTCTTGGATGTCTCCTATCGGTTGGTTACTAGGAGCAAGAGGATTGCCCACCAGAATCTCTCGTCTCTCGATCATATCCTGAACTAAATATCTAAAAGGATAACATGTCTGGATGTCATGATCTCTTTGTCTATGGTAAACATAGTATAGATCTTTCCTGTGTGCCTTTGATCTATGTTTGTTAGGTTTCAATGGATGGATCTCAAAAAGCGTGATTGCTCATGCCTCATACAATCGATTGAAGATTGATGCTAAGGGCTTTGATAAATGAGTATATTGTCTTTACTTTTATTGCAGGTGGTTTTTGGCCAATGGAGGTTGATCCTGGTAATTAGGTTGCACTAGTAATTGTGGTGGGGGAGCTTGGTTTAAGGGTTCAGAGATGCTTAGAACCACTTGATTGATTGGGACTACATTTTGTTGTGTGTTACCACCTTTAATGTTCTTGTTTGGCTGTTCCCCTTTGTGGATTCATACATAACCCTCCTAGACCTTGATGTCCTCAATGATTTGGGCTTGTTCTAAGTCCTCCTCGAATGTTTGATATCATTGTAATTGTAAAAGAAATGGAATCTACTTTGAATAGCTTCTATTAAAAATTCGAATGAGTTTCATTGTGGGTAGGGTGAAAGGTAGTTTTAACATCACCTTTCTCCATATATTACCATACTCCATGACTGGCTCATCATCAAGTTGATGAAGGCTAGACAAGTCAGTCAAGTTTGTCCTTTTCTTAGCGTTAGAGGCAAAACATCCCAAAAATGCATTGGCCAATTGCTCAAAGGTGTTTATGCTATGACGTGGTAGATGATTATACCATTCTAAAGCATCTCCAGATAATGTTGTAATGAAGATTCTCAACATCAAAGGATCATAATAATGAATATGAGAACACTTAAGAATGAAGCTTGTCATGTGCTCTTCTGCATCTTCATCATCTTTGAAATCTTCAAGTTTGGGCATCTGGAAATTTGATGGGTATGTCAATGATGACACTGATGGATGTATAGGCTGATTACTAAGCTGCTTTAGTGTGGGTTTTTGATAACCCAAAATTTGATTTGGCTTTTCTAATGCCTTCAACCGATTAGCTAGCACTTTGTATGGCCCTGATGACATAATATGATCATCCTGTTGTCACCATTTATTAGATGAAGGAGGTCACTTTTGATGTTGAGGTGGATGATAAGTATGACCATTAGGTACCTCATCATAACTAGGTTCAGGGTAGGCATCTATTTGATCTTGATGTTCCCATTGGGACTCTCCATATGATTCCTCCTCATATTGATCTTGGTATTGTTGAGGAGTATGAGGCTTTTGATGATTAACATATAATGGCCTTTGATGTTGAATGCGAGTTTGGTGTGGCTGAGGGGGAAGATTTTGAGATTGTATTGGGCATCTTGCCTATTGTTGCATCCTATAGGTGCTAGGCGTAAGCACAACTGCATTATGTAATTGCTCTTATTGTATCTTTTGTTGTTCTTGTATATTTCATTGATACAACTCTTGTAGGTGTGCTCATTGTGAGTCCACCCATTGTTGACATACTTGTTGTTGAGCCAATTGGAGTTGATCCATATGTTTTTGCATATTAATATTTGGCCTAATTGCCTGATGGGTATAATTTGGTTGCTCCGTTGCATGGGGTTTGTGTATCCTCATATTCAAAATATGGATGGGTTTATCATGTATTTCCCCCCTAGTAAGATCTAATGCTTTTTTTCCATGCTCCCTAAGGATCACATTACCTTGAGACTCTGATTTATGAATTGGCTCTGTATAGTCCGATGATGTAGATCCATCATATGGTTGCACCAAGTACTCTTCACAAGGAGTAGGTAGATGGTTGGGATCTTCTCTCTCATATATTAGGAAAGCCTTATATATAGTTTTGGATGTAAGATCTATATATTTAGGCTGCATAGAAGCACGATGTGTGGATGTTGAGTGCTCTCTATGAGGAGTATGAGGGCGACTTGCTCAATCAAACAGGGTGGTTTGCTCATCCAGGCTAGGCCATGGTGTACTCTCATGTTCATATTTTGATTGATGTATAAAGTAAGCTGGGGTATGAACCCATGATATTGATCTATTAGACCCCTCAGTGGGCAGATTATTTGCTATATAGAATTCTATCAAGGTATCCCAATCAGGGAGTTTTCCTAGAGGACCTATGGGTGCTTCCCTAGTAGGGGTATCTCGAAGGTTAACCCCCTTAGGGATTATTTTGTTGTTATGATAGGACCTAGGATGCCATTCAGATATGGGCATGTCCTCTAGATGTATTTGGAGATATTCATTGACTATGGATCTTGAATCTCTCACTAAATTAAGGTCTTGTTTTTAACC
Organism: Wollemia nobilis; assembly: GCA_028583015.1. NCBI lineage: Eukaryota > Viridiplantae > Streptophyta > Pinopsida > Araucariales > Araucariaceae > Wollemia > Wollemia nobilis. The sequence goes on along the minus strand of JAQPPZ010016690.1, from coordinate 8,821,274 downwards.
GCCTTTGGACCAAATTGGTAAAACGGGGGTCCATCGGCCATTTTTAGAAAAATTTCTTTCCAAAAAAGGTTATAATTGTTATACATTAAAAAAATTAGTGTTACGAGCTGATCATAATGGGCTAGGTCTCCAAAATTTGATTTTTGGGTCAAAAATTTGTATTTTTGGAATATTTGGCCAACCGGGGCCTGTGGGGAAATGCCCACTTTTGGGATTTTTTGGGAAATTTTTAACCGTGAATATTTAGGACTCAAAAATTTCTAAGATAGGTGCCCTAGGGGATAAATAATACAACTAAACAAATTTGGCACTTTTCGTAGTTGTCTAGCCCACTTTATGACTGTTTTAGTGCAGTTTTTAGCTATTTTTCGAGGTCGAAAAGAGTAAAAATAAAACCAAAATAAATTTTTCGATATAGCTCCGTTTTGCATGATTCTTGAAGCATTGGATGAAAAATCAAAAAGTAGAAAATATGATTATATTTTTATTGATTTGGTCAAAAATAGAGTAAAAATAAAACCAAAATAACTTTTTTTTATAGCTCCATTTTGCACATTTTTTTGGAAAATTAGGGTTAGGGTTTGGTCCCAGATAACCAAGAAACACACAAAGTAGACAATATGATTATCTTTTTACTAATTAAATATGTGTCCTAAACTAGTTTTAGTGTGTTTAGATTTGTTGTTGTTCTTTGCTCTTGTTGTAGAATTAGAATGAGGAAACTCAACCAAAGTGGTGACTAGGGACACTAGTGCCAAAAATGATTTCTCAAAAGAGTCTAGGGTACACCGCTTAAGTCCCAATGGGGGGTTCACCTAGCTCTTCCACTCTGAAATGATATTTCCAATAGTGGGATGTAGATTGAATATTAGTGACCTATTCCATATTTAGAGAGTGCTCTATTCTATCTAAGATATATATGGGCAAGCTGGTGGAAGGAGGTGAATTCCAATGTCACTAGTTTAAATTGGGGGTTGGTGATGAAATCCAACCTTACCAATATTATAGTGAAACATGCAAGTGTGTGTGGTTACTTTTAAGCCCAAATAAAGTAAGCAAAGAAGAATTCGATGATCATTCACTAAATGCATGCAATAGGTGTGTTTTAATTTCAAAAAGCTAGGATAAAAGGAACCTACAAATGTCACTTATAGATGCAAGCCCTAAATTCTAGCTTACCCAATGGGTAAGCCACAAGCAATCAAGCCACAAAGATGCATTTCTACTTCAAATTTCTTTCGATTTTTATTCTTCCTTTTGCTATGTGATGTTATAATAAAAGAAAAAATGTAAATTTTAACCTTTCTATGCAATCAAATGAAGAAAGAAAACTGATTTTTGATAGTATCTAAAAATGTAGCAGAAAAATAGAGGGTTTAGGCACTTACTTTGTCTATTTTGAAGCCTCCAAATTTTGAAAATTTAGGCATAAATCTCTCTGTTTCACCACCGCTATAGGGTGGGGTGAGTAGCAGCTCTACCACCATCCTAGGGTGGGATGGTGAAGCCACCATCCCAAGGTGTGCTAGATAAAGCCTCTGCCACCTTTCCAGGGTGGGGAGGGGAGCACCTGCAACACAAAAAGGGCAAAAATGCAAAAATAATTTAGATTTTCACAAAAATAAAAAGGGAAAAGGGTCCCACCATGATCACCACTGAAGTTGGAAAAAATGGTGCACTAAATTATGTGAAAAAATATGTGTATCTACCCCATATCACTCATGAGCATCAAAAAGGAAGCATGCATGTGAAAAGGAAATAATGCCAAACAAAAGGAAATGAATCAAAGCAAGTCTCTTCCCATTAATTTGTTGGATCATATCCAAGGTTACACAGAAGTCCCCTTGAAGGCTCAAAATGTGATACAATTGTTACAATATTGGATGCCCAAAGACCAAGTCTTTTACAAAATCTGGGTGCACATCCAATGTTTCTCCGCGTATCCACAATCAATATGGGTGATCCAATGCCACCACTGATTGTATATAGGTTATTTTAAATCTTATATTTATTCCAAAATCCTTCTCATTACCTTCAACTACACACAAGGAATCAAAAAGAGGTCAAATAGCAAGGGTGTATGGTAAAAACATGCAATCCCCATAGGGGCAAAATGGCATATGAATTAAAAGTCCATAAAATTATATCCAAATGACTTGAAAATTTTCAGAGATGTTAAATATGATTTTTTTTTGAGGATATCACCCAAAAAATATCATAAATTGCATCCGTAGACCCCGCGATTTAGCGTCGCCCTCCTGTAACCCACGAAAATAAAGGCAACAAAATATTGAACCTTCAATCATAAAAAACTCATGATATTTGGTCAGTATGTATAAATTGATATTTTAATACAACCCATATGATTATATTTTCAAATTGCATCCCGGATCCATCTGTATCAAACCGGGGTGCCCGAATGGGCCCTACGAGCCTGCGAAAACTTAAAAATAGCATAACTCATTCATTTTAACTCCAAATGACCTTAAATTTTAAATGTAGAATCATGGAATAATTTATAAAATAAATAATTTAAAAAATTAAAGAAATTTCTTAAGAATTTACCCTCGTATCAGGGGTGCCGATTGTGACTGCAACTATTTTGGGGGCACCCTAGGAGGGGATACCAACCAAATCCGACCACTTTTTGTTACCAAAAAACTAGCATATGTTCCTAAACAAAATAAAGTGTGTTGTCATCAAATATGGTTAATAAATGCACCCGGATGGAAAATTTACGCTCGGATTACCTTCTTGAAGTCACCCGGTAATCTCCTTGGAAAAAGGGAAATTTTGAGGGAAAAAAGGTGCAATAAGGTGAGGGGAAATATCATAAGAACTCTGTTTCATATCCTAGAACTCCTCTCTATATGTGTGTCTAACTTTTATGTGGAAATTACATCCACTTTATAGCCCAAATGGGATCAAGTGCAAAAGGGCATGCAAGGGCATGCATGGCAGGAGGTTTCATTTGTCAAAAAGGAGGTATGCATTGGATGGGGAAGATAATATACATTATTGACCTCCATAATTATGTGTGTCATTAGGATTCAATTTCCTCTGCCCTGCATGCTCTGTTTTGTGGATTAAATGGCAGTTTCTGGGCGTCATTTAGCCCAGATTTGATTTTTTATGGGTCAAAATTGCTCATCGTCCGACCCTGGGATGAGGGATCACCACCATCCCAAGGTGGTATGGTGGTGAAATTTAGGCCAAAACTACCCAAAATTGGGTCAGTAGCCTCCAAAAAGGCTTCTAGAGTGGCTAGAGCCACTGTGAGCCTCCTAAGGGCTGCCCAAGGGGCCATATGATGTCAATTTGATCTTTGTTGGTGGGTGCTTAATCGGGTTTACCACATTTTAGTGTCTATAGTTTCAAGCGACTCATAACTTTAGCATTTTTCATGCCCTCATAAAATCATTTCTTGAGGGGGTAATCATAATGAATTCAAAAATTGAATCAACATTTAAACACCCATAAGTGTAAAATTCCATGCATTCAAAAGAATCTTGGCTAAAAATAAATTTTCAAGCCCATGCTAGGGCAAATAATTAGTATAAGAAGTAAATTAAATAGGCTTGACCTCCTTGAAACCTTAATAATTTACCCATGTAAAGGTTTATAATAATACAAGGCACAAGACCTAGTATTCCCTATGCCCCATAAGACTATCATTACAACACAACTGAAAGGTATACATATAATTGATCCTTCGACTATGTCAATAGAAAGAATTCCAAGAATGTAATATTTTCCACAATGAATGCATCCCAATTTGATTAGGTTAATGAACAACCTTGATCATTCGATGATTTAGTGATCTATTTTTGCTCAACACTTTGTTTCACATCGTGCATCCCAAAAATAGGGCATTTTTAGACACCTAAATCACATAAATCAGATAAGACTATCAGTGCATTACATATGCCCTCTTATCGATAACATATGGCCTTATTAGGCACCCCTATAGGCTAGAAAAAGGTTCCAAAACACTCCAAAACTTATTTTGGAGGGTTTCTAGCAGTCTGGGGCAGTTTTGGGGCCCCTACTGATGACCGTCCCACCCAGATATGGCCATAGTTGGTGACCATACCACCTAGGGAAGACCATCAACAACCATCCCTGGGTGGGACGGCCCCTAACTAGACCTTTGAAAAAGTCAAAGGACATGCTAAATGGTAATACAAGACTACCATTAGCATGTCCAATCACCCCAGATTGATTGGGGGCCTTCTAATGGACTACAAGGTAGTAGATTGGGAGCCCCAAAGGGGCAACCTTTCCCTCCCCAATCAATGATGCAATTAGGACAAATGGCATCACTTGCCTCGCATGTCAAAGATGCCATTTGGACCTAGATGACCTTTTGGGCTATAATAATATGCCCAAACCTCCATTTCAAATAGAGGAGAGAAGTAGCATTTGAGCAACAAAGTGCTGCCCAAATCTATCCCTACTTGCTACCAACCCATTTGCAAACCAAAACTCACCCTTTCCCTACCTTGAAACCCTCTTCACTTTGAAGGCACTTTTAGGGGCAATAGGACCCAATTTACCAATCCAAAACCATCCAAATTGAAGTACAACTTGGTCCCATCTATCGACAACACCCTCACCCTATTTTGGACCAATTCTCAAGGCCATAGGTGACAAAACTAAGTCAATTTCGTAACCTTCCCACTTGGGACGGGTAGTAGTCAGCCCATGGCACTCATAGGGACGGTCTCAAAATAGTAGAGAATTTGGAATAAATTCCTCCATAGACCTCATTAAGATGTCTAGATGAACCTATGGTCCAAATTTGAGGTCATTTGGAGGAGTTTTGGTTTGGGATTTGGAGTCCCTAATGTTGCAGGTCTCCATGGATCACCTCGGAGTGACAAAAATTTTAGCATAGTTTCACCTTATAAATTGCTTTCAAATCTATTTATTTATGCTTAGATAATATTAATATATATGTATGCTCAGTGTAGATCAATTTTTACATTTGTAGATCACTTTGTTTGACTGTAGCATTCACACCTTTTACTATGTTTTATATGCTATCTTCATCTTATGGAATAGGTGCTATTAACTCCATTTTAATCCCTTGTGTGTATGTCTAGGTAGTTCGGAAGGAGCTAAGAAGACCAGAATAATAGGTTGAAGGATAGCTCTCAATCGTGGGATGTGATATTTACAGAGACAAACCATAGTTTACACCGCTTTGAGGCCTCTTTCAAGGGACTAGATCCCTTGAACTTTATAATGTTAACTGTATCAATTTGTATAAGCCCTCAAGGGGATGATTGTAATATCATATATTGAAGCTATACAATGATTAAATAGAAGGATAAATCCACCATTTGGTTATATATTTGCTTCACTTTGATAGATTATAAGTTCATGTGTTATTTCCCTTTGAATGCTTTATAACTATTATACATTGCAATGAATGCCCTTAAGGCGGTGTAGTAAATTTCACATCTTCACCATGAACTAGCAAAGGGGATTGGTGTCTCCTATGGATTTGTGTCCATGAACTTGATAGGGGATTGGTGTCTCCTATGAATTGATGTCCATGAACTTGAGAGGGGATTGGTCTCTCCTATGGATTGGTGTCCACAAACATTGTAATAGGGGATTGGTATCTCCTGTGGGTTGGAGCCCATGATTTTTTTTGAGAAATTTATAAGCAATATTTCTTCATGGATTTAAAACATATTGGGCGAACCACGTTAAATTTGTGTCTCTCATATGTGTGATGGTTTGTGCATTTTTTCATTATTGCATTGATATTATTACTGTTATCATTTGAATTGAAAAGTGAAAAGTTTTATCTTATACTATTCACCCCCCTCTTAGTATAATATTATGTTCTTTAATTTGTATCAGAGTAGGTTCCTTCATGAAAGCCTAACAGCTTGAAGGAATATCTTATAGGAACATAAATGACACATTAGGAAGGGTTTTCATCAAATAGAGCTCAATTTTTTGATGGGACTAACTATGCTTTTTGGAGTGTGAATATGTGGATTTATTTGATAGCACATGGATATGATATATGATAATACATTGAGAATGAGTTCACAAAACCTACAACTCCTCCCATAAATGCAAATGGTAAGAAACCATATGAAAATAATACCAGGGCAATGAATACAATTTTAAGTGGATTATGTGAATCAAATTTTGTGAAGGTCATGCAATACACTTTAGAAAAAGAAATGTGGGACAAGTTATAGAGAACTTATGAAGGATATGACAAGGTTAAAATGGAAAAACTTCAAACTCACAGGAGGAATTATGAATACTTGAAGATGAAATATGAAGAAGATATTTCTAAGTATCTACCCCAAGTTGATGAGGTTGTAAACACCATTCGTGGGCTTGGAGAAAATATTGAAGACTCTAAGATTGTTCAAAAAATATTAAGGTCACTTCCTATGAGATTTGATGCAAATGTTTTAGCAATAGAAGATATGAAGGATCTCAAAACCTTAAGTATGAGTGAGCTACATGGAATTATCACAACATATGAGATGAGAAAATAAAAATATCAAACATCCAAATGAGAGGTAGCATTCAAAGCTTCAAAGAAGCCAAAGAATAAAGAACTAGAATCAAGTGAAGAATAAAGCAATGTAGAAGAAAATTTTTGCGAAGGAATAAGAAGGGTCCAAGAAAAAACAAAGTTATAGTCTATGAAATATTTTAATTGTGGTAACCTTGGTCATTATGCATCTAATTGTCCACAATCTAGAAGTAGTAGTTGTGAAGAAGAAAAGAAATACAAGAAAAATAAAGAAAGGAAATTTTATCATGAAAATAAAAATGGGAACGATAAAGGCAATTGTAACAAGAAGATTTTTAAAAAACACAAGAAGAGTTTTTATGTTGAAGAAGCAAGCAATTCTTCTAGAAGCAGTGATGAAAGTCTCTTTGATAGTGAAAAGGAAGAGATCCTATTTTTGGCCATAGAAGAGAATGAAGATGCTCCTGTTGTTGAAGACCAAGAAGAAGAGGAAGATTCAGAAGATGAAGAGGAAGACATAGTTGACATATAATATGAACATATTGTTGCTCTTGAAGAGTTGAAAAGAGTTACAAATAACTTAAGATTGAAGGCTCAAGTACAAGAGTATGAGAGAACAAAGGTAAAGCTTCTACAAGATCTCGCTGACTTAAAAGTTAAGGTTGAAGAGGTAAGGAAAAATGAAGAAGATATGGCTGACTAGTTAAAGGAAAAATATATATAATGTGAAAGACTAGAACATGAATTTGTCACTCTAAGGAAGGGACTTGAAAATTTTAGTGATAAGATATATCAGTTTAGAAAAAGATTAAAAAACTTGGATGATATTATCAAAGCATAGAGATCTCCATTTATCAAGGTTGGACTTGGTTTTGAAGAAGGTTAAGAGAAAGAAAAGGGGCAATCAAGCTCAAAATAAATAGAAGCATCAAATAAAGTAATTGAAGAAGAACCTATGTTGATATGTTGAAAAGTGGAAGCATGAAAGAGGAAGAAAACAATGCATCATCAAGGAATAGGGACCATCATAGAAAAAGTAAAGAAAGAAGCATACGACAATATACTCCAAGGAAATCAAATAGGTTTCAACATTTTTTCATGGTTATTGCTTTTCATGTAATCATTTTGGTCATAAAGTTGTAAATTGCAGAAAAAATGTCAATTCATTTGCACCTTTCATGGACTACAATATGATTTGTTAAAATTGCAATAATTTTAGGCATAGAGCAAAATGATGTGGAACAATGTTCCCTAAATATTTGAAGTCAAGAAAAAAGAATAATGGTCAAAATGTTCAAAAGGGTATGACCTCTAAATTTTTGAGAAATAAAATGAAGCAAGAAGAGGAGCATAGTAATTTGGGAGTTTCACTCCCATCCCATAATTAAAGCCTCAATAAAAGGAGGTGGTATGGGGGTTGTGTTTAGTGACTTATATTACAAGCCCCAAGGAGCCCTTTGCCATTGATGTCAAAGGGAGAGAGTTTTTAGTAAGGGGTAGCATCTAGTTAGGAGGATCAGCTTGTGATCATGTTCTATAAAGGTCAGTTTCATTATAGGTTTGTCATCAACAACAAAGGGGAAGATTGTTAGAGATATTGAGTTGTCATTGATGTCAAAGGTAAAAATATCTTCAAGGATGAAATGTTAAGTTGTCATTAATAATAAAGGCAAAAACTATTTAAAGGATGGAATGGTAAAGTTGTCATAAAGGCAGAGATATACTTTAATATTTAAATGAAATATTTAAATATTAAGGTGGATGGTTATATTTAAATCTAGAGGATTTATCTATATAAAATTTTAAAAAAGTGGAAGGTCATATTTAAATCAAAGGATTTAAATATAATTTAAAAGTTTAATATTTAAAGGTTAAAAGGTTGGATGACCTCCTTGAGAAAACCATGCAAAGTTTGAAAATTCAAATACCAAGGCTGACCTCCTTGGGTGCTAAATAAAATGCACAAACAACATATTTTGGTGCTAAATAAAATTCATATTTAAAAAGCTATTAAATTCATTTTGGCAATGGTGGAAAATTTGAATCTCCTTTGTGCAAACATTGAGTGGTAGGTAGAAGAGGAGGAGAAGAGCACATTTGGTAGAAGCAAGCAAAAAAGAGAATTTATAATATTTATGATGTGAATTTAATCTCATTTGAGTGGCTAGCCCAGTCGATTGCTGAGGTTGGGCTAAGGCTCTATGTAGAAAGATATCGCAGGGTCGAATCCCCATGGCATCATTTTTTTTTTTGTTGATAGAAAAAATAAGGGTTTAAATAGTTCAGACTACACCTTTTATTCCACCCATCGAGGTAGCTCGCTTGGTCACCTAGCCTATGCTAGGGCACTATGTTGGCATTAGTTGGGAGATCGAATCTCCTCCATGCATGTTTGGTGGTTTTTGCTATTTGAGGTAAGGGAAAATGTTTATTTGATTTAATTGAGTGGGAGATATAAGGTGTGTCGTGAATTTATTTTGCATACTTTGAGGAGGATATATAAGGTGTGTAATGATTATTTTAAAATGAATTTCTATAAAAGGAAGTTATAAGGTATGAGGTTGTTATTTTAAAAGTTGTATTTTTCATGTTATAAAAGGATATATAAAGGGTTTTGTTATTCCTAAAGCTTTATATTATAAGTTTCAAAAGGGAGATATAAGGAGTGATTTTTAAGCTTTATTGTGTATGTTTTTTATAAGGGTTTTTAAAAGTGGTATATTTGATATTTAATCAAGAAAAGAAAAAGAGAATTACTAACCAATTTTTGAAGGCACAAACAAAAGGAAAATCATTTTTTTAAGATTGGTTTGGAAAGCTCATGCAAAAATCTCATCATCGTCATTGAGGTTGATTTAGAGGAAAGGTGTAAATCAGTAATTACCAGGTCAGTTATCAAGTGCTAGAGTAAAGCTAGATTTTGATGTAATAAATGTGAGACATGTGAAAGATACAAACTTAATGAATGTGAAGAACATATTGGGTATTTTTTAGTGCATATAATTCTCTATATGTTCATGAAGATAAAATAATTCTGGGTAGAATATGTCTGAATTGCTTTAGTTGAAGAAAGCACATTGAAGAATAGGTGAAGAACTTGATGATATCATTATGCAATATTTGGGAATAGATGAGCATTGTTTTATATGCAAGATTTGGGAATAGATGAGCATTGTTTTGTATGCAATATTTGTGAATAGATGAGAATTGTTTTGTATGCAATATTTGGGAATATATGAGCATTGTATGCATGCAATATTTGGGAGTAGATGAGCAATGTTTGTAAGCAAGTTTTGTATAATATTGTTGAGCATATTTGTGAGTGAGTTTTGGAGCAGTGTTGAGCACTTTTGTGAGCAGGTTTTGTGAGCTGATTTGAGTAGAGTTATGAGCAGGATTTATGAGTAAGTTATGGAGCTGATTTGAGTAGAGTTGTGAGTAGGATTTGTGAGCAAGTTATGTAGATAATGTAAGAAATATTTGTGAGTAGGCTATGGAGCTGATTTAAGCAGAGTTGTGAGTAGTATTATGAGTATATTTTAGAGTTGAGTTGAGCAAGAGTTGTGAGTAGTATTATGATTAGGTTTGGGAGTATATCTGAGTAGTATTTAGAGTAGATGGGATTGGTATCTTTTGTGGATAGGTGTCCATAAACCAAAGAAGAGGGTATTGGTATCTCCTAGGGATAGGTTTCCATGAACCATAGTAGAGGGGATTGGTGTCTCCTATGGATTGGTGTCCACAAACCAGAGCAAATGGGATTGGTATCTCTTATGGATTGGTGTCAATGAACCAAAAGAGAGGATTGGTGTCCATGAACTAGAGTAGAGGGTATTGGTGTCTCCTATGGATTGGTGTCCAACAACTAGCATAGGGGATTGGTGTCTCTAGTGGATTGGTGTCCATAAAATAGTAGAGGGGATTGGTGTCTCCTATGGATTGGTTTCCATGAACTAGTAGAGGGGATTGGTATCTCCTATGGATTGGTGTCCATGAACTAGCAGAGGGGATTGGTGTCTCATATGGATTAGTGTCCATGAATTTGAGAGGATATTGATATCCATAAACTTGATAGGGGATTGATGTCTCTTGTGTATTGGTGTCCACAAACATTGTAATAGGGGATTGGTATCTCCTATGGGTTGGAGCCCATAAAATTTGTTGAGAAATTTATAAGCAATATTTCTCTGTGGATGTAGCCCATATTGGGTGAACCACATTAAATCTATGTCTCTCATATGTATGATTATTTGTGCATTGTTTTATTACTGCATTGATATTATTGTTGTTATCATTTGGATTAAAAAGTGAAAATTTTTATCTTATATTGTTCACCCCCCTCTCAGTATAAGCTTGTGTTCTTCAAAGAGTATGGGTCAGAAAGAGGTAAGAAAATATGGATGAGATATAGTGTAACAACATTGGATTTGATAGGGTAATAAACTATCAAATAAATTATGATATACTTAACAAACCAACCATTATCACCTACAATTACAAATTCATTAAGCTCATGACATTCTCTATAATCATTCCAAATATTCTAACAATTAACAATCCATTAGGCATTTCATGCGTTAATAGAATAAATTGATTGTTGAATGTAACATAAATGAATTAAAGAAATTTTTATAATTGCTTTAGTCATTCCAAGGCCTTTAATTATTAGCAATCCAATATGTAATCCAAATAGTAGAATTACTTTAGTAGAACACACTAACAATTAAGTGTAACATAAATGACTTAAAATAAAACATTCACATAAAATACGCAATCACATAGTAATGGAGGCTACAAAATTATATCTTCATTGATCAACAACAATTACAATGTGATACCAGGCAAGGACTATAGATCCAACCCTTATAATGAGGTATTTAATCATATTTATAGTTTACAATTTCAAATTTTCTTGGGAGGAATGTATGGTCATTTGGAGGATAGTCTAGTAAGAAACCAAAAATGCTGATGTGGTAGCTGTCATGACCCTCCCAAATGGACATTTGAACATGGAAAAAGCAATGTATTAACAAATGTGACTAATACTCTATTTTGTGCAATCAAGCAACCTCACAATAGTAAATAGATAGTGAAGGATATGATACTACTAATTAATTGCGAATGTGTAGGATCAAGTACACTCATGAGTGGAAGGAATTGAGTCATCCACCAGATATGAAAGTACTTTAGGAAGGGGGAAATGATGATAAGGCAAATAAAATGTAACACATATAGATACCTTCATATAGGTATACATTCAGTTAGGGATAATCATCAATATCTAACCACCTTGAGCCTTGGACTGATGGCCTAATAGCTATCATAAGTTCTAGAGGCTGAGACAAGTGATTAGATTGACAAAAAATCACTTGTCTCAGCCTCTAGAACTTTAAAAATTGTCTTTTACTTCAGCATTATTAACCTTGATAACTAGTGAGCATGGAGTAAATAGTTTGCCTTCACAAATTCATATGTGCTTGTTTAAATAAATGTTTGATTTATTTAAAAAACAAAAAAGTTATGGTTTAAATAAATGTTTGATTTATTTAAAAAGCAAAAATATATTGTTTAAATAAATGTTTGATTTATTTAAAAAGCAAATATAGTGTTTAAATAGATGTTTAATTTATTTAAAAATCAAAAGACATTATTTAAATAAATGTTTGATTTATTTAAAAGCAAGAAGATATTTTTAAATAAATAATTATTTTAAGCAAAGATCTCATTAGAAATAAGTAGTTGATTATTTAAAATGATGCTGGTAGATGTTAATTGTAATAAAATGATTGATTCATTTAATAGCATTAGTAAGCAAAGAAAATAATTTCTAGTGGATAACTTCCCTTGAAATATAAAAATAAGAAAATAAATACAATTCTTTTGAAACCCCAAGGTAAGGTCTTTACCATGGTGTGTCTAGGAAGTCACCGCTCACCTGATGATCAACCCATAAGGTGTAAATATGATAAGACAACATTTGGTATAATGGGTCAAGTTTCCCTTTGAATATCTGATTGGATCAGTTGCATGAAACTCCCCTGACATGAAGGGAAAGCTCTTAATGGTGATCACCTTGGAAAGAGGGGGAGAGGTATGTCCACTCTACCACCTGTTAGAGGTGATTGAGGAGTAAATATAGGTATATGAGGATGTGGACTAAGGAGGGAAGAATATGCCTATGGGGTACGAAGTGAAGGAGGTTGGTAGAAAGGGAGAAGAGGGAAGCAGTGAAGGGGGTTGGTAGAAAAGTAAAATATGGAAGCAATGAAGGAGGTTGCATAAAGAAATAAGAGGGAAGTAGAAAAGGAGGTTGGAAGAAAGGGAGAAGAGGGAAGCAATGAAGGAGGTTGGTAGAAAGGGATAAGAGAAGTGAAGTAGTGAAGGAGAGCAAAAGAGTAGCGGATGACAGGCATCCATGTGAGAATTTTAGGCACTCTAGGTTGGTTCATATTGAACTATTATTTTTTTATTATTTAAGTGTTGTGTGTAGTCATTATGATGGTAGTGTGGTCTATTTTTCTTTGAGTGCTGTGTGTATCCCCTATGATGGTATTATGGTCTATATTTATTTGAGTGTTGTATATATCCCCTGTGATAGAAATATGGTCTACATTCCTTTAAGTGTTGTGTGTATCCCCTACATTTGTAGTGTGGGCTATATCCATTGTTATGTTATGTAGCCACTATGATGGTAGTGTTGGTTATGTTCCTTTGTATGATGTGTAGCCACTACAATAGTAGTTTTAGCTAGATTCCTTTGAATGGTGTGTAGCCACTATGATGGTAGTGTTGGCTATGTTCCTTTGTATGTTGTGTAGCCACTATGTTGGTAGTGTGGGCTACATTCCTTGTTATGTTGTGTAGCCACTATGATGGTAGTGTTGGTTGCATTTCTTTGAATGTTGTGTAGTCACTATGATGGTAGTATTGTCTATATTCCTTTGTATGTTGTATATCCACTATGTTGGTAGTGTGGGCTACATCCCTTATTATGCTATGTAGTTGTAGATAATAAAATCATGTAAATCAGATAAGACTACCAATGCACCACTCTTATTGACATCATATGGCCCCATTAGGCAACCCTCTAGGGTAATATAAAGCTCCATAACACTTTTGGGAAGTTTTCCATTATTTTTGGGAGGTTTTGGGTCATATCCTTATGACTGTACTACCCTAGGATAGTCATAGATGGTGACCATCCCATCTAGAAATATCCACTCATAACCATCCTTAGGTGGGATGGTCCCTAAAAAAACCCACCAAAAGTCAAAGGGTTGGAGAAATGGTAATAAATTACTGCCATATTCCTTGCCCAATCATCAAAAATTGATTGGATACTATCATGGAGATAAAAAACTCCAAATTAGAGGCCCCAAATGGGTAACTTCTTCCACCAATGCATGGCAAAGGTTTTGACAAGTGGCAACACTTGCCTTGCATGCCAGAACTTGCCCCTTTGCCCCAAATGACCTATTTTGGCTACAAATTGAGGTGTTCTTGAACCAATTCAAGGAGATAAGATTTGAAGTAGATACCATGAAGTGCTACCTAATTCTACCCTCTCCTTTTGCCATTATATTTGCCCTCATATTTCATTGAAACCCTCTTAATTTAAAGGTGATTTTAGGGGCATACAAAACAAACTAAATCCATTCCAAAACTAGTCAAATTGGAGAGTAATTTTACCACATTTTCCAACACAACATTTAGGATAGTTTCAAACCATATCCCTTTGGAATTGGTGGAAAATTCTACTCAGATTGGTAATCGTACCACCTGGGGACAATTAGCAGTGGGTAGTTGCACTTGCTAGGGATAGTTAGAAAAAACCAAGGAATTGTGATTCAATTACACCATAGGTCATTTATAAATGTTTATATTAGTCTTGAATTCAATTTTTGTGATATTTGGAGTTGTTTTGATGAGTCAATTTGGAGTTTTATGATTGCAGGTCTAGTTGTTCCTGTTAGGGATGATCACTATTTTTGCTAACAAATTCCATTTAATTCATGCTCATATCTTTCAAAAACCATGTTAATAACATCACAATATATTTGAAAGTCATTTGGAGTTGTTTAGATTTATTACAAATAAGTTTCATTGTCTCTAGATGCATTATTTCTATGTTTTCCTAGATTTTAATCAATAAACGCATATGCTTTTAATAAGTTTCAATATATTGTGTGTAGGTGCAGATATTATAGATATGAGGGAGGAGCTAAGAGACATAGAAGGATATTCCTAAGACTATCTCTTGAGTTTGGGATGTGAAAAGAACATTGGAACATGCCATCAAGCTTTTCAAAGGATTAGATCCTTTGTATTTTGCAGTATTGAAATGTATCAAAGAAAAGCCCTAAAAGGGGGATGTATTGTAACTATTGAGAGCATTGAATAAATAAATATAAGGAGAAATATACCCTCTTTTATATCATATTATTCTTCAATCCAATATATTACATATTGTGCATCTTTCCCTTTGAACACTTTAACATGCTTTTACATTTCAATAAAGAACCCCTAAGGCGTGCCATTATTTTTGCTTCATCAGTGGCGATCATGGTGGTTGAAATTTTTCATTTATCCCCTTTGAATGTGTCAATTTTTACCTCCTTTTTATGTTTTATAGGTTGCAGGTTTTGACCGTTCTGAGCAGAAATGACCCCTTTTATACTAGTTGAACCTGTCAGGGATGGCCAGCTAGGTGACACAGCCTGGGACGGCCCCCAAATTGCTAACCATCCCACCCTAGTATGGTTACAAAACCAGAGGTTTTCTGCAAAAATTTACAAAAACATAAAGTTTTAGGTTAGAAATTGTACCTTTTCCAACCTTCAATTTGCATTTATATTGTTCAAATTAGCTTAAATTTCAAGTTTTCTTGTCGTCTTTGCGCATGTGATTGTTAGAGATCATGCTTCTAAATTTTGCAAAATCAGGAAAACAAGAAAAAGAACAATATTTTGTATGCTTTTTGTTTGGTTTTCTTTCTTGCAACTTAACAAAAAAATATTAAGTTCATATAAGTTGTCAATTTTGTAGCTTCCTTTTATGCATACTAACGATTATGAAATTAAAATATACTTTCCTGCATCTAGTGAATCATAATTGAATGTTGTATTATTTTATTTTAATATTTTAAAAGGAACACACATACACCATTGTATTCTTAAACATTGGTGAGTTGGAATTCATTCCCAACCACTGATAGAGTTCAATGATTGTGGGCTTCATCTCCATACATTGACTCAAATTCCATGTACCCTATTTTATTGGCCAATATCAACTCCAAGATCTATCCTAACCATGCAAAATATCATGAATTCCTCTTAAAAAGGGTGTATCACTGCACACGGGGTGATGGATGAGGATTGGAAATACCTATGCTCCCTAATAGGGTATGGATTTCATCACCATACTTTGGTTTGTTTATGTGACCAAAAGTTCATTACCGGTTGTCAAGTTGTAAGTGTATAGGTGAAAACCTTTAAAAATTTGAGTATTACATCAACAAAAATAAAACAATCCAAGTATTTTATTTACAAAGCAACACATATTGAAACAAAAACAAATATTTTAGGGGTTCACATATAAAATACTTAAAAGATATAATCACTTCTATGCTTGTGTGTTTCTATTGTTTGTTTATTTCAAATTTATAAAAATTTTAAAGGAGATAAGCATGTAGCAGTACAAAGTACATAGTTATGGTACATACTCATAGACAAGCCCATTTAAGGGTGGAAATTGTGAGAAGTAGGGAAGAGGACATAAAATATATTCACCTTGATCCGAAGGACATGGACATACCTCCTTGGAAACCATCTACTCTTCCTGGCCCTAGAGGGGAAAAAAGGAGACCTAGCCAATAAGGGACTCTCACATGAGACACCCCCATAAGTGATGGTATCAACTTAGGAAGTCTTATCCCTAATTGAGTGGTAGATGAATGGATGGGTCAGTCCTAGAATAGTAAGAAGGGGACCTAGCCAACAAGAGACTCCTACATGGGATACCCCCACAGGAAATAGTCCCACTTTGGGGAATCATTTCTCTAATATAGATGTGTCTAATACCTTCTTTTGAGAAGAGTCATCATGCAATGGGGTTCTTCCCAATAGAGCAATCCCACGCATTCACATACCTCCTCGATCTACTCTTTGCACTATTGCATAGGATTATGAATTTTCACCTAAGGTAGGGTTGAATGATCATCTTATGATTTCAAACCACCCTTCCCCAAGGTGCCATAATCATGATGAGTATGATACTCATTTCCATAGGTAACCTAATTCTACCTTACCTTTCCTTTTTTATGAGGGAAGACCTAAGGAGGATCTAGAGTATCCTCATTCAAATGTATCCATGCAAGCATGATGTGCCTCTACACTAGTATCTTATCAAGAATGTCTATTTAAGGGTGAGCCTCAAGTCAACGCAACCTCCCTTAATCAATGGAAAGCTGTAATAGATCTCACAAACCCCACTAAACAAGATGGATATCAGGGTAATAGTGCCAAGGCACTTAGACCTAATATATTTGATCAGATCAATTAGTTGGTAAAGAAGTATGTTGAACACTAGGCCAAGTTTAATCAACTTAGGTCTAATAAATACTACTTAGATCTCTTAGAGCAGTGATAATAGTTAGAGAAAGAAATTCTTGAATGAAAAATTTAATAGACTTTGTGTAATGGAGCTTCTATTACAAATATGCGTAGACAAGAGGCTCACCTGAGGTAACCAAATTTCAATCAAGAGAGGTCTCCTATACCTAATTCAATGTTACCTCCTAGACCTCCTAGGATTGAACATAATATATATGACATGCCAAACATAGATCACCTTCAAGAGGTATGCGCTCCTCCTTGTAGGCCCATGCCTAAAACACCTTATGGGGCTTACAATGACTTAGAACAAAATGAGGATTATGTAGAATCACCTTTTGAAGGTGTGGATGATGTCAGTCAACCACCCCAACCTATGCTCAATATTCCTCATCCCCCTCCAAGGGTTAAAAAAAAATAAGAGGAAATAAAATCCTTGGATGCATATCAAGATTTGCTTGAACTTTTAGAAACTGTAGAAGGTAGGAAATTAGGGAACAGGTTTCAAAAAACCACCTTGCATTAGTTAAATAATTAGCCACTACACCCATCCATTCCTTCCTTGATATACCTTAAGCATTTCAAAATTCTGAAATTGGATAGATTCAAGGGGGAAGAAGATTCTCAAGAGCACGTTACTAGATTTTTAAATATGTGCTTTAACATACAGGACAATGATGCATTGCTCCTAAGAAATTTTCTAAGTACCCTCTCTGGTCCTGCTATTGACTGGTTCAACCAACTTCCAAAACATAGCATCTACACATTTGAACAATTTGCTGATGTATTTTTGGAAAGTTTCACCTTTAACACCAAAAGAAAGGTGACATTAACTGACCTCACGAGGTTAAAGCAATATGATGATGATTCGATTACTGGTTATGAAAATAGGTGGTGGATGCTTCTGGCTAAGTTACCCTACCTATTTCCATCATATAAATTAACTCGTCTATTTTCAAATATTTTCTTAAAACCTATCTCTTTAATATTGCAACTATAGCAATACACCACCTTGGAAGAAGCTCTATCATAGGCTAGAAATATAGAGGAAATAAAAATCCAAGAGGAATAAATAGCCAAGATCCCTTTGGAATTGGTGGTAAATTCCACTCATATTGGTAACCGTCCCACCTAGGGACGATTAGTAGTGGGTAGTTGCACCTATTAGGGATGGTTATAAAATAGCAAGGAATTTTTATTCAATTCCACCATAGGTCATTTAGAAATATTTATATTAGTCTTGCATTCAATTTTGGTGAGATTTGGAGTTGTTTTGATGGGTCAATTTAGAGTTTTATGATTGTAGGTCTAGTTCTTTTGTCAGGTATGGTCACTATTTCTGCTAACAACTTCCCTTCAATTCATGCTCAGATATTTCCAAAACCATGTTAATAACATCATAGTATATTTTCAAGTCATTTGGAGTTGTTTATATTTATTACAAATAAGTTTCAATGTCTCTAGATACATGCTTTCTATGTTTTCCTAAATTTTAATCAATAAATGCATATGCTTTTAATAAGTTTTAATCTCTTCTTTGTAGGTGTAGATATTATAGACATGAGGGAGAAGCTAAGAGGTATATAAGGATAGTCCCAAGACTAGCTCTCGAGTGTGGTATGTGAAAATAACATTGGAATATGCCATCAAGATTTTGAAAGGATTAGATCCTTTGTATTTTGCAGTATTGAAATGTATCAAAGAAAAACCCTCAAAGGGGGATGTATTGTAACCATTGAAAGCATTGAATAAATAAATATAAGGATAAATCCACCCTATTTTATTGCACATTATTCTTCATTCCAATAGATTACATATTGTGCATCTTTCCCTTTGAACACTTACTTTAATACACTTTTACATTTCAATAAAGAACCCCCAAGGCATCCTGTTATTTTTGCTTCTTTAGTAGCCACTATGTTGGTAGTGTTGGTTATGTTCCTTTGAATGCTATGTAGCCATTATATTGGTATTGTGGGCTATGTCCCTTGTTATTCTATGTAGCCATTGTGATGGCAGTGTTGTCTACATTCCTTTGAATGTTGTGTAGCCACTACATTGGTAGTGTGGGATACATTCTTTGTGGTGTTGTGTAGTCACTGTGTTGGTAGTGTTGACTACATTCTTTGTATGTTGTGTAGCCATTTATTGGCAGTGTGATCGACATACTTCCTTAGGTAGGTTATATGTAATGGCATCAATGCCTTACCACTACCATGGGTAGTCAGCTAGGTGTTTTAGGAGGAAGCTAGTCAAGTAGCACCATAGGTAAACCTCTCATTGTAGTCATAGCCTAGTTGGGAAGTCACCTCGGATGTCATCAACACCGAGGATGACCTACTATGTCACAGAAACTATCAGCACTATGAGTACGTGAGTACCATATACCCTTGGGCTATCAAGGTAGAAGTGATTTTGACCAAAACTTAGTCGACCACATGTCCTTCCTTGCTAGAGGTTGGTCGTCTTCTTGTTTGTTGAAGTGTTGCTCATTATTTAAAAATATAGATTTTAGAATAATGAAGTATAAAAGCTTGAAGTGTTGCTCATTATTTAAAATGGTAGATTTTAAAATAATGGTAGAAGCTTGAAGTATAAAAGATTGAAGTGTTGCTCATTATTTAAAATTATAGATTTTAGAATAATGAAAATAAAAGATGGATATTTTGTAATTTAAGGGTATGGGACCTTATGTTATGAAATAAAATGAAATATGGTTATTTTATAATTTAAGGGTATGGGACCTTAGGTTATGAAATAAAATTAAAGATGTTTATTTTGTAATTTAAGGGTAAGGTCCGAGGTGTAGACCAATTGGTTCATCCAAACCCCATAAGGGGGTAGAGGTCCAAGGTTCAAATCTCGAGGCGTCACTGGACTGAACGCTTGTCCCTTTCCTGGTGCTTTCAGTGGCGTAAAAGGTTTAAAATGATTGTGGCATGGTGGTTATAGGGGTGGACTACGCGAAGATCTGTGTGGCGGCTTCCGGGGCGGACAATGCAAAATATTGTGGCGGCCATAAAAGCTGGACAGCCTACCCGGATTCATGGCAACTATCGATTCCACCATGTAAATAAAAAAAAAAAAAAAAAAAAAGAAAAATTTAAGGGTATGGGACCTTAGGTTATGAAATAAAATGAAATATTATTATTTTATAATTTTAGGGTATGGGACCTTAGTTTATGAAATAAAATGAAAAATGGTTATTTTGTAATTTAAGAGTATGGGACCTTAGGTTATAAAATAAAATAAATTATTTTTATTTTGTAATTTAAGGGTATGGGACCTTATGTTATGAAATAAAATGGAATGATTGTTATTTTGTAATTTAAGGGTATGGGACCTTATGTTATGAAATAAAATGGAATGATTGTTATTATTTAATTTAAGGGTATGGGACCTTATGTTATGAAATAAAATAAAGGATGGTTATTATTGTAATTTAAGGGTATAGGACCTTATGTTATGAAATAAAATGGAATTATTGTTATTTTGTAAGTAAAGGTAATGGGACCCTATGTTATAAAATAAAATGAAAGCTGGTTATTTTGTAATTTAAGGGTATGGGACCTTATGTTATGAAATAAAATGGAATTCTTTTTATTTTGTAATTTAAGGGTATGGGACCTTATGAAATAAAATTAAATGATTGTTATTTTGTAATTTAAGGGTATGGGACATTATGTTATGAAATAAAATGGAATGATGGTTATTTTGTAATTTAAGGGTATGGGACCTTATGTTATGAAATAAAATGAAATTATGGTTATTTTGTAATTTAAGGGTATGGGACCTTAGGTTATGAAATTAAGAAAAGAGTTTATTCGAAATTATATTAGTTGCTTCAAGTTATAGAATGTGTGAACCTAGTTTACTTAGCGATTGAGGATATGGGACTTTAATTATTGATCAGGGTAGTTTATTTATTGCAAATAGATCTCATGAGCTAATGCAAATATATCCTTGGTCCTATCCCACTTCCTTGGCACTTCCTTTTCCCTTCTTCCTCGGTTGGCTGGTGCTGTAGAGGATCTCCTTGGGGTGGGAGGTCACTTACTCAATTTTCTACTTCTTTCCATACCTTCTGGTGGGGTTCTTTTTGGTTCTTATGATTTGGGACATCCCTAGGATTTTTTAGGATGTCCTTGGGTCTTGTCCCAATTCTCTAGCACTCCCTTTGCCCTTCCTCCTTGGCTATTTTGTGCTGCATATGATCTCCTTGGGATGGGATGTCACTTATTATTTTGTATAACCCTTTCCATACCTTCTAGTGGGGTTTTATTTTGGTTCCTATGAAGTGGAATATCCTTGGGATTTTTTGGGATGTCCCTAGGTTTTTTTTGGGTACTTTCCTAGGATTCTTGAGTTCCTTCAAGAATATTTTTCCTTGGAGCTTGTTGCTCTATTTATTTTTCTTATAGGGTTTTATTTGGAGCTAAGGATCAAAGGTTATTCTAGTACAGTGCATCATGGCTTGGTATTTTGGCTTCATGAGCAGCTCTTCATAGTTTCTTTTTGGCTTGGGAAGGGACCTTGTGCTTATTCATGTGGTGCTTCTCTTTGGGTTTCTGGATGTGGGCTTGGTGGTGGGTTCTTAGAATTTTTCATGGCTTGGGGATGGGCCTCTGTATTTATTTCTATTGTGTTCCTGCTGGTCATCCTCTTCTATATCCTTGAAGCTTCTTTTCGGTGGTGTTGGAGGATGCTTTAGGATTCTTGCTACTTTTTTTGGCCTTGAGGGGGGCCCTACGCTTATCATTGGCAACTCATGCTTCATGGCTCCTTCTATTGAGGTTCCCTAGGACCTCCCCACCTCTTTTCCATGGCTTGTGTTTTTGCACTGATATTTTCCCTATCTCCTTCAAGTTTTGGGCAGATCTCTTTGCTACAACAAGACTTCATGGCCTGTGGAGTCCCCTATTTGCTATACCTTTTTTAGGCCTGTGCGGGATGTTGTTCCTTTGCATCCCTATATTTTTTGGATGGTTTTTAGGCCCCTTCCTACTGCTCAGGGGGTTTATTGGTTTTGTTTCCTAGTTTTTTGGTGTTTTATGTCCATTTTCTATATTTACCCATGCACAAGTTTTTGTATTTTAAATTTTGGTAGGTTGTTGTTTCCCACCTATTGGGTGGTTCAAACTTGTGGCTAGGTGGGAGTTTCAAATGTTATTTTTCCAATTTCTCCTTCTCCCATTAGGTGAGATTTTCAAATTTGTATCAGGGTGGGTTTTTCCTTTTCTCCCATGTCCTTGGAAGGTTGTCCTTAAGCCTATCCTGAAAGGCTATCCTTTAGCCTATCCTGAAAGGCTTTCCTTAAGCCTATCCTGAAAGGCAATCCTTTTGCCTTTCCTCTAGTTTTTTTTGTTGACCTTTCCTATGATATTCCATGGCCTTGTTTAAAAAGTCTCTTACCTTCATGTAATTAAGTTTTGGGTCCCTTGATAAAAACCTATTTTAAATTTAAACAATAAAAAAATGTATGGTTGATTGATTCTCTCAAGTTGGATGAGAGGGAAAATGGAAAGGGTAGTTTCTTATATAAGTACTATGCATTAGTAAGTTAAATTTATTGGGTTATTTGTATAGTTGCAATTTGGAAATGAAATAAGTAAGTGCATTTAGAAGCATGTCTATATGTATCCATGAGTTTCATGATCCCCTACTATCCTCACTTGATCTATGGAAGAGCAGGAAGGCCAAAGTCATGAGATGGACCAAATCACAAGTTTTCTCTCTACCTTACATCTTATTATTTATGCAATAGACTATATTGTGGGGATATTTCAATGATGAAATGGATGTAAAGTATTATGGAATGTATGGAGTTTACCATACTTACTTATGTATCTAAATGAATATTGCAACTTCTATATTCAACATATCTTTATTTAGTTTGTTGTATTTAATTCCTTTAATGTATGTTTAATTGGTGATTGTTTCTATGCGCTTGATTATTCTTGCTTGTTGATAGTTCATTTTTGTTAGATTTAGTATCTAGACTTCTATGCCCTTGTGATGTTTAAAGGAAAGAAACATTAGTAAGTTCTAGGTGAACTTAGAGGTTACCTAAGGGCTTGAGACCCCCTTAGGGATATTGGTAACTAGGTTTGGAAGATTGTACCAAAGTTAAGATAGCTTGTTAGTGGACAAGATTGATATCTTAGCTCATAGTACATGTAACATACCCACACATAATGACTTGTGTGGATATGGATATACATGTACACATTCTAAAAATTGGAGGTGTTAAGTCTAGGTAAGTCTATGTAGCCACTATGTTGGTAGTGTTGGCTATGTTCCTTTGAATGTTGTGTAGAAACTACATTGGCAGTGTGGGCTATGTCCCTTGTTATATTGTGTAGCTAATGTAACGACAATGTTGGATATGTTCCTTTGAATGTTGTGTAGCCATTGGATTGGTAGTGTGGGCTATGTTCCTTGTGGTGTTGTGTAGTCACTATATTGGTAGTGTTGGCTATGTTCCTTTGTATGTTGTGTAGCCATTGCTTGGCAGTGTGGTCTATGTAATTTCCTAAATAGATTAGATGTAATGGCATCAGTTCCTTACTACTACCGTGGGTAGTCATATAGGTATTTTAGGATAAATTTAGTCAAGGAGCATCGTAGTTAAACCTCTCATTGCAGTCGTAGCCTGTTTGGGAAGTCACCTTGGATGCCATCAGCACCGAGGATGACCTGCTATGTCATAAAAACTATCAACACCATGGGTATGTGAGTACCATCTACCCTTGGGTTGTCAATGCGGAAGCCACTTCGACCGAACCTTAGTCCACCCTATGTCCTTCCTTGCTAGAGGTTGGTCGTCTTCTTATTCATTGAAGTGTTGCTCATTATTTAAAATGATAGATTTTAGAATAATGAAGTATAGAAGCTTGAAGTGTTGCTCATTATTTAAAATGATATATTTTAGAATAATGAAGTATAGAAGCTTGAAGTGTTGCTCATTATTTAAAATGATAGATTTTAGAATAATGAAAATGAAATATGGTTATTTTGTAATTTAAGGGTATGGGACCTTAGGTTATGAAATAAAATGAAAGATGGTTATTTTGTAATTTAAGGGTATGGGACCTTAGGTTATGAAATAAAATGAAAGATGGTTATTTTGTAATTTAAGGGTATGGGACCTTAGGTTATGAAATAAAATGAAAATTTATTATTTTTAAATTTAAGGGTATGGGACCTTAGGTTATGAAATAAAATGAAATATGGTTATTTTGTAATTTAAGGGTATGGGACCTTAGGTTATGAAATAAAATGAATGATTGTTATTTTGTAATTTAAGGGTATGGGACCTTATGTTATGAAATAAAATGAAATGATTGTTATTTTGTAATTTAAGGGTATGGGACCTTATGTTATGAAATAAAATGGAATGATTGTTATTTTGTAATTTAAGGGTATGGGATATTATGTTATGAAATAAAATGAAATATGGGTATTTTTGTAATTTAAGGGTATGGGACCTTATGTTATGAAATAAAATGGAATGATTGTTGTTTTGTAATTAAGGTTATGGGACATTATGTTATGAAATAAAATGAAATATGGTTATTGTTATTCTTACAATGACACTAAGATGGGGGGTGAATCAGTGTAGTCCTTTAAACTTAAATTCATAGCTCTTAAAATAGAAATAATTAAAACTTATTACAAGATACAACAAGTATCACAAGAGAACATCACACAACACAAGATTTAACGAGGTTCACCAATTTGGCTACTCCTCAAGAATGATTGCTTGGACTACCATCCAAATCTAGCCTTTGCAAAGCACCAACTTTACAATCAATTTACCAGCACCAACTGGAAGGAGCACCAACCCTTGATTTATCTGCACCAAGAAAGGAGCACCAACTCCTGATTTATCTACACCAACAGAAAGGAGCACCAACTCCTGATTTATCTACACCAACAAGAAGGAGCACCAACCCTTGATTTACCAACACCAACTGGAAGGAGCACCAACCCCTGATTTACCAGCACCAACTAGAAGGAGTACCAACCCCTAATGCCAAGCACCAACCTAGACTTCAATTTTGAATCTAGAAGATTAACAGATAATACCTTCACTTTTACAAGACCCTGACTGGTCTACTTCACCTTTGCATTCTCTATGCACTCTTCTCGCTCTGTGCAATCACAATAGCACCCAATTGAAATTCAACCTTTTTGCTCTCTTCACACTCTGCTCTCTCCGTGCAATCACTTTGCACACTCTGCTTCGTTAAGTCAAACTTCATGATCGTCTTCTCCCTTTTGTGCACTCTGCTCTCTTTACAAATTTTGCACTTAGCACGATTCGACACGACTGGCTCTCTGCACACTACGACTGAACTTTGCACTCTTCAACACGCATTCGACGATCTGTTCAACACACTTCAATTCTCCAAAAAACCCTCCTTTTATAACAATATTTTCATGAAGAAAAACCTTAATCTTAGTCGGTTGTAAACCCTACTCTTAGTCGGCTACAAACCCTAGTCTTTGTCGACTACAAACCCTAATCTTCATCAGCTTACATCGGTCTTCGTCAGCTTCAACTGCCCCTGTAACTCTTCTGTTGTTGTTGCCACAAAAAAACATGTCATGATATCATGACACTTTCACCTCTATACGCTTACTCTTAGCTTTGGCCCATGAGAATACAACATGTCGTGATATCGTGACACTATTTTCTCTCTCCTCTTTCTCTTTGCTTTGACCCGCGAAAATACATGTCACGATATCGCGACACTATTTTCTCTCTCCTCTTTCTCTTTGCTTTGGCCCACAAAAATACATGTCGCGATATCGTGACACTATTTTCTCTCTCCTCTTTCTCTTTGCTTTGGCCCACAAAAATACATGTCGCGATATCACGACACTATTTTCTCTCTCCTCTTTCTCTTTGCTTCGGCCCACAAAAATGCTACATGTTGCGATATCATGACACTTTTCTTTCTCTGCCTTCCTGCTTTCTTCAAGTCATGACAATGTGACATGTCGTGAAATCGTGACACTTTTCCTTCTTTCCCTTCCTGCACTTTTCAAGTCACGAAAATGTGACATGTCGCAAAATCGTGACACTTTTTCTTTCTCTTCCTTCCTGCGCTTTCGAGTCGCGAAAATGCGACATGTCACAATATCGTGACACTTTTTCTCCTTCTCTTCCTTCTTGCCTTTCGGGTCATGAAAATGTGACATGTCGCGATATCACGACACTTTTTCTCCTTAGCATTTTCTCTTGCCTTCGGGTCGCGAAAACCCGACATGTCGCGATATCGTGACACTTTTTCTCCTTAGCACTTTTTCTTGCCTTCGGGTCGTGAAAACCCGACATGTCGTGATATCGCAACACTTTTTCTTTTGGACTCTCTCTCCTGTAATATGTCATGAAATTGTGACACTTTTTCGTCCGTACAATCTCTCTTGCAATATGTCATGAAATCGTGACACTTTTTTCATCCGTACAACCTTCCTTGCAATATGTCGCGAAATCGTGACACTTTTTTGTCCGTACGACCTTCCTTGCAATATGTCACGAAATCGTGACACTTTTTCGACCGTACAACCTTCCTTGCAATATGTCATGAAATCGCGACACTTTTTTGTCTTGCCTTTTTCTCTTCCAACATGTCGTGAAATCGTGACACTTTTTCTACTTGCTTTTTTCTCTTTCAACATGTCACGAAATCGTGACAGTTTTTCTTGCTTGCGCTTTCTCTTCGAACATGTCGCGAAATCATGACAATTTTTTTTCTTCTCAACATGTCATGATATTGCAACAGTGTTTCTTTCTTCTTCTCTCTCTTCCAACATGTCCCGAAATCGTGATAGTTTTTCTTTCTTCTCAACATGTCACGATATCGTGACAATTTTTCTTTCTTCTTCTCTCTCCTCCAACATGTCACGAAATTGCGATAGTTTTTCTTTCTTCTCAACATGTCGTGATATCGTGATAGTTTTTCTTTCTTCTTCTCTCTCTTCCAACATGTCACGAAATCACGACAGTTTTTCTTGCCTACTGAATATGTCGCGATATCGTGACACTTTTCTTACTTGTCTTTTTCTTTGATCTTTTGCAAGTGGTCCACTTCGGTCTTCTTGGAAAATAACTCGTCCATACTCTGAGTAACCTTTGAACTCCTGTCTTCTACACCTGACTAGCTTTTGAACTTCCTATCCACTACATCAACAGATCTATCTGACTATGTTGACAACAATGACAATATTGTTGTTGCACCTTGCTCAACAATCTCCCCCTTTGGAATTGTTGGCAACACGTGCAATTTCCTATAACTCTTCTCCCCCTTTGACAATAATACCAAAGGGCTACTACAGACTCCCCCTGAGTCCATGCACAACATTCTCAGGCAAAATTTATTATACTTAGCAAAAATCATGAACATGAGCAAAAAGATAATCAAATACTTAAATGCTCCCCCTGAGAATGTGATCCCTGTAGCTAGTCAATTTTTGGGAAGTGTGACCACTCCCAATTTATTGTGAAGGTACTCAAAAACTTCCTTGGGCAATGGTTTTGTGAAGATATTTGCTACTTGCTCTGTAGTTGGAACAAAATCCAACTTAACCTCACCTTCCGCAACTTTGTCCTTCAAAAAATGATACCTGATAGCAATGTTTTTTGTGTGTGAATGCATCACTAGATTCTTGGAGATGTTAATGGCATTGGTGTTATCACACTTAACTGATATTGGCTCACTGAAGCTAATACCAAGATCTTTCAGGGTTTGTTTCATCCACAATACCTGCATACAACATGTTGTTGCTACAATATATTCTTCCTCTACTGTCGATAGAGAAACTGACTCTTGTTTCTTACTGTGCCATGCGACCAATCTGTCTCCAAGATAGAATGCACCTCCACTGGTACTCTTTCTATCATCTACACATCCTGCCCAATCTGCATCTAAATACAAAATAAGGGTGAAGTCTTTACCTTTCGGATACCATAACCCATACTCCATAGTACCTTTGAGGTATCGAAGAATCCTCTTCACTGTTGTCACATGAGACTCCTTGGGATTAGCCTAAAATCATGCTACCATGCATACTGCCTGCAAAATATCTGGTCTGGTGGCTGTCAGATACAGTAAGCTTCCAATCATAGATCTGTACATGGTTTGATCAATAGTTGGAGATTTGTCATCCTTGCTCAACTTGCAACCTATTGTCATGGGAGTGCTAACTGGCTTACAATCCTCCATTGTGAACTTCTTTAACATCTCTTTCACATATTTAACTTGAGAAATAAATATGCCCTTCTTATTTTGATTAACTTGCAACCCGAGGAAATACGAAAGTTCACCAATCATTGACATTTCAAATTCTTTCTGCATCTTATTTGCCAAATCTTTACATGACTCATCTTTGTTGCTACCAAATATGATATCATCTACGTATACAACAAGAACAATAAGATGCCCATTTTTTGTTTTGACATACAAATTACTATCCACCATACCTTTCTTAAACCTTTGTTGAGTGAGATAGTTTTCTAGCCTTGCATACCATGCTCGGGGTGCCTATTTTAAACCATATAATGCTTTCTTCAATTTGCACACCAAGTTGGGATCATCACCAAGTTGGAAACCATCTGGTTGTTCAATATAAACCTCTTCTTCAAGTTTCCCATTCAAAAAAGCTGATTTTACATCCATTTGATAAACCTTGAAATTCTTGTAGACTACTAAAGCCAAAAACATTCTAATTGCCTCTAGTCTAGCTACTGGTGCAAACGTTTCCTCAAAGTCAATGCCTTCAACTTGAGCATAACCCTTGCATACCAATCTTGCTTTGTTTTTGACTACCTGTCCATCTTCATTCAATTTGTTTCAAAAAATCCATTTGGTCCCGATTATATTTTTGTTTGCAGGTCTAGGTACTAGCTCCCAAGTTTTGTTTTTCTCAATCTGATCTAATTCTTCATTTATTGCCTTCATCCAGCTCTCATCTTTGCTTGCATCAACAACATTTTTGGGCTCAATGCTGGATAGCAGAGAGTAGTTACTTACTACTCTTCTTCTTTTCTGAACACCAACTTTAGGATCTCCAATTATTTGCTCTCTAGGATGATTTTTCTGCCAGCTGCCTGTTTTGAATTTCTTATTTTCTTCCACTTCTGAATCATCATCTGAGTCAATTTTTTGTATCTTTTCAATTTTTTTTCCTCATATCTTTCAATAACCTCTTCATAAATTGGGTAGTTCGTTTCATAGCTAATTACTCGTTCTCTACCTTCATCAAATTTAACATCGGCACTGTCCATAATTTTCTTTAGCTTCTTATTGTAGCATTTGTAAGCTTTGATTTTTGATGAATAACCAACAAAAATACCTTCATCCGCTCTATCTTCAAACTTACCAAGATTATCTTCAGTTATTTTGATGTAGCACTTGCTGCCAAACACTTTGAGGTATTTTGTTGTTGCCCTTTTTCCGAACCATAACTCATAAGGAGTTTTGCTTTCATGTGTTCTCAGCATGTACCTATTTTGGATATACACCGTAGTATGGACTGCTTCTTTCCAAAACCTGTCTGCTAGACTAATTTTAGCCAACATAGTTCATGCCATTTCCTGCACTGTCCTGTTCTTTCTTTCTACCACTCCATTCTGCTGAGGTGTCCTGGCTGCTGAGAACTGTCTCCTAATACCGTATTTTTCACAGTATTCTGTAAACTCCTCTGAAATGAATTCTCCTCCTCTATATGATCTTAAACATTTGATCCTCTTACCTATTTCATTCTCAACCTAGTTTTTGAAAATCTTGAACATACCAAAAGCTTCTGATTTATGCTTTAAGAAAAATATCCATGTCATTCTGGAATAGTCATCAATGCACAACATAAAATATTTGTCACCATTTATGCTTTGTGTTCTCATGGGTCCACATAAATTGGTGTGTATTAGTTCCAGAGGTTTGCTTGTGTAGTATTCTTTAGTTTTGAATGTGACTCTAGTTTGCTTCCCCTTTTGGCATGAAGCACAAATGTTGTTTGCAGGTTTGTTGATGGTGGGAATATCTCTTACAACCCTTTTTGAGGTGATTTTTACTAGATTATCAAAACTGATATGACCAAGTCTCTTGTGCCACAACCAATTTTCTTCTTCCTATCCAATAAAACAAGCTCCTTTTGAAGTCTCTGAGAACGTGTACAGGTTGCCCAATGTCCTTAATCCAGTTGCTATCAATTTTCCACTATTTGTTTTTCTGACTTCACAACCCTGCTTCATAAAAACTACTTCATGACCTTTATCACAAATCTGACTTATGCTTAATAAGTTATGTTTCAACCCATCTACAAACAGGACTTCTTTTGACTTAATTTTTCTATCACTAATTTTGACAGAGCCTTTGCCAACTATCTTAGCTCCATCATTGTTTCCAAACTTTACTGAACCACCTTCATATTTCTACAACTTCTCAAACTTCTATTTGTCACCTGTCATATGACTAGAGCATCCACTATCAAGTATCCATGGTACATATTTATTCTGTGCTCTAAATGTTTTTTGTACTATTAAGGATTCCTTTTCTTCCTTAAGTCGCTCCTTTTCTTTCCACTCTATTTTGATAGTAGAATTGAGCTCTTGTTTAGCCTTTCCCTTATCAATAGCTTGTGCTTGTTTTTTTGGAAGTTTTCTATTTTGTCTCATCCTGTTTGGTTGAATTTTTCTTCCTTGAAATTGATTTGAAGCAAATGTACTTCTACAGTTTCTTGCAATGTGCCCAAAATTGTGACAGTTATAACATTCTACTATATAATTCATCAAAGGAGAGAAAGCATTTCTACTGGTGAAATTCCTTGGTCTTACAATATATTTGCAGTCTAAGATTTTATGTCCATAGCCATTGCATTTAAAACAGAAACCATAAAAGGGATAATTGAACCTAGGTGATGGTCTTTGCCATGTTGCCGTAGGAGCCCTAGGTCTTCTTCTTCTTTGATGAGTGACATTGGTGAATCCATCATTGTCAATTTTCCTTTCGTGCCTGGCATTATTGCTTTCTATTGCATGAGATGTTTTTCCTTGATCAACATGTTTCTTATCTTCATTCTTTATGGATTCTACATTTCCGGCCTTTGATCCATTAGATGATTCTCCTTTGATGAAACCCAGACCAAATTTGATGCCTGTAGGCCTTTGGTCATTTATGATCTTATCCAGCTTCATAGAACTTTCTTCACGTTTGTGATAGCAATTGATTTTCTTATTCCTCTCTTCTAGCTACATTCTTAACCCAACAATCTCTTCTTCTAGCTTGCTGCAATGATCTATTTTCATGGTTATTTGCACTTCCAGATCTTCAAAGATTTTATTGGATTCTTCTATCTATACTTTCAAACTGGATATGATTTCATTTGCATCCTCAAGCCTTTTTGAAAGTTTCTTATTCTTTTTCCTCTCTATTTTCCACTCTTCAAGTGTAGATATCAACTCACCTTCTAGATCTACTTCAGCCTCAGGTTTTTCACCACATACTTCAGAGTTCACTCCTTCCTTTTCTTCTTCAAATGCCATGAAGAGAGCTTCACCTCCTACCATTGTGTTACTTCCAAGATCACCCTAGCCGATTAAGCTTGTATAGGAACTTAGCTCTGATACCAATTGTTAGTCTTACAATGGCACTAAGAGGGGGGGTGAATCAGTGTAGTTCTTTAAACTTAAATTCATAGCTCTTAAAATAGAAGTAATGAAACCTTAAAACAAGATAAAGCAAGTATCACAAGAGAGCATCACATAACACAAGATTTAATGAGGTTCACC
Source organism: Wollemia nobilis (assembly GCA_028583015.1). Taxonomy (NCBI): domain Eukaryota; kingdom Viridiplantae; phylum Streptophyta; class Pinopsida; order Araucariales; family Araucariaceae; genus Wollemia; species Wollemia nobilis. The sequence continues at coordinate 8,789,356 of JAQPPZ010016690.1, read as the reverse complement.
AATTTGGCTACTCCTCAAGAATGACTACTTGGACTACCATCCAAATATAGCCTTTGTAAAGCACCAACTTTATAATCAATTTACTAGCACCAACTGGAAGGAGCACCAACCCCTGATTTATCTGCACCAACAGAAAGGAGCACCAACTATTGATTTATCTACACCAATAGAAAGGAGCACAACCCCTGATTTACTAGCACCAACTAGAAGGAGCACCAACCCCTAATTTACCAGCACCAACTAGAAGGAGTACCAACCCCTAATGCCAAGCACCAACCTGGACTTCAATTTTGAATCTAGAAGTTTAATAGATAATACCTTCACTTTTACAAGACCCTGACTGGTCTACTTCACCTTTGCATTCTCTGTGCACTCTGCTCGCTCTGCACAATCACAACAACACCTGGTCGAACTTCAACCTTTTTGCTCTCTTCGCACTCTGCTCTCTCTACACAATCACTTCGCACACTACTTTGTTATAGTTGAACTTCACGATCATCTTCTCCCTTTTGTGCACTTTGCTCTCTTTGCAAATTTTGCACTTAGCATGATTCGACATGACTGGCTCTTTGTGCACTATGACTAAACTTTACACACTTCAACATGCATTCGATGATCTGTTCAACACACTTCAATTCTCCAAAAAACCCTCCTTTTATAACAATATTTTCATGAAGAAAAACCTTAATCTTAGTCGGCTGTAAACCCTACTCTTAGTCAGCTACAAAACCTAGTCTTCATAGGTTGCAAACCCTAATCTTCGTTGACTTACATCGGTCTTCGTCGGCTTCAACTACCCCTATAACTCTTCTATTGTTGTTGCCGCAAAAACACATGTCACGATATCGTGACACTTTCACCTCCGTACGCTTACTCTTAGCTTTGGCCCGTGAGAATACAACATGTCGCGATATCACGACACTATTTTCTCTCTCCTCTTTCTCTTTGCTTTGGCCCGTAAAAATACATGTCATGATATCGTGACACTATTTTCTCTCTCCTCTTTCTCTTTGCTTTGGCTCGCAAAAATACATGTCGTGATATCGTGACACTATTTTCTCTCTCCTCTTTCTCTTTGCTTTGGCCCGCAAAAATACATGTCGCGATATCGCGACACTATTTTCTCTCTCCTCTTTCTCTTTGCTTTGGCCCGCAAAAATGCAACATGTCGCGATATCATGCCTTTTCTTTCTCTGCTTCTCTTTCTTCAGAAATGTGACATGTCGCGAAATTGTGACACTTTTCCTTCTTTCCCTTCCTGCACTTTTCAAGTCACAAAAATGTGACATGTCATGAAATCATGACACTTTTTATTTCTCTTCCTTCCTGCGCTTTCCGAGTCGCAAAAATGTGACATGTCGTGAAATCGTGACACTTTTTCTTTCTCTTCCTTCCTACGCTTTCGAGTCACGAAAATGCGACATGTCGCAATATCGCGACACTTTTTCTCCTTAGCATTTTCTCTTGCCTTCGGGTCGAAAAAACGGGACATGTCGCGATATCGCGACACTTTTTCTCCTTAGCACTTTTTCTTGCCTTTGGGTCGCGAAAACCCGACATGTCACGATATCGTGACACTTTTTCTTTCGGACTCTCTCTCCTGCAATATGTCATGAAATCGTGACACTTTTTCATTCGTACAATCTCTCTTGCAATATGTCACAAAATCGTGACACTTTTTCATCCGTACAACCTTCCTTGCAATATGTCACGAAATCGTGACACTTTTTCGTCCGTACGACCTTCCTTGCAATATGTCGCGAAATTGTGACACTTTTTTTACCGTACAACCTTCCTTGCAATATGTTGCGAAATCGTGACACTTTTTTGTCTTGCCATTTTCTCTTCCAACATGTCGCAAAATCGTGACACTTTTTTTACTTGCTTTTTTTCTTTTTCAACATGTCGCGAAATCGTGACAATTTTTCTTGCTTGCGCTTTCTCTTTGAACATGTCACGAAATCACGACAATTTTTCTTTCTTCTCAACATGTCGCGATATCATGACAGTTTTTCTTTCTTCTTCTCTCTCTTCCAACATGTCACAAAATCGTGACAATTTTTCTTTCTTCTCAACATGTCGTGATATCGTGATAATTTTTCTTTCTTCTTCTCTCTCCCCCAACATGTCGCGAAATCGCGATAGTTTTTCTTTCTTATCAACATGTCACGATATCATGACAATTTTTCTTTCTTCTTCTCTCTCTTCCAACATGTCGCGAAATCGCGATAGTTTTTCTTGCCTGCTGAATATGTCGTGATATTACGACACTTTTCTTACTTGCATTTTTCTTTGATATTTTGCAAATGGGCTACTTCGGTCTTCTTGGAAACTCACTGTCCATACTCTGAATAAGCTTTGAACTCCTGTCTTCTGCACCTGACTAGCTTTTGAACTTCTTGTCCACTGAACCACCAGATCTATCTGACTGTGTTGACAACAATGACAATACTATTGTTGCACCTTGCTCAACAGTTATTCTGTAAATTAAGGGTATGGGACATTATGTTATGAAATAAAATCAAATAATTGTTATTTTGTAATTTAAGGGTATGGGACCTTATGTTATGAAATAAAATGGAATGATTATTATTTTTTAATTTAAGGGTATGGGACCTTATGTTATGAAATAAAATGGAATGATGGTTATTTTGTAATTTAAGGGTATGGGACCTTAGGTTATGAAATGAATAAAAGGGTTTATTGGGAATTATAGTAGTTTCTTTAAGTGATGGAATGTGTGAACCTAGTTTACTTAGAAATTGAGGGTATGGGAATTTAATTGCTGAGAAGGGTAGTTTATTTATTGCAAATAGAGCTCATGAGCTAATGCATGGTTGACTGATTTTCTCAAGTTGGATGAGAGAAAAAATGGAAAGGGTAGTTTCTATGATAAGTGCTATGCATTAGTTTGTATAGTTGCAATTTGGCAATAAAATAAGTAAGTGAATTTAGAAGCATGTCTATCCAGATACATGAGTGCCTTGATCCCCTACTATCCTCACTTGATCAATGGAAGAGCTGGAATTCCAAAGTCATGAGATGGACCAAATCACAAGTTTGTTATCTACCTTATATCTTATTATTTATGCAATAGACTAGATTGTGGAGAGATTTCCCCAATGAAATGGATGTAAAGTATTGTGGAATGTATGGGGTGTACCATAATTATGTATCTAAATGAACACTGCAACCGCCTTATTCATCATCTCTTTATTTATTTATTTACAATTATTTCCTTTAATGTATGTTTAATTGGTGATTGTTGTTGTGCGCTTTATTATTATTGCTTGTTGATAATTCATTTTTATTAGATTTAGTATCTAGAATTATATGCCCTTGTGATGTTTAAAGAAAATAAATATTAGTAAGTTCTAGGTGAACTTAGAGGTTACCTAAGTTCTTGATATACCCTTAGAGAGATTGGTAACTAGGTTTGGAATATTGTACCAAAGTTAAGATATCTTATCAGTGGAAAATATTGATAGCTTAGCTCGTAATACACGTAACATACCCACATATAAGGACTTGTGTGGATATGTATATGCATGTAAACCTTCTAAAAAATGGAGGTGGTAAGTCTAGCTTATAATTTTTGATGATAGGGATGGACTTATGTGCATAATATAAGATAGGATTGCATGGACGGGACTTGCATGAAGGGAATATTGTGTGGTATAGTTCTTTAGAAACTTAGGGGATGTCAAACATTAAGTTGGTCTAAGGTTGGTTGAGGATTTATGGATCCTATATATATATATATATATATATATATATATATATATATATGTATATGTAGACTTTTCTTTTTGTTTGTGTGTTTTTGATTTCATGTTTTTGAGGTGTTACATTTGGTATTAGAGCTCTATTTTTGAGGGTATAGAGCTTATTATGTGCTATAGAAGATATTTGGAGATCTCCAATAGAGGCTCACTTAGGAATAAGCTAAAATCCAGAGTAACCTAGAGTCTCTACTTACTAGTTTCTAATGTAATTGAATTTGAGGAAGGATGAATATTAAAGATACCTTAGTATGGGCTTTGATATTGATGATATATCATCACATTGGAATCTCATACTAGTTAGAACTCTAATAATTAGTGAAACAACTTTGTATTATGGTCAAGTTAGTGATTTAGTTAAGGGATATATATGTATATGTAAACTTTTATTTTTGTTTGTGTGTTTTTGTTTTCATGTTTTTGGGGTGTTACATTTGGTATTAGAGCTCTAGTTTTGAGGGTATAGAGCTTATTATGTGTTGTAGAAGATATTTGGATATCTCCAATAGAGGCTCACTTAGGAATAAGCTAAAATCCAAAGTACCCTAGAGTCTCTACTTACTAGTTTCTAATGGAATTGATTTTGAGGAAGGATGAATATTAAAGATACCTTAGTATGGGCTTTGATATTTATGATATATCATCACATTGGAACCTCATATTAGTTAGAACTCTAATAATTAGTGAAATAAATCTGTATTATGGTCAAGTTAGTGATTTAGTTAAGGGATAACTGTAACCTAACTCTTTTTTTGGTTGAAACCATATCAAGATGCCACCCAAGGCTAGGATAAAAAAGCCTCCACCTAGATAGACTCAACAAAGTAATGTTAAAGAAGAGATCCAGAATGAGGATCTAGGAGTTCCCAATGCAGGAATAGAGGAACTTACTACTATAGTTTTTGAGTTGCAAGATCAGTTAAGACAAGTACTACAAACTATGGTAAATCAAAATTTGCAAGCTAGAGATTCAAAAGTCAACTAAGTTGAGGGGATGACATTGGAACGAAATAAAGAAAGAACACTCTTAAAGAAAGATATGGTAAGATACCTAAAGAATATTTGCATGTCCAAGTTTGATGGAGAAGGGGAAGGAGACGTAGTTGAATCTTGGTTAGGAGATTTGGAAGTCTTCTTCATAGTAAAGGGATATTCTTCAGGTGCTCAAATGGTTTGGGCTACTATTTACCTAGAAGGAGCTACCTTGGATTGGTGGGAGACTTAATATGAGGAAACCAATATTGAAATGGTATATATTCCATGAAAGTAATTTATAGTCATTTTCAAGAAGAGATTCCTCATGGAGCACTTATATGCATTGAATTTTGAAGAGTTTGCTAGCCTAAGACAAGGGAGTAACTTAGTGGAGGTATACTAAAAAATGTTGGTAAAGTTGTTGAAGTATGTACCTGCCTATAATGAGAAGATGTGGATTCATAAGTTTAACCATGGATTGAAATATAGGATAAATCATGACATAGAGATGCAGGAGCCTAAGTCCTTGCAAAAGGCTTATGATTTAGCAAAGAAAGTAGAGTCACATTTTTGCTATAAATATGAAAACCTAACCGAATAGGAATGTTAAGAACTAAAGAAGAGTAATAGTAATGGGGTTATAAATTGGAAGGTAGAACAATATCCAAAGGCTAAGAACCCCTAAAATCTAGAGAAGAAATTCAATGGAATCCAAAATAAATTCAAGAAATTATTTAAGAAAGGCAACAAACACAATAATTCTAAACCTTCCCCATAGAATCCATCAGCTCCAGTACTGATGATTAAGGATGAGGAGTAGAATATGGAAAAGAGACAAGGGAAAAAGGATGGATGTTACAATTACAAAGAGATTCACTATGCTAATCAATACCCGTATAAACCAAGGATAAACATGCCCAACAACAAAGGAAAGGAACCAATGCATAAGATCTACACCACAACTGGGAATCAAAAACTTGAGGGGCAAGCCACCATGTTAATCATCAAAGGTAAGATATTCAATAAGCAAGTAGATATATTACTATATATTGTATCCACTAATAGTTTCATTTCTTCTAAATTAGCCAAAAATATGTCAAAAAAGCTAGGGTATTTGGTTCATGGATGGAAGCTTGAATATGGATCTAGATAGACCTACTCTATAAACCAATGTTTCCCAATGATGGAAATTTATTTAGATAGTGGAACCACAAAATGTTGCTTGTACGTGACCCCACTTCATGCCTTTGATGTGGTCCTATGAATAGATTGGCTACATGCCCATCAAGTTGTAATCGATTTCAAGATATGTGGATTGAATATTATAAGGTAAATAAAGAGAGGCTACAAATTTACAATAAGTAGGGGATATTCAAACCCCATATGTTGTCTGCTATGCAGTTGAAGAAATCCCTTAGGAAAGGAGGGATTGTTTATGTTGTAAATATGAATAAATTTGAAAGAGATAAAAAGGATGAGGTGATTGAGGAAAATCCAATTCTAAAAGAATTTTAGGATGTATTTACAAATGATCTACCAAGGCTCCCTCCTGTGTGAGAATTTTATTTCACCATCGATATTATACCAGGAGTGAAACCCATCCATCGATATTTGTATTGGATGTCACCTATTGATATGCATGAGTTAAAGATGAAATTACAAGGGTTATTTGAAAAAGGGTTGATAAAACCAAGTGTGTCACTATGGGGTGCAACTATTTTATTTGTGAAAAAGAAGGACAAATATCTAAGATTATGTATTAACTACAGGATTCTAAATAAAGCTATAATCAAGAACTGGTACCCCATACCCAATATCGAGGATTTATTCAACTAGCTACGATATGCCATAGTATTTACCAAGATATACCTAAGGTCAGGGTCTCACCAGATGATAATTTGGGAGTAAGACACTCACAAAAATATATTTAATATAAAGTATGGGCATTACAAATTCACTGTCCTACCTTTCGGGCTGACAAATGCTCTTGCTGCCTTCATGAATTTAATGAATAGTGTGTTCATAAGGCATTTGGACTAATTTGTCCTTGTATTTTTTGATGAAATCCTAATATACTCATGAAAAAAGGAAGAGTACGATAAACATATCAAGATCATGTTGGAATTGCTAAGGGAAAATCAACTCTACAAGAATCTAGCCAAGAGCGATTAATATGTTTTAGAGGTGTGCTATTTAGGGTATATCATATTGACTGAGGAGATCATGGTGGATCCAAAGAAAATTGAGGCCATGATAAATTGGTCATCCCCTAAAAATGTTATTGAAGTAAGAAAATTCATGGGGCTAATGAGCTATTACAGATGTCACAAAACATTTCTCAAAAATCACCTTGGTGATAGCTAATCTCTAGAAGAAGGGGAAGGAATTCAAATGGATGGAGAAGTGTGAGACCAATTTCACCATGTTGAAGAAAAATCTTACTACTGCACCAATACTAAAAATTATAGATCCTCAAGGAGACTTTACAGTATGTACTAATGCATCATTGGAAGGGCTAGGGGGAGTTCTCATGCAAGGAGAGTTAGTAGTGGCTTATACTTCAAGGAAGCTTAAAAAACATGAGGTTAACTATGCTACTCATGATTTAGAGTTAGCTACTATAGTTCATTCTTTGAAGGTTTTATGTCATTATCTAGTAGGAAGACCCTTCAAGTTAAAATTAGACCATCAAAGTTTGAAGTACATATTTACTCAACCAATACTCAATGCGAGGTAGAGAATGTGGGTCGAGTTCCTTACTGAGTATGATTTTGAAATTGAGTACATTAAAGGAAAATAAAATAAGGTTGTATATGCCTTGAGTAGAAGGAGATACATAACAACCATAAACAAGAGCCACATAATGCTCATGGACCAAGTAAGAAAGAAGCAATATCAAGATGAATATTGTTAGAAAATTTGAGCCAAGATAAGAGAAGACCAAAAGAACAATAAGGAATTTGGGGTGATAAATGACCTCGTATGTTATAAAGGGAGAATTATCATACCAAAATAAAGGTATTTAAGGAAGATATTTATGCAATAAACCCATAGATCTCCTTATATGGCTTACCTAGAAGGGGTAAAAATTAGAGAAAATATAAAAAGAACCTTTTTCTAGGTAGGAATGAAGAGGGATATTACAGATTTGGTGGCCTGATACCTCGAGTTCCAGAGGTTCAAGGTAGAACACAAGTATCTTGTAGGATATTTGTATCCCCATAGTATACGTACTCAAAAATGGTAGGTCATATCAATGGATTTTATTGTAGGCTTACCTAAGACTAGATACCAACATGATGTAATATTTATTGTGGTCGAAAAATTGACCAAGGTCGCACACTTCATACCTAGAAGCACCAAGGATGATGCTCAAGCGGTGGCTAATAGGTTTATTAAAGAAGTGTTCATACTACATGGAATATTAGAGGTAATTATATCAGATAGGGATTCCAATTTTACTTTAGAATTTTAGAGATCCCTACATCAGGCAATAGGCACAAAGTTGCATATGAGTTCAATGTACCACCCTAAAATAGATGGTTAGATGGAGTGAGTAAACCAAGTTTTGGAAGATATGCTCTGCATATATTTCATAGACCACAAGTCTTGGTGGAAGATAAATTATTCCTAAGGGTCAAACCAATGAAAAGTGTGATCAAATCCATAAAACTAGATCCATGTTTTTTAGGACCCTTTGATATCACTAAGAATATTAGCCCAGTTGCATATCGACTCACCTTACCACCTAATTTATAAAAAATCCATGACACCTTCCACATATGTTTGCTTAGAAAATATATTGTTGATCTTGAACATGTATGGGATATCTCCAACTTGCAAATGGAAAATCCGAAGGCAATCAAAGTAATGCTAGTAAAAATCCTCGAGCTCCACTGTAAGGCTATGAGGAATTGGACCCTTAAATAGTGTAAGGTCCAATGGGATTATTTATCTAAAAGAAATTCCACATGGAAGAAAGTGGTAGATATACATAAACACTTTCCTTTCTTGTTTGATAAACTTTAAGGATATTGTAACAAATTGTTTAATTTTGTATGTTGTATGAAACTAAGAAACACTGGGTATGGTGTTAGTCCTAGTGGGGGAGGATGTCATGACCCTCCTAGATGGACCTTTGAACATGGAAAAATCAATGTATTAACAAATGTGACTAATACTCGATTTTGTGCAATCAAGTAACCTCACAATAGTAAATAGATAGTGAAAAATATGATATTGGTAATGAATTGCCAATGTGTAGGATCAGGTGTGCTCGTGAGTGGAAGGAATTGAGTAATTTTATCAAATATGAGAGTACCTAAGGAAGGGAGAAATGATAATAAGGCAACTCAAAGGTAACACAAATAGATACCTTCATATAGGTATGCATTCAGTTAGTAATAATCGTCAATATCTAACCACCTTGAGCCCCGAACTGATGGCCTAGTAGCTATCATAAGTTTTAGAGGTTGAGACAGGTGATTAGATTGATGAAAAGACTCCCTCTTTTTTTGATGCACTTGCATGATTATATTTTACTTCAACATTATTAACCTTGATAACTAGTGAGCATGGAGTAAATAGTTTACCTTCACAACTTCATATGTGCTTGTTTAAATAAATGTTTGATTTATTTAAAAAGCAAAAATATATGGTTTAAATAAATGTTTGATTTATTTAAAAAGCAAAAAGATATTGTTTAAATAAATGTTTGATTTATTTAAAAAGCAAAAATATATTGTTTAAATAAATGTTTGATTTATTTAAAAAGCAAAAATATAGTGTTTAAATAAATGTTTGATTTATTTAAAAAGCAAAAAGACATTGTTTAAATAAATGTTTGATTTATTTAAAAGCAAGAAGATATTGTTTAAATAAATAATTATTTTAAGCAAATATCTCATTAGAAATAAGCAGTTGATTATTTAAAATGATGTTGGTAGATGTTAATTGTAATAAAATGATTGATTCATTTAATAGCATTAGTAAGCAAAGAAGTAATCAATTTTCCAAATGATTGTTAGTGGAGAACTTCCCTTGAAATATAAAAATAAGAAAATAAATACAATTATTTTGAAACCCCAAGGTAAGGTCTTTACCATGGTGTTTCTAGGAATTTTTCGTTCACCTGAAGATCAACCCATAAGGTGTAAATACGACAACATGGAATTTGACAAAATGGGTCGGGTTGCCCTTTGAAGACTCAATTGGATTAGTTGCACGAAGCTCCCCTAATGTGAAGGGAAAGCTCTTAATATTTATCACATTGGGAAGAGGGGAAGAATTATGTCCATCCTATCGCCTATCAGAGGTGGTCGATGAGTAAAGGTGGGTAGGTGGGGATGTGTACTAAGGAGGGAAGAAGATGCATATGGGGTAAGGAGTGAAATAGGTTGGTATAAATGGAGAAGAGGGAAGCATCAAAGGAGGTTGGAATAAAGTGAGAAGAGGGAAACAATGAAGGAGTTTTGTAGAAAGAGAAAAGAGAGAAGAAGCTAATGAGTTTTGCAAAAAGGGAGAAGAGGAGTGAAGCAATGAAGGAGAGCAAAATAGTGTAGCGACCCTGAGGTGCACACACCGCTCTTACTCTACTTGCAAATGTGTTAAACCCAAAATGAAATGAAAGACCATGAAAAAGCATATAACACAAAAGCAACAAATATAGATCTCTTTATTCATATTGAAACTCGGTTACATGTTGGTCCCTCTTAGGGATACCCATTTTGATATAATAAGGTTACAAGTGGGTAAGATGTCCCCTCGCAAAGGGGTGGTGCGCTATCACAAGCTTCCTGATTCTACACACAGAAATGTATGAGGGCTTATAGATGTCTCCTTCTCCAAGTCTATTTATTTTAGGGATCCTTTTGCTCTCGTATGTTGTAGCTTCCATCCGATGAACCTGTGGCCCTATGAGCAATGAAACAATAACACATGCTTAGATGTCCGATATTGCCTCCCTGGATGAGGTTGTTAGCAATGAATATACTCAAATGAAAGCAAGTGAAAATGAAACTAATGCTATGAATATGAATGAATGAAATGATGCTATGCTAATGATATTCTAAAAAAAATAATGAAACTAATATCTAAAACCCTAAGATAGGCCTGTGGGCCACTGTCCACTGACATCGGCCACTAAAGTGAATCTTGTTCTCTTTTCTCCAAAGCTATGTATCAAATCTTGTATTTGATGCTTCTGAAATGGTGATTGCTCTGCCCTCTAATTTTTTAGGACTTCACTGTAAACATGATCTCCAAGGGAAGCTCTCCAAGTATTGAAAGATCTCCTCAAATTTGGATTTATTCTGCTCTGATATTGATCTCTGATGATTATGGATGGATCTTTTGGTGCTCTTAGGCTTGCATCTTTTAAAGTGTGTGAAACCCTAGGTCTATGCCCAAACCCTAGGACTGAATCCCTCATGCATAGTGAATGTTAGCATGAGAATATTTTTGTCTTTTCTATGTTTAAAGACCAGTTAACTAAAGTCTAAATGCAAACTCAAGTCTCCTATGTGAACTGGCCATGAAAGAGAATGCAAAGTTACTCCCGCTCACCTTTATTGCATGCATACTACCACTTCCACCCGTTATTGGGCTTATCTTTTAGCAAAATTATTTTTATGGCTTAGTCGCTATCATATGCAGTAGCTAAGATCTAGCCGCTATCATTTGTAGTGGCTAAGGTTTGGACACTCTAGGCTTGAGAAGCTAAGGTCTAGCCGCTCTAGTCTTGAGCAGCTAAGCTTGGATGGGCTCAGAATACCCCATAAGAGTGGTGAGAACCACTTTTAGTGCTTGGAAAGTCCAATATTATGTCATATGATCTTATGAATGTTCCTATATGAGTAGATACCCCAAACATGACATGTTTTAGGTGTCTCAGATGCCCCTTTTTGTGATGTTCTATGTGGAAAACATAATGCTAAGCAAAAACATAGACTTATTTGTTTGTAGGGTGTATGGTGATCAGTGGTCTGATCAACACCGGATGGCCCTATCATGCAAGATGGTGCACACCATTTGAATCATTACCTCAATGTTCAAAGGACTTAGCTCAATGGCTTGGGCATGTTAAATTGCACTCATTCCTCAAACTCAATAAGGTAGCTTCAGCTACTACATAATTTTTGACCAATAGGAGAGCTACAATTGAAGATGTCATGTCTGCTTACGTTCATAGCAAACCAAGGAAATTATGTGATTATTGTAAGCAATAATTTGTAGGACGAACACGATTTTGTTATGATTGAGTGATATTTTATTGATTTTGATTATGATTATTTTGAATATTTGAACTACCTCTTCACTCAACGAATTGGTGAAGAAATGACCATGAATGAAGTGACAAGTCACTTGACCAATATGATTAATTCTAGTTCCTTTCTAGAATTTGTTCCTTCAATGGGCAAATCCACATCCAAGTGTGATTCCAATTGTTTATGATAACCATCCATCCCTATCCCGAGGAGCGGTCCAACCATCAATAGCCTTCTTAGGGAGTTAGGATGAGTGATTTTGTTTATGCTCATATTGCATCACTTTGGCTTAGTGTTTTTGATTTCATAAAGGAATGAAGATGATTTTTATCGCACCCATGGAGCAGTCTGACCATTTTGGTATTTTTTGGGTTTGAAGTGATACATCATGATTTCAAAATTAATGTTTTTGCCCTAATTAGCCTTATGGTGACTTACTACTCTTACCAAATTACATGGAGTTCAAGTCACTGTAATCACTAAGTTGATAGAGTAAGTGACTAGGTATGAGGCTTACTCGAGAATTGATTTTTATGTTATTTTGGTCATTATGATGACTAGAAGTCTTCAAAATGTGCTTATTTGAATTTTTTTATTTCTTCTCATGGAGGGAACGTGGCTATTTTTGTCTAGGATCTTGATCGCTATCAGGTCCAGCAGCCACCAAAGGCCTGGCCTTGGTCGCTTCAGTCCTGAGTGGCCAAGCGATGTGGGCTACTAACATCATCAACGACCAAGGCACTATGAAATTTAACCTAGGGTTTTGTCTTTTCACTTTTCCAGTTGTCAATTTGCTTTCTTGAGCTTTGAGGTGAAAGTGTATTTTGTAATTTGGAGCATTTCTATGACTTGGAATATCATGGTTTCATGAGGTGAAGCATCTTCAGGTGGAGTAGCCAGAGCTTCTTGAGTACTCCCTCAAATATTAACCCTGCTTGTTTATTTTTGGTCTTGGGTAAAATTGAACCACATTAAGTAATCAGTAAGTGAACCCCATTAATATTATTCACAACAAATCAAAACCCATAGCTAGGCTTAATTTAGGTTTTTATATGGTGGGCTTGTCCCCATTTTGTCTTGTTGCTTTTGTTATATTTTGTTGGTATTTTTTGGCCTAGGGTCGACGCATTTGCCTCGCTATCCATTGGCCCCTATTGATCAGAGTGGTCAGGAAGGCTTGCAAATTGGCTGCCATCATTGGAAATGGCTTATTTGAATCCCAACGATAAGAAAATTGAGTGTTGGGGCTTGGCCACTATCAGCTCCAGTGGCCAATTTCTGGAGGCGACAGCGGCCAAGAACACTTAGTGAAATTTTTTATTTCTTTTGAAATTTTGACTTGTTTGATTAGGTGCAACTTTGATCTTTTACCTAGAATTAGGATAGCCCATAATTATTTGCAACATTTTCATATTTATTGTGAGTTATGCCTTAGATGCATTATAGTTATGATTTATTTTCTTCTCTTTTGCTTAGATTCTTACTACTCAGGCTCAGGATCTGAATCTCATGAATACACTTCTACCCCTCTTGGATGATAATGATTGGGCTTAGCTCAAAGCTCATGGGCTTAAATATGTCACCATACTACCTACCATTATAGCAGATCATGCCTACCTTGTGACTTTGATCCATCGATGGGACCCTCGGACCAATACCTTCCACTTTCCTACCAATGAGATGACCATTACGTCGGAAGATGTGTATAGGATCTTCCAGATCCCCTTTGATGGAGTGGCCATTATCTCTTCATCCACTAATGACCAAGTTGTTGTTTTCACTTGGGTGTTCAGAGGGTGCTCTTTGAAGGCTCTCAAGGACACCAAATCTAGGGTAGTTTCCATCTCGTAGTGGTATGAGGAGGAGGTCTTCTCTATGAGGCATGTAGTGTTGTTGATGGTCATCAACAATATCTTGATTCTAGAATGCTTACGTTTGAGATTCCCATGGAACCTCTTGGTGATGGTTTAGGAATTTTTGGATAGTGAGGAGCCTATCATCTATGCATGGGGCAGTTATTTTTTGGCTTAGTGCTATGATGAGTTGTACTACATCCGTTGGTGAGGTTGCATCAACATTGCTTATAGCTTGATTCTATAGGTTTGGGGATGGGAGCACATCCAGGTAGATCACCCCAGAGGGCTTCCTATCGAGATTACAATTGTGGAGGAGCATATGCAGTTTTATGTTGCTATATGGGCTCGAGAGTGTGAGCTATGCCAGAGCCTTCATCATGTGATGGAGCTTCCCTATTATATTGCTACTTTCACTGGGTTGTAGGCCAGAGATGTTATGTGGTGCCCATATCATGAGTGCCTGATGTGGGATGATCCAACTAGTTTTATTGCTAGGATGTAGCATGAGTGGTGGCTCCTTGGCTACAAGGTTGTCATCCAAGAATATTTCTTCTACTCTTGGGTTCTCCATCAGTATGGGCTATAGTAGGATTTGCATCTTATTCCATTTTTGTATAGGTGCCTCATAGTGGAGAAGGACCTACCCCCACAGTACATTACATAGCTCTCAGATGAGGAGGATGACCCAACAGTTGACCTAGGAGTCATTGGGGGTGTTACAAAGGCATACACTTAGTTGTGGGGGGATTGGATGTGGCATGGTACCAAAAACCTAGGTCTCAAGGATAATGGTAAGGATGATAGTGTAGATTCAACAAGGCACAGAGTTCGAGCCAGGACTGAGGTATGGGGCTAGCCAATAGAGTAGGTGGTAGTGGAGGAGCAAGAGGCTCCTAAGGAGGATGAGGAGGAGCTGGAGCCTAAGGAGAGAGATTCTCCTCTGAGAGCACAATTGCACAAGGTTGAGGTTGAGCTTCAGTTGACCAAGATCTAGGTGCAACATGAGATGCTACTATAACATGTAGGCAACAAATCCACCTCCCAAAAAAAGAAGTGATTTGCTAAGTTTTGGATAGTTTTTGGGGATGATTTGCTCCAGTTTTGTGAAATCGTACAGTGGGAGAAAATCATATAGGAGACCATACAACTGAAGTGGCAAACTGTACAAAGCAGTGGCAAATCGTACAGGGCATACCAAAATTCAATGAGATGCAAAGGAAATGTAATTTCGGGATGAAAGGTCGCATGGATTTGCTAACCTAAGGTGTAAACTTAGGAAAATGCCAAAATATTGTATTCAGTTGTAATTGGGCAGTTGTGAATAATGGATTGTCTCAGGAACCACTTTGGAACGGCCTGGACAATGTTATATAAGGCCCCATTTTTGAATTTGTAGGTCTAGCTACTAGCTTATTGGTTCTTAGTTGCTAGAGTATAGAGATAGTAATATTTTTGAGTTATTGCTATGATATTGATAGAGTTTCCACATTGTAACTGAGTTGACAGCCATTAATGATAATAACAGACATTGTGGATGATAGTGTACGGTCTTGTTGTGTATGGTTGATGCATTGTGGATTATCATTGTGTGAATGAATTTCCTTTCTTATTGTTATATGTTAGTTCTAGGCTTTGTTGCAGCTTTGTGAGAAGATTGTTATTGGTGGAATCATGGGGAATGATCTAGAAGCATGAGAATGTGGACAAGGACGTATTGAGACCGATTGTATGATTTTTGGATGTAATTTCTTGAATGGAATCTCTCACTAACCCGGATTGGGAGTTTTGTCTGTGAATGGAACCATCTTGTTAGGCTGTTAAAACCTCTACAAAACATCCCAGAGAGAGATTGGAGCAGAAGAGCATTGCAATTACTACCTTGCTATACTTTTGTATCATACATATCGTACATCATACAAATCGTACACATAGTTATTACCCGATTTGGTAAAATAGGTGATCGATAGAAACTTACCCGATTTGGCAGTTTTGGTAATCGGCTTGAACGATTACAAAACTATGTATGATAGCCTCCAAAATAACATCTGTCAGTTTTTTTGAGTGCAAGATCATACCATATTGGTCACTGTATGATCTGAGATCATACAATGTATGTGTTAAAGACCGTACAAGAGATCGACAGTTCATACAAGGGTAGTTCGGGTAACTGGAAGATTGTTCGATTTGGTAGTTGGAATAAAGCTCTGTCTAGGGATCATTCTGACCTTTGGAAAACACCTCCCCATCAGGAATACTCCACCATTGTGTTACATTTGGCACCGTTGCCTTATCGAATTTGGCATTTTTGTTAAAATGGGTCAAATTTGACTAACAACTGGAGGTGATTTTTTATGATGGACACCGGTACACGAAGCCGTGGGAGAAGAGAACCACGAGAGAACATTCCAGTAAGAAGGAGCATAAGGATTTCTCAAAGAGGAAACATGAGTAACTCAGATCAGAGTACGCATGAACCAGAGATAGAGCAAGTTTGGACATCCGAAGAAGGAGACTTGGACACGTTGTTGATTGAGATAGAAGACGAGGAGGAAGACCCACCGATCGTAGAGACGGGTGACAAAGAGAAAGTGCACGATGATGGAGAGTGGATGGTAAGACCTGAGGAAGTGGCAATGGGGTTGCGAGAGGGTGTAGAGGATGGGAGTCAGACACCAAGGCAACAGGACATGGGGACTCAGGAGGATAGACCATGATAATCTCCATCACATCAGTGAAGAAGGTCGTAGAGTGAGGATGCATGAGAATTTGGTCATCGAGTGATGGGATAGAATAAGATACCTCGAATTGATTCTTATGATAACAATGGAAGTAAGACACCCCCAAGGAGGAATCTGACAGAGATCCTGCAGGACACCTCGAGTGAGAGCGATGACTCTCCTAAGATGGCTAATAGAGCAGCCAAACAAAGATGTCCACCATTTTTAGGTGAGGGTAAGGAAGACCCCACATGGCATGTTGGAACTTGCATAACCATTTGGGGGGAAAATGGTGTAAAGAGGAAGGTTGTCACTAGTGATGTAGTTTGTGACACTCCTCACAGTAATAAAAGATGCAGAATATGGTATGACATGGAAGATGTTGACATGGAAGATGTTGACATGGAAGATGTTGACATGGAAGATGTTGACATGGAAGATGTTTTGATGGAAGATGTTGTTATGGAAGATGTTTTCCAAATAGAACAACCCATCATACACTCAAAATTCCCTAAGGAAGAATGGGATTGTACGATTTTACAAGAGGGAACTGTACGGTGGTTGGGTGAGATCGTACGGTTGGCAGAGATTGTACGATTTCAAGTCAAGTTGTACAATGTGAGATTGTGCAATAGGAAATCATACAAGATGAAATCGTACAGATTAGAACCATACAAAGTGTTCCATCAGTGGTTAAGACAGGGTAAAAGGGAGTCAATGTTGAGTTGTTTAAGGAGGTTGAGTAAAGAACCCCAAAGTGCTAAGGAAGAGAAAATTTTGACTTTGATAGTGAAGGTCTTAGCAATTTTTTTGTTGGGAACACGCGAGGGATGCTATCCCTCGACCCTGCAAGGGATGCTATCCCTTGACCCTGCAAGGGGGTTCCCACCCCCTTGACCCCCATCATAGGTGGAGATGGGCGTTACCCATCATGTTGATGATGTTGTTCATCTTGAGCATGTTTAAGGCCACATGGTGGTGTAAACTACATAATGAAGAGATGCCAGTTGTAGCAGACCTTTGGAATCATCGAAAGCCAAAGGAGCCTAACAAGCCATAATAGTACAGTGTTTAGAAGTGGGGTGAAAGCCAGAAAGGGCAGCCCCTTATGCAACAAAAAAAGAGATAAATAAAAATGAAAAATAAAAAAAAAAGTTGTGCCTTGGTTGTGAAAATCCCTCGGGACGCAATTAAGAAGGGTGAGGTTGAAAACCAGAAACGACGACCTCTCCGGAGGAAAAGAAAGCAAAAATTCCTCTAAGTGATGAAATCGTATAGTAAAAGAGGGAAATCGTACAATAGATAATCGTACATGACAGGAATGTCATGCAAATCATACGGTATGATCTGGATCATACGATGTACGATTTGCCAACTAACTCATTTAATGCGGCATGCAGAAAAGTAGCGGTTGGAGGAAAAGAAGGGGGAAAAGACAAAAATTTAAATCAAATGCTGAGTTGTCAGTCATCTAGCAGTTGAACTGGAAACTGCATGCAAATTGGCGCCTATTTTTAAATTTTAGGGTTTTATTGGGGTTTTTGGAAACTCGCTTTAAAAGGAAGGGGACTTAACCAATTTTTTCACCAAGCAAGCAAGAAATCAAATTTTTTTTAGGAGATTGAAGGGGAAAAGCGTACGATTGAGAACAAGAAACTGCATGGGCGAGAACTTTTCATCGATTTTTTGAAGATTGCAGACCCATTACGAATTTGTACTAGGGAGTTCTTTTTCACTTCGAAATTAACCCGAGAAGAGAGAAATTGGGGGTTTTTTCTCTAGAAGGGGGGAATTCAAAATTTTATGAGATATTGCAGCCAAAGATGCTAGAATACATCATTGTACGGATTTTGAGTGGAGAAATTGTAGATAAAAGTCGGAGGAAGCTACGATTTGTGGTAGAAATTGGTGGATTTGCAAGAAAAGAGAAGATTGAAACCCTAAATAGCTAAGAATATGGCAAAGATGAGTTGGGAGACATGGGAAGCATGAAATAAAGATCGTACAACCGTACCATATAGCCAAAAATTCATCAAAGTTAGGGAAATTGCATCGGGAGAGAAGGAGTGAATGATTTGTTGAGAAAACTCAGGGAAAGGTAGATCGGGCCATTCCAGCAACTGGGTCGGTGTCATATTTGTGAACGGAGGCCAAAATCTTGAGATTTTTTAGTAGTGAGGGTTAGCAAAAATGTATTGTATGATTTTGGGCAGATTGTACGATTTTCAGGTGAAAGGGCACAAGTTGGGTGATTCTTTTTGCCATTTTTGGTAGTTTTTTAGCAGATCGTACGAAAACGTATAGAATCATACAAGTTTTAAAGGGGAGGACAGCCAGCAGGAAGCAGCGTACGGAGTACTGGCACCTTGTATGGTTTCAAGTCATCATTGTAAAACCGTTAGAGTATAGACGAAGTCAAAAGGGAAAAACTGCTAAAGGGTGTACGATCTGAGAGGAAGCGGAGGAAGGTAAAACCGTACATAGTACTCAGAATCGTACATTGTACGCTTTCACGGAGGGTTGTACAATTTTTGGTACGTTCTTAATTGAGGAGGAGAGAGTTGTGCAATCGGTGAGATGTTGAAGGAATGATATCAACAGAGGAGTTTGGATGTCGATTGAGGTGGATTACAGCAAATAGGGTGGAGAGATCACCAGGTCCACTTCACGAGAGAGAGGCATACTCATGGCAGCACTCCGGACGTCAATTTTAGTCCCACGATAGGCATGGTAATCATCCATGGAGGAGAGGAGGATATAGGCCATGGAGGAGACAAGGCCATTGGAGGGCACACCTGGATAGAACACCATCAAGGTACAGAGCGGTAAGGATGGCCCAAGACACTACCTCATGGAGGGAATTGAGGAGTGAAGTGCATGTACCATAGTAGGAGGAACACCTGAGTAGTGGATAGGAGGAATGCCAGGTGGAATTGTCCAATATGATATTTGTATAGCATGGAGTGGAAGCATGCAGGAAATGGTGGACAGATGAGAAGAATAAGTCTCATCCTTGGAGGAAGACATTTGAGAGTGTGCAAGTGTCAGTCATTGCACAGATTCCACCATTTCATAAGACATTTTTTTAGAACTATCTTCTACAGATAGTTTAGGCATATAATGCAGTGACAAGGACAACCTACGTCAATGTGGGCAAGAGGTCAGTGAAGGTGGAAGTATCGGCGGAGGCATTCAGGAGAACATTTGGGCTACCAACGGAAGGCATGGAGATAGTAAAGAAATTGGTAGACCCAATTGAAGCATACCGCCTGGTGACTACCTTGACCACTATCAAATCACTGACAGAGGCAAATATTTTTGGTGCAGGAACACATGGAATAAAATAGAGCCAATTGCAAAATGAACACTAGGCTTGTGCAATGAACATAGTCATGGCTCGACTGTCAGGTGATATAAGGGCAACGGAGATGCCGATGTGGATGGCCCAGTATGTAGAAGGTATTACCCAGGGGATCCCGTATGATTGGGGTACCTCTCTGGAGAGATAGATGCATGAAGCATTGATGAAGTGACCAAAGAACTTTGGGATGGCCTTTCAGGCTATAGGATTGCTTCTGAATGCAGTTACAGAAGTGGGAATGCAGTTCCCAGGGTTGACACCGCCTAGAGAAATTAGGCCAGATCAACCAACAATATTGAGATGGGCAAAAGTTGTACCCATAGGTAAGGTTATTCCGGAGAAACCATGCACAAGGAGTGAGTGACACAGGAGTGAAGCTCAGGAAGACACTTCTCTGGAGGAGGATGCCGATGTACACCATCGAAGAAAATGTTCTAGATGGTTGGAGCCGAAACTAGAACAACAAGTACCTACAAGAAGGCAGCAGGAGCAGCCTCTCGAGCAAGAAAGGGAGAGTAGCCCTATACAAATAAGGATGAGAAGGCAGTGAGAGAGAATGGTAGGTAAACCAGCTCCAGAAGTATGGAGAATGGAAGAGTCAGATTCAGAAGCGACGGAGCTGGATGAGTTGTGTTGGGCAGAGGCAGAGAAAATAGTATGCTCATCAAAGATTTTTTCTCATTTTGATAAGATGGATGCCTCTGATTTCTTTAGAGGAATTGAGGTAGGGCACGATGGAGTAGCCACTACCCAGGATGAAGTAGGAGTGGGACCGAGTACCACAGTGGTAGAGCCCAAGAAGAAGATTCGGTACAAGATTGTATCAGGAGGCTCTAGCCGACAAGAAGTTTCGAAGGATGTAGAAGTGCCACAAGAAAGTGAAGCACTTGTTGCTCAATAGGTCATAGTAGGGGATGCACAATAGATCCAAGAAGAGAATGTGATAGAGGAACAACAAGTGGATGGCAAGGAACAAGAAGAAGTTTGAGAAAATATAGAGGAGCCACAGGGAGGCTCATCTGAAATAGAAAAGGCTCAGGAGCAAGTTGAGCAACGATCTCAGAAGGAGATCATAAATATTTTGGATAGCGAGGGGAGGAGAAAAGAGAGAAACAATCTCCACCTCGAGAAAATATAGACACCAAGAGAGCACTTAGAGAGCTTGGAGGAAGCTCTAGCCACCTTAGAGAAGAAGAAGAACTAAGGACTCCTACAGAAGAAGAACGATGGGGAATGCAATCTAGTTATCTCTTGGAGATACCACGGTTCGAGAGAGTTACAATGGAAGAGGAGGCACGGGGAATAGAGGATAAGGTGGACCATTTTTTCTCTCAGTTAGGCCATGTGATGAATAGTGCAAGAATGGAATTCGGCATTGGCCATGTAGGAGAACTGAAGTTGTGGGAACAACAAGTGTCTCTCGAGTTGGAGCGCATAACAGAATGGGTGAATAGTGCAGAGTGAACAAAGAAGATAGTTGATATCCATGCATAGTATCCATGGAGGTTACCCAGGGAAGAGGTAACAACAATGTTGGGAAGAGAAGACTTGCCAGAAGGGATGGTCACAAACTACAGGAAGGACCCAAGGATTTATTTGGATCGAGTAAGTCATCCAACCTGCCCAATCAATATGGCAGAAGTGGAGTATAGAAGGGTCACTACAGGAGTGTCCATTACCCTGAGGAAGTTGAACTTCCTAACACACTGGATAGAGTGGTTGAGCATTGGGTTGGCAGAAATCCATCGGCTCAAGGAGGCACAGGTAGAAGAGACCACAACCACTCAAAAGGAATTGGCCACAATGGAAGAAGAACTGCAAAAAAGCAGAACAATGGTAGAAGAGAAAATAAAGAAATTGGAGGAGGATCTGTCGAGCCTCAAAGTAGAGTTTGAAGCCAAGATTACAATGCTCGAAGAGGAGAAGCGATAGATTTCCCAGATGGTAGAAGATAGGATCAAGGAGTTGGAGGCACAACTTAAAGCAAAGGATGAGCAGATGTCAGCTCAGTTGGCCAAAAAGAATGAACAAATGATTGCACAGGCCAAGAAGATAGAGGAGCTGACGAGGGACAGCAAGAAGCTCAATGAGATGGTCATTGAGAAGCAAGCTCAAGTAAGGATCAAAGAAGACCAGGTTTGAGCTCTAGAAGCTGACATCAAACATCACTTGGAGACCATCGATGGAAAGAATGAGGAACTCCAAGCAGCTGCTCAAGCAGAAGCTCATTGGAAGGATAAGTTGACTAAGAGTGCCTCCGACCGAGAAAATCAAATGATGGACTTCATGAAAGCTATCGAGGAAAAGGCTAACCTTCATGGAGCCAAAGTTGTCGAGATGGGGAGCTATGCAGCCAAGTTGAGGAATGAAAGGGAAATGTACAAGACCCAAGTCAAGGACTTGGAGGCTGAGGTAGCTCGATTAGAAGCACTTCAAAAGAAATAGAATGAGTCATCGAGGATGCCGACTAAAGTAAAGGGGAGGGCAGATGTAGGCAGCAAATCCACCTCCCAGAAAAAGAAGTGATTTGCTAAGTTTTGGATAGTTTTGGGGATGATTTGCTCCAGTTTTGTGAAATCATATAGTGGGAGAAAATCATATAGGAGACCATACAACTAAAGTGGCAAACCATACAGAGCAGTGGCAAATCATACAGGGCATACCAAAATTCAATGAGATGCAAAGGAAATGTAATTTTGGGATGAAAGGTCGCATGGATTTGCTAACCTAAGGTGTAAACTTAGGAAAATGCCAAAATATTGTATTCAGTTGTAATTGGGCAGTTGTGAATAATGGATTGTCTCAGGAACCACTTTGGAATGGCTTGGACAATGTTATATAAGGCCCCATTTTCAAATTTGTAGGTCTGGCTACTAGCTTACTGGTTCTTAGTTGCTAGAGTATAGAGATAGTAATATTTCTGAGTTATTGCTATGATATTGATAGAGTTTCCACATTGTAACTGAGTTGACATCCATTAATGATAATAACAGACATTGTGGATGATAGTGTATGGTCTTGTTGTGTATGGTTGATGCATTGTGGATTATCATTGTGTGAATGAATTTCCTTTCTTATTGTTATATGTTAGTTCTAGGCTTTGTTGCAGCTTTGTGAGAAGATTGTTACTGGTGGAATCATGGGGAATGATCTAGAAGCATGAGAATGTGGACAAGGATGTACTGAGACCGACTGTATGATTTTTGGATGTAATTGCTTGAATGGAATCTCTCACTAACCCGGATTGGGAGTTTTGTCTATGAATGGAACCATCTTGTTAGGCTGTTAAAACCTCTACAAAACATCCCAGAGAGAGATTGGAGCAGAAGAGCATTGCAATTACTACCTTGCTGTACTTTTGGATCATACATATTGTACATCGTACATCGTATAAATCATACATAGAGTTATTACCCGATTTGGTAAAATAGGTGATCGATAGAAACTTACCCGATTTGGCAGTTTTGGTAATCGGCTTGAACGATTACAAAACTATGTACGACAGCCTCCAAAACAACATCTATCAGTTTTTCTGAGTGCAATATCATACCATCTTGGTCACTGTATGATCTGAGATCATACAGTGTATGTGTTAAAGACCGTACAAGAGATCGACAGTTCATACAAGGGTAGTTTGGGTAACTGGAAGATTGTTCGATTTGGTAGTTGGAACAAAGCTCTGTCTAGGTGTAGCGACCCCGGGATGCATGCACCGATTTACTCTACTTGCAATGTTATACAAAAATGGAAATTAAATACCATGAGATGCATATAACACAAAAATAACAAAGAGAGATCATTTTATTGATATTGAAACCTGGTTACATGTTGGTTCCTCTGAGGGATACCCATTTCGATACAATGAATTACAAGTGGGTAAGATGTCTCCTTGCAAGGGATGGTACACTTTTAAAGGCTTCCCAATTCCACACATAGAAATATATGAGGGCTTACAGATGCCTCCTTATCCAAGTCTGATTTTTGGAGGCATATTTGTGCTTTCAAATTTTGCTAATATGTCTACTGAACCTATAGTCCTGTGATTATGAAAACAACAACACATGCTTAGCTATCCGAGATTGCCTCCCCAAATGAGGTTATTAGCAATAAATATAATAATAAAAGAAAATATGCTCAATGATAGTAAATGCAATGAAAATAGTTCTATGAAAGGAAAGAAATGAAGTAAAATGGATCTTATGCTAATGATGTAAAATATAAAGAAATCAAAATAAAAGAAACTAACACCTAAACCCTAGACTAGGTTTGCAGGCCACTATCTAGGACAACAACTGCTAATATGAAATCCCTCTCTATTGACACAAATACTATGGGCTTAAGTTGCTACTAATGTTAAAATATTACCATATGTGTATGGATGATTACCTCTCAGTCGGCTAGCATTTCGTTGCTCCTCAAGGGTGCTCAGATCTGCTCTCCAATCCAATAGGGCTTCATTGTGTATGCTCTCCAAGAAAAATCTCTCTCAAATAAGTCTGCTAAAAGATCATCCTTGGTCTCCTAATTCATCCTTTGGTCCTCTCAAGCTTGCACCTTTTATAGTGTGAAACCCTAGGTCTATGTCCAAGCCCTAGGAATGAATTTCTCATGCGTAGTGAATGTTAGCATGATAAGCTTTTGTCTTTTCTATGTTTGAAGGCCAGTTAACTAAATTCTAACTACCAACTTGAGTCCCCTATGCAAATTGGTTGTTAGAATGAGAAGCTTTTGTCCTTTGTCTATATTTGGAGGCTAGTTAACTGAAGTCTAACTTCCCACTGGAGTCTCCTATGCAAATTGGTTGTTACCATGAGAATATTTTGTCCTTTTTCTACGTTTGGAGACCAGTTAACTGAATTCCAACTGCCCACTTGAGTCTCCTATGCAAATTGGTTATTAGCATGAGAAGCTTTTGTCCTTTGTCTATTTTTTAAGTCTAGTTAACTAAAGTCTAACTTTTGACTTGAGTCTCCCATGTAAATTGGTTGTGAGGGGGAATGCAAAGTTGTCCCCGCTCACTTTATTGTATGCAAACTAACACTTCCACCCCTAATTAGGCTTGTTTGTCAGCAAAATGCTTTTTATGACTTAGCCACTATCGTATGTAGTGACTAATATTTGGTCGATGTCATCTACAGTGGCTAAGGTCTGGCCACTCTCATCTTGAGTGGCCAGGATCTAGTCACTCTAGTTTACAGTGGCTAATATTGGATGGGTTAAAACTACTATTTTGAGTGGTTAGGACCATTTATTGCTCTTGTAAAGGTCAAAAATTGGATATATGGTCTTCATGTGTGCTCATATGAGTGGTTTCCTAAATATTACATGTTTTAGGTGTATATAGATGCCACTTTTTATGATGCGTTGTGTGGAAAAACACAACGCTGAGAAAAAACGTAGGCTGCTATGTTTGTGGATGATTTGACCAAAGGGTTTGTGATTCCTTTAGGGAATTTTGTTAAGTTGACCAAAGGGCTTGTGTCCTTTGGGGCATTTGTTTTTTACCAAAGGACTTGCATCCTTTGGGGCATTTGTTAAGTTGACCAAAGGGCTTATGTCCTTTGGGGCATTTTTTAATTTGACCAAAGGGCTTATGCCCTTTGGGGCCTTTTTTTTTTTACCAAAGGGCTTGTGTCCTTTGGGGCATTTTTTAAGTTGAACAAAATGCTTGTGTCCTTTGGGGCATTTTTTAAGTTGACCAAAGTGCTTGTGTCCTTTGGGGTATTTTTAAAGTTGACCAAAGGGCTTGTGTCCTTTGGGGCATTTGTCAAGTTGACCAAAGGGCTTGTGTCCTTTGGGGCATTTGTCAAGAGGACCAAAGGGCTTGTGTCCTTTGGAGCATTTGTTAAGTTGAATAAAGGGCTTGTGTCCTTTGGGGCATTTTTTAAGTTGACCAAAGGGATTATGTCCTTTGGGGCATTTGTTAAGTTGACAAAAGAGCTTATGTCCTTTGGGGCAATTGTTAAGTTGACCAAAGGGCTTATACTCTCTAGGGTTTTTTTTGTTTTTGACCAAAGGTCATGTGCTCCTTGGGGCTTTTTGTTAAGTTGACCAAAGGGCTTGCATCCTTTGGGCATTTTGTTAAGTTGACCAAAGGGCTTGTGTCCTTTGGGGTATTTGTCAAGTTGACCAAAGGGCTTATGCCCTTTGCGGCCTTTTTTTAAGTTGACTAAAGGACTCGTGTCCTTTGGAGCATTTAAGTTGACCAAAGGGCTTGTGTCCTTTGAGGAATTTGTTAAGTTGACCAAAGGGCTTGTATCCTTTGGTGCATTTGTTAAGTTGACCAAAGGGCTTGTGTCCTTTGGGGAATTTTTTAAGTTGACCAAAGGGCTTATGCCCTTTGGGGCCTTTTGTTTTTGACCAAAGGGCTTGTGTCCTTTGGGGCATTTGTTAAGTTGAACAAAGGGCTTGTGTCCTTTGGGGAATTTTTTAAGTTGACCAAAGGGCTTGTGTCCTTTTGGGTATTTTTTAAGTTGACCAAAGGGCTTGTGTCCTTTGGGGCATTTTTAAAGTTGACCAAAGGGCTTGTGTCCTTTGAGGCATTTGTCAAGTTGACCAAAGGGCTTGTGTCCTTTGGGGCATTTGTTAAGTTGACTAAAGGGCTTATGTCATTTGGGGCATTTGTTAAGTTGACCAAAGGGATTCTATCCTTTGGGACATTTATTAAGTTGACCAAAGAGCTTATGTCCTTTGAGGCATTTGTTAAATTGACCAAAGGGCTTATACTCTCTAGGGATTTTTTTGTTTTTGACCAAAGGGCTTGTGCTCCTTGGGGCTTTTTGTTAAGTTGACCAAAGGGCTTGCGTCCTTTGGGGCTTTTTTTAAGTTGACCAAAGGGCTTGTGTCCTTTGGGGCATTTTTTAAGTTGACTAAAAGGCTTGTGTCCTTTGGGGTATTTGTCAAGTTGACCAAAGGGCTTATACCATTTAGGGCCTTTTGTTAAGTTGACTAAATGACTCGTGTCCTTTGGGGCATTTGTTAAGTCAACCAAAGGGCTTGTGTCCTTTGAGGCATTTGTTAAGTTGACCAAAGGGCTTGTGTCCTTTGGTGCATTTGTTAAGTTGACCAAAGGGCTTATGCCCTTTGGGACCTTTTGTTAAGTTGACCAAAGGGCTCATGTCCTTTGGGGCATTTGTTAAGTCGACCAAAGAGCTTGTGTCCTTTGGGGCATTTGATAAGTTGACCAAAGGGCTTATGTCCTTTGGGGCATTTGTTAAGTTGACCAAAGGGCTTATGCCCTTTGGGGCCTTTTTTTTTACCAAAGGGATTATGTCCTTTGGAGAATTTGTTAAGTTGACCAAAGGGCTTGTGTCCTTTGGGGCATTTGTTAAGTCGACCAAAGGGCTTATGTCCTTTGGGGCATTTGTACATTGATTGCTTAACTATTTAATTTTTTTGACTAGGGGAGGTATGATACCAATATTGCCCCAGTTGATGTTTAGAAATATTTTTGTTTTGATTTTATGCTATGGATGCAATGATGGATGCTATGCCTAGATAATGATTTGATTATGCTATATGTATGCAATGTATTGATGTCATGTACTAGCTAGATGATAGATATATGATTAGATGGTATGATTTAAATGATGATGATGGATGCATATGTGGATGCATGTTTAATTTTGGTTTATTATATGCATCTAACTCATGTTGTTATGATATGGTATAAACAAACCTGTATGCTCTAATCACTTAAAACATACGGAATGCATATGACATTGACAATCTTAATGGGTGATACCATAGAAAGTAAAAAAAATAATCATGAATTTAAATAATCACTCTTATCATAAGAATTGATTAAGTATTCATATATGAGATGTAATGGTGTGAAATGTATGTATTTTCTTGATAAGTTTATGTAAATTAAAAGATACAAAATAGTCAATGGCCGTCTGCATATCATTTCTAATATATATCCAGTATCTATCCTACTTTGTTGATACCCCATAATTTATAGAATCTTATAAATAAAATTGATGATGTGATTGTTGATATGATTTTTTGCTATGTAAGAATTTTTGAGGTTTGTTTTTGAGATTCAACCACTCTAGTTACCCTATCAAAAACTGCGTATCAACAAATCAAGGCTTTTGAAAAGTAAGGTTTTCATCATGGACCTAGATACTCATTATCCTTGTGTGTGCAAATAAATATATTTAGATAGAACTCAAATATTTCCTTCGATGTCAGGTGGGATTCTTTCAGCCCATTGCTAAGATCGAGGATCCTTAAGTGTTCATCTTATCCTTATGTTGGACTTAGTTGGACTATACCACTAGGCAGTATTGGGTTACCTAAAGCTAGCTTATCCACATTCAAACATTGGTCTACACAAATGCGTGGCTTTTGTGATAGACATATCGTCATGTGTAAGGATTTCTCCTTCTAGTTTTGTGTAATGCTAAGAATTCCAGGGATTCAAGCTCCATTCCCTTTTTTTCTTCATTTTGACTTGGGATACTTGCTCGTGTTTAGTGATGAAAATCACTGTTTATTTTTTACTGCTTTTTTTTCTTTTTGAGCAAAGGGATTCTTTTAGTGATGATAATCACTGTTTATTTTGTTTTTTTTTCCTTTTGATAAATTGAACTATGACTTTGGATGTCGATGTATGACTTTTGAGGATTTTGAACTTTGCTTTGACTCTGGGATTTTTGCTTGTTTTGATTAAAGAAAGGAATTTCTGGGTAGGGTGGAGCTTGTCCTTTTGTCAATTCTAAGCAATTTTGAACCGGTTGCATGGGGGTATAAGCAAGGAAGACCCTTTGCACTTTAGGCAACCTAACCACTTTTATAGCTTTCATTTTTACCTTTTACCAACTAGAATTTAGTGTTTGTATTAGTGATGGGATCCTGAAATATGCTAAGCTTTGTCACCACTAGACCTTACTCTCTACTAACCAATATGGATTTCCACAAAATTTGATAGGATCACTAGGAATGGTTGAATAACCGAAAAACCATAGTATATTATGTATAGAAAAAAGTAATGGTTGTGTTGAAAAACACAATTACACACATGTATGAGTGGATGTAGATGGATTTGAGTATTTGTGATACAAACTATGGCATCATTTGCTAGATTGTGATCATAACATATGCAAATGTAATGGATATGAATGTTTAATTCAATGCAACTATGTGGATGCAAATGTGAGATGTAAATGTTTTGTATTTTTGGATGCTTTCAATTTTTTGATATTTTGATTATTTTGAATGTTTTGAACTTTTGATTTTAAATTGTTTTTATGCTTTTATGTTTTGATTTTGACCAAAGGACTTAAAGATGCCTTTGGAGCCATTTGTGATTTGATTTGACAAAAGGGCTTTAAGATTCCTTTGGGGAATTTCATGATTTAATTTGACCAAAGGGATTTAAGATGCCTTTAGGGCCTTTTGTGATTTTTTGGTTTTCTATTGTTTTTGTGATTTTGAAATTTAATGAATTTTTTTGAACTTATTTTGATGTCTTGACCAAAAGGCTTATTGTGCCTTTGGGGATTTTTTTGGGTTGACTAAGTGACATGAATATGTCCTTGGAGCATTTTGATTAATTTGACCAAGCAGCATAAATATACCCTTGGAGCATTTTGATTAATTTGAATTTGACCAAGCGGTATAAATATACCCTTGGAGCATTTTTTTTTTTATGAGATTTGACCAAGCAGCTTAGAGATGCCCCTGGTGCCTTTCATTTTTGACTTTTTATGTTTTATGATTTATTTGTATTTTTTATATATTTGAATGTTTTTGTATTTTTGATATATTATGGGGGGGAGGTGTGACACCTTAAATACCCCCAATGTGTGCGCCACTTAATGAAAGTGAGGAAGGTGTGATACCTTCAGAATCCTCACTTTGTCTCATTGAACTTGATGTGGATGATGGGGAAGGTATATGACCTTTAATATCCCTAGTGCACATGTTGTCCACTAAAATGTAATCATCTTGCTTAGAAAGAGTGTCAAAATTTATCTCTCCCAATTGGGGCACATACCTCTATGGGGTGCCCCTGTCTTGATGAGACAAAATGAATAAACCATCTATGGGAGATGCCCCAATATCTATGAGGTCTTGAACTACATGTCTGAATTCTTTGCAATTGCAAATATCATGGCCCTCTATTTGGTGGTAGATGTAGTAATGGTCCTCCCTATAACCCTTTGTTTTAGCTCTGTTTGGGTATAGAGGCTTTATGTCAGGTAAGGTGATGACCTTAGCTTCCTGTAGATTTTGAAATATATTTGACATAGACTCATTTAAAGGATATCAAATGCATTGTTGTTGCTTTGAGTGTTTAGCATGCTTTTAATTGGTATGAGAACTAGGTTGACCCCTAGGTATGCCACTTGCTGGCTCAGGGGGCTCTTGTTGAGGCTTCTCTTGTGGATACCCAGGAGATAATTTGACCTTAGATAAAGGTTGCTTCTGTATCTTAAGATGGTTCATGATAAAGCACAATGCCTCATTTTGTTTATCCATTTGGACCTCTATATTGTAGAGGTGATTTTGCATATGCTCCAATATTGATAAGGCTCCCCTATGTATTTCTAGTGATTGGTTTGAAATAACACTATCTATTGAAGGATATGCTAAAGATCCACCAGGTAACTATAACTCACCCATTTCCTTCCTTTGAGTTGATGTGGAGGCTTCATGATGATCCACTTTGTTAGTGGTATCCACATTCTCATGTTTATGACTTAGCTCATGTTTCTGTTTCACTTCATAGTGTTGCATTGTACTAGCTTTGATATCCCCTATCTGATATGGGGGGAATAATTATTCTTGTTCTTGAGGAGGCATCATGATAAGTGAGTTAGGGGTGACTAATTCCAATGGTTTTGATCCCTTCAATGGGGAAGCAACATCTGATTGCACCACATCTTGTTTTATCTGCTTTAGAGTCACTTGGTCCTCTATCTCGCTATTGACCATTGCCACAAACTCTTGAGAAGGCACTTTTTCTTGTGTCTCATAAAATTTCTTGTAATACTTGAATGGCTCAGGATCATGGGGGACCACATACACTTGTCCTTGATGTATGAATTTTAGGTTTTGGTGCACTATGGAAGGTATGCATTCCATATCCCTTATTTGTGGTCTACCTAGAAATATGTTGTACTACAACTCACCATCCAAGATATGGCACAATGTAGGTATCATCTTTATCCCAACCTGTATAGGTAGGATTATTGTACCAATTTTTGGGGAAGTAGCATCATTGAAGGCCCTTAATGTAAATGTTGTGTCCTTAATGTGTGAAGATGGCAGATTTAAATACTTCAAATCTATAGTTGTGATGATGTTGATGGATGACCCAGTGTCAATCAAGACTCTCTTGTACGAAATTCGATTGATGCTTACTATAATGTGGAGTGGAGGATCAGGTTCATCTTGAGAGATTGTCTTAATCTCCTACCTATGAAAGGTAATCATAGGGTCCTTTTGTAAGTGCATTGAACTTATTGTTGGTATGGACTATGATAGATTATCATCTTTAGTTGACTTTCTCGGTATGTTGGGTTGATCAAAGCATATTTTTCTTCTTATTGTAGTTTTGATCATATCAATAAAACCCTCCTCAGGCGGGGCTATGTGCACTTCATTGACATGCTCAACTTGATTGTTGTTGCCCCCATGATTGGGGAGAAGATTTTTGAATATGTTGATGTTTTGCAATTTATTCTTATCCAACATATCTTGCACTATATTCTTGAATGCAACACAATCCTGGATATCATGGCAATTTTTTCAATGGTAAACACAATATAAATATTCCATATAACCCTTAGGTTTGGGGCAATTAGGATCCAAGATGCGCTCCTTAGGCAAGTTTAAAATATTGGCCTTGCAAATGCGATTAAAAATTGATGCCAAGGATTCAGGCAATGGCGTATATTTGCGAAGGGGTTGTTTCTATTTGCCCCTGCCTTGATTCTTGTTGCACTAGTTGTAATACATAGTAGGGGGCTGAGCCTGGTAGTTTTCTTGTTGTTGGCTTTGTACTATTTTTGGAACACTTAACATGATATGGTTGACATTTGTAGGTTGGGCCTATTGTGATTGATGTTGCATACTCTCATTCCATTATTTTTTGCTATAGAGCTTTAGGTCTCCTTATTCAAGCTTTATATATTCAATAAGCTTGGCTTGAGTCAAGGCTTCTTCGAATGTATCATACTTCTATAGTTGCAATAGTAACGAGATGTTATTGGCACAACTTTTTGTGAACATTCAGATTAACTCTTTGATCAGGATGGAAAATGACAACTTTGCCATGATTTTTCTCCATCTATCCCCATAATCCATGATTGGCTCATAATCATACTATTTTAGGTTGGCCAGGTCTGAGAGGTTCACCTTATTATTAGCACAAAAAGAGAAATGTTTTAAGAATGCATTCAGTAGCTGTTCAAAATTGGATATGTTGTGCTTGGGAAGCTGGTTGAACCATTAGGTGGCAACCCCCAAAAATGTCATAATGAAGGTTCTCAGCATAAGGGCATCACTATATTCTAGATGAAAGCATGAATTGATAAATTTGGTGACATGTTCTTGTGCATCCTATTCACTCTTAAACTTATCCAATCTAGGCATCTCAAAATGCTTAGGATATGCAGGGCTAGGAACTGATGGACACAATGGTTGGCATCATTGACATCAATATTCCATCAATTGTGCAAGGCTAAGGTAATTATGTTACCCAAGATTAAACTAGTTGATCCTAACCAGCCCAAGCCAAAGGGATATTAGGATGATCTATTTTACATATTCCATCATGCGAATGGCCACGACATCGAAGTGTGTTTCAAACATATAATACAGAACATGATCAATAAAGGTGAGCTTATAGTGCTGAATAATCCACTGGAACCCAACAACCAAAACATGGGGATTTATAAAAATCCATTTCCAAACCATGAGGTACCATACAATAATGTTCGCCAGGTCAACCAAGTGCACGTCGAACCACCTACCTAAGGATTCATAGGCATGGTTAATATTGTTACTAGAAATGGGAGGTATGAGCAGCCAAATCAACCTTGCACTCCCATAAGGATACAAGCTACACCAAATCAGCAACCGAATCAAAATATTCCAAGTCTACCAACTAGATCGGTGGTGACCATATGAAGTAGGTTGGTTCAAAACTTGCAAACAACTCCTAAGAAGTTGTAAATTTATGAGATGATACAACAATCACATAGGAATAGGGATATGTTCATGGATATTATGAGTTCCATCGAGGTGCAGTCCCAAGATGCTCAACCATTCACCAATTTTTTGGAACACGTACAATAGTGCCAAGAACCTACGATCAAATTCTACGATCATGAAATCAGGATGGTTCCTACAAATATGGCTGACCCACCATTACATATCATCGTGCGTGTCAATCACATGCCATTTATGAGGGTCTTTATCAATACTGGTTCATCAATAAATATTATAATGACCAAGGTGTTAAGTCCTTTAAAGCTTCCCAAGTCACATATTGTCCCCATCGTATTTACATTGAGAGCGTTTAACGATGCACTATGATTGACGGTTGGTAAAATCATCCTACCTGTTTAGTTGGGCCTAATGACCATCCCTGTGATGTGTCATGTGATCAAAGGTGCCATGCAATATAAAATCCTTCTCAGGAGGCCTTGGATTTGATAAATGCATTGTGTTCCCTCAATACTACATCATTGTGTAAAATACATTCATGAGGATGGGTTCACGTGGTGCCATTAGACAGAGAACCCTTCAAATTTGTGAACCTAGATGATTTATAAAGGAGTTTCATACTCCCATAAGTGCACCTGGATGTCTGGCTAGCATCACCGATTAAGAATCTAAGAGGTAAACAAAAAGTGTGTGCTCAACCATCGACATTTGTATCATACAGATTCGAGCACACTATAGAAACTTCTTTGAAATTGACTGCATAAGAAATGCTTCGGGATGAAAGGAAGCTAAAGGTAAGAATGGGAGAAAAGGAAAAGAAGCATGTGCAGGAAACAATTGCCAATTAGGCTCCCACTCCCATGGAATTGGAAGAAGCCCAAGATAAAGCTAAGGAGGTACCTCAGCCTACCTCGCATGTATCATCAGGAGGGTCATCCGCACCATGGGTGACTATTCATTTGGCCAACATAGGTTTAGGTGAGTATATTGTATAAAATGTTTCCTTTGGACCAATCCTATTGTATAAGAGATGGGCCAAACCCATGCTCATAATTTACTAGTTGGATCAGTAGTGCCATTGGTATATCCACCCAATCAAATGAACTTCATCTACGCTGGGCTGGATCAGCTTCCTACTCAAATGCCCATGGATGAAGATGATAATGAACCATTCATAGTGAATGTTTGTTACCTATCCAACCCTGAATATTCCATGCATATTTTTGAATTATATCATTGTCATGGTTATGGCCATGGCATCTTTGAGCAAGGATGTAGGACTCCGCTTGAGCTGCATTATCAGTTGGCAACTAATAGGTTTAGGCTAGGGTTGCAAATATGAGGATAGGATGATTTGCTTGCAATATATTTAGATTGCTTGTACCTTAGTATGGGGGATGATGTGGATTTCAACCCATATCACCCTAATCCTTCTACATTCCAAAGGGATAGTCGGATGGTGTCTTACGTCACCATAGCACCACCAAAGACATATCATAAGAATATCTTGGTGGATAGTGAGTCCTCACTATAAAATCAATCGGAGAGTGAGTCTAAGTTGTTTTATGAGGCAATATCATATTTACGATGCTTGTACTCGATTTTACTGAACAACAACAATAGTGATCAAGATATAGCCTATATGGGGCCATATTTTCTAGAATATAACATTACAGTGGAGGCAAATGAAGGATTATATTATGACAATGATGAAGAGGATGAAATAGAGAGAGCCTATCTAGGACCTCCCTACCTACGTAACCATAATGCATGGTATACGATTGAGGATATGCATAGAGATATCAATATCAACCCTTGCCTTAGGGTAAGACCACCAAAATTTGAGGTGATCTATCACATGGTGTTTTCTAACCTGCCTATGCACATGGAGCTCATCAAGCCAAATGATCCACTATTGAAATTAGTGCATAGGGAGGACCCAATCATCCATAGCTCGTATAGAGAGGATCCATTTGTGCCTATGTTGCAAGAGGCAGATCTCGTGTATGGGAGCTGCATTGATGATGTAGATGTTTGTCCATGTGGTCCTAGAGATAAATTCCATTCCACTAACATGGTCTCCATTGATTTACCACTCCACTCCATCCAAACCGTTACCTCTAAATTTAGATGCTATCAACTGGGATCACGTTGACTCACCTGTTGAGCCTAAATATTTATTTTCTAATGAAGAAACTTTACAACCATTTCATTTTGTACCAGGTTGTGCTTATGATGTCTATCATGTTGAGGATGCTTCCAATGTGAAAACTATAAACCTAGCTGATGATATCCATTTGATCCCTACGCCTCATCATCTTGAGGAGGGATCACACATGTTAGTAGAGAAAATATTTGATGTGGATATCAGTAATGATCCTACCAATCCAAGGAAGATTAAATTTGGAGAGAGTCTCACTCTAGATGAGTGTGCCACCCTCATTACTCTACTAAAAGAGAGACCTAATATTTTTGCTTGGACTTACAAAGATATGCCAATTCTAGATCTGAAATTGGTTACCCATAACCTTTCGCTAGATCTATCAAAGAATCCAATAAAGTAGAAGCTTAGAAATATGCATCCAACAGTAGCCTTAATGGTGAAATATGAATTGCAAAAGTTATTGGATGTAGAGATTATTATCTCCATAGACTATCCAAAATGGGTATCGAATATGGTGCCTGTAGGAAAAACTGATGGAAGGATCCGTATTTATACAAATTTTAGATACCTGAATAAGGCAACACCAAAGGATTCATTTCTATTGTCAAATATCAATGCTCTTGTAGATGCAACTATAGGTCATGAGATACTATCCCTGATGGATGGTTTTTTTAGATATAATCAAATTAATATTAAGCCTGAAGACTAGCATAAAACCACATTTATAATACCATGGGGGACATTTTGCTATAAATTTATGCCATTTTGCCTTAAAAATGCTGATGCCACATATCATCAGGCTATGAAATATATCTTTCATGACTATATGCAACCACAAAAAATGATCACACCCAATGGCATCCTATTGCAATAAATGATAAAAATATAACATGCATACAAGAACATGAAATTGACAACAAATGAATAAAAAAGAAAAACACTTTATTACATTGCATTCGAAGTCAACATCAAATTACAAGTACATCCCTCTTAGGGATAATCATTTTGATACAATATTATAATAAGAGTGCACAATTGTTTCCCTCTTAAGGGTAGGTGTGATTTCCAAATGCCTTTCAGGATGACACAAACTACTCTAGGGTGGAGGTACCCTCTTCTTCATGATGAGGAAGGAACTTGATAGTTGGTTCTCCTTTGAAATTATTCCTTGTGGTCAAGAAACAACACAAGAATGTCAAAAAGATAGGCAGCCTCTCATGATGAGGCCCTTTTAGGTAAATTATATAATGACACCATTAAACATGCATAATCAAGAAAACATGAAAAGTGTTTCTAAACTATGCAAATCAAATCAAGATTCATATAATAGCGTAAATAAAAGTAGCAACTACACTATGCATGGATCAAATGTATAAAATGAAGCATAAATGTGCATAAAGAAACCATTTAAGTCCTAATTGAAGCATAAAAATAAATAAGTAAACTAACCTAAATCTATGGTCAGAATTCTGCTAAACTGCCATTAAAACATGAAAATAGCTAATCTAATCTAATTAACCATACATAAATGAAAATAGGAAGGTGATTATACCTCTGCTACAAACCGCAGCTCTGGTGAGTGGTCTACACTGTAAACTATGGCTGACAACCACGGTTAGCACTCTAATAGGCTTACCCTCAATTCCAAGGGTAGTGGGCTTGACCTCCTTGTCCAATTGATGTTCAAGGGTCACCTTCGGTGTCCTTCTAATAGGTTTTGTAGTTGAATCACTATGATAGGGATTTTTTTTCCCATATTTGTGTTTCTTGATCCTCCTAGGCTCCTAGAACTTCCATGGAAAACTGATTGTTGGATGAATAGCAAAGTGGCCTTCGAATGCATGAATTCAGTATGCAATCCGATAGGGCTTCACCGCTCGCTTGATCAATTCATGCTCTCTCAATAATTCATTAGTTCTTCACTATAAAAATCATCTATATCTTCTCCCCATTTGGATGGGGCATTTATAGGATGCCTTATGTAGGCCGCAAATCCACCTCCTAGAAAAAGAAGTGATTTGCTAAGTTTCGGACAATTTTGGGGATGATTTTCTCTAGTTTTGTGAAACCGTACAGTGGGACCAAATTGTATAGGAGACCATACAACTAAAGTGCCAAACCATATAGAGAAGTAGAAAATCGTACAGGGCATACCAAAATTCAATGAGATGTAAAGGAAATGTAATTTTGGGATGAAAGGTCGCATGGATTTGCCAACCTAAGGTGTAAACTTAAGAAAATGCCAAAATATTGTATTCAGTTGTAATTGGATATTTGTGAATAATGGATTGTCTTAGGAACCACTTTGGAATGGCCTGGATAACGTTATATAAGGCCCCATTTTTGAATTTCGAGGTCTGGCTACTAGGTTACTAGTTCTTAGTTGCTAGAGTATAGAGATAGATTTTCTACATTTTAACTGAGTTGACAACCATTAATGATAATAATAGATATTGTGGAAGATAGTGTATGGTCCTGTTGTGTATGGTTTATGCATTGTGGATTATCATTATGTGAATGAATTTCCTTTCTTACTATTATATGTTAGTTCTAGGCTTTGTTGTAGCTTTGTGAGAATATTGTTACTGGTGGAATCATGGGGAATGATATAGAAGCATGAGAATGTGTAAAAGGACATACTGAGACTGAATGTATGATTTTTGGACGTAATTTCTTGAATGGAATCTCTCACTAACCTGGATTGAGAGTTTTGTCTATAA
Source organism: Wollemia nobilis (assembly GCA_028583015.1). Taxonomy (NCBI): domain Eukaryota; kingdom Viridiplantae; phylum Streptophyta; class Pinopsida; order Araucariales; family Araucariaceae; genus Wollemia; species Wollemia nobilis. Next base: position 8,751,334 of record JAQPPZ010016690.1, on the reverse strand, counting down.
ATGGAACCATCTTGTTAGGCTGTTAAAATCTCTACAAAACATCCTGGAGAGAGATTGGATTAGAAGAGCATTGCAATTAATACCTTGCTATACTTTTGTATCATACATATCATACATCGTACATCATACAAATTGTACATAGAGTTATTACTCGATTTGGTAAAACAGATGATCGATATAAACTTACCCGATTTGGAAATTTTGGTAATCGGCTTGAACGATTACAAAACTATGTACGAAAACCTCCAAAAAAGCATATGTTAGTTTTTATGAGTGCAATATCATACCATATTGGTCAATGTATGATCTGAGATCATAGAGTGTATGTGTTAAATACCGTACAAGAGATTGACAGTTCATACAAGGGTAGTTCGGGTAACTAGAAGATTGTTCGATTTGGTAGTTGGAACAAAGCTCTATCTAGGGATCATTCTGACCTTTGGAAAGAGCCTACCCATCAGGAATACTCCACCACTATGTTACATTTAGCACCATTTCTATAGTTGGGTGAATCCATTGCTCTATTAGGTAGCGCTAAAGTGTGTTACATTTGGTGCCATTACCTTATCAAATTTGGCATTTTTTTTAAAACACATCAAATTTGACTAAAAACTGGAGGTGATTTTTATGATGGAAATTGTTACATGAATTCATGGAAGAAGAGAACCATGATATAACATTCTAGTAAGAAGGAGCATAAGGATTGCTCAAAGATGAAACACGAGTAACTCAGATCTGAGTATGAATGAACCAGAGATAGAGCAAGTTTGGACATCCGAAGAAGGAGACTTGGAGATGTTGATCATTATAGAATACAAGGAGGAAGACCCACCTATCGTAGATATGGGTGACAAATAGAAAGTGCACGACGATGAAGAGTGGATGGTAAGACCTAAGTAAGCAACAACGAGGTTGCGAGAGGGTGCAGAGGATAGGAGTCAGATACCAAGGCAACAAGACACGGGGACTCAGGAGGATAGACCATGACAATCTCCATTACATTATGGAAGAAGGTCATAGAGTGAGGATGCATGAGAATTTGGTCATTGATTGATGGAAAAAAATAAGATTCCTTGAATTTATTCTTCTGACGACAACAAAAGTAAGATACCCCCGAGGAGGAATTCGACAGAGATCTCGTGGGATACCTTGAGTGAGAGCGATGACTCTCCTAAGATGGCTAATAGAGTAGCCAAACAAATATGTCCAGCATTTTTAGGTGAGGTTAAGGAGGACCCCACACAACACGTATGAAATTGCATAACTATTTGGAGAGCAAATGATTTAGATAGCCCAGAGGATTGGGTAGTCATATTTCCTACCACCTTGAGAGGATTGGCCATAGAATGGTACCTAAATATAGAGAATAATGTTGATTTTTAGACTTAGAATTAGATAAAGGAGAAATTCATTGAGGAATTTTGATCTTTGAAGGATGATGGAGACATAGTCACTGAGCTTTGCGTAACAAAATAGAAAGCAGATGAGGATATAAAATCCTACAATTGTTGACTAAAGTAGTTAGTCAATAAGATGCAGATGCCACTAGTAGATGTGTTAATAAAATGATGGTTCATAGATGGGTTACTACCAAAATATAATAAAAATATGAAGGGAGTACCATAAGACACATATAAGGAAGCCTTGAAACATACAAAGACCTTTGAGAGTGAATAAAAATAAATATATACGGGAATATTATCTCATACCAAATCAAAATATTTAGATAGTAAAGAAGAAGAAACTATTCAGAGGATGGTAGCATCAATTTGCAAGGAGTTTGATAAAATGGTTAAAGAGCAAAATATCAAACCAGATAGAAATGAGTTGTGGTGCATAGAATGCAAAAGTTAAGGACATACAAATATGTAGTTTTATTAAAAATGACTATTGCTATATTTGTAATGTGATGGGGTATGACGTAGTGCTTTGTCCCTACAATGCAATAACACATCCAAATGTACTATCAATCCAGGAGTAGGAACAAAAACCACAAGCCCAAGGAAGTGGCCAACAAGCAACAAGTGGTAGTTAAATAAATAGCAGAAGAGGTGGCAAATAGAATCAGGGTAATCAACAAGGAGGATAAAGTCGCTTAAAATATGACTCGAAGGGTAGACCGATCATACAATGTCACAATTTCCAAGAGTGGGGGAATTTTGTGAATAATTATCCTACACCTCAGATGTAAGGAGCATCGCAAGCAAGCACTACACATATGTGTATATGGTGTGGTTCGGGGAACCACAAGGAGGAGAATTATCCAAAGCAAGCGAGTTAGAGTAACCCATAGAATGTGAGCTATTTTGAAATTAAAGTTCCTCAAGTTAAAGAGGAAATTTAGGAAGTGTTAGCCGTGACAAGGAATCAGGTTAAATAGGATAAGTATCCAGAGCCAGCAAAAGAGAAGCAACGCTGGCAAGCAACAAATAAAATACTGCAAGAAGAAACTGAGAAAGTTAAGCAAGGAGAATCGAGCACTTGAAAGGAAGTACAAAAACCATCAGAACAAGAGACAATTGTGTAGAATCTGGCAGCATAGGTATTAGATACCATAGTCGAACTTAAAGTATATAATTTATTCGAAGAGATCCCAAAATTACCGAAATCAATGGTGGAGGAGATGTAACCACAGAAGGTGATGGAAGTAGAGATCCAACTAACTATAGGGGAAGAATGAAAAGACCAATTTATGGATCCTACCATATTAATTATTGATGTGGGAAAGAAGCCTGCATTAATGCATATGGAGATTTTGGGGAAAAATTTGAAACAAGTGATTATGGACGAAGGTTCTAGTGTTAATGTGCTACCCGAAAGGACTTGTCTAGAAATAGGCGCTCCATAACTATGGGCACCAAACTTCCAACTATATGGGGCTAACCAAAATGATATTAACATCAAAGGAGTTTTGATTGCACAACAAGTAATGATAGCTGAGCAAGAATTTATCTTGGAATTTATTGTGATTTCAATGCAAAAACCTGCATATGATGCTCTCTTAGGGAGAGGATGGCTATGAATGGCCAAGGTTATTCACAATTGGGGAAAGAATTAGTTCACCTTAAAAAAGAGACAACATAAATACATGATCAATTTAGCTAATCAAAGAGTTAGTGAGGATGTAGCTACAACTGACGAATCAAAAAAATCATCAAGGGATGAAGAACATGAACCTGATGGAGAAGGGATGTTGTACATAAATGAATATAGTGAGGATGAAGCTCGATATGATAGTGGACTTCTTCATTGGAAAATTGAGTATTATGATATGTTTCAACCCAAATTCCTCTGTATTGAGTCAGAATAGATCAAGGAAAAGCAAGACAAACCAAAAATAAGCAAAGAGACTAAGAAGGAAATAGAAGAAAAGTGGATGTTTCTAAAAAGATTTGCTGAGTATACAGTAGGATATGCAAATATTGATACAAGACCAATGCACCCTGAGAATGTAATGAAAGCTACAAGTGAGCTAGAAAGTATCAAGTATGAAGGACCTAAGATAGTGGATATTAATCTAGGAACGAAGAAAGAACCTTGGATAGTCCACTATGGTTATTATTGGAACCCTGTATTGAAGGCAGTAGATTTCAAGATATTCTTGGAGTACAAGGATGTATTTTCTTGGACATATAAGGAGTTGAAAGGAATCCCACTTGAGTTATGTGTCCATAAGATTACACTAATGTCTGGCACCCAACATGTGAGAAGGATACCATATAGAATGAATCCAAAGTATGTGGCATTGGTGAATGTGGAAATAGAAAAGATGTTGAAAGAAGGAATTATATTCAGGGTGACAAATAGTGAATGGGTTTCACCTATAGTAATCACCTTGAAGAAAGAAGTTGATAAGATAAGTATATGCATAGACTTTAGGAGTCTAAACACAGTGACCATTAAGGATCGATTTCCTATTCCATTCACATATTCTATATTGGAAGAAGTTGCAGGACATGATATCTATTCATTTTTATATGGATTCTCAGCATACAATCATATCAGCATCACCTATGAGGATAATATAAAGACCACATTCATTGTGGATAATGGCATCTAGGCATACAATTGAATGCCATTTGAATTTTGTAATGCCCCACCTACATTCCAGCGCATCATACTGTATATATTTGACCAATTGGCGATGAGGAATTTCAAAGCATTTTTGGATGATTTCTCCATTTATGGGAAGATCAAGGAGCATCTTCTAGCTCTTAGTGAATGCATGAGGAGGTGCAAAAAATGCACAGATATCATTAAACCCAGCAAAGCATTTTTTGATGGTAGCATATGGAAAATTTTTAGGATACATTGTATGCAGTGAAGGATTGAAGACGGATCTGGATAAAATTCAGGTAATATTACACATGGAAGAACCTTTTGATGTGAGTTCACTCAAAACCTTCCTTGGGCCAATAGGATATTATCGAAGGTTTATCCAAAATTATGCACATGTAGCCTACCCATTAGATTCTTTGATGAAAAAGAATATCCATTTTAGATGGATAGAGGAGCACCAGGGAGCCTTTGAGGAGTTAAAGGCTAAGTTGGTAAGTAGCCCAATTTTGGTGTTTCCTAGTAGGGATAAGGAATTCCACATCCACGTTGATACCTCAAACTTTACAATTGGATGTGCATTGGCACAAGAAGGATAGTTTAAGTTGGATCAGCCAATTTTTTTTGCTAGTCACCTTTTGTCAAGGCTGAAAAGAAATTATAGTACAATAGAAAGGGAAGCCTTGGGGATGGTATATGTAGTTCAAAATTTTAGGCATTACCTATTGGCAAACCCCTTTGCATTTTATGTTGATCATCAAGCATTGTTATACTTAATAAACAAACCAATAATTCAAGGATGATTTGGTAGGTGGATCGTGATGCTCCAAGAGTTAGTATTCCATGTTGTGGTGAGACCTAGAAAGAAGCATGTGATTGTAGACCAGTTTTCTTGAATACAATCAGGGGAGCCAATAGGAACAGGGGTTCCTGATGAATTTCTAGATGCATAGTTATTTGCCATCAATGTTGTGCCATCATGGTACAAATTGGTTGGCCAGTATTTATCCACAGGGGAGTTGCCATAGGAGATGACGACAACTAAGAAGAAGAAAATAATCATGAAATCAACACCTTTCCAGATAATAGTAGGATTGCTATACAAGATAGGAAGTGAAGGTATCTTGAGTAGATGTGTAATAGAGGAAGAAGTTAATACAACATTAAAAGAAGCCCACACAGGCTTAGCAGGGGACATATGGGAGCAGATGCGACTACAAGGAAAATATTTTTAGCAGGTATATGGTGTCCCACATTGTACAATGATGCAAAAGAACACGTGAAATCTTGAGATACTTGCCATAGAGTAGGAAAACTAGTTAGGAGGGATTTTATGCCCTTACACCCATAACAACCACAAGAGTTGTTAGAACATTGGGGCTTAGAATTCGTAGGACCATTTAAGACATCTCAAAGATAGAAATGGAGATATATCGTATTGGTAACAGAATACCTCAAAAAATGGGTAGAAGTAAGAGCATTACCTAATAATTTTGCTAAAAGTACAACATAATTTTTGTATGAGCAGGTAATCACAAGATTTGGTATTCCACTACAAATAACAAGTGATCAAGGAGGATACTTTGTTAATGAGATTATCAAGATGTTGACAACAGAGTTTAGGATTTTACATTCATTATCTAGTCCATACTACCCGAGAGCAAACGGGCAGGCATAAGTGACTAATAAAGTCTTTGTATCAACTCTGTATAAAACCTGTGGGATAGAAGGAGTAGACTAGGAGGAAAGGTTACCATCCATTTTGTGGGTATATAGAACAACTTTTAAACCAAAAATGGAACATACCCCTTTCCAATTGATGTATGGTCAGGAAGCGATGGTGCCAGTTGAGTTCTTGATACAAAGCTTGAGTTACGGTAGAGCATCGCTCGGGAGATCAGGAAAGTTTGGAGGAACGACTGATGACATTGATAAAACTAGATGAAATAAGAGTTATGGCACAATGGGAAATTGAGGTATCCCAGAAGAGACAAAAGTTGTGGCATGACAAGTATTTGAGGAAGTTGTACCTTAGTCCAGGGGACATGGTTCTCAAGTTTAACGAGAAGAGGGAGATCAAGCCAGGTAAACTAAAGATGTTATGGGTTGGCCCTTATAAAGTAGTTGAAGTATTGGATAATGGAGTGGTCAGGTTGTAGAACCTGAATGGGACAAAAGTGCCCAACACTGTAAATGGCTCAATGTTGAAGTCTTATAAAATACAGTGTTTATTCATTACTTTGGAAGTGATCGAATGAATAAGACGAGCATATGCTCAAAATGAGGCTCATCGTGAGCTAGGTCTACCGTAAGAAGATCCAAATTTTGGACTTGTAGGACTTTTCACAAAATGGAGGAGGGTCATCCAATAATTAAACAATAGGAGTTGTCACCTGAACTTGGTGAAAGAAGAAGAGTGCGAGTACATATCAGATGGACTGACGAAACCATAAGAGAGGGAGAAGAGTGGATCCTTACAAAAATAGAAGGCTATCAGGAGAGAGCACTATTACCAAGAGCTTCAAATAGGAGGTAACCATAGATAGAACATAGGGAACTACCTAGACAAACGAAAGGATGAAGAAGGGTAAGGCTAACAATGTGCAATGAAGATAGAGTGGACACATTTGAGATGGAAATGCTAGAGGATGCTAGGGAGGACAGGCTTAAAGAAGAGCTAGCAAAAATTTCCCCATTGGCTCAGATAGGACTATTACATTAGAGAATTAGAATGCAAACTCAACAATTATAGGAAGAGTATCAAACACTATAGGGTCACAATGCAAGACTGAGAGTGCAAGTAATCCAAGAATTGGATGGTACCATGCAAATATTGGATGAACAAAGGGCAGTTAGATTGCAAGAGATTGGAAGTGAACCTGAGGAGGTTGAAGATTTAACTCCAAGAAATGGAGGAAACGAAGGCACAAGTATAATTTCACCACCTCCACCAAGTAGGCAACCTATGATAAATGAGGACGTAGGAGTACTTTGGTGAGATATAGAGGAGACCACCACATCACTTGAATTGCATCATAATGTAGCAGGTATGGCATATTCTAGTGATGATGGAATGTCATGGTTGGTAAGAGAGCCTAGTATAGATGAGGATGAACTAAAGAATCCTCATAATCCTCAAATGGATATGAGTATTCCAATCAGCACATTGAGACCAATACAAGTTGAGGACAGACCTAAGAATGATACACAGGCATATACAATAGCTCACCAACAACTGATAAGACAAAGGAGGGAAGTTTGATGACTAGAAAGAGTGATGAATTTGCTAATAGATTGGGCAAAACAGAGGGAAGAGGTAACAACAATGTTGGGAAGAGAAGAATTTCTAGAAGGTATGATCATAAACTACAGGAAGGACCCAAGGATTTATTTGGATCGAGTAAGTCATCCAACCTACCCAATCAATACGATAGAAGTGGAGTATAGAAGGGTCATTGCAGGAGTGTCCATTACCCTAAGGAAGTTGAAATTCCTAACACACTAGATAGAGTGGCTGAGCATTGGGTTGGTATAAATCCATCGGCTCAAGGAGGCACAGGTAGAAGAGATCACAGCTACTCAAATGTAATTGGCCACAATGGAATAATAAATGTAGAAAAGTAGAACAATGGTAGAAGAGAAAATAAATAAATTGGAGGATTATCTGTCGGGCCTCAGATTAGAGTCTGAAGCCAATATTACAATGCTTGAAGAGGAGAAGCGATATATTTACCAGATGGTAGAATATAGGATCAAGGAGTTAGAAGAACAACTTAAAGAAAATAATGAGCATATGTCAGTTCAGTTGGATGAAAAGAATGAACAAATGACTACACAGGCTAAGAAGATAGAGGAGCTGACGAGAGAAAAAAAGAAGCTCAATGATATGGTCATTGAGAAGCAAGCTCAAGTAAGGATCAAAGAAGACCAGGTTCAAGATCTAAAAGTTGACATCAAACATCACTTGGAGACCATCGATGGAAAAAATGAGGAACTCCAAGCAGCTACTTGAACAAAAGCTCATTAGAAAGATAAGTTGACTAAGAGTGCCTTTGAATAAGAAAATAAAATGATGGACTTTGTGAAATTTATTGAGGAAAATGCTAACCTTCATGGAGCCAAAGTCGTCGATATGGGGAGCTATGCAGCCAAGTTGAAGAATGGAAGGGAAATGTACAAAACCCAAGTCAAGGACTTGGAGGCTGAGTCAGCTTGATTAGAAGTACTTCAAAATAAACATAACGAGTCATCGAGGACACTGACTAAAGTAAAGGAGAGGGTAGATGTAGGCAACAAATCCACCTCCCAAAAAAAGAAGTGATTTGCTAAGTTTTGGAAAATTTTGGGGATGATTTGCTCATATTTTATGAAATCGTATAGTGGGAGAAAATCATATAGGAGACCATACAATTCAAGTGGCAAATTGTATAGAGCAGTGGCAAATCGTACAAGGCATACCAAAATTCAATGAGATGCAAAGGAAATGTCATTTCACGATGAAAGGTCACATGGATTTGCTAACCTAAGGTGTAAAATTAGGAAAATGCCAAAATATTGTATTTAGTTGTAACTGGGCAGTTGTGAATAATGTATTATCTCAGGAACTACTTTGGAATGGTCTGGACAACATTATATAAGGCCCCAATTTTGAATTTTAAGGTCTGGCTACTAGCTTACTGGTTCTTAGTTGCTAGAGTATAGAGATAGTAATATTTCTAAGTTATTGCTATGATATTGATAGATTTTCCACATTGTAAATGATTTTACAGCTATTAATTATAATAACAAACATTGTGGATGACAGTGTATGGTCCTGTTGTGTATGGTTGATGCATTGTGGATTATCATTGTGTGAATGAATTTCGTTTCTTACTGTTATATGTTAGTTCTAGGCTTTATTGCAACTTTGTAAGAAGATTGTTACTGGTGGAACCATGGGGAATTTTCTAGAAGAATGAGAATCTGGAAAAGGACGTACTGAGACCAACTGTATGATTTATGGATGTAATTGCTTGAACGGAATCTCTTACTAACCTGGATTGGGAGTTTTGTCTGTAAATGGAACCATCTTGTTAGGTTGTTAAAACCTCTATAAAACATACTAGAGAGAGATTAGAGTAGGCTAGCATTGCAATTACTACCTTTCTGTACTTTTGGATCATGCATATCGTACATCGTACATCGTACAAATTGTACATCGAGTTAATACCTAATTTGGTAAAACAGGTGATCGATAGAAACTTACCCGATTTGGTAGTTTTGGTAATCGGATTGAATGATTATAAAATTGTGTATGACATCCTCCAAAAAAGCATCTGTTAGTTTTACTGAGTGCAATATCATACCATATTGGTCATCGTATGATCTGAGATCATACAATGTATGTGTTAAAGACCATACACGAGATTGACAATTCATACGAGGGTAGTTTGGGTAACTGGAAGATTGTTTGATTTGGTAGTTGGAACAAAGCCCTGTCTAGGGATCATTATGACCTTTAGAAAGCACCTCCCCATCAGGAATACTCCACTTTTGTGTTACAATCTAGGACTGGGGGTGGATTCCTGGAGAAGCAAAGATAAAGAAGAGGTGGTTAGGACAGTTGGAATGGAAGCCTCTAGAATCTTCCTTCCATTAACCGCCTTCTTCTAGATCAAATGACCGTTCCAACTGGTTTGGCTTGTATTGAAGGCCAATTGAACTCCAGTAAATACCACATGTCACAACTATGATCTAGACTATAAAATATAGGTCTCAGTTGTAGTTCAGTTGTAAACCGTAGGTTTGGGCTATGGTTCAGACTGGTTAGGCCAAGGAGCCCAAATTGAGTGGTTAGAACCACCGCTCTATATTGGAATCTGTCCAAGATATTCCATATGGTCTTGTAGCATGTCAATATTAGTAGTTGCCCTCGACATGACACACTTTAGGTATCTAAAAATGCCCCCTTTGAGATGCATTATGAGATTGAACAATGCTAAGCAAAAATAGACCTCCTAAAACAATGTCGAAGGTTCTATGATGATCATTAGTCAGATCAACATTAGATGTCCCAGGTCCAGCAAAAGGATGTGCATCCTGGAATCATTACTTCCAAATCTTTGGAGGATTAAACTTGAAAGAGTTTGCACTTTTCATCAAAAATTTGAGTAGATTTGGTGCTACAATAGGAGTTAGGCCTATATAACCAAAAGGATGAGAGTTACAAAAAAATTATCATATTTACTATTTTTCCCAAGCAAAGGGGTAAGCTTATGATAGCTGTTGATAATGATTTGCAAGGACAAACATAATTTTTACAAGATCAAGGGATCTATGATTTCAAGGATCTTCTATTGATTTTGATTATGATTTTATATTATGACTACCCCCTCAAGCGACGATGTCGCTTGACCACCATGGATGATCTAAAAAAAATTAGATTTGAGCATATTAATGCTTTGGCTAGGCCTAGTTCAGATTTTGATTTCAATTGTTAATAGTAATAGCACATTCCTATCCCATGGAGCAGTCAGGCTACAACAGTCGTCTTAGGAAATCAAAATGATATAAATCCAATCAGATTTGTGTTGAATCAAATTATCGATGATTTGTTGAAAAGAGGTCATAGAAGAAATGACATGCAACGCCTTGTTCCCATGGAGCAGGTTGGCTGCGAAGGCCTTCTTAGGGATTTAAAAGAAGCATATCAGATCAATGATGACAATTTTTACCCCAAATTTCCTTATGGTAATTTACTCATCTTGTCGGATTGCATGGAGTGCAAGTTGTTGCAATCACCAAGTGTATAGGGTAAATTACTGAATACGAGGTGCATTTAGTGTTTTTAATTATTTGATTTTTTTGAATATTTTGAATTATGAATTAAGCTTTTTTATTTTACTGGGAGGTGCATTGCTCCATAAAAGGATTTTCATAGTGACAACCTTGGTTGAATGTACTTTATAATCTCAGCCAGATTTTTGATTTTTAATTGGATCTTGGTGCTTGCTTATCACCAAATTTCCAAATTAGTTTACTTTTATTGATTTTTGACCTAATGAGAGGTATTAATTTATATTTTTAGCCCTTCCCATTGTGGGATTTTTCTAAATTTCTTGCCAATTGCAAACCGTAGCTAGGGTCTACAGTTCCCATTTGCAAATTTGGGAATCATGGCTAGGGACTGCGGTCCGCGCAAAACATGAGAGGCCTATAAAAAGTCTAATTTTCAAATGTCTCTCATTATTTCCTGATAGCGAGTTGCAAATTTGGAGCTCTGATAGTGACAAATGAGAACTCATCGAAAACCTACCAAACTTTACCCGCACACCTACTCACAAGACGATGGCAGAGCGCGGGCAAGCTTCTTCTAGCCGTGATGGACGATGCAAGGGTAAGGTAACTCAAAAACCAAGACCTCGCATCCATTACCATTAAAATGAACCCAATTAAGAAATTGGAAAATCAAATTCTCTAAATTGTTGGAAATGAACCTCATCTAAGGCCAGGATAGCTTAGATTTGATTTTTTTTCATTTTTGGCCTAGGTATCACACCCAATATAATCTTGGCTGGAGACTGCAGGTACCAACTGCGGTTCCCAATTGGTCAATTTGGGACCATAGCTGCCAGCTATGGTCAGCATTCAAAATACCAACAGTTAATTTTTGACCACATGCGGACCATAGGGTTGACTCGCGGTTTGCCAACTTTAGAAAAAATTGCAATTTTTTTTTATTTTTCTAAGGCAATTAATATCATTTAATGCATTTTTGACCTATCTAATTGGTAAATTTGATTGGTAGGCCTACGTTATGACATGTTTTTGTAATTTTATCAATTTTTAACTATTTTTGATGATTTTTATGTTATTTTTAAATGTTTTTGCTTATTTTAGTTAGCTTTTCCTTATATCATGTTGTTTATTTCAGAGATTGACCTCTAGAGCTCAAGATCCTAAAATTCTGAAGACTCTTCATGAAGAGCTCACTGATGGTGAGTGAGAGTGATTCATAGCTATCAAATTCAACTACATACTATATCTACCCACTATCCAGGTAGATTAATCCTATCTTACTGCATTGGCCCAGTGCTGGAATGCACAGACCAACACATTTCACCTGCCTACAGGTGAAATGAAAATTACATTAGAGGACATTTATAGGATCTTTAATATCCCCATTGATGGTGAGGCCATCGTCTCTTTGAATTTTGGCACTAAGGAGTCCATATTTGATGCCATCTTCGATGCTCAGAGTGAGGAGGATCAACGTGCCATTGACCATGGAGGGGTCCACATTGGCTATTGGTAGGGGAAGAACATCTTCTCCATGTGCGAGTCCATTTTCATGCACCTGGTGGTGCAAGTTGTGGTTCTAGACTCCTTAGGCATGAGGATTCCCTAGAACCTCTTAGCCACTATGCATAGAGTTATCCAGAGATCTATCCGACATCCACTACTCCTAGTGTGGGGGAGTACTCTATTGGCTCAAATGTATTAGGAGCTATATCAGATCACTTACTAGAGCCACCGAGGGATCAACTAGAGTCTACTACTTTAGATTTGGGGCTGGTAGCATATCAGGATAGAGTATCCTAGGGAGATTCCCCTATACATTATAGATATTTATGATATCCACCAGTGCTATACTGCCTGCTAGCCTTGAGATGAGGAGGTCTTTAAGAGAAAGACCCATGCTAGCGATGTCTAGAATTATATCACATGGTTTGCAGGGCTCGGGCCAGATGATGTCAAGTGGCGGCCCTGCATGGAGTGTCCTGACTAGCCTGAGGTCGATGAGTAGCTTTGATAGTCTCACCGAGATAGATGGTTACTCAGTAGAAAGGCCATGATTAGAGAGTATCAGTTTTTCTCTTGTGTCCTACGATAGTTTGACATGGTGTAGGACCTCTTGAAGATATTTTTTGCCTATAGGCATATGTCTTTGGAGAGGGATCTATCGTGGATCCATCCTCCAGCTCTAGGTGATGCTCCATATGACTTCTAGGAGACTGGAGTTGATAGAGCTATGACCAATCCAAAGTACGATGGATGGTGGTCTATGTTTCATTGGTATGGAAAAGGGCCTCTAGGCCGAGCTACATATTAGGTAGGGGAAGAGGTGGATCCTAATGGGCACAATGTGTTCCAATGGAAATAGGGTGACTGGGACATAGAGGCTACCACTAAGGAGGCTCCTAAGGTTGACCTTGATGAGGAGGCTCTCGAGGAGGGTGAGGTCCCTCCTAACAATACAGAGGGACTACTCTTGGCATAGGTGGCTGACTTGTAGAGTTAGCTTGGGTGATTTCAGATGCAACAAAGGGAGCGAAACACTACTATCACTACTCTGTAGGCATAGTTGACTGATAGATATCACAGACTAATGCAGGAAGAGTAGTAGATTGCTAGCCTGACAACATAGGCTACCACAATAGAGACCCAGGTTGGTGAGCTCACCCATGCTTATGACTTGGCATTGGCATAGAGGGATGCAGTAGTAGCAGAGTGGGATCTACTCAGGGCATAGAGGGGGGATCCTCCATCCTCTTAGGTGATTATGGGGCCTCGAGTAGCACCAGTAGTAGCACTACCAAGTGGTCGGGATCCTATGGCAGATATTTAGCACTTTCAGGGTTTGTTGATGAGTGCCAATGATAGGCACGCATCCAGGGTTGATCAGTCGGACTAGCTAGTTGGGTATATATAGATGCTAGGTGTAAAGGTTCTCAAGGATCCATATGCTCTAGAGTCCCAGTGGACTAGATCTCAGGCTACAGGACAGTCTACCGCTAGCTCAAGCCATTGCACCCATAAGAGTGAGAGGACACACAGGTCCTCTAGTACACATGGCAACAATAGTAATACCAAGACTAGGGAGGTAGTGCAATCTACTGTAGCATCCAACCATAGATCCTGGAACATAGAGGTGACCATTGCACAGGTTGTAGTTGGGTGAGTGTTAGGCCTCTTTGGCCTAGGTGGTACTCAGGGCTCTCAGCAAGATCTATAGTAGAAAGCAGGGCAACAGGTAGAGCAAGCTCCTGAGCATAGTACTGAGGGAGGCAATGAGAGATCCAGTACAGGGGGAGCAGATTAGAGCTAGAGCTATACTATTGCAAGATATATTTTTGATACATATCATTTTTGGTGTAAGGTCGAGGACCTACATAGTTGTAGCCTATGGGTATTTTTGTATTCTCGATGTACTCTGAGACACATATTTATATATGATATGACCAATCATTATTTTATGGCTCACTATTGTGTACTCATTTATTTTTGATTTTATGTTTATGTGATGCACATGGATGCAATGCTTATGTTATGTTGATGCTACATGATGTGATCTATGGATGACATGCACTAGATAGCTATTTGATTTATGATGATGATATGCAGTGATCTAGATGCTTAGATGTGCTTTTTAATGATAGATGCATGTGGATGTAGTGTTATTTTTTTAACCCATATTTGATATTACTTTCTTTTCATGCATTAATATATGTGATGATTTATTTACACGATGGTAATATAATGTAAATGAACTTGTATGCTTTAATCACTTAAAACATAAGGAATGAATGCAAATATGTTTATCAATCTAATGGATGACACCACAAAATGTATAAAAATCATGGATGTAATGGCAAATCCTTAAGATAAGAATTTAATCAATTAATCACCCATATATGAAATGTAATGGTATGTGATGTTTATGGTGTGAATGATATAATGTGTCATTCGATTTTCTTTCAAAAATTTGAAAAAAATGCACGATATAGTTAGTGGTCGTCTAAATATTATTTCTAATATCCATCTGGTATCTATCCTATATGTTGATTGTGATTTATATAATGATGTATCATGGATTTTATACTTTGCAATTTGATGATTTATATGGTTGCCATTTTTGACACTTTGTTGCTATGGGAGAAATTTTTGAGGTTTTCCATGAGACTCAAACACCCTAATAGACTTATCAAAAGTTGCATACTAACTACACTAGACTTCTGAGATAAAAGGATTTTGCTAGGATAGACCCTAACTGTTCATCATCCCTGTGTGTGCAAATGATTATTTTAAGATAAGACATGAGCATTCCCCAATGTCATGCAGGATTATTTTAGCCCATTGCTAAGATAGGGATTCCACAAATATATTATCCAATATCAAGTTTAGATTTAAGTTGGACTAAGCCACCAGGCAATGCAGAACACCTGAAGCTAGGTCTTCCACATTCAAACATTGGTCTTTTTCATAAGCGAGATGCTAATGTGTCAGAAATATCATCATGCATAAGGTACAGTAGTGCTAACAATTCCAAGGATTTAGACTCATTCCTTTCTATTCTTCAATATTTTGGATACTTGCTCATATGTAGTGAAGCAAGGGAGTCGATTCTATATTCTTTCTAAACTATATTTGGATCTTTATTTGATCTCTCTTCGAACTGGATTTCAGATCTTCATTTGATCTCCGCTTGAACTTTTGATTTATGATCTTCATTTGATCTTCACTTTTGAACTTCATTTTGAACTTTGATTTAAGCCTGTTTTCTGATCTTCACTCGATCTTCACTTTTTTGCATTTACATTTAATCATTTTCTTTAGAAACTTTCCTTTGGGGGATTTTACATGGAAAAAATTATTTCGGGTATATCGATTGAGAAGATTGATCTTATGATATCAATATGGGATATCACTATGGGGAGTCGATCTATGATATCGATCTAGGGTATCAATCATGAGGATTAATGTGGGATATATCTTTGGGATATTGCTCATTTTATTGTAAGCAAAGGATTCTAAATAGGAAACTAACCTGTCCTTTTACCAACTACCAACATTTCCCATATCGTTTGAATAGAGGGATAAGAAAGAATAACTCTTTTCACTTTAGGATACCTGGTCCTGCTTCATGGATTTCATCTTCCCATAGTACTTGTTAGGATTGTTTAATTTGTTTATTAGTGATAGGATTATGATATGCTAAGGGCTATGGTAATTGAACCTTAGCTATAAAAGCAAAGCAAGCTTTCTACCAACTCTTGATAAGACCACTAGGTATGGCTGAGTGATTGGAAAACACTAGTATATCTCCATAGAAATATTATAGGTTGTGTTGAAAAAAAAAATTGCTCACATGAATTATGGATTATGATAAATGCAAAGATGCATTATTTAAACACAAACGTGGCATCGTTTGTAATATTGTCAAACACAATGCCTTCTATTACGGAATACAACGGATGATGAATGCCTATATGCAAATACGGTAATGCAATGAATGCATGTGTAAATGCAAAATGAAAATACAAAATTCAAATGCAAATGCAAATGTTTTTGGATTTTATGCTTTACCAATTTTTTTTTGGATTTTATTGATTTTATAATTTTTATGGGTTTTGAGCCTCATAATTGACCAAACAATGAGTACATGCCTCTGGAGCCTTTAGATTGACCAAGTAATTTTTAGGAATCCTTGGAGCTTTTAGGATTGACCAAAGGGATTATGGGTACCTTTGGGGCATTTTGGGATGACCAAGCGATTTTGAGAATCCTTGGAGCCTTTGGGATTGACCAAGTAGTTTTTCAAAAACTCTTGGTACCTTTTGCATTTGACCAAAGGGCTAACAGATTCCTTTGGAGCTTTTTAAGATGACCGAGCGATTATAAGTAATTCCTTGAGGCTTTTAACTAACATGACCAAGCAATTTTAGGGACCTTGGAGTCTTTTGGGATGACCGATCAGTTTTGACCAAACCCTCGAAGCTTTTGAGGTTGACCAAAGGGCTTAAAGACACATTTGGAGCTTTTTGAATGACTTGACCAAGAAGTTTCCAGGAACCCTCGGAGCCTTTTGGTAAGGAAAGGCTACCCTATATACCCCAAGTGAGCATACCATTCGATAATAGTGATGGAGATGCAATACCTATGGATTCCTCATTTTTCCTCATTGAGTGTGGCATGGCTGGTGGGGAAGGTATGCTACCTTAAAGACCCATAGCATGCATGCTATTTACTAGAAAGTAATTAGCTTGTTCAGGAAGAGCGATAGAACTCAAATCCTCTAGGTGAATATTGGACCTCACCAGTGTGCTTATGCTTCGATACAGATGAACAAGAGAGCCATCCTCATGGATCTCATACAATTCGACTAGGTCTTTGATTACCCTCTTAAATGATTGGTAACTTTGAATGTCATGTCCATGCGCTCGATGATACACACAAAAAGAACCTCTATTAGGTGACCCAATTTTGTATCCCCTATGCTTGACTTCAGGTAATGTGAATTCCTATGCCTCATGTAACTTTTGAAACTAATTTAAAGTAGTCATATGAAATGAAACTACTCATTGCACTGGCCTATTAGGCATATGAGGTGACTGGCAACTCAGAGGTCGCTCATGAAGAGGCATAACCTCCACTTCATCATATTGGGGCACTCTAAGAGAACCATCTACATGGTAAACCCCCTTATCTATCAAATTTTGCACCACACTCTTAAATTCATGATAATATCGAATGCCATGACCCTCTATTCAGTGGTAGAGATAGTAGTGATACTCCTTGTAACCCATAGGTTTAACTCTACTTGGGTCTAAAGGGATGACATTAGGTAAGGTGATGACCTTAGCCTCCTGCATCTTCTAAAAAATATTAGACATAAACTCTTGCAATGGATTCTTGCTATGCTGTGACTATTATGGGCTCTTGCCTCGCATTGATTTGCTTTGAGAATCCAATGGTTGGGTTGGCCGCATGGGCCTTTGATTTCACTAAGGCTTTTCCTGTATTTGCATAGGAAGTGATTCGTACTTAGGAAATGGTTTCTTTTGTAACTCCATATTTTCAATCTGGTTCTTAATAAAATGCAATGTTTTATCTTGCTCATCCATTCGATGCTCCATCCATTCCAAACAACTTAAAATGGATCCCAAAACTAACAAAGAATTCATATGTATTCCCAATGTCTGATTTGAAATACCTTTATCATTTTAAGGAAATAGAAAAGTGGATGCTATGGATCCATTAGGTAATTGCAAATCACCTATTTCCTTCACTTTAGTTGATGTGGATACTTATTGATAACACACTTTATCAGTGCTATCCACATGCTCATGCCTATGACCCAAAAAAATTTGTTGTTTCACTTCATTGTGTTGAACTGTGTCACTTTCAGTACCCCTAATCTGATGTGAGGAACCTACTTGTTTATGCTCTGGAGATGGTGTTATGAGAAATGAGTTAGGAGTGACCAATTTAAAAATTTATGGCCCTAGCAATGTGAAAACACCACTAGGTTGCCCCATTTCCTGCTTTATGTGATTAAGAATCACTTGATCATTTGGCCTAATGTCAACCATCCCCAAAAACTCATGATAAAACTCCACAACTACATACATTGTGGGTACTTTGTCAACATACTAAGGTTGTTCTATTTTAGTTGTGATAACTGAACCTTCCTCATGCTCATATGATGTCTCCAGGATAGGGTCCATAGGTGGAGACTCGATGAGAAGTTGACCTAAATCCTTAGTGGACTCTATGGTGGGTAGTATCGTAATACGAGCCTCCATAATATCTTCATATTCACCATAGTCCTTGTAAGCACTATCTGGTGACATGATGGATGAAGAGGGTGTGATACACTCGAGTGCATCCATGACCATGCTAGGTTCTTCCTCCTTGATAGGAGTGTGAAGATCCTCTAATGATACCTTCGAAGTGACTATGAGAAAATCTGTAAGGGCATTCATTAATACTTCCCTGCTAAGTGGTTTCGAGAATGCAGGGGTTGTAGGTGACTCCACAGGTGATAGTAGTGGGGATAGCAATTCCAACACTATCCACAAAGCTGCATCTACACTTTGGATAGGCTCATCCAATTTAACTTGTTGATGCATAGGCGTCTCACCTGGTTCCTACAGATTATCCTCATGCTTATAATACTTGAAGGGATCTGGGTCTACCACAACTACATGAAATTCACCCCCATGGGTGTACTTAATGTACTGATGCACTATTTATGGCATGCACTCCATGGCTCTTATCCATAATCTTCCAAGAAGTAAATTATACTATCTTGATCCCTCTAAAATGTAGCACAATGTACGGATAATATTTTGTCCCATCTCGATGGGGAGGACTATTGTGCCTACTCTAGGGTATTCCACATCATTAAAGGCTTGTAATATGAAATTTATTTCCTTGATGTGAGAAGGTGGAATTTTGAGATGTTTGAACATTGAGGTGGTAATAATATTAATCAATGATCATGTATCCATCAAAACTCACTTATATGCAATCTTTTGTATCCTCGCTATGATTTTCAATGGAGGATTAGATTCTTGAATAGGGATAGGATTGAATTCCTATTTATGGAAAGTAATAATAGGTTCCTTATATTGTGGAATAGACTGTATATGCCCCAAGGATTATGACAAGTTTCGAGTGTTGACACTACTCACCTGTTGAACTTGACTACTCTCAACCTCACACTTATGCATGGGATCCCTAGATGACTCTTTCGGTTGCTCTTTGATAAACCTAGGAATATCTACCTGTCTATAAGCATGGATATCTACTTAAGTGGAAACTATTGACGATGCACTGGGTGCGTCTCATTGACTTGTTGCCTAAGCATTCTAGGTATGAGCTTCTTTTTGGGAATTACCTCACATGATTTTTCTTCACACACTTTTTGTTAGTAAATCCTCTCTTCACACCATTGGAGCTCATCCAAACTTTTTTGATGTGCTCTCTTTCTTTCTGTAGACTCATGCTCTAGGTGCTTACACTGATGGCACGCCTCCTCCAATTTGTCTTGGAGTAATTGCCTCTCATGGGTTGTATGAGACTCAGGTTCCCTATAGGATTGAATCATGCATTATGATCCAGAACTATGTATTTCCCTAAACAAAGACCTAGTGACTTGGGTTCTCACCAAATGTGAACAGACCCCATGCTCTATATGGTTGAACCCCCTACATGATGTAGGGAGCTCACCACAAATATTAGAATGTCATGCTTGGAGGATTGGATCCTCAGGTGCACAATGAGTGTGACACCTAGCAAGGAGGTGTATGAGGTTTGAAAGATCCTCAAGATAACATTAGGAGTGTTTAGAGCCCCTCCATGAACTCTTTGACTCAGTAGCTTGTGATTGAGCTGTATCATGTCTAGTTGTCATGATGAACCGACTATACAATACTCAAGAGGTTTCCTCTATTACTAAAAATTATGGCCCCAAGGAGGGTCTTATCTTGATGAATTAAGCAATAAAGAAGCATACAAAGTAAACAATGTGATTATCTCCTTTACATTTTAAAAGTTGAGCCCTAAACTATTTGATGTGTTTCAATGATTTGTTGTATCAGTGTAGAAATTCTTATCGTGTTTTCCAAAACTTGTTGGATTTTATTTTCAGTTTAAGGGATTTCACATATATGCTCACAACTTGACAACTTGGCTATGAACTCCAAGTCATGTAAATCCCCCGTATGTGGTAATGAAGCCCACATTCAGACAAGGAGCACAGGTCCTCCCAGTTCCTCACCCATTTTCCCCCAGTCAACATTATACCCTTTTAAGAGAATACATGCAAATTTTCTAGGGTATGAAATGTTCTTCGATCAGGTTTGGTCTATATATGAAGGGTTCATAGGATTTGGGCCAACGGATGGAAGTTACACCCACCGTCGTTGAACCCTACTAGTGGTTGCATGTCAAACCCAAATCACTAGCATTTAAGTTCCATGTGGTGCATGTGGTCCCTTTTAATGTACATAAAAGAAATGTATCATATAGCATACATGCTCATTTTCTAAATGCTATGCAATTGAAAGATGTTTGAAATTTAGAAAATGTAAGCTATTCTAGATGTTCTTTAAGACTATGCACATTAAAATGCTAAATGGCCACTAATTGGGCCTCACACATGCAAACCATCCATACATCTCTATCAAGCACACTATAGCCTAGGACGAACTACAGTTAGAGGTCCATTGTTCCCAACAGTGCCTTTCTATCGAAAGCAAAATATAAAAGTAAACTAGGATAATTGATTTACTATTTTCTTAGTTCTTTTCCTAATTTGTGTTTGAATTAGACCTATTGTAAAAATATAGATACCAAAAAAGTAACAGAGGTCTAAAAATAGAATCTACCTGCACTGTCTGATATTTTGAACTTGGATGTCTATGTTGACAATAGGAAACCATAGGTCTAATCTATGATTTTGACTATAAACCATGCTTTGTACCTACGGTTTAGTTGTTGGGCCGTAGTTGATAGTTATGGTCTATACTTGCAAGTGCAAAAATAAGTACAACATAGTTAGATCCTAAAAATGCGGTTCCACCATGATCACCTTCTATAACCACCAAAAAGGATTACATCTGATGATGTCCTATTACAATAAATGATAAAAATATAACATGCATACAAGAACATGAAATTGATAACAAATGAATAAAAAAAAATGCTTTATTCCATTGTATTTGAAGTCAACATCAAATTACAAGTACATCCCTCTTAGGGATAATAATTTTGATACAATATTACAATAGGAGTGCATAATTTTTTCCCTCTTAAGGGTAGGTGTGATTTACAAATGCATTTTAGGATGACATGAACCCCTCTATGGTGGAGGTTCCATATTCTTCACGATAGGGAAGGAACTTGATAGCTGGTTATCCTTTGAAATCATTCCCTGCGGTCAAGAAACAACACAAGAATGTCAAAAATATAGGCAGCCTCTCATGATGAGGCCCTTTTAGGTAAATTGCATAATGACACCATTAAACATGCATAATAAAGAAAATATGAAAAGTGCTTCTAAACTATGCAAATCGAATCAAGATTCATATAATAGCATAAATAAAAGTAGCATCTACACTATGCATGGATCGGATGTATAAAATGAAGCATAACCATGCATAAAGAAAACATTTAAGTCCTAATTGAAGCATAAACATAAAGAAGTAAACTAACCTAAATATACAGTTAGAAGTCTACTAAAATGCCATTAAAATATGAAAACAACTAATCTAATCTAATTAACCATACAAAAATGAAAATAGGAAGGTGGTTATACCTCTGTTGCAAACCATAACTCTGGTGAGCGGTCTGCACTATAAACCATGACTGATAGCTGTGGTTAGCACTCTGATAGGCTTACCCTCAATTCCAAGGGTAGTGAGCTTGAACTCCTTGTCCAATTGATCTTAAAGGGTCTCCTTCGATGTCCTTATGATAGGTTTGGTGGTTGAATCACTATGATGGACCTTCTTTTTCCCATATTTGCATTTCTTGATCCTCATAGGCTCCTAGAAATTCCATGGGAAACTAATCATTGGACGAATAGCAAAGTGGCCTTCAAATGCATGAATTCAGTATGCAATCTGATAGGGCTTCGTTGTTCACTTGATAAATTCACACTTTCTCGATAATTTATTAGTGCTTCATTATACAAATCATCTATATATTCTCCTAATTTTGGGGGGGGTATTTATAGGATGCCCTAGGACTGGGGGTGGCTTCCTGGAGAAGCCAAGATCAAGAAGAGGTGGTTAGGATAGTTGGAATGTAAGCCTCTAGAATCTTCCATCCATTAACCACCTTCTTCTTATGCACTGTCATTAAGCACATCATTAATTCTCAATGAATTTGTCAATACATGGCAGTGTACAAGGCTATCTACGAAAGGAGTGAACAGGGCTATAATTTAAGGTCAATTGGGAGCAACAAGTCTTATTGGTGGAACTGATTGTGTGGGGGTTTTTAGGTCTCTTCTACCTCTAAATTGCATAAATTGAACTTTAATATAATTGCAAGAATGAAAACTAATTGCTGATTACAGAAATGAAACCTTAGTTACGAGTTGCAAGAATGAAATCTGATTAAATTGCAGAATTAAAACCCTAGTTACAGTTGCAGAATTGGAAACCTAATTATAGTTGCAAAATGAAAGTCTATTTACTCTTGCAATAATGAAAACTAAAATTAAGTCCTGTCAATACTCTATAACAGAAGGTTGTCAATCTTCTATGCAGGGGTTGACAACAAAAACAATAATGCAGGAAAATTGCAAAAAACTGTAAATTGCTGGAAATGGAAATTGCAGTAAATTGGAAAGTTGTTGGAAAGCAAAAAGACTAATCAGATCTACTGCTAATCACATCACAAAAGTATCTTGAATAGAAAATAAATTATTAGGACTGAAATGGATGTTAACTACTACAAAAGAATGAAATTGACAAGTTTCACAGCTTATTCTACTACAGCAAAATCAGAACAAAACCTATCTGTTAGTCCTCCTCCTAGGTCTGGAAGTGGCCAGCCTCCTTTTCTAGAAGAAGGTATGAGTTCCTCTCTCTCTAAATATTACTCACACTCAAACATAATAGAATGAATAGAAAAACTTGTACTTTATTGATTCAGAACATGATTACAAATCTGCTGCTAAAACCTGTTACAGAACTATAACAGTCTCAGTTTTCTCGCTTATTCTCTATCTATATTTTCTCTACTACTATTTCTACTATTATTATTATTAGCTCAACCTGGATGGGAGCTATCTTTTATAGATGCCTAAAATCTAATTACAATAGAAAATATACTCTACAAATCAATTCCTGTTATTCTACAGTATTCCCTAGGTTTATCCTAGAAGAGGATCTTTTCCATAAATTATGGCTTTGGATGGCAAGGATGACAAATTTAGATGGGAGATATTTTCCTTTAACCTCCTCAGCCTTCTTTCCCTTTTTCCACCATCAAAAATCAGTCAACAGGTCAAAAAGTGCTTTCTGTTCTCAATCCGGAGCTAAGTGGCTCAATCCGAAGAGATGTATTTCTCAATCCGAAGATCTTCGAAATGACCAACTATGTACTCTTCAATTGATTTCAGCTGCATTTCTCAGGTGGATTAGTCCTCAGGATCATATTGCAATAGCCTTCATTCCTCTTCATGTGTGAATTCCATGCCTTGCCATTCATTGGTAGTTGGCTAGAATTTACATAGGAAAACCAGTTTCTATTGCACAATAACAGTTCTTTGCACTATTTGCTAAATTCAAAGAAATTAATGCTTGAGAAACATCAAAATAAGAATAGTAAAGTGTTGCTATCAGCCTAAGCATATCCCTTATGTAACAGGTCATGGCAAAGTGACATAAAACTACACAAAAACTATAAAAATCAGCATATAATATTCCAAACACATCAATCATGCAAACAATTAATACACAACATATTAGATCAACTTAACTAGTATATAAAGTAAATCATAGAGTTTTAGGCAAGTTTTAGTTGTTCAAAACATGCTATGATGGAGGCATTTCTAGGCCTCATCATTTTCCCCCCAACTTATATTAATGCATGTCCTCATGCATTCTGTTGGGCTATAGAATCACAGATATCCATATTCAAGTTCCATGATCTGTAGAACAACTTTTTGCCTATATAGTATCCTCTGTTCTCCTGAAGGTTTCTGAGCCAATTTTCAAACTGCTCATCTGGTTGAGGATCCTCTTCAAAATAGTAGGGAACTAGAGTAATGATGGTTGGAGGCCTAAATCTGAGACCTACCCAGTTATGCTGCATAATTTCAATAAGTTGTATCACCCCTTCTGCTCTTCTTCTGGACCATTCCAGATTAATGGGGGAGATAGGCTCCCTTTTATGTAAAGACATGGAAAGTTCTGCCCATCTATTTCTGCAATGTGATAATGCTGGAACAAAATTGTCATTACAAAATTTTTGGAATTTAGTTACATAGTCCCTCAAATTTCTCAAATACATCCTTTTGATATCATCCCTGTTCATCATGAGAAAATGTTGTCTGGTGATAATCGGATGATTTGGCTGAATTGCTCTACTAACAATTCAGCTCTTAATTCAATTTCCTTATTTTACCTTTTTTCTTGGTCCTAGTAAAACTAATTTTGTAAGGTAGACATAAAAGCTCTCAATTGCACATCTCCTATGCAAATATGGGGGTGGAAATCTACATCCTCTGGAATGAAAAAGCTGTGCAAAAATAACTCACATAGCAAGTTTTTCTGCTCTGTAGGACTGTTGAAGTAAGCTTCCAAAAACTCTTCAGCTTTTTCCAGTTTATAGGGGAGACTTGAGCTAATTCTCATAACCTACCATCTCAGATATCTCTCCTTCAGAATGAGACTGTAAAACCTAGCAGGTCTTCTGAATTGAACCAAAAATTCAGCAATTTGACATAGGTCAGTTACTTTTTCATTCAATGCACTGATTTTTGTGTCCTTTGTCTCTAGCTATTTTCCTACTAGTTTCAATTTCTCAACCTGTGTGGCAAGATTTTCATATTTGATCATCCAGTTAGCAATGTATGTATTATACTACTCCAGGGATACAATATTGGGTGGTCTAATTATAGGTTGAAACTTAGGCAACAGTTCCACCTGTACCCCTTTTTCTGCCACTTCTACTGGTTGGACATCTGATAGCAATTCTACTTGTATCCCTTTTTCTGCTACTTCCACTGGTTGGACATCTGACAACAATTCTACTTGTATCCCTACTTCTACAAAAATATTATTCAGAGGAGCACTTACTTGATTATTTACATTTTGTTGTTCAAAATGCTCTTGTGCTGGTGTTTCTTGTAGACATAACTATTGTGACTCTCCATAGATATTCTTTTCTGGGCTCTTGATCGATTCTGGAGCATCTCCGGATTGAGAAGGTGTTGCTTTGGAATGGAAGGGCACTACTTCAGAATGAGCTCTTGTGTTTTCATCCAAAGATACCTCTATCAAGGGAGAAGAATTATCTACCCTAGATAATCCAAGCAGTAATTGAGCCAACTCTTCCTCATTATCTATTGTAGTTGACTATTTTTCAAATTGTAATAGTCTGCTCTTTAGTTCCTCCACTTCCTGCTGCAACTCTGCAATTCTTTTTTCATGTTTTTCAATGATATTTTCCTTCTCCTCAACCCATCTGGTTTGTGTTTTAATCACACTCTTGGCTGCTCTCAACTATTCTGCAATGTCCACCTCCTCTTCTTCTGATTTAGAATCTGATGCAGATAAATTATCTATAGTTTGTTGCTCAACCATTATCTCACTTTCTGTTTCAACTGTTCGGTCCTGTTCAGAAGGTTCCATAAGGTTATCTATGATTGCATCCAAGTTTGCATCAATTTCAAAATTGTCTTGTCCAGACTCTTCCTCAACCAACTATTCAAGAAATTTTGAAAAATCCTCCAAGGTGGTATTTATAGTGGTTGGTTGTATTTCTGTGACATCAGGACTGCCTTGGTTGTTTTCCTCTTCAATCATCTATTTTTCTGTTTCTTTCAGGTGGAGTCTTGTAGACCTCCTGGTTCCTGGTGTATACTTTCTCTTCTTACTCTATTTTCTTGTGTCAATAGGGGCTGTAGGAATTGTATCAGGTTCTGGTGGAATTTCCTCTACTTCCACTTCTGTCTCTTCTCTAGTTTTGTTGGGAACTTCACTCCCCTATTCTTTCAGATCAACAATATTCTCAAAAAAATGGACCCTCTTCTATTTTCCTTTTCTGTTGCTAGTTCTAGACCCTCTCTTAGTTTGTGAGGTTGAAGGTTCTAGGGAAAGGTACTCTATTGCTTTTGTAGCAATATCTATAGTAGCATCTATTTCCTCCTCTATAGTAACATCTGTTTCCTCCTCTACAGCAACATCTGTGTCTTCTTCCTCCTCATCCTCTTTTTTGAAGACTACATCAGTCAGAGCAGAGTAAAACCTATCAAAGCTTCTTAGGTTTCCTCTGAAATGATGCTTGTAGACCAATTTGATAAGACCATGGTGGTGAGGGCTCCCTTTTCCCTCCTGATAGCATTTTGCCATGTTTTGCAGCTCCTGGTGTAGATATAGGGGAAGATTTACCCTAACCTTAGGTTGTTGCCTACCATGTCTAAGGTGGTTCAAAATTTTAAAATGATGCCCTGATAAAACTACATACTACCCTTCACAGGTTAAAAACTTGATTACCCATGTGGCTACTTCATCCCAAGGTTTTTGCAAGCTGGTCCTCTTTACACCCTTACACATGTTATTTATCAAGTATTCTGGTTCTTTATCATCTTCTTCTAGAAATTGACTAACTATGTTTGCTAGTGTATTCTTGCCAGTTCTAGAAATTTGAAGACCCTCTAATGGAAGTTCAGTAATTTGACTAAGAACTTCAGGGGTTACCTTAATTCTCATGTCGTTGATGTGCACCCTATTGTTTCTGAATGTGCGAGCAAATTCGATGACCAAATATTCAGAGCTTCCATCGAATTTGTCTAAAAATGGCATAAACCCTCCATCTTCAAAAATTTGCAACACTTCTGGAATCTCTCGAAGGATGGTAGTATCTTTTGGTTCCATTTTTATCTTTCATCCCATTTTTTTGTTCTTGTTGTGCTAAAAATACTGCTCACCTCTCTTCTATAGTCATCCGCTAGGTCACTGGTTTTTGGTTTCTATAGAATTATAGGGTTTTCTCTTTGGATTTGCAATGTTCTGTTCTTCTTCAAAAATAAATTCTTGTAATCATGTTGCATCAGTGATTACGTCTTCAGAATGAAGAGTGGCACGCTTCCCTATTTTTGACTTGGACACCTATCCATCAATCATTGGACAGACGTCCTTGCCATCAAATCTCCTTAGCTCATCCGATCTGTGCATGATTTTCCCACATGCATGGTTATCAACAACGAACGGTGGTGGCATGTTATTAGTTATTTTCCCCATGATTTCGTACTTCCTCGAGATGAGACAAATCTCATCGTGAACTAGCTGACATGTGTCAATGATCACATGGAGTCAAAAATTTTGTTGATCGTGTCTTTTCTCCCTCCTTGGATGCCACGTGGAAACATAACATTAAGTGCTCATTTCGAAGATTAAATTTCATTTCAAAGATAATTTTATTTCGAAGAAAGGTTCACTCAAGACAAAGTGGATTTTGACTTGTCATTTCAAGATAATTTTCAATCCAAAGACAAGGTTGGACTTGTCATTCTGAAGACAATTTTCAATCCGAAGACAAGGCTGGACTTGTCATTTCGAAGACAATTTTTAATCCGAAGACAAAGCTTCATTTCGAAGATACAATGCAATAGTCATTCCATAGATACAATGCAATAGTCATTCCAAGATACAATAGAAACCAACATTCTTCTTTTAAAACATGTTTTGCTTATGCCAACTCTTATGAACACTTTTATACTAATGGTTAATTGTCATATACTATATATCAAATATTTACAATGAGAAAAGTGCAAGAAACATATACCTGGTTAAAACAAGTTAATGCAAGTTTTTGAAAGATGACTGCTTTTGTTGATGCTCTATTGAGGCTTACTGCAATACTTCAAAAATAAATGTAGTTGGTGAATTTGTACAATGGTGACTCAAAATTTTTCAAGGTTATGCATGCTAGAAAACTGGTTTTCATGCATACCAACTCAGTAGTGCCTTAGAAAAAGGTTTTCACTATTGAGTTATTCATTTTTCTCTTTTTTTTACCTCTCCTTTTCTCTCTTTTTTTTTTTTTTTTTATTCTGATTATGCCCATGAAGGAATTCACAACCAGAATTTATTCATCTTTTTGTTTTCTAATTTTTTTATTTTTTTGTATTTTTCTATTTTCTTGAAATCCATGATTATGCTCAATCTGTGGCAATTGTGGTGGAAGAGGGAATCTCTTCTACCTATTGTGCATCCAAGCTATCAAGTTGTTGCAAGAACTCCTCCTTAGTCAGAGGTGTATGGTACACTCGAAGGCGATGTCCATTCACTACCAACTTTCTTCGTGAATCATCAATGGGAGAGAGGCGAGTTGCTCCATTGTCAAATACTTCTTCAATATGGTACGGTCCAAGCCATCTAGTCCTTAGTTTTCTAGGGAAGTCCACATAGCGAGAATCAAATAGCAAAGCCCAATCTCCTTGCTAAAATTTTCTTTGTTGCAGGTGGCCATCATGCCACAACTTCCTCTGCTCCTGAATTACTTCAGTTTGGTGTAGAGCATCCAACCGAAGTTCATCCAATGCATTCAGCTATAGAATCCTGTCCGCCTATGCCTGTGACAATTCAATTCCAATTTCCAATGTTGTGCACAATGTTAGTAGCTCAAATTCAATAGGTAGGAGGGGCTTTTTACCAAAAACTAGTTCATAAGGTGTGAATCCAGTAGTGGATTTCCAAGTAGTATTGTAAGCCCAAACTGCTTCAGGTAATTTATCTAGCCAGTTTCTCCTATGAACAACTACTATTTTCATCAAGATCCATTCCAATTCTCTATTTGTTACCTCAACTTGGCCATTTGCTTGTGGGTGGTAAGGTGATGATTTCCTATGTTTGATTTCATACAACTCTGTAAAAGCCTCAATAACTTTAGATGCAAATTGGGGTCCTTGGTCTGTGGTGATAGACCGTGGAGCTCCAAATCTCTAAAAAATTTGGTTATACAAGAAATCAGTGACCTTCTCTTCATGAGCATGTTTGAAAGCACGCACCTCTACCCACTTTGTCAGGTAATCAGTGCATACCAGAATATGCACCTTTCCTTGAGAAGGTGGATCAATAGGTCCCACAAAATCAAGCCCCCACCTCTCAAATGGTTCTAAAACCACTTGAGGCTGTAGTGGCATTTCATTTGTGTGAGTGGGTTTCCCCATTCTTTGGCATGCATCACAATGCCTGATGTACTTTTTCACATCCTTGTGAAGAGATGGCCAATAATATCCTGTTCCTAAAATTTTCCTAATTGTGCTTTTTATAGAATAGTGTCCATCGGAGGGTTCATCATGACAAGCCCTAAGGATATCATATACCTCATCCTTTCGGATGCACCTACGTAACACATGGTCAGGACTACTCTTGAAAAGCATACCTTGAATCCATTCAAAAGAAGAGCTCTGTTTGATCAATTGTTTTCTTTGTTTGGAAGTAAAATGTGGGGGAACTTTCCCTGTGACCAAATAGTTGGCTATATCTGCAAACCAAGGTGATTGGACAGATATAGCAAATAATTTTTCATCAGGAAAAGTGTCCTCCACTAATTCCCCTTCCTCTGTGTTCTGCAACCTGGACAAAAAATCTGCTACAACATTAGCTTTTCCTGGTTTATTGATTATTGTGATATCAAATTCCTACAGCAACAGTAACCAACGGATAATCCTTGCACTCACCATAGGCTTATTCATCAAATATTTAATGGTTGTGTGATCTGTGTGAATGAATATTTGATAACCTGTGATGTAATGCCTAAATTTATTGATGGCATAGATTACTACCAAGAATTCTTTCTCAGTTGTGGTATAATTTTTTTAGCTCCTATCAAGTTCTTGCTAATGTAGTAGATAGCATAGTGTTCACCATTGTCGATTTGTCCCAATGTTGCTCCAATTGCAGTATTGGAAGCATCAGTCTGTATGTGGAATGGTAATGTCCAGTTAGGTCCTCTTAACATAGGTGGAGTTACTAATTTTTCTTTCAGAGCTTCAAATGATTCCTGACACTTTGCAGTCCAGGAGAATTCAGAATCTTTAGTCAATAGGGCAAACATGGGATGGCCTATTGTGCTAAAGCTAGGAATAAACCTATGGTAAAAACCAATGTGTCCTAGGAAGCTTCTGACATCAGTCTAAGTTTTAGGAGGGAGAAGGTTCTTGATAATTTCCACCTTCTTTGGATCAACCTGGATCCCTTGAGGAGAGATGTGATGACCAAGAACTATTCCTTCCTCCATCATCATAAAACATTTGTCTGGATTTAAGGATAACTGGTAGGTTTCACAATGAGTTAAAACTTTATCAAGGTGTTCCAATGTAAAGTCAAAAGTCTATCCACAGACTGTGAAATCATCCATGTATATTTCAACACTGTTGGTAGTCAGATCAAAAAATATGGCTAACACTACTCGCTGAAATGTTGTTGGGGCATTACACAAACCAAAAGGTAAGACCCTATAGGCAAATGTTCCCCATGGATAGGTAAAGGTTGTTTTCTCTTGATCTTCAGGTGCAACCTGAATTTGATTATATCCACTAAATCCATCAAGAAAACAAAAATATTTCTTTCCAGCAAGAGTATCTAACACCTGATCTATGAATGGCAATGGAAAATGATCTTTGTATGTCACTTTGTTCAGTTCTCTATAGTCTATACATACTCTCATTTTTCCATTTTTCTTAGGCACTATAACCAATGGAGAGACCCACCGGCTATCAGAAATTGGGTAAATGAATCCTACTTCCAGAAGTTTTTCAATTTCTTCTTTCACAATATCCCTCAAGGCAGGATTCAGTCTTCTCTGAGGCTGTCTTACAGGCTTGACATCTTCAGTATAAATTCTATGAGTACATACATCAGGGTGAATCCTTGACATATCTTTGTAATCCCAAGCAAAAGCATGGATATGCTTCTACAAAATAACTATCAATTTTTCTTCCTCTTCCCTAGTAAGCTGGCTATTTATGTTCAAAAATTTGCCTGGCTGGACTTCTATTTGTTTTGTATTTGGAAGGACTGAATTTACTTCTTCACAATTGTTGACTAGGGAATTAAGAGGACAATGATGAGATGGGAGGACATAAGAAGTTTCTGTCTCATTGATTTCTGATGGAAGCATATCCTGTATGGAACAATGAGAAGGGAAGATCAAGTGATGGTGCCACCCATGTGGTAGTGAAATAGATGTTTCCTGTGATGGTATAGATGGCCTTTCTTCAGAACTTTGACCTTCTTCTCTCACTAGCAATTGATTGATATTGGTTGCTTCCTCTTCTAACCCTTGTTCATGCAGAACATTCATTAGGACTATTTCATTTTCTAAAATTTCTGTGTCATGGAGGTCTTCTGTGTGTTCCCTTACTACCAAGGTGGCTAGTGTGGAAATAACCTCTTCTGGTTCTTCATCTGAGTCAGGAAACCATAACTGACCTATGAAATTGCTTAAAGGTCTTGCAGGAGGATATAGAGAAATCTGTTTTAGGTCAATACCATTTGAAATTGTCATTTTTCCAGATCTGCAGTCTATAAAGGTTGCTGCAGTTGCAAGCCAAGGTCTTCCTAGGATAATGGGATAGCCATGTGCTGAGTTTCTTGGCTGTAAAACCAAAAAATCTGTAGGGTATTCCCAAGAAGAAACTTCTATAGGGACATCTTCAATGATACCTTCAGGTTTTGCAACTGACCTATCAACCATTTCTAAAACTGTGAATGTGGGGCTGAGATGTTTGAGCTGTAATTGTTCCATTGTATCCTTGGTCATGATATTTATTGCAGCTCCTAGATCAACTAAGACATTTGATATTGGTACTGAGCTTATGATCACTATGATAACTGGACTTCCTGGGTCACTATACTTTGGAGGTACTAGTTTTCCTGACAAGAGATCAACTATCTTTCCTTCAACATGAACAGTTTTAGGAAATGCTTTCTTTTTTCTTCCTGCTCTTCTATTGCACAAATCTCGGATAGTTATTTTAATCATAGGTATATCCTTAATGGCTTGCAATAAGGGTAGTGATATGGTTAATTTTTTGAGTTCTTTCACTAACTCTGATTCAAAATTTTTTGTTGTAGTGTTAAGTCTCTCAGGGTATGGAATTATCCCTGATGAAGGTAACTGTTCTGCCTGTGGTTCTATTTTTTCTTCTTCTTTTTCGTTGTTGGTTTGAATTTGCTTGGTTCAATAGGTTCTTGAATTTCATCTTCTTTCACTTCAATTATAATAGGTTTAGGTAAAACTTTCCCTGAACGTAGTTGTATGTTGCTACAATCCAGAATTTGCATATCTAAATTTCCTTCAGAATCAGCCATATAGGCAGGAGTTGCCTACCTTATGTTATTTGGATTTATTATAGGTTGAGCTGGTAATTGAGGTTGTTTCACCTATTGCATTTGTTGATTTGGTTTTCCTTGAAAATTTTGATTTGGTGCAGGCAACAAATTCTGAGTTTGACCTTGATTTCTTTGTTGCCTTGGATAGGACTGGTATTGTTGACCCCACTACTGTTGATTTTGCATCCAAGATGGATTACTTTGATTCTGAGTCCATGGTGGGTTATTTTGATTCCATGATGGGTTATTCTAGTTTTGATTCTAGGATGGATTATTCCAACCTGTCTGTGGCCATTCTTGAGAATTTGTCCATTGAGAATAATTCCAAGGACGTTGGGGTGGTTCTGACTGTCCCCAAGACATGTTTCCATGGTTGTTTCCCCAATTTGTAGGAAAATGAGGGGTATTTTGATACTGTTGAAAGTTTCCCCCTTGTCTTGGTCCCACATAATTGAGTTCTTCTATTTGAGTTTCTAGGATAGTTTTTAGTTGTGGTAGCAGATGACATTTGTCAGTCAAATGTCCTTTTGAGCAAATACTACAAATGGCTGAAATGGATGTTTTGTTTAGAGGACATTCCTGTAAGGCATGTTTATTCCTGCATCTTGGGCAATAAATTGCTAAAGGTTCTATGGTTTTTGCTTTAGCAGACATTTCTCCCAGAGTTGTGTTTAATTGTACCAGGATATCAGTCTTAAAATTTGCAAGTTCCTCTATTAGGTCCTTCACATCAGTGCCATTTGTACTCTTTTTCTTTCTTTTCTGCCTAGTGCGAGAGTAATTTCTACAAATATCCACAATATCATCCATATTACGAGTACTTACATCCCCATTTCCCATCAAATCTAATACCTCTCTGGATTCATCTTGTAATCCTCTTAGAAAAATGGTTTTGCACAATTCTGGTTCTCCTAGTCCACACCTTCTTTGAACAAACACAAATCTATCAAGGTAATCTTCTAATGTTTCATCATCTTCTTGTTTAATTCTGAACAACTCATCTTTCCTATTCCTTACTCGACAATACTCTTGATACTTGTCTAAAAACATAGTCTCCATTTGATCCTAGGTTTGGATGGAATCTGGTTGTAAGCTCATGAACCAGCGTAATGCTGAGTCCTTGAGTGTTGAAGGAAAAACCTTGAGTTTCTTATTATCATTTATATAGTCATAGGTTTGACACACTACTTTGAACTCAAATAGGAACTGATCAGGATCTTCAGATGCAACACCCTGAAAGGTTGGAAGCACTGAAGGTGAGATTGTTTTCATGGGAGAGTTCTGTGTGGGATTTAAAAGAATAGGATATTCAAATGTTCTAGGAGGTTGGAGCACATCTTGATCATCTTGATCATTTTCATTATGGACACGACCATGCTGGTCATCCCCATCTGGATTGCCTCTTTCTGCCATAATTTCTTGTTCTTCAGAAATAGTTAAACCTATCCAAATTTCTTTCTCAAGAGGTCCAAAACCTTCTGTTGATAATGAGTCTAGTAATTTTTCTTGCTCAGGAGATTTTGATGATGATGAAGCTGGTGGTTTTTGTTTTAGTTTTTCTGGTAGTTCAAACATAGGTGATTCACCCCTTAGGCATGAAGATCTTCTTAATGGAATAATCCAGGGATATCTTTGGATAATTTTGCCTTCTTCATCCCTAGGCCTACTCATTCATGCCTACTCCTTAATGACATAAATTATAAGTCAATAATTGTTACTTAACCAGTTGTTATATTCAGATTTTACCCTAAATTTTCACAACTCAGTCTAATTAATAACTATTGAACTATTGACACCTTCTAACAACACTCTCCTCAAAAATGGTGCCAAAATGATGCATTGTCATTAAGCACATCATTAATTCTCAATGAATTTTTCAATCCAGGGTAGTGTACAAGGCTATCTACGAAAGGAGGAGTGAACATGGCTATAATTTAAGGTCAATTGGGAGCAGCAAGTCTTATTGGTGGAACTGATTGTGTGGGGGTTTTTAGGTCTCTTCTACCTCTAAATTGCATAAATTGAACTTTAATATAATTGCAAGAATGAAAACTAATTGTTGATTATATAAATGAAACCTTAGTTACAGTTGCAAGAATGAAATCTGATTAAATTGCAGAATTAAAACCCTAGTTATAGTTGTAGAATTGGAAACCTAATTACAGTTGCAAAATGAAAGTCTATTTACTCTTGCAATAATGAAAACTAAAATTAAGTCCTATCAATACTCTATAATAGAAGGTTGTCAATCTTCTATGTAGGGGTTGATAACAAAAACAATAATGTAGGAAAATTGTAAAAAATTGTAAATTGCTGGAAATGGAAATTGCAGTAAATTGGAAAGTTGTTGGAAAGCAAAAAGACTAATCAGATCTACTGCTAATCACATCACAAAAGTATCTTGAATAGAAAATAAATTATTAGGACTGAAATGGATGTTAACTACTACAAAAGAATGAAATTGACAAGTTTCACAACTTATTCTGTTGTAGCAAAATCAGAACAAAACCTGTCTGTTAGTCCTCCTCCTAGGTCTGGAAGTGGCCAGCCTCCTTTTCTAGAAGAAGGTATGAGTTCCTCTCTCTCTAAATATTACTCACACTCAAACATAATATAATGAATAGAAAAACTTGTACTTTATTGATTCAGAACATGATTACAAATCTGCTGCTAAAACCTGTTACAGAACTGTAATAGTCTCAGTTTTCTCGCTTATTCTCTATCTATATTTTCTCTACTACTATTTCTACTATTATTATTATTAGCTCAACCTGGATGGGAGCTATCTTTTATAGATGCCTAAAATCTAATTACAATAGAAAATATACTCTGCAAATCAATTCTTGTTATTCTATAGTATTCCCTAGGTTTATCCTAGAAGAGGATCTTTTCCATAAATTATGGCTTTGGATGGCAAGGATGACAAATTTATATGGGAGATATTTTCCTTTAACCTCCTCAGCCTTCTTTCCCTTTTTCCATCATCAAAAATCAGTCAACAGGTCAAAAAGTGCTTTATGTTCTCAATCCGGAGCTAAGTGGCTCAATCCGAAGATATTCGCTCAATCCGAAGAGATTGTATTTCTCAATCCGAAGATCTTCGGAATGACCAACTATGTACTCTTCAATTGATTTCAGCTACATTTCTCAGGTGGATTAGTCCTCAGGATCATATTGCAATAGCCTTCATTCCTCTTCATGTGTGAATTCCATGCCTTGCCATTCATTGGTAGTTGGCTGGAATTTACATAGGAAAACCAGTTTTTGCTACACAGTAACAGTTCTTTGCACTATTTGCTAAATTCAAAGAAATTAATGCTTGAGAAACATCAAAATAAGAATAGTAAAGTGTTGCTATCAGCCTAAGCATATCCCTTATGTAACAGGTCATGGCAAAGTGACATAAAACTACACAAAAACTGTAAAAATCAGCATATAATATTCCAAACACATCAATCATGCAAACAATTAATACACAACATATTAGATCAACTTAACTAGTATATAAAGTAAATCACAGAGTTTTAGGCAAGTTTTAGTTGTTCAAAACATGCTATGATGGAGGCATTTCCAGGCCTCATCATTTTCTAGATGCAAATCTCCTTAATCGATCCGATTTGCTTTGGATTGAGCAATCAAATTCGGATTAAGCGCCCAAAAGACACAACTATAAAATCATCTAGATCATAACGCCATGGGGGAATTTCATCCAAGTTCGCTATACACTATAGGTCTATGTTGTAATGCCATTAGGCTCAAGGTTCCATAATTTCTTGTAGTATACCATATCGAGTAGGCACCCTCAATATGACATATATCTTTCATGACTACATGCATAAGATATTAGAAGATTATATCAATGACTTGTTGGAAAAGTTGTTGCTACGTGAAGAGCATGCTAATGTCTTGAGAAAAGTATTTGATTGCCTGATAGAGCATAATGTCAGGTTTAATCCTAAGAAGTTCATATTTACCGTAACTTTAGGAAAGCTCTTAGGATTCATCATTTCAAAATGAGGCATCGAATTTGAACTAGCAAAGGTCAAGGCTATTTTAGAAATGCATCCCCCTACGAATATCAAGGAATTAAGAAGCCTTCAGGGCAAAGTAGCATCCATAAAGTGATTTATCACATAATTATCGGATAAATTTCGACCCATGAATCAACTACTACATAAGGGGGTCCCATTCAAGTGGGATGAGGACTATCAAGCAATACCTGGCAATGTCACCAATGCTAGCTCCACCAAGGCTAGATGTATCATTCTTGCTGTATATATCAGCGACTGACTTTGCATTGGGAACTATGTTAGCCAAAAAGAATGTGCAATACAATGAACAAGCCATATATTACATTAGTTGAACCTTGGTAAGTTATGAGCTAGGACATGCATATGTGGAAAAGTTGTGTTTAGTAGTTGTGTTCGCTACAAAATGGCACTATATGTTAAGTCGTATGACATATGTCATATCAAAACAAAATTCTTTGTAGTATATGACAAGTAATACATATCATAATACACATACTACGAAGTGGATCATGCTATTGATAGAATTCGATTTGGAATTCATAAGCCAAAAGTCCATTAAGGGATAAGTCATAGTTGATCAACTAGCTGAGGTACCTCTCAAAAATAGTAGGCCCCTCACCATAGAGCTTCTTGATGATGCAATCTTTGTCTTATCATAAGCACCCGAACCCGAGGAACCTGATAACAAAGTCGACATGACATTGTTCTTCGACGATTCTAAGTATGAGCAAGGGGGTGGTGCAGGAATAGTGTTGTTCACGCCACAAGGAGCTCCAATGTCCTTGTCATTCAAGTTGGAATTTCCTTGCACTGACAATAATTCTGAATACAAAGCCTTTATTTTGGGTCTCCAAACAACTATATCAAAAGGTTAAATATCTTTGGCAATTCCCTTCTCATTGTTAACCAAGTTAAGGGATTATTTCAATGTCGATGTTTAGTATTGAAAGCTTACAGGGATCTTGTTCAAATTTACCTAGCTCAACTGGAACAGTATGATATCGAGGAAATATCTTGTTCATATAATATATTTGCAGACACAATGGCATCTTTGGGATTTTTAATCCTTCAAAAAAATTTGGTTGATTTTACTATCATCCATGTAAAAACATTGTCACATTCAACTGTGCAATGCAAAGCATTGGATAACAAATATTCAATCAACATGATTCATGTAGAACCAAACCATTAATGGTTTTACACAGCCAAAGAATTTCTCAAGAGAGCTTCCTCGGGATATTTGATCTCGTAGGATCCGATGGGGAGTGGTACTATCATTCACCACAAGGTTATTTTCTAGTCTGCATTTGTAAATGTATAATCGCAAGGGGAACATGTTGTCTTGTCAGTAGAAGCCAAATCTTATCATAACTGTATGTCACAAATACATGACTTCCTTAGACTTGGTGTAATCCCTCAGGGATTATCTTGTGCCACAAAGCACACATTTAAACAAAAAGATACAAAGTATGTCTTGTTAGCAGACATCCTGTACCGTAGAAGCTAAAATGGAGTTCTCCTTCATTGTCTTAAGCCCCAAAGGTTATCTTGGATAATTTCTTAAGCTCACAATGGTACGTGCGGTGGCCATTTCAACGACATGGCTATCGTCAAGCGCATTCTTTGCATGGGTTATTATTGGCCCACTATGGAGAAGGATTACAATATGCATGTCAAGAAATGTGTTAAATGCCAACATCATGCTAATCTTATGCACTTGCCATCATAGGCCTTATAGCCCATTCAATCGGCTTGGCCATTTTCTCAGTGGAGATTTGATCTCATCGGTAAGATCTCTCCTCCATCATCGGGTCGGCATACATTCATTATTACGGCTAATAAGTATTTTACTAAATGGGTGGAAGACATTCCCTTAAAAATGACAACTAGATCACGTATTGCTGAGTTCCAATATCATAAGTCATTTTGGGATACCATTCAAGATAATTTTGGATAATGGAACATCATTCAAAAACAAAACCGTGAGAGCTTTAACATCTAAGTATAGAATCAAACACAGTTTTGCAACTCCATATTATCCATAAGCAAATGGGCAAGCTAAAGCTTCAAATATGACAGTGGTCTCCATATTGAAAAATATGGTACAAGAGCACCACAAATATTGGTACATACAACTACCCCTTGCATTATGGACTTATAGTACTAGTATTCGAACAACCACTAGGGTAACTATGTTTTCACTAGTATATGGCACTGAGGCCATTATTCCCTTAGAGTTGAATATTCTAACACTGCGCGTGGTATTTAAAGATTTCATTGATGACGACACCACATGGCAAGCTCACTTAGACCAATTGACGCTACTTTATGAACATCGCATGAATGCCCTTGAGCACCTCTGCATTTACCAGAATTGCTTAAAACAAGCTTACAATAAAAAATTCCATCTGAGAGACTTTGAGGTTGGTGATCTTGTGCTGAAAGAGAACCAAAAAAACTCAAATTTATCGTCAGAACTACGAGATAAATTTATGGCTAACTGGTTAGGTCCTTATATGATATCTAAGAATATTGGACCTAGGACATATCGCTTGACATCGCTCGAAGGATTTTAAGAGCCTGAACCTCTCAATATCCTTCATTTTAAAGCGTTATATGTACCTAAAACCAGTAAAAATCATCGCCAAAGGGCTCCAGTCATAAGCCCTTTGGTCAATTTAAAAAAGGCTCCAAAGGCATCTATAAGCCCTTTTGTCAATTTCAAAAAGGCTCCAAAGGCATCTATAACCCCTTTGGTCAAAGCGAAAAAAGATCCAATGGTTTTTAAAATCCCTTGGTCAAAAGGTAAAATCCAAAAAAATAATAAAAATCAATAAAATCTAAAAAAATATAACATTGCAATTCATTTTACATTTTTGCATCTTGCATCATCATTTTTGCACATGCATTTCATATTGTATTGCATTAGGCATTTCCATCCGTCGCACATTGCATTAGGATGAATTGTGTTTACAATCTAACAAATGACACCACGTTTGTATTTCAATCA
This sequence comes from Wollemia nobilis, assembly GCA_028583015.1. Classification (NCBI taxonomy): domain Eukaryota; kingdom Viridiplantae; phylum Streptophyta; class Pinopsida; order Araucariales; family Araucariaceae; genus Wollemia; species Wollemia nobilis. The sequence continues at coordinate 8,711,393 of JAQPPZ010016690.1, read as the reverse complement.
TACATCATTGCATTTTCATCATTCATCATCCTTGTGAGTAATTGTGTTTTTCAACACAACCCATTTTGTTGCTATGAAGAATATACTAGGTTTTTTCGGTCATTCAACCATACCTAGTGGTCTTCTCAAGATTTGATAAAAAGCTTGTTTTGCTTTTGTAGAAGAGGTCTAGTTTGTATAGCCCTTAGCATATTAGAATTCTATCACTAATCAATAAATTAAATAATATTAATAAGGACTAGGGGAAGATGCAAGCTACAAAGCAGGACTAGGTATCCAGAGGTGAAAAGTTTATTCTTGCTTATCCCCTTGTGCGAACGGTTCAGGAAATGTTGGTAATTGGCAAAGGAAAAGTTTATTCTCTACCCATATGAATCCCTTGATTACGTTAAAATAAGCAATATCCCAAAGTGATATCCCAGATCAATCCTCCAGATTGATACCCTAAGATCGATATCATAGATCAACATACCATATTGATATACCATATTGATATCATATATCAATATCCTAAAATCAATATTCTAAAAATAGTTCCCCAAAGTGAAATCCTCAAAGAAAGTTTCTGAAGTAAATTATCAAATGTAAAATTCTAGAAAGTCAAGTCAAATGAAGACAAATTGTACAAAGGAAGAAAAATCCCACATTATTTAATGTGGTTCATTTTAAACTGGTAAGGAGTGCAAGGACTCGATTTTGAGTTACCTTTCCCACACCGATGCCTCAACTGGATGAAGGCTACACAAGGTCTACCATTGGGATGTGCATGAGGTCATATGAGGTTGTTTTAGTAGTGTTTCACATCAAGTTTACTTCCTCACCTCTCAAAGATCTCTAGTTGTAAATCACTTTCAAGGAATAATAATGCAATTTTCAAATGGGAAAAAATATATACTTTTCCTAATTTTGTTAGATTGCACGATATCAAAATTAGGGTTTGCCAACCATAGCTCTAAGTCATGGTTTCCAAAATTTGAAATTTCTAACTGCAACTTATGAGAACGGTTTATAACTAGAATTAAATGCACCAAAATCCCATCGTGGGAAGGTTTTAAATGAAAAATTAATGACTCCTAATGGATCAAAATCTCAATAAGAGCAATCAATTTAACAAATTTGGTGATTTTCAAGCACCAGGATCAATTAAAATTTCAAAAAGTCAAAAAAAATTATTATTAAATAATTCAAAAGCCAAATGCACCTCGTATTCAGTTATTTACCCTAGACACTTGGTGGTTGTAGTGACTAACACTCCATACAATCCAACGAGATGAGTAAATAACCATAAGGACATTTGGGGAAAAACTATCATCATTGATTTGATATACTTATTTTCAATCTCGAAGAAGGCCTTCGAGACTGGACCACTCCATGGGAATGAGGCATTTCATGTTATTCCTCCTATGACATATTTTTAGAAGATCATCAAAAAATTGATTCAACATAAATCTAATTGGCATTGTATCATTTTGATTCCCTAAGAAGGCTATTGTAGCCCGACTACTCCATGGGAAAGAAATGTGCAATCACTATTAACAATTGCAATCATAAGCTGAACTAAGCCTAGCCAAGTAATTAAATGCTAAATGTTAAATTCTAAGTGTGTTTAGATCATTCACTATGGTCAAGCAACCTTGTCACTTCATTCATTGTCATTACCCTCATTGACTCGTCGCTTGAGGGGTAGTCATACTTTCATAATCATAATCAAAATTAGCAAAAAATATCTTGATCGTAGATTCCTTGATCTTGTCAAATTATTTTCATCCTTGCGAATCATTTTCAATAGCTATCATAAGCTTACCCCTTTTCTTGGGAAAAATAGCATATATGATAGTTAGTTTGTAGCTCTCCTCCTTTCGGTTATATAGGCCTAACTCCTATTGTAGCACCAAAGCTACCCAAATGTCTGATGATGAGTGCAAACCCTTTAAAATTAAGCCTCCAAAGAGTTGGAAGCAATGATTCTAAGATACCCATCCTTTTACAGGACCTAGGGCATCTAATCTTGATCAGAACAATGATCATCAAGAAACCTTTGGTATCATTTTAGGAGGTCTAATTTTTATCAATGTTGTTCAAATTCATAACGCATCTCAAAAGGGGTATCTATAGACACCTAAAATACATCATGTTGATGGCAACTAATCATATGGGATATGCTACAAGACCATATGGAAGATATTGGATAGAATCCAAGATAGAGCAGTGGTTTTAACCACTCAATTTGGGCTTCTTGGCCTAATTAGTCTGAACTACATTTAAGACCTACAATCTACAGTCTAAACCATAGTTGACACCCATGGTTCACAATCTAGACCATAGCTATCACTCGCGGTCTATAATTGAATTTTAGTTGGCCTTCATATTAGCCAAATTGGTTTGAATAGCCATTTATTCTAGAAGAATATAGTTGAAGAATGAAATATTCCAAAGACTTCCAATCTAACTGTCGCAACCACCTCTTCTTGATCTTGGCTTCTCCATGAAGCCAGCCTTGGCCTTTGGGTAATACTATAAGTACCCTATAACACAATGGTGGATTATTCCCAATGGTGAGGTGTTTTCTAGAGGTAAGAATGATTCCTAGGCCAAGCCTATCTCAATGACCAAATAAAATAGTCCTCTAAACACCCGAATTACCCTTGTACGAACTATCAATTCCTTGTACTGAACCTAATTACATACACTGTATGATCTCAAATAATACAGTGGCCAATATGGTATGATATTACACTTATAAAAACTGATAGATGCTATTTTGGGGGCTTCTATACATAGAATTGTAATCGTTCAAGCCGATTCACCAAAACTGACAAATCGGGTAAATTCTTGTCAATCGCTTGTTTTACCAAATTGGGTAACAACTATTTGTACAATTTGTACGATGTATGATGTATGATATGTATGAAATACAGGTACAAAAAGGTGTTAATTTCTATGCTCTTCTACTCCAATCTCTCTTTGGGATGTTTTGTAAAGGTTTAACAACCTAAAAAAGACAATATCTTTCACAACCAAAGCATTCAAACCAGGCTGGTGAGACATTCTATACAAGTAATTCCATATAGGAATCATAAAGTCTACTTCAAAATGTCTTTACCAATGTCATTAAAATCCTAAATCATTACCCATGATTCACCAGTGATCATATTCTCCACAAAGCTGCAATAAGGCTAAAACTAACATATAACAGTAAGGTAGAAACTCAATTACATAATGTTAATCCAAAATGCATTATCCATTTACAAAAATACCATACACTATCATCCATAATGTTTTTTATTCTCATTAATTGCTATCAATTCAATTACAATGTAGAAAAATCTTTCAAGGTAATTGCAATAACTCAGAAATATGTCTATATCTCTATTCTAGCAACTAATAACCAGTAAACTAGTAGCCAAACCTCCAAATTAAAACATGGAGCCTTATATAACATTGCCTAGGCCATTCCAAAGTGGTTCCTAAGACAATACATTATTCAAAACTACCCATATACAACTAAATACATAATTTTGGCATTTTCCTAAGTCTACCTCTTAGTTTAGCAAATCCATATGACATTTCATCCTGAAATTACATTTCCTTTGCATTTGAGTGAATTTCGATGCACCTTGTGTTATTTTCTATTGCTCTATACAGTTTTCCAATCTAGCTATATTATTTTTCCTTCCACTATATGATTTTATCCAACTGTACGATTTTACAAAACTTGAGCAAATTATTCCCAAAACTGTCAAAATCTAGCAAATCACTTTTTCTTCTTCTAGGAGGTGGATTTGCTGCCTACATATGCCCTCCCATTTAATTTAGTCGGTGTCCTCAATGAATCATTCTACTTCTTCTACTGAGCTTCTAGTATAGCTACTTCAGCCTCCAAGTCCTTGACTTGTGTCTTGTACTTTTTTCATTCATTTCTCAGTTTGGTTGCATAGCTCCCTATTTCAACAACTTTGGCTTCATGAAGGTTAGCCTTCTCCTCGGTAGCTTTCACGAAGTCCATCATTTTTTTTCTCATTCGGAGGCACTCTTATTGAATCTCTCCATCCATTGAGCTTCTACTAGAGTCACTACCTAGAGTTCCTCATTCTTCTTGTCAATGGTCTCCAAGTGATGTTTAATATCAGCTTCTAGATCTCAAACCTGGTTTTATTTAATCCTTACTTGAGCTTGCTTCTCCAAGACTATCTCATTCAAATTCTTGTTATATTTTGTTAGCTCCTCTATCTAATTGGCTTGTGTAGCCATTTTCTCACTCTTTTTGACCAACTGAGATGTCATCTGCTCATCCTTCACTTTGAGTTGTGCCTCCAACTCCTTAATATTGTCTACTACCATCTAGAAAATCTGCTACTTTTCCTCTTCCAACATGGTAACTTTGGCTTCAGACTTTTGTCTTAGGACTGATAGATCCTCCTCCAACTTCTTTATTTTCTCTTCTGTTATAGTCTTGATTTTTTGTAGTTCATCTTCCATTGCGGCCAATTCCTTTTGAGCGACTGTAATCTCTTCCACCTGTGTCTCCTTGATATGATGTATTTCATCCAATCCAATGCTTAGCCACTCTATCAAATGTGTTAGGAAGTTCAACTTCCATAGGGTAATGGACACTCCTATAGTGACCTTCCTATATTCAACTTCAACCATATTAATGGGGTAGGTTGGATGACTCACTTGATCCAAATATATCCTTGGGTCCTTCCTATAATTCATGACCGTCCCTTTTGGCAAGTATTCTCTTCCTAATATTATTGTTACCTCTTCCCTAAGTAACCTCCATGGATGCTGTGTGTGAATATCTGCTATCCTCTCTATGCACTCTGCACTACTCACCCATTCTATTATCCTCTCCAACTTGAGAGATACTTGTTTCTCCCACAACTTCAGATATCCCATGTGGCCAATTCAAAATTCCATTTTTGCACTATTCATCACATGGCCTAATTGAGCAAAGAAGTGTTCCACCTTATCCTCTATTCCACTTGCCTCCTCTTTCATTGTGATTCTTTGAAATCATGGTATTTCCAAAATATAACTGGATTGCATTCCCCATTGTTCTTCCTCTATAGGAGTTCTTAAGTATTCTTCTTCCCTAAGGTGGCTAGAGCGTCCTTCAAGCTCTTTAAGTATTATCTTGATATATATATTTTCCTAAGGTGGGGATTGTTTCACTACTTTCTCCTCCCCCTCACTATCCATAATGTTTATGATATCCTCCTAAGATCTCCGCTCAACTTGCTCCTAAGCCTTTTCTACTTCAGTTGGGCTCCCTTGTGGCTCCTCTATATTTTCTTGAGCTACTTCCTGTTCCTTGACGTCCACTTGTTGTTCCTTCATCACCCTTTCTTCTGGGATCTATTGTGCATACTCAACTATGGCCTACTGAGTAACAAGTGCTTATTTCTCTTGTGGAACTTTTGTATTATTTGGGACATCTTGCTTACTATAGCCTCATGTTATAATTCTATAATGAATCTTCATCTTGGGCTCTTCTACTATGTTACTCAGTCCAATTCCCCCTTCATCCTAGGTAGTGGCTACTCCATCATGCCCTACCTCAATTCCTTTAAAAAAATTAGAGGCATCCATATTATCAAAATGGTCAAAGATATCCGGAGATTGCACTATCTTCTTTGCCTCTATCCAATATAACTCCTCCATTTCTGTCACTTCTGAGTTTGACGGTTCCTTCCTCTATACTTTTGGAACTAGTTTATCTGCCATTATTATAACTACCTTATCATCCTTATTTGTACTAGACTACTCTTCATTTCTTGATCGAGAGGCTGCTCCTACTACCTTTGTGCAAGTACTTGTTGTTCTAGTTTCAACTCCAACCATTTAGAACACTTTCTCTGATGATGTACATTGGCATCCTTCAAAATTTCCATCTCAAATTTATCCACTCTATCCTAGTTGCACACTGTAAGCCTTACCCTTCTTTATTCTTTTGACTGTCGAGGTAATTATCTATGTTCTATATATGGGTACTATTGGTCATCAAATCTGCCTAGGAAAGGATTTTGGGTAAATGTATGCACCCTAGACCTAGACCAACATTGAAAGGCTGAAGGGAAGAGATGCCCCTCGTGCCAATATCCAAAGAAAGGCCAACTCCTATGCTAAACTACTTCGGTGTTTTGAGATAAGGGTGTAGGAAAGAGATAAACAGAGTTAGGGTTAGAGAAATAAATAAAAAAGTGGTAAGGGAAGAGAGATTGGTGATTTAAGGTGGGAAAGAACAGGAAGCACGATCACTAACTAAAAACTTGAATAACAACAAGGAACACCAAGAATAAATGAAAGAAATGCAACATTAACCTTCCTATGTATCCTCTGGGTGAGCTCACAGGGATTCTCCTTCTCCTTTTCATCGAAATTCAAGATTTAGAGTAAATACAATTAGGACAAGGGAATGTAATAGAAACCACAACCCACCAGGCAGCATAAAAGAAAATTAATATAGCATTTTCCTCCCCTATGTATCCTTCAGACGAGTTTCAGGGTACTATCCCCAATCGTATGCTGGATTTAGGATTCATAGTCTCAGTATGCAATTGAAGAAATAAAAAAGAATCAAACATAGAAGGCAGCATAAAAGAGAGCAATGAAGCACAAAGATTTTTAGTATTAATCGTAGGACATCAAGTTACAACAGCTTTCTAGCAGATATTTCCCCCCCCTTATTCATTACAATGCTTGGTTTTTTATAGAGGAACCGACCCTCTGAGTCATAATTACATAGCAAGGAGAAGTACCCCCTCGAGCCTTGAGAATTCAGCTCCTCGAGGCTCTTGTGATCGAGCTCTCAAATCCGTTACCAAAACTGGCAACTATGACTAGGTCAACCATGGAAAGATGCATTGATGAGCTTTCTAGATGTCCTTGGTCTCTAGGTGCGATGCTATAGTGGCTGGCATGCTCTCCAGGATCTTCATTATGGCATAATACTTCATTTTCAATTGCCAAAAATGAGCAACGATCTTATCGAGCACGAAAACATGTATTTATGAGGCACTTGATCACCTTGGGAAAATAACCAGCTTGGAGTGCGTGCCTTTGCGATGCTTTGCTAGCCTTTAAACTTCTCTTTAGGATAGACTTGTGCTGAAGTAGATTCTCCTTGATTTGCACTTTGCATGGTGAAGCTTCACAAGATAGCTTCGGGGGTGATGGAGGCTGAAGCATATCTCTTTCGCTAAATGGGGTCTTTACCTTTCGTTGCTTCGCTATGGCAGAACTGCTTCGATGTAGTCCTTCGACCGAAGTAGATACTTCCCTAATGAGTCTTTGGGATGCTTCACCATGATCCTTCTTTAGAACTATGGTTCGGGAGTATTTTGGCCAAAGTGCACCTTTGTATTCAAAATGCATCTTCCACTTTGGATGAAAGTACTTCGCATGAAAGTTTGCCGAAGCAGATGCTTCACAATGATTTTCGATGAAGTAGAATTGGTTCACTGACGCAGGGGCCCGAAGTGGATGCTTCGACGACCTTTTGGCGAAGTGTTTTCAGTACTGTACTCCTTAAAATTCCACTTCGCAAAAAACTCGCCCAAAGTAGCTGCTGGAAATGCTTCGGGTGCGAAGTAGTTTCCTTCTTCCTCCTTTGTATTTTACTTCGGTAACACTGCTTCACAAAAAACTCGCCTGAAGTAGCTGCTGGAAATGCAATGGGTGTGAAGTAGTTTCCTTCTTCCTCCTTTGTATTTTACTTTGGTAACACTGCTTCACAAAAAACTCGCCCGAAGTAGCTGCTGGAAATGCTTCGGGTGTGAAGTAGTTTCCTTGCCTTAGCCAGTTTGGACTGTGGTCTAGACCTTCCTTCTTCAATGAAGTTGTTCTTTTGAAGGCCACTTCGCTCAACTTCCACCTGAAGTAGGGGTTTGAAGCGCTTCGGGCCCAAAGTTCTTTTATCGTTCCCCTTACATTCTTCTTTGACAATACTACTTCACAAAAAAATTTACCCGAAGTAGTGGTGAAAATGCCTTGGGTGCGAAGTTCTTCTCATTTTCTTTTGTATACAAAGGGATGGCATTGAAAACCAAAATTGCTGCAACTTTTCAAATAAAGAAATAACAAAGAAAATATTTACAAAACACTGTACAAAATTTTGATTTCCTTTTCTACCCCTTGAGGAATGTGACAAAATTGTTAACAGGTACCTCCTATGCAAAGATCTTGGTAATAGTACCCTCTGTTGATATCCTTATGTTGCTAGAGAGATCCAATCTTCTCCCTCTCTTATGATTCCATCCAGCCGTTTGATATGTACTCGCACCCTTCTTATTTCATCGGGTATAGGTGCCAAATATTGTTGTTCAATTACTAGTTGTCTCCTCCCATTCATAAAATAGTCTTGCGAGTCCCAAATATGGCTCCTCTTGTGATGGACCTAGCTCACAATGAGCCTTGTTTTGAGCATCTGCTCATCTTCTTCATTCATATATTTTGAAGTAATGAATAAACACTATACTTTGTAAGGCTTTAACTTTGAACCATTTACAATGTTGGAAACCTCCGTCCCATTCAGGTTCTATAGCCTGAACACTCCATTATCAAATACTTCAATAAATTTATAAGGGTCAAGCCATAACGTCTTCAATTTACCTGGCTTGATCTCCCTCTTCCCATTAAACTTGAGAACCAAGTCCCCTGGAATAATTTCCAACTTCCTCAAATTCTTGTCATGCCACATCTTTCATATTTTCTAGGCTATCTCAATCACCCATTGTGCCATGACTCTTCTTTCATCTAGTTTGGTCAGTGTCATCAGTCATTCCTCCAAACTTTCTTGATCTCCCAAGTGATTCTCTATTGCAACTCTCAAGCTTGGTATCAAGATCGACTGGCACCACCTCTTCTTGACCATACATCAATTGTAAAGGGGTATGTTCTATTGTTGGTTTTTAAGTTGTTCTATATGCCCACAAAATGGATGGTAACCTTTCCTCCCAGTCTACTCCTATCCCATAGGTTTTATATAGAGTTGATACTAAGACTTTATTAGTCTCTTCTACCTACCCATTTGCTCTTGGGTAGTACAGAATAGACAATGAGTGTAAAATATTAAACTCTAACATCAACATCTTGATAATCTTATTAACGAAGTGTCCCCCACAGTCACTCATTATATGTAGCAGAATACCGAATATTATGATTACCTGCTCGTATAAAAATCATGTTGTACTCTTGGTAGAATTATCAGGTAATGCTCTTGCTTCTACCCATTTTGTGAAGTATTTCGTTGCCACTATGATATATCTACATTTATATCTTTGATATGTCTTCAATGGTCCCATGAATTCTAAGCCCCAATGTTCGAACTCCTATGGCTGCGATGGGTGTAAGGGCATAAAGTCCCTCTTGACCGGTTTACCTACTCTCTGGAAAGTATCACAAGATTTCACGTGTTCTTTTGCATCATTGTACAATGTGGGCCACCATAGACCTGCTAACAATATTTTTTGCATAGTCGCATCTAGTCCCATGTGTCCCCCTGCTAAGCCCACATGAGCTTCTTTCAATGCCACCTTAACTTCTTCCTCCATTACACATCTCCACAAGATACCATCACTTCCTATCTTGTATAGCAATCCAACTATTATCTGGAAAGGTGCTGACTTCATAATTATTCTCTTCTTTTTGGTTGTCGTCATATCTTGTGGCAACTCCCCTATGGATAGGTACTAGCCAACCAACTTGTACCATGATGGCACAACATTTATGGCAAACAATTGTGCATCCAAAAATTCATTAGGAACTCCTATTCCTATTGGCTCCCCTGATCGTATTCGAGACAACTAGTCTGCAATCACATGCTTCTTTCTAGGTCTCACCACAACTTGAAATACGAACTCTTGGAGCGTAACAAGCCACCGACTAACTCATCCTTGTATTACTAGTTTGTTTATTAAGTACAACAATGCCTGATGATCGACGTAGAATGCAAAGGGGTTTTCCAATAGGTAATGCCTAAAATTTTGGACTGCATATACCATCCCCAAGGCTTCCCTTTCTATTGTACTATAATTTCTTTCTGGCCTTGACAAAATGTGACTAGCAAAGAAAATCGGTTGATCCAACTTAAACTGTCCTTCTTGTGCCAACACACATCCAATTGCAAAGTTTGAGGCATCGATGTGGACATGGAATTCCTTATCCCAACTAGGAAACACCAAAATTGGACTACTTACCAACTTAGCCTTTAACTCCTCAAAGGCTCCCCGGTGCTCCTCTGTCCATCTGAAAGGAATATTATTTTTCGTCAAAGAATCTAACGGATAGGTTACATGTGCATAATTTTTGATAAACCTTCGGTAATATCCTATTTACCCAAGGATGGTTTTGAGTGAACTCACGTCAAAGGGTTCTTCCATGAATAATATCACCCAAATTTTATTAGGATCTATCTTCAATCCTTCGCTACACACAATGTGTCCTAACAATTTTCCATATGGTACCATCAGAAAATACTTTGTTGGGTTTAATGATATCTGTGCATTTCTGCACCTGCTCATACATTCACTAAGAGATGGAAGATGCTCCTTGATCTTCCCATAAATGGACCAATCATCCAAAAATACCTTGAAATTCCCCATCGCCAATTGGTCAAATATATATAGTATGATTCACTAAAACATATGTGGGGCATTACAGAGCCCAAATGGCATTCGATTATATGCGTAAATGCCATTATCCACAACAAATGTGGTCTTCAGCTTATCCTCCTTAGCGATGCTGATATGATTGTATCCTAAGAATCCATCTAGAAATGAATAGATCTCATGTCCTACAACCTCCTCCAGGATAGAATCTATGAATGGAATAGGAAAGGGATCCTTAATAGTTACTACATTTAGACTCCTGAAGTCTACGCATATCCTTATCTAATTGACTTCCTTCTTCAAGGTGATTACTATAGGTGAAACCCATTCATTTTTCATCACCCTGAATATAATTCCTGCTTCCAACATCTTTTCTATCTTCATATTTACCAATGTTGCATACTTTGGATTCATTCTATATGGCCTCCTCCTAACAGGTTGAGCGCTAGGAATTAGTGTAATCTTATGGACACATAATTCGGGTGGGATTCCTTTCAAATCCTTATATGTCCATGTGAAGACATCCTTGTACTCCAAGAATATCTTGAAAGCTACTGCCTTCAATATAGGATTCCAATCATCGCCATAGTGGACCATCCTAGGTTCCTCCTCCATTCCTAGATTGACCTCCACTATCTTGGGTCCTTCATACTTGATATTTTTTGGCTCACTCGTAGCTTTCATTACGTTCTCAGGGTGTGTTGGTCTTGTATCAATATCTGCATCTCCTATTGTATACTCCGCAAAGCTTTTTGGAAACATCCACTTCTCTTCTGTTTCCTTCTTAGTTTCTTTACTAAATTTTGGTTCGTCTTGTTTTTCCTTGATCTCTTCTGACTCAATATAGAGGCAGTTGGGTTGAAACATCTCGTAATCCTCCATTTGCCAATGAAGAAGTCCACTATCAGATCGAGCTTCATCCTCGCTACATTCATCTATGTACAACATTCCCTCTCCATCAAGTTCATGTCCTTCATCCCTTGATGAGTTTTCTAATTCGTCAGTTGTAGCTACATCCTCACTAACTATCTAATTAGCTAAATTGATCATGTATTTATGCTGTCCCTTCTTGAAGGTGATCTGATTCTTTCCCCAATTGTGATTAACTTTGGCTACTCATAGCCATCCTCTCCCCAAGAGGGTATCGTATGTAGGTTTCTGCATTGTAATCACAACAAAGTCCAAGACAAACTCTTGCTCAGATATCATTACTTGTTGTGTAGTCAAAAATCCTTTGATGTTAATATCATTCTGGTCAGCCCCATACTATTGAAAGCTCGGTGCCCATAGGGATGGAGCGCCTAGTTCTAGCCAAGTTCTTTCTGGTAGCACATTAACACTGGATCCTCCATCCATGATCACTTGCATCAATTTGTGCCCCAAAATCTCCATATGCATTAATGTAGGCTTCTTTCCCACATCAATAATTAGTATAGTAGGATCCATAAACTGGTCTTTCCATCCTTCCTCTACAACTGGTTGGCTCTCTACTTCCATCACCTTCTGTGGTTGCATTTCCTCCACAATTGCTTTCTGCAATTCTGGGATAGCTTCTAGTAAGTCGAATACTTTAAGTTCCACTATGGTATCCAACACTTGTGCTACCAGATTTTGCACAACTATCTCCTATTCTAATGGTTTTCATAATTCCTTTCGAGTGCTCGACTCTCCTTGCTTAGTTTTCTTAGTTTCTTCTTGCACTATTTTCTTTGTTGCTTGCCAGTGTTGCTTTTCTTTTGCTGGCTCTGGATACTTATCCTTTTTAGCTTGATTCCTTGTCATGGCTAAAACTTCCTGAGTTTCCTCTTTAAATTGAGGAACTTTGATGTCCAAATAGCTCACATTCTGTGGGTTACTTGAACTCGCCTGCTTTGGAAAATTCTCCTCCTTGTGGTTCCCTAGACCACACCATCTACACATGTGTGTAGTGCTCATTTGTGGTGCTCCTTGCATCGGAGGTGTAGGACAATTCTTTGCAAAATGCCCCCACTCTTGGAAATTATGATATTGTATGATCGGTCTACCTTCCGAGTCATACTGTAAGTGACTTTGTCCTCCTTGTTGATTACCTTGATTTTTTCTGCCACCTCTTCTACTATTTCTGTAACCGCCACTCGTTGCTTGTTGGTCGCTCCCTTGGGCCTATGGTTTTTCTTCCTGCTCTTGGATTGATAGTACCTATGGATGGATTCTTGCATTATAGGGACAAAGCATTACTTCATGCCCCATCACATTACAAATATGGCAATAGTCGTTCTTCAAACACTTCATATTTGTATGTCCCTTTGTCTTGCATTTTGTGCACCATAGTTCCTTCTTGTCTGGTTTGATCTTTTGTTATTTAACCATCTTATCAAACTCCTTGTGGAATGATGCTACCATCCTCTGGATAGTGTCTTCTTCCTCACTATCCAAATATTTCAACTTGGGATGAGACAAGATTCTTGTGTACATCTATTTTGATTCTCTCTCAAAGGTCTTTGCGTGTTTCAATGCTTCCTCATATGTGTCAGATGGTACTCCCTTCATATTTTTATTATATTTTGGTAGTAACCCATCTACAAACCATAATTTTATCAACACATCCACCAATGGTATTTGCATCTTATCGACTAACTGCTTTAGTCAATGGTTGAAGGATTTCACATCCTTGTTTGCTTTATGTTTTGTCACGCAAAGCTCGGTGACTATGTCTCCATCATATTTTAAAGGTCAGAATTCTTCAATGAACTTCTCCTTTATCTGATTCCAAGTCTAAAAATCAACGTTATTTTCTCTCTTTAGGTACCAGTCTATTGCCAATCCTCTCAAGGTGGTAGGAAAGAGGACTACCCAATCCTTTGGTCTATCTACACCATTTGCTCTCCAAATGGTTATGCAAGTTCCTATGTGTCATGTGGGGTCTTCCTTACCCTCACCTAAAAATGGTGGACATCTTTGTTTGGCTGCTTTGTTAGCCATCTTAGGGGAGTCGTCGCTCTCACTTGAGGTGTCCCATGGAATCTCTGATAGATTCCTCCTTGGGGGTGTCTTACTCCCATTGTCATCAAAAGTTTCAATTTGAGGTATCTTGTTTTGTCCCTCCACTCGATGACCAAATTCTCGTGTGTCCTCACTCTGCGACCTTCTTCGTTGGTTTGATGGAGATGATCTTGGTCTATCCTCTTGAGTCCCTGCATCCTGTTGCCCTGGTGCCTGACTCCCATCCTCTACACCCTCTCGTAACCCTACTACCACTTCCTCAAGTCTTACCATCCACTCTCCATCATTGTGCACTTTCTCTTTGTCACCCGTCTCCTCTACGTTTGGTGGTTCTTCCTCCTCGTCTTCTGTCTCAATCAACAATGTCTCAAAGTCTCCCTCTTCGGATGTCCAAACTTGCTCTATCTCTGGTTCATGCGTACTTTAATATGAGTTACTCGTGTTTCCTCTTTGAGCAATCCTTGTGCTCCTTCTTATTGGAATGTTATCTCATGGTTCCCTTCTCCCATGCCTTTGTGTACTGGTGTCCATTATAAAAAATCACCTCCAGTTTTTAGTCAAATTCGACCCGTTTTAACAAGAATTCCAGATTTGATAAGGCAACGACACCAAATGTAACACAGTGGTGGAGTATTCCTAGTGGGGAGGTATTTTCTAGAGGCAATAATGATTCCTAGGCCAAGCCTATCTCAATGACCAAATCGGACAGTCTTCTAATCACCCGAACTACCCTTGTATGAACTATCAATTCCTTGTACGGACCCTAATTACATACATTGTACGATCTCAGATCATACAATGGCCAAGATGGTATGATATTACACTCAAAAAAATTGATAGATGTTATTTTGGAGGCTACCATACACAGTTTTGTAATCGTTCAAGTCGATTCACCAAAACTGCCAAATCGGGTAAATTCCTATCAATCACCTGTTTTACCAAATTGGATAACAACTATTTGTACAATTTGTACGATGTATGATGTACGATATATACGAAATAAAGGTACAAAAAGGTGTTAATTTCTATGCTCTTCTACTCCAATATCTCTCTGGGATGTTTTGTAAAGGTTTAATAGCCTAAACAAGACAATCTCTTTCACAAACAAAGCATTCAAACCGGGTTGATGAGAGATTCTATACAAGTAATTCCATCTAGGAATCATACAGTCTGCTTCAACACGTCTTTACCAACATCATTAAGCTCCTAAATCATTCCCCATGATTCACCAATGATCATCTTCTCCACAAAGCTGCAACAAGGCTAAAACTAACATATAACAGTAAGGTAGAAACTCAATTACACAATGTTAATCCACAATGCATTATCCATTCACAACAAGACCATACACTTTCATCCACAATGTCTGTTATTATCATTAATGGTTGTCAATTTAGTTACAATGTGGAAAACTCTTTCAAGGTAATTGCAATAACTCAAAAATATGTCTATATCTCTATTCTAGCAACTAATAACCAATAAACTAGTAGCTAGGCCTACAAATTCAAAAATGGGGCCTTATATAATGTTGCCCAAGCCATTCCAAAGTGGTTCTTGAGACAATCCATTATTCACAACTGCCCATCTACAATTGAATACATTATTTTGGCATTTTCCTAAGTTTACACCTTAGTTTAGCAAATCCATGCGACATTTCATCCCAAAATTATATTTCCTTTGCATCTGAGTGAATTTCAATGTGCCCTATATGATTTGCTACTGCTCTATATAGTTTTCTTATTGGAAATTTTGGGTACTTTGGGTACATTGCCTTTGCTCAAGTGTATAAGTTGTCATTGATGTCAAAAGGCATTTTTGTGTTGATATCAAAAAGAGTGTGATGTCAAAAATATCTTGAGAAGCTTCATAATGTTAAAGGGTTTTTATTAAAACCATGGTGACAAGGTTAAAGGTTTTTCTTAAAACCATTTGGACTCATTAAGGGTTTTTATTCAAACCAAGCTTAACTTAATGCAAAGGTTTTTACTTCTTGAAAACCTTAAAGGTCCATGTTTATTAATAATAATTAAATTAACGCAAACCTTTGACAAAGGTCTAAGTTTAATTTATTATTAATAAAATAATAATAATTATTATTTTAATTATTATTAAAGGGTATTTTAACCCTTAAGCGACGCACATAAAGAATTCATTCGCCGATGTGTTGCCATCATTGGAGGAGTGCCGAAGTCAAACAATTAAGGAGAAATGGCTATATAAGTGGGGATGATTTTCTAAAGTAATTGTACCTTCGATCGATGCAATTTCGTAGCTCTGTGTCCTCCGTAAAAGTGATGTTTTTCATTGTATTTCATTGTCCATACATATTGAATTTCCCGAGCTTTTCTTGTGCTTGACGTCCGATAGATTGCATTTCTCTAACATTTGATAAGACTGCGAACTATGTTTTTTTGGAGTTACATTTTTGGACAGCACTCATGATGATGGTGGTGGCTTGAGGAAAACGTTTATGTTTTCAAATCCTTGGCGATTGAAGGAAGACAACACATAGGATTACATTATATTTTTCATTTGGCACTTGTGCTCCAATGGTGCTGGTGTGTTGAGTGAAGAAGCATTAGGCAGAGGTGCCAAGTTTGACCCATGTTGTGGGCAATTTTGTCTTGGTCATGATGCACGAGGATAGTAGCAATGAAAGCGCTTTAGCATTTGTGGTGGTGTTATTCATTTTCTCCAAAGGTTGGAGAACTAAGGTTGGCCAAGGTATATCTTTTATTATTTGCTTGGAGTATTTTGAGTTGACTTGGAAAATATAATTGATGGAGGTATAAGGTTAAGTTGTCATATTTTGCTTTGACATTATTTTATTGATGTTTAATGCTTATGTGGAGTAATAAGGTGTAAAGAGGTTTTACTTTGTTTGTATATTATACTTGTGGTGGTTGTTATTAAGTTGGAGAAATAAAGTGTTAATTTGGATCTTCATTATTGTATATTGTTGTATAGTTTCTAACCCTAACTTGGTTGGAAGTTTGAGAGTTGTGTGTGGTGACAACTTGAAGGTTCAATTATCTTCTACTCCAATAAGGTATGGGCACATTATTCTTATGAGTATGATTGGTGTATGTTTTTTGAAATAAGGTTGGAGTGAAAAGGTTTTCAACTAGGTATCCTTTGGCTAGGTGTAAATCCTATTTTCTGGTTTGTTGAAGACTACTTATGCATTGTTATCCTTAAGGAGAGTTTTTGGTGAATGCATAATTTTTGGTTTGAGATAGTGGAAGCTTTGTGCACTAAGGTTTGTATTTGTGAGTCTAGCTACTTGCATTGAGTTGGTGGAACCCCTAGTTGGCTGTTTTGAGTTTGATGGTTGAGTTGCTTCCATAGAGGTTGTTTGATCAAGTTATTGCTTACTTGATTCATGATATTGGGCTTACTCCATTGATTCGATTTGAGCAAGTTATTATTTGCATTTGGTGATATTGTGTTGGTGGCTATTTTGTTCAAATATATTTGGAGGGAAAAGGATTTCTACTTGTTTCCTTTTCTTGTTATGATTGGTTGAATGCTTCAAGGTTAATGTTGAGTTGAATGATGTTGGTTAAACCTTGTCTATAAGCATTGTTGTTAAAGCCCTAATTGGTTGATAAAAGATATTGGTTGTGGAAATAACATGAGTATCATTGTTATATGAGATATTGCATGGTTGGCAATTGTTGGGTTGTGTTTCATGTTCTTGAGAAAATCATACTACATCTATATTAATCTTTTGAGGTTGAGATTGAGTTGAGATTGATATTGGGAGCTAAGTATAGAACATTTTGAGTCTCTAACAATTCTCTTTATGCTTCTATGAGGTTGATGAATCACATTGGGTCTCTAACAATTCTCTTTGTGGGTTCATGCTAAGCAAGTTTTTCTTGGTGAGCTTGCTGAGGTTTTGGATAGGTTCCGGTGGGGACTTGTGAGCAGGTTTTGGACAGGTTTCGATGGGGACTTGTGAGAAATTTTGGACAGGTTTCAATGGGGACTCGTGAGAAGATTTGGATAGGTCCTAGCAGAGGACTTGTGAGCTGGTTTTTGAGAGTTCTATCAGAGAACTTGAGGATAGAGGAGCATTGGTTCTTTGAGAAGAACCTGAGGACATATTTGGAAAGTCTTTGAGAAGGCTTGTGTGCAAAGGATTGATTTGTTCAAGAGTTGGACAGATCTGATAGACAGAGGAAGACTTGTACTAGACCGACTGACTGTGTTTGGTATAGGTTGCTGAGTTGTTGTGGACGTGATCATAGAAGGCAGAGGTCTCTTAGGCTAAGCATTGAGGACAGGAGGTCTTCGGTGGAAAGGAGTTCCATGTGTTGGCAAGAGGTAGAGATAGTTGATATTTTGAGGGATCATATCCAGAGTAGAGGGGAAGGTATCTCCTTTGAGCAGAGGCTCATAAATTCAGATTGGGGGAAGGTATCTCCTTTGAGCAGAGGCTCATAAATTCATATTGGTGGAAGGCATATCCTTTGGGATGAGGCTCATAAACATTGTAATTGGGAAGGATTCCCAAAGAACTTTGAGATAACTTTTAGAGAAAATTTTTGTGGACGTAGCCCAGCCATTTTGGGTGAACCACGTTAAAATTGGTGTCACTTTGAGGATGTTATTATGCATTGCTTTGATATTGCTTTGGGTATATTGCTTTACTATTTTGAAGTATAAAGGAAAAAGTAAAAAGAGGTCTTATACTATTCACCCCACCCCTCTCAGTATAAGCTTGTGTTCTTCATTTCTAATCCAGTTATACGATTTTGCCTCCCACTGTACAATTTTCTCCAATTGTACGGTTTTACAAAACTTGAGCAAATTATTCCCAAAACTATCAAAATCTAGCAAATCACTTTTTCTTCCTACATACCCCTTAGAATTAGGGTAAACCATCGAAGTGAGCATTGGATATTAAAGTAGTGAAGCCCTATCGGATTGTAGACTCACCTGAGTGTACTGAGAGAGTTTTAGTTACCATTTACTTGTCAATTCATAAAGCATCATGTCAAATTGTGTCATGGATGCCCTAAGGAGCTAGAACACCAAGAAATGTGAATTTGGGCAAACAGAGGCCCAATTGTGCAATTCAATCACCAAACTAGTTAGAGGACAACAAGGTGACCCTTGATCATCAATTGGACAAGGAGGATCAAGCCCACAACCTTGGATTTGGAGGGAAAAACTAATTTTTTGCTCATTGTGGCTGACAGTCATGGTGTACAGTGTGGACCACTCATATGAGTTGTAATTTGCAATCGGTGAAAGATATCCTTACTATTCTTTCTGCATTGTTTTTCACTAGGTTATATTAAGCATCTTAGTGGTTTAATTAGCATTTTAGAGACACTGATTGAAAAAATTAAGTCTTTCATCAAGTTTATATCATTATGGTAAATATGAAGTAATTAGCTTATTTTCATATTATGATGCTTCATTTCATGCAATTAATCCACTAGATAGATAGATGTATTTTCCATTTACATATTTCCATTAATCTTTTCAAGTATTGCATAGGGTTAACATGCTTTAATCATTTTCTTGATTTCATTAGTGTTATGGCATATTTGTGTTCATCCTCTTTAAAGGGCCTCATCATGAAAGGTTTCCTATGCTTTTAATGCTTTTATGTTGTTTCTTGACTACAGGAAAAAAAATCAAAGGAGATTCAACCATACAATTCCTTCCTCAATGCAGAGAAGAGGGTCAACTCCACCCTAGAGCAGTTTGTATCACCCCGAAGGGCCTAAAACTCATGTTTACCCTTAAGAGGGAACACATTGATTTTTCCTACTTTAATAAGAGTATCAAAATGGTATCCTTAAGAGGAATGTAACTGTAACTGGGATTGGATTCTTTATAATGGAATAAAAGTGTTTTTCATTTTCCCATTTGTTGTCAATTTCCCATGCATCTATTTTTTTCTTTTATTTCATTTTATATGGTAGGAAGCATAGGTGTGAGGTCATTTTTATGGTCACATGTTGTACTTACCAATTGTATTGTCACATGTGATGTGGATGACCCTACACATGACATTGGTGAAGCAGGTTCTAGTATTTCCTTGGGTTGATCCTGGAGATCTTCTTCTTCCATGGGACTTGGGATTTCTGCAATGGCTATAGTTAGCAATTCCTTGGGATTTTCATCCTTTATTAAGGGTGCCTTTAGCTTATTATTATATTTAGGTTTAGACATTGATGGTCTCTTAGACGTGTTAGTTTTTTTGGGTGCAAGAGGAGGTGCCGATGTGGATGGGTCTTTTCATACCCCTTTATCTTTGTTATCTAGTTGTGTAGTTGGAGATGAAGGTCCTACATATAGGTTGGTGGAAGGAATCATAAAATTTCCTAGAAGATCCACTTGATGGATATATTTGAATGGCTCTTCATCAACCAAACCTACATAAAATTTGTCATCATGCACATACTTGACACATTGGTGCAAAATCTAAGGCACACACTTCATATATCTTATCGAGGGATGTCATTGGAGGATGTTATATTTCATGGCCACTTACAAGATATGACACATCATAGGGATGGTCTTATACCCCACCTTAATGGGTAGGACTATCATTCCCATAATAGAGCATAAAGCATCGTTGAAAGCTCTTAACATGTAGGCTCTTGGAACGATATTGGATTTGGGGATTTTAAGGTGCCATATTGTTGTTGTTGTGATAATGTTGATTGATGAACCTATATCGATCAAGACCTACTTAAAAGGTAAATAATTAACTAATGCAAACATGTGTAGCGAAGGGTTTGGTAAGGTAGTAGACACTATCTTAATCTCATTACCATAAAATTAATTACAGGTTCTTGGCATTGTTGTACTTGTCCAAAAAAATGAGTGAATGCATTTGAATCTTGTGGCTAGAGCTCAATTGATCTCAAAATATCCATTAAAGTCTCCATGTGCTTTAGGTACTATTGTATGAGCTCATAGATAGATAGCTTGGCCAGAGTTTTTTGTAAGTTTTATTCTTTTCTACTCTGAATAGTTACCAAAGGTCAGGTTGGTAAACTTGTAAGGTTGTTTTGCCCATACCTTTGCCTAGGTGCATCTGGGATATTAATGGGAGCCATAGGAGGTTGTGGTTGATCATATCATCTACTCATGGTTGCTATGTTCATAATTTCAACCATCCCAATGCATCCATGGGTAGGCATATCGATTCATACCTGATTGACTTGGGCACCTTACCCCCTAGGGGTCTCATTGTTTGGCAATAATTTTTTGTATATGCCCATATCTCTATTATCGGGAGCCAATGGGTTATCAAATTTAAGTTCTCCCACTTCAATCATATTTTGCACCTAGTTCTTGAAACCAATGCACACTTCAATTTCATGCCATGGTATTCTGTGATAAAAGCAAAATTGATCTTCCCTATATCCTTTTGGCTTAGGATGGTTGGGATCTAAAAGAGGTACATCGAGAAAATTGATCTTCCTAACCTCTCTCAACTGATTGAAAATTGATTGCATTGACTCTAATAGAGGTGTAAAATAATGAGGTGGCTTGCACTCTCTGTTTCACCCTTGATTATTATTTTGATTATAATTGGCTAGTGGGGGCTATGCTTGATAATTATGGGGTTTCTATGTAGCCCCATCTTTAGGTGCATCCAATACTACTTGATTAACTAGAGAAGGGTTTGCCTACTTCTGCTTGTATTTATCATTCTTGCCATTTTTGTTCTACTCCTTGTTTCAAAGATTTATGGTTCTCTCATATACTTTTATGTCCACAATGAGTTTGGCCTATGCCAAGGCTTCCTCAAATGAAGGATATTGTTGAAGTTGTAACAAGAGGGAGATGTGTTTAGAAAAACTCTTCGTGAACATATAGATGATTTATTCTATGGGGATGGAGTGATAACTTTACCATGACTTTTCTCCATCTATCTCCATAATCCATCACTGACTCATCATCATAATATTTTAAGTTGGCTAGGTCTAAAAAGGTCACCTTCTTCTTAGCACCAAAGGATAAATATTTTAGAAAAGTGTTTACTAATTGTTCAAAAGTGGATATGATGTGCTTGGAAAGCTTGTTGAACCATTGGATGGCAGCCCTCAAAAATTTCATAATGAAATTTATTAGCATAAGAGCATCATTGTCTTCAAGATGAAAACATGCATTGATGAAATTGGTAACATGCTTTTGTGCATCCTCTTCATCCTTGAATTTTTCTAACCTAGGCATCTCAAAGTGCTTAGGATATGCAGGGCTAAGAACTGATGGGCACAATAGTTGGCTGTGTATTTTAATCAATGTTGGTTGGTTCCTAGTCATATCTTGCTTCTCAATGGACTTCATATTTTTAGTGAGTTCTTGGAATACCTTTAAGGTGAGGATTTCCTCTTCTTGTAGGTCTACTCACAGTGGTAATGGAGGTAACCCTTTATCTACTTGAATTGTTCTATTCTCTTCCCTCCTATGAGGGGATTCAGGATGTGTTTGATCCTGATCTACCATGTTTACCCTTTCCCCACCAGTTTGATTTTGTTCATTATTTGAGTGTTGGTTTCATTGTGGGCTATCTAATTGCTTAGTGCACCCTTATTTTGGTGGGTCAGCATATTTATCTCTTCGATGGTCATCACCATCTGCTTGTAAATTGATACGATCTAGCTACTCATCCTATTCTCTTAAATGTTGCTCATGTTGGTGTAAGAACTCTCTTTGTTTATCATTTTTGAGAGCATCCACTAGCTCTCACTCTTTGTGTAATGAATTTTCTAACTGTCACACATGGTTAGATTGCACTATTAAAGAAGACTCATGTTCATATGATTCTATTCTTGTGGTTTTGATATGTATATTCCTCGAAGAGGTTTCTGATGTCTCTTTGATATTTCTAGCTAATGTAACTAGTTTAGTGTGTTGACAAGTGCCTCTATGATTAGACTTTTTATGTGTATTTTGGGGTCGCTTTGAAGCTTCTCCAGGTTGGGTGGTTCATTTAGATGTAACACTTTGTGAACTTCCAAATGCTGAATTTTTTGTGGCTATGGTTCTAGGAGTTGACCTTGAATAAAATTGATCCAAATCATCTAACTGTATTTTTTTTTATGGATGATCCCATGGGGTGCCATTTACTCCAATGAGGTCATAATATATTGGAACCCTTCCTATTGTGTGAATGGTATCTTCTTTTTGGTGCGTATGACTAGATGTAACTCTAGTTTCATACCCCTCAGTGGGCAGATCTATTCTAAGTATCTCATGTGAAGTTTAAGATGATGTGACTCTTGTGTGTCTTTTTGGTGATGAGGGCTTTGTGGCTCCACTATTCCTTCGTGAGGATGGAGGTGAGGAGACCTCATCATACCTATGTGAATAATGGGGTCTAGAGGCCCCCTTATGTCCATGCAGGGAGGAAGCCCTTAAAGCCTTCTCATGTCTTTGAGAATTTTTTGTGTGGTGAGAGGAGGGCCTTGAGGGTTCCTTGCATATCCATGATGAAGGAGACCTTGAAGCCTCATTGTGTTTAGGTGATTTTCTTTCATGATGCATCTCCCTTATTGGGTTTTCTTTAGGATAACCCCTAAGGTTTGACTTATCACCCCTTAAGCTCATGGAACTGCATCCCATGATCTTATGAGTACTACAAATTTGCCTATGGGTGTGTGTTGTTTCAAATTCTACCTCAGTATTGGATAGAGGATGCTTACTTCTAGTTTTAACCATTATGTTTATAAATTAATATTTTTTGTTCCAATTAAATATAGCCAAACTGATGCGTAGTCGTTATACCATCATTAATTCTCAATGAATCTGTCAATCCAGGGTTGTGTACAAGGCTATCTATGAAGAAGAAGTGAAACAACTATAACTTAGGTCAATCTAGAGCAACAGGTCTTATTGGTGGAACCGGTTGTGTGGGGGGTTTTAGGACATTCCTATCTCTAATTGCATAAATTAAACCTTAATCTAATTGCAAAAATGGAAACTAATCATTAACTACAGAAATGAAATCCTGATTTACAATTGCAGAATGAGACCTAATTATGTTGCAGAAATAATAGTTGCAGAATTGAAAGTCTGATTCTAATTGCAGAAAGGAAATCTATTTACTTTTGCAGCAATGGAAATCTAATTATAGCATGGAAAATAAAACCCTGTCAAGGCTCTGTAATAGAAGGTTGTCAATCTTCTATGTAGGGGTTGACAACAAAACACAAAATGCAGGAAATTATAGAAAACAACAAATTCTAGAAATAACAGTCTGAAATAAAATGGAAGCTTTGTTGAAAGTAAATATTATAGCTAAAACATTAAGCACAAGATTAATCTAAGCATAAATAAACTAAGACTGCAGATATTGTCAGCTATTTACAAGCAATTGAAATAACAAGTTCTACAACTCATTCTGCTGCAGCAAAATCAGAATAAAAACCTGTTGTTAGTCCTCCTCCTAGGTCTGGAAGTGGCCAGCCTCCTTGTCCAGAAGAAGGTATGAGTCTCTCTCTCTCTAGATCTTAATCACACTCATTTACAAGCAATATGAAATAGAACTGGTGCACTTTATTGATTAAAGAACATGATTACAATAATTATATTGAAAAACCTATTACAAGACTGTAACAGTCAAATTCTACTTATTTTCTCTACTTTATGCTTTCTCCTAGCTTCCTTACTCTTTTCTCACTACTTACTACCTACTAGGCTCAACCTGAATGGGAGCAATATTTATAGCTGTCCTATGATCTAATTACAAACTATGGATATTTCAAAAGATCTAATCCTACTATGCTACAACAAATCTTGGGTTTATTCTTTGATCTTTCCATTAATGATGGCTTTGGTCGGCAATGATGACAAAGACAGATGGAAGATATTTTCCTTTACCTTTTTTGACCTTTATTTCCCTTTTTCCAGCTTCAAAAATCGGTCAACAAGTCAAAGAACATTCTGTTTTCATTCCGGAGATAAGTGGCTTCATTTCGAAGACAATGCAATTCTCATTTCGAAGATCGCTCATTTTGAAGATACTGCAATTCTCATTTCGAAGATACTACAATTCTCATTCCGAAGATCCACTCATTCCGAAGATAATGCATTCTTCATTTCGAAGATCCACTCATTTCGAAGACGCTGTGTTCTCTCATTCCAAAGATATCTGTTCATTTCGAAGATACTTCGGAATGAACAAATGTGTGCTTTTCTAGTGATTTCTTCTACATCTCTCAGGTGGGTTATCTCCTAAGATCAAATTCCAATGGTCTTCATCTCTTTCCACATGTGAATTCCATGCCTTGCTATTTATGGACAGCTGGCTGGAATTTACATGGGAAAGACCAATTTTTTCTGCACAGACAACAGTTTGCTTGCACTATTGCCAGATTTAGGTGAAATAAATGCTTGAGACAAATCAAAACATGATTAGTGAAATGCTGCTATTATTCTAAGCATATCCCATTTTAGCAAGTCATAGCAAAAAGAACACAAAACTATGCAAAAAGTTGTAAAAATCAGCATATAATATTCCAAATACATTGATCATGCAAAATGGTTAATATACAACATATTGAATCAACTTAACTAACATATCAGATAAAACATAAGAGTTTATAGGCAATTTTAGTGTTCAAAACATGTTATGATTGAGGCATTTCCAGGCCTCATCATTTTCCCCCCAACTTATATTAATGCATGTCCTCATGCATTCTGTTGGGCTATGGAATCACATATGTCCATGTTTAGATTCCATGACCTGTAAATAATTTCTTGCCTATATAATACCCCTTATTTTCCTGAATGTTTCTGAGCCAGTCTTCAAACTGTTCATCAGGTTGGGCATCTTCCTCAAAGTAGAATGGAACTGGAGTAATGATGGTTGGAGGCCTAAACCTAAGACCTATCTAGTTATGTTGCATGATTTCAATCAGCTGGATTACACCTTCTTCTCTTCTTTTGGACCATTCTAAGTTGATGGGGGAGATGGGTTCTCTTTTTCGCAAAGACATGGAAAGTTCAGCCCATCTGTTTCTGCACATTGACAATGCTGGGAAAAAATTATGATCACAGAAATTTTTGAATCTAGCCACACAGTCCCTTAAGTTGTTCAAGTACATCCTCTTTACATCATCCCTGTTCATCATTGAGAAGTGTTGTCTGGTGATAACTGGGTGGTTTGGCTGGATTGCTTTGACTAACAATTCAGCCCTTGTTTCAATCTCTTTATTCTGCTTTTTCTCTTGATCCTAGTAAAGTTGATTCTGCAAAGTAGACATAAATGCTCTCAGTTGAACATCTCCAATGTAGATTTGAGGATGAAACTCTACTTCCTCTGGAATGAAGAAGCTGTGCAAAAATAGTTCACATAGGAGATTTTTTTGTTCTATGGGGCTGTCAAAATATGCCTCCAAGAAATTTGTAGTTGTGTCCAATTTATATGGGAGGTTTGAACTAATCCTCATGACCTGCCATCTGAGGTATTTCTCCTTCAAAATAAGGTTGTAAAATCTGGTTGGTCGTCTAAATTGAACTAAAAATTCAGCAATTTGGCATAAGTCAGACACCTTTTCTTTTAATGCTTGGTTTTCTGTTTCTTTTGCCTCTAGTTGTTTCCTTTCCAATTTGAATTTCTCAGTCTTAGTGGCAAGCTGCTCATATCTAATCATCCAATTGGCTATGTCTGCATTATATTGCTCTAGAGACACAGTATTAGGTGGTCTGACTACAAGGGGAATCCTAGGTAGCAGATCTACCTGAACTCCTTTTTCTGCCACTTCTACTGGTTGATTATCTACCAATAATTCTACCTGTACCCCCTTATTTGCTATTTCTATTGGGTTGTCATCAGATAGTAATTCTACTTGTACCCCCTTATCTATTGAAAGTATAACAGTTTGAAATACAGGGACCTCAATAGGAGTACTTACTTGAACATTTTCTTGCTGCTAGGACTGTTCCTGTGTTGGTGGCTCATCTCCAGTATTTTCTATTATGCTCTTTACCATTTCTAAAGCATCTTAAAAATGAGAAGGCAATGCTTCAGAATGAACACCCATGTATTTCTCAACAAAGTCATCTACCCTTGATAGACCCAGAAGCACTTGAGCCAAATTATCTTCATCAATGGATACAGTTGGCTATTTTTCAGACTGTGACAACATTCTTCTTAATGTTGCCACTTCCTGCTGTAACTCTATAATTTTTCTTTCTTGTATCTCAATGATGCTTTCTTTCTCCTCAATCCACTTGGTTTGTGTTTTGACAACACTTCTTGCTGCCCTCAGCTACTCTGTGATGTCTTCCACTTCGATTTCTGCCTCAGAATCTGATGTAAACAGATCAACTATAGTTGGTTGTTCAACCATTATAGATCTTCATTTCGAAGACAGATCTTCATTCCGAAGACAAAGCTTCTTTCTGAAGACAAAGTGCAACATTCATTCTACTATCATTCTAAAGACAATTTTAATCCGAAGATAATACAGCAGGCACTGTGTTTGGCATTCTTGTTCCGAAGATTAGGCAAAAATCAATATTTTCATTTTCAAAACATGTTTTAAGTATGCCAACTCTTATGAATACCTTTTATGCTAATGGTTAATTGTCATATACTATATACCAATCATTTTACAATGAAGAAATGTAAGAAATATATACCTGATAAAAAACAGTTAATGCCAGTTTTTGAAGAATGACTGCCTTTGTTGATGTTCTGCTGAGATTTTCTGCAACATTTCAAAACAAGTGCACTTGGTGAATTTGTACAATGATGGTTCAGAAATTTCTCAAGGTTATGCATGCCAGAAAACTGGTTTTCATGCATACCAACCTAGTAGTGCCTTAAATTTTTTTTTTTCACTACCGAGTTATTCATTTTTCTCTCTTTTTTTCTTGATTTTCCCTTTTTTTCTTTTTTTCTTTTTTTTACCTCTCCTTTTTCTCTTTTTTTTTTTGATTCTGACTATGCCCATGAAGGAATTTCATGATTTCCCCTGAAACCATGCCCATGAAGGAATTCATACTCAGAATTTATTCATCTTTTTGTTTTCTATTTTTTTTAATTTTTTTTGTATTTTTTACTTTTTCTTGAAATCCATGATCATGCTGATTGTTTTGAAGTGGAAGAGGGAATCTCTTCCACCTATTGTGTATCCAAACTATCAAGTTGCTACAAGAATTCTTCTTTAGTCAGAGGTGTATGGTACACCCTGAGGCGATGTCCATTTACTACCAACTTTCTTTGTGATCCATCAATAGGAGATAGACGAGCTGCTCCATTGTCAAATACCTCTTCAATCTAGTAAGGTCCCAACCATCTAGTTCTCAGTTTTCCAAGGAAGTCCTCATAGCGAGAATCAAACAGTAAAGCCCAATCTCCTTGTTGAAGTTTCCTCTGCTGAATGTGACTGTCATGCCACAGCTTCCTCTGCTCTTGAATTACCTCAGTTTGGTGCAGAGCATCCAATCTAAGTTCATCCAATGCATTCAGCTATAGAATCTTGTCTGTCTATGCCTACGACAATTCAATTCCAATTTTCAATGCTGTGCGCAATGTTAGTAGCTCAAATTCAATAGGTAAGAGAGGCTTTTTACCAAAGACTAGTTCATAAGGTATGAATTCTTTGTAGTCCCAAGCAAAAGCATAAACATGCTTCTACAAGACAACTATCAATTTTTCTTCCTCTTCCCTAGTAAGCTGGCTGTAAATGTTCAAAAATTTGCTTGGTTGGACTTCTATTTGTTTTGTATTTAGAAGGACTGAATTCACTCCTTCATACCTGGTGATTAGGGGATTAAGAGGACATTGCTGAGATGGGAGAAGAGAAGCAGTTTCTATTTTATTGCTGCTTGAGGGAAGCATATCTTGTATGGAATAGTGAGAAGGAAAAATCAGATGATGGTGCCATCCATGTGGTAGTGAAACATAGTTTCCCTGTGATAGTACAGATGGTTCATCTTCAGATTTTTGATTCTCCTCATTACTTAACAATTGTTGGATATTTGTTGCTTCCCCTTCTAAACCTTGTTCATGTAGAACATTCATCAGGATTGTTTCATTTTCTAAATTTTTTGTGTCACTGAGGTCTTCTGTGTGTTCTCTTACTACTAAGGTAGCTAGTGTAGAAATGACCTCTTTTGGTTCTTCATCCGAGTCAAAAAACCATAACTGACCTAAAAATTTGCTAGATGGTTTTGCAGGAGGATATAAAGAAATCTATTTCAGATCAATACCATTTGAAATAGTCATATTTCTAGATCTACAGTCTATGAAGGCTGCTGCAGTTGCAAGCCAAGGTCTTCCCAAAATAATGGGATATCCATGTGCTGAATTTCTTGGTTGTAAAACCAAAAAATCTATAGGGAATTCCCAAGAAGAAACTTCTATAGGGACATCTTCAATGATACCTTCAGGTTTTGCAATTGACCTATCAGCCATTTCTAAAACTGTAAATGTGGGGCTGAGATGTTTGAGTTGTAATTGTTTCATTGTATCCTTGGTCATGACGTTTATTGCAGCTCCTAGATCTACTAAGACATTTGATATTGGTATTGAACCTATGGTAACTATGATAACTGGACTTCTTGGGTCACTATACTTTGGAGGTACTAGTTTTCCAGATAAGAGATCAGCTATCTTTCCTTCAACCTGCATAGTCTTGGGAAATGCCTTCTTTTTTCTTCTTGCTCTTTTAATGCACAAATTTTGAATAGTACTGTTAATCTCTGGTATTTCCTTAATGGCTTGCAATAAGGGCAATGATATAGTTAACTTTTTGAGTTCTTTGACCAGTTCTGACTCAGAATTTTTTGGTATTGCATTGAATCTTTCAGGATATGGAATTATCCTTGGTAATTGTTCTGCCTGTGGTTCTATTTTTTCCTCTTTCTCTATTGTTGGTTGGATTTTAACTGGTTCCAATTTTTCTTTTGTCTCTATTGTTGGTTGGATTCTCTGGTTCCAATGATTCTTGCTCTTCATTTTCTTTGATTTCATTTGAAACTGGTTTAGGTACAACTTTTCTTGAATGAAGTTGGATGTTACTACAATCAAGAACATTAATTTCAACATTTTCTTTAGCTTCAGCCACATAGACAGGAGGTGTCTGTCTCATGTTGTTTGGATTAGTGACTAGTTGAGCTGGCAATTGAGGTTGTTTCACTTGCTGTGTTTGCTGTTGTTTTTCTTGAAAATTTTGATTAGGTGCAGGCAACAAATGCTGAGTTTGACCTTGATTCCTTTGCTGCCTTGGATAGGATCTGGTATTGCTAACTCCACTGTGGTTGGTTTTGCATCCAATGTGGATTAGTCTGATTTTGATTCCAGGATGGATTGTTTTGATTCCAAGATGGGTTGTTTTGATTCCATGAGGGGTTGTTTTGATTCTGATTCTAGGCTGGGTTACTCCAATTTGCTTGTGGCCATTCTTGGGAATTTGTCCATTGAGGATAATTCCAAGGACGTTGGGGTGGTTCTGATTGTCCCCAAGGCATAGTACCAGGATTATGCCCCCAATTTGTAGGAAAACGAGGGGGATTTTGGTATTGAGAGAAATTTCCCCCTTGTTTTGGTCCAATATAGTTGAGTTCCTCGGTCTAATTTTCTAACACAGTTTTGAGTTGTGGTAGCAGGTGGCATTGATCAGTTGAATGCCTTTTTGAACAGATACTACAAATGGCTAAGATAGATGTTTTATTCAAAGGACATTCCTGCAAAGCATGTTTATTTCTACATCTTGGGCAATAAATTGCCAAAGGTTCTATGTTTTTTGCTTTTGTAGACATTTCCCCCAAAGTAGTGTTTAGGTGCACTAGAATATCAGTTTTGAAATTTGCAAGTTCCTCTATCAGGTCCTTCACATCAGTGCCATTTGTGCAACTTTTTCTTCTTCTATCCTTAGTGCGAGAGTAATTCCTGTAGAGATCCACAATTTCATCATTACTGAGAGTGGTTACATCCCCTTTTCCCATCAAATCCAGAACTTCTCTAGATTCATCTTGCAATCCTCTCAAAAAGATGGTTTTACATAATTCTGGTTCTACAAGTCCACATCTCCTTTGAACAAAGGAGAACCTATCAAGATAATCTTCCAATGTTTCATCATCTTCTTGCTTAATTCTGAATAACTCATCTTTTCTATTCCTTACATGATAATACTCCTGATATTTATCTAAAAACATAGTTTCCATTTGATCCCAGGTTCTTATGGAATTTGGCTCTAAGCTCATGAACCAGCATAATGCTGCATCCTTGAGTGTTGAGGGAAAAACCTTAAGTTTCTTATTGTCATTTATATAATCATAGGTCTGACACACTACCTTGAATTCAAACAAAAATTGATCAGGATCTTCAGATACAACACCTCGGAAGGTTGGAAGTACTGAAGGTGAAATGGTCTTCATGGGAGAGTTTTGTGTTGGATTTAGACGGATAGGATATTCAAATGTTCTAGAAGGTTGGGGCATATCCTGATCATCTCCTTCATTATGGACATAGCCATGTTGGCCATCTATATTGCCTCCTGCCATAGTTTCCTGTTTCTTGGGAGAAGTTAAAGCTTTTCAAATTATTCTCTCAAGAGGTCCAAGCCTCTTTGTTGATGATGAGTCTGATGAATTTTCTTCCTTAGGATATTCCGATGATGATAAAATTGGTGATTTTCCTTTCTCAAAATGTTCTAATGATGGTGAGACTGGTGATTTTTCTATCAATATTTTTGGTAGTTCAAACATAGGTGATTCACCCTGTTGTGGGTGATCCACAACACACCCCAAAATTGGGGACCCACCTTTTTGCAGGCTTGCAGAGAAGAATCTCGGTGACCCAGATGCTAAAATTGAAGAAAAGAGAAAAAATGCCTAAGTGTTGAAAGGTGTCGCGAAATCGCGACATGTCGCGAAATCGCGACATGTCACGAAAATCGTGACTTGTCGCGCCATCGCTGCTGGAAGCAGGAAAGTTGTCACGAAATCGCGACATGTGGCTGAGAAGAAAGGAAAAGTTGTCACGAAATCGTGACATGTCGCTGAGAAGAAAGGAAAAGTTGTCGCGAAATCGCGACATGTCGCTGAGAAGAAAAGAAATGGTGTCGCGAAATCGCGACATGTCACTGAGAAGAAAAGAAATGGTGTCGCGAAATCGCGACATGCCGTTGGAAAAAAATGAAAATGGTCACGATTTCGCGACGTGTTTTGCCGAAGCGTACGGATGATGAAAAGTGTCACGATTTCGCGACGTGTTTTGGCAAACTATACGGATGATGAAAATGGTCGCGATTTCGCGACGTGTTTTGGCAAACTGTACGAAAGATGAAAAGTGTCACGATTTCACGACGTGTTTTGGCAAACTGTACGGATGATGAAAATGGTCGCGATATCGCGACAGGTTTTGCCAAAGGTTCGGAACGTAAAAGCGGTAGCGATTTCGCGACGTGTTTCGGGAAAGCGTACGGAAAGAGAAAGCGGTAGCGATATCGCGACAGTTTGTCGAAAGAAGGCAAGAAAGTGATAATGGTCGCGATGTCGCGACGTAAAGTTGCCAAGGAAGCCCGACGGAGAAATGGTAGCGATTTCGCTACAGCTTGGTGAAAAGGAAGCCCGATGGAGAAATGGTAGCGATATCGCTACAGTTTGAGGAAAGAAGGTTCAAAAGCAAAAATGGTCGCGATATCGCGACAAGATGCTACCGGAGACGTACGGCCGGGAAGAGCGTCGCGATATCGCGACATGTCGCGTTTTCATGGCCAAGAAGGTGAACAGGCGGCATGCAGTTTTTGTCGGGTTTTTTGCAGAGTGGCGTTACAGAAGGCGCAGAGGACGTGTGACACGTGGCATGCAGGTGTCAGGTCTGCAGAAGCGTTACATGCAGCGAAGGATTTTAGGCGTTTTGGCGTTAAACATGGAATAAAGACAAGGAAAAGGTGGGAATTTGAAGGGTCACATGCAGGAAGATGAAACAAATCGACACAGGGAGAATCGAAGAGCCGTTTCTATTAGTATAAAGCCAGAAGTGTAGATTGAAGGAAGGGTTGGAAATTGCCGATTGCAGAGTTGCAGAGACAAGAGCTTCGTGCTATTCTGGGCCTGCACTTGGGCAATTTCCTTCTTTTTTGTTCTGGAATATTTATGCCCGGAACATTCTTTGAATGTAATTGACATATCATTTAATATAAAATACAGAGTATTGGCATCTCATTGATGAGAAAGAAGGAGTCATTTTATGCATGCATGATTTAATGTTTTATCTTTCATTCCAGGCTTCTGAGGCTTTTAGGTGAAGTTTAATGCAAGTGTGCTTGGTTGCTTCATACGAATGCCTAGGTCTGGAATTACAGTAGAAACCCTAGAAACCAGCACCTAATTTATTTGGATTGTGCGAGTTTGCAGGTTCATTAGATTAGGTTGTATGCATAAAACCTCATTATCTTCGGTTTCATCGAATTGATGGCAGCATTCTGACTGTAATTTAGTTTCTTTTTCATTTACCTTTTTGTTCAAACCCTTGCTTTATTTTCTGCAATTTAATTATTGTATCCAAATAAATAACCGAAAATCCATCAAAATCCAAGATTAAAGTACAATTATTCAATTTGAGTCCACTGTAATTTCAGATTAGATAAACCCCAGTGCCCCTTGTTAACATCCACTTGCAAACCCTAAGATATTCCTGGCATTTCATTTGAACAACATTATTTAAGCATAACAGGAACCTTGGAGAAAGTTCTTTTCTTTGCAAGCAGAGGATTTTTGGACTCAGATCCTACCGGAGAGTGTGCTTTCACAACTGGGTGAAAACATCGCTCAACAGATTGGCGCTAGAAGGAGGGCCGAATTGGTTTATCTATTTTGATTTTCATATCTGAGTATTTTGTTTTTGATTTAATTCTGAAATTATTTACGGCTAAACTGCAACATCGTTTTTTGTTTTTGTTGCAGGTTTTCTTCGAAATAGCCGAGGGTTTCTTCAGGCAGGCTGGACCCACCACGCCGTATTGCGACCAGGTCTCAAACAACCGGAGAAACCATTTTTCACGACCTTACTGGTACTCCCAAGGGTAAAGCCAAGCAAGTCGTAAGCACACCAGCCGCAAAAGGCCTATTTTCTCCAGGAACGTCGAGTGGACCTACGCCGATAATATCCTTTGCTCCTAGTGTGCCTATAGTTAGTAATATTTCTACTGCTATTGTAGGTCTGTCTACATCAATTCTGAGTCAAATGGCTCAAGCTCCAGAAGCTCCTTGGTATGGAGCTAACAATACTCCTTTGAATATTGCTGGGGATATCCATGAAATCCCCAAGAACATTGAAATATTTCTGCCTAAATACAAGCCAGATGGCCTAAGAACAGCAGAAGAACATATCCAAGCCTATAGGGATGTTTTAATTAGGCTGCAAGTTCAGCATGAAGATGTAGCCTGTAGACTTTTTCCCATGAGTTTGGATCCAATAGCATATGAATGGTATATATGCTTGCCAACTGGTTCAATCACCTCTTGGACACAAATGGAAAATGCCTTTGTCAATCAATTTAGGTCACCCTTAGATCCCGCAACTATTTACAATCAGTTTATTACATGCAAACGGGGCCAAGGGGAACCGATCCGAATGTTTAATCGGAGATTCCAAAAGAACTATAACAGAGCAATTAGACATTTTGCTATCGATCCCGCAGTGGCTTTGCAGATATATTTTGGGGCATTGGACCCCATGACAGCCATGTTTGCAAGGCGTAATCCTCAGGTCACCACGCTGGCTTTGGCCTATAATGAAGCCATGACTATTGAGCAGCAGTTGACACCGCAAGGCTACGGGTTTACCCAGATGCCTATGATGGGACAGTGTGCTCCATATGGTCAAGCTCCCCAGGCAAATCAACTCATGGCACCACAAATGCCAAGTATGAATGCCTTCCCATATCAGCAGCCGTATCCACCAGCACCCGCATATGCACCCATTCCAATCCAACCAATCACAGCCATTCCACCTGTTCCTGCATTTTTGCAGAACAGTCAATCAACTACGCAGGAAACTAGTCAAGTCAATCCTCAAGCCATAGTTCCTGTTCCGAATCCAATCCCGATTCAAGGTATTAATCCATATGGGAATCAAATTCCTCAGAACCCGACCCAAATGTGGAATCAAGACCCCATTAATTATGCGAATCCAATAGGGGTTAACAACAATATGATTCCACCGAAGGATGTTTTTTCGGAAGTCGAAGAGCTCAAGAAGCTAGTGCATAAACTAAGCAATGACAGGGTTCAACAGCAGAAGTATGACTCCCATGCCCCTCATCCAAACCAGAATTTCAACAATAGAGGGAGGCACTGGAACACCAAGCCAAACAATGGGGGAGTTCCTGCTCCCATTGCTAATCAATTAGATGCTTCTGTAGGCCCTAGCCAATCTAATTCTCTTTTGAATCTTTCAGATTTGGCATGGGAAAGGGGGTGCAGGTTACATAACACAAAGGAACACAATGAGAGGAATTGTCCTGAGATTGCTAGATACACTCATTGTCTTCAGGCACAAGTTGATGATTTGGAACTAGTATCAAATGAGGATCCATCGTATCATCAAGATGAAAATATTATGGTGATGGAAAAAGTATATCACCAAGAGGGTGAAAGCGAGGAGGAAGAAGACGAAGTTTTGGAACAGGAGGTGCAAGCTTTTCGAGATTTCAGAAAGGGGACTCATGGGTACCATTTGAGGAGTAAATCTAAAGCCCCTAAAACCTCATCAACACCTCCAAACAATTCTATTCTTCCTCCAGATACAAAGGCAAGTAACAACCCTCCCCCTCCACTCGAAAGAGAAATGTCCAATGACGTCCAGAAGACAGTCAAATTCGAAAAACCAAATTACGATGTGGTGGAGGATATGAAGAAGTCCAAATCTAGCCTTTCATTCTTGGACGCGGCTAAATTGCCTGGTCAAAAGGAGGCGTTGATAAGAGCTTTGAACTCACCTGATCCGATGTGGAAGGAAAAAAGAGCTGAATCCCATCTGATTTTGTGAAAGGAGAGAAGGGATGTCCCGCCATTCTTATTGACTCTGAGAATTGCGGGTAAGAACTTGCATAACTGTTTGGTGGACACAGGAGCCACGAGCAACCTCATGCCTACGGAGATATGCAAAATGCTAGGTCTGCAGCCTGTTTCATCCAAATGTACAGTCCTGCAACTGGACAGATCAGAAGTAAATGTAGTGGGGACTTTATATGATGTCAAGATTCAATTGAATTCTGAACCCAGGGTTCAGCAGGTTGTGGACATTTTGGTGGTTAATATCCCGAGTAGGTATGGAATGCTACTTGCTAGGGATTGGATGAAAATGCTGAATGGCTATTTTGCAACAGACTGCTCGCATATGTGGCTACCATGGAAGGGAATTGCAAATCAAATAAGAGTGGAAAACGAACCGAGGCTTAAAGAGATTATAACAGATTTTAACAAGCCGAATGAAGTTCAGTTTTCTGAGCCAGACTTAGGGGTCTATGCGCTTGATGTTGAGGAAGCTACTGAAGAGTTTAAAGAAGAAGTATGTCATGGTCATTCGTCTGAAGAAAATGATTACACGTGGTTGCTCAAGTTCGATGGATCAAAGTCTAGACAGGGAGCAGGAGCTGGAGTCGAGCTCACTGGTCCAGGAGGTAAACCATTGCTAGCTGCCTACAGACTGCAATTTCCTTGCACAAACAATGTGGCAGAGTACGAAGCATTGATCTATGGTTTACGTCTAGCATTGAGCAAACATGTTAAATGCTTGAAGGTTTTGGGAGATTCTGAGTTGGTTGTCAAGCAAATCAAAGGACAAGTATACATGCCGCGACAAAAGACTGAGCCTTTATAGAACTAGGGTTATGGATCTCATGGAGGAGTTTGATGCATTCAACATAGCCCTTATTTCTAGGAGAGGAAATCGAATAGCAGACTCTCTTGCAGTCACCGCGGGCATGTTAAACCCGGTGGATATAAAAAGATGTAAAAAGTTTTCCATTGAGCTGGTTCCTTGTCCATCAATACCTGATAATGTAAAGAATTTCCAGGTTTTTGAAAGTGACAGGCACATCTTCAAGTTTGTCACAAACTCGGGTATTTTTGAAAACCAGGTGATTGATGAGGAACAAAGGTGGCAGGATGAAACAGAAGAAAGTGAAACTGCGTATCAATCCAACAAAATTCCTAAAGACGTGGTTTCATTAGAAAAGATGTTCGACATGGAATGCAAGAACAAGAAGAGAAAAAGAGTCCCACTCCCCAAAGATGCATGCGATTCAATTAATCTAGGGAGTGCAGACAATCCAAAGGAGGTGTACATAGCAAAGGCATGTACAGAGGAAGAAAGGAGCAACATAATACAGGCATTGAAGCATTACATAGATTGTATTGCTTGGAACTACAATGAGCTGAAGACTTACAACCAGAACATTATCACACATACCATTCCTTTGAAGCCAGACTCCAAGCCTTTTAGGCAAAGACAACGAGTTGTTAACCCGCTATTGGAGCCTTTGATCGAAAAGGAGGTTAAAATATTATTGGAAGCGAAAATCATTTTTCCTGTTAGGCACTCAACCCGGGTGGCCAACCTCGTTCCAGTAAGGAAAAAGAGTGGAGAGATTAGGTCGTGCATAGATTTTCGAAATCTTAATAAAGCCTCTCAAAAAGACAATTATCCATTGCCATCAATTGATGAAATTCTGCAAATGGTAAATGGATCTGAAATGATGTCCTTTCTCGATGGATATTCTGGGTACAACCAAGTTCTTATACATCCAGATGACAGGATGAAAACAGCCTTCACTACCAAGTGGGGGACATTTGCATATAAGAGAATGTCGTTCGGACTGTTAAATGCTGGTGCAACTTTTCAACGCGCCATGGATTACGCATTCAAAGGGCTAATAGGCAAATGCATCATCGTGTATGTGGATGATATCCCAGTTTTCTCGAAGAAGAGAGAGGATCATGTTAAAGATTTGAAGAAGGTGCTTCAAAGATGCAGAGAACATGGAATTTCCTTAAATCCCAAAAAGTGCATTTTCGGAGTAACAGAAGGGAAATTGTTGGGTCACATCATTTCAAAAGAGGGCATATCCATCGACCCAGAAAGGATACAAGCTATCCAAAACCTACCTCTCCCGAGCAGTAAGAAAGAACTGAGATC
Organism: Wollemia nobilis; assembly: GCA_028583015.1. Lineage (NCBI taxonomy): Eukaryota > Viridiplantae > Streptophyta > Pinopsida > Araucariales > Araucariaceae > Wollemia > Wollemia nobilis. The sequence continues at coordinate 8,673,665 of JAQPPZ010016690.1, read as the reverse complement.
TTTCTTTGGGCAAGTCAATTTTGTGAGGAAATTTATCTCTAGCTTTGCTGAGATAGCCAAACCTCTGAACCAAATGCTCAAGAAAGATGTGGATGTAAAATGGAACGAGGAAAGTAGAGTGGCTTTCCAGAATATCAAAGATGCCATTTCCAGAGCCCCTGTCCTTATAAGCCCAGACTACTCCAAGCCTTTTTATATTTATGCTTTTGCATCAGAACACTCCTTTGCGAGTGTCTTAACCCAAAAAGGTGAGGATAGTGCCGAAAAACCCATTGCATTTTTAAGTGCCCCCCTGAAAGACGCTCAATTAAGGTATTCGATCCTTGATAAGCAAATGTACGCACTTTTTAAAACTGTGAAAAAATTTAGGCACTACATCGTGCACAGCAGAATTATCGCCATCGTGCCCGATTCTACTGTCAAGACCATGTTTTTACAGAATGAACTAGGTGAGAAGAGAGGAAAGTGGATTTCAACCATCCAAGAATTTGATCTCGAAATCCAATCAATGAAACTAGTTCGAGGACAGGGACTGGCGAAGGCGATCGCAGAAAATAATCCGCAAATAACAGGTCAATGCTCAAATACATAATACATGGCTAAGGACGATCGGTATGTTGATATTGTGCAATTTTTATTGACTGGTAAGTGTCCTTCTAATCTGAATTCAACACAGAGAAGAGCCTTAAGGCTTAAATCTATCAATTATCTGATAAAATCTGGTGTGCTTTACAGGAAGAATCATGAAGGTATCTACCTGAGGTGCTTGAACAAAGAAGAAGCTGCCAGGGTGTTGCAGGAATTTCACGGGAAACATGGAACTGGTCATGGTGCAGCCAATGCTACAGCACATCAAATCCTGAGAGCAGGATACTACTGGCCACATATTTTCAAGGATGCGCATACCCATGTACGATCTTGTCACATCTGTCAAGTGGCTGCAAATAGAGAGAGAAATGCAGCCATGCCGTTGCAGCCTGTAGTCGAAATGAGACCGTTTGCACAGTGGGGATTAGATTTCATCGGGGTTATTAACCCAAATTCTTCTGATTCTCATAAATTCATTTTGACAGCTACGGACTACTGTACAAGGTGGACAGAAGCGATTCCTACTAAACATGCCACCACCGATGTTGTGATTAAATTTCTTGAGGATCAAATTATAACAAGATTTGGAATGCCCGACTCTATTGTCAGTGACAATGGTAAAGCTTTTATTTCTACACAATTTGCAGATTGGGCATATGATAACAAAGTGAGTTTAAAGTTTGCATCCAATTACTATCCTCAAGGAAATGGGTTGGCCGAGTCTTCAAATAAGAATTTATTGAATACTATTAAGAAGTTGCTGGAAAAGAACCCGCGGGACTGGCACAACCAACTAAAGTTTGCCCTTTGGGGAGATAGGACCAGAGTGAAAGAGTCCATAGGGAATACTCCCTATCATTTGGTCTATGGGCAAGACCCGATATTTCCAGCAAATTTGAAGTTGCAGACCTTACATTTCATACAAGAGTACTTGGGGACGGATGATCAAGTTGAAGCCAGGTTGAGCCAGTTGTTGCACCTTGATGAAAAGAGAGAAGAGGCCATGAATCACATGAATAAACACCAGGCAGTTATCAAGAGATGGTTTGACAGAAGGGCCAAAGTTAAATCATTCAGAATTTCAGATTTGGTATTACTATGGGACAAAAGACATGAGGAAAAAGGGAATCACCAAAAGTTTGATTGTCTTTGGTTGGGCCCATATCAGATTTCAGAGATTCTTGGGAAGAATACCTTCAGGCTAAAAACATTAGAAGGGGAAGATTTCATGCTACCGGTTAATGGGCAGATTTTAAAGCATTATTTTAGCCCTTAGGTTTTGAGACTTTGATATTATTCTTTTGATCTTGGTGGGGGATTTTCAGATTTTGTTTTTTATTGTTTAGGATTGTTAGTCTAGCTAGGATTTTAGTTATGGATTTGATTTCAATTGACATGTGTGTTAATTTTGAAAAAATGAAAAAATAAAAATAAATAAATAAATAAATAAATAAATAATAAAGAATAAAAAATTGAGATGTCAACTTATGCTTAAGGTTAGGAGAATATGAAATATTGGAATTATCTTGTAAAAGCTCCACAAGTAACACAAGCAGTTTAATAATATTGTTTGATTTTGGGATGCATGAAAGAATCAGTTTTGTATGACAATTCATTCCATTTGTAATTCAAGAAATAATGCATTCATGTTCCATCTCACCTTACATACATCTCATCTTAGTTACATATGCATCTTAGGTACAAGCCATTAAAGTATGTCAAATCCTCTTTGGGTTGTGTTATACATATATGTAAGTAGCTCCTAAGGTTGGAAACTGAGTCTTGAGATATCTAGAACCAAGCACGTCTCATACATTAAAAAGGATCTTGAGCAAAATGATCAAAACCTAACTTGGAGGAAAAGGTTGGGCGAAAGAAGTATTTCATGTCTATCCTATTTATGCAACATGATCCTTAAAACAAGTGGTTTTGACCACTTCCATAGAGCTTAAAGCCTAAAATCAGAGTAGTAAGGATAGGGTTAAATCCTCATCAAACTTAGGTTGAGGATCCAATTCCCCAAAGCTTTGATTTGACCCACATGGAGTAGTAAGGATAGGGCATAAATTCTCATCTCGGTTGGTTGAGAATCTGATTCCCCAAAGCTCTTATGTCTCATTTCATAGTAAATCTTGGATTGTAAGGTTTGTACTATTTGTCCTCTGCAAAGGATGGGTAGTCATCCCCAAGGTCTAAGCAACAAAATTAATATTTCTCATCTAAAGTTTGGATTGTAAGGATCGTACTACATGTCCCTAGCCAGGATGGGTAGTCATCCTCAAGGTCCAAGAAGTAAAAAAAATATATAAATATATAATAAATAAATTTTTCCCATCTCATCCTTATTTTGGATTGTAAGGATCGTACTACTTGTCCTCTGCAAGGGATGGGTAGTCATCCCCAAGGTCCAAAGAAATGGAGATAAGTTTTGGATTGTGGGGTTAGATATGCCCATGCATGGCATCATGTCTTGCCTAAAAAACAAGACCACCGATTGTCTAGAGGGTTAGACTAGCATGACCATTTCTTCCATAACCGGTTTAATTATTTTGCTTAAAGTGAGGTAATGAACTCTAAATCAGAATAGTAAGGATAAGGTTAAACTCTCATCTCGGTTGGTTGGGAGTCTGATTCCCCAAAGTTCTGATTTCACATTCACTTGCACATGGGTTCTAGATAATAGGGACTCATAACCAACTTTGGGATACAATAAGGTAATGAATTAGTGGATCCTAAGAGGGTTTGGCAATCTTGAATGCTTGTACATAGTAATAGAAGAAGGACCATGCCTTTTATGGAAGCAAATCTCCTTGCACATTCATTAGGGTACACAAATCAGTCACCATCCCATATATGCATTCATGCAAAACTGATAATGGAATGTTGATCAATTTCAAACGATAGGGAATGAAAGCACATTGCACATACTGAGCTAATACTTGATGATTCTGATGATTCATGTACTTCTGATCTTTGGGCATTTGTTATTTTGCTTATGTGCTAACGTATATTTGCGAGTTTGTGATATGTTTCAGGTTGGGTTCTTACTAAAATGCTCAAGAGCATTTGACAGCAGAGTCGCCATTTGTTGTGGGTGATCCACAACACACCCCAAAATTGGGGACCCACCTTTTTGCAGGCTTGCAGAGAAGAATCTCGGTGACCCAGATGCTAAAATTGAAGAAAAGAGAAAAAATGCCTAAGTGTTGAAAGGTGTCGCGAAATCGCGACTTGTCGCGAAATCGTTGCTGGAAGCAGGAAAGTTGTCACGAAATCATGACATGTGGCTGAGAAGAAAGGAAAAGTTGTCACGAAATCGCGACATGTGGCTGAGAAGAAAAAAGTTGTGAAATCGACATGTTGAGAAGAAAAGAAATGGTGTCGCGAAATCGTGACATGTCATTGAGAAGAAAAGAAATGGTGTCGCGAAATCGTGACATGCCGTTGGAAAAAAATGAAAATGGTCACGATTTCGCGACGTGTTTTGCCGAAGCGTACGGATGATGAAAAGTGTCACGATTTCGTGACGTGTTTTGGCAAACTGTACGGATGATGAAAAGTGTCGCGATTTCGCGACGTGTTTTGGCAAACTGTACGGATGATGAAAAGTGTCACGATTTCGTGACGTGTTTTGGAAAACTGTACGGATGATGAAAATGGTCGCGATATCGCGACAGGTTTTGCCAAAGGTTCGAAACGTAAAAGCGGTAGCGATTTCGTGACGTGTTTCGGGAAAGCGTACGGAAAGAGAAAGCGGTAGCGATATCGCGACAGTTTGTCGAAAGAAGGCAAGAAAGTGATAATGGTCGCGATGTCGCGACGTAAAGTTGCCAAGGAAGCCCGACGGAGAAATGGTAGCGATTTCGCTACAGCTTGGTGAAAAGGAAGCCCGATGGAGAAATGGTAGCGATATCGCTACAGTTTGAGGAAAGAAGGTTCAAAAGCAAAAATGGTCGCGATATCGCGACAAGATGCTGTCGAAGACGTACGGTCGGGAAGAGCGTCGCGATTTCGTGACATGTCGCGTTTTCGTGGCCAAGAAGGTGAACAGGCGGCATGCAGTTTTTGTCGAGTTTTTTGCAGAGTGGCGTTACAGAAGGCGCAGAGGACGTGTGACACGTGGCATGCAGGTGTCAGGTCTGTAGAAGCGTTACATGCAACGAAGGATTTTAGGCGTTTTGGCGTTAAACATGGAATAAAGACAAGGAAAAGGTGGGAATTTGAAGGGTCACATGCAGGAAGATGAAACAAATCGACACGGGGAGAATCGAAGAGCCGTTTCTATTAGTATAAAGCCGAAGTGTAGATTGAAGGAAGGGTTGGAAATTGCCGATTGCAGAGTTGCAGAGACAAGAGCTTCGTGCTATTCTGGGCCTGCACTTGGGCAATTTCCTTCTTTTTTGTTCTGGAATATTTTTGCCTGGAACATTCTTTGAATGTAATTGACATATCATTTAATATAAAATACAGAGTATTGGCATCTCATTGATGAGAAAGAAGGAGTCATTTTATGCATGCATGATTTAATGTTTTATCTTTCATTCCAGACTTTCGAGGCTTTTAGGTGAAGTTTAATGCAAGTGTGCTTGGTTGCTTCATACGAATGCCTAGGTCCGGAATTACAGTAGAAACCCTAGAAACCAGCACCTAATTTATTTGGATTGTGCGAGTTTGCAGGTTCATTAGATTAGGTTGTATGCATAAAACCTCATTATCTTCGGTTTCATCGAATTGATGGCAGCATTCTGACTGTAATTTAGTTTCTTTTTCATTTACCTTTTTGTTCAAACCCTTGCTTTATTTTTTGCAATTTAATTACTGTATCCAAATAAATAACCGAAAATCCATCAGAATCCAAGATTAAAGTACAATTATTCAATTTGAGTCCACTGTAATTTCAGATTAGATAAACCCCAGTGCCCCTTGTTAACATCCACTTGCAAACCCTAAGATATTCCTGGCATTTCATTTGAACAACATTATTTAAGCATAACAAGAACCTTGGAGAAAGTTCTTTTCTTTGCAAGCAGAGGATTTTTGGACTCAGATCCTACCAGAGAGTGTGCTTTCACAATTGTGTGAAAACACCACTCAACACACCCCTTAGGCATGAAGATATCCTTAATGGAACAAGCCAGGGATCCTCTGGGGTAGTTCTACCTTTTTCATCCCTAGAATTACTCATTCATGTTTACTCTTGAATGACATAAATTAAGTCAATAGTTGTTACCTTCCTCAGTTGTTGTATTCAGATTTTAACCTATATTTTCATAGCTTAGTTTGATTACAACTATTGAACTGTTTGTTTTCTTCTAGAAACACTATTCCCTAGAAAGAATGCCAAAATGATGTGTAGTCATTATACCATCATTAATTCTCAATGAATTTGTCAATCCAGGGCTGTGTACAAGGCTATCTATGAAAGAAGAAATGAAACAGCTATAACTTAGGTCAATCTAGAGCAATAGGTCTTATTGATGGAACTGATTGTGTGGAGGGTTTTAGGACATTCCTATCTCTAATTGCATAAATTAAACCTTAATCTAATTGCAAAAATGGAAACTAATCATTAACTAAAAAAATGAAATCCTGATTTACAATTGCAGAATGAGACCTGATTATGTTGTAGAAATAACAGTTGCAAAATTGAAAGTCTGATTCTAATTGCAGAAAGGAAATCTATTTACTTTTGTAGCAATGGAAATCTAATTATAGCATTGAAAATAAAACCCTATCAAGACTCTGTAACAGAAGGTTGTCAATCTTCTGTGCAGGGGTTGACAGCAAAACACAAAATGCAAGAAATTACAAAAAATAGCAAATTCTAGAAATAACAGTCTGAAATAAAATGGAAGCTTTGCTAAAAGTAAATATTACAGCTAAAATATTAAGCACAAGATTAATCTAAGCATAAATAAACTAAGACTGTAGATATTGTCAGCTATTTACAAGCAATTGAAATAACAAGTTCTACAACTCATTCTACTGTAGCAAAATCAGAATAAAAACCTGCTGTTAGTCCTCCTTCTAGGTCTGAAAGTGGCTAGCCTCCTTGTTAAGAAGAAGGTATGAGTATCTCTCTCTCTAGATCTTAATCACACCCATTTATAAGCAATATGAAATAGAACTGGTGCACTTTATTGATTAAAGAACATGATTACAATAATTCTGTTGAAAAACCTATTATAGGACTGTAACAGTCAAATTCTACTTATTTTCTCTACTTTATGCTTTCTCCTAGATTCCTTAATCTTTTCTCACTACTTACTACCTACTAGGCTAAACCTGAACAGGAGCAATATTTATAGCTGTCCTATGATCTAATTACAAACTGTGGATATTTCAAAAGATCTAATCCTACTATGCTGCAACAAATCCTAGGTTTATTCTTTGATATTTCCATTAATGATGGATTTGGTTGGCAATGACGGAAATGATAGATGTAAGATCTTTTCCTTTACATTTTTCGACCTTTATTTCCCTTTTTCTAGCTTCAAAAATTGCTCAACAAGTCAAAGCACATTCTGTTTTCATTTCGGAGATAAGTGGCTTCATTCCGAAGACAATGCAATTCTCATTCCGAAGATCACTCATTTTGAAGATACTGTAATTCTCATTTTTAAGATATTGCAATTCTCATTTTGAAGATCTGCTTATTTCAAAGATAATGCATTCTTAATTTTGAAGATTTGCTCATTCCGAAGAAGTTGTGTTCTCTCATTCCAAAGATATCTGTTCATTTCGAAGATACTTCAAAATGAACAAATGTGTGCTTTTCCAGTGATTTTTTCTGCATCTCTCAGGTGGGTTATCTCTTAAGATCAAATTCCAATGATCTTCATCTCTTTCCACATGTGAATTCCATGCCTTGCTAATTATGGCAAGTGGTTGGAATTTACATGGGAAAGACCAGTTTTTGTTGCACAGCAATAGTTTGCTTGCACTATTGCCAAATTTAGGTGAAATAAATGCTTGAGACAAATCAAAACATGATTAGTGAAATACTGCTATTATTCTAAGCATATCCCATTTTAGCAATTCATAGCAAAAAGAACACAAAACTATGCAAAAAGTTGTAAAAATCAGCATATAATATTCCAAATACATTGATCATGCAAAATGGTTAATATACAACATATTGAATCAAATTAACTAACATATCAGATAAAACATAAGAGTTTATAGGCAATTTTAGTGTTCAAAACATGTTATGATTGAGGCATTTCTAGGCCTCATCACAAACAATATCAAGCAAGTGTTTATCTTAATTACCAATTTATGTGTGCCCTAAACTATTTGTTGCATTTTGATGTGTTGTTGTTCTTTTTTTCTTGCTCTTGTTTTGGATTTAAAATGAGGAGACTCATCCATAGTGGGAGTAAATAACACCCATGCCAAACATGATTTTCTCAAAATAAACTAGGGTAAACCACTGAAGTCCTAGTGGGGGGTTCACCTAGCTCTTCCACTCTAAACCAATGATTGTTCCAATAGTGGGATACAGTTTGAGCATGAGTAACTTAGTGCCACTATGAATAAGTGCATTATTTAATTCTAGGAAAATTTAGGGGGTAAGCCTGTGGAAGGAGATGAATGCCAATGTCACCAGATTGAATTGAGGATTGGTGATGAGATCCAGCTCCCCAATGTTTAAAACATGTGTGCGTGTGTGGGGTTTATTTTAAATTTACATAAAATAAAATGCATCATACAATAGAAATACCTCTTTCCTATATGCCTAATACAAATGACATTTTAGTTTTTAGAAATATGCATAAACTAATATGAGTTTCATGGATATACTCTACTTTGTGTGAATATGGCCTTTAGTAGGACCTCAAAGCAAGAAAACCAACACATGATTTATAGCACACTAAATTTTAGGGTGGACTTTACAAGCATAAGCCGTTGTTCCTAGCAACGCCTAGTGGAAGTCTAATAAAAACCCTAAAATACACAAGATGCAAGTTATTTCCTTTCCATTCCTTAGTTTCCAAATAAAAACGTGTCTCAATTTCACTATTTTAGGGAAATAGAAGCAGACATATAATCATAAAATATCATAAAATTTGAACCAACCTCAAATATAGCTCAGAGAATAGAGATTTTATCCTCTGCTGCACTCCAGAACCAGCCATTGTCAACCAGAGTGGTTGATTTTTGGCCACTATTAGTAGGAGAAACTAAGATTGTGGGCTATAGTAGACTAGAATGACTAAACCTACACACAAAAATCTGACTTAGTAAATTGGAAAAAATAAAAAACTTGGTGGGGTCCCACTATGTTCACCATCTGTAGCGATCCCAAGGAAGTGGCGCACCATCCACCACTCCATTTGATCTAATATTCTTAATCATGCATTAAATGAAATATGTGAAAATAGATGCAACCGAAATACAAAGAAATGAATGAATAGCTCTCTTTATTACTTTTTCTCACGTTTGATATAGATCCCTTAGATCCCTCTAAGGGATTCCCTTCATTTGATATAGATTTTAGAAAATAGGGTAGCAGATATGTGGTATCCCCTTGCAAGAGGTGATGCACTCTCGTAGGCTTCTAAGTGATGCACACAAAACTGTATGAGGGCTTACAAATACCTCCTTCTCCATGTCTTGTTCCTAGAGGTATACTTTTGCTTTCGTATGTTGATAACCCGTCAAATGAACCTGTAGTCCTACAAGCATGAAAATAATAGTAAACACTCAACTGTCTGAGATTACCTCCATGGATGACATTTTTAGTAGCAACCCTAATGATAAATAGAAAATTGTTGAATGACAATAGATATTGATGCTATGAATACACATAAATTCACTAAATCATAGCGTGAAAACATGTAATAAGCTAAATGAAAGAAAATAATTCTAATAACCCTAGGCTAGACCTATGGGCTGCTATCTGAGACAGCAGCTGCTAAGATAAAAAACTATCTCTATTACTCCAGGGCTATGGATCTAGGATGGTTGATAAAGTTGAAAGGATTATTGTTTATGTACTATGTTTTGAATATCCTATAGATGATGAAACCTCAATCAACCAACACTTCATTGCTCCTAAAAGGTACTCCAATTCACTCTCTGATTTGATAGGGCTACGCTACAAGAAAATCTCTCTAAGTGTCAAAAGATCTCTAAAAAGTCTCTAAATATTCCTCTATTTTGTCCCTTGGTGCTCTTAGGTTTGTACCTTATAATATTTTTTAAGCCCTAGGACAATGTCCAGTCCTAGGACTGAATTTTGCATGCACATTGGATGTTAGCATGAGAAGTTTTATCTTTTCTATATTTGAAGGCCAATTAAACTGATGTCTAAACTTATAATTGAGTCTTTCATGTAGATTGGCTGTGAGGAGGAATGCAAATTCATCCATGCTCAAATTTATTGCATGTAAACTACTGCTTCTGCTTGATATTAGGCTAATTTGATGGTAATTTGTTATTTAGGACTTAGCCAATATCATCTACAATAGCTAGGGCTAGCCGCTCTGATATTTAGTGGCCATAATCCATTTGCTCTAGTTCATAGAGACTAGACTTGGATGGGCTAAAACTACCCAAAAATGAGTGGTGAAAATCACTTTTGGCACTTGGAAGGTCCCAAGGTTTAGTCACATGGTCTATGAATGCCCACATGAGTAGTTCTCCTAAACATGACATGTTTTAGGTGTCTACAAATATATATATCTAAATAAATATATATATATCTAAATAATATATATATATATATATATATATATAAATTACTCTAATCATTCCAAGGACTTTAATTATTAACAGTCCAAATAGTATAATTACTTTAATAGAATACACTAACAATTAGGTGTAACAAAAATGACTTAAAATAAAACATTCTCTTAAAATAAAACATTCTCATAAAAACCTACAATCACATAGTAATGGATGTCAAAAAAATATCTCTTAATTGATAAACAAAAATTACAATGTGATACTAGGCAAGAGCTATTGATTTGACCCTTGTAATGAGGTTGTAGACACCCAAAATTCACACATTGCTATTTTTGCATATCTATAGGTGATTCCAGACATCCCTAGGATATTGTAGACTATTGTAGACTATTGTAGTCATGCGTAGACATGCGTAGACATGTGTAGACATGTGTAGACATGCGTAGACTTCCATAAGTTCACCATAGTAATGTGTAGACTTCCACAAATGGCTTTCAGGTCCAAAACCCTAATAAGCCCTCAAAACTACATTTTATGCATCGAGATACCTTCATATGATAACCCAAGGTAATACATAGCCCATTTACACTCAATTGACACCCCCACGGGGTATTAATTTGCAAAATCAATTAAAAGTCAATTATCAAATTCTAATTTAATGTTGACTTCACTTAAGGCCCTTTTAGGAAAAAATTGGATTAATTAACTCTTAATTCATAATTAGTGTTAATAAAATCCTCCCACATGTGCCAATTTAGGGTTTCCTAGGGTTTTCTTTTAATATTACCCTAAACATGCTTAAGGCCTAATTAGGATTAGCACTAATCCTTCCTCACACATGTGTGAGGATAAGATATTTCCTACTTAGAATGAGATGTTGCAACATAGCATCTATTAACCTAACCCTAGTCAGAATAAAACTTAGGTTTAGTCTATCTAACCCCCCATGCACCTTGCATTTGCCTATAAATAATGGGTCCTAAACCCCTAATTAAGTCTGATTCCCAAATTCATCAAAGTACTGTTACTCTACAAAAATGGAAATCCAATAGCACACAGTCCATTCCCAAATCATACATACAAATTATTATAGCATATAGAGGCACCCTAGATGCCTTAGGATTGATTCGCTGAAGATATTTCACTAGAAAATCATCATAGCTCAATTCGTAGCTTGCCCTATGAATCTGACCCCAATTAGCGATCCGGGTCATGAATTGCATCTGCAGGCCCAAAATCACTCCATATTTGGGAGTTAATCTCTGTTTCAGCATGCTATTATCTTTTGCATATTTAATTTTAGTTTTTGCTATAGTTTTACAGTCATTTTTGTCTTCCTAAATATGGGGCCTGACTAAGGCAAGCCCCCCAACGTATTAACCCTTTCTTGCAAGTTTCTTTTAGGTTATGCAGTAGATTTGAAGGAAAGGAACACCAAAAAATAACAACCTAGTGGTGGCTTGCATACATCGAAGCCCACCTACACTGAGGGACGCTAGAATAAGACATCAGATTGATTGTAACCTTTTTAGAAATAGATATGGATAAAGGGCATCAAGACCGTCTTGTAACACATGCTCATTAATATCAATGGAATATAATTTATATGTTTAATGCATCATTTATGTTTATGTGTTAAATTATCAAATGTAATTATAATTATTTTAATCATTCCAAGGACTTTAATTATTAGAAATCCAAATAGTAGAATTACTTTAATAGAATACACTAACAATTAAGTGTAACAAAAATGACTTAAAATAAAATATTCTCATAAAAACCTACAATCACATAGTAATGGAGGTCAAACAATTATCTCTTAATTGATAAACAACAATTACAATGTGATACTAGGCAAGAGCTATAGATTTGACCCTTGTAATGAGGTCTTTGCTCATATTTATAGTTGGCAATTTCAAAATTTATTGGTAGGTATACAACTGCTTGGCCATTTGGAGGATAGTCTCGAAGAAACCAGAAATGTTGATATGGTAGCTCTAAACTTCATCTTGGGTATAAATTTGAATTTAACCCATTGTTTTGTAATTGTCTTCTACAAGTGGTTGCATTATTGGAGTGGTCCCTTTCTCGCTTAGGTGTCATATGCTAAAACCATCCAGCAAGCACCATGGTAGTTGTAGACCTAAAAATGATCCCCAATTGATATCTTCTTGAAATTGGGCTCTTCATTTGTTCATAGAGCTCTTATAAAATGGAATCATGCTTTTGGATAGTTTTGGCCTTGGGTGTTTTTTTTCTTTTATATTATTTTTCTTCATATGCACAATATTTAGCTCTCTTTGATTTTGCTATTGTCATCGCTAGAAATTATACAGTCTCCAATATCATAGTCTTGTGTGGTCTTCAAATGTTGGCTTGTACAATCCTAGGTGATTCATCTCTATAGTTGACATCATCACCTTGAATAGGTCAATTTTGGGATGTCACAATCTTACCTCAACTTGTTGATTTCATGTTCAACTTGGGCATCATTTCAAGCATTTTAAGCTTTAATAATTATTTTCTCATTCCATGGAGACCATGCTTTTATGCTGACATCATTAATAATGTAAGCACAATTTTGGGCATCTCAATCCTATGCTAGATTTTTATTTCTAGCACTTAGTAAAATTTTAGGGAATTTCACAAGATCTCTTGTTATGCAAATGTGGTAAAATAATTGACCAACTTCTAATAATCTATTTTATCTAGGTTTTTTTTTTTGTGCCAAGGCACTTCAAAAGTGTAATTTTCTTTCATTCTTGAAATAAAATTACAATTTTTTTCTTGTAAAAAATATGAATTTTGTGTTATGTCAAAAACTTGATTGTATATTTATTCAAATATAAATGAAATAAAAATCTTTCTCATTGTGAGTGGCTCTCCTTAGGTTTTTGAACTTTCTCATGGTGAGAATTCTAGAGGTGACTATGGTGGCATTGTTGATCACAAGCATGGTGACCAAGATGGTCTGACAAAAGGAGTGAGAGTCACATGTGTTGGTGGGGACCCTCCTCCAAACCCTAATCCACCCTCTTTTTCTCAAAAGACTCATGCTATATCTTTCAAGAAGATAGTCCAAAAATCCACCAATTATTCACTCTCTTCTAGTGGCTCATTTGTTATTCTCCCAAGATAAGGAATTCTATTATTTATTGACCAAATCATGGATTTAAACATGTCTCAGGAGTCCTTCATCCTAATTGGAAATTTTTTTAGGACTAGGCCTGTTATCGAGTCTATTAGGAAATGGGATTTCACCAAGTGGCATCCCCAAGACCATATGGAACTAATCATAATTCCTAGAGGTTTTTTTCTCATCAATTTGAACAACATAGAAGACTCAAGTTGTATTCTCACCAAAGGACCTTGGTTTTCTATGTGGCACAACCTTTACCTCAGGATATGGGGACTAAATTTTGACCTTGATTCACAAAGCATTAATGCTATCCCAATTTGGGTCATGTTTTCAAGCCTTCCCATCTAGCTCTGGCATGAGAAAATTTTAAAAGAAATTTCCTAGGCCATTGAATAAATAGCTTTTGATCCAACAAATAAATCCAAATCTAATATGGTCTATGCCTGAATGTGTGTGAATAGCAGTTTAGAGTTTGAACTACCCATTTTCATTGATCTTTTCTCAAATAAGAGGAGCAAAAACCAACCAATTGAATATGAAAATAAATTAACCTTCTACATGGAGTGCAAAAAATAAGACCATCTCAAGTTGTGGTGCCCCTATATAAATTTAGTTTTGGAGAATAAATCCAAGGAATCCAAGAAAGAATGGGGTTGGTCCTAGCCCAAACAATATTCTTCAACCCCATAGAAGGATGACCCTTGAAAGAAGGATGATTTCCCCTCAGAGTCTGGTAGTGATGCAAAAATATCTAAAGGAAAGGAGCTACTTATTGACTCTGGTATTGGTACCTCAACCTAGGTATTTCTCGTCCTCACTAACCAAAACCACTTTGCTTATCTCTTGAATAAGGTATCTCCCATTGAGGAAGCCATCCCATCCTATGATGATATCCCTAACCCTAATTTGAATGTGTACCAAAAGGCTTCTCTATCCATTTTCAAGGAGTTATTTTTTTGCTAGGCCATGATCCTCCCCTGAATGAGAGCCTCTCTCCCAAGGGTTCTCCTATCCCCAACCCTCAACTAGGTGGTTCCACTTCAATGCCTCCTGGATAGGTGATTAGTAATATAAATAAATGTTTAATTTATGTCAATAGTGACAAGAAGAGAGGACAACCTTCCATATAAGACATTAGACACAAATAATATCCAGAATATATAGCTAATGGAACTCAATCCACCCTATGATTATCTCAAAAGGAGAACATCCTTTTGAACAAAATCAATAAAAATGAATACCAAACCAAACCCCCCTCGTCCCATGATAGGGGGAAGAAATATTCTTCCAAAAATAATAAATGAAGATCCTCTCATGGAATTTGAGAGGCCTCAATGGATACTCTAAACAACACATGGTTTCATCCACAACAAAAAAAATAAAATCCATCATAATCCTTCTTTAGGAAACCAAAATTGAAGCTTGCAATGTTGAAAAAGTATCAATTGTTTTGGAGGAATAATGAATGTCTTACTAGCTGATGAGGCAGAACATTCCCTCATATAAAGACTACTTTTGATAAATTTTTAAACTATTTGGAACCACTTATGATATGATTTTGTACTAATTTTAGTAATACTATGCATTATATGATGATGTTTGCATATTGGAATGATAAAGTGCATATGACCTATTTTGACTATTTATCTATGTTTTATAATCTATTTAAGTTGTATTATTTAGTATATTTTGCATTAATTTAATATTTTCTATTTGGTTTTGTGCTTATTTCATAAGCTTTACCCACCATTTAACCATTTTAAATAAAAAAAATGTACCAAAAATTTGTCAACAGTTTGACTGTGCAAAAAATATGAACTTTTCCATACAAATTCCAGTCAGCTGTACATATACAACATGGCTTGGGATTTGTCCACTCCATCTCATGCAAAATATGGAATCAATCTTCTGGGTACTTATGGAGACTATTTACACCATCACAACTATTCTCATGTGCTTCTAGAGCATGAATTAATATAAACTCTATTCTACTACCTGATATTTTGGAGCAGCTCTGGAATAAGCATTGAAGACATAAATTTGATCAAATGCATCTTTAATTGTAGTAAAATGGAGGTAAACGATAGTTTCAACTATTCTAGGGACCTCCCTATCATTTCCAACACCTATCCCTCACCAGATAAATCTAGCAGCTAGAATGGATAAGGTTTAATGGATCAGATCCCTGCATTTTTGGGAAACATAGTCCTACAACAGTTGTAACAGTCATGTATTGAAGCACCAAACCTTATCACTATTGTACCTTGCTTGTATAAATAAAATGATCCTATTTGGTTGAGCATATAGGAGAATAGAGGATAAGAGGATATAGGTGTTAGGATATAGAGTAATCCAAGTGTTGTAATTGTGTACTACAACAGATCAATAGTCTGCATAACTTCCCTTGCACTGTTGATATGCTGAGAATGGAATAAAGGTGCAATATTTGTCATTCATGTTTGCTTTTGAGTTCAATGTGAATATTTGATAGTGTAGAGCAAGTAATTTTTTCCTCTTTTGGTTCAGGAAGCAAGGGCCACTTCCAGGCCTAGAAGAGGGATTATTCCTGCCAAAGTTTTGCTAATTTCTTACTATAGCAGGTCAGCAGGAATCCAACAGCTTTTTGCATGGTTAAATTTGAATTAAACTTCATCTAGCATGTGGCACATGAATACATTATAGTTAAGTCATATAGAATAGATTTTATAGCATAACATTTTTTATTTCAGCTTCAGTTTTTCCAGTTTACATCAGAGAATTTCTTGTTAATTCAGTTTGCTATAGATTTGCAATATTTGCTTACCAACCTTTGAATTTCATCATTGTCTTAGGTTTCATTTTATATAGGTGTGAAGTTTCAATTCTGAAAAGTTTCATTGTTTTTATTTTTAATTCTGTGATTTCAATTTTGTTATTTTAAATTCTGTCAATTAAATTCTGTCATTTTCAATTTTGTAATAGTTCAAATTTGCTTTTCCTGCAACTGTGTGAATTTTAATTATGTAAGGATAAGTAAGCACTAAGTTTTAGTTTCTAGGAGAATAAAAGGGACACATGACACCCCAAAAACACTAACTATTCCATGATTAAGGCCATGATCTAGATGAACTAAAAATTAGTCTATTAACCCCTGCTTTCGTATATAGCCTTGGACATCACCCTGGATTGACACAGAATGATTAAATGATGAAGAGTTTATGACACTCATATTTTTTGATGCCATTGTCGGGGATACTTAGGTGTTGTTAGGAGAGGTCTAGAAGTCCAAAAACTATCCTATTTTAGGAAACAATTTTTGGAAACCTAAGGTTTAGTTTATATAGTAAATAGGCATGAATGCATAGGCCAAGAGATGAAAGAGGAAGGTTTATCAGAACTAGATATTTTCCACCAAGGCGTTCTTCATGATCAGATGAATATCTACCTATGTATGAACTTATTGAAAGAATTAAAAGAGAATCATATTCTTCATCAACTAAAATTGTAGGATCTTTGCAAGAAGAGCTCTTAGAGGCACTTTCTTCTAGACATACCCATAGGGCTAGTCCATATGAACCGGTTGAACAAATTAAAACTAAAGAAGCACCTATAGCAAAACAAGGAGAATGTGATAGAGAAATTGTTGGTCATGATGCTGACAATCCTCCTATTAGAACTTTTGAATACCCTATTCATCTGAATCCTACTCAAAATGCTCCTATGAAAACAATTTCACCCTCAGTATTTCCAATCTTTAGGGGAGTTGTTTATGAAGATCTTGATCAATTTTTGTTTGAATTCAAGGTCCTGTGTCAAACTTATGACTATGTCAATGACAACCAAAAATTGAAGTTATTTCTCTCTACACTCAAAGATGCAGCCTTACGGTGGTTTATGAGCCTTGAACCAGATTCAATCTGCACTTGGGATCAAATGGAAACTGCATTTTTGGATAAGTATCAAGAGTATTATGGAGTGAGAAATAGGAAGGATGAGTTATTTTAGATAAGACAAGAAGAGGATGAAAACTTAGAGGATTATCTTGATAGATTTGCCTTTATCCAAAAGAGATGTGGTCTTGTGGAAACTGACTTATTAAAAACTATATTTCTAAGAGGTTTGCAGGATGATTCTAGAGAAGTATTAGACTTAATGGAAAAAGGAGATATAAACCAGCTTGATATTAATGATATTGTAGAGTTGTACATAAATTATTCCTACACTACGAAAAGAAGGAAAAAGAATCCTGGTAATGCTGATATAAAATATTTTATGGAGGAAATGGCTAATATGAAAACTGATATACTTGTTCAACTAAACACCGCTTTAGGAGAAAGGAATACAAGAGCCAATTCTTCACCACCCATGTCTATATATTTTCCTAGGTGTAGAAATAAGCATGCTTTGCAAGATTGTCCTTTGGACAAGACTTTAATTTTAGAAATTTGTGGTATTTGCTCAAAGGAGCATAAAATTGATAAATTTCACCTTTTGACCCATCTTCGAAGTGTTTTAGAAAACCAAGTTGAATAACTTCATGCTATTGGGCAAATGCCAGGAGGTAACTTCATACAAAACCAAAATACCCCTCACTTTTCTTCAAATTGGGGAAAAAATCCTTAGAATATGCCATGGGCATATACCGAACCTCCTCCCCAAACTTAGAATCAATCTTGGGTAGCCCCTCAAGATTGGTCACATTCTAGTTGAAATTAGCCATGGCATTCAGTTAATCCATCATGGTAGCCCCCCAAACTGTTTGCTATTTCTGTGCAGTCTCCATGGTTTGCAAATATAGCTAATTATTTGGCTACAGGAAAAATTCCTCTTCACTTTACTCCTAAACAAAGGAAATAGTTAATCAAGCAAAGTTATTTTAAATGGATAGGAGGTTTAATTTTCAAATGCAGTCCTGACCATGTTTTACGCAGGTGCATCCGTAAGGATGAGGTATATGATATCCTATGGGCTTGTCATGATGAACCTTCAAGAGGACACTATTCAATCAAGAGTATAATTCAGAAGATCTTGGGTACTGGTTATTACTGGCCATATTTACATAAATATGTGAAAAATTATGTTAGACATTGTGATGCATTCCAAAGGATGGGAAAACCTACCTTAACTAGTGAAATACCATTACAACCTCAAGTAGGAACATAACCATTTGAGAGGTTGGGGTTAGATTTTGTAGGACCCATTGACCCTCCTTCCCAAGGAAAAGTGCATATCTTGGTATGTACTGACTATGTAACAAAATGGGTAGAAGCCCATGCTTTTAAGCATGCTCAAAAAGAAAAAGTTGTTGATTTCTTGTATTCACATATTCTCATGTGTTTTGGGGCCCCATAATCCATCACCACTGATTAGGGACCTCAGTTTACCTCAAAAGTTGTTGAAGCCTTTACAAAGCTTTATGAAATCAAACACAAAAAATCCTCACCTTACCATCTGCAAGCCAATGGCCAAGTTGAAGTGACAAATAGGGAATTAGAGAGGATCTTAACCAAAATTGTAGCAGCCCATAGGAGGAATTGGGTGGAGAAGTTACCTGAAGCAATTTGGGCTTACAAAACTACTTGGAAATCCACTATTGTATTCACACCATATGAATTTGTTTATGGTAAAAAGCCTCTTTTGCTTATTGAATTTGAGTTATTGACTCTTCAAACTGCTTTGGATGTAGGTATTGATTTGTCATAGGCACAAATGGACCTAATTCTATAGCTCAATGCATTGGATGAGCTACAGAGGATGCATTGCACCAGACTGATATGATCTAGTCACAACACAAGTTGTGGCATGATAGTCATATCCAACATTATAAATTTTAACAAGGTGATTGGGCTTTGTTGTTTGAATCATGATATGAAGACTATCCTGGCAAGTTGCAGACTCGGTGGCTGAGACCTTATCAGGTTGAGGAGGTATTTGCAAATGGAGTTGTATGTCTTTCACCAATATATGATTCAAGAAGGAAAATGGTGGTTAACGGTCATCGTATTTGGATATATCACAAACCATTAACCAAGGAGGAGTTTCTCAAGCAAGTAGGAAAATTGGATGTATCAGTATTAGAAGAAACCATTTCTTCCAATATGGACTCAATCAAGTGACATGAACCAATATATATAAAAATAATAATAATAATATATATATATATATATATATATAAACAAATAAATCAGAATGTGAAAACCTCTTTGAGGCACATCTGAGTTGAGTTTACCTGAAAATAGGGTTTTTCGGCATGTTTGCCTCCTAGACCCACCACCATTCCATCCATTCTCACCATTGTTTCACTATTTACCATTCCATTCATTCTCACCTCTATTTTACTATTTTTCAGATTGCACTTGTTACACTCTATGAGGAGTCAGTTTAAAATCAACAGAAAATAGCATTTGTACAAAATGTAGATGGAATGGTTTCTTCAGTTATGTGCCTTTTTCTATTTTAATATTATAAATATTTATTATGTAGTGTATGATATCCCTAGTTAGTATAAATCATACATAATTTCTGGTTCCAAAAAGTTATCAAGATAGTCTAAGGCAAAAAAGGCTCTTCAAATGCTCTTGAAAGGTATTGCTCTGGAATGAACCTGCTGCACATAACAAGTTTCTGAATGAAGAAGCTTTAGAATTAGTTTTGGAATGAAAAGGGTATATGCTCTGGAATGGAATATACAATAAAACCTATTGGAATGAATTAAAAAAAAGGTTAACTAATTAATCTCCAGAATCATGTGGCTAAAAAGTCAAATAAATTAAAATTTCTAAAGGTTTTGCACCAATTGGGTTGGAAATAGTATTTGGAATGCATGTTTCAAATTTGAATTCCAAAGAAAATATTTGAGGGGGCATGGAGTTTCAAAAATTTCTGCATGTGACCAGTATGGCACACAACTCAAAGCCTGTTGAAAAGGACTCTCATAAAAATTTAATTATCCCATATCACTCTTGGCAGTTGCAATTATACGATGACACGCAGTAACATCCGATTGATGGTAACTTCTGCATGTAATGAATTGCCACCACGTGCCATGTTCATGTTACCTAGCATGTTTGGAATTTATTCTGGTGCTACACTCATTTACTCTTCACCCTCGAGCATTACTCTTTATAGACTCAAGTATTCCAAAGCTGAGAAAAACTTACAGTAAAGTTTTTAGACCTAAGATACGTAGAACCCCAATCATTGATAATGGGAGGACAGAAGAATAAAATTGAGCTAGATAACATAGAATATTTGCAAAAATATGGGGAATGCATGAAAATTTTTATTGAAGGGGGATTTTTGCCCTTCTTGCGCAAGTTCGATGGGTATTCAGAAGGGTTGGCTACTGAGTTCGCACGTACCTTCTACAACAACCAAATTCATATCAATGGCATGACCATCTAGGTAAGCCCTAAAATTCTCATCCAGGTTATTGAATTACCGTTGCATGGGGTTCAAATTGGAAAATTAGGGAAAAATACTTTAGTTGAACTTGTAAATCAGTTCAAGGGAAATGATGATAGACCCACTGAGTTTGTATTAAGTAATAATATCTACAAGGAGGTCAAAAGAACAAGTTTATAGCCTCCTTGAGATGAAGTTGCAGTATGGGTCATTAGGTTTTTGACCTGCGATGGGTAATTTATTGTCCTCTTAGGAAATCATATATGAATTTTAACCCATCTTTGTCATGACCACTCAAACCTTGAACTAAAGGTAAATCTGCCTCTGTACCTATACCAGGAGCTGGTAAATATGGCGAAAAAGTACCAAGCAAGAAAAGGGTCTCCCAAAAACCATGGCCTAATCAAGATGATATGCAAACATCACTTCAAGGGAAACCCTAAAAGCTTTGACAGGTTTTTTTGTGCATGGAATGAGTTGATTGAGGAAGAGGCAGTTGAAAGCCCTTGATCTGAAGAAGAGGTAGAGGTTGAAGGATCTGAATTTGAAACATAAATAGAAATTGAATGTTCTAAACATGAAATTGAAACTGAATCCTCTAAAAAATAAATTCTCTCCTCCCCACAGGGACCTCCATCCTCCAGGACAAAGAATCAAAGAGAGAAACAATCTAAGATTGATCCTGTAGGTAAGAGGAGGAAGGTTACATTTTTTGAAAATGTAACTATTTTTTCCACTCAGGCCACTGAGCAATTTGGAAGTTCAAGTAGGGAAGGGAATATTGAGAAGGGAACACCTAAAGTAGACCCTACCCTAGGATTGACAAGACCTATTTCAAAATCTAAAAAGAAACAAAATCAACCAGCTTCGGGATTGAAAAGGTCTTCAAGACTTTAGAAATCCAGCAACATAGGTGATGTGGAAAAGGAAGAAGAAAATGCATATGTTGATACCCTGCAGGTGAAAGAAACTATGGAGAAAGTTGAAGATATAAGTACCAAGGGCATGGATAGTGCAATAGATATGGCTATGCCTACAATGTCCCTCAATTACCCACCAAATTCAGAAGATAAACCATAATAGAAGAAGCAGAGGGACACATCACTATTGCATAAATGTCTGCACCACTTGTGGATTATTCAAATTATGAGGAAGAATCTGAGGCAACTAAATAAGGAAAGAATGATTTGAGCACTGAAGAAGAAGAGGAAATGGACATCAAGACTTAGTTGCATGCAGCCAGGAGTGTAATTAAAACACATATAGGATGGATAGAACAAAGTGAAGCTTCTTTGAAGAAAAAATATGATATTATTGCTAAGTTATGGCAAGAGATAGGGGTTGTAAAGGCTAGACTCACACTTCTAGAGCATCATCCTTCTCAGTATGACTCTGGAGATGAATTAACCAATATTCTATTGAAATTGTCTAGTGATGTAGCCTTATCTAAGAGAAACTCACCAATTAGGGTAGGAATTGAAGAAGAAGAAGTTGCACAAGCACCACCACAGGTTGAAGACAAAACAAAGGATGAGCATCCAGGGACACAACAAATAACCGAATCAATAACACCTATAGAGGGAGAAATAATAGTACAAGAAGAGGTAATTTCATAGTCTCCTCAAAATATTGTTAATTTGAATGCACCTAAGATTGAACTAGTAGAAATTGAAACACAAACAGAGCCCCCTATAATTGAAAAGGTGGATGTAGGCATCCAAGTTAATGTCATTCCACAAATGCAACCAATAGTTAGGTCACCATAAATAGTTACATTAGCAAAATATAATGAATATGTGGCATATTGGATGGCAAGATGTCATCAATTAGAAGGAACGGTCTCATCATTACAAACCTTAACAAAAGAGCTAGAACAAAAAAAATTAGAAATTGAATCATTGAAGGAACAAGTGTAGGATGTATGCCAGATTGTAGAGTGTATTTTTCAGTGTTGAAGGCTAGCTAGATTCTATAGCTTAATATTGAAAGAAAAATACTTCTGTTTGTAAACAATGAGGATCACCTCTGGCCTCTATCACAAATTGGAAATACCTAGTGAGTTTCTAGAAGATTTTTGGCAAAGTTCTATAGAACACCATAATTTGCTATGTGAATTGTTCCTGCATAATTTTTTTTGCCAACCGAAGTTATATTCCTTCCTCATGTCTTCACTGGTGATCTTCAGCTTAGGGCTTTTTTAGTATACACTCCAAAATTAAATATATTGGGAGCAGGAAAAGAAAACTAGCAAGGCCATGGAATTACAGGTAGTTTTGCTCATTAGGCTTGTTCACCTGAACCATAGGACCTCCACTAGTGAGCACTATACTCTAATGAGGGATGACAGAGTAAAAAAAATGTATTTGTGGAACTTGCAAAATTGCATAGATGGTTTTCAAACCTTATGTGTAGCATATTTTATTGATGCTTTATCAAATTGCAAAAACAGGTGGGAGAGTTACCTATATCACTGTAGAAGAGATAACCCATCTCACAAAATAACCTGATGTGGTATATAAGAAGGACATAATGTATAATCTAGGCCATATTTGAGGTAAATGAGCAGTGGATAGGTCTCAGGTACAAGAATCCATCAATTATCATCCATGTTCCATATTTCTTTGATAATGACCCTCAATCAGATGATCAATTCCAAGAGTGGCTCAGGGAAATCAAAGAGCACAAAGGATATTAAAAATTTGGAAGTAAACTATGGAAATATGTTGAACACTATCTTGACATAGATCTTTGTGTTGTTGTAGCATAACAGAATGCATGAGGACATGCATTACAATAGGTTGGAGGGAAATTATGAGGCAGAACACTACCTCATATAAAGACTGCTTTTGATAACTTTTTAAACTATTTGGAACCATTTATGATATGATTTTATACTAATTTTAGTGATACTATACATTATATTATGATGTTTGCATATTGGAATGATAAAGTGCATATGACCTATTTTGACTATTTATCTATGTTTTATAATTTGTTTCAGCTGTATTATTTAGTATATTTTGCATTAAGTTAATGTTTTAATATTAAGGTGCTACTATCTATTTGGTTTTGTGCTTCTTTCATAATATTTCCCCATTGTTTAACCATTTTAAATAACCAAAAGGTACCAAAACTTTATCAACATTTTGACTATGCAAAAAATAGGAACTTTTCCATACAAATTCCAACCAGTTGTACATATACAACATGGCTTGGAATTTGTCCACTCCAGCTCATGCAAAAGATAAAATTACTCTTCTGGGCACTTACAAAGACTATTTATATTGTCACAACTATTCTCATGCACTTCTGGAGCATGAGTTAATATAAACTCTATTCTACTGCCTGATATTTCGGAGCAGCTCCAGAATAAGCGTAGAAGACATAAATTTGGTCAAATACATCTTTAATTGTAGTAAAATGGAGATAAAATATGGTTGCAACTATTATAAGAACCTCCCTATCCTTTACAACACCTATCCCTCACCATATAAATCTAGCACCTAGAATGGATAAGGTTTAATGGATCATATCCTTGCATTTTTGGGAAACACAGTCCTCCAATAGTTGTAACAGTTTTGTATTGAAGCACCAAACCTTATCACTATTGTACCTTGCTTGTATAAATAAAATGATATAGTTTGGTTGAGCATATAGGATAATAGAGGATAATAGGATATAGGTGCTAGGATATAGAGCAGTCCAAGTGTTGTAATTGTGTACTACAATAGATCAGTAGTCTATAGAACTTCCCCTACACTACCGATATATTGAGAATGGAATTAAGGTGTAATATTTGTCATTCATGTTTGCTTCTAGGTTTAGTGTGAATATTTGATAGTGTAGAGCAAGTAAAATTTCCCTCTTTTGGTTTAGGAAGCAAGGGCTACTTCTAGGCCCATAAGAGGTATTATTCCTGCGAGAGTTCTGCTAATTTCTTGCTGCAGCAAGTCAGCAAGAATATGACAACTTTTTACATGGTTAAATTTGAATTAAACTTCATCTAGCATATGGCACATGAATACATTATAGTTAAGTCATCTAGAATATATTTTATAGCATAATATTTTCTATTTCAGCTTCAGCATTTCTAGTCAGTATTTCTAGTTTGCATCAAAGAATTTCTTGTTAATTCAGTTTGCTACAAATTTACAATATTTGCTTACCAACCTTTGAATTTCATCATTGTCTTAGGTTTCATTTTATACAGGTGTGAAGTTTCAATTCTGAAAAGTTTCATTGTTGTTATAGTTAATTCTATGATTTCAATTTTGTTATTTTAAATTGTGTCAATTAAATTCTATCATTTTCAATTCTGTAATAGTTCAAATTTGCTTTCTTGCAATTATGTGAATTTCAATTATGCAAGGATAAGTAGGCACTCAGTTTTAGTTTCTAGGTGATTAAAAGGGACACCTGACACCCACAAAACACTAACTGTTCCATGAATAAGACCATGATCTAGATGAACTAAAAATCAGTTTGTTAACCCCTACTTTCGTATATAGCCTTGGACACTACCTTGGATTGACACATAATGATTAAATTATGAAAAGTTGATGACACTCATCACCAGCCCAACCTAGGGAGCCTTTGGATGTTTTCTCTACATGTGGGACCCATCCAAAGCTAAAGGAATACTCCTATATTTGTTAGATTGAATTACAAATATTTTATTCTATTTCAAAGACACCAAATTTAGTTGGGTTCTTACAAATGTATATTATCCAAACACACCTTTAGGATGAGATATCATTTGGAAAACCTTGAGTCATATGAGAAGTATATTCTCCAATGAAGCTTGGATGTTAGTTAATGACTTTAAATATCCTCTTTTACCTTTTTAAAAGTAAGGAGGAGTAGCCATAATGCATAAATATTATGAGGAAGTTGCAAATTTTGTAGACAACAATGAATTAATATAAATTCAGCTTAGAGGCATAAAGTTCACCTAGAGCAATAGAAGATTCAAAAATTAGCTCATTCAACTCAGGCTTGATAGAGTCCTCCTCTCTAAAGAAGCAATTTATCTCTTTGGTGATACCACTCTTTGTTCCCTTCCCAAAATTAGCTCTAACCATAATCCTCTCCTTCTTAAATTTCTTTAACCTACTTCATCCTTCAAAACTCCCTTTAGGTTTGAGGCTATGTGGCTCCATCATAATAACCTCTTAAATATCATCATTGAATGGTGGAATACGAGTTTCATTGGTCCACTCATTACCCAGGTTGCCAAAAAATATTGATTTATAAAAGCCAACCTTAAACAATGGCACAAGAAAATTTTTGACATCTTTGATAAAAAAATTTAGACATTCAAAGATAGTTAACTATCATAGAAGAGGCCATATAGAATGGAAATTCTTTATTAGACCTAAGAAGTGTTGAAAACGATATCCTTTATGAATTTTACAATATTCTAGTCTATAAATAAATCTTATGGAGTCTAAATTCTAGAGCAACCTAGCTAAAAGAGAGGGACTCCAACACTAAATTATTCCATGCAACTAACCTCAGGAATTGAAGTTTCAAAAAAATTAGAGAAATAACTTGTTGAGTGGTATTTTCACCCGATTGTGAAAACACACTCTCCGATAGGATTTGGGTTCTAAATCCTCTGCTTGCAAAGAAAAACAATTTCTCCAAGGTTCCTGTTATGTTAGCATTTAGTATATGTGTATTAATAATCTCAAATGAAGATATTCAATTATAAATGCTTGGAACACCTTAGTGGTTGCAAGTAACTGAAAACAAGGGGCACTGTGGTTTATTTTACTATGAAATTTTAATGATTGTTCATTGAACCCTAATAAAGCAAATGTGATTTGATCTTTATATGACCATGTTGTAACTTCAAAATAAAATTTAATGAAATGCCATAACATGAATGGAATTATTTATGGATTTTGAAGTTTTTTAATTTTTAATTTTATTTTAAAGCTTGAAAAATTAAAGTTGGAGCTTCTAAAAAATAAAGTGCAGCAAAAAGAAAATAAAATGCAAAAGAAAAAGAAATTAAAATTGCATTCAGCTTGATGCTATCCCGTCCTGGCAAAACCGAAGATGTGAGGTTTCCATGCATGCAACCTAACCTATGGGACCTGCAAACACGCACAATCCTGATAAGCTAAGTGCTGATTCCTAGGGTTTGAAATAAAATTCAGATTTCAAATATTCGCCTAATGCAACCCACAAAAGTGGCATTTAACATTATCTATAAATCTAAAATCTGAAAAATGAAAGAATAAACATTAAATCCATTAGCATGCACAGAAGATCTCCTTCTTTCTTGCCCACAAGATGCAAATTTTTGAACACTCCTGCATTAAAAATAAATCATGTTACAATAGCAGAACTTCTGGTTTTCTCAAAACCAGCAAAAGGAAGGAAAACAACCCCAAGCAGGCCCAGAATGGCATCTCGCCTCTAGCACTGCAACTCTGCTCCAAGCGGTTTCTGACCCTCGTATCTATCCTGTGCTTCTGCTTTTAAAGCTTGGCAATGCTCTCTGTTTCGGCCTGTGACGCTTCGCTTCATCTTCCAGATCGCATCATTTCACTTTCTTTGACTGCGTGTGTTTTGGCTTTATGCTCGACATTGAGACGTTTGATCTTCTCTGTAACGCTTCTGCAGCCTGTACGCCACGTGTCCCACACTTTTTGCATCTTCCGTAATGGCCCCATGAAAATCGTGACAAAAATAGCATGCAGCTTTGTCCGCCTTCCTGGCCGCGAAAACGCGACATGTCGCGATATCGTGACATTTTCCTGCCAGCAGCCTTTCTGCCATCATGCCCAGTGAAAATGTGACATGTCATGAAATCGCGACATGTCACGAAATCGCGACGCTTTTCTCTCTGTACCATTTTCCCCAACTTGTCACGAAATCGTGACGCTTTTTCTGCACCTTCGCATGTCCGAAATCGCGATTTACACCTTGGCTTTCGAAAATCACGACGTTTTTTCTTCGTACACCTTGCAATTTGTCGCGATATCGTGATGTTTTTCCACTTCGTGCACCTTCGCTTTCACATCGCGACGCTTTTCTTTTGTGATTTCGTGACGTTTTCATCTCGTACCTCTTCCAACTTCGTGAATCACGAGTTTTTGTCTCACTGATTTCAGATGTGATTTTTTCGCTCTTCTTTTGGCGCGAAATGCGACATGTCGCGATTTCATGACATATTTTGCTTTTCGTACAACTTCGTTTGTTGGAGCCGCGAAAATGTGACCTATCGTGATATCGCGACGTTTTTCTGCTTTGTGCCCTTTGTCGTTTTTGTCGTGAATTTCGCGACGCTTTTTCCTTTTGACTGGTTTGACCGATTTTGTGACATGTCACGATTTCGCTATGCTTTCTCATTTTTTCCTGCATTTTGTGACATGTCACGATTTCGCTACGCTTTCTGCTTCCTACCCTGTTTGATTGGTTTGACCATGATTTTGCGACATGTCGCGATTTTGCTACGCTTTCTCATTTTTGCTCGTGATTTTGCGACATGTCGCGATTTCGCGACACTTTTCATTTTCGGTAGCGACGGAGCAACTTGTCGTGATTTCGTGACACTTTTTCATTTTTGGCCGCGATTTTGTGACATGTCATGATTTCGCGACACCTTTTCATTTTTGGCCGTGATTTTGTGACATGTCGCGATTTCGTGACATGTCATTTGCGACACTTTTTCATCCTTGTGCAATTTTGCCTTTTTCTTGATTTTTAGCATCTGGGTCACTGAGATCTTCTTTGAAAGCATGCAAAAAAGGTGGGTCCCCAATTTTGGGGTGTGTTGTGGATCAGCCACAACAAATGGCGACTCTCTGTCAAATGCTCTTGAGAATTTTTTTGAGAACCCTACCTAGAAGTATATAAACTTGGAAACCATGCGTTAGCACATAAAGAAATATAAACAAATGCCCATAGATCAAAAATACATGAATCATCGAATTATGAAGTATCAGCTCGATGTGTGCAATGTGTTTCATTCCCTATCGTTTGAAATTGATCAACATTCCATCGTCAGTTTTACATGAATGCATATGTGAGATTGTGAATGATTTGTGTAACCTAATAAATATGCTAAGAGATTTTGCTTTTATAAAATGCATAGTCTTTCTTCTAGTATCATACACAAACATTCAAGATTATCAAACCCTCTTAGGATCAACTATATGTATAATGAATTGCTTTATTAGATCCCAAAGTTGGTTATGAGTCCCTACTATCTTGAACCCATGTGCAAGTGAATGTGAAATCAGAACTTTGGGGAATCAGACTCCCAACCTAATCGAGATGGGAGTTTAACCCTATCCTTACTATTCTGATTTAGAATTCATTACCTCACTTTGAGCAAAATAATTTAACCAATTATGGAAGAAATGGTCATGCTAGTCTAACCCTTTGGACAATCAGTGGTCTTGTTTTTTAGACAAGACATGTTGCCATGCATGGGCATACCTAACCCCATAATCCAAGACTTATCTTCATTTCTTTGGACCTTGGGGATGACTACCCATCCTTTGTAGAGGACAAGTAGTACGATCCTTCCAATCCAATATAAATATGAGATGGGAAAAATTTATTTTTTACTTCTTGGACCTTAGGGATGACTACCCATCCTTGCTAGGGACATGTAGTACGATCCTTCCAATCCAAACTTTAGATGTAAATGGAAAATATTAATTTTATTGCTTAGACCTTGGGGATGACTACCCATCCTTTGCAGAGGACAAGTAGTACGATCCTTCCAATCCAAGATTTATTATGAAATGAGACATAGGAGCTTTGGGGAATCAGATTCTCAACCTAAGCGAGATGAGAATTTATGCCCTATCCTTACTACTCCATGTAGGTCAAATCAAAGCTTTGGGGAGTTGGATCCTCAACCTAAGTTCGATGAGGATTTAGCCCTATCCTTACTACTCTGATTTTAGGCTTTAAGCTTTATGGAAGTGGTCAAAACCACTGTCTTAAGGATCATGTTGCATAAATAGGATAGACATGAAATACTTCTTTCGCCCAACCTTTTCTTCCAAGCAAGGTTTTGATCATTTTGCTCAAGATCCTTTTTAATGTGTATAAAATGTGCTTGGTTCTAGATATCTCAAGACTCAGTTCCCAACCTTAGGATTTTCTTCTTATTTATGTGATAGCATAACCTTAAGAGGATTTGACACACTTTAATGATTTGTATTTGAAATGCATTTGCAACTAAGATGGCATGTATGTGCAAAGTGAGATGTAATATGAATGCATTGTCCTTTGAAATGCAGATGAAATATTGCCATATAAAACTCGACTACTTCATGCATCACAAGTTTCAAACGATATTATTAAATTGTTTGTGTTACTTGTGGAGCTTTTACAAGACAATTCCAATGTTCCATATTCTCCCGATCTAGAACATAAGTTAGCATCTCAAGGCAACTTTTTCATCATTTTTTTTTTTATATAAACAAACAAAAAATGTCAAATAAACACACAACTTTAAATTAAAACTTATTCAATCCAAAACCAAACTGCAATCCCAAAAATGAAAATTTGAAAACACAAACCAAAAACCAAAAACCAAAATCTATATACAAATGTACACTATAATACAAGATGATGCAAAGCTTGGCTTATCACTTTCCTGGATCCCAAACATGGTTAGAACATTTCAACAAAAATATAACATGATATGCATGCCAAATGTTGTGGGAATCCCACAAAAACAAGACAAGACCAAACAATGCAACAAATTTCCACTTGCCATGCTCACCATACCAATTTGATTTAGTTCCAATAATACTCCCATAGGTGAGCATCAAATTACTAAAATGATTAGACAATAAATGATTTTCAATTTTATCATGTCTATTCTTTAAAATGTAAACTTCATAATTCCCTCCTTGATTTAGAATTAGGCTATCTTTTTCAAATATGCAATTTTGTAAGTAGGAGCCTATTTCTACAAATTTCAAAGCCAAATCATTTTCCAAATTTGTAGGCCAATCAAATTTGTGTAACAATTTACAAGCATCTAGGATATTTACTAAATTAGGATCATTAAAAGTTTTTATCCTAGATTCAATTAGTAATTGTTGATGAATTTGGTTTAACAATTCAAGTGCATCAACTTCTTTTCCATTCATTAAAACAATGTTATTAAAGGTGTGATTAAAAATTATACCTTGTTTTTCATTTACCTTTAATGACATTTCATCATTCAAATTATTTAAATTCAAAATATGGTCATCATTTTCAATCCTCAAACATTCTTGGTCAAAGTGTATGTCCCATGACTCATCTTGATGATCCTTCATTTGAGTTGCTTCCAATTGATCAATCTCTTTGTCATTTGGTTCCAATTCTTTGTTCACTATCCATGGTATCTCTTCATTTGAATCCTCCAAATCATCATGCAAACTTGCATCCACACTTTCAATGAATTTATATTCAACATGATCAAATTTTGTCACCTTTTCAAATCTTGTGAATATGAGATCTTCGTATGATGTAGAAGGTTCAACATCCCGCATATCAAGTGAAATATGAGTTTCATCTATAGGGATGTGAGAAAAGAATGCATTATCATATCTCCCCCAACCATTGTAAAAATTGTCATCCAAATCCGTGGGATGAAACTCCATGGTATTTGTGACATGATCTTTTGATTCATTCATAAATTCATTTTCTTCTTTGTCCTTGGCAATAGGATCATTATAATCTTCCAAAATTTGATGAGATTTGAAACCCTCTTCCAAAACATCCTCAAATTGTACAGGAGTTGTAATATCTTCCTTTGAGTAGGCGATTATGTCATCCTGCATATCAATTGGCACACAAGTTTCATTAGTAGTTTTGGAATGAGTGTAGTCTTCCCACTTCTTCCAAGCATCATAATAATCATCTTTCAAAATCAAGTGGTGACGTTCAACTACTTCTTCAACATCTTCCAATTCATCAATGTGTTTCTCATCAAATTCATCTTCACCTTCCTTAGATGGTTCAATTATTTCCAAAAGTGGGTTATTTCTTGAATTCAAATTTATAAGGCTATCATTGTCCAAATTAGTAACCCATGATTCAATTTTATCATAATTTGGAGGGTGAAGAATTTCTTGATCCTTAATTTTACACATCTCATCAATAGTATCTTCCAAGAACAAGTGGTGAAACTCTATCATGTCTTCAAATTCATTTATTGGTTTTCTTTCCATTTCACTTTCAACCACTTCATTTAATTCTATGGTGGGTTCCATCTTATCACATATATCAAACATTGTTGAATTTAGAACCCCTTCATCTAGATAATCGTGTATCTCTACATGATCCTCACTAGTGGATGTTGTCTTAGCAATTTGCACCTCCTCTTGGACTACATCTAAGGTGGTTGTAAGATTTGGATATTCAAATTCATCCCCTTGATCATTTACCTTAGATATCATTGGAGTGGAGGGTGCTATGTTTGATGGTTGGTGTAGGTTGGCATCAAAAGAACAATCTCTCATATGAACATGTTGTGCCTTTTCTTCTTCAAGACCTTGTCGTTCTATCTCTTCTAAGACCTCATGGATTTTCTCTAGGGACAAACCACTCAGTTTTTCCTCAATGAGTGAAGCAAGTGTGGGGTGTATGGCTCCTAGGTATACTTCCATGGCTTCCTCTTCTAATGTGTTAAAATTTTCCCACATTTGGGAGTGCAACTCACGAAATCTTCCATTGAATTGACTCAAGGATTCATTAGGCTCTTTACATATGGAGGTAAACTGATTTTTCAATATTTCTAAGTCAACCTGATTACCAAAATGATGAAGATAGGCTGCTTCTAGTTGTATCCAAGAAGTCCTAACCTCCATGGGTAGTTGGCTATACCAAAAGAATGGTCTATCATCCAAAATGTATGCAAATAACTTACAAGCCACCTCCTCATAGAAAATCTGGAATTTACATAATGTATCCTTGTAGACATGCAGTTTTTGCAAGTATCCTAGTGGCACCTCTTGATTAAAACACCGTAAAAAATCCAATAACATTGTAGGAATTTGATAGGGTACCACAGGTATAGATAAACCCTCATAATGATCCTCTATCATTGATACCATTCTCTCTCTTAGAGATGTTATTTCAGCTCTTAGGGATACCATTTGCTCCTCAAGTGTTGCCATTAGTGAAACTTAAAATGTAATTTTAGAACCAAATCTATTGAATATTCAACCTGCAATGTAAAAAAAAATCAAGTTAGCATCAACTAAGAGATGTATTCATTAAAATCAAATGAAAAGTAATTGCATGAGACCAAAATTCTAAAAAATTAAATCAAATCACTTTAATTCTGTATGAACAATCGAAAAATATACAACATACCTGAATTGCTTAAAATAGAACAAGTAAATAAATTCAGGCCATCCTTTTTACAATTAGTCGAGTGTTAGAGGATTAAAGCATAAAAAATTTAAATTTAAATTACACTAAAAATAAACCCGTTCGGCCCTCCTAGCACCAATCCGTTGAGTGGTGTTAGAGGCCAAAGATGCTAATCAAATGGACTTGAAATATTTAGCAATGTAAAGCTCTTAAACAATTATAAACCCGTAGCATCTAAAATCATGATAAAATAAACCCTTTTCAGGCCCTCCTTCTAGCGCCAATCTGTTGAGTGGTATTTTCACCCGATTGTGAAAACACACTCTCCGATAGGATTTGGGTTCTAAATCCTCTGCTTGCAAAGAAATTAAACATGTATTTCTCCAAGGTTCCTGTTATGTTAGCATTCTGCATCTGTGTATTAATAATCTTAAATGAAGATATTCAATTAAAATGCTTGGAACACCTTAGTGGTTGCAAGTAACTAAAAACAAGGGGCACTGTGGTTTATTTTACTATGAAAATTTTAATGATTGTTCATTGAACCCTAATAAAGTAAATGTGATTTGATCCTTAAATGACCATGCTGTAACTTCAAAATAAAATTTAATGAAATGCCATAACATGAATGGAATTATTTATGGATTTTGAAGTTTTTTAATTTTTTATTTTATTTTAAAGCTTGAAAAATTAAAGTTGGAGCTTCTGGAAATAAAGTGCAACAAAAAGAAAATAAAATGCAAAAGAAAAAAGAAATTAAAATTGCATTCAGTTTGATGCTATCCCGTCCTGGCAAAACCGAAGATGTGAGGTTTCCATGCATGCAACCTAACCTATTGGACCTCGCAAACATGCACAATCCCGATAAGTTAAGTGCTGATTCCTAGGGTTTGAAATAAAATTCAGATTTCAAATATTCGCCTAATGCAACCCACAAAAGTGGCATTTAACATTATCTATAAATCTAAAATCTGAAAAATGAAAGAATAAACATTAAATCCATGTAGCATGCACAGAAGATCTCCTTCTTTCTTGCCAACAAGATGCAAATTTCTGAATATTCTGCATTAAAAATAAATCTTGTTACAACGAAGAACATCTGGTTTTCTCAAAACTAGAAAAGGAAGGAAAATAGCCTCAAAGCAGGCCCATAATGACCTCTCTGGCCTCTAGCACTGCAACTCTGCTCCAAGCGGTTTTCGACCCTTGTATCTATCCTATGCTTCTGCTTTTAAAGCTTGGCAATGCTTTCTGTTTTGGCTTGTGACGCTTCGCTTCATCTTCCAGATCGATTCGTTTCATCTTTCTTTGACTGCGTGTGTTTTGGCTTTATGCTCGACATTGAGACGTTTGATCTTCTCTGTAACGCTTCTGTAGCATGTACGCCACGTGTCCCACACTTTTTGCATGTTCTGTAATGGCCCCATGAAAATCATGACAAAAAATAGCATGCAGCTTTGTCCGCCTTCCTGGCCACGAAAACGCGACATGTCACGATATCGTGACACTTTTCTTTCAGCAGCCTTTCTTGCTATCATGCCCAACGAAAATGTGACATGTCACGAAATCGTGACATGTCATGAAATCGTGACGCTTTTTATCTTCGTACGCCTTCACTGCAACCTGTCTCGAAATCGTGATGCTTTTTCATTTTGTACACCTTCATTGCAACCTGTCGCGAAATCGTGACGCTTTTTTGTTCGTATACCTTCGCTGAACTTTGTCGTGAAATCGTGACGCTTTTTTGTTTCGTACACCCTTGCTGCAACCTATCGTGAAATCGCGACGTTTTTCCACTTCGAGCACCTTCGCTGCAACCTATCATGAAATCGCTATGCCTTTTCACTTGAAGCTATCTTGCAGCAACCTGTCGTGATTTCATGACACTTTTCATCTCCGTATGCCTCGGTCGCAACCTGTCACGAAATCGCAACGCTTTTTTGTTTCTTTCACTCTAGCAACTTTCTGTCGTGAAATCACGACACTTTTTTGTTTCGTACTGCTCTTGCTATTTTGGTTACGAAAATGTGACATGTCGTGATTTCGTGACATATTTTGCTTTTCGTACAAGTTCGCTGCTTGGAGCCGCAAAACGTGACCTGTCGCGATATCGCGACGTTTTTCTGCTTTGTGCCCTTTGGTCGTTTCCTGTCGCGAAATCGTGACGCTTTTAGTGCCTTGCCCTATTTGACTAGTTTGACCCACGATTTTGCGACATGTCACGATTTCGCTACGCTTTCTCATTTTTGCCCGTGATTTTGCGACATGTCATGATTTCGCTACGCTTTCTGCTTCCTGCCC
The DNA here is from genome assembly GCA_028583015.1 of Wollemia nobilis. Taxonomy (NCBI): domain Eukaryota; kingdom Viridiplantae; phylum Streptophyta; class Pinopsida; order Araucariales; family Araucariaceae; genus Wollemia; species Wollemia nobilis. Next base: position 8,638,219 of record JAQPPZ010016690.1, on the reverse strand, counting down.
TGTTTGACCGGTTTGACCGTGATTTTGCGACATGTCACGATTTCGCTACGCTTTCTCATTTTCGGCCACGATTTTGCGACATGTCACGATTTCGCGACACTTTTCATTTTCTGGCAGCGACGGAGCAACCTGTCGCGATTTCGCGACACTTTTTCATTTTCGGCCATGATTTTGCGACATGTCACGATTTCGCGACACCTTTTCATTTTCGGCCGCGATTTTGCGACATGTCGCGATTTCGCGACACTTTTTCATCCTTGTGCAATTTTGCCTTTTTCTTGATTTTTAGCATCTGGGTCACTGAGATCTTCTTTGAAAGCATGCAAAAAAGTGGGTCCCCAATTTTGGGGTGTGTTGTGGATCAGCCACAACATAACTAAGGCTTATGGTTCAATGACTAAAGATTTATTGGATATCATATCTAAATATGTTGCCCACTTTTAAAGCCTCCTTATTTTAGGTAACTCCTATGCTTCTTCAATGTCTAAAAGGATTCTAAACAACATTCCCCATATTATTTCTCCTAATCATGATTCCCTTATATTACATCCATTCTCTCATGAAGAAATAAAGCTATTTTTTTCATGGTTGGAGATAAGTCCTTGAGCCCTAATGGATTCCCTACCCTTTTCTTCAACAACTTCTAGATTATTATTGGCTCTGATGTTGTTGGTGCCATATAGGAAGTCCAAAGAAACAAGCATGTTAGACATATTGAGTTGTCATTGATGTCAAAGGAAGATATTGTGAGTTGTCAATATTATCAAAAGGTGTTTGAGCAAATAAAATGGTGATGTTGATGTATACTTTAATATTTAAATTAATATTTAAATATTAGAGTAATGTTTTAAAAGTGGGATGTATTTAAATCAAAGGATTTAAATATATGTTTAAAAAGGTGGGATGTATTTAAATCAAAGGATTTAAATTAATATTTTAAGAGTGGGATGTATTTAAATCAAAGGATTTAAATATATTGAAATATTGAAAGGGCCAACCCTAATGTTGAGATTAAATATTATGCTTCATATATATATGGTTCTAACATTATGGTTGAGATGATTTTTGTAGTGCCTTCATGTTGCTTCAGAGAAAGTGTGAGAATAGATGTTCATGTTCAAAGAGTGTGCCTTCACTTTAGAGAAAAATTTCATTCATCTTCCTCTATGTTTGAAGAGTGAGAGAATTTTGGAAGTGTACCTTTGTTGAGAGAACTTTCATTCATCTTCATCTACATTTGGAGAATGAGAGAGTTCAAAAAGTGTGCCTTCATTTGAAAGGGAGAGGATTGGTTCACATGTCATCATTTGCATTCAAAGAGAGAATGAATTCAAAGAAGTGTGATTTTATTTGAGAGAGAGAGCTTTTATTCATAGTGAGTGCCTTCACTTTCATTTGAGAGAGAGAGCTTTTGTTCATAGTGAGCGCCTTCGCTTTTGTTTGAGAGAGAGATTTCATTCACAGTAAGTGTCTTCATTTGCATTTGAAAGGATAAGAGTATTCACTTGAATTCAAAGGATAAACCATACCCATTAGAGGTTATTGAATATCTACCAAATCAAATCAAAAAAAAGCATCACAATACATGGCATTGAAGTGGCAGTGTACATTTTATTTTATGGCAGAGTGATATCATCAAAAATTGAAAATATGAGTTCAGTTGAAACTCTGTGACTAAGGAAGGAAGACATCAATATTGAATATAAATAACCACAACAATATTTTAATCATAGAAAGGATGAAGAGCCACCTAGGAAGTAAAAATTGAAACGTTTCATACAATGTTATTAAGCTTCCACACAAACAATCCAAAGAGTGTATTGTACTTGGGCTTCCACACAAAAAGCGTAAGAGTGCAGTGTGCTAGGGTTTCACATATATGGTGCAAATAGTACAATGTGCTTGGATTCCACACAAAAATTGTAAGAGTATATTTTGCTATGGTTTCACATAGACAGTGCAAAGAGTGTAGTGTGCTCGATATTGCGTACGAACATCATAAAACAACAATGTGTTCTCCTCACAAAAATCATAGAAGTATATGCAAATATTTTTGTGTGCACTACCTCAACAAGATATGAAGTACATGTGGTAAATATTTAGTGCCAAGGTAGTAAGCAAGTGATACATAGTCGCATGGAGTTGGATCAGTGAAGAATTATTCAAGAAAGCCTTCAACTTCAATAGGAAGACAGTCAAACAAAGAGCAAATGAATAAAAATGTAAGAAATCATTTTTTGCCTTCATAAGTTTTATTATGTTTGTCTCAAAAGGAGCAATAAGGGTTTGAAATATTTTGATTTAATATTTAAATCAAAAAGGGAAAAATATAGAGTTGTTATTATGTTTGTCTCAATAGGAGTAATAAGGGTTTGAAATATTTTGATTTAATATTTAAATCAAAAAGGGAAAAATATAGAGTTGAAATGCATTATCTTTTGTTGAGATAGATTTGAAATGCATTATCTTGTTGAGATAGATTGGGAATACATTGAGGCACATCATCATTGTTGAAAATAGAATTGAATAACATCATTATTGTTGAAGATAGAGATGCATCATCATTGTTGAAAATAGATTTGGAGTGCATTATATTGTTGAGGTAGATTTGGAAGTTTTATTTAATAAAGGGATTAATGCACACAAAATAGAAAGGGGGAAAAGTGCATTGGATAGTGAAATAAAAGCAAGGTATTAATATCTCCAATTCAATATGCAAGTAATTTCTAGACTAAGCTGATGGTTTGATGAGGAAAAACTACTCTGCTAGGGTTTGATGAAGAAAAACTGCTCTGTGGGGATGGCAACAACTTTCGGAGGAGGTCTAAAAAATTGGAGGAATGTCATGATGGCATCGGGTCCGGCACAGAGAGTGCATGCTCGTGATATTTTTTCATCTAAAAATGACTGGAAGGAACAAGATTTTCCAGTGCATGTCGGGAACCACTTGTTAAAGAACAATGGATGTTTGGAACGATGTGAAGCCAGGCCAGTTCTAGTGGTTCAACCAGACTCGGTGGCGGAAGATGTGGAGTATCTAACCAAACATGCCCTTATTGGCAAATTTTTGGGCATCCAAATTTCTCTCCCCTTTGTGGAGGCTTGGGTCAGGAAGACTTGGAATCTTGAAGGCGATGTGGAGGTGATGCTGAGTGCGAACAACTATTTTATGGTGGTTTTCTCTTGTATTGCAGATCATAACAAAGCATTTGAAGGGGGTCCTTATTTCTATAACCAAGTGGGACTCTTTCTTAAACCCTGGCATGTGGGTTTCAACCCATCAGAGGAGCATTCGTCATGGGTTCCAGTATGGGTGCGGCTTCCATGGCTCCCATTGGAATTCTGGAGAACTGATATCTTGCATAAGATTGCCCTTCTACTTGGGAAGCCGGTTGGACCGTCACAATAGACAATGGATAAAAAGGTAATCTCTGTTGCTCGTATTTGTGTTGAAATTGACTTAAATAATCCTATTCCAGATTCTATTGAAATACAATTTGGATCAACTACATGGGTTCAAAAACTTGACTATGAAGCTCTTCCATTTCGTTGTCAGATTTACCGTGAATATGGCCACCTACAAAGAAAATGCCCTAAGTTTGTCTCGCTTGTGGCTTCAAATCCTGGGCCCTCTCGGTCTGGACAAAGTTTGGATAAAGGAAAAGCCTCGATAAAGGAAGGGGAATGGGATAAGGAAGGTTTTGTTCCAGTAAAAGCCCGAAATAGAGGACGAAGGGCAAACAAAGACCTTAAGGATAGCCAGCCAGATGCTCTACTCAACCATTTTGAAATATTAGATGATCTTGATCAGTGCATGGAGATACCTAAAATGTCGCTACCTAATGCAAATATAACAAGGCCGAATCAGATGTCTCTTCTTGAGGGGGAACTTAAGGAATCAGATCTAGGGGGTTTAAATGAAGAACAAAGGGCTTTGGATCTGAGTATAGGGGACATGGTTGGGTCTAGCCCTATAAGGGAAACTATTTTGGAAAGTGGTACAAATTTAGTTATGCCCTCTCCTACTCAGGCACTGATGCAGTCATCCTTGGACTGCAAAACTCCTACGGTGTTGGGATTGCAGCAAAAAATAATTAAAAAAAGTTTTTCGGATAAGAATATGAAGGTGGGTCGGAAGAAGGACCAGGATAAAATTAAGTTAATGGGGGAGACTTTGGTGGAGTCAGGCTTGGTGAGAACATTGGACTCCCATTTTTATAACCCCCAAAAATGATTATCCTCTCATGGAATGTAAGGGGGTTGAATAGCATCCCCAGACAAAAAGTTGTTCGTGATTTGGTTCGTGTGCATTCTCCGGATGTGGTGTTTATTCAGGAGACTAAATTGGCTATTGATAGTATGTTCAATATTGCTCCCAAGTTGTGGAGAAGGGGGCAATGCTAGTGTATTGGTGCATGTGGATATGTTGGTGGCATCGCTTGTTTATGGGATCCGGTTAAGATATCCCCTCTTACTTGGATTTCTAGCAGATGGTCTATTTCAATGGTCGGGCATGATAATGAATCTGGTGAAATCATCCTACTTACAAATGTGTATGCTCCTATTGATTACAATGGTAAAGTGAATTTGTGGAAGCACATTTGCTTTGTGAGAAGTTTGGTTCCCCTGTACCCATGGATTTTGGCTGGAGACTTCAACTCTATCACTTGTCTAGAGGAGAAACGTGGTGGGGTGGACCGTCTCGAGCCTTTTTCTTCTATCTTCAGTGCTCATATCCAGGCCCTAAACTTGGTTGACATCAAGCCAGATAATGGGATATTTACTTGGCACAATAGAAGGTGTGGGGAAGCTTCCATCTCAGAGATATTGGATAGGTTTTTGATATCTAGTTATTGGATGGGTAATAACAGAGGTGCTAGTTCTATGATTTTGGAGGGTAGGGGATCTGATCATTGGCCTATCAAACTCTCTGCTTTGGAGTTAGGGCTAAAAAATAATCCCTCCTTTAAGTTTCAACTTATGTGGCTTCATGATCCTAAGCTTCATGATTTCATGCGAGGTTGGTGGACCACTAGAAAACCTCCTCATGGCACCGCTATGTATTCCTTTATGAAGCGACTACAATTTGTAAAACATAAATTGAAGAGATGGAATAGACTAAATTTTGGGAACCTTTCCTTGGCTAAGTTGGCAGCTCTTAGGAGGATGGAAGAAGCTTCAAGGAAGATTAGAGATCAGGGATTCACGAAGGAGCTTCTTGTTGAGGAATCTGAGGCTACGAAAGACCTTGTTGAATGGGAACTAAGGGAAGAAATTTTTTGGAAACAAAAAGCTCGAGTAGATTGGCTTCAGGAAGGGGATAGGAACACAACCTTCTTTTATAACTCAGTTAAGGCTCATCGTAATGGTAACCTGATTACCTCTCTTGTGAATTCTCAGGGTGCCCTGCTCTCTTCTTTCAAGGATATTTTAGAAGAGACTAAGAGGTATTTTTCCTCTCTCTTCAAGGAGGACTCCCTATCAGATGATGAGAATGAAAAGCTTATTCTAAACTGTATTCCAATGATTGTTTCTAGAGATATGAATGAGCACTTGATGGGTCCAATTTCCCTTGAGGAGTTGGAAAATGTTGTATTCAAGATGAAAAAGGAAAAGCCCTAGGCCCAGATGGATTCTCGATTGAGTTTTATCAGGAGTTTTGGGATTTAATCAAATTTGATCTTTTGGAGGTGGTCCATGAGTCCCAAAAGAACAAACAGATGCTAAGGGCCCTAAATGCTACCTTTGTGGTGCTTATACCCAAAAAGAGGGAGCAAATTCCTTGGATATGTTCAGGCCTATTGCTCTCTGCAATGTTGTGTATAAGATCATCACAAAAATTATTGTTGAGAGGCTGAAGATATGGTTGAGCAAAATCATCTCTGAGGAGCAAGGAGGGTTTGTTGTTGGCTGAAAAATCTTGGATGGGGTTGTTATTGCTACAGAAGCTATTCACTCGATGGAAAATTCTAAGGAGAAAACTATGTTCATTAAGTTGGACATGGCCAAAGCCTATGATCGGGTCAGATGGTCCTTTCTTCAGAAAGTTCTTGCTGCTTTTGGATTTGAGGAGGAATGGATTAGATGGGTGATGAGTTGTGTTTCTTCTTCCTCATTCTCTGTTCTTGTTAATAATGAGCCATCAGAGTTGTTTGAGGCCTCAAGGGGATTGAGGCAAGGAGATCCTTTATCTCCTTATTTGTTTATCATTATGGCGGAAGGGTTGGGAAGATTTCTCAAGTCTCAAGTCATGCAGGGTCTCATTCAGGGGTGGAAGTGGGATAGTAGTTTGCCACCTCTTTCCCACCTTCAATTTGTTGATGATACTTGCTTTGTTGGGAGTTGCCACTATCAGGGAAGTTGGAAATATTAGACAGTCTCTTGACATATATCTTGGTGCTTCTGGACAGTTGATTAATGAGGACAAGTCTTCTATTTTCTTCTTCAATACCCCTCCTCTTATTCAAGCTAGGATTGCTCGCATTCTAAGATTCTAGGTTGGGACTCCCCCCTTCATTTATCTTGGTATTCCAATTTCATCTCACCCTCTACCTAGATCTTCTTGGCAGTCTATGCTTGATAAGTTTAGAAGGAAGGTGAATCATTGGACTTTCATATGGCTATCCACTATAGGTAGAGTGTTGCTTTTAAAATATGTTGTTCAAGATTTACCCATTTATAGATGTTTTGTACAAATAGCTCCCTCTCACTTCATCAAGGACATGGATGCTTTGTCAAGACAGTTTTTATGGTCTGGAAAACTTGATCAATCTAAATGGAGTTTGGTTAGGTGGGATTCTATATGTAGGCCGGTGCAAGAGGGAGGCCTTGGGTTGCGACAGACAACTCTTTTTGGGTAGGCTTTGGCTGCAAAAATTTATTGGAGATGGTGTACCTCTCAAGATCAGATTTGGGCTAAAATATTATCTTGTAAATACTTGAGAGGTATTTATGAGGCTGAAATCCCTAGAGTCAGCTTGGTTGGGAAAGGTTCAGTTATCTGGGACACTCTGAAAAGAGGAGCTAATTTAATCAAGCAGGGTTTGTTCTGGATTTGCAATCAGGGATCAAATGCTCTTTTTTGGGAGGATTCTTGGGATGGCCACCCTCCTATCTTGAATCAATATCCTAGGTTACGTTCCCTAAGCATTTTTTCTTGGAAGTAGGTTGGTCTCATGTGGAGGACTTTAAAAAAATCTAGTCTTTTGGAAATATGGAGATGTACAGGTGGAAAGATCCGCAAGAATGGCCCTAGGGGGACTGGCCAAGGACAGAGAGGTGCTTGCTCTTATTCTTATGGGGAGGCCTTGTTCTTCATTGAGGGGTAAAGATATTATGGCTTGGAACCCTGATCCTAAGGGAACCTACTCGGTAGCCTATGGTTATCAGGTTCTTGATAAGCAAAAGTATGGGAGTCTTCCTGTCACTTGGTGGAAAAAGGTGTGGAACAAATTTTCTTGGCCAAAATGTAACTTCTTTCTCTGGTTGGTAGCTCGTAATAAATGCCTCACTTGGGATAATGTGAGGAAGAGGGGATTTTAGGGTCCCTCTTTTTGTGTCCTTTGTGGTAAGAATGAGGATGACTCTTCTCATTTATTTTTCCAATGCTCCTTTGCTAGAGACATTTGGCACCGTTGGTGGAGCACTTGGAACCATCCATGTTTTCATGTGCTGTCCCTGGTGGAGTTTTGGAGTAGTCTGGGTAGACCTCCGGCCAAGGCCCCCTTCCTTCGGGTGGCTTGGAATTTGGGCCCTTCTTGCATCATCTAGAAAATTTGGCTCGAATGGAACCGATGCATATTTTAGGGTAGTTATTTGGTTGTTCAACAGATATGGCAAAGGATCCTGTATATGGTTCAGGAAACCATCCATAGCAAATGTGATGTGGACCCTCTTTTGGATTCTAGGGAGGAGAAGGTACAACAAGCCCTTGGTCTCTTTGGGGATGGTGTGAACTCTTCTAGCCCTAGTAGGGTTCCTCAGCTCAGCAAGAAGGTTAGGAGAGATGGTAGGTGGAGGCCACCCCCTAGAGGAGTTTTAAAAATTAATACTGATGGATCGTCCAGGGGTAATCCTGGACATGCTTTGGCATTGGCGGTGTTGGGAGAGATTCTATTGGTGGTGTCAGTTTTTTCTTTTCCATTTATAAAGGTGTTCACTCCAACAATTTTATGGAAGCTCTTGCAATTCTTGAGGCCTTGCGAAGGGGTTTTCTCTTGGTTGGCATAGGATTATCTGCAAGTCTGACTCTCAAATTGTGGTTAATATTTTAAATAGTAAAAGGGTGGAGGAAGTTAATTGGCAGTTGGCCTCTGTAGCCATTCAGATTCTCGAGAATGAGTGAAGAGTTCGAATTTATATCCTTTGTGCACATTCCAAGGGAATGGAATGTGGTTGCTTGATTACCTGGCCAAAAGGGCTTATGAGCTGCTTGGATCCTTGGAGTATCGATAATTGGGAGAGTCTCCCATCTGGGGACTCTCAACGCCTGTGGGAGTTGATCCACAAGGATGTACAGACTTAATGTGGTTTATTCTTGTTGTCTTTTTTGGGTGTCATTCTAGTCTAGTGGTTTTAGTTTGTTTGGCTGTTTATTTGAGTCTTGGTTGGAAGCTCAGTTGTACTCTGTAATCCAGACTTTTTATCAATAAATTTTTACCCCTTTATTTAAAAAAAATTCTAGACCGAGCTACCTTTAAAATGTAATAAGTGTGATATTTGTGGAAGGAACCAATGTATTGAATGTAAAATATAGCATGCTTATTTGAAGTTTTCAACACAAATAGATCATCATATAGATGTGCAAGAGTTGAATGAATTTTGGGTAGAATATGTCTAAATTTCTTTAGTTGAGGAAAGCACATTGAAGAATAGGTGAAGAACTTGATGACATCATAATGAAAGATATGGGAATAGATAAGCATTATTTTGTATGAAATATTTGGGAATAGATGAGCATTGTTTTGTATGAAATATTTGGGAATAGATGAGCATTATTTTGTATGCAATATTTGGGAATAGATGAGCATTGTATGCATGCAAGATTTAGGAGTAGATGAGCAGTGTTTGTAATCAAGTTTTGGATCAGTGTTGAGCACTTCTGTGAGCAGATTTGAGTAGGTTTTTGGAGTAGATTTGATCATATTTGAGTAGTTTTTATGAGAATGTTTTGGATTATATTTGATCATGTTTTTGAGCATATTTGATTAGGTTTTATGAGTAGGTTTTGGATAAGATATGAGTAGGTTTTGGAGCATATTTGAGCATGTTTTATGAGCAGGTTTTAGAGCAGATATGAGTAGGTTTTAGAGTAGATATGAGTAGGTTTTGGAGTATAATTGAGCAGGTTTAGAATAGGTTTGAGAGAAGACTTGAGTAGAGTTTGAACCTAAGTAGAGGGCATAAGTGTCTCCTATGGAGTGGTGTCCACAAAACCATAACAGAGTGAAGTGGTATCCATAGAACCAAAACAAAGGGGATAGGTGTCTCCTATGGAGTGGTGTCCATAAAACTAGAACAGAGTGGAGTGGTGTCCACAAAATTAGAAGAGGGGATATGTGTCTCCTGTGAAGTGGTGTCCAAAAAACTAGAACAAAGTGGAGTGATGTCCACAAAACAGAGCTAATGGGATTGGTATCTCCTGTGGATTGGTATCCATGAAATTCATATGGGATTGGTGTCTCCTGTGGATAGAGGTCCATGAATATTGTAATAGGTAATTAGTTCCCAAGAATTTATTGAGGAAATTTATAAGAAATATTTCTCCATGGATGTGGCCCAAATTGGGTGAACCACATTAAATCTGTCTCTTATGTGTATGGTGATTTGTGCATTGTTTTATTATTACAATTGATTATATTGGATGATATTGATTTGGAAATAAAAGTAAAAGTTTTATATTATACTATTCACCCCCCTTATCAGTATAAGCTTGTATTCTTCAATTGGTATCAGAGCAGGTTTCTTTGTGAAAGCCTAACAACTTGAAGGAAGATCTTACAAGAACACACATGGCACATCATGAAGGGTTTTCATAAAATAGGGTACCATTGTTTTATGGGACTAACTATGATTTCTTGAGCATGGATAAGCTACATGGTATTCTCACAACCTATAATATGAAGATAGAAAAATATCAAACATAAAAAATAAAGGTAGATTTCAAAGCTTCATAGGAGGCAAAGAATAAATAACCAGAATTAAGTAAATAATCAAACATTAGAGAAGAGACTAACTTTGAGAGGATAAATAACAAGGATACAAGAAAGCCCAATTTTTTTAGTTATGGTGACATTGGTCACTATGCAGCTAATTGTCTAGAAGTTGGGAATAGTAGTAGTGAAGAAAAGAAAGAAAGAATATTTTATCATGAAAATAAAAATAGGCACAATCAAGATAGGTAAGATAATGAAGATGCTCCTATTCTCAAAAACCAAGAAAGATCCTAATACCTATGATGATGTGTTGATAGGTGATAGTATCAAAGAGGAAGTAAACAAAAAATCATCAAGGAATAGGGACCATCATAAGAAAAGTAAAGAAAAAACCATGAGACCATATTGTTCAAGGCAAGATAAATATTTCTATTGGAAACCAAATTGACATCAATTTTTACTTGAAACTATGGCTATCTATCTTTCAATTTTCTATCTAGGCATGCACCTGATAGTAACAGATCGACACTCAACATTGGATGGACCAAAGGAAACTTCAATCCAACCTCTAAAGTAGGATGGTTCCTTATCAACTTAGAATGGTGTTGACACAATTAAATATCAATTAGGGTTTTGAGAAAAGTGTTAGAAAAGGTTTAGGGTTAGAGATATTATGTAAAAAAATAGTCGGATAGGCTAACAACATAGGCAACTATAGTAAAAGGCTCCCATAAACTATTTCCATTGTATCATCACTCAAGATTAATAACACCCAAATCCATGAAATATTCATACATTAAAGCACAAACAAAGATATATTGTAGAAAGCAATTCCAACATCTAATATTGATAACCCAAATTAGTAGAATAGACCAATAGTTAGATTTAATAGAAATAAACTTCTTAACAACATAGATCTAACTATGATCAGATTTAAATTACTCTCACAACTAGTAATCCAATAATATGGAATGAACTAACCACTAAAGTATCGATAGAAATGCAGCTCACAACTTTGAACCTCTTGCACAAAGTTAGCGAAGATAACAAATTTTGAGTCAAAAATTAGAGTAATTCTCCTTCCATTAATTCACAAGAATATTTATAGTAGGGCAAGCAAACACACTAGATCCAAATCTTAAAAATGAGGGTTCGACCTCTATTTATAGTTTGATAAATGAAAGAAATTTAGGAGACATTACAAAGATTACAAATTTACAACTTAGTAGAGAGTTTTGCTAATATTATCCTACTAGTTGGCTAAGTCCGAGAAATCCATTGTGAGTGATCCACCATGGTAGCTTAGCTTTCTACAACTTGCTGGTTCATTGATGGTGGTTGTATTTTAGGCCATTGGATACCACATCTGATATGTTAATTATTCTTTAAAATCTTGCTCCACCATAGATCTACAACTGCTTTTATTATTGCTCTTTTATTATGTGAGAATTTACCTTTAAATGATTTGAAAATGTTAGAGTCTTCTCAATCATTGTTATTTATAGAAAAAAATTATGACTAAACATTTGAAATGCTCTCAAACTAATGGGGAAGGAATCAAATGTTGTTTTGCACTTTTTAATTGTTGACATCAGCTTTAGTGGCTTTAGTTCTATGAAATTAGATTTTGGCATAGAATGCAATGAGGAGAGAGCATAATGAATTTTTTTGCTAATCCACCACTTAGCCTTCTTTCTCTCTTCTTTAAAATCAAACAAATCACAATCTGCACAAAAAGTATGTTGACATCATCTTTATCTTAGTCGAAATATGAAATTTCCAATCCACACTAAAAGTAGTGGAAATAATCTTTGTCACCATTCCATGCTATTTGTAGTGTTTTTTTCCTTCATGTCGCCATTCCACACTAGATTACTCTTGGAACTCAATAAAATCAAAACTTGTCAACACTTAGCCACTTGGAGTATGCAAAGATCAACTACGATCACTAATCCACACTTTTAATCATGCTGACATCATCCTCACCCAAACCTTTTGTAGAATCGAGACTCACCTATAATTTTCTTCCAAATACATTATGAACTGAGTGAAATGGAACTTTAGCACATTAAGGTGAAAAAATACCAAGTTTTGAGCAGAATAAAGAACTCTCATTGTGGATCCGCTCCAAAATACTCTATGTCCTCAATGGAATAGAAATTTCACACCTTAGAATAAAATATTCGATGTTTTCTAAGGATGTGGCCATTTTGGTCCTACATTATGGTGCCTCTTGATTGGATTTTCTCTCAAAACCATTCGAATTCAAAGTCTTATCTATTGGGCATCATGAGTCAAAAATGCTTATCTTCAAAAGAATGCTTCAAAGAATAATTTCCATATGAACACTACCCTCTAAAAACTTTATGAACATATTAGAGGATAAATTATCATATTGAGACCATTCTTAATATATTATGTAGACACTAAAATGTGGTAAACCCAATTAAGCATCCACAAACAGTGATCAAATTAACATCACATGGCCCCTTAGGCAGCCCTCAGGAGGCTCACAGTGATTCTATCCACTTCGAAAAGGGTTTTGGAGGCTACCGGCCCAATTTTTGGAGGTTTTAGCCCAAAATTCACCACCGTCACACCTTGGGACAATGATAGATGCCCCTCGTACCACCCTTGGATGGTGGTGAGCCCTCGTCCTAGGGTGGGATGGTGGTGAAGTTTAACCCAAAAAAAGTCAAAGTTTGGCCAAATGACACCCAAAAATTGCCATTTGACCACCCAAAAAGAGCATGCAAGGTAGAGGATAGGGAATCATTATGACATCCATATTTATGAGGGTCAAATTGGGAGATTCTCTTCCACACCCTGTGCATGCTTCCCATTTGACAAGTGGCACCTCCTTCCATGCATGCCCTTGCATGCCTTTTTGCACATGAGCCCCTTTGGGCTATAAAATGGGTTCCATATCCACAAAAAATAATGTATATGAGTTCTAGGATATGAAATGGAGTTCTTCCAATATTTACCCTCACCTTATTGCACCTTTTTGCCCTCGTAATCTCCCTTTTGCCAAGGAGGTTACTAGGTGACTTCAAGAAGGTAATTCGAGCGTAACTTTTCTGTTAGGGTTAATTTATTCACAAAATTCAATGAAAACACACCTTAGGTAGTTTAGGAACATCTTCCAGTGTTTTGGTAACAAAAAGTGACCGGATGTGGTGGGTATCCCCTCTTAGTGTACCCTCCAAATAGTTGTAGTCACCATCACCCCCCAGGATTAGGGTAAATTATTAAGCAATTTCTTTACTTTTTTTTTTATTTTTTATTTTTCTAAATTATTCCATTATGCTTAAGTATAAATTTCAGGTCATTTGGAGTTAAAATTATTTAGTTATGCTATTTTTAAGTTTTCGCAGGCTCATAGGGCCCATCCGGGCACCCCAGTTTGATGTAGGTGGATACGGGATCCAATTAGAAAATATGACCATTTGGGTTGTCTTGAAATACCAATTTATACATACTTACCAAATTTCATGAGTTTTGGATGAGTTCAAGTTTGAGATTTTGTTGTCCTCATTTTCGTAGGTTGTAGGTGGTCGACGCTTAATCGAGGGGTCTACAGGTGTAATTTCCAATATTTTTTGAGTGATATCCTCACAAAATATTCTATTTAACATCTCTGCAAATTTTCAATTAATTTTTATCTAATTTGATGCACTTTTAATTCATATGTCATTTTATCCCTATGGGGATTGCATGTTTTTCACCATACACCCTTACTGTTTGACCTCTTTTGTTTCCTTGTGTGTAGGTGCAGGTCCTCATAAGTATTTGGGAAGAAATATAAGACATAATAGAACCTATATATAAGTAGCAGCAACATTGGCTTACCCACCTTGATTATGGGTACGCGGAGAAACATTGGATGTGCACCCAAATTCTGTGAAAGACTTGGTATTTTGGCACACAATATTGTAAAAATTGTATCACCATTTTGAGCCCTCAAGGGGACTTCTAGAAATTTGGATTTTATCCAACAAATTAATGATAAAATACTTTCTTTGATTCATTTCCTTTTGTTTGGTACTCTTTCCTTTTGCATGCATGCTTCCTTTTTGATGCTCATTAGCGAGATGGGGTAGATACGCTTATTGTTCCACATAATTTGGTGCACATTTTTTCCCTAATTTAGTGGCGATCACGGTGGAACCTTTTCCATTTTTATTTGGATAAAAAATCTGACTTCTTTCTTGCATTTTTGCCCTTTTTGTGTTGTAGGTGCTCCCCTCCCCACCATGGAACGGTGGCAGAGGCTTTATCTGTAACACCCTAGGACGGTGGCTTCACCATCCCACCCTAGGATGGTGGTGGAGCTGCTACTCACCCCACCCTAGAGTGGTGGTGAAACAGAGATATTTCTGCCCAAATTTTTAGAATTTGGAGGCTTCAAAGTGGACAATGTAAGTGTCTAAACCTTCTAATTTCCTACTATATTTTTAGAGAATATCAAAAATCAGTTTTCTTTCTTCACTTGCTTGCATAGAAAGGCTAAAATTTTCATATTTTATTTTATTATAACATCACATAGCAAAATGTAGAAGTAAAATAAAAAATAACTTGTAGTAGCAATGCATCTGTTTGGCTTGATTGCTTGTGGTCTATTCATTGGGTAGGTTAGCATGCAGGATTTGCATTCATACAGTCAATTTTTAGGTTTCTTATCTTATTATTCTGAAATTAAAATGCACCTATTGCATGCATTTAGTGAATAGTCATTGATTGCTTCTTTTCTTACTTTCTTGGATAATAATGAACCACACACACCAAGATTCATGTAAACGCTAGTGAGGTGGACTTCATTACCATCCACTAGTAGAGTTCAAGTGACGATGGGTTTCATCTCCATCCACTTAGCTCAAATACCATGAACGTGATCCATCTTGCCAAGGCTAGTTCCAGGATCTGTCATAGCCCATGGGTTATAGCATGCATCACCCTTAGGGGAGGTGTATCGTAGACTACGGGTGAATTGGATGAGGAACTGGTAGGACATGTGGTCCCTGGTTATGTGTGGACCTCATAACCACACATTATAGGAGGGATAATGCAACCTGGAGTTCATAGTTGGGTTGTTGAGCTATGAGTATAAAGGTGAAATCCAATTGAACATGATATTACAATCCAATAATATTTCAAACAGGTGACACGAGGTCATTCTTTACAAACAACACATCTGAAACACATGAAATAGTTTAGGGATTCACACTTAAAACCTAAAAGAGATAATCATCTATATTATTAAGTGTTTCTTTCTTGTATACTATTTCATTAAGAATTTGTAAAGAAGATAATCACCTTGGGATACTACTAGAGAAGTGTAATGGTGTGCACCCGCAGCCAAGCCCAATCATGGATGGAAGTTGTGGAGAGTGGATTAGGAGACACGAATCATCTTTGATATAGCCCTAGGGACTTGGTTATACCTCCCTGGTGAGCTTCCACTTCACCTAGCTCCAAGACAGTAGGGCATGAGCCTCATCTCTAAAGGGATCCTCTCCAGGACACCCGAGGGATGATGAGCATTACTTGGGAGAGTGTTCTCGATATGTAGATATCTAACAAGCCTTCCTTGGTGAAAGGCAATTATGTGCTAAGGCACTAATAGATAGAGTGGTGCCACACATCTACGTACCCACTAGTGCTGACACACCTAAGTAGAGGTAGGAGTATGACTTCACACAATGGCCAGAGTAAGTCGATATGACTTTACCTTCGTGCCTCCTCGATAGGATACATAAGCTCTTGCAGCACAATGGGAATGACACCCATCGATCTGGGCAAGCCAACTCAGCCCTACCTTTCCTCATCCAAGAGGGAAGACATGAGGAGATCCCTGATTTTCCTTAGGAATAATATACCACATAGGCCTGGCATGCCTCTACACCAGCTGAATGTAATGAACACATGTTCCAGCCTGAGCCTCAACTTAATGCGATGAACCTCAAGAGAGGTAAGTGCTCTATGGAGAACATAGAGTACCTTGGACAAGGTCAGCCCCAAGGTGAGACTCCTAGGACTCCTAGGCCTCACACTACGGATCAAATTAGGCAAGAAGTTGTGAGATACATAGAATGCCAAGCTCAGCTTAAGTAGCTTCGGTAGGATAAAGAGCAACTAGATCACTTGTACCATCTTGAGAAAGAAAGGATCAAACAACAGACCAATGAGCTATTCCAAAAAAAATTGAGAGAGAGGGTCCCTACCCCTAAGACACATAGGCAAGAGGTCCATCCGAGGCAACCCATGCTCATTCGAGAGAGGTCCTCGAGACCTTATCAAATATTGCTTCCACGACCTCCTAGGACAGATCGGGAGATGCCTCCCTAGCCAAACATAGGGCACCCACCATGGGTATATACCCCATTCATAGGCTAGATCGAGAGACGCCTTATGAGGCTTATACTGAGCATGAGCCAAAAATAGAGTATGTTGAGATGCCTTACTGAGGTAGGGGGTGACTTACCACCACCTCACCCTAGTTTGGAGGATCCTAGACCTCCACCACAAGATGTGAATAAAGATGATAAGATCAAGTCCTCAGGTCCTTACAAAGCATTGTTAGAACACTTGGAGTCAGTAGAGAACAAGACCTCTAGGTCAGGATCTCAAAAGCCCACTATGCATTAATTACATAGTCAACCTATCCATCTGTCAGTACTTACACCTCCCTATCCAAAAAAAATTAAGTTACCTTAGTTGGCTACCTTTAAGGGAGAAGAGGATGTGCAAGAACATGTCACTAGGTTTTTAGGCCAATGCTTCAACATTCATGATGACGATGCTTTTCTGTTGAGGACATTTGTGACTACCCTCACCGGCCCTACCTTCAAGTGGTTTTACCAGCTCCCTAAGCATAGCATCCCTAATTTGGACCAACTTGCGAATGCATTCCTAGAGTGCTTTGCCTTCAATACCAAGAGTAAGGTAACATTGGCCGATGTAGCTAGGTTAAAACAATATGATGATGAGTAAATAACAAATTATGGCAATATATGGTAAACCTTGCTCACCAATCTACCTTATCTTCTTTGCATGTTGAAGTTGACTTAAATTTTCTCCAAAAGTTGCTTAAATCCAATCTCTTTGTTGTTGCAGTTGCAACAATACCCCACTCTTGAAGATGCCTTAGCACAGGCTAGGATCATTGAAGAAATCAAGATTCAAGAGGGTGAGATTGCAAAGCCTCACAAGAAAGAGTGGAGCAAGAACACTAAGATCACCCTAGCACAACCTAAGTCAATAGTGGTAAATCAGGTTGCCATTAGTGTCCCGAGGCCAGCACTAGCTGTGCCACCTCAAAAGCCTAATTATCATGCCACCCCTAGGAACTATGCCAAAGATAACTAGAATGGTCAAGGGCAAAATCAATAGCATCACCCCAAGTGACAATTTATGCCCATTGCAGAGTCTATGGATTCAGTTTTTGATTGCCTCTTGGTGGCTAATGCAATCCATCTACCTGATAGTCAACCTATCAACCCTAATGCACCTAAGCCCAAAAGATATAGAGAAGACCTATTGATGGCAAGCCGAGATTCACACAACAGAACTTCAAATTAATTTTTTGCAAATTGCTTAACACAGTCTTACAATACCGTTTCCAGGCATAGTTCTTTTCCCTCTCAATCCCGAACTCACCATCCCCATTCCCTTACAATTCTCGAGTTTTTATCGAGGCCTCGACCCTCTAGGCAATTAATGCCCCCGCCTAACAAAATCTCAAGTTCGTTTTCCCCTCGACCGAGTTTTCAAATTTTTTGCCATAAATGGGCAACTGCCCGATCCACCATGAAGCTCGCATTAAAGACCTCCCTTGACCTGCAACCATCGTTTTGGTCAGACTGTTCTTCTGCACCATTGTCTCATCCATAATGTCCATCGCCTGTAACTATTGTTTTGCCAAAATTAAAAAAAAATATGCGTGGCCGACATCTCTCTTTTCAATTTACGTGGCCCTCATCTTTGTTTTAATACACGTATGCTTCCGCGTGTCTAATTCAACTTTACCTCCAACTGGTTGCATCACTTTTAACACACGTGGCAGCCACGTGTCTATTTCGGCCTTGCCTGGCCATCCGCGTGTTTACTTTGGCCTATCCTTTTCTTGGCCGCGATACCGCGACATGTCACGATATCGCGACATGTCGCGATATCGCGACCCAAACTGCCCCCTGCGCCTTGGTCCGCAAAAACGTCGCGATATCGCGACATGTCGCGATATCGTGACCCAAACTGCCCCTGTGCCTTGGTCCGCAAAAACGTCGTGATATCGTGACATGTCACGATATCGCGACCCAAACTGCCCCCTGCGCCTTGGTCCGCAAAAACGTCATGACATCGCGATGTCGCGACATCGTGATATCGACCAAACTGCGCCCGTGCCTTAGCTTTTTATTTCTGTCATGATTTCGCATCGCGAAATCATGACAAACTGCCTTGCCTTCTGCCTTTGTCTTGTCTTTTAAAGCTGTCTCTCCCGTCTTGCCTTAGTTTTGAAATATCGTCACGATATCGCGACGTCGCGATATCGCGACAAAACTCGCCTATGCCTTGTCGTAGCTTTTGAGGTCGCGATTTTGATCGTGACATGTCACGATTTCGTGACCCCTCCCCCTTGCTTTACGAAACTTCCCCCTTGCTTTACAAAACTTCCCCCTTGGGAAATAACTAAAATAAATCAAAATGCAAAGTACTTAGAAAACTTAGAAAAATTTTGGAGGATGCAAGATTGCTCTACTGTCACCGGATGCTCCTGCATCAGACACCCGGGTAAATTAAAAAGTGATCCTCACTTCTGTTTTGTTAGGGGAAGACCCAGGCGGTCAACCTCCGTCTTCGACAACCAAGTTGCATCTTCAACAGGTCTGCCCTTCCACTTTATCAAATATTCAGAATACTGTTTGTTTCTGGTGCTTCTGCCTTCACGAGTGTCTAATATTTCCTCGACCTCGTCTGTGGTTGGAGTAGATGCTGGAATTTGCCATAATTCTATACTTGGTACCTCTGTACTCTCTCCCTCATGATATTCCACTAAATCTAAAATATTAAAAATAGGTGAAATGTCAAGCCAACTTGGCAATTCCACTTCATATGCATTTCCTGACTCCCGTTTTTCCAAGATTCTGCATGGCCCAAACTTCTTCATCTTCAATTTGTTATAAGTTTTGGCAGGAAATCTTTCCTTCCTGAGATGGACCATGACTTCATCTCCTACTTCGAACTCTTTGAACCGCCGCTTCTGGTCTGCTCTTGTCTTATATTGAGTATTCATTTTTATAATTTGTCTCCTTACTTCTTCATGCAGACTTTTCATATGTTCCACAAATTCTTCTACCTCGGCACTGCACTTTTCTCTCTTATCCAACTTTCTCAGTTCAGACACATTTCTTGGGCTGTTTCCATATATTATCTGGAATGGAGATTTATTTGTGCTCTTATTGACTCGAATTGTTATATGCAAATTCCGCCTGCGGTAAAACTAAATCCCATCCTGTGGGTTTATCTGCTATCAAGCATCTCAAGAAATTACCCAGGCTTCTATTTACCACCTTTGTCTATCCATCGACTCGTGGGTGGTATGCAGAACTGAATTTCAGATCTGTCTTCAACTTCTTCCACAAAGTTCTCCAGAAATACCCAACAAACTTTGTATCTCTCGTCGTAAACTATGCTTCTTGGTAGACCGTGAAGTCGTACCACTTCCTTGAAAAATAACCCCGCAATGTGAACCGCATCACTTGTCTTCCGGTAGGGAATAAAATGTGCCATTTTGGAGAATCGGTCAACCACCACAAATACAGAGTCATTTCCCTCTCGTGTTCTCGGCAATCGAAGAATATAATCCATGCTTATGTCCTCCCATGGCCTCTCGAGTATAGGTAACGGCTGGTATAATCCTATGTTTTGCCTTACGCCTTTTGCCATCCGGCATATTCTCGCAACTTTGCACAAACTTCCTCACATCTTGCTGAAGTTGCGGCCAGTAGTAATTTTCATCCACCAGGGCAATGGTCTTATCCCTACCAAAATGCCCAGCCAGTCCTCCGCTGTGCTTTTCCTTGATCAAGTTCTCCCGCATGGAACTCCTTGGAATGCATAATTTACTTCCCTTGAACAGCATTCCATCTTGGATTAGGAAATCTAACCATTTTGTCCTGTCCATAGTAACAGGTGCCAAGCAAGCCGTCCAAGCTGCTACAAAATCAGGATCTTCAGGATAAAGACCCTTCAGTTCTTCGAATCCAACTACTTCCACTGTCATTTCAATTAGCAGATTCTGCCTTCTGCTTAAAGCATCTGCAACCCTGTTTGATTTCCCGCTCCTGTGCTTTAATACAAAGGTATAGCTTTGGAGAAACTCGACCCACTTCATGTGTCGCTGATTCAGTTTTGTCTTGTTGTTGATGTACTGCAATGCCTGATGATCAGTAAATAGAACAAACTCTTTTGGCAACAAATAATGCCTCCACTTCTTCAGAGCCTGAACTATAGCATAAAATTCCTGGTCATACACTCGAATACTTTTTTCGAGCATCATTGAGCTTTTCACTAAAATAAGCAACAGTGTCCGCCTTCTTGACTCAAGATGACCCCTATTGCACCGCCACCGGCATCACAATCCACCTGAAATACCTTGTTAAAGTCTCGGGAGTGCCAAAACAGGCTATTCCGTGACCTTTTTCTTTAATGCATCAAAGCTCCTTTCAGCCCCTAATGTCCACTTGAACTCTTTTTTATCCCCTCTCATTGTTTCTGTGAGAGGTGCACAAATGCTGCTGAAGTTCCTTATGAACTTCCTGTAAAAGCTGGCTAGACCATGAAATGATCTTACCTCTGTTGTGCTTCTTGGGGTAGGCCATTCGATGATGGCTCTCACCTTCTCTGGTCCATTTTCAGACCTTCTACTGAGATTACAAACCCCAGGTATACTAACTCTTTCTTGACAAAATTACACTTTTTTAGATTTATTAATAATTGCTCCTCCCACAGCTTTTCAAAAACCCTCCTGATATGCATCGGTGTTCCTCCAGGGTTCTGCTGAATATTAATATATCATCTAAATAAACAATGACAAACTTTCCCAGAAACTCCTTCAGTACCTCATTCATCAGCCACATGAAGGTACTTGGTGCATTGGACAGCCCAAATGGCATGACCAACCACTCATACAAGCCCTCTCTTGTCTTGAAGGCTGTCTTCCACTCATCTCCTTCTCGGATACGGATCTGATGATAACCACTTTTCAGGTCAATCTTCGTGAAGTACTCAGCTCCACTCAAACAGTCCATGATATCATCCATCCTTGGCAATGGGAATCTATATTTGATAGTGATCTTGTTGATGGCCCGTGAATCTGTACACATT
Source organism: Wollemia nobilis (assembly GCA_028583015.1). Lineage (NCBI taxonomy): Eukaryota > Viridiplantae > Streptophyta > Pinopsida > Araucariales > Araucariaceae > Wollemia > Wollemia nobilis. Next base: position 8,616,680 of record JAQPPZ010016690.1, on the reverse strand, counting down.
CTCCATTCTCCATCCTTCTTTGGTGCCAACACTGCAGGTACTGCGCATGGGCTCAAACTTTCCTGAATCAATCCCTTCTCCAGCAACTCCTGGACCTGCCTGTTTAACTCCTCAGTCTCTACAGGCGTCATTCTATGTGCAGCTTTATTTGGCAAGCTCGATCCTGGCACCAAATCTATATGGTGGCTGATTTTCCTTATTGGGGGTAAACCCTCAGGCACATTATCAGACACAATATCTGGAAATTCCTCCAACAGATCTAGGACTTCTGTTGGGGTATCTTGGCATTCCTTCTCCCTAACTCTAGGAATTATTGCATAACATAAATGTTCATGCTTCAAACCGTCCAAAAACTTTCTCCCTTCAACTAAACAGATTCTGGAGCTGTTACACACCTTTTCATCCGCTTCCTTTAAGGGCTTCAGCTTATGGCGCACGCCATTCTTCGTCAATGAGTAGGTGTTGGCACGACCGTCATGCACTGCACTCCGATCGAACTGCCAGGGCCTTCCCAGCAACATATGGCAAGCATCCATAGGCAGGATGTCGCACAGGACCTCATCACAATAATTCCCAATATTAAATTTAACGGAGCACTGCTCACTGACCAAAGCCCTATGGTCCTTTTGTAGCCATGCGACCCGATATGGATGCGGGTGCTTCTTCCTCTCTAACTATAGCTTGGTAACCATTTCTTCTGAAACCAGGTTATCCGTGCTACCATTATCAATAATAATATTGCAAATCTTGCCCACGCATTTACACCTTGTGTGGAATAAACTTCTTCTCTGATCTGTGTCCTTCTCCTCATTCAACAGGACTCTCCTTACGATCATTGCTTCCCCTCTCTCCGCTTCTTCAGAATGTTCAGACTCAGCATCTTCCTCTGCCACAGCAGCTCTGGCTGGACCCTCAGGCCTCTTGTTCATCCTTTCTCGATGTTGTGGACACTCAAATGCCCGATGTCCTTCTTCACCACAGTGGAAACATGTCCCACGAAATACTCCTCTTCCAAACCCTCGTCCAGATCCACCCCGTCCTCTTGGGTAGTCGTTCTGATCATGGGGCTGATAAACATCCTCTTCCCTTTGATCCTGGTTACTACTGGCTTCCCCAGCCTTCTTCGGATCTTTATATTTTTCTCCACTAGTTCTCCCACCAGTTCTTCCACCATGGCCCCTTCCTCTTTGCTTGCCTTCAAACCGCCTATTCAGTTTTTCTTCCACCTTTAAGGCAAACTGGTAAGCATCCTCAATGGTGCTTACCCAAACTAGGCTCAGCTCTTCCTGGATACCGAGTCTCAACCCATTGATATAACGGGCTACCTTTTCTTTGTTTGCCTCTAAATGTCCAGTTCTAATAGAGATCTTGTAAAACTCCTCGGTGTATTCTTGGACAGTTTTGTTTGTCTGTCTCAAACTCTGCATTTTCCTTAGTAGATCCAACTCGTAATCAGCCGAAATAAACTATCTTTTCAGCTTTTCCACCATTCTATCCCATCTTGTTATTCTCTCCTTCCCTCTTCTGTTCCTCTCCAACTGTATTCCCCTCCACCAAATGCTGGCATGACCCTTCAACTTGGTCTTAGCAAATCTGACCCGATTAGGGTCTTCAACCTCCTCATATTCAAAATATTCTTCTAAGTCATTTATCCAGTCAATCACCTCTTCTGGATTTAGGTTTCCCGAGTATGTAGAAACCTCCATTTTTGGTTGCTTTCCAATCTGAGAGATGGCTTTGTACAACCTGGCTTGTGCAGGATCCACAACCTCTTCTTCTTCCTCAGACTGGTCTTCTTCTTCATCAACTTCGTCTTCACTTCCCTCATCCCTTCCGGGCTCGTGCCTTCTGCGTAGCTCTTCTTGCAGGGCTTGAACTTGCCTCTGCAAGGCTCGAAAGTCTTCGGCCGGCACCACATTTCCTACTCCACCACGGTTTCTTCGTGGAGGCATTTTTCTTTCTTCCCTTACAAATCCTTCCATAGATCCTGGTGTAACTGCCTCTCTTTCGGCGATCTGTTACATGCTCAGGAGCTCCCGCTCTGATACCACTTGATGGCAAGCCGAGATTCACACAACAGAACTTCAAATTAATTTTCTGCAAATTGCTTAACACAGTCTTACAATACCGTTTCCAGGCATAGTTCTTTTCCCTCTCAATCCCGAACTCACCATCCCCATTCCCTTACAATTCTCGAGTTTTTATCGAGGCCTCGACCCTCTAGGCAATTAATGCCCCCGCCTAACAAAATCTCAAGTTCGTTTTCCCCCCGACCGAGTTTTCAAATTTTTTGCCATAAATGGGCAACTGCCCGATCCACCATGAAGCTCGCATTAAAGACCTCCCTTGACCTGCAACCACCGTTTTGGTCAGACTGTTCTTCTGCACCGCTGTCTCATCCATAATGTCCATCGCCTGTAACTGCTGTTTTGCCAGAATTTAAAAATATGCATGGCCGACATCTCTCTTTTCAATTTACGTGGCCCTCATCTTTGTTTTAATACACGTATGCTTCCGCGTGTCTAATTCAACTTTACCTCCAACTGGTTGCGTCGCTTTTAACACACGTGGCAGCCACGTGTCTATTTCGGCCTTGCCTGGCCGTCCGCGTGTTTACTTTGGCCTGTCCTTTTCTTGGCCGCGATACCGCGACATGTCACGATATCGCGACCCAAACTGCCCCCTACGCCTTGGTCCACAAAAATGCCGCGATATCGCGACATGTCGCGATATCACGACCCAAACTGCCCCCTGCACCTTGGTCCACAAAAACGTCACGACATCGCGACGTCACGATATCGCGACCAAACTGCACCCGTGCCTTAGCTTTTTATTTTTGTCACGATTTCGCATCGCGAAATCGCGACAAACTGCCTTGCCTTCTGCCTTTGCCTTGTATTTTGAAGCTGTCTTCATCTTGCCTTAGTTTTGAAATATCATCGCGATATCGCGACAAAACTCGCCTATGCCTTGTCGTAGCTTTTGAGGTCGCGATTTCGTGACATGTCACGATTTCGCGACCCCTCCCCCTTGCTTTACGAAACTTCCCCCTTGCTTTACAAAACTTCCCCCTTGGGAAATAACTAAAATAAATCAAAATGCAAAGTACTTAGAAAACTTAGAAAAATTTTGGAGGATGCAAGATTGCTCTACTATCGTCGGATGCTCCTGCATCACCTATACTACAAATTTCATAGGTAAAATGGGCATGATGTGCAAATGTGCTATAAATTTAAACATCTAGTGCAAGACCTGATTGATAGGAATGCCCTCTAGGTAGATAACCCTATCACACCTAACAACCAATAGATGGGGTTATTTAAAGACCCCTTGCCTACCCACGTGGAGCAGGACAAACCAGTGCCCCAAGTGAACGAGGTTCACCATGCCCCTCCTAAGAAAGGATATTTTGGTATGGTAAGTATTATGACAAGAAATAGGTGGTACCCAAGTCCAGCCACACCACCTATTGCTCAGAGTGATGTCCCTTTGACATCACAACCTATACCACCTCCTGGACTGAGCCTCCCACCTAGGCCTGTAGTCACCATCAAGAGCAAGCTCGTTTAGATCTTGAGAACAACATCTGCCCGACTCTCCATCTATGAGCTCATCCAACAATCGCAACCTCATAGATAAGCCTTGATGGAGATCCTTAAGGCAATTGAGCTTCAGCCCCAGGAGTCCAACTCCTTCAACAACTTTGTGGGGCATGTGTGATAATGCATGGAACCGATAATTACTTTATGATAAGATGAACTTAAACTGGTTTCACATGATATGGTGGATCCCCCTTTACACATTGTCACACATGTGAATGGAACACCATACAAAAGAGTCTTGATAGATATTGGGTCTTCAAGCAAAATTATAACTACAATAGCTCTAAAGCACCTAAAGCTTCCAGTATCTCATATTGTTACATCTACCTACACCCTCTGAGCATTCAATTATGCCATATGCTCAATGGTTGGTACAATCATTTTACCTATTCAAGTAGGGGAAAAGATCATCTCGACGATGTGCCACATCTTGGAGGGTGAGATGGTGTACACCATTTTATTAGGAAGAACATAGATCAGGGACATGAAGTGCATCCCTTCCATCGCTCACCAGTTCCTCAAGTACACTCATGAAGGGCAAGTTCATGTCATCCCCATGGACCTAGAGCCCTTCAAGTACTACAACATGGTGCAGCAATTACTTGAGTCAACCTTACCATCAATACATCTAGATTTTCAATCGAATAAATCTAGCTAAGGTTTGACACCACCACTACAACATACCATGTCCTCGTCATCGTCGGCCCTACCCTAGACACCTAATGCATCAGTGGATCCTTTGCCTAGGAACCCAGAGAAGTGGCCCATTGAGGAGGACCAACCAATCATATCCACCATCTCTACGAAGGAGATAGTTAGCCCAGATGATGAAGATGCACCACACAAGGCAAACAATAATCCTGATCAAGTATCATTCTCATCCCTCCTCTATCTGCAACCCCAGGTTATAGTACATCTGGATTCTACTAGATTGAGAGAGTACATGTTTAGGAATGTTACCACTACTCCTAATTTAGAGTCGATGCAAGACATGGGTAGACCCCATATTCCCATAGGCATTATCATGCCTCTTCGTATTCCCTCTAATCAAATAAAATTTATCTATGGGGGCCTTGACTATGGCATCAAACCTTGCCAACAGTAGGAGGAAGATGATGCACATTTTGGAGAGGATATCAACTACTTGTCTAACCTTGAATTCACCTTGAAGTACCTTGACCTATGCAACTGGCATAGTTATGGGTTAGGCTTGTATGAGTAGGGCACCAGAATACCTTGTCAACCATAATATCAAATGTCTTATGACAAGTTGGGAGTGGGATGCAATAATCTATTACCTTTAGATGTCATCTTAGACAACCTAAATTGCTTGAATATAGGCTACGAGGGCAGGTTGGCCCAAGACCCTTAAGCCAAACCCAATACAGTCTACTCCTTAGGAGATTACTTTCCATGGCTAGATGGGAACCCCGCATTCCCCAATGACATTCCCCCATATTTTGAGAGTGGGGAAGGGTAGTGGAGTTGTCCCCATGTCTATGATGATTCATATCTAGGCACCTCATATGAGTGGACCTCAGAGGATGAGTCGGGTTATGAGGTAGTGCCATATGACCCTTTTTATTCGGGTAGTGATCATTCACAAATTTTCCCCATTAATGACCAATAGGAAAGCCTCCTACATTATTTTCTTTTTCTTGATCCTATTTGGAAGTAGCTCCTTCCTCCTAAAGAGCCGGTTCATTCGTAGGAATATTGACCTCCTTGAGGAGGAGCAGTTAATTAACTTGAGCAGTTGGACCCTCGGGAGCCTGAGGCACTACAAGATGAGAATGAAGGAATCCTCATCCGCGATGATGATTATGAGGAATTATCATATATGGGACTACACGTACCTGATAACCCAATCTGAAGGAGCAACAATGAGGTTCCTATAGACACTAAAATATGGTAAATCTGATTAAGAACCCACAAGCAGTGACCAAATTGACATAATATGGCCCCTTGGGCAGCACTCAAGAGGTTCATAGTGGTTCTAGCCACTTCAAAAAGGGTTTTGGAGGCTACCAACCCAATTTTGGGAGGTTTTAGCCCAAAATTTACCACCCTCCCACCATAGGATGAGGGTAGATGCCCCTCGTCCCACCCTGGGATGGTGGTGAGCCCTCATCCCAAGGTGGGAGGTGGTGAAGTTTGACCCATAAAAAGTCAAAATTTTACCAAATGACACCCAAAAATTGCCATTTGACCATCCAAAAATAGCATGCAAGGAAGAGGATATGGAATACTTATGACATCCATATTTATGAGGGCCAAATTGGGATATCCTCTTCCACACCCTATGCATGCCTCCCATTTGACAAGTGGCACATCCTACCATGCATGCCCTTGCATGCCTTTTTGCACATGAGTCCATTTGGGCTATAAAATGGGTTCCATATCCACAAAAAATAATAGATATGAGTTCTAGGATATGCAATGGAGTTCTACCAAGATTTTCCATCACCTTATTGCACCTTTTTGCCCTCGGGATCTCCCTTTTGCCAAGGAGGTTACCGGGTGACTTCAAGAAGGTAATCCAAGCGTAACTTTTCCATATGGGTGAATTTCTTCACCAAATTTTATGAAAACACACCTTAGGTAGTTTAGAAACATCTAAAAGTGGTTTGGTAACAAAAATTAACCATATTTGGTGGGTATCCCCTCCTAAGGGGTCCCCCAAATAATTGTAGTCACCATCACCCCCCTATGATGAGGGTAAATTCTTAAGCAATTTATTTACTATTTTTAATTTTTTATTTTCTAAATTATTCCATGATACTACAGTCCAAATTTCAGGTCATTTGGAGTTAAAATGAATTAGTTATGGTATTTTTAAGTTTTTGCAGGCTCGTAGGGCCCATCTGGGCACCCCAGTTTGATGCAAGTGGATCCGGGCTCCAATTGGAAAATATGATCATATGGGTTGTCTTGAAATTCCAATTTATGCATACTGACAAAATTTTGTGAGTTTTTGATGAGTGCATGTTTGATATTTTGTTGTCCTCCTTTTCATAGGTTGTAGGCAGGCGAAGCTTAATAGAGGGGTCTACGGGTGCAATTTATGATATGTTTTGGGTGATATCCTCCCAAAAAATCCTCTTTAATATCTTCAAATTTTCAAGTCATTTGGATATCATTTGATGCACTTTTAATTCATATGGCATTTTGTCCCTATGGGGATTGCATGTTTTCACCATACACCCTTGCTATTTGACCCCCTTTTTTCTTCCTTGTGTGTATGTGTAGGTCCTTAGAAGGATTTGGAAAGCAATATCATACATCATAGAACCTATATACAAGTATTTGTGGCATTGGCTCTCCCACCTCGATTGTGGGTACGCGGAGAAACATTGGATGTGCACCCAGATTTCGTGAAAGACTTGGTCTTTGGGAACCCAATATTGTAACAATTGTATAACCATTTTGAGCCCTCAAAGGGACTGTTGTAACCTTGGATTGGAGCCAACAAATTAATGATAAAATACTTGCTTTAAATTCATTTTGTTTTGTTTGGTATTGTTTCCTTTTGCATGCATGCTTCCTTTTTATGCTCATTAGTGAGATGGGGTAGATACACTTATTGTTACACATAATTTGGTGCACCATTTTTTCCTACTTCAATGGTGATCATGGTGGGACCCTTGTCCCTTTTTATTTGGGTAAAAAATCTGACTTCTTTCTTGCATTTTTGCCCTTTTTGTGTTGTAGGTGCTCCCCTACCCACCTTGGAACGGTGGCAGAGGCTTTATATGGCACACCCTAGGATGGTGGCTTTACCGTCCCACCCTAAGAAAGTGGTGGAGCTGCTACTCACCCCACCCTAGAGTGCTGGTGAAATAGAGAGATTTCTGCCCATTTTTTCAGAATTTGGAGGCTTCAAAGTGGATAAGGTAAGTGCCTAAACCCTCTGATCTTCTACTATATTTTTAGATACTGTCAAAAATCAATTTTCTTCTTCACTCACATGCATAGAAAGGTTCTTATAACACCACATAGTGAAAGGTAGAAGAAAAATAAAAAAGAACTTATAGTAGCAATGCATCTATTTGGCTTGATTTCTTGTGGTCTGCCCATTGGGTAGGTTAGCATGTAGGATTTGCATTCATAAAGTCAAATTTTAGGTTCCTTATCTTGTTATTTTAAAAGCAAAATGCACCTATTGCATGCATTTAGTGAATATTCATTGATTTCTTCTTTGCTTACTTTCTTGTATAATAATGAACCACACACACCATGATTCATGTAAACGCTAGTGAGGTGGACTTCATTACCATCCACTAGTAGAGTGCAAGTGACGGTGGGTTTCAGCTCTATCCACTTGGCTCAAATCCCATGAACCAAATCCATCTTTCCAATGTCGATTCCAAGATCCGTCATAGCCCGTGCATTATAGCATGCATCACCCTTCGAGGAGGTGTATCATAGACTGCGGGTGAACTAGGTGAGGAACTGGTAGGACTTGTGCTCCCTAGTTGTGTGTGGACCTCATCACCATGCATTGTATGTGGGATAACACAACCTAAAGTTCATAGTCGGGTTGTCGAGATACGAGTATACAGGTGAAATCCAATTGAACATGAGATTACAATCCAACATTATTTCAAACATGTGACACAAGGTCATTCTTTACAAACAACACATCTAAAACACATGAAATAGTTTAGGGATTCACAATTAAAACTTAAAAGAGATAATCATATGTCTTATTGAGTGTTTCTTTCTTGTATATTGTTTCATTAAAGAATTTGTAAAGAAGATAATCACTTTGGTTTACTAATAGAGGAGCGCAATGGTGTGCACCCATAACCAAGCCCAATCATAGGCAAAAGCTATGGAGAGTGGATTAGGAGACATGAATCATCTCTGATATAGCCCTAGGGACTTGGTTATACCTCCCAGGAAAGCCTCCACTCCACCTAGCCCTAAGACAACTGGACATGAGCCTCATCTCTAAAGGGGTCCTCTCCAGGACACCCCGAGGGATGATGAGCATTACTTGGGAGAGTGTTCCCGGTATGTAGATATCTCACATGCCTTCCTTGGTGAAAGGCAACTATGCACTGAGATTCTAATAGATAGAGTGGTGTCACGCATCCACGTACCCACCAGGGCTGACACACCTAAGTAGAGGTAGGAGTATGACTTCACACATTGGCCAGAGCAAGTTGACATGACTTTACCTCTATGCCATCTTAATAGGATACAATAGCTCTTAAATCTCGATGGGAATGACACCCATCGGTCTGGGTGAGCCAACTTATCCCTACCTTTCCTCGTCTAGGAGGGAAGACATGAGGAGATTCTAGATTTTCCTTAGGAACAATATATCACACATGCCCTATGTGCCTCTATGCTAGCTGAATGTAATAAACACATATTCCATCCTGAGCCTCAAGTCAATGTGGCGAACCTCGAGAGAGGCAAGCACCCTATGGAGAACACAGAGTACCTTGGATAAGGTTGACCCTAGGGTGAGACTCCTAGGCCTCACACTACAGATCAAATTAGGCAAGTGGTTGTGAGATACATAGAACACCAAGCTCAGTTATAGCAGCTTTGATGAGATAAAGAGCAACTAGATCACTTGCACCAGCTTGAGAAAGAAATAATCGAATAGCAGACCAACAAGTTGTTCGAGAAAAATTTGAGAGAGAGGGTCACTACCCCTTAGACACATAGGCAGGAGGTCCATCTAAGGTAAGCCATGCTCATTCGAGAGAGGTTCCCGAGACCTTATCAAATGTTGCTTCCATGACCTCCTAGGCCAGATCGGGAGATGCCTCCCATACCAAACATAGGGTGCCCACCACGGGTAGATACCCCCATTCATAGAACAACTTGAGATATGCCTTGCGGGGCTTATATTGAGCATGATCCATAAGTGGAATATGTTGAAATGCCTTACCGAGGTAGGGGAGGTGACTTAGCACCACCTCACCCTATGTTGGAGGAGCTTAGACCTCCAACATAGGGTGAGGCGATGCTAAGTTACCTCCTCACCCTATGTTGGAGATGAGGAGATCAAGTCCTCAGGTCCTTACAAAACATTTTTAGAATGCTTGGAGTAGGTAGAGAACAAGACCTCTGGGTCAGGATCTCAAAATCCCACTATGCATCAATTGCATAGCCAGCCTATCCATCCATTAGTACCTGTGCCTCTCTATCCTAAACAATTTAAGTTGCCTTAGTTGGCTACCTTTAAGGGAGAAGAGGATGTGCAAGAACATGTCACTAGGTTTTTAGGCCAATGCTTGGGTATTCATGATGATGATGCTTTATTTTTGAGGATATTTGTGACTATCCTCACTGACCCTACCTTTGAGTAGTTTTACCATATCCCTAAGCATAGTATCCATAATTTGGACCAACTTATGGATACATTCCTGGAGTGCTTTACCTTCAATACCAATAGGAAGGCAACACTGGCTAATGTAGCTAGGTTAAAATAATATGATGATGAGTTAATAACAAATTATGGCAATAGATGGTAGACTTTGCTCTTCAAGCTGCTTCATCTTCTCCCATGTCGAAGTTGACTTAGATGTTCTCCAAAAGTTGCTTAAATCCAATCTCATTTTTTCTATAGTTGCAACAATACCCCACTCTTGAAGATGCCTTAGCACAGGCTAGGATCATTGAAGAAATCAAGATTCAAAAGGGTGATATTGCGAATCCTTGCAAGAAGGAGTGGAGCAAGAACACTAAGAACACCCTAGTGCAACCTAAGCCAGTAGTAGTAAATGAGGTTGTCATTAGCTCTAAAGCACCCAAAACTTCCAGTATCTCATATTGTCACATCTACCTACACCCTTCTAGCATTCAATGATGCCATATGCTCAACGGTTGGTACAATCATATTACCTATTCAAGTAGGAGAAAGATCATCTCGATGATGTGCCACATCTTGGAGGGTGAGATGGCGTACAACATTTTTTTAGGAAGACCATGGATCAGGGACATGAAGTGCATCCCTTCCATTGCTCACTAGTGCCTCAAGTACACTCACGAAGGGTAAGTTCATGTCATCCCTGCAGACCTAGAGCCCTTCAAGTACTGCAATATGGTGCAACAATTACCTGAGTTGACCTTGCCATCGATACATCTAGATTTTTAACTAAATAAATCTACCTAAGGTTTGAACCCACCACTATAGCATACCTTGCCCTCCTCATCGTTGGCCCCACCCCAAATGCCTAATACATTAGTGGATCCTTTGCCTAGGAACCTAGAGAAGCAACCCATTGAGGAGGACCAACCAATTATATCCACCATCTCTACGGAGGAGATTGATGAGGCCTGGAAATGCCTCAATCATAACATGTTTTGAACACTGAAATTGCCTATAAACTCTTATGTTTAATCTAATATGCTAGTTAAGTTGATTCAATATGTTGTGTATTAACTATTTGCATGATGAATGTATCTGAAATACTATATTCTAATTTTTACAGCTTTTTGTATAAGTTTTATGTTGTTTTGTTATGACTTGCTAAAATGAGATATGCTTAGATTAATAACAGCATTTCACTAATCATGTTTTGATATGTCTCAAGCATTCATTTTACCTAAATCTGGCAACAGTTCAAGAAAATTGTTACTGTGCAAGAAAATCGGGTTTTCCCATGTAAATTCTAGCCACTGCCAATGAATGGCAAGGCATGGAATTCACATGTGGAAAGAGATGAAGACCATTGGAATCTGATCCTGAGAAGTAACCCACATGAGAAATGCAGAGGAAATCATTTAAGGAGCCCACATTTGTTCATTCTGAAGTCTCTTCGGAATGAACAGATATCTTCGGAATGAGAAAACATAGTGTCTTCGGAATGAGCGGATCTTCGAAATGAGAACTGTAGTGTCTTCGAAATGAGTGGATCTTCGGAATGAGAACTGTAGTGTCTTCGAAATGAGTGGATCTTTAGAATGAGAACTGTAGTGTCTTCGAAATGAGCGGATCTTCGGAATGAGAATTGCAGTATCTTCAGAATGAGCCACTTATCTTCGAAATGAAAACATAATGTGCTTTTTGACTTATTGACCGAATTTTGACGCTGGAAAAAGGGAAATAAATATTGAAAAGGGTAAAGGGAAATATCTTAGATCTGACTTTGCCGTCCTTGCCGACCAAAGCCACCATTTATGGAAAGATCAAAGTGTGATCTTCTTCTAGGATAAAAACCAGGAATTGCTGCAACATAATAGGATTAGATCTTTTTGAGATATTCTCAGCTTGTTAGTAAATCTTAGGACATCTATAAATAGGGCTCCCATTCAGGTTGAGCTAGTAGGAGGTAGAGAAGTAGAAAATAGTAGAGAGTAAGGGGAATAGAAGATAGAGAAATCAGTAATAGGTGATAATCAGAAAGTGACTGTTATAGTCCTGTAACAGTTTTCAGCAGCATTATTGTAATCATGTTTCTGAATCAATAAAAGCATACTGTTTATATTTCATATTGCTTGTAAATGAGTGTGATTAAGATCTAAAGAGAGAGAGACTCATACCTTCTTCTGGACAAAGAGGCTGGCCACTTCTAGACCTAGGAGGAGGACTAACAACAGGTTTTTATTCTGATTTTGCTACAGTAGAATGAGTTGTAGAACTTGTCCTTTCATTCCTTTGTAAAAAACTAATGATATTTGCAATCTTAGATTATTTTATGTTTTGTGATTAATGATTTGGTTGTAATCCCCACTTTCAGCAAAGCTTTCAATTTATTGCAGACTTTCATTTCCAAAATTTACTATTTTCTGTAATTTCTTGCATTTTATGTTTTGTTGTCAAACCCCTGCATAGAAGATTGACAACCTTCTGTTACAGAGCCTTGATAGTTTCATTTCCATGTTAGAAGTAGATTTTCATTGCTGCAAAAGTAAATAGATTTCCTTTCTGCAATTAGAATCAGACTTTCAATTCTACAACTGTTATTTCTGCAACATAATTAGGTCTCATTCTGCAATTGTAATTAGGACTTCATTTATGCAGTTAATGATTAGTTTCCAATTCTGCAACTTAGATTAAGGTTTAATTCATGCAATTTAGAGATAGGAATGTCCTAAAACCCCCACACAATCGGTTTCACCAGTAAGACCTGTTGCTCTAGATTGACCTAAGTTATAACCTTGTTTACCCCTTCTTCCGTAGATAGCCTTGTACACAACCCTGGATTGACAAATTCATTGAGAATTAATGATGTGTATAACGACAACGCATCATTTTGGCATCGTTGCCGGGGAATTGTGTTGCTAGAAGGTAACAACAGTCCAATAGCTGTTAGTTAGACTGAACTGTGAAGATTCAGGATAAAATATGAATAGAATAGCTGGTTAAAATAACAACTATTGACATATAATTTATGTCATTTAGAGTGAACATGAATGAGTAAGTCTAGGGATGAAAAAGGTAGAATTACCCAAAAGGATCCCTGGCTTGTTCCATTAAGGAGATCTTCACGCCTAAGGGGTGAATCACCTGTGTTTGAATTACCATAAATATTGAAAGAAAAATCACCAGTCTCACCATCATTAGAACATTATGAGAAAGGAAAATCACCAGTTTCACCATCACTAGAACATCCTGAGAAAGAAGAATCGTTAGACTCATTATCAACAGAGGATCTTGGACCTCTTGAGAGAGAAATTTGGATAAGTTTAACTAAGAAACCAAAAACTATGGCAGAGGGAGGCAATGGCCAACATGGCTATGTCCATGATGAAGGAGATGATCAGGATATTCCTCAACCTTCCAAAACATTTGAATATCCTATCCGTTTGAATCCAACACAAAACTCTCCCATGAAGACTATTTCACCTTCAGTACTTCCAACCTTTCGAGGTGTTGTATCTAAAGATCCTGATCAGTTTTTATTTGAATTCAAGGTAGTGTGTCAAACCTATGATTATGTAAATGACAATCAAAAACTTAAGGTTTTTCCCTCAACACTCAAGGACTCAGCATTACGCTGGTTCATGAGTTTAGAGCCAAATTCCATCCGAACTTGGGATCAAATGGAAACTATGTTTTTAGACAAATATCAAGAGTATTGCCATGTAAGGAACAGGAAAGATGAGTTATTCAGGATTAAACAGGAAGATGATGAAACATTAGAAGACTATCTTGATAGGTTCTCCTTTGTTCAAAGGAGATGTGGACTTGTAGAACCAGAGTTATGCAAAACCATCTTTTTGAGAGGATTGCAAGATGAATCCAGAGACGTATTGGATTTGATGGGAAGAGGAGATGTAAATACTCTCAGTAATGAGGAAATTATGGATCTCTGTAGGAATTACTCTCACAATAAGCAAGGAAGAAGAAAAAAAATACAAATGGCACTGATGTGAAGGAACTAATAGAGGAACTTGCAAATTTTAAAACTGATATTCTAGTGCAATTAAACACAACTTTGGGGGAAATGTCTGCAAAAGCAAAAAACACAGAACCTTTGGCAATTTATTGCCCAAGATGTAGAAATAAACATGCTTTGCAGGAATGTCCTTTGAATAAAACATCTATCTCAGCCATTTGTAGTATCCGTTCAAAGAGGCATTCAACTGATCAATGCCACCTGCTACCACAACTCAAAACTGTGTTAGAAATTCAGACTGAGGAACTCAACTATATTGGACCAAAACAAGGGGGAAATTTCTCTCAATACCAAAATCCCCCTCATTTTCCTACAAATTGGGGGCATAATCCTGGTACTATGCCTTGGGGACAATCAAAACCACCCCAACGTCCTTGGAATTATCCTCAATGGACAAATTCCCAAGAATGGCCACAAACAAATTGGAGTAATTCAGCCTGGAATCAGAATCAAAACAACCCATCTTGGAATCAAAACAATCCATCATGGAGTCAAAACAACCCATCATGGAATCAAAACAATCCACCCTGGAATCAGAATCAGACTAATCCACATTGGATGCAAAATCAACCACAAGTGGAATCAACAATACCAATCCTATCCAAGGCAGTAAAGAAATCAAGGTCAAAATCAGCATTTGCTGCCCGCACCTAATCAAAACTTTCAAGAAAAACAAAACCAACCACAACAAACACAACAGGTGAAACAACCTCAACTTCCAGCTCAATCAGTCACTAATCCAAATAGCATGAGACAGGCATCCCCTGTCTATGTGGTAAAGTCGAAGAAAATATTGAAATCAATGTTATTGATTGTAGTAACATCCAACTTCGTTCAGGAAAAGTTGTACCTGAACCCATTTCCAATAAAAGCAAAGAAAATGAAGAGCAAGAACCCTTGGAACCAGTTATAGTTGAACTGACAATAGAGAAAGAAGAAGAACAAATAGAACCATAGGCAGAACAATTACCTTCATCAAGGATAATTCCATATCCTGAAAGATTCAATACCACAACAAAAAATTCTGAATCATACCTGGTCAAGGAACTTAAAAAGTTAACTATATCATTGCCCTTATTGCAAGCCATTAAGGATATACCAATGATTAAAAGTACTATCCGAGATTTGTGCATTAGAAGAGCAAGAAGGAAAAATAAGGCATTTCCCAAGACTGTTTAGATTGAAGGAAAGATAGCTGATCTCTTATCTGGAAAACTATTACCTCCAAAGTATAGTGACCCAGGAAGTCCAGCTTATCATAGTTACTATAGGTTCAAGTACCAATATCAAATGTCTTAGTAGATCTAGGAGCTGCAATAAATGTCATGACCAAGGATATAATGAAACAATTACAGCTCAAACATCTCAGACCCACATTTACAATTTTAGAAATGGTCGATAGGTCAGTTGCAAAACTCGAAGGTATCATTGAAGATGTTCCTATAGAAGTTTCTTCTTGGGAATTCCCTACAGATTTTTTGGTTTTACAACCAAGAAATTCAACACATGGATATCCCATCATTTTGGGAAGACCTTGGCTTGCAACTGCAGCAGCCTTCATAGACTGTAGATCTGGAAAAATGACTATTTCAAATGGTATTGATCTAAAACAGATCTCTCTCGTATCCTCCCCGCAAGACCCTCCAACAATTTTTTAGGTCAGTTATGGTTTCCCGATTCATATGAAGAATCAGAGGAGGTTATTTCCACACTAGCCACCTTGGTAGTAAGGGAACACACAGAAGACCTCCATGACACAAAAAACTCAAAAAATGAAACTATCCTAATGAATGTTCTGCATGAACAAGGGTTAGAAGAAGAAGCAGTAAATATCCAACAATTGTTAAGGAATGAGGAGAACCAAAATTCTGAAGGTGAACCATCTGTATTATCATAGGAAAACTCTGTTTCACTACCACATGGGTGGCACCATCACTTGATTTTTCCTTCTCACCTGTTCCATACAGGATATGCTTCCATCAAAAAATAATGAAACAAAAATTTCTTATTTTCTCCCATCTCAGCAGTGTCCTCTTAACTCCCTAACCACCAGGTATGAAGAAGTGAGTTCAGTCCTTCCAAATACAAAACAAATAGAAGTCCAACCAAGAAAATTTTTAAACATTTACAGTTGGCTTACTAGGGAAGAGGAAGACAAATTGATAGTTGTCTTGCAGAAGCATGTTCATGCTTTTTCTTGGAACTATAAAGATATGTCAGGAGTTCACCCTGATATATGTACCCACATAATTTATACTGAAGAAGTCAAGCCAGTAAGACAACTCTAGAGAAGACTGAATCCTGCCCTAAGGGATATTGTAAAGGAAGAAATTGAAAAACTTCTAGAGGTAGGATTCATTTACCCAATTTATGATAGCCAGTGGGTCTCTCCATTGGTTATAGTTCCTAAGAAGAATGGAAAAATGAGAATATGTGTAGACTATAGAGAACTGAATAAGGTGACATACAAAGACCATTTTCCATTACCTTTCATAGATCAGGTGTTAGATACCCTTGCTGGAAAAAGATACTTTTGTTTTCTTGATGGATTTAGTGGATATAATCAAATTCAGATTGCACCTGAAGATCAAGAGAAAACAACCTTTACCTATCCATGGGGAACATTTGCCTATAGGGTTTTACCTTTTGGTTTGTGTAATGCCCCAACAACATTTCAACGAGCAGTTTTAGCAATCTTTTCTGATCTGACTACCAACAAGTGTTGAGATATACATGGATGATTTCACAGAGATGCGGATAGACTTTTGACTTTACATTAGAAAACCTTGACAAAGTTTTAGCTCACTGTGAAACATACCAGGTTATCCTTGAATCCAGAAAAATGTTTTATGATGATGAAGGAAGGAATAGTTCTTGGTCATCACATCTCTCCTCAGGGAATCCAAGTTGATCCAAAGAAGGTGGAAATTATCAAGAATCTTCTTCCTCCTAAAACTCAGACTAATGTCAAAAGCTTCCTAGGACACATTGGTTTTTACCGTAGGTTTATTCCCAGCTTTAGCACAATAGCCAATCCCATGTTTGCCCTATTGACTAAAGATTCTGAATTTTCCTAGACTGCAAGATGTCAAGAATCATTTGAAGCTCTGAAAGAAAAATTAGTAACTCCACCTATGTTAAGAGGCCCTAATTGGACATTACCATTTCACATACAGATTGATGCTTCCAATACTGCAATTGGAGCAAGCATTAGGACAAATTGACAATGGTGAACACTATGCCATCTACTACATTAGCAAGAATTTGACAGGAGCTGAGAAAAATTATACCACAACTGAAAAAGAATTCTTAGCGGTAATTTATGCCATCAACAAATTTAGGCATTACATCACAGGTTATCAAATATTTATTCACACAGATCACACAACCATTAAATATTTGATGAATAAGCCTATGGTAAGTGCAAGAATTATTCATCGGTTACCGTTGCTACAAGAATTTGATATCACTATAATCAACAAACCAGGAAAAGCTAATGTTGTAGCAGATTTCGTGTCCAGACTACATAACACAGATGAAGGGGAATTAGTTGAAGACACCTTTCCTGATGAAAAATTATTTGCTATATCAGTCCAATCACCTTGGTTTGCAGATATAGCCAATTACTTGGTCACAGGGAAAGTTCCTCCACATTTCACTTCAAAACAGAAAAAACAATTGATCAGACAGAGTTCTTCTTTTGAATGGATCAAGGGTATACTCTTTAAGTGCAGTCCTGACCATGTGTTACGTAGGTGCATCCGAAAGGATGAGGTGTATGATATCCTTAGGGCTTGTCATGATGAACCCTCAGGTGGACACTACTCTGTAAAAAGCATAATTAGAAAAATCTTAGGGACAGGATATTATTGGCCATCTCTTCACAAGGATGTAAAAAAGTACATCATGCATTGTGATGCATGCCAAAGAATGGGGAAACCCACTCATACAAATGAAATGCCACTGTAGCCTCAATTGGTTTTAGAACCATTTGAGATGTGGGGGCTTGATTTTGTAGGACCTATTGATCCACCTTCTCAAGCAAAGGTGCATATTCTAGTATGCACTCGATTACTTGACAAAGTGGGTAGAGGTGCATGCTTTCAAACATGCTCATGAAGAGAAGGTCATTGATTTCTTGTATACTCAAATTTTTTAGAGATTTGGAGCTCCCCGATCTATCACCACAGACCAAGGACCCCAATTTGCATCCAAATTCATTGAGGCATTTACAGAATTATATGAAATCAAACATAGAAAATCATCACCTTATCACCCACAAGCAAATGGCCAGGTTGAGGTAACAAACAGGGAACTAGAATGAATTTTAACAAAAATAGTAGCTTTTCATAGGAAGAACTGGCTAGATAAATTACCTGAAGCAGTATGGGCTTACAATACTACTTGGAAATCCACTACTGGATTCACACCTTATGAACTAGTCTTTGGTAAAAAGCCCCTCTTACCTATTGAATTTGAGCTACTAACACTACGCACAACATTGGAAATTGGAATTGAATTGTCATAGGCATAGACAGATATGATTCTATAGCTGAATGCATTGGATGAACTTAGGTTGGATGCTCTGCACCAAACTGAAGTAATTCAGGAGCAGAGGAAATTATGGCATGACAATTCACATTCAGCAGAGGAAACTTCAACAAGGAGATTGGGCTTTACTGTTTGATTCTCGCTATGAAGACTTCCCTGGAAAGCTGAGAACTAGATGGCTTGGACCTTACCGGATTGAGGAGGTATTTGACAATGGAGCAGTCCGTTTATCTCCTATTGATGGGTCACAGAGAAAGTTGGTAGTGAATGGACATCGCCTCAGGGTATACCATACACCTTTGACTAAAGAGGAATTCTTGCAGCAGCTTGACAGTTTGGATACACAACAGGTGGAAGAAATTTCCTCTTCCACTTCAAAACAATCAGCATGATCATGGATTTCAAGAAAAAATAGAAAAATACAAAAAAATAAAAAAAAAGCAGAAAACAAAAAGATAAATAAATTCTGATTATGAATTCCTTCATGGGCATAGTCAAAATCAAGAGAAAAAAGACTGAAAAAGAGAGGTAAAAAAAGAAAAAAAAAGAGAGAAAAGGAGAGGTAAAAGAAAAAAAAAAAAAAAAAGAAAGAGAAAAATGAATAACTCAGTAGTGAAAACCTTTTTCAAGGCACTATTGGGTTGGTATGCATGAAAACCAGTTTTTTGGCATGCATAACCTTGAAAATTTCTGAACCATCATTGTACAAATTCACCAACTACACTTGTTTTGAAATGTTGTAGAAATTCTCACAGTAACATCAACGAAGTAGTCATATTTCAAAAACTTGCATTAACTTGTTTTAATCATGTATATATTTCTTACATTTCTTCATTGTAAATGATTGGTATATAGTATATAACAATTAACCATTAGCATAAAAGATATCCATAAGAGTTGGCATACTTAAAACATGTTTTGAGAATGAGAATATTGATTTTTGCCTAATCTTCGAAACAAGAATGCCAAAAACAGTGCTTGCTATCTTCTTCAGACTAATTGTTGTGTTGTCTTCGGATTGAAATTGTCTTCGAAATGACAACAAATTGTTGCACTTCATCTTCGGAATGACAATTTGTCTTCGGAATGAAGCTTTGTCTTCGGAATGACAATTTGTCTTCGGAATGAAGCTTTGTCTTCGGAATGACGATTTGTCTTCGAAATGAAGCTTTGTCTTCGAATGAAGCAAGATTTGTCTTCAGAATGCAGTAGGATTTGTCTTCAGAATGAAGCAGGATTTGTCTTCAGAATGCAGCAGGATTTATCTTCGAAAAGAGGATTTGTCTTCGAAGAGGATTTATCTTCGGAATGAGGATTTGACATCGCAAAGAAGCATGATCTTCGGAATGAAGACTCGTCTTCGGAATGAAGTCATAATCTTCGAAATGAAGTCATAATCTTCGGAATGAAGTTTTGTTTTTGCAATAAATTATAATCTTTGAAAAGAACATTCAATGTAATATCTCCACGTGGCATCCAAAGAAGGAAAGAAATACAATCAAGTGAAAATTCTTTTGACGCATACGATAAAGGAACACGTGTCAGTCAGCATATGGTTTGTTTTTGCACCCATTGGAAAATACTAGAATCACGGAGGACGTGACCAACCGTATGCCACCAATTTTTGATGCTAATAAACATGCACGTGAGAATCTGCAAGAAAAATAGAAAAACTAAAAGCGAGTAAGGTGGATCTGATGGCAAGGACATCTGTGCAATCATTGATGGACATGTGTTCAAAGAAAAAAATAGAAACATGTGCCACTCTTCTTTTCGAAGACATATTTGCTAACGCAAAATTATTACGAAGTACAGTGCTCAGATTACGGTTCATTTTGAAGAACAAAAATAGAGAAGTTGAAAACCCTACATGACACAAAAACCCTACAAAGTTGCAAACACCAGAAACCAGAGATCCAGCAGAGGAATAGCAGTAGAAGAGAGCAGTTTGTGACAAACCAAGACAAGAAAATGGGGCAAAAAACAAGAATGGAACCAATAGATACCACCCATCTCCGAGAAAATCCAGAAGTGGTGCAGATTTTTGAAGATGGAGGGCTTATGCCATTTTTGGATAAATTTAATGGATCCTCTGAAGACTTGGCCGACATGTTCACCCACACGTTCAGAAACAACCGGGCACATGTTAATGGCATGACTATTGAGGTAACCCCTAAAGTTTTGAGTCAAATTCTTGAGCTGCCATTAGAAGGTCTTCCAATTTCTAGGTCTGGCAAAAATACATTGTTAAACACAGTAAATCAATTTCTAGAAGAAAATGATAGAGCACCTGAGTATTTAACACATAATAACACATGCAAGGGGGTAAAAAGGGCCATCCTGCAGGAACCCTGGGATGAAGTAGCCACATGGGTAATCAAATTTCTAACCTGTGAAGGGCAGTATGTACTATTGTCAGGGCATCACATAAAAATTTTAAATCATCTCAGACATGGTAGGCAACAACCAAAGGTTAGGGTAAATCTTCCCCTATACCTGCACCAGGAATTAAAAAACATGGCAAAAAGATATCAAGAAGGAAAAGGGAGTCTTCGCCACCATGGTCTTATCAAACTAGTTTGCCAGCACCATTTTAGAGGAAACCCTAGGAGCTTTGAGAGGTTTTACTCCACCTTAAATGATGTAATTTTTGGAGATGAGGATGAAGAGGAAGAAATAGATACTGCTGATGTTGCTACAGAAGAAGAAATAGCTACTATAGAAAATTTTGCAGAAGATGTTGCAGAGGAAGCTGCAGAAGATGCTACAGAAGTTGTTGTAGAGACAAAAACACACCCAACAACAATAGTAGAATACCTTTCTCTAGAACCTTCAACTTCACAAGAAAAAAGACAAAAGAAAAGAGGATCTGGAACTGAAAGCAGAATAAAAAAATAGAAGAAGGTCTATTTTTTTGAAGTAGCAACTGATTTGTCAGAACAAAGAAATGAAGCACCTAGCCCAACAGGGGAAGAAACAACAAGGGAAATAGAGGCATATGAAACTAACCCCATAACCCTTACTGTCACGAGAAAACAGAGCAAAAAGAAGAAATTTGCATCTGGAACTCAGAGGTCTACAAGACTCCACTTGAGGGAAATGACGGACTAGGTCATAGAACAAGAATATGGACAAAGTAGTCCAGATGTCACAGAGATACAACCAGCCCCTGAAAAATTCCCAAAATTCCTTGAACAAATAATTGAGGAAGATGCTGGGCAAGATAATCTGGAGGTGGCTACAGTCCAACAAGGTATAGAAATAGTAGATGCAATTATAGACAATTTCATAGAGCCTCCTAAATAGGAGCAAATAGATGTTGCAGAGGAAGAGCCAGTTGTTGAGTAGTCTGCTGTAGCTGAATTGTTTGCATTTGATTTTGAAGCAGAAACAAAGGAGGAAGCTATCACAAAGTAGCTAAGAGCAGCAAGGAGTGTTGTCAAGACACAAACTAGATGGATTTTAGAAAAAAAAAACATCATTGAGATGCAAGAAAGAAAAATTGTGGAGTTACAATAGGAAGTGGCAGAACTGAGAGAAAAGTTGTCACAGTCTAAAAAATAGCCAATTGTATCCAATGATGAAGATGATTTGGCTCAACTGCTTGTGTATTTAAGGGCAGATGACTCTGCTGAGGTAGACATAGGAGCTCATTCTGAAGAAGCACCTTTTCATTCTAAATATGTGCCTTCTCATTCAAAAGCACCCTTTCAATCTAAAGTTGCTTCAAAATTGGCAAAAAGCACAGCAAAAAACATTGGAGATGAGTCACCAAAGACAGGAACAGTCCAAGCAATAGCATGAAATAGATCAAGTAAGTACTCTTATTTATGTCCCTATATTTCAAACTGTTACAACATTAGTAGTAGTAGATAAGGAGGTGCAAGTAGAATTACTATCTGATGACAACCTAATAGAAATAACACATAAGGGGGTGCAAGTAGCATTATTGATAAATGAAAAACTAGTGGAAGTGGAAAAAAAAGGGGTTCAGATAGATCTGCTACCTAGAATTTCACCTGTAGTCAGATCACCTAATACTATGTCCTTAGAACAATACAATGCATACATAACCAGCTGGATGATTAGGTATGATAAGCTTGCCACTAAGACTGAAAAATTCAAATTAGAAGCAAAATAGCTAGAAGCCAAGGAAACAGAAATTTAGGCATTGAAAGAAAAGGTGTCTGATGTATGTCAAATTGCTTAATTTTTAGTCCAATTCAGACGGCCAGCCAGATTTTACAACCTTCTTTTGAAGGAGAAATACCTCAGATGGCAGGTCATGAGGATTAGTTCAGATCTTCCATATAAATTGGACACCAATATAGATTTCTTGGAAGCATACTTTGAAAGCCCTTTTGAGCAAAAAAATGTCCTATGTGAACTATTTTTACACAGTTTCTTTATTCCAAAAGTAGAGTTTCATCCACAGATCTACATTGGATATGTTCAATTGAGGGCATTCATGTCCACCTTGCAGAATCAGTTTTATTAGGACCAAGAAAAGAGGCAAAATAAGGAGATTGAATCAAGAGCTAAATTGTTAGTCAGAGCAATTTAGCAAAATCACCCCATTATCACAAGACAACACTTCACCATGATGAATAGGGATGATGTGAAGTGAATGTACTTGACCAACTTAAGGGACTGTGTGAATAGATTCCATAATTTCTATAATGACAACTTTGTGCCAGCATTATCAGTCTGTAGAAATAGGTGGGCTGAACTTTCCATGTCTTTGCAAAAAAGAGAACCCATTTCCCCCATCAAATTAGAATGGTCCAGAAGAAGGGTAGGAGTAATACAATTGATTGAAATCATGCAACATAATTGGATAGGTCTCAGATTTAGGCCTCCAACCATCATCACTCCAGTCCAATTCTACTTTGAAGAAGATGCCCAACCTGATGAACAATTTGAAGAATGGCTCAAGGACATTCAAAAGAATAGGGAATTTCATACAGGCAAGAAGTTGTTCTACAGGTCATGGAATTTGACCATGGACATATGTGATTCCATAGCCCAACAGAATGCATGAGGACATGCATCAATATAAGTTGGGGGGAAAATTATGAGGCCTGGAAATGCCTCAATCATAACATGTTTTGAACACTAAAATTGTCTATAAACTCTTATGTTTAATCTAATATGCTAGTTAAGTTGATTCAATATGCTGTGTATTAACTATTTGCATGATGAATGTATCTGAAATACTTTATTCTAATTTTTACAGCTTTTTGTATAAGTTTTATGTTGTTTTGTTATGACTTGCTAAAATGAGATATGCTTAGATTAATAACAACATTTCAATAATCATGTTTTAATATGTCTCAAGCATTCATTTTACCTAAATCAACAGTTCAAGAAAATTGTTACTGTGCAACAAAAACTGGGTTTTCCTATGTAAATTCTAGCCAGCTGCCAATGAATGGCAAGGCATGGAATTCACATGTGGGAAGAGATGAATACCATTGGAATCTGATACTGAGAAGTAACCCATATGAGAAATGCAGAGGAAATCATTTAAGGAGCCCATATTTTTTCATTCTGAAGTCTCTTCAGAATGAACAGATATCTTCGAAATGAGAAAACATAGTATCTTCGAAATGAGCAGATCTTTAGAATGAGAACTGTAGTGTCTTCAGAATGTTCTTTCTTACTTTTTATCATGACTTATTTATATCTTGTTTGGCATTGTATCTTTAATCTACAAATGGCGATCACGGTGGGACCCCCTAGGGTTTCATGTTTTTAATACTTGCTTTACTAATCTATTCCTATTTTTTGTTTTATTTTGCAGGTTCCAGAAATCGTGAAATTCATCTACTACAGCGAACTAGGGTTTCTGAGCTTGTAGAAAATGCAGCAGACGCAGAGCGGTGTCTGGAAGTCCAATATGAAACACAGAGGTGCGTTTCAGCCTGTGCAGACTCCCGTAGGCGTTTGAAGGCAGTTTTACAGAAAAGCGTAGGCTTCCGAGTAAGTGCATTTTTCTTTCTTTGTTAAACTGTACTTTTTACGTTTTTGGTTTTTCTCGTGTATTTTGTTTCTTTTTCAGATCATTGCTTTAAAATGAATGAAAACTAAGTAATCTGGAAAAGAATAGTTATTTTTAGTTACATTTTTCTGCATTGCATTATTGGTTGTTGCTTGCATAAAAAAAATAAAAATTTTGCATACCTAGCTACATATTAGAATAGCTATGAATTATCTGTTTTAGTTATCTAAGTAGGACTATTGATTGGATGTCAATAGTACTCCTGCCATTGGGTGATTCTAGGCAGAGAAGTGGACGAACCTTCCGGTTGCTCCTTTGATATTTGATATCATCGGTAGGCAGGGGGTTTTAAACGGTGTACTCCACTTCTTCAGAGGAAATGGCATGTTTTTAGTAGCCTCTTGCTTAGATCATTAGAAATTTTTATTTATAGCTTTGTATGTATACATTAGACAACTAAAAACACTTAAAATAAAATTTACTGCATTTCATATTGCATTTAAAATAGTAATATCTGGATTTCATCACCAGGTATTGCTTGAAGTTTAGTGACGGTGAAATTCATCTCCATCCATTAAAATTCTGCCTTAGACACCATAGGTCACCCCTGAGCAAACTTGCTGGATTTCATCACTAGTAAGAATCTCGTTGTCCTTTCCTAGCCATAGTTTTTACCTTTTTTTGTGAATAATTCAAGATTAGATCACATGCAAAACTCATAAACCGAACACTTAAAATTTACTACATATTAAGATCAGAAAATAATTAATTAACCACAGGTAAGACACATTGGTTGAAACCTAGGTTGTGACTGTTTTCTGATAATTTCTTTAGTGTAAATTTATCATTCCAGTTTTGCATTCTTCTTTTCTGAATTTGTTTAGATTTATTGCGTTATGGTCTTAACAAGGAATCAATCTAAAATGTTAAATCTAAATAATCAAATGGGTAATTCATAGAACATCCCCACCACCAACATGACCACTTATCCTAGTGAATTTCAGGCAGGTTCGCCTGCAGGTCTTTCACATCCTTCTATCGTCTATCACATGGCCATGCCCATGGAGGAAGACAATTCCTGTCATATTACCCACATTGATATGGCCCAAGTGCAAACTCACTTAAGAGATGGCACTGGCTATGTCCTTGAGCCAATCCAAGATTCCCCTATGCAAGATTCTATTTTTCAACAAGATATTGCATCAACCATACCCGCTGGTTTCACTCAGGTCTACACTAACCCTTTTTTTGAGGCTAATGTGGTATCTGTTCAGCTGGCTTCATCTCCAACATCTTCCCAGATGCTCAATTGCCCTCCTTTGGAGACAAATGTAGTGTCTTCCCGACCACTTTCTCCTCCATTTACCCGGGTGTACACCAATTCTCTCTATGAGGCTGGTGGAACCTCCTCTAGCCATGACCAATTTCAACCCTCTTCTTCCCAAACCATTTATGGTTTCACCCTACCTGGGGCACAGTCTACTATTTCTTCCCAGGTACCGTCTACTTCAGCCACCTTCATTACCCCTGCTATGTAGTCTCCTGTGACTACCATGGCAGCCTGCCCTCCACCTTCATCCAATCATCCCACATCCCTTGGGTTAGAAATTAATAAGGTTAGGGAGTATCTCGACAAGTTGCTTCTGCAACAACAGCAACAAAATGCTCAACCACCTGTCGTAGTAAATCCTACACCTCAACCAATTTCTACCCAGCCAGCTTTTATTAGCTCAGGCCCCACCTGGGTACCCCAATCTTCGGTGGTGTCCATTCCTACCCCACCTTTCTCCCAACCTAGTCCAATTCATCATCCACCAGCCACCAATGGTGGCCCCCAATCACCTTCTTTTTGGTATCATCCATACCAACAACCTGTCCATTCCACACCGCCTAATCCAGGCAATTTCATCCCATCTCATCATTTTTCCACTCCTCCATTGCATCATCATAATCATCAAACAAATCAAAATTTTCATGAAGATTCTCAACTCCATGCTATGCAACAACAGATTGAAAACCTTATGCTCAACATGCCTGGCTCATCTAGTCAGAAACCTACGCTAAGGTCGTTGATCAATCAACCAATTCATCCTTTGGTACCTTCATCGCCATATCCGACTGATTTCACATTACCGAAGTTTGACAAATTTTGAGGAACTGAGGATCCTCACGAACATGTGAGCTCATTCATGCATGCCTGCTTTAGAATCCAAAATAATGATGCTCTTATGCTCAGAACTTTTCCTCAGACATTAGGAGGAGATGTTGTACAATGGTACAATCATTTACCTCACCATAGCATTTATGCTTACGAGCAATTGATTAATCTGTTTTTAGAACGATTCTCCCTAAATGTACAAAGGAAAGTTTCATTGTCCGACTTATACAAGCTCAAGCAACATGACGATGAGACTTTTTATGACTTTGGAAACCGTTGGAGGGCTATCATTAATAAACTTCCATTATCCCTACCAATGGAGGAGTTAACCAAAATGTTCACCCAGAGTTGTCTAAAACCTATCTCTTGGTTACTCCAATTACAACAATACAGGAATTTTGAAGAGGCTTTGGCCCAAGCAAGTATCATAGAAGACATTAAAGTACAAGAGGGTGTTTTAAAACCCCGTAGAAAAGAATGGCAACAAAAGGGCCAACAACAAAATAATAATTATGGCCAAAACAAACAAACATAGGCTAGTACAACCTCAAATGTTAACCAAGTTAATCAAGTGGTGGCGAGCCAGCCCGTAATGGCTCAACAACAAGTAATGCAAAGTCAACCGCAACCAATTGCTTATCATGCGGTACCCGCCCCTCCTCAACCAGCTCACAATACTGGGCCAACCATGGAAACTCGACCTTGGCAAACAAATCGTCCCAAGCGATAGTTCACACCTTTAGATGAACCATATGTGGTCATATTCAACAAGTTATATAGCACAAATCAGTTAACTTTACCTGAGTTTAAACCTTTAGAACCATCTAGAAGGGGGAAATATTACAAAGAGTACTTATTTTGTCCTTATCATAGGCAAAATGGGCATGATATCAATAATTGTACAGCTTTCAAACATGTGATCCAAGATCTTATTGAGATTGGAGCCATTAAATTGGATAGCCCCTTAGCCCAACAAAATCAAAATCTTGGTATATTTCAAAAACCCCTTCCACATCGGGAGGAAGCTCCAACAACTTCAGGGGGAGTAACTCAGGTAACTCCTCCTAATCAAGTCAACCATGTACAACAATACCAAGGTTTTGTGGGTACTATTAACATAGTAACCCGAGGTCAAAGGGCAAACCAACCAAATCAGGCTGAACCATAGCCACTCGTACAAACCCCCAGTCCACCTCAGGTAACAGTGACCCAACGACGTGCTAGTACTTCTCAACAATCGCTAAATCATTCTACTCAATGCCAACGACCCATCATGTCATTGAGTAGTTGGTTAACTACCAGTTTAAAAATGGCTTCTGCAAAGTTATCGATTTATGACCTCATTCAAAAATCTCCCCCGCATAGAGAGGCATTAATGGAAATATTAAAGTCAATAGAGCTTCAAACTCAAGATACTAATGCCTTCAACAACTTTGTGGGGAATATTCAAACATGCATGGAACCCTCCATCACTTTCTATGATTTTGAAATCAAACCTATGTCAACAAAAATTATAGATCCTCCACTGCATATCATGGCCAAGATCGATAACAAGCCATTCAAGAGAGTCTTAATTGACATCGGTTCCTCAATCAATATCATTACAACATCGGTGTTGAGTCATCTAAAGCTGTCGCCATCCCTTATCACAAAGTCGACTTTTACTCTTAAAGCATTCAATGATGCTTTATCTTCCACGGTTGGCACAGTTATATTGCCCATTGAGGTAGGGGCCCGAACTTTGCATACCTTGTTTCACATCTTGGAAGGGTCCATGGCATACAATGTATTTCTTGGAAGACCTTGGCTTAGGGAGATGAGATGTGTCCCTTCTATACTGCATCAATGTCTAAAGTATGTATATGAGGGACAGGTTCATTGTGTACCTGCTGACACTGAACCCTTCAAACATTGCAACTATGTCTCAAATCCTTATGAGATTGTGTTACCATCCACTCATATTTTCTTGACCCCATCTACTTCTTCTATACCATCTTCTTCTAGAGATCCCATTCCTGAAGAGCTACCCATCATATCGCAACCATCTTCCTCTTTTGCTATTCCATCTCATTCACCACTTTCTTCATCAACTAATCTTCCTTCTTCTTCATCAGTGACCACATGCACATGTGGCCATGACCAATCATCTCTTTCCATGTCATTACCCCCTTCTTCTACACCTTCTTCAACATCACCTATTATTCCTCCATATTCCCAACCATCACCAGCTGATGTTTCACAAGTTAGTGAAGCATCAACCCAACCAAATCCTTCCAATTCTTCTATCCCACATTATTCTATTCCATCATCTAGTCTTTCTCCCTCCCAAGTCAAGGTCCATCTAACTGATGTAGGTATTGGTGAGTATGCCATCCAAGATGTCCACATCACACCGTTCAATGTGCAAACAGTTAAAGATTTTGGTCGTCCACATGACCAACATTTATCCATTGGATCAGTTTATAACATGGGTTCTATGCCAAATTCCATTAATTTTGTATATGGGGGAATAGAGTCATCTTCTAGTCCTACCACCATACCAGAACCCAAGCATCCAGTACCTACCAATATCGAAAGGATGGAGGGTTTTCCCTCTCACTATTTCCACAGACATAATTGGCAGCAATTTGGCCTAGGTCGATACGAGCAAGGGGTAACTGAATGCATCGATATGCCATACCAGAGACCCACTGAGCGTTTTGGTCTGGGCTACCAACCACTTCCATCCCTTTCTTCTTTTGAACGAGCTTTTCAAAGCATTAATCTTAATTTAGAAGAAGAAATCCTCCATCCCGACGAATCCGAATATGAAGCCTATGAAGAATTTGACGTCATGTCAAACGGTGATGAATCTGAAGAAGAGTCGGTGCCCATTGTTTCCCTCACTAAACAAGACAAGTTTTATCTCCAATTGTTCCCTCCCCAAGAGGCCATCTTTCAGTTGCTTCTTCCACAAGAATGATATGAACCACCCCCTTCGCCACAGCCATAAGCCATAATCCAAACCTGTATTATATGTATATACTAAAATAGTGGTTTTCACCACTACAAAAAAAAAAACTCAAACTACAAAAAAAAAAAAAAAAAAAATTGAAAAACTATGTTGTTTTGCATTTCAGGTCTTCCGAGGTCTTCACCAGTTTTCCCTTCCATTCCGCCCATCCTTTCTTCCATAAGTCGACAATGAATTTTGAAGACTTATTCACCCCGCTCCATAATCCATATGATCCGGATAAGCCAATCCCGATCAACCCAAGCCTGATTGACATGGATCAGATTTCATCCCCTCCATCTATTTCAGAGTTCATCCTTTCTGAGGAATTGTTAAGGGCTTCCGCCAACTACATTCTTCCTTCACCTCCACATTCACCTTCATCTTCTAAGGCAGAGGTCTTCCATGCAGACATAGACGAGAGCAAGGCATAGGAGCTTGATGACATTTTAGATGACATCTGATCCCTACTCCCCATCAGCTTGAGGAAGGTTCCCACATGTCTATTGAAGAAACTATCGATGTAGACCTTAGTCCAGACCAAGATGGCACCCAAATTGTGAAATTGGCTAAAATTCTATCATCAGAGGAACAAGAACCCGAACCACTTAATGTTATACACTTGAGGGCATTCTACGCATAGTTTGAATTTTATATGTACGTATATACATGGCTTGTACAACAAAAAACAAGAAAAAAAAAAGCAAATAAAATAAAAAGAATTTGCATTTCATTGCTAGTTGCATACATCTCATTCAAAAAAATTGCATTTCATGTGCATACATCTCATTCAAAACCATAACATTTCATTTTCAGCCATAGTTGCATATCATGTTAGAGACCATTCTATCTTTTGGATATAAAATTTGGTCAAGCAAAAGTCATGTTGCCTTAATCAAGGGCACCTTCATAAAATCCATCAAACCGAATTTTCATTCGTACACCCATTTTCCATTTGCACATATTTACATTGCCAAAATGTTTTCAGTCACTCAGCCATTCCTAGTGTTTTAAGCAAACTTCGAAATGCATGTCAAAGTTCTCTAGGGCCATATCACAAATTACACTAAATAAAATCTTGAGTATTGGGAAATGATTTCAAAAGAGGTCTTGAACCTATCACATTTTCACATCTTAAAAACATCTTGTGTCAAAGAGAGATAACACCATCCTTGGGTTGTGCCTTGAAGTGAAAAGGGTAATCCTCGTTTGTCCTATCATGCAAACATAGTCCATAAAATAGTGGTTCTTACCACTATCACAAGCAATCACAAAATATAAATATAAACAGAGTAGTAAGGATAGGGTAAAATTCTCATCATACTTCGGTTGAGAATCCGATTCCCCAAAGCTCTAAGGAGATGAACATTTTTCACACACCACTGATCCCAAATAAGTTGTAATGATCGTACTCCTTGTCCAGTCATACGGATAGGTAGTCATCCCCAAGGCTTACAAAGGTCAAAAACAACATGGACTATGGAGTTAACCTTCACTGGGGCTATAGACGCTTGACTGGGCACAGTGGAGTATACTCATTGCGTGGCGACATGTCTCTCCTAAAAAAGAGACCTCTGAATGCTCATACTGACAAACTAGCTTCGGGGTCTTCTCCATAACAGGGTTACCTAATTTATGCAAGATGAGGTTAATGAACACACTTGCACACACACAAGTTTTTGATTGCCTAGAGTCACTACCATGCTTCTGATTTGGTTAATGAACTCGCATGCACACACATTTGGTCCTAGTTGAATTAGGCAGTGTTAGTAAGTTTTTTTGATACCAATGGCATGTTTGAGTCTTTGTAAAACAATCTTCCATATCAACCTCCATATCACCCTCCATATCTTCTTCCATATTCATGTCATTCCATATGTCATCCATTCACAAGCCACCAAGTTCGGTGCCCCTGATTAAACAATTATGATAACAGTTCGCTAAATCTAACTATCTAAAAGTATGAGTTCTTCTTAGTGCATATTTCATTTACTTAGTCTCGCATTAATCATCTATAAGTTTGCATTCCATTCCATCACATATGCATCAAAAACATTAAAACATATAAAAACATGCATCACAAAAACATAAGCATTCACACAAAAGAGAGTAAAACACCAAATAAATAAAATCCATGTATATATATATGTATAAAGGTCAAACTGTACAATGAATGCCAAAAGGCTACAATATACAATAGAGCACCAAGGCTCATCCCCGGAATGATAGGGGAGAATCGGTGTCGTGCCTCTAACACCCTAAGCTGCAAAACAACAAAACAAAAATTTGTTACAAATTTTTCCGAAAAAAAAAAAAAAAAAACATATAATAAGTACTTGCTTAAATGAACAAATACCTCATCTGGCTGCACTGGTGCATCCACTCCTATCCCTGCCATAGCTCCCACACAAACCTTTCACTCCACTCCCTCAGACGCACTTCTCTCAAGCTCGAACGCACAAATGAGCGAAATTCTCGTTGAAACTGTTTAAATAGCTGGTTTTGGCACCCTGAAATGCAGTGGTGCATTTCATGGCACATTTAGATGTAGTCCTACATTTGTAGAGTGCCTAAACACCGATGGGCATCTCTGCCAACCACAAATGCAGACCAATGTTTGGTGTCAGTATTGAATAAAGGAACAAAACTTGCAAAATTGAAGCTTACCTCCTTCAAATTTCATCAAATTCAATTCATCCATTCTTCTTATCATAATAAAACATTTTGTGAAGATTAAAGCAGTTTTGGACACAAATTTTGTCATTTCGCTCAAAAAGCGCATCATTCATCATTGTTTTAAAAATTGGATTAAAAATATTCAAAACCTTCACAAAATTAACCACATTCATCAATTTTTCTGATCTATCGTCAATTTCATTCATTCTTCTTTCATCATGCATATTTTTGCCAAATCAAATTAAAGTAAACCTCGTATCTAGTGGTATATTCTATCACCTTGGCGATTGCAGCGATTTGCATCCATGCAATTCGGTAAGAGTATTAAACCACCATAAGGACACTTACCATTTATCATCATCAATTATTTCACTGTTTGAAAATTTGAAATCAATTTTGGGTATTCTACTTTTCAAGTGACCTCATACCAAGATTAATTTGCTCAACAGTTGTCATTGATGGCCTAGTTCATGGGGCCTTAAACATGGACAATATTTAATATCATCATTATTTTGAGTCTTGCTAGAGATTGAGGCTACCTAGGTTGATTGGTTTCGACCCGAGGAATTATCCATACAATCACTAGGAGCATCTCTGAGTTCTGGACTCTTTTCATGCATCTTTCATCTCTGCATATCAATGGTGCCAAAAAGGCAATTTCATTAATAGCATGGACTCACACACAGGAGTTGGGGCATCCGTTATCAATTTCTAATTTTCCTATAGTGGAATTCATCTTACATGATCATGGAACTTACAATTTGGCAAAAATCCCTTTATAACCGTTGGGGCAGAAAACAATCCATCTTTCATATCACTCATATCGTCTTCAATCATATTTTTTTTTTGGTTTGTACACCAACCCCTTTCCTGTTGGGACATAAACAGATGGTTCATACACCAACCCCTTTTTTCACCGTTGGGGCAAAAACGGTTCATTTTCTTCCAAATTTCTTCCAATTGGCTTGTGAGAACCATTCTCACTCGCCAATTGAGGGGGTAAGCTGATAAAATTTTAAATATTATTTTATTCTTTGGTCTTCAAATTTGTGCTTTAGTCTTGAGAGAGAGTTGCGTCTAATCCAGCTTTTCAGGTGTCTTAAGTTTTTGTGTTGCATTGTGTCTTCACACAAAGCAGCTCAAAAAGGGGCATCTGTAGACACCAAAATCTAGCCACTTGTAAGTCATTTATACCTTCCTGTTAGCCACGTGTCAGTCATCCACCTTCTCGCCATTATTTGGCCCAAATCCATCCTTCCTGCCATTATTTGGCCCAAATCCACACCTTCCCGCCATTATTTGGCCCAATTTCACCTTTCCCGCCATTTTTCATCCCCAAATTTATTTAAATTATTATTTATATATATATTTTAATATTTTAATATATATATAAATATAGTTTAAGTGATTTAATCTAAGCCGTCCATCCTTCATTTAATCTCATCCGTCCATCCATCTTAATCTGTTTCACAACCTAGATTTATTCTCTACCCTTGGATCCACTTTAATCTTAGCCACACATTCAAAGTGTCGTTAAAACCCTAAAGTGTGCCCTAAGAGTGGATTATAAATTGAGTCACTTTGATGGCTCAAACCCTATCTTCTTCTCCTATCTTTGCTATCTTTGCTATCTTTTGGACCTATCTCTTCTATTTCTTCTATCTCTTCAGCTATCCATC
This sequence comes from Wollemia nobilis, assembly GCA_028583015.1. NCBI lineage: Eukaryota > Viridiplantae > Streptophyta > Pinopsida > Araucariales > Araucariaceae > Wollemia > Wollemia nobilis. Next base: position 8,582,657 of record JAQPPZ010016690.1, on the reverse strand, counting down.
GCTGCATCCTTTTTGTCGCATCCATCGCCGCATCCATCACCAACTTTGTCGCCATCTCTTCTGCAGCACTTTGCAAAATTCCACATTCTTATCGCAAGTGCCCATGGGTGTTTACCCCTAGCCATAGATGCATACCGGCGTCTGAAACCCTGATTCAGAAGCACGCGAGCATTCAGCGAGTGCCCTAGGGTGCCTTCTGCAACCGATCTGACAGCCACATTACTTCTAGGTGCCGTCTGGTCTAGCCGCGTTAACAGAGAATAGGTATAAATCATCTTAAAGCAAGTAACTTCTTTTCTTCTATTAATCTATTATTGAATTCCTGCATTCTATTTTTCTAGGGTTTTAAATTGTTTCTGAGGGCTCACACAGTGGAGCCCTCTTATTAATTTCTAACTCCTTAATAGTGTTAATGTGTGCAAGATTTTAATGGCAGATATGGTGTGTTGATAGTAGCTGTTTAAGCTGGAGTGGTCCGAGCTACAGGATACAACAAAGCCCACTCACCTTGTTGGGGTTAAAGATATATTCTTCGGAGACGCCACCCATTGTGCCAGCTAGGGTTTCGGAGAACCCTAGCACAAACTATAATTTTTGTATCACGAAAAGGGTTACAGGCCCTGTTGTACTCAAAAGGAGTTTTTAAACTCCGTTGATTAATAAAAATCATTTGTTTTGTACAACTGTGTTCTGTCTTACTTTCTATCGTGACTTCTTTATCTCTTGTTTGGCGTTGTATCTTTAATCTACACAAACCAAAAATAATAGCTAAAAGAAAAGCTAGACATTTGTTAAATGAACATTAGATGGTCTAAAACAACAAAAATATTTGAATAAAATTGGATGAAACAAATATGAAACATTAGAGACCATGAAAATAATTCAAAAATATCAGGTTAACTCAGTTCAATCATAAGAATGGAATGAGGAATTTGTTGAATTTGAGTTTTAGATGAGACAATATTTAAACACTCAAATACCAGATAAAATTGAAATAGAGCTATATGTATATGAGGTAGTAATAAAAATAAGAGAATTTGAACAAAAAATTCTAAGACAAAAAGCAGAAGAAGTTGCTACAAAACAAAAGGAAGAACCCTTAGCTAAAAAAAAAAACTAGAAGAATTAGTTGAAATAAAAGAATTGGTTTCAGAATAAATGAAAGAGCCATGGTTAAATTTATCTCCATTAGAATTATTTGTTGTTACATCAATTCTTTCAACTACAAAAATTATCATAGAACCATAAATGAAGACTGCTTCTTCATAAAATAACACATACACAATTCAACATGCACACATGGACATAGACATAGATGACACACCTTTAGGGTCATATGTGTCAATATTTGGAGAAAAAACTAGTAGGCTTGAAGATATCTATGATAACATTACTGTGAAAAATATTATTAAGAAATAAGAACAAAAATCTAAAAAATGGTTATGTTCAATAACATTAAATATTTATGTTCCAAAAATCAAACAGATATACAACAGGTCAAACAATCATAAAGATCACCATCATTAATGGGATAGGTAATTTACCTATATTTGGTGACTTAAAAATATAGAATGTATTGAAATTAGCAAAAAGTTTAGGATACCACTATATTCATTTTTGTGGAATCAAGAAAAATATAATTCCTACTTTTAGAGAAGGAATTAATGCACATACATTACTCTCACTTCTAGATGTCAGAGGTCTGATAAGGTTAAACAAAGGATATCATTTTGGAACAAGTTTTATAAAATTCATAATACTTATCTTTGATGGAAATAAAAATTATAGGTGGGCTACTATGTGGAACCTACTAATTAGTACAAAAGGGTCAATACTAGCACTAGGAGAAACCCAAATGAATTTAGAGTTTGAGTCTTATTAGCAGTTGAAAAATACTACAAGTCTAATAATTGTCAAATAATTAGAAAACCCAAAAAATAAAAATGCATCAGTAAAGTTTAGTAAAGAAAAAATAGAAGGTTTTGAACTTATGTATCAAAAAAGAGATGACATTCTGGTACCTACTATATATAATTAAATAAATATCTAAGAAATTCAATAAATTCTTTAAATAAATATTTAAAAAAATATATGCAATTATCAATATGATGTAATAGAAATATCCTATATGATTTTTTCTTCGATTCACTAATAAAAAGGACAGAACACAACCTATGTAATTTTTTTTATTGAAGTGCAGATTTTACTTTTTCAAATACAGTAGAAAGAGAACGATATTATTCTATTTTGATAGTCAATATAAGTAACCTAAGTGTTACCATAATTGGGATATGCAATCAATATTAAACTAATATTTAACTACAACACAAATATAAGTAACCTAAGTGTTACCATGATTGGGATATGCAATAAATATTAAACTAATATTTAACTACAACACAAACACTAAAGATGAGTGAAAATAATAGAATTATTATCATGCATATAGAATCTGTAGATACCTAAAACACGTCATGTTTAGGAGACTACTCATATGGGCATCTTTGTAGACATATAATGATCTTAGACCTTTCCAAGACCAAAAAGTGGTTCTAACCACTCATTTTAGGCATCCTAGGCCAATTCAGCCTTAGTCGTGGGTGACATCCACAGCTAAGATCTTAGACATGGTTGAGAACCATGGCTCTAGGAAGCCTAGATCTTAGCCATGGTTGACAACCACAGCTACAGAAATCCTGTATCCTAGTTGTGTTTGACAACCGTAGCTACAATAATCTTGCATCCTAGCCATGGTTGAAAACTATGGCTATGGAAAGCCTACCCCCTAGTCATGGTTGAAAATCATGGCTAGGATCTTAGACACACTGAGCAACCGCGACTAGCCCTATAAAAAACTCGAGAAACCATAGTGAAGTAAAATTAATTACAACAGCTATTTGCAATCGTTTTGGAAGTGGTTTGGTCTTGGAAGCATCCAAAAGCTTTCTCCCAACTACCAATTCTTGTTCTTGGCTTCTCCATGAAGCTAGAGCAAGGATTTTAGGAGTCTACTTAAGACCCCAATTTTGAAGAGCAAACCCTGGAGAAATTAATGTGTCAATCACATAGCGGAGCCCTATCAAATTGGAGATAAATTTCACATCCCCTTTGAGGAGTAACGAAGTTTTGTCCAACTGAATAATGACAACTAAAAATAGCTTCATGGAGCTTCCATAGACCTAAGAAGCAAGCTTGCAATTCTCTACCAATCAATCATGAATTCGAAACAATACACCACTAATTTCATGTTATGAGACACAAATGACCCTTGACCATCAATTCCACAGATTAGTTAAGCATTTTCAGCCTTGGTTAGAAGATAAAGGACACATTTCCCATGGCCACTATTTCTAATAGCAGCCCATAGTCTTAGTTGCAGTTGTCAATAATAGCTAGCATAACTAGTTGAGCTAGTTGTGGCTGTCAACAACAACTAGCGTTTGATGAGTTTAATCTTTTTTTTTAGCCTTAGATTTCTCTTTTTCAGTATGAATTTAGATTAATTAGGTATATATTAACCATATTACATGCATTTCCATGGTTTATTAGCTGATTAATAGGTATCTTTACTCACATTAGTGTATTTGAAGCTTTCCTTTACATGCTTTATATATTAGTTTCCTTTATGCTCAATATACAACATTATATGCATTTCTAGATTCCTTTACATGATTTAAGCCATGCTTCATGCTTTAATATAATTTTCTTAAGTGTATTTATGCATATTTATGTAGGTTCATGCTTTATTTATACATTCTCTATGTTTCACATATTTTCTTGAATAATAGCCTCATCAAGAGAGGCTTCATATGCTCCTAATTGTGTTTTGTTGTTTCTTGCATGCAGGATACATATTCTTGGTAGCTTCAAGGCATTTTAAAATCAATTTCCTCAAATAAATTAAGAATAAGGCATCCATAAGCCCTTAAGCAGTTCGTGTCAAATCTAGGAAACTTGTGGATTGTACCACCCTCGTTTAGGAGCTTCAAAACATTGTATTCATTGCATCAATATTTTGGTATCCCTTAGAGGGACCTACTTGTAACCAAGGTTCACCATGATTTAATAAAAGAAAGTCACATATTCTTGTTAATTCATTGTTATACATGCTTTATTACTTTATTCTTGGTATTAATGATACAATAGCTTAGGTGCATGTTTTCTAAGATCGTACAGATGGCGATCATGGTGGGACCCCACAAAATATGTTGTTAGTTATTGATATTTCTATGTTTTTGTGTTTCAGGTCTTAGCCACACTTGATAGTCATAGCACATAGTTTTAGACATGTTTAATACCCATGAATAGCATCTCAACCATGCTTGATAGTTGTGGCTAGCAAAAAATAGATAAAAAGATAGTATACAACATGTCTCTTCATCAGATGAGGGAATATAGGTAATTTTTCTTTCTCTATGATTTTTTATTTCTATATTTTTTCTATCAATAGGCTAATTAGATCATATAGCTAAAGTTTAGAAGGAAAATCATGAAAATTGCCTTGTCTACTGCTATTTGTGGCTAACAACAACAACCAGTATTTTTAGTTATGGTTGTCACCCATAGATAATATTTAGCTGTCTGTTAGCTGTGGCACAAAACAAAAACTAACATTAAATATCTATGTTAGGATTTTCTTGATTGGGGCCTATCTAGAGGTCAGTATCTCATGTAAATTTGCATTCTTTGATTTGGAAAATAGCATTTAGTTTTGCATATTTTTGAATTCAAACGTAAATTTCCTAGGCATGTAGGAAAAATCATAGGTGTTATCTGATGCATTTTACTTTTATTGCAAAATTAAAATGAACCCTCACACACCATGTAACATTTAATTGTTAGTGATTTGGAATTCATACCCAACCACTAATAGAGTTCAACATGTTGAGCAAGGTGCAGAAATAGTATTGTCATTGTTGTCAACATAGAAAGATAGATCAGTTGATGCAGTGGACAAGAGTTCAGAGGTCAGTGAGAGCATGTATAGTAAATTTCCAGGAAGACAAAAGTGGCCCAGATTCACAAAATCAAAGTAAAAGACAAGTAAGAAAATTGTTGCGATATCGTGACATGTTTTTTATCGTGATTTCATGACATATCGAAGGAGAGAGAAAAAGTTGTCGTGATTTTGTGACATATCGGAGGAGAGAGAAAAAGCTGGCAAAACTGTCATGATTTTGTGACATGTTGGACGAAAGAGAAAGCACAATATAAACTGTCATGATTTCACGACATTTGGAAGCAAAGAAGGCAAGTAAGAAAATTGTCACGATTTCATGACATGTTTGAAGAAGAAGCGCATGCAAGGAAAACTGTCGTGATTTCGTGACATTTTGGAGAGAAGGCACAGACAAAGAAAACTTTCATGATTTCACGAAATGTTTGGAGAGAAGGTACAGGCAAATAAAATTGTTATGATTTCATGACATGTTTGGAGAGAAGGCACAGGCAAAGAAAACTGTCGTGATTTTGCGACATGTTCGGAGAGGAGGCGCAAGCAAAGAAATGTGTCACGATTTCACGACATGTTTGAGAGAAAGAGCTTAAAAAGAAAAGTGTCATGATTTCACGACAATTTGCAAGAGGAAGTGCTAAGGAGAAAAAGTGTTGTGATTTCGTGACATGTCAGGTTTTCACGATCCGATGAGAAGAAAAGCACTAAGGAGAAAAAGTGTCGCGATTTTGCGACATGTCGGGTTTTCGCGATCTGATGAGAAGAAAAGTGCTAAGGAGGAAAAGTGTCACAATTTCATGACATAATGTAGGAGAGAGAGTCCGATAGAAAAAGGTGTCACGATTTCGCGACATGCTTCATTTTTGTGGTCCAAAGCGAAGAGAAAGAGGAGAAGGATGAAGTGTCGTGATTTCACGACATGCTTCATTTTTGCAGTCCAAAGTGAAGAGAAAGAGAAGGATGAAGTGTCACAATTTTGTGACAGAAGCAAAACGAAGGAGCATGAAAACAGAAGCATCACGATTTCGTGACAAATTCAAGGAGGAAGATCTCAAAGGCAAAAGTGTCATGATTTCGTGACATGTTCTATTTTCATGGGCCAAAGATAGAAAAGGCACAAGGCAACGAAAGTGTCATGATTTCATGACATGTTCCATTTTCATAGGACAAATATAGAAAAGGCACAAGGCAGTGAAAGTGTCATAATTTTAGGACATGTTCTATTTTTGTGGGCCAAAGATAGAAAAGGCACAAGGCAATGAAAGTGTCGTGATTTCGTGACATGTTCCATTTTTGTGGGCCAAAGACAGAAAAGGCATAAGGCAGTGAAAGTGTCATGATTTCCCGACATGTTCTATTTTTGTGGGTGAAATGCAGGGAAGTGCAAGGATGCAAAAAATGTCACGATATCGTGACATGTCATGTTTTTGCAAGTAAAAGGCGAGAAGAGCACAAAGAGATAGAAGTGTCACGATTTTATGACAAGTCGCAATAGCATGATTATGGATAGTTAACTAGAGTCAGTGTGATAGTTACAGGTGCAGTTATAGATAGAAATCATGCAAGCTATTTTAAGAACTGTCGAAGAAGGAGAGATTGAACAGTCACATAAATAGAATTGGAAAATGGATGCATGCACAAAAAAAGATACGAACAGTCATGATCGAGAATATGAACAGTCATGGTAGAGGTATAAGTTGCATGTAACGTGCTTAACGAAATACCCACTCTATATATATACAAAAGGAGTTACATAAAGAAGGAGTTACAGTTGTCAAGTGGCAGAAGAGAATATTAAAAGAACAGTTACAATTGACAAGTGGCGTATGAGGAATGAAAGAAGGCGTTATAACTGGAGTTATAGAGCGAAAGGTCAGTTATAAAAGGGGAGTCATGCAGAGAATTAGAGTTGCCATCGAATGTGTGAAAGTGCTACCGAAAGAGGGTTAGAAGAGTGTTGTAAGAGAGAGACAAGTAGAGCAGTAAGGGTTTACTGAGTTTTGATAAATTGGAGACCAGTCAGGGTCTTGAAAAAGTGAAGGCATTTGTATGTCATTGATATAGCTTTCAAAACTATGATCCAAGTTGGTGCTTGGATAGGGGTTGGTGCTCCTTTCTATTGGTGTAGATAAATCAGGGGTTGGTGCTCCTTCCAGTGGGTGCTAGTAAACAGATTGTAAAATTGGTGTTTTACAAAGACTAGATTTGGACCGTAGTCCAAGCAGTCATTCTTGAGGAGTAGCCAAATTGGTGAACTTTGTTACATTGTGTGTTGTGGTGTGCTCTCTTGTGATAATTGCTTTATCTATTTTTAAGTTCTCTTTGCTTTAGTTTTAAGAGTGGTAGAATTGAATTTTAAATAGCTACACTGATTCACCCCCTCTCTTAGTGTCATTGTGAGAATAGCAATTGGTATCAGAGCTAGGTTCTTGAACAAGCTTAATCAGCTAAGGTGATCTTGGAAGTTACACAATGGCAGGTGGTGAAGGATTCTCATCAAATAAAGATCATTTGTTCAATGGAACTAATTACTCATTTTGGAGACTCAGAATGCAGACATATCTGAGTGCATTAGGATACAACATTTGGGAGTCAGTAGAAAGTGGATACACAGTACCCACTACTCCTCCAATAGATACTGTTGAGAAGAAAAAATTTGAGAATAACTCCAAAGCAAAGAATGCCATAATGTGTGGGCTAGTAGACAGTGAACTAATAAGGATCATGAGCTATAAATCGGTAAAAGACATGTGGGACAAACTGAAGAGCATCCATGAAGGAGACAGCAAGATCAAGGAAGCCAAGCTGAAAATGCATCGAGCTCAGTTTGAAGCATTACAAATGAATTACGATGAGAACATAGAGGCCTATATGCTGAGATTCAATGGAATCATTAATGCAATCAGAGGACTCGACAAAGAAATCGAAGATGTGGTTGTCGTGAAAAAGGTACTTAGAATTCTTCACAAAAGATTTAATTCTAATTTTTTTGTAATAGAAGAGGCTAAAAGATCTAAATAATTTTAGCATGGACAAGATGCATGGTTCTTTGACTGCATACGAAATGAGAATAGGACAAACTAAGCCCATAGACAAAGAAGCTGCTTTTAAAGCACACAAAAATATAAAAGTTGAACAAGAATATGAGGATGAAAAGACATCGGATGAAATGGAAGCTAACTTTGTTCAAAAACTTACAAAGGGAAAAGGAAAATATAGAGGAAAGTTACCGTTTAAGTGCTTCAATTGTGGAGGGGTCGATCACTTTGCAGCTAAGTGTTCAATGAATGAAAAAACCAAAAGTGATGAAGGGTCACACTAAGAAAGAAGTGACTGGAAGAAGAAACCAAATTTTAGAAAAAACAACTTCAAAAATAAAAGTTTCATATCCAAGAATGTCAGCTCTTCTAAAAATAGCTCAGGTGAAGATTTTGAAGAAGAAACAGGTGAAGCTCTGTTCATGGCATTTGAAGAAGACAAAACAAAAGAAAAACAGGAAGGTGACACAAACATTAAGGATGAGGCTGAAGTATATCTGGAAGGAGAGTTGGTTGCTGCACTTAAAGAGTTGAGTACAGAAAGGAAAAAGAATAAAAAGGTCTCAAGAAACCTTGAGGATGCGAATGACATAATAAACACTTTGAAAGTACAGACAGAAGAATTTAAGAAAATTTTTGAAGAACTCGAAGTGCAGTTAACCATGAAAATAGATGAGTGCAACAAACTGGAAGAAGATATTATTGTCTTAAGAATGCGGCTAGAAGAAAAGAATCAAAAATTGAGTTGCTATCACAAACTTGAAGGTAGTTCTGTGAAGCTTGAAAATATTATAAATAGTCAGAGGACTACAGGCATCAAATTTGGCTTAGGCTTTGTCGAAGGAGAATCGTCAAGTGCATCAAAGGCCATAACTGTAGAACAAGTAAAGAAAGAAGACAAGATTGAGGTTAATCAAGGAAAAATGAATCAGGCAAAAGAAAGCAACAGTGCCAGGCACGAGAAGAGTGCTGACAATGAGGGATTCATAAAAGTCACACATCAAAGGAAGATGAAAATTGGCTATGGCACAAGAGGCTCGGTCATATTAGATTTGACAATCTGGTAAAAATAAGTTCAAAAAGGGCAGTAAGAGATATACCCACCATTGGCAAACCAGTAAATAGCATATGTGCTTCATGCCAAAAGGGGAAGCAAACTACAGCCACATTTAAATCAAAGGAATACTTCACCAATAAGCCTTTAGAACTAATACATACTAATTTGTGTGGACCCATGAGAACACAAAGCATAAATGGTGACAAATACTTTATGTTGTTCATAGATGACTACTCCAGGATGACATGGGTACTATTTTTAAATCTTAAATCAGATGCCTTCGAGATGTTCAAGATTTTTAAAAAATAGGTTGAGAATCAAACTGGAAAAAGAATTAAATGCCTAAGATCAGACAGAGGAGGAGAGTTTATCTCAGAAGAGTTTGTAGAGTACTGTCAAAAATATGGGATCAAAAGACAATTTTTAGCAGCAAGGACACCTCAGCAAAATGGTGTTGTAGAAAGGAAGAATAGGACAGTGCAGGAAATGGAATAGACAATGTTGGCTGAGAACAAAATAGTTGACAGATTTTGGAAAGAGGCAGTCCATACTACGTTTTACATCCAAAATAGATGCATGCTAAGGATGCATGAAAGCAAAACACCTTATGAGTTGTGGTTCGAAAGAAAGGCAACAACAAGATATTTCAAAGTGTTCAAAAGCAAGTGCTACATCAAACGAACTGAAGATAATCTCGATAAGTTTGAAGATAGAGCTGATGAAGGTATTTTTCTTGGTTACTCGACAAAAAGCAAAGCCTACACATGTTACAACAAGAGGCTAAAGAAAATTGTGGAGAGTGTTGATGTTAAAGTTGATGAAGGTAGAGAACGAGAAATTACTTATCAAGAAAACTACCCTATTTATGAAGAAGTCATTGAAGGAGATGAAGAAAAGGAAACAGAAAAAAATCAAAAAATTGACCCAGATGATTTAAGAATTGACTCAAAAGAAGAAGAAAACAAGAAATTCAAAATAGGCAGCTGGCAGAAAAATCATCCTAGAGAATAAATTATTGAGGACCCAACAATTGGTATTCAGACAAGAAGAGCAGTAGTACGGAACTACTCTCTATTATCCAGCATTGAGCCCAAAAATGTTGCTAAAGCAAGCATAGATGAAAGTTGGATGAAGGCTATTAATGAAGAACTAGATCAGATTGAGACAAAAAAACCTGGGAGTTAGTACCAAGGCCGACAAATAAAAATATAATCGGTACTAAATGGATTTTTCAAAATAAATTGAACGAAGATGGACAGGTTGTAAGGAATAAAGCAAGACTGGTTTGTAAAGGCTATGCACAGGTTGAAGGTATTGATTTTGAGGAAACCTTTGCACCAGTAGCCAGACTAGAGGCAATCAGAATGTTTTTAGCTTTAGTAGTTCATAAAATTTTCAAAGTATATCAAATAGACGTAAAATCAACATTTCTAAATGGAAAACTGGAAGAAGAGGTTTACATTGAGCAGCCAGATGGTTTCCAACTCGATGATAATCCCAACTTTGTTTGCAAGTTGAGGAAAGGTTTGTATGGTTTGAAACAGGCACCCAGAGCATGGTATGCAAGGCTAGATAACTATCTGATTCAACAAGGGTTCAAGAAATGTTTGGTGGACAGCAATTTGTATGTCAAAATAGAGAATGGCCATCTTATTATCCTTGTTGTTTATGTAGATGATATCATTTTTGGTAGTAGCAATGATAAGTCCTGTAGAGACATAGAAAATAAAATGAATAAAGAATTTGAGATGTCTATGATTGGTGAACTTTCTTATTTCCTCGGACTGCAAGTCAATCAAAGTGAAAAGGGCATTTTTATCTCTCAAGTTAAATATGTGAAATAAATGTTGAAAAAGTTCACAATGGAGGATAGTAAACCTATTAGCACTCCCATGACAATAGGTTGCAAGTTGAGCAAGGATGACAAATCTCCAGATGTAGATCAAACCATGTACATGTCTATGATTGGAAGCCTACTGTATTTGATAGCTACCAGACCAGATATCTTACAGGTAGTATGTATGGTAGCAAGATTTCAGGCTAGTCCCAAAGAGACTCATGTGACAGTTGTGAAGAGGATTTTTAGGTACCTTAAGGGTACTATGGAGTACGGGTTATGGTACCCAAAAGGTAAGGACTTCACTCTTATTACATATTATGATGCATATTGGGCAGGATGTATTGATGATAGAAAGAGTACCAGTGGAGGAGCATTTTATCTTAGAGACAGGCTGGTAGCATGGCACAACAAGAAACAAGAATCAGTCTCTCTATCCACAGCAGAGACAATACATTACAGCAACAACATGTTGTACTCAGATATTATGGATGAGACAGACCGTGAAAGATCTTGGTATTCAATTCAAAGATCCAATTTTTGTTAAATGTGATAACACCAGTGATATTAACATCTCAAAGAATCTGGTTATGCATTCTCAAACCAAGCATATTGCAATCCGGTATCACTTTTTGAAGGATAAAGTTGCAGAAGGGGAGGTTAAATTGGATTTTGTTCCAACTACAAAGGAATTAGCAGATATATTCACAAAACCATTGCCCAAGGAAGTTTTTGAGTACCTTCAGAGTAAGTTGGGAGTGGTCACATTTCCCAAGAACTGACTATCAATTGGGACCACATTCTCAGGGGGAGCATTTATGCCTATGTTTATAGTTTTGCTCATATTCATGATTTTTGCTAAATATAACAATGTGTGTCTGAGAATGTTGTGCATATACTCAGGGGGAGTCTACAACAGCCCTTTGGTATTATTGTCAAAGGGGGAGAAGAATTACAGGAGATTGCATGAGTGTTGCCAACAATTCCAAAGGGGGAGATTGTTGAGCAAGGTGCAAAAATAGTATTGTCATTGTTGTCAACATAGACAGATAGATTAGTTGATGCAGTGGACAAGAGTTCAGAGGTTAGTGAGAGCATGTACAGTAAATTTCTAGGAAGATAGAAGTGGCCTAGATTCACAGAATCAAAGAAAAAGACAAGTAAGAAAATTGTCGCGATATTGTGACATGTTTTTTGTCATGATTTTGCGACATATCAGAGGAGAGAAAAAAGTTGGAAAAGCTATCGCGATTTCGTGACATATCGAAGGAGAGAGAAAAATCTAGCAAAATTGTCACAATTTTGCAACATGTTGGACAAAAGAGAAAGCACAAGATAAACTATTGTGATTTCGTGACATGTTGGAAGCAAAGAAGGCAAGTAAGAAAACTGTTGCAATTTCGTGACATGTTTGAAGAAGAAGTGCATGCAAGGAAAACTGTCACGATTTTGTGACATGTTTGGAGAGAAGGCATAGGCAAAGAAAACTATCATGATTTTGCGACATGTTTGGAGAGAAGGCGCAGGAAAAGAAAACTGTCATGATTTTGTGACATGTTTGGAGAGAAGGCACAGGCAAAGAAAACTATCACGATTTCGTGACAATTTGCAAGAGGAAGTGCTAAGGAGAAAAAGTGTCGTGATTTTGCGACATGTCAGGTTTTCATGATCCGATGAGAAGAAAAGCGATAAGGAGAAAAAGTGTCACGATTTCGTGACATGTCGTGTTTTCACAATCCGATGAGAAGAAAAGTGCTAAGGAGGAAAAGTGTCACAATTTCGTGACATAATGCAAGAGAGAGTCCGATAGAAAAAGGTGTCACAATTTCATGACATTCTTCATTTTTGTGGTCCAAAGCGAAGAGAAAGAGGAGAAGGATGAAGTGTCACGATTTTGTGACATGCTTCATTTTCGCGGTCTAAAGTGAAGAGAAAGAAGAGAAGGATGAAGTGTCATGATTTTATGACAAAAGCAAAACGAAGGAGCATGGAAGCAGAAGCATCGTGATTTTGCAACAAATTCAAGGAGGAAGACCTCAAAGGCAAAAGTGTCACAATTTTGTGACATGTTCTATTTTTGTGGGCCAAAGATAGAAAAGGCACAAGGCAACGAAAGTGTCATGATTTCACGACATGTTTCATTTTCGCGGGCCAAATACAGAAAAGGCACAAGGCAGTAAAAGTGTCATGATTTCATGACATGTTCTGTTTTTGTGGGCCAAATACAGAAAAGGCACAAGGCAGCGAAAGTGTTGCAATTTCATGACATGTTCCATTTTTGCGAGCCAAAGACAGAAAAGGCACAAGGCAGCGAAAGTGTCATGATTTTGCAACATGTTCCATTTTTGCGGGCAAAAGGCAGGGAAGTGCAAGGAGGCAAAAAATGTCGCGATATCGCGACATGTCATGTTTTCACAAGTAAAATTCAAGAAGAGCACAAAGAGATAGAAGTGCCACGATTTCATGACAGGTCACAACAGCACGATTACGGACAATTAACTAGAGTCAATGTGACAATTACAGGTGAAGTTATAGTAGAAATCATGCAAACTATTTTAAGAACTGTCGAAGAAGGAGAGATCAAACAGTCGCATAAATAGAATCAAAAAATGCGTGCATGCATAGAAAAGGATACGAACAGTCATGACCGAGAAGACAAACAGTCATGGTAGAGGTATAAGTTGCATGTAATGTGCTTAACGAAATACCCACTCTATATATACAAAAGGAGTTACATAAAGAAGGAGTTACAGTTGTCAAGTGGCAAAAGAGAATATTAAAAGAAAAATTACAATTTACAAGTGGCGTATGAGGAATGAAAGAAGGCGTTATAACTGGAGTTACAGAGTGAAAGGTCAGTTATAAAAGGGGAGTCGTGCAGAGAATTAGAGTTGTCGTCGAATGTGTGAAAGTGCTACCAAAAGAGGGTTAGAAGAGTGTTGTAAGAGAGAGACAAGTAGAGTAGTAAGGGTTTACTGAGTTTTGATAAATTGGAGACCAATCAAGGTCTTGAAAAAGTGAAGGCATTTGTATGTCATTGATATAGCTTTCAAAACTATGATCCAAGTTGGTTCTTGGATAGGGGTTGGTGCTCCTTTCTGTTGGTGCAGATAAATCAGGAGTTGGTGCTCCTTCCAGTGGGTGTTGGTAAATAGATTGTAAAATTGGTGTTTTACAAAGACTATATTTGGACCGTAGTCCAAGCAGTCATTCTTGAGGAGTAGCCAAATTGGTGAACCTCGTTACATTGTGTGTTGTGGTGTGCTCTCTTGTGATAATTGCTTTATCTATTTTTAAGTTCTCTTTGCTTCAATTTTAAGAGTGGTAGAATTGAATTTTAAATAGCTACACTGATTCACCCCCCCTCTTAGTGTCATTGTGAGAATATCACAACAACGATGGATGTCATATCCATTTTTTGGCTCAAATTCTATGAACCCATTCTATTAGCCAATATCAACTCCAATAACCATCCTGTCCATGCAAAATAGCATGCATTCCTCTTCAAATGGGTGTATCACTGTGTACAATGTGTTGGGTGAGGATCGATAGGACCTGTTCTCCCTAATTGGGTGTGGGTTTCATCTCCACACTTTGGTGGGTTTATGTGATCATGACTTTTATTGATGATTGTCGAGCTACGAGCATACAGGTGAAAACCATTAAAATAAACAAGTATATCATCAACAAATTTGAAAACATGATGAGAGTTAGTTTATGATACAACACACTTGAAACTCACAAAATAGTTTAGGGATCACAAAGAAATTTTAAAAGAGATAAATACCCTTGTATACTTTGTTTTTCCTAAAATATACATAGGAGATAATTCAAATAATGGTCAATACATGGGGCCATCCTCGGTCCAAGACTGAGGTTGCACCCAATGCACCAGAGGGCCTAGACCACCCTAGAGGCAACACACCTACCCATAACATACCTGAATGAACTTCAGGTAGTCTCAGAGGAGACAATACCACTCATAGTGGATCTCACCAAGAAACCCCGCTCAAGAGAACTAACACCAGATCTTCTCATGACCTAAATGAGAATACTTCCAGACCTACCACATCTCATTACACTGAGAGGTCAAATCAGCCCAATGAGGGGTGAGATAGAGGTAAGGTAACCATTCGCATGCCCATTGTAATACCAAATCCTTTCGAACATGGAGGATGTCATTTGTCTTACCGTAGTATTGGCAAGGAAGGTACTCCTCTTGCCCAACCTTGGAAGACCCATCACCTTGACTTCTTAGATCAAGGTGCTAGAAGATCCCAACATGGGATAGTTGAGCATGGAAGCATATATCATGATCATACACCATGTGGATCTACTAGATCCACTGAGGAATACATCGTGGATGAAGGAACTGTAACCCAGTTGCATCCTATCCATACCCATGGTGAGTGTTCCCAGCGAACACACGACACCCTCACAACATCCTTGCATGAGGATCGCACCCCTAGGGAAGAGCATAATATCAATGCAATATTGACTCATTGAGGGAAGAGAGTTACCAACCTTGTTGCACAATTCGAGGTAAATAAGAACCCTCACATAGAGTTGCAAAGTCATAGACCCAACACAGCAAACCAATCAGATCGATCACATAGGTCAGATGCAATTCAGAGAGAATAAATGCTCCAAGATCAATTGGAGGATTTGCATATCGAGCGTGAGCATTTAGAAAATATAGAATGAGAAAGTGCAAAACAATAGTGGTTGCACCAACAATGATTATATGAGCACCACCTAGAAGAGCAGCATCTCCTTGATCTAAAGGAGTATGAAGAGCGATCAAATAGATTGGCTCAATCAAAATTACCTCCCCTTAGTGAGTATAGGTAAAATCACAATGAGAGACGTGCTACTTCGCACCCTGAGCTGCATAATAGGTGAGTAGATGATTATATTCACCATACTTCTCAACATGCTTCTCAGCCACATACGTGTTTAGCACCAAATAGGCCAGAGCATAGGTAGTATGAAATATCTGAGTCGGATGACCAGGATCAATAGTATCTTGAACCATCCTCGGTAGACGTGGCCGATGAATACAATCGACCACCTCATACTCAAAGAAACTTACCTCCGCTTGCATCCCAAAGACCCCTTCGAGAGGAAGAGATCATCTCTTCTCAAGCCTACAAAGTGCTTATCGAGAGAGTCAAATCTATTGAGAAACAAGATGTGGCTTATCAAAATCCCACTCTAAGCAAGATACACAATCAACCATTGTGTCCATCAGTACCAAGCCTTGCTTACCCTAAGCATTTTGAAATACCTAAATGGGATAAGTTTAAAGGTGATGAAATATGCACAGGAGCATATAACAAGCTTCATGAATGCATGTTTCTAGCTACAACATGATGATGCCTTGTTAAGAACTTTCATGATCACCCTCTTGGGCATAGCTACTGAATGGTTTAATCAATTACCTAGACATAACATCACCAACTTTGAATAGTTGGTGAATGCTTTCCTTGAGCACTTCTCATTTGGCACTAAAAAGAAAACTAATCTATCCGACTTGGCCAATCTACAATAATATGATGATGAGCCAGTCATGGATTATGGGAATAGATGGAAAAAATTAATGGTAAAATTACCATTCTCTATTCCCACTATTGAACTTACCTAAATGTTTATGAAAAGTTATGCCAAGCACATATCATTGTTGCTCTAGTTGCAACAATATTCAACATTCGAAGAGGCTTTGGTGCAAGCCAAGGTCATTGAAGATATCAAGCTAGAGGAAGGAGACCTAAAGCTTTATAGCAAGAAATAATGGAACAACAAGAACATGTGACATCAACCACAGTAGGCCAAGCCTACACATGTTAACCAGGTCATGTTAAATGTTCCAAAAGTAGCATAGAGCCAAGAACTATAAAACTATCAGGCTCAACCTCCTCCTATGCATTACAACTAGTACAATAGGAATCAAGGGAAGGACAAACAAAAACATCCACCTCACAACTATACGCCATTACTTGAATCTTTGGCATCAATTTTCAACTACCTTTGCGAGGCTAAGGCTTTAATATTACCTAAAGTATGCACCCTAGATCCTAATCACCCCAAACCTAAGGGGTATAGGGAAGATCTGTATTGTGTTTATCATCAATAAAATGGCCATGATATCCAGGATTATGTTGCATTCAAGAATGTAGTGCAGAATATGTTGGATAAGAATGAATTGCAAATAGATAGCCCCTTAGCTATCGATAATCAAAACATCGACATATTCAAAAATCCTCTTCCCAATCATGGGGCCAACAACAATCAAGTTGAGCACATCAATGAGGTGCACATAGCCCCACCTAATGAGGGTTTTATCGGTATGATCAATACTACAGCATGAAGTAAGAGATGCCTTGATCATCCCAACATACCAAAAAATTCAATTAAAGCTAAAAATCTATCTCGGTCCATACCAACATTGAATTCAATTCACTTACAAAAGGACCCTATGATTACCTTTACTGGTAGGAGATTAAGCCAATCTCTAGAGATGAACCCGATCCTCCACTACACATCATAGCGAGCATCAATCAGATTCTATACAAGAGAGTTTTGATTGACATCGGGTCATCTATCAACATCATCATGGCTGCAGCTTTGAAGCATTTAAATCTACCATCTTCACACATTAAGGACTCAACGTTCACATTGAGAGCCTTCAATGATGCCACCTCCCCAAAAATTGGCACAATAGTCCTACCTATACAGGTTGGGATAAATATGATACATACATTGTGCCATATCCTGGGGGTGAGAGGTAATATAACATATTGCTAGGTAGACCATGGATGAGGGATATGGAATGTGTGCCTTCCATAGTGCACCAAAACCTAAAATTCATACACCAAGGACAAGTGTATGTGGTCCCCCATGATCTTGAGCCATTCAAATATTACAAGAAGGTCGATGAGACATAAGAAACTCTAGCGACATGCGAGCCTCAAAATGTTCATTCGGATAAAATCATCAAACATTCGACTGAGGCTTGCATCAAGAAATTACTACCTTCTCCCATCACCAAAAATCATGGTATCATATTACCTGATGAGGAGAAGAAAACATCAGTTAGCATGACTGATACAGAAGCACCTCGACTAGTTGATGATCTACCCACAACTGATCTGAAAGCCAAAGCACCTTCTCATGAGTTTGTGGGGATGGTCAACATTAAGTCAGAGGATCGAGTGTCTCTAAAGTAGTTGAAATAATAGATGATATCATCAGATGTTGCTTCAACATCGAAGGGGCCAAAACCATTGAAATTAGTCACCCCTGATTCATTTCTTATGGTGCCTCCTCAAGATCAAGAACATGTTTCTCCCCCACATCAAATTGGGGGTATTAAAACTGGCATAGTTCAACATTACAAAGTAAAATAAAAACACGAACTAAGTCAAAAACATGAGCATGTGGATACCACTATCAAAGTGGATCATCAAGAAACATCCACATCATCTCAAATGAAGGAAATGGGTGATTTGCATTTACATAAGGGTTCTGTAGCACCCACTCTTTCACCTCCTTCAGTCGATGATGGTATTTCAAGCCAGTCACTAGAAATACACCTAAGAGCCTTGTCAATCTTGGAATGTATACAAGATCACCTGACTAATCTAGAGGTGTAGATGGAGCAATAGAATGAAGCATTGCAATTTATCATGATCCAGATTGAGAGCCAGGAAATACAAAAGCAACCCCCATCTGAGGTTGAACCACCTCTTGTACAATCATAGGAAAAGCCTCAACAAGAGCAAGCGCCAACTCGGCCACTCCAACAACCTAGCAAGTATCCCCCATTGCCCAAGCTTGTGGTATCAGTGTTCAATCGATTATGTGCCACAAATGCCATCACCTTACCTGAGGTTCACCAGTTAAATCCGAATCATCCAAAACCCTAGGGGTATGATGAGGAGTTACACTATCTATATCATAGACAAAATGGACATGACATTCACTCATGTCATGGTTTTAGAGCCCTAATACACAACATGCTCAAAAAAAAGTAGCTTCAGATTGTCAACCAACAAGTGACCATAGTTAGTAATCCATCCCTTGCACCCAAAAAGCAAGAGGAGCCCCCTAAGCTAGCAATCGAAATACCTAGGGCTCAACCTAGTCATCAAACTAAGCTAGTGCATGCTAAGCACCCAAAATACTAGCAATGCATTTGGACTCCTTTAAATGAGCCCATGTCAAACATTTTTTAAAAGTTGCAAGAGGCTAAGGTCTTAACCTTACCCGACATAAACCCTTTAGACCCAAATAGAGCTAAACCTAAGGGTTATAGGGAGGACCATTATTATCTCTATCATCGAATAGAGGGCCATGGCATTTACAATTGTTATGGATTCAAGAATGTGGTTCAGGATCTCATAGATAGTGGGGCTTTTCCCATAGATGGTTCATCCATAGTACCTCAACTTACCAAAATAGAGGCCACATCATCCCATGTGCACCTCCAAGGTCAGTCACATCCTCGTAGGCCTAACAAGCCACCTCACTGAGTGGTCACATTTGAGATGACTACTGCGACTTTATTTCAAAATTTGTACGAGGCAAATGCATTCGTATTACCAGAGGTCAAACAAAGAGAACCCAAGCCTGGGTCACCTGATGAAAGCCTCTTTTGTATGTATCATCGTATACATGGGCATGACATCCGTGGCTGCCATTCATTCAGGAAGGTGGTCCAAGACCTGCTAGAATGAAATGAGCTCCGTGCAGATGGTTCACTCGTTTCACCCCACCAAGACATGGGCACCCCACAGAGGTCCATGCCCCAATTGGGAGAGTTGATTTCTATCACTCTTCCTAAGCAAGTTGATTACATTGTAGTGGACAACATGCACACTAGGGGTCCTCAAGGTAATGTACCTTCCCCACCATCCACATCAAGTTCAATGAGGCAAAGTGAGGATTCTAAAGGTATCACACCTTCCTCTTCTTCATTGAGTGGCACACACACTGGGGGTACCTAAGGTAGCATACCTTTCCCCCTAAAAACCATAAAATCATAAAAATCATAAAATCAATAAAATTCAAAAACATTGCAAAATATTAAAAATATAAAAAATAAAAAATTACATTTTGTATTGCATTTTGCATATGCATTCATTTAATTGCATTGCATTAGGCATATTTCATCCATTGCACTTGCATTAGGATAGGTTGTGTTTACAATCTTACAAATGACACCACGTTTGTATCTTAATCATGCATCTATTCATCATCATCATCCATCACCCTTGTGAGTAATTATGTTTTTCAACACAACCCTTCCTATTGCTATAAGGAATATACTAGGGTTTTTCGGTCATTCAGCCATACCTAGTGATCTTCTCAGATTTTGTAGAAAGCTATCTTTGCTTTTGTAGATGAGGTCTAGTTTTGATAGCACCTAGCATATGTCAAAATCCCATCACTAATAAACACATTAACAATCCTAGTTTAGACAAGGAAAGATGAACACTATAAAGTGGTCCTAGTCACCTTAAGCGAAAGGTTTTTACTTGCTCATCTTGTGATGCGCATGGTCTAGAGTGTTGATCATTGAAAAAAGGACAAGCTCCCCCCTACCCAAAGAAATCCCTTGCTTTCATACAAAATAAGCAAAATCCCAAAATCAAAGCAAAATCCCTTGCTAAAAAAAAAAAAAATGCAAAATAAATAATGATTTTCATCACTATGCATGAGCAAGTATCCCAATAAATGTGAAGAAAAGAAGGGGGTGAAGAGCTTGAATCCCTGGAATGGTCACTACTTGAAGCCATTGAGTGATCCCCAATATAACAATGGGCTGAATGAATCCCTCCTGGCATTGGGGTAGTTCTAAGCAATTTACAAATGAGCTAGCTTTAGGTGGCTTGTATTACCTAGTAGTCTAGTCCAACTACATCCAAACTTAGGATCATGATGAACATTTGGTGATCCTCATTACAACAATGGGCTGAATGAATCCCTCCTAGAAATGAGGTAGTCTTATGTCTCATCTAATATATTCATTTGCACACACAGGGATAATGAATATCTTGGTCTTCATAACAAAAACTTTTATCTTTCAGGAGTCTTGTATAGTCATTATACAACTTTTGATTAATCAACTAGGGTGTTTGAGTCTCATGGAAAACCTCAAAAATCCCTTATAGCAACAAATCATCTCATTAAATCATCTCATCTCACATTTGGATGCTTAAATGATTAATTCTTATGATAAGAGTTACCATTTACATTCATGATTTTTATACATTTTGTGGTGTCATCCATTAGTTTGTAAACACATATTAGATTCATTCCTTATGTTTTAAGTGATTAAAGCATACAAGTTCATTTGCATTAGATCATCCTCATGTAATTAATGCATCACATTACATATCATCTATCATATCATAGCACATAGATTAAATGCATCAACAATTGAAACAAATTAAACATGCATTTAACATAAAGCATTGCATCCATATATGCATACATCACATAGTGCATCTACACATCTAGATCATAGCATCTAAGCATCCATCCATCATCTAGCTAGTGCATGTCATTAGTACATTGCATACATATAGCATAATCAAATCATTTAGGCATTGCATCCATCATTGCATCCATAACATAAAATAAAATAAAAAATTGCAAAAAATATATAAATATTTTCTCACCATAAGGAGTTTCAAAATGGACAATTAAGCATATCTACTAGTCCAGAATTCGTAAAACTTTCAAAATTACAAAAAAAATAACAACAAAATTTCAAATGCGCCTCGTATCTAGTTATTTACTCTATACACTTGGTGGTTGTAGCGACTTGCGCTCCATGCAATCCGACAAGATGAGTAAATTACCATAAGGCCATTTGGGGTAAATTAGTCATCGTTGAATTGAAATGTCTTCACTTCAATCCTAAGAAGGCCATTGCGGTTGGACTACCCCATGGGAATGAGGCGTTCATTTCATTTCTTCTATGATATTTTTAGCAGATCATCGAACATAGTGATTCACCACAAGCTTAAATGGAATTGCTATCATCTTGATTCCCTAAGAAGGCCATTGCGGCCAGACTGCTCCATGGGATAGAGATGTACAATTACTATTAATGGTTGAAATCATAGTTGTAATAGGACTTGCCATATAACAAAATGCAAAAGTCTTGAATCATCCAAATTATTCATCTTGGTCAAGCGACTCATCACTTTAATCACTTGTCCTTTCCTCATCGACTCATCGCTTGAGGGGGTAGTCATAATAATCAATAATTCATAATCAAAATCAACAATTGAACACTTAATCATGTGAATCACATTCATCTTATGAATCATTGCTAACAACTATCATAAGCTTCCCCATTTGTAGGGGCAAAAAGAAAATATGATGAGATAAGCCTTTGTCACTCCATCTATCGGTCCTACCCGATTATACCTGAAAGTGCCAGAGCACCAAATTTAAGCCTTCCATCTCATTGGAAGCAATGATTCTAAGATGTACATCCTTTCCAGGATTGGGGCATCTAGCATTGACCAGATCAATGAACATCAACAAACCTATAATATGACTTTAGGTGGTCTATTTTTTCTCAGCATTGTGTTTTCCCACAATGCATCCCAAAAGGGGCATCTGTAGACACCTAAAACACGTCATGTTTAGGAGACTACTCATATGGGCACCTTTGCAGACCATATGAATGATCTTGGACCTTTCCAAGACCAAGCAGTGGTTCTAACCACTCATTTTAGGCATCCTAGGCCCATTCAGCCTTAGCCATGGATGACATCTACATCTAAGATCTTAGTCATGGTTGACAACCGCGACTATGAGAAGCCTAAATGTTAGCCGTGGTTGACAACCATGGCTATAGGAAGCCTATATCCTAGCTGTGGTTGACATCCATGGCTATGGGAATTTTGCATCCTATCTATTGTTGACAACCGTATAAATGGGAAGCCTACCCCCTAGCCATGGTTGACAACCATGGCTAGGATCTTAGCCGTACTGAACAACCGTGGCTAGCCCTGTAACAAACTCGGGTGACCAGAGCTAAGTAAAATTAGTTGCAATAATCAAATTGCAATGATTTTGGAAGTGGTTTGGGCTTGGAAGCATCCAGAAGCTTCCTCCCAACTACCAATTCTTGTTCTTGGCTTCTCCATGAAGCTAGAGCAAGGATTTTGGGAGTCTATTTAAGACCCCAATTTTGAAGAGTAAACCCTAGAGAAATTAATGTGTCAATCACATAGCGAAGCCCTATCAGATTGGAGAGCAATTTCACATCCCCTTTGAGGAGTAATGAAGTGCTATCCAACTAAAGAATGACAACTACGAATACCTTCATGGAGCTTCCATAGACCTGAGAAGCAAGCTTGCAATTCTCCACCAATCAACCATGAATTCAAAACAATACACCACCAATTTCGTGTTCTGAGACACAAGCGACCCTTGACCATCAATTCCATAGAGGATTTAAGCATTTTTGGCCTTGGTTACAAGAGAAAGGATACCTTTCCCATGGCCACTATTGTTAACAACAACCCACAATCTTAGCTATGGATGTCAATAGTAGCTAGCAGAACTAGTTGAGCTAGTTGTGGCTGTCAACAACAGCTAGCATTTGATGAGCTTAATATTTTGTTTTAGCCTTAGATTTCTCTTTTTTAGTATGCATTTAGATTAATTAGGCATATATTAACCATATTACATGCATTTCCATGGTTGATTAGCTGATTAATAGGCATATTTTCTCACATTAGTGTATTTGAAGCTTTCCTTTACATGCTTTATACATTAGTTTCCTTTATGCTCAATATGCAACATTATATGCATTTCTAGATTCCTTTACATGATTTAAGCCATGCTTCATGCTTTAACATCAGTTTCTTAAGTGTATTTATGCATATTTATGTAGGTTCATGCTTTCTTTATACATTCTCTATGTTTCACATATTTTCTTGAATAATAGCCTCATCATGAGAGGCTTCATATGCTCCTAATTGTGCTTTGTTGTTTCTTGCATGCAGGATACAAATTCTTGGTAGCTTCAAGGCACTTTCAAATCAATTTCCTCAAAGCAAGTGAGAAGAAGGCATCCATAAGCCCTTAAGCAGTTCGTGTCGAATCTAGAAAACTTGTGGATTGCACCACCCCCATTTAGGGGCTTTAAAACATTGTATACATTGTATCAATATTTTGGTATCCCTTAGAGGGGCTTACTTTTAACCGAGATTCACCATGATTTAATAAAATAAAGTCACATATTATTGTTAGTTCATTGGTATGCATTCTTGATTACTTTATTCTTGGTATTAATGATACAATAGCTTAGGTGCATGTTTTTTGGAATCGTACAAAAGCATTGCTACAAAGCAACACTATTGTCTAAGGAGTAAATTTATAAAAAAAATAAGTAACAAAAATCCTTGATATTCAAGAATATTTGTTATTATAATTTGTATAGAATATACAAAGAAAATAATTTTAAATACAACAATGAAGAGATCTATAATGTAATGTAATAAGAATGTATTTTCCAATTTCCTTGAATACAAAAAATAAAAGATAAAATACAACACTAAGTAAATGCTCTTAAGGGTAATTTAATATAAAGGTTCATCTATACTTGATTAGTTTTTAATGTTATGATGGTTGACAACATACATGACAACATGATACACATTTATTAAACCTTTCCTCACTTTGTGAATCTATAAATAAACCAAAATCTAGTTAGGTTTGTTTAAGGGCTTGCCTCAATTATGCCCCTAGTTCACTCAAGTTGTAGCAAATCATTCATAAAATGGGAAGTTTTAGAAGCCATACCTATTCCCTTTACTTATTTTTTGATGATGAAAATGTTGATACTGGGTGATGTTGTTGCTAGAAGTGTTGAAGTTGTTTATGATGTTGAGTAGGTAGGGATAGCTAATTTTTATATTTAATGCAATATGTTATCAAATTAAACATGCAATAATGAACTTAGGGATTATGATATATTTTTGATTAAATTTTATGTGAGAAAAAATTATTAGGAATGAAACTACTCATGTTTAAAAGATATGCAAGTTGATCAAATGTATATAATAGAAAATGATAAATTAACTTGACATAAGTCAATTATATCCAAAAAAACTAATTTTTATGACAAATATTTAACTAAATTAAAATGTTATGCTAGTGTAATGATTAAATAGTGTCTATATAAAATGATAAGGATGCATATAGTTATGGTGTCTTCTATTTGAGGAGATGATTTTTGAAGAAATTTTGACAAAAGTGATGAATTCAAATGGTAATAACAAATTTTAGGCCATGATAATAGAATAACCACTCATGGTTGGCACTATTATATATTAAAGGTAAATACAAAGACTATGTATATTTACCTAAGCATACAATTTGTATCTTATGCCTCAACCTCCAATCTATAAACTTATGTCAAAACATAAATAAAATTGATATACTAATGCATGTAATATAAATAAATAATAAGCAACTTTGATTTTTACTAAAGTGAGATGACTGAAGGAAATATTTAATATGATTTAAAGGAGTAAGATTCAAATAATTTTATAGTCACTTTGTGCATGGGATCCAAACAAGAGGCCAACCGCATCTAAAGCACTCAAGCATCCATTTTTCTAGGTCTTTTATTCAGTTTTAAGTGTTTGATAACATCTAAATGTTTGTCACTCTATGATATCTATCTAATAGTTTGTGTCGTGTTTAGATCTGTGTTACATATCCCCTTCTCTTAGATTAAGAGAACTAGTTTTAAAGTACAACTCTTTAGGTTTGTATAATGCCTATGAGTCTCAAAATACATGTAATTTTAAGATTAAATAAAATGGTATAATTATGTTGAAGGTGGTGTACATGTTACTTTGTGTAGACACTAAAATTCATACATTATAACTTGCTCCATATTCATGGCTAATTAATTTATAATTACCTTGAAAATTACATATATTAGACTCAAAATACTATTCATTAATTAAAAGCACTATTCATAAGCTCCTTGGGTTACTTAATCCCTTTCCTATGCATATCCTTGGTCCTCATGTGACCACCCTCAAAATATTAACCTTGGTAAAGCTTTACCTTGGTCAAAAGGTACTTTATGATTGAAGTGCACTTAAGGGACTAAACACATGCTTAATTAGCCTAATCAAGGTTAAAATTCACCTTTTTTCTCACACATATGAGCACCCATGACCTAATTGATTTTTAAAATATATTAATATTTAAGGCATGGGAAGGGGTGATTCACCCTCCACCTCATCCTCCACATGGGTGAAGGATTCTATCATACAAAACCAATAATGAGCCCTAGTGCCCAAGGAATTACCTCACAAGGGACACCTCATAGGGTACATCTCATCCCCTCCCCACTAACATCTCTAAATTTGATAAATAGAGGGTCATTTCCTCTATCCTCATCATTAACCATTTGCATACCTAAACTTTTCTAGAATTAGTCTAGAGGCCACCTAAGTCCTGATCCATCCATCCCCACATAGAGGCATCACAAGCCCTCTCTTGCTACCATGTAAAGCCTCATTTTGTACCATTTTTTTCTATTATGATAGGTTTTTAAGGATTTGGAAGTGACTCAGTGCCAATAAAGAGCTTCAATAATTGTAGGACACCATTACCTTCACCAAAACTAGACCAAAAGTGTTACAATCAGAGTTGTAGGGTACCCTGTGACCCTTTCTAGATATCCAATTGTACCCTAGGGTGTGACCCAATTAGGTTCTATTTCAGCCAAATTCACCCTCATTATTTTACCCATAACTTTTGCATTTGAACTATGTTTGACCTAAAATTTGAGGGTAGCTTCCTAACAACTAGAGGAATTTCCCCACCCAATTTTATTCCATTTTTATAACCAAAAATTGAGTTGCATGGTAGGATGTGACCCTCAGTAGATAGGAAATTGCACCCTAGGGTGCAACTCTACTCAAAAGCCAATTTCAAGTGATGACAGGCTACAAAACCCTTTAGATAGGTAAGTTTCATTGTATTTTCTCATTTATAGTCATTTTCCAACAACTTTAATTATGCATTAGATTAGATTATTTTGTATATTTTATATTTATAAATATGGGATCTATTAAATGAGAGGCCCCTAAACATTCTAACCCAATTTTATAGGTCATATAGGTCTTGAGGATATTTTTTGATCAATATTGGCACATATGTAGTAATCCCACTCAATTTGAGGATCCTTGAAATACTCACATGGTGTTGTTGAATCTCTTACTAAATAAGGGATTTCCACCTCATGAAATCCATCTTGTAGCATTTTAAGAAAATTTGTAAAAAGAATAATCTCTTGTAACTCTTTTTACCATATCTATATATAATAAAACAACTTCACTAGTTTTCCATTGCATTCATTCTAGCATGCCCAGTGGGATCCCCACTATGTTATTGTTGTTAATTAACTTTTTCAAGTTATTTGATTGATTTTTATTGATTTTTTGTGCTACATGTGACAAAAAACCAGAAAAAAACCTAAAAAATCCCTAAAAAACAAATCAGGTCCATGACAACTTTGGTCTACAAGCTAGAGTTACATGGTAGGGTGCAACCCTTAGTTTTACATCAATCACATGGTACCCTACAACCCAACCAAGCACTCCAAGAACTATTTTAGAAACCACCTCCTACACAACCAATAGCAACTACATAGTTGCAAGTAATTCTAGGGGATTGATTTGACCCTACATGGGATTGCTATCCCCCTTGCCATAGATTGTCTCTATAGGCCCAAACTGCCTAAGAATAATGGCATTCACAAAGGTGTAATCAACCCCTCTTCCAGTATTTTTTAGATTTTACAAAACTTAGTATCACACCATCTTTTAGAATTTTTTTTGTTCTTTTATATTTCTTAGACACTTGTTTTGTTTAGAAATTTGATATTTTGTGCCTTATTTTTGCATGTACCTATACATAAGCCAATTACTATATCACTGTAGACACCTAAAATACGTCATGTCGATGGTGACTACTTATATGGACATGCTACAAGACCATATGGAAGATCTTAGATAGACTCCAAGATAGAGCAGTGGTTCTAACAACTCAATTTAGGCTCCTTGGCCTATTCAGTCTAAACCATACCTGAGACCTGTGGTCTATAGATTAAACTGCGGATGACACCTATGATATACATTATGGACCACAGTTGTCACCTCTGGTCTTAACTGAAGTTCAATTGGCCTTCATCCAAGCCAAATTAGTTTGAACGACCATTTTTTCTAGAAGGAGGTGGTTAAATGATGGAAGCTTCCAATCTAACTGTCCTAACCACCCCTTCATGATCTTGGATTATCCATGAAGCCACCCCTAGCCCTTGGGTAGTCCTATAAGTACCCCTTAGAAATAAGGTAAAATTATGAAGAGTGCATTTGGATATCAAATCAATGAAGCCCTATCAAATTGTGGACTCACTTGAGTGTATAGAGAGAGCCTTGTTGCCATCACCATTGTCAATTTGTTAAGCATCATGACGAATTAGATCATGGATACCCTAAGGAGATAGAACACCAAGAAATGCCAATTTGGGCAAATGGAGGCTCTACCAAACAATGCAATAGCTAAATCTATCAGAGGACACTGAGGCAATCATTTATCATCAATTTTATGAGGATCAAGCCCAGTACCCTTGAAATTAGAGGACAAACTACTTGGTTACTCACTATGGATTTCAGCCACGGTTTACAGTGCAAACCACTAATCAGAGCTACGATTTGCAACAGGTGTAATATCTCCTTACCATTTCTTTTATATATCATTTAATTAGGTGTGAATAGACATTTGCATGGTTCAATTAGGATTTTAGATATTTTTGACTGGTATATTTAAGGTTTCATGACAATTTTGTTACATTAGTGTAGAATATGCAAGAATGGTTTTTTTCTATGCTTTCATGCTCTATTTCATCTAATTAGGTCATTCAATACTTAGTTGTAATATTCCTTTATGCATTTACATGAATATTTATTAATTTGGCATAGTTTAGATACATTTTACATGCTTTCTTGATTATATATTTTTCATGGCTTTTTCATGCATCAATCCTTCAAAGGGCCTCATCACAAGAGGCTACCTATTTGTATAACTTTCTTGTGTTGTTTCTTAATCATAGGAAATAGGTTTAAAGGGAGATTCAATTATTCAAACACCTTCCTCAATGTGAAGAAGAGGGTTAACTCCACCCTAGAGCAGTTTGCAACTATTTGAAAAAGCATTAATAGTGCGCCTACCCCGTTGGGGGCTTTGGCAATTGTATTGATTGTATCAACATTTTGGGTGACCCTAAGAGGGGTAATATTGTAATCAATATTCATTGGCTATATCAATAAAGAAACACACATATTATTTGGTTCATGCAATCTTGTTATTTTGTCATGCTTTTATGTTGATTTCCTTTAATGCAATAGATAGATGCACACTTTTTGGGATAGGTCAAAAGGTGATCATGGTGGAACTCTACAAAATAAGTGATCTAACTATTGTTTCTTGTATTTTTGGAATTACAGGTATAGACCGCAGCTATCAACTATGGTCCAACAATTGAACCACTGATTCAACATGTGGTTTACAGTGCAGACTGCAGACTAGACCTATGGTTTACAATAGGCACAATAGATAGTAGGGATCCAAAGCTTAATCATATGAGGACCTGAGGTAGGCCCTATTTTCACCTTCTATCATTTTTCTCTCTGCCTGTTTTTTTCCAGAATTATAAAAATGGAAATTGAGTAGGATAATCAAAAAATAAGATTAAAAGGAATTAAGTCCTTAGGTTTATCGCTTTCTTAGTTTTCGATAGGCGCTGCTAGAAATAATGAATCTCTAATTGTAGTCTACCCTAGAATACAGTGTGCTATATTATAATTGTGTGTGGGTTTGCATGTTTGAGGTCCAAGTAGTGGCCATTTGCATATTAGTTTGCATTGTTGAAAAATCATGTAGAGTATAGCATGCATATCTGAATATAAAATGTTTCTTTTACATTACATGTAGGAAACAATCATTTGTGCTATATGATGCATTTGTCATTTTATGCAAATTAAAACAAACCACACACACCATATTTTACTTAAATGCTAGTGAGTTGGGAGTCACATCCAACCACTAGTAGGGTTTAGCAATGGTGGGCGTAATTTCCATCTACTGGTCCAAATCCTATGTACCCTTGGATACTAGACCAATATCAGATCCAATAACATTTTGTACCCTAGAAAATTTTTCTGTATTCTCTTCAGAGGGTATAACATTTACTAAGGGAAAATGGGTGAGGATCTAGGAGGACCTATGCTTCTTTTCTAGGTGTGGACCTTCATTACCACACACAGGGGATTTACATGGCCTGGAAGTCACATCCAGGTTGTCGAGCTATGAGCATATAGGTGAAATCCAATTTAACTAAGAATATCATCCAACACTTTTCAAAACATGATAAGGAGTTCTATATTGATACAACAAACTTGAAAACAACATCAAACAGTCTAGGGCTCACTTTTAAAAATTAATACGAGATAAACACCATTGTATACCTTGTTTGTGTAGTAAAGAAAAAATCTAGATGCTAGGTACACCATGGTGGGACATGAGATGGTCAAAAAAGGTATAAGTCCTAATAGATTCACATCAGCAAGTGTCAAATCCTTGCCCACATGCGCTTCCCGAATGTCGTTCAACAAGCATTAGAGGAGACAACTTGACAAGAGGGAAACTTAATGAGCATACCCTCAATAGAGGAGTTTTTATGCACTCTTTTAGGCATATAATAGAGTAGGTAACCTATCATCATGAGGGTGTTCCACTCGAAATCCATTACTAGGATCATATTGCACGTGCATCCATAGGATCGACTGAAGAGTATGTTATACAGGGGTATAAATTAGTACCCTTATGTCATAGGTCTATAGGAGGATCCGTGGCTCCACCTGCAGAGTATAGACGGGATAGATATCCACCCATTCAGGGGCATGCAAACAAGGCCACCATTGACACATCCACCATCCACACATGGTGGCACTGAGCACAGAGCTCAGTAGGATGCCAATGTCATATTTACATACAAGGGCAAAAGTGTCACAAATCAGTTAGATGGGTATAGAACCCATAAACTCAGTCATACAGAGCATGCATACTAGAGTCCTTCCATGGCCAATGACCTTGATAAATCATATAGACTAGTATCTAAGCAACGACGATTGCTTATCCAAGATCAATTGGAGGATGCTCACCTAGAAAGATAGTGCATTGAAGAAAAGAATATTCAATCGCAGAGGCTCATCAGAAAAAGGCTATATGAGTAGCGCATGCATTAAGAATGCATCCTTTCCCAAAAGGAGTGCGTAGAGTAGGAATATAGGTTAGCCAGGGCTAGTCTATATACTCATGTGGATAATAGAGAGCATATTCTAAGAAAGGCATTTTCACAAGTTGATTTGCAACAGGAGCACAAGGATGCTCATACTCATATTAGTTCCCTACCAAGAGAATGACCACCACCATTCGAACATGAGAGGTAATAGCAATATGAGGAAGAAGACAAAGTGGGAAATGATCAAGAGTATCCTAAAGACTCCCAAGCTGAGGAGGAGGAAGAGCAATGTCCTCCACCTCGACATAGGAAGAATTTACCTCTAAGACCACCCCCACAGTAGCTTAGAGAGGAGGACTTTCTATCCTCGGAGGCTTATAAAGTCTTAGCAACTAAAGTAAAAGTGATTGAGAGGCAAGGTGCAACTTTTCATAAGTTGAAATTAAGAAAGATTCACAATGAGCCTTTGGACCCCTCGATACCTACTCCTGCCTATCCTAAGCTTTTAATTATGCCTAGGCTAGAAAAATTTAAAGGTGATGAAGATGCACAGGATATTGTCATGGTATTTTTGGATGCCTATTTCTAAATTACAAGCAATAAAGCCTTACTTTTGCACACATTTTCATGACCCTCTTAGGCCCAGCTTAAGAGTGGTTCAACTAGAAAAAGAGGTACAACATTACCAATTTTTAGAAACTGGCTGATGCTTTCCTTGAATGCTTTTCTTTTGGCATCACAAAATAGGCCAACCTTTCTAATTTGGCTATGCTATCTCAGCATGATGACAAGTCAATTGAATAGTATGAAAAGATATGGATGAGGTTAATGGCAAAGATGCCATTCCCTATTCCTATCTGTAGCACCCTAAAATTGGCGCAGTGAAATCTTAATAATTACATTTACTCTAGTAAATAATTCAAATTCAAATTTTAACCTCCCAAACCGCCCGTTAACCGTCGGTTAATCCGTTTCCCCCTTTCCCATGCCATTTTTAGAGTTTGTTTTGACCGTTTGATGATATCGTCGTCGATCAGACGATATCGCCCCAGATCTGACGATTTCGTCTGGGCTAGGACGTCCAGACGATCTTGTCCCTAAACTGATTTTGCACAATTAGCTTCTATTCCAACGGGTCTCTAATCCGGGCAGAAGCGTGTCTACGCTGTTAGAGACCCTCCCCCATTGGAGATCTCCCAAATAGGGATGATCTCCAACCTCCTAACCTCCCTCCTAAGCCTATTTAATCCTAAGCCCTTCCCTTAGCACCCCCTGGCTGATAATCCCTGTAAACTGACTTCATACGCGTTAAAACATCCCAAATTCTTATTTGCATTAGTTCTATACAAATTTTGTTGCAGGTACCTTAGTGTTTTTTAGCCGGAGCAAGCTTACATCGTCGTGGACGATCCTGTTCAGATCGGAGGCGATCCTGTCGAATCAGAGACGATTTCGTACCAATGCGAGACGATTTCGACTACAGTCAACATTGAGGCAATCAGTGCCTAAAGTTTGCATTTCTTCATCTTTTCTCTGCTATTTTATTCTGCAATTAGCTAGTTTATTCAGTATTTTATGCTATTCTGCATTTTGGAGTTCACCCATCTAGATTTAAATGCATAATTAAGTCATAATTGTCATTAAATCAATATAATGCATTCATATTTCTGTTCATAATTCTTAGGTTGATATTATTGCTTGTCATTTTACACTATTTCCCTCTGTTAGAATAGTTGCATTTTCTATGTTTTGCACCTATTTCTCTGTTTGCAGGTCTCTGACGAATTCGTCAGATCTCAGACGATCTTGTCTGATCTCAGATGATCCTGTCAAATCAGAGGCGATCTTGACTGCTTCAAGAATCAGAATCTTCATCAGACATCCGGATCAGGTATTTTCTTTTAACATTCTTTAATTTCTCTATTTTTTGTCTTAATCCTATTTTTTGTATTCATTTAATCTGCATCTTCATATAGAATAGCTTAGACGCATTTTGGCCAAACCTAGGACTTGAATGCTTAAGGCTAAAACGAACACATAAAACACATTCCCAACCTAGGCGTGGAAGTGCCATTAAATGTTTCCTGGTGAACCCACCATCCATCGAAAAATCACCAATATACACCTCCCTTGAGAGGCGGGACCTTCGCAAGGCCTCTCAGTCCGAGGTACCGTGCCATCCTTTTCACATCCCCCTTCCGGGCATGGATCCTATAGCTTTGAAGGTAAGGGTGTGAAAAATTTGGAGCGATACATTTTGGTGAACCCGACGTGAATGCATTGTAAACCTTTTGAAAACAAAAACAAAAAATAAAAATAAAACAACTAAAACATAGATGCATTTCAGATCATTTAAATTTAATATCATGTTTAGATGGTAGCTCCTAAGAAAATATTAGCAGTTACTATAAATGTTGAAAACCAATTGGCAGCCATAGAAATCAATTCTGTGCTTAGTGTGCCTAAAACAGATAGAAATCAACTCTTGTGGGACGAACTTGATAGAAGACTTAGTGTCATTTCATCTAGGTCAACAAAACTTAAACAAATCAAGAGGCTAGTCCTAGATAGAATCCTGGATCCTCATCAACTTGTCTTTTATCATGAACTTCAGAGAGCCTGCCATAGATGGTTAGCTTATAGGAGAGCTCTTGTATCTTCAAAATTTTTCACTTTCGAGGAATACCTCAAGAACACAGTTGTGGTACGCCAATTTCTAGTTCATATAGAATCCCAAGAAACTGATCTTATGATTAGAAGAAGATGGAACAACATTCCTAGAGCTATGTTGTATCGTGAATATTGTCGTGAGAATTATTATTATCAATCAGAATCTGAAATACATGGTATTTCTATAGCTCTTTTCATTAAATTTTTAAAAGAAAACTTTCAATTTGAAGAAGAACACTTCATGACTCCTGAAGAACTCGAGCCCATTAATGATATTTATAAATTGTTTATAGAAAACTAGATCATTACTTTCAGTCTTATTTCTTGCATTTATTGTGTTATTTGTTGTCTTTACAATATTATTTCAAAAAAAAACAAAGAAAAACTAAAAAAACATAACAAAAACTTAAACATTTCATTTTAAATATTGTAGTAGGTATATAATTAATATATACCTCTTAAGCTTGTTGCATATATATATATATATATATATATATATATATTTTTTTTTTTTTTTTTGCTGAAATCTAAAATTAAGCACAATGCCTAAACTTAGGAATGGTAAACAAACTGAAGGAGAAGAAGAAGATTGGTTAGGAGATAAAACTAGAGACCCAAATGTCCTTCCTGAAGATCCAATTCCGGAAGGAGAAACTCTAGATCAACCAGAAGATGACCTAGGTGAAGATAATGAACAAGAAGAAAGTGTTAAAGAGGATGGACCCTCATCCCCTAGAGTAGCTCTAGATGGAACTATTGCTTTTGACAACGTAGATCATTTTCAGAAATTTCTCAATGATAACATTGACGCCCTTAATGTGGCAGTTCGTATTGATAAAGGGCAAATTAGTGACACTCAAGCAGCCATGGAACATGCGTTTGATGTGCACACTAATCCCTTGTCTTTCATTGATCAAGAAAGTGATAAGGCTGGACCATCCAATACAGATATGGTCACTATGATTCAAAACATGTCAAAACAACAGGTTACCCAACCTCCTAAGGAACTTGTTATTCAACCTAAAATCATTCCCACACAAAAGAAAACTTCCTTCACTACTTTACTTCGCCAAACTATTGAGCAATATGCTTCAAGTAAACAAAAACCTAAAACGAAGCCAAACACCAATTTTCAACAATCTGGAATACATCATAATACCACTTCAAAATTCCTTCATAACACCTTTCCTACCAACAATTTACACAATAGCAACATAGCATCTAATCTTCATGTCCCTCCATCATATGCTCACAAATCCCATGTCAATGCCCTACTGAACCAATATGGTGGGCAAACTAGTAATCTGGAAGCCATGGTGAAACAGTTAGCTTCACGTATGGACCAGATAGATCCTTATCGTCCCTCGTACAATTATCGAGAGATATGTAGTCAACCTTTGGATCCCATAGTTGTAGCTCAACCATACCCTAAGCATTTTCCCATGCCCATCTTGCCTATATATAAAGGAACCGAAGATCCCATAGAGCATCTTCGCATGTTTAGGATAGCATGTCATGATATATCACATGATGACTTGCTATTACTAAAAATGTTCCCAAAAAGTTTAGGTGGAATGGCATTAGAGTGGTACTATCAATTGCCCACTCATTCTTTGAGAAACTTTGAAGAAAAAGCTGAATCTTTTGTCCATCAATTTAGTGCCTACATCGAGAGGCATGTAACCATTAAAGATTTATACAACTTAAAACAAGACAAGGATGAATGTTTTGCTGATTTCTTAGCTAGATGGAGGCAATTGACAGGAAAAGCTGCACTTTGTGCTACCTTATAGGGAAATGTTGGACATTTTTATCAATAATTTACAAGAACAAATATCTTATGAGCTATCAACT
This sequence comes from Wollemia nobilis, assembly GCA_028583015.1. Lineage (NCBI taxonomy): Eukaryota > Viridiplantae > Streptophyta > Pinopsida > Araucariales > Araucariaceae > Wollemia > Wollemia nobilis. The sequence goes on along the minus strand of JAQPPZ010016690.1, from coordinate 8,546,891 downwards.
GCTACTTTAACTACCTTCGATCAAGCTATAGATTTAGCTCGAAGAGTAGAAGATGCCCTCATTAGGAGAGGCCAACTTAGGAAGAAGGATGATGAGAAAACATCTAGAAATCAATATAAAAACAAACAAGTTGTTGGTGACGGAGTCACTGACAGCAGAAATGTTGCTAATATCAATGCAACGAAGACAACAAAAAAATTTATATTGAAACCTCTTGATAAGCCTCCTCGAGAATTTACTAGATTGAATCAACCCTTATCAACTATTTTACCTCAATTACTCGAAAGAGGTTTGATCCAATTACCAGCTATCCGGGAACCTGATCCAACTATACCCGGATACAGAGCTGACTTACACTGTGATTTCCATAGAGGACCTGGACACTCTACCAACGCTTGTAAAAGGTTGAAACATAAAATACAAGATTTGATTGATAATAATGAAATGGAGGTGCAAGCCTTCCAACCTAAACAAAATGCTCCTAATAACGCTCAAAAGACCATTCCCCAAAATCAAAATCAAAATGCTAATCAAACATTAGACATATTTCAACACCCTTTACCAAGACATGGTAAAGAGGTGGCCAATCAAATCGAACATCATAATGTTCCTCCTCCTACCCGATATGTAGGAACCATTAGCGGACAATTACCTATTCAGGATCCTCAAATATTTGACACAACCTTATCCCTGGTTACGACCAGGCCCTTACATAATATTCCAACTCCTGATTCTAGTGATATAGAATCAGATACTGAAAGTGAAGTGGACATCACTTCAAACCAATCGAATAGTTCTAAAAATGAATCAGATCCTATTCAACCCATCACAGATGCTATGGTTCCAGAAGAACCATTTCCTAGAAGAGTTACTACTCGACCTTCTTCTAATCAATTCCTCCCTAATGAACAAGCCATAAACGCTCGACCGAGACCAGTTCAGCATCCTCAATATAACATTGTAGGTACCATTGGAGTCGTTACCCGACAACAGGCTCAAAATTCTCAACAAGAACCAAATCAAAATGATGGATCAGCTCCATTTGTTTTGAAAAATCCCAATAAAGGGAATCATGCTCCTAATGTTCAACCTAAACCCCCTTACAATATTAATGAGCAATTATCCAATACTACGGCCAGAATTTCCCTTTTGGATTTATTAAGATCTTCTCCCACCCATAGGGATGAGTTGATGCTTACATTAAGCCAAATGATGGTACCTCAAAACATTCAACCTGAAGCTATGGCCAATACTATCATCACTCGAGAGGTTGATTGTATTGACTTTCAGGATAAAGATATCCCACAACACAGTTTACATAAGGATAATCCCTTATATATTATTGCTCTAATTGGAGATGTAGTTATCAAACGAGTCTTGATTGATAATGGCTCATCTCTAAACATTTGCACTTTTGACTTCTACCAAAGATTTGGCTTTAGAAGTGATGAAATGAAGAAAACTGACATGATTATCAAAGCTTTCAATGACGAAACACAAGAAACGTGTGGAGTTATTACCATCCCATTGCAAGTTGGTCCTAGAACCCTAGATACAACCGTGTTTATTGTACATTGCCCAGCATCGTACAATATACTCTTGGGTCGCCCTTGGATCAATGCGATGCGGGCTGTCCCATCAACTTTACACCAATGTGTTAAATTTGAATTTAAAAATCAGTTGGTCACTATCCATGGTGACCCTAGACCCTTTGATATGTGTGCTTTGGCAGAACCTGTTGGAGTGCAATTTTGCCCTGCTCTGTCATCCACACATCCTAATTCTTATTTTTCATCTAAAACTGTGAAACACACACCCATAACTTCACCTATTTCCCCTCCATTAATTTCATCCTCCTATATAGATCAACAATCTTCTAAACAAATCACTCTAGAACCTCAAAAAGATCTTCAATCTACAACCAATCCTTCATGTTCTATCCCTATAATTTCAAAACCTATAGACCCATCTATTTACACTTCCACATTATCAACATCTATCATACCTTCCACATCTAAAGATATAGGGAATGATCCTTCTACATCTTATGCTCTTTCTGATGAACTTTTACCAGATTTATCCACAACCTTAATATCAGAAAAAACAAATGCTTTCATGCGAGATTCAATTCTTTTAAATAACTTACCGCCATCTCCTCGTACTTTGGGCCTCCCACAACCTATGGGAAGTACTTACCAAGTCGGGAGTTGTGCCTTCATTTATAAAGGATATGACTGGGGAAGAATCCCTCGGAATATCAAAACTCATCATGAGGGATATGCTCGGTGTTATTTTACCAATGAATATATTAAAGCTAAACCCATAATGCTTAAAATGGGATATAAAGGGAAAGGCTTGGGACCTTTCCAAAATGGCATGAAAGAACCTTTCGAGGTAGAACCGTGGCCTGCTCGCTGTGGTGTGGGCCTATTTCCTAGTAAGGGTCAACCCTTTCCTTTTGAAGATGATGATCAACTCATATGTTATCAAGATTATTTGGATAGGCATGATGATTTGCCTCTAAAAAATCAGCCATTTACATGTAACATGCTATCCATAGCTTACCCTGAAATGATTGCTGACCCCGATGAAGAGTTGGAAGGAGATATCTTCCATGATGTCTCCGTTGAAGAGATGTTACACAATGGATTTTATTTTGATGGTTCTATACCAACTATAGCCCAACTTGAGACCACTAATCCTCAAGATGAATTATCCAAATTAACCTTACAAGAATTACAAGAATTGGGCGTTTCACCCACCCCACCTAATTTTGAAAGAGATCTACACATGGAGGTAGAAAACGTCATTAAAATTAATATTGGAGCTGAGGATAATCCTCACATAATCAATATTGGATCAGAATTAAGTCAAGAAAAACAAGAACAATACATTGCATTCCTTAAAGAGTATGAAGATGTCTTCGCTTGGACATATGAAGATATGCCGAGGTCTAGACCCTTACGTAGTCATGCATCATCTAGTGGTCCATCCGGATGCTAAACCTGTTAAACAAAAACTTAGAAAAATGCATCCCAAAGTGGCTCTGCTAGTCAAAGGGGAGTTAGAAAAACTCTTGAATGTTGTTTTTATACAAGCTATTGATTATGCTTGAATGGATCTCAAATGTAGTTCCAGTCACCAAGAAAGAAGCTACCAAAGTTAGGGTTTGCACAGATTTTAGAGATATTAACGTTGCATGCCCTAAAGATGATTTTCCTCTTCCAAACATGGATCAAATCATTGACTTTACTACGGGGAGTGGGATGATGTCCTTAATGGATGGATTCTCCGGTTATAATCGAGATCGGGATAGCTCCTGAAGATCAGGCTAAAACAGCCTTTATTACCCCCTGGGGTACTTTTTGTTGGAAAGTGATGCCATTTGGCTTAAAGAACGTAGGTGCAACCTATCAACGAGCTATGACTTATATTTTTCATGATATGATGCATGATATCCTACATGATTATGTAGATGATATTATAGCTCGCTCTATTATTGAAGATAATCATTTAGATGATTTGAGAAAAGTTTTTAATCGATTACGAGAATATCTTATTCGATTAAATCCAGCAAAATGCATATTCGGAGTTAAGTCCGGTAAACTATTAGGGGTTTTAGTTTCTTTACGTGGTATCAAAATCGACCCTCTCAAGATTGCGGCTATCACTGATATGCCCGCACCTACTAATATATCTGAGTTACGAAGTTTACAAGGTAAGCTTCAAGCCATCCGTCGCTTCATCGATAAGTTGGCGGACAAAACCGGTCCCTTTCTTAAACTCCTTAAGAAGGATGTCCCTTTTAATTGGGACGACGAATGTAGAGAAGCTTTTGAACTTCTCAAACAATACCTCCTTAATCCACCGATGCTTTCACCACCTAAACCTGATCGCCCATTTCTCCTGTATATTTTAGCTTCAGATTCTGCCTTAGGAGCTATGTTAGCTCAGCTTGATGATGAAAAGAGAGAACGTGCTAATTATTATATTAGCCGAACCTTCATCAGTTATGAAACCCGCTATACAACATTAGAAAAACTATGTCTAGCAGTCGTGTTTGCTACGCAAAAATTATGACATTATATGCTTAGTCAGAAAACTTATGTCATTGCTAAATACGATCCCTTGAGGTATCTCATGAGTCGACCTTATTTATCGGGTCGCACAACCAAGTGGGTTCTTGCTCTAAGCGAGTTTGATCTCACATTCATAGGACAAAAGTCTGTTAAGGGTCAAATCATAGCGAGATCAATTAGCTGCTGCACCCTTAGAGTCTACCCATCCCCTCATCATTGAGTTTCCTGATGAATGCCTTCAATTAGAGGGAGACCATATTGAACAATGGTCCTTATACTTTGATGGAGCCCGATGCATGAGTGGGGCTGGTGCGGGTATTATTTTAATATCCCCACAAAAACATCTTATTCCTCTGTCCTTCAAATTAACATTTGCTTGCACCAACAATACTGCTGAATATGAAGCTCTAATCCTTGGATTACGAGCTTCCTTAGCGCTAAAAATTAAACATCTGTTAGTTTTTGGTGATTCTCAACTGGTTATAAACCAAATTAATGAAGTTTATCAGACCAGAGATGATAAACTGCGCCCATATAAGGCCTATGTTTTACAACTAATGTCTCTATTTGATCAAGTTACCTTGGAAGCTATTCCTCGAACTAGCAACCGTGCAGCTGATGCTATGGCCACAGCTGCATCTCTCCTGCCCTTGGAGTTAGATGACGAATATGCCACTATCATTATTCATCGACTCCAGGAACCCGCTTCAAATAAATCATGCTTAGAGCCTTTGGATGTGTTTCTAATCAATGAAACTACTCCTGAACCTTGGTATACGGATATATTTGATTTTCTCCAAAATGGGACTTTCCCTGCCAATTCTAATAGAAACCAGCATCGGTTATTACGTAGACGAGCAAGTCGATTTGTAATAATTGGCAATACTTTATATAGGAGATCTTTTGAAGGTATCCTATTAAGATGTTTGAATTTAGAAGAATCCAAATCAGCCTTGAGTGAAGCCCACGATGGATCTTGTGGAGGACACTTCAGTGGTAGTGTCATTGCTAAAAAGCTCCTTAGGATAGGATACTTTTGGCCTACCATGGAGAATGATGCACATGATTATGTGCGCCATTGCGACAAGTGCCAAAAACATGCTGACCTTGTCCATGCGCCTGCACAAGAACTGCAGGCTATTTCATCTCCTTGGCCCTTTTCAAAATGGGGTTTAGATATTATTGGCAAAATCAATCTTGTGTCATCTGATGGACACAAATTCATCATAACCGCCACTGAGTATTTCACGAAGTGGGTTGAAGCTATGCCTTTAGCTTCTTGCACTGGCACACAAGTCTCTAAATTTATTTTTAATCAAATCATTTGTAGGTTCGAAATTCTTGCAAATCTCATCTCTGACAATGGAACTTGTTTCAAAAATAAAGATGTTAAAAAATTATGCCAAAAATATAAGATTCAACATCGTTGGTCCACTCCCTATTATCCTCAGGGTAATGGTCAAGCAGAAGCATCTAACAAAACCTTAATCAAAATTCTCAAAATATTGGTCAATAAAACTAGCCGTGGTCGGCACATTCGGTTATATCCGACCTTGTGGGCCTATCGAACTAGTGTTCGAACCCCCACTGGAACTTCACCTTTTGTTTTGGTGTATGGTCGTTGAAGCCATTTTTCCCTTTGAATTAGAAGTTCCTTCTTTGGCTCTACTACTTCAAGATACCGAAGTAGGAGATGAATATCAAGCTGGCAGACTCAGTCAGTTGGAACTCCTAGATGAAAAATGCATCAATGCTTTGGAGCATCTCTGTGCCTACCAAAACAAGCTTAAAAGATCATATGCTAAAAAAGTTCGTCATCGATCCTTTGAGATCGGCGACCTTGTTTTAAAAGAAAATAAAAAAAATACTAATGCAACTAAGGACCTTAAAGGTAAATTTGAGCCCAACTGGCTTGGACCATACATTATCACTTCTAAATTTGAATCAGGAGCATACAAATTATCTACCTTAGATGGTAAAGAACTTAAAGAACCCATGAATATTTTGCATCTTAAACGTTACTATGTATAAATTTGGTCATTTCATCCTTGTATATATTTGTTTAAAATATTTCAAAATCACTATCTTGTATTTCTTTCAATTTATAAATTCAAAAACACCAAAAACATTCATAATCATCAAAATCTTCAAAACTATTTGTTGTATTTATTTATGGCACTTGTTAATTCTTTCAAAAATAATAAAAAATAAAAAAACAACAATATTCTTGACTCTTTCGAAACCAAAACAATATAAAGAAGAAAGAGAGAGTCAACATTCTCAAAACTTCTCAAAAATCATTTATATATATTTTCTTACAATTATTGCAGTTATATGTTTCAAATTATTTTGGATAAATTAGCATTTATTTGGAATCTCTCACTTTCACAAACACAAAAATAAATATCTTGATTTTATCTGGCATGATTACTAATCTCTCTTATATCAAAGTCCACAAAATTCAATTAAATAAAGTTTGAGCATAGAGAATTGATCTTGTTATTTACTTAAACCAAGCACATCTTTTCACAATAAAATGATTATATTTGTAATTTCCATGCTTTGCTACATAGTAGAAGTGGTTTCTTGAGCGAAAAGTTTCCCCTGCTATCCTATCATGCACATGGTCTAGAATCTTTGAGAATTGGCAAAAGGACAAGCTCACCCCTACCCAGAATAAAAATCCCTTGCTCTACAGACTAATCTGAGCAAGTATCCCTAGTATAGAACAAAAGGCAAAGTTCAAGAAAAAGAGAAAAAAAGAAAAAATGTTATTTTATATCATTACAACAATGTTTCAAGCATTATCTCAATTATCAAGCAAAAATACAAAAAGAAAAAGAAAAGAAAAAGAAAAGCAAAAGAAAGCAAAAAGCAAGAAAGCAATAAAATCCCTTTCCCTACCCTTTGAAAAGAAAAGAAGGGTTGATGAGCTTGAATCCCTGGAATTCTCAATTATTCGAAAACTATGAGGTAAGCCCCATAACAAGTGGTTTGTGCCCAACTTGCTTGGCCTTGGGTAACTCCTAGCGTGGCGATATGTCTGTCACATTAGCGACCTTCTTTTGTATAGACCTATGTCTGCTTATGGATTAGCTAGCTCTTGATAATCCGACCTACATAGTAGTCTAGTATGGTTATATGCATCTACATCATGGTTAATGAACACTTATTTGGTTTCTTCAAATCACTTGTATCATATTATCTTGCTCAAAATTGGTAAATGAACATAGCAATTGCACACACATTTGTATTTGAGAGATTTTGTGTATCATTATGATAAATCAAGATTGGAAATGAACTCACATATGCACATGGGATTCCTTATAAATCTAACTTTTGTCTTCAAAATACTTTGAAATATTTTTTGCAACTTGTTTGGAATAATTCATTTTCTTCTTTCAAGTACAGTTGTTTAGCATAAAGACAACTACATAATAGAAACATCAAAATTTCTTTCAAAACCATCCAATCAAAACATATATATATATATATATATATATATATAACTTCTTATCGACTTTCGCGACGATGGTATAGTTCCAAAACCAAAATTGGAATTTTATGCCTAGCGCAAGTCCTCATCTTCATATTTTTTGTTTATTAAAAATCAACCATGCAATAAAACAATCTATTTTTCCTTGATTTTCGCGATGATGGTATAAGTCTATACCTACATATTCTATGCCTAGCGCAAACCATTGTAACAATTTTTATTCCCCATTTATTTAAAAATCATGAAAAACATATGACTTAAATCATTATGTTACACAAATTATGCTTTTAAAAAGCAAACACATTATCAATATTTCATGTCATTATGTCAACCTTCAATTTTGCAATGATGGTATAATTCCTAAGGAATTATCCAAAAATTTTATCACACTTAGGAATTTATGCCTAGCAAAAATCATTTTAACATTATTTCATGCATACTATTTTTATGAAAATCTGAAAACAAACCATCATCATCATCATTTGCACCATTGCACCAAAGTCTTAAGACAGTCTCTTAAGCACTCTTTTACTTTTAACAATATTTCTATATTGGGATTAGCTTGACGACCGAGTGAGCGACGACTCCATGAAATGGTCTATAATAGCGACAATGTCCTTTGAAATTATTGTTAGAAGTCTCTTTTTATTTTTTATCACATCACATCACAAACAACCAATTTGTTACATCAGATTATTTCATTTAAATTTTACAAGCATGACACTCAAACCATAATATTTCCAATGACATAATTACATGAATCATCAAATCAATCAATCAAACATAAAAGCATCATAAAAATACAAAGACACAAGTCATATGATCAAAAAATATCTCATCTCATATATATATCAACAATATATACATCATCAAAACTAGATTGGTATGCCACAATCTGTACCTCGGCATACTCAATCCTCTATCAAAAATAATAAATGCTATCATATCAATCTGTACAATGTAATGCAGTAGTCTAGCCTCAAGAACCCCTCAAGCTCTCAGCCCCATCTCCTCCTCTGCACTGAGGTGGACGAGGTGGCCCCATCACAATATGAGTGGTACTACGAGTCCTAGTCATCGATTGGGACAAAGTCTTAGATGACCTGATCCTGATTGGATCTATGATGTTAGCTGGCAGTGGTAGTGTAGCACCCTAAAATTGGCGCAATAAAATTATAAAATTTACATTCACCTTAGTAAATAATTTTAAATTCAAATTTAACCTCCCAAACCGCCCGTTAACCGCCGGGAAATCTGTTTCCCCCTTTTTCGTGCCATTTTTAGAGGTTTTTTTGACCGTTTGACGATATCGTCGCCGATCAGACGATATCGCCCCAGATTTGACGATTTCGTCTGGACTAGGACGTCCAGACGATCTTGTCGCAAAACTAAATTTGCATAGTTGGAATCTGTTCCAACGGGTCTCCAATCTGGGCAGAAGCGTGTCTGCGCCGTTGGGACCCTCCCCCATTGGAGATCTCCCAAATTGGGATGATCTCCAACCTCCTAACTACTCCCCCTAAGCCTATTTAATCTCTAGGATTTTCCCTCCCCAACCCCTGGCTGAAATTCTCTGCAAATTGATTCCCTCTACGTTAAAACATCCTAATCTTGCTTTTGCACTAGTCCCATAGCAATTTTGTTGTAGGTACATCACTAATTTTCAGCCGGAGCCAGCATCCATCGTCGTCGACGAACCTGTTCAGATCGGAGGCGATCCCGTCAAATTCGAGACGATTTCGTACTGATGCGAGATGATCTCGACTGCAGTCCACATCGAGGCAATCAGTGCCTAGAGTTTGCTTTTCTCAACCTTTTCTTTGTCATTTTATGCTGCAAATTAGATAATTTACTCAGTTTTTATGTTATTTTGCATTTGGAGTTCACCCATTTAGCTTAGATTGCATATTAAGATCATGATTTGTTATTAAAATACAATAATTTGCTTGAATTTCTATTCTTAATTATTGCTCAGTATTCATACTATCATTTGGTGTAATTTGCCTCTGTTAGCATAGTAGAATTTCTTGTATTTTGCATCTATTTTTTGTTTTGCAGGTCTTTGACGAATTCGTCAGATCTCGGACGATCATCGGATCTCGGACGATTCTGTATGGTGATGATTGTCAGATTGCAGGCGATTCTGTCGAATTCCAGACGATCCAGACTGCTTCAAACATCAAAATCTTCTTCAGACATCCGGATCAGGTATTCCTCATTGTCATTCTGTAAAATTCTCTATTTTTTGCTTTCAAATTTGTTTGTTGTATTCATGAAAGTTGCATTTTCATGTAGTTTAATTTAGATTCATTCGGCCAAACCTAGGACTTGAATGCTTAAGATTAAAACGAACACATCTAAACACATTCCAAAACCTAGGCGTGGAAAGCGCCACCAAATGTTTCCTGGTGAACCCACCATCCATCGAAAAATCACCAAAATACACCTCCCTTGAGAGGCGGGACCTTCGCAAAGTCCTCTCAGTCCGAGGTACCGCACCATCCTTTTCCCATCCTCCTTTCGGGCATGGATCCAATAGCCTGAAGGTAGGGATGCGAAAAATTTGGAGCGATACATTTTGGTGAACCCGACGTGAATGCATCATAACCTTTTGAAAACAAAAACAAAAAAAAAATTAGAACAACTAAAACTTAGATGCATTTTAAAACATTTAAGGTTTAAAGTCATGTTTAGATGGTAGCTCCTAAAAAGATTATAGCAGTTACTATAAACGTAGAAAATCAATTGGCAGCTATAGAAGTTAATTCTGTCCTTAGTATCCCTGAAACAAGTAGAAATCAATCCTTGTGGGACGAACTTGATAGGAGACTTAGTATCATCTCATCTAGGTCCACACAACTTAAGCAAATTAAGAGGCTAGTCTTGGATAGAATCCTGGATCCTCACCAATTAGTTTTTTATCATGAACTTCAGAGAGCCTGCCATAGATGGTTAGCCTATAGGAGAGCTTTAGTATCTTCAAAATTGTTCACCTTCGAGGAATACCTCGAGAACAGAGCTATTGTGCACCAATTCCTAGGCCTTGTAGAAGACCAAGAGGTTGTTCTTACAGATAGGGAAAGATGGAATAGAGTTCCTCGTGCTGTGTTATATCGAGAGTATTGCCATGAGCTTTACTTCTATCAACCAGCATCTGAGATAGATAATATCACCATAGCCCTTTTCATCAAATTCTTAAAAGAAAACTTTCAATTTGAAGAAGAACATTTCATGACTCCTGAACAACTCGAACCTATTAATGATATTCATAAGTTATTCATAGAAGACTAGCTCATTTACTTTCAGTCTTATTATTTCGTGCATTTATTGTGTTATTTGTTGTCTTTATTATATTGTTTCAAAAAAAAAAAATTAAAGAAAAAATTAAAAAATCAAAAAAACTTAGCAAAAACTTAAACATTTCATTTTTCAAATATTATAGTAGGTATATAGTAAATATATACCTCTTAATTTGTTGCATATATATATATATATATATATATATATATATTTGCTGAAATCAAAACTTAGCACCATGCCTAAACTTAGGAATGGTAAAGAAACTTTAGGAGAAGGAGAAGATTGGTTACAAGATACAACTGAAAACCCAAATGTCCTTCTTGGAGATACAAATCCGGAAGGAGAAACTCTAGGTCAATCAGATGAAGACTTAGGTGAAGATAAGGAACAAGAAGCAAATGTTAAAGAGGATGGATCCTCATCCCCTAGAGTAGCTCCAAATGGAACTATTGCCTTTGACAATGCAGAGCATTTCAAGAGATTTCTCATGGATAACATTGATGACCTTAATGTGGCAATTCGCCTTGATAAAGGGCAAATTAGTAAAACTCAAGCAACCATGGAATATATGTGCAATATGCAGACTAATCCCTTGTCTTTCATTGATCAAGAAAGTGACAAGGGTGGACCATCCAATACGGATATGGTCACTATAGCCCAAAGCATGTCAAAACAATAGGTTACCCAACCTCCTAAGGAACCTGTTACTCAACCTAAAATCACTCCCACACAAAAGAAAATTCCCTTCACTACTTTATTCCGCCAAACTATTGAGCAAAATGCTTTAAATAAACAAAAACCTAAAACAAAGCCAAATACAAACTTTCAACAATCTGGAATACAACATAATACAACTTCAAAATTCCTCCATAATACTTTTCCTACCAATAATTTACACAACAGTAACATGGCATCTAATCTGCATGTTCCTCCATCCTATGCCCATAACACTCATGTCAATGCCCTACCAAACCAATATGGGGGGCAAACTAGTAATCTGGAAGCCATGGTGAAACAATTAGCTTCACGTATGGACCAAATAGATCCCTACCGTCCCTCGTATAATTATCGAGAGATTTGTAGTCAACCTTTGGATCCCATAGTTGTAGCTCAACCATACCCTAAACATTTTCCCATGCCTGTCTTGCCTATATATAAAGGAACCGAAGATCCCATAGAACATCTTCGCATGTTTAGGATAGCATGTCACGACATATCGCATGATGACTTGCTATTACTAAAAATGTTCCCCAAAAGTTTAGGTGGAATGGCATTAGAGTGGTACTATCAATTGCCCACTCATTCTTTGAGAAACTTTGAAGAAACAGCTGAATCATTTGTCCATCAATTTAGTGCCTACATCGAGAGGCATGTAACTATTAAAGACCTATACAATTTAAAACAAGATAAGGATGAATGCTTTGCCGATTTCTTAGCTAGATGGAGGCAATTGATAGGAAAACTGCACTTTGTGCTACCCTATAGGGAAATGTTGGACATTTTCATCAATAATTTACAAGAACAACTTTCTTATGAGCTATCAACAGCTACTTTGACTACCTTCGATCAAGCTATAGATTTAGCTCGAAGAGTAGAAGATGCCCTCATTAGGAGAGGCCAACTTAGGAAGAAGGATGATGAGAAAACATCTAGAAATCAATATAAAAACAAACAGGTTGTCGGTGATGGAGTCACTGACACAGAAATGTTGCTAATATCAATGCAACGAAGACAACGAAAAAATTCATATTGAAACCTCCTGACAAGCCTCCTCGAGAATTCACTAGATTAAACCAACCTTTGTCAACTATTTTACCTCAATTACTCGAAAGAGGTTTAATCCAATTACCAGCTATCCGGGAACCTGACCCAACTATACCCGGATATAGAGCTGATTTGCACTGTGATTTCCATAGAGGACCTGGACATTCTACCAACGCTTGTAAGAGGTTGAAACATAAAATACAAGATTTGATTGACAATAATGAAATGGAAGTGCAAGCCTTCCAACCTAAACAAAACCCTCCTAATAATACTCAAAAGACCATTCCCCAAAATCAAAATCAAAATGCCAATCAAACTTTAGACATATTTCAACACCCTTTACCAAGACATGGTAAAGAGGTAGCCAATCAAATCGAACATCATAATGTTCCCCCTCCTACCCGATATGTAGGAACCATTAGCGGACAATTACCTGTTCAGGATCCTCAAATATTTGACACGACCTTATCCTTGGTTACGACCAGGCCCTTACATAATTTTCAAACTTTTGATTCTAGTGATATAGAGTCAGATAGTGAAAGTGAAGTAGACATTACTTCAAACCAATCGAATAGTTCTGAAAATGAATCAGATCCTATTCAACCTGTCACAGATGCTATGGTTCCAGAAGAACCATTTCCTAGAAGAGTCACTACTCGACCTTCTTCTAATATATTCCTTTCAAATGAACAAGCCATTAATGCTCAACCGAGACCAGTTCAACGTCTTCACTATAACATTGTAGGTACCATTGGAGTCGTTACTCGACAACAAGCTCAAAACTCTCAACAAGAACCAAACCAGAACGATGGATCAGCTCCATTCATTTTGAAAAACCCCAATAAAGGGAATCATGCTCCTAATGTCCAATCTAAACCCCCTTACAACATTAATGAGCAATTGTCTAATACCACGGCCAGAATTTCCCTCTTAGATTTATTAAGATCCTCTCCCACCCATAGGGATGAGTTGATGCTTACATTGAGCCAAATGATGGTACCTCAAAACATTCAACCTGAAGCTATGGCCAATACTATCATCACTCGAGAGATTGATTGTATTGACTTCCGGGATAAAGATATCCCACAACACGGTTTACATAAGGACAATCCCTTATACATTACTGCTTTAATTGGAGATGTAGTTGTCAAAAGAGTCTTGATTGATAATGGCTCATCTCTAAACATTTGCACCTTTGACTTCTACCAACGATTTGGCTTTAGAAGTGATGAAATGAAGAAAACTGATATGATTATCAAAGCTTTTAATGACGAAACACAAGAAACATGTGGAGTTATTACCCTCCCATTGCAAGTTGGTCCTAGAACCCTAGAAACAACCGTGTTTATTGTACATTGCCCAACATCGTACAATATACTTTTGGGTCGCCCTTGGATCAACGCCATGCGAGCGGTCCCATCAACTTTACACCAATGTGTTAAATTTGAGTTTAAAAATCAGTTGGTCACTATTCATGGTGACCCTAGACCTTTTGATATGTGTGCTTTGGCAGAACCCGTTGGAGTGCAATTTTGCCCAGCTCTGTCATCCACACATCCTAGTTCTTCTTTTTCATCTAAAACTATGAAACATAAACCCATAACTTCACCTAGTTCCCCTCCATTAACTTCATCCTCCTATATAGATCAACAACCCTCTAAACAAATTACTTTAGAACCTCAAAAAGATCTCAAATCTACAACCAATTCTTCAACTACTATCCCTATAAATTCAAAACCTCTAGACACATCTATCATCCCTTCCACATCTCAAGACATAGGTAATAAGCCTTCTACATCTTATGCCCTTTTTGATGAACTTTTACCAGATTTATCTACAACCTTAATATCAGAAAAAATGAATGCTTTCATGCAAGATTCAAACCTTTTAAATAATTTGCCACCATCTCCTCGTACTTTGGGCCTCCCACAACCTATGGGAAGTACTTACCAAGTCGGGAGTTGTGCCTTCATTTATAAAGGATATGACTAGGGAAGAATCCCTCGAAATATCAAAACTCATCATGAGGGATACGCTCGGTGTTATTTTACCAATGATTATATTAAAGCTAAACCCATGATGCTTAAAATGGGATATGAAGGGAAAGGCTTGGGACCTTTCCAAAATGGCATGAAAGAACCTTTCGAGGTAGAACCGTGGCCTGCCCGCTGTGGTGTGGGCCTATTTCCTAGTAAGGGTCAACCCTTTCCTTTTGAGGATGATGATCACCTCATATGCTATCAAGATTATTTGGATAGGCATGTTGATTTGCCTCTTAAAAATCAGTCATTTTCATGCAACATGCTATCCATAGCATACCCTAAAATGATTGCTGACCTCGATGAAGAATTGGAAGGAGATATCTTCCATGATGTCTCTGTTGAAGAGATGTTACACAATGGGTTTTATTTTGATGGTTCTATACCAACTATAGCCCAACTTGAGGCCACTGATCCTCGAGAATGAATTATCTAAATTAACCTTACAAGAATTACAAGAATTGGGCGTTTCACCCGCCCCACCTAATTTTGAAAGAGATCTACACATGGAGGTAGAAAATGTCATTAAAATTAACATTGGAACTGAGGACAATCCTCACATAATCAATATTGGAGCAGAACTAAGTCAAGAAAATCAAAAAAATACAAATGCAACCAAAGAACTTAAAGGTAAATTTGAGCCCAACTGGCTTGGACCATACATTATTACTGCAAAATTTGAATCAGGAGCATATAAATTATCTACCTTAGATGGTAAAGAACTTAAAGAACCCATGAATATTTTGCATCTTAAACGTTACTATGCATAAATTTGGTCATTTCATCCATGTATATATTTGTTCAAAATTACTATCTTGTATTTCTTTCAATTTATCCAAAAACACCCAAAAACATTCATAAATCTCCAAAAATCTTCAAAAACTATCTATTGCATTTGTTTAAGGCACTTGTTAAATTCTTTTGCTCAAAAATATAAAAACAACTATATGCTTGACTCTTTCGAAACCAAAACAATATACAGAAGAAAGAGAGAGTCAACATTCTCAAAACTTTCTCAAAAATCATTTATATATATTTTCTTACAATTATTGCAGTTATATGTTTCAACTTATTTTGGATAAATTAGCATTTATTTTGAATCCCTCACTTGCACACTCACAACAATAAATATCTTGATTTTATCTGGCATGATTACTAATCTCTCTTATATCAAAGTTCACAAAATTCAATTAAATAAAGTTTGAGCATAGAGAATTGATCTTGTTATTTACTTAAACCAAGCACATCTTTTCACAATAAAATGATTATATTTGTAATTTCCATGTTTTGCTACATAGTAGAAGTGATTTCTTGAGTGAAAAGTTTCCCCTGCTATCCTATCATGCACATGGTCTAGAATCTTTGAGAATTGGCAAAAGGACAAGCTCACCCCTACCCGAATAAAAATCCCTTGCTCTACAGCTAATCCGAGCAAGTATCCCTAGCAAAGAAAAAGAAAAAAGAAAAGAAAAGAAAAATTCAAGAAAAAGAGAAAAGAAAAAATGTTCTTTTATATCATTACAGCAATGTTCCAAGCATTATCAAGCAAAAGAAATACAAAAGAAAAATAAGCAAAGTTCAAAAGAAAGCAAGAAAGCAATAAAATCCCTTTCCCTACCCTTTGAAAAGAAAAGAAGGGTTGATGAGCTTGAATCCCTGGAATTCTCAATTATTCGAAAACTGTGAGGTAAGCCCCATAACAAGTGGTTTGTGCCCAACCTGCTTGGCCTTGGGTAACTCCTAGCGTGGCGATATGTCTGTCACATTAGCGACCTTCTTTTGTATAGACCTATGTCTTGCTTATGGATTAGCTAGCTCTTGATAATCCGACCTACATAGTAGTCTAATATGGTTATATGCATCTACATCATGGTTAATGAACACTTATTTGGTTTCTTCAAATCACTTGTATCATAGTATCTTGCTCAAAACTGGTAAATGAACAATGCAATTGCACACACATTTGTATTTGAGAGATTTTGTCTATCATTATGATAAATCAAGATCGGAAATGAATTCACATATGCACATGGGATTCCTTATAAATCTAACTTTTGTCTTCAAAATACTTTGAAATATTATTTTTGCAACTTGTTTGGAATAAATCAAGTACAATTATTTTTCACAAAGACAACTATAGAATTAGAAAAATCAAAAATTTCTTCCAAATTACACAAATCAAATCATATATATCTGGTTGACTTTCGCGACGATGGTATAGTTTCAAAACCAAAATTGGAATTTTATGCCTAGCGCAAGTCCTCATTTTCATATTTTCTCGTCCATCAAAAATCAACCATGCAATAAAACTATCTTTTTTTGATTTTCGCGATGATGGTATAAGTCTATACCTACATATTCTATGCCTAGCGCAAACCATTGTAACAATTTTATTCCCCATTTATTCAAAAATCATGAAAACCATATGACTTTTCATTATGTTACACAAATTATGCTTTTCAAAAGCAAACACGTTTTTCACTATTTCATGTCATTATGTCAACCTTTAATTTTGCAATGATGGTATAATTCCTAAGGAATTATTCACAAATTTTATCACACTTAGGAATTTATGCCTAGAAAAAATCATTTTAAAATATTTCATGCATAATATTTTTCATGAAAATCTGAAAACAAAACCAATCATCATCATCATCATCATTTGCACCATTGCACCAAAGTCTTAAGACAGTCTCTTAAGCACTCTTTTACTTTTAACAATATTTCTATAAATGGGATTAGCTTGACGACCGAGTGAGCAGTGACTCCATGAAATGGTCTATAATAGCGACAATGTCCTTTGAAATTATTGTTAGAAGTCTCTTTTTATTTTTATCACATTTTTATTACAAACAACCACTTTGTTACATCAGATTATTTCATTTAAAATTTTATAGCATGACATTCAAATTATAATATTTCCAACGACATAATTACATGAATCCTCAATGAATTATCAAATCAATCAATCAAAACATAAAAGCATCATAAACATAACACAAGTCATATGATCAAAAATATCTCATCTATATATATCATAACATATATATGTACATCATATCAGCTAGATTGGTATGCCACAATCCATATCTTGGCATACTCAATCCTCAATCAAATACCCTCTGTGTAGTGTCTCGAGAGCCCCTCGAGCTCTCAGCCTCATCTCCTCCCCCCCCTGAGGTGGAGGAGGTGGCCCCATCGCAGTCCGTGTGGTGCCATGAGTCCTGGATGCCGATCGTGATGATGTCCTAGATGACCCCATCACGATAGGCTCTGCAATGTGTGCTGGTAATGGCACCCTTTGCTCCACTGGCATCGCCTGGTAGTATAGATCCTGATAGAAAGTGATCTAGGTGATAGCGCATGCTAAATCCCGAGTGCTCGCTCCTCCGCCCCGAGCTCTGAGCCGTGTAGCCTCATCCTGTAGTGTCTGCACCTGAGCTCGCAAGCGGGAAACCTCAGCTCGAAGAGTCACTGTCTCGCTACTCTCCCCAGTGTCTACACCCTTGCCCTTATCGGGCGATGGTGGCCTATCCCTCTATGGAGATGGGGGTCTCTCCTCCCTCCTCTCCCACTGTTGTGGCCTCTGCTGTGCCCGTGGCCTCCTCGCTCTCTCCCGCCGTGACCCTGGGCCGCCTCTATCACTGCCTGGCATCGCCTCCCTATCCGATGCACAACTACGTGGATCGGACCCTGTGCCCTCGTCATCCGAGGAGGGTGGATGCCTACGTACCAGGAATCGTAGCCATCGGCTACTCCTACATCATCCCCATCCACTAGCTGGATGGGGGCATCGTCTGCGTCTTGGCTCCAGAACCGTTGCATGTCAGGAGCCCCGCTAATCGTGGTGTTATCCCGGATAGTCCGAGAAAACTCGTAATCCCTCAGAGATGGGATCCCCTACTGTAGACCGAACTGTCTCAAAACTCGGTCATAGCGGTGGAGCTCCACCTCTCCCCTCTCCATCCGCAACCAGTAGACTCGCCTGATGCGAGCCAGCTCCTGTCCATCCTCGACCCACCTTGGGTGCCCTCTCCATGGTCTCCAGGTGATCTGGTCTAGGACTAAGTCATCCAATAGTCTCTGGGACATCGGCAGGTCGATCCGCCGCTGTGACCCTCTCCGGAGCCACCAGTAGAAGACTCGGGGCCTCTCCCCGTCAATCCCTATCAGTGGAAGCCCTATCGGCCTCCGCATCGCAATGTGCTCCTAGCACCAAACCTGTAGGAGCGATGTCATCACCAGACATCGCCCGCCCTTGTACACGACCCCATACAGGATCTTGTACAACCGGCATAGAACAAAATTGCCCTAGAAAAACCTATACCCATGGTCCCGCATATCGTAGATCACATCTGCGAGCATCCATGGTACCCTGCACCCGCTCTGGTGGCACAGCAGAAGTCCACCAACCACTCCAGCTAGAACTCATGTGAGTCTGGATGCCCCAGGCATCTGGCGTAGTGCCTCGATATTCACTCCGCCCTTCTCCAGGGCGAAGCTCGGGTCACCACATAGTCATCCCATAGCGTGGCCCTGATTGGCCGTAGGAGTGATCATCCGTCCTTGTATGGGGATTCTCAGAATCCTCCATACATCCTCTAGTGTGGGAGCCATCTCCCCTATCGATAACCAAAAATAGGAAGAACCCGGATACCACCTCTCTGCTAGGGCTGTTAGAAGCCCCATGTCTATGGATACTTGTGGCATCTCCGCCACATGCTGTAAGCCGGCCTGTGCCAGCAGATCTCGCTCTGCCTGTGTCAGAGCGGCCAAGTCATCTCTCAATCCTCCATATTTCCATTCTCTGCTCTTTAGTAATCCTCTCTGCAACATAAACAACAAAACAATAAACAATCATTAATCAACAATTCAAGTAATCAATAATGCAAATTAAAAATTCAATTTTGTGCAATTGATGATATCGCCCACTATTGGACGATATCGTCCCAAATTTGAGCATAATCGTCTCCGATTTCGTAGTTTGAAATCGTCTCTAATTTGACGAAATCGTCCCCCTTTCGACGATTTCGCCCTCGGGCGAAATTGCCGAAATTGAGACGATTTCGTCGAAATCGGGACGATTTCATCCCGACGACGTCGACGGCCCAAAAACGGCCGTGATGCTCAAAATTCATCTAAAATTCATCTAAAAAGCATGTAAAGTTCAAATTAAAGCATTCTAGATAAGTCTAGACTCTTACCCGTAGACCGCGTCGGACCTCTGTCGATCTGTGCGTTGTCTCCACCATTTTTGCTTCCAGAGCTCTAAAAACCAAAAAATGAACAGTAAAAATGAATTAGGGTTTTACCCTATTTTTCTTAATTTTATTCAACAATAATTTTTTGCTTTTTCGCGTTTTTACCTCAAACGTTCGATTTGGGTAAAAACACGGAGGGGGCACCATAGTAAGTTGTCGTACGATTCGACCAAGAATCGTCGCCTAAAAATGGGTATAATTTTTTGCTTTCTCGTAGATCGAGAAGAACTCATCTTTAACGCATTTTCTTCAAAAAATTTGCTAAAGAGGGGGCAAAATGTAGCACCCTAAAATTGGCGCAGTAAAATTATAAAATTTACATTCACCTTAGTAAATAATTTTAAATTCAAATTTAACCTCCCAAACCGCCCGTTAACCGTCGGGAAATCCGTTTCCCCCTTTTTCGTGCCATTTTTAGAGGTTGTTTTGACCGTTTGACGATATCATCGCCGATCAGACGATATCGCCCCGCATTTGACGATTTCGTCTGGACTAGGACGTCCAGACGATCTTGTCGCAAAACTGAATTTGCATAGTTGGAATCTGTTCCAACGGGTCTCCAATCTTGGCAGAAGCGTGTCTACGCCATTGGGACCCTCCCCCGTTGGAGATCTCCCAAATTGGGATGATCTCCAACCTCCTAACTACTCCCCCTAAGCCTATTTAATCTCTAGGATTTTCCCTCCCCAACCCCTAGCTGAAATTTTCTGCAAATTGATTCCCTCTGCGTCAAAACATCCTAATTTTGCTTTTGCACTAGTCCCATAGCAATTTTGTTGCAGGTACATCACTGATTTTCAGCCGGAGCCAGAATCCATCATCGTCGACGAACCTGTTCAGATCGGAGGCGATCCTATCAAATGCGAGATGATTTCGTACTGATGCGAGACGATCTCGACTGTAGTCCACATCGAGGCAATCAGTGCCTGGAGTTTGCTTTTCTCAACCTTTTCTTTGTCATTTTATGCTGCAAATTAGATCATTTACTCAGTTTTTATATTATTTTGCATTTGGAGTTCACCCATTTAGCTTAGATTGCACATTAAGTTCATGATTTGTCGTTAAAATATAGAAATTTGCTAAGATTGTTGTTTTAAACTATTGCTCAATATTCATTTTATTATTTGGTGTAATTTGCCTCTGTTAGCATAGTAGAATTTCTTGTATTTTGCATCTATTTTTTGTTTTGCAGGTCTCTGACGAATTCGTCGATGAATTCATCAGATCTCAAACGATTCTGTCAGTCTCAGATGATTCTGTCAGATCTTAGATGATTCTGTCGGTTTTAGACGATTCTGTCAGATTGCTGGCGATTCTGTCAAATTCTAGACGATCCAGACTGCTTCAAACGTCAGAATCTTCTTCAGACATCCGGATCAGGTATTCCTCATTGTCCTTCTGTAAAATTCTCTGTTTTCTGCTTTCAAATTTGTTTGTTGTATTCATGAAAGTTGCATTTTCATGTAGTTTAATTTAGATTCATTCGGCCAAACCTAGGACTTGAATGCTTAAGATTAAAACGAACACATCAAAACACATTCCAAAACCTAGGCATGGAAACTGCCACCAAATGTTTCTTGGTGAACCCACCATCCGTCGAAAAATCACCAAAATACACCTCCCTTGAGAGGCGGGACCTTCGCAAAGTCCTCTCAGTCCGAGGTACCGCACCATCCTTTTCCCATCCTCCTTCCGGGCGCGGATCCAATAGCTTGAAGGTAGGGATGCAAAAAATTTGGAGCGATAAAGGTAGTCTATCCTCCTTTGGCACCATCTAATAGTATAATGTCTGATAGAAAGTGATTTGGGCAATAGCCCGTGTCAGCTCCCTAGTGCTCGCCCCTCCGCCCTATGCATTGAGGCGTGCAATCTCATCTTGGAGCTATGTCACCTCAGCTCGGTGTCGTGTAGCCTCCTCCTGTAGGGTCTACACCTGTGCTTGGAGACGGATTGTCTTCGCTCAGAGAGTTGCTGTCTCGCTACTCTCCCTAGTGTCGAAACCCTTACCCTTATCGGGCGATGGTGGCCTTTCTCTCTATGGAGAAGGGGGTCTCTCCTCCCTCCTCTCCATTTGTTGTGGCCTCTCCTACACCTGTGGCCTCCTTAGCTCTCTCCCGTTGTGACCTTGGGCCGCCTCAATAGCTACCTGACACCACCTCCCTATCCGATGCACAACTACATGAATCGGACCTTGAGCCCTCCTCATTCGAGGAGGGCGGATACCTACGTACAAGGCATCATAGCCATCGGCTACCCCTATGTTGTCCCCATCCACTGGCTGAATGGAGGCATCGTCTACATCTTGACTCCAAAAGCGCTGCATGTCTGGAGCCCCGCTCACTATGGTGTTATCCCAAACAGTCCAGGAAAACTCGTAATCCTTGAGATATAAGATCCCCTACTATATACCAAACTATCACAAAACTTGGTCGTAGTGGTGGAGCTCCACCTCTCCCCTCTCCATCCTCAAACAACAAACTCGCCTAACGCGAGCCAGCTCCTGTCTATCCTCGGCCCATCCTGGGTGCTCTCGCCATGGCCTCTAGGTGATCTGGTTCAGGACAAGGTCATCTAGCAGTCTTTGGGACATCGGTAGGTCAATCTGCCACTATGAACCTCTTCGGAGCCACCAATAAAAAACTCGAGGCATCTCCCTATTAATCCCTATCAGAGGAAGCCCTACTGGCCTTCGCTCTGCAATGTGCTCCCAGAACCAAACCTGTAGGAGTGATGTCATAACTAGACATCGACCGCCCTTGTACACGACCCCATGCAGGATCTTGTACAACCGGCATAAAACAAAATTACCCCAAGAGAACCTATAAACATGATCCTACATGTCGTAGATCACATATGCTAGCATCCATGGTACCCTGCACCCGCTCTGGTGGCACAATAGAAGTCCACCAACCACTCCGGCTAAAACCTGTGTGAGTCTAGATGCCCCAGGCATCTGACGTAGCGCCTCGATGTTAACTTTGCCCTTCTCTAGGGCAAAGCTTTGGTCACCACACAACTGCCCCATAACATGGCCCTGATTGGTCGTAGGAGTGATCAACCATCCTTGTATGGAGATTCTTAAAATCCTCCATACATTCTCCAAAGTGGGAGTCATCTCCCTTATGGGTAGCCAAAAATAGGAAGAACTCGGATACCACCTCTCTGCTAGGACTGTCAGTAGCCCCATGTCTGTAGACACTTGTGGCATTTCTGCCACATGCTGTAAGCCGGCCTGTGCCAGCTAATCCCGCTCTACCTATGTTAGAGCGGCCAAGTCATCTCTCAAACCTCCATATTTCCATTCCTTGCTCTTTAGAAAACCTCTCTGCAACATAAACAACAAAACAATAAAAATCATTAATAAACATTCAAGTGATTAAAAATGCAAGTTAAAATAAGTTTAATTTCATCAAATGATGATATTGTCCACTATTGGATGATATCATCCCAAATTTGAGCACAATCGTCTTCGATTTTGCAAGCTGAAATCATCCCTAATTTGATGAAATCGTCCCCATTTTGCCGATTTCGCCCTTAGACAAAATTGGCGAACTTGAGATGATTTTGTCAAAATCGGGACGATCTCGTCCCGATGACGTCGACGGCCCAAAAATGGCCATGATGCTCAAAATTCATTTAAAATTCACCTAAAAAGCATGTAAATTCAAATTAAATCACTCTAAACTAAGTTTAGACTCTTACTTGTAGCCCGCGTCAGACCTCTGTCGATCTGTGCACCGTCTCCACCATTTTTGCTTACAAAGCTCTAAAACCAGAACAATGAACAGTAAAAATGAATTAGGGTTTTACCCTATTTTTCTTAATTTTATTCAAAACAAAATTAAAAACATTTTAAATTTTTTTGCTTTTCTGTGTTTTTACCTCAAACGTTCGATTTGGGTAAAAACACGGAGGGGGCACCATAGTAAGCTGTCATACGATTCGACCAAGAATCGTCGCCTAAAAATGGGAATAATTTTTGTTTTCTCGTAGATCAAGAAGAACTCATATTTAACGCATTTTCTTCGAAAAATTCACTAAAGAGGGGGCAAAATGTAGCACCCTAAAATTGGCATAGTAAAACCTTAACAATTACATTTACTCTAGTAAATAATTTAAATTCAAATTTTAACCTCCCAAACTACCTGTTAACCGTCGGTTAATCCATTTCCCCCTTTCCTATGCCATTTTTAGAGTTTTTTTTTACTTTTTGACGATATCGTCGCCAATCAGACGATATCACTCTAGATTTGACGATTTCGTCTGGGCTAGGACGTCCAGACGATCTTGTCTCTAAACTAATTTTGCACAATTAGCTTTTGTTCCAACGGGTCTCTAATCCGGGCAAAAGTGTGTCTGCATCGTTAGAGACCCTCCCTCATTGGAGATCTCCCAAATAGGGATGATCTCCAACCTCCTAACCTCCCTCCTAAGCCTATTTAATCCTAAGCCCTTCCCTTAGCACCCCCCTGGCTGAAATCCTCTGTAAACTGACTTCATACACATTAAAACATCCCAAATTATTGTTTGCATTAGTTCTATTCAAATTTTGTTGCAGGTACCTTAGTGTTTTTTAGTCGGAGCAAGCTTACATCGTCACGGACAATCCTATTCAGATCGGAGGCGATCTTGTCAAATTAGAGACGATTTCATACCAATGCGAGACGATTTCGACTACAGTCAACATTGAGGCAATCAGTGCCTAAAGTTTGTATTTCTCCATCTTTTCTCTGTTGTTTTATTCTGCAATTAGCTAGTTTATTTGATATTTTATGCTATATTGCATTTTGGAGTTCACCCATATAGCTTTAAATGCATAATTAAGTCATCAATTGTCATTAAATCATCATAGTACACTCGTATTTTGTTCATTATTATCATGTTAATGTTATTGTTGTCATTTTACATGGTTTCCCTCTGTTAGAATAGTTGTATTTTCTGTGTTTTGTACCTATTTCTCTGTTTGTAGGTCTCTAATGAATTCGTTTGATGAATTCGTCAGATCTCAGATGATCTTGTCTGATCTCAGACGATCCTATCAAATCAAAGGTGATCCTGACTACTTCAAGAATTAGAATCTTCATCAGACATCCAGATCAGGTATTTTCTCTTAACATTCTTCAATTTCTTTGTTTTCTGTCTTAATCTTGTTTTCTGTATTCATTTAATTTGCATCTTCATATAGAATAGCTTAGATGCATTTTGGCCAAACCTAGGACTTGAATGCTTAAGGCTAAAATGAACACATAAAACACATTCCCAACCTAGGCGTGGAAACTGCCATTAAATGTTTCCTGGTGAACCCACCATCCATCAAAAAATCACCAATATACACCTCCCCCAAGAGGCGGGACCTTCGCAAGGCCTCTCAGTCCGAGGTACCACGCCATCCTTTTCACATCCCCCTTTCGGGCATGGATCCTATAGCCTAAAGGTAAGGGTGTGAAAAATTTGGAGCGATACACCTACTACAAAATTGATCTGAATGTTCACCAAGAGTTATGCCAAGCACATCTCGCTATTGTTGTAGTTACAATAATATTCAACATTTGAGGAAGCTTTGGTGCAAAAAAAGGTGATTGATGATATCAATTTGTAGAAGGGCAACTTGAAGCTTAAGAATAGGAAAGAGGGGCCTAAGAATATCTCCACGAAGCATAAGGGCAAGCAGGACCACATCAACCAAGTGGTGCTGAACCTACAGAGAGAGAATAAAGGGTAGAAAAAATAGAATTATTAGGCCCAACCTCCTCCTATGTAGTACACAAATTACAATAATAACTCTAAGGGAAAGAACAAAGAGCAACACCCACCTCACCAATTAATGTTGTTTACAGAATCACTAACGTTGATATTCCACCAATTGTGTGAGGCCAAGGCA
Organism: Wollemia nobilis; assembly: GCA_028583015.1. Lineage (NCBI taxonomy): Eukaryota > Viridiplantae > Streptophyta > Pinopsida > Araucariales > Araucariaceae > Wollemia > Wollemia nobilis. The sequence goes on along the minus strand of JAQPPZ010016690.1, from coordinate 8,521,071 downwards.
ATCAGATTACCTAAAATTAAGATGGTTGATCCAAATCAACCTAAGTCAAAGGGGTACCAATACGATCTGTTTTGCATCTTTCATCGAATGAAGGGTCATGACATTGAAGTATATTGGTACTTCAAGTATAATGTGCAAAAATGATAGAAAAAGATGATCTTATAGTACCAAGTAACCCAATAGCACCAAACAACTAGAACATGGGGATTTATAAAAATCTACTTCCAAACCATGAGGCATCGCACAATAATGTTAGTCACATCAACCATGTGCACGTCGAATCACCTACCTAGGGGTTAATTGGTATGGTTAATGTTGTTACAAGATATGGGACATATGAGAAACCAAATCAACCACATGCTAAAATAAGAATACATCACATACCGAATCAACACCCACCAACAAGACCGATGGTGATCATACAGAGCAGGCTAGTCCAAAACCTGTAGATGGCTCTTGTGAAGCTGTCTATATGAATTGATATAGTAGTCCCATATGCATAGGGAGACTCTAATGGAAATTTTTAGGTCTATTGAAGTACAATCCTAGGATGCTCAAGAATTCATAAATTTTGTGGGACATGTACAGCAGTGCCAAGAACTGATGATCCAATTTTATGATCATGAGATCAGGATGGTTCCCACTGATACGACTGACCTACTATTGCATATTATTTCATGTATCAACCACATGTCATTCAAAATGGTTTTGATCGACACTATTTCATCGATCAACATCATAACAACCAAGTCATTGAGTCCCTTGAAGCTATCTAAATCACACATTGTACCAACTGCATTCACATTGAGAGAATTTAATGATGTGTTATGTTTGATGGTTAGCATGATTGTATTACCTATTTAGATAGGCCTAAAGACCATCATTGTGATGTGACATATGATAGAAGGTGCCATGCAGTATAACATCCTACTGGGTAGACCTTGGATTTGGGAGATGCATTGTATTCCATCGATATTACATCAATGTGTGAAGTACATTCATGAGGGACAGGTTCATGTGGTTCTATCATATGGAGAACCATTTAAATTCATGAATATGGCTGATATACCAAGGGATTTCATACTTCCATCAACACACATGGACGCCCAGCTAGCATCACCAGTTAAGAGTTGTATCACCCAAATTTTTCACACCCTTACCTTCAGGCTAAAGAATCCATGCCTGGAAAGGGGATGCGAGAAGGGTGGGACAATACCTCGGACAGAGAGGCCCTATGAAGGTCATGCCTCTCGGGGGTGGGGTGTAAGGGTGAATTTTTTACGGATGGTGGGGTTCACCAGGAAACTTTGAGTGGCAGTTTCCATGCCTATTTTGAGAATGGGTTTGATGTGTTCATTTTATATCCAATCATTCATATTCCTAGGTTGGCCAAAATGAATCTAAGATATTCTATATGAAATTTTGATTTTATATGAAGACAACAAAAATGAATAAATCCTAAATACAAAGACTATGTGAAATGGAGAGAAAGACACCTGATTCTTGATGTCTGATGAAGATTATGAAGCTTGTAGGAGTCTAGATCATCCTGGATATGACAAGATCATTTTTAATTGTAAAAAATCATCCCAAATCATAGGCGATCATCTAAGATCAGACAAGATCATTGGTGACCTAATGAATTCGTCAGATGAATTCGTTAAAAACCTACAATCATGGAAACAGACACCAAAAACCAAAAATGCAATTGCAAGAATGATAGAAATAATAGTATAGATGCTTAAATAATAAATCCAGATAGCAAATCAAATGGGAAGCACTATTTTAATAACTTATTTTAAATTTTATCATGCAAATATGCTAAATGAGGTGAACTCTAGGATGTAGAATAGAAATAAATCAATCTAATGCACAATTAAATAAGAAAGAAAGGTAGAAAACACAAACTCAGGGCTCTGGTTGCCCCTAATCTGAACTGCATTCAAAATCATCTGTGATCGTACGAGATCATCACCGATCTTGATAGGATCATCTGAAATCATGTTGGATCACCTACGACAATCCGAGCTTCTCCGACTAGAACACAGTAAAAACCTGCAATAAAATCTAAAAATACAAATGCAAATGATGAGGGCGAGGATGTTCTAATACAACAAAAAGCTAGAGTTGCAGGGAAATGATCAGCCAGGGGGATAAAATAGGGAAATACCAAGTTTATATAGGATTAGGGGGAGGTTAGGAGGTTGGGGAACATCCCAATCTAGGAGATCTCCAATGTAGGAATCTCCAACTGCGTAGACACGCTTCTGCCCAAGTTGGAGAGGTTGTTGAAACAGAAGCTAATTATGAAAATTTGGTTTTGGGACGAAATCATTTGGATGTTCTGTTCCAGATGAATTCGTCTGATTCGGGATGATATCATCAGATCGACGATGATATCGTCCAACGGTCAAAACAAATTCTAAAAATGGCACAAAAAATGAGGTGAGCAGTTAATGGGCGGTTTCGGGGTTAAAATTCAAATTTTTATCCTTTTACTAATGGTTTAACTGCGCCAATTTTAGGGTGCTACATTTTGCCCCCTCTTTAGCAAATTTTCTAAAGAAAATGTGTTAAATATGAGTTCTTCATGCTTTACGAGAAAGCAAAAATTTACTCCATTTTTTAGACGACGATTCTAGGTTGAATCGTACAACTGCTTGCTATGGTGCCCCCTTTGAGTTTTTACCCAAATCGAACGTTTGAGGTAAAAGCGTGGAAAAGTAAAATTAAAAAAATGTTGTTTTTAAATAAAAATAGGAAAAATAGGGTAAAACCCTAATTCATTTTTACTGTTCACTTTCATTGTTTCAGAGCTCTGCAAGCGAAATGGTGGAAACAGCACACAGATCGACAGAGGTCCAACGCGGGTTGCGGGTAAGGATCTAAACCTAGTGTATTATGTTTTAGCTTGATTTGTTTAATTTTTTAGTTGAATTTTAATTTTTTTTTGGCATCATGGACTTTTTAGGCCATCGACGATGTCGAGATGAAATCATCCCTATTTCGTCAAAATCATCCCTATATTGCCGATTTCATCTAAGTTCGAAATTGGAGAAATAGGGGTGATTTCGTCTAATAAAGGACGATCCCTAAATTGAAAAAAAAGGAGAATATTTCTCCCTACCAAGGATAATTTTACTAAATTTAGTATGATATCGTCCATTAATGGATGATATCATTTTCTTATGAGATGAAATTGATTTTAATTGATTTTAATGATTATGTACTAATGATTTTTTGTTGTTTTATTATTTATTTTGCAGAGAGGATTACTAAAGAGTTAGGAATGGAAATATGAGGGGCTCAAATATGATGTAGCCATGCTCGATTAGGCCGAGTGAGACAGGCTAGTGGAGGTTGGACTACAACATGTGGCAGAGATGCCACAAATTCCTATAGACATGGGGCTACTGATAACCCTAGCAAAGAGATGGTATCCGGGATCATCCTTCTTTTGGTTACTGATAGGGGAGATGGCTCCCACTCTAGAGGATGTATGGAGGATCTTGAGGATCCCCATACATGGGTGATTCATGACTCCTTCAACCAATCAAGGCCATGCCATGATGCAATTCTGTAGTGACCCAAGCTTCACCCTGGAGAAGGGCAAAGTGAACATCGAGGCATTAAGGAAAATTCCTGGGGCATCTTAGTTGACTCAGGTTCTGGAAAGGGTGGTAGGTGACCTACTTCTATGCCACCAGAGCAGATGCAGGTTACCATTACTCCTCTTAGATGTGGTCTACAACATGAGAGACACGGTTACAGGTTTGCTTGAGGCAATTTTGTGCTATTATGCTTGTATAGGATCCTCTACGGGGTTGTATACAAGGGAGGTCGATGTCTGGCACTGACATCATGACTACAGGTTTGGTGCTGGGAGCACATTGTGATACAGAGGCTAATAGGGCTTCCACTAACAGGAGTTGATCGAGAGAGACCCCAAGTTTTCTATTAGTGGCTCTAGAGAGGGTCACAGTGGTGGATAGATCTATCGATGTCTTGGAGGTTGCTAGATGACCTCATCCCAGATAAAATCACCTAGAGGTCATGGAGAGAGCATCCATGGTGGGTAGAGGATGGACAATATTTTGTTCACATCAGGTGAGTCTTCTGGTTGAGGATGGAGTGGGGAGAGGTAGAGCTCCACCGCTATGACCGAGTTTTGAGGCAGTTCGGTCTACAATAGGGGATCCCTTCTCTCAGGGATTACGAGTACTCCTAGACTATCCGGGATAATACTACACTGAGTGGGGCTCTAGACATGCAACATTTTTGGAGTCAGGATGTAGACAATACCCCCATTTAGCCAGTGGAGTGGGACGATGCTGGAGTTGTAGACGAATATGATGCCTGGCATGTAGACATCCGCACTCCTCGGATGATGAGGGCATAGGAACTGATGCATGTTATTGTGCAACATATGGGGAGGTGGCACCAGGCTTCCATCGATTCAATGAGGAGTCATAGAGGGAGGGATCAGTGATGACCTCCTCAGGAGAGACATCAGAGAGTGCCATAGGCTCCGAAGAGACCGTAATAACCAAAGAGGAGGGAGGAGGGACTCCCTTCTCAGTATAGGGAGAGGCCACCATCACCCAATAAGGGCAAGGGTGTTGAGGTGGGGGAGAGCAATGAGATGGTGGCTCTCCAAGCGAAGAATGCCCACCTATGAGCTCAAGTGCAGATGCTACAGGATGAGGCTACATGACTCGAGGCTTGGAGCAGAGGGGTGAGCATGCGGGAGCTAGCATGGGCTATTTCTCAGATCACATTCTATCAAGGATTATACTTCCAACTGGTTCCAGAGGGCCAGAGGATACAGCTGCCAACTAGCATTATAGATCCGATCATGATGGGGTCGTCGAGGACATCCTCACGATCGACATTGAGGACCCATGACACAGGATGGACTGTGATGGGACCACCTCCTCCACCTCAGGTAGGAGAGGAGATGAGGCTGAGAGCTCGAGGGCTTCTCGAGACTAGCTGCACATTGACTATAGACTGTATATTTTTTGAGAGGATTGAGTATGCCAGGGTATAGATTGTGGCATACCAATCCACTTTGATATGATGTACATATATTTCTTAATATATATATATATATATATATTATTTTTGTGATATGACTTGTGCATATGTTTTATGATGCTTTAATATTTTAATTGTTGATTGATTATTCATGTAATTATGTCATTGAAAATATTATAATTTTATGTTGTGCCATAAAATTTAAATGAAATAATCTAATGTAAACAAATTGGTTGTTGTGGTGTGATTTGATGAAAAAATAAAGTGACTTCTAACAATAATTTCAAAGGACATTGTCACTGGTACATGACCATTTCATGGAGTCGCCACTCGCTAGGTCATTAAGCTAATCCCAATAGAAAAATATTGCTAAAAGTAAAAGGGTACTTAAGAGACTTTCTTAAGACTTTTGTGATGTGATGATGAAAATTGATGATGGTGATGATTTGTTTTCAGATTTCCATGAAAATATTATGCAGAAATATTAAAAATATGATTTTTTCTAGGCATAAAATTCCTAAGTGTGATAGAAATTTGAACAATTGCCTAGGAATTATACCATCGTCGCAAAAAAAAACTGAATGTTGACATAATGAAATGAAAATAGAAAAGGTTTTCATTCGTTTTAAAGCACAATTGTGTAACATAATGATTTAAGCCATATGCTTTTATGGATTAAATAAATGGGAAATAAAATTATAACGATGGCTTGTGCTAGGCATAGAATTTTAGGTATAGACTTATACCATCATCGTTAAATCTAGAGAAGAAATTGATATAATAGTTTTATTGCATAGTTGATTTTTGATTTTGAGATAAACAGAAAGTAAAATATGAGGACTTGCACTAGGCATAAAATTCCAATTTAGGTTTAGGAACTATACCATCGTTGCGAAAGTCGAAAATATATATAAATGTGACTTTATTGCTAGATTTTTTAACATGTTTTGAAAGAAAATTTTGGATTTTGAAAAAAATGTATTTAATTGTTTTTACGCTAAGCAGTTATTCTCAAGTAATAAAATCAAATTATTCCAGAATATTTGCATAAATATTTTAAATTATCTCAAAGACAAAATTTTAGATTTATAAGGAACCCTGTGTGCATATGTGAGTTCATTGCTGATCTTGATCTATCATAATGATACAAAATCTCTCAAACACAAATGTGTGTGCAATTGTATTGTTCATTTACCAATTTTAAGCAAGATAATTTGATACAAGTAATTTGAATTAACCAAATGAGTGTTCATTGACCATGATTTATATGCATAGAACCGTACCAAACTACTATGTAAGTCAGGTCATCAAGAGCTAGCTGATCCATAAGCAGACATAGGTCTGTACAAAAGAAGGTCGCTAATGTAATAGACATATCACCATGCTAGGAGTTACCCAAGGCCAAGCGGGTTGGGCACAAACCACCTGTTATGGGGCTTATCTCACATTTTTCAAATAATTGTGAATTCTAGGGATTCAATATCATTCACCCTTCTTTTATTTTCAAAGGGTAGGGGAAGGGATTTTATTTCTTTTTGCTTTTTCTTTTATTTTCTCTCTTTTTTTTTTTGTATTTTTGCTTGATACTGAGATAATGCTGAAAATATTGCTAAGAAGGTACAAGATAATAATGCTTCTGAATAATTTTCTCATGTTTTTTTCTTGTTTTTCTTTTTCTTTTTCTTGCTATACTAGGGATACTTGCTCGGATTGGCTGTAGAGCAAGGGATTTTTATTATGGGCAGGGGTGAGCTTGTCCTTTTGTCAATTCTCAAAGATTCTAGACCATGTGCATGATAGGATAGCAGGGGAAACTTTTTCACTCAAGAGACCACTTCTACTATGTAGCATCGTTTTGGAATTTGCAATGAAATCATTTTAATGTGAAAAGGTATACTTGGTTCAAGTAAATAACAAGATCAGTTCTCTATGCTCAAAACTTTATTTAATTCAACTGTGGACTTCGATATAAGAGAGATTAATAATCATACCAAAAAATATCAAGACATTTATTCATGTGAGTGTGAGAGTGAGGGATTCCAAATAAATGCTAATTTATCCAAAACAACTAAAAATATAACTGCAATACTTCAAGAATTGACAGGTGCAAAAAATAAAAGATGTTTTTGAAGATTTTGATGATTTTGATTTTTTTTATATTTTGATTTTGATTTATGAATTGAGAGAATACATAATATTACTAGTTTTTTGAAATTTTTATATGAATTTACTAAGAATGAGACAAGATGTACAATATATATAGTGATGAAATTACCAAAATTATGCATAATAGCGCTTAAGATGCATAATTTTCATAGGTTATTTAAGATATTTACCATCTAAGGTAGCTAATATGTATGCTCCCGATCCAAATTTAGCAATGATGATATATGGCCTAATCCAGTTAGGTTCAAATTTACCTTTAAGGTGTTTAGTTGCATTAGTATTTTTTTTATTTTCTTTTAAGACAAGGTCACCGATCTCAAAGGATCGATGATGAACTTTCTTAAGATATGCTCGTTTGATCTTGTTTTGATAGTCTCTAAGATGCTCCAAAGCATTGATGCGCTTCTCATCTAGGAGTTCCAGCTGACTAAATCTACTAGCACAATATTCATCTCCTACTTTAGTATCTTGAAGTAGTAGAGCCAAAGAAGGAACTTCTAATTCAAAGGGAAAAATAGCTTCAGCACCATAAACCAAAACAAAAGGTGAAGTGCCCGTGGGAGTACGAATGCTAGTTCGATAATCCCACAAAGCAGGATATAATTGAATGTGCCAATCTCGGCCAGATTTATTGACCAGTATTTTGAGGATTTTAATTAATGTTTTATTAGATGCTTATGCTTGGCCATTACCCTAAGGATAATAGGGAGTGGACCAACGATGTTGAATTTTATATTTTTGACATAGTTTCTTTACATATTTATTTTTGAAACAAGTTCCATTATCCGAGATGAGATTTGCAAGAATTCCAAACCTACAAATAATTTGATTAAAAATAAATTTGGAAACTTGGGTTCCAATGCAAGAAGCTAAGGGCATAGCTTCAACCCACTTCGTAAAATACTCGATGGCGGTTATGATGAATTTGTGTCCATCAGATGACACAGGATTGATTTTTCCAATAATGTCTAAGCCCCATTTTGAAAAGGGCCAAGGAGATGAAATAGCCTATAGTTCTTGTGCAAGTGCATGGATAAGGTCAGCATGTTTTTGGCACTTGTCGCAATGGCACATGTAATCATGTGCATATTTCTCCATGGTAGGCCAAAAATATCCTATCCTAAGGAGCTTTTTAGCAATGGCGCTACCACTAAAGTGTCCCCCATAAGATCCATCGTGGGCTTCACTCAAAGCTGATCTATACTCTTCTAGATTCAAACATCTCAGTAGGATACCTTCAAAAGATCTCCTATATAAGGTATTGCCAATTATGATGAAGCAACTTGCTCGTCTATGCAATAACCGGCACTGGTTTCTATTAAAATCTTTAGGGAAGGTTCCATTGTGAAGAAAATTGAGTATGTCAGTGTACCAAAGTTTAGGAGTGGTTTCGTTGATTAGAAACATGTCCAAAGGTTCCAAGCATGATTTAATTGAAGTGGGTTCCTAGAGTCGACGAATAATGATGGTAGCATATTCGTCATCTAACTCCAAGGGTAAAAGAGATACAGTTGCAGCCATAGCATCAACCACATGATTGCTAGTTCAAGGAATAGATTCCAAGGTAACTTGATCAAATAAAGATATTAATTGCAATACATATGCTTTATATGGGTGCAATTTATCATCTTTGGTTTGATAAACATCATTAATTTGATTGATAACAAGTTGAGAATCACCAAAAACTAATAGATTTTTAATTTTTAGTGCCATGGTTGCTTGTAATCCAAGGATTAGAGCCTCATATTTAGCAGTGTTATTAGTATAGGCAAACGTTAATTTAAAGGATAGAGGTATGAGGTGTTTCTGTGGAGATATCAAAATAATACCTACACCAACCCCACTCATGCATCGGGCTCCATCAAAGTATAAGGACCATTGCTCTGAATGATCTACCTCTAATTTAAGGCATTCATCAGGAAACTCAATGATGAGGGGATGGGTGGATGCTAAGGGTGTAGCAGCTAATTGATCTGCTATGATTTGACCCTTAACAGACTTTTTTCCTATAAACATGAGTTCAAACTCACTTAGCGCAAGAACCCACTTTGTTGTGCGACTAGATAAATAAGGTTGACTCATGAGATACTACAAGGGATCGGATTTATTAATAACGTATGTTTTCTGACTGATCATATAATGGTGTAGTTTTTGTGTGGAAAATATGACTGCTAAACATAACTTCTCTAATGTTGTGTAGCGGGTTTCATAACTAATTAATGTTCTGCTAATGTAATAATTAGCACACTCTCTTTTCTCATCATCAATTTGAGCTAACATAGCTCCTAAAGCAAAATCTGAAGTAGAAATATACAAGATAAATGGGCGATCAGGTTTAGGTGGTGAAAGTACAAGTGGGTTAAGAAGATATTGTTTGAGGAGTTCAAATGCTTCCTAACATTCGTTGTCCCAATGGAAAGAGACATCCTTCTTAAGAAGCTTAAGAAAGGGTCTGGTTTTATTTGCCAGCTTATTGATGAAGTGACGGATGGCTTGAAGTTTACCTTGTAGACTCCGTAATTTAGATATATTTGTGGGTGCGGGCATATCAGTGATAGCCACAATCTTGAGAGGGTCAATTTTCATGCCACGTAAAGAAACTATAACCCCCAATAATTTACCTGACTTAACTCCGAATATACATTTGTCTGGATTCAATCGGATAAGATATTCCCTTAACCGATAAAATACTTTTCTCAAGTCATCTAAATGGTCATCTTCTTCAGTAGAACAAGCTATAATATCATCTACATAATCATGTAGTATATCATACATCATATAATGAAAGATATAAGTCATGGCTCGTTGATAGGTTGCACCTGCATTCTTTAAACCGAATGACATCACTTTCCAACAAAAGGTCCCCCAAGGGGTAATAAAGGTTGTTTTAGCCTGATCTTTAGGAGCTATCCTGATCTGATTATAACTAAAAAATCCATCCATTAAGGATATCATTCCACTCCTAGCAGTAAAATCAATGATCTAATCCATATTGGGAAGGGGAAAATCATCTTTAGGGCATGCAACATTAATATCTCTAAAGTTTGTACAAACCCTAACCTTAGTAGCTTCTTTCTTAGTTATTGGAACTACATTCGAGATCCATTCAGCATAATCAATGGCTTGTATAAAAATAACATTCAAGAGTTTTTCTAACTCTCCTTTGACTAGTAAGGCCACTTTAGGATGCATTTTTCTAAGTTTCTATTTAACAGGTTTAGCATCCAGATGGACTACTAGGTGATGCATAACTATAGAAGGGTCTAAACCTAGCATATCTTCATATGTCCAAGCAAAGACATCTTCATATTCTTTAAGAAATGCAATGTATTTATCCTATTTTTCTTGACTCAATTCTGATCCGATGTTGATTATGTGAGGGTTATCCTCGATTCCAATGTTAATTTTTATGACATTTTCTACTTCCATGTGTAGATCTCTCTCAAAATTAGGTGGGGTAGGTGAAACGCCCAATTCCTGTAATTCTTCCAAGGTTAGCCTAGATAATTCATCTTGAGGATTCATGGCCTCAAGCTGGGCTATAGTAGGTATAGAGCCATAAAAATAAAATCCATTATGTAATAATTCCTTAATGGAGACATCATGGAAGATATCTCCCTCCAACTCATCTTTGGATTCAGCGATCATCTCAGGATAAGCTATAGATAGCATATTACATGTGAATGGCTTATTCATTAAACGCAAAACATGGCATTCATCTAAATAATATTGGTAACATATAAGATGGTCATAATCCTTGAATGGCTGACCCTTACTATAAAATCAGCCCACACCACATCGGGTAGGCCATGGCTCTACCTCAAAAGGTTCTTTCATACCATTCTGGAAAGGTCCCAAACCTTTCCCTTTATATCCCAATTTAAGCATTATAGGTTTGGATTTAGTATACTCATTAGTAAAATAACATTGAGTATATCCATCATAATTAGTTCTAATGTTTTTGGGTATTCTACCCTAGTCATATCCCTTATAAATAAAGGCATAGCTCCTAACTTGGTAAATACTTCCCATAGGCTGTGGGAGGCCCAAGGTATGAGGATATGGTGGCAATTTATTTAAAACAAGGGAATATTGCATAGAAACATTCGTTTCTTCTGATATAAGAATTTTAGATAGATCGGGTAAGAGCTCATCAGTAAGAGCATAAGAGGTAGAAGGAATAGTTGCTACGTATTTTGATGTGGAGAATATGCATTTGGTGGATATAGACTGTGTAAATATGTCAATAGATGGGTCTATTATAGGTATAGAAGTTATAGGAGTAGAACAAGAGACATTGGTTGTGGGATTAGGATCTTTCTTAGGTCCTAATGTGGTTTTTTCAGAATATGGTTGAGCTATATGTGAAGGTGCATCTTATGGAGAAGAATTAGATGACATTGTGGGTGTGAGTTTCACACGTTTAGATGGATAATGAGAATTAGGATGTGTGGATGACAGTGTAGGGTAAAATTGAACTCCAATAGGTTCTACCAAAGCACACATATCAAAGGGTCTTGGATCACCATGAATGGTAACCAACTGATTCTTAAATTCGAATTTAACACATTGATGTAAAGTTGAGGGAACAGCTTGCATCACGTTGATCCAAGGGTGACCCAAGAGTATATTGTACGATGCAGGGCAATGTACAATAAACATAGTTGTATCCAAGGTTCTTGGACCAACCTACAATGGAATGGTAATAACTCCACACGTTTCTTGTGTTTCGTCATTGAAAGCTTTTATGATCATATCAGTTCTTTTCATTTCCTCGCTTCTAAACCCAAATATTTGGTAGAAGTCAAAAGTGCAAATATTTAAAGATGAACCATTATCAATCAAAACTCGTTTGACTACTACATCTCCAATTAAAGCGATAATATATAAGGGGTTATCTTTATGTAAACTATGTTGTGGTATGTCTCTATCCCGAAAGTCAATACAATCAACTTCATGAGTTATTATAGTATTGGCCATGGCTTCGGGTTGAATGTCTTGTGGTACCATCATCTGGCTTAATGTGAGCATTAATTCATCTCTATGTGTAGGAGAAGATCTTAAGAGGTCCAAAAGGGAAATTCTAGCTGTAATATTTGATAATTGTTCATTAATATTATAAGGAGGCTTAGGTTGAACATTAGGTGCATTATTCCCTTTATTAGGAACCTTCAAAAAAAATGGAGTTGATCCACCATTCTGAATTTGATCTTATTGAGAATTTTGAGCCTGTTGTCTAGTAACAACTTCGATGGTACCCACAATATTATTCTGTGGATGATGAATGGGTCTTGGTCTAGCGTTTATAGCTAACTCATTAGAAAGTAATTGGTGAGATGATGGTCTAGTAGTGACTCTTCTTGGAAATGGTTCTTCTGGAACCATATGACTTGTGATAGGGTGAATAGTATCCAATTCATCTTTAAAACTATTTGATTTATTTGATGTGATTCTATATCACTCTTAGCCTCATATTATGTATCACTAAGATCAGGTATCTGAATATTATATAGAGGCCTGGTTGTAACCACAGATAAATTTGTGTCAAAGGTTTCCATATCATGAGTAGGTAAATACCCACTAATAGTTCCTACATATCGGGCAGGAGGTGGAACATTATGATGTTCAATTTGATTAGCCACCTCCTTACCATGTTTTGGTAAGGGATGTTGAAATATGTCTAATGACTGATTGGTGTTCTGATTATAGTTTTGTGTGGTTCTCTGTTGTGTGTTATTAGGAGGATTTTTCTTAGGTTGAAAGGCTTGTACCTCCATCTCATTTTTATCAATCAAGTCCTGTATTTTATGTTTTAATATTTTACACAAGTTGGTAGTGTGTCCAGGTCCTCTATGGAAATCACAATGTAAATCTGCTCTGTATCCGGGTATAGTTGGATCAGGTTCCCGGATATTTGGTAATTGAATTAATCCTCATTCTAATAATTGTGATAGAATAGTTGATAAATGTTTATTTAACCTAGTAAATTCTCGAGGAGGTCTATCAGGAGGTTTCAATACAAACTTCTCCGCTGTCTTTGCAGCATTAACATTAGCAATATTTTTGCTATCGGTGACTCCATCACCCACAACTTGTTTATTCTTATATTGATTTTTGGATTTTTTCTCATCGTCTTTCTTTTTAAGATGACCTCTCCTAATGAGAGCATCTTCCACTCTTCGGGCTAAGTCTATAGCCTGATCGAAGGTGGTCAAGGTAGCAGTTGATAATTCATAAGATAGTTTCTCTTGCAAATTATTAATAAATGTGTCCAACATCTCCCTATAAGATAACACAAAGTGCAATTTTCCTATCAATTGTCTCCACCTAGCTAGGAAATCAGAAAAGCATTCATATTTGTCTTGTTTTAAGTTATACAAATCTTTAATGGTCACATGTCTTTCGATATAGGCACTAAATTGATGAACAAAATACTCAGAAGTTTCTTCAAAATTCCTTAAAGAATTAGTGGGTAATTGATAATACCACTCTAATGCCATTCCTCCCAAGCTTTTTGAGAACATTTTTAGTAATAAAAGTCATCATGTGATATATCATGACATGCTATCCTAAACATATGAAGATGCTCTATGGGATATTTCGTTCCTTTATATATGGGTAGGACAGGCATAGGAAAATGTTTAGGATACAGCTGTGCTACAACTATAGGATCTAAAGGTTGACTACACATCTCTTGATAATTGTATGAGGGTTAGTAGGGATCTATCTGGTCCATGCAGGAAACTAACTGTTTCACCATGGTTTCAAGATTACTAGTTTTTCCACCATATTGGTTAGGTGGGACATAGGTATGAGATTTATGAGTGTATGATGGTGTGGCATAAGGATTAGATGCTATATTTCTATTATGCAAAGTGTTGGTAGGAAGAGTATTATGAAGGGGATTCGTAATAGTATTATGTTGTATCCCAGATTTTTGGTAATTGGTGTTTGGTTTTGTTTTGGGTTTTTGTTGATTTGAGGTATGTTTCTCAATAGATTGGAAAAATAGAGCAATAAATGATTATTTCTTTTGTGCGAGAATTACCCTTGGATTTTTAATAGGCACTTTAGGTGGTTGGGTAACCTATTGTTGTTGCATGTTCCGGATCGTAGCTACTATATCCAAATTGGATGGTCTAGCTTGATCACTCTCTTGTTCAATAAAGGACAAGGGATTAGTAAGTGTGTGAAATACGTCTTCTAGAGTTTCTTGAGTGTCACTAATTCAATCCTTGTCCATATGAACTGCTCTATTAAAAACACCGATATTTGTGTTAATGAACTTCCAAAATTGTTCCATGTTTTCAAAAGTGATAGCTCCTCCCGGAGACATTTTAGGGGATGAGGATCCTTCCTCTCTATTAATTTCTTCTTGTTCATTTGCTACAACAAGATCTTCTTCTTCCTAGTCTAGGATTTCTTCTTCCTAAACTTGGTCCTTAGGAGGGACATTTTGGTCAATTAATGGTCTTCCTAACCAATCTTCATCTTCTTCGGTTTGTTTTCCATTCCTAAGTCTAGGCATTATGCTACACTTAGGTTTTAGAAAATATATATACTTATATATATATATATATATATATATATATATATATATATATATATATATATATATATATATATATAGTGGTAGGGTCGAGAGGTATATATTTTAACTATATACCTACTATAATACTTAAAAAGGAAATGTTTTGTTTTTTTGTTTATATATATTTTTTTGTATTATTATTTCACAAGTATAAAAACAACAAACAACATGCTAGTTGCAAGAAATAACAATAGTAAAAAGAATAAATTAGTTTTATATAAATAGTTTATGGATATTTTTGATAGGATCAAGTTCATCAGGAGTCCTGAAATGCTCCTCTTCAAATTGGAAGTGGTTTTTCAAGAACTTGACAAAGTGTGCTATGGTAATATGATCTACTTCAGACTCTGACTTATAAAAATAAATTTCATGGCAATATTCTCGATACAACATAGCTCTAGGAACTCTATTCCATCTTTTTATATCCATAAGAATGACTTCTTGATCCTCTATACAAGATAGAAACTTATGTACTACAACTGTGTTCTCAAGGTATTCCTCAAAGGTGTATAATTCTGAAGACACAAATGCTCTTTTATCTGCTAACCACCTATGGCAAGCTCTCTAAAGTTCATGGTACAAATTCACCTGATCGGGATCTAGGATTCTATCTAGGACAAACCTCTTAATTTGCCTAAGTTCTGCAGATCTAGATTCAATAATACCCAATCTCCTATCAAGTTCATCCCACAAAGGTTGGACTCTATTTGTTTGAGGTACTCTAAGCACAAAAGTAATCTCTATGGCCGTTAATTGATTTTCAACATTTATGGTGACAGATCGTCTTCTATTATGATCTACCATCTAAATATGATATGTAAATTTAATAGTTTTCTAATGATTCTAGATGTTCTTAATGTGTTTTTTCTTTTTTTTTGGATTTTTATCAAAAGGTGTTTTAGTTTCATGTCGGGTTCACCAAAAATATATCGCCCAAATTTTTTGCACCCTTACCTTTAGGCTAAAGGATCCGTGCCTAGAAGGGGGATGCGAGAAGGATGGGACAATACCTCGGATGGAGAGGCCCTTTGAAGGTTGCGCCTCTCGGGGGTGGGGTATAAGGGTGAATTTTTGATGGATGGTGGGGTTCACCAGGAAACTTTGAGTGGTAGTTTCCGTGCCTAGTTTGAGAATGGGTTTGATGTGTTCATTTTATATCCAATCATTCATATTCCTAGGTTGTCCAAAATGAATCTAAGCTATTCCATATTAAATTTTAGGTTTATATGAAGATAGCAAACATGAATGAATCCTAACTACAAAGACTATGTGAAATGGAGAGGAATACACCTGATTCTTGATGTCTGATGAAGATTCTAAAGCTTTTAGGAGTCTAGATCATCTCGGATATGATAGGATCATTTGTAATTGTACAGAATCATCCCAAATCATAGGTTATCATCTTAGATCAGACAAGATCATCGACAACCTGACGAATTCGTCAGACGAATTTGACAGAAACATGCAATCATGGAAACAGACACCAAAAACTGAAAATGCAATTGCAATAATGATTCAAAATGATAGAAATAATAGTATAGATGCTTAAATAATAAATCTAGATAGCAAATAAAATGGGAAGCACTATTTTAATAACTTATTTTAAATTTTATCATGCAAATATGCTAAATTAGGTGAACTCCAGGATGCAAAATAGAAATAAATCAATCTAATGAACAATTAAATAAGAAAGAAAGGTAGAAAATGCAAACTTAGGGATCTAGTTGCCCCTAATATGAACTATAGTCAAAATTGTCTGTGATCGTATGAGATCGTCATCGATCTCGACAAGATCGTCCGAAATCATGTTGGATCACCTGCGACGATCCAAGCTTTCTCTGGCTGAAACACAGTAAAAACCTACAATAAAATCTAAAAATACAAATGCAAATGATGGGGGCGAGGATGTTCTAATACAACAAAAAACTAGAGTTGCAGGGAAATGATCATCCAGGGGGATAAACTAGGAAAATACCAAGTTTATATAGGATTAGGGGGAGGTTAGGAGGTTGGGGATCATCCCAATTTGGGAGATCTCCAACGTAGGAATCTCCAACCATGCAGACACACTTCTTCCCGAGTTGGAGAGGTTGTTGAAATAGAAGCTAATTATGAAAATTTAGTTTTGGGATGAAATCGTCTGGACGTTCTGTTCCAAATGAATTCGTCCGATTGGAGATGATATCGTCCAACGGTCAAAAAAAATTCTAAAAATGGCACAAAAAATGAGGTGAGTGATTAATAGGCAGTTTTGGGGTTAAAATTCAAAATTTTATATTTTTACTTATGGTTTAACTGTGCCAATTTTAGGGTGCTACAAGAGTCCAGAGGAAAAACAAAGAGTATGTGTTCAACCATTGATATCTGTATCACACATATCTAAGCACACTACTACTACTTCCTTGAAAGTGATTGCATCAGTGATGCCTTGAGATAACAAGAAGTTAAAGGTGAAATTAGGCAAAAAAGAGAAAAGACATATGCCTAATCCAATCATCAAGGAGGTTACCATCCCCATGGAAGTTGAGGAAGCCCAAGAAATATCCAAGGAGGTACCTCAACCTACCTTGCTTGTATCTTCAGTAGGTTCATCCGCACCGTAGGTGACTGTACATCTCGCCAACATAGGGTTAGGTGAGTATATTGTGCAAAATGTAACCTTCAAACCTATTTTTGAGACTACATGAGAGATGGGTCGAATGCATGCCCATCGCTATCTGGGTGGATCCGTGGTACCATTAGGAGAGCCATCTAATCAGACTAACTTCATTTATGCTGGGTTGGATCAGTTTCCAGCATGAATTCCAATGGATGAAGATGGTGATGAACCTTTCATAGTAAATTTTTGTTATTTATCCAACTTGGATTACTCCATTCATATTTTTGAGTTATATCACTGGCATGGATACAAACTTGGCTTTTTTGAACAGGGGTGTAGAACTTCGTTCGAGTCATTTTATCATCTAGCAACTAATAGGTTTAGCCTAGGATTATAGATACAAGGACAAGATGATTTGCTTGTAGCATCCTTAGATCACTTGTACCTTAGTATAGGGTATGATGTGGACTTTAACCCATATCATCCTAATCTTTCCAGCTTCTGAAGGACTCACCTAATGGTATATGTCATCACCATCGAGCCACTTGAAGAAGATCATGAAAGGCTTTTACAACATACTAATACAAAGTTGAACCCTAGAGACAACTTGGGTCATCAAATACATAATGCTACCAATAACATAGGTGTGGAGGGACATAACCCCACTTTTTTGGATGATATCGAGTCAGGAGATCTATACAGTGATGATGGAGAAGAATCCACCTCCGAGATGAGTGGACCAAGTTATGATGCTGACAATGAATCCTCAAAAAATGATCAATCTAAGGATGAAGTTGAGGTGGCCTATCTAAGGCCTTTGTATGCACATAACCTACTAAATATAGAGTTGATACCTAATACTAAAGAGACTCTTCTCAAATTGATCATTTCAAGGGGTAAGAAGAGCCAAATTTTTTGGCAATGTCACATTTACGATATAATTATCCAATTTTTTTGTATAGTGATGATAGTAATCAGAAAGTAAGATTCATGGGGCCACACTTGCTAGAGAACCCCATAGGAGTAGGAGTGAATTATGGATTCTAGTTGTCTGATAGTGATGAAGAAGATGAGTTAGAGAGGGCCTATCTTGGTCCTCCTTATTTGTGTTACCATCATCAACCCATCGACATAGATGATGTCTATCATCAGTTACATGTTGGTCCTCATTTGTGAACAAGATGACTAAATTTGGATCAAATTCATCGGTTGGTTAATCCTCTTATGCTAACTTACATGGAGCTTCATGAGCCAAATGATCCTATTTTGCAATCAATGCATAGGGAGGATCTAGTTGTATGTACTTCACATAGAGAAGACCCCTCCATGCTTATTCTATTAGAGCCAGATCATGGGTATGAGGACTACATTAATTTTGTAGAAGTTTGTCCATGTAGTTTTGAAGACCAATACCATTCCATCAACATGGTATCCATTGATTTAACTAGCCCACTCCGCAATCTAGCATATTCATCTAAACTATTGCATCTCAATGTAGACGCTATCAATTAGGATCATGCTGACTCTCCCATAGAGCCTGAATATTTCTTCCCTAATGAATAAATGCTGCAACCATTCCATTTTACACTAGGCTATGCTTACAATGTGTATCATGCTAAGGATGATTCCAACATGGAACCTATAAACCTAGTGGATGACATCCATTTGATTCCTATACCTCATCAACTTGAGGGATCGCATATGTCAGTAGAGGAAACCTTCGACATGGATATCAGTAATGATCCCACCAACTCAAATAAGGTTAAATTTGGATAGAGTCTCACTCCAGATGAGTAGGCCATCCTCATATCTCTACTGAAAGAGAGACCAAATCTAGACCCAAAATTGGTTACTCATAACCTTTTGCTAGATCTGACAAAAAAGTTGATCAAGCAAAAATTTAGAAATATGCATCTGACAGTAGCCTTAATGGTGAAATATGAGCTACAAAAGTTGTTGGATGTAGAATTTGTAGTCTCCATTGATTATCCAAAATGGGTGTCCAATATGGTACTTGTGGGAAATCCTGATGGAAGAATACATATTTTCATGGATTTTAGAGACCTCAATAAGGCAACATCCAAAGATTTCTATTGCCTAATATCAATGCTCTTGTAGACGTAACTACAGGTCATGAAATTCTCTCCTTAATGGATGATTTTTTTGGTTACAATAAAATTTGGATAAAACCTAAAGACCAGCATAAAACCACATTTATAATGCCATGGGGGATGTTTTGCTATAAATTTATGCCATTTGGCATCAAAAATGCTGGTGTGACATATCAACGAACCATGACATACATTTTTCATGACTATATGCATAAAATTTTAGAAGATTACATTGATGACTTGTTGGCCAAGTCATTTTTGTGAGAAGAGCATGCAAAGGTCTTAAGGAAGGTCTTCGATCGCCTGATAGAGCATCAGGTTGAATCCTAAGAAGTGCGTATTTGGCATAAATTCTAGTAAACTCCTATGATTCATCATCTCTAAGAGAGGCATCAAAGATGACCTAGTGAAGGTCAAGGCTATCTTAGAAATATGTCCTCCCTCAAATATTAAAAAGTTAAGAAGCCTTCAGGGAAAAGTAGCATCGATAAAGTGACTCATCGCTCAATTATCAAACATATATTGACCTATGAATCGACTTCTACATGAGGGGGTCCCATTCAACTACGATGAGGACTATCAAGTAGCATTCACTAAAATAAAGCAATACCTAGTGATGCCACCAGTGCTAGCTCCACCAAGGCCATAGGTGCCTTTTCTACTATATATATCAACAACTACCTTTGCACTGGGAACCATGTTAGCCCAAAATAATGTGCAAGGCAAAGAGCAAGCTATATATTATATTAGTTGAACCTTGGTGAGCTATGAGCTCAGGTATGCATATGTGGAAAAACTATGTTTAGCAATAGTGTTCTCTACCATGAAATTATGACACTATATGTTAAGTCATATGACATATGTTATAACCAAACAAAATCCTTTATCGTACATGATTAGTAAGACGTATCACAATATGCATACTGTGAAGTGGACCATGCTATTGATAGAATTTGATATAGAATTTATAAGCCAAAATTCCATTAAGAGACAAGTCATAGCTAATCAATTAGTTGAGGCACCATTGTTGAACAACATGCCTCTGACCATAGAGCTTCTAGACGATGCACTCTTTGTCATATCTTAAGATCTCGAATCTGAAGAACCAGAGAATAATGTTGATATGAATTTGTTCTTTGATGGTTTGAAGTGCAAGCAAGGGGGTGGTGCAAGAATAGTGTTTTTCATGCTATAAGAAGCTCCAATGCCCTTGTCATTTAAATTAGATTTTTTGTGTACAAACAACAACATTGAGTATGAAGCCTTACTGTTGGGCCTCCACACAGCTGTTGCCATGAATATTAAAATATTAAACACCTTTGGTGACTCCTTGCTCATATTTTAATTAATTTAAGGAGCTCTTTTAGTGTTGATGTCTCATACTGAAAGCCTACAAAGATCTTGTAATTACATATTTAGCTAAATTGAAATGGTATGACATCAAGGTAATCCCTCATTCATCAAACAGGTTTGTAGACACCATGGCATCTTTGGGATATTTAATCCCTTAGAATATGTCTTCTAATTTCACTACAATTCATGTTAAAATGTCCTCGCATCCTACAAAATAGTGAGAAGCCTTTGATAATAAAATATTAGTCAACATGATTGGCACAGAACCAAAAGCTAAATGGTTTGGCAAAGGTGAATACCTTTTTAATAAGGCACCCTGGGGGTCATTAACCTCTCAGAATATGAAGGGGAGTGGTACTACCATTCACCATAGGATGGTTTCCTAGTCTACATTTGTAAAAGTAAATACGTGGGAGGAGCAAGTTGTCTTAGTAGTCGAAGCTGAGGTTTATAAAAACTAGATGTCACAAATTTGAGACTTCCTAAAACTTAGTATAATCCCAAAGGGATTGTTTTTTTTTTGCAAAATTTGAAAAAAACTTGTATTAATACAAAGATCAGTTACACAAGGGAGAAGACCCTTCCTAGCCGAAAAAAAAGAAAACACAAGATTACAAGGCGTGAAAATGCGACACAAACCACCTCAGACCACAAAAAGTCAACAAGTCATGAAATTGCAACATGTCACATGCGACATGTCGCAAAATCGTGACATGTCGCGATATCGTGACAACTAACCATCCTTGACCGCGATGGAGCGACATGTCACGAAATCGTGACATGTCACGATTTCACGACAACTATCCATCCTTGGCCGTGATGGGGCAACAAGTCACAAAATCGTGACATGTCACGATATCACGACAACTATCCTTCCTTGGCCGCGACAGAGCAACATGTCACGATATTGCGATATGTCGCGATATCACAATAAAAATCCATCCTCGGCCATGACAGAGCAACATGTCATGAAATCGTGACAACTATCCTCCAGTGGCCATGATGGCGCAACAAGTTGTGATATCATGACAACTTTCCTCCCATGGCCATGACGGCACAACATGTCACGATATCACAACTTTCCTCCGAAAACCGCAACGGTGCAACATGTCGTGATATCGCGACAACTTTCCTCCAAAGGCCATGACGGCACAACATGTCGCGATATCATGACAGCTTTCCTCCAAAGGCCATGACGGTGAAACATGTCATGATATCGTGACAACTTTCCTCCAAAGGCTACGACGGTGCAACATGTCATGATATCACGACAGCTTCCCACCAAAGGCCATGACGGTGCAACATGTCACGATATCGTGACAACTTCCTTCCAAAGGCCGTGATGGCGCAACATGTCACGATATCATGACAGCTTCCCTCCATAGGCCGTGATGGCACATGTCACGATATCACGACAGCTTCCCTCCAAAGGCCGCGATGGTGCAACATGTCACGATATCACGACAGCTTCCCTCCAAAGGCCGCGACGGTGCAACATGTCACGAAATCGTGACAACATCCCTCCATAGGCCACGACGGTGCAACAGGTCATGATATCATGACAAAAACCATCCTTAGCATTTTCTTTGCTCATTGTCTCAGGGATCTTTCAAGACCCTACCTAATCACCTCATCCTCCAAAGGCATGTCACTATGCAGCTGCACCCCTACCTCTTTCTCAGCACCCATCTTCGCCAGGAAATTGGCCGCTTTATTTAAATTTCTACTCACATAAACGGGGATCACATCATCTAATTCCCTCCATAATTCCTTGATTTGAGAGACCAAAATCCGCAACCTCCATGCTTTCGAAGCAAAGTTCCTCATGCAATCTAGAGCTCCAACCAGAATTTGAGAATCAGATTCAAGAATTATCCTCCTGTGGCCCTGATTAACTGCCCATATGGAAGCAGATTTGATAGCAATGGCTTTTGCTTCATTGTTTGTGGCTCTTCCCAAGCCTTGTAGTTCCCAATAGAGCACTGAACCAGCATGATCCCGACAAACCACTCCAATTTTGGCACTACCCAGATTGCCCTTTGCAGCTCCATCAATATTGATTTTGATCCAACCTTCTGGGGTGGTTTCTAGCTAGCTCTATCCTGTCTCTCTTGCTCTTCAGCTCCCTCTTCCAGTGGCCCAGGACCAACTTGAATTTCCTCTTTAGCATAGACAGCAACAGTTTCTGTGACTTTGCTCCAGATGACCTGCCAAACTCCATCTAGCGAGGAGAAAGTTTCTCTAAAAATACGAGCATTTCTCTCCAACCACACTTGCCACCAAATGAAGAGTAAGCCAAGCTCCCAACCAATTCGAAGAGCTTTAGATTTAAATCTGCCCCTCTTCCATCTTTCCCAAATATTGGTCCGATTCAAGTCACCATTAATTTGAATTTTATAGCAAGATAGCCAACGCTTCCAAATCTGACGTGTGAAAGGGCACTCAAACATCAGGTGATCAGTTGTTTCCTCGTTCTTATGGCATAAAAAACATTGAGATGGACCGATGATTCCTCTACATCTGAGATTGTCAAAAGTGAGAATTCCATTGTGCATAAACTGCCAGGCAAAGAAGTTTACTTTTGGCCAGCCCTTGGAGTGCCAAATCTTTCTCCAATCCTCAACCGAAAATGAATGTGGGGGAGGCTCTGGGAGGATCTTGTCGTATCTGTCCTTCACTTTATATACACCAAGGTTCCCATAGCCCCAAGCTAATTCATCCTCCTCATCTCTCCCTATGAGAAACCTTTCTGTCAAGATTTTGGTCAAGATGGGTGCCAGCTCTGGAGGGATTGAAATTGGCCACTCCTCCAACCTCTTAAACTTCTTAAACTTATACTCCCCCATTTGACTAGTGTTGAAGTAACTTTCAATTTGGACCCAACCCTTGGCTTCTATGGCGGATTTAATTGGTTGTAATTCGGGGAACTCAGCAATGATGGGTGGGTACTGGTCCCATGAATCAGTCCAAAAACATGCCTTCTCCCCTCTCCCCACTTTCCAAAATAATTGGTCTTTAATAACCTGAGATCCAAGCTTGAGAGCCTACCACACTAAGGATCCAATACCATCCAGAGGGAAACGGCCCACCTCATTGGGGTGAACATGACCCAAATATTTACTAGTTAGGATTCTATTGAATAAGGAGGTTGGTTGGGAAATCCACCTCCAGATACGACTTTCCACCAAGAGCTTTATTATTTAGCTTGGAGCTTCTCAGTCCCAGCCCTCCTTTTTCCTTGGGTTGGGTAACTTTATCCCAACCAACTAAGGCCCATTTCCTCTCCCCTTTTGCTCCTTCCCATAAAAATATTCTAGCCATTTTATCCAGCTCTTTCCATATAGTATGTGGGGCAGCCAGGATAGAGAATTTATAAATTGGCATGGCCTGAATGACTGACTGTAAGAAATTTAATCTACCCCCATAGCTTAACCATTTATGAGACCAATGATTCATTCTATCTTTGATACCATCCAAAAGATCCTTCCAGATATCTATTTTTAATTTTTTGAAATGCAAAGGAACCCCCAAGTAAACCACTGGAAGAGAAGTCCTTGTGAATCCCAAGATCTCTATAACTCTGTCTTGTAGCCTTTGGTCAAGATTGAAAAAGACCACTTTGGATTTTTTATCATTGATGACTTGGTTTGAAGCCCTAAGGTAGACATTAAGAGTATCTCTGATTACTCTAGCTTCCCTGAAGCTGGCCACTCCAACCAATCTCGTATCATCCACAAACTGTAAGTGAGTCAAAATTTCCTCACCCACCTTGATACCTGTTAGCAAGCCTTGATGTCTTCTCCTCAAGAAAAGTCTACCTAATCCTTCAACCAAAATGAGGAAAAGATAGGGAGAGCAAGGGTCCCCTTGACGAAGACCATGTGTGGCTCCAAAGGGTTGCGAGGGAAGACCCTTGATTAAAACAGAATAAGACGACATAGAAACACAACTCATGACCCAATCTATCCAGTCCTGAGAGAAACCAAAGGCTGCCATCACCTTTGACAAGAAACTCCACTCCACCCTATCATAAGCCTTTGACATATCCAATTTAATGAACATTCCTTTATTACCAGATTTTTGCATTGTATGGATTGCCTCCTGAGCGAGAACCACCCCATCCAAGATCTGTCTACCCTCTACAAAACCCCCTTGCTTTGAGGAGATAATGTTATGTAAAAGGGGTTTTAGCCATTCAACCATTACCTTTGTGATTATTTTATAAATCACATTGCATAAGGCAATAGGTCTATAATCTAAAATGTGAACCCCCTCCTCCCCTTTTGGAATTAAAGTGATGAAGGTATGATTTAATGCCTTAAGCATTCTTTTATTACCTCTGGACTCCTCAACGACAGCCAAAACATCCTCATCCAAAGTATCCCAAAAGGCCTAAAAAAACTCAATTGGAAAGCCATATGGTCCTGGAGTTTTGTCGGTACTCATTCCAAAGACCACATTCTTCAATTCGTCTCTACCAATGGGTTTAAGAAGGGCCTGATTTTCTTCTTCAGAGATAACAGAGGGTATGACATCAATCACTTCATTTTGAGCCTCTACATCTTGCTCCATACTTGCCTTAAAAAGTTTAGAAAAATAATCCATTGAATGGGAATGCATACCAGGGAGAGTATCAAAGGAATGTCCATTCTCATCTTGAAGAGCTTCCATGTTATTCATCTGTCTCCTAGCACAGGTTGACCGATGGAAAAATTTGGTATTTCTATCACCTTCCAATAACCAAGTGGTTCTTGCTCTTTGTTTCCAGTAGGTCTCCTCTTGGTTATCAATGTCCTCAACCGCTTTATGCAAGGCATCATCCTCGGCTTTGAGCTACTCTGTAATTGTTCCTTCCCTAAAGTGTTTTTGAACCTCATCCCATATGGCCACCAAAGGAGCTCTTTGGATCTGGAAGTCTGTCTTGTTAGCTTGCCTCCATTGTTTTAGTTGAGCTTTGACATAATGAAGTTGTTTGTGGAATCTGAACATTGTTGTCCCAAAAGGTAGACGACCTTCCTCCCACCACTGTGGAATTTTCTTTCGAAGATCCTCTTTTTGTAACCAAAAATTCTCAAATTTAAAGGGTTTGTGATGCTGCCCCTGTCGTAATCCCTCCCTCCAACAAAATGGGAAAGTGATCGAAATCGGGCCCTCCAAAATCTAGAATTTTGTATTCCATTTTATGAATGCCTCCTCTAAAAACAGAAAATGGTCTAGCTTTACCTTCCGGCTATGTGGCTCCCTCCTCTTATTAGTCCAAGTAAAGTTGGGTCCAGGGCCTTTAATATCCACTAGGTGAAAAGCCTGGACTTGGGCAATCAGAAGTCGATCCCCTGGGTCCAAAATTGGGGTTCCTCCTTCCTGATCTCTAGAAGATAATTTAGCATTAAAATCCCCAACAATAATCCAGTCTAATTCTTCCCTTGAGGTCCTCATGTTATGCACAACTTTCCATTGAAGCCTCTGGCCATCAAGGGTTTGAGCCCCATAAAAATTTGTGATTAAAACATGTTCAGTTGTGACATTATTCCTAAAATGAGATGTGAGGACACCCCTCCAGGCTATATGTTCTATTGCAGTCCATTCTAGAGAGTTCCAAAGAGTGACAATCCCCCCTGAGGCACCTTGGGCCGCCACATCCATATGACCAGCACCCCTCCAAATTCTGTTAATTGTTTTACACATAAGATCTAACGACATTTTGGTCTCCTGGATAAGCAAAAAATTTGTTTTGCATTTTCCTAAGAGTCTTTGAATAGCAGATTGATGGGTTCTACTATTTAAACCCCTAATATTCCATGATTTAATAATCATTGAAAACCTTGAGAGCAGTAAGAATCAATTGTCCTCACCGATCCTCCAGTGATCAGCTTGTCTCCTTGAACTGCTAGCAGGTCCTTATTTGATTTTCTGCCCACTCCTTGAGAGTTGCTATTTTTGGATCTCTTCTCCACCTGAGTTATCCCTAGGGCTCGCCTTTCTCTATTATTTTTTGCAATTCCCATGCTGACATCCTTGATTATTGGTTGCGCTTGGGAGTGCAGTATCAATGCCCCTGCATTCTCTGACTGTGGTAACTCAGTGTGCTCAATCACCTATTCTAAGACTGGGGGAGATGAAGGAGAAGCATGAGCGTGGATGTTATTGTCCTCAAT
This sequence comes from Wollemia nobilis, assembly GCA_028583015.1. Lineage (NCBI taxonomy): Eukaryota > Viridiplantae > Streptophyta > Pinopsida > Araucariales > Araucariaceae > Wollemia > Wollemia nobilis. Next base: position 8,494,059 of record JAQPPZ010016690.1, on the reverse strand, counting down.
ATTCCCATCCACTCCTTCCATGACTTGATCCTCTTGGTCCACTAGTGTCTTAAAAATTTCATACCTATTGGTTGGCTTGAGTTGTGATTGCTCCTTACCATTTTTCTTTTGCTTTCTCCTTCTTTTGGGCTGTTCAAAGCCATATTTCTGAACATCATTACCCTAAGGAGTATTGGATGGTTCTTTGGTAAGAGTAGACTTACCCTCTCTGGGGCGATTTGGCATTCCAAGCGGGGCCTCCATTTTTGTGTTCAAAATATTTGGACAAAATTGGGCCAAATGCCCATGTTTGTGGCAAACTCTACATCTGAAGGGCAAAGCCTCATAATCTAGCTGTTGGATCCAAGATAGTCCTGCCAGTTCAAGTTCCACCTCTATCGGTAGAGGTTGGCTAATATCCATTTCCACACAAATTCTTGCAAAAATAGTTGTGTTTCCTTCTATGGTGTCTTTGGAGACGCCCAGATGTCTACCGAGGGAGTTATCGATCATTTCTAGAACCTGCTCACCCCAAAACTCCATTGGAAGAGCGTACAACCAGATCCAAACTAGGACAGCCGTGGGTTCAATACGAGGATCGAAACCCACTCTCCAGGGTTGAACAAATAACCCTGCTAGACCGTGGTTCCTCTTTTTTGATTCAAAAGCCCTGTTTCTATCGGCTAGAGAAGAAAAACTAACAATGAAATACCCATTGCTAATAAACCATAAGGAGTACTCACCATGAGGCTCCCAGTTTTGTCTAACCTAGGTATGCAAGAAATTTAGGGTAGGGCGGATACCCATGAATTTATAGATCAGATCATGGTTGGCTCTGTATATGATTGTGTCTTTGACCATCTTTGGCTCGATGACAATCTTGGGTCTTGAGGCGGATTGCGAAAGGCATCCATTAACTCGATGTGCTGTTGAGCTCTTTCCAGCGTTCTTGAAGAGCGTATGAAGAGTATTTCTCTGAGCTTCATCATTAGAAGATGAAGAATTTTCTTTTAACAATTCAGCGTAAGAGCTCTTTCTCCCAAAGAGAGGATCCGGAGGAGTCCCCATTGGGCCCTCCTAGGGCAGCAGACTTTCCTTCAGATCCACAAAAACCAAAAAAACACTACAGCAACCCACCTGATGCCCTGGATTTTCCTTCGCTCCACAAACCCTAGAACATCGCCTGTCGCCTGCTCAAAAATTTTCCTGCCAGGATCCAATCATCTTTGACATCAAATTCAATCCCAAAGGGATTGTCGTGTGCTACAAAACATACATTTAAACAAAAAGTGACTAAATATGTCTTAATAGGGGACATCTTATATCATCAATGTTACAATGGAGTTATCCTTTGTTTTCTAGAGCCCCAAGAGTCATCTTGGGCAATTTCACAAGCTCATGATGGTACATGTGGTGGCCATTTTAGTGGCATGGCCATCGTCAAGCACATCCTTCAAATGGGCTATTATTGGTCCACTATGGAGAAATACTACAATGTGTATGTTAATAAATGCATCAAATGCCAACATCATGCTAATATTACACACTTGCCATCATAGGCCTTACAACCCATCTAAGCGACTTGGCCATTTTATCAATGGGGATTAGATCTTATAGGGAAGATCTCTCCTCTGTCATTAGGCCGACATACATTTATTATCATATCTATTGAGTATTTCACAAAGTGGGTGGAAGTAATAACATTAACAATGACAACTGGAGCTCATATAGCAAATTTTATACTGGAGCATATCATAAGTCATTTTGAGATTCCATCCAAAATAATATCGGATAATGGAACATCATTCAAGAACAAAACTATGAGACCTTTGACATCTAAATATAGAACCAAACATATTTTTGTGACTCCATACTCTCTGCAAGAAAACATATAGGTTTAACCTTCAAATAAGATAGTGGTGGCCATCTTAAAAAAGACAATCCAAGAAAACCACAAATATTAGCATATTCAACTACCCCTTGCATTATGGGCTTACAGGACTAGTATTCGGATGCCCACTAGGGCAACACCATTCTCACTAGTATATGGCACTGAGGCCATTATGCCCTTGGAATTGGAAATTCCAATGCTATGCATCACATTGAAAGAGTTCATCTATGATGACATTGCATAGCAAGCTTGATTGGATCAACTGACACTGCTTGATGAACATTGTGTGAATGCCCTGGAGCATCTCCACGTTTATCAAGAGTGACTAAAACAAGATTACAATATCAAAGTCCACCAGAGAGGATTTGAGGTTGGGGATCTTGTATTGAAAGAGAACCAACATAACTCTAATTTACCACTAGATATGTGAGACAAATTTGTGGCTAATTGGCTAGGACCTTACATCATATCTAAAAATATTAGTCCAGGTACCTATCACCTAACATATCCAGGGGGTGTTGAAGAGCCTAAAACTCTCAACATCATCCATATTAAGGCATTTTATGCTTAAGATCATAGTAAAATGCTCTAAGATTTTGCTTATAACTACTTAGTCATCCCAAAAGGTTCCAAGGGTTCCTAAAACTACTTGGTTAGGTCAGTCAAAGGCTTCAAGGGTTTGCTTAAAACTTCTTGATCAATCCCAAAAAGGCACCAAGGGTTTTTTATCAACTACTTGGTCAACCCAAAGGCTTCGAGGGTTTGCTTAATGCTACTCAGTCATCCTAAAGGGCTCCAAGCTCATCTATGAGTAGTTTGGTCAATCAAAAGGCACCAGGAGTTTTTGAAAAACTACTTGGTCAACCCAAAATCTCCAAGGATTATTAAAAATTGCTTAGTCATCCTAGAATGCCCCAAATGTGCTCATAATCCCTTTGGTCAGTCCTAAAATCTCCAAGGTTTCCTAATAATCGCTTGGTCAATTTAAATGCTCCAAAGGCATGTACTCATCATTGGTCAGATATGAGGCTCAAAACTCATAAAAATTATAAAATCAATAAAATCCAAAAAAAAATTGGTAAAGCATAAAATCCAAAAACATTTGCATTTGCATGTCACATTTTTATTTTGCATTCACACATGCATCCACTGCATTATTACATTGCATATAGGCATTTTTCATCCATTGAATTTTTTAGTAGAAGGCATTGTGTTTTTCAGTCTTACAAACAACACCATGCTTGTATTTTAATCATGTGCCTTTGAATTTATCATAATCCACTAGTTATGTAATAAAATGTGTTTTTCAACACAACCTATAATGTTTCTATGAGAGATATACTTAGGTTTTTCGGTCACTCAACCATACCTAGAGGTCTTATCAAGAGTTGATAGAAATATTGCTTTGCTTTTGTAGCTATGGTCCAGTTAGTATAACCCTTAGCATATCAAAATCCTATCACTAATCAAAAAATTAAAAAATCCTAATAAGTACTAGGGGAAGATGAAGACACAAAGTAGAACCAGGTATCCTGAAGTGAAAAGAGTAATTACTACTTATCCCTCTATGCGGACGGTATGGAAAATTTTGGAAATTGGCAAAAGGACAAGTATTTTCCCTACTCATAATTCCTTTCTTACAATAAAATGAGCAATATCCTAGATTTATATCCCACATAAATCCTCAAGATTGATACCCTAGATTGATATCATAGATCGACATCCCAAATTGATATCCTATATTGATATCATAGATCGATACACTCAATCGATGTTACAGAAACAATTTCCCCAAAAGTAAAATCCCCCAAAGGAAATTTTTTGAAGAAAATTATCAAATATAAATCCCAATAAGGGAAGATCAAATGAAGATCAGAAATCAAAGCTCAAGTGAATATCAAATGAAGATCAGAAATAAAAGTTCACATCAAGATCAAGTGAATATCATAAATCAAAGTTCAAATCCAAATAAAATGAAGATCAGGAAGCAAATTCCAATGAAGATCCAAATAAAGTTAAATTCAAAATAGGAATCGACTCCCTTGCTTCACTACATATGAGCAAGTATCCCAGAAAATTAAAAAAATAAAGAGAGGGACCAAAATTGAATCCTTGGAATTGCCAACACTACTTTACCTTACGCATGATGATATGTCTGACGCATTAGCATATCGCTTATGAACAAGACCAATGTTTGAATGTGGAATATCTAGCTTCAAGTGTCCTATATTGCCTAGTGGCTTAGTCCAACTAAAATCAAAAAGTAATATTGGATAAGAAATTTGTATATCCCCTATATCAGCAATGGGTTGAAATAATCCTGTATGACATTGGGGAATGCTCATGTCTTGTCTTAATATATTCATGTGCACACATAGAAATAATGAATAGTTAGGGCCTATCATAGTGAAAGCCTTACATTTCAAAAGTCTAGTATGGTTAGTATGCAACTTTTGATAGGTCAATTTGGGTGTTTGAGTCTCATGGAAAAGCTCAAAAATATCTCTAATAGCAACAAAGGTCAAGTATTATAACCATAAAAAATAAAAGTTATTTCAAAACATCAAATTGCAAAGTATCCAATAATCGATACATTAACAATATGCACAATCAAGATATAGGATAGATACCGAATGGATGTTAGAAATAATATCTAGACGACCACTGACTATATCATGCATATCATTCAAAAGTTCAAAAATAAAATAGAATGACATATTGCATCATTTGCATCATAACATCGCACATCATTGCATTTCATATATGGGTGATTATTTGATCAAATTATTATTAAGAGGATTTCCAATTACATTCATGATTTTTATACATTCTATGGTGTCATCAAATAGATTTATAAACACATATTGCATTCATTCCTTATGTTGTAAGTGATAAAAACATACAGGTTAATTTACATTAGATTAACATCATGTAAATAATGCATTACATACATTGCATCAGCATATCATGACAATGTCATAAAATTAAATGCATGCAATAAAACAAAATCAAATATGTATTTAAGTAAACATCGCATCCATATGCATCCATCATATAGCACATCTAAACATCTAGATCACTGCATATCATCATAATCATAAATTAAATGGCTATCCACTACATGTCATGCATACATCACATCATATAGCATCAAATTAACATAAGAATTGCATCCATGTGCATCACATAAACATAAAATTAAAAACATATACAAGTACAGATAATCAGCCAAAATGATCAAGTCTCATATATATATATATTTGTGTGTTTTCAAAATGAGTACATAAAGTATGTCAAAAATAATCACAGGCTACATCCATGTAGGTCCTAGGCCTTACACATAAAATAGTACATCAGAATAGCCCATGTGTAAGCTATGGAGGGCCTGCACCTCTAGCTGGAGAGTCACCAGTATCACCTATGTCATCTCTGCACCTCTCGTGTGAGTTAGCACCATATGTACTAGAGGACCTGTGCATTCTCTCAGTCCTGTAAGTCTTGTGACTCGAGCTCATGGATGACTATCCTGTCATCTTGGATCTAGTACGCTAGGACCCTATAGCATGTGGATTCTCTAGAACCTCCCCACCTATCAATATGATCCATCCCTCTAGCTGAGAGATGCAAGCTCCCCTTGCATCACATAATTCATTCCCATCCTATACAATGGAAGTAAGACATCTAATCTTAACCATAGGATCATGATCCCCTGGTAATGCAAGTATTGATGTTGAAGATGGTGCCATGACATCACAAGAATATGATGGATCACCTATCTAATCCTAATACTGAGCCAAGTACCTCTCTGCTATAGCAGTCACTCATCATCCCTCTACCAGCTTGAGTGATTTGGTTAGCTCCTAAACTCATGCCTCTACTATTGTAGCACACTCTATCATAACTGAGGCCTGATCCTAGGACACCTGGAGTCACATTGTAGCACTCTAAAATTGGTGCAATTAAACCTTATTAAAAAGATAAAAATTTGAATTTACCCCAAACCGTCTGTTAATTGCCCGTTACCCGCTTTCCTTGTTTTCTATGTCATTTTTAGGATTTGTTTTGACCATTGGACGATATCGTCGCAGATCAAACGAAATCGTCCCAGATCTAACGAATTCATCTAGAACAGAACATCCAAACGATTTCATCCCAAAACCAAATTTTCATAATTAGCTTCTATTTCAACAACTTCTCTAACTTGGGCAGAAAGCGTATTTGCACAGTTAGAGTCCCCCCCATTGGAGATCTCCCAAATTGGTATGATTTCCAACCTCCTAACCTCTCCCTAATCCTATATAAACTGGGATTTTCTCAGTTTATCCCCCTGAACCCCCTAGCTTATGGATTTTCTTGTAGGTTTAGTTCCTTATATATTAGAGCATCCTCTCACCATTGTTTGCATTCTGTATTTCATGTTTTCTTGCAAGAATTTTACTATTTTTCAGTCGAAGCAAGCTCGGATCATCGTAGGTGATTCCAGATGATTTCGGACGATCCTGTCGAGGAGCGCAGATGATCTCATGTGATTGGAGGTGATCCTAAATGTAGTCCATATTGGGGGTAATTAGAGCCCATATTTTGCATTTCCTTATTGTTTTTCTTCATTTCTTTGTGCATTATCTTATGTTATTATATTTATGCATCCTGGAGTTCACCTCATTTAGCAAGATATATGATAAAGTTAAGATAAATTGTCAAATTGATGCATTTCCTTTTAATTGCTATCTATATCTATCATCTAGGAAAATTCATTGTTATTTCTATCATTTCCCCTTGCTTTTGTAGTTGCATTTTGGTATTTTGTATCTATTTTTGTGATTGCAGGTTTCTAAAGAATTCATAAGATCACCGATGATCCTATCTAATCTCAGATGACCGACTGTGATCTGAGATGATTCTGTGTAATTTTAGATGATTATGTATGATTCGAGATGATTTGGACTTCTACAAACCTCAGAATATTCATTCAGACATCCAGAATCAGGTATATTTTGTCCTATTTAGCACATTCTTTGTGTTCAGCATTTATTCATGTTTTTTGTATCCATAAAAATTAGCATCGACATATAGATTATCTTATATTCATCTTGGCCAAACCTAGGAATTGAATTATCAAAGAACAAAATGAACACATCAAACCTACTATCAACCTAGGTGTGGAAACTGCCACTCAAAAGTTTCCTGGTGAACCCACCATCCATAAAAAATTCACCCTTATACACCTCCCCCAAGATGCGGGACCTTCAAAGGGCCTCTCAGTCCGAGGTATTGTCCCATCCTTCTTGCATCCCCCTTCCGGGCGTGGATCCTATAGCCTAAAGGTAAGGATGCAAAAAATTTGGAGCGATACATTTTGGTGAACCTGACATGAAAACTAAAACCTTTTGAAAACAATCCAAAAAAAAAAAAAAAAACATAAATGCATTTAGAATAAAATATTGCATATCATATTTAGATGGTATATTATAATAAAATACGAGCTATCACCATTAATGTTGAGAATAAATTAGCAGCTATAGATATTACTTCTGTACTTAGAGTACCTCAAACAAATAAGGTTCAACCTTTATGGGATGAACTTAATAGGAGATTGAATATCATTGAGTCTAGATCAACCGAACTTAGGAAAATCAAGAGGTTTGTCCTAGATAGAATCTTGGATCCTGATCAAGTGACCTTGTATCATGAGCTTCAGAGAGCTTGCCATAGGTGGTTAGCAGATAAAAGAGCCCTTGTGTCTTCTAAATTGTACACCTTTGAGGAATACCTCGACAATGAAATTGTAGTACATAAATTTCTATCTCATATAGAGGATCAAGAGGTCATTCTTATGGATAGAAAAATATGGAATAGAGTTCCTAGAGCTGTGTTATATCGAGAGTATTGCCATGAGCTCTATTTTTACAAGACAGAGTCAGAAGTAGATAACATCACCATAGCACACTTTGTTAAGTTTCTAAAAAACCATTTCCAATTTTAAGAGGAGCATTTCATGACTCCTGATGAACTTGATCCTATCAATGACATCTATAAACTATTTATAGAAAACTAAGACATTATTTTATTATTATTATTTCTTGCATTTAGTGTGCTATTTGTTGTCTTTATAATCATAAAAACAAAAAAATAAAAACAAAACAAAATCATAACAAAAATCAAAATATTTTCTTTTAAGTATTATAGTAGGTATATAATTAAAATATATACCTCCCAAATTTGTTGCAAATATATTAATATATATTTGCTAAAATCTAAGTTTAAGCATAATGACTAGACTTAGGAATGGAAAACAGACTGAAGTAGAAGAAGATTGGTTAGGAAGACCGGTAAATAAACCAGATGTCCTTCCTGAAGACCCAATTCAGGAAGAAGGAACCCTAGACCAACAAGAAGAAGAGTTTTTTGACGCAAATGAACAAAGAGAAATTGTTAGAGAGGAAGGATACTCATCTCCTAAAATATCTCCAAAAGGAGCTGTTACTTTTGAGAACATTGAACATTTTTGGAAGTTCCTCAATACTAATATTGGCACTCTTAATAGAGCAGTCCATATGGACAAGGATCAAATTAGTGAAACTCAAGCAACCCTAGAAGACATATATCACACATGCACTAATCCCTTGTCCTTCGTTGATCAAGAAAGTGATCAAGTTGGACCATCCAATTTGGATATGGCCGCTATAATCCAGAACATGCAACAAAAATAGGTTACCCAACCATCTAGAGTGCCTGTTACCAAGCCTAGGGTTATTCCCACATAGAATAAACCATCATTCACTACTCTATTTCACCAAGTTATTGATCAACATACTTCAAATAAAAAAAATCCTAAAATAAAACCAAACACCAATTTCCAACAATCTGGGGTACAACATAATGCGACAACAAATCTTCTTCATAATACTCTTCCTACCAACCATTTGCATAACAAAAATATAGCATATAATCCTTATGTCACGCCATCCTACGCTCAAAAATCCCATACTCATGTACCATCAAACAAATATGGTGGAAAAACTGGTAATCTATAAGCCATGGTGAAACAGTTAGTCTCCCGTATGGACCAGATAGATCCCTACCGTCCCTCGTACAATTATCAAGAGATGTGTAGTCAGCCTCTAGATCCTATAGTTGTAGCACAACCATATCCTAAATACTTTCCTATACCTGTCCTACCAATATACAAAGGAACCGAAGATCCCATAGAGCATCTTCGTATGTTTAGGATAGCGTGTCATGATATATCACATGATGATTTGTTATTACTAAAAATGTTCCCAAAAAGTTTAGGAGGGATGGCATTAGAATGGTATTATCAACTACCCACTCATTCTTTGAGAAATTTCAAAGAAACCGCTGAGTCTTTTGTGCATCAATTTAGTGCCTACATTGAAAGGCATGTAACCATTAAATATTTGTACAACCTAAAACAAGACAAAGATGAATTTTTTGCTGATTTCCTAGCTCGATGGAGACAGTTGATAGGAAAATTGCACTTTGTGTTACCTTATCAGGAAATGTTGGATATCTTTATCAATAATTTACAAGAACAACTATCCTATGAGTTATCAACTGCTACCTTGACCACCTTCGATCAAGCTATAGATTTAGATCGAAGAGTGGAAGATGCTCTTGTTAGGAGAGGTCAACTTAAAAAGAAATATGATGAGAAAACATCTAGAAATCAATATAACAATAAAAAATTTGTGGGCGATAGAGTCACTGATAGTAGAAATATCGCTACTATTAATGTTGCAAAAACAACAAAGAAATTTATACTAAAACCTCCTGATAAACCACCCTAAGAATTTACTAGGTTAAATCAACCTTTATCAACCATTCTCTTGCAATTACTAGCACGAGGATTGATCCAATTATCAAATATCTAGGAACCTGATCCAACTATACTCGGATACAGATCTTATTTACACTATTATTTCCAGAGAGGACCTAGACACGCTACCAACTCTTGTAAAATATTAAAACATAAAATACAAGACCTGATTGATAACAATGAGATGGAGGTGTAAGGCTTTCAACCTAAAAAAAATCCTCATTAATACTCAAAAGAACATCCCTCAAAATTAGAATCAAAATGCCAATCATTCATTGGACATATTTCAACATCCTTTACAAAAGCATGGTAAAGAGGTGGCTAATAAAATTGAACATCATAATGTTCCCCCTCCTACCCGATATGTAGGAACTATTAGTGGACATTCACCTACTCATGATCCGCAAATATTTGACACAACTTTATCCATGGTTACGACCAAACCTCTATATAATATTCGGACACCTGATCTTAGTGATACAGAATACGAGACTAAAAGTGACATGGAAATCACCTCAAATCAATCGAATAGCTTTGAATATGAATCAGATCCTATTCAACCTATCATAATTTCTATGGTTCCAGAAGAACCATTTCCAAGAAGAGTCACTACTCGACCATCGTCTCAACAATTACTTTCTAATGAACAAGCTATAAACGCTATACCAAGACCCATTCATCATCCACAAAATAATATTGTAGGTACCATCGGAGTTGTTACTCGACAACCGGCTCAAAATTCTCAACAAGATCAAATTCAAAATGATGGTCTAGCTCCATTCATTTTGAAAAATCCCAATAAAGGGAATCATGTGCCTAATGTTGAACCTAAACGTCCTTATAATATTAATGAACAATTATCAAATACTATAGCTAGAATTTCCCTTTTGGACCTTTTAAGATCTTCTCCTACCCATAGGGATGAATTAATGCTCACATTAAGCCAAATGATGGTACCACAAAATATTCAACCTGAAGCCATGTCCAATACTATCATAACTCGAGAAGTCGATTGTATTGACTTCTGGGATAGAGATATACCACAACATAGTTTACATAAGGATAACCCCTTATATATTAATGCCCTAATTGGATATGTAGCAGTTAAACGAGTCTTGATTGATAATGGTTCATCTTTAAACATATGCACTTTTTAATTATATTAAATATTTGGGTTTAGAAGTGACGAAATGAAAAGAACTGATATGATTATAACAGCCTTCAATGACAAAACACAAGAAACATGTGGAGTTATTACTATTCCATTGCAAGTTGGTCCAAGAACCCTAGACACGACCGTGTTTATTGTACATTATCCTGCATCATACAATATACTCTTGGGTCACCCTTGGATCAACGCGATGCGAGCTATTCCCTCAACTTTACATCAGTGTGTTAAATTCGAATTTAAAAATTAGTTGGTTACCATTCATGGTGTTCCTAGACCCTTTGATATGTGTGCTTTGGTAGAACCTGTTGGAGTTCAATTTTGCCCTGCTCTGTCATCCACACATCCTAATTCTCATCATCTGCATAAACGTGAGAAACACACACTCATAACATCATCTACTTTTCCCCCACCAACCACACCTCTACATATAGTTCAACCATATTCTAAACAAACCACATTAGGACCTCAAAAAGATCCTAAACCCACAACCAATGCTTCTTGTTTTACTCTTATAACTTCCATACCTTTAGATCCATCCATAGACATCTCTACAATGTCTACGCCTATCAAAGGCATGTTTTCCACATTCAAAAACATAGGAAATGTTCCTTCTACCTCTTACGCTCTTATTGATGAGCTCTTACCTAATTTATCTAAAATTCTTATATCAAAAAAAAAATGCTGCTATGCAATATTTCCATATTTTAAATAAATTGCCACCCTCTCCTTGTACCTTGGGCCTCCCACAGCCTATGGGAATTATCTACCAAATTGGGAGTTGTACTTTTATTTATAAGGGATATGACTGGGGAGGAATACCTAGAAACATCAAGACTCGTTATGATGGGTATGCTCACTATTATTTTGCTAATGAGTATGTTAAAGCTAAACCTATAATGCTTAGATTGGGCTATAAAGGGAAAGGTTTGGGACCTTCCCAAAATGGTATGAAAGAACCTTTTGAGGTAGAACCATGGCCTACCCGATGTGGTGTGGGCCTATTTCCTAGTAAAGGTCAGCCCTTCCCATTTGAGGATGATGACCATCTTATATGTTACCAAGATTATTTGGATAAATGTGATGCTTTGCATTTAAAGGATAATCCATTTACATGCAATATGCTATCCATAACTTACCCTGAGATGATTGTTGAATCCGACAATGAGTTGGAGGGGGATATCTTCCATGATGTCTCCGTTGAGGAATTGTTACATAACGGATTTTATTTCAATGGCTCTATACCTAGTATAGCCCAGCTTGAGGCCACGACTCCTCAAGATGAATTATCCAAGCTAACCTTGGAAGAATTACAAGAATTAGGTGTTTCACCCGCCCCATCTAATTTTGAGAGAAATCTACATATGGAAGTTGAAAACGTTATAAAAATTAACATTGGAACCGAAGATAACCCTCACATAATCAACATTGGATCAAAATTGAGTCAAAAAAACAAGATAAAAACATTTCATTCCTTAAAAAATATGAAGACGTTTTTGCTTGGACATATGAAGATATGCTAGGATTAGACCCTTCTGTAGTTATGCATCACCTAGTAGTCCATTCGGATGCTAAACCTGTTAAACAGAAACTTAGAAAAATGCATTCTAAAGTGGCCTTACTAGTCAAAGGAGAATTAGAAAAACTTTTTAATGTTATTTTTATACAAGCTATTGATTATGCTGAATGGATCTCAAATGTAGTTCCAAAGAACTAAGAAAGAAGCTACCAAAGTTAGGGTTTGTACAGAATTTAGAGATATTAATGCTGCATGCCCTAAAGATGATTTTCCTCTTCCCAACATGGATCAAATCATTGATTTTACTATTGGGAGTGGAATGATATCCCTAATGGATGGATTCTCTAGTTATAATCATATCAGGATAGCTCCTAAATATCAGGCTAAAACAACCTTTATTACCCCTTGGGGAACCTTTTATTGGAAAGTGATGCCATTCGGTTTAAAGAATGTAGGTGCAACATATCAATGATCCATGACTTATATCTTTCATGATATGATGCATGATATTCTACATGATTATGTAGATGATATTATAGCTCATTCTATCAAAGAAGATGATCATTTAGATGACTTGAGAAAAGTATTTGATCGGTTAAGGGAATATCTTATCCGACTAAATCTAGACAAATGTATATTCGGAGTTAAGTCCGGTAAATTATTGGGGGTTATAGTTTATTTATGTGGCATTGAAATTGATCCTCTCAATATCGTAGCTATCACAGATATGCCCACACCCACAAATATTTCTGAATTACAAAGTTTACAAGGCAAGCTTCAAGTTATTCACCGCTTCATCGATAAGTTGGCAGACAAAACCGGACCCTTTCTTAAGCTTCTTAAGAAAGAGGTCTCTTTTCATTGGGACAATGAATGCTATGAAGCATTTGAAATCCTTAAGCAATATCTCCTTAAATCATCGGTGCTTTCCCCACCTAGATCTGATCGTCCATTTATCTTGTACATTTTTGCTTCATATTTTGCCTTAGGAGCTATGTTAGCTCAACTTGACGATGAGAAGAAAGAACATGCTAATTATTACATCAGTAGAACCTTAATCAGTTATGAAACTTGTTATACAGTATTAGAGAAGTTATGTCTCGTAGTCATATTTTCTACACATAAACTACGCCATTATATGCTCAGTCAAAAAACGTATGTTATTGCTAAATTTTATCCTTTGCGGTATCTCATGAGTCGACCATACCTATCTGGTCGCACAGCCAAGTGGGTTCTTGCACTAAGTGAGTTTGAACTCATATTTATAGAAAAAAAGTTTGTTAAAGGTCAAATCATAGCAGATCAATTAGCTACTGCACCCTTAGAGTCTACCCATCTGCTCATCATTGAGTTTCCTGATGAATGCCTTAAATTAGAGGCAGACCATCCTGAGCAATGGTCCCTATACTTTGACGGATCTCGATGCATGAGTGGGGCTGGTGTAGGTATTATTTTAATATCTTCATAGAAACATATTATACCTCTGTCCTTCAAACTAACATTTGCTTGCACCAATAATACTGTTGAATATGAGGCTCTAATCCTTGGATTACGAGCTGCCTTGGCACTGAAAATTAAAAATTTATTGGTTTTCGATGATTATCAACTTTCCATAAATCAAATAAATGATGTTTATCAGACCAGAGATGATAAATTACGCCCATATAAAACATATGTCTTACAATTATTATCTTTATTTGATCAAGTTACCTTGGAATCTATTCCTCAAACTAGCAACCGTGCGGCTGACGCTATGGCTGCAGCTGCATCTCTTTTGCCCTTGGAGTTAGATGATGAATATGCTAAAATAATTATTCATCGACTCTAGGAACCTGCTTCAAGCAAATCATGCTTAGAACCTTTGGATGTGTTTATAATCAATGAAACTACTCCTAAACCATGGTACACTGATTTATTTAATTTTCTGCAAAATGGGACCTTCCCTGAAGGTTGTAATAGCAACCAGCATCGGTTATTACATAGACAAGAAAGTCACTTCATAATTATTGGTAATACCTTGTATAGGAGATCTTTTGAAGGCATCTTACTGAGATGTTTGAATCTAGCAGAATCTAGATCAGCTTTGAGTGAAGCCCATAATGGATCTTGTGGGGGGCATTTTAGTGGTAGCACCATTGCTAAGAAGCTCCTTAGTATAGGATATTTTTGTCCTACCATGGAAAATGATGCACATGATTATGTGCGCCATTGCGATAAGTGCCAAAAACACGTTGACCTTGTCCATGCACCTGCACAAGAACTGTAGGCTATTTCATCTCCTTGGCCCTTCTCAAAATGGGGCTTAGACATCATTGGAAAAATCAACCTCGTGTCATTTGATGGACACAAATTCATCATAACCACCACTAAGTATTTCACGAAATGGGTTGAAGCTATGCCCTTAGCTTCTTGCACTGGAACCCAAGTTTCCAAGTTTATTTTTAATCAAATTATTTGTAGGTTCAGAATTCCTACAAATCTCATCTCAGATAATGGAACTTGTTTCAAAAATAAAGATGTCAAGAAATTATGTCAAAAATATAAAATTCAACATCGTTGGTCCACCCCCTATTATCCTCAGGGTAATGGCCAAGCAGAAGCATCTAATAAAACATTAATCAAAATCCTCAAAATACTGGTCAATAAATCTGGCCAATATTGGCACATCCAACTATATCATGCTTTGTGGGCTTATCGAACTAGTGTTCGCACCCCCATAGGTACTTCACCTCTTATTTTGGTTTATGGCACCGAAGCTATTTTTCCCTTTGAATTAGAAGTTCCTTCTTTGGCTCTACTACTTCAAGATACTGAAGTAGAAGATGAATATCGTGCTGGCAGATTTAGTTAGCTAAAACTCCTAGATGAAAAGCGCATCAATGCTTTGGAGCATCTTCGTGCCTACTAAAACAAGCTTAAGAGAGCATACCTCAAGAAAGTTCATTATCGATCCTTTGATATCGGTGACCTTATCTTAAAAGAAAATCAAAAAAATACTAATGCAACTAAAAACCTTAAAGGTAAATTTGAGCCCAACTGGCTTGGACCATATGTCATCACTACTAAATTTGGATCGGGAGCATATCGATTAGCTACCTTAGATGGTAAAGATCTTAAAGAACCTATGAACATTATGCATCTTAAGCATTATTATGCATAACATTGGGTCATTTCATCATTTGTATATATTGTATTTTGCATATTGTTTCATTTTAGCCATTTATATCAAAAAAAATTTAAAAACAGTAACAGTATTTATTATTTCAATTCATCATTCAAAATCAAAATATAAAAACTTCAAAATCATCAAAATCTTCCAAAACATATTTTATTTTCGTACCTGTCAATTCTTGAAGTATTGCAGTTATATTTTCAATTATTTTGGATAAATTAGCATTTATTTGGAATCCCACACTTTCACACTCACAGGCATAAATATCTTGATTCTATTTGGTATGATTACTAATCTCTCTTACATCAAAGTCCACATTTGAATTAAATAAAGTTTTGAGCATAGAGAACTGATCTTTTTATTTACTTGAACCAAGCATATCTTTTCACATTAAAATGATTTCATTGCAAATTCAATATGATGCTACATAGTAGAAGTGGTTTCTTGAGTGAAAAGTTTCCCCTGCTATCCTATCATGCACATGGTCTAGAATATTTGAGAATTGACAAAAGGACAAGCTCACCCCTACCCAAAATAAAAATACCTTGCTCTACAACCAATCTAAGCAAGTATCCCTAGCATAGGAAGAAAAAGAAAAGTCAAAGAAAATGATAAAAAGAAAAATATTATTTTGTACCATCGCAGCCATATTTCAGCATTGTCTCAGTTCCAAGCAAAAATACAAAAAAAAAAAAAGAGAAGCAAAAAGCAATAAAATCTCTTTCCCTACCCATTGAAAATAAAAGAAGGGTGAATGAGCTTGAATCCCTAGAATTCTCAATTATTCAAAAACTATGGGGTAAGCCCCATAACAGGTGGTTTGTGCCCAACCCGCTTGGCCTTGGGTAATTCCTAGCATGGTGATATGTCTGTCACATTAGCGACCTTCTTTTGTACAGACCTATGTTGGCTTATGGATTAGCTAGCTCTTGATAACCTGACTTACATAGTAGTCTAGTACGGTTACATGCATATAAATCATTGTCAAGGAACACTCATTTGGTTAAGTGAAATTACTTGTATCAAATTTTATTGATCAAAATTGGGGAATGAACAATACAATTGCACACACATTTGTATTTGAGAGATTCTGTATCATTATGATAAAGCAATATCGGTAATGAAATCACATTTGCACATGAGGGTTCGGTATAAATGCACATTTTTCTTTGAGATAATGTAAAATATTTCTGCAAATCTTTTTGGAATAATTTTATCTTCTTATTTCGGAACATCTGTTTGTATAAAAACAATTACATACATTGTTTTCGAAAATCACAAAATGCTTTCAAACAACATATGACACAAATATAATCAATAAAGTCATGTTCATATTATTATTTTCTGTTTATCAAAAGTCAAAAATCAATCATGCAATAAAACTAAAATATCAATTTCTTCTTTGGATTTCGCGATGATGGTATAAGTCTATACCTATAATTCTATGTCTAGCGCAAACCATTGTTCTAATTTTATTTCCCATTTATTTTAAAAGAATTCATAAAAACATATGACTTACATCATTATGTTACACAATTGAGCTTTAAAACGAACGAACACTTATTCTATTTCATGTCATTATGTCAACATTCAATTTTACAATAATGGTATAGTTCCTAGAGACTTATTCAAAAAATTTATCACACTTAGGAATTTATGCCTAGCAAAATCACATTTCTTTAATATGTCATGCATAATATTTTTTATGAAAATCTGAAAACAAATCATCACCATCATCACTTCCATCATCACAACACAAAGTCTTAAGACAGTCTCTTAAGCACTCTTTTACTTTTAACAATATTTCTATCCTAGGATTAGCTTGACAACCTAGTGAGCGGTGACTCCATGAAATGGTCTATACCAGCGACACTGTCCTTTGAAATTATTATTAGAAGTCCCTTTTATTTTTCATCAAAACACACCACAAAATAATCAATTTATTTACACCAAATTATTTCATTTATAATTTTATAGCATGGCATAAATATTTTCTTTCTAACGATATAATTACATAAATAATCAATCACAAAATTCAAAATTAAAGCATCATACACCATATACACAAGTCATATCATCAAAAAGATAATCTATATATCTCAATCAATTATTTACATCATCTGGATTGGTATGCCACAATCAAAACCCTGACATACTCAATCCCCTCAATATATATATATAATAATACAATCCGCCCTCTACAAAAGCTAGCCTCGAGAAGCCCTTGAGCTCTCAGCCTCATCTCCTTCCCTGCCTTGATGTGGAGTGGGTGGTCCCATAGAGGTTCAGGATGTGTCCTGGGTCCTCTCTATCAATCATGAGGATGACCTCGATGATCCCATCATGACCAGCTTTGCAATGGGGGCTGGCAGTGGTACCCTCTATCCCTCTGGGACCACATGATAGTATAGCCCCTGGTAGAATGCAGTCTGAGCAATAGACCACACCAAATCTTGAGTGCTCACCCCTCCGCTCTGAGCCCTGAGACATGTAGTCTCATCCTGGAGTGTCTGCACCTGAGCCCGAAGGTGGGCAACCTCAGCTCAAAGAGCCACCATCTCACTGATCTCCCCTACCTTGAAACCCTTGCCCTTATTGGGCAATGGTGGTCTCTCCCCCTATTGAGAAGGGACTCCCCTCTCCCTCCTCCCTGTCTCCTGAGGTATCTATAGATCTTGACCCATCCTCTGTCATCTCTACTATGGAGACTGTTGTTGCTCTCTCCCATCGTGACCTCATGTTGCCTCAATAGTAGCCTGATGTCACCTCACCAACCATCGCACCACAGCATGCACTAGACCCTATACCCTCATCATCTGAGGAGGGCAGATGCCTACGTACCAGGCATCATAGCTATCTACAACCCCAATGTTGTCACCATCCATTGGCTGTATGGGGGCATCATTCGCATCTTGACTCTATAATCGTTGCATGTTTGGAGCCCCGCTCAACGTGGTATTATCCCAGACAGTATGGGAGTACTCGTAATCCCTGAGAGAAGAGATACCCTATTGTAGACCAAACTATCATAGAACATGGTCATAGTGGTGAAGCTCTACCTCTCCCTACTCCATCAACAACTAGTAGACTCGCTTGATGCGAGCCAGCTCCTACCCATACTTTGCCCACCCGGGGTGCTCTCACCATGGCCTCTAGGTGATCTGGTCCAGGATGAGGTCATCCAGCAACCTTCGTGACATCGACAGATCTATCCGCCACTATGAGCCCCTCTATAACCACTAGTAGAAAACCTAGGGCCTCTCTCGATCAACCCCTATCAGTGGGAGCCCTACCGACCTCTGCACCGTGATGTGCTCCCATCACCAAACCTACAGTAGCGATGTCAAGACCAAACATCGGCCTCCCTTGTATACAACCCCATGTAGGATCCTATACAAGCAGCATAGCACAAAGCTACCCCATGAGTATCTGTATCCGTGGTCTCTCATGTCATAGACCACATCTGAGAGGAGCCAGGGTAAACTGCACCCACTTTGGTGGCACAGTAGTAAGCCACCTACCACCCTTGCCAACACCCGAGTCATCCTAGATACCCTAGGCATCTGCCTTAGAGACTCGATGTTCACTCCACCCTTCTCTAGGGTGAATCTCGGGTCCTCGATCAACCTCATCATTGCCAAGCCCTGATTGACCACAAGAATCATCAACCGTACTTGTATGGGGATCATCATGGTCCTCCATACATCCTTTAGTGTGGGAGCCATCTCACCTGTCGATAACTGGAAGCAGGACAGCCTTGGATACCACATCTCTGCTAGGGCCATCAATAGCCCCATGTTTGTCGATACTTATGGCATCTCTGCCACATGCTGACAATCGACCTAAGCCAGTTGGTCGTGCTTTGCCTGATCGAGCATGACTATGTCATCTCGTAGCCTATCGTATTTCCATTCTTGAATCTTTAGTAATCCCCTCTGCAAAACAAACAATAAAACAATAAAATTCATTAATAAACCAATCATTAAAATAAAATTAAAAACATTTTAATCAAGCTTAATTTCTTAAAAATGATGATATCGTCCACCATTGGATGATATCGTCCCAAATTGGGCAAAATCGTCCTTTGTAGGATGAAAACGTCTCCAATTTTGTAACCTAGGGATCGCCCCTTTTTGGACGGGATTGCCCCTAGATCGTTGATTTTGCCCTTCAACGAAATAGATGATCTATGGATGATTCTGACGATCTAGGGATGATTCTCGACGTCATCGGGACGATTTCATCTCGACGTCATCGACGGCCTAAAAATGGCCACGATGCCCCAAAAAAATCAAAATTTCAAACAAAAAATTGCACAAATTAAATTCAAACCTAATTTACTAGGATTATATCCTTACCCGTAGCCCGCGTCGGACCTCTGTCGATCAGTGTGCTGTCTCCACAATTTTTTCTTTGCAGAGCTCTAGAACACTAAAAATGAATAGTAAAAATGAATTAGGGTTTTACCCTATTTTTCTTAATTTTATTTAAAAACAACAATTTTTTTTAATTTTTCTTTTTCGTGCTTTTACCTCAAATGTTCGATTTGGATAAAAACACGGAGCGGGCACCATAGTAAGCAATCGTACGATTCGACCTAGAATCGTCATCTAGAAAATTGAGTAAATTTTTGCTTTCTCGTAAAATGGGAAAAACTCATCTTTAAAGCATTTTCTTCAAAAAATTCGCTAAAGAGGGGGAAAAATGTAGCACCCTAAAATTGGCACAGTTAAACCTTAGTAAAAAGATAAAAATTTGAATTTTAACCCCAAACCACCTGTTAACCGCCCGTTACCCACTTTCCTCATTTTTTGTGCCATTTTTAGGATTTGTTTTGACCAATGGATGATATCATTGTAGATCAGATGAAATTCTCCCAGATCTGACGAATTTGTCTAGAATAGAACGTCCAGACAATTTCGTCCCAAAACTAAATTTTCATAATTAGCTTCTATTTCAACAACTTCTCTAACTTGGGTAGAAAGCATGTCTGCATAGTTAGAGTCTCCCCCGTTGGAGATCTCCCAAGTTGGGATGATTTCCAACCTCCTAACCTCTCCCTAATCCTATATAAACTGGGATTTTCTTAGTTTATCCCCCTGAACCCCCTAGCTAACAGATTTCCCTACAGGTTTAGTTCCTTATACATTAGAGCATCCTCGCACCATAGTTTGCATTCCGTATTTCATGTTTTCTTGCAGGAATTTTACTATTTTTTAGTCAGAGCAAGCTCGGATCATCGCAGGCAATTCTAGACGATTTCAGATGATCTTGTCGAGGAGCGCAGATGATCTCATACGATTGGAGGCAATCCTGACTGTAGTCTATATTAGGGGAAATCAAAGGCCAAAGTTTGCATTTCCTTATTGTTTTTCTACATTTCTTTGTGCATTATCTTATGTTATTATATTTATGCATCCTGGAGTTCACCTCATTTAGCATAGATATATGATAAAGTCAATATAAATTGTCAAATTGATGCATTTCCTTTTAATTGCTATCTAGATCTATCATCTAGGAAAATTCATTGTTATTTCTATCATTTCCCCTTGCTTTTGCAGTTGCATTTTTGTATTTTGTATCTGTTTTTGTGATTGCAGGTTTTTGACAAATTCATCAGATCGTCGATGATCCCGTCTGATCTCAGACGACCGACTGTGATCTGAGATGATTTTGTGAATTTTAGATGATTACGTATGATTCAATATGATTTGGACTTCTACAAACCTTAGAATCTTCATTCAGACATCCAAAATCAGGTATATTTTGTCCTATTTAGAACATTTTCTGTGTTCAAAATTTATTCATATTTTTTGTATCCATAAAAATTATCATCGACATATAGATTAGCTTAGATTCATCTTGGACAAACCTAGGAATTGAATGATCAAAGCACAAAATGAACACATCAAACTTACTATCAACCTAGGCGTGGAAACTGCCACTCAAAATTTTCTTGGTGAACCCACCATCCATCGAAAATTCACCCTTATACCCCTCCCCTGAGAGGTGAGACCTTCAAAGAGCCTCTTAGTCCGAGGCATTGTCCCATCCTTCTTGCATCCCCCTTTCGGGTGCAGATCCTATAGAATGAAGGTAAGGATGCAAAAAATTTGGAGCGATACAGACCTCTCCCTGTTAGACAAGTTCACCTCTAACATGGTGATAGATGTGTCTTGTTGTAGCTACTGAGACTGTAGCCTACTAACCTTGCTTTGCAATTTTTCTACCTAGGCTAGCAACTACACTACCTCATTTTTTGGAGGTACCTCACCCTAGTCTATGCCCTCATCCTTAGCCTCCACTGATGGTGCATCCTATGCACCCCATCTACCCTCAGTATGTGGGTGCACATTTCACCATCATGGATTAGTCTCTACTACCTCCTCAACCTGATCGAGAGGTCTAGATCTCTATCATCAAAGTAGATACCACCAGGTATCTACAACATCACCTAGAGCTATAGGCAACACTCACTATAGATCGGTCTCTAGAACTAGTTTCCTATAGATAATAGGCAACTCAAAAATATCTTATATCAAGAAAAATTGTCATTGGACCCATGAGTAGAACTGGTACTCATGGATCTCAGTCTTGTATCTGAGTAACCATCTATCCTATCAAGCCTAGTGCAGTCACTTGCTAGCCTCTATCCATACAGGGTAGTCCATATATGAATACCACTCAATGTCATCTAGTCTGAGTGCTACAAATTTAATGATGTAATGATCAATGTCCCTAGCATAGGACCTACTCCTAAATCCCTCCTCCTTGCGAGGCCAACATATCACATAGCACTGGTGTGTGACAGGAATAGAAGTAATTGCTAGTGGTAGCTCTGCTAATCACTCGATCTGGATGTGCTGCCAACCCAATATCTATAGTAATAAACTACAACTTATCCGAACCTGGCTCTAATAGGTAATCTGGTACAAATCATGTTACAACTAGCATAATAAGACACTCCCCCAAGCTAGGAGCAATGGCCATTATGTGGAGCTCTGAATGACTCTCCTGATGTAGGCTAGAAGGTTGTAGGGAATCCTCGTGCCTGAGGAGTCTAGAAGCACAACATGCATGACTAGGTGCATGAATACAGACTCACAGATGGAGAATATATGCTCATCATACCACTCCTCGATGTGAACACTGCCATGATTGATCTTACGTTGGGCCTCTAGGCTTTGATCACTAAATATCTCATCAAACACAACTCCCCTACTTTGAGAGGTAGAGGAAGTGATGGGATTGCCATTAATAAGGATACTAAAGATCCCGTAGACATTGTCAAGTGTGATAGTCATTTCA
This sequence comes from Wollemia nobilis, assembly GCA_028583015.1. Taxonomy (NCBI): domain Eukaryota; kingdom Viridiplantae; phylum Streptophyta; class Pinopsida; order Araucariales; family Araucariaceae; genus Wollemia; species Wollemia nobilis. Next base: position 8,471,185 of record JAQPPZ010016690.1, on the reverse strand, counting down.
CCTGTCGATAGGTGAAATGTGTTTCTCTAAGCATTCCAGCTTTGGGCCAACATAGTCATGTAAGCTTGATCTACCTTGATGATGGGTATATTCAAAACATAGCCAAATCCTACTACTACAAACCACTCTCGCTCCTCGCTAGTAAGTAGTGGATGGAGAGTGTTAAGGAGCTCTAGATCCCTAGCTCTAGAGGTCAGTCTTTGCAAACAAATATAGTATAAGGAAAAATATAACTAAAGGTTAATTAAATAGCTAAAAATGACCTAAAAAGAGATATATCAAGCAAAAAATAGCTAAAAATGCAAAATTATGCTAAGCATGATCAAAAAATTTAAAAATACATCTCATAGGTGCAATAAAATGGCATTAACTGCTAAGAAAATCACAAAAAAAAAAATCATAAAAAAGGGAACTGCAGGTCAAAACCGTGGTCCATCCAATGGTCAAATTTTTTACCATTGTAATTCAAACCTAACCACAACTGATACCTGCAATTCCTAATCGATCAAAGGGGAACCACAAATGGTAGTTTTGGTCTAGAGATACGACCTATTCTGGGTCTTTTCCTAGCCAAAAAATAAAAATTAATTAATTAAAATTAATCTAAGCTAGCCTAACATATGGTGTGGTTCATTGCCAATAATTTAGTGTGATTGATTGAAAAATTCATTAATTTGGTCCATTTTATTGGTATTGAATGTGAGGTCTTGGTTTTGAATTACCTTGATCGCATAGAGGCCATGACTGGAAGAGGGTTGTTTATAGTCTGCCATTCTAATGTGTGAAGGATGATAGGGTTAAAGTCACGTCAAGTTAAACTCTTACACCTCTCAGAGCTCTTCAAATATTTTCCTAAAAGGTTAAATCAGCTTCAAGTCATCATTCCCAGCATCATAGCATTTAATTTCTATTCTCTTGCACCTTTGCTTAAGTGAAATCTTAGTTATATTTGGTGCTTTCATTACTTTGCATACATTTAAAATTTTAGTCTTCAATTATTTTGATTTAGTGGCCTAATTCTTTGATTTGATCAGCCAAAAATATAGCAATTACTATTAGGATATTTTCCCTTTAGTTTCAGCCTAAAACGCAGTAGAAATATGCCCAAATCGACCTCAAAAACCTTCAAAAACCCATCCTAGGACCAAATTCACCACCCTACACTGTTAGTGGTGAATTTGATAGCCTAATGTAGGTCCAAGAAGAGAGACAAAATAATATATTGAATCATTAACCTAATCAATACAATAGTCTATGTTTAAATAATAGACTAATAACCAATAGTGTAGAGAATATCGCTAACTACCCTCTATCAATAGAATAGGGATGGAGTTGCGTGATGCTAACCACTAATTTAGGTAGATAGTTCTAACCATAAAACTAACATAAATATCTGACATAGGATATTTAGGTACTTACCTAGTTTAACCATGACGTAAAATATCTCATGGTAATTACATAGAAAAGTAAATGTAATAACCCCACATAGTGTAATGCAATACACTACCTTATTTTACCCTAATATCCCATCTTTATTACATTACTTTGATATACAAAGTTTTCTTTGAAATAGTTGAAATTTGACACGTCCAAGTGCCTTTGTAAAAATATCTGCAACGTGTTCGTTAGTGGGAATGTGTTGGAGCTTGATTTTGTGCTTAGGAACTTCATCACGAATGAAATGACAATTTGTATCAATATGCTTAGTTCGTTCATGATGCACTGGATTCTTGACCAAGTTAAAAACACTTGAGTTGTCACAAAACATGTGAATGGGAAGTTGATAGCCCCATGGTAGCCAAGATGCAACTTAGCCATATTTCTTCACACACAGCTCCATGTGCAGCGTGATATTATACCTCAGTTGAAGATAAAGCAACCACCTATTGCTTTTTACTATGCCATGAGATAGGACCAGATCCAAGATGAAAAACATATCCTGATGTTGATTTCTATCATCTATGGATCTAGCAAAATCAGAGTCAGTGTAACTCTATAATAAGAATGAGTTATTCTTCTTATAATCTAGACCATAATCGGCACTACCCTAAATGTAGTGTAGGACTCTCTTAGTTGCTTTCCAATGGGAGACCTTTAGTTCTTGCATGAACCGTGAGAGATAGTTTACAACATAAGTAATATATGGTCTAGTATTAGTCAGATAGATGAGGCTTCCAATAATCTATCTATAAAGTGTTCCATATAACTGTGGTGATTCTTCATATCGTGATAACTATAGTCCTAATTCCATCGGTGTTGCTTTGGGTTTACAATTAGTCATACGATATTTTTCTACTAAAGTCTTGGCATACTCTTTTTGACTCACCCTAAGATGATTCTTTTTATGTTCTATCTCAAGGCCAAGATAGTAGTGGAGAAGTCCTAGATATGTCATATCAAATGACTCTTTCAAGTCATCTTTCACGACATTAATCAAGTTCTTTGAATTACCAGTGATGATCAGATCATCTACATATAACACAAGAATCACTATCTTAGAACCTATGTTCTTGATATAGATATTTGCATCATATGGACTTCTCTTAAATCCATGTTGTAGTAGGTGACTATCCATTTTTATGTACCATGCTCTTGGGGCTTGTTTTAGCCCATATAATGATTTGACCAATTTGCAAACATGTTTCTCATGGCCTACCTCTGTAAATCCAGGAGGTTGAGTCATGTACACCTCTTATTTTAAGTCACCATTAAGAAAGGCACTCTTACATCCATCTGATGTAATTTCCATATGAACTGTGCTGCCATAGCATAAAGCACTTGAATGGTGGTCATCCTTGCTATAGAAGCAACAGTTTCCTCATAGTCAAGCCCTTCCTTTTGAGCATATCCCTTCACCACAATATGGGATTTATGCTTATATATAGTGCCATATGCCTTATATTTTACTTTGTAAACCCATTTGTAGCCTATGGGTTTCTTTTCTTTAGGCAAATTCACTAGCTTCCATATTTTATTATTTATGAGGGAGTTATATTTTGCATCCATAGCTGCCTTCCACTGAGGCAGTCTAAGTGCTTCATCAACTATAGAAGGTTCATTCTCATCACATGCTGACAAGTAAACCCTCTCCTCATCTATTTCCATCTCATATTCCCTTGGTAATTCTCTATCAATAGAAATATCTTGAAAATCTGCACAAAGATCATCAACTAAAGTGGATGCTTCATTCTTTTCTTTCTATATCATGCTTCTTGTCTTTGGACGAGTGAGAATAAGATCAGGTGGGTAAGTGAGTTTAGAGTCTTTCATTGTTCTTGTATACCATTTGGGTGGCTTTTTCTATTGTGAAGAAGTAATTCGATGTTCCTTCTCATAATCTAGGTATACTAATGTAGTGTTGGGTGTGAAAGCTTCATCAAACACTACATCTCTGCTAACATGTATCTTATTGGTAAATGGTTCTATCAATCGATAGCCTTTTGAAAATTCATCATATCCAAGAAATACACAAGGTAGGGACTTCTCATATAATTTCTTTCTTTTCTCCTTGAGTATATGCATAAATTCCTTACACACAAATACCCGTAGATGAGTTATGGAGGGTTTCCTACCACTCCATGATTCCTGAGGAGTCATACCTTCAAGAACCCTTGTGGGAGCCCTATTCAAAAGATATACTACAGTTTGAACAGCTTCAGCCCAGTAAGTTTTCTCAAGGTTGGCCCCCTTAAGCATACATCGAACCATTTCCATAATGGACCAATTTATTCTCTCAGCAACCCCATTGGATTGAGGAGTATAGGCTATTTTTAACTGTCTCTTTATCCCATGTGTCTGTAAAAATGAGGAAAATTATTTTGATGTGTATTCCCCCCATCGATTTGAATAGAGGGTCTTAATAAAGCATCCTGATTCCTTCTCAACAAGATTTTTGAACTATTGAAAATAGGAAAATGCTTCAGACTTCAACTGCAAGAAGAAGACCCACATTTTTTGTGAGTGATCATCGAAAAATAATTGAAAATACCTTTTTCCTCCATAACTTGTAGACATGGGACCACACAAATCTATATTAACCAACTCCAAAGGTACCTTAGCTTGAAAAGAGCTAGGTTCAAAAGGTACTCTATGTTTCTTTTCTGATAAACAATCAGAGCACACTAGCAAAGTAGATGAAAGAGTAGGCAGTCCTTTCACCATTTGATATTTACTCAACTCTAGTAAATATCCTGAACTCAAATGCCAAAATGTCTTATGCCATAGAGAAGTGGCCTCCTTTGTGGTTACTGCCAATGTAGTAAGGGTAGAGGTAATTGCATCTAAGACAAACAAACTATGTTTGTATGAACCTGTTGCTATCTATTTTCCCTTCTTAGTGATAAAGCAATGTTTCTATTCTTTGTCTACTTTAAAATTGACATTCATGTTATTGTCCAAGATTTGTGGAACTGACAAGAGATTATTTTTCAATCCTGGCACATAAAGAACTTTTTGAATATTACATTCTCCATATGTAATGGAGATAGAAACACTTCCTTCTCCCTAAACTCGATAGGTCTGATCATCAGCAATGGTGACCGGTCTACCTTCTCAAGCCTCAAATGTTGCAAACCAAGATTTATCACCAATCATATGTTTACTAGCGCCTGAGTCTATGTACCACACAGAGTCCTTGTGGGAGGAATATGTATGTGTCATGAGCACTTTGTGTGCTCTCTCAGAATCCAAACTAGAATATTCAGCTACAATGTGTCCCTGTTGCTGTTTGTTCTTGTTCTTAGGTTTGCCTTGGCCCTTTCTGTTTCCTTTTTCATTGGGCGGTTTTTTCTTAAACCAACATATTTTGGTTTCATGATTGTCTTTGTCACAAATATTACAATACTGCTTCTTCTTCATAATATCTTTGGCTTTACCCTTTTCTTGATTAGAAGAAGAACCTTTCTATTGATTCCACTTTTTCTTACCACCTTGTCTTTTTGAGAAAAGAGCATTGTTGGATGCCTCATATTTTTGGAGTTGATTAGCTTCTTCTGTTTGAAGCATGTTTACCAACTCGACAAAAGTTACTGTCCTACCAAAAACTTGTAGTGAAGTGATCAAAATTCGGTAGGAGTCAGTAAGAGATCTCAAAATGATAGATTTCAAGACTTGGTCTTCCACTTTCTCTCCTAAGGATAGCAACTTTGTTTTCAATTTTGTGACTCTGCAAAGGAATAGCTCTATTGTTTCTCCTGATTTCATATGTAGAGTATGAAGTTGTATTTGGAGGTTAAGAATCATTGATTGATTCTTTCCCTCATATATTTTATGTAAGGCATCCCATGCTACCTTACCAATCATAGATTCACTGATATGATGCTGGATATCATCAGTAATAGCAAGATCATTAAGGATAGTTTCTTATCCTTTTTATCAAATTCTCTCTGCTCTAGGTGATTAAGGTCTAGTGACACTTCCATCCACTATTGACCAAAAATCCTCTATAGTTAAGATAGCTTTCATCTTAGTCTTCCAAGCTAAATAATTTGAACCTTTGAGTAGTTGGCTCTTAGTGAGATACTTGTGTATCATGGTCATGGTTTCGGTTTCAAATTTTATAGGACTAATATGGTTGTATCTTACACTATACCCTCAAAAGAGTATATGGAATTTGTTTTCAATTTTCCTCTATAAGATTTTTAATGGCACCTACCTTAACACCCTTAACAAGGGATAAGAAGTTTGAGGAATTTAAGCCAAACAAGATAGAGCAAATGAAAAGGGATTGGTTGACAGACTTGTTATTGTTCTCTCTAGGATATTTAATGGCACCTGCATTAACGCCCTTAAAGAAGGATGATAAGTTGGAGGAAATTAAGCCAAACAAAGAGATTTAATCATGGTGTGTTTTGAATTTTGACCTTTGGAGGGGGTAAGTAAAATTGACTGATGCTCAACCTATGCAAAGTGTAGCACGTTTTTGAGTGAAATATGGGTTTCTAAAAATGCTTCTGCCAATGTTGTTTTGTGAATGATTTAAGTGCACATAAGCAACATGATTTTTAGTGCAAATAATCAAAACATGAAAGCAACCCACATTATTATCACTATAGGTGTCGGGCTCAACCGAAAATGCACCTAGTAAAAAGTCAATTTTAGAGAAAGGTTTCAAGTACAATCGAAATTGCACCTTTCTTATTGTTTTGTAGAATCCCCCTTGTTCTTTACAATTTTGCAAATAATAGAACAAAAAAAATGACTTCTACCCCTCCTTAATGTGTTACAAAATTGAAATTTTTTTGAGCACTCCTTTCAAGACAAGTCGACACACGACCCGCATTTGAAAGGCTTCCAGAACTAGTCGACACATGACCCAATTTTTGTCTTCAATAATGTCACATGTAGGATCAAGAGAAATGGTATTGTATCTCAAGTTTTGTCAACAAAAATAATGTTGTTATTTTATGTTTTTATGTCCCATTTGTTGGAGGAGAGAACAAAAGCAAATTTTTTGTTCTTTTTGAAAAATTTGAGATGACCTTTGTTGCTCCCTAATTCACTTCACGGTATGTGTTTTGCAATAGAAATTTGAAGGTCTATATCTTCCTAAATGATGAATAATAAACTATAGGCCTTTTGAGGAGGGTATTGCAAAATTTTGTTGAAGAACACCATTTGTTTTGCAGCAAAAAAAAATGTTTCTTTGTTTTTTTATCTCCAATGGGTGAAGAAAACTAAAAAATTTTAAGGCGATAGTTGCAAAATATATGTAAAGGTTTGGATTTTTTTTTTTTGTTTTCTATTTCAATGTATAAATTTATCAAAATTGAAGAATAATCTAATAATAAAAATACGTTTTAAAACAAAAAATCATTGAATTTGTGAAAAAAATGACTTTTTATTAAAAAATCCTGTATTAAATTATTAAAAAATCTAAATTTTTTTAATAAACAATACAAAAAAAACTTTAAGTAAAATACCTTGTTTGGGCATGGGTGGTTCGATCGTGCGACCTCGTGGCTTCTATGCGGCCGCCTTAGCCAAGTGAGCCACCAGGCTCTTAAAAATAGCAGCCTGTCCACTGCTACTTATCTCTAGTCTAGCTGAGTTTTGAATAAAAAAATGTTAGCCAGGAGACCAAAATCTAATGCACCACGGGGTTTCGATCGAGCGACCTTACAAATATGATGGATTGCCTTAGACAGTAGACCACACCTGCTTTGATATTGGAACAGAGAATAGTTGACGTTGAATTCTATGAAAAAAAAATATATTTTTTAAAATCTTAGGACTTTTATCCCACATGCATCCCATAGTGGGATGCAAATGGATTTATAATCCTGAGTCCTCCTATCTATCATCAATTGCCCTTGGGTAATCGACCAGAGTCACCTACCCTTTTGGATGCCACCATGTGGTGCCAGGGGTAGGCCAGTCAATGCGGCTCAATCCTGTGGTGATGTGCCATGTGTCAATGTTGTGTCTGATCAGCGTCGATATGGTCTATCTATGTTAGCATCCTACTAGCTCATGTGCCATGTGGTACAAGATGATTCATCTAGGTAGCACCTCGGTGTAAGTAGTTTAGGCATAGAATTATGCTACATGTCGATCAAGGATTGGAAGGCCTCCTACCCTCTTAGATACCAATGTAGGGTCTAGGTTCCACAAGGAGGGGAGGGCGCTCCTACCCTCTATACTCTCTCGAGCGTGGGCCACGTGGCTACTTGGCCTACGTGGATCTATGGGCCTTGGGCTGATGTGGGAGCTAAGGTTGTGATGCCTCCAAACATCGACCATAGCCAGTATAGTAAATCGTAGGCCCTAGTTGATGGTGACTAAGTCGACCATGTCTACTGGCCCTTGGTCGACATCGACCGAGTTAGCCTATCACATTGACTATTGGACAAAGGTAAAGCACTACGGCTGTTCCATAGGAATGATTCTACATCAAGCATCGTGACTGCTCTGTGAGGGAATCTCCATGTCGAGCACCTCAACTACTCCATGGGAGTCCGTCCAATAAATTTGGAATGAGTGAAGCTCATATTCCCCAAATCCAGTGAGTGATACCAATGTAGGTCAAGGAAGAGAGACAAAATAATGTATTGAATCATTAACCAAATCAATACAATAGTCTATGTTTAAATAATAGACTAATAACCAATAGTGTAGAGAATCTCGCTAACTACCCTCTAACAATAGAATAGGGAGGGAGTTGCATGATGCTAACCACTAATCTAGGTAGAGAGTTCTAACCATAACACTAACCTAAATATCTGACATATGATATTTAGGTACTTACCTAGTTTAACCATGAGGCAAAATATCTCATGGTAATTACATAGAAAAGTAAATGTAATAACCCCACGTAGTGTAATGCAATACACTACCTTATTTTACCCTAACACCTAAGACACTTGGAACAAAATTCTCCACTCAAACCAAATTCACTAATGGTGAAATTGGCAAAACCTAGTGGCGAATTTGGCAAAAGGTCAAATTCCACCCTAGAAGGTAATCATACTCATTTATTTCATTAAAAAGGGGTTTGATTAGCTATTTAGACAAGTTTTAGCCCTATCCAACCCTCAAACAAATACCTAAAAATAAAAACCCTATTTTTTTTTGTTTTTTTGCATATTTACCAAATTCACCACCCTAGTGGTGAATTTGGTAGTAGTGGAAAATTTGGCACTTCAGTGGTAAATTTGGCTAACAGGATTCGAGGGAGGTAATGCAGACAGTTGTCCCTTCACTTAAGTACTTGGGTTGTTTTTTGATTGATTTTGGTTTTCAATAGTATTTAGAACTCTGTTATTTAGGTAAATATCCCATTAGCGGTTAGTCCTTTTGAAGTTGAAGTTCCTACTCTAAATTTTATTTGTAGGTGGGTTTTGAGTAACTTGACTTTATAGTTGAAGCATATAATTGCTCAATTTTTGAATCATTCTTTATAGGTTATATAACTCAAGATTAAATTTATTAGGTTGACTTGGTTTGAATTGAATTATTACATTATTTGTGGTTGCATATGTGTTCAAATATATGGAAAATATTGGTTGATTATTTGTTGGAGGTGTATGGTTGAAGATGTTTTTTGTGGTTATTTGATTGTTGAATTATATTGGAATGATATATTTATTGCTTACATTAGGCATTCATTTATTGAGGGTACCAAATTGAAAGGTTGGTACTAGTTGGGATACATAACTCTTGGTGATGGATTCAATATGGGAAGGTGTTATTTAATAGTTTGATTTATTAATGGTACCTGATTATAAGTCCCTGGTTGTCCAAGTGTAGGTAGTTGACCTAAACTAAAACCTTTATGAACTAGTGGAAAGGATGTGATCTGAGAAGATCTCATCACAAACATGGAAGTTAATGGATCCAAAACCCTATGGTACATTTGAATGGTTGTTTCCTTTGTGAGGATGTAAGGTATCACTAGTTGGGTGTATAACTTATGGAATATAGTGTTGAAAAGTCTTAGGGACATGTTAGGTTCTCTAAAAGTATAGGTAAAGTATTGATATACTATCATTAGGTGAATAGATGGTCTAAAAATTTTGTTAAATGCTTCCTCTAATTGAGCCCATAAAGTAATAGACCCTGAAGTTAAGTTGATATATCAGCCGTATGCAAATTTATCCAATGTGTATGGAAAAATTATACAGGAAAAAACCTTATGCATAATTTGTAAATGGATTAATGCATCTTTGTAAGCTTGGATATTTTCTTCAAATAATTTCTTTTTATCATGCCTATACTAAGGGAGATACCTTTTAATATTATTAAGCATATAATATGCAAGCCCTATTATGTTCAAAGGACTACTTCCTACATTTTTTTTTTTTTTTGTGGAAAACATCCCAAAAGGGATGCCACTTTCGGGTAAGACCCAAGGAGGCAGGGGTATCCATTCCACAAAAAAATGCCCAAGACTCGGACCTAGCCTACCACCTTTGACATACTCAAGGAGCAAACAAACACACAAAACCAAATTAAAAAAAGTAAATAACAACAAAAATAATAAAATAAAATAAAAAACATGCTCCTTGAGTGTGTCAAAACCAAAAGCACAACCAAACACGCACAATAAGATAAAATAAACCACAACACAAACCACATAGAAAAACACAAGAACCACATAACAAAACACAAACAAGACAAAAACAACATAACACTACAAAGACATAACCCAAAAAAACATGAAAAATAAACACAACCAAAACCTAAAAAATAAAATAAATAAAATAAAAATAAAAAAAACCAACAACAGACAATAAAAAAAAACAAAAAACATAGAAAACACTCACACATAAAAAAATGAAATAACACAAACAAAGAGAAACCCAAGAACAAGAACGAAAAAAACACAAGAACAATAACAAAAAACATAAAAAAAAAAAAAAAAACAAAACAACAAAAACACAAGAACAACAAAAAACAACACAAAGAACACAAAAACAAAACAAAACAAAAGAACCCACCCACCTAAAAAAACTAAACAAAAAAACAAAGAAGACAAAAGAAAAAAAAATGAACAAAATAATGACCTATCTAGACCAGAAGACTATTAATGCAAGAATCAACAGAGGAAACAAAATAAAGAATAGAATGAGCTAGGGAACTAAAAAAACTGAATGAACCAAAGAGAAGCAAAAAAAATAAAGAAGAAACTAGGTACCTTTAGAATTGGAGCCATCCAAAGAAATGATAGAAAGAAGAGCTTCCCTAATTTGAGAAGCCCACCATATAGGAGGGTGGCCATAACAAGTAAGATCACCTTTGTCCAAAGCCCAATTAGCTAAAGCATCAACACTCTTGTTTTGATCTCTAACCACATGATTGTAATCAACTTTCAAAAATCCCATCCTGGATTAACTCGAATCTTCTCAATAATTCTTTTTATTCTCCAATCCACCTTATGATTCTTAGAAGGAGTCTTCAAGAGATTAATCATAAATTGAGAGTCAGACTCAACTAACACCTTTTCCCATCCAACCTTAGTAGCCTCCTAAAGGCCTCTAAGGATACCATACCCCTCAGCAAGGTTATTGGAAAGAATACCCAAATTCTCAACAAAAGTAAAAACCAGGGAGCCATCTGAAAGTCTACCAATTCCTCCCACACTGGCTTTTCCAGGGTTCCCTCTAGAGGCTCCATCAGTATTGACTTTTCCAAAATCCTTAGGAGGAGGTTGCCAATTTCTAGTCCTATCCATATTACTAATACTCACATTCCCTTTAATTTGGTTGCCCTTAGAAGGTTTAATCTTCAATATTTGCATCACTTGATCCCATCTTTGGTGGGAGTTTTGGGGGTGATTAAGGAGTTGATGGACTAATTCAACTAAGTTGGCTATGGTCTTTTGCCAAATATAGTGAATATCCTTCCTATCTTGATTAAAAATTTGGTTGTTCCTTTCATTCCAAATATTCCAAAGAAGAATGGTAGAACCCATCCAAACTAATTGCCTAATAAAATGATCAACACCCTCTTGATTAGGCCAATCCCTCCAAAGCTATTCAAAAGTGAAAAATTTGGACCATTGTAAGCCAAGTAAAGTTGCCATTCTCCTCCATAGCTTAGAGGCTAAAGTACACTCAATAAAAATATGGTTGATATTTTCTACATTCTCTTCACACATTTCACATCTAAAAGGGCCATGAAAACCACGCTTCATAAGTTGCTCACCAGTAAGCACCCTACGATGCAATAAAATCCAATTAAAGAACCTCACCTTAGGCCAGAGCTTTTGAGCCCACAATTGAGAAAATATGTCAGAAGAATGGTTGGGATTATTATGGCATAAGGTCAAATAACCTTGAGCAACTGAATACTCACCCTTAGTAGTGTTGTTCCATCCAAAACAATCTTTTTCATGGGACCAAGAGAGGGATCTCATATGAAGGATGCCTTGGATATCTTGTCTTTGCCTTTCTAGGATTTGAATAGGCTAGTCCTCAATAGGGATCCAATATCTACCAACCTTTGAATTACCAGTATGGTACCGATAGTAATTAGCCACCTTTATCCAATTAGCTCGGTGAATCTCCTCCATCCAAGGCCTCCAATCGGGAAATTGAGTTATCAAAGGCTTGTGACCATCCCAAGAATTTGTCAAAAAATTTGCATGTTGACCATTATGAATGATCCAAAATAAATTTTTCTTTATCAAATCCTCACCAGTCTTAAGAACTGCTAAAATGGGAGAACCTTTGGTAGGAAGTTGATAGCGAACAAGGTCTTCAGGACTTTTGTTCTCAGCATATTTAGCATGGAGATTATTGGCCCAAAGAGCATTGGGGTTATGCAACATCCTCCAATATAATTTAGTAGCTAAAGCTTTGTTGTTATTAATTGAAGACCGGAATCCTAACCCCCCTTCACTCTTAGGAAGACATAAAGTATCCCATTTCACCAAGGCCCATTTTCTTTTCTCCTTAGTAGCACTCCAAAGGAAACGATGACTGATTTGATCCAATTCTCGAAGAAAAACCTTTGGGATATTCAAAACGGAAGAAACATAAATAGGAATAGCTTGAAGGACTGATTTTACCAAGGTGATTCTACCCCCAGAAGAAAGCCACTTGTTGGTCCACTTTCCAATTTTCTTCTTGACTTTTTCCAACAACCAATTCCAATATTTATTTTTTTGTCTTTGAATATTTATGGGAATACCTAAATAAGTGATTGGAAGAGAGTCTTCTTATATATTAATTTATCCAAGACCATGGATTCCTGTCTAGCAAAGCAATGAAAGAAAATAACTTTAGATTTGTCTTCATTGATCAACTGCCTAGTAGCCTTAGAAAAATAGCTAATGATTTGCTTAATATTAGAAGCTTCCTTAATTGTAGCTTTACCTAAAAGGGTAGAGTCATCCAAAAATTGAAGATGAGAGATAGGTCTAGCTCCATGAGCAATGGTAACTCCCTCAAGGTTTTTGTTTTCCCTCTTTTTGGTTATAGTCCTACCCAAGCATTCAGCAAGAATGATGAATAAATAATGGGATAGCAGATCACCTTGCCTAATACCTATGGAAGTTGGGAAAGACTGAGAAGGTTTGCCATTGATAAGAACTAAGTAGGAAACTGAAGATATACATCCCATAATCCAATCCATCCAATCCTTTGAGAAACCAAATTGCCTCAAAACTTTGATAAGGAAGTGCCAATCCACTCTGTCATAAGCTTTGGATAAGTCTAACCGGATGAACATAGAAGGAGAATTTTGCATATCCATGGAATGGATGGCTTCCTAAGCAAGAACTATCTCATCTACTATTTGACGTCCTTCCACATATCCCACTTGCTCTGGGGAAATAATCTTATGCAAAAGAGGCTTCAACCTTTCTGCCATGATTTTAGTAATAATATTGAGAAGAACATTATGTAAAGCAATAGGTCTAAAAGATGAGCTATGATCAACCTCTTAAGCTTTTGGAACAAGAGTAATATAAGTTTTATTGATAACCTTCAAAATTTATTTGGTTTATCTGGCTTCTTCCACCACCTCTAATAAATAAACATGAAGGATATCCCAGAACTCTTGGTAGAACTCAATAGGAAAACCATCAGGACCCGGGGTTTTCCATTTTTGCATTTTAAAAACTACTTGTTGAAGCTCATTGATAGTAACAGGAGTAGTAAAAATAGAGTTCTCCTCAGAAGTGATAAGAGAAGGGATTACTTGAAGAACATTTTGTTGTGAATCTGAGCCAAGAGGAGTAGCAGCAAAAAGATTGGAAAAGTAATCAACAACAATAGAGTTCATGCCATCCCAAGTATAAACAACATATCCAGAATCTGATTTTAAGGAAGAAATAAAGTTGTGATATCTTCGAGCTAGAAGAGATTTGTGGAAGAAATTTGTGTTTCGATCTCCTTCTTTGAGCCATTGAATTCTAGATTTTTGCTTCCATAATATTTCTTCTCTTTTTTCCCATTCCTCTAACTAAGTTGTGAGTTTAATTTCATCTGCACTTCTCTTCTCTGTGAGGCCATCTAAACGGATTTTCTTATTCAAATTTTCAATATGAGCAATAACTTCATGTTTTTTTTGATGAACATCCCCAAACTCTTTCTAGTTCCAAGTCATGATTTTGGATTTAATGTATTGCAGTATTTTGGAAAAATAGAACATATTAGTCCCATGCCTAGGTTTACCTTCCTTCCACCATTGTTGGACATGAGGTCTGAAGGAAATGCCTCTAAGCCACATTAATTGAAAATGAAAAGGAGAGAAAATCACATTGGTTTTCCACATTTCTACCATGACTGGCCAATGATCCGAACCAGAATTATTAAGAGTCTTCACTTTAGGAATGTGACCATGGATTAAGAAATTTTTAGAGAGCAAAAACCTATCCAATCTCTCCATTATACAAGCTAAGCCTTGCATTCTGTTAGACCAAGTCATAAGGCCATTATCTGGTTGGATATCCACAAGATGGAGGTTTGCAATATATTCTCTCATGAGGTCAGTACTTTTGTCCAAATTTCTATTTCCCCCTCTTTTCTCATCCAGAGAGATGATGGTATTTAAATCTCCTCCAATAAAGATCCAATATTTAGAAAAATGAGAGATAATATGAGTAATATCCTTCCACTGTCTTATTTTTTCCTCCAAAGAAGTCGAGGCATAAACATTAATGCAGAGCATAATCTGGTTGGAATGTCTACTTTGAATAGCTATAGCCAACAAACCCCAAATACCAACCATATGGTGAATAACTACCTCTTTTGGGTCCCAAAGACAAGCAATGCCACCCGAAGTCCCTTGGGAACTGAGGGAAACCACTTTTCCAGCTGGCCAAATTTTATTGGCAATTAAGTCCATATCCTCCATTGACATCTTTGTTTCTTGAAGGAAAACAAGATGTGGATGATTTATCTGAATCATTCTTCTAATTTCATTTTGTTTTGAAAGAATCTCTTTGAGTCCTCTAATATTCCAAGTGATGATCTTTGTTATAATCACAGTGACACTAAGAGGGGGGGTGAATCAGTGTGATCATTTAATATTTAAACTTGCAATACTTAAAGTTGAAATAAAGAAAATTTAAACCAGATAGAACAAAAGAGCATCACACACAACACAGATTTAACGAGGTTCACCAAAGTGGCTACTCCTCAAAAAGGGCTGCTTGGACACCATCCAAATCCAAAGATATGCAAAGCAAAAACTTTACAACATATTTACCAAAGACCAACTTGGAAGGAGCACCAACCCCTCAATTTTTTTGCACCAATAGAAAGGAGCACCTACCCCTGAATCACCAGCACCTACTGGAAGGAGCACCTACCCCTTATGCCAAGCTGCAACTTGGACTTCAATAGAAACAATGAAAATAACTGAATAATACCTTCACCTTATTACTCAGAGTCTGTAGATTCTCTGCACTCTGCTTCTGCTGTGCAAATGCTTCGCACTATCGGTCTACTTCTACACAACAACCTCTCACTCTATACTTTGTCACACTCAAACTATCGCTTCTACTCCTGTGCACTTTTTTTGCTTTTTGTACTCTCTTGCTTCACACTCAGCTTAATTCGATACAACATGCTCTCAGCTCTCTTCGGACTTCACTTGCACAAATTTTTCTTCACACTAGACTTGGTTCGATACGATTCGCATACTGTGCACTACAGACTTAATTCACACAAGATCGAGACGCACACCGCAATTCAAAAACTTTGAAACAACCCTCCTTAAATAATAGAAATTTCAAACTTGAAATATAGTCGATTGTAACCCTAAAGATCATCGACTGCAAAACCCTAAATTCTATTGGCCCAGATTCAACTTTGTCGGCTTCAACCCTAAAGAGTGTCAGTTGCAAAACCCTAAATTCTATCAGCCTAGATTCAAATTTGTCAGCTTCAACCGTCTCTGCCACCTTTGTCACTTTCCTGTAGCTTCGTCGCGAAACTACAACATGTCGCGATATCATGACACCTTTAACATCCATACGCCTTCTTATCTTTGCTATCATGAAATTGTGACACTTTTGGCCTTTGTTTGTTTTGACAACGTTTTTGTCATGAAATCAAGACACTTCTAACTATTGTTGACATCATCCTTCTATCACGAAATCACGATGTTCCTTACTTTCTCAACCTTTTCTCGGCTTGCACCAGCGAAACCAGAACATGTCATGAAATCATGACACTTTTGCCTTCAATTTTTCTCTCTCCTCTTTGGGTCGTGAAAACCCGACGTGTCGCGATATCGCGACACTTTTCCTCCTTGGCGCTTTTCTTCCCTTCGAGTCGTGAAAACCCGACATGTCACGATATCACGACACTTTTCCTCCTTGGCGCTTTTTCTCCAAACATGTCATGAAATCGTGACTATTTTCTACCTTAGTGCTTTTCCACCAAACATGTCGCGAAATCGCGATAGTTTTCTTCCTTAGCGCTTTTTCACCAAACATGTCATGAAATTGTGACAATTTTCTTCCTTAGTGCTTTTTCTCTGAACATGTTGCGAAATCGTGATAGTTTTCTTCCTTAGCCCTTTTTCACCAATCATGTCGCAAAATCGCGACAGTTTTTTCCCTTAACGCTTTTTCTCCAAACATGTCATGAAATCGCGACAGTTTTCTTCCTTAACGCTTTTTCTCCAAACATGTCACGAAATCGTGACATTTTTCTTCCTTAACGCTTTTTCTCCAAACATGTCGCAAAATCATGATAGTTTTCTTTGCACCTTCTCTCTCCTCAGCCATGTCGCGAAATCATGACATTTTTTTTTGCGCTTTCTCTCTCCTCTAACATGTCGCAAAATCATGACAGTTTTTCTTGCCTACTGAAAATGTCATGATATTGCGACACTTTTCTTACTTGTATTTTTCTTTGAACTTTTGCAAATAGGCAACTATGGCCTTCTTGGAAACTCACTGTCCATGCTCTGAATAACATTTGAACTTCTGTCCTCTGCATCTGAATGACTTTTGAACTGCCTGTCCACTGTATCATTAGATCTAACTGCCTGTGTTGACAACAATGACAAAACTCTTGCAACACCTTGCTCAACAATCTTCATTAATACCAAGGCTAAAAATGTTGGGAAGGGCATTAATCTTACCTTCCTCTACAAGATTTTCACCTTCTTTTACCATATGATATTGATTGGTCTTGCGACCTAATTTTTTATTAGAATCCATCTTCAATTTTTTTTTCCTATTTCTTGACTTATTCCAATTGAATCTGAGATGGCTTCTAACCTTGAAGAATGCTCATACACAACCAAAATTTTACTAGATGGTTCAATGGAGTCTATATTGGGACCTGCATTATTTGAAGTTTTGACATTTGAAATATTGTTTTTCTTGTGTAAATTTTCTCCTTTTTTTTCTCTGTTGAAAATTTTTGATTTGTTGGTTTGTCTCTGAGTTATTTCCTTCATATTTAAATTATGTTTCTAAGATTTCAGTTTCCATTATTTCCTCTTCCTCACTTGGGACATCATTTGTGGAAAGGATTTCAAACATATTAGCAAATGAATTTGATTGATCCTTCATTACTGGTTTTTTCTGAGTGTTCTTCTTCTTAGGTATTTGGAAACCTGCTGAGTTTATATCTTCTTTCTTTTGATCAGGAATTTTATTTGGGCAAGCACCGCCAAATGACCATATTCATGGCAAATTCTACAATGAAAAGGAATGTTCTCATAGTCCACTACTTGCTCCCAAGTGTCTTCCCCAAATTATAATGTGATATTTTTAGGTAGGGGTTTGTCAAAATCTATTAAAACACAAATTTGAGCATAAATAATATGTTCAAAATTTTGAGTACAATCAGCAATCATCATAAAAGTTCCTAAAGAGTTTCCAATTGAAGAAAAAATAGTAGGATTCCAAAATTCAATAGGGATGCCAAAGAGTCTAACCCACACGGGATCTATAGAAGGCATCTCTTCTTCGGCTTTAAATTTAGTATGCTAGGGCTTCATGAAAAGCCCTTCCCTTCTAAAAAACCAAGGACTCCCTTGAAAAGTTTTCTCTCTATCTTCATTATTAGCAAATAAAACAAGAAAATAACCATTTGGATAAATAGAGATTTGTAACTCACCTTTAGTTTTCTAGCTTTTTGTAGCCTATACTTTGAAAGCAGATAGACTCTGACGAAAACCCACGAACTAAAAAATTAGTCCTTTTTTTTCCAAATATTCAATGCCAGTCTGAATGTTACCCATATCAAGCTTAACAATAGGAGTTCCATCAGTTGCTTTAAGACATCCTGACTCTATTTTCCTGGGATCAATCTTAGGAATTCTTAGAGGTTTATGAGAAGCCCTAATAATCACATTAGCATTGGGATAAGGCTGTCCACCATGAAGGGCATCCCTAAAATTCATTTTTGGGACCGAGTCTTCAAAATTCTTACCCTTGATAGGGGTTTTCATAGTAGAATTATTTTGTGGGTGCACCTTAGCACCAAATTCACTTGAGATATGAGCCATTTTTTGATCAAATGCTTGAAACTTATTTTGTGATCTCTTTAATCCTTGCCCTAGATGTCGTGGAAAGGTATGGTTTTCACTTTTCTTTTGTGCAGCAAATTGGAAGTCGTTGTCACTCAAGTTCACAGTATGATATGTTGAAAGACAAATTTCTAACCCATCTTGTATCCATTGCAACATTTACTACTAAAATATTGAGCATAAACCACAAA
This sequence comes from Wollemia nobilis, assembly GCA_028583015.1. Taxonomy (NCBI): domain Eukaryota; kingdom Viridiplantae; phylum Streptophyta; class Pinopsida; order Araucariales; family Araucariaceae; genus Wollemia; species Wollemia nobilis. The sequence continues at coordinate 8,452,556 of JAQPPZ010016690.1, read as the reverse complement.
AATATTGGTCACTAGGGCCCAAAGGCCCTAAAAAGCAACCTCTAGAGCTGCTTGCACTCAACCCAGATGAAACCCTTGCATAGTCGCCAAATATATTGTTCACACATAGGGATGTGCTAGGATATGTGTTGCTCCAAATGATATGAAAATTTTTGGAGATGTTCTAGGGTTTTTTAGGCATCTACCCTCAAAATTTCAGCTCAATCCGAGTTTGGATGAGTGAGATATGGTCGAAACAAGTTCGGCAGTTTGGGCAGTCCTACAAAAAACGTCTCTTGAATTCTCATTCCAATGGAAACTCATATTCCACTACTTCATACTAACCATGGAGTAATATCTACCATTGATGGACCTTGGAAAATATAAAAAGGATCAACAAATAAAATTAGTGATGATTACATTTAGGTTCTAGTTTTGATAGTCAAGATGTGTAATATAAAAATTACACCGAGAAAAAGCAATTTTCAAAGTCTATGGACCTCCTTCTAGTGCAAATTTTGTTAGGCATGCAAATGACACATTATCAATATCAAACAAACATACTTAGAATATAATATATTCCCTCTTGAAATAAAAATCCTTTTCCCCAGGGTTCGGGTATTCTAGGTCTTGGTTGGTGCAAATAAACCTAGAGATCATTAATAGTTGTTTCATCAAGGGGTATTTTTTGGTATGAATCAAATAAATATATTTTTGGGCATGTGCAACCTTAGGAAGTGCACACCACTTATGCTACTCACAATATTATATCAAATGAAATACCACAAAAAAATAACTAACATAACACGAAAATGAAAAAAAAAAAGATATTTTATTATTAATTTCTTTAGAAAACCCTAATTACATATTGGTCCCTCTAAGGGATACCCAGTTTGTTACAATAAGATACAAGCTGAATAACGGTGCAAAATAATGATTTCCCCATCACAAAGGGATGGTGCACTTCTGCAGGCCTCCCGATATTGCACACAAACTTGTATGAGGGCTTATAGATGCCTCCTTCTCCTTTTCTCATCTTGGAGGGATCTTATGCACTAGATTCCTTGAATCGGTCCTGTAAACCTATAACCTACGTGCATAGAAATAAAAAAACACTATTAGTAGCATAGGAAGCCTCCCTAAAAGAGGCTCTTATTAGTAGATCTAATGAACATGATATACGAGCATGATAATATTAAAATGCAAGAATAAACTAAGTGATAAATGCATAGAAAACTTAGAAATATGGTGTAAATACGTTAATGAAATCAGATATAATCCAAAACTAATTAATAAATCAAAGCAATAATTAGATCTATGCTAGAACTAGGAAACTAATATCTGAAAACCCTAGGCTATGCCTACGGGCCACTATCAATGATAGTGGCCACAAAATGAAGCTCTTCTCCTCACTAACTAGGGGCTGTAGCAGTATATTTCTTACTCCAGTTGATGTTCAATAGTCTCTTGTTGTATCTAGTACACTGATATGTGGTGAAGAATAAATGGATCTAAAAGCATGTGGATAGGCATAGCTCAATTGGACAGTGCTTTGATGCTCCTCAAAGAGGGCATGGATTCACTCTCTGATCGACTAGGACTTCACTACACAAAATTTTGATATTCATGGATCTCTTTGCTTTTCTTGGGAGAGTCCATAAGTAGACCTCCCTATTTTAGATCTAGATCTAGATCTTGGATTCTTGGAGAAGCCAAAATCCAAATTTGAATGCAAATATCCATCCCTGGGGGAAGCATCAGTCATAAGTTGGCATTGAAGGGGCAGTTAGGAGGAACTTTAGGAGTTTCTCACCAAAATCCACCTGCAAGCAATGCAAGGTGACTATATGATCTGGGCCCATATTCATAGCTATAATGTGCATGGTGCTAATCGATGTCCAAAGCAGTAGCTAGGTGTGGCCGCTATCAGCTTCAACAACTAAATGTAGAGGTTGTTCTTCTTGAGAGTGGCTAAGCCTGGACATGCTAGAACTTTTTGAGTGGTTAGGACCACTTCTAGCTCTTGGAAATATCCAAGATAATTCATATGGTCTTTGAATATGCCCATATGAGTAGTCTTCTAAACATGATATATTTTAGGTATCTACAGATACCTCTTTTTGGGATGCATTGTGGGAAAACACATCATAGAGCAAAAATAGACCACCTAGGGTCATATTTTAGGTTATGTGATAATAATTGATTTGATAAATATTGGATGCCCCAATCATGAGAAAGGTCACACATCCTAGAATCATTACTTCCAACAGGGCGAAAGGCTTAAATTTTCAAAATATTGCACACGTACATCAGGAAATTGGGTAGCTTCAATACTACTTTAGGTACGAAAGGAATCATGTTTACTTTTTGCCCCAACAAAGGTTAATCTTATGATAGTTGTTGGTAATGATTCATAAGATGAATACAATTTGGCATAATCAAGTGATCCTTTGTTTATTTTGATTATAATTGTTGATATTATGACTACCCCATCAAACGATAAGTCTATGAGGGAAGGAAAATGAATAAAGTAATGAGTTGCTTGACCAAGATGAATGATTTAGAATATTTAGAGGTTGCTTTGTTGTTATAGGGTATGTCCCATATCAGGCATGATTTCAACCATTTTTAGTAATTGTACATCTCTATCCCATGAAGTGGTCTAGCTATAATGGCCTTCTTAGAGAATCAAGGTGATAGCAATTACATTAAATCTTGTGTTGAATCACTATGTTTTATGATTTTTTGAAAATATTATAGAAGAAATAATATGAATCTTCATTCTCATGGGGTAGTCCAACTGCCATGGCCTTCTTCGGGATTGAAGTGACGTGTCTTGATTCAACCATAACTAATTTACCCTAAGTGTCCTTATGGTAATTTACTCATCTTGCTAGATTGCATGGAGTGCAAGTCACTACAACCACCAAGTGTATAGAGTAAATAACTGAATACGAGGCTCCCTTGAGTTTTGATGTTATTTGATTTTTGTGTTAATTTGAATTTTGTGATGTTTTTGATTTTTTATTTGTGTAATTTGTTTTTGGTATTTGATAGTTGTAGCCTGTGGGTAATTTTGTATCCTTTTGTACTTATTTGACACATATATATGATATATACACTTTGAGACTCATTATGTGTATTTATATGTTTTTTCCTGTATGTTTATGTGATGTAGTATGATGATTTTATGCTACATGATGTGATGTATTGATATGCATTTAGTTAGATGATAAATGTATGCTTATATGGTATGTTCTAGATGTATAGATGCATTATTGTGATGTATGCATATATGGATGTAGTGCTTATTTAAATGCATGTTTAATTTTGATTCTATTGTATGCATATAACTTATGTTGTTATTGTATAGTGAATGCAATGTGTGTAATGCACTATGATTATGATCTAATGTAAATGAACCTGTATGCTTTAATCACTTAAAACATAAGAATGCATGTTATATGAGTTCAACAATATAATGGGTGACACCACATAACATAAATCAATCATTAATAAAAAATAACTCTTATACTAAGAATTAATCATTTAACATCCTAAATGAGATGATATGATGTGATTTGTATGTGATTTCTTTATAAGCTTTTGTAAATTAAAATATATACACAAAATAGTTAGTGGCTATTTAAATATTGTTGCTGATATTTATCCAATATCTATCCTATTTTATTAACACCCTTTAATCAACAAAACCTCATAAATAAAGTTGATAATTTGATTGATGACATGATTTGTTGCTATGAGAGGATTTTTAAGGTTTTCCATGAGACTCAAACACCCTAGTTACTCCATAAAAATTTGTATATTGACCATACAAGAATCTTGAAATATAGTTTTTGTTATAAATACCTAGATACTCACTATCCCTATGTGTGTAAATGAATATATTAGATAAAACATAAGCATACCCTAGTTCCAGGTAGGATTCATGCAGCCCATTGATGTATTACGGATCCTCAAATATTCATATTGATCCATAGTTGGAATCAGTTGGATTAGACCACTATGTGATACAAGACACCTAAATCTAGCCCTTTTTGCAAATTACTTTGAGCTTATCGTAATGCCAGGTGGGATTTATGCAACCCATTGTTGTATTAGGCATCACTCAACAACTTGTAGAGATTGACCATTCCAGGGATTCAAGCTCTTCACCCCCTTCTTTTCTTTACATTTATTTGGGATACTTGCTCATGTTTTAGTGATGAAAATCATTTTTTATTTTGCACTTTTGTTTTATTTTGATCAAGGGATTTTTGTAGTGATGATAATCACTTTTTTTTTTTTTTTTTGAATTTTTATTTGTTCAAAATTTTTTCTTGTTTTGATGAAAGAAAAGGATTTATTTGGGTAAGTGGGAGCTTGTACTTTTACTAATGATCAAAATCCTAGACCATGCACATAACAATATGGGAAAGTAGAAAAATTTTTGTTAGGATACCTAGTACCACTTTGTAGCATTCATCTTTCCCTTGTTTCAGCTAGGATTTTGAGATATACCAGGTGCTATCAAAACTAGACCTCATATTTTGCTAGTGAAGACAACTTTCTACAAAGTCTGATAAAATCACTAGGTATGGTTGAGTGACCAAAAAACCCTAGTATATTCCTTATAGCAACATGGAGGGGTTGTGTTGAAAAACATAGTTACACACATGGGTTATGGATGATGATGGATTTTGATGATGCATGATTGAGGTACAAACATGGTGTCATTTGTAAGATTATGAACATGACCTATCCTAATGCAAGTGCAATGGATGGAAATTCCTATATGCAATGCAACTAATGGATGTAAATGCATAATGCAAATGTTTTTGTATTTTTGATGCTTTCAATTGTTTTTGAGTTTTGATTATTTTGAATGTTTATGAACTTTTTGACTTTAAATTATTTTTGTGCTTTTATGTTTTGCTTTTGACCAAAGGGCTTATGGTGCCTTTGGGGCTTTTTGTGATGTGACCAAAGGGCTTCAAGATGCCTTTGGAGATTTTGTGAGTTTGACCAAAGGGCTTTAAGATGCCTTTGGGGCTTTTTGTGAGGTGACCAAAGGTGTTATGCTACCCTTGGAGCCTTTTGTGATTTGACCAAAGGACTTTAAGATGCCTTTGGAGCCTTTTGTTATTTGACCAAAGGCTTTAAGATGCCTTTGGAGCATTTTGTGATTTGACCAAAGGGCTTTAAAATACATTTGAAGCCTTTTTTTTTTATCAAAGGGCTTTTAAGATGCCTTTGGAGCCATTTCTGTTTTGACCAAAGGGCTTTAATATGCCTTTGGATCCTTTTGTGATTTGAAAAAAGGGATTTAAGATACCTTTGGAGACTTTTGTGTTTTTACCTGTTATACTTACAGTGACACTGAGAGGGGGGTGAATCAGTGTGATCTTTTAAAACTTTAAACTTGCAATGAAATAAAGCAAACTTAAACCAGAAATAGCAAGTTAGTAAGAGAGCATCACACAACACAAAAATTTTAACGAGGTTCACCAATGTGGCTACTCCTCAAAAATGACTGCTTGGACTACCATCCAAATCCAGCCTTTGCAAAGCAACAACTTTACAACTTATTTACCAAGGACCAACCGGAAGGAGCACCAACCCCTCAATTTTTTTGCACCAACATAAAGGAGCACCAACCCCTAATTCACCAAAGACCTACTGGAAGGAGCACCAACCCCTTATGCCAAGCTGCAACTTGGACTTCAAGAAAAATATAGAAAAATACCTTCACACTGTTTGCACACTATCTGCTATTTTTGTGTACTCTGGCTTCTGCTGCAAAAGCTTCGCACCACCAATATGCTTTACGTAATTGCTTTACACACTTTGCTTTGACACAACCGAGTTACGACTTTTGCTCCTGTGCGCTTGTGCTTCGCACTCCAGTCTGCTTCTACGCAACTGCTTCGCACACTTCGCTTCGACACAAATGAACTACCACTTCGCACTCAACTCGAATCGATACGACTCGCTCTCTGCTCACCGTGAACTTCACATGCACAAATTTTCTTCACAAAAATCACCACTTCAAACTCGAAACAACCCTCCTTTTATAGATGAAATTTCAAGGACAAATCTTAAACTGTAGTCGGCTTTAACCCTAAAGAACGTCGGCTACAAAACCCTAATGAATGTCGGCTCCAAAACCCTAATGAATGTCAGCTCCAAAACCCTAATCTTCGTCGGCCCAGATTTAACTCTGTCGACTTCAACCGCCTCTCTGGTTCTGTAGCTTTCCTCACGAAACTACAACATGTCATGATATCGCGACACCTTTTACATCCGTACGCCTTCTTGTCCCTACTGTCACGAAATCGTGACACTTTTGGCCTTTGTTAGCTTTGACAACATTTTTGTCATGAAATCGTGACACTTCGAACTATTGCTGACGTCATCCTTACTTTTGTCATGAAATCATGACGTTCCTCGCTTTCTCAACTTTTTCTCGGCTTGCACCAACGAAACCAGAACATGTCATGAAATCGTGACACTTTTGCCTTCGAGCTTTCTCTCTCCTCTTCGGGTCACGAAAACCCGACGTGTCGCGATATCGCGACACTTTTCCTCCTTGGCGCTTTTCTTCCCTTCGGGTCACGAAAACCCGACATGTCGCGATATCGTGACACTTTTCCTCCTTGGCGCTTTTTCTTCGAACATGTCACGAAATCATGACAGTTTTCTTCCTTAGCGCTTTTTCACCAAACATGTCACGAAATCGCGACAGTTTTCTTCCTTAGCGCTTTTTCTCCAAACATGTCATGAAATCGTGATAGTTTTCTTCCTTAGCGCTTTTTCACCAAACATGTCGAAATCGTGCGTTTTTCTTTTCTATAGTTTTCTTCCTTAGCGCTTTTTCTCCAAACATGTCACGAAATCGCGACAGTTTTCTTCCTTAGCACTTTTTCTCCAAACATGTCACGAAATCATGATAGTTTTCTTCCTTAGCACTTTTTCTCCAAACATGTCATGAAATCGTGACAGTTTTCTTCCTTAGCACTTTTTCTCCAAACATGTCATGAAATCATGATAGTTTTCTTCCTTAGCTTTTTTTCCCAACATGTCATGAAATCACGATAGTTTTTCCTTGCTTTTTTCAACATGTCAAAATCATGCTTTTTCTTGCCTTCTCTCTCTCTACATGTCATGAAATCATGACAATTTTTTTGCGCCTTCTCTCTCCTCTACCATGTCACGAAATCGTGACATTTTTTTTGTTCTTCTCCTCACATGTCATTAAAAAATGTCACGATATCGCGACACTTTTCTTACTTGTCTTTTTCTTTGATCTTTTGAAAATAGGCAACTATGGTCTTCTTGGAAACTCACTGTCCATGCTCTGAATAACCTTTGAACTTCTGTCCTCTGCATCTGAATGACTTCTGAACTGTCTGTCCACTGCATCATTAGATCTAACTGCCTATGTTGACAATAATGACAAAACTCTTGCAACACCTTGCTCAACAATCTCCCCCTTTGGAATTGTTGGCAACACCTGTGTACATTCCTCGTAACTCTTCTCCCCCTTTGTCAATAATACCAAAGGGCTACTGTAGACTCCCCCTGAGTCCATACACACAATTCTCGTGCACAATTTGTTGCACTTAGCACAAATTATGATCATGAGCAAAAGAATAGTCAAATACTCAAATGCTACCCCCGAGAAAGTGATCCCTGTAGCTAGTCACTTCTTGGGAAGTGTGACTACTCCCAATTTGTTTCGAAGATACTCAAACACTTCCTTGGGCAATGGTTTTGTAAAAATATCTGCTACTTGTTCTGTGGTTGGGACAAAATCCAATTTAACTTCTCCTTCTGCAACTTTCTCCTTCAAAAAATGATACCTGATGGTAATGTGTTTTGTTCGTGAATGCATTACTCGGATTCTTGGAGATGTTAATTGCACTCGGTGTTATCACACTTAACTCGATATTGGTTCACTGAAATTAATACCAAGATCTTTCGTAGTTTGTTTCATCCACAAAACTTGTGTAAAGCAAGTTGTTGCTGCAATATATTCTCGCCTCACCTGTTGATAAAGAAACCGACTCTTGTTTCTTGTCGTGCCAAGCAACCAACCTGTCATCGAGATAAAAAGCACCTCCACTTGTACTCTTCCTATCATCAACACATCCTGCCCAATCTGCATCCGAATAAGATATAAGGGTGAAGTCTTTACCTTTCGGATACCATAACCCATACTCCATAGTACCCTTGAGATATCTGAGAATCCTTTTTACTGTCGTCACATGAGTCTCTTTGGGACTGGCCTGAAATCTTGCTACCATGCAAACTGCCTACAGAATATCTGGTCTGGTAGCTGTTAAATAAAGTAAGCTTCCAATCATTGATCTGTACATGGTTTGATCTACAGGTGGAGATTTGTCATCTTTACTCAACTTGCAACCTGTTGTCATGGGAGTACTGACCGGCTTACAGTCCTCCATTGTGAACCTTTTTAGCATCTCTTTCACATATTTAATTTGAGAAATGAATATGCCTTTCTCATTTTGATTAACTTGTAACCCAAGAAAGTAAGACAGTTCACCAATCATAGACATTTCAAATTCTTTCTACATCTTATTCGCTAAGTCTTTACAAGATTCATCTTTGCTGCTGCCAAATATGATATCATCTACATAAACAACAAGAACAATTAGATGCCCACCTTCTATTTTGACATACAGATTACTGTCCACCAAACCTTTCTTGAATCCCTGTTGAGAGAGATAGTTGTCTAGCCTTGCATACCATGCCCGTGGTGCTTGTTTTAATCCATATAAAGCTTTCTTTAATTTGCAGACAAGGTTGGGATCTTCACTAATTTGAAAACCATCTGGTTGTTCAATATAGACCTCTTCTTCAAGTTTCCCATTTAAAAAGGTAGATTTTACATCCATCTGATAAACTCTGAAGTTCTTGTGGACTCGCTAAGGCCATAAACATTCTAATTGCTTCTAGTCTGGCCACCGGTGCAAAAGTCTCTTCAAAATCAATGCCTTCGACCTGTGCATAGCCTTTACAAACCAGTCTTGCTTTGTTCCTAATGACCTGTCCGTCTTCATTTAATTTGTTTCGAAATATCCATTTGGTGCCGATTACATTCTTATTCGTAGGTCTAGGTACTAATTCCCAAGTTCTATTCTTTTCAATCTGATCTAACTCTTCATTTATTGCCTTCATCCAGCTATCATCTTTGCTTGCTTCATCTATGTTTTTGGGCTCAATGTTGGATAAAAGAGAGTAATTACTTATTACTTTCCTTCTTGTCTGAACACCAACTGTGGGATCTCCAATTATTTGGTCTCTTGGATGATTTTTCTGCCAGCTGCCTATTTTGAATTTCTTGTTTTCTTGCACCTCTGAGTCATCGATTAAGTCATCTGAATCAAACGTAGATTTATTTTCTATTTCATTCACCTCATCTCCTTCAATGACTTCTTCATAGATTGGGTAGTTTTCTTCAAAGTTAGCTATTCGTTTCCCACCTTCATCGAATTTAACATCTGCACTGTCCACAATTTTCTTGAGTCTCTTGTTGTAGCATTTGTAAGCTTTGCTTTTTGATGAATACCCAACAAAAACACCTTCATCTGCTCTATTTTCAAACTTCCCAAGGTTGTCATCAGTTTTTTCTGATGTAACACTTACAACCAAATACTTTGAGATGTTTTGTTGTTGCTTTTCTACCAAACCACAACTCATAAGGTGTTTTGCTTTCATGAGTTCTTAACATATATCTGTTTTGGATGTATACTACAGTGTGAACTGCTTCTTTCCAGAATCTGTCTGCTATTTTGTTTTCTCGCCAGAGATAGTGCATGCCATTTCCCGTACAGTTCTGTTCTTTCTTTCTACTACACCATTCTCGCTGGGGAGTTCTAGCCGCTGAATATTGTCTCCCGATACCATGTTTTTCATAGTATTCTATAAATTCATTCGAAATGAATTCTCCTCCTCTATCTGATCGTAAACATTTGATCCTTTTTCCTGTTTCATTCTCAACTAGATGTTTGAAAGATCTGAACATTTCAAAAGCTTCTGTTTTATCTTTTAAGAAAAATATCCATGTCATTCTGGAATAATCATCGATACACAACATAAAGTATTTGTCACCATTTATGCTTTGTGTTCTCATGGGTCCACATAAGTCTGTATGTATAAGTTCCAAAGGCTTGCTAGTGTGGTACTCTTTTGTTTTGAATGAGACTCTGGTTTGCTTTCCCTTCTGACATGAAGCACATATACTATTTGAAGGTTTTCTAATGGTTGGAATATCTCTCACTGCTTGTTTCGAGCTGATTTTCACCAAATTATCGAAACTTATGTGTCCAAGCCTCTTGTGCCACAGCCAGTTCTCTTCTTCTTGTCCAATGAAACACGTACCTTCTAAAGTTTTTGAGAGTGTGTACAGGTTGCCGTACGTCCTTGAACCAGTTGCTATCAATTTCCCACTGTTTATTTTTTTCGACTTCACAACCCTCGCTTCTTGAAGACTACTTCATGTCCTTTATCACAGATTTGACTCGACACTTAACAAAGTTGTGTTTCAAACCATCCACAAATAAAACTTCTTCTGACTTGATTTTCCCATCACTAATTTTGACAGATCCTTTTCCTATTATTTTGGCTCCATCATTATTTCCAAACTTCACAGAGCCACCCTCATATTTCTATAGTTTTTCAAATTTTTGTTTATCACCTGTCATATGACTTGAGCATCCACTGTCAAGAATCCATGGTACACATTTATTCTGAGCCTTGAAAGTTGTCTGTACTATTAAGGATTCCTTTTCTTCCCTAAGCTGTTCTTTCTGTTTCCACTCTATTTTGACTGCGGTATTGGGCTCTAGTTTGGACTTTCCTTTTTCAATATCTTTTGCATATCTTTCAAAAATTTTTCTATTTTGTCTTGTCCTATGTGGTTGGAACTTTCTTTTCTGAGGTTGATTTAAAACAGAGGTACTACGACAATTTCTTGCAATATGCCCATAGTTGTGACAGCTAAAACATTCTACTGCATAATTTGTTAGAGGTGCAAAAACATTTCTACTAACAAAGCTTCTTGGTCCTACATTATACTTGCAATCTGCAATTTTGTGCCCATAACCATTACATTTGAAACAAAAACCAGAAAAGTAATGATTAAACCTGAAGGATGGTCTTTGCCAGGTTGTTGTAGGAACCATAGATCTTCTTCTTCTTTGATTTGTGACCTTGGTAAAGCCATCATTGTCAGTTCTCCTTTCGGGCCTGGCATTACTGCTTTCTTTTGCATGATTTGTTTTTCTTTCATCAGCCTGTTTCTCATCTTCACTCCTTATAGTTTCAACATTTCTGGCTTTTGGTCCGTTTGATGATTCTCCTTCAATGAAGCCTAGACCAAATTTAATGCCTGTAGGTCGTTGATCACTTAAGATTTTATCCAGCTTCTTCGAACTTTCTTCACGTTTGTGATGGCAGCTAATTTTTTGATCCAGCTCTTGTATCTGCATTCGTAGGCCAAGATTTTCTTCTTCTAGTTTACAATAGTAATCTATCTTCATGGTTATCTAAACTTCAAGATCTTCGAACATTTTCTTGTATTCTTCTGCCTATATTTTTAAATTGGTTATAATGTCGTTTGCATCCTCAAGCTTTCTTGAAAGTTTATAATTCTTTCTTTTCTCAGATTTCCATTCTTCAAGAGCAGAAACCAGCTCACCTTCTAGATCAACTTCTGCCTCAGGTTTTTCAACACATGCTTTAGAGTTCATTCCTTCTCTCTTCTCTAATTTTTCTACCTCTTCTGATTTTTCTACTTCAAAAGCCATGAATAGAGCTTCACCTGTTCCTTCTTCAAAATCCTCACTAGAGCTGTCCTCTAAAGAATTTGCATTCCTGGAGATGAAACTTTTCTTTTTGAAGTTTCCCTTTCTAAAGTTTGTTTTCTTTCTCCATTCACTTCTTTCTTGATGAGATGCTTCCTCACCTTTGTTCTTCTCATTGAGAGGACATTTGGTAGCAAAGTGTCCAATGCCCCCACAGTTGAAACATTTGAAAGGAAGCTTTCCTCCGTATTTTCCTTTTCCCTTTCTCAGTTTTCTGACAAAATTTGCTTCCATTTCATCCGAAGTTTCTTCTTCTTCAGACTCTTGTTTTGTGTCTTTACCTTTTAGGGCTTTAAATGCTGCTTCTCTGTCTATGGGATTAGATCTTCCTATTCTCATTTCATAAGCAGTCAGGGAACCATGCATCTCATCCATACTGAAGTGATTTAGATCTTTAGCTTCTTCTATGGCTGAGACTTTAGAATCAAATCTTTGGGGAAGCGATCTTAATACCTTTTTCACGATAGTTGCATCATCCAAATCTTCGTCGAGACCTCTGATTGAATTAGTGATTCCATTAACTCTCTGCATAAAGGCTTCTATGTTCTCATCGTTGGTCATTTTTAATGATTCGAATTGAGCTCGATGTGTTTGAAGCTTGGCTTCCTTGATCTTGTCATCTCCCTCATAAATATTTTCTAGTTTGTCCCATACATCTTTTGCTGATTCACAATTTATGATCTTGACCAACTCACTGTCAACTAATCCACACATGATGGCATTTTTTGCTTTAGAGTCATTTTCAAATGCCTTTTTACCAGTGCTATCGGTTGGAGCAGTTGCGGGAGCTGTGTAACCATTAACTACTGCACTCCATATATCAAATCCCAAAGCACGGAGATATGTCTGCATTCTGATCTTCCAGAACGCATAATTAGTTTCATCAAACAATGGTGCTTTGTTTGAGGAGAACCCTTCACCACCTGCCATTGCGTCACTTCCAAGATCACCCTAGCTGATTGAGCCTGTTCAAGAACTTGGCTCTGATACCAATTGTTATACTTACAGTGACACTGAGAGGGGGGTGAATCAGTGTGATCTTTTAAAACTTTAAACTTGCAATGAAATAAAGCAAACTTAAACCAGAAATAGCAAGTTAGTAAGAGAGCATCACACAACACAAAAATTTTAACGAGGTTCACCAATGTGGCTACTCCTCAAAAATGACTGCTTGGACTACCATCCAAATCTAGCCTTTGCAAAGCAACAACTTTACAACTTATTTACCAACACCAACTGGAAGGAGCACCAACCCCTCAATTTTTTTGCACCAACAGAAAGGAGCACCAACCCCTAATTCACCAGAGACCTACTGGAAGGAGCACCAACCCCTTATGCCAAGCTGCAACTTGGACTTCAAGAAAAATATAGAAAAATACCTTCACATAGTTTGCACACTGTCTGCTATTTCTGTGTACTCTGGCTTCTACTGCAAAAGCTTCGCACCACCAGTCTGCTTCTATGCAACTGCTTCACACACTTTGCTTTGACACAACCGAGTTACGGCTTCTGCTCCTGTGCGCTTGTGCTTCGCACTCCAGTCTGCTTCTGCGCAACTACTTCGCACACTTCGCTTCGACACAAACGAACTACCACTTCGCACTCAGCTCGAATCGATACGACTCGCTCTCTGCTCACCGCGAACTTCACATGCACAAATTTTCTTCACAAAAATCACCACTTCAAACTCGAAACAACCCTCCTTTTATAGATGAAATTTCAAGAACAAATCTTAAACTGTAGTCGGCTTTAACCCTAAAGAACGTCGGCTACAAAACCCTAATGAATGTCGACTAAAACCCTAATGAATGTCGGCTCCAAAACCCTAATCTTCGTCGGCCCAGATTTAACTCTGTCGACTTCAACCGCCTCTCTAGTTCTGTAGCTTTCCTCGTGAAACTACAACATGTCACGATATCGCGACACCTTTTACATCCGTACGCCTTCTTGTCCCTGTTGTCACGAAATCGTGACACTTTTGGCCTTTGTTAGCTTTGACAATGTTTTTGTCATGAAATCGTGACACTTCGAACTATTGCTGACGTCATCCTTACTTCTATCATGAAATCGTGACGTTCCTCGCTTTCTCAACTTTTTGTCGGCTTGCACCAGCGAAACCAGAACATGTCACGAAATCGTGACACTTTTGCCTCCGAGCTTTCTCTCTCCTCTTTGGGTCATGAAAACTCGACGTGTCATGATATCGCGACACTTTTCCTCCTTGGCGCTTTTCTTCCCTTCGGGTCATGAAAACCGACATGTCGTGATATCGTGACACTTTTCCTCCTTGGCGCTTTTTCTCCGAACATGTCATGAAATCGTGATAGTTTTCTTCCTTAGCGCTTTTTCACCAAACATGTCACGAAATCGCGATAGTTTTCTTCCTTAGTGCTTTTTCTCTGAACATGTCATGAAATCACGATAGTTTTCTTTGTTAGCGCTTTTTGACCAAACATGTCACGAAATCGCGATAGTTTTCTTCCTTAGCGCTTTTTCTCCAAACATGTCGCGAAATCGCGACAATTTTCTTCCTTAGCGCTTTTTCTCCAAACATGTCACGAAATCGCGACAGTTTTCTTCCTTAGCACTTTTTCTCCAAACATGTCACGAAATCGCGATAGTTTTCTTCCTTAGCGCTTTTTCTCCAAACATGTCACGAAATCGTGACAGTTTTCTTCCTTGCTTTCTTTTCTGCCAACATGTCACGAAATCGTGATAGTTTTTCCTTGCTTCTCTCTCCAACATGTCACGAAATCATGATGCTTTTCTTGCGCCTTCTCTCTCTTTCCATGTCACGAAATCATGACAATTTTCTTTGCGCCTTCTCTCTCCTCGTCCATGTCGCGAAATCGCGACAATTTTTCTTGCCTACTGAAAATGTCGCGATATCGCGACACTTTTCTTACTTGTCTTTTTCTTTGATCTTTTGCAAAACAGCAACTATGGTCTTCTTGGAAACTCACCGTCCATGCTCCGACTAACCTTTAAACTTCTGTCTTCTGCATCTGAATGACTTCTAAACTGTCTGTCCACTACATCATTAGATCTAACTATCTGTGTTGACAAAAATGACAAACCTCTTACAACACCTTGCTCAACATTACCAAAGGTATTTAATATACCTTTGGAGCCTTTTGTATTTTTACCAAAGGGCTTTAAGATGCCTTTTGAGCCTTTTGTGATTTGACCAAAGGGCTTTAAGATGTCTTTGGAGCCTTTTGTATTTTGACCAAAGGGATTTAATATGCCATTGGAGTCTTTTGTTATTTGAACAAAGGGATTTAATATGCCTTTGGAGCATTTTGTGGTTTAACAAAAGGGCTTTAAGATGCCTTTGGAGCCTTTTTTTTTTACAATTTTCTACTGTTTTTATGATTTTGCAATTTTTGAATGTTTTTGATATTTTCTTGCTTTATTTTAATGTTTTTGATGTTTTTTTGTTCTTATGTGTAAAATTCCCTTAGATGAATAATTTTGAGAGGCTCTGAATCCTCAACACATCCTATAAATGTTAGGTGATATGCCCCAGGTCTAATATTCTCAAAGATGATATAGGGACCAATCCAATTTACCGTAAATTTATCTTGCAGATTCAATGATAGATTTGAGTTATGTTGGTTTTCTTTGAGCATAAGATACCCAACCTTAAAGTATCTTAGATGGACTTTATTATTATAAGATTGTGTTATATGATCCTAGTAAATGTGAAGATGCTCAAGAGCATTGATGCGATGTTCATCCAGAAGGGTCAACTAATCTAAGCGAGCTTACCACATAGTGTCGTCATTGATGAACTCTTTCAATGCGATATGTAATATTGGAATTTCCAACTCTAATGGCATAATGGCCTCAGTGCCATACACAAGAAAAAATGGTGTTGCCCTTGTGGGCATCCACACACTATTCCTATAAGTCCATAATGCAAGGGGTAATTGCAGATGCCAATCCTTATGATTTTCTTTCATTGTATTTTTTAAGATGGCTACTATTATTTTATTCAAGGCTTCTACTTGGCCATTTGCCTATGAATAGTATGGTGTCACAAAAATATGTTGAATGTTGTATTTGGTCGTTAAAGCTCGCATATTTTTTTTTTTGCATGATAGACCATTATTTGAGATTATATTAAAGGGGATCCCAAAATGATAGATGATATTGTGAAGTATGAAATCCGTAATTCATGTTCCAATTATCAACGTTAAGGGGATTGCTTCCATCCATTTGGTGAAGTACTCAATGGTCATAAATATAAATGTGTGTCAGCTCGAATATAGGGGAGAAATATTTCTTATCAAATAAATACCCCACTGAGAAAATGGCCAAGCTACCTAAATGGGCTATAAGGCCTGAGATGGTAGGTACATCAGATTTGCATGATGTTGATATTTAATGCATTTCTTGACATACTCACAACAATCCTTCTCCATTGTGGACCAGTAATAACCCATTCAAAGGATGCACTTGACAATGGCGATGCTACTAAAGTGGGCATCGCATGTACCATCATGAGCTTGCAAAATCACCCAAGTTAATTCTTGGGGCTCTAAGAAACGAAGGAGAACTCCATCATAACTTCAATGATATAATATGCCTCATAGTAAGACATATATTATCACTTTCTATTTAAATGCTTATCTTTCAGCATGTGATAATCCTTATGGGATAATTCTAAGCCTCAAGAAATCTTGTAACTGGGATAGCCAATCCTAAAAAGCTACAACCTTGATAGATAATATGGCTTGTTCCTCCTATGATTTGATGTGTACAAATGTAGATTGAGAAACAACCTTGTGGTGAATGATGGTACCATTCTTCGTAGGACCCTACGAGATCAAGGACCCCCAAGGTGTTTTTTTTTTTAAGTCTTTAGCTTTACAGAACTATTCATGGTTTAGTTCTATATGGATCATGTTGATTGATTCTTTGTTAAAACTACATCATTGAGTGTGAGAGCATTTTCATATGAATGGTAGTGAAATAAATAGATGGATTATGAGGGATCAAGGATCCCAAATATGCCATAGTGTCTACAAATCTATTTGACAAATGAGGGATTTCCTTGATTTTGTACCACTCTAGTTGGTCTAGATAGGTGTCAACAAGCTCCTTGTAAGCTTTCAGGATTGGATCCCTACATTGAAATAGTCCTTTGACTTGGTTGACTATGAGGAGGGAGTCACTAAAGATATTTAGCCTCTTGATCTTCATAGCGATGGATGTTTGGAGACCCAATATTAGGGCCTCATTGATGAGCACTAGAAATGCTCATTTTATATACACTATTAAGGGGCATCATCACTGGTTTAATTAGCATTAGAAATATATTTTTATTTAACTTATGCATATAATTGATAGAAAATCTGGTATTATGCTTAACGGGTGTTTTTAGTGGAAACTGTGTATAAATGTAGGTTTTATTACTAATATGGTGTTTTCCATTCTACACCCCACTTGGACCTGGTATGCTTCTTCTTCAATGATTCTAAGGTATATTAGGAAGGTACCTTACTCCCATACATAGGAGGCACCTTACTCTGATGCCTTACTCCCATACATGGGAGGCGCCTTATTGGCACCTTACTCCCATACATGGGGAGGTGCCTTACTGAGGTAGGTGCCTTACTCCCATACATTGGAGACACCCACATTGGAGATGCCATATGACCAAGTCAACATTGACCAGGTTGACCAAGGGGCTAAGGAGGAGGTTGCACATGAAGACAAAGGAGAATTATTTTAATCATGCATTTATTAAATAGAATAAAATATTTATTATTATTATCAACCGATTGGCCGATTGACCTTGTAAAGCTCTTAAAGCATTTTTAGGATGCATTAGTTTAGGATTTTTTTGTTACGTACACCTAAGGATTTTTATATATTTATCCTTGTGTGAACAAACATGCTTTAAAATAGGGAAATAAAATCTGTGTAGAACCAATTGTAACTAATCACGTCATGTGATTAAATTAGATTAATTTGTTATTGTAACAATATCTGGTTGTGCTTTATATAAATATGTAGGCTAGATGAACAAGAGGATCAATGATTAATCTTACACAAAAATTATTTCTCATTTTATTCTTTGTCTAAATTATTAAGAGTGCAACTCCTCTTATTCGAGCAAGCTCTACATAGCTAGCCGAGTGGACTATCTACGGGAGCTTGGGTCCACTCCCTATAGTAGTCCTCCCCTATTTCATTTCTATTCTTTATTTTTCATAGATTATATTTATTACTTTATTTATTGCTTTTTTTAATTTCAGTTGTGTGTGTTTATTTCCTTGCATTTTATTTTCGTACATTTATTTTTAGCACTTTAATTTAGTTGTTATTTATTTATTTAATTTTTTGCACTTAGTTTATTTAGTTTGGCTGAAAACAAAATGCACAAACATCCCCCACCAAACTAAATAAGGTACAGCCAAATTCATTTCCCAACACTGTAGGCATATACTATGTGTGACACTCGTAAGTTTATGGACTTACCATATTGATAATTTATGGTAAAAGAAATGATTTTTTTCTAAACATTTTTCTCACCATTTTGGCATCGTTGCTAGGGAGTGTCTAAACTATAGTGTTATTATTTATAGGTCAGATAAAATGGGCATTTAAAAATACCTGTAGATATTTTATCTGAGAAGTGTGAGTCCACCAAGGGCTTTTTTTATAAGGCCAAAAATAATTGCTGGAATAGTCATAGCCAAATCCTATAGGCAATAGTTTAAATTTACCAGCTTGTTAGGTAAATACGGGAATGAACCTAATGTACCATAATTAAATGTAGAAGTAGAAATAAATTGTTTTGCTAAAAAAAATTAGAAAAATAGGCGATGAATAATTTCCATCATGTTTTGAATGGTTTCAAAAAATTAAAAGAAATAGCACAACCCAAGTCTGACTAAAAAATTTTAGGGATGTATTTTTATATAGAAACTATTGGAAAATTATGCCTCTAAAAGCTTGGTTTTAGAAATGAAATTTTTTTATAGGCTTAATGCTTTGCAACATATTGGAAAATTATTTTAATGATGCAGGGAAAATGATAGAGCTAAATTTAAAAGAACATGTTGTTATGGAGTATGCTCTTCACTTGCGCTTAAGGCGACCTGGTGAATCATAAACAAGCATGTGTTTTTAAAATATTGCTATGCCCTATTTTCTTCAAAGGTGCTAGCTCACAGATAGTCATTTTCCAACTTTCACATTTTGTCATAACATTGAAAGAGTTTGGTTGTGAGTCCATGAACGAAAATACTCTCCTTATGCTACAACATATTAGACTAGTTGATAAAGAAGATGATTTTCAGAAGACTAGCTTAGATATAGGTATGGAGGGGACCCCACCTTCATCAATACCACCAACAACATAATGGATGCTATTTACAGTGTTCATGGAAAAAAAGAAAAAATAAATCTTCTACTAAAAAGGCTCCAAATTAAAATATAGAGCTGAAACAAAGTTTTTTTTGCTACCCATTGGAAGAGAGTATCCTATTTCCCGAGGACCAGCTTGGTCCAAAATGGAAATGAGAAATCTCCAATCGGTAGCTAAAAAAATAGGGGAGGAGCCTCGAATAAATCAGATGTCTACACAAAGACCGCATGGTGCTTGAGCACAATTTTGTTTTTATGAACAGAGCTCATAATGGTTAGAAATAATAGCACATAAAATGAGGTGTCTCATGGAAGCATCATAGTTGAACACCTAACACACGCCATAGATGATGATGAAAATTTTGATTTATCCCCACTCTCATAAGCAAAGAATTATAGTGTTGCTCTAAATATGCCTGTAGAAAAAAATTTAGAGTGGGAAATTGGTTCGATTCAGATGCATATGTGTCAAGGCTGCCTAATTGAAAAAAAAACAAAAAACTATTCATTTAGGAGCACACGCAGAGAAAATAAGGCATAAAATTTAATCACTATGATGCATCTAAAGAGTTAGCGCTCTTAGAAAATCCAAAAGATAGATTAAAATTATTTTATATGTGTTGTTAATGAGGGGCTGGGTATTGCTAAATTTTAGAGCTATTGGATGTCAACAATATTTTAATAGTGGTATGTGGGATGTAGAATTTTCTACAAACCCTCATAATGCCAATATTGTTAGTCTCACAATGACACTGATAGGGGGGGTGAATCAATGTAGCTCTTTTATAACTTAAATCTTCAACTCTTAAAGCCGAAACAATGAAAACTTAAAACCAAATAAAGCAAGTATAACAAGAGAACATCACACAACACAAGATGTACCGAGGTTCACCGATTTGGCTACTCCTCAAAATGACTGTTTGGACTCCCATCCAAATCCAGCCTTTGCAAAGCACCAACTTTACAATCAATTTACCAACACCCACTGGAAGGAGCATCAACCCCTGATTTACCAACACCAACTGGAAGGAGCACCAACCCCTGATGCCAAGCACCAACTTGGACTTCAATTTTGAAACTAGAAGATTGACATAAAAATGCCTTCACTTTTACAAGACCCTGACTGGTCTATTGCTTACCCAACATCTACCACAATTCACAAAACACACACACTCATCGCACTTCACAAAATAAAATCCCCTACTAAAATTCTCCAAGCAACACTCCTTTTATAACTATCCTTTCTCTTTGTAACTCCAATTGTAACTCCTTTCATATTCTCATACGCCACTTGTCAATTGTAACACCTTCTTTCATATTCTCATATGCCACTTGTCAATTGTAACTCCTTCTTTATGTAACTCCTTTTGTATATATTGAGAAGGCATTTCGTCAAACACGTCACATGCAAATAATTGACACCATATTCTCCTACCATGACTGTTCGTTTTCTCGTTCATGACTATTCATTTTCTCCTTCGATGACTGTTCATTTTCTCCTTCGATGACTGTTCGTTTTCTCCTTCGATGACTATTCATTTTCTCCTTTTTCTTTCTTTTGTTTCTTGCCTTCGTTTCATTTTCTCCTACATGGGCATGGTCGCTTTTTCATGTGTAACGACCATCTTAAATGATTTCAAATCATTAAATATTCCTTATTGGTCCACGTCACTATGCATTAGTTCACCATCCTGGATGTTCATCACTAATATCAGACACGTCAACTACTCGTTCCTTTGGAAAAATGCAACATGTCGCGATATCATGACACTTTTGTTTCTCTCTCGCCTTTTGAGTCACGAAAATGCGACATGTCGTGATATCGTGACACTTTTGTTTCTCTGCCTCCCTTTTTGAGTCGTAAAAATGCGACATGTCGCGATATCGTGACACTTTTGTTTCTCTCTCGCTCGCTCTTTTTGAGTCACGAAAAATGCGACATGTCGTGATATCGTGACACTTTTGTTTCTCTCTCCTCTTTTTGAGTCATGAAAATGTGACATGTCACGATATCGTGACACTTTTTCCTTCTTGCTCTTTCTCTTTGCTTTGGACCATGAAAATACAACATGTCGCGATATCATGACACTTTTTCTCCTTGCTCTTTCTCTTTGCTTTGGCCCGTGAAAATACAACATGTCACGATATCGTGACACTTTTTCTCCTTGCTCTTTCTCTTTGCTTTGGCCCATGAAAATACAACATGTCACGATATCGTGACACTTTTTCTCTTTGCTTTTTTGGCCAAAATGCAACATGTCGCGATATCGCGACACTTTTTCTCCTTGCTTTTCTCTTCTCTTTGGCCTAAAATGCAACATGTCGCGATATCGCGACACTTTTTCTCTTTGCTCTTTCGATCGCGAAAATGCAACATGTCGCGATATCGCGACACTTTTTCTCCTTGCATTTTCTCTTCTCTTTGGACCGTAAAAATGCAACATGTCGCGATATCGCGACACTTTTTTTCTTTGCGGTGTTTTGCTTTTTCTTTGATCTTTAGCATATGGGCCACTTCGGTCTTCTTGGAAAATATGCAAAAAGGTGGGTAAACATCCTCATAAGCATTTAACATCACTGTACATACTCTGAGTAACCTCTCGAACTCCTATCCACTGCATCAACCGATCTATCTGACTGTGTTGACAACAATGACAATATTGTCGCTGCACCTTGCTCAACAATCTCCCCTTTGGAATTGTTGGCAACACACGTGCAATTTCCTGTAACTCTTCTCCCCCTTTGACAACAATATCAAAGGGCTGCCGCAAACTCCCCTGAGTCCATGCACAACATTCTCAGGCAAAAATTATTACACTTAGCAAAAATCACAAACATGAGCAAAAAGATAAACAAATACACAAATGCTCCCCCCGAGAATGTGGTCCCGATAGCTAGTCAATTCTTGGGAAGCGTGACCACTCCCAATTTATTGCGAAGGTACTCAAAGACTTCCTTGGGCAATGGTTTTGTGAAGATATCCGCTACTTGCTCTGTTGTTGGAACAAAATCCAACTTAACCTCACCTTCCGCAACTTTCTCCTTCAAAAAGTGATACCGGATAGCAATATGTTTTGTGCGAGAATGCATAACCGGATTCTTTGAGATGTTAATGGCACTGGTGTTATCACACTTAACTAAAATTGGCTCACTGAAGTTAATACCAAGATCTTTCAGGGTTTGTTTCATCCATAATACCTGCGTACAACACGTTGTCGCTGCAATATATTCTGCCTCTACTGTGGATAAGGAGACTGACTCTTGTTTCTTACTATGCCACGCGACCAACCTGTCTCCAAGATAGAATGCACCTCCACCGGTACTCTTTCTGTCATCTACACATCCTGCCCAATCTGCATCCGAATACGCAATAAGGGTGAAGTACTTACCTTTCGGATACCATAACCCATACTCCATAGTACCCTTGAGGTACCGAAGAATCCTCTTCACTGTCGTCACATGAGTCTCCTTGGGACTAGCCTGAAATCGTGCTACCATGCATACCGCCTACAAAATATCTGGTCCGGTAGCTGTCAAGTACAGTAAGCTCCCAATCATAGATCTGTACATGGTTTGATCAACATGTGGAGATTTGTCATCCTTGCTCAACTTGCAACCTCGTCGTCATGGGAATGCTAACCGGCTTACAATCCTCCATTGTGAACTTTTTTAGTATCTCTTTCACATATTTAATTTGAGAAATAAATATGCCCTTCTCATTTTGATTAACTTGCAACCCGAGGAAATACGAAAGTTCACCAATCATTGACATTTCAAATTCTTTCTGCATCTTATTTGCTAAATCTTTACACGACTCATCTTTGTTGCTGCCAAATATGATATCATCTACGTATACAACAAGAACAATAAGATGGCCATTTTCTGTTTTGACATACAAATTACTATCCACCATACCTTTCTTGAACCCTTGTTGAGTAAGATAGTTGTCTAGCCTTGCATACCATGCTCGGGGTGCCTGTTTTAAGCCATATAATGCTTTCTTCAACTTGCAAACCAAGTTGGGATCATCACCAAGTTGGAAACCATCTCGCTGCTCAATATAAACCTCTTCTTCGAGTTTCCCATTCAAAAATGCTGATTTCACATCCATTTGATAAACTTTGAAATTCTTGTAAACCGCTAAAGCCAGAAACATTCTAATTGCCTCTAGTCTAGCCACAGGTGCAAAGGTTTCCTCAAAGTCAATACCTTCAACTTGTGCATAGCCTTTACATACCAATCTTGCTTTATTCCCGACTACCTGTCCGTCTTCATTCAATTTGTTTCGAAAGATCCATTTAGTACCGATTATATTTTTATTTGCATGTCTTGGTACTAACTCCCAAGTTTTGTTTTTCTCGATCTGATCTAATTCTTCATTTATTGCCTTCATCCAACTTTCATCTTTGCTTGCGTCAGCAACATTTTTGGGCTCAATGCTGGATAATAGAGAGTAGTTGCTTACTACTCTTCTTCTTGTCTGAACACCAACTGTGGGGTCTCCAATTATTTGCTCTCTAGGATGATCTT
Source organism: Wollemia nobilis (assembly GCA_028583015.1). Lineage (NCBI taxonomy): Eukaryota > Viridiplantae > Streptophyta > Pinopsida > Araucariales > Araucariaceae > Wollemia > Wollemia nobilis. Next base: position 8,428,779 of record JAQPPZ010016690.1, on the reverse strand, counting down.
TCTGCCAGCTGCCTATTTTGAATTTCTTATTTTCTTCCACTTCTGAATCACTGTTTGAATCATCTGAGTCAATTTTTTGTTTCTTTTCCATTTCCTTTTCCTCATCTCCTTCAATAACCTCTTCATAAATTGGGTAGTTCTCTTCATAGCTAATTACTCGTTCCCTACCTTCATCAACTTTAACATCGACACTATCCACAATTTTCCTTAGCTTCTTGTTGTAGCATTTGTAAGCTTTGCTTTTTGACGAATAGCCAAGAAAAATACCTTCATCCGCTCTATCTTCAAACTTACCAAGGTTTTCTTCAGTTCTTTTGATGTAACACTTGCTGCCAAAAACTTTAAAGTATCTTACTGTTGCCTTTTTACCGAACCACAACTCATAAGGAGTTTTGCTTTCATGCGTCCTCAACATGCACCTATTTTGGATGTATACCGTAGTATGGACTGCCTCTTTCCAAAATCTGTCTGCTACTTTGCTCTCAGTCAACATAGTCCATGCCATTTCCTGCACTGTCCTATTCTTTCTTTCTACCACACCATTCTCCTGAGGTGTCCTGGCTGCTAAAAACTGTCTCCTAATACCATATTTTTCATAGTACTCCGTAAAATCCTCTGGAAATGAACTCTCCTCCTCTATCTCGATCTTAAACATTTAATCCTTTTTCCTGTTTGATTCTCAACTTGGTTTTTGAAAACCTTGAACATCTCAAAAGCTTCTGATTTATGCTTCAAAAATAGTACCCATGTCATCCTGGAATAGTCATCTATACACAACATAAAATATTTGTCACCATTTATGCTTTGCGTTCTCATGGGTCCACATAAATCAGTATGTATTAGTTCCAAAGGTTTGCTTGTGTAGTACTCTTTTGTTTTAAATGAGACTCTAGTTTGCTTCCCCTTTTGGCATGAAGCACAAATGCTATTTGATGGTTTTCCAATGGTGGGAATATCTCTCACCGCCTTTTTTGAGCTGATTTTTACTAGATTGTCAAAACTGATATGACCGAGCCTCTTGTGCCACAACCAATTTTCTTCTTCCTGTCCAATCAAGCAAGCTCCTTCTGAAGTCTCTGAGAGAGTGTACAGGTTTCCAGATGTCCTCGATCCAGTTGCTATCAACTTTCCACTATTTGCTTTTCTGACTTCACAACCCTGCTTCTTAAAAATCACTTCATGACCTCTATCACAAATCTGACTTACGCTCAACAAGTTATGCTTCAGACCAACCACAAACAAGACTTCTTTTGACTTGATTTTTCCATCACTGATCTTAACTGAACCTTTGCCAACTATCTTAGCTCCATCATTATTTCCAAATTTTATCGAACCACCTTCATATTGCTGTAACTTCTCAAATTTTTGTTTGTCACCTCGTCATATGACTGGAGCATCCACTATCAAGTATCCATGGTGCAGATTTATTCTGTGCTTTAAATGTTGTTTGTACGATCAGGGATTCCTTTTCTTCCTTAGATCGATCTTTTTCTTTCCACTCTAGTTTGATTACAGTTTTGGGCTCTTGTTTTGACTTTTCTTTTTCAATAGCTTGTGCATGTTTTTCGAGAAATTTTCTATTTTGTCTCATTCCATTTGGTTGAAATTTTCTTCCCTGAAATTGATTTGATGCAAATGTACTTCGACAATTTCTTGCAATGTGCCCAAAATTATGACAGTTATAACATTCTACTGCATAATCCATCAAAGGTGAAAAAACATTTCTACTGGTAAAATTCCTTGGTCCTACGTTATACTTGCAATCTGAAATCTTATGTCCATAACCATTGCATTTAAAATAGTAACTAGAAAAGAGATGATTGAACCTGGGTGATGGTCTTTGCCATGTTGTCGTAGGAGTCATAAATCTTCTTCTTCTTTGATGTGTGACATTGGTGAATCCATCATTGTCAATTCTCCTTTCGTGCCTTGCATTATTGCTTTCTTTTGCATGAGTCAATTTTTCTTGATCAACCTGTTTCTTATCTTCATTCTTTGATCCATTTGATGATTCTCCTTCATCAAAGCCCAAACCAAATTTGATGCCTCTAGTCCTTTGGTTATTTATGATCTTATCTACCTTCATAGAACTTTCTTCACGTTTGTGATAACAACTAATTTTACGATTCATCTCTTCTATCCGCATCCTTAAACCAACAGTATCTTCTTCTAGCTTGCAACAATAATCTATTTTCATGGTTATTTGCACTTCGAGATCTTCATATATTTTCTTGGATTCTTCTATCTCGTACTTTCAAACTGGTTATGATTTCATTTGCATCCTCAAGATTTCTTGAAATTTTCTTATTCTTTTTTCTTTCTATCTTCAATTCATCCGAAGCTGCAATTAGTTCCTCTTCCAAATTTACTTCTACATCAATTTCTTCTTCATCACATTCCTGTTCTTTTTCTATTTTTTCTTCTTTGAGTGCCATGAAAGAGCTTCACCTGTTTCCTTTTCAAAATCCTCACCGCAGCTGTCTTCTGATGAACTGACATTCTTGGAGATGAAACTTTTCTTCTTGAAGTTGCCTTTTCTGAAATTTGTTTTTTTCTTCCAGTCACTTCTTTCTTGGTGCGATCCTTCATCACTTTTGTTCTTCTCATTAAGTGGACATTTAGCTACAAAATGCCCAATGCCTCCATAATTGAAACATTTAAACGGTAACTTTCCTCTGTATTTTCCTTTTCCCCTTTTTAGTTTTCGAACAAAGTTTGCTTCCATTTCATCTGATGTCTCTTCTTCCTCGGATTCTTGTTTTGCTTTCATATTTTTATGGGCTTTAAAAGCAGCTTCTCTGTCTATGGGTTTAGATTTTCCTATTCTCATCTCATATGCAGTCAAAGAACCATGCATCTCATCCATACTAAAAGAATTTAGATCTTTAGCTTCTTCTATAGCTAAAACTTTAGAATCAAATCTTTGGGGAAGAGATCTTAATACCTTTTTCACGATGATAGAATCTTCGATTTCCTCACCGAGTCCTCTAATCGCATTAATGACTTCATTAACTCTCAGCATATATGCCTCTATGTTCTCATCATCATTCATCTTTAATACTTCGAACTGAGCTCGATGTGTTTGTAACTTGGCCTCCTTGATCTTAACGTCTCCTTCATGAATGCTCCTCAGTTTGTCCCATATTTCTTTTGCCATTTTACAACTCATAATTTTTACCAGTTCACTGTCCACTAATCCGCACATGATAGCATTCTTTGCTTTTGAGTTATTCTCAAACAGTTTCTTACCGATAGCATCGGTTGGAGAAGTGGTGGGTATTGTGTATCCACTATCTACTGAATCCCAAATGTCGTATCCCAAAGCACAAAGATATGTCTGCATCCTGAGTCTCCAAAATGCGTAATTAGTTTCATCAAACAATGGTGCTTTGTTTGATGAGAAGCCTTCACCACCTGCCATTGTGTCACTTCCAAGATCACCCTAGCCGGTTAAGCTTGTTCAGGAACCTCGCTCTGATACCAATTGTTAGTCTCACAATGACACTGAGAGGGGGGTGAATCAATGTAGCTCTTTAAAACTTAAATCTTCAACTCTTAAAGCCAAAACAATGAAAACTTAAAACCAAATAAAGCAAGTATAACAAGAGAACATCACACAACACAAGATGTACCGAGGTTCACCGATTTGGCTACTCCTCAAAATGACTGTTTGGACTCCCATCCAAATCTAGCCTTTGCAAAGCACCAACTTTACAATCAATTTACCAGCACCCACTAGAAGGAGCATCAACCCCTGATTTACCAACACCAACTGGAAGGAGCACCAACCCCTGATGCCAAGCACCAACTTGGACTTCAATTTTGAAACTAGAAGATTGACATAAAAATGCCTTCACTTTTACAAGACCCTAACTGGTCTATTGCTTACCCAACATCTACCACAATTCACAAAACACACACACTCATCGCACTTCACAAAATAAAATCCCCAATTAAAATTCTCCAAGCAACACTCCTTTTATAACTATCCTTTCTCTTTGTAACTCCAATTGTAACTCCTTTCATATTCTCATACGCCACTTGTCAATTGTAAAACCTCCTTTTGTATATATTGAGAAGGCATTTCGTCAAACACGTCACATGCAAATAATTGACACCATATTCTCCTACCATGACTGTTCGTTTTCTCGGTCATGACTGTTCATTTTCTCCTTCGATGACTGTTCGTTTTCTCCTTCGATGACTATTCGTTTTCTCCTTCGATGACTGTTCATTTTCTCCTTCGATGACTGTTCGTTTTCTCCTTCATGATTTTCTTCTTTATGCTTCTTGTCTTTTCTTTCTTTTGCTTTCATTTTCTCCTATGGAGCATGTGTTCTTTTCATGTGTAACGACCATCTTAAATGATTTCAAATCATTAAATATTCCTTATGGGTCCATGTCACTATGCAGTCTTTAGTTTCACCATCTTGGTGTTCATCACTAATATCAGATGCACTGTCAACTACTCTGTTCCTTTGGCAAAAATGCAACATGTCACGATATCGTGACACTTTTGTTTCTCTTCCTACCTGCCCTTTTGAGTCATAAAATGTGACATGTCACGATATCGTGACACTTTTGTTTCTCTCGCCTACCTTTTTGAGTCAAAAATGTGACATGTCGTGATATCGCGACACTTTTGTTTCTCTCTCCTCCCTTTTTGAGTCACGAAAATGCGACATGTCGCGATATCGTGACACTTTTGTTTCTCTGCCTGCCTGCCCTTTTTGAGTCATGAAAATGTGACATGTCATGATATCGTGACACTTTTTCCTTCTTGCTCTTTCTCTTTGCTTTGGACCGTAAAAATACAACATGTCGCGATATCGTGACACTTTTTCTCCTTGCTCTTTCTCTTTGCTTTGGCCCACGAAAATACAACATGTCACGATATCGCGACACTTTTTCTCCTTGCTCTTTCTCTTTGCTTTGGCCGAAAATGCACAAATGTCACGATATCACGACACTTTTTCTCTTTGCTCTTTCGGCCGTGAAAATGCAACATGTCGTGATATCGTGACACTTTTTTCTCCTTGCTTTTTCTCTTCTCTTTTGGCCGCGAAAATGCAACATGTCGCGATATCGCGACACTTTTTCTCTTTGCTCTTTCGGCCATGAAAATGCAACATGTCGCGATATCGCGACACTTTTTTCTCCTTGCATTTTCTCTTTGCTTTGGACCGCAAAAATGCAACATGTCGCGATATCGCGACACTTTTTTTCTTTGCGGTGTTTTGCTTTTTCTTTGATCTTTAGCATATGGGCCACTTCGGTCTTCTTGGAAAATATGCAAAAAGGTGGGTAAACATCCTCATAAGCATTTAACATCACTGTACATACTCTGAGTAACCTCTGAACTCCTGTCCACTGCATCAACCGATCTATCTGACTGTGTTGACAATAACGACAATACTGTCGCTGCACCTTGCTCAAAAAATATTACAGATTTTTTTGGTAGATGAAAAGAAAATATAGCCAAGTCACTATGGTGGAGATGATGTTCCAATATTGGTCACCCAATGTGAAAATAACCAACTCACTTGTGGCAGATGATTTTGTTCTCTATTACAGATGATGAAAAAAATTTAGCCAATATCTGTGCTTGTCATGGTAGAACAAAGAGAGAAAACAAAAATTTGTTAGAATTTTATTAATGCCTTTAGTTTAGTTTTTTTTATATTTTTCATGATAGCATGAAGTGTGGAGATGTCATCCCAAAAGTTTTTAGAAGTGCCTTAATCTACAAGAAAACACCTTACTCTGGTGGCACGACGATGGTGCGATGCCTTACTATGGTGGCACAATGGTGGCACGGTGCCTTACTTTGGTGGCACAAATATGGTATGATGGTGGCACAACGCTTTAGTCAAGTGGCATGGTGGTGGCATAATGCCTTAATCTAGTGGCACAATGGTGGTACAATGCCTTACTCTAGTGGCACAGTGGTGGTGCGATGCCTTACTCTAGTGGTGCAATGCCTTACTCTAGTGGTGCAGCGATGGCATGACATCTTACTTTGGTGGTGCAGTGGTGGCATGACAACTTACTATTGTGGCACAATGATGGTGTGATGCCTTACTCTGGTGGCACGATGATGGTACAGTGCCTTCCTATGGTGGTGTTGCACCTTACTCAGGTAGGTGCCTTACTAAAGTAGGCACCTTACTCAGGTAGGTGGCTTACTGAAGAATGTGCCTTACTTAGGTAGGCACCTTAGTAAATTAGGTGCCTTACTAAAGTAGGTGCCTTACTTAGGTAGGCACCTTACTAAAGTAGGTGCCTTACTGAAGTAGGCACCTTACTCAGGTAGGTGCCTTACTAAAGTAGGTTCCCAGTAGGTGCTTTACTGAAGTAGGAACCTTACTCAAGTAGGTGCCAAGTATGCACCTTGCTCCATTAGTGGAGGTATGTGTCACCCAATATCCATTAGCAGAGGGATGCACCAATCAATGTCTATCAACGGAGGTACTTGATCATAGTTGGAAGAGAAAAAATGGCACCTTGATCTCATATGTTAAGAGTGCATTGATTATTATATATATATATATATATATATATATAAGGGAAAAGCACCTTGATGTCATGCGCCAAGGGCATCGTAATTAAAAAAAACTTGCATGTCATCTATCCTGCTCAGCATAAAATTTCTTTTGTTGCTTTCATGTGTTGCAGTGAAAGTGCTTGCATGCAAGTTGCAAGCATCCTGAGAGCGAGGGCCTAACAGGTACATATTGCACTGAACTACATTTTAGTTTTCTTAGTTTTTCTTTTCCATGGGAAGTGGCCTGATTTTATGAAAAATAGGCATCTTGGAGACAAGGCCCAAATCAACTCAACATCCATGAACCTACACATTTTTTTTAGAGATAGAAATTCAACTATTTCCATCTAGAGGAGATAGTCCCCATTTGGGCATGGACCTCAGTGTTAATTTCTTACAAAGGGATGAGGCACCCACCTCTATGCTTGGACGAAGTATATGCTGATGCAGTTGAAAAAAAATTGGAGGGCCTGATCAACTCTTCAATAGTAGATGCATTAACAACTGCACACTTATCAACAGTAAGAAGGTGCCTTGATGCTCATCATTAGAAATGCCTAACTTCTATGAGAAGCCATTAAAAAAAAATAAAATAGAATGGCTGGGAAAGAGAAGAGTACTAAAAAATATTTGTAGCTCTTCCTAGAGAAGAGAACTATAGATCCACTTTATCCCAGCATTGCTCAAACTTCTTCTCCCTAGATTGGGGGTTCCTCTTAATCAGTATGGGACCTGATGTTCAGAGGGTTGTAGACCTGTTGTATAGAGGGACCTGTTACTATTATTGGTGATGAGGGCATCACCAATTTAAGTGGGGGAGGATTTGGGTGAACCTGTTACTAGTGATGAGGGTGTCACCAATTAAAGTGGGGGAGAGGATGGGTGAACCTGAATCTCTAGCAAGAAAAAAATATATAATAAAAAATGGTTGCGATGTTGGACTTGTTAAATTCCACACCTACAAAAAGAATGTATCTATTGTTTTCTAGGAAATGTGGTGCATGACCCATGCAAAATAACTAGGTAGAGGGGAAAAAAAAATTTATATTTTTTATTTTGCCTTTTGGAAGCTATGTAGGAAGGCTCTGTTGGTGGAAATTTAAAAACTACATCATTGCTGGAGTAGCAATGCTCAGAGGCAGAATAATAACGATGATTAACGATGTGGTAGATGAAGGCATGGACCTCTAGGAGGCAGAATAATAACGATGATTAACGGTGTGGTAGATGAAGGCATCCAAAAAAAAAAATAAATAAATAAATTCTCCAGGAGCACCAATTTCACAGCAATATTTTTTGGAACACCTTGGTTACAGGCAACACGAAAATGTTTTTAAACCACCAGCATGGTATAGATTAGAATCTATGAAATTCACCCAGGTATGTACTAAGTTTTCCATTAATTATGTGTATGGTTATTTTAAAATAATTTCTATGCTAAAATTAGTATATGCCCTTTAAAATTCTCTCTGTCAAATTCTCCCATAAAAATTCAAGCACGTGATATGCCTTGGATATGAAAAATTTAGTACCCCAAGAACAATTTGTAGACACCCAAAAGTCACACATTGCTATTTTTGCATATCTATAGGTGATTCCAGACATCCCTAGGCTATTGTAGACTATTGTAGTCATGCGTAGACATGCGTAGTCATGCGTAGACATGCATAGACATGTAGACATGCGTAGACTTCCATAAGTTCACCATAGTAATGTGTAGACTTCCACAAATGGCTTTCAGGTCCAAAACCCTAATAAGCCCTCAAAACCACATCTTATGCATCGAGATACCTTCATACGGCAACCCGAGGTGATGCATAGCCCATTTACACTCAATTGACACCCCCACGGGGTATTAGTTGGCCAAATTAATTAATAAGTCAATTATCAAATTCTAATTTAATGTTGACTTCACTTAAGCCCCTTTTTAGGGCAAAATTGGATTAATTAACTCTTAATTCATAATTAGTGTTAATCAAATCCTCCCACATGTGCCAATTTAGGGTTTCTTAGGGTTTTCTTTTAATCCTTCCCTAAACATGCTTAAGGCCTAATTAGGATTAGCACTAATCCTTCCTCACACATGTGTGAGGATAGGATATTTCCTACTTAGGAATGTGATGTTGCCACATAGCATTTCTTAACCTAACCCTAGTCAGAATCAAACCTAGGTTTAGTCTATCTAACCCCCCTGCACCTTGCATTTGCCTATAAATAATGGGTCCCAAACCCCTAATTAAGTCTGATTCCCATATTCAACAAAGTATAGTTACTCTACAAAAATGGAAAGCCAATAGTACACAGTCCATTCCCGATGCACACATACGGATTCTGATAGCATACAGAGGCACCCCAGCTACCTTAGGATCGATCTACCAAAGAGATTTTACCAGAAGAGCATCACAACTCAATTCGTAGCCTGCCCTACGAATCCGGCCCCAATTAGCGACCCGGGTCATGAAGTGCATCTGCAAGCCCCAAATCACCCCAAATTTGGGAGGTAAGCTCTATTTTAGCATATTATTACCTTCTGCATATTTTATTTTAGTTTATGTTATAGTTTTATAGTCATTTCATCTTCTTAAATATGGGGCCTGACTAAGGCAAGCCCCCCAACGTATTGACCCTTTCTTGCAAGTTTCTTTTAGGTTATTCAGTAGATTTGAAGGAGAGGAACACCAAAAAACAACAACCCAGTGGTGGCCCACATACAAAGAAGCCCACCTACACTGAGGGACATCAGAAGGAGGCATCAGGCCTATATTGCTTATTCATGAAAAGAAAGAAAAGGGGAAACTCTCCCTATTTGTAACCTATACAAAATTGATAATGAATAAAGCATATGTTTCTGAATGACTTGTGTTATTACTTGTTGTTAGATCAAATGTCAACTTCTGGTCATTTCATTCTGGCACGCCCGATGGGACCCCCACAACGGATAGTGCTAGATTCATTTTTCTTATAAATCTGACATTATCCTCTATTTTTGTGTCTTACAGGTACCAAAACTATGTTTCACTGAAGCCTCCAAAGCCCTAGGAATCATCCTAGGCCATCAGATCTCTGATTTGAAGCCTCTGAACCTGATTCATGACCCACCCTATGATTTAGGTCAAATTCATGACCCGGGTCATGATTTGAGCACATACACCTCAAAAACCCCCAAATCAGTTGGGGTGATCTTTTCAGGGGCCAAGAAAACCCCCCTTAGCATCATAATGTAGGTATTTTCATTTTTTCTACCTCTGTTGCAAGTTTTTGGAAGTAGAAATACATTGACTAGTTGAATGACCATTACTAGGCCTAGTTTTGGGTTCATTGCAAAGTAGTTAAAGAATTAGGGTTTCTAAAATTTTTAGGACCTGCAACTTTCCAGCAAGTGTATAAAATTTATTTCTCAAATAAATTTGCATTTGTCTTTTATTTTTACATATGGCATAAGCCTAAGTTGTTCTTCCTTCATTCATAGCTTCCATTGCTAAAAGGAACTTTACATTCTAAAGTGAAATCAGGGTTTCTAATCCCCTCTTACATTTTTGAAATAATTTTACATTCTAAAAGTTCAAGTTAGGGTTTCATAATCCCCTTTACTCCACACACATTTGGATTGCATGTTTCTATGTTTTGCAAAGTAGATTAGTTTGCTTCACAAAGGCATTTAGGCTAGATCATTTCTTTACAAATATTTTAAGCTATCTAATCATTTGCTTTTAAAAAGGCATTAGGATTAGTTTTCTTTTGAAAATGCAAGTAGTTAGTTTCTTATCTTGTAAACATCGTTAGCAAAACACAAACCCACACACACTCACGTGGTACCTTAAACAAGTGGTGAGATTGGACTTCATCCCCAATCCATCGCTCGAGACTGGTGTGGATCGAGTTTCACTCTCCATCAGCTCACCCCCTAGACACCTAGTAGCCCCACAGGAGCGGTTTTCTGGATTTCATCACCGGAAAATCCCCCACTTTTGTGATTGGGCCCTGGATTTCATCACCAGTGGTTACCTGCGGAGTGGGACAGGATTAGCGCCTTCATCCACAAGGCTTGTATAATTTGTGGAATTGGTAACTGTCATTCTTGACTAAGCCCACCCGAGGGTGAAGCGAAAGCATGGGTATGCCGGTAGCAGGTCTCAGATAGTGCCACCTCTTCTCGTGAGAGGATATTAGTGGACTCGCTTCAGCATAGTGAGTTCCACCCCTTTAGGATACCATTTTACTGCACCTTCCATACAGGTCACCATTCGCACGTTGCGGTACCATTCTATCCTGTGCATCTTTGGGTGTTGCAGGAGGTTTGTTATTGATGACATTCCTGATTTTCTAGAGTATTCACTCCATTACCCATGATTCTACATAGGGAGTATCAACATTACAACACACAAAATGAACATAACACTTTTATTTTCTCAGCATTTAGAATTGATTCCGGTCTACCATTGTTTGCATGATCACAGACCGGTCTCAACACACCACACTATATATTATTTTGCTACACACAACATGTCACTTATTTCACACTCACAGTAGACACAGTTGAGTCTACATCACATAGGGTTTATTCTTAAAAACCCCTTTGACACATGCCACTATGCCTGTGGTCACCCGTAGTAGAGCGCGTGAGAAATCACGCTCTATGGAGGAATGGCCTCCCCCTTCCTCTAGTCAGTCCACTCTTACTCCTTCGATCATGAAGGAGAGGATTATAGACACATCTGATTCATGCATAGAATCCGATGCACAATTCACACACATGATGCCTCATGAGAAGACGTCAACTTTGAGTGAAATTCTCGCTACTTCACTCGCAGAGGATTACCCGCTCTTTTCAGCCCCATCCTCACCTAATCCCCCGACCACATTCTATGACCATGTAATCTACACAGCACTAGGACAATCTCCTCCAGCCTTCACCATAGATGAGGAGGTCATGCCTACGTCACCCACCTTTGCACACCCCTTTTTCCAGAATCTATCTCAATCCCTGTTTGAGAATGATTCCTCCCTTCTAAACCGTACCCATCCTGAGGTCGCATCATTCACCCCTACCATAGGAATGGTGTCTGACCCATCCTCATCCACTATAGGAAGCCAAAATCCATCCTTCCAAACTACACAATAGATCCCTACCCAACAGGAACCACAAGCATTCCCTCAAACCTCACACCCGTACTCTTCACAAGAGTACCAACCATCCTCTTCCCAAGAGCCATTCTTCACCATATCTGAGGGTACCTCCCAACAACCTCTTCAGGAGCAAGAGATACAAACCCAAGCAGGAGTGTACACCTACACTTTCCCCTCAACCCAAGCTCCTACCTCGATAGCTTATCCCACCTTTTCAACAGCTTTCCCACCTATCTCCCAGGTATCCGGAGTGCATGACGCCCAACCCTTGGAGCCACCTTTGCCTATGATGACCTTTAGGATACCACCACCTATTCCTTTTTAGGCTCCCACTACCCATATCCATCCTACCTATGGATCGAAACCAGTAACTTATGCACCTACTCAACCAAATTATTCCACATAGTTTAGCTTCCCTACTTCCTACCCTCTAGGTAGAGATAGATCCCATATTTTGATACCTCATCTCGACCACCCCTAGCACTAGTAGCATCGACACCTACACTACCACCAGCTACACCTAGCTTCTTTATGCCTCCTCTAGTTTTGTCATCACCACCCATGGTCCAACCAGTATAATAGGCTCCAAACCAACAAGTACCCATGCCACAACCACATGTTGCTCAGTCACAATATTATTATCCTCAATAGACGCCTACCCCACAACCTAGTGTGCCTATAGACATGACAACACATGTCACCCAGTACCTACCTTATCATGATCAGGCACAATAGTATTCCCCATAGTATTATGAAGAACAACAATACCAATATCCACCACATCCACAAGGTCAGCCTATCATAGCCCAACCTTCAACTCCTATGACACCTAAACTTCAACTCTTGTGAGATGAAGTCAAAATGTTGAACCTACGCACCTCTAGCTATGGGCCACAAAAGCCTTGCTATGATGAACTATGCAATGAGCCAGTACATCCATCAGTCCCTATCCCTCCTTATCCCTATCACTTCGAAATACCAAAATTTGACAAGTATAGAGGTAAGGAAGATCCTAGAGAACATGTGAGCAACTACCGCTCGTCCTATTACCAACTTCATAGTAGTAACCCTCTTATGTTGCGTACCTTCTCCCTATCCCTCACTGGGCCAGCATTGGATTGGTACAACATGCTACCATGCCATAGCTTGTACACCTTTGAACAACTGGCCAATTCCTTCTTAGAGCACTTTTCCATCAACATCAAGAAAAATACCACATTTTTTGATGTCTACGCCTTATGACAGGTGGACGATGAACCCATTACTGAGTTTGTTTCCATATGGAGAGTGATTATTCATGATCTCACCCATAGCCTCCCCACCTCGGAGCTTGTGACACTCTTTTCCAAGAGCTACCACAAACACATTTCCACATCCCTCCAACTTCACCAAAGTCATACTTTTGAAGATGCTATATCACAAGCAAAAGTGATCAAAGATATTAAGGTGCAATCTAGGAAGATTAAGTTGAGAGCTAAAACCAACTATAACTCCAACTTTCACTTCAATAGACCCACACCGAATCAACCTTACCCATGACCACAACAAACCAACCAAGTCATAGCTACTACCCTAGCACTAGTACCGACTCCTCCACCCTATACACCACAATCGCAAGCACTCCAAGCTAATGCACCTACCCCACCTCGACCATAACAATACCATGGCATGCACCCATAGGGTCCACCATGCAACTTTACACCCTTATCTAAACCATTACCAGCCCTATTCCATAGATTGTATGAGGGTAACCATCTTGTTCTACCTGATATCCACCCATTGGATCCAAATGCACCTAAATATCATGACTACAATGAGTAGTTATTTTGTCCCTTTCATAGGTAGTATGGCCATAATATCGATTCGTGTCACTCCTTTCGAGGGCAAGTTCAAGACCTAATCGATAGGGGCATTATTCAGGTAGCAAACCCTTTAGCCCCATAGAACCAAAACCTAGGAATTTTCCAAAACCCTCTATCGGATCATAGAGGACCCAATCCCCCTAGACCTCCAAACAATCCTCTAGTGCCCCCTCACCAAGTCAACAATGTCCAGTATGATCCTCCATCATGTGGAGTAGTAGGCATGATCAACCTTACTACGAGAAACCAATGGTACCCATCACCCTAGACAACACCTATTGTTTCTCCCCCTATCTAGTTTACATCCCCTACAAACACCCCAAAGGCCTAATATCGTACCACCACCACCTCAAAATGTGATTACCATCCATGGTAGTCTAACCCATCAACTATGCAATGCCCCCACATGGCTATCCATATTTGACCTCCTACAACAATCTCAACCCCATCATGAGGCATTGAATGACATCCTACGTTCCATTGACTTAGAGACACATGACACAAATGCTTTTGTCAATTTCATAGGGAACATCCCATGATGCCTTCAACCTTCAATTAGCTTTCATGACCATGAGATAATAGAACTCATTGGTGAAGGAGCCGACCCTCCCCTCCACATACAAGCTAATATCAATGATATTACCTACAAGTGGGTACTCATTGACATGGGCTCATCCATCAGTATCATATCCATAATAGCCCTACATCACCTACACCTCCCTCCAGCACATTTCACCACACCTTCCCTAGACCTACATGCTTTTGATGGTTCCATGAGACCTACCATAGGATCCATAGTTCTACCCATTCACGTAGGCATCCGTACGATCCCCATCCTCTTCCACATCATTCAAGGAGAAATGCAATACAATATTCTCCTTGGTCACCCTTGGATCAGAGACATGCAGTGTGTCCCATCCACATTGCATCATTGCCTCAAGTATGTCCACAATGGACTTGTTCATTATGTCCCAGCCGATGGAGACCCCTTTAAGTTTTGTAATATCATAGACCTTCCCCCTGCACCTTCATTCTCATCTTCCCAACTATTCCTTGTATCTTCTCACCAATCAGTAGGAGCATCGATATCCTCTCCAATTTCCACCCCAACACCCTAGTGTTCATCAACAACACAAGCCTCGATATCTGCACCATTAGCATCATCTACTAGGGGACCTAAAATTGATACTATACCTTCCTCACCACCATTCTCATGGCCTCCACAATCCTCTCAACCTCTACCATTCTAATTTCCACCCATGATGTCACAACCACCATTGCCACCCATCACACAATCAACTACATTACCTCCTTCACCCTCGCATATGGAAGCCCCTATCCTTCCTACACCATAGACATCACCTCTTCCCTTTCGACCAAAACCTAAGACATTCATGTCTCCATGCATCCCTACACCTACATCGATGCCATCCCCTATGTAGAACAAATAACCTATTCAAGCCACAACAACCAAACATCATGAACCCAAACAACCAACACCTAGCTCGGATGAACCTTCACACCCTTCAGCTACCACCATCAGGGAATCCCAACTTTCTCCTTCCTCATCTGACTCGGATATGCCACCCTAGTCGCTAGAGCATGCCACACCATGCATATCCATATTCATGACAAATAATGGTTTAGGAGACTATAACGTACGTGATGCCCATGTATGTGACACCCCTATCCAATCTACCTAAGATTTTGGTCATCCCTCAGCCTCGGTGTTGACTATTGGAACCATCATATAGTTAGGAAGTCCTAAAAACCACACCAACTTTGTGTATGTAGGAGTAGACTCTTCAATCCCCTCACCAACTTCTTCACCACCACAATCTAGCTCTGGTGATGCAATTACACACCTAGCCAACCCTCAATTTGCCTTGCACTACCTACAATACTTTCATTGGCATGGGTTTGGGTTAGGTCATTATGAGCAAGGGCTACGTACACCCATTAACCCTCGTGTCCACTCACCTATCAACAAAACTGGTCTAGGTTATCACCCAACCACCATCTATACATTAGAAGATGAGATCCAAGATCTATCCTTACATCCTCCTCCATGTCCAACACACACCTTGGAAGAGTACATTGACATGGACATGCTAGAAGACACACCTTCACCCACATCAACCATCATCATCCCCTATGATTTCTTCCAAGAATCTCCTATACTCGATACCTCCTTGTTCTATGATGTTCAGATATTGGTAGAACACTTTGCTACCTTATCTCTGGCTACACCACCAATAGAGTCGGATGCACTCCCATATGATCCACCACCTATAGAGCTAGACCCGGTGCCACCTGACCCACCATCGATACACCTACCTGTATTCCCACCTATACATAGATAGTTATAGAGAGTAGCCTCTCATCCTCATTCACCACCAGTCATCCTGCGGCCTCCCTTGAGCCTCTTAGGATGTGCACAACCTATCCAACCTCCATCACCAGATTCTACCCCACCTACTTCACCTACAACATCGATTAACATGGTTGAGGTAGATTTACATTCTCCCCTCCGTTACAACCACCAACGGATTCGAGATGATACCCCAAACCCAAACTTTATCGATCTCGCACACATCTCACATATACCAGCACCTGGAGACTTTCTTCTCTCTCCTCACGTCTTACGGGCAGCAAATACCCCTTCCTCATCCATGTCTTCCCAAACCCCTCAAGTCCATCACACGGGCATTTACATAGATGATGAATTCGAGTTCAGTGAGGCCATCGATGACTTCAATCTCATTCCTATCCCTGAATAGTTGCATGATGGATCTCGCATGCTCATCGAGGACACGATCGATGTAGACATCGGTGATGATCCAAAAAATCCACACATCCTCAAATTAGCCACTAGCCTCTCACCCGAGGAGCGCATCACCTTCACGAACTTCCTATGCAAGTATATAAAAGTGTTCGCATGGTCTTACAAAGACATGCCGGGACTTGACCCTACCGTAGTAGTGCATAATCTTATACTAGATCCCAATGCCAAACCAGTAAGACAAAAGCTATGATGCATGCATCCAACTATCACATTGATAGTAAAATCTGAGCTCCAAAAGCTCCTAGACGTTGATTTCATAATACCCATCGACTATCCCGAGTGGGTATCCAACATGGTCCCTATCCCTAAACCATCCGGTGATGTTCATGTTTGCACAGACTTTCATGACCTAAACAAAGCTTGTCCCAAAGACAACTTCCCTTTACCCAACATTGATTCCCTCGTTGACTCCATCGTAGGTCATGAGATGATTTCCCTCATGGATGGATTTTCTGGATATAATCAAATTAGGATCAACCCAACCGATCAACACAAAACTTCCTTCACAACACCTTGGGGGACTTTTTGCTACAAGGTCATGCCCTTTGGCCTTAAAAATGTTGGGGCAACCTATCAACGAGCCATGACCTACATATTTCATGACCTAATGCACAAAAATGTGGAAGACTATGTAGATGACCTCATAGCCAAATCAAAGAAATGTGTCGACCATCTCGAAGATCTCCGTCAGATTTTTGATCGACTACTAGAACACAACGTGCGCCTCAATCCAAAAAAGTGTGTGTTCGGTGTTACATCTGGAAAAATACTAGGATTCATTGTCTCCCAATGAGGCATTGAAGTAGATCCTAGTAAGGTGAAAGCCATCATCGAGATGCCTCCTCCTACCACCTTAAAGCAATTGCATAGCCTCCAGGGCAAGATTACCTCTATTCATAGATTTATAGCGCAATTATCAGACAAATGCCAACCATTCAATCATCTCCTACAAAAAGGAGTACACTTTAAATGGGATGAAAACTATCAAGCCGCATTCGATGCTATCAAAACTTACCTTACATCACCATCGGTCATGTCACCACCACACCCACAATTACCACTGACTCTATACATCTCAGCCATAGAGCTTGCGCTAGGTACACTCCTAGCTCAAAAGAATGCTCTCGACAAAGAGCAGGCTATCTACTACATCAGTCGCACACTAGTTAGTTACAAAATGAGATACGGATACATGGAGAAGCTATGCCTAGCAGTAGTATTCACCACCCAGAAGCTAAGACACTATATGTTAAACCACACAACTTTTGTCATCACCCGAGACAATCCCCTTCGGTATATGATGAACAAAAGTTATCACAACTCACACACAACCAAATGGATTATGCTCCTAACCGAGTTCGACCTAGAATTCGTATCTCAAAAGTCTATCAAAGGGCAAGTCATTGCTGACCAACTGGTTGAAGCCCCTATAATTGATAATCAACCCCTACTCATTCAACTCCCCGATGACTCTATCTTTCACATAATCGAATATGAGGAGTACGTCGAACCAGAATTCATGGCTGACCTCACCATGTTCTTTGATGGGTCCAGGTGTCTCCATGCTGGGGGTGCAGGCATTGTCTTCTTTACACCTGAAGGAGAACCACTCCCATTTTCATTCAAACTTGATTTTCCTTGTACCAATAACAATGTAGAGTATGAAGCCCTAATCCTAGGACTAAAACAAGCACACTCTATGCACATCAAATGCCTCCACATCATAGGTGATTCACTTTTGATAGTCAATCAAGTGCAGGAACTTTGGCTATGCAATTACCCAGTTCTCCAACAATACAAGAAGATCACCCAACAACTCCTATCCCAATTTGAATGGTATTACCTCGAAGCCACATCATGCTCATCAAATCATTTTGTAGACACCATGGCCTCCTTAGGGTCCCTTATCCTACAAAATCCAATGTCCAGCACAACATCTGTATCCATTCATACACTTACACAATCTGCTATATCACCCACACCTCCCATAGATGATGGTGGTGTATATGTGGTAAACACTGAACCTCACGACCCATGGTTCTCACAGATCAAGGAATACATCAAACTAGGTTTCCTACCATGTGATTTTCCCCATGCCCAATGCCAAACCTTTAAACAAAGAGTGATCCACTACACCTTGTTGGGGGACATCCTTTACCACCGTAGCTATGATGGTATACTCTTGCATTGCCTAGAACCACAAGAATCATAATGGGTTGTACAAGAAACCCATGATGGCACTTGTGGTGGCCATTTCAGTGGCATGGCGATTACCAAACACATTCTCCGTATGGGCTACTACTGGCCTAAAATGGAGCAAGACTATTGTGAGTATGTCAAACATTGCATCAAATGCCAACAACATGCCAACTTAACACATTTACCATCCCAAGCACTTCAACCAATCCAGTCCATGTGGCCCTTCTCCCAATGGGGCCTGGATCTAATTGGAAAAATTACACCTGCATCCTCTAGCAATCATAAATTTATCATTACAACAATAGAATATTTTACAAAGTGGGTCAAAGCCATCCCACTGGTCCAAACTACAGGAGCCAAAATTGCAACATTCATCATGGAGCATATCATATGCCGCTTTGGAATTCCCTCCCAAATTATTTTAGATAATGGGAAATATTTCAAAAACAAAACTGTTCGAGCCCTGTGCAATATATTTCACATACATCATAGCTTTTCAACCCCATATTACCCTCAAGGAAATGGCTAGGCAGAGGCCACTAACAAAACCATCTGTTCTATTCTCCATAAAACTATAGCGAAATCTCATCAGGACTGGCATAATCAAATGCCCCTAGCCTTGTGGGCATATCGTACGAGCATTCATACTCCTACTAGGGCAACACCTTTTTCACTTGTCTATGAGGGTAGAAGCTATCATGCCCCTTGAGCTGGAGATACCCTCTTTATGGATATCCATGAAATATTTCATTGATGATGACACTACTCACCAAGCTCATCTAGATCAACTAACACTCCTCGATGAACGTCGCATCCATGCCATCGAGCACACACGAGTATATCAAGATCACCTTCACCATGCCTACAATAGTAAGGTACATCAACATGAATATCATATTGGCGACTTGGTTCTCAAGGAGAACCAACAAATCACAAGTCAACCTCACCAACAGCATGATAAATTCACCCCAAACTGGTTGGGTCCATTTATTATCACACACAAATACGGTTCAGGAGCATATCATCTGGAAAATATTGAAGGCCTTAATGATCCTGAACCCATCAACATCTTGCACCTTCATGCTTTCAATGCATGATTCATAAACACAGTCACCATCATGAGTGTCACATAGTATTAGAAATAAATCACCAAGCACATCACCATATGAATCTATTATTTCTACTTTATTATTTCTCTATACATGTACATTTCACCTTTCTACCATTTTTATGCTCGGGGTATTTATTTTTCCTTTTGTAGGACTCACGTCATCAGTAGGAGAGCTCTATAATGGCCTCACCTACCACCATGCAGGACCATCTACAGCCACAACAAAAACCCATTACATCGATCGATCTCGCCCGACCACCAACCACCCTTCATACCAGGCGCTCCTCACATTCATCCCATTTAGGTCACCACACTTCACCTCGACACCATTCCCCTCACCAGCGAGGTTCATCCTATTCACCACACTCTGGTGACAACTAGATCACCATGTCCTCTTTCGATGATAAAGAGGAATCCACCCAACCACAAGCACAAGGATCATCCTCCCATCCGTCTGATGATCTCAGACATCACTATTCACCTCCAAGTCATCCACAACATCCCATAGGATCTTACCACCCACCTAATAGGGAATACACACCTCATCAACCTCACCCTACATTTCTACCCACTCCCCTTCCCAATGGTGAGTCTACCTATGCCCAGGCTTTGCAAGCCCACATGGCCCAAGCTACTCAAGTCGGTCATACAAACATCCCTCTTTCTCATTCACGTCACCACCTAGGGCCATCGCCTATGCCACCGGTCCTCAAGACACCACCTTCACCACTATGAGGCTTACCACCCCAACCAATTTTATAATCACCATAGTCATTTCACTCCATTGCTTCCTCATCACAACCTTATCCTTTTTCTACCATGCATCGAGCCATTCCATTCACCTTGGAATCTCGATCACCCCCTTCCCCAATACCATCACCACCACACCATGAGATACAACATCTCATCTCCCGTATCGAAGCTCTAGAGTTGTAGATGAGCCACTACCATTGCCACATTCACCCATGATAGTCTCCCATGACCCATCCATCCTCACCACCATGTAGATCCCTTCCTCGACCCTGGACTCGACCCATGCCAAAACCCAGACCCATGCCTCCATTACTAGATCATCTTTCACCTAGACCTCACTCACCTCCAATAGAGCCATACGTCTATCCTATGCCTATTCCACATACACCCCTTTCTAAAATGTTCCATCATCTCATGCACCAGGGTCTTATTGACCTACTCGAGATTCGACCTACTGACCCCTCATGTCCTAAACCATGCAATTATAATGAGAATCAATTTTGCATCTACCATCGCCATCCAGGTCATGATATCGAAGAGTGCAGATCATTCGAAACCTTGGTGCACAACATGTTGCATGGTGAGCGTACCCCATCACCAGAGCATTCTTTTCCATTTAGCCGACTTGTCAGTCCTCCATGCCGCACCACTCCTAGGACTTTACCACCCCGTAGTACCCTAACAATGCCCACCCACTATATTCATAATATTTCCAACTATGGCTCTAGCCACAACTCTAGCCATGTCATCACTTCACCATCCCATTCCCACCCGGATCTATGCCATTTCACCCGATAGTAGTGTTAGTTACTCATCTTCTTCTATCTCATTCTTCTACTTCTTACATACATTGATTCATTTCTTCTCTTCTATCATTGTCGACTTTTGGTGATCCCCTTTTCTTGATTGGTTACCAAAGCCTATTTCTTCTCACTTCTTCCACTTGTACATTCCACTCTCACATCTTCCTTCTTCTTGGTGACTATTACATACACTTATACAACTCACAACTTATACATCTACTACACACACACACCCCACATGCTGGGGCAACCATGATCATAGCATCATGCTTTTTGTCATCATTACACACTTTACTCATCTGTAAATAGGTTCTTCTAAAAATTCTCCTTCTACACAACATAACTTTCTTCTTGTAAATATCGCATTCCTCCACTTGCATCACTTATAGTTACATTCATTGCACATATTCATATGCTTTATAGTTAAAATTTTAATTCATGTTTGTACATTCTTCCCCAAAATGCGCCTCAACAGGAATAATACATGCACTTGTTAGCATCACCACCTGGATGTCCATTCCCCCTTTTCAGGATCAGGGTATACATAGGTGTCGTGTTTAATTTTGACTACTCTGTAGTTTAGGCAATCAAGTGTCACCCATAGCTACTGAGTCTTGTACATTCTTCTTATGGTCTTTTAGGCTGGTTCAACTTCTCTCATGAATCACTCACAACAGGTTACACATTAACAATTTTGAGCCTAGGAAAGAGGACATCTTGAGTAGATATCACCATCTAGCGAATGGTATCCCCTGCTCATCCTATCACCTGCATGGTCAACATATGACCTAGGGATAAACAAAGGGATCAAGCATAAGCAAAATTAAATAACTGGGTAGAAAATAAACTTCATCGCCCATACAAAAAAAAAAAAAAAAAAAAAAAAAAAGAAAAGAGCACTACCACAATCAGATAGGTTAACACTAGAACAAGGGCAAAAAAAAAGGAAATACCTCTTGATATCACACATGTTATGCTTATCACCTTTGGTCCTTAGGTTCAACATAACACTATGGGATAATTCCAAAAACTTGCCTACCAGTGGAATAATCTTATAGGTGACAACACATCTCTTACATTAGCATCTCACTTTTGTAGAAATCACTATTGTGGATGGATGAGCTAGCTAGTATGGTAGCATCTACAATGGGTTAATCCTACCTCCCTCAAAATGGATAAATGAACCTTACACATTCACACACATAGGTCCAAGATAGATTTTGAACCAGCCCGATCATGTTATAAGTTGCCACAAAACTTGTATAGCTAAGGGTTTGAGATTTGATTGTCATAACTATGTTAGTCAAAACCATTACACATGCCTTACATTATCCATCAACCCTGAAATCATGGAATGGATAGCATCCATATAGGTAAATGCCATGATACAAGTGCTTCCTTGGCACATTTCAGTAAGTCCATACATGCATACATGCATCTATGTCAGATACATTTGATACACATTATAGTTATGCATTCATCCTACATGCATTTCATATCAAATTACATTTATTGCATTCATCCCATATGCATTTCAAAATTGAGTCATAGTATCACACTTACTCTACATACATTCATTACAAAATCACATTTGATATCACATCATGTCGCATTGGAAATACAATCATAACACTATTCTACAATCCATTTATACCACAACATGATAATAGATCTAAACCATGTCATACATGTATATCTATTCATCAGACATATCTACAAATTATGTTATGCTAATCCATGCAAACATAAACAAGAACACATTTCAAACCATCAAAATAACACATGTATATATAATAGCCAAAATCAACAAAGGTATATATATATATCATCCATACAAAATGCTCGAAGGCTACAACTTGGGATCATGCCCATCATCATATATCATCAAAACAAAATACCCGTAGGCTACAATCAACAATAGATATCCTAACTCCCACTAGGAGTCTCCTCGTGGCCCTCATGACTCACTCGCATCCCTATAGCCTGGCTCGACTCCACCCTAAACCCCAAAACGGATCCATAGTAGGCTGATCCTGCACCTCAGCCCTAGCACCTCTCTATCCCACCGTAGCAGCACTATACTGACTCTGATGTGATGGCACCCACACCTGTGACTATGATCTAGACTACACCACAATCCTACCATAATCGGGTAGAGGAATCCCATGCACCAACAAAGTAGTCTCGCACATCATCTTCTTAGTGGCCTCGACCACCAACTGACTAGTCAGAGTATCGATCACCTGCTCCTACCTAGACATAGCAGCCCTCATCTCCACCATGTCTACCTCCAACTGTTGAATCCGATCATGCAATCCCTGTACATCCTCCATAGCTGGCCTCTCCAAAATATCATTAGGAATCTACTATGCTATATCAGCAAATACCCCAATATCAATGGTATCATCGATACCACCCATATCGACCACCCTACCTCCCTCAGCCTGAGCTCCAATAGTCTGCTCTACCCCAACATCTACACCCACATCCACCTCCTCTACCCTCACATCCTGGGTACTCATCGAAGCACCTACGTGACGTCATGACCATCATGGAGGAACCTCCTCCTCAATAGTAGTTGTACTCGCTACCCTAGCTCGAGTCCTCCTGCTCGCCCTCCTCTCTAGCGGAGGTGCCCCAATAGTAGGTGCCACCCACCGATCCACCACACCTCTCCCAGGCTCCCAAGACTGTAGCACCCACTAGGCATCAAACTTCTGTGTCATCCCTGCATCCCCTACATCTAGGATATCCATAGGAGGGTCCATCTCCCCAACCCAAGGTGGTACAATAGGGTGCTCTCCTCTATCTCCTTGTCACCTAAAATAGATAATAGGAGTCCCTGGAACATCCTATCGTAAACCAAACTGGCATTGTACCCGATCAAACTGAAAGTACTCAGTCTATCGAGTATATCTCCCCACCAACCATCTACCCCATCGTATAGCCCTTAGATACTCATCATCCTCCTTCCAACTCACCCCACCCAACCATGGTCTCCACCTTATGTCATCCGACGTCAGCTCCCCAAACTTAATCCTCCATAAAATTGGATCACCCTCATGAGGCCTCTTCATACCCTGCTCCGCCTCTGTACTCCACCTCAAGGCGTAAGGATACTCCTTACCCTCCACATGTATAGGGTGAGGTAACAAAGAGGGTCTCTCAATGGCTATGTGCTCCCATGCCCATACCTACAGCAAGGGAATCACACTCAATCCTGTCCACCTACCCCGAACCACATCATGCAACTCATGGTATACTTGGGCCAATAGTGCAGGTGCCCATGCAAACACAACCTTGTGCTCCACCAGGTCACTAACTATATCCAACATGTTCTAGGTAAACAGCACCCCAGAACTATCAAGAAGGGCATATGTAGAGATCATCATCATCGCCACACACTGCCTATCCGAGATCTTCTTCTGTAGCCACAACCACTCATAATCCATCTTGGAGATATCGATCTCTCTCCATCCAACCCCAAAGAATCTCTCCAACACCGCGTCCTTCCTCCCATATTCGGCTGCCCTCACAGGAACACCCTCAATCGATAGTCGGTAGATGTGATACATGTCCTCCAACGTCACGGTCATTTCCCCCATAGGAAAATGAAATGTGTTCCTGTCTGCATCCCACCGCTCACATAAGGTAGACACATATGCCCTATTGGTGAAGATGCTCTTACACTCCCACACACCACGGAAGTGTATGTCATACAACCACTGCAGCTCCTCCTCAGTCTTCATCAACCTCTCAAAACCCTTCTTAAACTTATTCCTGTTCAACACATAACACAACATGCATCAGTAACCTACATAAAAAATCAATCAAAATTCAACTTCATTACGCAAAATTTACAAATTGAAAACATTTAATTTGGCACACATCTCAAGACAAATTAATGTATAGATAAAATGACAAAACACATCAACAACACAGTCACATATTTGGATACCCATTTTGTCATTTCATGGCAAAAGTCCAAGCACATACGACATATAGTACACATTGGTCACCCAACAACCAATAAAAAACTTAACTGTATAGCTACTATGGTACGCAATCCAAAACTTGATCAATTAATACAACATACAAAAGCAAATCATATTTCTAGATATCTATTTGCCCACTTAATGGTAAATGTGTCAACAAAATTCAAAAACAAAGCACCAATAAACATAGATCTAATAATCAAATATGTCCTAAAAACACCAAAACTAAACACATCTATAGACACCTAAAACGCATCATGTCGAGGGTGACTACTCATATGGACATGCTACAAGACCATATGGAAGATCTTGGATAGACTCCAAGATAGAGCAATGGTTCTAACCACTCAATTTGGGCTCCTTGGCCTAATCAGTCTGAACTACAGCCTAGACCTATGGTCTACAGGCTGAACCATGGTTGAGACCTACGGTTTATAGTCTAGACCACAGCTATGACCTATGGTCTTAACTAAAGTTCAGTTGGCCTTCAATCCGAGCCAAATCGGTTGGAACGACCATTTGATCTAGAAGAGGGTGGTTGAAGGACAAAAGATGCTAGAAGCTTCCATTCAAACTATCCTAACCACCCCTTCTTGATCTTGGCTTCTCCATGAAGCCACCCCTAGCCCTAGGGACATGCTATAAATACCCCCTTCAAATTGGGGAAGAGATATACAGAGTTGATTGATCAAAAGAGCAGCGAAGCCCTATCGAATTGCATACTGAACACGTGCATTTGAGAGCTACTTTGCCAATACTCTAAAGATCAATTAGTCATGGATGCCCTAGGTGCCTAGGAGGATCAAGAAATGCAAATTCGGGAAAATGAAGGCCCATCATAGTGATTTGACCACCAAATCTATCAGAAGGACATCAAAGGCGACCCTTGAACATCAATTGGACAAGGAGGTCAAGCCCACTACCCCTGGTATTGAGGGTAAGCCTATCAAAGTGCTAACCATGGCTCTCAGCCATGGTTTATAGTGCAGACCACTCATCCGAGCTATGGTTTGCAATCGATGAAATATTTCCTTACTATTTCTTTTATAGTGCACTTAATTAGGTTAGATTAAGCATTTTGATAGCTTATTTCATGTTTTAGAGACACTGACCGATTCAATTAGGTTTTTACATGAGTTCTTGCTTCATTTGAGCAACTTTGTACTAATCTCTTATGTTTCCATGAATCATTTTATGCAATTAGTCCATTAGATAGAGAGCAATACTCTTCATTTCTATGTTTCAAGCAATATTTATGAATTTAGTATAAGTATAGCATGCTTTGATCATTTTCTTGATTTCATTAGTGTTGTAGCATCTTTAAGTTCACATTACTCAAAGGGCCTCATCATGAGAGGTTGCCTATGCTATTAATGCTTTTGTGTTGTTTCTTGACCATAGGAAAGTAGGTTCAAAGGAGATTCAATCATCTAATTCCTTCCTCAACATGAAGAAGAGGGTCAACTCCACCCTAGAGCAGTTTGTGTCACCCTATAAAGGCACATTGAGCATCACACCTATCTTGAAGAGGATTACAATCACAAGAAACCTTATTGTAATATTGTATCAACGTGATTATCCCTAAGAGGGATGTAATTGTAACACAAATTGGACTTCATGAATAAATAAAGTGTTTATCATACATCTTGTTGTCAATTTTATCTTTTATGCATGTTGCTTATTCATTTACTATTGCAATAATGAGATTCTTGCCTCGGGTGTGAGCCTTTCTAGTGGTTACAGATGGTGATCATGGTGGAACTCCATATTTTATGCCCTTAATTTTTAACCCATGTGTTTTTTTGATATCAGGTGCAAACCGTAGATGATAGTTGTGGTCTAATTGTTGGCCCATAGCTACAACCTATGGTTCATACTATAGCTCATAGACCCAACCTACGGTTTACAATAGACGCAATAGACATCAGAGGGATAAATCTCCATCAGATGAGGATCTGAGGTAGGTCCAATTTTTAGTCTATGTCTCTGTTCTTACTGCCTGTGTTTTTCCAGAATGCATAAAATAAAATTTAATTAGGACATTTTAAGAAAAAGGAAAATGAATTAAGTCCTAGATTAGCATTCTATTTTTGCATCATTAGAAAGGTATTGCTAGGAACAACGGATCTCTGATTGCAGTCCACCCTAGAATACAACATGCTTGATAAATATTGTGTGTCGGTTTGCATGTTTGAGGCCCGATTAGAGGCCATTCATCATTGTAATGTGCATTGTCTAAAATAGCATCTACATTAATTTGCATTCTCTAAATTTGAAACATTTCTTTCATTTTGCATATCATATAGAGAATGAGCATGAGTGCTACATGATGCATTTATTTTTGTACAATTAAAAAGAACCACACACACCATATTTCACTTAAACATTAGTGGAGTTGGGCTTGACATCCAACCAATAGTATTGAGTTCAACAATGGATGTAATTACCACTCCGTTGGCCCATTTGACATTGATATTATTGGAACCCACTCGATAATAGACCAATACCGATCCAAGAACTATCCGTAGCCATACAAAATTGCATGTACTCCTCTTTGAAAGAGTGTATCACTATGCACGGTGAGATTGGGTGAGGATCTGGTAGGACCTATGCTACCTCATTGAGTATGGACTTCATTACCATAGGGATTTGGCTTGAATGTGAGTATATAGGTGAAAACCATTAAACAATTTGAGTATAACATCCAACAAGTTTTACAAAAACATGATAAGAGTTTCTACAACTGATACAACACATATTGAAAACACATCAAATAGTTTAGGACTCACTTTTAAAACTTAAAATGAGATAATCATTGTTGTATACCTTGTTTGCTTAATAATAATACATTTAGACTCTAGGTACACAATGGTGGACACACGGGGTGGTCGACAATGGTCCAAAGCCAACGTCGATGACCAACCCCTAACTAGTTCACAACAATACATGTCGAATCCTCAACCACATGAGCGAACCGAACATCGTTCGGCTAGCATTCGAGGAGACAACTCGACACGAGGGGAGCTAGCAGAGCAAACCCCAAATAGAGGAGCTTTAGTACACTCCTCTAGGCACATAGTAGAATAGGAAGCCTTCCAGCATGAGGGTGTTCCACTTGAGAGCCATTATCGAGACCGTAATGCACGTGCATCCATGGGGTCGACTGAAGAGTTTATTATGCAGGGGACCAGGTTGGTGCCCCTACATACTAAGTCTACTGGAGGATCTATGGCTCCACCTTCTGAGTATAGAAGGACTAGAGACCCACCCATTCAGGGGTAGGCAGATAGGCTCGCAACCGAGCATAGAACTAGCCATACTCCCATGCATGGTCCAACATGCAAAATCACCATTGACATATCAAAGGTGGGAGATAATGGTACACCATCGAATGAGCGATGGTGGTCTAGGTAGTTAGAAGGTCTAGGTAGTGTTCTAGAGCAGCTAGGCTACAAGCCTTCCACTCCACCCACTCGAGCCCCGAGTGAGCATAGTGGGAGTGTCATCCACACTACTAGAGAACATGGGGAGGCTTCCAAGCACCCTCATGTCATGCACCCACTATCTACACATGGTGGTTCACAATATAGGACATAGTAGGAGGCCAATGCCATATTTATAGATAGAGGCAAAGGCACAACATATCAGTCTGATGGGTACAAAACCCACAAAGTTGCTCGTACAGAGCAGGGGTATCAAAGGCCTCCCATGGTCGACCAGATCGATAGGTCACATCGACTGGCATCAGAGAAAAAATGCCAACTCCTCCAAGACCAATTGGAGGATGCTCACCTAGAGAGGTAGCGTATCGAAGATGAAAATATTCAAGCACAAAGGCTCATGAGATAGAGATTATATGAGCAACGCATGCGCGAGGAGTGTATCCTTGCTCAAAAGGAATGCGTAGAATAGGAAGATCGGTTAGCTAGGGCTGGCCTGTATCCTCAAGAAGAGCATCGAGAGCACATGCATAGGAAGGCTTTCTCACAAGCTGAGATGCACCAAGAGCATAGAGATGCTCGTACTCATGTTACTACCGAACAAAGGGAGCGGCTACCATCGCTCAATATTCAAAGGCATAGACAACATGAAGTAGCAATGGGAGATGGATACGAATAGGAATATCCTGAAAGCTCTCGAGCTGAAGAGGAGGAAGAGCAAAGACCTCCATCTCGCATAAGGAAGATAGTACCTCCTAAGCCACCTACGCATCAACTTAGGGAGGAGGACTTTCTATCTTCAGAGGCCTATAAGGCCTTGGCCAAGAAAATTAAAGCCATTGAGAGACAAGGCATGACTATTCAAAAGCTGACTCTAAGGAAAATCCATAACGAGCCTTTGGATCCTTCAGTGCCTACTCTAGCCTACCCTGAGCATTTTGACATGCCTAGGTTAGATAATTTCAAGGGTGATGAAGATGCACAAGAACATGTAATGAGCTTTCTGGATGCTTGCTTTCAGATAGCAAGCAATGATGCCTTATTGTTGTGCATGTTCATCATGACACTTTTAGGGCCTACTCGAGAGTGGTTTAACCAGCTAAAGAAGCATAGTATAACAAGCTTCGAGCAATTAGTTGATGCCTTTCTTGAATACTATTCCTTTGGCATCAAGAAATAGGCTAATATTTCCGATTTGGCTGTGCTAGCTCAGCACGACGATGAGCCCATAGAACAATACAAAAAGAGGTGGAGAAGATTAATGGTGAAGTTGCCATTCCCCATTCTTGCCATAGAATTAACTTGGATGTTCATGAAGAGTTGTGCCAAGCACATCTCATTACTGCTATAGCTACAATAGTACGCTACATTCGAAGAGGCTTTGGCGCAAGCCAAGGTGATTGAGGATATCAAGTTGCAAGAGGGCAACTTGAAGCTCAAAAATAGGAAAGAGGGACAGAAGAAGAGTACCATGAAGCATCAAGGCAAGCAGGCCCATGTAAATCAAGTGGTATTAAATCTCCAATGGGAGGACAAGGGGCAGCAGAAGTAGAACTACCAGGCCCAACCTCCACCTATGTAGTATGATAAGCACAATAACTATAAGGGCAAAAAAAAGAGCAACGCCCACCTCACCAGTTCACACCATTGATGGAATCACTGACGATGATTTTTCATCAGTTATGCGAGGCCAAGGCGATCAGATTTCCCGAATTCAAGATGATAGACCCCAATCAACCCAAACCAAAGGGGTTTCAAGATGATTTATTTTACATCTTTCATAGAATGAAAGGACATGACATCGAGGTGTGTTGGTCTTTCAAACACCTAGTGCAAAATATGATCGACAAGGGTGAGCTTGTAGTGCCTCACAATCCGTAGGTGCCAGACAATCAAAATATGGGGATTTATAAGAACCCCTTACCGAATCATGAGGCACCTCGAAACAACGTTGGTCAAGTTAACCAGGTACGAGTCGAACCACCTACCCAGGGGTTCGTAGGCATGGTCAATGTTGTTACTAGGCATGGGAGATATGAACAAAAAAATCAACCTCGTGCTCCTATCCAGATACAAGCCACGCCGAATCAGCGGCCGACACAGAATATTCTAGGCCCACCAACAAGACCGGTGGTGACCCTAAGGAGCAGGTTGGTCCAGAACCTACAGACAACTCCTACGAAGTTGTCAATATATGAATTAATTCAACAGTCCCCGAGGCACAGGGAGACTCTTATGGACATTTTAAGGTCCATTGAAGTATAGGCCCAGGATGCGCAGGCATTCACAAATTTTGTGGGACATGTACAATAGTGTCAGGAACCGATGATCCAATTTTATGATCATGAGATAAGGATGGTTTCTACAACTACGGCTGACCCACCATTGCATATAATCGCATGTGTGAATCACATGCCATTCAAAAGGGTCTTGATTGATACTGGCTCATCGATCAACATAATAATGACCAAGGCACTGAGTCATTTGAAGCTACCTAAATCACACATTGTGCCAACTACATTTACATTGAGAGCATTTAACGACGCACTATGTTCGACTATCGGCACAATTATCCTACCCATACAGGTGGGTTTGAAGACCATTTCAGTAATGTGTCACATGATAGAAGGGGCCATGCAGTACAACATTTTACTCGGTAGGCCTTGGATTCATGAAATGCATTGTGTCCCCTCGATACTACATCAATGCATGAAATATATTCATGAGGGACTGGTTCATGTGGTGTCTTCGGATGAGGAGCCATTTAAGTTTGTGAACCTAGCAGATTTTCCTAGGGGTTTCATACTCCCATCAATGCACCTGGATGTTCGACCATCATCACCAATAAGGAAACCAGGAGGTAAACCGGTAGTGCATGCTCAATCGATGCCATCTGTGTCACATAGATCGGAGCATACCACCACCACTTCCTTGAAGCCATCAACATCAGTCATGCATCGGGATGATAGGAAATTAAAGGTGAAGATGGGTGAGAAAGAGAAAGAGCGTGAGCTCAAGCCAATCATCGAAGACGTTCCCATTCCCATGGAAGTTGAGGAACCCCAAGACAAAGCCGAGGAGGCACCTCAGCCTACCTCACCTACATCTTCAGTAGGGTCATCCACACCATGGGTGACTGTACATCTCACTAATACCGGATTAGGTGAGTACCTTGTGCAAAATGTGACCTTCGAACCAATTTTGAAGACTGCGCAAGAGATGGGCAGACCATCCACCCATCGTTATCCGGTTGGATCGGTGGTTCCACTGGGAGAACCGCCTAACCAGACTAACTTCATCTATGCGGGGCTAGATCAGCTTCCAATGTGAGAGCCCATGGATGAAGATGACGAGGAACCTTTTGTGGTAAACATTCATTATTTGTCTAATCTAGAGTATGCCATGCATATTTTTGAGCTATATCACTGGCATGGGTACGACCTTGGTCTCTTTGAACAAGGATGGAGGACTCCATTGGAACCTCATTATCAGTTAGTCACTGATAGATTCGGTCTAGGGTTACAGATACATGGGCAGGATGATTTGCTCATAGCATCCCTAGATCATCTGTACCTCAGCATGGCGGATGATGTGGATTTTAATCCATATCATCTGGATCCCTCCAAATTCTGGAGGAATCACCCTATGATATCTGTCATCACCATTGAGCCACTCGAAGATCATCGTGAAGGGCTCCTTGAGCAGACTGAGGTAGAAATGAACCCTAGAGATCAACTGGGACACCAAACCCATGAGGCAGTCGATGACATAGACATGCAGGGGTGCAACCCCATGACTGCAAGCGATCTCGAGTTAGGAGATATTTGTAATGAATATGGAGTGGAGTCCACCTCCGATATGAGTGGACCAGGCTATGATGCAGATGAGGATCCCTCGAATGATGATGGACCCAAGGATGAAGTCGAAGGTGCTTATATCAGGCCTTTGTATGCACATCATTTATTGCCTATGGAATCGGTATAGGATATCAAAGAGATCCTTCCCAACATTGATCATCTAGGGGAAGGGACTAAGATAGTTTTCTCGGTAGCATCGTACATGAGGTATAATTATCCAATTTTTTTAGATAGCGATGATAGTATGCAAGAAGTGAGATTTATGGGGCCTCACTTAGAGGAGTGCCCTCTAAGAGTGGGGGTGAATGAAGGATTCTATTATGATAGTGATGAAGAAGATGAGCTAGAGAGGGCCTACCTTGGTCCTCCTTATTTGCATCACCACCATCAACCCATCGACATCGATGAGGTCTATAGGCAGCTACATGTTGGTCCACGTCTGAGAGCAAGACGGTTAAACCTGGATCAAATCCATCGGTTGGTTAATCCCCTTCCATCGACCTACATGCAGCTCCATGAGCTGAATGATCCTATTTTGCATTCAAGTGCATAGGGAGGATCCAGTTATTCATAGTCCTCATAGGGAAGACCCTTTTGTGCCTGTGCCATTAGAGCCAGATCGTGGGTATGAGGACTATGTAGATTTTGTAGAGGTCAGTCCATGTGGTCCTGGAGATCAATTCCATTCCATAAACATGGTCTCCATTGATTTGACCACTCCACTCCGCAATCCAGTAGATCCTTCTAAACCATTGTATCTTAACAAAGATGCTATCGACTGGGATCATGCTGATTCACCCATTGAGCCTAGAGGATTTCTTCCCCAATGAAGAAATGTTGCAACCTTTCCATTTTGCACTAGGCTATGCATATGATGTTTATCATGCCAAAAATACTTCCAATGTGGAACCACTCAACCCGGTTGATGACATTCATCTGATTCCTATGCCTCACCAGCTTGAGGAGGGATCGCATATGTCGATAGAGGAAACCTTTGAGGTGGATATCAGTGATGATCCCACCAGTGCAAAGAAAGTAAAATTTGGAGAGAGTCTCACTCTAGATGAGCGGGCCACCCTCATCCCTCTGCTGAAAGAGAGACCAAATTTGTTTGCTTGGTCGTATAAGGATATGCCAGGTCTAGACCCAAAATTGGTTACTCATAACCTTTCGCTAGATTTGATGAAGAAGCCGGTCAAGCAAAAGCTTAGGAAAATGCACCCAATAGTGGCCTTAATGGTGAAATATGAGCTATAGAAGTTGTTGGATGTGGAATTTGTGATTTCCATCGATTATCTAGAATGGGTGTCCAATATGGTACCCGTGGGAAAACTCGATGGAAGAATCCGTATTTGCATGGATTTCAGAGACCTAAATAAGGCAACACCCAAAGATTCATTTTCATTGCCCAATATTGATGCTCTCGTAGATGCAACTGTAGGTCATGAAATGCTCTCCTTAATGGATGATTTTTTTGGTTACAATCAAATTCAGATTAAACCTGAAGACCAGCACAAAACCATATTTATAACACCATGGGGAACATTTTGCTATAAAGTTATGCCATTCGGCCTCAAAAATGTTGGTGCCACATACCAGCGGGCCATGACATACATTTTTCATGACTATATGCACAAAATTCTTGAAGATTATATCGATGATTTGCTAGCCAAGTCATTGCTATGAGAAGAGCATGCAGAGGTCTTAAGGAAAGTCTTTGATCGCTTGATAGAGCACAACGTCAGGCTGAATCCTAAGAAGTGCGTATTTGGCGTAACTTCTAGAAAATTACTAGGGTTCATCATCTCCAAGAGAGGCATCGAAGTAGACCCAACGAAGGTCAAGGCCATTTTGGAAATGCATCCTCCCACCAATATTAAGGAATTAAGGAGCCTTCAGGGCAAGGTAGCCTCGATAAAGTGATTTATCACCCAACTATCGGATAAATGTCGACCCATGAATCGACTGCTACATAAGGGTGTCCCATTCAACTGGGATGAGGATTGCAAGGTAGCCTTCATTGAGATAAAGCAATACCTAGTGATGCCGCCAGTGCTAGCTCCACCAAGGCTAGAGGTGCCTTTTCTACTATATATATCGACAACTGACTTTGCACTGGGAACCATGTTGGCCCAAAAGAACATGCAAGGCAAAGAACAAGCCATATATTACATTAGTCAAACTTTGGTGAGCTATGAGCTCGGGTATGCATACATGGAAAAATTGTGTTTAGCAGTAGTGTTCACTACCAAGAAATTGTGACACTATATGTTAAGTCATACGACATATGTTATATCCAAACAAAATCCTTTGCAGTACATGATGAGTAAGACTTATCACAATACATGTACTACGAAGTGGATCATGCTTTTGATAGAATTTGATCTAGAATTCATAAGCTAGAAGTCCATTAAGGGATAGGTCATAGCAGATCAATTAGCTGAGGCGCCACTATCAAATAGTAGGCCTCTAACAATTGAGCTTCTAAATGATGCAATCTTCATCGTATCTGAAGCTCTCAAACCCGAAGAACCAGAGAACAATGTTGATATGACTCTGTTCTTCGATGGTTCAAAGTGCGAACAAGGGGGTGGTGCTAAAATAGTGTTCTTCATACTGCAAGGAGCTCCAATGCCCTTGTCATTCAAGTTGGATTTTCCATGCACCAACAACAACGCTGAATATGAAGCCCTACTGCTGGGCCTCCACACAGCTATCACCATGAATATTAAGAGATTGAACATCTTCGATGATTCCTTGCTCATAGTAAATCAAGTCAAGGGGATTTTTTAGTGTCGGTGTCCCATACTGAAAGCCTATAAAGATCTAGTTGATACATATTTGGCCAAACTGGAATGGTATGACATCGAGGCAATCCCTCGATCGTCAAATAGGTTTGCAGATACCATGGCTTCTTTGGGATCCTTAATCCCTCAGAATCCATCTACTGATTTCACTACCATCCATGTCAAGATGCTCTCTCATCCAATAGCAGAGCGTGCAGCCTATGATAATAGAGAATCAGTCAACATGATCAGTGTAGAACCACAAGTTGAATGGTTCTGTAGAGCTGAAGACTTTCTTAAGAAGGCACCCTAGGGGTCATTAACCTCTCAGAGTCCCATGGGGAGTGGTACTACCATTCACCATAGGGTTGTTTTCGAGTCTGCATTTGCAAAAGTAAATACGTAGGGGGAGCAAGTCATCTTGGCAGTCAAAGCTGAGATTTATCAAAATTGGATGTCACAAATTAAAGACTTCCTAAAGCTTAGTATAATCCTAGAGGGATTTCCGCATGCTACGAAGCACACATTTAAATAGAAAGTGGCCAAATATGTCTTAATAGGAGACATCTTGTACCGAAGAAGCTATGATGGAGTTCTCCTTCATTGCTTAGAGCCCCAAGAGGCATCATGGGCAATTTTGCAAGCCCATGATGGTACATGCGGTGGCCATTTCAGCGGCATGGCCATCATCAAGCGCATCCTTCGAATGGGTTACTATTGGCCCACTATGGAGAAGGAGTGCAATGCGTATGTCAAGAAATGCATTAAATGCCAACATCATGCTAATCTCATGCACTTGCCATCGTAGGCCTTACAACCCATTCAAGCGGCTTGGCCATTTGCTCAGTGGGGATTGGATCTTATAGGCAAGATCTCTCCTCCATCATCGGGTCGACATACATTCATAATCATGGCTACTGAGTATTTTACAAAGTGGGTGGAAGCAATACCCTTAACAATGACAACCAGAGCTCGTATAGTAGAGTTTATACTGGAGCATATCATAAGTCATTTTGGGATTCCATCCAAAATAATATCGAATAATGGAACATCTTTCAAGAACAAAACTATGAGAGCTTTGACATCTAAATATAGAATCAAACATAGTTTTGTGACTCCATACTATCTGCAAGCCAATGGGTAGGTTGAAGCTTCAAATAAGATAGTGGTAGCCATCTTGAAAAATATGGTACAAGAAAACCACAAATACTGGCACATCCAGCTGCCCCTTGCGCTTTGGGCTTATAGGACTAGTATTTGGATGCCCACTGGGGCAACACCGTTCTCACTAGTATATGGCATTGAGGCCATTATGCCCTTGGAATTAGAAATTCCAATATTACGTATCGCATTGAAAGAGTTCATCGATGATGACACTGCATGACAAGCTCGACTGGATCAACTGACGTTACTTGATGAACATCACGTGAATGCCTTAGAGCATCTCCACGTTTATCAAGAGTGACTAAAATGAGCTTACAATGTCAAAGTCCACTAGAGAGACTTTGAAGTTGGAGATCTTGTCTTGAAAGAAAACCAATAGAACTCTAATTTACCGCCAGATATGCATGACAAATTCATGGCTAATTGGCTAGGACCTTACATCATATCTAAAAATATTGGTCTAGGTACCTATCGCCTAACATCGCTAGGGGGTGTTGAAGAGCCTGAACCTCTCAACATCATCCATATTAAGGTATTTTATGCTTAAAGAGCATAGTAAAAGGCTCTAAGAGTTGTTGGTAACTGCTCGATCATCCTAAAAGGCTCCAAACACTTTCATTAGTGGTTTGGTCAAGTCAAAAAGCTCCAAAGGCACTTCAATTTAAAGCATCTGTAAGCCCTTTGGTCAACCTCAAAAGCTCTAAGGGTTTGGTCAAAACCACTCGGTCATCCCAAAAGGCTCCAAGGGTCCCTAAAACCGCTTGGTCATGTCAGTCAAAAGCCTCAAGGATTTTCTTGTAATCGCTCGATCATCCTAAAAAGCTCCAAAGGCATCTATAAGCCCTTTGGTCAAACTCAAAAAGGCACCAAGAGTTTTCTGAAAAAATTCTTGGTCAACCCAAAAGCTCCAAAGGCATCTGTAAGCCCTTTGGTCAAATGCAAAAGGCACCAAGAGTTTCTAAAAAATTTCTTGGTCAACCCCAAAGGCTCCAAGGATTCTCAAAATCGCTTGGTCATCCCAAAATGCCCCAAAGGTACCCATAATCCCTTTGGTCAATCCTAAAAGCTCCAAGGATTCCTAAAAATTGCTTGGTCAATCTAAAGGCTCCAGAGGCATGTACTCATCGTTTGGTCAATTATGAGGCTCAAAACCCATAAAAATTATAAAATCAATAAAATCCAAAAAAATTGGTAAAGCATAAAATCCAAAAACATTTGTTTTTCATTTTGCATTCACTCATGCATCCACCGCATTATTGCATTGCATATAGGCATTCGTCATCCATTGCATTCCGTAATAGAAGGCATTTGTGTTTGTCAATATTACAAATGATGCCACGTTTGTGTTTAAATCATGCATCTCTACATTTATCATGATCCATCATTCATGTGAGTAATTATGTTTTTCAACACAACCTATAATGTTGCTATGGAGATATACTAGGGTTTTTGGTCACTCAGTCATACCTAGTAGTCTTATCAAGAGTTGGTAGAAAGCTCACTTTGCTTTTGTAGCTAAGGTTCAGTTAGTATAGCCCTTAGCATATCAGAAGCCTATCACTAATCAACAAATTTAAACAATCCTAACAAGGACTAGGGGAAGATGAAAGCCATGAAGCAAGACCGGGTATCCTGAAGTGAAAAGAGTTATTCTTGCTTATCCCTCTGTGCAGACGGTATGGGAAATGTTGGCAGTTGGCAAAAGGACAGGTTAGTTCCCTATTTAGAATCCCTTTCTTATGATAAAATGAGCAATATACTAAAGAGATATCCCATATCAATCCTCATGATTGATCCCCTAGATCGATATCATAGATCGACTCCCTAGAGTGATATCCCATATTGATATCATAAGATTGATATTCTCAATCGATATACTAGAAACAATTTTTCCAAGTAAATCTCCCCAAAGGAAAGTTTTTGAAGAAGAGTATCAAATGTAAATGTCAAAAAGTAAAGATCAAGTGAAGATAAGAAAATAGGCTTAAATCAAAGTTCAAAGTGAAGATCAAATTAAGATCATAAATCAAAATTTTGAGCGGAGATCAAATGAAGATCCAAAATCTAGTTCGAAGAGAGATCAAATGAAGATCCAAAGATAGTTCAAAAAGAATATGGAATCGACTCCCTTGCTTCACTACATATGAGCAAGTATCCCAAAAATTGAAGGATAGAAAGGAATGAGCTTGAATCCCTAGAATTGTCAGCACTATTGTACCTTACGCATGATGATATGTCTGATGCATTAGCACCTCGCTTATGAACAAGACCAATGTTTGAATGTGGAAGAGCTAGCTTCAGGTGTCCTGCATTGCTTAGTGGCTTAGTCCAACTGAAATCTAAACTTGAGATTGGATAAGACATTTGTGGAACCCCTATCTTAGCAATGGGCTGAAAGAATCCCGCTTGACATCGGGGAACGCTCGTGTCTTATCTTAAAATATTCATTTGCACACATAGGGATAATGAACAGTTAGGGTCTATCCTAGCAAAAGCCTTTTATCTCAGAAGTCTAGTGTGGTTAGTATGCAACTTTTGATAAGTTTATTAGGGTGTTTGAGTATCATGGAAAACCTCAAAATCTCTCTAAAAAGCAACAAATGCTACAAAAGCATAAACCAAGTAAATGGTAAAAGTCATTGCAAATCATCAAATTTCAAAGTATCCAAGAAGCGATACATCATTGCATAAAGCACAATCAAGATATAGGATAGATACCGGATAAATATCAACAATGATGTTTAGACGACCACTGACTATATCATGCATATCATTCAAAGTGTGAAAGAAAATAGAATGACATATTATATCATTCGCATTATAAACATTGCATACCATTACATTTCATATATGGGTGATTAATTGATTAAATTCTTATCTTAAGGATTTTCAATTATAGTCATGATTTTTACACATCCTATGGCATCATCCATTAAATTTATCAACATATCGCATTCATTCCTTATGTTTTAAGTGATTAAAGCATACAAGTTCATTTACATTAGAATAACATCATGTAAATAAAGCATTTCCATAAAATAATGCATACAATGAAGCAATATCAAATATGCGTTAAAAGAAACCATAGCATCCATATGCATTTATCATCAAAAGCATATCTACGCATCTAGATCACTACATATCATCATCATAAAATAAATAGCTATCTAATGCATGACATCACCATCACATCATATAGTATCAACATAACATAAGCATTGCATCCATGTGCATCACATAAACATAAGATCAAAAAAATAAATATATACACATGTACACAGAATGAGCTAGAATGATCATATCATATAAATATGTGTCCAAATGAGTACATAGGGAGTATGCAAAAATGCTCGTAGGCTACAATCATGTAGGTCCTCGACCTTACACCAAAAATGATGATATATCAAAATGTAGTCTATGCTATAAAAGCCCTAGCTCTATCCTGCTCCCCCTATACTAGAGCTCTCACCACCTCCCTTAGTACTATGCTCAGGAGCCTACTCTCCCTGCTACCCTGTTGTACCCTATTGGCCGCCCTACTGAGGGCCCTATGTGCCACCTAGCCCAAGGAGGCCTAAGCGATGGGCACCTCTATGCACTTAGGACCTATGGTTGGATGTGGCAGTAGACTACCCTACCTCCCTAGTCCTAGTATGACTATTGTCACCATGTGTACTAGAGGACCTATGTGTCCTCTCGCTCCGATGGGTACGATGGCTCGAGCTAGTAGTAGACTACCTTGTAGTCCTAGTCCTGGTCCACTGAGACTCGAGAGTAAAAGGATCCTCAAGAACCTATAACCCATGCATCTCTATGTAACCTACCAGTTGGTCCACTCGAGCAACCTAGGATGCATGCATATCATTGGTCCTCATGACCATATCTCGTAATCATTTTACCTCAACCATAGGATCCTGTCCACTTGGTACAACTACTAGTGCTATCAAAGGCCCCATGATAGCCTGAGGAGGTGGCATAACCCCCCTCTAGACCCTGATCAGATCTCACTCTACCACTTTTGCATCCCATTGTGCTTGAGCTAGCTCTAGTGTAGTCTATAGTGTCTAAATCTATGTCTCTATAGTTGTAGCCCATATAATCAGAGTCTCAATCTATCCCTACACCTTAGTCAAGCACCTATCCCTATTAGTCAATTGAGCCTGTAGAGTAGCAATCATCTTATCTCACTCTCGCTATTGAGTCTGGAACCTACCAAGCTGACTCTACAAGTCAACCACCTATGCTAGGAGCACCCCCTCTACACTATCATGAGGGACCTCACCCTCCTCGAAAGCCTCATCCTCAGGGTCAACCTCAAGAGCCTCCTCAATGGTAGCCTCTGCCCCTAGCCACCCTCTATCCTCTAGCACACCCTACGCCCATCGAGATCCACCTCTACCTCTACTGCTACCTATTCTGGCTCTCGACCCAAAGGCCCTATCTCGTACCACTTAAATAATGACCACCATCCATCATATGTTGGGGTAGTCATAGCCATCTCAACACCAGTCTCCTAGTAATCATCAACCTCATCTCCTAGAGCCATAGGCTAAATCCACTATAGATCATGCTCTAATGCCAAGCATAGATATCTGATGGGCATCTCAAGAATGTCCTGCACCATCCCAAACTATCATAGGACATGAGAGAAAAATTGGTACTCTTAGATCTCGGCCTTACGATCGATCAACCATCTATCTCAATGAGCCTATCGAAGCCTCTCACCCACCTTTGGCTAGTTAGGACAATCCATGTATGGCTACCACTAAACATCATTTGGGCCAAGTGTTATGAATTGAGTAATGTAATGTTGGATGTCACCAACATGAATCCTACTATGGGTGCCCTCCTCCTCGCGAGGCTAGTAGGTGGTATAGCACTGGAACTGGGAAGCAATAGTAGTAATATCTAGTGGTAGATCCTTAGGATGCTCTATCCTAATATGCTACTAGCCCCAGATCTACAATAGTAGACTACAGCTCATGCCCTTATGGCTCCTCTCTGTAAACTGGTATAGCTCCTTATAGAGGTGGCATAATAGCGTGCTACCCCAAGCTAAGTGCAATGGCTACCTAGTAGAACTTTGGATGACTCTCTAGATGCTAGCCAAGAGGTTCTAGGGAATCCTCATGCCCGAGGAGTCTGGAAGCACAATCTGTACCATGAGGATCATGAAGATAACAACGTGGACTAAAAAGATGCGCTTACCCTCCTAGTAAGCAATGTGGACTCCTCCATGGTCAATAGCATCCTGAGCCTACTGGCTCCAGTCTCCAAATATAGCATCAAAAATGGGCTTCTTAGCCCTAGAACTAGAGGATACGATGGCCTCACCATCGATAGGGATCCTAAAGATCCGATATACGTCCTCTAAGGTGACAGTCATTTCACCTGTGGGTAGGTGAAATGTATTTATTCGGGCATTCCAACGCCTGGACAATGCAGTCAAGTAAGCTTGGTTTACCCAAATAGTGGGTAAATCCAAGACATAGCTGAATCCAATGGCTCTAAACCAGTCACGCTCACCACCCGTGAGCCATCCATGGAGAGTCTTAAGTAGATCTAGCTCTCTCGCCCTAGAGGTCAATGTCTGGAATAAAAGCATACTATAAGGAAAAAGCTAACTAAAAATGACAAAAACATTTAAAAATTTGATAAAAGTGCAAAAACATGTCATAAGACATTCATAAAAATCAAAATTTTCAATCCTAGACGATTCAAAAATGCATTAAATGATATTAATTGCCTATAAAAATTAAAAAAATTAAAAAATTTAGAAAATTTTTTCTAAAGTCGCGAACCACGGGTCAACCCTGTTGTCCGCATACGGTCAAAATTTGACCATTGGAATTTTGAATGTTGACCGCAATTGTCAGCTGCGGCCCCCAATCAATCAATTGGGCACCATAGCTGGTACCTACAGTCTCCATTCAAACCTCGGATGGGGCTAATTCCCCACCCAAAAAGCAGAAAAAAATTAAAAAACCTAATCTAGCTAGCCTAATCTAAGTCTGAGGTTCATTGCCAGTAGTTTAATTGGGTTCATTTATCTCATTTCTTAGTGAGGTTAATTTTACTGGTAAAAAAATGTATGGTCTAGGTATCAAATTACCTTGCCCTCGCTCTGACCTTGGTTGGATGAAGCTTCCTCTCATGCTACCATCGTGCGATAGGTAGAATGTCGGTGTGATTAGGTAGGGTTTTAGAGTAGGTTTAAAGCTGTCACTGTCAGAGCTCTAAAACTGTAAAATAATAATGAGGTAAAAAGTGAAAATTTGAAATTTTATAACTTTTTACTATTCCATATGGACCACAGCTAAAACCTGCGGTCTAAGAATTAGGGTTTTGTGATCACAGATCTTAGCCACGATTCCCAAATTTGCAAAATGGGAACCACACATCATGGCTGCGGTTAGCAACTGGAAGAAAAACTAGTAAAATCCCACCATGGGAAGGTCTAAAATGTCAAATCAATGACTCCCATTGGATCAAAATTTCAATAAAAGCAATCAATGTTGCAAATTTGGTGATGTTCAAGCACCATGATTAAATTCAAAAAAAATCAAATAATTAAAACACCAAATGCGCCTCGTATTCAATAATTTACCCTATACACTTGGCGGTTGCAGCGACTTGCGATCCATGCAATCCGACAAGATGAGTAAATTACCATAAGGACATTTGGGGCAAAAATGTTCATCGTTGATCTGATATGCTTCTTCTCAATCCCTAAGAAAGCCTTCATGACTGGACTGCTCCATGGGAATGAGGCGTTTCATGTCATGTCTCCTATGACATCTTTTTAGCAAATCATCGATAATTTGATTCAACACAAATCTGATTGGATTTGTATCATTTCGATTCCCTAAGATGGCTATTGTAGCCTGACTTCTCCATGGGATAGGAATGTGCAAATCATTATTAATAGTTGGAATCAAAAGCTGAACTAGGCATAGCCAAGCATTTAATGTGCTCAAATCTAAATTTGTTCAGATCATCCATGGTGGTCAAGCGACATCGTCGCTTCAAACATTGTCATTACCCTCATCGACTTGTCGCTTGAGGGGGTAGTCATAATATCAAATCATAATCAAAATCAGTAGAAGATCCCAGAGATCGTAGATCCCTTGATCTTGTCAAAATTGCGTTCATCCTTGCGAATCATTGTAAATAACTATCATAAGCTTACCCCTTTGCTTGGGATAAATAGCAAATATGATTTTGCTTGTTGTTCTCCACCTTTCGGATCTATGGGTCATAAGATACCTATGGAATGCACAACTACACCGAATGAGATGAGAAGGGCATAAGCTTTTCAAGTTTAAGCCTCCAAAGAGTTGGAAGCAATGATTCTAGGATGCACATCCTTTTGCTGGACCTAGGGCATCTAATGTTGATCTGACTAATGATCATCATAGAACCTTCGACATCATTTTAGGAGGTCTATTTTTGCTCAGCATTGTTCGATCTCACAATACATCTCAAAAGGGGCATCTGTAGACACCTAAAACATATCATGTCGAGGGTGACTACTCATATGGACATGCTACAAGACCATATGGAAGATCTTGGATAGACTCCAAGATAGAGCAATGGTTCTAACCACTCAATTTGGGCTCCTTGGCCTAATCAGTCTAAACTACAGCCTAGTTCTATGGTCTATAGGTTGAACCATGGCTGAGACCTATGGTTTACAGTCTAGACTACATAGCTGTGACCTACGGTCTTAACTGAAGTTCAGTTGGCCTTCAATCCGAGCCAAATCAGTTGGAATGACCATTTGATCTAGAAGAGGGTGGTTGAAGGATGGAATATGCTAGAAGCTTCCATTCAAACTATCCTAACCACCCCTTCTTGATCTTGGCTTCTCCATGAAG
Organism: Wollemia nobilis; assembly: GCA_028583015.1. Classification (NCBI taxonomy): domain Eukaryota; kingdom Viridiplantae; phylum Streptophyta; class Pinopsida; order Araucariales; family Araucariaceae; genus Wollemia; species Wollemia nobilis. Next base: position 8,384,416 of record JAQPPZ010016690.1, on the reverse strand, counting down.
CCACCCCTAGCCCTAGGGACATGCTATAAATACCCCCTCAAATGGGGAAGAAAGATATAGAGAGTTGATTGATCAAAAGAGCAGTGAAGCCCTATCAAATTGCATACTAAACACGTGCATTTGAGAGCTACTTTGCCAATACTCTAAAGATCAATTAGTCATGGATGCCCTAGGTGCCTAGGAGGATCAAGAAATGCAAATTTAGGCAAACGAAGGCCCAATCACAATGATTCAACCACCAAATCTATCGAAAGGACATCAAAGGCGACCCTTGAACATCAATTGGACAAGGAGGTCAAGCCCACTACCCTTGATATTGAGGGTAAGCCTATCAGAGTGCTAACCATGGCTGTCAGCCATGGTTTATAGTGTAGACCGCTCATCCGAGCTACGGTTTGCAATCGGTGAAATATCTCCTTCCTATTTCCTTTTACGGTGCACTTAATTAGCTTAGATTAAGCATTTTGATAGCTTATTTCATGTTTTAGAGATACTAGAATTAGGTTCAATTAGGTTTTTATATGAGTTCTTGTCATTTGAGGAACTTTGTACTAATCTCATGCACTTTCCATGAATCATTTCATGCAATTATTCCATTAGCATAGAGTAGTTGTACTCTTCATTTACTATGTTTCAATAAATCTTGATCGAATTTAGTATAAGTATAGCATACTTTGATCATTTTCTTGATTTGCATTAGTGTTTTAGGATCTATTATGTCACATTTACCTCAAAGGGCCTCATCATGAGAGGTTGCCTATGCTATTAATGCTTCTTGTGTTGTTTCTTGACCATAGGAAACTAGTTTCAAAGGAGAATCAATTATCTAATTCCTTCCTCATTGTGAAGAAGAGGGCATCTCCACCCTAGAGCAGTTCGTGTCACCCTATAAAGGCACATTGAGCATCACACCTATCTTGAAGAGGATTACAATCACAAGAAACCTTATTGTAATATTGTATCAACGTGATTATCCCTAAGAGGGACGTAATTGTAACACAAATTGGACTTCATGAATAAATAAAGTGTTTATCATACATCTTGTTGTCAATTTTATCTTTTATGCATGTTGCTTATTCATTTACTATTGCAATAACGGGATTCTTGCCTCGGGTGTGAGCCTTTCTGGTGGTTACAATATCTAGGCACACAATCTAAAAATAATAGTCACATTTTTAGATACCCATTTGCCAATTTAGTGGTGGAAGTTCAAACTGACATCTAGTATAGTCTACATCAGGTTCCCTATGGCTAATTTTTAGTTTAGTACTATCTAAACCGTGGCCCGCAAATCAAAGGCATGTTAAATGAAGTCAACTACCAAAACAACCAACATTTTTGGACACCCATTTTGCCCTTCTATGATTAAAGTGTCATTAGTTTTTCGAGATTCTACCTCTAACATGGCAGATCTAACGCCCTAGAGTTCACACATTACACCTCAAACCATCAAATTCTAAAATCACATCAAACAAAATAAAAAAATAAAACAGTCACATAACGGAATACCCATTTCCTACTTTAGTGGACAAAATGCAAAAACATATCAATGTCAGTACACCGTTATCTCAAAAACTGATAGTCAAACTTCACACCTACTCTACCCATTACCCGATCAAATTGGGGATAAAACAAATCCAATTGAAAACCCGATCACACTTATAGGTACCCATTTGGCCCATTTATCACTATGTATTCAAATTTTACTTTAAAATTACAAAAAAAATTAAATTGAGATGAAAACCTCCTCCCCCATTTACATTTACCAAAAAAAATAAAAATAAAAAATAAAACAAAGCAGACAATCACTTACCGATGGATCACCGCACCTGATGCCAGTTGATCTTTGTCCTTTAATCATTGTCACCCTCATGATTGTCAATGTGCTCCTTCCATGCTATTAATTGCTCTCCCAAACTGCTTTCCAATGTCACGCGTCATGCAAATGAGCCCCCTCATGCAATTTTGGGCTTCAATATACTTTAAACCTTGTTTCGTAACCAAGGTCATGAATTAGGTCAAAATTGCTACCTAGGTCGCAAATTGAGCCAGAATACCTCAAAACATCCTCAAAACCCTAGAAAAGTAGGGACATGTCCTCTAAAACTCTAAGAGCCTCAAAAACTTCCCTTTTAACACCACTTGCAAACACACATTGCATTTTACCGATAAACTTGTCACATTTATACTTGTGGACCACGTTGATCTGGTCGTAAAAGCATAGTAGATAAATGTTGTCATTCTCAAGCAACTAGTATGGCATCATAAATGTCACACAGACTCAACAAAAACACAACATTGCATTCACAATCATCCATTTCATTTTACCAGCATTACTTTTTATTTATTTCCTTTTTTTCTTCTTTCCTTCTCATATCCCCCCTGGTTATCCAGTCAAAGTTGTATAGTCACACTTTGAGCGGCTACATACCTTTGATTAGATCCCATTATTTTCCTTCTCCTTCTTGGATATCTATTCAATTTTTTATGGTCATGCTTCGAGCGACTACATACCTTTGATTAGATCCCATTCTTTTTCTTTCTCCTTCTTGGCTATCCAATCAATGTTTTATGGTCACACTTTGAGTGGCTACATACCTTTGACTAGATCCAATTCTTTTTCCTTCTCCTTATTGTCTATCCAATCAATTTTGTATGGTCACACTTCGAGCGGCTACATACCTTTGATTAGATCTCATTATTTTTCCTTCTCCTTCTTGGCTACCCAAGTAAATGTTGTATGGTCACGCTTCGAGCACCTACATACCTTTGATTAGATCCCATTCTTTTCTCTTCCTACTAGCAATCATATTCATCATGCATTGGTATCTTTATCAATTGCTACATCATCAATTCACCACACTTTATTCACCTAATTGTTGATTCCTCATTTGAGAGGGTATTCATATCCAAATTTAGCTTTAAATGCAACCACAACATTGAAAATCCAAAAGCACGGTTAGTGCATTTGTCTACAATTTTTTTTTCTAAATATTATCATACTATTATAATATCAATCCTAAACAGACATGGGTTACATCAAGAGAGTTGTGTGTTACTATGGAGAAGTCAATATAGCATTCATGTACATCGAGTACACAATGGATGATACGTTTGATCAATCCTAGCACAACATTTGGAAATGGACTTCATGACCATGCTGATATGGTCATGAGTTGATGATCCAAATGTTAAAATAACTCAAATGGTTTGACACTTGTCACCATGTTCTCATAAATCAATCAAAAAAAATATTTAGTTAGGCTTTTTTCCTAATCGTACTTTTGGACCACGCTGATTTGGTTGTAAAAGCAAAGTAGTCAAAAGTTGTCATTCTCAAGCAACTAGTATGGCATCGTAAATATCATACAGACTCAAAAAAATCACATAATTACATTCATAATCATTCATTTTTCCTTACTAGCATTGTCTTCATCTCTTTCCTCTTTTCCTTATTTCCTCCCTCTCTTCTTCCCCTATGGACATCCAATTGATGTTGTATGGTCACGCTTCGAGCGGCTACACACCTTTGATTAGATTCCATTATTTCTCTTCTTTTCCCTAGATACCTGATTGATTTGTATGGTCATGCTTCGAGTGGCTACATACCCTTTGATTAGATTCCATTCCCCTTCTGTCCATTTTTCTTATGCATAAACCCTTCATATTTTTGTATTAAAATGTGTTCTACATAGTATAGTACAAAAGGGGTAAAATGTAGACACCCAAAAGTCACACATTGCTATTTTTGCATATCTATAGGTGATTATAGACATCCCTAGGCTATTGTAGACTATTGTGGTCATGTGTAGACATGCGTAGACATTCGTAGACTTCCATAAGTTCACCATAGTAATGTGTAGACTTCCAAAAATGGCTTTTAGGTCTAAAACCCTAATGAGCCCTTAAAACCACATCTTATGCATCGAGATACCTTTAGACGACAACTCGAGGTGATGCATAGCCCATTTACACTCAATTGACACCCCCACAAGGTATTAATTGACAAAATCAATTAAAATTCAATTATCAAATTCTAATTTAATGTTGACTTCACTTAAGCCCATTTTTAGGATAAAATTGGATTAATTAATTCTTAATTCATAATTAGTGTTAATCAAATCCTTCCACATGTGCCAATTTAGGGTTTCCTAGGGTTTTCTTTTAATCCTCCCCTAAACATGCTTAAGGCCTAATTAGGATTAGCACTAATCCTTCCTCACACGTGTGAGGATAGGATATTTCCTACTTAGAATGTGATGTTGCCACATAGCATTTCTTAACCTCACCCTAGTCAGAGTCAAACCTAGGTTTATTCTATCTAACCCCCCCTGCACCTTGCATTTGCCTATAAATAATGGGTCATAAACCCCTAATTAAGTTTGATTCCCATATTCAACAAAGTATAGTTACTCTACAAAAATAGAAATCCAATAGCACACAGTCCATTACGGATGCATACAGATGGATTCTGACAGCATACAGAGGAACCCTAGTTGCCTTGGGATAGATCTACCAAAGAGATTTTACCAGAAGAGCATCATAGCTCAATTCACATCCTGCCTTGTGAATCTAGCCCCAATTAGCGACCCGGGTCGTGAATTGCATAATGCAAGCCATAAATCACCCCAAATTTTGGAGGTAAGCTCTGTTTTAGCATATTATTACCTTCTACATATTTTATTATGATTTATGTTATAGTTTTATAGTCATTTCATCTTCCTAAATATGGGTACCGACTAAGGCAAGACCCCCAACCTATTGATCCTTTCTTGCAAGTTTCTTTCAGGTTATTCAGTAGATTTGAAAGAAAGTAACACCAAAAAATAGCAACGTAGAGGTGGCATGCATACAATGAAGTCCACGTACACTGAGGGACATCATAAGGAGGCATAAGTCCTATATTTCTTTTTCATGAAAAGAAAGCAAAGGGGAAACTCTCCCTATTTGTAACCTATACAAAATTGATAATGAATAAAGCATATGTTTATGAATGACTTGTGTTATTACTTGTTGTTAGATCAAATTTCAGCTTCTAGTCATTTCACAATTTAAAAAAGAGGCTATGGCATTTGCATGAATAGAATTGGCCCTGTTTCGGTGAGAAATACATTCGATGGAATTCCAAAGAAAAAAAAAGTGTGGCATTCATGTAAATAAATTTGGCACTATTGCATTATTTCAATTATGACCAACACATATAAACAATGTTACTCTATATCGCAAAGGAGGGTCAAACATATTTCAGATATGGCCAAAAGAAGTGGTAGATGATTACACTCATCCTAAAATTTGGTCTCACAAAATTTAATCACCGTACAAAATAAGAACATCTGCTTCTACTTCCCGCAGTTTGATAGTCGACTATGATGCATTTTCAACTCCTGTTGGTGCAACAAAGCTCCATACAAAAAAAAATGGCAACACTCAACAGAGGAAAAACATCAATGCCCAATGAAAAAAAATAGTAGTTCTCAATAAAAAAATTATCTATGCTCAAAGAAAGAAAAAAAATAGATTAGCACTCAATGAAATGGTAGTGCTCAATAGAAGATAAATAATAGTGCTCAAAGAAAAAACATAGTGCTTAATGAAATGGCAGCACTCAATAGAAGAAAAATAGCTACACCTAAAGAAAAAAAACATAGCAATGCTAGGATGTCTTCCGACTTTTGGTTGTGTCAATTTCTTGTAGCATTTATTTCACCTTCCTAGTTCCACAATGCATCTATTGTTTTCGTAAGTGTGCTTTTGCTAGTTCCATAATATTTCATAAATAAAACTAGCAGTGCTCAATAACAGTGCCCATGAATAGAAATAGAGATGTTGAAGGCCATTAAAAAAAAGGATTATTATTATTATTCCAGGGGCTATTTTCATGAGGACATGACAATATTTAGGTATGGGGGGATTATGAGTACCAAAAATGCTCATTTTATATACACTATTAAGGGGCATCATCACTGGTTTAATTAGCATTAGACATATATTTTTATTTAACTTATGCATATAATTGATAGAAAATATGGTATTATGCTTAACAGGTGTTTTTAGTGGAAACTATGTATAAATGTAGGTTTTATTACTAATATGGTGTTTTCCATTATACACCCCACTTGGACCTGGTATGCTTCTTCTTCAATGATTCTAAGGTATATTGGGAAGGTGCCTTACTCTGGTGCCTTACTCCCATACATGGGAGGTGCCTTACTCTAGTGCCTTACTCCCATACATGGGAGGCACCTTACTGGTGCCTTACTCCCATACATGGAGAGGTGCCTTACTGAGGTAGGTTCCTGACTCCCATATATTGGAGACACACACATTGGAGATGCCATATGACCAAGTCAACATTGACCAGGTTGACCAAGGGGCTAAGGAGGAGGTTGCACGTGAAGACAAATGAGAACTATTTTAATCATGAATTTATTAAATAGAATAAATTATTTGTTATTATTGTTAACCAATTGGCCAGTTGACTTTGTAAAGCTATTAAAGAATTTTTAGGATGCATTAGTTTAGGATTTGTTTATTACGTACACTAAGGATTTTTATATATTTATCCTTGTGTGAACGAACATGCTTTAAAATAGGGAAATAAAATTTGTGTAGAACCAATTGTAACTAATCACTTCATGTGATTAAATTATATTAATTTGCTATTGTAAAAATATCTGTCTGCGCTTTATATAAAGACACAAGCAAGATGAACAAGGGGGTCAATGATTAATCTTACACAAAAATTATTTCTCATTTTATTCTTTGTCTAAATTATTAAGAGTGCAACTCCTCTTATTCGAGCAAGCTCTACGTAGCTATCCGGGTGGACTATCTATGGGATCTTGGGCCCACTCCCTATAGTAGTCCTCCCCTATTTCATTTTTGTTCTTTATTTTTCATAGATTAGATTTATTGCTTTATTTAATGCTTTGTTTAATTTTAGTTGTGTGTGTTTATTTCCTTGCATTTTATTTTCATACATTTATTTTAGTACTTTAATTTAGTTGTTATTTACTTATTTAATTTTCTGCACTTAATTTATTTAGTTTGGTTGAAAACAAAATTTATAAACATCCCCCACCAAACTAAATAAGTTACATTCGGATTCATTTCCCAACACTGCAGGCATATACTGTGTGTGACACTCATAAGTTTACGGACTTACTAGATTGATAATTTATAGTAAAAGAAATGACTATTTTCTAAACATGATTTTTTCTCACCACTCAAATTTGGTATTGTTATTTGCATAAGGGAAGTCTAGTTTAAATGACAAGGGCATTGGAACACATTGTGGTGTGAAAAAGACAATCCCTGCTCCACCTCTTTTCTCACACTTAGAACCATCGAAGAACAAAGTTATGGTAGATTTATTTTTGGGTTCTTCAAGTTTAGGTGCTTCTAATAATGCAAATATTGCATCATCAAGAAGTTATATGGTGAGGGGACTTCTATTCTAAAGAGGCACCTCAACTAGCTGATCAACTATGACTTGTCCCTTGATGGAATTTTGATTTAAGAATTCCAAGTCAATTTTTTTTAGTAGCATGATCCACTTTGTAGTATGTGTATTATGATATATCATGCTCATCATATACTACAAAGGATTTTGTTTGGATATTACATACATCGTATGGATCAACATATAGTGGCACAATTTATTGGTTACAAATACCACTACTAAGCTTAGCTTTTCTACATATGTGTATCCTATATCATAGCTCACCAAGGTGCGGCTGATGTAATATATTGCTTGTTCTTTATCTTGCATATTATTTTGAGCCAACATGGTACCCAAAGCAAAATTGATAGTAGATATATATAGTAGGAATGGCACGTTTGGCCTTGGTGGAACTACGACTAGTGGTGTTGCTAGGTACTTATTGATTTTAGTAAAGGCTTGCTGACATTCTTTATCCCACTAGAATGGGACCCCCTTGTGTAGAAATAAATCCATGGACCGATATTTTTTTGATAGTTGTGCGATGAATTACTTTATGGATGCTACTTTGACCTGTAATATTCTTAGCTTTTTGATGTTAGTGGGTGGGGCTATTTCCAAGATAGCCTTTACCTTTGTTGGGTCTACCTCGATGCCTCATTTAGAAATGATGAATCCCAAGAGCTTTCTAGAGGTTACACCAAAGACACATTTCTTGAGATTCAACCTGACATTGTGCTCAATCAGGTTATCGAAGACCTTTTTAAAGATCTCAACATACTCTTCATGTAGTAATGACTTGGACAGTAAGTCATCGATATAGTCTTCTAAGATCTTGTGTATATAGTCATGGAAAATGTATGTCATATCCCACTGATATGTGGCACTAGTATTTTTAATACTGAATGACATTACTTTGTAGAAAAATATTTTTCAGGGAGTGGTGAATGTGGTTTTATGTTAGTCTTTAGGTTTAAATATGAATCTGATTGTAACCAAAAAAACCATCTATTAGGAAGAGCATCTCATGACCTGTAGTTGTGTCCACAAGAGCATCTATATTTAGCAATGGGAATGAATCCTTGGGTGTTGCCTTATTAAGATCCCTAAAATCCATATAAATGTGAATTCTTCTATCAGGTTTTCCTATAGGTACCATGTTTGATACCCATCATGGATAGTCGATGGGAACAATAAAGACTACATCCAGTAGTTTCTACAACTCATTATTTACCATCAAAGTGATGGTCGAATGCATATTTCTAATATTTTTCTTGATTGGTTTCTTTGTAGGATCCAATGAAAGGTTGTGGACAACCAATTTTGGATCTAGTCCCAACATGTCTTTGTAGGTCCAAGCAAAGAGACTTACTCATAATTCTAAAATGAATAATTTACCCCAAGTAGCTCTATGGTAACTTACTCATCTCACCAAGTTGCATGGAGTGCAAATCGCTGCAACTACTAAGTAGTTAGAGCAAGTAACTAAATACGAAGCTTACTCGAGATTTTTTTATGTGATTTTTTTGTTATTTTGATCATTATGACAATCAGGGACCATCAAAATGTGTTTATTTAATTTTTTTGCTATTCCTCCTGGAAGGAATATGCCTGATTTCACTTGTGTAGCTGACCACTATTAGGTCTAGTGGTCTCTAAGTGCTTACCTGTGGCCGCTCTTGCCTTGAGTGGCCAAGAATTTCAGGCCATTGATGTTAGCAATGGTCGAAGCACAACTTGAGGAGTACAAAAGGGGATCTAGGGTTTTGAATTTTCATTCTTCCAACTGGCGATTTACTTTCCAGAGCTCTGATGAAAAAGTGATATTTATGACTTGGTGTTGTTGCATTGAAGACTATGGCTGCATAGGGAGAGACATTTGCGAGCAGAGGATCCAGAGCTTCTCGAATATTCTCTCAAACCTTACCCCTACTTTCCTTTTGGGTAAAATTGAGTCTCACTAAGTAACCGATAAATTAATCTCATTAAACTCATGAAAATGAACCAAACATGTAGATAGGTTTAGCTTAGTTTTTTTTGGTGGGATTGCCCCCATTTTGAAAATTTTTCATTTTTTTTGGCATTTTTGGCCTAGGGCGTACGCGTCTACTGCATCGCCCATCAATCGTTGCCACTTAGAGTGACCATTTTGACCTGTAGTTTGGCCATTGTCACTCAAAGCGGCTGGTTTTGAATCCCAATGATAAAAAAATTTACCATTGGGGTTTGGCCATTGCTAGCCTCACTGTAGGTGACAGTGGCCAAGATCCTTAGGCAAAACTTGTATTTTTATTTTATTTTATGAGATGATTAATTAATTTTTTTTACTTTATGAGCTGCTTTTTTATACTATGCTACATGATTATGTGCATTTATTCCTCTTTCACTCAGGCTTAGGATAGTTTATACTTATGTGCACCATTTTTCATGTTTTATTATAATTTATGCCTTATATGCATTGTATTTATACATTTTATTTTTGCTCTTAGATTCTCACTACTCAAGCTTGGGACCTAAAGCTCCTAAATGACCTTCTACCACTCATAGATGATATGAACTAGGCCTGGTTTAAGGCCTGTGAACTACTGTATGTTACTAGGCTACCATAGATTATTTCAAACCAGGCCTACCTCATTGCCTTGGTTCACCGATGGGACTCTAAGATGAACACCATCCATCTTCCTACTAGTGAGATGACTATCACACTGGAGGATGTGTACAGGATTTTACAGATCCCCTTTGATGGAGTGGCCATCATATCTTTGGCCACTAATGACCATAATGTAGTTTTTCTTTGGGTGTTTGGTAGGTATGTTGTGGCTACCTTAAAGGACATAAAGTTTGGAGGTGTGTCTATTATACGTAGGTATTAGGAGCATGTCTTCTTGAAGAGGCAAGCAATATTGCTAATGATCATCAGCAACATTCTTATCCTGGATTTCTCAGGCTTGAGGTTCTCATGGAACCTCCTTGTGATGGTTCAATATTTGATGGATAGTGTGCAGCCTATTATCTATGCATGGAGGAGCTCTCCCACATTAGGGTGGTTCTTATGCTCCATACACTCTCAAGCCTACCTGGAAGCATAGCACTGCATCTTAGCATCAATAACTATAATATTAGTGAGGAGTCTTCTAGGATGATCCATGCTGATATGCTCTCATCCCCATACTTGAAGGAGCAAGCTGAAACAAAAGCTAGCACGGCCCCACCGATGGATGTGATACAACTCATCATAACACTATGCTAGTAGAGACCTCTCACATGTGTAGATAATAGGCTCTGTTCTATCCATAAAATCTTGAACCATCATAATTAGATTCCATAAGAACCTCAATCCTGAGCAATTCAGGATAATAATGTTGTTGATGACCATCAGTAATACCACATGTCTCTCCAAGAAGACACGCTCCTTGTACCAGCGTATAATAGACACATCATCTATAGTAACCCTACGGAAGTGATGTACCATCCACTCACTCTATTTGTGATTATTATTAAAAATTTTAATGTTTAACATGCATTAAATGAAAAATCATAAAATAAAGGAATATTCAAAGTACGAAGAAATAAACAAACGAATGCTTTGTATTGATATTTCCAAGATTCGATTACATATAAATCCCTCTATAGGATACCCTTCATTTGATACATAAATTTACACAAAGAGGGTAGTAGATGTATAAAATATCCCCTAGCAAGGGGTGATGCACCTTTACAGCCTTCTTGGTGATGCACACAGAACTATATGAGGGCTTACAGATGCCTCCTTCTCCAGGTCTGATTCCTATAGGGATCTGCATGCTTTCATATGTTGTATATTTGTCCAATGAACCTGTAGCTCTATAAGCAATGAAATAACACATTCTTAGATGTTCGATATTGCCTCCCCAAATGAGGTTGTTAGAAATGAATATGCTTAATGAAAATTAATGCAATGAAACTAGTACTATGAATGCAAATAATTGAAATAGATCTTATGCTAATGACATGAAAACACAAAGAAAGCAGAATGAAAGAAACTAACACCTAAAACCCTAGACTAGGTTGTGAGCCACTATCTAGGACAACGACCACTAAGGTGAAATTTATCTCTAGTGATCCAAGGGCTATGGGTTTAAGTTTGCTACTAATGTTAAATGATTACCGTATGTGCATGGATGATCACCTCTCAGTTGGCTAGCACTTAATTACTCCTCAAGGGTGCTCGGATCTGCTCTTCAATATGACAGGGCTTTGCTAAAAAAATGATCTCCAAGGGAAGCTCTCCAAGTCTCTAGAAGCTCTCCTCAATGATCCAACCTGTTCAAAATTATGATATGTGATATATGATGTTATCTCTCCTTTGGTGCTCTTAAGTTTACACCTTATAAAGTGTTTGAAGCCCTCGGCCAATGTTCAAACCATGGGACTGAATCCCTCATGTGCACTCGATGTTAGCATGAGAATTTGAGCTTTTTTCTACTATTGAAGGGTAGTTAATTGATGTCTAAATTTGTACTTGAGTCTTTCATGTAGACTGGCTATGAGGAGGAATGCAAATTTATCCTCGCTTGGCCTTATTGCATGTAGACTGCAACTTATACTTGAGATTAGACTATATTGGTGGCAAAATGTATTTAACTTTTAGCCATTGTCATATGTAGTGGCTAAGGTTTGGTCGCTCTAAGCTGCAATGGCTAGGATCCAGCCACTCTGGTCCATATCGACCAGGCTTGGATGGGTTGAAAATGCCCCAAATGAGTGGTAAAAACCACTTTTGATACTTGGAAGGTCCCAAGGTTTAGTCACATGACCTATGAATGTGCCCATGTGAGTAGTATTCCTAAACATGACATGTTTTAGGTGTCTACAGATGCCCCTTTTTACGATGCACTGAGTGGAAAACATAGTGCAGAGCAAAAACGTAGACTACTATGTGTGTAGGGTGTATGATGATCATTGATCTGATCAAAAATAGATGGCCCAATCATGCAAGACAATGCACATCCTTGAATCATTGCTTCAACCTGATTGAAGGCTTAATTTAGCATAGGGCTTGCACATGTTCACTTATAGTCATTCCTTAAATGCAATCGGGTAGCTTATGTTGCTACAACATAACTGACTAGAGGAGAGCTACAAAATGAATATGTCATCTTTGCTTATGAACCCAACAAACAGGGAAAGTTTTGTAAGATTTTTATTCAATGATTCATAGGATGAATGCAATTTTGAAATGATCAAGTGATCTTTAGTTTAATTTTATTATGATTATTTGAGGATTTGAACTATCCCCTCACACAAATGAATTTGTGGGGGAAACACAATGAATGAAATGACAAGTCACTTGACCACTTTGACTAGATTTGTTTCATTTCTAGTGTTTGTTCTTTTAATGGGCAAACCCCCATCCAAGTGTGATTCAAATTATTTATGATGATCATTCATGCCTATCCCAGGGAGCGATTTGACCATAAATAGCCTTCTTAGGGGGTTAGGATGAGTGATCCTACTTATGCTTGTATTGCATCACTTGGCTCAATTTTTTTGTCATAAGAGAATTAGGATAATCCCATAATACCCATGGAGTAGTCTGACCATCTTGATATTCTTCAAGGTTGAGGTGATACATCATAATTCCAAAATGAATAATTTTCCCCAAGTATCTCTATGGTAACTTAATCATCTCACCAAGTTGCATAGAGTGCAAATCGCTGCAACCACTGAGTTGTTAGAGCAAGTAACTGAATATGAATCTTACTCGAGATTTGTTTTTATGTGATGTTTTTGTTATTTTTATCATTATGATGATCAGGGACCATCAAAATGTGTTTATTTGATTTTTTTTTGCTATTAATCTTGGAATGAATCTGCCTAATTTTGCCTATGTAGTCGGTCATTGTCAGGTCTAGTGTCCGTTAAGTGCCTACCTATGGCCACTCTCGCCCTAAGAGGCCAAGAATTATGGGCTACTGATGTTAGTAGAAGCTGAAGCATGACTTGAGGAGTAAAATATGGGATCTAGGGTTTTGAATTTTCATTCTTCCAGTTGGCGATTTGCTTTCTAGAGCTCTAACAAGAAAGTGATATCTGTGACTTGGAGTGTTGTTGTGTTGGAGACTATAACTACGCAAGGAGAGACATCGGTGAGCAGAGTATATAGAGGTTCTTGGGTATTCTCTCAAACCTTAACCCTGCTTTCCTTTTGGATAAAATTAAACCTCACTAAGTAATTGGTAATTGAATCTCATTAAACTCATCGAAAATAAACCGAACATGTAGATAGGTTTAGCTTAGGTTTTGTTTTGGTGGGTTTGCCCCCATTTTGCAATTTTTCAATTTTTTTAGCATTTTCAACCTAGGGTGTATGCATCTAACGCATCGCCCATCAGTCGCTACCACTAAAAGTTGTCATTTTGGCCTATAGTTTGGCCGATGTTGCTCAGAGTGACCAATTTTGAATCTACCCCTATAGAACCTGTTGGCATTTTTGCCACATTGTTTTTGTTGTTACTGTTTATACAAGAGAATGCACAAATTGTAGAGATACTAATTCCTCTGTTTGTCCCTCCAAGCATTTTGAAAGGGAAAATACAAAAATCTCTACAAGTTTTTGTGTTAGAGCAAAGTAAGTGAAAGATGTCTCGAAATCGAGACATGTCACGATATCGCGACCTGTTGCAGTTTCATGACGTCAAATGCAAAAATTAGGTAAGTACAAAAAATGTCATGATATCGCGACATGACACATTTTTGCAACCTATCCTATTTTCATAGTTAAAAATAGCCAATGGAAGCAAAGGAGTAAAACTGTCACGATATCATGACATGTTGGAGTTTCATGACTTGCAGTGGCCATAGAGCAAAGTGATAGAAAAATGTCACGATATCACGACATACAGCAGCCAAGGGGAGCGCCAATGAAAAATGTCATGATATCGCGACATAAAAGCATAAAAGGAGAAAATGGTATGGAATGGCGTGATATCGTGACATGTCGCATTATTGCAGAAGGGCTGGAAATAAACACAAGGTGGAAGAAAGATGTCACAATATCATGACATTTTTGAAAAAAAAGCCAAACAAGAGGAACTTGTCGTGATAGCATGACAAGAAGTGGCAATGACAGAGAAGGCAAGAAATGTCACGATTTCATGACATGTTGGGCAGGAAGGGCAAAGCGCAAAGAAATGTCACGATTTCATGACATGTCACATTTTCGTGAGGAGGAAGCAAGGAAGCAACTAGGTAGTACGAAATGTCATGATTTCGTGACATGATGAATTTTTGCGGCCGAACAACAACAAAGTAGAAGAAGATAGAAACATGTGATTTCATGACTTGTTGAAGATGAAAGGACAAAATGGAGAAAACATCGCGATATCATGACATGTCGCATTTTTGTGACCTGTCGCATTTTCATGGAACAAAGGTTGAAAAGTACAAGGCAGTGAGAAATTGTCACGATATTGCTTTGGTTATGAAGATAGCACTTAATTACTCCTCAAGGGTGCTCAGATCTGCTCTTCAATATGACAGGGCTTTACTAAAAACATGATCTCCAAGGGAAGCTCTCCAAGTCTCTAGAAGCTCTCCTCAATGATCCAACCTATTCAAAATTATGATATGTGATATATGATGTTCTCTCTCCTTTGGTGCTCTTAAGTTTACACCTTATAAAGTGTTTGAAGCCCTAGGTCAATGTTCAAACCATGGGACTGAATCCCTCATGTGCACTTGATGTTAGCATGAGAATTTGAGCTTTTGTCTACTATTGAAGGGTAGTTAATTGATGTTTAAATTTGGACTAGAGTCTTTCATGTAGACTGGCTATGAGGAGGAATGCAAATTTATCCTCGCTTGGCCTTATTGCATGTAGACTGCAACTTATACTTGATATTAGGCTATATTGGTGGCAAAATGTATTTAATTTTTAGCCATTGTCATCTGTAGTGGCTAAGGTTTGGTCGCTCTAAGCTATAGTGGCTAGGATCCAGCCACTCTGGTCCATATCGACCAGGCTTGGATGGGTTGAGAATGCCCCAAATGAGTGTTAAAAACTACTTTTGATACTTGGAAGGTCCCAAGGTTTAGTCACATGAACTATGAATGTGCCCATGTGAGTAGTCTTCCTAAACATGACATGTTTTAGGTGTCTATAGATGCCCCTTTTTACGATGCACTGAGTGGAAAACATAGCACAGAGCAAAAACATAGACTACTATGTTTGTAGGGTGTATGATGATCATTGATCTGAACAACAATAGATGGCCCAATCATGCAAGACAACACACATCCTTGAATCATTGCTTCAACCTGATTGAAGGCTTAATTTAGCATAGGGATTGCACATGTTCACTTGTAGTCATTCCTTAAATGCAATGGGGTAGCTTATGTTGCTACAACAGAACTAACCAGAGGAGAGCTACAAAATGAATATGTCATCTTTGCTTATGAACCCAACAAACGGGGAAAGTTTTGTAAGAGTTTTATTCAATGATTCATAGGATGAATGCAATTTTGATATGATCAAGTGATCTTTAGTTGACTTTTATTATGATTATTTGAGGATTTGAACTATCCCCTCACACAAATGAATTTGTGGGGGAAACACAATGAATGAAATGACAAGTCGCTTGACCACTTTGACTAGATTTGTTTCATTTCTAGTGTTTGTTCCTTTAATGGGCAAACCCCCATACAAGTGTGATTCAAATTGTTTATGATGATAATTCATGCCTATCCTAGGGAGCGATTTGGTCATAAATAGCCTTCTTAGGGGGTTAGGATGAGCTATCCTACTTATGCTTGTATTGCATCACTTGGCTCAATTTTTTTGTGTCATAAGAGAATTAGGATGATCCCATAATACCCGTGGAGTAGTCCGACCATCTTGATCTTCTTCAAGGTTGAGGTGCTACATCATAATTCCAAAATGAATAATTTTCCCCAAGTAGCTCTATGGTAACTTACTCATCTCACCAAGTTGCATAAAGTGCAAATCGCTGCAACCACTGAGTTGTTAGAGCAAGTAACTGAATATAAATCTTACTCGAGATTTGTTTTTATGTGATGTTTTTGTTATTTTTATCATTATGATGATCAAGAACCATCAAAATATGTTTATTTGATTTTTTTTTCTATTACTCTTGGAATGAATTTGCCTAATTTTGATTATGAAGTCAGTCATTGTCAGGTCTAGCGGCCATTAAGTGCCTACCTATGGCCACTCTCGCCCTAAGAGGCCAATAATTATGGGCTACTGATGTCAGTAGAAGCTGAAGCATGACTTGAGGAGTACAAAATGGGATCTAGGGTTTTGAATTTTCATTCTTCCAGTTGGCGATTTGCTTTCTAGAGCTGTAACAAGAAAGTAATATTTGTGACTTGGAGTGTTGTGTTGGAGACTATAACTATGCAAGAAGAGACATCAGTGAGTGGAGTAGATAGATGTTCTTGGGTATTCTCTCAAACCTTAACCCTGCTTTCCTTTTGGATAAAATTAAACCTCACTAAGTAATTGGTAAATGAATCTCATTAAACTCATCGAAAATAAACCGAACATGTAGATAGGTTTAGCTTAGGTTTTGTTTTGGTGGGCTTGCCCCCATTTTGTAATTTTTCAATTTTTTTAGCATTTTCAACCTAGGGCGTATGCATATACCGTGTCGCCCATCAGTCGCTACCACTAAAAGTGGTCATTTAGGCCTATAGTTTGGTTGATGTTGTTCAGAGTGACTAATTTTGAATATACCCCTGTAGAACCTATTGGAATTTTTGACACATTGTTTTTGTTGTTACTGTTTATACAAGAGAATGCAAAAATTGTAGAGATACTAATTCCTTTGTTTGTCCCTCCAAGCATTTCAAAAGGGAAAATACAAAAATCTCTACAAGTTTTTGTGTTAGAGCAAAGTAAGTGAAAGATGTCACGAAATCGTGACATGTCACGATATCATGACCTGTTGCAGTTTTGCGATGTCAAATGTTGAAATTAGCTAAGTTCAAAAAATGTCGCGATATCACAACATGTCAAATTTTCATGACCTATCACGTTTTTGTGGTTAAAAACAGCCAACAAAAGCAAAGGAGTAAAATTGTCGTGATATCACAACATGTTGGAGTTTCGCGACTTGCATTGGCCTTAGAGCAAAGTGATAGAAAAATGTCATGATATCATGACATATAGTAGCCAAGGGGAGCACCAATGAAAAATGTCATGATATCACGATAAAAAAGCAGAAAAGGAGAAAATGGTATGGAATGGCGTGATATCATGACATGTCACGATATCGCAGAAGGGCTAGAAATAAACACAAGGTGGAAGAAAGATGTCACGATATCGCAAAATTTTTGAAAATGAAGCCAAGCAAGAGGAACTTGTCGTGATAGCGCGAAAGGAAGTGGCAATGATAGAGAAGGCAATAAATGTCACGATTTCACAACATGTTGGGCAGGAAGGGAAAAGTGCAAAGAAATGTGATTTCATGACATGTTGCATTTTTGTGAGGAGGAAGCAAGGAAGCAGCCAGATAGTATGAAATGTCGTAATTTCATGACATGATGAATTTTCACGGCCAAAAAATAGCAAAGTAGAAGAAGATAGAAACATGTCACGATTTCATGACTTGTTGAAGATGAAAGGACAAAACAGAGAAAACGTCGCGATATCTCGACATGTCGCATTTTCGCGACCTGTCACATTTTTGCGGAACAAAGGTTGAAAAGTACAAGGTAGCGAGAAATTTTCATGATATTGCTTTGGTCGCGATATTCATTTTCATTACCTATCGCATTTTTGCGACATGTTACATTTTCATGGTGATAAAGAAGACAAGACAGCGCCGAGTGAAAGATGTCACGATTTCACGACAAGTTTCATTTTTGTGATAAGGAGTAGCAAAGAAGCTAAGAAAAAGGAGAATGTCACGATTTCGTGACATATCAGGAAGAGAACACTAAATGATAAGATGTCATGATTTTGCAACATATCACATTTTTGTGACATGTCACATTTTCACATGTCGCATTTTTGCGACTAGTGGTAGAAACAGAGAGCAGTAAGGTAAAAGATGTCATGATTTCGTGACATGTCGCATTTTCATGACCGAAGCAATAGCAAAGGCCTGATATATTTATGTTTGCATTTTCCTTCAGAATTGCATAGGAGAACATGCAGAGAAGATAAGGATCAAATGAAGTATGTTTTAAAAGCTCTCCAATTGATTTTGAGATCGTGGTCAAAGAGGCTCCAAGATTAAATGTTGTTGATTACCTATGTGCGCAAGATGGAAGAACATGAGGCAGTTTTCGATGCCACCAAAATTAAAGATGCCTCCAGTATTAAAAGCTCCTATTCGTGATCTCCTAACAACTTCCAGCTTGTCTCGATGATGGTCATTTAATGAAGAAATATGGTCCCTTGTTTATGTTTAATTGTTAGTTTTTATCCATGAAAATAGGGACCATATAAATCCATGGACCGATATCTGTTTTATGTATTAAATGCTGTGATGTGAAAGGAAGAGGAAAGGCCTCTATAAATACCAATGTAAAATCTCAAGCAAAAGGAGGAGGACCTTTTTGCAAAAATTGAAGCAAAAATCCTAGATGCATTTTGCTCTATTCTTAGTGTCTTTTGAGTTGGTGATCCAAACTATTGTTCATGTTTTGCTTTCTATGTGATTTACTTCTATTTAGTCCAGTGTTGAAATATAAGTTGAATTCTACTGTTCTAAATTTGGTTGTATTTTCATTTGAATGTTTGAAGTATAATTGAAGGTGAACTTATGGCTAATGCTTGATCCAATTTCTGCATGTGCATCCTAAGAATCTGTTGCCACTTATCTTAGAGATCTGGTTTGAGATTATTTGCTATCTGAGGTTGTTTCCCCATCAACTATCGGCTTTGGCCATATTTCCATCTCTTTCTATTATTTCCCTTTCTTTCTGTATTTTCCCATTTCTTTCTTGCATCCTTATCTTGAAACTAGTTTAGATTAGTTTGGGAGCCAACCCTCTCTGGAGATTGGCCCGGGAGACTTCTCTTTCTCTCGGCATTTCAATGTTGGCCAAGTCTAGGGCGCACAAGTGATGAAATCTTGTACTTAGGTAGATTTGTGACCAATAATTTTTGGCATGCCCGGTGGGACTCACAAGTCCCATTTTCTTTTGACACCCGGAGGAATCAAGATTTTGATGAACTTTCTTGACCTCAAAGCGGAGATTGTAAGTTCATCTGGTGACTCTACTGAAGGTGACTGTTTAGTACCTAGAAATTTCCAATCCTAAAGCTGGTGAAAATATTTGCATCTTTGCTTCATGATCACGAGATCAAGTGCCAAAGAATCGGAAGATCCAATCGAATTCTTTGAGATTGATGTTCAAAATTGGAGGGAGTGCTCAAGATTGGTAAGTCCTATGAACCCATCATTTGCTATTTCTTCATAGGTAGCGGGTCAGTTTGTGCCATCCCCGACTCCTCCCAATACTGCTATGAGCTTTCTAGTAGATCCAAATCCTGCAAGTGCAAATGGTTGGTCAACAACCTCCTCCACGTCGAGTTCCTGCTTGGAACGATTCGGGAGCGTTGGACCTGCCTTTTCAAAATCTAGTTCCTACTGCAGCAATAAAAGCCTTGCCTACATACTATGGGACTAGAAAGACAATGTACGAGCATGTGTCAGATGTGGCAACCTTGGCTTCAATTCATAATATCACAGATGAAGATGTCATGATCAAATTGCTCGTCCTGTCACTCCGAGGTAAGTTGTTGTGCTGGTATAGATCCTTGTCTCCCAACTCCATAAATTCATGGGATCAATTAGTAGATATGCTAATCCAAGGGTTCAATGAGCAAGTAGACCCATTTTCTTTAGTGCATCAATTTAATAATATCAAGAGGCATCCTCAAGAGGAGATAGTGGATTTCAATGTTAGGTTTGCCCGAACTTGGTAGAGAGTTCCTGATGGTCTTCACCCTACTCATGAACAAGCATCATTGTAATTTCTTAGGGCTTTCCATTCAGATATTGGTATGAACATTAGGATGTATAGGCATAGAAGGCTAAGGCTGATCTGATTGCCATTGGGAAATTGCCTCCAAAAATGACTATGCCTATTTTTCCTAAGCTTCCACAATACCAGCATACAGGTGCAACCCCCACATCTTACGTTGCTCCATCCATATACCCTTCATCTTCATGGAATCCTCCCATACCTTCGATACCTATGATTCCCATTCCATAGATAACCTCTCCACTTCCAACTCCTGCATTACCTTCCCCACCAGTTCCATTACCTCTACCGGCACCACCTGTGTCCTCAAGCATAGATCCTCAATTGGCTATTTTGCAAGAAATTCAGTCGGCCATGAGATCTCTCACTAACAAGATGACATCTATGGAGTGGAGAGAGGTGGAAAGGAACTATCAACCATGAATATTTGTTCCGGTGGTAACAAGAGAGCAATCTTCTCCTAGCAAGGCTATAGAGAAAGTACCTGAGAGGAACTCAGCGATCCTGGTAAGTGAAGAGGCTGGCCCTTCTAAAGTTTCACATGAGCCTTCTTACTGGTGTTCTTCATGCAATGACCCACATGATGAGTCCACTTGCATGGTCCACCAAAATTATTTACAAGTTCTTGCAGGAATCCGTGTAAACATGATTCGAGAGGTGGATCATAATTCCATGATGTCTCTTGAGGAACACATAGCAGTCTTGACACACAATGGCAAGAAACCAATGTTGGTAGATCCGGCTAAGATGGAGCCATTGAAAGTGCCTCCTACACAAGCAACAAAGCAACAAATACCTGCAAGGACTCATGATCCTCCAGCTCCGTAACAAGACCCACCTATTTTTTTGAAGGATCCGCTTCCACCACAAGCAAAAGAGAGGTTGTAAGCTATGGCTTCTACTTCCCATCCACAAGCAAAAACAAAGGAACAAACTAGAGAAACATTGTGGTATCCATCATTGACTAAATGGCAAGAAGTGGAGGCCACCCAGCAATATAGAAGAAGATTTGAATCTGCCAATGGAGGGAAAGAGCCGATCTCAATGGGGTACAACATCATCAAAGAACTCAAAAGGATACCAGTTAAGGTAAGTCTGTATGACACCTTGTAGTTTCCTGGATAGGTAAATCTCTTACAAGAATCCCTGAAGACCACACAAAGTAAGGGGAAGGCTCTAGCCTAGGTAGTTATGTCTCAAACTCTGACTTCTTTAGTCATAGGAAAAAATAGACCACCACATTTTTATCTTTCATTGAGAATGGAGGGACATGTGGTGCATAATTGCCTCATTGACTCAGGAGCAGCTACTACTGTCATGCCAAAGGCAGTATGTGATGTCATAGGCATGGAATATACAAGGACTAGCATAGGAGTTTTGTATCTAGATGGTACCTCAGTAAATATGATGGGTGTAATTAAGGATGTTCCTATCTCCCTCCATGCCATGCCTTAGATTACTGTGATCCAGGAGATCATAGTGGTGGACCTGGAGCCATGTTTTGGTATGTGTCTCTCCCGAGAATTCACAGCTAAACTCGAGGGTTACCTTTCTTTGGATTTTACTCATTTGGAGGTGATCCATAAAGGTAAAAAGGTGAAGATTTTCAATGAAAAGCCTTCCACATTTCATGTGGAGAGAATAGATGAAGTGGACAGATTAGCAAATTCAGTGCACATGATGTCTGAAGAATTTGGTGAGCTTGACTTAATGGAAGAAGCTTTGGAAGAGCTCCACCCAGGAAACAAATTTTCCATGGCTAATTTCAATGCCATGATGGAAAATGACTTGGGGTGTTACTCCATTTGTAAGCCTGAAAAGGCTCAATAAAAGAATGATGAAAGTCAGGACCAGCTCTGGAAGCTCTATTTTGATGGAGCACGATGCAAAAATGGTGCTGGAGCTGGGATTGTTTTAGTATTACCTTATGGGATCCAACGATCCTATTCATATCGTTTGAATTGGAGCTGCACAAATAATGTGGTAGAATATGAGGCTTTATGCCTAGGTCTCAAGAAGGCTGAAAAACTTGGAGCGCGACAGTTGCAAATTTTTGGTGACTCCGAGTTGATTATCAATCAGGTGACCAATAAGTGTGTGTCCAAGCACCATTATCTCAAGAACTACCACAACAAGGTCTGGGACCTGTTCGAATCATTTTCTGCTCTCAGCATGCATTTCATTCCATGAGAAAAAAATAAACATGCTGACCTGTTGGCTTCCCCGAGAGCAAATTTTTCACCAACCGAGCAGGTGGTGAGAAGGCCAAAAATAGTGAGAATGGTGTATAGGCCCTCTGTCCCAGATAAGGACACCTTTTGGCAAGTCTTCGATAGCGATGAGAAAATTGTTAATTTTTTGGTTCGAGAAGCTACCACCATCAAGGGAAGGACCTTGGAGCATGAAGAAACTAAAGGTCTAATTCAGTTGTGGAATAACCACATTCCCAAAGGCCTCATCACTCTAGAAAGCTTGTTTGATCAGAATGATCGGTCCAAGAAGCATCAGATCGAGGTCGATAAGAAAGAATACATGGAGCTTCAGTTGGAGGCTGATAAGGTCATCAAAATTGGGACTGATTCCACTCCTACTAAATTGCAAGATATTTGACAATTGTGTCAGGAGTTTTTTTACATTGTGGCCTGGAGCTACGAGGATCTGAGGGGATATGATAAAGAGATCATTCAACACACTATCGAGTTGGAAGAAGGAGTCAAACCCTTCAGGAAAAGCAGAGATCGGTGAACCCAAATATTGAAGCCCTCATGAAGGTGGAACTTGCAAAGATGTTGCAGGCCCAGATTATATATCCGATCAAGCACTCGACTTGGGTTGCTAATTTGGTTCCAGTTCGTAAGAAGAACAAAGATATACGGTTGTGTGTGGATTTTTGAAATTTGAACCAAGCATCCTTGAAAGATCACTACCCATTGCCTCGCATTGATCAGATCCTTCACATTGTTGTTGGGGCTCAACATTTTTCATTGCTATATGGATTCTCTGGATATAATCAAATTTGGGTCAGGGATGAGGATCAGCACAAAACTGCATTCACAACCAAGTGGGGTACCTTTGCCTATCAACGCATGCCCTTCGGATTGTCCAATGTTGGGGCTACGTTTCAAAGGGCCATGGACATCGCATTTGGGGAGCTCTTAAATAAGATTATTGTCATCTATCTTGATGATATGACTATCTTTTTGCACAAACGAGAAGAACACTATTCTCATTTGAGGCAGATATTTGAGAAATGTTAGGAGTTTGGCATTTCCATCAACCCAAAGAAGTCCATTTTTGTAGTAAAGGAAGGTAAGCTCTTGGGACATGTCATCTCAGAGAACGGTTTGGCAATTGATCCATCGAGAGCTAAAGCTTTGAAGAAACTATCACTCCCTGCCAATAAGAAAGAGTTGCAATCCTTCTTCGGGCAAATCAATTTTGTCAAAAAATTTATTTTTGACTTTGCTCGAGTAGTTAAGCCCATGACTGAGCTATTAAAGAAATATGCGGAGTTCAAGTGGACAACTCAGAGGAAGAACACATTTCAGGAGATTAAAGATAGAATTGCACAAGCCCCTATGTTGATCAATCCAGATTATTCTAAGGACTTCATTCTATATGCAATTGGAGAGGATGAAAGCTATGTTGCAGTGCTTACACAGGAAGGAGATGATGGGGATGAAATACCCATTGCTTTCCTTAGCTAGGTTATCTTACCCCATGAGGAGAGATACAATTTCATTGAGAAGTAGGTCTATGCTATCATGAAGTCTCTAAAAAAATTCAAGCATTTTGTATCTCAGAGCAAGACGATCATCTATGTCATCCACCCCGATGTAAGGAATTTTATCATTCAGGGTGAGATGGGCGATAAGCATGCTGGTTGGGTCACTAAAATTCAAGAGTTTGATTGTGAGATCCATCCAACCAAGTTGGTGTGGGGTAGGGCCTTATGTCAACAATTAGCAAAAAATGCGGCCTCTGAGATAGTTGATCATCAAGTGAACGATCCTGCTGAAGAAAGGAATCTAATGAATATCTTTTCACAAGGCCAAGATTGGGTAGATGACCTTGTTGATTATTTTTCAATGGGTAGATGTCCCCCACAATTAAATGCTTCACAAAGGAGAAGGTTTCACCTACAAGCTCTTAGGTATGTATTGTCGCCCGAGGGATTGTTCTTCAAAAATATTGATGGAGTTCTCCTAAGGTGTGTAAAGGAACCTGAGAAGGCTAGACTCTTGGAGGAATTTCATTCTGGCATGTCGGGAGGACATTACACTGGTAGGCCTATGGCCTTAAAGATTATTCGGGCTGGTTACTATTGGCCAACTTTGTTTGTGGATACTTTCAAGATTGCTCAAGCTTGCGACAAATGCCAAAGGTATACATGACGGATCATAAATGCACCATTTCCCCTACATCCAATTCAAGTTGAAGCACCTTTTTAGCAATGGGGCCTAGACTTTATTGGGATCATTGATCCAAACTCTTCAGTAGGACACAGGTACATCCTGACGGCTACTGATTACTTTACAAGATGGTCTGAGGCCATGCCAACCAAGGCTACAAATCAGGATGTGGTAATCACTTTCATTGAAGGATTGATCACGCATTTTGGCATTCCTGATGCCATTATCATGGACAACGGAACTCCATTCATTGGAGCCAAGTTAGGTGAATTTGCAAACAAGTACGGTATTTTTTTGAAGACATCCTCCAATTATTACCCTCAAGGTAATGGCTTGGCAGAGTCCACAAACAAGAACTTGTTGAAGATTTTAAAGAGATCCTTGGGGGATAATAAGAAATCCTGGCACCTTCTACTGAATCAGGCATTATGGGCAGATAGAATTTCAATCAAGAAGTCTATCAAGACTTCACCATATGCCCTGGTATATGGGAAAGAGGCAAGATTACCTATTCATTTAGAACTGCCTACATTGCAGCAATTGAAGGAATTCTCAGATGATGAAGAAAATATGGATCCAATGAGCATACGATTGGCTCAATTGTTGCAACTAGAAGAGCAACGTTCCTTGGCCTATGATGAGTTTGCTAAGCATTCACAGGTGGTATCAAAATGGTTTCACAAAGGTTCTACTAACCACACATTCAAAATGGGTGACTTAGTCTTAAAGTGGAATGAAAAGAAGGCCAAGCTAGGGATGCACCAGAAATTTGATGCTCTGTGGGAGGGTCCATTCCAGATTGTCCGTGCAAGTTCGACAAATTCATTTTATCTTGAAGACTTGGATGGTAATCCACTTCCCATTTCAGTGAATGGATTTCATTTGAAAGCCTACATTTCTTGATGGAAAACACAGTGTTACCTTGTACATAGAAAAAAAAAAAGAAAAAAAGAAAAAAAAACAAAATGTTTTAACTTCGGCTCCTTTTGCACACGAGCCCGCAGGTATGTTTATTTCTCTTTCTTTTTATTTTCCTTCCCAATAGTTAGTGGCTTTCCCTCTACTCCATTTCCTTCCTCTCCCACTCCTTCTTCCACTGTACATAATCAAGCCACTACTATTGTTTCTACTCCCCTCTCTGATGTTCCCTTTTCTTCACTTCCCCTTTCTTCTAATCCTTTGTCTTTTGAGCACTTCTCCACAGTTCCTACCACCTTCTCCATTCCATCCACTCCCATTTCATTATCTATTTTCATAGAATCCCATAAGCTGGTAGCATAGTAGCACCCTCTTTAGTTGTTGTATCTACCGCTTCTACCCCTCCATCTTCCACCATTCCATCATTCACCATTCCCATTCCATGGCCTGCACATCTGCCGGTCATCATTCCATTCATTTCCATTTTTGCAACTCAGGTGCTTTTCACTACTACCATGGAGATCCTTGCACAACACCTGGTGATTACCTAGCTCAACCGAGCTAGGCAAAGTGCAATAGTTCTAAAGAAATAAGGGAAGTTATGTTATTCCATAAATTTTTGTTGAAGATCCTATTTTGAGTGTCAAGCGCCAGTAAGAGCTTGTTGCAACAGCCCATAGAGATGTCCAGTATCAACCGGCACTTACCTTTTTCTGCTCCTCCAGCTTCTTGAATCTATTGCCCAATGGATAAATGCCTGAGGTTCATGCATACAATAGAACTGTATACCCCACGAGCCACCAAGAATGTTGGCATTTTTGCCACATTGTTTTTGTTGTTACTTTTCATGCAAGAGAATGCACAAATTGTAGAGATACTAACTCCTCTGTTTGTCCCTCCAAGCATTTCGAAAGGGAAAATACAAAAATCTCTGCAAGTTTTTGTGTTAGAGCAAAGTAAGTGAAATATGTCATGATATCGTGACATGTCACAATATCATGACCTGTTGCAGTTTTGTGGCGTCAAATGCATAAATCAGCTAAGTACAGAAAATGTCACGATATCGTGACATGTCGCATTTTCACGACCTGTCGCATTTTCACGGCTAAAAATAGCCAACGGAAGCAAATGAGTAAAACTGTTGCGATATCATGAAATATAGAAGCCAAGGGGAGCACCAATGAA
Source organism: Wollemia nobilis (assembly GCA_028583015.1). NCBI lineage: Eukaryota > Viridiplantae > Streptophyta > Pinopsida > Araucariales > Araucariaceae > Wollemia > Wollemia nobilis. The sequence continues at coordinate 8,357,461 of JAQPPZ010016690.1, read as the reverse complement.
AAATGTCGTGATATAGTGATAGAAAAGCAAAAAAGAAGAAAATGGTATGGAATGGCACGATATTGTGACATGTTGCATTATCATGGAAGGGCTAGAAATAAATAGAAGGTGGAAGAAAGATGTCACGATGTCACGATATCATGACATTTTTGGAAATGAAGCCAAGCAAGAGAAACTTGTTGCAATATCACGACAAGAAGCGGCAACGACAAAGAAGACAAGAAATGTCACGATTTCATGACATGTTGGGGCAGAAGGGCAAAGCGCAAAGAAATGTCGTGATTTCGTGACATGTCACGTTTTCACGGGAGGAAGCAAGGAAGCAGCCAGATAGTATGAAATGTACGATTTCATGACATGATGAATTTTCACGGCCGAAAAGTAGCAAAGTAGAAGAAGATAGAAACATGTCACGATTTCGCGACTTGTTGAAGATGAAAGGACAAAACGGAGAAAACATCGTGATATCGCGACATGTCGCATTTTCGTGACCTGTCATGTTTTCGTGGAACAAAGGTTGAAAAGTACAAGGCAGTGAGAAATTGTCATGATTTCATGACATGTAACATTTTTGCGGTGATAAAGCAGACAAGACAACGCTGAGTGAAAGATGTCATGATTTCGTGACATGTTTCATTTTCACGATAAGGAGTAGCGAAGAAGCTAAGAAAGAGGAGAATGTCACGATTTCATGACATATCATGGGAAGAGAAAGCTGAACGATGAGAAGATGTCATGATTTCGTGACATGTCACATTTTCACGACTAGTGGCAGAAATAGAGAGCAGTAAGGTAAAAGATGTCATGATTTTGTGACATGTCGCATTTTCGTGACCTGTCACATTTTCGTGACAGAAGCAATAACAAAGGCCCAATACAGTTCTATTTGCATTTTCATTTAGAATTGCATAGGAGAACGTGTAGAGAAGATAAGGATCAAATGAAGTAATGTTTTAAAAGCTCTCCAACTAATTTTGAGATCATGGTCAAAGAGGCTCCAAGATTAAATGTTGTTGATTACCTATGTGCGCAAGATGGAAGAACATGAGGCAGTTTTCGATGCCACCAAAATTAAAGATGCCTCCAATATTAAAAGCTCCTATTCGAGATCTCCTAAAAACTTCAAGCTTGCCCCGAGAATAGCCATTTAATGAAGAAATATGGTCCCTTGTTTTTGTTTAATTTTTAGTTTTGATCCATGAAAATAGGGACTATCATTTCTCCGAGGCAGATTAAGGGGGATTGTTTCTTTTGTTTTTTTTTTTTTTGTTTTTTTGTGGTGCTTCTTCGAAATCTGTTTTATGTATTAAATGTTGTGATGCGAAAGGAAGAGGAAAGGCCTCTATAAATACCAATGTAAAATCTCAAGCAAAGGGAGGAGGACCTTTTTGCAGAAATTGAAGCAAAAATCCTAGATGCATTTTGCTCTATTCTTAGTGTCTCTTGAGTTGGTGATCCAAACTGTTGTTCATGTTTTGCTTTCTATGTGATTTACTTTTGTTTAGTCTAGTGTTAAAATATAAGTTGAATTCTACTGTTCTGAATTTGGTTGTATTTTCATTTGAATGTTTGAAGTATAATTGAAGGTGAACTTATGGCTAATGCTTGATCCGATTTCTGCATGTGCATCCTAAGAATATGTTGCCACTTATCTTAGAGATCTGGTTTGAGATTATTTGCTATCTGAGGTTGTTTCCCCATCAACTATCGGCTTCAGCCATATTTCCATCTCTTTCTATTATTTCCCTTTCTTTCAGCATTTTCCCATTTCTTTCCTGCATCCTTATCTTGAAACCAGTTTAGACTAGTTTGGGAGCTAGCCCTCTCTAGAGATTGGCCCGAGAGACTTCTCTTTCTCTCGGCCTTTCAATGTTGGTCGAGTCTAGGGTGCACAAGTGATGAAATCTTGTACTTAGGCAGATTTGTGTCCAACAAAACCCTAATGTGTGGAAGGATCAACAACAACCTACATCTTACAAACATTGTAATCTACATTTTTGCTTTGTGTTGTGTTTTCCACTCAGTACATCGTAAAAAGGGGCATCTGTAGACACCTAAAACATGTCATGTTTGGGAAGACTACTCACATGGGCATATTAATAGGTCATGTGACTAAAACTTGGGACCTTCCAAGTATTAAAAGTGGTTTTACCACTCATTTTGGGCATTCTCAGCCCATCCAAGCCTAGCCGCTATGGACCAGAGAGACTGGATCTTGGCTGCTACAGCTCAACATGGCCAAACCTTAGCCACTGTAGATGATAGCGGCTAAAAATTAAATGCATTTTACTTCCAATATAGCCTAATCTTAGGTAGAAGTGGTAGTTTGCATGCAATAAGGTCAAGCAAGGAAAACTTTGCATTCCTCCTGACAGCTAGTCTACATGAAAGACTCAAATCTGGATTTAGACATCAGTTAACTACCCTTAAAGGGTAGATAATAGCTCAAATTCTCATGCTAACATCCAGTGTGTATGATGTATTCAATACTAGGGTTTGAATATTGACCTAGGGCTTCAAAAATTTTATAAGGTGCAAACCTAAGAGCACCAAAGGAGAGAGAACATCACATATCACATATTGGAATTTTGAATAGGTTGGATCATTGAGGAGAGCTTATAGAGACTTGGAGAGCTTCCCTTGGAGATCATTTTTATAGTGGAGCCCTATTGGATTGGAGATCAGATCTAAGTACCCTTGAGGAGTAACGAAGTTCTAACCAACTGAGAGGTGACCATCCGTGCACATACATTAATAATTTAACATTAATAGTAAAATTAAACCCATAGCCCTTGGATCACTAAAGATATATTTCACCTTAGCTGCCGCTATCCTGGATAGTGGTTTGCAACCTAGTATAGGGTTTTAGGTGTTAGTTTCTTTCTATCTGCTTTCTTCATGTTTTAATGTCATTAGCATAAGATCTATTTAAGTTATTAGCATTCTTAGTACTAGTTTCATTGCATTCATTTTCGTTAAGCATATTCATTGTTAACAACCTCATATGAGGAGGCAATCTCAGATATCTAAGCATGTGTTGTTGTTTTATTACTTGCAGGGCTACAAGTTCATTGGAAAAATATACAACATATGAAAGCAAGAGGATCCCTATAGGAATCAGGCCTAGATAAGGAGGCATCTGTAAGCCCTTATAAAGTCTCGTGTGCATCATCGAGAAGCCTATAAATGTGTTTCACCCCTTGCTAGGGGATATTTTATACATCTACCACTCTCTTTGTGTAAAATTATGTATCAAATGAAGGTTATCCCATAGAGGGATTTATATGTAATCAAATCTTGGAAATATCAATACAAATCATTCATTTATTTATTTCTTCGTACTTCAGCTATGCCTCTTCTTTAATGCTTTTTCATTTAATGCATGTTAAATGTTAAAATATTCAATAATAGTCATAAATAGAGTGAGTGGACAGTGCACCACTTCCCTAGGGTCACTACATATGGTGATCATAGTGGGAATTAATTGGATTATACCACTAGGTAGCATTGGGTTACCTAAAGCTAGCTCATCCACATGCAAATATTGGTCTACACAAATGCAATATGCTATTTTTATAAACATATCATCATTTGTAAGGGTACTACCATTTCCAGGAATGGTTGTACACCAACATGTAATGGAGATCACCTTCTATTTTTGTGCAATGCTGAGAATTATAGGGATTTAAGTTCCATTCCCTTATTTTCTAAGTTTAAATATGTATTAATGTTCACTATTTTAGAAAAGCAAAAGTAGATAAAATAACATAAACCATCACAAAAGTTATACCAACCTCAAATCTAGCTCATAGAACCAGTATTTTGACCTCTGCTACACTCTAGTTCTAGCCACTATTGATCAGAGTGGTTGATTCCTGGCCATTGTAGACTAGAGCGGCTGATTCCTAAACATTGTAGACTAGAGCAGCTAAAACTACACACAAAAACATGGGTTATTAAAGTGGTAGAAAATAAAAACTAGGTGGTGGTCCCATCGTGATTGCCATCTGTAGTGACCTCGATAAAGTGTTGCACCATCCACTCACATTATTTAATATTATTATTAAATATTTTAATTTTTAACATGCATTAAATGAAAAAGCATAAAAATAGAGGTGTAGCCGAAGTACGAAGAAATAAAGGAATTAATTCTTTGTATTGATATTTCCAAGATCCAATTACATATAAATCCCTCTACGAGATACCCTTCATTTGATACATGATTTTACACAAAGAGGGTAGTAGATGTATAAAATATCCCCTAGCAAGGGGTGATGCACCTTTATAGGCTTCTTGGTGATGCACACAAAAATGTATGAGGGCTTACAAATGTCTCCTTCTCTAGATCTAATTCCTAGATGGATCCTCTTGCTTTTGTATGTTGTTGATTTGTCCAATGAACCTATAGCCCTACAAGAAATGAAACAACAACATACACTTAGATGTACGAGATTGCGTCCCTAGATGAGGTTGTTAGCAATGAATATGCTTAATGAAAATGAAACTAGTACTATGAATGCAAATAACTAAAATAGATATTATACTAATGACAATGAAAACATGAAGAAATTCGAATGAAAGAAACTAAAACATAAAACCCTAGACTAGGTTACATGCCACTATACAAGACAATGGCCGCTAAGGTGAAATCTATCTCTAGTGATCCAAGGGCTATGGGTTTAATTTTATTCTAATGTTAAATTATTACTGTATGTTCACGTATGGTAACCTCTAAGTTGGCTAGCACTTCATTACTCCTCAAGGGTGCTCAGATTTGCTATCCAATTTAACAGGGATTCATTACAAAAATGATCTCCAAGGGAAGCTCTCCAAGTCTCTAGAAGCTCTCTTTGATGATCCAACCTATTCAAAATTTTGATATGTGATATGTGATATTATCTCTCCTTTGGTGCTCTTAGGTTTGCATATTATAAAGTTTTTTAAGCCCTAGGTCAATGTTCAAACCATAGGATTGAATCCCTCATGTGCAATCAATGTTAGCATGAGAATTTGAGGTTTTTTCTACCCTTGAAGGGTAGTTAATTAATGTCTAAATTTGGACTTGAGTCTTTCATGTAGATTGGCTGGATGAGGAATGCAAATTTATCCCCGCTCGACCTTATTGCATGTATACTACCACTTCTACTTGAGATTAGGTTATATTGGTGGTAAAATATATTTAAGTTTCAGCCACTATCATCTGTAGTGGTTAAGGTTTGGCCACTCTAAGCTACAGTGGCTAGGATCCAGCTGCTCTGGTCCATATTGGCCAGGCTTGGATGGGCTGAGAATGCCCCAAATAAGTGATAAAAAACACTTTTGATACTTTTAAGGTCCCAATTTTTAGTCACATGACCTATGAATGTGCCCATGTGAGTAGTCTTCTAAACATGACATTTTTTAGGTGTCTATAGTATAGTTGCAATTTTGTAATGTAAAAAATAAAGGCACTAGTTTCATGTAACTAGTAGATGCATTTAGAGGCATATCTATCATGGGACCATGTTTCCCTAATCCCCTACTATCCTCAAATGAATTTTGGAAAATCAAGGATGATGACATCTAGAACCTATGCAACAATTTGTTTTGGTTATGCTCAAATAGATTAGAAATTATAGGGAGATATCCCTAGATTATTGATGTATTACATTATTAGTTTATAATAAGGAGATCTTATGATACTTGGATATATGTAATAACTTTTTGAATGGATGAAACTATATATTTAATTTATTTTCATGATTTTTATATGATATGTTGTTTATATTTCTTTTCCATTTAATTCTTACCTTAATTTAATATCATTTTCTTTCCAAGTACCTTTTGTAAGATTTATGTTTTGTATTATTGTTTGATTAAGTAATTATAATAATTCACATCTTCTTGATAACATAAAAGTAACCTAAGAAAATGAAACCTTAGGGTGAACCTAGATAGATCTAAGAGATTGAAATCTTAGGGTGAACCTAGATAGACCTAAGAGAATAAAACTTCTTAGGGTGAATGTAGGAAGAACTGAGGAATTGAGACCCCTTAGGGATAATGCAAACTAAGTAAAATTATTGATTATATTTGAGTCAAGATAACTCATCATGAAGATGATATGGATAGCTTGACTTGTAGTACATGTAGTATACCTACACAGATGGAAATTATGTATAGTATGGTGATGGGTGTATACCTTCTACTATACTAAAGGTGATAAGTTTAGCTCATCAAGGATGATGAGATGGATAAGATTATTTATGGTATCATATGATATGCCTACAAAAATAGACTTGTGTAGGGTACTAAGTGAGATATAACTCAATAGGAAAGTTGGGATACTTAGTAGACTAAAAATGATAAACAAACTAAATATTGGTTAGGGGTTTATGAATCCCTCATTATAGTCAATTTAAAAATATATATTTTCTTGCTTGTGTTTTATTATAGCTAGTTTTAGGTCATTAAATTTGGTATTAGAGATCTAGGTATGAGGGTAAAAAATATTTATGTGTTTCAGGGATTTGGATATCTTTCTGTGAAGACTTGCTTAAATTTTAAGATAAAGTTAGGAAGATCAAGAATCCTTTTCTTGCTAGAATATAATGGGGATTAACACCAAAGGGTTATTAGAATGTTATGACACCATACCTATAAGAAAGTATGGAATTTTACATTGAGTTGAATTATAATCTTAGAACACCACCCTAATTAGATTATTATGTTTAGCAAGAAAATTTTGTATTTAGCTAAAGTTAGTAGTTCAGTTCAAATGTGGAATTGTAATTGAATCCTCTTTATTGGTTGGCATTATGAAATATGGAACCCAAGATGAGAGGAGGAAGGGTTTCTTCCCAAAATAGGCAACATCATAAGGATAATGCTAGAGAAAGGATCCAGGAAAGAGGTTTGAGAGACTTAAGAAAAGAGGTGGAAAATTTTATCACCATTTATATAGTGTTACTTGAGAAAATAGAACAATAGAAGCTAATATATAAACAAAGAGAACAAATACTACAACATAAGCAGTTGAATGATTCCTACTTTGTAGAGCTAACAAAGAAGGATCAACAATCCCAAAGGGAAAGTGCTAGTTATTTAGAATAGAGGGTTCAATATAAGGGGTGGTTAATCCAACTCAAACCCATCCAAAAAAAAGAAAAATGTAGGCAAATTAGGCTATGGGAAAGGTCAAAGTCGACTAAAGGCATCCCAAGTGAAATAAGTTACAAAATAGATTTAGAAATACCATGAAGGTTCCAAAGATGTTTTACACATATGTGGAGGGCTGCACTATGTAATAAAATACCCCAATAAAACAAATTTTATTAAAGGAATAAAAGGATTGACCCCAAAAACTCATTCAACCTCAAGGAATGAAGAACAAATGAAGTCACCCTAAATAAGGTTATTGGAGAAGTAAATTGGGGAAAACCAACACCCCAAGAGAGGATGCTACCGGTGTGGAGGTCCTCATTACATGATCAATTACCCAATTAAAGAAATACCAAGCATTCAAGCCAAAGGGATAAAACTTGGAATGTAGGTGGCAATGGGAAATCAAGACTGGAATCGTGCATCCATACCATCAATATGGTAATGGAAATACTCTTCTTCCCTCTAAAATATACTTTAAATTTAAATTATAATCATTTTATTAGTTTTATTTCTTCTAATTTAGCAAGGGATATGCAAGAAATGCTAGGAAATTTAGCCCAAGGATGGAAGATCAAGTATGGTTCTAGGTAAACCTACACATTAAACCAATGTTTTCCAATGGTAGAAATTACTCTAGCTAGTGGTACCACTAAAGGTTATTTGTATGTAGCTCCACTTTATGCTTTTGACATGATCCTAGGGATGTATTTATTAAAGGCCCATAAAGCCTTTATCAATTTCTAAGATATATGGATCGGGTATTCAGAGAAGATAAAGGAGAGACTAAGGATTTATAGCGATTAGGGGGTATTCAAATCCCAAATGTTGTTAGCTATGAAATTAAAGAAGACCCTAAATAAGGGAGGAATAGTCTATGTTGTGAAACTCAATGAAGTTGGATAATATTAGAAGAGATAAGTGTTGGAGAAATACCTATTTTGTAGGACTTTAAGCATATATTTCTAGAAGATTTACCTAGACTTCCTCCTGTGTGGGAATTTGATTTTACTATTGACCTTATATGGCAAGTGGAACCTATCCATAGATTTCCATATAGGATGAATCCTATTGAGATGTGGGAATTAAAGGTGCAATTGCAAGGGCTATTGGAAAAGGTATTGATAAAACCAAGTGTTTCACCTTGGGGAGAAGCAATTTTATTTGTGAAGAAGAAAGATGGTTCTTTGAGGTTGTGTATTGGTTACATAATGCTTAAAAATGCTATAATTAAGTAAGGAGGTGGCTAATCAAGTTGAACATCATAATGTCCCTCCTCCTGCCCGATATGTAGGAACTATTAGCAGGCATTTATCTGCTCATGACCTAGAAATCTTCAACACTGCTTTATCTATGGTTACAACCAGGCCTCTATATAATACTCAGATACCTGATCTTAGTGATATAGAATACGAGACTGAGAGTGATATGGAAATTACATCAAATCAATCGAATATTTCTGATGATGAATTAGATACTATTCATCCTATCACAAGTTATATGGTTCCAAAAGAGCCATTTCCAATAAGAGTCACTACTAGACCATCGTCTCACCGATTACTTTCTAATGAGCTAGCCATAAATGCTAGACCAAGACCCATTCATCATCCGTAGAATAATATTGTGGGTACCATCGGAGTTGTTACTAGACAACATGCTCAAAATTATCAACAAGATCAAATTCAGAATGGTGGATCAAATCTATTTGTTTTGAGGTTCCTAATAAAGCGAATAATGCACCTAATGTCCAACCTAAACCTCCTTATAATATTAATGAACAATTATCAAATATTACGGCCAAAATTTCTCTCTTGGACATTATAAGATCTTCTCCTACACATAGAGATGAATTAATGCTCACATTAAGCTACTTGATGGTACCACAAGACATTCAACCTGAAGCCATGGCCAATACTATAATAACTCGTGAAGTTGATTGTATTGACTTCTGGGATAGAGACATACCTCAACATAGTTTACATAAAGATAACCCCTTGTATATTACTGCTTTAATTGGAGATGTAGTAGTCAAACGAGTTTTTATTGATAATGGTTCATATTTAAATATCTACACTTTTGACTTCTACTAAAGATTGTGGTTTAGAAGTGAGGAAATAAAAAGAATTGATATGATCATAAAATCTTTCAATGACGAAACACAAGAAACATGTGGAGTTATTACCATTCCATTGCAGGTTGGTCCAAGAACCTTGGATACGAATGTGTTTATTGTACATTGCCCTACATCGTACAATATACTCTTGAGTTGTCCTTGGATCAACATGATGCGAGTTGTTCCCTCAACCTTACATCAATGTGTTAAGTTCAAATTTAAGAATCAGTTGGTTACCATTCATGGTGATCCAATACCCTTTGATATGTGTGCTTTGGCAAAACCTATTGGAGTTCAATTTTGCCTTGCCCTATCATCCACACATCCTAATTCTCATTATCCATATAAACATGTGAAACTCACACCCACAAAGTCATCTACTTCTTCTCCATCAGTTGCACATTCACATATAGCTCAACCATATTATGAAAAAACTGCATTAGGACCTAAGAAAGATCCTATTCTCACAACCAATGTCTCTTGTTCTACTCCTATAACTTCCATGCCTATAATAGACCCATCTATCGACTCCCATACACTGTCTACATCCACCAAAGTCATATTTTCCACATCAGAAGACATAGGGAATGTTCCTTCTACCTCTTATGCTCTTATTGACAAACTCTTACCCGATATATCTAAAATTCTTATATTAGAAGAAACGAATGCTTCTATGCAAGATTCCCTTATTTTAAATAATTTGACACCATCTCCTCGTACCTTGGGCCTCCCACAACCTATGGGAAGTATTTATTAAGTTGAGAGATGTGCCTTTATTTATAAGAGATATGACTGGGGTAGAATACCCAGAAACATAAAAACTCATTATGATGGATATGCTCGATGTTATTTTACTAATGAATATATTAAACCTAACCTATAATGCTAAAATTGGGATATAAAAGGAAATGTTTGGGACCTTTCCAGAATGGTATGAAAGAACCTTTTTAGGTAGAAGCGTGGCCCGCCCGATGTGGTGTGGGCCTATTTCCTAGTAAGGGTCAGCCATTCCCATTTGAGGATGATGACCAACTTATATGTTACCAATATTACTTAGATGCACGCGATGCCTTGTGTTTAATAAGTAAAACATTCACATGTAATATGCTATCTATAGCTTATCCTGAGATGATCACTGAATCCGATGATGAGTTGGAGGGAGATATTTTTCACGATGTCTCCATTGAGGAATTATTACATAATGGATTTTATTTTGATGGCTCTATACCTATTATAGCCCAGCTTGAGGCCATGACTCCTCAAAATGAATTATCCAAGCTAACCTTGGAAGAATTACAAGAATTGGGCGTTTCACCCGCCCCACCTAATTTTGAGAGAGATCTACACATGGAAGTAGAAAATGTCATAAAAATTAACATTGGAACCGAGAATAACCCCCACATAATCAACATTGGATCAGAATTGAGTCAAGAAAAATAGGATACATACATTGCATTTCTTAAAGAACATGAAGATGTTTTTGCTTGGACATATGAAGATATTCCAGGATTAGACCCTTTTGTAGTTATGCATCACCTAGTAGTGCACCCGGATGCTAAACCTGTTAAGCAGAAGCTTAGAAAAATGCATCCTAAAGTGGCCTTACTAGTCAAAGGGGAGTTAGAAAAACTCTTGAATGTTATTTTCATACAAGCCATTGATTATGCTAAATGGATCTCAAATGTAGTTCTAGTAACTAAGAAAGAAACTACTAAGGTTAGGGTTTGTACAGAATTTAGAGATATTAATGTCACATGCCCTAAAGATGATTTTCCCCTTCCAAATATGGATCAGATCATTGATTTTATAGCTGGGAGTGGAATGATATCCTTAATGGATGGATTTTTTGGTTATAATCAGATTAGGATAGCTCCTAAAGATCAGGCTAAAAAAACCTTTATTACCCCTTGGGGGACTTTTCATTGGAAATGATATTCTTACAATGACACTGAGAGGAGGGGGTGAATTAGTGAAGCTATTAAAATTCAAATCTATAACACTTAATGCTGAAGCAAAGAGAACTTAAAAATAGGTAAAACAATTTTCACAAGAGAGCACACCACAACACACAATGTAACGAGGTTCACCAATTTCCTCAAAAATGATTGCTTGGACTCCAATCCAAATCCAGCCTTTGCAAAACACCAATTTTACAAACACTTTACCAGCACCCACTGGAAGGAGCACCAACCCCTTATTTATTTTGCTGCAATAGATAGGAGCACCAACCCCTAATGCCAAGCACCAACTTGGACTACAATTCTAAATTATCTTAATGACATAAAAATGCCTTCGTTGTTTACACGACCCTGACTGGTCTGTAATTAATCAAACTCTACACGCTCTCACGACTTTGCTTATCTCTCTCTCGACCCTCTTCTAACCCTCTTTACACAACAATTTCTCACATACAACAACAACCTTATTCTTCATGCAGACCTGCTTTTATAACATATTAGTCTCTATTTTTAACTTCCATATTTACGCATGCAACCGATGAATCGTTCCTTTAATATTCTCTTCGGCCACTTGTCAACTGTAACTACTTCTTTATGTAACTCCTTTTGTATTTATAGAGTGGGCATTTAGTTAAACATGTTACATGCAACATATACCTCTACCATGACTATTAGTCTTCTTGGTCATGACTGTTTGTATTCTTTTTTGTGCATGCATGCATTTTTTGATTCTATTTATGCGACTGTTCAATTTCTCCTTCTTCGATTGTCCTTAAAATAGCTGCATGCTTTTCTTTTGTAATTGCTCCTGTAACTATTGCATTGACTCCAGTTAACTCTTCTTATTTCGGCTGCATGCTTTTCCTCTACAACTGTCCCTTTAATTGTTGTTCTGCTTCAGTTAACTGTTAGTGATCGTGCTATTACGACCTGTCGCAAAATCGTGACACTTCTGTCTCTTTATGCTCTTCTCACTTTTTACCTACGAAAACTCAACATGTCACGAAATCATGACATTTTCCACCTCCTTGTTCACCTCTTGTATTGCACCCACGAAAACCAGACATGTCACGAAATTGTGACACTTTTTTCTTCCTTGCACTTCTCTGCCTTTCACCCGTGAAAATGGAACATGTCGCAAAATCATGACACTTTCACTACCTTGTGCATTTTCTGTCTTTGGCCCACAAAAACACAACATGTCATTAAATCGTGACACATTCACTGCCTTATGCCTTTTCTGTCTTTGGCTCGTGAAAACACAACATGTCATGAAATCGTGACACATTCACTACCTTGAGCCTTTTCTGTCTTTGGTCCGTGAAAACACATGTCACAAAATCGTGACACATTCGCTACCTTGTGCCTTTTCTGTCTTTGGCCCGCAAAAACACATGTCATGAAATCACAACACATTCACTTCTTGGCACTTTCTCTTTGAACCTGTCACAAAATCATGACACTTTTTCTCCTTGGAGCTTTCTCTTCGAACCTATCGCTAAATCATGACACTTTCTCTCCTTGGCGCTTTCTCTTCGATCCTGTCGCAAAATCATGACACTTTTTCATCCGTACAGTCCTTGCAAATTATCGTAAAATCATGACACTTTCCTTTTCAAGATCCTTCTCTTCGAACATGTCACGAAATCGTGACAGTTTTCTTTTCCTTTGTCTTCTCTCCAAACATGTCACGAAATCGCAATAGTTTTCTTTGCTTGCGCCTTCTTTCCAAACATGTCGCAAAATCATGACAGTTTTCTTACTTGCCTTCTTTGCTTCCAACATGTTGCGAAATCATGACAGTTTTTCTACTTGCCTTCTTCTTTGACAACATGTCACGAAATCGTGACAGTTTTTCCACTTGGCTTCTTTGCCTCCAACATGTCATGAAATCGTGACAGTTTTGCCAACATTTTCTCTCTCCTCCAATATGTTGTGAAATCACGACAATTTTGATCACATTTTCTCTCTCCTTCGAGATGTCACGAAATCATGACAATTTTGACAGCATTTTCTCTCTCCTCCAAGATGTCATGAAATCGCGACAAAAAACATGTCGCGATATCACGACAATTTTCTTGTCTTTTTCTTTGATTTTTTGAATCTAGGCCACTTTTGTCTTCTTGGAAATTCACTATACATGTTCTGATTGACCTCTGAACTCCTGTCCACTGAATCAATTGCATCAACTGATCTATCTATCTGTGTTGACAACAATGACAATACTTTTTCTCAACAATCTCCCCCTTTGGAATTGTTGGCAACAATCATGCACTCTCTTGTAATTCTTCTCCCCCTTTGACAATAATACCAAAGGGCTGCTGCAGACTCCCCCTGATTCTATGCACACCATTCTCAGATAATCATTGTTATAGTTAGCAAAAATCATGAATATGAGCAAAACTATAAGCATAGGCATAAATTCTCCCCCTGAGAATGTGATCCCAATTGATAGTTAGTTCTTGGGAAACGTGACCACTCCCAACTTACTCCGAAGGTACTCAAAAACTTCCTTGGGTAATGGTTTGGTGAATATATTTGCTACTTGCTCTGTAGTTGGAACAAAATCCAATTTGACCTCACCTTCTACAACTTTATCCTTTAAGAAGTGATACCGGATTGCAATATGTTTGGTTCGATAATGCATAACTAGATTCTTTGATATGTTAATAGCACTAGTGTTATCATATTTAACTAAAATTGGCTCTTTGAAGTGAATACCAAGATATTTTAGGGTTTGTCTCATCCATAATATCTATGTACAGCATGTTGTTGCTATAATGTATTCTACCTCTGCTGTGGATAGAGAGACTGATTCTTGTTTCTTGCTATGCCATGCTACCAACCTGTCTCCAAGATAAAATGCTCCTCCACTGGTACTCTTTCTATCATCAATACATCCTGCCCAATCTACATCAGAATATGCAATAAGAGTGAAGTCCTTACCTTTTGGGTACCATAACCCATACTCCATAGTACCCTTGAGGTACCTAAAAATCCTCTTCACTACTGTCACATGAGTCTCTTTGGGACTAGCCTGAAATCTTGCCACCATGCATACTGCCTATAAGATATCTGGTCTGGTAGATGTCAAATACAGTAGGCTTCCAATCATAGACCTGTACATGGTTTGATCTACATCTAGATATTTTTCATCCTTGCTCAACTTCCAACCTATTATCATGGGAGTGCTAACAGGTTTACTATCCTCCATTGTGAACTTTTTCAACATTTCTTTCACATATTTAACTTGAGAAATAAAAATGCCCTTTTCACTTTGATTGACTTGCAGTCTGAAAAAATAAGAAAGTTCACCAATCATAGACATCTCAAATTCTTTCTTCATTTTATTTGCTATGTCACTACAGGACTTATCATTGCTGTTGCCAAAAATGATATCATCTACATAAACAACAAGGAAAATAAGATGGCCATTCTCTGTTTTGACATACAGATTACTATCCACCAAACCTTTATTGAACCCTTGTTGAATCATATAGTTATCCAGCCTTGCATACCATTCTCTGGGTGCCTGTTTCAAGCCATACAAAGCTTTCTTCAACTTGCAAACAAATTTGGGATTATCATCGAGTTGGAAACCATCTGGTTGCTCAATGTAAACCTCTTCTTTTAGTTTTCCATTCAGAAATGCTGATTTTACGTCCATTTGATATACTTTGAAATTTTTATGAACTGCTAAGGCCAAAAACATTCTGATTGCCTCTAGTCTAGCTACTGGTGCAAAGGTTTCCTCAAAATCAATACCTTCAACCTGTGCATAGCCTTTACAAACTAGTCTTGCTTTATTCCTTACAACCTGTCCATCTTCATTCAATTTATTTTGAAAAATCCATTTAGTACCGATTACATTTTTATTTTTCGACCTTGGTACTAACTCCTAGGTTTTGTTTTTCTCAATATGATCTAGTTCTTCATTAATTGCCTTCATCCAAATTTCATCTGTGCTTGCTTCAGCAACATTTTTGGGCTCAATGCTGGATAATAGAGAGTAGTTATGTACTACTACTCTTCTTGTCTAA
This sequence comes from Wollemia nobilis, assembly GCA_028583015.1. Lineage (NCBI taxonomy): Eukaryota > Viridiplantae > Streptophyta > Pinopsida > Araucariales > Araucariaceae > Wollemia > Wollemia nobilis. The sequence goes on along the minus strand of JAQPPZ010016690.1, from coordinate 8,342,210 downwards.
ATACCAACTGTTGGGTCCCCAATAATCTATTCTCTGGGATGATTTTTCTACTAGCTACCAGTTTTGAATTTCTTGTTTTCTTCTTCTTTTGAGTCAATTCTTAAATCAGCTGGGTCAATTTTTTGATTCTCTTCTATTTCCATTTCTTCATCTCCTTCAATGACTTCATAAATAGGGTAGTTTTCTTGATAAGTAGTTTCTCGATCTCTACGTTCACCAACTTTAACATCTGCACTCTCCACAATTTTCTTTAGCCTCTTGTTGTAACATGTGTAGGCTTTTATTTTTGTTGAGTAACCAAGAAAAATACCTTTGTCAGCTCTATCTTCAAATTTACAGAGATTATCTTCTGTTCGTTTGATGTAGCACTTGCTGTCGAACACTTTGAAATATCTTGTTGTTGCCTTTTTGTTGAACCATAGATCATATGGTGTTTTTCTTTCATGCGTTCTTAGCATGCACCTATTTTGGATATAAACCGTAGTATGGACTGCCTCTTTCCAAAATCTATCAGCTATTTTGTTCTCATCCAACATTGTCCATGCCATTTCCTGCACTGTCCTATTCTTCCTTTCTACAACACCATTCTACTGAAGTGTTCTTGCTGCTGAAAACTGTCTTCTGATCCCATATTTTTGATAGTATTCTGTAAATTCTTCTGAGATAAATTCTCCTCCTCTATCTGATCTTAGGCATTTAATTCTTTTTCTAGTTTTATTCTCAACCTATTTTTTAAAAATCTTGAACATCTCAAAGGCATATGATTTAAGCTTTAACAATAGTACCCATGTCATCCTAGAGTAGTCATCTATGAACAACATAAAGTATTTGTCACCATTTATTCTTTGTGTTCTCATGGGTCCACACAAATCAGTATGTATTAGATCTAAAGGCTTACTGGTGAAGTATTCCTTTGATTTAAATGTGGCTCTAGTTTGCTTCCCTTTTTAGCATGAAGCATAGATGTTATTTACTAGTTTGCCAATGGTGGGTATATCTCTTACTACCCTTTTTGAACTTATTTTTACTAGATTTTCAAAGCTAATATGACCAAGCCTCTTGTACCATAGCCAATTTTCATCTTCTTGTCCAATCAAGCATGCTCCTTTTGAAGTTTCTAAGAGAGTATATATATTTCCAGAAGTCCTTAATCCAGTAGTTATCAGATTCCCACTATGTGCTTTTCTGACTTCATAGCCCTGCTTCTTAAAGATGACTTCATGACCTCTGTCATAGATTTGACTTATGCTCAGTAAGTTGTGCCTCAAACCAATCTTTGGAATTGATCTATCCATAACTTATCTTGACTGATCCTTTGGCAACTATCTTTGGAATTGATCTGTCCATCACTTATCTTGACTGATCCTTTGCCAACTATCTTGGCTCCATCATTATTTCCAAACTTTACAGAGCCCCCTTCATATTTCTGTAATTTTTCAAATTTTTGTTTATCTCTTGTCATGTGACTAGAGCATCCACTATCCAATATCCATGGTGCAGATTTGTTCTGTGCTTTGAAAGCTATCTGAACAATCAAGGATTCCTTTTCTTTCCACTCTGGTTTGGCTACAGTTTTGGTCACTTGTTTAGACTTTTCTTTGTCAGTAGCCTGTGCATGCTTTTCTAGAAATTTTCTATTTTGCCTTAAACTATTTGGTTGAGATCTTCTTCCCTGATATCTATTTGCTGCATATGTGCTTCTATAGTTTCTTGCAATGTGTCCAAAGTTATGACAGTTATAGCATTCTACTGCATAATCCATCAAGGGTGAAAAGACATTTCTACTGGTGAAATTTCTTTGTCCTATATTATGAATGTAGTCTGAAATCTTATGACCGTAAGCATTGCATTTAAAACAATAACCAAAAAAGGAATGATTGAACCTGGGAATTGGTCTTTGCCATTTTGTAGTAGGAGCCACAAATTTTCTTCTCCTTTGATGTGTGATTTTTATGAATCCCTCATTGTCAGCACTCTTCTCGTGCCTGGAACTATTGCTTTCTTTTGCCTGATTCATTTTTCCTTGATCAACCTTGATCTTATCTTCTTTCTTTAATTATTCTACAGTTATGGCCTTTGATCCACTTGACGATTCTCCTTCGACAAAGCCCAAGCCAAATTTGATGCCCGTAGTCCTCTGACTATTTATAATCTTTTCAAGCTTTGCAGAACTTCCTTCAAGTTTGTGATAGCAACTTAATTTTTGATTCTTTTCTTCTATCCGCATTCTTAAGACAACAATATCTTCTTCCAGTTTGTAGCACTCATCTATTTTCATGGTTAATTGAACTTTGAGTTCTTTAGACATTTTCTTAAATTCTTCTATCTGTACTTTCAAACTGCTTTTTATGTCATTCACATCCTCTAGTTTTCTTGAGACCTTTTTATTCTTTTTCCTTTCTGTACTCAACTCTTTAAGTGCAGCAACCAACTCTCCTTCTAGATATACTTTAGCCTCATCCTTACTTTTTGTGTCACCTTCCTATTTTTCTTTTGTTTTTGCTTCTTCAAATGCCATGAACACAACTTCACCTGTTTCTTCTTCAGAATCTTCACCTGAGCTATCTTCAGAAGAGCTAACATTCTTTGATATGAAACTTTTATTTTTGAAGTTACTTTTCCTAAAATTTGGTTTCTTCTTCCAGTCACTTCTTTTTTGGTGTGACCCTTCATCACTTTTGGTTTTCTCATTCATTGGACACTTAGCTACAAAGTGATCGACCCCTCCACAATTGAAACACTTAAACGATAAATTTCCTCTATACTTTCCTTTTCTCTTTGTAAGTTTTCAAACAAAGTTGGCTTCCATTTCATCCGATGTCTCTTCATCCTCAGATTCTTGTTCAGATTTTGTATTCTTGTGTGCTTTAAAAGTAGCTTCTCTATCTATGGACTTAGTTTGTCCTATTCTCATTTTGTATGCATTCAAAGAACCATGCATCTTATCCATACTAAAATTATTTACATATTTAGCTTCTTCTATTGCAAAAACTTTAGAATTAAATCTTTTGTGAAGAGTTCTAAGTACCTTTTTCATGACAACTGCATCTTTGATTTCTTCATCGAGTCCTCTGATTGCATTAATGATTCCATTGAATCTCAGCATATAGGCCTCTATGTTCTCATCGTCATTCATTTGTAATGCTTCGAACTAAGCTTGATGAGTTTGCAGTTTGGCTTCTTTGATATTGTTGTCTCCTTCATGGATGCTCTTCAATTTGTCCCACATGTCTTTTGCTGATTTATAGCTCATGATCCTTATCAGTTCACTGTCTACTAGCCCACACATTATGGCATTCTTTTCTTTGGAGTTATTCTCAAACTTCTTCTTCTTAGCAGTATTTGTTGGAGGAGTAACGGGTACTGTGTATCCACTTTCTATTGACTCCCAAATGTCGTATCCTAATGCACTCAGATATGTCTGCATCTCGAGTCTCTAGAATGAGTAATTAGTTCTATTGAACAAAGGAGCTTTGTTTGATGAGAATCCTTCATTACCTGCCATTGTGTTCCTTCCAATATCACCTTAGCTAATTAAGCTTGTTCAGGGACCTTGCTCTGATACCAATTGATATTCTCACAATGACACTAAGAGGGGGGGTGAATCAGTGTAGCTATTAAAATTCAAATCTACAACACTTAATGCTGAAGCAAAGAGAACTTAAAAATAGGTAAAGCAATTTTCACAAGAGAGCACACCACAACACACAATGTAATGAGGTTCACCAATTTGGCTACTCCTCAAAAATGACTGCTTGGACTCCAATCCAAATCCAACCTTTGCAAAACACCAATTTTACAAACACTTTACCAGCATCCACTGGAAGGAGCACCAAACCCTTATTTATTATGCTACAACAGATAGGAGCACCAAGCCCTAATTCCAAGCACCAACTTGGACTACAATTTTGAATTATCTTAATGACATAAAAATGCCTTCACTGTTTACATGACCCTGATTTGTCTGTAATTAATCAAACTCTACACGCTCTCACAGCTCTGCTTATATCTCTCTCGGCCCTCTTCTAACCCTCTTTACACAATAATTTTTCACATACAGTAGCAACCTTATTCTTCACACAAACCTGCTTTTATAACATATTAGTCTCTATTTTTAACTTCCATATTTACGCATGCAACCTGTAATTGTTCCTTTAATATTCTCTTCTGCCACTTGTCAACTGTAACTACTTCTTTATATAACTCCTTTTGTATTTATAGAGTGGGCATTTCGTTAAACATGTTACATGCAACATATACCTCTACCATGACTGTTAGTCTTCTTGGTCATGACTGTTTGTATTCTTTTCTGTGTATGCATGCATTTTTTGATTCTATTTATGCGACTGTTCAATTTCTCCTTGTTCGAATGTCCTTAAAATAGCTACATGCTTTTCTTTTGTAATTGCTCATGTAACTATCACATTGAATTCAATTAACTCTTCTTATTTTGGCTCCATGCTTTTCCTCTACAACTGCCCCTTTAACTGTTGTTCTACTTCAGTTAACTGTCAGTGATCATGCTATTGCGACCTATCGTGAAATTGTGACACTTCTGTCTCTTTATGCTCTTCTTTCCTTTTACCCATGAAAACTCAACATGTCATGAAATTGTGAAATTTTTTGCCTCCTCGTTCACCTCTTGTATTGCACCTGCAAAAACCAGACATGTCATAAAATCATGACACTTTTCGCTTCCTTGCACTTCTCTGCCTTTCGCCCGTGAAAATGGAACATGTCGCAAAATCGTGACACTTTCGCTGCCTTGTGCCTTTTTTGTCTTTGGCCCACAAAAACACATGTCACAAAATCGCAACACATTCATTGCCTTGTGTCTTTTCTATATTTGGCCCAAAAAAACACATGTCGCAAAATTGTGACACATTCGCTGCCTTGCACCTTTTCTGTCTTTGGCCCGTGAAAACACAACATGTCACAAAATCACGACACATTCATTGCCTTGTGCCTTTTCTGTCTTTGGCCCATGAAAACACATGTCGTGAAATCATGACACATTTTCTTCTTGGTGCTTTCTCTTCGAACCTGTCATGAAATCATGACACTTTTTCTCCTTGGAGCTTTCTCTTCAAACCTGTTGTGAAATCACGACACTTTATCTCCTTGGTGCTTTCTCTTCAATCTTGTTGTGAAATCATGACACTTTTTCATCCGTATAGTCCTTCTTGCAAATTGTCATGAAATTGTGACACTTTCATTTGCAAGCTCCTTCTCTCCGAACATGTCGCAAAATCGTGACAGTTTTCTTTGCCTATTTCTTCTCTCCAAACATGTCATGAAATCGCGACAGTTTTCTTTGCTTGTGCCTTCTTTCCAAACATGTCATGAAATCATGATAGTTTTCTTACTTGCCTTCTTTGCTTCCAACATGTCACAAAATCACGATAGTTTTTCTACTTGCCTTATTCTCTAACAACATGTCAGGAAATCATGACAGTTTTTCCACTTGGCTTCTTTGCCTCCAACATGTCATGAAATCATGACAATTTTGCCAGCATTTTATCTCTCCTCTGATATGTCATGAAATCATGACAATTTTGACCGTATTTTCTCTCTCCTCTAAGATGTCACGAAATCGTGACAATTTTGATAGTATTTTCTCTCTCCTCTGAGATGTCACGAAATAACGATAGAAAACATGTTGTGATAGTGCAACAGTTTTCTTACTTGTCTTTTTCTTTGATTTTCTGAATATGGGCCACTTCTGTCTTCTTGGAAATTCACTATACATGTTCTGACTGACCTCTGAAATTCTGTCCACTACATCAACTGCATCAACTGATCTATCTGTTTATGTTGACAACAATGACAATACTTTTGCTCAACAGGAAAGTGATGCCATTTAGGTTGAAGAATGCAGGTGCAACCTATCAACGAGCCATGACTTATATATTTCATGATATGATGAATGATATATTACAAAATTATGTAGACGACATTATAGCTCGTTCTACTAAAGAATATGACCATTTAGATGACTTGAGAAAAGTATTTGATCGGTTAAGAGAATATCTTATTCGATTGAATCTAGAAAAATGTATATTCGGAGTTAAGTCAGGTAAATTATTAGGGGTTATAGTTTCTTTACGTGGCATCAAAATTGACCCTCTCAAGATTATGACTATCATTGATATGCCCGCACCTACAAATATATCTAAATTACGGAGTCTACAAGGTAAGCTTCAAGCTATCTATCACTTCATCGATAAGCTGGCGGATAAAACTGGACCCTTTCTTAAGATTCTTAAGAAGGATGTATCTTTCCATTGGGACAATGAATGTCAGGAAGCATTTGAACTCCTCAAATAATATCTTCTTAACCCACCTATAATTTCACCACCTAAACTTGATCGCCCATTTATCTTGTATATTTCTACTTCAGATTTTGCTTTAGGAGCTATGTTAGCTCAACTTGATGATGAGAAAAGAGAGAGTGCTAGTTATTACATTAGCAAAATATTAATTAGTTATGAAACCCGCTACATAGCATTAGAGAAGTTATATCTAGTAGTCGTATTTTCTACATAGAAACTACACCATTATATGCTCAGTCAGAAAACATACATTATTGCTAAATTCGATCTCTTACGGTATCTCATGAGTCGACCTTATTTATCAGGTTGCACAGTAAAGTGGGTTCTTGCGCTAAGCGATTTTGAACTCATGTTTATAAGACAAAATTTTTCTAAGGGTCAAATCATAGCAGATCAATTAGTTGTTGCACCCTTAGAATCCACCCATCCCCTCATCATTTAGTTTCCTGATGAATGCCTTAAACTAGAGGCAGATCATTCAGAGCAATGGTCCTTATACTTTTATGGAGCCCGATGCATGAGTGGGGCTAGTGCAAGTATTATTTTGATATCTCCATAGAAACATCTCATACCTCTATCCTTTAAATTAACGTTTTCTTGTACTAATAACACTGCTGAATATGAGGCTCTAATCCTTGGATTACGAGCAATCTTGGCACTAAAAATTAAAAATCTATTAGTTTTCAATGATTCTCAACTTGTTATAAATCAAATTAATGATGTTTATCAAACCAAAGATGATAAATTGCACCCATATAAAGCATATGTATTACAATTAATATCTTTATTTGATCAAGTTACCTTGGAAGCTATTCCTAGAACTAGCAATCATGCGACTGATGCCATGGCCACAGCTGCATCTCTTTTACCCTTGGAGTTAGATGATGAATATGCTACCATCATTATTTGTTGACTCCAAGAATGCGATTCAATTAAATCATACTTGGAACCTTTGGACGTGTTTTTAATCAACGAAACTAATCCTAAACTTTTGTACACTGATATCCTCATTTTTCTTCAAAATGGGACCTTCCTTGAAGGCTTTAATAGAAAACAGTGGCGATTATTATGTAGATGAGCAAGTCGCTTCGTCATAATTGGAAATACCTTATATAGGAGATCCTTTGAAGGTATTATACTGGGATGTTTGAATCTAGAAGAGTCTAGATCAGCTTTGAGTGAAGCCCATGATGGATCTTGTGGGGGACATTTTAGTGGTAGCGCCATTGCTAAGAAGCTCCTTAGGATAGGATATTTTTGGCCTACCATGGAGAATGATGCACATGATTACGTGTGCCATTGTAACAAATGCTCGAAACACACTGACCTTGTCCATGTGCCTGCACAAGAACTATAGGCTATTTCATATCCTTGGCCCTTCTCAAAATGGGGCTTAGACATTATCAAAAAAATCAATCTTGTGTCATCTGATGGACATAAATTCATCATAACCGCCACCGAGTATTTTATGAAGTGGGTCGAAGCTATGCCCTTATCTTCTTGCACTAGAACTCAAGTTTCCAAATTTATTTTTAATCAAATTATTTGTAGGTTCGAAATCCCTGCAAATCTCATCTCAGATAATGGAACTTGTTTCAAAAATAAATATGTAAAGAAACTATGTAAAAAATATAAAATTCAATATCGTTGGTCCACTCCCTATTATCCTCAGGGTAACGGCCAAGCAGAAGCATATAATAAAACATTTATTAAAATACTCAAAATACTGGTCAATAAATCTGGCCATGATTGGCACATTCAATTATATCCTACTTTGTGGGCTTATCGAACTAGCATTCATACTCCCATGGGCACTTCACCTTTTGTTTTGGTTTATGGTGCTGAAGCTATTTTCCCCTTTGAATTAGAAGTTCCTTCTTTGGATCTGCTACTTCAAGATACTGAAGTAGGAGATGAATATCCTGTTGGCAGTTTTAGTCAGTTGGAACTCCTAGATGAGAAGTGCATTAATGATTTGGAGCATCTTCGTGCCTACTAGAATAATCTCAAATGAGCATATCTCAAGAAATTTCATCACCAATCCTTTGAGATCGGTGACCTCATCTTAAAAGAAAATAAAAAAAATACTAATGCAACTAAAGACCTTAAAGGAAAATTCGAGCCTAACTGGCTTGGGCCATATATTATCACTACTAAATTTGGATCGGGAGCATACATATTAGCTACCTTAGATGGTAAAGATCTTAAAGAACCTATGAACATTATGCACCTTAAGCGCTATTATGCATAAATCTGGTAATTTCGTCACTGTATATATTATACATATTGTCTTCTTTTAGTAATTCGTATTAAAATTTCAAAAATAGTAATATTATGTATTATCTTAATTCATAAATTAAAATCAAAATAAAAGAAAAATCAAAATCATCAAAATACTCAAAAACATCTTCTATTTTTGCACCTGTCAATTCTTGAAGTATTGCAATTATATTTTTAGTTATTTCGGATAAATTAGTATTTATTTGGAATCCCTTACTTTCACACTCACATGAATAAATATCTTGATCTTATTTGGTATGATTATTAATCTCTCTTATATCAAAGTCCACAGTTGAATTAAATAATTTTTTGAGCATAGAGAAATGATCTTGTTATTTACTTGAACCAAGTACACCTTTTCACACTAAAATGATTTCATTGCAAATTCAAAATGATGCTACATAGTAGAAGTGATCTCTTGAGCAAAAATTTTCCCTTGCTATCCTATCATGCACATGGTCTAGAATATTTGAGAATTGACAAAAGGACAACCTCACCCTAGCCCAAAATAAAAATCCCTTGCTCTATAGCCAATTCGAGCAAGTATCTCTAGTATAGGAAGAAAAATAAAAAGAAAAAAAAAATCAAGAAAAATTATGAGAAAAAGAAGCATTGTTTCAGTATCATTTTGTACCATCTTAGCAATATTTCAGCATTATCTCAGTGTCAAGCAAAAATACAAAAAAAAAAGAGAACAAGAAAATAAAAAGCAAAAAGCAATAAATCCCTTCCCCTACCCTTTGAAAGAAAATAAGGGTGAATGAGCTTGAATCCCTGGAATTCTCAATTATTCAAAAATTGTGAGGTAAGCCCCATAATAGGTGGTTTGTGCCCAACCCACTTGGCCTTGGGTAACTCCTAGCATGGTGATATGTCTTTCACATTAGCAACCTTCTTTTGTATAGACCTATGTCCACTCATGGATCAACTAGCTCTTGATGATCCGACTTACACAGTAGTCTGGTACGGTTACATGCATATAAATCATGGTCAACAAACATTCATTTGGTTAATTCAAATTACTTGTATCAAATTATCTTGCTCAAAATTGGTAAATGAACAATACAATTGCACACACATTTGTGTTTGAGAGATTTTGTATCATTATGATAGATCAAGATCGGCAACGAACTCACATATATGCACATATGGTTCCTTATAAATCTAAATTTTGTCTTTGAGATAATTTAAAATATTTATGCAAATCTTCTGGAATAATTTGATTTTCTTACTTGGGAATATTGGCTTAACATAAAAACAATTAAATACATTTCTTTTCAAAAATCCAAAATTTCTTTCAAAGCATGTTAAAAAATCTAGCAATAAAGTCACATTTATATATTTTCAACTTTCGCAACGATGGTATAGTTCCTAAACCTAAATTGGAATTTATGCCTAGTGCAAGTCCTCATTTTTTATCTCAAAATCAAAAATCAACTATGCAATAAAACTATTACATCAATTTCTTCTTTTGGATTTCGCGATGATGGTATAAGTCTATACCTCAAATTCTATGCCTAGAGCAAACCATCGTTATAATTTTATCTCCCATTTATTTAATCCATAAAAACATATGGCTTAAATCATTATGTTGCAAAATTGTGCTTTAAAAGAGAATGAAAACTTTTATATTTCATTTCATTATGTCAAACATTCAGTTTTGTGACGATGGTATAATTCCTAGGCAATTGTTCAAAATTCTATCACACTTAGGAATTTTATGCCTAGCGAAAATCATATATATATATATATATATATTTTTAATATTTCATGCATAATATTTTTATGGAAATCTGAAAACAAATCATCACCATCATCATTTTTCCTCATCACAACACAAAGTCTTAAGAAAGTATCTTAAGCACCCTTTTACTTTTAGTAATATTTATCTCATAACAGGATTAGCTTGATGACCTAGCGAGCGATGACTCCATGAAATGGTCATGTAACAACAACAATGTCCTTTGAAATTATTGTTAGAAGTCACTTTATTTTCATCAAATCATACCACAAAAACCAATTTATTTACATCAGATTACTTCATTTAATTTTATAGCATGACATAAACTTATAATATTTTCAACAACATAATTATATGAATAATCAATCAACCATCAAAATATTAAAGCATCATAAAACATATGCATAAGTCATATCACAAAAAATAATGTATATATATATATATATATATATCAAGAAGTCTATACATCATATCAAAATAGATTGGTATGCCACAATATATACCTTGGCATACTCAATCCTCTAAAAAATATATGGTCTATGTACAATGAGTAGCTAGTCTTGAGAAGACCTCAAGCTTTCAACATCATCTCCTCTCCCACCCTGAGGTGGAGGAGGTGGTCCCATAGAGGTCTGTGATGTATCATAGGTCCTCAACATCGATCGTGATGATGTCCTTGATGACCCCATCTTGATTGGCTTTATAATGTTGGCTGGCAGCGGTATCCTCTATCCCTCTAGAACCACATGGTAGTACAACCCCTGGTAGAACATGATCTATGCAATAGCCCATGTCAGCTCCAGAATGTTCACCCCTCTACTTCGAGCCCTGAGCCATGTAGCCTCATCCTAGAGAGTATGCACCTTAGATCATAGGTGGGCATTTTTTGCCTGGAGAGCTGCCATCTCGATACTCTCCCCCACCTCGACATCCTTGCCCTTATCGGGCTATGGTGGCCTATCCCTCTACTAAGAAGGAAGTCTCTCCCTCCTCTCTGGCTGCTGCTGTCTCTTCGAAGCCTATGGTACTCTTCGACATCTCTCATGAGGAGGCCATCAATGATCCCTCCCTCCATGACCCCTCATTGCATCAATTCTCCATTCATTGCACTACAATGTGCATTGAACCTTGTGCCCTCATCATCCGAGGAGGGCAGATGCCTGCATACTAGGCATCATACCCATCTGCTACCCTCGCATTTTCCCCATCCACTGGCTAAATGGGGGCATCATCAATGTCCTGACTCCATAACCGCTACATGTCTGGAGCCTCGCTCAATGTAGTATTATCCTACACAGTCTAGGAATACTTGTAATCCCTAAAAGAAGGGATCCCCTACTGTAGAACGAACTGCCTTAAAACTTTGTCGTAGCGATGGAGATCTACCTCCCCCCACTTTGTCCTCAACCATATGACTCACCTAATGCGAGCCAACTCCTATCCATCCTCTACCCACCCTAGATGCTCTCTCCATGGTCTTTAGGTGATCTAATCTAGGGTGAAGTCATCTAGTAACCTCCAGGACATTGGTAGATCTATCTACCACTGTGACCCTCTTTGGAGCCACCAATAAAAAACTTGGGGCCTCTCTTGGTCAACTCCTGTTAGTGGAAGTCCTAACGACCTCTGCACCTCAATGTGCTCCCAACACCAAACCTATAGTAGTGATGTTAGAACCATACATCAACCTCCCTTATATACGACCCCTTAAAGTATCCTATACAAGCGACATAGTACAAAGCTACCCCAAGAAAACCTATATTTATGGTCTCTCATGTCATAGACCACATATAAGAGGAGCCACGGTAACTTGCATCCACTCTAGTGGCATAGAAGAAGGCCACCCATCACCCCTACCAAAACTCGGGTCAACCAAGATGCCCCAGGCATCTACCTCAAAGCCTCGATGTTCACTTTGCCCTTCTCTAGGGTGAAGATTGGGTCACTGCACAATATCATCATGGCATGGACCTCATTGGCCGAAGGAGTCATGACCCACCCATGTATGGGGATCATCAAGATCCTACATACATCCTCTATAGTGGGAGTCATCTCCCCTATCAGTAGCTAGAAGCAAGACAACCCCGAATACCATCTCTCTGCTAGGGCTGTCAATAGCCCCATGTTTGTATGAACTTGTGGCATCTCTACCACATGTTGTAGCCTGACCTCTTCTATTCTATCTCGCTCAGCCTAATCTAGCATAGATAAGTCATCCCTGATACCCCCGTATTTCCACTCTCGACTCTTTAGCAATCCTCTCTGCAAAATAAACAATAAAACAAAAAAAATTCATTAGTACATAATCATTAAAATCAATTAAAATCAGTTTCATCTCATAAAAAAAAATTGATATCATCCATTATTGGATGATATCGTACAAAATTTAGCAAAATCGTCCTTAATAGGATGAAATCGCCTCTGATTCTTCAATTTGGGGATCACCCCTTATTAGACGGAATCACCCCTATTTCTTTGATTTCGTCCTCAGACGAAATCGATGATTTAGGGACAATTTCGAAAAATTGGGATGATTTCATCCCGACATCATCAACGGCCTAAAAACGACCGTGATGCCCCAAAATAATTAAAATACAAGTAAAAAAATTAAAAAAATAAAGCTAAAAACACAGTACACTAGGTTTAGATCCTTACCCGTAACCCACGTCGGACCTCTGTCGATCGATGTGCTATTTCCACCATTTCGCCTACAAAGCTCTGAAACAGTGAAAGTGAACAGTAAAAATGAATTAGGGTTTTACCCTATTTTTCTTATTTTTATTTAAAAGTAACATTTTTTTTTAATTTTTGCTTTTCTGCGCTTTTACCTCAAATGTTCGATTTGGGTAAAACTCGGAGGGGGCACCATAGCAAACAGTTGTACGATTCGACCTAGAATCGTCGTCTAAAAAATTGAATAAATTCTTGCTTTCTTGTAAAGCATGAAGAACTCATATTTAACGCATTTTCTTCAAAAAATTTGCTAAAGAGGGGGCAAAATGTAGCACCCTAAAATTGGCACAGTTAAACCCTCAATAAAAGATAAAAAAAATTGAATTTTAACCCCAAAATTGCTCGTTAACCACTCACCTCATTTTTCACGCCATTTTTAGAAGTTGTTTGACCGTTGGACGATATCTTTGTCGATCTGATGATATCATCCCAAATTAGATGAATTTGTCTAGAACAGAACGTCCAGACGATTTCATCCCAAAACTAAATTTTCATAATTAGCTTATGTTTCAACTTCTCCAACTCGGGTAGAAGCGTGTCTACGCGGTTGGAGATTCCTACGTTGGAGATCTCCCAGATTAGGATGATCCCCAACCTCTTAACCTCCCCCTAATCCTATATAAACTTGGGATTTTCCCAGTTTATCCCCTTGGCTAATCATTTCCCTACAACTTTAGTTTTTGTTGTGTTAGAACATCCTATCCCCCATCATTTGCATTTGTGTTTTCAAGTTTTATTATAGGATCTCACTGTATTTCAGTCGGAGGAATATTGGATCATCACAGGCGATTCAACCATAATTTTGGATAATCCTAATGATATCGGCGATGATATTGTATGATTACAAATGATTTTTACTGCAGTTCATATTGGGGGAAATCAGAGCCCTGGGTTTGCATTATCTATCTCTTTTCTTATTTAATTATGCATTAGATTAGTTCACTTCTATTCTACATCTTGGAGTTCACCTCATTTAGCATATTTGCATGATAAAATTCAAAATAAATTATTAAAACATTGCATCCCATTTGATTTGATATCTATATTTATCATTTAAAGCACTTATATTATTATTTCTATCATTTTGTATCATTCTTGCAATTGTATTTTTGGTTTTTGGTGTCTATTTTCATGATTGCAGGTTCATCAGACATTGTTGATGATCTCCTATGATCTGGATGATTCTATACAATTATAGACAATCCTGTCATATCCAGGATGATCTAGACTCCTACAAGCTTTAGAATCTTCATTAGACATCAAAAATCAGGTGCACTCTTCTTCATTTAGATATTTTCTATATTTAGGATTTATTTATGTTTGTTTTATCCATATAAAACCAAAAATTTCATATAAAATAGCTTAGATTCATTTTTCCAACCTAGGAATCTGAATTATTGAATATAAAATGAACACATCAAACCCATTCTCGACCTAGGCGTGGAAACTGCCACTTAAAGTTTCCTGGTGAACCCCACCACCCGTCGAAAATTCACCATTATACCCCTCCCCTAAGAGGCATGACCTTCAAAGGGCCTCTCCATCCGAGGTATTTTTCCATCCTTATTGCATCCCCATTTCGGGCACGGATCCTTTAGCCTGAAGGTAAGGGTACAAAAAATTTGGGCGATACACACCCAAACTTGCAATTTTTTTGAGCAAAAGTCATTATCTCTTCAATACTCAACCTTATTTGTTTACGTTTACCCCAAAGTAAGGTGAATGAGACTTTCGTCCTAAACTTTAGGTGAATGCACTTATCAACCAACATTCGGGCGAAATGACCGTTACATTTTTCCCTCTCCATTTTCTTTTCAAGCACATTTTATTTTAAAGTAAGGAGGAACAAAAATGAACATTAATTTCAAAATGTTGTAAATATGGGCTTAAACTAATATATTATAGATTAATATATTGCTGATATTACATCAATAAAATTCACAAAAAATTTAATATGCCATATTGCAAAATTGCTAATATTTCTAGCAGCTTAGGGTGTATCTAGCTCGCATGGATGCAAGTGATACCAAGCCTTTATCCAATGGGTTTCTACTAAGTCTTATTTTTAGTGGCTTTGATTGGTGCTTTTTATGAAGACACTTTTGCTTGCACCTATTTTTTTGCCTCCTCAGCGACTTTAGCCTCTGCTGCTACTCAGAGTACTTTGACTTGCTCTGCTTCTTATGCTTCTTTCTCTACCGTTGTGCACTCTACTAGTACTCATTACTCCTATTCCTTGAGGTTTTTTAAGGTTACCTCATAGAATGTGACTGCCTCCTCCCAAGCATGAGTGGTGAAAAAATAGGGAACACTTAATGACTCATAAACAAAGCATAGATTTTAGACGTCTTCCAAGCTGAGGTGCTTCGATTTCTAGGCTAACTCAAAAAATACCAGATCTATAAGGGTGAAATTCTACATAAGAGGCAAAACCTATTATTCTATGATGGGATCCTCCTGTAGACACCTAAAACATATCATTTTTAGGGGAGCTACTCACATAAAGATATTCATAAGATCATATGACATAATCTTGGACTTTCCAAGCATTAATAGTGGTTCTCACCACCCATTTGGGGCATTTTCAAGCCATCCAAGCCTACCTGCTCAAGCCAACAATGACTAGATCTTAGCCACTATAGAAGACAATGACTAAAACCTAAAAGTAGTTTTGCCAACAAAAAAGCCTAATCATGGGCATAAGTGGCATACTGCATGCAATAAAGGTGAGCGGTAGTAACTTTGCATTCATTTTCATGACTAGTTCACATAGGAGACTTGATTTTGCATTTATACTTTAGTTAATTGGCCTCCAAACATAGAAAAAGGACAAAAGATTCTCATGCTAATGACCAGTTTGCATAGGAGACTCAAGTTGGCAGTTAGATTTCAGTTAACTAGCCTCCAAACATAGAAAAAAGTCAAAATCTCCTCATGCTAACTCTCACTACGCATGAGAAATTCATTGCTAGGGTTTAGGAATAGACCTAGGGTTTCACACACTTTAAAAGGTGCAAGCCTAAGAGCACCAAGAGGACAATTTATCCCAAATTTATTAGAATAGGTCATTGAGGAGAGCTTTCGAGACTTAGAGAGCTTCTCTTGGAGATCACGTGTACGATGAAGCCTTGATAAATTGGAGAGAAAAAGTGACCACCATTTCAACATATGATACAAGATTTGACCCATATATTTGGGGCAAAGGGAATGAAATTCATTTTAGCAGCCACTGTCTCGGATAGTGGCCCGCAAGCCTAGCTTAGGGTTTTATACATTAGTCTCATTATTTTGTTTAGCATATCATTAGCATAATATCATTTCATTAATTTAACTTCATAGCATAGGTTTAATTTACACTTGCTTTCATTTGATATATTCAATACTAACAACCTCATCCGGGGAGGCATTCCCAGACATCTAAGCATGTGTTGTTTCATTTCTTACAGGGCCACAGGTTCATATGATAGAATCCACAACATACAAGAGCAAAAGGGATCCCTCCAAGAAATAGGCTTGGAGAAGTAGGCATATGGAAGCCCTCATACATTTCCTTGTGGAGAACCAAAAATATTTTGAAAGCACACCACCTCTTCATGAAAGGGGCACTCTTTACCTATTTGTAACCTTATTGTATCGAAATGGGTATCCCTAAGAGGGATCAAAATGTAATCGGGATTCAATCCAAATAAAGAGATCTATCTTTATTATTTTTGTGTTATATGCTCTTCATTGTATTCCATTTCGTTTTGGATTTTTAATACATTCCAAGTAGCATAAAAAGAGCGGTGCATGCATCCCAGGGTCGCTATAGATCACAATCACAGTGCGACCTCCACTGATTTTTTATTTTTCATCCTAGATACTAACCTAGTTTTGTGTGCAGGCTTAGTTTCTCTAGTCTATAGTGGCCAAAAATCAGCCGCTCTGAGTCATAGCGACCAAAAGAGCCTTGGTCGCTCCTTTTGATAGTGGCCAAAAACCAGTCGCTCTGGTCGACAGCAGCCAACATTGGAGTGTAGCAAAGGTCAAAAAACTAACTCCCTGAGCTATATCAAAGGTTGGTACAACTTCTCTACTATTTTACAACTTTCTGTTTGCTTCTGTGTGTCTAAAATAGAGAACTTAAAGCACATTTATGTTTGAAAATTGAAAGAATAAAAGGAGAAAGAATTAAGCATTTTGCATATCTTAGATATTATTTTATATTTTCACTAGGCATTGCTAGGAACAATGGCTTATGCCTAAAAATTTTACCCTAGAATCCAATGTGCTAGATATTGTATGTTGTTTTCTTGCTTTGAGGCCTTACAAAAGGCCATATTTGCACAAAATAAAGTGTGCTCATACAAATCATAGTAGTTCATGCATATTTCTGAATATTGAAACATATTTTGCACTTAGGCATGTAGGAAAGACTCATGGCTGCTATATGATGCACTTTATATTATGCAAGCTTAAAATTAACACCACACACACATGTATCATTTAAACATTGGGGAGTTGGATTTCATCACCAACCCTCAATTCAGTCTGGTGACATTGGAATTCATCTCCTTCCATCGGTTTTCCCCCTAGATTCTCCTAGAAATATATTGAAGAACTTCTTCATAGTGGCACTAAGATACTCATGTTCAAACTATCTCCAATTGTTGGAACATTCATCGATTCAAAGTGGAAGAGCTAGGTGAACCCCCCATTAGGATTTCAGCGGTGTACACTAGTCTCTTTTGGGAAATCATGTTTGGCATGAATACTCTTGATTATCACTATGAATGAGTCTACTCATTCCAAATATAAAGAAAGAAATAGCAAAACATCCAAATACATCAAAAAATTAGGGCACACTTAAATCTATAATCAAGATAAACATTTGTGTGATATTGTTTGATCATATTTAAAGTGCAATTCCAAAATGATGGTTAAAACAAGTAGACATCCCCAGTTTGACACTAAGGGAAGGTTCAAAACAACACATACCCTTAGGCAAAGTCGTAGTAACATTGAAAGACCTACTTGGAAGACCGTAAGACATAGTTCTATGAGTCTAAGGGGTGATAACTCAACCCTTGGGGGATCTCCTTGAGAAACCCCTCATAGGGAACCATAACATGAAACTACATCTCATAAATACAAAGAGGCCTCATGACCATCATCTTCAAGGAGACACGAGGAAACCTCAAAGGCTTCCTCTAAACACACATAAACTTCTTAGAGACACGAGGAGGCTTCAAGAGCTTCCTCCTCACATAGACATAGAGAGAGTTCTAGGCCTCATTCTTCACATAGATATGATGAGGTTTCTCTTTCTCCATCCTCATGGAGGGTAGAAAGGACCACAAAAACCTCATCACCAAAAGGGCACACGAGAGTCGAAACATCTGAACACTCACATGAAACACTTAGAATAGATCAACCCATTGAGGGGCCAAAAACTAGAAACACATCCAGTCATATACATAAAACAAAATATATCCTTCAAACAAGAGAAAGGATTCCATTAGACTATGACCTCATTGGAGTGAATGGCACCCCATGGGACCAACCATGGAGAACAAGATAATTGGATGAGTTGGATCGGTTGCATTTGAGGCCACCTCCCGAGACTATAGCCATAAAGAATTCTACATCTAGAAGCTCATGAACTGTGACTTATAATCTCACTTCTCAAACTAGGAGTTCCTCGAGATGACCCCATAACAAACATATAAAATCTGATCACAGAGACACTCAAAAATATACTAAACAAGTCACATTAGCCAGCGAGAGCAAGGAAATAGTAGAAACCTCCAAGAGAGATCTGTGAATCAAAACTAGGAGAAGGTCAGATAAGCGTGAGTCCTCTATGACTGCATAAGTTAACAACATGTGACATTTAGAGAATTTCTTGTGCAAAGAGTGAGACCTTGTGGATGCTCTTGAACATAATAAATAGAGATAATGGTTGTTGCACCAACATGAGCAATATGAGTAGCTAGCTCACAACAACCAACAATAAAGCAAAAGTGATCATCAAAGAGATCAGCACATTAACTCACCAAGAGAAGAGCACATTAGACAAGAAAGTAACTCACAACAATTTCGTCCTACAAATCATGAGAGGAAATCAAATGAGGAGGAACAAATAAACTTAATAGAGTCGGATTACACACATCTTGAATCCCCTCGTAGAAGGGAATAAAATAGAGCAATTCCAATGGATAGAGTGTTACTTTTACCACCACCATGGAGGGGTTTGCAGGAGGAAGAACTCCTTTCTTCAAAGGCATTTTTAGAGCTTTCTAAAAGGATGAAAGCCTTTGAGAAATAAGAGGCTGCTGGAAACTCACCAATATTGAACAAAATACACAACCAACCATTATGTCCATAAGTTCTTAGCCCTCCTTTTCCCAAGCATTTTGAGATGCCTAGGCTAGAGAAGTTTAAAGGGGAAGAGGATGCACAAGAGCATGTCACCAACTTCATTAATGCATGTTTTCATCTTGAAGACAATGATGCTCTCATGCTCAAGACATTCATTATGACATTCATGGGAACTGCCACCCAATGGTTCAACCAAATACCCAAGCATAGAATAGAAAATTTTGAACAACTAGTGAATGCTTTTTTGAAGCATTTCTCTTTTGGTGCTAAGAGGAAAGTGAACCTTTTAGACTTGGCCAATTTAAGACATTATGATGATGAGCCAGTAATGGATTACGGGAATAGATGGAGAAAAATCATGGTAAAATTATCATTCTATGTTCCCATAGAAGAAATCGTTCGGATGTTTACCAAGAGTTATTCCAAACACATTTCTCTCTTAAAACTACAACAATACCCCTCATTTGAGGAAGCTTTAGCACAATCCAAACTCATTGAGGAGATAAAAGTAGATGAGGGACCTATAAAACTCTGAACTAAGAAGGAGTGGAACAAGAATGATAAAAATGGCAAGTACAAGCAGAAGCAAGCAAGCCCTACTCTAGTTAATCAAGTGGTATTGGCCACACCTAAGGATGCGGCTAGGAACCAACCCTAGAATTATCAAGCACAACTCCCACCCGAAAATTATGAATAAAATTAGGGCCAAAACAAAGAGCACAAGCCCCATCATTATTTTACACCATTGATAGAATCAATGAAATTAATCTTCAATCAATTGAGTGAGGCAGGAAAAATCATATATCCTGATATACCTCTTATGGATCCCAACCATCCTAAGCCAAAAGGATATAGGGAAGATCAATTATACCCATATAACAGGATACCAGGGCATAATATCAAAGTTTGTGTTGGTTTTAAACATCAGGTGCAAAACATGATTGAGGCGAGAGAACTTAAAGTGGACAACCCACTATCCCTTGACAATAGAGATACGTGCATCTATAAAAAGCCACTGCCAAACCATGAGGCCCCTAGAGGGCAAGGGGAACAAGTCAACAAGGTATGAATTGATACACCTACCAATGGGTGTGTTGGGATGGTTGAAATTATCAATATAGAGACTAAGACTAGATGGTATGGTCAACCACAACCTCTTGTAGCTCCCAACAACATCCAAGCTGCATCTACACAGGGACAAGGGTAATACAACCTTCTAGGTCCACCCACCTAACCTTTGGTAACTATCCAGAGTAGACTTGAGAAATGAATCTAAATAAGATATCAATTTATGAGCTCATACAGTAGTCCCCAAAGCATAGGGAGACCTTGATGGAGATTTTAAGGTTGATTGAGCTTCAACCACAAGATCCAAATGCATTCACCCATTTTGTGGGACAAGTACAAGAGTGCCAAGAACTTGTAATTTGATTCTATGATTATGAGATTAAGATAGTATCTACTACCTTACCAGACCCTCCATTTCACATTGTGGCATCAGTTAATGATTTGTCATTTAAGCAGGTCTTGATCAATACAGGTTCATCCATCAACATCATCACAACAACAATAGAACACCTTAATATCCCCAAGTCCAATATCATTATGGGAGCTTATACATTAAGATATTTTAATAAATATTTATGCAATACTATGGGAATCATAGTCCTACCTATAAAGGTAGGGCATACGACCATCCCTATGATGTGTAATGTCTTGGAAGGGGCCATGCAATACAACATCCTACTAGGGAGACCTTGGATCAGGGACATGATATGTGTTACTTCGATATAACACCAATGTGTCAAGTATGTGCATGATAACAAGGTTTACATGGTGATGGCCAATGAAGAGCCATTCAAGTACATTCACTAGGTAGATTGCCTAGGAGAATTTATGATTTATTTGTCCCACTTGTTGGTAGGGCCTTCATCTACAAATATTCAACTGGGAAAAAAAGACAAAGGAGCACAAAATAACCCATCTGCATCAACACCTCATATTGTATACAAAGCAACTAATGCTTCTAGTAAACCATCAATACCTAAACCAAAGAATTATCAAAATTTAAAGGCACCTATGGTTGAGGAAAACAAACTCAAGGAAATGCTAACCATAGCTATTGAAGAGAGTCCAACTCCCATGGAGGAAGAAGGTCACCAAGACCAAGTCAAATATGATGACTATCATCTTACTTTTCCAGTATTATCCGTGGGGTCATCCACCTCACATGCAACTATACACTTGGAAAGCACAAGGATAGGAGATTAGCTTGTGTAAAACATAACTTTTACACCTATCATAGAATTTTCACAAGAAATGGGACACCTAAAATATCTAAGACTGCTAGTGGGAACAATGGTTCCACTTTGAATCCCTCCCAACCAGATAAATTTCATCTACGTTGGCCTAGACTACACCCAAAAATCTACAAATATAGACGAGGATGATGATGAGCTATTCACTGTCAATTTTTGCTACCTCTTTAATCCTTAGTTTGATTTGACCTATTTTGAGAAATTCCATTAGCATGGCTACGGTCTTGGTAGATATGAGCAGGGATTTAGGTGGCAATTCAAGCTACAATACCAACTCCCATATGAAATATTTGGGTTAGGATATCAAATCAGAGGTCAAGATGACATTCTAGTAGCAAAATTAGATAGATTAACCTTGGGGTTAGGAGAAGATAGATTTTATTCCTTATCATCCACCAAGTGCAAGATATTTGAGAAATAGATAGGTGGCCACAGTGAACATACCACCTCCTGAGACTTATAATCCAAGATCCATAATTTATGTCACCCCAACTGGTTACAACTCATGGGATGATGAGCAAGAAACCAATGCATATGTGGCAAGTGATGATGAAGCACAAGAGGGCTTGGCCTATCATAAGCCTCGCTATTTACAAAGCTTTACCTAGTCATGACACCATGAAAATGGGTACATATTGGATGAAAGTGACTATGATTCAGAGGACTCAGTAGAGAGAGCCTACTTAGGGGTAAGGCAATGGCCCCATGACTTGGGGCAACATACTAATACAAATGGATTCTTCATAAGTGACGAAGAATATGAGGTTGAAATAGAGATGACCTACTTAGGGCCATGACATGAACCCCTCACTTTGGGGCCCCATACTAATGCTAATGGTTTTTGGATAAGTGATGATAATTTCAAGAACGAGACCGAGATGGCCTATCTTATGCCTCATCATTTATGACAAGTCAATATATTGGTGGAAAGAGAAGCAGTACTTTATGCCATAGACCCTGGCTTGAGGTTTTTGAGGAGACCATTTAACTTGAATTTCATTCATCACATGGTAAATCCACCTCTGCATACATTCAAGGAGCTCTTAGAGCCTAATTATTCTATTATCTTACCAGCTCATGGACCAGATCTAGAGATTCCCATTCCCCTAGAGCATCATCACAAGCATGGAAGGGAAACCCTTGAAATGAGATTACACCCATGTGATACTGGAGATTTCATTCCATCCATAAATACAATCTCCATTGATTTGATCACTCCACTTCATAACCTAGCAGATCCCACAAAACCTTTGTGTCTCGACATGCAGGCTATTCATTGGGATCACACTAATTCACCAATAGAGCCTAAATATATTTTCCCTAATGAAGAGATGTTACAACCTTTCCATTTTGCATCACATTGTGCATATGATGTATTCCATGTTGGTTTGGATCTTGAGTCAGTAGGACCTATAAATCCCATTGATGACATTCATTTGATACCCATGCCTCACCATCTAGAGGATGGGTCACATATGGCTATAGAAGAAACTTTCAAGGTGGACATCAACGATGATCCTACCCAACCAAGGAAAGTTAGGTTCGGATAAAGTCTATATCCAAAGGAACAAGACATCCTAATTCCTCTCCTCAAAGAGAGGTCGAATATATTTGCTTGGACTTACAAAGACATGCCAGGGATAGATCCAAATTTAGTCATTCACAACCTTTCATTGGATCCCATGAAGAAGCCAATCAAGCAAAAGTTGAGTAAAATGCATCCCACCGTCACTTTGATGGTGAAGAATGAATTGTAAAAACTACTAGATGCAGTGTTTATAGTTCTTATAGACTACCCTAAATATGTGTTGAACATGGTACCCATGGGGAAACCTAACAAAAGAGTCTATATCTGCATAGACTTTAGAGATTTAAATAGGGAAACACCAAAGGATTCATTCCCATTGCCAAACATAGATGCCCTAGTAGATGCAACCGCAGGTCATGAGATGCTCTCCCTAATGGATGGTTTCTATGGATACAACCAGATCTGGATTAAGCCTGAAGATCAACATAAAACTGCTTTCATTACTCCAATGGGAACATTCTGTTACAAAGTGATGCCATTCGGTCTTAAAAATGCTGGTGCCACGTATCAGCGAGCCATGACATACATATTACATGACTATATGAATAAGATCTTAGAGGATTATATGGATGACTTACTGGCCAAGTCCCTATTGTGGCAAGAGCACACTGAAGTCCTTAGACAAGTCTTTGACCGCCTCATTGATCACACTGTCCAATTGAATCCTAAGAAGTGCATATTTGGCGTAACTTCTAGAAAGCTTTTGGGATTCATTGTATCCAAGAGGGGGCATTGAAGTTGATCCTACAAAGGTAAATGCTATATTGGAAATGGTCAGTCCTACCAATATTAGGGAGCTAAGGAGCCTATAAGGAAAGATAGCATCCATCAAAATATTCATTACGCAATTGTCAAAAAAATGCCGATCCATGAATCAGTTACTACGCAAGGAGGTCCCCTTTCATTGGGATGAAGAATGCTATAAATACTTTGCATAAATTAAAACTTATATAGAAACACCACCCGTATTGGCTCCACCAAGGATATACATACCATTTTTACTGTATATGTCAGCTACTGATTTTGCATTGGGCACCATGTTAGCCCAGAAGAATGCGCAAGACAAAGAACAAGCTATATTTTACATTAGCCACACCTTGGTGAGTTACGAGCTAGGATATGCATATGTCGAAAATCTATGTTTAGCAGTGGTCTTTGCAACTCAAAAGTAGCAACACTACATGTTGATCCATACGACTTACATTATATCAAAATAAAATCCTTTGTAGTACATGATGAGCAAGACATATCATGATACATGTACCAGAAAGTGGATCATGCTATTGATAGGATTTGATCTAGAGTTCATAAGCTAAAATTACATTAAGGGAAAAGTCATAGCAGATCAATTAGTAGAAGTGCCTCTTCAGGATGACAAGCCGCTCACCATAGAATTGCCTGATGATGTGGTATTTGCATTATAAGATCCACCAAAACTCAAAGAACTTAATAAATAAAGGGACATGTCATTGTTCTTCGATGGTTCAAAGTGTGAACAAGGGGGCAAAGTAGGGATTGTCTTTATCACAATGTAGGGTGCTCCATTACCCTTATCACTCAAACTAGACTTCCCTTGCACAAACAAAAACACAAAATATAAAACATTGATCTTAGGACTCCAAACATCCATAGCAATGGGCATTAAAATATTGAATATATTTGGTGACTCCTTGCTCATAGTAAACCAAGTCAAAGGACTATTTCAATGCAAGTGCCCACTCCTAAAGACTTACAAGGAACTTGTTGACACCTACCTAGCTCGGCTAGAATCGTACAACATCAAGGCAATCCCTAATACGTCAAATAGATTTGCAGACACCATGGCCTCTTTGGGATCCTTAATCCCTTAGAATCCATCTACTAATTTTATGACCGTTCATGTAAAAGTTCTTTTGCACTCAACAATACGTCGTGAAGTTTTTGACAATCGAGAATTAGTCAACATGATCAACATTGAATCAAATCAGGATTGGTCCTTTGCAGTAAGATATTTATTGCAAATAGCACCTTGGGGGTCTTTGATCTCCCAAGGTCCTGTGGAGTGTGGCACAACCATACACCATAGAGTTGTTCCTCAATCCGTGTTCACCAGATTAGGAAAATAGGAAGAGCAAGCCATATTTTCCATAGAAGTCATGGCTTATCAGGATTGGCTTTCCCAACTGTGGGACTTCCTAAAAATTGGAATAATACCTCAAGTTCTATTGCATATTAAAATATTAATATTCAAATACAAAACAACAATATACATCTTTCTAGGAGAAATCCTCTATAGACAAGGATATTATGGAGTGTTACTCCATTGTCTTGAGCCCCAGGAAGCATGCTAGGCAATTTCACAAGCTCACGATGACACGTATGGTGGTCACTTTAGTGACATGGCCATAGTTAAGTGCATCTTTATAATGGGTTACTATTGGCCCACAATTGATAAGGACTACTATGAGTATGTCAAGAAATGCATTAAGTGCCAGCATCATGCAAATCTAACACACTTACCATCGTAAGACTTGCAACCCATCCAGGCAACATGGCCATTCTCGCAATGGGGACTAGACTTGATTGGGAAGATCTCACCCCCATCCTTAGGCCGACACACATTCATCATAATGGCCAAAGAATACTTCACTAAATGGGTTGAAGTGATCCCCTTAACATTAATAACTAGACCAAGGATTGCGAAGTTAATACTCCACAATATCATAAGTCATTTTTGGGTCCCTTCAAAGATAATATTGGATAATAGGCCATATTTCAAGAACAAAAATGTGCATGCTTTAATGAAAAAATACCATATTCAACACAATTTTTCAACACCTTACTATCCACAAGCAAATGGGAAAGCAGAAGCCTCAAAAAAAACAATAGTCTTCATCTTGAGGAAGACGATGCAAGACAATCACAAGGATTGGCACATGCAGTTGCCTCTTGCACTATGGGCATATAGGACTAGTATATAGATTCCCACTGGGGCAACATTGTTTTCACTAGTGTATGGCACTGAGGCCATCATGCCACTAGAGTTAGAAATTCTAATTCTACACATAGAATTAAAGGACTTCATAAATGATGATGCCATGCGACAAGGCTGCCTTGATCAGTTAATGCTTCTTGATGAATGTCAAGTCAATGATTTAGAGCATATTTGTATTTACCAAGATCATATTGCATGAGCTTACAACAATAAAGTCCACTTAATGGAATTCAAGGTTGGAGATCTAGTGCTCAAAGAAAAATAGTAGAATTTGAATCTACTGCCGCACCTGTGAGACAAGTTCATGACAAATTGGATAGGCCCGTACATGATTTCACAAAGAGTTGGACCTGAAGCATATCGCCTTACATAATTAGATGGTGTTGAAGAGCCTGAATCTCTCAATACCATTCACTTGAAGGCATTATACACATAAAACACAAAAACATTCAAACATGTCATAAAACACAAAAACATTCAAATATTTCATAAAACACAAAAACATTCAAATATATAAAAAATACAAACAAATCATAAAAAAATAAAATTTCAAAATAAAATCAAAGGCTCCAAGGGTATCCAATCCACTAGGTCAAAATCAAATAAAAAATGCTCCAAGGGTATTCAAACCGTTTGGTCAAATACAATCAAAATGGTCCAAGGGCATCCAAGCCACTTGGTCAAAATCAAATAAAAAATTCTCCAAGGTTATTCAAATCGCTTGGTCAAATACAATCAAAATTCTCCAAGGGCATCCAAGTCGCTTGGTCAAAATCAAATAAAAAATGCTCCAAAGGTATTCAAATGCTACAGCCCAAACCTAGCAGTCGGCTAGGTTATCCACTTGTTTAAAATTTCATATATATTAGAATAGTTTTTCATTGATTAGAAATCATCATATCTTTTAATTTTATCTCTGCATTCTGCATTTGCCTCTACGACGGGATCTGCCCTCCTAGTGGCAACGATTTATTATTAAATATTTTTATTCGTTCGCTTTCGCATTCGTTCTATTATTTGTTCTGTTATTGCAATTCCATATTAATTTGTTGATTCTGCCCACCGAGGAAGGAGAATCTCACCAAGTGGTATCAGTGGTCAAATCACGATCCACTCCCATCCACTAGCGTCATTGGCAGATCATTCCAGCCAGTACAGCCACTCTATTTTTTGTCGTCGTTCGTAGTCCTCCATCACCGTCATCAGCTACAGGCGGTCACTGTCACCATTTCCCATCGTCTTCTCGAATCGTCACGCCCTTCGTTCGCAGCCAAATCCCTTTTCGATCGTAAATCTATGCAAAACCTTCGCAAATCCGAGAAATTCCTTGTAAAACCTTTCGCAAGCCGTCGTCCAATCAGATTGCGAAAAAATTTCATTAATCACGCAAACACTAAGGTAGCGTGTTTTATTTTTCGGCTGACGTCAGATTTATTTGCCACTGTGTTGGGGGTTATTTTCTTTATCCCACATCGGGTCTGCGCAGTTCTAAACGCAGTTTAAAATTACTCCATCATGCTTTCTACAGTGTGACTTGGGTCACATTCTCGGAGCCTCCTGTCTATGTCTTGGTCCATCGTCCGTTTTTCGTCGCACATGTCGCTTTGTTGTCACGTCCTTTCTGTCACCGTTGTCGTGTTTTCGTAGGTTCGTTTCGTCGTCTTTCGCTGTCTGCTCGTGTCATGTCCTCTGCATCCTCCGTGTCGTTTCGTCCTTTGTGTCATGTTCTCCGCGTCCTGTCCTCTGCGTCTTCTGTGTCATTTCGTCCTTCGTGTCCTGTCCACGTGTGTTTCATCAGTCACGTTACGCTGTCCGATTTCCGCCACGATCGCCCATTAGCATCGTGTATCGTCCAGTTCGGTTACCATAATTCCAAGCTTCCTTTCGCATCGCGGTCAAAACAGTGTAACAAGTTGTCTTAAGTTCGGTTCCATAGTCGGTAGGGCGAGGTCAAAACGTCTTACAAAGTTGTCATACTATCCAAGTGTTGTCAAAGAGGAGCCAAAAGACCACATTAAAATTCCGCGTCGCAGTTGGAGCGAAACTTCAAGCGAAATCCCATTTTTTTTTTAAATTCAACCAGAATTTGTGGTAGTTGAAGCGGAATCCTAAGCGGGCTATGTTAACAAGTGCATGAGCAAAAAGTGGTCCAAAGGTGCTGACAGTCGATTATCAAGTTCGAAGACAACCAATAACAATGCAAGAAGACCAAATCGAAGCCCAGGTACAAAAAATTCTCTTTCTCCTTTTAAAATTGGTAGTTATAATCCACACCATCCACTAGTAGATCCTATGGCTAATAATCCCTCCCCAACTCACGAAAACATCACGCAAGGAAACTCAAGTAACTCAGCCATGTCTGATAGGGAGTCTCTTCGATGCTTACTAGAGGGTATGAACGAAATGGGTATCCTCCTAAAAGACCTTGTGAAAGCACAAAAACAACCTAATCCTAATACTAATCCCCAAAATCACTCCCATGCCCAACGAAATGAAGAAACTGTCGATCCTAATGATGATTGGGAACAAAAACAGGGTGATTCGGATAATTACAGGGATCCCTATAAAAAACAGTGGTATAACCAAAATCAAGAAAGGGACATGGGTTATCACCAACCAAGAGGCCCTAATATTAATTTTCCATGAATTGATATGCCCACTTTTGAAGGTCATGATCCTCGTGGTTGGTTAGCAAAAATGAAAGGCATCCTTGACTTATATCAAATTAAGGAAATTTATAGAGTTCCTTTCGTTGCATCAAAATTAGGCACTGAGGCCTACCAATGGTTTGTATGGCTTAAACGAGAGAATGCAGCTATTATTACTTGGAGAAAATTCACTACCTCTTTTTTAGAAAGATTTGACGACGGAGCTACATCATCCTACACAGTAAGATTGTTATCTCTTAAACAAAAAGGGTTAGTTAGTGAATTCGTTTCGGAGTTTACCAGTTTACTACCATACACTTTAGACCTTAGTCCCGACATAGTGGTAGGTGCCTTTCGCAATGGTTTGAAAGAAAGTATTCGAGTGGAGGTAGACATGCACGATCCAAACTTGTTGAACTGTTGTATAAGAATAGCCAAGTTTGTCGAGAAGAGACATCAGTTGTCTGCACAGCGGGAAACATATAGTCGTCCTTCATATCGCAACAATTCCTTTCATAGAAATGATCAACCATCAAGATATTTTTGCTATAAATGTCGCACTCATCACCCTAGGGAACAAGCTTGTGCCCAAAAACAAAACTTTCATATTGAAGGTGATCATTGTGAAGGAGAAGAAGATGAACCTTACCAATCAGAAGAACCTATGCCAGAAGACCTACCGTGTACTATAGACAAAAAAGAAGAGGATACAATGGCAATTTCAGTGCATGCTCTCATGGGTTTAACCGCCCACCATACCATCAAGGTACCAGGATTTCTCCGCTGAAAAAAGGTGAATGTGCTAATCGATTCTGGTAGCACCCACAATTTTATCGACATCAAAACAGCAAAATCTTTGAATTTATTCATTAACTCTTCCAACAAAGACAAATTCCAGGTTCTAGTGGCCAACGGGGTGAACGCACAATGTGTTGGTCGCACATCTCAAGTTTCCATAAATATGGGAACTTATACCTCGGTAGGATCCCTTTTTGTCATGAATTTAGGAACTCTGATGTCATTTTGGGAGTTGAATGGTTGGAAACATTAGACACAGTTAGCTTCAAATTCAAAAAATTATTTGTGGAATGGAAGGAAAATGGACGAGTCATTTGCTTACAAGGCATTACTACTCCTCCATCACAAATGGTGAGCTCTCATAGTATGGAGAAGATGTTAAAAAAGGGTGGTTATGGGTTTATAGCTCAAATTAATTGTTTGGAAAAACAATATTCAACAACTTCGAATATTATTGCACCTGAGTTACAAGATATCATAACACATTACGAAGAGGTTTTCCAAGAACCTCAAGTATTACCACCTAAACGATCTCATGATCATGCCATCCATTTGATTCTAGGGAGTGTCCCACCTAACAGTCATCCTTATCACTATCCTCAACCACAAAAGACAGAAATCGAACAGATCGTTCAGGATTTGTTGGATCATGGAGTCATTCGTCACAGCACTAGTCCTTATTCCTCACTTGTAGTCCTGGCTAGACGAAAAGATAACTCTTGGCATATGTGTCCTGACTTTCGTTCTCTCAATAAACTCACTATCAAGGACAAATTTCCTATCCCTATCATAGATGACCTATTAGATGAGTTGCATGGCGCAAAATTTTTTACAAAATTAGACCTTCGCTCTGGCTTTCACCAAATCCATGTTAGAGAAGAAGATATTCCCAAAACAGCCTTTCGTACTCATGAAGGTCATTACGAATTTTTTGTCATGCCTTTTGGTCTCACTAATGTACCATCCACATTCCAAAGCCTCATGAACCAAGTGTTTCGTCCACTCCTCCGTAAGTTTGTGTTAGTTTTTTTTGATGATATTCTCATATACAGCAAAACATGGACGGACCATTTACATCATGTGGATCAAGCCCTTCACATTTTACACAAAGAAAAATTATTTGTTAAACATTCCAAATGTTCATTTGGTGTTCAAGAAGTTGAGTATCTTGGTCATATAGTTTCACACGAAGGCATCAAAGTGGATCCCAATAAGATTAAGGCAATTCAAGAGTGGCCTTTACCTAAAACCATCAAGAAACTTCATGGTTTTTTGGGTCTCACGGGATACTATCGCAAGTTTGTACAAAATTATGGTAAGATTGCAGCACCTCTCACCGCACTCACAAAGAAGGATGCTTTTCGTTGGTCGACAGAGGCTACTCTAGCTTTTGAATCTCTTAAGAAGTCCATGTGTACAACTCCAGTATTAGCAACCCCCAATTTTCACAAACCCTTTATTATCGAATGTGATGCATCAGGAACAAGAATTGGGGCTATATTAATGCAATAAGGTCATCCTTTGGCATTTGAAAGTAAACAGCTCTCCAAGAAAAATTTGAGAAGATCGACATATGAAAAAGAAATGTTGGCTATTCTTCATGCCGTAGAGAAATGGAGACACTACCTAATCAGCAGCCGCTTCATTATCAAAACAGATCATAGTAGTCTCAAACATTTCCTTGAGCAGAGGTTTTCCTATCCGGAACAAAATAAGTGGTTGACCAAACTATTGGGGTATGATTTTGTTATCGAATACAAGAAGGGGAAGGAAAATATAGCTGCCGATGCGCTGTCCAGGAAATATGAAGATGAAGTAGTCATTAACGCTATTTCAGGTCCTTGCTCCCAATGGGTGAATCAATTGCAAGACGAATGGGTGTCCAATAATGAAACTGCTCAGATAATTCAAGAATTATCTATAGGGTCCTCTAAATACCCTTTGTTCTCTTATGAAGATGAAATCCTCCGAAAGAAAAACCGCATTTATATTCCACACAATTCAGAACTCAAAACAAAGATCCTAGACGAATCACATGCCTCTCCATCAGTAGGATATTCATGATTTTTGAAGACATATTTAAGAGTCAAACAATCATTTTGTTGGAAAGGATTAAAAGCAAAAGTCAAACAATGGGTAGCAGAATGTGAAGTTTGCCAGCGCAATAAAGGAGAAACAGTTAAATCACCAGGATTGTTACAACCATTACCCATCCCTGAACTAAGTATGATGCCATAGTTTATCTCACAAACTATTCAAATCCATGTGTTTTTCAACACAACCATTATCTATTGCTATACATAATATACTAAGGTTTTTTGGTTATTCAACCGCAACTAGTGATCTTATCAAATTTTGTGGAAAACCATCTTGGCTAGTAGAGAATAAGGTCTAGTGGTGACAAAGCCTAGCATATCTCAAATCCCACCACTAATTAAAACACTAAATTCTAGTTGGTACACGGGAAGATAAAAATTACAAAGTGGTCTACGTTACCAAAAGCAAAAAGGAACTTCCTTGCTTATCCCCCTGTGCAACCAATTTAAAGGTGCTAATAATTGGTAGAAGGACAAGTTCTGCCCTACCCAATAATCAGTGATTATCATCACTGCATACATCCCTTTATTTCATAAAAATAGGAAAAATCCCGAAACAAAGCCAAATTCAAATCTTAAAATTGAAAGTTCAAATTCTTCAAAAGTCAAACATCAACACCCATATTCATAGCTCAAAATATCAAAAGAATAAAAGCAAAATAAACAGTGATTATCATCACTACAAGAGTCCCTTGCTCAAGAGAAAACAAAAAAAATCAGTCAAAATAAATAGTGATTATCATCACTACAAGAGTCCCTTGCTCAAAAGAAAATAAAAAAAACCAGTCAAAAATAAACAATGATTTTCATCACTAAGTATGAGCAAGTATCCCAACTAAATGAAGAAAAAAAGGGAATAGAACTTGAATCCATGGAATTCTCAGCATTTCATAAAACTGGAAGGATAAATCCTTACACATGATGATATGTCTATCACAAAAACTCCTGGTATTTGTATAGACCAATGTTTGAATGTGGATGAGCTAGCTTAAGTAACTCAAAACTGCCTAGTGGTATAGTCCAACTAAAGTCCAAAATAAGGATAAGATAAAACACTTGAGAATCCCTAATATTAGCAATGGGTTGGAAGAATCATGCCTGACATCAGAGGAAATGCATGGGTTCTATCTAAATATATTTATTTGCACACACAGGGATAATGAGTATCTAGGACCATGATGAAAGCCTAATTTTCAAAAGAATTAAATGATTAGTACACAATCATTTAAAGGGTAAATAGAGTGTTTGGATCTCTAGGAAGCCCTAAAATTCTTACATAGCAACAAATAATATAATCATTCACACTATCACTTTCTTTAAAATATTCTATAAATTAGGGGGTATCAACACAATAGGACAGATACCACATATATATTAGAAAAAGTATATAGACGGCCACTTCTTTATATATTTTAATTTACACAAACTTATCAAGAAAATACATCTCACACCATTAAATATCATATATGAATGCTTAATCAATTCTTATGATAAGAGTGATTATTTAAATTCATGATTAATTTTTTATTTTTTGTGGTATCACCCATTAAGATTTTCAATGTCATATGCATTCCTTATGTTTTAAGTGATTAGAGCATACAGGTTCGTTTATACCATCCCATCACATAAGTTAGATGCATACAATTAAAGCAAAATTAAACATGCATTTAACAATAACATCGCATCCACAAACACAAGTCATTAATCATCCATCATCACATCATAAAACATATAGGCAATATCCATTTGCATACAATCATAAATTTATCATCTATCAACTCAAAATACATCAAATCATATCATAAAATCATATAAGCATCTACACATCCATATAAGCATATACAATATCATTTATCATCTAACATATACATCAAATCATCATAATACCATCATCACATCACATAATAAAAAAAAATAACAACAAAAAAATGAGAAATAAACGATACACATAATGAGTCATAATGCAAATATATCATAAAAGTATATGTGTTAAGTCCATGGATATACAAAAATGCCTATGGGCTACAGTCATATAGGTCAACCGACCTTAAAAATGAATCAAAACCAAGTGAACCATCAATCAAATGCTGGGCCTGCACCCCCTACAGCATCGCCATCTATGGTCAGATATTTGGGATAATAGTGTGAGCTAGAAATTTTTGGTCTCTCAATATGAGTCCGGGCCCCACGACCAGGCCAGATGAAATACTACCCTACGATAGAACTCTTGCTGACTTGTGACCCACTTGTGGCTCCTCTCTCCTGAGGGATGACTCCTAGCCTCCTGATCTACCTCGAGAGAGAAGTAATATGGGTTGTGTCCTTAGCAATCTACACATCACTCTCATCTAGCAAACCCTGTAGATGCCTGATCTCATCCTCAATATCTATCGTTGAGTGACCCTCAAGAGAAGGAGGAGCAACAATAGCCTGTATCTAGGTAGATCCTCCTAAAGTAGCCTGTAAAGCCTATGTTTTGTCTGACAGATGTGCTATAATGGTATCCCATTGAGCAATGATGGCATCACACTACTATACATGTATCTTGGTTGACTAGAGCTCATCCTCCACATCATACAGTTGTGCCCTATGAGGATAATATCTCTCCTCAGGATCCATCTCCTTCTCCTCCTCAAGATCCTCCTACTCCTCCACTACCACTTGCTCTACCTACCAACCTGACGTCATAGTCCTAGAATGGACCCTACACCCTGATGGATCTACCCCATATCTACCATCATCCTCTCGGCCTAGACTACCCTCATCGTGCCACATCAGGTCACCCCACCATCGCATAAATGCATCTATGACTCCACCAATTACTTGAGGATCAATATCTAGGGCATCCTCCTCATCAAATAACTCTGTAAACTATCAAGGAGGGAGATATCTCTTTGCTCTAATGCGCCTATACAAAAATGGTACTAGTGGCACATCTTGCTGCAACCTGTACTGATAAAGAACCTAAGAGTATAAGTACTCTTAGATGTTGATTTTGCGGTCAATGAGCCATCGCTCATGACACGTCCTAGAAGTAAAGTTGTTCAGGTCATCCCTATTAGGGTACTCATGATACAGGTTCCATTTAACATCTCCAACCTAAATTACAGTAAAAGTAGCAGTGTAATTAGATAACTCTACAAAAATGTAGCTCTTACGCTCCTTGTTTCCTCTAGCCCATATAGGAGCATAACACTGCATCCACCTATCCATAGCTATAATCTTAATAGAAATCCCCTTAGGGAAATCTACCCTAATGTGCTCCCATCCCCTGATCTACAAGAGCTAGCTATAGGTGATGCTAACACGACCCTTTTAATGGATGTGGTACAACTCATCATAGCACTAGGCCAATAGGGACCTCCCCCATGCATAGATGATGGGTGCCTCAATGTCCATTAGGTCCTGAACCATCGCAAGGAGGTTCCAAGGGAACCTCAAGCCTGAGTAGTTTAGGATAAGGACATTACTGATGACCATCAACAATACCGCATGCATCACTATGAAAACATGCTCCCGATACCAACAAATAATGGACACTCCCCCTGAGTTGGTGTCCTTGAGGACTACCTCAGAGCATCCTCCAAACACTCAAGTGAAAACAACCACCTAATCATTAGTGGTTGAAAAAATGATGGAAACTATAAAAATTGATCTGAAATATCCTATACACATCCTCTTGCATAATGGTCATCTCGTCGGTCAGGAGGTGGAAGGTATTAGTCCGAGGGTCCCAATGATGAGCCAAAGTTGTAAGGTAAGCTTGATATGACATAATGTGAGGTAGTTTGGTAACATACTGGATCCCATGAGCCTTAAGCCACCTTAGTGGCATCTAGAAGAGGTAGAAGGTCATTCATGAGCTTTAGGTCCCAAGCCCGAGTAGTAAGGATCTAAAAAAAATGAAAGAAATATGAAATATAACTACAGTGCATCTAAGACAAAATATGAAAAATTTTACACTCTCCTAAATCTGAGCAAAGAGGGGGATAAATGCACCTAGGCATGCAGCACATGCTAAAGAGTAGTTTAAAATTCTAAAAAACATTATTAAACTATCTCAGAAAATCCAATAAAAAGAAAAAATTTGTGCAAAATTGGCTAAGGGGTTTAGCTACTGTTGCCTACAACGGCCAAAATCTAGTTGTTGGAGATAGCAGTGGCCAAAGCCCAATGATCAAATTTTTGACCGTTGGGGTTCAAACCTAGTTGCTCTGAGTGACAGCGGCCAAATTTTCATCGCTTTGAGTGACAGCCATCGAAAGGTAACATGGAAAACACATGAACCCTAGGCTGTAAAATACAAAAAAAATGGAAAAAATAAAAATGGAGACCAACCCACCACTTAAAAACCTATACTAAGACTAACTACAAATTCCTTTAAGTACCAATACGTTTATTGAGGTTCATTTACCAGTTACGTAGTGAGGTTCAATTTTACCCAAAAAAGGAAAAGAGGTTGGGTTTGAAATAATACCTGAGAAGCTCTGTCTCCTCCAATAGCTGATGCCTCACTCTGTGCAACCATGTCCTCGACGTAGGTATCTTTATAAATCACAACTATCACTGTCTCACTAGAGCTCTAAAAAGTGAATTGTCAGCAAATGAAAGTGACAGGTCAAAACCTTAAAAGTGCATTTTATATATTTTCAAATTATGCCTTAGCTGTTGCTAGTGTTAGCAACCTAAACTTCATGGCCGCTCAAGGTGACAACGGCCACAAGCAGAGACTTAAAGGCTGCTGAACTTGATAGTGGCCTTCTCTACAGATAAAAACAAGAAAATTTCTTCCATGGGGGATAAAAAAAACATTAAATAAATGCATTTTGATGAATTTAAGTCATCTTAACTACCAAGATAACAAACAAATAATATATAAGCATGATATCGAGCAGGCCTCGTATCTAGTTACTTACACTATCCACTCGATTATTGTAGTGATTCAAACTCCAAGCACTTTGATGAGATGAGTAGGTTACCATAATGCCACTTGGGGAAAAAAAAATCATTTTGGAATTACGATGTGTCACCCTTCAATCCCAAAGAAGACCAAGATGGTTGGACTGCTCCACGGGTACGAAATGATCATCCTAATTCTTCTTATGATACCAAAAACATTAAGCCAAAGTGATACAATATGAACATAAATAGAATCACTCATCCTAACTCCCTAAGAATGCTATTGATAGATGGACCACTCCTCAGGATAGGGGTGGATGATTATCATAAATAATTGGAATCACACTTGGAGGTGGGATTGCCCATTAAAAGTAACAAATGCTAGAAGGGAACAAAATTAGTCATATTGGTCAAGTGACTTGTCGCTTCATTCATCATAATTTCTTCACCAATCCATTGTGTGAGGAGGTAGTTCAAAGCTTCAACATAATCATAATCAAATCAACAAAATATCACTCGATCATAACAAAATTGTGTTCGTCCTACAAATCATTGCATACAACAATCACAAATTTCCCTTGTTTTTTGGGAATGTAAGTAGACATGGCATATTACATTGTAGCTCACCTACCAGTCAAAACTATTGTAGCGGTTGAAGCTACCTGATAGAGTTTGAGGAATAAGTGCAATTTAACATGCCCAAGCCACTGAGCTAAGCCCTCCAAACATTGAGGCAAGGATTCAAGGGGTGTGCACCATATTGCATGATTGGGCCATTAGACGTTGATCAGACCATTGATCACCATACACCCTCCAAACAGATCAGTCTATATTTTTTATCAACATTGTGTCTTCTACACAATGTGTTGCAAAGAGGGGCATCTGTAGACACCTAAAACATGCCATGTTTAGGGGAGCTACTCACATAAACACATTCATAATATCATATGACATAATCTTGGAATTTCCAAGCATAAAAAATGGTTCTCACCACTCATTTGGGGCATTTTAAAGCCATCCAAGCCTATCTGCTCAAGCCAATAGTGGCTAGATATTATTCACTATAGATGACAATGACTAAACCCTAAAAGCAGTTTTACTGACAAATAGGCTTAATCACGGGCGAAAGTGGTAGTCTACATGCAATAAAGGTGAGTGAGAGTAACTTTGCATTCCTTTTCACAATTAGTTCACATAGGAGACTTGATTTTGCATTTAGAATTTAGTTAACTGGACTCCAAACATAGAAAAAGGATAAAATATTCTCATGCTAATGACCAGTTTGCATAGGAGACTCAAGTTGGCAGTTAGATTTCAGTTAACTGGCCTCCAAACATAGGCAAAATAGAAAATATCCTCATGCTAACTCTCACTATGCATGAGGAATTCATTCCTAGGGCTTGGGCATAGACCTAGGATTTCACACACTTTAAAAGGTGCAAGCCTGAGAGCACCAAGAGGACAAATTATCCTAAATTTATCTGAACTAGTCATTGATAAGAGCTTTTGAGACTTAGAGAGCTTCACTTGGAGATCATGTGTATGGTGAAGCCCTAAAAAATTAGAGAGCAAAAGTGATCGCTATTTCAACATTCGATACAAGCTTTGACCCATAGCTTTTGGGCAAAGGGAAAAAAATTCACTTTAGTGGTCATTGTCTTGGAGAGTGGCCCATAGGCCTAGCTTAGGGTTTTATACATTAGTATCATTATTCTATTTAGCATATCATTAGAATAATATCATCTCATTCATTTAACTTCATAGAATAGGTTTAATTTGCACTTACTTTCATTTGATATATTCAATACTGTTGTGGTTGATCCACAACGTACCCCAAAATTGGGGACCCATATTTTTTGCATGTGTTTTAAGAAGACCGAAGTGGCCCATAGGCTAAATTTCAAAGAAAAAAAAGCAAAAAAAACACAAGGAGAAAAAGTGTCGCGATATCGCGACATGTTGCACCATCGCGACCCAAAAGGAAAAAGTGTCATGATATCACGACATGTTGCACCATCGGGGCCCAAAAAGAAAAAGTGTCGCAATATTGCGACATGTTGCACCATCGCGGCCCAAAAAGAAAAAGTGTCACGATATCACGACATGTTGCACCATCGCAGCCCAAAAGAAAAAGTGTCGCGATATTGCGACATGTTGCACCATCGCGGCCCAAAAAGAAAAAGTGTCGCGATATCGCGACATGTTCCACTGTGGCGGTGAAAGACAAAAAGTGTCACGATATCGTGACATGTTGCATTTTTGCAGCCCAAAGCAAAGGAAAAGAGAAGAAAGAAAAGTGTCACGATATCACGACATGTTGCGTTTTCGTGACCAAACAAGGAAAGAAAGAAGAAGAAAGAAAAGTGTCATGATATCGCGACATGTTGCACTGTCACAGCCAAAGTAGAAAAAGTGTCATGATATCACGACATGTTGCATCATCGCGGCCAAGGATGAAAAAGTGTCACGATATCGCGACATGTTGCAGTTTCATGGCCAAAAGAGAAAAGGTGTCGCGATATCGCGACATGTTGCACCGTCGTGGCCATAGAAAGAAAAAGTGTAGTGATATCACGACATGTATTTTCGTGATTCAAAATGAGCAGACAAGCATAAAAAGAAAAAGTGTCATGATATTGTGACATGTTGCATTTTTGCGATTCAAAATGGGCAAACAAGCAGAGAAATAAAAAGTGTCATGATATCGCGACATGTTGCATTTTTGTGATTCAAAATGGGCAAACAAGCATAGAAAGAAAAAGTGTCACGATATCACGACATGTTGCATTTTCATGATTCAAAATGGGCAAACAAGTAGAGAAAGAAAAAGTGTCGCGATATCGTGACATGTTGCATTTTCGCGATTCAAAATGGGCAGAAAAGCAGAGAAAGAAAAAGTGTCGCAATATCACAACATGTTGCATTTTCGCGGCTAAAAGCAACAAGAGACGGAAGGGGCCAAAAGTGTCGTGATATCGCGACATGTTCCATTTTCGTGATTAAAAGCAACAAGAGACGGAAGGGGCCAAAAGTGTTGCAATATCATGACATGTTCCATTTTTGTGATTCAAAGCAACAAAGGAGAGCAAGGAGGCAAAAGTGTCGCGATATCACGACATGTTCCATTTTCACCAAGGTAACGGACCTGCATAGTGACGGGGACATAAGGACAAAATCCAATGAAGAAGACAAAGCGTTACATAAGGAATCTTTAATGATTTGAAATCATTTAAGATGGTCGTTACACATGGAGGGAAACAGATGCAAAACCATGTGGAGAAATCACAGCGAAGGGCCACAAAATGGAAAGCAAAGCACACACATATAGGGAAGGTGAAATGAACAGTTAGGGAAGGTGAAATGAACAACCTTCGGCAAATGAAATGAACAGTCAAGGAAGGTGAAACGAATAGCCATCGACAAATGAAACAAACCGTCAGGGAAGGAAACAAGGTTTTCACGAGTTTAAATATGCCATTCAAAGAAGCCAGAAAGGGGGTGGAAAATTGCTGCAAGTAGTGTTGCAGGTTTGAAGGCGATAAGGCCATTCTGGACCTAGTTGGGATGTTTTTCTTTTGTAGACTGGTTTTTCTTCTTCATGGACCTAGTTGCAGACTTGAAGGTGATTAGGCCATTCTAGACCTTTTTAAGTTGTTTTTCTTCCATGGATTGATTCGGGAAAACCAAAAATTCTGCCATTATAAAATGACACATTTTTAATGCAGAAGTGTTCAGAAATTTGCATCTTGTGGGCAAGAAAGAAGGAGATTTTCTTTGCATGCTATGGATTTAATGTTTATTTTTTCATCTTTTCATATTTTGAATTTATAGATAATGTTGATGCCATTTCTTTGGGTTACATTAGGCGAATATTTGAAATCTGAATTTTATTTCATACCCTAGGAACCAGCACTTAGCTTATCCGGATTGTGCTTGTTTGCAGGTCCAATAGGTTAGGTTGCATGCACGGAGACCTCACATCTTCGATTTTGTCAAAATAGGATAGCATCATACTGAACGCATTTTATTTTCAGTTTTTGCATTTCATTTTTTATTTTATGCTTTTTATATTTTTCCAGAAGCTTTAACTTTTAAGGCATTAAAATAAACATCTAAAAAATATCAAAATCCAAAAAACAATGAACAATAACTAAAGTTTCATGGTGAAATAAATCAACATTGCCCCTTTTTTACAGTTACTTGCAATCACTAAGGTGTTCCAAGCATTTAAATTGAATATCTTTATTTGAGATTACTAATACATATATGCAAATGCTAATACAATGGAGACCTTGGAGAAGTTGTTTGTTTAACTTATTTGCAAGAGGGGATTTGGAACCCAAATCCTAAAGGAGAGTGTACTTTCACAATTGGGTGAAAATACCACTCAACAAGTACTAAAAACCTCATTCGAGGAGGCATTCTCGGACATCTAAGCATGCGTTGTTGTTTCATTGCTTATAGGGCCATAGGTTCATCTGACAAAATCTGCAACATACAAGAGAAAAAGGAACCACTCCAGGAAATAGGCCTGGAGAAATAGACATTTGTAAGCCCTCATACATTTTCATGTCTATAAATGGGAAGCTTTTGAAAGTGCACTACCTCTTCGCGAAAGGGGCACTCCTTGCCTATTTGTAACCTTATTGTATCAAAATGGGTGTCCCTAAGAGGGACCAAAATGTAACCGGGTTTCAATCCATATAAAGAGATCTATATTTGTTATTTTCATGTTATATGCTATTCATTATCTTCCATTTCATTTTGGGTTTTTAATGCATTGCAAGTAGCGTATAAAGAGCGATGTGTGTGTCCCGAGGTTGCTACACCTCCCATGTATCAATTTATAAGGTATCCTCCATGAAATTCTTCTAGGCCGCTTTCAATTGTTCTTTTGGCATAGGTTCACCCCATTCATCTGTAAAATTTAGAAATCCCATATCGACAAGAGCATCAAAATGAGTCATGGAAATAGTATGTTCTTGCTCAATTGCATTAAGAATATTTTTACCTTCTCTCACCAGGTCCATCCTTTGAAAGTAGCTATGTAGCATGACTTTTGCAGCAGATCAAGCGTGATCCATTTCACTTAGGGGGTCAATATGTATGCTAGAATGCACTAGGACCTATCTTTTTACTACCATATCCATTTAGGGTTCTAGCATCTCCTTAGTGTTATCTATAAATTGTTGCCCCATATGAATTTGTATCTGGGATACGTAGAGGTAATGCAATACTTGAACTACTTATGCAGTCAATTTTTTACATTTTTGGGCCAAACAAAGGCGTGCCTCTTTGATGCTTTTGGAGAAAAACCTATAGCCTATGTGTCCTTCATTACTAGTTGATTATGTATAGCCTCTATCTACGTTCAAAGTGCTTGCATCTCTATTATTGCTACATCCCTTAGCCACTACTTGCTTTGAAGAAGAAGAAGAGGGAACATAGGATGTAACTTCAGGTATAGGTGCTATGTGCTCCGATGATGGAAGTAGTTGTAAAATAATTTACTCCTGTTGCTTCTCCACTTCCTCCTTAATGTTCATATCCTTCTCAATTTTCATGACCTCCACCTAAGGGCTCTTTGTCTATTGGTCCTCCTCCTATTCATGAATCATCAGAAACATTTTCACAATCTTCATCGAAGCATCTATCATCAATGGAGAGGGAATAATAGTCATCAAAACAACTAGAACTGTGGGAACTATAGCAACCAAATCTTTAGCAGTAGAGGAGGAAGTGACATTGGTCCTTGGTTTATTCATAGCTTTGGAAAATGGGGGTGCATCTTGGATAGTCTACTTCTTTGGAAAAGGCACCTCCTCAAATTTATGATTCATTCACTACAACCTTCATTTAAACGCATACTATTTCTCCTCAATCCATATGGGCTGACTTTCTTTTACTTGACTAAAAAATCTAGACAAAGGAATTTTATTTTTGTATTTAGCTAGATTGTACTACACATCTTATTCATAGCAATCATGCCAAGGTGGGAGTGATTTCATATCTTTAATGTGCCACTCCAAGTCAGGTCCATCAAAATTATTTTAACTTTTTTCAATGTCAAACCATGGAAAATAGTGAAATGTCTTGGCCTTAATTATCTCTATGAATTTTCCCAACAGACCATACCTCCAATGAAGTGGTAGTTATATCAACCCCAGTTCGTGAAGTGTTACTATGAGCAGCCTATTCTGCCCTATATATCTCACTTCTATACTGTTGAACATGAAAGGCATATTACAAGTCATCTTCTTACTGTGTCCTACTCCATATACATCATTCACATAGTCTGATTGGCGCACCATCTCCATAGTAAAAACATGTTCAATGGCAAAGTATGGCAGTAAGAATGGATTGCTCGTGAAGCCAAAAATTCTTACAACCATACCGTGAGTAACCAAAAATATATCACCCTTTTCTATTGTAGCTATTGCTTCTCTCATCTTCCGTGGCACTATTTCACATGCACCACAGAGTATTTCTATCGTGGGTCCCAAACATAAACGATTGAAACTATAAAATGAATCCTTGCTTAATAGAGTAGAAGTCCACATGTATATTGGTAGAATCTCATCCTTCTCTTCCATTTACCTCACTGTGATGAAAAAAAAATATTGGTGTATATGGAAGAAGAAATACCATACTAGAAAGGGGGTATGCATGAATTATGTCTCCTATCTATTTTGCAACCTCTCGAGTTGAAAATGTAGTTTCTAAGAAATAAAATTAGCCCAATTGAAGTAAATTGGATTGGTACCCCACTTCATGGATGATGGAGCATAAAAATCCACCTATCATATAAATTTTTGTAGGGCTACCTACCACCTATGAATGATGGAATCTATCGGTAGGCCAACAACCCACACAATAATTGAATTAACATATAGGCTCTTGAATTCTGTGAGTGGCTTTGGTAGGTTATGAAGTTGCCCTAGCTATGATTATTTAATCAACTATGTCTCCATGAACTGATGCATCATCATAGTAGATACATATTTTTCCTCTTTTTTATTG
The DNA here is from genome assembly GCA_028583015.1 of Wollemia nobilis. Classification (NCBI taxonomy): domain Eukaryota; kingdom Viridiplantae; phylum Streptophyta; class Pinopsida; order Araucariales; family Araucariaceae; genus Wollemia; species Wollemia nobilis. The sequence goes on along the minus strand of JAQPPZ010016690.1, from coordinate 8,298,423 downwards.
GTATGTAACTTCTTGCTTATAACATATGAAGGAGGCTTCATACCACAGGAAAATGCTTCCTGCACTTCATTAGTGGAAATAGAAAAAAGTGCTTCTTTATTTACCTTCTGCACCATCCTAGTAACCATATTATAAAATAGAGCAATGATATTCACCAGCTCCTTACAAGGGTGTACGAGCATACACAAATACCAAAATAATTGAGTGATATGGCACCATAAATGAGATATCTCTTGTTAACCCTTGATTTACTATGTGTTGAGTGGTATTTTCACCCGATTGTGAAAACACACTCTTCGATAGGATTTGGGCTCCAAATCCTCTCTTGCAAAGAAATTAAATAAATAATTTCTCCAAGGTCTCCGCTATATTAGCATTTTACATTTGTGTATTAATAATCTCAAATAAAGATATTCAATTTAAATGCTTGGAACACCTTAGTGGTTGCAAGTAACTAAAAACAAGGGGCAATGTTGGTTTATTTTATTGTGAAACTTTAATGATTGTTTATTGAACCCAAATAAAGCAAATGTGATCTGGCCCTTATATGACCACGCTGTAACTTCAAAATGGAAATTGATGAAATGCCATAAAATATAACTCCTTCAATGAAATTGGAATTTTCATGAAGGGAATGTCATCATCGGCTCATGAATGAAAAACAAAACTGAAAAATGAAATTCTAGCCCTGAAATGGAAATTTTCTATTTTCGGATTTTTAAAGTCTACAACAAAACAACAGCTTCGGTGAAATTTAAACAACTCCGAAAATGAAATTTTAAAATGCGTATTTGAAATCTGCAATATTACATACGCAATGGTGGAACTATTTTTTGATTTTGAAGTTTTTTAATTTTTTATTTTAATGCCTGAGAATTAAAATAAAGTTGGAACTTTTGAAAAATAAAGTGCAGAAAAATGAAAATAAAATGTAAAAATGAAAATGAAAATGCATTCAGTATGATGCTATCCTATTTTGACAAAACCGAAGATATGAGGTTTTTTGCCTGCAACCTAACCTATTGAACCTGCAGAACATGCACAATCCAGATAAGTTAAGTGCTGATTCCTAGGGTTTTAAATACGATTTTCATATTTAGACATTCACTTGAAGCAACCAAGATAACTTGCATTAAACTTCACCTATAAGCCTAAAATCTGAAAGGGGAAAAGATAAACATTTAATCTTGCATGCAAAAAATGACTCCTCCTTTCTTGTCCATAAGATGCAACTCTCTAAATTTTTTGTATTAAAAATTGATCATTTTACAATAACAGAAGTCTCTAGTTTTCTCAAAACCAAAAAAAGGGGAAGAAAAACACTCCAAAGCAGGCCCATAATGGCTTATCACCCTCAGCTCTGCAACCCTGCTCGTAGTGATTTCCGACCCCTGTACCTGTCTTATGCTTTTGCTTTTAAACTTTTTGGTGCGGTTCTTTGTTTCGCTATGTGACGCTTCATTTCATCTCCCAGATCGCTTCGTTTCATCTTCCCATCTTTTTGCTCAGGTTTTCAAACGTTTGATCTTCTCTATGAACTATAACTGTCGATCCTGAAGCGTTATCATAGCCCTGACATCTTCGTGCCATGTGTTCTATGCTTTTTTGCATGTTCTGTAACGGCCCGCTATGAATCATGACAAAAAATAGTATGTCACGATATCATGACATTTTCTATCTGCAGCTTTGTTCTTCCTCAAGCACTGTGAAAACAAGACATGTCACGATTTCGCGACATTTTTCCATTTTGGGCTGCGTAGATGCAACCTGTCACGAAATCGTGCCATTTTTCTCTTTCGGGCTGTCTAGACGCAACCTGTCATGAAATCGCAATGTTTTTCTCTTTCGTTGTGTTTTGTTGTACTTAGCCATGAAAACACGACATGTCGTGAAATCATGACACTTTTTCATTCTGTACCATCTCGTTGCTTTCTGTCATGAAATCGTGACACTTTTTCATTTCATACCATCTCACTGCTTTTTGTCATGAAATCGTGACGCTTTTCTCTTTCGGGCTGTGCAGATGCAACTTATCGCGAAATCACGACGTTTTTCTATTTTGAGTTGTCTCACTGCACTTAGCCACAAAAACGTGACATGTCGTGAAATTACGACACTTTTCTTCTATATCCACTTTGGTTGCTCTAGGTCGTGAAACTCCGACATGTCATGATATCGTGACATATTTCCTTTGCTTAGCTTGTAAGTCACCGCAAATCGCAAAAATGAGATAGGTCACAATTTCGTGACACTTTCTATATTTTATTCCTTCCTCACTTTCCTGCCGTGAAAACCTGACATGTCACGATATTGTGACATTTTTTCTCCTTGCCCTGTTTTGACTACTTTGACCATGATTTCATGACAAGTCACGATATCGTGACAATTCTGGTTTCTTATCTTCTCTCTCCTCTATGAACCGTGATTTCATGACATGTCGTGATATCGCGACATTTTTCACTTTGTCTTTCTCTCTCCTTTATGAACCGCGATTTCATGACATGTCGCGATATCATGATGTTTTTCACTTTGTCTTTCTCTCTATGCTTTGAATCGCAAAAATGCAACATGTCGCGATATCGTGACACTTTTCCTTTCTAGCTCCTTCTCTTTGCTTTTGGCCACGATGGAGCAACATGTCACGATATCGTGACACTTTTTTATTTTTGCCGTGATGGAGCAACATGTCGCGATATCGTGACATTTTTTTATTTTTGGTCGCGACGGAGCAACATGTCGCGATATCGCGACAACTTTTCATTTTTGGTCGCGACGGAGCAACATGTCGCGATATCGCGACAACTTTTCATTTTTGCTTTTCTTTGCTCTTTTAACATCTAGGCCACTGCAATATTCTTGGAAAGTGTGCAAAAAGGGGGGTCCCCAATTTTGGGGTGTGTTGTGGAGCAACCACAACAAATGGCGACTCTGCTGGGAAATGCTCCTAAGCATTTTGGTGAGAACCTAACCTGGAAATATACAAGCTTAGATACAAGCGTCAGCACATAAAAAATAAACAAATGCCGATAGATCAAAAATACATGAAACATTAGAATCATTAAGTATCAGCTCGGTGTGTGCAGTGTGTTCCATTTTCTATCGTTTGAAATTGATCCACATTCCATTGTCAGTTTTACATGAATGCATATGTGAGGTTGTGAATGATTTGCATAGCCTAATTATAGGTCTAGAGATATAACTACCGCTTTATAAAAGCTTTAAACCTTCTAATATCATACACAAACATTTAAAATTATCAAACCCTCTTAGGATCAACTATATGTATAATGAATTGCTTTATTAGATCCCAAAGTTGGTTATGAGTCACTACTATCTTGAACCCATGTGCAAGTGAAAGTGAAATCAGAGCTTTGGGGAATCGGATTCCCAACCTAAGCGAGATGGGAATTTAACCCTATCCTTACTACTCTGATTTGGAATTCATTACCTCACTTTGAGCAAAATGATTTAACCAGTTATGGATGAAATTGTCAGGCTAGTCTATCCATTTGAGCAGTCAATGGTCTTGCTTTTAGACAAGACATGCTGCCACGCATGAGCATACTCCACTCCTTTAACCCCATAATCCATGATTTGGCTTCATTCATTCTCTTTTTTTTTCTTGGACCTTTGGGATGACTACCCATCCTTGCGAGGGACATGTAGTACGATCCTTCCAATCCAATATTAAGATGAAATGGACAAAATTTACTTCTTGGACCTTTGGGATGACTACCCATCCTTGCTAGGGACATGTAGTACGATCCTTCCAATCCAATATTTAGATGAAATGAGAAAGTATTGATTTTAGTTTTTATTTCTTGGACCTTGGGGATGACTACCCATCCTTTGTAGAGGACATGTAGTACGATCCTTCCAATCCAAGATTTATGATGAAATGAGAAAAAATGAAGCTTTGGGGAATCAGATTCTCAACCTAAGCGAGATGAGAATTATGCCCTATCCTTACTACTCCATGTAGGTCAAATCAGAGCTTTGGGGAGTTGGATCCTCAACCTAAGTTCGATGAGGATTTAACCCTATCCTTACTACTCTGATTTTAAGGATCATGTTGCATGATAGGATAGACACGAAATACTCCTTTCACCTCACCTTTTCTTCCAAGTCTGGTTTTGATCATTTTGCTCAAGATCCTCTTTAATGTGCATAGAACGTGCTTGGTTCAAGATAGTTCGGGCATCAGTTCCCAACCTTAGGATTTTTTTTTTTTTTATGTTATAGAATAACCCTAAGAGGACTTGACACCTTTCAAATGATTGTATCTGAAATGCATATGCAACTAAGATGGCATGTATATGCGAAGTGGGATGTAATATGAATGCATTGCCCTTTTGAATTACAGATAAAGTATTGTCATAATTTGTAAAACTGACTACTTCATGCATCACAAGTTTCAAACGATATTATTTAACTATTTGTGTTACCTGCGGAGCTTTTACAACACAATTCCAATGTTTCATATTTTCCTGATCTTAGGCATGAGTTGACATCTCAAATTTTTATTCATTTAAAAAAAAAAAAAAAACGAACCAAACATGTCCAAAGGACTAACACACAAAACTTAAAACCAAACCCAAAAGTAACTTCAAAAACGAACTTGAAAACACAAACCAAAACCCAAAAACCAAAATCTATATACAAATGTACAATATAATACAAGATGATGCAAAGCTTGGATTATCACTTTCCTGGATCCCAAACATGATTAGAACATTTCAACAAAAATATAACGTGATGTGCATGCCAAATGTTGTAGGAATCCAAAAAAAAACAAGATTAGACCACACCATGCAACAACTTTTAACTTACCTCGCTCACCCCACCAATTAGATTTAATTCCATTAGTACTCTCATAGGTGAGTGTTAAAATACTAAAATTGATTAGACAATAAATGATATTCAATTTTATCTTGTCTATTCTTTAAAGTATAAATCTCATAATTCCATTCATGATTTAGAACTAGGCTTTCCTTTTCAAAAATGAGACTTTGTAAGCAAGAGCCTATTTCTAAAAATTTTAAAGCCAAATCATTTTCCAAATTTGTAGGCCAATCAAATTTGTGCAACAGTTTACAAGCATCTAGGATATTTACTAAATTAGGATCATTAAAAGTTTTTACCCTAGATTCAATTAGTAATTGTTGATGAATTTGATTTAATAGTTCAAGTGCATCAACTTCTTTTTCATTCATTAAAACAATGTTATCAAAGGTGTGATTAGAAATCATACCTTGTTTTTCATTCACCTTTAATGACATTTCACCATAAACATCATTCAAATTCAAAATATGGTCATGCAAATTTTCACCTAAATTTTGGATGCTTGAACATAAAAGGTTAGATTCTACCTTTTGAACATTTTTATTTACCAAAATTTGATGGGGATTTGCAATTCCCTCTTTTACCTCATGGTCTTCATACTCTTCATTGATTACTTGTTCATCAAACATACCAAAATTGGGCACCCAATTGAAAACATGCCCATCCTTTTCAACCCTCCAATATTCTTGGTCAAAGTGTATGTCCAATGACTCATCTTGATGATCCTTCATTTGAGTTGTTTCCAATTGATCAATCTCTTTGTCATTTGGTTCCAATTCTTTGTTCACTATCCATGGTATCTCTTCATGTGAGATAGAAGTTTCAACATCTTGCATATCAAGTGAAATATGAGTTTCATCTATAGGGGTGTGAGAAAAGAATGCATTATCATATCTCCCCCAACCATTATAAAAATTATCTTCCAAATTTGTGGGATGAAACTCCATGGTATTTGTGACATGATCTTTTGATTCATTCATCAATTCACTTTCTTCTTTGCCCTTGGTAGTAAGATCCTCATTATCTTCCAAAATTTGATGAGATTTGAAACCCTCTTCCAAAACATCCTCAAATGATACAGGAGTTATAATATCTTCCTTCGAGTAGGCGATTATGTTGTCCTGTATATCATTTGGCACACACGTTTCATTAGCGGTTTTGGATTGAGTGTAGTCTTCCCACTTCTTCCAAGCATCATAATAATCTTCTTCCAAAATCAAGTGGTGACGTTCAACTACTTCTTCGACATCTTCCGATTCGTCAATGTGTTTCTCATCAAATTCACCTTCACCTTCCTTAGATGGTTCAATTATTTCCAAAAATGGGTCGTTTCTTGAATTCAAATTTGTAAGGCTATCATCGTCCAAATTAGTAACCCATGATTCAATTTTATCATAATTTGGAGGGTGAAGAATTTCTTGATCGTTAATTTTACACATCTCATCAATAGTATCTTCCAAGAACAAGTGGTGAAACTCTATCATGTCTTCAAATTCATTTATTGGTTTTCTTCCAATTTCACTTTCAACCACTTCATTCAATTCTATGGTAGGTTCCGTCCTATCACATATTTCAAACATTGTTGAATTTGGGACCCCTTTATCCGAATAATCATGCATCTCTATGAATGAGATCATTTCTGCATAACCTTCACTAGCGGATGTTGGTTTAGCACTATGCACCTCCCCTTGGACTACATCTAAGGTGGTTGCAACACTTGGATATTCAAATTCATCCCCTTGATCATTTACCTTAGATATCATTGGAGTGGAGGGTGCTATATTTGATGGTTGGTGTAGGTTGGCATCACTAACTCCAAAAGAACCATCTCTCATGTGAACATGTTGTGCCTTTTCTTCTTCAAGATCTTGTCGTTCTACCTCTTCTAGGATCTCATAGATTTTCTCTAGAGACAAGCCATCCATTTTTTCCTCAATGAGTGAAGCAAGTGTGGGGTGTATGGCTCCCAGGTATACTTCCATGGCTTCCTCTTCTAATGTGTTAAAATTTTCCCACATTTGGGAGTGCAACTCATGAAATCTTCCATTGAATTGACTCAAGGATTCATTAGGCTCCTTACATATGGAGGTAAATTGATTTTTCAACATCTCTAAGTCAACCTGATTATCAAAATGATAAAGATAGGCTACTTCTAGTTGTATCCAAGAAGTCCTAACCTCCATGGGTAGTTGGCCATACCAAAAGAATGGTTTATCATCCAAAATGTATGCAAATAACTTACAAGCCACCTCCTCATAGAAAATCTGGAATTGACATAATGTATTCTTGTAGACATGCAGTTTTTGCAAGTATCCTAGTGGCACCTCTTGATTAAAACATCGTAGAAACTCCAATAACATTTTAGGAATTTGATAGGGTATCCCATGTGTAGACAAACCCTTATAATGATCCTCCATCGTAGATACCATTCTTTCCCTTAGAGATGCTATTTCAGCTCTTAGGGATACAATTTGCTCCTCAAATGTTGCCATTAGTAAACTCAAATGTAAATTTAGAACCAAATCTGTTAGTCAAATAAATATCTTGCAAATAAACATGAAATGACTAACAAATATCAAATGAATAAATCATCACACTCATTTATTATAATGCATGAATGAAACCACTGCAATAAAGAATATTCTCCAATTTATAATGAAGTTAGCGTTAACACATCATCAAATAGAGAATGTTAGAAATGAGAGTAATCATATGGAAATAAAAACTCGTTAGTCAAGACCAATGCTTTTCAAAATTAAATCAAATCACATTATTCCTGTATGAACAATCAAACAACGTTAGAACAATGCATAGCAATTCATGTCCTCCTTTTAACACTACAAAGTTGTATTGTTAAAAGAGGGCTAAAGATAATAATCAATAGGGCATGAAATGTTCAAAATTTAAATCCCTGTAGCACTTAAATCACAGTGAAATAAACCAGTTCAGGCCCTCCTTCTAGCGCCAATCTGTTGAGTGGTATTTTCACCCGATTGTGAAAACACACTCTCCGATAGGATTTGGGTTCCAAATCCTCTCTTGCAAAGAAATTAAATAAATAATTTCTCCAAGGTCTCCGCTATATTAGCATTTTACATTTGTGTATTAATAATCTCAAATAAAGATATTCAATTTAAATGCTTGGAACACCTTAGTGGTTGCAAGTAACTGAAAACAAGGGGCAATGTTGGTTTATTTTATTGTGAAACTTTAATGATTGTTTATTGAACCCAAATAAAGCAAATGTGATCTGGCCCTTATATGACCACGACGTAACTTCAAAATGGAAATTGATGAAATGCCATAAAACAGAACTCCTTCAATGAAATTGGAATTTTCATGAAGGGAATGTCATCATCGGCTCATGAATGAAAAACAAAACTGAAAAATGAAATTTTGGCCTTGAAATGGAAATTTTCTATTTTCGGATTTTTAAAGTCTGCAACAAAACAACAGCTTCGGTGAAATTTAAACAACTCCGAAAATGAAATTTTAAAATGCGTATTTGAAATCTGCAGTATAACATACGCAATGGTGGAACTATTTTTGGATTTTGAAGTTTTTTAATTTTTTATTTTAATGCCTGAGAATTAAAATAAAGTTGGAACTTCTGAAAAATAAAGTGCAAAAAAATGAAAATAAAATGCAAAAAGAAAATGAAAAATGCATTCAGTATGATGCTATCCTATTTCGACAAAACCAAAGATATGAGGTTTTCTCTGCATGCAACCTAACCTATTGAACCCGCAAAACATGCACAATCCAGATAAGTTAAGTGCTGATTCCTAGGGTTTCAAATGCGATTTTCAGATTTAGACATTCGCTTGAAGCAACCAAGATAACTTGCATTAAACTTCACCTATAAGCCTAAAATCTAAAAGGGGAAAAGATAAACATTTAATCTTGCATGCAGAAAATAACTCCTCCTTTCTTGTCCATAAGATGCAACTCTCTGAATTTTTTGTATTAAAAATTGATCATTTTACAATAACAAAATCTCTAGTTTTCTCAAAACCAGAAAAAGGGGAAGAAAAAAACTCCAAAGTAGGCCCAGAATGGCTTATCACCCTTAGCTCTACAACCCTGCTCGTAGCTATTTTTGATCCCTATACCTGTCTTGTGCTTATGCTTTTAAAATTTCTGGTGTGGTTCTCTGTTTCGCTCTGTGACGCTTCATTTCATCTCCCAGATCGCTTCGTTTCATCTTCCTGCATCTTTGCTATTTTGGCTTTTTTCTCGGGTTTGAAACATTTTATCTTCTCTGTGAACTGTAACTGTCGATCCTGAAGTGTTATCATAGCCCTAACATCTTCGTGCCATGTGTTCTGCACTTTTTTGCATGTTCTGTAATGGCCCGCTGTGAATCGCGACAAAAAATAGTATGTCACGATATCACGACATTTTCTATCCGTAGCTTTGTTCGTCCTCAAGCACCGTGAAAATGAAACATGTCGCGATTTCATGACATTTTTTCGTTTTGGGCCACGTAGATGCAACCTGTCATGAAATCACACTATTTTTCTCTTTCGGCTATCTAGACGCAACTTGTCATGAAATCGCGTCATTTTTCTCTTTCGCTGTGTTTTGTTGTAGTTAGCCGTGAAAACACGACATGTTGCGAAATCGTGACACTTTTTCATTTTGTACCATATCGCTTCTTTCTGTCGTGAAATCATGATACTTTTTCATTCCGTACCATCTCGCGGCTTTCTGTCACAAAATCGTGATGCTTCTCTTTTGGGCTGTGCAGATGCAACTTGTTGCGAAATCACGATGTTTTTCTATTTTGGGATGTCTCCCATGAAAACGCGACCTGTCATGAAATCATGAAACTTTTCTTCTATATCCACTTTGGTTGCTCTAGGTCATGAAACTCTGACATGTCGCAATATCATGACATATTTCCCTTGCTTGGCTTGTAAGTCGCTGCAAATCACGAAAATGAGACAGGTCACGATTTCGTGACACTTTCTATATTTTATTCCTTCCTCACTTTCCTGCCATGAAAACCTGACATGTCGCGATATCGTGATGTTTTTTCTCCTTGCCCTATTTTGACTGCTTTGACCGTGATTTCATGACATGTCACGATATAGCGATAATTCTGGCGCATTATCTTCTCTCTCCTCTATGAACCGCGATTTCATGACATGTCGCGATATTGTGATGTTTTTCACTGTCTTTCTCTCTCCTCTATGAACCATGATTTCATGACATGTCGCGATATCATGACATTTTTCCCTGTCTTTCTCTCTATGCTTTGAATCGTAAAAATGCAACATGTCGTGATATCGTGACACTTTTCCTTTCTAGCTCCTCTTTGCTTTTGGCCGCGATGGAGCAACATGTCGCGATATCACGACACTTTTTCATTTCTGCCGCGATGGAGCAAAATGTCGTGATATCGTGACATTTTTTCATTTATGTTCGCGTCGGAGCAACATGTCGCGATATCCCGATAACTTTTCATTTTTGGTCGCGATAGAGCAACATGTCGCAATATCGCGACAACTTTTCATTTCTGGTTTTCTTTGCTCTTTTAACATCTGGGCCACTGCAATATTCTTGGAAAGTGTGCAAAAAAGGGGGGGTCCCCAACTTTGGGGTGTGTTGTGGAGTAGCCACAACACTATGAAATGCACATCTTGCCACAGTTTCTCCATGCCCTTTTTAGTAATTACACAGTATTCAATTTCTACCATTGTGTTAGCATACGGGTCCAAATACACATTTTTGTTCTTTTGGGTCTTTTTGAATTTTGAACCACCTTCTTTATTTCTATACTTCTTGTGATCTATAGCCTCTGTCTCCTCTTTGCTTATATTTCCAATTATTTCTCTCTAGTGGTTACCCTGAAATATCTTTATATTTCTACAAAAACAGTTCAAAAACACAGTGGTAGTAAAAATTTAAAAATTAAATTACATAAATTTTACCTATTCCTTTATATAGAGTGCCCTTCCAACCACTATAGTGAATTTTGAATCTCCATTAGGTGATTTTAGAAGAATGTGCACTTTGTTTTTCCCTCCCAACACTATTTTTGATGATCTAACGATATCAACTACTACTCACTATAGAATCATCCTTGGAATATGTGCCCTTCTTGTTGCATGTTTTCATCAAAAATCATGCCCTGACTGTTAAAGATTTATTGAGATAATATTCCTACCACTTGCGAACCAATAAATGATTCTCTTTTCATGGTGCAAGATTTTTCTCCTCAGAACCCTCAAAATTTCCTCCAATGTAAATCTAGGTGGATGTTTTACATTAAATGCCTTATAAATGTGCCTTAGCTTGCATGCACGATTCTCAAGATTTAACACGTGTCAAGGGTGAAATTGCTTCAATAGAGCACTTTGAAAATTCAGATTATGCTTGTGAAATTAAGAGTGAAAACATCTTTGAGGTGCACTTGTCTCCTTTCCCTTTCATTCTGAAAACATTCCCTACTTGCTTAGTAAAATTCCATGGTGAATATCTTTCTTTTTAAATCAATTTTAGTTTTTTCTTTTCACCCAAATTTAGCAAAAGCATGCTTTCCTTTAAAGAAAACTCAATTGTTTTAGGGATTTTTCTCTTTTTAGCTTTTTCCTTCTTTATTTTATTTTTATATATTCCTTTTGAATTCAAAATTCACTTGCATGTCAAATGCCCTGTATAACTTGTACTTTCATGCCCCTTTCTTATTATTTATATCAACCCAAATATTGCATGCATTAAATTTTAAAATACATTCATGAAAGAGGGGGTGCATGCCTTTTATAGCTTCCAAGGGTGCCACGCATTTTAAAACATAAGTTTGAAAAAAAATTAATTAAAATTCCCCCCCTTTTTTTTACTCACACCAAATTTTAATGCGCTGCCTGAAAGAACCACGACGTGTGCTATTTTTGTGCTTTAATTTCATATGCACATTTTATCACCCTCTAATTTCCTTTGAGTTGGTGATAGTATTTTAATCACCACGGTCACCCCAACGAGGGGCGAATGGACGTTTCACCCCTTCTTTGGGGTGAACATGATTTTGACCATTTCCATAGTGCATTAATTTGGTGCTTCTATCCTTCTTTGTACATTCACCCTCAAAGGGGTTGAATGGGGTTTGCGCTTGTCCCTTGGGAAAAATCACCTCTCTATTCAATTGCTACCATATGTTTCTAAATGGGGTAAAAATACCTTGCTTTTTTACCATGCGCCTCCAATCATAAAACATGTTTTTCAAAGGCGCATTCTTAGGACTCTCGTAAGGACATCCTTTTGGAATCAGTCAAACTTTTTTAACACAACAAGGGTGAAACAAATTTTCAAAAAACAATGTCTCTTTCATTATATATATATTTAAACGTTATTTTGTAGAGCAAATAAAATACTAAATAGAAACATTGTACATATTTACAAAGACGTACCTCTTTTAATCAAATCATTGAACATAGGCCTTCAAATAAAGGTCGTTAACTGGAATAAGGATATCCCAACCATCCATGTACCAAATATGATATGCATTTGCTAAATTCATTGCAGATATCTGAAATGGACCATCTCATATCGCATCAAACTTGTGGTGCTTCCTTGGCTTGGCTTTATTTTCGTTTAATTTGAGGACTAAATATCCCATCTAGAACTTATGCTCTATTGTATTTTTTCTAAACCAATTATGCATTACTTTAGTGTGTTAAGTGAAAGCTTGATACACCTTTTCTCTTTCTTCCTCCAACTACAATAACTGAGCCAACGTTACGCTCATTATATCGCAATCCTCATATTCATATTTGAGCCAACCTTACGCTCATTATATCACAATCCTCATCTTCATAGTTGAACAACTGCAATGTATGGAGCACTAGAAGCTCAATGTGAGTGGGAAATACTACTTTTGTCCCACACATGAGAGAATAAGGAGAGGCTTTAATAGAATTCTTCATGGATATGTGATATACCAACAAAGCATAAGTTAACAATAAGTTCCAACTCCTTTTGTTACTTTCTAGTGTCCATTTTAAGATTTGTAGAAAGTTTTTTTTGGTGGATTTGGCCAAGCCATTCCGTTGTAGGTAATAATTAGATGATGTCTTGAGATAGATCTCGTACTTACCTAATTCTAGCCCCAATAAATGGATTTCCATTATCTATTACAATAGCATCTAGGACACTGAAGCGGGTAATGAGTCCCTCCAAGAAAGAGATGACAGTAGCTTGATCTACTTTTTTGGTAGGGATGGCCTCTGCCCATCTGGTGAAATAATTTGTTGCAATCAAGATGTATTTATGCTCTATGAAAGAGTGTGGGTCTATGACTCAAATGAATTCAATTCCTCACTGCTAAAATAGCGCTTCCACTTGGATCAGGTGTAGAGGCAATGATCCTTTCCTAGTCCTGGCAACATATCATTGACAGTTATCACACTTTTGACTCACTTTTTGAGCATCAGTGAATAGAGTAGTTCAATAATATCTAGTTTAGATGATTTTCAAACCCATTGGCCTTCCTACATAATGACCACCAGACAAGCCAGAATGGAATTATTCTAATATTTTCTCATTTTTTGATTCCTTCACACATCTGAGTAGTACTTCATCAATATTATTATGGAATAATTTGCTTGATAGTAGAACATATTTAAGCGCTTGCAACATGAATATTTGATACTGTGTGTAGCAAGTGTGAACAAGGTTTATTTGTAAACGGCTTAGAAAAATCCTATTTTTCTAAGCAAGTGTGAACTCTCTTACCTTTTGTCGGCTAAACCTGTTTGATGGTCGGCATGATTTTTAATTAGTTTATTTAACCTTCCCCTTATCCCTCCAATGTCCTTTCTCCTTCCCTGCCATCCATTTTCCCTTATCACTCCACTTCCTTCCTTTCCCCATGTCCGTTGCCACCTCCCTCTCCACTTCCTACTCCTACGTTTTCTCTAATCTTCCCGATCTCCCTCCAACCTCCCTTCCCTACTCTTTCGCTGGTATTAAGCCTATATAAGGTTTAATTAATTGTAATGTTTTTTAAGCTTGTTAATTTGATTAATATATTCTGCTCTGGTTATTTTACTGTGTTAATTTATCTCGGCTCACTTTAAATCTAAGTCCACTACAGTCTAGGGCTTACACTGGTATCAGAGCTCCAGGGGGGCACGAAGGCCGAGGTGAGGCACGAAAACCGAGCGCACGGATCTTGAGGAGCACATGGATCGAGGAGCACACGACATGGATCCCGAGGAGCGCACGGATCCCGAGGATCTGACTAGACAAAAAGGATGTGGCAAGTGGATGGAGAGTTGAGTCGGCAAGGCGGAGAGTGGGTAGCGATGGCGGGGGACGTGGAATAGAGCTGGCAAGTGCTGACTGGGCGAGCCGGGAGCTGACGTGGCATAGCGAGCAGAGTGCTGACATGGACGAGCCGGGAGCTGACGTGGTAGAGGCACGCCGAGTGTGCCACGTGGCGGAGGTTAACTGGCCGAGAGGAACAAAAGGTTTGGCTCGTCGATTGCCCGAAGGCAATCGACTTACTAAGTGTTTGCAGGCTTTGATAAAGCCTGAACACTTCCTCCTCCCACTGCATGTGGGACTAAACATTTTTTTTTTAAATTGTTTTAGCCGCTAAATACAAACATACCCTGTTCCCGTCTTCCTCCCGTCCGGCTAGCTTGGTCTAGCGGTCAGGACACCCGCTTGCAGAGCAGAGACCCGGGGTCGAATCCCGTCGGGGTCAAAATACAAAGGTTTTATTTTTTTTTGTAATCATCGACAACGCGAGGGTTTATGAACTCATTTTGTCACTGTTCTACCACAACAGCCATGTGGTGCAGCGGCTAAGCCTTCCGGGTAGACGGCGGAGGTCAGCAGTTCGAATCCCATCGGGGATTTCACAACAAAAAAAGGTTTATTTTTTATTAATTTTTTTTTTTAAAAGGTTTTAAAAATTAATTTAGTAATTTCTATGTATATATTTTTTATTATGTTTTTTAAATAAACATTTATTTAAAAAAGAATAATTAAAAAATATATATAGGAAATTGTTAAAATTATTTTTTTAAAAGGCCTTTATTAAAACAAATTTTGAAAAAAAAAATTTGGCATCATAAAAATTAAGTTGTAACCCAGTTCATGCGGTGTGATTCTGGGTAGATGATTCGGTCAGCCGGATGCTATAATGCATTACTCTCTCTGTTGAGAAGAGAGACACCTGATTCCTTTGATGGGAAAGTCCAGCGGTATGGACTTCATACAGTGTTTTGCCAATTAGAAAACCAAGTGATTGCACATCTGAGGAAACCAGACTCTGGATACGAGGCGGATTCTGAAGATAATATCTTCGGGCAAAGGATAGTTGAATCCGAGATGGTTGAAATAGTACCTGAAGGACAATCAAGTGATAGTTATACACCTACAGTGCCTGAAGTAGAAACAAGTGAGAGCTATACACCATGCTCTCCTGATTCAGAACCAGAAGAAGAAGAAGAAGAAGCAGAAGAAGAGGAAGAAGAACCAGTGGAGGTGAAACCTGCAACTGAAGAATGAGATGTTCTCAAAAGATGTTTTGAGCCAGCAGCAGCACAAGAAGTCATTATAATTAGTGACGACGAAGCAGACAATTTCACCTTTCCAATTTTGGGTGATCCTCAAGAAGAAGAACGCCAAATCAGTGAGCATTTTAAGAAAGCTAGATTTGATTTAAATCAGTGATCTATTTTGTACTTCTCTGTACTACTTGTTTGAAGTTGAAATAAAGTTTGCTTTCTGAAATGGCATCCAATACTAGTCTACCAATCCCTGAGTTCAATGGTGGTGATTACGAGTATTGGTCAATTAAAATGAAAACTCTTTTGATAGGCAAAGGTCTTTGGGATGTGATTGAAGAGGGATATACTGAACCTACTACTGTTGATTGGGCAGCTTTGAATGTTGTTGATAAAAGGGCTAAAAAGGAATCTCAGAAGAATAATTCTTCCGCTCTTTATCACATCCAAGCCGCCCTTGATAGAAGTATTTTCCCTAGAATAGCTTCTTTTATAACAACTGAATCTGCTTGGAATGCTTTAAAAGAAAGTTATAGGGGTAGTGACCAAGTCAAACAAGTTAAACTACAAACCTTGAAATGAGAGTTTGAAACTCTTAAAATGCAAGAGAGTGAAAAGGTTGGTGATTACTGCGTGCGTGTGAAAGCCGTAGTAGATAAGATGGTCACTTTAGGAGAAGATGTAAAGCCTGAAGTTATAGTGAAGAAAGTGTTGAGGACACTTCTTCCTAAGTGGAATTCAGTTGCAATAATTATAGAAGAATCCAAAGACCTAACTTCTCTGTCTTTTGAAGCCCTCATTGGCTCACTTCTCTCACATGAAGAGAGGTTACAACAAACTCCTTCCACAAGTTACGGAGGAGATGATAAAGCCTTTGCTTCTCAAGAAGGTAGAGGTAGAGGCCATGGTAGAGGACAGTATAGAGGTAGAGGCAGAAATAATCAGAGAGGTGGAACTCCTAATAGAGGAGGAAATCAGAATAGAGGAGGATTCTCAAACAGAGGTGAACAACAGAATAGAGGAGGACAACAAAATAGAGGAAAACAATCAGGCAGAGGCAAAGGAGGAGATAAGTCAAAACAATCTTGCTACAATTGTGGCAAACTTGGCCATTATGCTCGTGACTATTGGACAAAGACTTCACAAGGAACTAGTAGCAGCCAGAGCAGTCAGTTTGGAAATTTTGGAGAAGAGGAAGAGGCCACAAATCTCTTTCTCTCTTATGGTCAGGCAGATCAGAACATGAATGATACATGGATCTTGGACACTGGGTGTTCAAACCATATGAGTGGCAAAGAAGAGCTCTTTGCTACTCTAAACTCCTCATACAAATCCAACATCAAATTGGGAGATGATAAATCATTGGCAGTTGAAGGCATTGGAGCCATGGCAGTTCCAACTAAAGAAGGCGTCAAACAAGTAAGTGATATCTATTACACACCCCATCTCCAACACAATATTTTAAGTGTTGGTCAAATGTTAGAAAAGAACTACAAGTTGCTTTTTGATGAGGGTAAATGCACTATTTTTGATAAAAATAACAGTAATAGAATCATTACACAAGTGCCAATGTCAAAGAATAGATTGTTTCCTTTAAATTTTGGCCAGCCAGGGGGAGATAAGTTAGCAAATGTTGCTATTTCCAATCCAAGTGTCCTATGGCACTTGAGATATGGTCATTTGAATTCAGCTAGTTTGAAAATGCTAACTTCACAAGCGATGGTAACCGGACTTCCTAAAGTTCAGGATAGTAAGGAAGTCTATGAAGGGTGTGCTCTAGGGAAGCATGCCCGATCAAAATTTCCTCATGGACAAGCATGGCGGGCCAGCTATCCACTCCAGCTAGTGCATACAGACATCCGTGGTCCGATGCGGACCAAGAGTCTTGGTAACAACTCTTACTTCCTACTCTTCATTGATGATTTTACTAGAATGTGCTTGGATATATTTTTTGAAACATAAGGATGAAGCATTTGAATGCTTTGTCGATTTCAAAACAAGAGTTGAAAGTGAGAGTAGATATTTTGTAAAATGTCTTAGATCAGATAGGGGAGGAGAATACTCCTCTAATGAGTTCTTGAATTTTTGTAAGCAACATGGCATTAAGAGGCAGTTCACAGCTGCCTACACTCCATAGCAGAATGGTGTCGCAGAGAGGAAGAATCACACCATTGTGGAGATGGCAAGGTCTATGCTTCAGACGAAGCATTTGACTAATTCATATTGGGCAGATGCAGCCAGGACCAGCGTACATATCTTGAACAGAAGTCCTACTGCAAGTTTGGAAGGGCAGACACCTTACCAAGCTTGGTATGGTAAAAAGCCAAATGTTAAGTATTTCAAAGTGTTTGGCTCACTGGCATATTCTCACATTCCTGATGAGCTAAGAAAGAAGCTCGATCCAAAGAGTCAGGCATGCATCTTTGTAGGATACTGTGAGAATACAAAAGCTTACAGACTCTACAATCCCAGGACTAGAAAGTTTGTGCTTTCCAGGGATGTGATTTTTGATGAAGGGGGAGAATGGGGTAAGCCCCAGATTTTTAGTGATGATGAATCCAATGATGTAGTTTCTAAGCAGGTGCAACAACAGACACCACAGAAAGGTAAGCAGTCTCCTCCCACAAACCCAAGTTCATCTTCTGATTCAACTTCTTCACCAAGTCCTTCTCCATAGAGATCAGTAAGTTCCTCACCAATGGACATCGATTCTCCATCCAGAGGTAAGAGAACTCTATAGAATCATCCATCATATCAGATGTTGGATAATTTTTTTTCAAAAATATACACTAGGAGTCAAGCTAGTGAAATGAATTATGTTCTACAAAGATTAGAAAATATGCACTTGTATGGTGATGATGTCTCCCAGAAGGAACCTAGGGGAGATCTAGTTAACTATGCTTTGTTAACTAATTCACAGCTTGAACCTTCTAGTTATGAGAAGGCTTGTACTCAAAATATTTGGCAAGATGCCATGAAAGAGGAGATCACCTCTATAAAAAACAACGACACTTGGGAGTTGGTGAAGCTTCCTAAAGGAAAGAAACGTGTTGGATGTAAGTGGGTCTACAAGACCAAGTTTAATGCTGATGGTAGCATCGAGAGGCACAAGGCGAGATTAGTTGCAAAGGGATTTACTCAAAAATATGGAATTGATTATGAAGAGACTTTTGCTCCTGTAGCCAGACAGGAGACTATCAGAACAGTTCTTGCCTTAGTTGCACACAAGGGATGGATAGTCCAACACATGGATGTAAAGAGTGCATTTCTAAATGGTTACTTGACAGAAGAAGTGTATGTTGAGCAACCACAGGGATTTGAAGAGAAAGACAAGGAACATCTTGTTTACAAACTGAAGAAGGCTCTTTATGGCCTCAAGCAGGCACCGAGAGCTTGGTACTCACGCATTGATGGGTACTTTAAAGATTATGGGTTCATCAAAAGCAAAAATGAACCCACGCTCTACTACCTGAATCAAGGAAATGACATCCTCATAGTTTGTTTATATGTGGATGATCTCATTTTTATGGGTAGTAATGAAAAAGTCAATATGGAGTTCAAGCACTCCATGATGCAGGAATTTGAGATGAAGGATCTTGGGTTAATGAAATACTTTCTTGGAATGGAAGTTCATCAGACAGATTCAGGAATCTTCATCTGTCAACTTAAGTATGCTCGAGATATGATTAAGAAGTTTGCTATGGAGCAATGCAAATCAGTTGCAACTCCAATTGGACATGGGATCCAATTAAGCAAGGATGATGGAGCACCGAAAGTTGATGTGACCACTTTCCAGAAGCATTATTGGGAGTTTGATGTTTCTCGCCAATACCAGACCGAGACATTCCAGTATGTTGTATCTCTTGTTTCTAGATTTATGTCTAATCCATCTAAGCTGCATTTGCAGGCAGCTAAAAGAATTTTGCGATATGTGAAGGGTACATTGGATTTTGGAATCCAGTACTACAGAAGTGATACTATCAAGCTTGAAGGCTTTAGTGATAGTGATTGGGGCAGCAATGTTGATGATAGAAAATCCACATCGGGTAACTGTTTTAGTCTTGGTTCGGGACTAATAACTTGGAGTTCCAAGAAGCAGACAGTAGTAGCGCTATCTTCAATAGAAGCTGAGTATATAGCGGTCACTCATGCTAGTACTCAAGCTCTATGGCTACGAAAGGTATTAGATGAGATTGGAGAGCAGCAAAGTGGTCCAACTAGAATATTCTGTGACAACATAAGTGCCATTCAGTTGGCATACAATCTTGTCCACCATAGTAGATCAAAGCATTTTGATATGAAGTACCACTTCATCAGAGATATGGTGGAAACTGATACTGTTGAGCTTCACTATTGCCACACTTTGGAGAACATCGTGGACATCTTCACCAAGGCACTGGCCAAAGCTCAATTTGTAAAGCTGAGAGACTGTATAGTCAGTCTTCTCAACTTTAAGGGGGAGAATGTAGCAAGTGTGAACAAGGTTTATTTGTAAACGGCTTAGAAAAATCTTGTTTTTCTAAGCAAGTGTGAACTCTCTTACCTTTTGTCGGCTAAACCTGTTTGATGGTCGGCATGATTTTTAATTAGTTTATTTAACCTTCCCCTTATCCCTCCAATGTCCTTTCTCCTTCCCTGCCGTCCATTTTCCCTTATCACTCCACTTCCTTCCTTTCCCCATGTCCGCTGCCACCTCCCTCTCCACTTCCTACTCCTACGTTTTCTCTAATCTTCCCGATCTCCCTCCAACCTCCCTTCCCTACTCTTTCGCTGGTATTAAGCCTATATAAGGTTTAATTAATTGTAATGTTTTTTAAGCTTGTTAATTTGATTAATATATTCTGCTCTGGTTATTTTACTGTGTTAATTTATCTCGGCTCACTTTAAATCTAAGTCCACTATAGTCTAGGGCTTACACTATGAAGCATCAAGATGTGATGGACATTTCCATTAAGTAAAAATTTTGACAAGGTCTTTTATCTAGTCATGATTGCTCATAGCATGATTTACACAAATGCTTTTGCTGATGTTCTCATTTTGTATTAGAGTCAATGATTTAGATGTTGCACTTTTGGCTAATTCCTGGCAAAGAGCTCATCCACGAACTAGCTTTGTTAGTTGAATATACACATCATACTCTCGAATATTTGAGACCCAACCTACTCTTTTGTTGCCTAGTTCCCCTTTGGAGAATGAAGTTTCTAACATTTGGGTGTATAACATAAATGACCGTTTTTCTTTGTGAGACAAAGTGTCAAAAATTATTTAGGGATTTCATCACTGTATACACCTATTTATTGATGAAATTATAATTCTCCTAGTGTGGTGAAATAACTTGGCTTAAAAAAACAATCGACTTTTCATCTCCATATTCTTGCTTGTGTGATAACTAATACATAGATCTCTTGCTCACCCACTACATTGATAATGAAGTCTTTCGAATAATATAGGTTGATTAACACTAGTGCTTAAGTAATTCATTCCTTGATCTCTCAAAAATCTTGTATTCTCACCTCAATCCATTTGAATTCTGCATTTTTTTTTTAAGATCTTGATCATTGGTTTCACCACCTAAGAAAAATCGACAATGAAATTCCAAATAAAATTTATCTAGCTGAAGAATGACTACAAGTCCTTCTTGTTAAATGGAAGTCATGGTTTCAATCACCAGTCCTTCTTGTGAGATTACATGACCTATCAATTTTCCTTCTTTAAAAGCAAATATAGACTTCTTCAAATTAATGTAAATCCCAAACTCCTAATATTTTTTGAACACCTACCTCAAGTGAGAAACATGGTCTACCTTGTGATGTTAAAACATAGTCATATCATCAAGGTAAATCACAATAACTTTATTAAATAACTCATCGAAAGTGACGTACATGGCTCTTTGGAATGTGGTGCCAACATTTGAAAGACCAAAAAACATTCTTTGATAGGTGATACACGTTGTTAATAGCATCATTTAATATTATAATTTATCTATCCAGGGTGGTGTCCAAGGATATCTACGATAGAAGGTTAGGGCAGAGTACAATTTAGGCATTCAGAATTTCAAAAATTTATTAGGTGAAACATATTTTGGTTTAGCCTTTTGGTGTCACACTAAACCTAATATGTAGAATAGAAACTGAATTAAATTGCAAGAATTGAAAACTAAATCTAAGTTATAGAAATTGACAATTAACTACAATTGTAAGAATTAGAAATTGCTGAATTAAAATCTAATTTACTTTTGTAAAATTGAAATAACATAATTAAAAAGTTGCTAAATTGAAATCCTAAATTACACTTGCAGAATTGAAATTATGCTTGGAAATAAAACTTATGCTAAGAATACCTATCATGTCCTGCCACAAAAGGTCATCAAGCTTCTACTACAAGAATTGACAGCAAAATGAAATCTGCTAAAAATTAAAAATTGTTGAAACATAAAAATAGGGGAACATAGAAAGTAGATAAAATAGGGGAAAAAAATGTCTAATATAATTTTTTAGTTGACACACACATATTGGCTGCACAAAAATATAATGGAAAACATAAATAATATCACACAAACTTAAAACAAGAAAATGAAATTTGACAAACAATCTGTTAATTTTGCTGCAATAAAATTACAAAAAAAACATGTCATAAAATTCCTCCTTCTAGGCCTGAAAGTGGGCCCAAGATTCCTAATCTAGAAGAATGTGGGAAAAAATCCTTAACTAATTAACAATCACACTTTCTCATGAATAGAAATTGACAAAAGAACTGCACTTTTATTGTTGTCAAAACATGCTAAAACTGTTACAGAGAATTATTGTACTATCCTATTTGCTACTACTAACTAGTCTCCTCTATTATACTTATTAATTAGCTCAAAAAATAAGGGATATGTGTTATTTATAATAAAATATTACAATATATCTCATGCTCAAATCAATCTATTTACTATTTTATAGTGATTTGCCAATAATTTTGAATCTGAAATAAATGTAATTTTGGACAGTTTGTGCTACAAAAGCACTTACTGGCCCTTATAAGGCATATTAAGTGGTAGGAGTAAATTGTAGGAGTCTTATAATATCTTTATACACCTGTATATACTTTAAAATATCATTTTACTATCTTACAACTTACCTATTATTCTGCAACTAATATCGGTCTATTTCAAGACAGGATTAACTACATCAGTTGATATTTCCTCATGAGTTGTGTCTTTTTGTCAACAAGGAATGGTGGAGACAGTTGTAGAAATATTTTCATATATTACCTCAACCTTATTTTACCTTTTCAACCACTTAGAAACCACATATATTCAAAAAGAAGCGTGTTCCCCTAATCTTCGAAATAACTAGCTGTAGGTGCACTTGATTCTCAAAATCACATTCAAAATGTATATTTTGGCTATTTATTTTAGTTAGGTCATTTAATCCAGCTTCCAGGAGGCAATTCCAACTGATTTCATCCTTCTCCATTTGTAAATTCTAGGCCTTGTCATTCATTGGTAGCTAGCTGAAATTTACATGGTGATTTCTGCATTTTCCTATTTTTGTCTGTTGCTGCCTATTTAGACCATGTGGGAATGTTTCTAAATAAGTCAGATGTATTATTTAGTCCTTCTAAACTTATTCCATTTTACTCATTCTTTGCTTGACAAATTCAAGGTGTTACTATAAAGTGATAGCTTGCTGATTTTTATATGGTTGTTTTCTGCAGATTTTTAGATTTATGATAGTCTTGAAAATTTGGCTCCAATGTGGATTTCAAACAATTTTAAGGGTAGAAAAAAATTCAAAAACCATTTTAAAGTTAATTGATATCATCATACCACATTTGGATAATTGAAATACATGTTTGTATTTGTTACTTAATCAAGCAAAAAAAAATCACAAAATGCTGAAAATAGTTAAAAAAAGATATATAGTGTTCCTAACATAAAATCATGCAAAAAAATAACAAATAATATATTCTAATCAACTATTTGAAAATTAAATTTGTCATTTTTGGTAATATGGTAGTTTTTATATGTCAAACATTATGCAATAATGAGGTATTTTTGGGCCTCATCATCCCCCCCAGCTTGAACCGATGCATGCCCTCATGAATCCTAGTAGGCCATAGTAATATGTAGGTTTTATCCTTGTGAACAACATCTTTTGCCACCTACTACCCATGAAAATTCTCCTTGCTGCACTACACCAAGCATTTTGTAATTTATGCACATGTATTTCACTTTTCTACAACCTTGTAAATTTTTTTCAATTTTGTAGTTCTTGTTTTTTTTTTTTTTTTTTATTTTGCTTTTTTTTTTCTTGAATTTTTTTTCTTGCATTTTTTTTTCATTTCAACTTGCAACTCTTTGACTTCTGCCCTTTCATCCTTCAATATTGCAATTTCTACAATTCCTATAGTTTCGATTCTTTTTCTATCCTTCTACATGTTTTAGTGCTACAAGGTACCTCTTAAGGGCTTGGTATCATGTGATTCATCTTGCAATATGCCTTATGCCAAATATGCCTTATGCCATGTGATTCACCAAGGCTTGGTATCAGCCTTGATGTCTATTTTTGTTGTTTTGCACCTCTAAAACAAAATTGACAAAAATTCAATTTTGAACCTTTTTGAGGTATGTACTAGTTGTGGTGGGATGATTTTGATCTTTAGGAGCCTCAATATTTGATGTGTCCTACTCTTTTTACTATTCTAAAACATTTTCAAGAATTTTTGGCATAATTTTTATCTTATTCCAAAGATCTTTGGAATAATATTGTTATTCTGAAGATGTCTCTGCTTATTCCAAAGATGCATCCAAAAATACAAAAATTACCTCATATGTAAAATTTAGCTGTATATTCTATTCTGGATCCATATCTAGGGTATTCAAGCCTTCCATAACATCAAAAATCCCTTATCTATCTTTTTTTTTAGATGTTATTCTTCATTTTGTATATTGTTATTTTATTGCAGTAGTAGTAAAATAGAACCTTTTAGGTGCATTTTCCAGATTATCCTCCTCAAAATTATGATATAATTATGAGATATAAATTTGTAGTTCTCCTTTTGTAATCTACCCTGCTAATTCAAATAGAATTGCTGCTATGTCTATCCCAAAATCAGGTTTTTACACAGTTTTGAAGTTCCCATGCAACTAAGGGCAGAAGGGGATGTTTCTTAATATTTTGAATATGTTCCATTTTCAACTTGTCAATATTGTATGAATAGTTTATGCCAAATACCGATTATCATACACTAAATGCTAAATGATTACTATGAGTTAAATGAAATAAACACATACCTTATTGTCCTAAAAATTGATCATGCACCTTACAAGCTACTTTTGATGATTGTTAGCAAGCTATCTTAAAGCATAAACATAACACATATGTAGTGTGAGATTTAAAGAATAAGGTACAACTGATGATCAACAAGGCAATGCATGCCGAAAAACTGATTTCCATGCAAGCCAACTCAGTAGTACCTCAAGGAGGTTTTCACTACTGAGTTATTTATTTTTCTTTTTCCTTTTTTTTTTCATCAGAAGAGGCTACCATTTTTGGTTTTCAACCAACTTCTATTTTTTTTCAAGTGCTTAAATGAGAGATAATGTCTCTCACTTTTATTTGGATAAGAACAATCCTTATTCTACAAAGAGATGCCAATCGTTGTATAAAGACACCATATTTTCCTGCTCAAAGCTACAACAATGATGCACCCTTTCTTTCCATATGAGTAATAAGAGCCTTCTTATGTCATCATTAACTCCTTATTGCTGGAAATGAAGTATTGATTTCATTGTTCCTCCTCGCTAAAATTGATGCTTATCTTCATGTATCCCCATTTTGTGGGACATGCATTTTGCTACATTTTTTTTTCTCTTTTTTTTTTTTTCTATCTCTCTTTTTATTTTTCAACCTTTTCTCTTGTCTTGCTTGTGCCCATGAAGTAAGTTCACAAATAAGATTATTCTCTTTTTGATTTTCTTGTATTTTTTTTTTCAAACTTTTTAGCATCACTCTAAATCTGATATGGAAGAGAAATTCTCTTCCATCATGTGTACATCCAATTGTATAATATCCATCAAGAACTCCTCATTATTTAATGGTGCATCGTATACCCGAAGGCAATGTCCATTCATCACTAACTTCCTCTATGAATCACCAATGGGAGAAAGAATTACTACTCCATATATGAAAACTTATTCAATCAAGTGTGGTCCATTGTATCCTGGTCTATAAAATATTGTCAATCTATACTTGAAACAATTCAATACCAATTACCAAATATTTTAAAAGCATTAGTAACTCAATTTCAATAGAAAAATATGGTTTCTTATAATAAACCAGTTCATATAGTGTGAAACTGAGTATGTCTAACATCTGATACATAAATAGAAAATGGTCCTTATGTGTGACTGTATTCAGTTCTTGATAATCTTCATACACTCTTAGTTTCCTATTTTTCTTTGGAATAATAACTAATGGAGGAATCCATCGGTTTTCAAAAATTGGATAAATGAGTCTAACCTCTAAGAGTTTCTTTATTACAGTTTGGACAATATCTCTTAATGTAGACTTTAGTTACATTTGTAGCTATTTCATAGGTTTAATATTTTCAATATGTATCCTATGAGTGCATACATCAAGATGAAATATTGACATACCCCTGTATTTCCATGCAAAAGTATTGAAATATTGTTTCAAAACAACAACCAATTTTACTTTTTGTTCATAATTCAGCCAGCTAATAATGTTCAAGAATTTTCTTAGTTGTACTTCAATTTGTTTCATTCCTAGAAGGACAAAATTTATCCCTTTGTGATTGCTTACTAAGAAGTTCAATAGAAGTAAATTTTCTATGTGTAGATTTTCTAGTTTTTCTCCTTTATCCAAGGCTGATTTTTGTGTGTTTGGAATAAAGGGTTTTTGTGTATTTCCATTGAATTTTATCTCTTAAAACTCAAGTAATGTCTTGTTTGAGCACAATTGGATGTTGCTACAGTCAATAACATTTACTATAGTGTTTTTACCATATTTGGCTACATAGACAGGGGCTACGTGTCCTATTTTATTTAGATTGGCCATAGGTTGGGATGGAAGTGGTGGTTGATTTACTTGGTCTGTTTGTTGTTGTTGGGATCTCTTTTGAGAAGAATTTAGACTAGGCAAAAAAAATTGCATCTCTAGTATATTTCTAACTTGTGGAAGTAAATGGTATTTATCAGTGATATGTCCTTGTGAACAAATGCTATAAGTAGTTGATATGATTATTTGTTATAATTTAGAGATGGGTCGAAGTATGCTTTTAGCAAGATGCATAAAGAGAATTCTACTTTTCTGGAGGAGTCATGTCACTATCTATAGAAGAAACAAGAGGTAAAAAATGGAAGACCATCTACAGAAGACTCTCATGCCCCGATGGAATATAGTTAGTGTATTGTAACTCTGATGGAGTATAGTTATGGAAGTATCGTGTTGTTGGTGATTTCCTTAACTTCAATACTTCTAATCCCCTATCCTTCATCATTGTTATGGAACACCTAAGGAATCAGTTTCTTATAATGAATCCTTGCATCCCTACATCCCAAGGCAAGTACCATGCAATTGAATAAAGCCCCTACTTCAAGACAATACATCTAAATTATAGCATCTTCCTATTAGGCTACAGTGATAAATATATGAGAATATAATCGGGAGCTCACTTCAGTATAAATAAATAAGGCCATGAGTAGAGAATAGAATATGGTGATAACTAGGCCAGCTTTCGACCAAATTTTTCTAACTATATTTTGAGGTAGCTAGATAAATAGACTGTACAACACCTAATTGATGACAAGGCAAGATATAACAATATGTGGATGATTTAAATACAAGTGGTTCAAGTAGTTACGGAGCTGCTATGACTATAAGAAGGACATCTATAGCTAAAATAATGATCGAGATTTGATATAGCAAATTTTTCTAAGAGATATACTCAAGTTCCTATTCTTTGCTATTGTATCTCCTTTGTTTTATTTCTCCTTTATTATCTACTCATTATTCCCATTGCTACGTAGGTTTTTGATAGGAAAGTGACCAAGAAGTTGAGAATTTTTCCAGATTATTGAGCCAAAGGTCTAGATACTTGACTATAATGATATTCGAATGGAAGAGTGAGAAGTCCGTGTTACGATATTTGAATGAGGATCTCTATTGTATTCATATTTCTAAGAGTTAAATGGTGATTCCAAGCCAAATCTTCATGTAATATCATTCAACTATTAATATAATTTTGGGCTTATTTCCTATTATCTTTCTATGTTTATATTTGTGTGTCTTTGTTATGAGTTACATTATTTGAAACCATAATGAATGCTTCTTTCATTGGTCAATTGTTATGTTTATTACAATATTTGAATGAACGTAATTGCACCGATTCTTTCTTTTCTCTTTCTTTCAATTTTCGTTGAAGTGTTGTCAAATATTGGTACAATAGCCCAAAGTATTAAAGCACCAATCATACATAAGGCATAATAGAACTATTATCGTTTTATCTCGATAAAATTTTATAATTGTTAATTCATCACCATAAATGTAGAAGAGCATGAATTTAGAGAATTTAATCTCACCTCAAGGGTATACTTACCATACTTGGTCTGTATAGAAAATATTAAAACAACTCTATTCCCAAGTTAAAGAGGCAGGTCGACCAAAGCCTATAATAGATTTTTGGCAATAGGTTTTCTTGTAGCATGATAGCTCATCCTACGGATGTAGGAAAAATTCCCAATAATTTTTGGCAGCATTGTCGGGGACCAAATGCGTAATTTTCATTACAGTTTGGAACCTAATGATAAATATTTATTGGCAACTATTAGCTTAAATAAGGAATTAGAATATCATTTTTAGTTTCCTTTCTATGATCGTAGTTTCTAATTTTCCATTTTTAAGAAAATTCAGTTATATTGTTTTCTTGATTCTCTTGAGTTTCTCGATTTTTTAATTCTTGAAAAAATTTATACCCTGAGTGATAGAGAGTTTTTTAAGTTGACCAATATCCACCAGATGTTTATTCCTTCTACACACATTATGTTGGTGACTCTGATTGGATAAATCTAGAAATATTATTAAGATTAAAGGAAAAGAAGAATGTATTGGCGTGAACGAGAAGAACTACTCAGGATCTATACCCTAAACTCTCAAATATATAGGTATTTTTTAGAACTAATCCTTCTTATTCATCTCCAAAAAGTTTTATATAGCCAAGTCAGCTATATTTCCAATTATTAATCTATTCATTGATTTAATAATATAAATAGAAGTAGGTTGATTATTATTTGATCATCAATCATTTTTTATCCGATTGCACATTCGCAAGATACTTTGAAATTGATATTGTTACATTAGAAAGTTTATTTCAAACACCTCCCACTATTCCCAGTGGAGTTACTAACACACCTATTGTAATTCAAGTAACTCCTATAGTTATTATGACTAACCCACTACCAATTCAGTTATGGAGGACCAATAGATATAGACCTTTTCAAATACCAACTACTTTACATGATCTCCCTAGTAAATCACACAAATATTTACCTAAGTTTTAAGGAAATAATGCAGTTACAGGAGAAGATCACATAAAAAGCTTCTTGTATGCCTTAGATAGTCTAGAGGTAGAACATGAATATGTGGTGTTGATATTGATTTTATAGACTCTAGAATAATATGCTAGATAATTTTTTAATTCTCTTCCTAATAATGACATTGCTAATTTTACCAAAATGGAGACTGTATTTTTAAAGAAATTTGGTGAAAGGAAGAATGAACAGTCATTGCTAATAGATCTGGAAACAATAAAAAAGAAATAAAATGAATCAGTAAGTGATTTCAATAGAAGGTTTTATAAATACAAAAAATAATACTCCCACTGCTCTAAGGTCAAATGATATCTAGTCCATATGTTTTTATAAAAATGCCTTCCCTGGAGAATTCAACAATGAATTAATACAAGAACAGGTTAACACAATAGATGAATACATGGATAAAGCCATTGAAATTTAAAGAAATATGTTAGACAATGGTAAAATGAAACCATACTCTCTGGAAGATAATCATCCTGATAGGAAGCCTAAGAAAGTGGGGTTTAACCTATAGAAAATAATTGAACACGATCCCATGCAAAATATGACCAATCAAGTAACAAAAATGTTCAACACAATGAAAAATAGGTTGGCCATGATGGAAAGAAATACAAAGAGTAATGATGAAACTTCTCACCCTTAGATTGACAGACAACAAGGTGACAACATACCACATTTCAAGATAAACTTTAATATAAATTAGAATAACAATAATCCTGATAGGAATAATGGAAATAACTACAAAAAGAGAGAAAAAAAGGACCTGGACTTGGTTCCAAATCCTATTCTAACATAGATTGACAAGTTCTAACAAAGATCAACAAGTTCATGGCATTTAACATTGCATACATTCCCAAATAATAAAATCACATTGTAGATCTATTAGCTATAAATGCTTCAGGTTAATATTGTCCAAAAATAAACACTAAATGCATGGATAGGTTCCCAACTATCTATGTATACAAAACCTCTATATCTGACAATGTTGTATATCTACAAGTATTTCAAGATGATGTAGATATTAAAGACACCATGACACTATAAAATATGTATTAAAATGTTATATGTGAAGAGGGTGATGAAGAAAAATTGAAAAACATTATTGGAGAACTAGTTGAAGTAATTCAACTCAAAACCAATAGGATCCCTAAAGGATTAGTATCTTTAGAAAGCTTGTTTGATGATTTTGATAAAACTTACAAACCACTCCTTAAATAAATAGAAATTTATGATATAAACATTGGAACAAAAGAGGAACCTAGGTTTGTCAAAATTGATAAGGCTTTACCAAAACTAGAAAAATAACAGTACATAAGCTTTTTGAAGAAAAATTAAAAAACTTTTACTTGGAGTTATGAAAACCTGAAGACATTTAAAATAGAGGTCATGACTCACATAATCCCCTTGAAGGAGGATGCTAAGCCTTTAAGGTAGAAGCAAAGAAAATTTAATCCCACATTACATCAAGTTATGTAGAAAGAAGTTCAAAAGTTACTGGATGCCAAGATAGTCAAAAAAGTGAGGTTTTCTTCCTAGATAGTAAATTTAGTACCAGTAAGAAAGAAAAATAGAGAGATCAGACTTTGTGTTGACTTTTTGAATTTGAATAAAATTTCTCTCAAATATAATTATCCCTTGCCAAATATGGAATAACTACTACAAGTTGTAGTAGGCTCATCAATGATGTCTTTACTAGATGAATTCTTATGATATAATCAAATTTAGGTAAATCCTGAAGATAAATATAAAACTGCTTTCACCACCCTTTGGGGTACCTTTTAATATCTAAGAATTTCATTTGTATTAATTAATGTAGGATCCATATTTAAAATATCCATGGACTTTGCTTTTAAAGTTTTTATGTTTAAAATAATGGTTGTCTATCTGGATGATATAACAGTGTTCTAAAAAAACCCTGCAAATCATTTTGAACATTTAGCTACATTTTTTTCCATATGCAAGGAGTTTGGGATATCCTTGAATTCTAAGAAGTGTATATTTGGATCAACACAAGGAAATATCGTTGGCCACATAGTTTTAAAAAAGGGATTAGTATTGACCCATTAAGAATTGAAGATATTGCCAAGATACCTCCTCCTAAGAATATGAAAGGAGTCAGGTAATTCTTTGGTAAGATTAATTTGGTAAGAAGGTTTATGCCAAATTTTCTTGAAATAGCTCAACCTATAAATAACATGATTAAAAAGGATGCTAATATCAAATGAACAGAGGAAAATCAAGAATATTTTTATAAAATCAAAGATGCTATCACCACTACCCTAGTCTTGAATTGCCCTAACTACTCAAAGAATTATAATATATATTCATTCACTTTTGAACATACCATTTTTGCAGTCCTTCATCAAAAGGATGATGAAGAAAATGAAAAACTATATATTTCATGATTACAAGACTCAAAGGAGCTCAAATGAGATTCAAAATGATTGAAATATAGGTATATTCTATGATTCAAGCACTGGAACATTTTAAAAGTATTTTTGGATAAAATAAAGTTATTTGTTGTATCTCTTTTACTGTGATAAAAGATGTTTTCACCCAACCTAAGACAATAGGTAGTCCTATTATATGGATGGTCAAGCTACTACAATATGATGTTGAATTTAAAGTAGTGAAAGTAAAATAGGGTAAGGTTTAGCTAAATATATGGCTCACAAATAAGGAGAAGACATGTAGAACATCATCACAATTGATGACATGTATGATATCATAATAACAAAAAATGTTAAATGCAAATGGTATCATGATATTATATTATTCCTTCAAATCCTGTCATTTCCCAGAGGTATATCTACAGATAAAATAAGGTTAGTAAAACAATGATCTTAGAAATACTATGTTCATGAAGATAAACTTTATTGGAAACATCAATATGGCATCGTGTTGCTGTGCTTATTTGAAAAAAAATATTTAGAGGTCATTAAATATTTTCATGATGGTTTCTACAAAGGTCACTTTGACCCAAAGGTGATCATAAATAAAATTATGAGAGAAGGTTATTACTGGTCTTCCTTATTCAAAAATGTACATAAGTATGTAAGGTGCTGCCATAATTGTCAAGTTTTTACTAGGAAGAAAAAGTTAGCAGCAATACCTCTCCAATCATTAACCATAGAAGAACCCTTCATGCAATGGGAAATTGACCTCATTAGGAAAATAAATTTGAACTCCTCAATTTGACACAAATGAATCATCATGGCAACATATTATTTCACCAAGTGGATGTAAGCATCTCCTGTAAGAAACTCAACAACTGAAGTAGTCATCAATTTATTGGAGGAAAACATCTTGACAAGATTTGGAGTCCTAAATAAGTTGGTAACATACAATGGAAAATACTTTATCTAGTTTGAAATGATAGAGTTTTGTGCAAAGTATGGAATAAAACTTTCTCATTCAGCAAACTAATATCCCCAAGGAAATGGTCTTGCAAAACAAAAATCTGATTACTAGGATTAAAATATCACTGGGCAAGAATAAAAAGAGATGGGACAATGAATTAAATTTTACCTTATGGGAAAATATATTATCTGTTAAAAGGAACATGGGTAAGACCCCTTATGAAATGGTATTTTGAGAACAAACCTTGTTACCTCCTTGTATAAAAATAATAGCATTGTCTTTGTTATTATAGGATAATGATAGTCCCAAAGCCTTACAGAGGATATTAGATCATATTGCACAGCTACAAGAAGAAAGAAGGAATGCACTAGATAAGATGTTTGAACAGACTCGTAAAACCATGCAACTCTTTAACAAGAAAGCCAAGGGAACCCCATTATTTTAAGGAGACATAGTTTTATATTGGGATCCTAAAAATGATAAGCATGGAGAAAAGGGTAAGCTTGAGCCTATATGGGTAGGTCCTTACCAAATAATTCAGATTTTTAGCCCTAATACTTACAGGTTGCAAACATTGCAGGGAGATCTCATGGAAATACCAATAAATGGTCTACAGTTGAAGTTATACCAACCCTACTGGGGAACCAAAAAATAATAATAAGAAAAAAAACTTGTTGTTTCCTGTTGTTTCTTTTTCTTTCTAATCCAAGTTTATTTGCTTATCTATTCATTGCTTCTAGTCTGCTAGAAAATTATTAAGTTATTTTTTTATGTTTTGCTTGTATATAAGGGGGTTATCTTTAGTCCTATGAGTGAAGAGAATTTGGAATTGAATACAAGAGAACTGAAAAAACTCAAGAAACTGAGTTTTAGTGATCATCTTGTAAGGATTAGAATAGATGACACATCAAGCCAAAGCTCATATAATATCATGATCTAAAAAGCAATTCTAGAAATAAAGGAATCTAATCAACCTTGGTAAACCATTTGAGCTAAATAAAAATACAATCAATATTATAGCCTTGCAGATATTTAACATAGAAATCATGCTTTGAACAAATTTGCAATTTATTTAAATTATTCCTAAAATAAGAAAATTATCTATAATGCAAAATGATCAAGTGCTTAGGGCTATCTGGATAACCTCTATGGAGGCTATGGATTCCTGTATGGTAGTAGAGTAGGTCCAATGGATCAAGGTCACCTCCACTAAATCTATAAATGCTTGACTGGTAGTGGAGCAATGATAAGGTGAAAATATTTAAAAGAGTGAAATCATTAATAGGCCAAACTCCTTTCAAATTGATGAAAATTTTTATTGATCTAAGAAAATAATAAAAGAGCACCTTAGCACACACATTGGAAATAGACTTGATGTGATAGTTCTTTTAGATTAATTTTGTTTGATTATCCCTTAAGAATATGTTGAGCAAGGTGCAACAAAAGCAGTGCAAAAGTATTGTAATTGTTGTCAACAAAGACAGATTGATGCAGTGATGCAGTTCAGAGGTCAGTCAGATCAAGTGCAGAAAATTTCAAGAAAAACAGAGGGGACCCAGATTCAGAAACTTGCAAAAAAAGACAAGGAAGAAAACTGTCGTGATATCGCGACATGGTTCCTGTCGCGATATCGCGACATGGTTCCTGTCGCGATTTCGCGACATATCGAAGGAGAGAGAAAGTCCATAAGAAAATGTCACGATTTCGCGACATATCGGAGGAGAGAGAAAGTGCATAAGAAAATGTCGCGATTTCACGACATATCGGAGGAGAGAGAAAGTCCATAAGAAAATGTCGCGATTTCGCGACATATCGGAGGAGAGAGAAAGTGCATAAGAAAATGTCGCGATTTCGCGACATATCGGAGGAGAGAGAAAGTCCATAAGAAAATGTCGTGATTTCGCGACATATCGGAGGAGAGAGAAAGTTCATGAAGAAATGTCACGATTTCGCGACGTATCTGAAGAGAGAGAAAGTTCATTGAAAAGTGTAGCGATTTCGCTACATGTCAGACTTTCGCGGGTCGAAGCTGGTCCAGAAGCCAAAGTGCAAGAGTGTAGCGATTTCGCTACAGGTCCAGAAGCCAAAGTGCAAGAGTGTAGCGATTTCGCTACAAGTCTAAGCTTGATAAGACGAAGCACGAGGAAGCACCAAGGCAACAAAATCGTAACAATCTCGATACATGCTAGATTTTTGGAAGATGCAACAAAGAAAAATGTTAAGTTAGAAAGTTGTAGCGATTTCGCTACAAGTAAGGTGTTTGCAGCTGCTGGAAGCTAGGAGCGTCGCGATTTCGCGACACCATGATGGATGACGTCAGCAAGACTAAAAATGTCGCGATATCGCGACAAGTTGACAGAGAAGCCTCAGGAAGCAAGGAACGTCGCGATTTCGCGACAACTTGGAAGGTGACGTCAGCAAGTCTAAAAATGTCGCGATATCGTGACAAGTTACCAGAAAAGCCGTTGCAAGTCGGAAGCGTCGCGATTTCGCGACATCTTTGAAGATGACGTCAGCAAGTCTAAAAATGTCGCGATATCGCGACAAGTTTCCAGAGAAGCCTCAGCAAGCCAGAAATGTCACGATTTCGCGACAACATGGAGGATGACGTCAGCAAAAGCGGAATGTGTCGCGATTTCGTGACATGTATCAATTTCATGGAGGCAAGCGAAGGAAAGTGCAGGAAAGCAAAAAACGTCGCGATATCGCGACAGGTAATGGTTTTGGCGAGAAAAAGTTAAATATGCATGCACAGTGATAGGTGTCGACCAAGCATGCTGCCAGTTACAGTAAAGTTAACTGGAGTCAAATGTGCAGTTCCCAGTGACAGGTGTTTGGAAAAAGACTAGAAGAAAAACTACAGCAGTTAACTGGAGTAACAAGGATAGTCACGAAGCAGCACATTTAAGAGAATAACAGCTGTTGCAGGGCCGTAATGCAGCATGGCTGGCATGGCGGCAGTAACGGATCAATGCATTGAATGCAGAACAGCTGTTGCAGGAGTGATTATACCGAGAACCATTTACAGAGATGCATTAACAGGTTGCGTGTGTCAGAAAAGGTAGTAGCAGGCCGAATAGAAATATCGACGCAAATAGAAAAGAAGTGTCACAAGAAAGTGAAAAGGTTCTAGAAGGGCAGTTACGTAGAGTTAAGGAGAACAGAGTCAGAGAGCATCGAAACGCGTAGAAAGGTTGTCAGTCTGCACAGAAAAGGGTGTCAGTACCAGCAGAGTAGAATGTCAGAAGAAAACGGCGAAAAGGTGGAACGTGTCAGAGAGAGATTTTGACAGATCAATTACAGTCGAAAATGCATGAAAAAGTTGGAGGGAAAATTGAGCCGTTTCAAATTGAGCCATTCGAGGAAATCAAGGATATAAGGATCGAACTGGCATAGTTAGAAGGTTACTGCATTGTGCATTATTGAATACATCAAAATGCGTAGTGTGGTAAAAGAGTCTGGATGAACAACAGCAAGATTTTTTGAAACCTACACATTTTTCTTGTAAAAACAACAGAGAGGTTTCAGATTTGAATAGAAGCTATTGAGTCTCTAACAATTCTTTCTATGCTTCTATGGGATGTTTGTATGAGCTGTAGACCAGTGAGGGTCTTGAAAAAGAGAAGGCATTTTATATGTCATTATTTTTATTAAAAATTAAAATCCAAGTGGGTGCTTGGTAAAAGGAGTTGGTGCTCATATCTGTTGCAGCAGATAAATCAGGGGTTGGTGCTCCTTCCAGTGGGTGCTGGTAAACCTTTTGTAAAGATTGAATCCTTGCAAAGACTGGATTTGGATCGTAGTCCAAACGGTCATTTTTGAGGAGTAGCCACATTGGTGAACCTCGTTAAATCCTGTGTTGTGTGATGCTCTTGTGCTATGTTTGTTGTATTTGTTTTTAAGCTTGCAGTATTAAATTTTAAGAGTAGCAGATTTAATTTTTAAATAGTTACACTGATTCACCCCCCCCTCTCAGTGTCATTGTGAGAATATCAATTGGTATCAGAGCAAGGCACCTGTACAAGCTTAATCAGCTAAGGTGATCTTGGAAGACACACAATGGCCGGTGGTGAAGGTTTTTCTTCTAACAAAGCTCCTCTATTTGATGGAACAAATTATTCCTTCTGGAGGCTCAGGATGCAGACCTATCTATGTGCATTGGGTTATGACATTTGGGAATCGATTGAAAATGGATACACCATACCCACTGTTCCTCCAACAGATGCGGCTGAGAAGAAAAAGTTTGAGAACAACTCGAAAGCCAAGAATGCTATTATGTGTGGATTAGTAGACAGTGAGTTGATACGCATCATGAACTGCAAATTTGCTAAAGATATATGGGACAAACCGCAAAGCATTCATGAAGGAGATAGCAAAATCAAGGAAGCTAAGCTGCAAACACATCGTGCCCAGTTTGAAGCATTAAATATGACCGATGATGAGAACATTGAAGCCTATCTGCTGAGAGTAAATGGGATCATCAATGCAATAAGAGGACTCGGTGAAGATATGGAAGATGCAGTTGTTGTAAAGAAGGTTCTAAGAACTCTCAATAAAAATTTTGATGCAAAGGTCTCTGCCATAGAGGAAGCAAAAGATTTAAATCTTTTCAGTATGGATGAAATGCATGGTTCTCTAACAACATATGAAATGAGGATTGGACAAACTAAGCCCTCAGACAGAGAAGCAGCTTTCCAAGCTCAGAAAAACATAAAATCTAAACAAGAATCTGAGGAAGAAGAATCTGCAGATGAAACTGAAGCAAACTTTGTTAGGAAATTAGTAAAGGGAAAAGGAAAATACAGAGGCAAGCTGTCGTTCAAGTGCTTTAACTGTGGTGGCATCGGGCACTTTGCAGCAAAATGCCCAATGAATGAGAAAAATAGAAGTGATGAAGGGACACACCAAGAAAGAAAAGTCTGGAAAAAGAAACCGCAGTTTAGAAAAAGGAACTTCAAGAAGAAAAGTTTCATTTCCCAGAATATTGATTCTTCTGAAGACAGTTCCAGTGAGGACTCAGAAGAAGAAACTGGTGAAGCCTTGTTCATGGCTTTTGAAGAACAAACAACTGAGAAAACATAGGAGTGTGAAGAAAAATTAGAAGATGAGGCTGAGATAGATCTGGAAGGTGAGTTAGTTACTGCACTTGAAGAGTTAAGTGCAGAAAGGAAAAGAAATAAAAATATTTCAAGAAAACTTGAGGATGCTGGCAAATTAATAATCAGTTTGAAAGTACAAACTGAAGAATACAAGAAAAAGTCTAAATATTTTGAAGCTCAGCTAACCGTGAAAATAAATGAGTGCAATAAGCTAGAAGAAGACATAGTCGGATTAAGGTCTGCAACTAGAAGAGATGAATCAGAAACTGAGTTGTCATTATAAATTCGAAGACAGTTCAGCCAAGCTGAATAAAATGTTAAATGATCAAAGACCTACGGGTATCAAATTTGGGTTGGGCTTTGATGAAGGAGAATCCTCAAAGGACTCAAAGGTCATGAATCGTAGAACCTATAAAGAATAAAGACAAAATCAGAGTTGAACAAGATAAACCGTATCATGCAAAGGAAAACAATAAGTCCAAGCTTGAAAGGAGTTCTGCAAATGATGGATTTACCAAAGTCACATATCATAGAAGAAGAAGACCCATGGCTCCTACTACAACATGGCAACAACCATTACCCAGGTACACTCGTTCCTTTTCTAGTTATTGTTTTAAATGCAATGCATATGGTCATAAAATTTCAAGTTGTAGATATAATGTAGAACAAAGAAATTTTACTAGTAGAAATATTTTTTCTCCTTTGATAGATTATCTTTGTAGAATGTTATAACTGCCATAACTTTGGCCATATTGCAAGGAATTGTCGTAGCTCTTTTGCGGGAAATAAACACCAGGAAAGAAAGCATCACTCAGCTGGATCAAAATAGTATAGAAAATTTCCCAATAAACTGTCACAAGCCAATGAAAGGGAGAAGGTAAAGCAAGTAACCAGATCTGCTGTCAAATCTCAGTGGAAAGAAAAGGAACAACCGAAGAAAGACAAGGAATCCCTGATCATTCAAACAGCTCTCAAAGCACAGAATAAATCTGCTCCTTGGATTCTGGACAGTGGATGCTCCAGTCACATGACAGGAGACAAACAGAAGTTTGATAAGCTACAGACATACGAAGGTGGCTCTGTGAAATTCGAAAACAATGATGGAGCAAAGATAGTGGGTAAAGGATCAGTTAAGTTAAGTGACGATAAAATCAACTCTAAGGAAGTTCTTTTTGTGGTAGGTCTGAAGCATAACTTACTGAGTGTAAGTCAGATTTGTGACAAAGGTCATGAAGTGATTTTCAAGAAGGAGGGTTGTGAAGTAAGAAAGACAAAAAATGGAAAGTTAATAGCCACTGGACTGAGAACTTCTGGAAATTTGTATACACTCTCGGAGACTTCAGAAGGAGCTTGCTTGGTTGGCCAGGAGGAAGAAAATTGGTTGTGGCACAAAAGACTCGGTCACATAAGCTTTGATAATCTGGTAAAAATCAGCTCGAAAAGAGCTCGTAAGAGACATACCCACTATTGGTAAACCATCAAACAACATTTGTGAGTCATGCCAAAAGGGGAAGCAAACCAGATCTACATTCAAAGCAAAAGAGTATTTCACAAGCAAGCCATTAGAACTGATTCACACTGATTTGTGTGGACCCATGAGGACAGAGAGCATAAATGGATACAAATATTTCATGCTGTGTATAGATGATTTTTCCAGAATGACATGGGTACTCTTTCTAAAACAGAAATCAGAAGCCTTTGAGATGTTTAAAACCTTCAAAAATCTTGTTGAGAATCAATCTGGAAAAAGAATTAAATGTTTGAGATCTGATAGAGGAGGAGAGTTCATTTCAGATGAGTTTGCAGAATTCTATGAAAAACATGGAATAAGAAGACAGTTTTCAGCAGCAAGAACACCTCAGCAGAATGGAGTAGTTGAAAGAAAGAAAATAACTATGCAAGAAATGGCAAGAACCATGTTAACCGAGAGCAAAATTGTTGACAGGTTCTAGAAAGAGGCAGTTCACACTGCAGTCTACATTCAGAATAGATGTATGTTGAGGCCACATGAAAGCAAAACACCTTATGAACTGTGGTTTGGCAAAAAGGCTACAGCAAAATACTTCAAAGTGTTCGGGAGCAAATGTTACATTAAAAGAACTGAAAGCAATCTTGGCAAGTTTGAAGATAGAGCTGATGAAGGTATCTTTCTTGGTTACTCAACAAAAAGCAAAGCTTATACATGCTACAACAAAAGATTAAAGAAAATTGTGGAGAGTGCGGATGTAAAAGTTGATGAAGGCAGGAAACAAGAAATCAGCAATAATGAAAACTACCCGACCTATGAAGAATTTATTGAAGAAGATGAAGATCAAGAAAAGGAAGAGAGACAAAAATCAGATTCAGATGATTTGGAAAGAGAAGAAAATAGAAAATACAGAACAGGCAGCTAGCAGAAAAATCATCCCAAAGAGCAGATTATTGGGGACCCTACAGTTGGCATTCAGACAAGAAGAAGAGTAGTAAATAACTATTCTCTGTTATCCAGCATTGAGCCCAAAAATATTATTGAAGCAAGCACGGATGAAAGCTGGATGGAGGCAGTAAATGAAGAACTAGATCAAATTGAGAAAAACAAAACCTGGGAGTTAGTACCAAGGCCTGAAAATAAAAACATAATTGGTACTAAATGGATATTTCGAAATAAATTGAATGAAGATGGACAGGTTGTAAGGAATAAAGCGAGACTGGTCTGTAAGGGATATGCCCAAGTTGAGGGGATTGATTTTGAAGAGACTTTTGCACCAGTGGCCAGACTTGAAGCAATAAGACTGTTTTTGGCTTTAGCTATTCATAAGAATTTCAAGGTTTATCAGATGGATGTAAAATCAGCATTTTTGAATGGAAATCTTGAAGAAGAAGTATATATTGAACAGCCCGATGGTTTTCAACTTTGTGATAATCCTAACTTTGTTTGCAAGCTGAAGAAAGCATTGTATGGCTTGAAACAAGCACCTAGAGCTTGGTATGCAATATTGGACAACTATCTCACTAAGCAAGGATTCAAGAAAGGTATGGTGGATAGCAATTTATATGTGAAAACTGAAAATGGCAATTTCATTGTCCTAGTTGTTTATGTAGATGATATAATTTTTGGGAGTAGCAATTATGAATCATGCAAAGACATAGCAAAAAAAATGCAGAGAGAGTTTGAAATGTCTATGATAGGTGAACTTTCATATTTCCTTGGATTA
The DNA here is from genome assembly GCA_028583015.1 of Wollemia nobilis. Classification (NCBI taxonomy): domain Eukaryota; kingdom Viridiplantae; phylum Streptophyta; class Pinopsida; order Araucariales; family Araucariaceae; genus Wollemia; species Wollemia nobilis. The sequence goes on along the minus strand of JAQPPZ010016690.1, from coordinate 8,257,808 downwards.
CAAGTTAATCAAACTAAAAAGGGGATCTTTATTTCTCAAATTAAATATGTGAAAGAAATGCTGAAAAAGTTCACTATGGAAGATAGTAAGCCAGTGAGCACCCCCATGACAACAAGCTGCAAGTTGAGCAAGGATGATAAATCTTCGGATGTTGATCAAACAATGTACAGATCAATGATTGGGAGCCTACTGTATTTGACAGCCACCAGACCGGATATCTTACAAGTTGTTTGCATGGTTGCAAGATTTCAGGCTAGTCCAAAAGAGACTCATGCAACAGCTATGAAAAGGATCTTTAGGTACCTCAAGGGTACTATGGAGTATGGGCTGTGGTATCCAAAAGGAAAAGACTTCACTCTCTTTGCATATTCTGATGCAGATTGGGCAGGATGCATTGATGACAGAAAAAGTACAAGTGGAGGAGCATTTTTTCTTGGAGATAAATTGGTAGCATGGCACAGTAAGAAGCAAGAATCAGTCTCTCTATCCACAGCCGAGGCAGAATACATTGCAGCAACAACATGCTATACACAAATACTATGGATGAGACAAACATTGAAAGATCTAGGTATTCACTTCAATGAGCCCATTTCAGTCAAATGTGATAACACTAGTGCAATCAACATTTCAAAGAATCCGATAATGCATTCCCGCACCAAACACATTGCAATCCGGTATCACTTCTTGAAGGATAAGGTTGCCGAAGGAGAGGTTAGATTGGAATTTGTTCCCACTACAGAGCAAGTAGCAGACATATTCACCAAACCTTTACCAAAGGAAGTTTTTGAATACCTTCGAAAGAAGTTGGGAGTAGTCACACTTCCCAAGCACCGACTAGCTATGGGAAATACATTCTCGGGGGGAGCATTCAAGTTATTTATGCTTGAGAATGTTGTGCATAGACTCAGGGGGAGTCTGCAGCAGCCCTTTGGCATTATTGGCAAAGGGGGAGAAGAATTTGAGCAAGGTTATAGTGTGTTGCCAACAATTCCAAAGGGGGAGATTGTTGAGCAAGGTGCAGCAAAAGCAGTGCAAAAGTATTGTAATTGTTGTCAACAAAGACAGATTGATGCAGTGATGCAGTTCAGAGGTCAGTCAGATCAAGTGCAGAAAATTTCAAGAAAAACAGAGGGGACCCAGATTCAGAAACTTGCAGAAAAAGACAAGGAAGAAAACTGTCGCGATATCGCGACATGTTTTCTGTCGCGATATCGCGACATGGTTCCTGTCACGATTTCATGACATATCGAAGGAGAGAGAAAGTCCATAAGAAAATGTCGTGATTTCGCGACATATCGGAGGAGAGAGAAAGTGCATAAGAAAATGTCACGATTTCGCGACATATCGGAGGAGAGAGAAAGTCCATAAGAAAATGTCACGATTTCGCGACATATCGAAGGAGAGAGAAAGTGCATAAGAAAATGTCGTGATTTCGCGACATATCGGAGGAGAGAGAAAGTCCATAAGAAAATGTCACGATTTCGCGACATATCGAAGGAGAGAGAAAGTTCATGAAGAAATGTCACGATTTCGTGACAAGCTTGGAGCAAAGGCGTCAAAGATGAAAAGTGTCACGATTTCACGACGTATCTGAAGAGAGAGAAAGTTCATTGAAAAGTGTAGCGATTTCGCTACATGTCAGACTTTCGCAGGTCGAAGCTGGTCCAGAAGCCAAAGTGCAAGAGTGTAGCGATTTCGCTACAGGTCCAGAAGCCAAAGTGCAAGAGTGTAGCGATTTCGCTACAAGTCTAAGCTTGATAAGACGAAGCACGAGGAAGCACCAAGGCAACAAAATCGTAACAATCTCGATACATGCTAGATTTTCGGAAGATGCAACAAAGAAAAATGTTAAGTTAGAAAGTTGTAGCGATTTCGCTACAAGTAAGGTGTTTGCAGCTGCTGGAAGCTAGGAGCGTCGTGATTTCGTGACACCATGATGGATGACATCAGCAAGACTAAAAATGTCGCGATATCACGACAAGTTGACAGAGAAGCCTCAGGAAGCAAGGAACGTCGCGATTTCGTGACTTCTTTGAAGATGATGTCAGCAAGTCTAAAAATGTCGCGATATCGCGACAAGTTGACCGAAAAGCCGTTGCAAGTCGAAAGCGTCGCGATTTCGTGACATCTTTGAAGATGACGTCAGCAAGTCTAAAAATATCGCGATATCGCGACAAGTTTCCAGAGAAGCCTCAGCAAGCCAGAAATGTCACGATTTCGTGACAACATGGAGGATGACATCAGCAAAAGCGGAATGTGTCGCGATTTCACGACATGTATCAATTTTGCGGAGGCAAGCGAAGGAAAGTGCAGGAAAGCAGAAAACGTCGCGATATCGCGACAGGTAATGGTTTTGGCGGGAAAAAGTTAAATATGCATGCACAGTGACAGGTGTCGACCAAGCATGCTGCCAGTTTACAGTAAAGTTAACTAGAGTCAAATGTGCAGTTCCCAGTGACAGGTGTTTGGAAAAAGACTAGAAGAAAAACTACAGCAGTTAACTGGAGTAACAAGGATAGTCACGAAGCAGCACATTTAAGAGAATAACATCTATTGTAGGGCCATAATGCAGCATGGCTGGCATGGCGGCAGTAACGGATCAATGCATTGAATGCAGAATAGCTGTTGCAGGAGTGATTATACCGAGAACCATTTACAGAGATGCATTAACAGGTTGCGTGTGTCAGAAAAGGCAGTAGCAGGCCGAATAGAAAGATCGACGCAAATAGAAAAGAAGTGTCACAAGAAAGTGAAAAGGTTCTAGAAGGGCAGTTACGTAGATTTAAGGAGAATAGAGTCAGAGAGCATCGAAATGCGTAGAAAGGCTGTCAGTCTGCATAGAAAAGGGTGTCAGTACCAACAGAGTAGAATGTCAGAAGAAAACGGCAAAAAGGTGGAACGTGTCAGAGAGAGATTTTGACAGATCAATTACAGCCAAAAATGCATGAAAAAGTTGGAGGGAAAATTGAGCCGTTTCAAATTGAGCCATTCGAGGAAATCAAGGATATAAGGATCGAACTGGCACAGTTAGAAGGTTACTGCACTGTGCATTATTGAATACATCAAAAGGCGTAGTGTGGTAAAAGAGCTGGATGAACAACAACAAGATTTTTTGAAACCTACACATTTTTCTTGTAAAAACAACAGAGAGGTTTCAGATTTGAATAGAAGCTATTGAGTCTCTAACAATTCTTTCTATGCTTCTGTGGGATGTTTGTATGAGCTGTAGACCAGTGAGGGTCTTGAAAAAGAGAAGGCATTTTATATGTCATTATTTTTATTAAAAATTAAAATCCAAGTGGGTGCTTGGTAAAAGGAGTTGGTGCTCATATCTATTGTAGCAGATAAATCAGGGGTTGGTGCTCCTTCCAGTGGGTGCTGGTAAACCTTTTGTAAAGATTGAATCCTTGCAAATACTGGATTTGGATCGTAGTCCAAATGGTCATTTTTGAGGAGTAGCCACATTGGTGAACCTCGTTAAATCCTGTGTTGTGTGATGCTCTTGTGCTATGTTTGCTGTATTTGTTTTTAAGCTTGCAGTATTAAATTTTAAGAGTAGCAGATTTAATTTTTAAATAGTTACACTGATTCACCCCCCCTCTCAGTGTCATTGTGAGAATATCAGAATATTTCTAGAACATCTAAAACTTTAGGAGTAAAAGGTTCATTTCTTTTGAAGAAAATAATCTTTGATTTTATCTGATTAAAGATTGTTTTCTTATCAGACTGATTTTATTTTCTTTATTATTTTGTACTAATCTGGTAGAATAAGGTTATATACTTGTCATCACATTCTTTTCATTAACCAGAGATTCTAGAGTTCTCAAATACCTCATGTTTTTTCCATTTATCCTAGTCAGAGCCTATGTTGTAGCCAAAATTGATACAACATTAATGTTCTCATTTTAAAAAAAAATTGAAGGTCCTCAAACGGTCCACTTTTGTGAAGAGTTTAGGTCTGAGTAAAGTAATTTCTATCTTCATGAGCATCTCCAATACATAATTAGATAATATTTTATTTTCATTAATACTTAAGGGGTTCCCCACATTTTTCTTGCAAATATTTCACCCTTCAGTCGACTTACAGAAAGTTTCAACTGGTAAATAGAAGTTGTCAAAAGTTAAGCACTATTTGGCTGACTTTGAAAAATAATTGGCCAATAGAAAATATCTATCAGTCAAATCCAAGTATTATTGAAAGTTTTCGATCGATGCAATCATAAGAAGAGCCGATATTTTTTACAAGCAAGTATTTTTTTTGATCGACCGATAGAAACTTTTAGTCAACCACTCAAACCTAAGAGCCAAAACGAGCAAAGCACATAAATTTTAAATCATCCAAAAAAAAAGAGATTGCAATCAAACATTTTTGGCCGAGATAAGTTTGTTCTATTAAAAAGACCTTTTTGGTTGACAAGAAGAAAGTAACAGCTAAAGATAAAAGGTATTTTTATCAAAACCAAGTAAACAACAATTGACCAACCGATCAGTTGATTGCGAAAGGTGAATTTTTTTTTGGCTGAATGTAGTACATTCGGCTGAAATATCTACCAAACATATAGAAAATCACTTGATGAAAACATGAATTCAACCAAAAAGAATGGAGAAATAGCCAAAAATTCAAAGATTCAATGAATATTCATTTGGCTGGCAAAAAACAAGAGTTGGCCATTCAGCGAAAGCAAAATTTTTTAGTCAACTGAAGAAAAGCCTTCATCGACCGAACAATGATAACGATCGATTGACAATTTGTTCAAAGAACTAATATTTAATACTTTTGTCTAATAACATATTAAGTATCCTTGGATGATCTCATACTCACCATCAAAGTATCATAAACTGAACGAAATCAATGGATGACATCAACCCAGAATCGAAGGTAAAAATAGCATTGATTAAAATATGCCATCATCTAATTTAAATGCACCATATTTAATCGCATATTATTAAAATAATCATATTGAAATATTTTGAACTAACTTTTTCAAGTAGAATGGACAGCTTAAATCACACAACCACTAAATAGAGGTAGGTGATAAAAAATGTACAGCCAACATGAACTGCCCAGCTTAAGAGAGAACACTTCAAACCTATTGACCAAACCAAGATTAGTGATAACAAGTGCCTACGCAACATAGTACCAAACAACAAATGTTGACCAATTTATGGCACATGCACATGAGGGATCACTAACTTAAAGAAGATCAATGTTACATCAGAATCAACCACGATTAACGTTACTCAAGACCAATTGAAATATTACACGAATGAAGCCCCCCCACTAGTTTTGGCATCCAAATTACATGAAGCCACCAAATAGGAAAACAAAATATGACATGATGATTCATGAACAAAAGATGGTTTGACAAGATGAAAATAGTAAGACAATTAATGGATTATCTTAAACTAGACAAAAACAATGTATCTTTCGTACTACATTAAAAGAATATGAATTATCATGTACCAAGCAAAGATAGGATGATCCGTAGACCACACAATAAAAATAGAAGATCATATTAAGATAATAATCATTAGGTTAAAACAAATCGATTCATATTTTGAATCAACAAGACCTGGCTACCCGTCATTATTTGATAGCATGATCCACATCAACTCATCCTTTATATAGGAATAACACCTATTCTAAAATCTAAGCTATAATTCATAGATGTGTCAAAGTATGTCGTTAGCAAGATGCATAAAGATAATTTTACTTTTCCAAAGGACTCATGTCACCAACCGTAGAAGAAAAAAGAGGCACAAAATGGAAGACCATCTATAGAAGACTGACACCCCGATGGAATATAGTTAGTGTATTGTCACTCTGATGGAGTATAGTTATGGAAGTACTATGTTGTTGGTAGTTTCCTTAACTTTTGTACTTCCAATCCCCTCTCCTTCACCATTGTTATGAAACACCCGAGGCATCGGGATCTTGTAACGAATCCTTGCTTCCCTACATCCCAAGGTAAGCACCATGTGGTTGAATAAATCCCCTACTTCAAGACAATACATCTAAATTCCAACATCTTCTAATTAGGCTACAGTGCTAAATATACCAGAAGAAACTCAGGAGCTCACTTCAGTACAAACAAATAAAGCCACAAGTAGCGAATAAAATGTGGTGATAACTAGGCCAACTTTTAGCCAAATTTTTATAATTATATTTTAATGCAATTATATAAATAGACTATATAGCACCCGATCAATGATAAGGCAGGATATGGCAAAAGGTGGATGGTTCAAATACAAGTGGTTCAAGAATTTACAGAGCTACTAAGACTATAATAAGGATGTCTACAACCTTAATAATGATCGAGCTTTGACATAGCATATTTTTTCTAAGAGGTATACTCGAGTGTCTGTTATTTGTTGTTATATATCCTTTGTTTTATTTCTCCTTTCTCATCCCCTCATTCCTCCTATTGCTGCATAGGTTTTTTATAGGAAAATTCCCAAGAAGCTGAGGATTTTTCTAGATTATTGAGTTAGAGATCTAAAGACTCGACTGTTGCAATATTCAAATGTAAGAGTGACAAGTCCTTGTTACGATATTCGAATGATGATGTCTATTGTATTAATATTTCTAAGAGTTAAATGGTGATTCCAAGCCAAATATTCGTGTAATATCATTCAAATATTAATACAATTATGGCCTTATTTCCTATTATCTTTTTGTGTTTAGCTTTGTGTGTGTCTTTGTTATGGGTTACATTAATTGAACACATAATGAAAACTTCTTTCATTGGTCAACTATTATGTTTATTACAATATTAAAATGAGCATAATTGCATCAATTATTTATTTTATCTTTCTTTCTATTTTTATTCAAATGTTGTTAAATCTTTCTACAATAGCCCAAAGGATTAAAGTATTGATCATACATAAGGAATAATAGAACTATTATCATTTTAGCTTGGTAAAATTTTATAATTGTTAATCCATCACCATAAATATGGAAGAGCCTAAACTTAAAAAATTTAAGCTCACCTGAAGGGTATCCTTACCATACTTGGTCTATCTAGAAAATATTAAAACAACTCCATTCCCAAGTTAAAGAGACAGGTTTAACAGAGCGTGTAATAGCCCATTGGCAGTAGTTTTTCCTATAACATGATAGTTCATCTTATGACTGTAGGAAAAATTCCTAATAGTACACTCATGCCCACTTAATATGAATAGGTAGAAATATCTTATCCTCATACCATGCCCATTAAAGGGATATTCTCTCTATTAACACCCTTTTTCCACCTAACCCCGAATTACCTTAGCAAGAAGTCTATAAAAGAAGGCTTGTTTCTATGATTTAGAGGAGAGATTTTGAAGCATTTTTATGTTTCTATAATCATCACAAACTATCATCCTAAGCCTTGTGGATATTTTAAATCTCTCCCTTGTAGTTTCCATTGTGCATTTTATGCTTTTAGGCACATATCTAGGACTTTTTTTGCCCAATGATAGATTAACCCAATGAATAACACAAGCTTATATTGATAGGGGGTGAACAGTATAAGACTACTTTTTACTTTATTTTCCTAATAAATATCATGCAATGTAAAGATATAAATATCAACAGTATTACTCAAAGCAATGCACAAATAACCACACATAATAGAGACACCAATTTTACGTGCTTCACCCAATGTGGGCTACTCCACGGAGGAAATATTTCACTAAAATTTTCTCAATCAATATCTTGGGAATCCTTTCCCTATTACAATTTTTATGTACCTCTATCCAAAGGAGACACCAATCCCCTAATCAAGTTCATGGATCTCTATCCACATGATAACTCCTTTCTCCTTAGCTCTGACTAGTGATCTTCTAGAAGAACTATTACCCCCACTAATCTGGATAATGGATCTCTATCCACTGAATACACATGTCCTTACTACCCTTGCTAATGGATATCTATCCACTAGAGAGTATCATACTCTATACTCTATCACATTCCAAATTTTTCTCTCAGCTCTGCACTAAACAGAGTCCTTCAATCTAGCACAAATCTACTGAATCTCTATTTTTGGTTTGGCATAAAATTGTCCTCAAATTTGCACCAAAATTTATCCATAAATATGTACTAAATATAGTCCTTTTGTTTAGCACAAATATATCCTCAATCTCTATCCTCTGACACTAAACATAGTCCTTTGATCTAGCACAAATCTATCCTCAATCTCTATCTCTGATCTGGCATAAACCTGTCCTCAAATATGTACCAAATTTTATCTTCAAATCTATCCTCAATATTTGTCCTCAAATCTGTCCTCAAATATTTAAAATAAAATCTTACATAAAGCTTGACTTAATCACAAATCAACTCTACTAGATATACCCCAAACCTTATCTCAAGGTTTGAACAAATCAATCAACTCTGCTCACAAGTCTTCTCAAATACTTGTCTCAAATATGCCTTGTAAGCTTCCACAAAAGCTCACACTAATATGTCCACAAGTCCTCTCTAGAACTTGCCCAAATATGCTCAACATGTCCTCTATAGAACTTGCCCAAATCTTCTCAACAAGTCCTTACTACAACTTTTGCAAATCTTCTCTCAATCTGTATTGTAAGCTTTCACAAAATCTCACACAAATCTATCCACAAGTTTTCTCAAATACTTACCTTAAATCCGCTCAATAATTCCACACTATAACTTATCCAATCTCATAGAAACATAAAGAGAATTGTTAGAGACTCAATATGCTTCACATTCATCACAATGCTAAATTACTTTCAATCACTCTTTTAGAAACATACATAGAATTGTTAGAGACTCAATATGCTTCACACTCACAAACTCTCAATCACTTTCAATCTCTCTTTTATCACAAAAACATATAGAGAATTGCTAGAGACTCAATATGTTTCACACTCATCAACACTCAACCTCTTTCTCAAATAAATTTAGAATATACAACAATTTCTTTCATAGAACTTGAACTATCACTACTCATATGCACTTGACTAGGCTCAACCAACTCTACTCAATCAATCACTCAATGAAATAATCCTTGCTCACAAATCCTAGTCCAAGTATATGAAACCTCAATCAAAATATTTCCAACAATATTTATCAACCAATCTCACATAACAATGATACTCATGTTCTTTGCAAATCCTAGTTCAAGTTCTTCACTCAATCAATCACTTCAACAACAATGCTTATAAAACAATCTCACATAACCTCAACAACTCAATAAGTAAACCTAATCAAGTCCTTTTCACTCCAAAGTTGTTTTTTTGAAAAACCAACCAATCAAATAAATCAAGGAAAAATGTGTCCATAACTTTTTGCTTGATGAGAAGTAGACCACACAAATATACCACAATCATAAACACTTCTTTGCAAAATTTAAGGAGGTTAGAAGTAAAAATATTACTCCAATACTCTCTCAAAAATATTCCTTGGACACAAAAATAATCAATACTCAAATATACCTCATTTCTCCCTTTTAAAATTAACAATCCTCAAACCATACATAGAAACAATTACTTGGATACACCTTATCAACTCCAATCTAAAATAACATCCAACACCACAAAAATCACAACCAATCTTTCTAAAACACCTTTATTTCTTTTTCAAACCCTAAAACAAATAATATAAAAAAAATATTTTACAATATCCTTATGACTCCCTAAAACCTCATATACCACATGAAATATGCAAAAATTAATTTTTAATACCTCAACAACCTTTTTCGATAAATCTGGTGCTCAAGCTTTAATGCATACCTTATTATCCCTCAAAAGGGTTTAGGCGTGATTCGATCCATCGTCTCCCCAAGCGCCAAGTTCCTTAGCGCTTTGGAACCCATCGCGTAGGCTAGAGGTGCCCACATGAAAGAATTCAACCTTCCTTCCCTTTCTACCTTATCTATCGTGCTTTCCAGCAAAACCAAAATGATCCTTTGTGGGGATTCGATCATGTGCCTATCACTGCCCTAATGACTTTCCACTACTGCGGTTTCCAACTATGCTACCAATATTTGGTTACCAAGTCTCCCTCCTTAGTTGATGATATGTTCTCGCCTTCCCTTAGCACTTTACAAAAATTAAAAACCTTTGCTGCACACTTGATTCACATATAGTTCGCATAGCATGGGATATCATTCAAAAAGCATTGGAGGTTATGGTAAGGTGGGTAATCCCCCTTTTATACACATGATAAATGTTCTTCCCATGTCGGTGCTTAGAAATTCGATTTTAAATTTCAAATTAATTTTAATAACCCTCAGGGTTTGTTAAAAATTAATATAAATTAATCTTATATTTAATATCAAAATTAATAATTAATTAATTTAAATAACTTTAAGTAAATTAAATTATAAATTAATTTAATTTAAAACTTCCATTTATAATATTATAAAAAATATTATAATATTATTCACTTGGGATTTTTGCACTTTAGACCATATCTGACGTCTTGAAATCGGGTCTTGATCAACTAAAACTGGAGAACCTAAAACTGATACTGCCCACTGAAACTGCCACTGACTGGTGCATAAATATTGACATCAATGACCACTCACTATCGACATAAATGAAAACTTATCCACTTAAAATGTCCAATAATCTCCCTCTTTTTCATTGATGGCAACCCAACTTATTTTTACCAAAACTTGATCTTTTTCCTGTTATGCTCCCCCTGGGAAATTGCTCCCCTTGACTCAATGCTCTCTCCTTAAACCAAATCTCTCCACTTACTCAAATCTCTCCCATTTTGACATAAATGGAAAAGGGTCACCTTTGGGGCTTGGGGCTAAGAATGAGTCTCTTAGCTTAGCCCCTCCCCCACCTCCTCTTGAGGTGGTTAATTTTGGGGTGGGAGTATTTCTACTCCTAGAAAACACTGATCTTTACCTTTATCCTCTTTTCTTATCATATGATCCTTCTAATTTTTTTGACTATTCTTGTTCCTATTCTTGTCCATATCCACATTCCTATTCTTTTTTATATCCATATTCCTATTTATATTCCTATTCATGTTCCTATCCATGTGCACATTCTTGTTCATATTCCTATTGTTGTTCATGCTTGATTATGGAATGTTTGATCTACACCATTTCGTTGTATGTCCATCATTATTACACTTATAACAGTTAATTTTATTATTCGTTGGAGGTGCAAATGTCTTGGAATTTATCCTGGTGAAGTCATATTCTTTTATGTCATGAACCCTGTAATTCATTGCCTTGTGACCAAACTGATTACATGAGTAGCAATACCCATGAAAAAAAAATTGTTCCTAAAATTCCCATATTCCTGTATTTCATGTGTCTTGCACTATGAAGCCATATATGTGACATGAGAAACATCTTCCATTGAAGTTTCTTTGTCTTGACCTCATTGGTCTCTTAGTCTCTCTTAACCTATTCTGATTGTTGTTCCATCTGTTTCTTATTTGTGCATTGTTTCTTTCCTTGTTGAAGTTTTTGTTGTCCAACTCATCCTCAGAAGTCTCACTTTCTTTTACACTATATTTTTCTTAAGTTACTTCTTCTAAAGTTTCTTCTTCTTCAGAACTTGAGGTTGACTCTTCTTCATGTTTCTTTTGAGCTTGTTCAAAACCAAGGCGTGTTTTATTTGTTGACCTTCTTTGTACCTTGATCATCTTATCTACAATCCTTGAACCATTTCAAAACTTGTTTAGCTTATCCTTGTATTTCTCTAAATATTCCCTTAGTAGAGCTACTTCTTGTTCAAACTTTTCACATTCTAAGACCTTTGCTTCTAGCTTATCCTTGAACTTCTTTGTCTTAGAAATTGACTTATTTAGATCCTCTATAAGCTTTCCCATTTCTTCATCACATTATTGAAACTGAAATTCAAGTTGGGAGTTTTACTTTCTTACCTTATTTAAAGTTTTAAGAGCATAAATAAGCTCTCCATCAAGATCAACTCCTTCTTTTTCTGATTATTCCTCTATTTATTGACCTTTATCAACATCTTTATTCTTTTCTAACTTGTCTTCTATAGAATCACCTTCTTCTTCTTCTAGTGCCATTAGAATATTATCTTTTGGTACTTCTTGTGCATCCTCATATTCATCATCACTAAAATTGAAACCATCCCGTGTACAACTATCTTCAATATGTCTAAAATTACCACATCTAAAACACTTGAGAATTATTGGTGACCTTTTCTTGAATTATTTTTCTTCAATCAGAAATAGGATTTCATCTTTATCATTATTTGAAAAACTATTATCACCATCACTTGAGTACGTACTTGCCTTGTCTACATAGTAACTCCTCTTTTGTCTCTGAAAGAACTTCTTTCCTCGTCTACCTTGTCTATCCTTACCTTTATTTTGGTACCTGTATTTTTTTGATTCTTTGTTCTGGTGATCCTGTTTTTCTTCATCATTTTTATTTTTAGATTCTTGAAAATCAGTTGCATAGTGACCATACTTTCCATAATTGAAACATCTAACATATTTTTCATCTTTAAATCTTATTGAATGCTTATTCCTTTTGCCATAATTATCTTATTCATCACTGGATGATTCATTGCTTGAATCTAACTTTTTGCTCTTTTTCTTATTAGTAGTTTTGAATGTTACTTCCTTCTTGGGATTAGATTATTTTTTTCTCCACTCAAAATATGTAAGAATACAAAGCAATGTATCTCTTGTCAAATAATCACCATCCTTTGCTTCTTCTATAGCATAAATATTTTCACTAAATCTTTTTGAAAAAGATCTTAAGACCTTATCACAAACATCTGATTCTTCAACATTGAGTCCAATTCCTTGCATAGCATTAACAACCTCATCAACTCGAAGTAGATAAGTACTAATGTTTTCCTCATCCTTAATTCTTAACTCTTCAAATTGTCCTTTGAGATTTTGTATCTTTGCTTTCTTGACACCTTTATCTCCATATATGCTTTGCAACTTATCCCAAATTCCTTTTGCATCTTTATAGTGCATAACATTTATTGATTGTGTTCTATGCAAACCTCTCAAAAGTGAATTCATTGCTTTTAAATTGTAATGTTGTAGAAGCTTACCTTCCTTATCTTTAGGTGGATTAGCTAGTGGTATGTATCCATTTTCAACTGCTTCCCAAATTTCATTGTCGAGTGCCACCAGGTGAATCTTCATTCTCATAATCCAATATATATAATAACTTCCATTAAATACTGGGGTTGAATTATTTGAGGACACATTCTTGGAATCCATTGTGTTCTTGAAATATTTTCCTTCAAGTTGTTAAACTCTTTCGAAGAAACTCGCTCTAATACCAATTGAAGAACACAAGATTATATTGAGAGGGAGGTGAATAGTAGAAGACCATTTTTTACTTTATTTTTCCAATCAATATTATGCAATATAAAGATAAAAATATCAACAATAATAATAAAAGCAATACACAAACCACCACACACAATACATAAACTAATTTTATGTGGTTCACCCAATGTGGGCTACTCCATGAAGAAAATCTTTCACTAAAATTTTTTCAATCAATCTCTTGGGAATCATTTCCCTATTGCAATGTTTATAGATCTCTACCCAAATGAGACACCAATCCCCTACTAAGTTTGTGGATCTCTAGCCATAGGATAACTCCTTTCTCCTTAGCTCTAACTAGTGATCTTCTAGAAGAACTATTGCCCCCACTACTTTGGCTACTGGATCTCTATCCACTGAATACACCTATCCTCACTACCCTAGCTAATGTATGTTTATCCATTTGATACTATCATCCTCTATACTCTATCACCTTCCAAATATTTATCTCAGCTCTACACCAAATATAGTCCTTCGGTATAGCACAAATTTGCTCAATATATTTTTCTAGTTTGGCACAAACCTATCCTCAAATATACATCAAAATCTATCCTCTAATATGTACTAAACACAGTCCTTCGGTCTAGCACAAACTTATCCTCAATATCTATCCTCTAACCTATACTAAACACAGTCCTTCGGTCTAGCATAAATCTATCCTCAATATTTGTCTTTGATCTGACACAAACCTATCCTCAAATCTATACCAAATTCTATCCTCAATCTCTATACTCAATCTCTATCCTCAAATATGTCCTCAAATATCTATCATTAAATCTTACACAAATCTTGACTTAATCATAAATAAAATCTACTAGATTTGCCTCAAACCTTATCTCAAGGTTTGAACAAATCAATAAACTCTGCTCACAAGTATTCTCAAAGACTTGTCTTAAATTTGCCTTGTAAGATTCCACAGAAGCTTACAATAATATTTCCACAATTCCTCTCTAGAACTTGCCCAAATATGCTCAACATGTCCTCTCTAGAACTTGGCCAAATCTTCTCAACAAGTCCTTACTACAACTTATGCAAATCTTATCTCAATATGTATTGTAAGCTTTCACAAAATCTCACACAAATCTATCCACAAGTTTTCTCAAATACTTACCTTAAATCTGCTCAATAATTCCACACTATAACTTATCCAATCTCATAGAAACATAAAGAGAATTGTTAGAGACTCAATATGCTTCACATTCATCACAATGCTAAATTACTTTCAATCACTCTTTTAGAAACATACATAGAATTTTTAGAGACTCAATATGCTTCACACTCACAAACTCTCAATCACTTTCAATCTCTCTTTTATCAAAGAAACATATAGATAATTGCTAGAGACTTAATATATTTCATACTCATCAATGCTCAACCTCTATCTCAAATCAATTCAGAATATAGAACAATTTATTTCATAGAACTTGAACTATCACTACACACATCAACTTGACTAGGATCAACCAACTCTACTCAACCAATAACTCAATGAAATAATCCTTGCTCACAAACCCTAGTCCAAGTATATGAACCTCACTCAAAATATTTCCAACAATGCTTGTCAACCAATCTCACATAACAATGATACTCATGTTCTTTACAAACCCTAGTTAAAGTTCTTCACTCAATCAATCACTTCAATAATAATACTTATAAAATAATCTCACATAATCTCAAAAACTTAATACGAAAACCTAATCAATTCCTTTTCACTGCAAATTTATTTTTCAAAAAATCAACCAATAAAATCAATAAAGGAAGAATGTGCCCATACCTTTTTGCTTGATGAGAAGTAGACCATACAAATCTACCACAATCATAAACACTTATTTTCTAAACTCAAGGAGGTTAGATATAAAAATATTACTCTAATACTCTCTTAAAAATATTTCTTGGACACAAAAATAATCAATGCTCCAATATACCTTATTTCTCCCTTTTAAAATTAACACTCCTCAAACCATACATAAAAACAATTACTTGGATACACCTTATCAACTCCAACTTAAAATAACATCCAACACCACAAAAATCACAATCAATCTTTCTAAAACACCTTTATTTATTTTTTAAACCCTAAAACAAATAATATCAAACCTTTAATTTGCAAAATCCTTATAACTCCCTAAAACCTCATATACCACATGAAATATACAAAAATTAATTTTTAATACCTCAACAACCTTTTCTAATAAATTCGATACTCAAAATTTAATGCATACCTTACTATCCCTCAAAAGGGTTTTGGCATGATTCGATCCACCATCTCCCCAAGCACCAAGCACCTTAGCGCTTTGGAGCCCACCGCATGAGCTAGAGGCACCCACGTGAAGGAAGTCAACCTTCCTTCCTTTTCTGCCTTATCCGCCATGCTTTCTAGCAAAACCAAAATGATCCTCCATAGGGATTCAAACCTGCGCTAGTTGTTGCCCTAATGACTTGCCACTATCGTAGTTGCCAACTATGCTGCCAACAATTTGTGACCAAGGCTCCCTCCTTGGTTGATGATATGTTCTTGCCTTCCGCTAGCACTTTAAAAAATTAAAAACCTTTGTTGCACACTCGATTCGTATATAGTTCTCATAGCATGGGATATCATTCGAAAAGCATTGGAGGTTATGGTAAGGTGGGTAATCCCCCTTTTATACACATGATAAATGTTCTTCCCACATCGGTTCTTAGAAATTCGATTTTGAATTTGAAATTAATTTGAATAACCCTCCTTAGGGTTAGTTAAAAATTAATATAAATTAATCTTATAATTAATATCAAAATTAATTAATAATTAATTTAAATAACTTTAAGTTAAGTAAATTAAGTTTTAAATTAATTTGTAATAAAATTTATATTAATTAATTTAAAACTTCCCTTTATAATATTATAAAAAATATTATAATATTATTCACTTGGGCTTTTTGCACTTTAGACCATATCTGACATTTTGAAACCAGATCTTGATCAACTGAAACTGGAGAACCTGAAACTGATGCTACCCACTAAAACTGCCACTGACTGGTGTGGAAATATTGACATTAATGACCACTCACTCTTAACATCAATGACAACATATCCACTCAAAATTTCCAACACCAAAATGAATAAGGTCCCAAAACAAAAAATCAACCAATGCAAGCATAAAAGAAGAAATCATATGTACATGTAAATTTTTTTGAAATCATATGAACATGTACGTTTTCCTCAAAATCCTACCAAATTCACTGTCTAGGTAAGTATTCCCTCCCGTTCACTTTTAGCACTATGTTTATGCATTTCAATTTACTTTTTGTGTCATCTTGTCTGTTATCATGAGAGGTCTGATCAAGACAAAATTCTAATTATTTCTAACAATTGTTGTAGGGTTGTGTAGGTTTAGAGGATCTATGTAGCTAATAGTTGCACATGAGTATTAAGACCACTTCCTTTGATAATCTCACAAAATACTATTGTGGTGTTGTAACGATGTTTGGTGAAGTGTCCCTTCTCTTGAATTCTCTACTTATAGCCCTCAAGAGTAGATTTATGAAAAGAATATCATCTTATGTAACACCTTTTTGAATATAAATTAATATGCAATGTTTTATATAAGTTCAATATTTTAATGTACCCCCATGGTACCCTTATGGTACAAATTATAAATATTATATTAGGGTTGAGTCTTAGTTTAGAGTGTGATTAATATTTTATGTAATGTAATAATGTGCAAGAAATGCACGTGTCATGTGAGTAAATGTGCAAGTGTAATATGACTCTATGTGCACAATTATATTTATATTAGAGTGTGCTAAGTGAAAATTCATGTTTAGGTATGCATACAAGATAGAGTCATGTATATGCAAGTGTCTATATGAACAAACAGGAACTAACACACATCATTCGTAGTTGCACAACTAGCAAACCATTAGGATCTACATGCATTATCCTTAGGTAAATCATCCACACATCACTATATGCGCCTACATACGCTCACCCTTAGATATACATTCATCATAAATATTGCATGTATGCCTATCTCATTGCTTGTTCATATGTAAATACATCTATTAACTTGACATTGATTACTTCTACCATACATGATTGTATAAATCAAATACACATATCCAAAAATATTTGACTACACATATCATTAGAAGTTTCAAAATGCATTTACACAACCATACAATTTCATTCATAGCATCAATAGTATCAAATGAATGGAAAATATTACATTACATCCATATCAAATAACATACATATAATCACTACCACAATCAAAAGTGCCCAACACAACCAATTAATATATATATATATATATATATATATATATATATATATATATATATATATATATATATATATATATATATATATATATATATATATATATATATAGTTATATATATAGTTATTCAAGTTATCATTTATTTACTTATCATATGTTATCCTTACTATAGTGTAATAGTCATATTTTATTTTATCTCTTGCACTCTAAACTTAATAAATTTACTTTTCACATCTCTTAACCTCTTATTTAAATAGCTCAATATTTTGTCTCATTATGGCCATATAACCACCCATATGTCTATCCAAATTCCTTCTAGCCACTCATCTAACCACCCATCTCTCTATCCAAATACCTTTTGGTATAGCTCCTACCTCTCTGTCTAATCAACCCAACGTTGGGGTTAGGGATAGAGGGGCTTTTAATTTAATGTAAACTTAAAGTGAACAAGTTCTTATCTAGAAGCTACCCCACTCTCTTGAGCCCTCCTAATATATGGGAGACTAGATTATTATAAAATGCATCACTTTAAAAGCATGTTACTTTATGTAGATTTCTATTGTATAATTTATCTCATGCAAATTAGTTAGTTAATATTAGAGACCAAAAATATGAAGCCAAAAAGCCAATATTAATCTAGAGGTTAGAGAAAGTCTATTTAAAATCATCCAACCTTATTGAACCTTAAATTTTGGGGTACAAAACTTAAATTAGAAGTCAAACCAATTCCTTGGATCAACATATATTTTAGAAAATGTGGTAGAGAAATACTTGAAGAAACAAGTGGAAGACATAAAATCCCAAGTTTCCAAGTATGAAAAAAATCATACAATAGAACAATTAAGAATATAATAGATTGATATAAGACATAGAAAGAAAAGGAAAGCAGATAAATAATTTGGAAGTGCAAAGATCATAAAATTGGATATTGATCTAAAATTGGCATAATAAATCCATATGGCTAAGGACATATTGGAACAAATCAAGGAGGAAGTAAATGATACATTATTTTTTTTAGGATAATATCATCTATAGAAGAACTTGTGGAAACAACTAAAAATATCATAAGACTAGTCTAAGAGCATCTATTTGCAAGAGTTGAACACCAAGAATCCTCAAAATTCCTTACATCAATAACCTCAAAATAGACATAGTAGCATAGGATAGGAAATAAAGAAATGGTGAAAAGAATAAAAAAACCCCAAACATCCAAAGAAACGGTGAAAAGAATAAAAAAACCCCAAACATCCAAAGAAACCTATGGAACTACAAAGACAACTCAATGTATTTTAAAACACAAGTTCAAAAAATAGAAGAATAAATATAGGGGTTGATTGTTACTAGAATTCCAAACATCTTCGATAATAATAAGCACATCTTAAATGATGATGCTATCTCTGCTATGATTGATGAGGAAATTATCAAGCTAGAAAAGGAAATACCTATGAAGCATGCAAATAATCTAGAGCCAATCAATGCCAATCTGAAAGAGCTAGCAATTAAGGGGAAGAGCTATTAAAAAATTCCTTCAAAGACCTAGAATCGGAGGCTAAACACCTTAGGATGGCATATTTTTCCACCTAATATGAATGGTATAAGTTGTTGGACCTCTTGCCATCCAAGACTAGCTAGGGGAAGCTAAAGCACTAAGAAGAAATAAATTTTATTAATTTTATAGCAAGGATCCCAATTTGTCTAATACTTCATGTTGAAGGATATAGGCAAGATCAACAATTCTATGACAATCAATCATGGTAGCACATTAATTCACCATAAGTATAACACCTTGATACTACTTTTATTAATTTTGTATATTTTGAAGCAATGAATAATAATTGGAGATCAAATAGTAGAGAAATCCTTAAAAGTTAAAACTTTTTCTTGTGATTTGCTTGTAGAAATTTTTGATTAGCTTAGACAAGTAATTCAACAAATATATCAATTTTCTTGGGGAACAATTCACTCAACTTGCTAACATAAGTGAATCACTTATAAAAGTGAGCAATTTTCTTGATAGACCAAGCAACTCACTCAAACAAGGTGTAACATTGAAAATCAACATGAATTTCAAGGAATATATCTTAGAAAGCAATATATTTTGGAATTTTATGGTGTACTAAGTATTTTTGGAGCCTTATAATCTTGTTAGAGGTATAATTAGATCTATGTAACATTTGGAGGTGCAACATATTGCTAAAGTTATCCCTAAATCATTAATTTTACTATGAGTAATTATTTTTCATCCTAGGTAACCTACATGTAAACCTTTTCTATAAATGGGGGTCTAGGGTCCTCACTGTAATTATATTTTGGTCAAAATAATTTATATCTACAGTATTGAAGCCCACTTTGTGCTTTGTACTCATGAGTTTGTAAGAAATTAGCAAGTCCTTATGCATCCCATTAGAGGCATAATCCTCATGGTTTGTTAATTGCATGGTAGTTGGGTATGACCCTTCTAGCCCATATTGTCATTCTCTTATCAGTTTTAGAATAAAAAATGTGTGGATATTGATGTTATTCAAGTTTTCTTATGTTGATTTATCATATGCTATCTTTGCTATGGTGTAACAACCATATTTTATTTTATCTCTCACACTTTAAACTTCATGAATTTACTTTTTATATTTTACATTATGCAAATTATTTTTACATACTTTGTTTTAGGTAAGTTAGTTTTTTTAGATAAAACACACAAATAAGAAAAGTAGCAAAGTAGAATTAATCTAGAGGTCAAGGTAAGCCTATGGTAAACCCATCCAACCTTGTTGAAAATTGAATTTGGGGGTGCAACACTTAAATTAGAAGTTAGGCTAATTCCTTGGATCAACATACCTTTTTCTTGGAAAAAAAAAAAATTTAGGAGATTAACTAAGATATATTTTATTTCTTAATTAAAATAAATCAAATAGTTATAAAATCATAATAGTTTGTGTAATATAAAGAATTTCTTTTATGGATAATAAAGCTAGAATGGTCTAGTTGATGGAACAACAAATGTAATCTTTTGTTATTTTGATGCAAATGGGCCAATAGAAGCTACATGTAGCTTAAAAATACAAATACTAAATACTAGGTCAACTATTGATCATCTAATTATTCTTATCTAGCTATTATTGATAAATTATGAGGAAAACATAACATCACTCATCTTTCATTTATTGATTTTGCTAAGGTTTTTTATGTAGATTATAAGAAATGACAAAAAATTAAATATAGTAATTGAGTAGAAACATGTAATCTTATAGTTATATGCAAAGTTTATTACAACATTAGTAGTTCTAGTAAATGATAGCAATAAAATCAAATTAACCAATATGAATAAGTTTTAGCATTGACAAGAGACATGATTCCCCTTCCTCACCACATTATTTAGTTTAATTTCAAGATCAATAACAAAAGTAGACATAACAAAATGAAAAAATATGGTTTATTATTATTATTTATTTTCCTTTAGATACTTGGAACTTAGTTTGACTCTAGTTATATTTGTAATGCTAGTGTAGAGAACATGTAAAAGGAGTTATGAAATTTTTCCATTTCATGTTGAATAACTATGGAAGAATTCAATTATTGAACTTCATGTTAAGATTTTTCTTTTCAAAATAGTAGTATAATAAATTGTTTTATATGATTATTTTCTATGTGGTCATGACCTACTAAAATAACTAATGGCTAAGGTTAAATTCCTTACAATATTTATAAATCAAAGATATTGATATAAAAACTATACAAAATAAATTAAAAAATAATGAATAAAAGTGATTTATCCAAAGACTCAAAGAAATTTAAAACTTTATAACAAACAATAATAATTATTTTAAATTAAAAAAAAAATTTAGAAACATAATATTCATTCAATGTAAGGACCAAAATCTCTCTCTCTCACCTCACAAAACCAAAAGAGTCCATTGGACTAAGAACTTTAATACAATATAGGGTATGATGTACAACACTACACCATTTTGTATTAAAATCTTAAACCAACAAATTAGAGTTTCAAAGTTTAATAGCATCCAAGAAAAGAATTGTTCAACAAAGTCAAAAAGCTCAACATCCTCTTATCATATTTTTAGTGTGTTTCTATTAGTGAATTTACTTTCAAAAAAAAATTCATATGCAATCTTGATGTTCTTGTAGGCTTCACATCCCATGATAAAATACTTTTTAGTCTCCACTACTCTTGTTGTGCAAAAACATATACTTATTTTTATCATGCCTCTTGGAGAATTGTCCATCTCCTAGTATCACATCCTAGATGATGTGAACTAGATCTTAGTTGGGATTAAAGAATTTTTTTCTCCCATTTGATCTTTGTATCTATGTACTTCTTTTGGTTGTATTCAACTCATTAATGTATAACTATTTTTTCCTTTTTAAATTTTTCGTCCACATAAAAAATCAAAAAAAAAAATTCACATACTATTTAATTTATTTATTGGATTTTAACACCTCATGAAACATAATTTTCTATTTTCTCATACATTTGTTTTTCACTTTCATCCATGTGTCTTTTTTTCTATTTAATGTTTCTTTGATTATTTGTTTTTGGCAACCTTCCATCTTTCATTCTTTCTATTTGATTTATACACCCCAATAGCCTTATCATAGTTTTTACTTCAAGTTGAAAAGTACATGTTTTAGCAAGTAAAATCTCATATTGGAATGATGATTTAAAATTTAAATTATTTGTAATCATTTACTTTTGAATTCTTTCTATCTATCTCTATTTAAAATCTGATGTATTGCTAGCCCACACCTCTCACACATATAGTACCACTAGAATAACTAATAACCCAAAAAACATCCTAATGGTTTTTCAATCTCATAGCTTTGATATTTAGCCCTATTTAGCAATGAGTAGAGTACACTCTATATTGCTGGTATTCTTTCTGCATATTCTTCAATTAAATTTGCTTTGAAAATATAATCCAAGGTATTTATATTCTACTATTACCTCTAAATGTTTTCCTTCAAATTGCTTTCTCCTAGTAGAAAATATCATAATTTTAATCTTGTTAATGTTACATGTATCCCAACTTCTTTATAAAAATGCTTTGAACTTTTAGATGTTCTTTGAAACTTTCAAATATCTTGCCAATTAAGATGAGGTCATCAACATAGAGAAGAATGTTCACTACATAATCAGCCAATTGAATTTCCTTCCCTCACATTTTTTTACCCATTCCTCTAATATATTAATATAAAAGCCAAATAATTTAACCAATATAAATATTAAATTTTAAAAAATATTGATTAAAATATGCCTCTATTTAAAAAAAATAAAAAATAAAAACATGATAAATACAGTAATATTTATGAGTTAAGTTTTTTTATAAAAATTCTTAATTTAAACCATATAATATAAATATACGTAAGTCTTTTGCAATTTAGTGTTTGACTTACACAAAATAAGGTTTACCAAGAATATTAATCAAAGATAAAAATATATGATACTTTATTAATACTTATGATTAAGTTCTTTATACAAGCTAATGCTTAATTAATATAATTATAAAAATAAAACAGTTTCTAACATCGATAGTATCATAAAATATATAAAATTACCTACATAAAATATGTTATTAAGCTAATAAAAGTTTTCAGAAAAAATAATAAATGAATTGCAACTGAGTTTTTCAATTAAAAAATAGGAAAAAAAAAACAATTTCTGTTAGAGTCTACCTGAACAAAAAAAAATTGAAAACAATTCATTCATTTAGTACTTGATACTAAATCTAACCCGCCATGGAAGCTGAATTGAGCAGCAGGCGGAGAAGGCTGAGAGGCTGCCTTATTAGATCCGAAATTTAGTGCTTAAATCTAACATGACAGTCATCTGAATTTCCTGACCTTGCAGCTGACGCTCTCAACCTGCGTTGCCTCGTTGGGAGCAAAACTATTCACAGTCACATCGCAATGCACTAGCACAGTAACTCTGGGCGATTTCAAGATCCCGGCTTTAATCTTGACCGGCATGTTTATATCGACCTCCAAGGGAATTCTTCTCTCCTCTTGCTGCCGCAGAAGGGTGGCATGAAGCTCCTCCGGGAGTCGAACCCCCAACCCAGCGAGGTCCGCCTGCAAAACTGTCACATTACGGTGACCCTGATAGAACCCCGGAATACTCCCCGAACATAACACCATGCCGGAATACCCCACGGCAAAAAAATTGCTTTCCTTGTAATAAATCCCAATCCTCTTGTTAGGGTTATCGGCCCGGACAGTGATACTGAACTCGGAACTAATCGTCGAATTCGCCGTGAAATTGAAGGCCTTGACGTCCATTCTCTCAACGGAATAGTCGGGAGCTTTTGGCCTGATGACCAGGTAGAGAATTCCTGCAATGATAACCAGGGTTAAGATTAACAGTAGAAATAACCCTAGAAACCAGGCCAGGCAGCAGCAGCAGCGTCCCCGGCGTGGTCTCCGCCGGCCGTGATGATATTCGGCGGCCTCCGCCGGCGGAAGTCTGTGAATCTGATCCTTGGGAAATTGCACTAATAATGTTCTTGAATTCTCAAACTTTTCCGTCGGTGCTTTATTAGGTTTAATGGATTCCTCACCCACAGGATGAACACGCTCGAGATCCGCCATTTGAAAAGCTAGGACGAAGAATGAATGTATTCAAGGTTACCCAGATCGATAGAAACTATTTTCTCAAGAAATTCTGATCTAGAAATTTTTTTGGCAAGTTATTCTGATTTATGGACGCTTAGAGGCTACGGTGTTTGCTGTTACCAGTTGGAAACCCGCGTAGCATGAGTCAAATCTCAAGCCGGCCGTCGAGCATAACCTCGGAGAAGATGACGATCGAGCTTGTGAGTTTCCTTTTGTTTTGAGCGGAGAAAGACGGATTTGAATCCATTTTCATCCATTTCGATCTTTACAAACGCTAAGTCCAATGTTGAAAAATCAAAATGCCTTCCAGGCCTTTAGGTGGCGAGGCACCTTTGTTTTTAGATAAAATGCTTAGGTAGATTCTGATTAGAGGATGCTATTCATAAATTATTTTGATTGAGATAGTAGTTGTTGATAAGATATTATTGTTGGAGGTCAAAGTCAATGCAAAGCAGGATGTGACGACTGAGGAGTGTGAACCCAGACCTCCAAAGTATTTAAATATATCTCTCCGTTTTGCCAGAATTTGCTTTCAGTACGTATTTGAGGCGTTTCGTATTGTGCAAACAATAAGTCCAGGTCTGATCAAATCCAACCAAATACATCACAATAGCGTACAAATGCAAAATTTTTAAAATATAAAGCATTTTTAAACTGTTTGGTTTTTCTGTTGTTCCCTAAATGGTTGGGCTTGACTTTGAACAGGTGATTAAATTGAAGACTTCTATGGAAGGCGATCATAGTATACCTCCTTCAATTATCTCAAAAGTGCCTTGAAAAATTAACAAAATTGGAAGGAAACCTACTACCACTCTTAGTTTCATATTTTCTTTAATTTTTTTTTTTTAAATGTTGGTCGTTTCATTATTAAAGCACATAATCATCATAGTATACCTCCTTCAATTATTTCAAAAGTGTACTATTCTTAGTTTCATATTTTCTTTAATTTTTTTTTTTTAAATGTTGGTCATTTCATTATTAAAGCACATGATTACATAAACGGATGGATAAACACACTTTCAGCAGGGTTCCTAATAACTATTAGAGATTTGAACCTGGGGCCTCTCCAACATGAGAGTTTCAACTACCCACTTCTTTCCAACTCCCCCACATGAACAAATTTTTCTTTAAATTTTAAAAATATTATATTTAAAATTATTAATAAAAAAACTTTTTAAAAAAATTGTTCATAGTCTAAAGGAAAAAAATTCAAAAATAAAATCAAATAGCCTTTTAAAAACTTAATTTCCCGACCATTTTTTATAAATTGTCGAAGGCTTGCAAGTTTTATGTGAGAAATCATGAGAATATTGTTGCTAGTTCATGATTTTCTCGACATTGAGAAAAACAATCACCACTTATAATACTAAGAATTTTTTTAACTATGGTTAAGTCCACTCATGTTTGTAAAATCTATTGACAACATATACCATCATATTTGCATAGGTGTTTCATTACCACAATAAATTAGACCTTCATTATTAGAATTTTGAACCATTGTATTTAGTGATAAGTCCACTCAAGTTTGTAAACATACATGATCATCTTTGTATAGGTTTTCCATCACCACATTGATAAAATATTGAACATTTTATTTAGAATTCCATTGTATTTAGCGATAAGTCCACTCAAGTTTGTAAATGTCTCCATAAATAAGCCCACTTAAATTTGTAAAAATTATTGACACTTGACAATATACATAAACAATGATAGTAAATGTTGGAAGACTAAATAACATAGACAAAATTAAAATAAAAATGTGTATAAATTTTTGTGTATATGCATATGATAGGGAGTCCACTTAATAAGGTTATGGCATAACAAGTGCTTGTGTAGGTACCAATAAATACCCTTAAATTTTTTTGGATGAAAAAGCCATTATATTAATAAACTAATATCTAATCATACAAAAAAAAATGTGGTTTGGGATTAGCACACCCCGTAAACCAACACACTAACCACCGTGGTTAGGAGTACACAAGAGTGTCAGAAATAATCCATAAAAAGGTAGATAAAAACCACAAAAATAGTGCCAAATATGCATTCATAAATAAAGGAGCCGAGAAATCACTACAAGGTGAAAGACATAGTTTTCCTTCACAAGGTCAAAATTCCATCCAACGGTTGAAGAAGTTGGAGCCTCCAGCCATCAGCAATAGTACCACTAACAGTACAAGTCTATGCATTTGGTATAATTTCACCCCAACCAAGGGCATCATCTTGTTCAGGATGCTGAACATCCTAACCAAAGGTCGGGTGAGATGGACCTCCAGCTCCAAATTCTCCACATTTACGTTGTGGTGGGGATAAGGACCAGTGTCTGGTAGCAAGGGGTTGTGGCTGGTGATGGGTCCCCTAATGAGTCGACAACCAGGACCTAGAAAAGAAAGTAAGAGGTACACAACTCATAGCGCAGGGTGCATTCCCCCAATGATCCATGAGGGTATGTAAGTATTGAGCTCCACATGTACTTTTTTAATCTATACTTGAATCTATAACTAGAAATAAAAAAATATAGTATATTTATCAGCAAAAGAGAAGATACACCAAGACACACCCAACATATTACTGAGAAAAAAAAGATCTCTTTCGAGCCTTTCAAAGATAAAACAGGGTACCAATTCTAAAAATATTCCAAACAACACCCATGTTGAAGGAAAAAATAATAAGGTCACCCAAAATAGCATGCACCCAGGTAAAATCCTTTCACATAAAAGGTCTAAAAAATTCAACACTCACTCGTATATTATTGTACATCTATTTAATATCTCCCTATCGTTACCATGTACTCACATAATTTTGTTCATAACAAATTTTGAAAATAATTTTTATATCCTTTATATAAGGATGATAGTTTTATTTCCAATGGTCTCATTAACCCAACATCTATAAATAAAATAGGTATAAGGTTGCTTTTTTTAATTGGGATATTTTTTTTTTAAATAAAGAGGTAAAAATTTATTGATAAAAATTTTGGATTACAGAGTACAACTGAGCTTCCAACCAGGCCTCAAATAAACAACCAAATAGGCTAAAACCACTAGACTAGAATGAAACCCGGAAAAGACAACAAGAACAAACCACATTAATACTGTACATCCTTGTGGATCAACTCCCGTAGGCATTGAGAGTCCCAATATGGGAGACTCTCCCAATTATCGATACTCCAAGGATCCAGCAGCTCAGAAGCCCTTTTGACCAGGTAATCTACAACCACATTCCATTCCCTTGGAATGTGCATAAAGGATATAAATTTAAACTCTTCACTCATTCTGAGAATCTGAATGGCTATAGAGGCCAACTACCAATTAAATTCCTCCACCCTTTTATTTTTTAAAATATTAACCGCAATTTGAGAGTCAGACTCACAGATAATCCTATGTCAGCCAAGAGAAAACCCCCTTCACAAGGCCTCAAAAATTGCAAGATCTTCCATAAAATTGTTGGAGTGAACACCTTTATAAATGGAAAAAAAAAATGGACACCACTAGTAGAATCTCTCCCAACATCGCAAATGCTAGCATGTCCAAGATTACCCCTGGACGATCCATCAGTATTAATTTTTAAAACTCCTCTAGGGGATGGCCTCCACCTACCATCTCTCCTAACCTTCTTGTTGAGCTAAGGAACCCTACTAGGGCTAGAAGAGTTCACACCATCCCCAAAGATACCAAGGGCTTTTT
The DNA here is from genome assembly GCA_028583015.1 of Wollemia nobilis. Taxonomy (NCBI): domain Eukaryota; kingdom Viridiplantae; phylum Streptophyta; class Pinopsida; order Araucariales; family Araucariaceae; genus Wollemia; species Wollemia nobilis. The sequence continues at coordinate 8,229,949 of JAQPPZ010016690.1, read as the reverse complement.
GTACCTTCTCCTCCCTAGAATAAAAAAGAAGGTCCACATCACATTTGCTATGGATGGTTTCCTAAACCATATATAGGATCCTTTGCCAGATCTGTTGAACAGTCAAATAACTGCCCTGAAATATCCATCGATTTTGTTTGAGCCAAATTTACCAGATGATTCAAGAAGGGCCCAAATTCCAAGCCACCCAAAGGAAGGGGGCCTTGGCCGAAGGTCTGGCTAGACTACTCCAAAACTCCACCAGGGACAACACATGAAAACATGAATGGTTCTAGGTTCTCCACCAATGGTTCCAAATGTCTCTGACAAAGGAGCATTGGAAAAATAAACGAGAAGATTCATCCTGATTCTTATTGCAAAGCACACAAAAATATGGACCCTGAAATCCCATATTTCTCACATTATCCCAAGTGAGGCATTTATTACAAGCTACCAACTAGATAAAGAAGTTACATTTTGGCCAGGAAAATTTGTTCCACACCTTTTTCCACCAAGTGACAGGAAGACTCCCATACTTTTGCTTATCAATAACCTGATAAAAATAGGCTACCGAGTAGGTTCCCTTAGGATTAGGGTTCCAAGATAGAATATCTTTACCCCTCAATGAAGAACAAGGCCTCCTCGTAAGAATAAGAGCAAGCACCTCTCTGTCCTTGGCCACTCTCTCGGGGCCATTCTTGTGGATCTTTCCACCTGTACATCTCCATATTTCCAAAATACTAGATTTTTTTAAAGTCCTCCACACGATACCAGCCTGCTTCCAAGAAAAAAATGCTTAGGGAACATAACCTAGGATATTTATTCAAGATAGGAGGGTGGCCATCCCAAGAATCCTCCCAAAAAAGAGCATTTGATCCCTAATTGCAAATCCATAACAAACCCTGCTTGATTAAATTAGCTCCTCCTTTTAGAGTGTCCCAGATAACTAAATCTTTCCCAACCAAGCTAACTCTAGGGATCTCAGCCTCATAAATACCTCTCAAGTATTTACAAGATAATATTTTAGCCCAAATATGATCTTGAGAGGTACACCATCTCCATAAATTTTTGTAGCCAAAGCCTACCCAAAAAGAGTTGTCTGTCGTAACCCAAGGCCTCCCTCTTGCACCGGGCTACATATAGAATCCCACCTAACCAAACTCCATTTAGATTGATCAAGTTTTCTAGACCATAAAAATTGTCTTGACAAAGCATCCATGTCCTTGATGAAGTGAGAGGGAGCTATTTGTACAAAAAATCTATAAATGGGTAAAGCTTGAACAACAAATTTTAAAAGCAACAGTCTACCTGTAGTGGATAGCCATATAAAATTCCAGTGATTCACCTTCCTTCTAAACTTATCAAGCATAGACTTCCAAGAATATCTAGGTAGAGGATGAGATGAAATTGGAATACCAAGATAAATGAAGGGGGAGTCCCAACATGGAATCTTAGAATGCGAGTAATCCTAGCTTGAATAAAAAGAGGGGTATTGAAGAAGAAAATAGAAGACTTGTCCTCATTAATCAACTGTCTAGAAGCACCAAGATATATGTCAAGAGACTGTCTAATATTTCTAGCTTCCATGATAGTGGCAACTCCCAACAAAGTAGTATCATCAACAAATTGAAGGTGGGAAAGAGGTGGTAAACTACTATCCCACTTCCACCCCTGAATGAGACCCTGCATGACTTGATACTTGAGCAATCTTCCCAACCCTTTTGCCATAATGATAAACAAATAAGGAGATAAAGGATATCCTTGCCTCAATCCCCTTGAGGCCTCAAACAGCTCGGATGGCTCATTATTAACAAGAACATAGAATGAGAAAGAATAAAAATAGCTCATCACCCATCTAATCCATTCCTCCTCAAATCCAAAAGTAGCAAGAACTTTTTGAAGAAAGGACCATCTGACCCGATCATAGGCTTTGGCCATGTCCAATTTCCATCGAGTGAATAGCTTCTGTAGCAATAACAACCCCATCCAATATTTGTCGGGCAACAACAAACCCTCCTTGCTCCTCAGATATGATTTTTCTCAACCATATCTTCAGCCTCTTAGCAATAATTTTTGTGATGATATTATACACAACATTTCAAAGAGCAATACGCCTGAACATATGCAAGGAATTTGTTCCCTCTTTTTTGGGTATAAGCACCACAAAGGTAGCATTTAGGGCCCTTAGAATTTGTTTGTTCTTTTGGGACTCATGGACCACCTCCAAAATATTAAATTTGATTAAATACCAAAACTCCTGATAAAACTCAATCGGGAATCCATATGGGCCTGGGGCTTTTCCTTTTTTCATTTTGAATACAACATTTTCCAACTCCTCAAAGGAAATTGGACCCATCAAGTGCTCATTCATCTCTCTAGAAACAATCATTGAAATATAGTTTAGAATAAGCTTTTCATTCTCATCATCTGATAGGGAGTCCTCCTTGAAGAGAGAGGAAAAATACCTCTTAGTGTCTTTGGAAATATCCCTGAAATAAGAGAGTAAGGAACCCTGAGAATTCACAAGAGAGGTAATCAGGTTACCATTACGGCGAGCCTTAACTAAGTTATAAAATAAGGTTGTGTTCCTATCCCCTTCTTGAAGCCAATCTACTCGAGATTTTTATTTCCAAAAAAATTCTTCCCTTAGTTCCCATTCAGCAAGGTCTTTCGTAGCCTCAGATTCCTCAACAAGAAGCTCCTTCATGAATCCCTAATCTCTAATATTCCTTGAAGCTTCTTCCATCCTCCTAAGATCTGCAAGCTTAGCCAAGGAAAGGTTCCCAAAATTTAGTCTATTCCATCTCTTCAATTTATGTTTTACAAATTGTAGTTGCTTCATAAAGGAATACATAGTGGTGCCATGAGGAGGTTTGCCAGTGGTCCACCAACCTCGCATGAAATCATGAAGCTTAGGATCACAAAGCCACATAAGTTGAAACTTAAAGGAGGGATTCTTTTTAGCCCTAACTCCAAATTAGAGAATTTGACAGGCCAATTATCAGATCCCCTACCCTCAAGAATAAAAAAACTAGCACTTCTGTTATTACCAATCCAATAACTGGATATCAAAAACCTATCCAGTCTCTCTGAGATGGAAGCTTTCCCACACCTTCTATTGTGCCAAGTAAATATCCCATTATCTGGATTGATTTCAACCAAGTTTAGGGCCTAGATATGAGCACTAAAGATAGAAGAAAAAGGCTCGAGATGGTCCACCCCACCACGTTTCTCCTCCAGACAAGTGATAGAGTTGAAGTATCTAGCCAAAATCCATGGGTACAGGGGAACCAAACTTCTCACAAATAAAATGTGCTCCCATAAATTCACTTTACCATTGTAATCAACAGGAGAATACACATTTTTAAGTAGGATGGTTTCACCAGATTCATTATCATGCCCAACCATCAAAATAGACCATCTTCTAGAAATCCAAGTAAGAGGGGATATCTTAACCGGATCCCATAAACAAGAAACACCACTAGCATATCCACATGCACCAATACACTGGAATTACCCCCTTCTCCACAACTTGGGAGCAATATTGAATATACTATCAATAGCCAATTTAGTCTCCTGAATAAACACATCTAGAGAATGCACATGAACCAAATCACGAACAAATTTTTGTCTGGGGATGCTTTTCAACCCCCTTACATTCCATGAGAGGATAATAATTTTTGGGGGTTATAAAAATGGGAGTCCAATGTTCTCACAAAGCTTGACTCCACCAAAGTCTCCCCCATTAACTTAATTTTATCTTGGTCCTTCTTTCGACCCACCTTCATATTCTTATCCAAAAAAAAAAATTAATTATTTTCTATTGCAATCCCAACATCGTAGGAGTTTTGCAGTCCAAGGATGACTGCATCAGTTCCTGAGTAGGAGAGGGCATAACTAAATCTGTACCACTTTCCAAAATAGTTTCCCTTATAGGGCTAGACCCAACCATGTCCCCTATACTCAGATCCAAAGCCCTTTGTTCTTCATTTAAACCCCCAAGATTTGATTCCTTAAGTTCCCCCTCAAGAAGAGACATCTGATGCAGCCTTGTAATATTTGCATCAGGTAACGATGTTTCAAGTATCTCTATGCACTAATCAATATCATCTAATATTTCAAAATGGTTGAGTAGATCATCTGGTTGGTTATCCTTAAGGTCTTTGGTTGCCCTTCATCCTCTGTTTTGGGATTTTACTAGAACAAAACATTCCTTATCCCGTTCCCCTTCCTTTATCGGGGCTTTTCCTTTATCCAAAATTTATCCAAACCGAGAGGGCCCAAGATTTGAAGCCATAGGTGGGATAAAATTAGGGCATTTTCTTTGTAGGTGGTCGTATTCATAGCAAATTTAGCAACGTAATGGAAGAGCTTCATAGTCAAGTTTTTGAACCCATGTAGTTGATCCAAATTGCATTTTAATAGAATATGGAATAGGATTATTTAAGTCAATTTCAACACAAATACAAGAAACAAAGATTACCTTTTTATTCATTGTATGTTGTGACGGTCCAACTGGCTTCCCAAGCAGAAGGTAAATCTTATGCAAGATCTCAGTTCTCTAGAATTCCAATCGGAGCCATGGAAGCCACACCCATACTGGAACCCGCGACAGTCACTCCTTTGATGGGTTGAAAACCACATGCCAGGGTTTAAGAAATAGTCCCACTTAGTTATAGAAATAAGGACCCCCTTAAAATGCTTTGTTACAATCTACAATACAAGAGAAAACCACCAAAAAATAGTTGTTCGCACTCAGCATCACCTCCATATCACCTTCAGGATTCCAAGTCTTCCTGACCCAAGCTTCCACAAAGGGAAGAGAAATTTAGATGCCCAAAAAATTTCCAATAAGGGCATGTTTGGTTAGATACTCCACATATTACACCACCGAGTTTGGTTGAACCACTAGAACTAGCCTGGCTTCACATCATTCCAAACATCCATTGTTCTTTAACAAGCGGTTCTCGACATGCACTAGAAAATCCTATTCCTTCCAATCATTTTCAAATGAAAAAACATCATGAGCATGCACTCTCTGTGTCGGACCCGATGCCATCACGATATTCCTCCAATTTTTTAGACCTCCTCTAGAAGCTGCTGCCATCCCCGCATAGCAATTTTTCTTCATAAAACCCTAGTAGAGTATTTTTTCGTCATCAAACCCTAGCAGAGCTCCAAAGTCATTTTTTTATTTCATTGGGATCTTAAATACCATATGAATATTTATTTTTTAAAATATTCCATTATTTTAAGAATAACAATACTCATAATAGCAATGCCTTCGACCACACATAGAAATTAAGGTTCCATCATTAGACTAATTGAGAAATAGAGTTTTTCTAGTCAAATCAGAGTTTCCACACTCCATGTAATGCAGAACTTGCATTTGTGAGAAGATAATTAAGAAAAAAAGTAAAATTTGTGTGACAATCAAACAAACTCAGCACTAGAATTTCTCTTCTAATATAATCATAAATTCACATTAACCATTAAGGTTATTATGTAGATATTCTTCATTATTTATACAATAGAATTAAGGAAAGATACAATTAAATATAATCATGTATTAGATGACGAAAAAATAATGAATTTTTTCTTTGGTATTTTACATGAATCAAATTTCCCAAATACATATCATTTAATTTTAATTTAATAAGGTCCGAGGTGTAGACCAATTGGTTCATCCAAACCCCATAAGGGGGCGGAGGTCCAAGGTTCAAATCTCGAGCCTCGCAGGATTGAATGCTTGTCCCTTTCCTAGTGCTTTCAACGACATAAAAGGTTTAAAATGATTGTGGCATGGTGGTTATAGGGGCGGACTACACGAATATCTGTGTGGCGGCTTCTGGGGTAGACAACGCAGAATACTATGGCAGCCATAAAAAGCTGGACAGCCTACCCGGATTCATGGCGGCTATCGATTCCACCATGTAAATTCAAAAAAAAAAAAAAAAAAAATATATATATATATATATATATATATATATATATATATATATATATATAATTTAATCATACCTTATAGGTAGCACTATATTGCTTATATTTCATTTTAGTTATGCTTATAGTAAAGTATGTATAATATTACAAATACTATGGAACTATTTAAATTTAATTTAATTATACCTTATAGTTAGGGGTATATTCTATAGAATATATTTTATTCTAATTATCCCATTATGAACCCATGTAGTATGGTATGTATGACATTACAAATGTTATGGAATTGTATTGCCTTGATACTACCTTAGGATTTGTAACATTGAAGGAACATAGAAGAGGAAAATCATATAGAATACACCTCATAAAAATCTTCAAAAATTGCCTATGTCTAGAATAGGTGTTGATTGACTCAGGATTAATTATATTAAAAAAGGTATTGATTGGATTAGTTGTGATTCATTCCTTTAATTTTAACCCCTTATAATCTATTGAATAATTTGATCTAGTTAGTGAGCAAATCAATTGTAAAAGTGGTTGATTCACTCACTAACTAGAGCAAATCACTTAGTAGGTTATAAAGAGGTAAAATTGAACACACAAATCTTGAGGAGAATATTTTAAGTGTGACATTTTGTCATGTAGTGGTGCACTATGTAATTTTAGAAGAATTCTAATACCATTAGAGGTAAAATTAGGAGTATGTAACATTTGGTGGTATATCATATTGCTAAAGATACACTCAATTATTTACTTTTACTCTGAGTAATTATTTATCACCCTAGGTAACTCAAGTATAAACTCTTACTATAAATAGGATCCTAGGGATCCATTGTAAACATCTTTTGACCATGATAATTCAAATATCTACTCTACAAAATTCATGTTATGCTTTGACATCATGGAATTGACAAATCCTTATTCATTCCATAAGTGACAATGCCCTTTTGGTGTACTAAATTTACAATAACTGAGGCATTGCCCTTTTAGCCCATTTTATCATTTGCTTATCAATTTTATATATAATGAATGAGTGGATATTGATACTATTCAACCTGCCATATGTTGATTGATCACACACTTTCCTTGCTATGATTTTAACCTTTATTTGTTTTGAATCACTCACACCCATAGTATTTTATGCATGTTTATTTTTTACACTTTACTTTTGATGTAATTCGTGTGGGTTAGCATAGATATATTTCATAAGGATAATAGGAAAATGGCCTAATTTTGAAGGTTGGGAGGATCCATTAGCACTACTTTCTAACTTTGTTGAAAGTAAAATTAGGATGTGGATACAAAACAAGGAGTTAGGATAATTCTTTGGTTCAACATAATTTCTAGCATGCCTTGTGGAACAAACTCTCATTTTCCTCAAATTTTGTCGAAGTTTGCTAAAATTTCTTGGTTTTTATGCCAAATTTGTATTCATAACATATGGAGTAGTTGGATCAAAATTTAGTAAAATTTTGCTATGTCTAATTTTAAGAACTAATTCACTCCAATTGAGTAAATCATCTAAAAATTTACCTAGGTCTAGTTTTATGAGTGATTTTTTTTGAATTGCAAGTGATACATAAAAGAGAAAGGACTTGATTTATCAAGCCTAACATTTAATTGACTTTAAAATTTTATAAAATTGCAAACCTCCATGTTAGACCAAGTCATAAGGCCTTATAAAATTTTATAAGCTTGTACTGAACTCATGAGCAAATATATTGCAAACCTCCATCTTGTGGATATCCAACCAGATAATGGCCTTATGACTTGGTCTAACAAAAGGCAAGGCTTAGCTTGAATAATGGAGAGACTGGATAGGTTTTTGCTCTCTAAAAATTTCTTAATCCATGGTCACATTCCTAAAGTGAAGACTCTTAATAATGTTGGTTCGGATCATTGGCCAGTCATGGTGGAAATGTGGAAAACCAATGTGAGTTTCTCTCCTTTTCATTGTCAATTAATGTGGCTTAGAGACATTTCCTTCAGACCTCATGTGCAACAATGGTGGAAGGAAGGTAAACCTAGGCATGGGACTAAGATGTTCTGTTTTGCCAAAATACTGCAATACATTAAATCCAAAATCAAGACTTGGAACTGGAAAGAGTTTGGGGATGTTCATAAAAAAAACCATGAAGTTATTGTTCATATTGAAAATTTGAATAAGAAAATCCATTTAGATGGCCTCACAGAGAAGAGAAGTGCAGATGAAATTAAACTACAACTCAGTTAGAGGAATGGGAAAAAAGAGAAGAAATCTTATGGAAGCAAAAATCTAGAATTCAATGGCTCAAAGAAGGAGATCGAAACACAAATTTCTTCCACAAATCTCTTCTAGCTCGAAGATATCACAACTTTATTTTTTCCTTAAAATCAGATTTTGGAGATGTTGTTTATACTTGGGATGGCATGAACTCTATTGTTGTTGATTACTTTTCCAATATTTTTGTTGCTACTCCTCTTGACTCAGCTTCTTAACAAAATGTTCTTCAAGAAATCCCTTCTCTTATCACTTCGAGGAGAACTCTATTTTTATTGCTCTGTTACTATCAATGAGCTTCAACAAGTAGTTTTTAAAATGCAAAAATGGAAAACCCCAAGTCTCGATGGTTTTCCTATTGAGTTCTACCAAGAGTTCTGGGATATCCTTCATGTTTATTTATTAGAGGTGGTGGAAGAATCCAGGAAATCCAAAGAAATTTTGAAAGTTATCAATAAAAATTATATTACTCTTGTTCCAAAAGCTCAAGAGGTTGATCATATCTTAGCTTTTAGACCTATTGCTTTATGTAATGTTCTTCTCAAAACTATTACTAAAATCATGGCAGAAAGGTTGAAGCCTCTTTTACATAAGATTAATTCCCCAAAGCAAGGAGGATATGTGGAAGGTCGTCAAATAGTAGATGAGATAATTCTTGCTCAGGAAGCCATCCATTCCATGGATATACAAAATTCTCCTTCTATGTTCATCCGGTTAGACTTATCCAAAGCTTATGACAGAGTGGATTGGCACTTCCTTATCAAAGTTTTGAGGCAATTTGGTTTCTCTAAGGATTGGATGGATTGGATTATGGGATGTATCTCTTCAGTTTCCTACTTAGTTCTTATCAATGGTAGGCCTTCTCAAAATTTTCTAGCTTCCAAAGGTATCAGGCAAGGTGACCCGCTATCCCCTTATTTATTCATAATTCTTGCTGAATGCTTGGGTAGGACTATAACCAAAAATAGGGAAAACAAAACCCTTGAGGGAGTTACCATTGATCATCGAGCTAGACCTATCTCTCATCTTCAATTTGTGGATGAATCTACCCTTTTAGGTAAAGCTATAGTTAAGGAAGCTTCTAATTTTAAGCAAATCATTAGCTATTTTTCTAAGGCTACTGGGCAGTTGATCAATGAAGACAAATCTAAAGTTATTTTCTTTCACTGTTATGCTAGACAGGAAGCCATGGTATTGGATAAATTAATATATAAGAAGACCTCTCTTCCAATCACTTATATAGGTATTCCCATTAATATTCAAATGCAGAAAAATAAATATTGGAATTGGTTGTTGGACAAAGTCAAGAAGAAAATTGGAAAGTGGACCAACAAGTGGCTTTCTTTTGGGGGTAGATTCACCTTGGTAAAATCAGTCCTTCAACCCAGTCCTATTTATGTTTCTTCCATTTTGAATATCCCAAAGGATGTTCTTCGAGAATTGGATCAAATCAGTCATCGTTTCCCTTGGAGTGGTACTAAGGAGAAAAGAAAATGGGCCTTGGTGAAATGGGATACTTTATGTCTTCCTAAGAGTGAAGGGGAGTTAGGATTCCAATCTTCAATTAATAACAACAAAGCTTTAGCTGCTAAATTATATTGGAGGATGTTGCAAAACCCCAATGCTCTTTGGGCCAATAATCTCCATTCTAAATATGCTGAGAACAAAAGTCCTGAAGACCTTGTTCACTATCAACTTCCTACCAAAGGTTCTCCCATTTTAGCAGTTCTTAAGACTGGTGAGGATTTGATAAAGAAAAAATTATTTTGGATCATTCATAATGGTCAACATGCAAATTTTTAGACAAATTCTTGGGATGGTCACAAGCCTTTGGTAACTCAGTTTCTCGATTGGAGGCCTTGGATGGAGGAACTTCACCGAGCTAATTGGATAAAGGTGGCTAATTATTGTCGGTACCATACTGGTAATTCAAAGGTTGGTAGATATTGGATCCCTATTGAGGACTGGCCTATTCAAATCCCGGAAAGGCAAAGACAAGATATCCAAGGCATCCTTCATATGATATCCCTCTCTTGGTCCCATGAAAAAGATTTTTTTGGATGGAACGACACTACTAAGGGTGAGTATTCAGTTGCTCAAGGTTATTTGACCTTATGCCATAATAATCCCAATCATTCTTCTAACATATTTTCTCAATTGTGGGCTCAAAATCTCTGGCCTAAGGTGAGGTTCTTTAATTGGCTTTTATTGCATCATAGGGTGCTTACTGGTGAGCAAATTATGAAGCATGGTTTTCATGGCCCTTTTAGATGTGAAATGTGTGAAGAGAATGTAGAAAATATCAACCATATTTTTATTGAGTGTACTTTAGCCTCTGAGATATGGAGGAGAATGGCAACTTTACTTGGCTTACAGTGGTCCAATTTTTTCACTTTTGAATGGCTTTGGAGGGATTGGCCTAATAAAGAGAGTGTTGATCATTTTATTAGGCAGTTAGTTTGGATGGGTTCTACCAATCTTCTTTGGAATATTTGGAATGAAAGGAACAACCAAATTTTTAATCAAGATAGGAAGGATATTCACTATATTTGGCAAAATACCATAGCCAACTTAGTTGAATCAGTCCATCATATCCTTAATCACCCCCAAAACTCCCACCAAATATGGGATCAAGTGATGCAAATATTGAAGTTTAAACCTTCTAAGGGCAACCAACTTAAAGGGAATGTGAGTATTAGTAAGATGGATAGGACTAGAAATTGGCAACCTCCTCCTAAGGATTTTGGAAAAGTCAATACTGATGGAGCCTCTAGAGGGAACCCTGGAAAATCCAGTGTGGGAGGAATTGATAGACTTTCGGATGGCTCCCTGGTTTTTACTTTTGCTGAGAATTTGGGTATTCTTTCCAATAACCTTTCTGAGGGGTATGGTATCCTTAGAGGCCTTCGGGAGGCTACTAAGGTTGGATGGGAAAATGTGTTAGTTGAGTCTGACTCTCAACTTATGATTAATCTCTTGAAGACTCCTAAGAATCATAAGATGGATTGGAGAATAAAAAGAATTATTGAGAAGATTCAGTTAATCCAAATGGGATTTTTGAAAGTTGATTACAATCATGTGGTCAGAGATCAAAACAAGAGTGTTGATGCTTTAGCTAATTGGGCTTTGGACAAAGGTGATCTTACTTGTTATGGCCACCCTCCTATATGGTGAGCTTCTCAAATTAGGGAAGCTCTTCTTTTTATCATTTCTTTGGATGGCTCCAGTTTTGAAGGTACCTTGTTTCTTCTTTCTTTTTTTTCTCTTTGGTTCATTCAGTTTTTTTAGTTCCCTAGCTCATTCTATTCTTTATTTTGTTTCCTCTATTGATTCTTGCATTAATAGTCTTCTGGTCTAGATAGGTCATTGTTTTGTTCATTTTTTTTCTTTTGTCTTCTTTGTTTTTTTGTTTAGTTTTTTAAGGTGGGTGGGTTCTTTTGTTTTGTTTTGTTTTTGTGTTCTTTGTGTTGTTTTTTTGTTGTTCTTGTGCTTTTTTTGTTTTAGTTTTTTTTTTTATGTTTATTGTTATTGTTCTTGTGTTTTTTTTCGTTCTTGTTCTTGGGTTTCTCTTTGTTTGTGTTATTTCATATTTTTATGTGTGAGTGTTTTCTATGTTTTTTGTTTTTGTTTATTGTATGTTGTTGGTTGTTTTTATTTTTATTTTATTTATTTTATTTTTTAGGTTTTGGTTGTGTTTATTTTTCATGTTTTTTTTGGGTTATGTCTTTGTAGTGTTCTGTTGTTTTTGTCTTGTTTGTGTTTTGTTATGTGGTTCTTGTGTTTTTCTATGTGGTTTGTGTTGTGGTTTCTTTTATCTTATTGTGCGTGTTTGGTTGTGCTTTTGGTTTTGAAACACTCAAGGAGTTTGTTTTTTTTTTTTTTTTTTTGTTATTTTCTTTTTTTAATTTGGTTTTGTGTGTTTGTTTGCTCCTTGAGTATGTCAAAGGTGTTAGGCCAAGTCCGAGTCTTGGGCATTTTTGGCTGAATGGATACCCCTGCCTCCTTGGGTCTTACCCGAAAGTGGCATCCCTTTTGGGATGTTTTCCACAAATGAAAAAAAAAAAATGGGTGAGTCACTCCAAAATAATAAATATACATAAACTGATATTTGATGATCAATTCACTCCAATTTTAAGAAGTGATTTTATAGGAAAAATAATATTTTTACTCCCTCATGAGAAGGTGATTCACTCTAGCTTGAAAGTGATTTGCATGGAATCTTATAATTCAAACTTTTTCTGAGTATCAAAATTCATAATATGAGTCCCTCTAGGAAAGAGATGATAGTATCTTGATCTGCTTTTTTGGTAGGGATGGCCTCTACCCATATGGTGAAATAATACATCATTTTCAAGATGTATTTGTGCTCTGTGAAAGAGTGTGGGTCTATGAATCCAATGAAGTCAAGGCCCCACTACTGAATTGGTGCTTCTATTTGGATCAGGTGCAAAGGCAATGATCCTTTCATAGTCTTCCCAATATATCACTAATAGTTATCATAATTTTGACTCAATCTATGAGCATTGGAGAACAAATTATGCCAATAATATTCAACTCGGATGATTTTCAAATTCATTGGCCTTACTACATAATGGTCGCCATACAAGCCAGAATGGAACTCTTCCAATATTTTCTCCTTTTTTTATTCCTTCACACATATTAGGAGTACTCCATACATATTATTATGGAAAGAAGTTGTGTCAAAATCCAAAAATACCTGAAGGAACAAAAATTGTGGATTTGGACCCGTATGCTAAGACAATGGTAGAAATTGGAGACTGCATAATTACTAACAAGGTCATGGAGAAATTATGGTAGGATGTGCAGTTCATAGTGAATCAAGGGTTAATAGTAGAGAGCCCATTGATGGTGCTATATCACTCATAGTTATTTTGGTATCTGTGTGCCTATACACACTTGTTCGAAGCTAGTGAAGATCATTGCTCGATTTTATAATTTGGTTATCAAGATGGTTCATAAGGTAAACATAGAAGTATTTTTTCTATTTTCATTGATGAATTGTAGGTTGCATTTTCCTATGGTTTGAAGCCTCTTTCATATGTGATTAGTAAGAAGCTACATACCAATGATGCCACATTAAAATTTTTGTTGAATTTTATTGATGTAAGATCGACAATATATTAATCTATAATACATTACTTTCGGCCCATATTTACAACATTTTGAAATTAATGTTCCTTTTTGTCCCTCCTTACTTGAAAATAAAATGTGCTTGAAAATAAAATGGAGAGGGAAAACTGTAATGGTCCTTTCACCCGAATTTTGGTTGATAAGGCCATTCACTCGAAGTCTAGTACGAAAGTCTCATTCACCTTGCTTCGGGGTAAACATAAAAAAATAATTTTTAATGTTGAAGAGATAATGAATTTCACCTGAAAAACATTGCAATTTTGGGCGGAATCAAAGTAGAGACGATGGTGCTGTAAAAAAATGCATTCACCCCAAGGATGGGGCAAAAGCATCATTCATCCCACTTTGGGGTGAACATATTCAAAAAGTTTAAAAGGTGCACCCAAAAAAACCCTTGACTGGTCAAATGCGTATTCGCATAAATAGAAGGGTGAAAGTCTCATTCGTACCTCCTTGGGGTGAATGCTCACCAAATATGGAGTCATGCATATTTTTAGGTGTTATCCAAGAAAGTTGAAAAGTCAAATAGGATTTCACCCCAGGTGAGGGGTGAAAGTCCTATTTGCACCTCTCTCGAATGAACCTACATGAAAATGCTTCACTAATACACCAAGGTTCATTTCAGACCCAATACTAAGTAGGCAACATTGAAAAGTCAAATATGTGTTCACCTAGAGTAAAGGGCGACAACACCTTTCACCCTTATTTGGGGTGAACATATGTTTCAAAAGGAAAGGGATATTTTGTGTGAAGTGCTTCCTCCTTGGGAGGTATTTGAAGTTCCTAATTGCCTTCTTAGAGGGCTAAAATGAAGAGCAATGATTCGAAGCATCAAATGCGAAATCAAGGAGAAGAGGGTATCAAGGTAGCAACCATTGGTGAAGCACGATGGTGTGTGCATAGTAGGAAAAGGTGCAAATAAGAAAAATAATAACAATAAAATATAGAACTTTTCCTTATAGCTCCATTCTGAGTTATTTTGAAGTGTGAACGTTGATAGAAATTGGTCAAAGGTGCTTGGGTCAGATGAATACAAAAATTTAATGGTCATGGCAAAAGGAGGTTATTTTCCCTGATTTATGGATGATTTTCATGATTTCCAAAAGGTTTCCCCTTTCAATTTCTTCTCTTTTAAAAATGGGTTCGATTTTGAGTAAATTGTTGATATGCGTACAAATTTTTGAAGTATAAAGGTGGTCAGAATTCAATTATTATTCCCATGTTTTCCTTTTCTCTTGATGCATTTTGACACACTTGTACCCAATTTGATCAATCATTCAAGGTATTTCCCATTAAAACTAGATCGTTATCGTCGAAGGAATATTTTCAAGGAGGAAATCCCTCTTGTAGGTTCCTGATCTAGGAATATTTTGTCTTTTTGTGTATTTAATGAAAGAGGTGAAAACCTCTATAAATACTAAATAATTTTATGTAATTAAAGGAGGTTAGAAATTCTATAGAAAAACTATTCAAGTTATCTACATCAATAGAAGATATTGGGATTTTGAATTTGCAAGTGATATTGTGTGTGATTTCCTTCTATTTTATGCATTTCTATTTAATGCTCATTTTCATTATCTATTGTTAAGTTTAAATTCTACATCTAAATTTGAACATTGCTAGTGAGAGGGTGAGTTTTGGAATGCAATATTGAAGGTTATTTATGTAAGGTTGTAAGTCAATTCTGCTACCTTTCTTTTATTACATGTTACTTCAATGCTTGGGTGAAATTCTTGCTACTAGTATGTCCCCAATCCTACACCTTTGACCTGTGGCCCTATTTCCCATATATTTCTATTATTTCCAATTTATTTTCTATAAATCTAGTCTTAAACTAGTGTAGGATTTAGTAAGGGAGCCAGCCATCTCTATAGATTGGCATGGAGGACATTTCTTTCCTCTAGCATTTCAGTGTTGGCCATATCTAGGGCACATAAATGCATGTTTGTATAATTAGGCAGATATTTGACCAACAATTTTTGGCATGCTCGGTGGGACCCTAAAAGTTTCAATTTCAATAGTATTAAGGTTTTATGTTCACCTTCGTGATGTATAGTTAGAACATATGGTGACTCGATTCTACTCAAAATCCTCCAAAAATGAGTGTAGCGAAAGATGTGCTTCATAATTACGAGATCGAAGGTCAAAAGTCCTAAAAATTCCATTGAGTTCTATGAACTTGATACCCAAAGGTTAGGATAGCATCCTCAATTAGTTACCCTACGTTGTACATCATCATTACCTCATACACCTCATACATCATACACAACATCCTCACAATTAGTTAGTGTGTTTTCTACTCCTATAAGTCTAGTTAGTACTGCTACTATATTTCACCAAGCTCAACCACACACATCAGTCAACATGGATCATAACCCACCACCAAAGTAACCACAACCACCACGGAAGTTCCCAGCATGGAATAGCTCAGGATCCTTGAACTTACAAGCACAAAATATAGTTCCCTAAGTAGCTTTGAAGGCTTTACCTACCTATGATGGTTATGGTAAAACTTCTTATGAGTATATTTAGGATGTGGTTTCTTTGGCTATAATCCATGACATAGCAGATGAAGAAATTATGGTAAGATTGATGGTATTATCACTTAGAGGAAAGTTGTACTGGTATCGATCATTTTCGCCCACCACTATCGCCACATGGGATTAGTTTGCAGAACTACTAATAAAAAATTTTCATGAACAAGCTGATACATTCTCCTTGTTGCATCAGTTTACAATGATTCATAGGCATCCGCAAGAGGAGATAGTTGATTTCAATGTCAGGTTCACCCGAAGTTGGCAAATAGTTCCTGATGGTATTCGTACCACACATGAACAAGTTGTGTTCTATTATCTTAGAGCATTCAACTCTGATATTGGCATGGTTGTTCAAAAATCCAATGTGAATACATTCCTATATATATACACACAAGCATAGAAGGTCGAATCAGACTTGATCACCATAGGTAAGCTTCCCTTGAAAGTGACTATACTCATTTTACCTGATCTTCCACAAAATTTATATTCAAGTGTGTTATCACAGCCTATGCCTTCTATGTATCCAATTCCCTTATGGATCTCGGGTCCACCTCAAGCTACTCTAATTCCTATCCCACAACTTCCTGCTCCAAGTTTCCATAGTTATCTACACCAGTAACACCATATTTACCAACACCCATTCCTTTCCTAGTGTTACCATCCCCATCGGTTCCACTATCGTTGCTTATCCCATCAACACCTCTACCTTTACTAACACCTCTTATGCCCTAAAATTCTAATTCTTATATGAATTTTTTACAAGAGGTGAAATCTACTAATTCAACCATAAGAACAATGTCAAACAAACTCACATTGGTAAGGAAGAAGTAATTTGAGGCTAGTTTTTGATTAAGGATATTTCAAACACCATCGATTACCTGAGAGTAAGCAACCACTAGCAAGGGCCCTAAAAGGAACATGACCGTATTAACAAACAAAGAAGCCAATACATCAGAAAAAACATATTGGTTCTCAACTTGCAATGATCCTCATGTAGAGGACACATGTATGGTGCATTTAAATTATGTATAGAATTTAGTAGAGCATTCTGCTAGCGGATAAGTTAACATGATAATGGAGGTTGATCATAATTTTATGGTCCCATATTTGGAGCAAGTTTTAGTTCTTACAAGATCTGGAAAAAACTAGTAATGGTAAATCTAGTGGAATTGGAACCTCTAAAGGTCCCCGCTGAGCCAAAGGTGCAAAATGAAAAAGTGCAACTACCAGTTAAAGCACCTGGTGTGATATTGAAGCAACATGATTTTGTCCTGTTGAAAGATCTACTACCCAATAAATCTCAAGAGAAGTCACAAACAAATACATCAACTTCTCATCCCATAGCTTCTCAAGTGTAAAATAAGGAAAAATAACAAGTCAAGGAACACCTTCGGTACCCATCATTGACTATGCGACAAAGGGTGGAAGCTACTCAATATTACTGGGATAACTATGAGTGGGTTGTAGAAGAAAAATATCTTGGTGTTTCTAATTATAACATTGTCAAAGAGATGAAGAAGATACCTACAAAAGCGAGATTGTATGATGCCCTGGAGTTACTTGGGCAATTTGACCTACTACAAGAGTCTCTCAGGACTGAAAAATATTAGAAGAAAAGTCATTTCCAAATTATGTTGGCACATACACTACCAAATTTTGCCACTGGAAAGAATAGGACTCTCCCCTTTTATTTTTAACTCAAAATGTAGGGGTGGGTTGTGCACAACTGAATGATCGATTTCAGTGTTGCAACTACCGTCATGCCAAAAGCAATATGTGAAGTCATGGGAATGGAATATATGAGAAGTAGTCTAGGAGCATTGCAGTTGGATAGGATCCTAGTCAAAACTATGGGATTAATCAAGGATATTCCTAATGTTTTACATAGCATGTCATAGATTATTGTTATTCAAGTAGTGGTGGTTGACTTGGAGCCATACTTCATCATGTGTCTCTCAAGGGAGTTCACAATAAAACTAGGAGGATACCTTTCCTTGGATTATTTTAATTTGGATATTTCATTCAAAGGAAAGAGAATTCATATTTATAATGAAAAGCCATCCACTTTTCATATAGAAAAGTTGGAAGAAGAGAAAGAAAAATACATAGGTGCAATCAACATGATGATAGAAGAATTGCAAGAAGTTGATTTGATGGAGAAAGTGCTTGGTGAACTTCACATTGAAGAGGAATTCTCACTCATGGATTTCAATGTGATGGTCAAAACTGACATCAGTTGTTACACTATAACCAAACCCAAGCAGATTGAAGAAAAAGTCTCTGATTCTCCAGACCCTATTGCAGATCATTTATGGAAGCTGTATTTTGATAGTGCAAGATGCAAGAATGGTGCAGGGGTTGGTATTGTTATTTTTTCTCTTGCAGGGTTATAGAAGAACTATTCATATATATTAACTTGGATTTGCATGAATAATGCAACTAAAAATGAAGTGTTGTGTCTTGGCTTGAAAAATGCTAAAAATTTGGGCATAAAACAACTACAAATCATTGGAGACTCTGAGCTCATTTTCAACCAAGCCACAAACAAGTGTGTATCAAAGCAGCACTACTTGAAGGCTTATCACAACAAATTATGGGATTTTTTTGAGTCCTTTATAGCCTTGAACATTCAAGAAATTTTGTGGAAGTAGAACAAACACAAATATTTTAGCCTCTTAGTGCAAATTAATCCCTCATGGAATAAGTAGCTAGAAAACCCAATACTGTTAGGGTAATCTATAGACCCTTAGTCCCTAATAAGAATATCTATTGGCAAGTGTTCAAAAATGATGAGCAAATAATCAATTTTCTGATTAAGAAAGCTACAAGAATAGATGATAGAGTACTTATCAAAGAGGAAATGAAAGGAATAATTTAACTAAAGAATAATCACATTCCTAGCGCATTGATTTTTCTTGAAAGCCTATTTGACCATAATGATAGGGCTAAGAAGCATAAAATCAAGGTAGATGCAAAGGAATATAAGGAGTTACATTTGGATCCTGAGAAGATCATCAAAATCAAAATTGATTGCACGTCAGAAGAATTGGAAGATATTAAGAACTTGTGTTATGAATTCTTTGACATCATTGCATGGAGCTATCATGATTTGAAGAGGTATGACAAGAACGTAATTCAACATACCATTGAACTGTAGGAGGGATTAAAACCCTTTTTGTAGGAATAGAGGCTTGTCAATCCAAAAAATTAGGTGCTCAAGAAGGCAGAACTATTAAATATGTTGGAAGTAAAGATAATATATTCAATTAAGCATTCAACATGGATGGTGAACCTAGTGCCAGTTCAAAAGAAGAATTGATATATCCATCTATGCATAGATTTTTAAAACCTAAACCAGATATCATTAAAATATCACTACCCCTTACCACATATTTATCAAATCCTCCATGTAGTTTATAGAGCACAAATATTTTATTTACTATATGGTTTCTCTAGTTATAATTAGTTTTAGGTAAAATATGAGGACCAACACAAAATGGTATTCACTACCAATGGAGCACGTTCACCTATTGATGAGGCCCAAAAATACCTCATTATTACACAATGTTTTATATATAAAAAATATCATATTACCAAACATGACAAATTTAATTACAAAATAGTTTATTATAATATATTATTTGTTAAGTGTTTACATGATTTTATGTTATGAACACTATATCTCAATTTTTGACTATTTTCAGCATTTTGTGACTATTTTTTGCTTGATTAAGTAGCAAATAAAAACATGCATTTCAACTAGCCAAATGTGGTATGCTGATATCCATTAACTTCACAATGGTTTTTGAACTTTTTCCTGCCCTTCAACTTGTTTGAAATCCACATTGGAGCCAAATTTTTAGGACTATCATAAATCTGAAAATCTGCAAAAAACAACCATATAAAAATCAACAAGCTATCACTTTATAGGAACACCTTGAAGTTGTCAATAAAAACATGATAAAATGGATGGAATAAGTTCATAAGGACTAAATAAGACATATTACCTATTTAGAATAATTCCCACATGGTCTAAATAGTCAGCAACAGGCAAAAATAGGAAAATGCAGAAATCACCATGTAAATTCCAACTAGTTGCCAATGAATGACAAGGCCTAGAATTTACCAATGGAGAAGTATGAAATTAGTTGGAATTGCCTCCTGAAAGCTAGATTAAATGACCTACCTAAAATAAATAGACAAAATATACATTATGAATATGTTTTTGAGCATCAAGTGCACCTACAACTAGTTATTCTGAAGATCTTCGAAATAACTGGGGAACACACTTATTTTTGAATATATGTGGTTTCTAAGTGGTTTAAAAGGTAAACTAATGTTGAGGGAATATATGAAAATATTTCTACATATATCTTCACCATTCCTTATTGACCATAAGATACAGCTCATGAGGAAATATCAATTGATGCAGTTGATCATGTCCTGAAATAGACCCATATTAGTTGTAGAATAATAGGTAAATAAGTTATAAGATAGGAAAATGATATTTTAAAGTATATACAGGTGTACAAAGATATTATAAGACTCCTCCAATGTACTCCTACCACTTAAGATGCCTTCTAAGGGCCAATGAGTGTTGTTGTAGCACAAACTGTCTAAAATTAAACTTATTTTAGATTTAAAATTATTGGCAAATCACTATAAAATAGCAAATAGATTGATTTGAGCATGATATATATTGTAATATTTTATTATAAATAACACATCCCCCTTATTTTTTGAGCTAAGTAGAAATTAGAATACAGGAGAGTAGTTAGTAGCAGTAAATAGGACAGTACAGTAATTCTCTATAATAGTTTCAACATGTTTTGACAATAATAAAATTGCAATTCTTTTGTCAATTTATGTTCATGATACAGTGTTATTGTTAATTATTTAAGGAGTATTTTCCCACCTTCTTCTATATCAGGAATCATGGGCCCACTTTCAGGCCTAGAAGGAGAATTTTTATAACAGGTTTTTTATGTAATTTTGTTGCAACAAAATTATGAGATTGCTTGTCAGATTTCATTTTCTTGTTTTAAGTTTGTGTGATGTTATTTATGTTTTCCATTATGTTTTTGTTTATCCAATGTGTGTGTTAGCTAAAAAATTATATTAAACATTTGTTTCCCTTGTTTCCTCTACTTTCCATGTTCCCATGTTTTTATGTTTCAGCAACTTTCAATTTTCAACAGATTTTATTTTGTTGTCAATTCCTGTAGCAGAAGCTTGATGACTATTTGTGGCAGGATATTGATAGGTGTTTTTAGAATTAGTTTTATTTCCAAGAATCACTTCAATTCTGCAAGTGTAATTTAGGATTTTAATTCAGCAACATTTTAATTATGTTATTTCAATTTTACAAAAGTAAATTAGATTTCAATTCAACAATTTCTATTTCTTGCAATTGTAGTTAATTGCCAATTTTTGTAACTTAGATTTGGTTTTCAATTTTTGCAATTTAATTTAGTTTCTATTTTGCAGTCTGGGTTTAGTGTGACACAAAAATTCTAAACCAAAATATTTTTCATCCAATAAATGATTGAAATTTGAATGCTTAAATTGTACTCTGCCCTAACCTTCTATCATAGACAGTCTTGGATACCAACCCAGATTGATAATTTATAAGATTAAATGATTCTATTAATGATGTGCATAATTTTGTACAATTGTCAAGGACACGATGTTGTTAGAGGGTAAAAGCAATCAAATAATTATTATTGTGCTAAGTTGTGAACTTCAGAGTAAAATCTAAATGTAATAACTAGTATAAATAATAATTATTGATAGTTGCATTTTAGTCCATTTAAAAAACAAACAAGAAACCATAAGGAGGTGATATTCACACTTAGGGGTTAAATTGCATATGTTTGAAATTCTTGATAAAATTAAAAGAAATGCATCATCCTCATTATCAATAAATATAATATCTCTTGAAAAATTTAGAGGAGCCATCTACTAGTACTACCCTTTTTATAACCATATAGATTTTAGAATAGGTGTTATTCCAATATAAAAGATGAGTTGATGCGGATCATGTTATTAGCTAAAAATGGGTAGCCAGGTTCTGTTGATTCAAAACATGATTCAATTTACTTTAACGTGATGATTCTTATCTTAGTACAATATTTTATTTTTATTATGTGGTATATGGGTCATCCTCTTTCTGCTCGACACATGAGAATTCATATTATTTTGTTGTAGTATGAAGGATACAATGTTTCTATCTAGTCCGAGATAATACATTAATTGTATTACTTAGTTTATCCTTTCAAACCATTATTTTTTCATGAATCATCTTGTCATTTTTTTCCCTATTTGGCAACTTCATGTAATTTGGATGCCAAAACTAGTGGAGGGGCTTCATTTGTGTGATCTTTCAATTAGCCTTGAGTAATGTTAATCATGGTCTATTCTAATGTAACACAAATATTATTTAATTCAGCGATACCTCATGTGTGTGTGCCATCATCTGGTCAATATGTGTTGTTTGGTAGTATGTTGCATATGCACTCATGATCACTAATACTAGTTTTGTTGATAGATTCAAAGTGTTCTCTCTTCAACTAGTCAGGTCATGTTGGTTGTACATTTTTGACTACCTACCTCTATTTAGTGGCTATGTGATTTAAGCTATGTCTGTTATGCATGAAAAAGTTAGTTCAAACTCTTTCGAGATGATTAGTTTAATAATATTTGCCTAATTATGGTGTGTTTAAATCAGATGATGGCATATCTTAATCAATGTTGCTTTTACCTTTGATTGGTTGGGTTGATGTTATCCTTTGATTTCATTTAGCTGATGATATTTTGATAGCAAGGATGAGATCACCCAAGGATACTTAACGCTTTTCTTTTATCGGTCGAAAGTTTTCAATAGTAGCTCTTTGACCAAATTGTCAGCCGATCATTACCATTATTCAGCTGATGAAGGCTTTTATTCAACCGATTGAAAATTTCACTTTCACTAAGCGATTGACTTTTATTTTTGCCATTCGAAGGAATATTCATTGAATATTTAACTTTTAATCTATCTCTCCATTCTTTTCATTTGAAGTCATGTTTTCATCGAGTGATTTGCTTTACGTTTGGTAGAGATTTTGGCCAAATTTTTTTTGCATTCGACCACAAATATTTATTACCTTTTACGATCAACCGATCGGTTGGTCGGCTGTTGTTCACTTGGTGTCAACCAAAATACATTTTATCTTTGGCTATCACTTTCTTCTCATCATATGAAAAGGTATTTTTAATGAACCGAATTTCTCTCAGCCAAAAATCTTTGGCCGTGATCTATTTTTTGTTGGTTGATTTAAAATTCACGTGCTCTACTCATTTCTACTATTCAGTTCAAGTGGTCGGCTAAAATTTTCTATAGATCAATCAAAAAAATACTTGTAAAAAATGTCATCTCTTCTTTTGATGGCATAGATCAAAAAAATTTCAATGACATTTGGATTCGGTCAATCGCTATTTTCTGTCAGCTAGTTATTTTCAAAGTCGGTCAAAGAGTGCTTAACTTTTGAAAACTTCTATTTATCAGTTGAAACTTTCTATAAGTCAATCAAAGGGTAAAATATTTACAATAAAAATGTGGGGAACCCATTAAGTTTTAATAAAAATAAAATATTAGTTGATTAGGGATTGGAGATTCTCATGAAGACATAAATACTTTACTCAGACTTGAACTCTTCACAAAAGTGGACCTTATTAGGACCTTCAAAAAATTTAAATTATGGGCACATTCATGTTGTATCAATTTTGGCTACAACATGTACCATACCCATTTAATATCTAGGGAAGAGAAAAGGAGCTTTATTTAATTAAATTGTCTTAAATGGCTTTAAGAGAGAGTGTGTGGGTGTTATGGAAAGGGGGTGGGTACGTACTTAGGGAAGCATGAGTGGAGTGTGAGTGGGGTGTAGGTAGTTAGGGGTAGGTTTACATAGGATTTAGTGTAACCTAGGGTTTAATTTAACCTTGGGTTGGCTAGAGCATAATGGAGGATTTTTTGGTCGAAGAATTGGGTTTTCGGATTTGATCATCAAAGTGCTCGTATTGGTATTGTATGAAGGACAATGCAATATTTTTAAGTATCTATATTTACCTCTTTTTGTACTAAATTGTATGATAATATGATGTAGTGCAAAAATTGATAACACTAGAGTGGTTGGTTTACAATGGGTATGCATCGATGCATGATTGGTTATGATTGGTTGTGGAAATTTTCATGTTGTGGTGATTGTTGAGGGAGGGAAACACAAGATTATATTGAGTATTAATAAATATAAAATACCCTAATTATGGAAGGGATGCATACCCTTGAAACTTTATTTTTGATGAATTTATTAACCTTGATTGATTTGGTAAGTTGAAAATCCAGATGTAGGTGTTCTCATGATGCTTCAAATGATTGTAAGTGGATGTGTTGCCACCTAAATGAAGTGATTGTGTGAGTAACCTAGAAAAATTAGCATTAATTTTACCAAATTTTAATGGATTGAGTTTTTATTTTTGTTTGCCCCAGCAATTGAGGGATTGTGATAGTCTCAAGCTAAGGTTTTTGAATGAATGCAATTTTAAAATTGAGTGTTTTGAATATTGATTATGTTCAAGGTGGATTTTTAAAATGTGATATCTATCCCCATAAAGTGATGAGTTTATGGCTGAGGAATTATAAGATAACAATTAATCACTTGATAAAAAATGTCATTGTAAGGTCGCATAAATCCTAGAAAGGTTTTTGAATGGAAAATACAAAATCGTACAAATGAGTGCATTTTACAAAAATCATACATGTGTGTATGATTTTAATAAGTCATACATGTTTGTACATTTTTTTGAAATACACCTATAAAGGTACAATTGGAGGGGTGCACACTGCACATTTTCAAAAATTTGCGAGAGGAGCAAGGGAGAGTGAGTTTGTGATGTAAAGCATTGTTAGAGTGACAACTCAAAAATACAAGGTGGTCCATGGTGGTGTGGGAGATAGTGTTGGAGAGTGTTCTATTAGTGTATATATAGTAGAAGGTGTTGGGTTTGATGTGATAGAAGTAGGTGTGGATGGTGAAAATATAGCAGTAGGCACTAGGGGTGGTGGATAACAATAGGTGTTGATGGTGATGATGAGGGTGGGTCTCAAGAAGAGTCACCACTTAGGAAATGAGTGCGATGTTGGTGTGATAGTAGAATAGGGACCTTAAGAGGAGGTAGGGAGGAGGCATCTTATCAGGAGAGAGTAGAGGAGAGGGTGGCACCAAATTTTGGGGGCTGAGATAACAAGGTAGACATGATCATGTAGGAGATGTTGGACCGGATGTATGAGGTTGATACATTGTATGATAGGATAGAGTAGGTAGATATAGATTTGGCATATTGTGAGGCAACATGGTCATTAGAGCAAATGATATTGGTGGCTAAGAGGGATGGATTTAGAGATATGATGGATTAGCTTAGGGTACATGTGGATGTGTTGTAGAGAGAGATGTGGTCATAGTGGAGAGGAATGTAGTAGTAGTAGGTAGAGGAGATAGAGTAGCTAAGAATGTAGGTGGACGAGAGGGATAGATTTAGAGAGGTGATGTAGTGGATTAGGATGTAACTGAATGATTTATAGAGAGAGAGATATGTGGCCATAGCAGAGAGATGCAATAACAATAGGTAGAGGATATTTTTATGGGGATATGGAGTGGTTAAGGGTGTAGGGGGATGAGAGGGATGAATTTAGAGAGGTGATGGAGTAGCTTAGGGTGTAGGTGGATGAGTTGTAAAGAGAGAGATATGGCCACAACAAAGAGGGATGTAGTAGCAACAAGTATAAGATATGTTTAAGGGAAGATAGAACAATTGAGTTTGTAGGTGGATGAGTTATAATTAGATTGGGTGTTATTACAATGGAGAGAGATACAATCAATGTGGCTAGAGGAGATGTGGAGAGAGATAAGGAGTAGCTTAGGATGCAAGTTTCTTAGCTACAATTGGGTGTTGATGATGCTATGATAAATAGAGAATGATTACAATATGAGATGGAGCAACTTAGGGCACAGGGAGTTGGGTCAACTCTTTAGGCTAAGATCATGTAGTTGCAAAACATTATGGATGAGTATGAGAGATATTTTTTATAGGATAAATATTATACAATAGTGTGCACATCATATTTTATTTCTAATAGATTACAAATTTCATCATGCTCGAGTTCTAGATCACATCATAATCATAGGAGTACAACATAAATGACTCCAATAGTACCATAGTTTATAGGACCAAGAGCATCACAAGAGAGGATAAACCTTGATATAGAGAGATGGGGGTTCATAAAGGAGTGGTGATGAGGTACCTAGGTGACAGGAGGGGAGTGGTGATAGTCCCAATGGTTAGTAGGGCTAAGGTTGTTTTTAGTTTTCTTGATGTGCTATAATTTTTACATATTATGTTTATTGACCTTGCATATGTGCAATATCATATATATGGATATATGTATGATGTAGCTTGTGAGCCATTTTTAATGATGTATACATTCATGTTTATTGATATATATGCATGTTGATTTGTTGTGTTATGCACTTTTGATTGTGGTAATAATTAGATGTTTGTTATTTTATACGGATGTGATGTGTTATTTAGCATTCATTTGATACAATTGTTACTATGAATGAAATTGTATGGTTGTGTAGATGTGTTTTGAAAATTCTAATGTATGTGTGTAATCAAATATTTTTGGATATACATATTTGATTTATATATTCATCTATGGTAGAAGTAATATATGACAAGATAACAGATGTGTTCACATATGAACAAGCAATTAGATAAGCAAACATGCAATGTGTATTATGATTACAAATCTAAGGGGAATGTACATAGGTGCATATATTGATGTGTGGATGATTTACTTGAGGATAATGCATTTGGATCCTAATGGTTTGTCAGTTGTGCAACTAGGGATGATGTGCATTTGTTTATTTTGCTAAGGGCTTTTAGATGCTAGAAGGATTTGTAGGGAGTAAAATATCTAAGTTTAACCATCAAACTCATCTATTAGTCGAGTGATATTCTACTAAAATATAGACCATCTTGAGTGAGGTTAAGCCTATCATGAACTAGTGTGTGTGCAATGATGTTCATTTATCCATTTTGAGTGAGGTTGGACTAACCAATTGTAGACTTAGCTAATGTAAGCTAGCTCATATACAAGTGTGCAGTGGTTTGTGCATAATAATTTTGCTAATGTGATAGACAAGTCACCACTCATACAAAATATTCCACTGCCAATAAGGCATTTAGTGGAGGTTATCTCCATAATCCATAAATGTTGCTCCACTGTTAGCCAAAAATTTATAGCCCTCATGGAGTCATATAATATTATTGAGGACACCAAGGAGTTAAGTTGTTTGGTAGTTCTATTTTGTATTCTATTTTTTGTTGTTTTTTTTTGTAGCTTTTCCTCTTTGGATCCTTAGTGTTGGATCATGCAAATAATAAGATAAGTAGGATAAATTATTTGCTAGGTGTTCAATGTACTCAAGGCATTGTATTCCCTATACTAAAAATTTATTTAGTGTTTGAGATGTGTTCGATTCATGTGAGAACTCTAGTTAGTTAGGGGAAGTATAAAATTGCATTAGAACCCAATGAAATTTGACAATGTTTGATGGGATCAACTAAAATGGTTGACTAGCAGAAAAATACTTTTATTTCCTAGTAACCTAAGCATGGGGATGGATGAACACAACATCATGATAGTTATAATACTAATGTATGGTATCATAGGAAATGAGTAAGGCTTATGTACAATCTAATGGGCATAATAATATGACAAGAAATATACTAATAAAATGCATGACCATGTAATGTCTATGTATAGAAATAAGCATAACAAACTTTGTCATTGATTAAATGAACCAATTTTTATTGGTTAATGTGTATTCATGTATCTAAAAAGTGATCACAGTAGCACCATAAAAGTTGTATGAGGTGATATATGCATGAATAATATGAGTGAAGTGTATGCAATTGGAGGTGATGAAGTTGAATGCACTTGCAATAAGTGGTTGAATGAAGAATTGAAAGCATGCAAGAGTGATTTTGAGCTCACATTTTTGTTGGTTTTTTATTTTTATGGTTGTTTTTGAGATAGAATATACAATAATGTAAGAGAAATAACAAAAGGAATAAAAGAGGGAAGAAAATAGTGGGGAGTGAAGAAAGGGGATACAAGAAAGAAGAAGATGGAAAAAACCTATCAAAGGTATGTAGTCACTTAAAGCATGGCCATACAATAAGAATAGGGGGATGATGAAGGATATGTTTTTTTATTAGTAATGGTTTTATAAGGGACCCAAAACCTTATATACAAGTTGTAAGGAGGATCCCGTGAAGGTTTGACTCCCTATAGAACAAGCCAAAATTGGGCCAAACACATGGTCCATAAGCTAAAAAATAGGCTAAATTATTACAACATTGCCCATGGGAAAAAACAAAAAGTGTGAGGTTCTACAATCTGTCCTTCTTTTGCAAGTGCCAATATGCCACCTTGGCATATTAGTGTAATAAGGTCCCACAATTGACCTTGCATTGTGATCCATCATGATCCTTGAGATCGTGGCACTATTCAACATTAGTAACTGCAATTTCACTACAAGAATCAATGATGCATTGGGAAATTTTGCCTTGCCACATCACTAGGGATTAGATAGTTAACCTAAATTTTGCTATTGTATCTACTGCCTGATTGCATTCCCTATACATATGTTGAATACACATGTTTTTAATCATCCTTAACTGGGCAATGGACTCTTCAATGATTTGCTACACATTCCAAGGTGGATGCAAGACGTCTTTCAAATAATTTATAGTGTTTAACGAGTCTCCCTCAATTATCAAGCACTAGATATTGAGATCGATAGCCATTTTGATGCCTCAAAAAGCTGGTTGAGCTTCTATAAAATTGTTAGATTGGACTCCAAGTATTTCTGCATAAGCTAGGATGACGACCGTTGTCATCTTGATTACACCTCAACAACTTGCATCACCGGGGTTGCCTTTTGATGCACCATAAAAATTTAACTTGAACCACTAATGGTGAGGTGGAATCCAAGAGACAAAGGATATGTCCACAATAGCTTGGTAATGATTTGAAAATCCCTATTAAAATAGAAAAAATAAAATAATGACCTACTTTCTTTGTAGGTCATTGATAAAGCATTGTATCCTCCCTAAAATACCTCTATCAGGTCTTCCATTTCCCATTCTAAGTGGTGTACCCATTGGTATGCTAAGGTAATGTATGGACCCTTCACCTTACCTTAAATTATTATGGCTATAGTACTGCTATATGCTCATATACCCACACCTAGATTAGCATACAATATGATAATCCTTTACCTCCTCTATAGGAACATGGTGCAACAAGTGATATAGCCTAGCCAAGATGATAGGTAAATTGGTGAACACATTCTTCTACTCTAATATGTCTACCACTACCTCTCCCCATCCATTGTACTCATATTGTGAATCAATAATTCCAATCTAAGGATATAGAATAAGTTTGTTTATTTATTTAGATGACCTCTAGCATAGGTAGCATTGATATCAATGCCTAATCTAAAATTTGGAAAGTGTGTATCACCTATCATCCACTCTAATATCCTCTAATAGCTCTAAATCATATTAACTAAGGAACCCTTGTTGGATAATCATAAGATCCTGTATGCATCTTCTAGAGTGACTAGTAACTCCCTACATGAAAACCAAAAGATATTTATCTTTTAATACCATCTCTATGCTAGTGGTTTTAGGAGTACTTAGTTAAACTCAACCTTTAGCATTATCTCAATGGTAGAGCCCTATTGCTACTAGAAATTCATGGTATATGTATTCCAATATGCCTAGGATCATATCTCATGTAGCATTAAGTCATTAACTTAGTCTGATTGAAACTCATAAAATCAACACAAAAATACAACCTTACAAAATTACCATCGAGAGTCAAATATGATGAAAACACTACTAGGTATCAAATACATTGCCAATATAGTGATGGTATTGTTGCAACATGATAGTACTACCAAGTAGTAAAAGTAAAAGTGTACTAGTGCTATAAATACATGAAAGTGATACCATTCCTTTTATATATGCTTTTGAGATAAATATTTGATAAAAATATGGGTTTAAGGTACTAATCTTGCAACAATGAAGCCTGAAGCTTTGCTAAATTTAATGCATAAAGTATTATTTTTCAGATGTAAAATGTATTCTACAATTTGTGATCTCCTCTTGACAACAACAAGATTTTATCACAACAATGGCATTCATCAAAGTTTCAAAGCTACAAGTCTCATCACATATAACTAGGTTGTCTTTTTTCATGTTTGAATATTTTATCTTTTGCATTTCTTATTTTATAAGTATTTTATTTATTTTTGTTTCACATAGAAATATCACCTTTAATAGTTTATTTTATCAAGATTCTTTTCCCCTTTTGACTAGGATATTTCATTATCCATATCCAAAAATATATTTTCCTATGTTTATTGATAGAAGCACCATAGGATTACAGTCTTAGTCAAACTATTATGCCCTATTTTTTCCACAATAAAGAATTTGACTTTACAATCAACAATTTGTTATAGATATGAAAATACCACTAGTTTGCAAAAGTACCAGCAATGCTATTAATTTTTTGTTGTACTTTTGTACCTAAAGAAAATTATTATTCTAGTCAACAATACCATTATTTTATTTTTTCCTTTTTAATAGGGGTTTAGTGCTAGTGACAATGTAGCATCATTATGTAGCATATACAGTCAGCATAGTTGACTGATATGTTGACATTGTACACAAGATTTTATATTTATTAAGTTGTTATATAAAGTTGTTATTAGAAAGCTATAATATTATTCAAATCATTAGATTATTCAAATCCGTTTGCAATATACATAATATTTTATATTCATTAAGATGCTTAGATTCAGACACAAGCATATTTTATCTCTTCTTGAATTGAAGGACAAATAGTTATATTGGCTGCATTATTAGATTATTAAAATTAAGAACCTTTGTTATGTTAGTTCGTCGGTTTTCCATTGTGATTGTGGTAAAGCCCATGGTGGTTACAAAATAGTATTATTTTAGATTATTATTTTTGTAAGGTTAGTATTTGAATCATCAAGATGATAAGAAACATGGAAAAACATATGGAGGAATTCCATTGAAAATGTCCAAGTGACATTATAAAATACATGAAAGAGACCTTTGAAAAGGTCTAATGCCTAATGTGTGAATGCTCTAATACTTTTTGTATATAATTTATATTATTCTAAAGTCTTGATATTTCAAGTCCTATACATTTGATTTTTTATCAATAAAGCAACAACACTTTTCATCATGAATTTGGTAATTGTGTCATTGATTTCATTATGATTTATTCACTTATGTAATCTTTACTGTATTTTTCTGCATCCATGAATTAAAATAGTGTTAGTAGTTTTAATGCACATTAGTTACTAAAGTAAAATAGATTCAGGGAGAAAAATTTACACTGTCCTTTAGGAGGAAGGACCCACTCCTACAACTAGTCCCTATTCTCTCACCCCTAAAATAGGTTAGGATTAGTTAATACATAGAATTAATTTTAAATTATCAATTAAATTAAATTGCATCATTTTAGACTATAAGGTAAAAATAGATAGTTAAATTAATAGGTTGCACATGGATCCACACCAATAAATATATACAACATTAAATTATTATAAATCATAAAATTCCATTTTATTTTAATTTAGCACAATTTATTTTCCTATAACTTTTATTATTTTATACAAACATTAAACTAATAAAAATAGAATTAATTCTGAGATTAATCATTGTGGTATAATCTATATTGGATTACTGTTCTTTAAATTTTTCACCCTAGATTGATAATTAAGTGAAGAATTTACAACTAGACACTAGTCATCTTCTTGAATAATCTCACTAGATTCTAAAAGTCTTCACTTACTCCTAATATTGGGATCCATTAGGATAAAGAGAAAGAATAAAGGAGAAAATGAGGATATACAAACTAGCAAAATGCACAAAAAATATTTTAAAGAAGTTTTTAATGTTTTTTAATTCTAAGAAAACAAATTTAATGGTCTTGCTTATAGTTTTAAAATTAAAAAAAGGAAAAAGGATTCCTAATTTGGCCACTAAATATGTGCCTTCACATCGGGTTCACAAAATATGTAGAGGGGGAAAATTGCCCTACCACACATGATTCTTAGTTGGATCTACTAGGAGCCGATATGGCCATGGGGTGTGTTATATTCTCTATACACAGGGGCTTGTGGATCAAAGGGTTATTCATGAATGGTTTAAGGACTCACTTCAAGTCTAGGGATGGAATACTTTATGTGTATATTGAGAAAACACTTTTGTTTGGCTTTTCTAGAATCTAAGCTATAGAAAATTAAATAACAATGCAAGACAAACAATGATGCAAGAAGACAAAAAGCTAACCCTAGGTTATTGATTTTTAATGATGACTAAACCCTAACTTGCAATAAAATAATTCCTTTTCTTTTTAACAAGGGTTTAATGGAATGCACAAATAAAGTTAACCCTAAAATGCAAACTCTATGCTTTTTCTCTTTTGAATGCCTAGAATTGAATCAAATAATTTTCTTTTGTTTATGATTTAGGTCTAGAATAAAAATGAAAAATAACTTATTTTATCTAATGGTTTTTTATTTTTATGGTTGTTTTTGAGATAGAATATACAAATAGCTCAAGAGGTTTATTTAGGGCACTTATTTGATCTGATGGTTGACCTTAGCTTTTAACTTGCATCTAGATATATCCAACTTCACAACCTGCAAAATAAATTTACAAAACCCTAAAAAAATTGATCAATATTTGGGGACCTACTTAGGCCATTGTGTGACTAAGCTTAGAGGTACAATAGTCAAGCCCCCTTGGTACTTTTAGTTGAGCATTCACAAACAAAAATTATTATTGATATTTTTGGAAAAGAACAAGGCAAGATATAATAAAATGAAAGAATGCAAAAAATAGAGGGTAAACGATGATGTTACGATCCAAATGAAGCATACAAACACAAAATAAGGGTTTAGGAGAAAAAATTTACTCCAAAACTTTACGAGTAAAAAATCAGACCCCATAAGGAATGACCATGAATTTAGATCTATCACAATATTTCCCTATATATATGGCATGAATTCATAGAAAAAGTACAAAAAAAACTCTATCAATGCATAATTAGATATAAAAATGCATAACTAATGACCTAGAAATATTAAAACACAAGAAGAAACCTCATGGTAGTGAAAGAATAGTCAAAAGTATGAAGACCTCCATTAAATGGTAGTATCCACCTCTAGGCTCCAACACTTGTCCAAAAAGAACAAAAAATCAAAGTAGAGTAATAGAAGAACACTTGATCTTGCTAGGAGAATTCATAAAAACCAAAAATCACTTCTCTTGAAAAATAACTTAGCATCACTTCTAGAATCACTTAGCACTTAGGTGAAAAAGAGGATCCAAACCCTCTTTTTATAAGAGGTTTGGAGGGAAAAGGGCAAGAAAATGAAAATTTAAACCTAGGGGAGGGTTGACATCCTAAAGATCATACCAAAAATTAGGTTTTCTACGATAAAATCCTAACTTTTTGAAATCATACCCTATACTAGGTGACCACGATTTTGAAAAAACTAGGGAAAAAAAAAGGAGGGCAAGATAAGACCAAACTTGTACTTTGACAAGTTTACGGGACTTCTCAAGGGTTCTAGGAAAAATGAATCATTTAGGTGGGTCAATTTTCCATGTCGACAATCATATAATTAAGTGTGAGCTATGAGTGAAAGGTGTTAAGTGTGCAAGTGTGAGTCATAAGTGAAAGGTGTCAAGTGTGTAACTGAAGAGTCATGTGATATGTTTCAAGATTAAAAGTAGGAGGTTATGTAATTATGATAGACTTTATCGTAACTTAAGTCATGTGAAATGTTGCATTTCCTATGAGTTTTGGAAGCAAAATTTAGGATATTTGAAGAGTTTTATGTGAAAGTTTATATATTGAGGATAAATTACTATACAATGTAATGTTTCTTATTGAATGAGAATAATTTTTTTAATTTTATGAAGTATTGATTTCATAAAGTAATATTATGTGGATGTGATTCTAAGAAATATTAACCTATGATATCTTAGGTATATTTACCAACACATTGTGGGGCATCAAAACATGATAACTTGAGCTACCAATATCCAAATCTTTAATAGCCAAAGGACATGTTGGATCCTTTAAGCACAAAGTCCATGCAATCCTACAAGGAATGAAATTGTACATGGATCAATGGTAAATGGACGAAATAAGAAAGCAATGGATGGATCCCATAGCTACTACTAAGTAAAATCCCCCAAATGACCCAAGGGATTGGTTTAGCTATACAACCTTATGAGATCTAATAGGAACAACATGAATGTTGATTTTGTCATAATAGTTTTTATTAAACTAGTATGATATTATATTTTAAAATAAAATATATGCAATATAACATATTATAAGCAAAGGACTCCAACTAATCCAAGGAACTATTTTAGCTACACACACTTACAATAACCACTAGCAACAACCTAAGTATTGAATTTATAATAATAAAAATTGTTTGAAATAATAGGGTCATAGATTTCAACATAAAATATGTGCAATATAATAGATTGTAGAGAAATAATTATGGAATAACATAAATAGAATTATTTTAATAGCTAAAATTTGAAATATTAGCAATATATTGAATATAAAATTTCCTTTCAAACTATAATACATTATCAATTCCATGTAAATATATTTCATTTCGTTATTCTAAAAATATCAAGAAGAAATATTTCATTAGAAACAAAAAATTATTATGAATTACAAAAATAGAGAGAGATGACCTAGAATTCATCAAGAAAGTAAGACATATAGTCCATATTGTTGAGTGTTGAATAAGCTACAAGAATCTAGTGGAGAACCTTAACCTTCTATAATGTATTACATTGAAACAAATCAAATAAGCATAATGTTGGAATCAAGATAAAAGGTCTTTATTTCCAAGGATGAAATAGCATAAAAGCAATCAAAATAACATCAATGAATAACAACAATTGAAGAGTATAATATTCTAAAACAAATATGTGATATTGAGAGATGTAACATGTATCATGCACATTATTGAGAGTTGAGATGTTTCAAATAGTTTTTTATGGGGGATGGGAAAGAACCGCAGGCAAACACTCACGTAATTCTAGAAATTTTCTTCCTTTAAATCTGAAAAAAAAATACATACAAACAGCCCGCAGGCTTACAAATGACCAACGCTCGGCTTGGTCTTCACACGCACACTCTATCTCGCTCCGATATTCCTATCCACCACCTTATCTATTACAAATTTTGAGTTTTTATCGAGGTCTCGGCCCTCTATGTCATTAATCACCCTTTTGGAAAATACATTAAATAAAACCTGCCAAAATCGGCTTCCCCTGTCGAATCTTAAATTTTCCTTCCGTAATTGGCCAACTCCCTGACCCGCCATGAAAGCACGCATTTAATAGGTCCTTCACCTGCAACCGTCACTTTGTCAGAATATTTATCTGTGATCGCTATCTCTTTTCCCGCGCGCATGGCCATCCACGTGTCCATTTTTTATTTGCCTTCAAC
This sequence comes from Wollemia nobilis, assembly GCA_028583015.1. Taxonomy (NCBI): domain Eukaryota; kingdom Viridiplantae; phylum Streptophyta; class Pinopsida; order Araucariales; family Araucariaceae; genus Wollemia; species Wollemia nobilis. The sequence continues at coordinate 8,194,377 of JAQPPZ010016690.1, read as the reverse complement.
CGGTCGCGATATCGCGACATGTCACGATATCGTGACCATTTCCGCCTGTGTGCCCCTTGTCTCAGTTTGTGTCACGATATCATGACCATTTACATCTGTGAACCCCTTGTCTTGATTTGTGTCGCGATATCACGACATGTCGCGATATCACGACCATTTTTGCCTTTGTCTCGGTCTCCTTTTGTTGTCATGACATTGCAACATCTCGATATCGTGACGTCGCGATATCACGACCAATTTTTGCCTTTCTTTAGTTCCTCTCTGCCTTCGCCTTCTGGTCCAACTTCTGCCTTCGCCCTTGCCTTTGCCTTTTGGCTCAACTTTCGCCTTTGCCTTTGTTTCTAACTACTATCGTGATATCACAAAAAAAACTATTGCCTTTGCCTTTGTCATTTGGATGTCGTGATATCGCGACGTTGCGATATCACGATGAAAACTACTGCCTTCGCCTTTGTCCTTTGGACATCGCGATATCGTGACATCGTGATATCGTGACATTTTCTAGAATATGAGGCACATAGGGTGTTTCGTCATGATATCACGACGTCGCGATATCACGACGAAACACCCTTCGTGCCTTAGCTTCCAAAAAATGTCGTGATATCGTGACGTCACGATATCATGACAAAAACTTTGACTTGCCTTAATTTCCTTTAGATGCCACGATTTCATGACAAAACCTTTGCCTTGGTAAAGAATAGAAATAAAACAAAATACATAACACTTAGAAAAGTTTTGGTTGATGCGAGGTTGCTCTGTTGCCACCGGATGCTCCTGCATCAGACACCCAGGGTAAATGGAGAAGTGACCTTCACTTCTATGCTTTTCGGTCCGCATCTTCTGCAACACCTCTAGACACTCATCTGCCTTTGTAGCCTGCTTAAATCTCGTCTCTTGGCAAAAACCTTTTCTGCCTTCTACCAGACAAATTCTGGCACTACTGCACACTTTCTCGTCCACTGCCTGTAATGGATTTAACTTGTGGTGCACTCCATCTTTCATCAAGGAGTACGTATTTGCACGACCATCATGCACTGCACTCCGATAAAACTACCATGGCCTTCCTAATAGCAAATGGCAAGCATCCATGGGGAAAACATCACACAGGACCTCATCCTGGTACTTCCCAATATTGAACGTGACTAAGCACTGTTCACGGACCCATGCTCTGTGGTCCTTTCACAACCATGCAATCCGATATGGATACGGGTGTCTCCTCCTCTCCAGCTGTAACTTAGCAACCATATCCTTGGAGACTAAGTTATCTGTACTCCCATTGTCTATAATAACATTACAGACTTTGCCTGCACTTTTGCATCGTGTGTAGAACAGGCTTCTCCTCTGCTCTGGTTTGTCTTCCTCAATTAGCATGGTTCTCCTCATGATCATTGCTTCTCCTCTCTCAGCTTCTTCAGAATGTTCATATCCAGCATCTTCCTCTACTATAGCAGCTCTGGCTGGACCCACATGTTTCTTGTTCACCCTCTCGGGGTGCTAGGGACACTCATATGCCCGATGTCCCTCTTCTCCATAATGGAAATAGGTTCCTCGAAACACTCCTCTTCCATACCCACGTCCAGATCTACCTCTTCCTCTTGGGTAGCCATTGTTCTGAACTTGGGGTTTGGGTTCTTCATCTTCCTTCTGATCCCGACTGCTGCTAACCTCTTCTTTCTTCTCCTCTTTTCCTTCCTCTTTTCTTCCACCAGTATTTCCTCCGTGCCCTCTTCCTCTTTGCTTGCTCTCAAACCTTCTGTTTAGTTTTTCTTCAACCTTCAGAGCAAACTGGTAAGCATCTTCAATGGTGCTCACCCAAACTAAGCTCAACTCTTCCTGGATACTGGGTCTCAACCCATTAATATATCGGGCCACCTTCTCCTTGCTTGCTTCTAAATGGCCAATTTTGATGGAGATTTTATAAAAATCCTCCATGTATTCTTGGACAGTTTTATTCATCTGTCTCAAACTTTGCATTTTCCTTAGCAGATCCAACTCGTAATCTGTCGGAATAAACTATCTTTTTAATTTTTCTACCATCCATTCCCATTTTGTTATTCTCTCTTTTCCTCTTCTGTTCCGTTCCAGCTGTACTCCCTTCCACCATATGCTGGCATGACCTTTCAATTTGGTCTTAGCGAACCTGACCCTCTCGGGATCTTTAAATTCTTCATACTCGAAGTATTCTTCTAGATCATTGATCCATTTGATCAATTCCTTCGGATCCAGGTTCCCTAAATATGTGGAAACCTCCATCTTCGACCTCTTCCCAATCTGGGATATGGCCCTGTATAGTCTGGCTTGTGCTGGATCTATAGCTTCTTCTTCTTCTTCAAACTGATTTTCTTCTTCATCTACTTCATCTTCACTTTCTACATCTCTTCTGGGTTCGTGCCCTCTGTGTAGTTCTTCTTGAAGGGCCTGAACTTGTTGCTGTAAATCCCAGACATCTGCTACTGTTGCCATGCCTCTCCCACCAATGGGGTTTCTTCTTGGAGGCATTCTACTCACTTTTCACGAGCCTTCCCACAGATCCTGGTGTAACTGCCTCATGTCCGGTGATCTGTTACACACTTAGGAACTTCCAGCTCTAATACCACTGATGGGGGATGGGAAAGAACCATAGGCAAACACTCATGTAATTCCAAAAAATTTCTTTCTTTAAATATAAAAAAAAATACATACAAATAGCCCGCAGGCTTACAAATGACCAGCGCTTGGCTTGGTCTTCACACGCACACTCTATCTCCCTCCGATCTTCCTATCCACCACCTTATCTATTAAAAATTTTGATTTTTTATCGAGGTCTCGGCCCTCTATGTCATTAATCACCCTTCTGGAAAATACATTAAATAAAACCTGCCAAAATCGGCTTCCCCCGTCGAATCTTAAATTTTCCTTCCATAATTGGCCAACTCCCTGACCCGCCATGAAAGCACGCATTTAATAGGTCCTTCACCTACAACCGTCGCTTTGTCAGAATATTTATCTATGACCGCTATCTCTTTTCCCACGTGCGTGGCCATCCACGTGTCCATTTTTTATTTGCCTTCAACCGATCGCGATATCGCGACATGTCGTGATATCGTGACCATTTTCGCCTGCTAGCCCCTTGTCTCAATTTGTGTCATGATATTGTGACATGTCGTGATATCATGACCATTTTCGTCTGTGAGCCCCTTGTTTCAGTTTGTGTCATGATATCACGAGCATTTTTGCCTTTGTCTTAGTCTCCTTTTGTTGTCGCGACATCGCGATGTCGCGATATCGTGACCAATTTTTGCCTTTCTTTAGTTCCTCTCTACCTTCGCCTTCTCATTCAACATTTTACTTCGCCCTTGTCTTCGCCTTCTGGTTCAACTTCTGCCTTCACCTTTGTTTCTAACTGTTGTCGCGATATCGCGACAAAAACTACTGCCTTTGCCTTTGTCATTTGGACATCGTGATATTGCGACATCACGATATCATGACAAAAACTGTTGCCTTCACCTTTGTCCTTTGGACGTCGCGATATCGTGACAAAAAACCCTCTGTGCCTCAGCTTCCAGAAAACATCGTGAAATTGCAACGTCGCAATATCGCGACAAAAACTCTGACTTGCCTTAATTTCCTTTAGATGCCATGATTTCACGAAAAAATATTTGCCTTGGTAAAGAATAGAAATAAAACAAAATACATAACACTTAGAAAAGTTTCGGTTGATGCGAGGTTGCTCTGTTGCCGCCGGATGCTCCTGCATCAGTTTCCAACTTAATTTCTAATAAAATTCATCCAACAAAGACTTTTCAATATCAACAATGAAGGAGTAGTCATTTAATGATCATTGTATGTAATTGTTGATTAGAGGGATGCATCCATTATATAAAAATATAAAAATATGCTAGGTTTTATTAGTATTTTATCATAAATTCTAGGTAATAGAATGGTATGAAATTTTCAATTAAAATATTGTTTGCATCAATTATTGATATATTAGTGAATTTGCTCTATTATCAACATAATTATATATCACATGTTGCATATTCATGAACACAATCTATAGTGTGGGTTAGTTTAATTTTACCTTACAAATATAATGGAAAATGTGATAATAACACATGAATAGAATGTAGAAATAAGGACTAGAAAAAATAGGTACATACTATAGCCATATGTTTGGAAAACATCATATCCAAGGAATAACTAGGTTGGTCCATTCCTATCACATGTAAGGAGGTCAAGGATATTTACTAGCTACAATATAAACATTAGTGTTACATTTTTAATTATACTCTTTGTGTCAACATATTATTCATAATATTTTATCCAATAGGCATGTATTAGACATTGACCAATGCTAACTTAGATAACCAACACTACCTTCACTATATGAATAAGAGAAGGAAATAATTCAATGTTGAACCAACTATTAATACACTTGAAGCATGTGGTGAGACTTAAACCCAATATCATTGGTTGTAAAAAATCACATTTCATGTGGTTGTCCATGGAAGCTAGTGCCATGAATGGGATGGAAAAGGAATAATGCCTCCTAACACTAAAACCAAAAAAATGACTCTAACTTGTTTCTCAATAATTTATAATAGAGAAAATAGTGAAGATAAAAACTTTTCAAAATCATACCTTTAATGGCTAAAATTTATAATATTATAAACTAAGACCTCTATTTTTTATATAGAAACCAAAAATGATAAATTCTTGAAATTATTGATAGTTGACATTATGCAACAATTCTATGGAGTGGACAATATTTGCTAAATAACATTCATAACGATTCCATAAGAATTGTGCAACCATTAAATTAATGTTTCTTTAGACCTAAACTTTAAAGGTCTATTCAATGCATTAGAATTCACCTAAAAATTTGCTAGAATATATGAATAATCTATCATAATTCAACACCTTCTCCAATCCAAAAAACATCAAAAGTTCCACTCTATCATCATTGATGTTTTAACAAAAACGAATTTAAAAAGGATGAAGGATACAAATTTGTAAAGACCCTAAAAATCCAACTCATGTCCTTGAACCATAATTGCTTCTCTAAAAAACACCACTTTCCTAGAGTCTACCATTACATGAAAAGATCAAATATGTAAATGTAAAGTGTTGGACATTTTGAGTCCCTAAGCTAAGAGTTGTCATTGATGTCAAAAGGATCTATGTAAGTAAGCACCATGTTTGTGTTTCACAAAGAGATTTATGATAAACAAAGGTTTTTTATCAAAGGTTCAAGAAGGGATGCATGGCATTTGGTTCCAAAAGGAGCTTCAAGGGAATATTTGCAAAAGGTTTTTATTTAAAACTATTGATGCCATATTTGAAATGGGTTTTTCTTAAAACCCAAGTTGGATTTTCGTTTCATTGAAAAAGGTGCCCCAGTGATGGAGAAATTTAATTTTAAAGGTTTTATTTAAAACCATGGATGGCAGATTTGAAATGGGTTTTTCTTAAAACCCAAGTTGGCTTTTCATTTCATCGAAAAAGGTGTCCCGGTGATGGAGATATTTAATTTTAAAGATTTAGTTTAAATTTTAATTTAGTTTAAATTTTAATTTATTTAAAATTTAAATTTTAATTTTAAAATTAAAATTAAAAGTTTATCCGCTGATGTCATGAAGGAAGTTTCAAAAAGGCCAACGTTTCCAAAGAAAATGGAAGGCATATAAATATGCCATTTAATTTTTTAAATCATTCATCCTTGCTCATTGATATTTGTTGTGGTATTTGCGAAGAAAAAAAGCTCATGTTTTTCGTTTAAGTGATGCAACGAACATTAAAGGGAGACAACGACCACTTCCCAAAATGCATTAGGAAGCATGGCCTAGTGGAAAATTGGATTGTGCAAAGGTGTTGGTGACAAGGAGGTTGCGCATTCGATTCCCGCAAGAATAATTTTTAGCTTTGTTCGATTAAGATGCCCAAGGCACATACTTTTCGCTTGGCAAAAGAGGGTGAAGGATAAGAAGCGGGTGGTGCTTCTTTTTCACCAATGAGCTCGCAACTCGTGCGAAAACTTGGCCACGACTAGGGCATTCGCGTTGGGGCAAGATGAGGGTTCGATTCCCCTCAAGGTAGATATTACGGTTTTTATTAATATTTTTTTTGGATTGCCTAATGTGGAGTGATAAGGGGTAAAGATGCTTCATTAGTTTATTTTTTAAGTAACCTTAGGGAATAAGGTCATGGTGGTTTTTTGAGTTGTGAATTATTTTTAATTATGATTTTTGAAATTGTTAGGAGTAATAAGGGTTTTTGATAAAGTTATTTTTAGTGAAAGTTATTTTGAGTAAGGGTTTTATTTTAAAAAGAACTTTGGTGGATGTTAAAATAAAGTAGGAGTAATAAGGTGTTATTTAGATATTATTGTTGTGTTATTACTCAAGATATCTAACCCTTGTTAAGAGTTGAAAAAGAAAGTGTGTTGAGTGTGACAAATTTAGTGGAAAACTCATAAGGCATCAAAAAGGTATGATTAATACTTTCCATTGATTTTATTTGGGTGGCTGATTTTTGAAATATCATTGGAGTGAAAAGGATTGATTGTGGTTTCCTTTTCAAAAGTGGTTGAGTTAATGCTTCAAGGTTTTCTAGATTGTGAGTTGTGATTAAACCTTGTTTGATAAGCATTGTTGTTTAGACCATTGGTTGAGTGAAGTACTTTGAGTTTATGCTTCAAGGTTTTATGAATTGAGAGTTGTGACTAAAAGCTTGTCTTATTAGCATTTTTGTTGAAGCCAATGGGTGATGCAAAGAACTTGAACTTGAGTTGAAAAAGAACATGTGTCATTGTTATGTGAGAGTTGTTGTTGAGTAATGTTGGAAACATTTTGAGTTGATTTATTTATGCTTGGACTAGGGTTTGTGAAAAATATTTGTTCCTTATGGTGATTGGTTGAGTAAAATTATTTGATCCTATTCAAGTGAATGTGTGGAGTGGTTGTTCAAGTTACGTAAAACAAACTGTTCTATACTCTGATTTAATTGAGATTGAGTTGAGAAAGAGATTGATTTTGAGAATAGAACATATTGAGTCTCTAAAATTTATCTTTATGCTTCTATGATATTGAGTTAAGTTGAGCTGAGTTGAGATTGCTTTGAGTTGAGATTATGATTTGAGTATAGAACATATTTAGTCTCTAAAAATTCTATTTATGCTTCTATAATATTGAGTTGAGCTGAGATTGCTTTGACTTGAGATTGGGATTTGAGTATAGAATATATTGAATCTCTAACAATTCTCTTTATGCTTCTATGAGATTGAGTTGAGATTTTGTTGAGCTAATTTTTGGCAAGTCTTTGAGAAGGCTTGTGGACTGATTTTGTGTAAGATTTTGTGAAAGCTTGCTATGCAGATTTGAGCAAGTCCTATAGAGGACTTATTGAGCATATTGGGACAAGTTCTGTGTGATCTTGTTGAGCAGATTTGAGTAGGAATTGAGTGAGCCTATTGAGTAGATTTGAGTAGGTTCTGAGTGAGTCTATTGAGCAGACTTGAGCAGGTTCTGAGTGAGTCTATTGAGCAGACTTGAGCAGGTTCTGAGTGAGACCATTGAGCAGATTTGAGCAGGTTCTGAGTGAGCCTATTGAGCATATTTGAGCAGGTTCTGAGTGAGCCTATTGAGCATAATTGAGAAGGTTATGAGTGAGCCTATTGAGCAAATTTGAGCAAGTTCTGAGTGAGCCTATTGATTAGATTTGAGAAGATTCTGAGTGATCCTATTGAGTAGATTTGAGCAGGTTCTGAGTGAACCTATTGAGTAGAATTGAGTAGGTTTTGAGTGAGCCTATTGAGTATATTTGAGGAGGTTCTGAGTGAACCTATTGATAGAGCTTTGGAGGTGATAGAGTACAGAGGATAGAGTCTCAGTGGATAGAGATCCAGCAACCAGGATAATTGTAGATAGATATAAATGATGAGTCTTCAAGTGGAGAGAGATCCAACAGTTAGTGTAGCAGAGAGACATAGTATTCTAGAATATAACTAGCCAGAGAAAAAGGGGAAAGAGTTATCTTGTGGAAGATATCCACAAACATGATATTTAGGAGATAAAAATATCCTTTGGACAAAGGTCCATAAATATTGTAATTGGGAAGGATTCCCAAGAGATTGAGAAAGTTTTCGTAAAATATTTTCTTCGTGGAATAGTCTGCATTGGGTGAACCACGTAAATTATTGTGTCATTTTTGTGGATGGTATTTTGTGAATTTATTTTATTGATGTTATTTATATTACTATCTATACACTGCATAATATTGAATTGAAAAGAAAAGTAAAAAGTGGTCTTATACTGTTCACCCCCCTCTCAGTATATGCTTGTGTTATTCAATTGGTATCAGAGTAGGTTCCTTCTGAAGAGTTTAACAGCTTGAAGTAAAATCGGTCTAAGAACATAATGGATCACAAGTATCAAAAGGATGGGTCCTTAAATAATGTAGTTTTAGTCTTTGATGGAAGTGACTTCTTGTATTGGTGTATGCTGATGAGATTTCACCTGATGGCACTTGAAAATGAAGTTTGGGATGTAGTGGAAATTGGATATGATTCTACAGTCAATCCTCCTATAGATAAGTAAGGTAAGCGTATAATGCATACAAATTAAAGAGCTATAAATGCAATTATAAAAGGATTGGGTAGATCATAATCTATGAAGGTTATGGATTGTAAAACAACAAAAGATATGTGGGATGTATTGCGTGACATATATGAGGGTGATAAAGGTGTCAGGAAAGCTAAGATCAGAAATATCAAAGGAGAATTTGAGAACTTAAGAATGAGAGATGATAAAAATATTCGTGATTATCTCAGTAATATTGATGAACTTGTACATGAGATGAGAGGTCTTAGAATGAAGGTTGATGAATTTGATGCTTGTGATAAGATCTTGAGAACTCTTCCAAAAAGGTATAGTGAAAAGATTTATACTATAGAAACATCAATTCATAGTGATTATTTGACAAGGAATTCTTTGCTTTGCATGATTACTACTTTTGAGATAAGAACAAAATATCTTATTCCTCCAAAATAAGATAAATTCAAAGTGGACAAAAAGAAAAAGGGTAAAAAGACAGAATCAAGTAGTGAGTCATCTAGTGATGAAGAAGCTAACTATGGTAGAAGAGATAAAGGTTCCAAAATATTCATAGACGTAAAATCTATTAAGTGCTTCAATTGTGGAAAATATGGACACTATGCGATAGAGTACAAAGAGCCAAAGTACAAAAGTGATGAAGAAAAATAGGATCACAAGTACAAATAATTAGAAAGACATAGGTACAAGAAGAAAGGCAAGGATGAACAAAACATACAAGGAAATAAGTTTTTTCAAAGGCAAAAGAAAAGCTACTATGAGGATAATGCAAGTAAGTACTCAAATGATAGTGATGCTATTTTTTCATACAATGATAGAGATGAAGTCGTATTTATGGTTAGAGAGAAAAGGACTCTAGTTATTTTCAAGTGTTTTAGATGTGGTAAATTTGGACATCTTGAAGATAATTGCACTAGGGATGACTATAGTTTCAGTGATGATGGTTTTGAAGATGCACTTGAAAGACAATATGAGAATATTATAATGGCATTAGAATATTAAGTAAGTGATCCTATAGAATACAAGGCAAAAGGAAGTAATGATAGGAACAAAGGCAAAAAAATAGATGATTATTTAGTGGAGAATGGATATGATCTCAAGGGAGAATTTATCTATGCTCTTGACACAGTAAATAAGGTAAGAAAGAAACACTCTAAGCTTGAAATTCCCTCTAAGCTTGAAATTCAATTTCAAGAATGTGATGAAGAAAGATTATTGCTCATAGAGGACTTATAAAATTCAAAGGCTAAGGCATGTAAGTTCAAGGATAAGTTAGAAGCAAAAATTTTGGAGTGTGAAAATTTAACACAAGAAGTGGCACTACTAAAGGAATATTAGAGGATTCCAAGAAAAATTTGTATAAATATGTGAACAGTGCAAAGAGTGCAGACAAAATAATCAAGATATAAAGAGGAGCAACAAACAAGACAAGTCTTGGTTCCAAACACGCTCAAAATAAATGGGAATAAAAATCTACTTTAAGTCTAGAAGAATAAGGAATTTCAAAAGAAGATACTTCAAAAAATAATAGTGTAAGTTGTAATGATACATCAAAGGATGAGTTGGACAACAAAGAGGTCAAATATAGAAACAATGCACAAAGAAGATACAAATGGAATAACAATCAGAACATGAGACCAATGAGGTCTAGGCAAGGAAGCTTCAATGGGAGATGCTTCTCATGTCACAAGTTTGGGCACATGGATTCATAATGCAGGTCATACAAAATATAGGAATATGGGAAATAATAACTTTTCCATGGCTATTGCTACTCATACAACGAGTTTGGTCACAAGGCAATGAATTGCAGGTTTTATGAGAAAAGACGATACGACTTCACTAGGAGGTATCATAAGACAATTGTACTTCCAAGGAATAATAAAATTAAGTGTTATAAGTGAAATAATTATGGTCACATAGCAAGATGGTGTAGAGCAAATATTCCATAAGTAGGCATGAATAGAAACAGGAACATGGATGAGAGTAAGAATATGAACATGGATGAGAACAAGAACAAGAACATGAACATAAGTGATGATGACTTGGTAAGAAATAATGAGAGGATTCAAAAAACTCAGAAAGGAAGAGAGAAAGGTAAAGGTAAAGAGCAGTGCTTTCGGGGAGTAGAAATACTTCCATCCCAGAATTAAACACCTCATGTGGAGGTGGGGGAGGGGCTAAGCTAAGAGCCTCATTCTTAACCCTGATCCCCAAAGGTGACCCTTTGCCATTGATGAGAAAGAGGGAGAGATTTGTGTATATTGAGGAAATTTTTTTATATGGGGAGAGATTTGATATTTGAGAAAGCTTTGAGCTAGGGGAGCAAAGTCCCAGGGGGAGAAAAAAAGAAGGTTAGATTTCAGTAAAAGGATATGGGTTTCTATAAATTATAAAGGGGGATATTGTTGGAAATTTTGAGTCCCTAAGCTAAGAGTTGTCATTGATGTCAAAAGGATCTATGTAAGTAAGCATTATGTTTGTGTTTCACAAAGAGCTTCATGAGAAGCAAAGGTTTTTGATCAAAGGTTCAAGAAGGGATGCATGGCATTTGGTTCCAAAATGAGCTTCAAGGGAAACTTTGCAAAATGTTTTTATTTAAAACCATGGATGGAAGATTTGAAATGGATTTTTCTTAAAACCCAAGTTGGATTTTTATTTCATCGAAAAAGGTGCCCCGGTGATGGAGAAATTTAATTTTAAAGGTTTTATTTAAAACCATGGATGGCATATTTGAAATGGATTTTTATTAAAACCCAATTTAGCTTTTTGTTTCATCAAAAAAGGTGCCCCGATGATGGAGATATTTAATTTTAAAGATTTAGTTTAAATTTTAATTTTAAAATTAAAATTAAAATTTTATCTGTCGACGTCATGAAGGAAGTTTCAAAAAGGCCAATGTTTCCAAAGCAAAGGGAAGGCATATAAATATGCCATTGAATTTTTTTATTCATTTATCCTTTATCGTTGATATTTGTGCTTGGTATTTGTGAAGAAAAAGAGCTCATGTTTTTCATTTAAGTGATGCAATGAACATTAAAGGGAGACAACGACCACTTCCCAAAATGCATTGGGCAGCATGGCCTAGTGGCAGCTTGGATTGTGCAAAGGTGTTGGTGACAAGGAGGTTCTCCATTCGATTCCCATAAGCATAATTTTTGGATTTGTTTCGTTAAGGTGCCCAAGGTGCATACTTTTCGCTTGGCAGAAGAGGGTGAAGGATAAGAATTAGGTGGCACTTATTTTTCACCAACGAGCCCGCAGCTTGTGCGGTAGCTTGGTCGTGACTAGGGCGTTCATGTTGAGGTAAGACGAGGGTTCAATTTGCCTTGAGGTAGGTATTAAGGTTTTTAATAATCTTTTGTTTGGATTGCCTAAGGTGGAGTGATAAGGGGTAAAGGTGCTTAATTAATTGATTTGTTGAGTAACCTAAGGGAATAAGGTCATGGTGGTTGTTTGAGTTGTGAATTATTTTTAATTGTGATTTTTGAAATTGTTAGGAGTAATAAGGGTTTTTGATAAAGTTATTTTTAGTGAAAGTTATTTTGAGTAAGGGTTTTCTTTTAAAAATAACTTTGGTGGATGTTAAAATAAAGTAGGAGTAATAAGGTGTTATTTGGATATTATTGTTGTGTTATTACTCAAGATCTCTAACCCTTGTTAAGATTTGAAAAATAAAGTGTGTTGAGTGTGAAAAATTTAGTGGACAAATCATAAGGCATCAAAAATGTATGAGTAATACTATCCATTTATTTTATTTGGGTGGTTGATTTTTGAAATATCATTGGAGTTAAAAGGATTGATTGTGGTTTCCATTTCGAAAGTGGTTGAGTTAATGCTTCAAAGTTTTTTGGATTGTGAGTTGTGATTAAACCTTGTTTGATAAGCATTGTTGTTTAGACCATTGGTTGAGTGAAGTACTTTGAGTTTATGCTTCAAGGTTTTATGAATTGAGAGTTGTGATTAAAAACTTGTATTATTAGCATTGTTGTTTAAGCCAATGGGTGATGCAAAGAAATTGAACTTGAGTTGGAAAAAAACGTGAGTATCATTGTTATGTGAGAGTTGTTGTTGAGTATTGTTGAAAATATTTTTGAGTTGATTGATTCATGATTGGACTAGGGTTTCTGAGAAAGAGGTGTTCCTTGTGGTGATTGGTTGAGTAGAATTATTTGAGCCTAGTCAAGTGAATGTGTGGAGTGGTTTTTCAAGTTCCATAAAAACAATTGTTCTATATTATGATTTAATTGAGATTGAGTTGAGAAAGAGATTGATTTTGATAATAGAACATATAGAGTCTCTAACAATTCTATTTATTATCTATGAGATTGAGTTAATATTGAGCTTATTTGAGATTGCTTTGAGTTGAGATTAGGATTTAAGTATATAACATATTGAGTCTCTAAAAATTATCCTTACATTTCTATAAGATTGAGCTGAGTTGAGATTACTTTGAATTGAGATTGGGATTTGAGTATAGAACATATTGAGTCTCTAACAATTCTCTTTATGCTTCTATGAGATTGAGTTGAGATTTTTTTGAGCTGATTTGAGGCAAGTCTTTGAGAAGGCTTGTGGACTGATTTTGTGTAAGCTTTTGTGAAAGCTTGCTATACAGATTTGAGCAAGTCATAAAGAGGACTTATTGAGTAGATTGGGACATGTTTTGTGTGAGCTTGTTGAGCATATTTGAGTAGGTTTTGAGTGAGCCTATTGAGCATATTTGAGTAGGTTCTTAGTGAGCCTATTGAGAAAACTTGAGCATGTTTTGAGTGAGTCCATTGAGCAGATTTGAGTAGGTTTTGAGTGAGCCTATTGAGCAGGTTTGAGCAGGTTTTAAGTGAGCCTATTGAGAAGAATTGAGAAGGTTATTTGTGAGTCTATTGAAAATATTTGAGCAGGTTATGAGTGAGCCTATTGAGCAGATTTGAGGAGGTTCTTAGTGAGCCTATTGATCATATTTGAGCAGGTTCTGAGTGAGCCTATTGAGCAGATTTGAGGAGGTTATGAGTGAAACTATTGACATATATTTAGAGGTTATAGAGTACATAGGACAAAGTCTCAATGGATAAAGATCCAATAACCAAGAAAAGTAAAAAAAAATATGAGTGAGGAGTCTTCAAGTGGAGATAGATACACCAGTAAGTGTAGCAAAAAGATAGTCTTCTAGAAGATCACTAGCCAGAGCATAAGGGGAAAGAGTTCTCTTGTGGAAGAGATCCATGAACTTGAGATTTAGGGTATCAGCATATCCTTTGGATAGAGGTCCATAAAAATTTTAATTGGGAAGGATTCCCAAGAGATTGATTGAGAAATTTTTAGCAAAATATTTTCTTCATGGAGTAGCCGACATTGGGTGAACCACGTAAATTGTTGTGTCACTTTTATGGATGGTGTTTTTGGCATTGATTTAATTATTGCTATTGATACTGCTATCTATACACTTCATAATATTGAATTGAAAAGAAAAGTAAAAAGTGGTATTATACTATTCACCCTCCCTCTCAGTATAAGCTTATGTTCTTCATAAATATGGAAAGATGGAACTTACTAATGGATAATTCATTTTTTCCAAAAACCTTGACTATAGATGTTCACTATAGCAATACAAAAATATCATCACAATCTAAGTTCTAAAATATCAAGATAAGGATTTTGAAAAACCTATGAAAATATCAATCCAAAACCTTACTTCATAATGATACCTCTAGAAAACACAACTCATCTAAAACTATAATCACAAGAGATCGATAACCAATATGATGGCTTGAGTAATGGATATTTATGACCACTTTGATACTTTATAAAAAATCCAATATATTTACAAAAAAATGGAGTCAAGCACATTACTTAGAAAAGAAATAAAATAGCATTCATAGGGAAGAAATGTATATAAAAGGTATCCTTCGACACTAATAAATAATGAATTATTCCCAACCAATAAATAAATGGTTTTCCAAGTAAGGTATAGATATCAACCTGTGATACAATTTACTTAATATTATCTATTAAGACCAATCATTGGATTATAATATAATAGTACAAAAAACTCACCTTGTAAGGTGCACATGGACTCATAGGATAAATGTAAATATTATTAGAAAAAGGTCATTTTTTGGTCTTAAGTGAAGTTTATTACTTATTTCAATTATTATGTAGATCATAAATTTAATATTCCTTTCATATATAACTCTAAGCATCAAGTGTATATCACATATCAATAGAAATATGTTCTCCTATAACTTCTTCAAATATCTTAAAGTGTAAAAAAAAATTCCTCCCTCATGTCCATCTCTCCAAGGGGTCATATACTTAATGGAATGTGTGGGTATCATGTTAATATTCTTCATGTTATAGAATTCATTAATTCCATATAAAATTTACATCTATATTCTCAATGTGAAGCATACAATGAACTATTTCCATGTGATATGCCTATTATTCCATTGAAGTCTATATTATAGACTTCACTAAATTTGTATTCATGATCAATATAATTTATCTTCTTCCCAATTTCACATATTTTTAATGCTTTAAAATCCTTAAACATTGTACAAACCTCATCCTTGAATTTCATGGCATAGATGTAAAGAAACCTAGATGAATCATCAATAAAAGTGTGAAAATAAATTATATGAATAATATATCAATGAGACATGAGACTATGTATATAATTATAAAATAAATTTAAAGTCTAATGAGTACACCATGCATTTCTCATATAAAATTACTCTCTATGCTTTCTCAAAACACATCTCATGCATGACTCATTAGGTAGATCAATTGATAAAATATCATTAATCATGTGAAAACTATGTATGTGCATTAAGGATTTAAAACTAGTATCTCTAAGCATTCATGTCACAACTCACCAGTATATTCCTTTCCAAACATAGAAATAAATACCTTTTAATCTAGATATTATGTATCCTAAAAATCTTATACATATGTGTCATCTCATCGTAATACCATGAAATCATCATCAAAATCCTTTGCATCCCACTAATATAACAAAAATACACTTTATTAATATGAACAATGTATCAAAAGGACATGATATTGAATAAAAAAATTTAAAAATCAAGGGCCTCTACAAATTTGGTGATGTCAATAGTGACATCAACACATTCCAAAACTTGCATTATTGAATCATCACCAATAATGCTTGTCTATCCACTATGTTTTTAACTATAATAATAATTATTTTTTTGGTAGATAAGATACTATAGCATTAATACCAGTTTTATAGGTTGACCCAAAACATTTTACAAAAATCAGCCTAGGGATGTTGATGAACATGTCCTTACTAAGGATCCTATATATGTAAAATCTACATGCCGCCAAAGCCATTACATCCGGTAAGGCACATAGCCTGTTATTAAAAAGAAACTTCCCATACAAAATTTTGGGTATACCCAAAGAAAACACACTTGCATTATAATTACAAAAAAATAAACAGACACAAATCTCTTCCTTGAAACAGTGGAGAAACAAAAAGCTACAGACACACATAGCAAAGTACTAAAAAAAACTCCCACAAGCTCTATATTGACAGTTACTCTTAATAATTCTTTGGTAATTGCTTTCTTCCATATATGAAATGCTTTGGGACCACATCCTGTCTTGGCCAATCAGCCTTGGAGAAGTGAACCAGCTAGCTATATTTATGGCGATGGCTATCTGGTGGTCCATGTGGCCTTGGTTCAAAGTCTTATATTGTTGTTTCTTTCCTTCCCTATGGTTATCAACCAACCTCAAATTACTAATATGAATATGAGCCATGTTATCTGACATGTGACTATCCCCATTAGTATTTGTGGTATTTCCAAGCAGCATCCACCAAGATTGACAGCTCAGATAATTTGTATTGTGAGTCCATTTCAAAAAATATACAACAATACTCATAGCCTTTGAACTTAGAGTGCCTTCCCTATTGGTAAATTCGACTATAATTCTTGGTATTCTTATTTAATAAGCTCCTCTACTTCACTCGGGACATCGTGTTCCAATTTGAAAAGTCCATCACCATCGATACCTAAATTGGCCAACTTATCAACAACTTTGTTAGCTTCCCAAAAGACATGTTGGGATTTTTTGTTCTGTCTTCCCTGTAAAAGGATCCTAGTCTCTTCAAAAATTACTTTAATCCTCCAAGGAGGTGTTTTCCAATTATTGAGGAGATTTATAACATGCATTAGTCTCCTTCTATGATCAAATTGTCTTCTAAGTCTTGAGTCATTTGAAGGCCTCTCCACATAGCTTTAGATTCAGCTTCATTGTTTGTCCTTGTTCCCAAATATTCAAAAAATGCAAGCATCATATTCCCATTATGATCTTGCACAATGTCGCCAGCACCTACTCTGCCATAATTTTCCTTAGCCGATCCATAAAAATTAAGCTTAAACCAACCCATAGGAGGTGGGGACAACTTAACATTGGCTCCGGGGTTGACTACCCTAGGCACAAACTCATCTAAAAAGGTTAAGCTTAAACTTTAACTCTAGGGTTGACTATAATAATAATTATGATAATAATTTTTCATGAGCTTTTTATTTTTTAAATAAGCAATATATTCCTAATATGAAATGGAATATCAATATGTCAAGTGGAAAACCATATGTGTATTACCGATATATTTATCCAAGGAAGATCTAAGTTTTTTTTGTCAAATCTAAATTTCTTGGCTATCTCCTCAAGATTCTAAATTTGAATATAACAATTATTAGAATTATGAGGAATTCTTCTTTCAAAACCTACAAATCATATTCTTTAAATATTTCGAAAGGGTTGAAATCATTATTTTGTGTTCCTCTAGTTGAGTCTATGAAGGATTGTAATTATATTTTAGATGTGATTATTCCTTAGTTGGAATCCCCTCCACTTTCCTTAAAGTAATCTTATATTAGATAATACAAGTACAAATATCTTATTATTTCAATCCTTATTATAATTCCCCAAAAATGGATTTTTTTTTTAACATAAGAGGTAAAAGAATCATAGAAATGGAAAATATTATAGAGAATAATACTCTTATAATAAAAAATTCCTCTAAAGTTGACCGTTAATAGTAGCAATATTAGATTTCATTTTTTTTTATTTTTCTATATACTCAACATTAGCAAAATATCCTAGCTTAAGGTTCATAATATTTGTCTCTAATATATTGATATATATGATATCAACCTTCCTAAAGATATCCTTGAACCTCAACATACATTGTGACGAATCCCAAATATTTATTATTGTTGAATCAAATGATTATTTTTTTTTACATTTTTAATTATATGAGGCTTCTTTGGACACACACACACACACACACACACATAAATATATGAAAATCAACTCTTTACTATAGTAAAAATTTGGTTCTCCCAATAATTATGATTGGCACTTTTGTAGACAAATAAGAAAATTAGAATCTACCATATTACCACATAATTCATCTCTAAACTAGTATATATTGGATTAAATGATCTCCTCATTATACAAAGATCAAAAAATTATGTTATTTAAAATTAAAATAATTTTTCTTTTGTATAATAATTTTAATCTTTGGAAAATAGCCTATATAAATAGACTCAAAGTTCCAAAATTTAAATTTTAACATCTAACATTTTCCTCCAATATAATCCCTATGATACAACACATGTTCACAATTCTAATTTGTACCTATAATTTATTCAAGCTATGAAATATGCATCTTTGATTGAATAGAGTGTAAATTATTAGAAAATTATAATTTATTGTAAATGGATATAATATAAAAATTAATTTTCCTTTCACATGGATGTCATGTTAGCTAACAATATAACCACATCATCCATACCAAGCTATCTAGGGGTGTCAATAACATTCCACATACATATGTCGGAAGGGGTACATACTTTAAAATAACCATCTTGTACAAAAGAAATAGAATAAGGATTTAATCATACATATTTCAGATATAAAGTTATGACCTAAGTATGTTATATAGAAATTCAATGTCTAATTTTAAGAAGCATAGGCTCCTTTTAATGATTTTAGGTAGCTTGAAACCCCTCATAAGTAGGTATGCCCAAAAGGACATGGATAGGATAGCATGACCTCTTGAGAAAGAGAAACCTAATATAGTGATGTTTGGTGAGACTTCATTTAAACTTGATATTTAATGTGACCTTTGACACGATATTATTAGCAAGGTATGCTTGTAAGCTACATATGCATTTAGTGTACAACAAAATAGATGAATCATTTCATTCATATTAAAATATTCTAAGATGATTCTTGTGTCATTTTGTATGGAATTTGAAAATATTTGAAATGAGTGGTAATTTGAAATAATCCAAGTAGTATTAAGGGTGATATGACCATGTGAAGACAACCATTTGAAACTAGGGTAGTGTTAGGAAAAAAATTTCTTGAAAAATGTATCATCTTTTAGGAGCCAATTCTTAATGAAGAGTTGTCTAATTTAGATGATTATTGGATCAATTTGTGTGTAATTTTAAGAGCTTTAAAATGAGTAATAATATGAAGGAATTTGAGTTGTATTGATTGAGATATGAACTTATGAAGTTAGTCATCTACAACAAGGGTCATGATGATTTTTCAATTCGTGAAAGACAAAATTGCAGATATTTTTCAGCCAAGGTTCAGATGATAGGAGGAGCAATGGTGGGCTAGAGCATTAGCAATGTAGGATATTCTATTTAGGCATAGAATTTTTTAGCTAAGTTTATTTTCCTCTTAATTATATTAGAAGTTTTACATGTAAATTCTTCTATGTATATTTTCAAATAATATAACCGTTGTAGGATATACTGGTATATTTTATTAGATTTTGAGTTATAATTTCCTTCCCATGGATTGATTACAACTAAATCCTCGGAATCATCCCTAGTAGTAGATGTTAGTGAGGATCTCACATAAAAGTGATCCTTGTTGCTCAAATATAGGGTGGTTATTGGTAAATTTAATAGGTATTGGCTAGGGTCTTTGACCTTGATAAAATGGATTGATAGGAGTTGGAAGTCTCTAGGAGTGAGTCTATTCTTTCTTTCCAAAGGTTTCTTCCTAACATTTTTTTTTATAGGGGGAAATAATCCTAAAATGGGGTCCTTGGCTTATGGAAATAACACAACTCTTCCTTACCCACTATTAGGAAGGATTTACACCTGAAAATATAAATATTCTAGGAAATGTATACCTTCAGGGTAGTATGCAACACTTGAGGATAATTCCTTGAGATTTTAGAAACTACAAAAAAATTATTATTGTCTATTTATGCTTGGATATTGGTCATGATTGATATAAGTATACCTTTACCAAAATCAATGGAGTATTGGCTATTTATGCTAGAATATGGTCATGATTGATATAAGTAAACCTTTATCAAAATAAATCATTCTTAATTATGGCAGTAAGTTGTGGAACCAAACCATATGTTATGAAAATATATTTCCTAGATGTAAAATATGTCATGATGTGGGGTATATTAAGATATCACACCCTAAGAAGAGTCTACTAAAAACATATGTAGAAAATCAAAATAGAAACTTACAAATGAGTATGGATGAGGATGGTTTTCAACTTCCAAAAAATAGGTATAGATAGATGAAAGTAATTAAATAGTGGAGACTAGAAAGGAAGGATATTGGCAGAAATAACAATTCCTTTTAGGCTTTATCCTATGAAGAAAAAACAAAACAAATATTAGAGGACACAGTATAATAGGTTCATATTAATACATCATTTCCTATATAGTATAATCCTAATTTAGGGATGAAAATTCCTATTAAACCTAAGGAATGTGCCTTATAAAATTTTGAATATTCTCTTGAAGTACCATGCACCATTTAGGAGAAGAAAAGTGGTAGATAAAATTTAATGTTAGATGTTAAAACCTCTACCATTAATAGAGAAATACCATAAAATGAGCAAGACAAGTTAAAAGCTTTTATAGCAAAGCCAAGAGAGGATAAATCTAATGAGAATAAAAGTTGTGAAATAATATTGAGGAATATAATAATAAGAACTAATTTTGATACATGCAAGGAAAAAAGAGGAAAAACCTCAAATTATCAAGTAAAATCCAGGGAAGAAAGAGGAAACACAGAGAAAGGAATAAAATCTAAGTTGGTTGATTTTCTCTTTACCAAATAGCAAAGTGATACTAGTAATTAACAAGTGAGTCCAATAGCCCTTAATGATATATGATAACCATATTATGGAATATATGAGGTACTAATTCCCCATGTAAAAATAGAGGTGTGTTAGGAAATTTTGTTTAAGTAATAAGCCTAATATTCTTTATATTTAGGAAACAAAAATGACAAAGGAAGAAGTTTTCAAAACTACGAAAGCAGTATGGGAAAGATGTGAATGAGATGTTTTGTATTCTAAAGGAGAAATAAGGGTAATTATAACATGTTGGAATCATATTAGAACCTCTTGTGTAATATTCATAAAACTAGGCATTGGATAGTCTCATTAGTCATATGCTACTTTGCAGATATTTATCTCATCCTTATCAATGTATATGGACCTACAACTCAATAAGGCAGATTAGAATTTTGGAATAGAATTGAAGAATATATGGGAAGTGAATACCAAGAAACCTTATTCATTATCATAGGATATTTTAATTCCATAAACAAGCTAGATGAAATTTAAGGGAATTAGGAAAATAACCCAAAGTATGAAAGATTTCTCATTTTTTATTCAAAATAATAATCTGCTGGAGGTTGATTTTGAAGAGGATAGTTATATATAGACCAAAAATTAGAGAGGAAAAAACCTAATAAAAAAAAATATATGGATGCATACTCTCAAATCATTGGCATGATAAGGGAACATGTGTTAAAATTAATACCTGGACAAGGATTTGTTCATGTCACTAGCCAATAAGAGTTAAAATGATTGTAAGAGAATTAACAAATATCATATTTTAAATATGATAAAATGTGGAAATACCATCCTCAAATTATTGATACAATAGCACAAATGAAAAAAATATATAGGAAATGATGGGTTGTATACACTTCCAAAACAAATTAAATCAATGACTTCTAGATTAAAAGAATCGAACCATAACACTTTTGGAAATATTGAGAAGAAAGATTAAACAAATTGGAACTTTCAAATTTTAAAAAGGGTGAGCATAATAGTCAAATCATAAAGGAAATGGAGTTTCTTAGTGAATATCATAATATTTTGAGTAAGGAGGAGAAAATTTGGAATTTAAAATTAAGGTAAACTTGGTTAAAAGGAGATAAAAGCATGAAGGTTTTTCATAGGATGACAATAGTATAGAGATCAACATTTAGAATTAGTAGAATTAAATCATTAGAAAGGGTTTCGATTGAATACCAAAGTGAAATTAGAAAGGATTGAAGGTGTATTAGGATTAGAGGATTTTGAAGTTATCAATGATAAAATACCACAATATGTTCCTTAAGTTATTATATATGAATACAGTAGGAAATTGATAGAGCCTATTACAACGGAAGAAGTTAATTTAGATATTTTCTCTTTTGATAAGGATAAATCCCCAAGTCTAGATGGGTTCTCTATAGCTTTATATCAACATAATTAGGATATAATGAAGGATTCCTTATTGGTGGCAATGGAACAATATAGCATAAAAAAAACACCCTATAAAAACAATTGCAACTTATCTTACCCTAATTCTATAAAAGAAGGATGCAAAATTGTTTGATTCATTTAGGCCCATCAACCTATGTAATATGGCATATAATATAATATCCAAAGTGATGGTAAATAAATTATTATCATTATTGGACAAAATTATTAAGAGCAAGGATGATTTGTGAAAGGGATATAGATTCTAGATGGGATGATAGTAGCTCATGAAGTTATGCATTCATCAACTTCAGTAAAATAAAGAGCATAAAAATTGATATCAGTAATGCCTATGATAGGGTTAAATGGGATTTTCTTTTTGTAGTAATAGAAAATTTTGGAATTGGGAAGAAATGGGTCAAATGGAATAAATCTTTAATCTCTTTAGAATCATATTCATTATTGGTCAATGGGTTAGTAATAAAATATTTTAAAACCAAGAGAGTTATTAGACATGGATGTCCTCTTTCACCATATCTATTTATTATTATGTTAGAGGTATTGGGTAGGAAATTGAAGAAGGCTAATAAATATGGGTTAATAAGTGGACTTAAGACTAGTAATAACATTGACAACATCACTAATCAATATTTTATATATGATATACCCTTTTTTGGGAGGGTAGGGATAAATGAGGTCAGAGCATTCATTAACTTATTAAAGGAACATAAAATAGTGTTAAGGTAGAAAGTTAATATGAAAAAATCTAAAATTTACTTCCTAAATACTTCAACTAGAATCAAAGCATGTATATGTAGGTTACTTCAAATGAAGGAGGTAAATTTTGTAGCAACTTATCTAGGGATGTCCTTATTTGAGGGGAGAATCATGATAGAATTGTGGAATC
This sequence comes from Wollemia nobilis, assembly GCA_028583015.1. Lineage (NCBI taxonomy): Eukaryota > Viridiplantae > Streptophyta > Pinopsida > Araucariales > Araucariaceae > Wollemia > Wollemia nobilis. The sequence goes on along the minus strand of JAQPPZ010016690.1, from coordinate 8,171,322 downwards.
TAGTTATAAGTAAAATTAAAATTAAAATGCCAACATGGAAAAGTATATGGATTTTTTAGTAGGAAGAATACAAAAAATTAAATTAGTCTTTCAAGCCATTCCAATATATTATGTCCTTGTATACTATGCCAAAATCGATAGAAAAATGCTTAATCTATAGTATGTGGTCATTTTTTTTGTCAAGATTACATGATAAAAGGAAATTTACTTTAGTGAAATGAAGCAAGGTGTGTGATGATAGAACTAGGGAATGTCTTGGTTTAATATTTTTTTCAGATGCAAATTTGCCTCTCAAGGGAATTTTTTTTGGGAGATTATACAAATAGATTCAAAGACAATGGGTAAATGTTGATCCCAATGATATAAGAATAATATTTATTAAATTATAACTACTATATGGTTTCTATATATGAAATGGTTTAAAATCATCAATTGATATAATGATTAAAGGTCTAATATGGTTGGCGGGAACTATAGAAAAATCATATTTGGATCGATACTTGGTGTGATAAAAAACCGCTCAATCTAGATAAAATTTTGAAACCATGGATGATAACACTTCAAGACAAATATGGTGATAAGGTTTCTAATATTATGTAAAAGGAGCAAGAAGGAAGATACGAATGTAAATAAGATTTGTTTTAAATGTATACAAGACATTGATGCTAGAGGTAGTTGAGCAAAAATATAACAATACTGATTATTTTAAGGAGAGTCAAGGGTAAGCTAATTTAGGAGTTGAATAGCACAAGAGAATACATAACGAGAAGTAAATATAATATAAAGCACCAAAAAAATAGAAATACTGCAAGAATATGGAAAGATATTTGGGAAAACCCAATCATTCCTAAAGTTAATATTTGGAATACCATAAGAATATGGAGAGATGTTTAGCTAGTAGGTCATAAAATAATTTTATCCTAGGATAACCTTATAAAAAAGGATCTTCATGGCCCCTCACAATGTGTTCTTTATAAAAATGAGGAGCAGAGTATAGACCATCGCTTGGGACATTGCTCAAGAGCATGGAAACTATGGCAATGGATTCCTAATATATTTGATAATTGCATGGTAATGAGTGGAAGAATTGAAGAATGGTTAAAGTAATGGTAGAGCACTTTTTAAAAGAGAGGCTTTATAGATACCATGGTGGCCCTCATGGTGGTATATAAAGCACAACATCCACATAGAGCTTTGCAAATAAGGAAGCAGTATTTTGGGTGAAATGCCCAAGAGGAAGTAGGTGAATCATGACCCAACCCATCAAATGAGTGAATCATGGCCCATCCATATGCTCCATCATATACCGTGGGACCATCGCTCGATGGTGGTGAGTATGAAGTTCTTCCCATGTGTGGTTTATGTTGGTTGATTTCCCTTGTGGGCTCCATGTTAATTTTGGGGTCCATTATTTGCTCCTCTCATACTGCCCAATATCATAATTTCTCAAATAAAAAATTCTAACAAAATACCTTGAGCAATGCTATGAGAGTTTTGAGCCATTATCCCACATGTATCCTATGATGGCCCTCATGGTTGTATATAAATCACAACAACCACATAGATATTTGTAAATTGAGAAGCTATCTTTTGGGTGAAATTCCCAAGTGGAAGTAGGCGAACCATGACCCAACCTTTCAAATGAGTGAATCATGACCCAAGCATATGATCCATCCTCTCCTGTGAGAGCATCACCCAATGGTGGTGAGTGTGGAGTTATCCCCATGTGTGTTTTTAACTGGTTGATTTCCCTCATGGACCCTATGTTAATTCTAGGGTCCATTATTTGCTCTGTCCATACTACCCAGTCTCATAATTTCTCATATAAAAAAAGAAAAAATACTTTGATAAACACTGTGAGAGTCTTGAGCCATTATTCCACATGTATCCCATTATGGCCCTCATGGTAGTATATAAAGCAAAACACCCATATAGAGCTTTGCAAATCAAGAAGCAATATTTTGGGTGAAATGCCCAAGTGGAAGTAGGTAAACCATGATGCAAGCCCTCAAATGAGTGAATCATGGCCCTACCATATGCTCCATCCTCTCCCGTGGGATCATTTCTTAATGGTGGTGAGTGTGGAGTTCTCTCCATGTGTGGTTTCCATTGGTTTATTTACCTCATGGGTGCCATGTTAATTTTGGGGTCCATTATTCACTCCTCTCATATTTCATAGTCTCATAATTTCTCAAATAAAAAATTCTAAAAAAAATACCTTGAGCAATGTTGTGAGAGTCTTGAGCCATTATCCCACATGTATCCCATGATGATCCTCATTATGGTATATAAAGCACAATACCCAAATAGAGCTTTGCAAATAGGGAAGTAGTATTTTGGGTGAAATACCCAAGTGGAAGTAGGTAAACCATGACCCAACCCCCTCAAACGAGCGAATCATGACCCAACCATATGCTTGATCGTCTCCCGTGGGAGCATCGTTCGATGGTGGTGAGTGTGGAGTTCTCCCCATGTGTGGTTTATATTGGTTTATTTCCATCATGGGTCCCATTTTAATTTTGGGGTCCATTATTCACTCCTCCCGTACTTCCCAGTCTCATACTTTCTCAAATAAAAAATTCTAAAAAAATACCTTGAGCAATGCTACGAGAGTCTTGAGTCATTATCCCATATGTATCCCACAATGTCCCTCATGGTGGTATATAAAGCACAACATCCACATAGAGCTTTGAAAATTAGAAAGCAGTATTTTGGGTAAAATTCCCAAGTGGAAGCAGACAAACCATACCCAACCCCTCAAACAAGCGAATCATTGCCCAACCATATGGTCCATCCTCTCCCATGAGAGCATTGATCGATGGTGGTGAGTGTGGAGTTCTCCCCATGTGTTTTTTCCATTGGTTTATTTCCCTCATGGGTCCCATGTTAATTATGGGGTCCATTATTTGCTCCTCTTATATTGCCCAATTTCATAATTTCTCAAATAAAAAATTTCAAAATATACAATGCATTGGATTATATGGTTGGAAAGGAATAGAAGAATATTTAAAGGAAAGGAAAAAAAATAGAGGTTATGAAAAGGAAGATTTTTTTGCCATGGAGGATTCTAAACCAACCCTATCAGCTCACCCAATCCTTAATCTAGAAGTAAAGAGCCTTGATAGATGGATTCAAGTCATCAAATGTAGTTATCATGTTGGCTACAAGACAAACAAAAAGAAGGTAAAGGATATGAAATGGAAACCACCAAAAGTGGAGTTGGCCAATTGAATTTTTATGGAGCATCGAAAGGAAATCTAGGACAAATAGTATGAGGAATAATTAGAAATAACAGGGGAGAGATTTTGTATCGTTACACTTTCAATAGTGGATTTAAGACAAATAATGAATTTGAAGGTTGGGAATCTTTGGAAGGGTAAAAATATGAAAAAAAAAAATGAAATAGAATAGATTATGGATGGGAGGTGATTCATTAATAGTAATAATTTTTTTTTTTAGGAATGTAAAGGCTCATACGAACATACAAGAGATAATTGTGAAAATTCAAGACCTTGCTACAAAGTGATGGTTTTCAAAGCCTTAATATTAATGTAAACTCATAGGATAAGTATTCATAGGATCAAATGTATGATAGTCTCAATATAATAAAATAAAAAATATGATGTAAGCAAAATAATATGAGTCGCAAGATACGAGTGAAACTTACAATAATAAGAGAGAACACAACCTATAGAATTCTATTATATGATAAGCTTGTACAACAATACAATTATGGAGCTTTGTATCCATAATATAGCTTTACAAAAATACCTTTGATATGATTATATTGATACCTATCTAAAAGACTCTTGACCTTCTCATATATGAAATGATGTAATATACTCTAACACCCCCTCTATTACATTATTTGATATGAATTTATCTTGATATGCATAGATGATCTCTAAATATCTAAAACTTATTTCAACCTAGAGCCTTTGTGAAAATATATGCAACTTATTCTTCCGTAGAAATATGTTTCAACTTAATATGATGACTTTAAAAATGATCTCTAATAAAATGACATTGACCTTCAATATGTTTTGTTCATTCATGTATTATTGGATTTTTGATCAAATTTAATACTCCTCGATTATCAGAGTTTATTATTGTTGGAGTTCTTTTGATTGTCCTGTCTGAAAAAATGTATTGTAACCATAATGCTTAACAGACTACATCCTTTTTTGCATGATACTCTACTTTGGTGGATGAAAGTGCTATTGCATATTTTTTTTACTATACCATGATATTGGTTGTCAACCAAGATTAAAAAATATATATTGATGTTAATTTTATATCATCAATAAATCTAAGCATATTCAAAACCTAAATATCCTTGTATACAAAAATTCTTATCATCCTTTTTATATGTTAGGCCATATTATGTAGTCTTGTTGATATACTATAATATTCTTTTTGTACCTTTCCAATGACTTTATTTGGGTTCTTGCATAAATATTGAGAGAGTTGAAAGTACCTTGCTGGTAACGTATTTGTTAAATATAAGAGACTTCCAATCAATTTATGATAGGTTGCTGTTGTAATAAAAGGTGTTTCATCATATCTAGATAATTGTAGTCCTTGTTCCACAGGTGTATCCTAGGGCTTACAATATTTCATTTTGTATTTCTCAAGTAAAGTTTTTGCATGCTTCATATCTATTATAGTAATATTGTATTCATTTTTATGAATTTCTAAACTAAGATAGTAATGCATAAGTCCCAAATAAGTCATTTCAAAATCCTTTTCAAGATCCTTTTTAACTTCAATTATTAATCCCTTTGAGATTTTTTTTATTACTATATCATCAACATATACTATAAGTATTATTATATCATTTCCAACTTTATTTTTATATAGATTTGGATCTAAAAAAATTATATTAAAGTTATGCTATGGTAAATGGTTATTTATTTTTATATACCATGCTCTCGAAGCTTTCTTTAGTACATATAAATATTTGTTTAATTTACAAACTATGTGTTCTTATCCCTTAATTACAAATCCCTCTAGTTGTGACATATAAAATTCTTCTTCAAGATCACCATTAAGAAATGTACATTTTACATCTATTTTATGAAGTTTCCATCCATGTTGTGCTACCAAAACACAAATTGTTCTTATAGTAGTCATTCTTGTTGTTGGTGTAAAAGTTTCTTCACAATCAATTCCTTTTGTTTGTGTGTATCCTTTTTATACTAGTCAAGCCTTGTACTTGTCAAGTGAACCATTTGATTTATATTTGACCTTATAAACCCATTTACAACCAACTATTTTATTTCTTGGAGGTATCTCAACTAGATTCCATGTTTTACTTTTCAACAATGATGTATATTATGATTCCATAGCCACCTTTCATTTTGGATTATTTAAATCCTAAAGTGTTGTTGTAGGTTTTTTTATGCTACTTAAAAAACCTCTATTTAGTTTTGTTATACTATGAGTTTGTAGTCTTATAGTAGTAAGATCTGGGATTTGCTCGATATTTAAATATATGTGTATTTCTTAGCCATATAGGTTCTTTTCTCTATGAATTTGTAGAAATTTTTGTACTTTCACTCTGTTCATATTGAAATCCTGATTCTATATCTTCATTTGATGTATTTCTTCTGAAAATTTTAGAAGAACTTCTAAATTAGTTTCTTGTTATTTAATGCCATATTTATTTTTTCATCAAAAACTACATCTATGCTTATATATATTTTATTCATTTTTGGATAAATTATTCAGTATCCTATAGACTCATCATCATAACCAAATAATAGACCACTCATAATTTTTTATTTTGGATTATGCATATAGACCTTACATCCAAAAAAATTTAATATCTCTACATTTGGTTTTTGTCCTAACTATACTTCTTCTAGTGTAACATTCTTGAGCATTATTGTTGGTAATCTATTATGCATATATATAGTTATTTTAACTATCGATGCCCAATATTGATTATCAAGATGAGCTTAGTTTATCATAAATTTAACCATTTCGATGATAAACTTATTTCTTATTTCTACAATACCATTTTGTTTTGGTGAATATGTTGTAGTAAGTTGTCTCTTTATTCCATTTTCTTCTATAAATAAATTGAATTATTTTGACAAATGTCTGAACGAATATTTTTTATAGTTTTCATTGATTCATTTTCAAATAGAAGTTTGAATTGTTTAAAACTACCAAATGCTTTAGATTTGTACTTCATAAAGTATACCCACATTTTTGTAGAGTAGTCATCAACAAATAATTGAAAAAATTTATGTCCTTAAATACTAGTAACATTCATTGTCCCACATAACTATGTATATATTAATTCCAATGGTTTTTGGGCTCTATGATGATGATGTTCAAAAGGTATTCTATGGTGTTTTCCTACTAAACATTTTGGACATACTATAGATTACCAAGATATTTTTGGTAACACTTCTACTATTTAATATTTAGCCATTTCATTTAATTATGATGCACTTATATGTCCTAGCTATTTATGCCAAAGTTCTCTTATCTTAGATATTCCTCCTTAATTAGCCAAATTTTTTATTGTGTCTAGAGTAAACAAACTATAATTGTAAGATCCTAAGCTATCATTTTTTCTTGTTTAATAATATGACATTGCTTTCTTCCTTTGATAACTTTAAGTTCTATTGTCAAATTCTGATCCATAAGCTAAGAAACTAAAATAAGATTAGCAATTAATCGTGGGACATATAGTACATTATTAATATTTATTTTTCCATTTGTTAAATTGACTAGAACATCTCCTACTCCTTTCACTTCATAAGTCTTATTGTGTGCTATAGCAACTAGTTTCTCATTTTTTCACAAAATATATTAAACCATTGTTTGTTTCTAGTCATATGCCTATTGGCTCTAGAATCTATGTACCAATAATCCATAATGGCCTTTGATATAGACAACATTATATCTCCCTAATTTTTAGAAATAAGAAAATATGAAATTTTCAAAAATAATTTCCTAATGTTGAATTTGAATACCTCTCTCAACTTATTTAATTTGTAAAATGTTCAATAATCAAATTATTTTGAAAAATCAAATAAAGCATATTAATCTTAAAAACTTAATAATTTTTTAATCTACTTATCTCTCCATAATATAAAATAATAAAATCTTCTAATAAACTACTTATCGCTCCAAAATTTAATTAAAAAAAAGCTTCTAACTTTATAATTTCAAAAATCAGATAAAGAACCTTATATCTCAAAATTAAGCCTTAGGTTCAAATTCAAATTCAAATTTAAAAATCTTAAACTTTTACCTCCACTCTAAATTGGAATTGGTGCCCACTCTCTTCTTCCTCTTCACACATCAAATTGCATTGATTTCCTCCAAGTTATCCTGAGCACATACTTTATTCTACACCCTCTCATGCTATATGGCTTAAATAATTCTCTACTTTCCACCGTTCATTGTTCACCTTAAAGCTACATAGCATCAACATTGTTCTATATTTTTTCTTTAGTTGCTTGTCTCCATATTACATGGCTTAAACAAACTTATATCTTTTGATGCTCAAATTCCAACATATATGTCTAATGGTAGGGATGAAAATGTCTTTGATAATAGACATTACATTCTACTTCTATGTTCAATGCACTTAAAATTTTCTAACACCCAAATTTACCTTCATTCTCAAGCATCTCTTTAGTTTTACTTTATTTCCTAATGACTATTCAGTAGCACTCCCTGTTGGATGTTCACCTTGCCTGCATTCTCCTCTAGTTCACTATTGACTATGCTCATTATCCGGTTTGATACTCCTTTCTTTGTGTTCACCATTTGGTGATTCAATGCACATGTATTATCTATGTTAAATTGTGTGCTCTTTTACTAAGCACTATTTATACGTTAGACATATTTCCTTTATTTATTTTTATGTCTTCTTGTGTTGTTAATAAAACTCTTTATTTTTCTTGATAGGTGGAATTCTTTACTATTCTTCTTGGTAGATGACACTCCTTTCCCTGAACTTTTTTGCTTGGTATACTACACTCCTTACCTTGCATTATTCTGCTTGGTTTCTTGAGATATTGTATTTCTTTGGCACTGGATGCTAAAAACTCAAACATAGATTTTATTTTGCTTTAGCATTGTTTCTTTGAACAGTGCTCTCATAACAATGTTATTTTTGCTTCTTATCATCTAGAGTTTTTTGAGTTACTTTTCCCTTGTGTTAGTTGTTGTTATCTATATAGACTTCTAGTTTATGCTTGCTTCATTGATGTTAGCCTCTTACCTTTCTTTTCCATATATCCAAATAGATCTTATTTACCTTAAAATTTGATCATTACAGACCTTTATATTTTAGCATAGGATTATTATCTTTTAGACTTATTCTATTTTCTTGAAAGATTATTTGTCTATTGGAATTTTAGCCTTTCTTTCTCTTGTTCTATGATCCTTATTGTTATTTGACCTTCTTTCTCTAGTTCTTTGATTACATTTGCTTATCTCAAATATTTCACAAACATTTATTCAAGTCACATTTATCTTCCATAATAAGGATATTATATGTATCAAATATGGCCTATTCTCTTTTTACTAATAAAGGTCTACAATATTCACTATATACCTCTTTCTTTGAAGGGTCTCAGTCCTCTTTGACCTCTTGAGTCTATATCTTCTATATTGACTTCTCAAACCAATGTCAAGGTCTCTAAATGACCTAAAATATTCTCTAACTCTGATACTTTTATATGGCTACAAATTTCAAGCCAATTGTCAAGGTCTATCCTCAATACCTAAATCCTTTATGTCAAGGGTTGGTTATTTCCCTAAATAAAAAATTATCTTCAAGTTGATTCATCTCCAATAGGAGTCCTTGTCTTCACTAGTTATCCTTCAACCTAGTGGAAATACTTTAAACTAATTTTATCACACTAGACACAAATAGATTATGCATCTAAACAAATTCATCCTATGCAAGAATTTTTTGTTGTAGCTTTAATACCATTGATGGATTTTGAAGCCTTAATATTAATGTAAACAATAATTATTCACAAGATCAAATATATGTAGCCATATTATAATGAGATAAAAAATATGATGTAAGAAAAATAATATGAACCACAATATAAGAGTGAAACTTACAATAATAAGAGAGAATACAACCTATAGAATTATACTATATGATAAGCTTGTACAACAATACAATTATGGATCATTGTATCCATAATATAGCTTTACAAAAATACCTTTGATCTTCTTATCTTGACACCTATCTAAGAGACTCTTGACCTTCTCATATATCAAATAATATAATATACTCTAACACAGAGTTTAAAGAAATTAGGTCTACATACACATTAAGTGAAGGAAACAAATGTGTAGATAGGCTAACTAATAGAGGGGTTTTAATTTAGTATTGTGAAGTTAAATTTATTTTTCAATGATTAGAGAGTTAGAATAAGTAATTATTCTCTTAATTTATACTAGGGTATACTTACTTGAGTTTCCAGTACTTCATGAGTCAGGTGAACTCTCAGTTATGGTCTACATCAGATTTTATGAGTTATTATAATCTAACAACTCTCAATGATCAACTTTGTTATTTATACAAAGTTGATCCTAGAATAATCAATCAGTTATTTTTTATTTATTCAAATATTGTAATGTTTTGTAGTTCTACTCTTGGGAAATTATAACATGGTACTAGAGCAAGATATATTCTACTAGGCATTCTCTCTTGAAGGTAGCCTCTCGAACTGGTTCTTACTCTCTTATATTTTGTTTTTTTTTTTAAAGAAAGAGGTTTTATATTTATTGTAGATTGTTTTTTTAAATATGCAATTTTTTTTGAGGAATTTGCTTATGGTAATATCTAGATAAATATTTTTTTACCTTTTTATGCAAAAAATCTCCTCATTTTGTTTTGCAATTTTACGTGGCCTCCTTGAATGCCTATGTTTTAAATTTTTTTTTCTCCATCTCAAATGCAGCTCACTTCGGCTCCATTTAGCCATCACTACGTATCACTCAAAAGTGGAGACTAAATATTCATAGCCATTAATATTTTGGTGGGAAATATAATTTTTTTAACTGAATTTTGGATTTCGTTTTATCTTTGTGATATCTTTAAATAGAGGAAGCAGCGCTCCTCGTGTCAAAATAGAATGTACTTTTGGTCTAACTTTGAATAGACCAAAGTCCATTTATTTTCTTTAAACGTAGATTTTGGCCATCACTTATATTGGCGCGCATAGAGACTACGTCTCATAATATAGGCATTTTCCTAATTAAATATCAATCATTCGAAGATCTTGGGATTTCCAAATCTTCATTCAGCTCGAACTTCCATTTTTTTGTCCTTTGGTGCTCAGGAAGAACTTTAACCTTTTTTGTTAAATAATCATCTTAACAAAGTATAAATAATATTATTATCTTGTTTTGAATAGTGTTTCTTAGTTTAAGCATTATACTGATGATTTTTAGTGATGCATATCGTATTTGTCCTTTGAGGATCTCTACAAGTGTGCCATAGATGGATATTCAGTAGAAATTGTTTTATGATTTGTATTAGGTTTTTTGATGCCTAACATCTTCTATTTTTAAGGAATATATTTGTGTGTGTGGCACCATTGCCTTCCTATCATCTTCTAAAAATCCTCTCTTCTCATCGTCTTCTCTGCTTCTTCGAGTACCTTCCCTACGTTACGCATATGCAACCACAAGAGACTCTCTACTAAAATAAAGATTATAACATCCTCGTTATCGAGAGCCTCTATAGTGTGTGCCTTTCTAGATTTTTTTGGGACTCTTATCTTCTCAGTGCCTTCTATGCATACTATGGTGCCTTCCCTACGTATCACAATCGCAATAAGAGGTGGTAATAAAAAATTTAAATTTTTATAAATTTCACTTCCTTTATTAACCTTTTGGGTGCAGTGATAAGAATCAAACCTTTAAAAGTTCACATTTTTTTGAGCTCCAAATCCACTTATCATGGATGTCAACCCTTTAGGTATCATTATAATATTTTATGTTTCTACCCTACTCAACTCTCAGTGCAGCAAATCGTAGCCTTTCAAAGCTCCTTCCTCGCTGCCCATTGGCATTGCTTGTTCATTGAAAGATGCAACATCAATTTTTTTTCACTACCTCTTGTCCTCTATCATATGTTAATTAAATTTCATCTCATATATTCTATTTTTTTTTTTTAAATATACATCCGATCTCTGTTTAAAATTGTAGCCTTCAAAAGTTTCTATCCTTTTCTTTTCGACCTCTCCTTGGATAGAAGATATAAAGGAAAGTTGTAATATCTATAATATAATTTTTTGGGGGGAGTTTTATAGGTACCTTTTTGTATTTATCATAGCATCGAGGGGGGTTGTTATTGCATCAATTTTTACCTCTTTTATTTTTGCCTTATTACCTTTGTTATAAGTCATTTGTTTATAAATATTGGTAATGAAATATAAGTGAGGATAATTGATTTCAAATTACATTCCTTAATACATTAAATATATTAAATAAAAATATTTTATTCTTTCTTTTATTCCTTCTTAAAGCAAATTTCTATATTAAACAACTTACTTTGTTCTAATTAATTTTCTTTCCAAAGTTCTTTAATATTATATAGATATTTTTTTAGTGGATGAAAGTGAGGATATATCATTAATATGTATTATTTCATTATTTCCTTTCTTGCAATATGTATCTTTATTAATGAACTTATTTTGATTAATTTTTTACAAAGATATTCTTAATTTATATAAAATAAAATTTGGTAAAGGAATTTAAGTGAGGATATCTCTTTAATTAACCCTTGTTAATCTATTTTATTCTCAATTCATTATTCCTTTCTTAAAAATTTCTAAAAATAAAATATATTAAATCAACTATGCACTTATATTGGAAATTCTAAATAACTTATAGTTTCCCTCACACAAGGTCGGGTTATTAATATAACCAATATAGGAGTGTGGATGATTAAAAGCCTATGTTTCAAGTATAAAATATACTCAATACTTAAATTTTCCTTCTCATATATAGGAGGGTATTTGAGGAGAAAAGATATATAGGCCTAGCATATTTGTTCTCATTAGCCTCAGATTAATATCAAATCTCAAAATTACTTATAGTTTCCCTCTCATTAGGGCGGGTATTTTGAGATATTTGGTGTTTCTTAAAGGCCTTATGTTAACTAATATCCATTGAATTTTCTAATTAAAGTTAAAGGGGGGAATTTTGGGTTCACTTCAATTTTATTTGGCAAAATGAATTCAATGAATACAATTGATCCTGTCACTCCTCATAACTACCATACATGGAAACCCAAAATATTAAATATCTTTTCTCATAAAGGGCTCACACACCTTTTAGAAGAAAATCAACCTGATTTTAAAAAAGAATATGAAAAATTTATTTCTTAAAGGGAATATGTATGAGACAATGGGTATTATAAGCTCTAATTTATATGAAAGCTTATGGTTTCACATTACAAATTGTAAAAATCCTTATGAAATTTAGGAGAAACTAAAGAACTTGTTTGGGAAAGTAGATCAAATAAGATCAATGCAGCTAGAAGCAGAATTAACAACATTATCTCCTGAAGACTTCAACAATATTGTTTACTTTCTCACAAAATTTAAATAAGTACTCACTGCAAAAAGAATGGTCATTCTGCAAACAAATGCTGGAAAATATTACAACAACTAGAGGCAGCTATGAAGGATCAAAAGATATATCATAAAAAGTAGATAGGAAAAGCCCTAAATTTTCAAGGGAAGACCACTAATATTTCATCTAATTATTGGGTCCTAGATTCTGGAGCAACTCATCACATGAATGCTTCATATAAGTCATTCCATTCTATCTCCTCAAGTTCAACATGTAGCATAGAAGTTGGTGACTCTTCCTTTATCCCAGTCAAAGGAAAGATTGACATATCCATTGATGGTGGCTCTATCAATAATGTTCTCTATGTTCTAAATATTACAACAAATCTCCTCTCTGTATATCACATTTGTATTTTTGTAAAGTGGAAAATTGTTCTCTTCTCTCCAATAGGAGTTGAGATAAGAGACTTTCAAGACCCCCACTCCCTTATAGCAAAAGGATATATTGATTACAACACTCACCTATTTTATTTCAAAGGATTCAAAAATCCATAAGAGACCTCCTATTTTGTGGATCATGGAGATCTTGAAAGCAAAATTTTGCATGAAAGGTTTGGGCATCTCAGTAATAACTACTTAAAGGAATCGAACACTAATGAAATGGTAACAGGTTTACCTCAAGTCTCTTCTATTGATGGAGTATGTCCTGGATGTGATCTTGGAAGGCAACATCAAGATCCTTTCCACCCAAGTGGTTCTCTAAAAGCCTCATCTCCTCTAGAGTTAATCCATAGTGAATTGATGTTTTTTTCTAGAGCCTTCTTTCAAAGAAGAAAAATATGCTCTAACCTTCATTGATTAATTTTACAGAATAACTTGGGTCTACTTCCTAAAATACAAAAGTGATGTTCTATCCCACTTCAAAATCTTCAAAGCCTTAGTTGAAAATCAGGCCTCTTGCAACATCAAGCAAATTTGCACAAATAATTTGGGGGAATACTGCAGTAATGAATTCTTAATATTTCTATCAAGTCATGGCATCATTCATCAACATTTTGTCTCTCATAATCCATACCAAAATGGCATTGTAGAGAGGAAAATTTGAACATTGAAGGAAACGACAAACTGTATGCTCCATTTAAGAGATCTTCCAAAATTTTTTTGGGCAGAAGCTATTAACTATGTAAACTATATTAAAAAATGCACACTTCGTAAAGCTCCTTACCATTTAAATCCTGAAGAAGTATGGACTGGATCAAAACAAGATGTCTCCTTCTTCAAGATTTTTGGGTGTACTACTTGGGCACACATTCCAAAGAATAAAAGGAAGGATCTAAATAAGAAAAGTAAAAATATCATATTTTTTGACTATTGTGAGAAAATGAAAGCATATAAGCTTCTTGATCCCATAAATCATGAGGTGTTTTTCATAGGAATGTCCAATTTGATGAAAAATTCCCTCAAAAAGATCCTCAACCACCCTCTTCCTCTATTGGGCCTTCTCCTATGGTAGAACATCAATATAACGAAGAACTAACTTTAGAGATTAATTTAGATATTGATGATCAATATGAGGAACCTATAACTCCAAATCAAAGTCTTTCAACTCATTCTACTCCTTCCACTATGCCAAAATTGGCCTGCACCATTGTTAAATAAGCTACTCCTTACATCCAAAATATTTCATCATCCAAATTAACCAACTTCGTAGGCACTGGTCTTGTCTCTCAGTCTATTTTCTCTGATCCTCAATTCTTAAAAGAAGCAACTGGTATTAAAGAATGGGATGATGCCATGGAAAACAAATTCTCTTCCTTAATAAAAAACTAAACTTGGGATTTAGTTCCCCTACCTAAAGGAAGGAAATTAGTTCATTGTAAATGGATTTACAAAAAAAATATGGACCTAATGGAGAAATTGATAAACACAAAGCTTGCATAGTAGCCAAAGGTTTCTCTCAAATTTAAGGAATTGATTATGCTGAAACCTTTGTATGCCAAAATGGATTATGTTAGACTGGTTCTTGCTCTAGATACTTCCCAAAAGTAACCTATGTTTCAAATGGATCTAAAAAGTGTTTTTTTACATGGCAACTTAAAGGAAGATATATTCATGGAACAACTTGCTACTTTTATTCAAGACACCTCTCTTGTTTGTAGGCTAAAGAATTCTCTTTATGGCCTCAAACAAGCTCCTAGAGCTTGGTATGAAAAAATGGACTCCTTCCTTATTTCCTTGGGTTTTTCTCATTGTGATTCTGATAACATAGTCTACATTTGGAGATATGAAGGAAAAATCACCATACTTGTTCTATATGTTGATGATCTACTACTCACTGGTAGTGACTTCACTCACATTCAGACTATAAAAGAGTCACTCTCTAAAAAAATTGATATGGTTGGTCTAGTTCTATCTCATTACATTCTTGGAATCCAAATAAATCAAACAGATGTAGGAATTTTATTGTATTAACAAAAATACACTCTAGATCTTCTACAAAGGTTTAAAATGATAGATTGCAAACCTTCTACTACACATTTTTAGTCTGGATTCAATCTAAGTACTTCATGCACATCCCCTATATGTGATGCATCTCTATACTGTCATATTATAAGGATTCTATTATACCTTACTCATACTCATCCAAATATCTCATATGATGTTGGCTTAATATCTAGATTCTCACATCAACCTCATTTTAGTCACTAACAAGTAGCAAAAGGAATCCTCTGCTACTTGCAAGGAACTACTCACTTTGGGCTCCTATATGAGGGAAAATGAATGGATATCATTAGATACATAGATTTAGATTGGGCAGGTTCAATAGAAGATAGGTGTTCAACTTCTGGCTGTCTTTTGTCTTGGTTCTTCGCCAATTGCTTAGTTATGCAAAAGACAACAAGCAGTGGCCTTATCATCTATAGAGGCAAAATACAAGGTAGCAATTTTAGAAAGTTAGGAAGATCTTTGGATTTGTCATATTATAAGAGAATTTGGCTTTTCCCATGACAAACCTACTACTTTTTAGTGTGAAAATCATAGCATAATTCATATTGCACGTAATCTAGTTGAGCATCAGTGCACCAAGCACATTGAGGTACACATGCACCTCATTCGATAGCATATTCAAAATGGGTACATATACTTGCAGTATATTCCAATTGAAAATCAAGTTGCAGACATCTTCACCAAGTAATTTTATTTTCCACGTTACATACAGTTGCAAGAGAAACTTGGAGTATTACAACTACATTGAAATAGAGGTAGTTCACCTCTCCTTTTATTATTGTATTCTTTGGAGGATGGTTTTTTCCCATGTGATTTTTTTTATCATCTATCCCTTACATACTATACATGAGTACCTCATTTGGCCATGTTGCCGGGACTCATTTTTTTGTTATTAAGGAAAATCTTCACCATCCGAAGACATGCCTCTTTATTTCATAGCAAATGGTTTTTTCCATGTGGTTTTCTCACCATCTCTCATATATATTATAAATAAGTACCTCATCAGGCCATGTTTCCAGGACTCACCTTTTTTTGTATTAAGAGGAAAATATTCACAAATCGAAGACATGCCTCTTCTTTTTTTCTTTTTTTATAGATGTTTTTTCCCATGGGGTTTTTACCATCTCTTCAGAAAAGAAACCATTGTACATGAGTACCTCATCAAGCTCTGTTGTCGGGACTCATTTGCATAATACACCCCTAGTATCACTTAAGGGGGGGTGTTAGAATAAGTAATTATTCTCTTAAGTTCTACTATGATAGACTTACTTGAGTTTCCACTCCTTCATGAGTCAGGTGAACTCTCACTTATATTCTACATCATATTTGATGAGTTGTAATCCAACGACTCTCAATGATCAACTTTGTTATTTATCCATGGAATACTCAATTAGTTCTTTTTTGTTTCTTTAAATATTGTAATGCTTTGTAGTTCTATTCTTGGAAGATTCTAACATAGAGGAAGTACTAAGTTTAGCTATGACAGTCTTAATATAATAATTAAGATTTACTTCAATATTTTCCATTGGTAATATTTGCTTTATTTTAGAATATCAATGTTTTTCATATAAACTATTTATTATAATTCTTATGGTTGCACTTATTCTTTAGGATGGAAACTAGTAACTGTGATAACACCGAGTTTTGAAAATATTATGTTGCAAGAAAATGTTAAGAAGAAGGATGCTAAATTTTGGATTAAAGTCAAGAATTCAAACTTTATGAAAAATTATGTAGTTATCTAACTAATTGAGATGCTAAATGAATATGTTTGTAAACTCTAAAGTTGTTAAGGAGATAGTTTTGATTTTTCAAGTGTATATATATATATATTCTAATGCCTTCCACCCAAATTTAGAATTAAAAAAAAAAAAAACTGATTTTTTTAAACTGCAACTATGACATAGGGTAAAATTACCTCAAAACGAAATTTCATTATAAAAAAATTATGATATGTGATCCTATAAGTATATTTTCAATAATATAAATACTTTTTAGAAAATTTGAATGTTTTGACATATAAAGTCATTTCTTAAGAATCAAATGATTGGTTGCTTCTCTATTGTTTGGTGTTTTTAGAAGTCATAATATGAATTAGAGATAATTAAATTTAACTCTTTCTAACCCTATACCTAAACCATTGGTATAATAATTTCTACCCAAAAAAATCATAAAGTTAGGGTGGTCCTCACATGTCCAATATAAAATTCACCATTTTGAATTGAAGGTTTCATCTCAACAAATATTTTGCTTTATAGAAAATATGAAAGGATGAAGATATCTAATGAACTTTCAACAATCCTTTAAATTATTGAAAAAACCATGGACCAAAATTTTGAATTGAATAATTGGAGTTGAGACCTACTTTGATACCATTCAAACTTTCATGATAAATAGAAAAAATTAAATGAAAACATTAATATTTAAAATAAAGAAAAAGAATTGATATAATACCTTTATAAACCAATAGTATTCATTAACTTAGAAATGATTTCAACTAGTATAAAATAATAAGTGAATGAACATAAAAATATCTACGCTAATACAAAAGCATAGATCTCAATGATTCTCAAAAAGAAAATTTATTAGATTACTCAACAAAATATGTCACTTCTTAACATTAAAAAAAAGAAAGTTGCACTAAAATACTGATATGATACAATAAGTTGATAATTGTATATTCTATTATATATTTTAGATATGATAGTCCTAATTGATATAATTAAATATTTAAAATATTGATTTTCGTTTGTAAAACACTACTTTCAAGATTGGGCATAAGCTCAAAATTAATCTTATTTATACACCACTTACATGAAATTTTAGAAACATATATATTTATGCAAAAGTACTTATGTTCAATTTTTTTTTTTAAATTAATTATTTTCATATTTAATAGTAACATTAAAATAATAGTAATAAAAAATAAATAATAAAATAAAATATGGACTTAGGCTGAAATACAATTGTATAAGCACCGATAAGTTCATTTTGTAGTAAACCGATAAGTTCTTTATAATGCATTCGTGTCAACACATTTTTATATTATATCCACTCTTTTCTTTGTGTACAATCTCTGGAGTCGGCACAGTGTCTGATCATTATCAGTCAGTGGTTTTGACTCCTAGAGCCGATAAGATTAAAGCAATGTGTTCGTGTCTCTTTTGCAAGTACGCCTCCGGTTGGCCCACTAATGTTTGAGGAAACCAGATTTTCTTCCAATCTGCCAAATATCAATACGTATGCATTTCACGTGGTCTCTCTATCAATAAAAAGCAACGGATGTTACACAATTCTACAAGGAAAGTGAACAATTTTAAATAGAAAATTTAAGATTTTAATCTGAAAATAATTGAATTGAATTGTATACTATCTCGATATAAATACATAAACGATATCAGCAATAAGTTAACAGCAATGAAATACTGAAACGAAGGAGGAGATAAGCTATGAGGTCGTTTTCTCAGGAGTTACGCTTTGATACGCATGAATGATGCATCCCTCCACCACCAATGTTCTATCCAATCCAAAGTGTTGATAGACATCACGGCACTTCCACACAATTTTCAATTAGTTCACATGGGGAACATCATCAAAACACGCAGCTTTTAAAATTTATTTCAAATGAATTAATTATTAAAAGCATAGTCCACTTTTGAAAATATTGTGTCATTTACTCACAGCATGGATAGCACATGTTATGTATGGCGAACTATGGGGAGCTACCCGTAACATGTGATGGTAGAAAATAAATTCAGTGTATTGTTACGTGAGAACTGATGGTTGTGGAATATAAATTTATACGTGTTACGTTAAAAGTATAAATTTATTTTTTTTGTATTATTATGTTATAAACGGTGAGGGAGGTTGTTTGGTTGAATATATAATATTAAGGAAGGTGGTTGTTTAAAATTTTTACGAAAGTTTGATTTTATATATATATATATATATATATATATATATATATAATAAAGAAATTATATTGTGTAATATTATAAGATTGTAAGCTAATATAATAAAGTTGTATTTGTTGATAAAATTATATTATTTGGTATTTTTTTAAATATTTAGATTACTAGTATTTATTATTTATTAAGTGTTAAATTGTGAAGTGTGTTTATATATTATGTAATTAAGTGTGAGTTATGAGTGAAATCTTAGTTATCAAAATTTTTATATGAAATTTGAAAATCATTGAATTTAAAATTCTATCGCATAAATTTTGGCGAACAAACTTTAAATTTGGCCAAAAACAAATTGTGTGAAAAACAAGCATAAAAAAAACATAAAATTACTTTTTAGCTATTGAAAAATACAAAGGACTGTTATGCAAACTCCCTCCTACAAAAAAATCTCTTATTTGGCTTCACACGTGCTATTTGAAATGCTCCTTGTCTCAAATTATCTATGAGTTCTTCAAAATAAAAGAAAAAAAACATTGCTCTTCAAACCCTAAAATAAAAGGAAAAAAATATTGAAATAAAAGAAAAATAAACATTACTCTTTAACCCTAGCTTCTAAAGAAACCTAAAATTAAACTTCTCTAATTTTTAAACTTGTATAAAATAAGATATTTTAAGTGCTTTCTTTTATGCATGATTTCAAATATATTTTATGATTTTTTATTATAATTGATAGAAAATTTATAATTTATATTTTAAAACAATTATTGATTTAACTTTAAGAATCTTATCATGTGTTGAAATATAAAGTTATACATTTTTTTATATTTTAAAACATATTTTAATATATTTTAAAGTATATATTTAAAAAATATATTATTAAAAACAAATATTATAATTTTGTATATTTGATTTTTAAATTTTATATAAAAAAAAAAAAAAATTACATCAATATATAACTTATAAACATGTCAAATTTCTTTCGAAATTTAAAAGTACTAAACTCAAAACTCAAATACGAACTCGAACTTATAACTAAGAGTGAAAGGTGACATGTGTATAAGTGATAGTTATGTAATCATGAGAAAGGCATATGAAAGGTTGCATCTCACATTTATGCTAGTTGTGAAATGTTTTTATATATCATGAGTGTGAGTTATGAGTGAAACGTGACATGTGTATAAGTGAGAGTTATGTAATCATGAGAGACTTTGTTATTATGTAAGAAAGGCATATGAAATCTCACATGTATGCTAGTTGTGAAGTGTGTTTATATATCATGTAAAGTGTGAGTTATGAGTGAAAGGTGATATGAGAATAAGTGAGAGTTATGTAATTATGAGATAATTTATCATTATGTAAGAAAGACATATGAAAAGTAGTATCTCACATGTATGCTATTGTAGATTTTATTAATAACATTTCAATGTTTTATATATGCATTATGGTGTGAGAATTATTATGAGATTATATGGAAATTATTTTTTGATTTGAGTGTGATTTTCTAACATTGGTATTAAAGCTATGGTGGAGATATTGCAGAGTTTGAGAGATGGAATTGAGAAAATGATGTTTGTTGAAGGTGCCAAACCATGAATATGGAAGACCCACATTTGTAGAATACAAGCAAAATATGATAATTGTAAGAAGCCAAGTTTTGAAAAAGAAAGGCTTACGATTATATTGTAATTATAACAAGTCAATCCTTGAAAAATGAATTTTCACAATTGGAGTGAAGTTATCTACTATAATTCAAAGATGCATCTATGAAGATTTAAGATTGAAGAAGAAAATAAAGAAGAGAGGAAGATGAAAGGAGAAAGAACCTAGGCTGAGGTCACCCAAATATTGGAGAAAAGAAGGGTTGAGGTAAATATTGAAGGAAATAAGGTCTAAGGTCGCCCAATATTGAAAGTAGCCAGCTGATAAGATCACTGGAAATTACAAAATATTGAAAAAGAATTGTCAAGTAAGGCAGATTTATTGAGTTGAAGAGAGTGATTTTTAGTTCTTGGAGAAATTATTTAGAGGAATTAATATTGTTGTTGAGATATATAAGAAAAAAAAAAATTATTTGGAGGAATTAATATTTTTGTTGGGAGATGTAATAAAAATAATTTTTTGAAGAAAGAATATTTGATAGGAAATATAAGAATTTTTTTTTGTTTCAAAGAATTAAAGAAGAGAAAAATTATTGAGAAAGAATTAAAAATTGAAGAAGAATAAAGGGAATTATAAGATTTTTGAAAAAACTAAAAAAATTTGAGATTGAAAGTTTAATTGAGATTTTTTTTAAGAAGAAAATATTACATAGCATTCATATAGTGTTGAGCAGCATTTGAAAGATTTTTTTTTTGGTGAACATTTGAGTTTTAGTCCTTTGCTGAACTTGCATTGTAAGAAAATAACATCCTTGGGTAGAAGTAGAAATACATATTTGTACATATAATCCAATTTAGTGTTAGAAAATTAAACCCTGGAAAATATAGCTACTGCACCATTCATCGAATCTAGTTGCACTCGTATTAATGATTGGTAGTTGAAAATGTCAATAAGTTCGGATATTGTATGGAAACCCTAATTTTGTGTTAATTACGTGTCAGAGCATTTGGTGGAACTTTTTCGCCTCATGCATGAATCCCTAGATATATATTTCTTTCGGGGTTCTATTTTAGATAGAAGAGAGAAAAACATAGCAGAGGGCTAGAGAAGAACAAAGAAGTCATGAAGAGACAAAGAAATTCAGGAGTTGAATCCATAATATTCAATATTCTTGTATGTTTTTTCATCTTGCAATATTATTTGTAGATATATTTAAGCTTCTAGAGTAGAAGCACACGGGTATAAGTTATTATTTGTCTTTGTAATACTACGATAGCAGTCAGGGATATTTTAATCGATATATGAAATATATTCTACATTTGAGAGCACTGTGATTGTTCCCTATTGATTAATAGTGGGAGGTTAAAATATAGTTTAAATTTATCGTTTTATAATCTTTGTTTAATATATGTGTAGAAGTTTCTATATTTTATTTATAAATGTGTGAGTTTCCATTTGTAAAGGACAAATTGTATTTCTTCTCCTAAGTCCCTCTGTCTTTTTATTCCTCTAAAAATAAGACATTGTTTCTTGTGCCCCTCTTATTAAAAGTTTGTTGACCGAACCTTGACTCCAAAATTACAACATTTTCATGAGTCGCAAAATCACAAGAATTTCATAACCCCAACACCTTTGTCCAAATTAACTCACGAAAGTGACACAAAATTGCTTGTCGCAATTTCATGTCACTTTGGGTCCTCCGCATATTTTCTCCCTAGATTGTCATGATATCGGGACAAGCCTTCAGATATTGGGCTATTTCGAAACTACAATATTTTTACTATGCCCGAACTACAAAGTGGTATCAAAGCTTGAGACTTATCATGGAATATTAAAGTAATGGTTTCCAAAAATAACTCTTTGAAGTTGAAAATCCCATAGTTTAGTGGCAATAATTACGATTACTAGAGCATTCAGATGAAAACTATTTTTGGGTCTTAGAAGCTATGGGACTTGGTGGAGAATGGTTACCCAGAACCAACAGATACAGTAGCATTGACTACTCTATCCCAAGAAGATTCAGACTTTTTAAAGGAGAATCGAAAGAAGGATCAAAAGGCACTATTTTATATAATGCAAGCAGTTGAAAAGACCATTTTTTTGAGAATTGCGTCAACAACAAAATCAAAGCAAGCATGGGAAATACTTACCAGTTCTTATCAGGGCACCAACAAAGTGAATTTGGTGAAGTTTCAGATGCTAATAAAGAAGTTTGAAAATATGCAGATGAGTGAATCAGATTCCATGAGTGAATTCTTCACCCGAACCATGGATGTCATCAACCAAATGCTGTTGAATGGGGAGATTGTTGATAACCAGAGAATTCTAAAGAAAATCTAAAAAGTCTTCCGACAAGGTTTCACTTTGTTATGATAGTGATTGAAGAATCACAGGATTTGACAACCCTCTTTGTATATGAGCTCATGGGTTCTCTACAAAAACATGAGTAGAGGTTGAGTCGGTCATCTTAGTCCTCATTGGAGCAAGCTTTTAAAATGTAGGTCTCATTTCGAGACAACAACAGAAGAGATGAATCTCACCAAGGCACTTCAAGTTCTCAAGGAGGAAGAGGATAAAGTAATAGAGGAAAGTGTGGAAGAGGCCACAAGAGAGGAGGAAGGTCAAACACCAATGATGGAGAGACCAACTACAATTTTCATCAAGCCGGAGGAAGAGGTAATGGTAGAAATCAGCAATGAGGATCAACTCAAAGGTATGATAAATAAAAAATTCAATGTTATTACTGTAAAAAATATGGTTATTTTAGTTATGAGTGTAGAAATATATTGGCTAAATATAATAAACAACAAGCCCACTATAAAAATGAAAATGAAAATGTAGAAAGTACAGATGTGTGTAGGAATATGTTGTTAACTTGCAGTACTGATGAAGAGAGCTAGAATAACACCTGGTATCTTGATAGTGGGTGTAGTAACCACATGTCTAAAAATAGAGATAGGTTTTCATAACTTGATGAATCCGTTAAATCTAAAGTGAAAATAGGGAACAATAGCAAAGTACCTATCATGGGCAAAGGAAAGATCATTATCCGTACCAAGCATGGTGAAAGAAAGAATATTTCTGATGTGTACTATGTGCCTGGGTTGAAACATAATCTTTTAAGTGTTGGACAACTTGTACAAAATGGATACACTGTGTAGTTTAAAAATGGATCTTGTATCATTCGAGATAAAGAGAATGGACTCGTGGAAATTGTGTCCATAAAAAAGAATAAAATGTTTTCCCTGTAGATTAAAAATGAACAACTATTTTCATTTAATGCAATTTTAAAAAATGCTACCTGGTTGTAGCATCTTATATTCAATCACCTGAGTTTCAATGGCCTAAACTTACTGCACAAAAAGCAGATGGTGAATTGTTTACCCCTATTGAGCAGCCAAATCAAGTTTGTGAAGGCTGCTTAGTTGAAAAGCAACACAAGGATGCTTTCTCCATAGGATAGTCTCAAAGAGCTTCACAACCATTGGAGCTGGTACACTCAGATATCTGTGGTCCAATGCAGACCAACACATTTGCTAGAAATAAATATTTTTTGACTTTCATTGATGACTTTCCTCAAAGGATGTGGGTTTACCCCATCAAGCAGAAGTCATAAAATTTCAACAAATTTAAATAGTTCAAGGATCTAGGTTGAAAAATAGAGTGGCTATTATGTGAAGACTCTCAAAACATATGGAGGAGGTGAATACATATCCAATGAATTTCATAATTTTTGTAAATAAAATGGAATTAGAAGACAATTTATAGCCAGATATACACCACAACATAATGGTGTTGCAGAGAGGAAGAACAAAACAATAATGGGGATGGCACAAAATATGCTAAAGGTAAAGAATTTGCCACATGAGTTATGGGCAGAAGCTATATCCTATGCATTTTATCTTCTGAACAGATGTCCCACTAAAATTTTGAAGAAAAAAATTCCTCAAGATGCTTGGAGCAACCAAAAGCCTAGTATGGCTCATTTAAGAGTTTTCAGGTGCATTGCATATGCACATATTCTATATGAGAAGAGAAATAAGCTGGATGATAAAGCAAAGAAGTGCATTTTTACTGGTTATAGTGCAAAATCAAAAGCTTACATGTTGTATAATATTGTCACAAATAAAATGGTCATAAGCCATGATGTGAAGTTCTTGGAGGATGAAGCATGGAAATGGAAGTCAAAGACTAGCCAACCAGAGCCATGTATCATTGAATATATGGATTTGGAAGAATATAGGATGCAACCACCTATAGCTTCAAGTAGTAACAGTGGTTCCAGTAGTAGCACAACCTCATCATCCCGGTCACCTCCACTTGAAACAAGGATCTCCAACTCAAAGACACCATCAAAGACACGGAGTTTGCAAGACACTTATGACGTAATCCAAAATAAAACTGATGAAGAACATTTTTATTTTTCTTTATTTTTTGAGTGTGATCCAATTACTTTTGAAGAATAAATTCAAAAAATAAAATGGGTGAATGCCATGGATGATCATATTGCTATAATAGATAAAAATCAGACCTGGGAGTTAATGGATCTTCTAGCAAGCAAGAAGACCATTGGGGTTAAATGGGTGTATAAAACAAATTTTAATGGCCAAGTTGAAGTAGAAAAGCACAAGGCCATATTGGTGGCAAAATTCTACAAGAAAAAGTTAGGGATTAACTATCATGAAGTTTATGCACCTGTAGCCCGACTTGACATAGTCAGAATGATTCTGGCATTGGAAGCCCAAAAAGGCTGGAATGTTTACCATATGGATGTTAAGTTTACATTATTGAATGGAGTACTGGAAGAAGAGGTCTACATAGACCAACCACCTTCCTATGAGTTGGAAGGGCAAGAAGGCAAAGTCCTAAAACTAAATAAAACTTTGTATGGGTTGAAACAAGCACCCAAAGCTTGGTACACTAGAATTGATGCTTACTTTTAGGAAAATGGGTTCATTAAATGCCCATATGAGCACACTCTGTATATGAAAACAAATGCATAGGGGGAAATTATAATAATATGCTTGTGTGTAGATGATCTGATATATAATTACAATAATAATATGTTGTTTGAGCAATTTAGAATAGCCATGAATAAGGAATTTGAGATGATAGACTTGGGGCTGATGAAATATTTTCTTGGTATTGAATTTGACCAATATGCATATTCCATTTTCATTTCTCAGGGTAAGTATGTAAAGGATGTCCTGAAGAGGTTTAAGATAGAGTACAGTAAACCTACCATCACCCCGATTGCAATAGGCCTAAATTTGAGTAAAAATAATAATAGAACTATTGATCCAACTCTCTATTAAAGGTTCATTGGAAGTCTGATGTATTTGACTGCAACCATACCATATTTGATGTTTGTAGTGAGTTTAATCAGTAGGTTCATGGGTTCATCCAAGGAGACTCACTAGCAAGTAGGCAAGAGAATCTTATGATATATCAATGGGACAAAGAACCATGGAATCGACTATGACAGAAAATACCAACTTGAAATGATTGGCTACACAGATAGCGATTGGGCTGGCAGCATAGATGATCGAAAGAGCACTTTTGAATATTCCTTCCATCTTGGATCTAGAGTAGTCTATTGGTCCTCAAAGAAACAACCTATTGTTGCATTATCAACTTTTGAGGTAGAGTATGTTGCTACCACCTCAGCCTCATGCTAGGCAGTTTGGCTGAGAAGAGTTCTGAGTGAACTGAATCATACGCAAGAAGCAACAACAACTATTTTTTGTGATAACAATTCTACTATAGAATTGTCCAAGGACCCTATGTTTCATGGTAGAACGAATCACATTGAAATTCACTATCATTTCATCAGGGAATTGGTGAAATTTAATGAGATTGAACTATTTTTTTACATGTCCAAAGAACATATAGTAGATATATTCACAAAACATTTGAAGGAGGAATACTTCAACAAGCTGAGGGAGATGCTCGATGTCAATTTTTTATGAAATCTAGTTTAAAGGATGGTGTTATAAAATTAAACCAAATATGACACCTCTGGAAAATCCATCTACTGCACCATTCATCAGATCGAGTTGCACTTGTATTAATGACTGGTAGTTGAAACTGTTAGTCAGTTTGGTGATTGGATGCAAACCCTAATTTTGTGTTAATTACGTGTCATAATAGTTGGTGGAACTTTTCTACCTCATGCATGAATCCCTAGATATATATTTCTTTCAGGGTTCTATTTTAGATAGAAGAGAGAAAAATAGAGCAAAGGGTTGGAGAAGAATAGAGAAGCCGTAAAGACATGAAGAAACTCAGGAGCTGAAGCCACAATATTCAATATTCATGTATGTGTGTTCATCTTGCAATATTATTTGTAGATGTATCTAAGCTTCTAGAGCAGAAGCACATGGGTATAAGTTTTTATTTGGCTTATGCGATAGCAGTCAGGGTTATTTTAATCAATATATGAAATATATTTTGCATTTGAGAGCACTGCGAGTGTTCCTTGTTGATTAATAGAGCGAGGTTAAAATATAGTCTAAATTTATCCTTTTATCATCTTTGTTTAATATATGTGTAGAAGTTCCCGTATTTTATTTATAAATGCATGAGTTTCCATTTGTAAAATATAAATTGTATTTCTTCTCCTCAGTCCCTTTGTCTTTTTATTCCTCAAAAAATAAGACATTGTTTCTCATGCCCCTCTTATTAAAAATTCATTGATCTAACCTTGACTCCGAAATTGCAACATTTTTGTGAGTCGCAAAATCACGACAATTTTATAACCCCAACACCTTTGTCCAAATTAACTCATGAAAGTGATGCAAAATCACTTGTCGCGATTTCGCATCACTTTGGATCCTCCACATATTTTCTCCCTAGCTTGTCGTGATATCCCAACAAGCCTTCAGCTGTTGGGCTCTTCCATAACTACGCCCAAACTACATTTAGAAAGTAGAGCTATAGGAAATAATATGTGCTTTTATAATGTTTTGAAACAAATCCAAATTGGAAGTAATGTTCGAGGAAAAATTATGACACCAGATGTTATAATAGAATATTTTTTAATAACAAATTTTTGAATGCAATTCTAAAAGTTGCATAGATGGTTTTATAAGTGACACTCTTACAAACAAGTCACACATGTATTAGGTATTTTATTTTTGATTGAGGTTAATGTGAGAAATTTTGTAATCAATGTTTAGGGTTCGGTATTTTCATTCTAACCATGACCTGTGATATAGGTAAAAACTAAGTTTATGAATAAATATCAAAACCACAGTCATATACACATCACCCTTCACACTCCTACACCACTATTAAACCTTATGTTGATAAATTTATTAAAAACTTAGAAGAGGATTTTATAAGGTGGAGTTAACTAAACTTGAAATTGAAGTAACCAAGGTAAATTCGTTTATCATTGTCAAAAGTCATAAATTTACGTTTGATTGATTGGTATTTTAAAATTGAATTTGGAACCATAAATTACAATTGTGTTGTGTGTTGAATAAGTCTTACAAAGAAGATTAATGCTGAAGACGATGGCGAGAAACATAACTTAAGCATCTAGGAAAAATCGCAAGGCATAGGTTTGATAAGTTATTATTATTTATTAATTAAATATAGTCCAAGAGGTAAATTCCATGCATGATTTAAAAATTATGGAAGTTATGATTTTTTTGTTTCATTAAAGGAAGTTAATTGGAAAAATCTTTGGACTTTTTTACATATTAGAATTGGAGTTATAATTTAGTGGAAAATAAAATATTAAGAAAGATATTAAAGTGATATATATATATATATATATATATATATATATATATATATATATATATAATTTTTTTTGTGAGGAATACAAATTAAAGAGGAGTTTTAAGGAGAGTCAAAAATAATAATTGAAGAAAGAAAATAAATGTAAGAGATATAAGGAAATAAATTGATTGAATATTGGAGGAAGTAATTGATATTGAAGAATAAAATTGGGATGGTGCGAAATTTGAAATTAAGGAAATTTGAAGCTTTTAAAAAGAAATTTGAAGTTAAGCTATTCAAGTCAAGTCATCAAACCAAAATGTGAAGAGCCAAATCATTAGAACTATAACATTATGAGCTCAAAAATTTAGGATGGAATTCAATGCTTAAAAATTAGTAATGAGCTAAGCCATGATTTGATAAATATTCGTTGTTCGCTATATTATTCAAGTTTTTGTTACTAAATATAGAGAAGTATCAAGTGCTTTGGTGAATGTGGAAGTGAAAAAATATTAAGCACTTCCATTCATAAGAAAAAACACATCATTTGCATCCATTTGAGATGAGTCAAGTGTTAATGTAATGTTTGGAAAGCATAGTTGGAACGGGTGCAACAAAGGAATATTTTTATGATTTTAGCACCTTCATTGAGCACCTTATTAGAAGCATTAATTAGAGCACCCTTATAGAGTGTTGCATTTGATAGGGATTAGCATCTAATATTAGCATTTAATATTATGTTTTACATTACCATTTTTATTTTGGCCACTAAATAACATTACATACAATTTCTAGGTCAACCTTTTAATTTTCTATTAGAAAGATAGGTAGTTGGAAATAATTTCTGATAGAGTGATTAATTTTATCATATATAATATATTTTGGAAGGATCCTCCATAGGTGGTGAATCATGAAAGCAATTTCTTAGTTTTTCATTACCAAATCCTTTGATGTGTTTGAATGTGAGTGCCCATATCAGTTTGATATAATAGTAGTAAAACTAGATTGGTAGAGAGTATCCTCTTCTCCCAGGCTAGTCTGGTTCAAAAGAGGAATGAGAAATCTTCACCAATGGATCCTAGAATGGGTACCTACATTTTTATTGTTGCTTGGATTAGACTATGATTTCTTGGTTATATCATGTTATCTTTTGGTCTCCCTAACTTCATCAGGTGTTCATTACCTTTTTAAGTGCTCTTCTAATAATTTAGGGATCAATCCATATCCAAGTCTTGTAAATCTATTATTCTATTACAAGTTGCTCTTATATCATCATATAACATATATTATCTTCCCATTCATGCAATAATCATAAAATACATTACACATACGGTATTTCAAAATTTTTGGTTCATGTCTATTCTCCCTAAACTATTGTTGACATTAGGCCATTTGATTACATTAGTTTTTCCTAGAGTTGTACTCTACCCATTCTTTGCAACATTATGCTAGCTCATTCTACCTATTTTATGATGTCCACATAAAATCTTGTCTAATACCTATTTGGACAACTACAAAATAATACCAATGTTAGTTTCATACATATTTTGGAGAAAATCTTGTATGTTGTCTCTCAAAAGATAATGATTTTAGAGGTGATTTTGTAGACATTTATTTCAATGAGTTGTTGCATGGAGTACGTTACGTTGAATTTCCAAAGCATAAGTTGTTGATTGGATCAAGGAATAGTCCACATCTATTATCCAAGAGGGAATATTTTAGTGTCACATACTATTCAAGTCAACAATGTGTCAACATTTAGAAGTTGTAAATCTCTCTAGAAGAATGATTGTTTGAACCTTTTGTGCTATAGTAAAATGTCAACCTAGGAGAACAATAGGTAATAACTAAGATATGGATAGGACAAAATTACATTTAAGGTCAGTCATATAGGGTTTATTATAATTGAAAGCTATCATATGAAATGTTAAAAGTTAAAAATGAATGATAAAGGCATTGTTTATCCATACCTATGATAGTTTCAGTTGGTGTAGAGTTTTTTTGGTTCAAAAATGTTGTAGCGGTCAAGGCAACCAAAGTAGAAATTAATAATTCTAACCTATAATTTATCACAAATATTCTCACATTGAGGTTGAGTTACAAATCAAAGAAATGTTCCTACATGGAGTCACGCATGTCTCAAAAATATTACAAGAATAATTTGGGATCGTTTGAGTAGCTAATATGTATGGATATCATTGCACGTGCTAACATGATCCAACTTTTAGTTTACATATATGTCTTCAAGTTGTATCAAGAAAACAAGCATTCAGGTGAATTCAGTTCATTACATAGTTTCCACATTGCACTCTGCTCCACCAAATAACTAAAAACTACCATGGATGTGCTGATATTATATTAGGTATGCATCCATTGACATCAAACAAGCAACCCCTAGAACATTTCTAATCTATGCCATATAAGAAACCTACCTCATGCTCTAGCATTAACTAGTCATGGATCACCACAAATAACCATCTATTGATTCACTGGAGCTAAGGTGGATAGTGATTGTTAAATGATCTTATTCATTATTGGTAATACAACAATTCAATTCAATAGTTCAAACATGATGCAATATATATTAATCCATTAGATAATTGAAAAAGTGTAGGTAGATACATACACATTGTGCCACATCATTCACATCACCAATGAGACATGTGCATTAGTGGTCTTAGGATAGACTATTGTTTGATCCTCAAAATTTATATAGTTGAGTGCATTACTAGTTATTCAAGTGACATACAAAGGAAAAAGGGAATGTAATCTTTGGATTTTCTCATTTTTAGCCATATATTATTATTTTAAATATTTATCGATGTCATTTTCTCCTGATGAAGCACATTTATCTTTGCATAATTATATTATGGTTATTTATTCATAGTTTTACTCATCTGGTCAAACTTAGCATTCCTCCTTGGCTTGATATAGAAATGAAAGAGCTTTCTTTAATTGAGCTTAATAACTTTCTAAATCCATTTTGATATTATTTTATTCCACTTTGATTGTTGATTAATCACTTCCATTTGGTTAGTCATTCCTTCTCTCTCACTTAGAATGACAAAAAAATGGTCATAAACTTAGCCCTTGTTGATAAAACGCCAAAAAAAATTCTTAAGTCACTTCCTTAGCTGACATAGTCAAAGACCTTAAAGTCCACTCCTATTTCGCTAGTCATTGCCATGCAAAATGTGAATTCAAAATTAATGAAGGTTCTAAAAATAATGAAGTCCTCAATAGTTAGATTATGGACAAGGATACCTAGTATAACTATAATGAAATATTGGATTGATACAAAGTTTCTTTTCCAAAATCAAAATATTTGGCATGGCAAAGGTTCTCATCATCGAATTACAAGGAAATTAAAACCCCACCACCACTTGGGATGAGTTATTTACCACCTTAAAGGCTACATTCTATCCATCCAACTATGATGATGATTTTCTTAACCAATGGATTTGTCTTAGACAAGGAAAATACACTTCCATGCATGATTATTTCCATTAGTTCAATTGACTATGCATCTTGCTTTACGTGTCCAATCCTACATCTTATCTTAATGCTAAATTTAAACTTGGACCTCTAGCACACTTGTATAGAGAGTTAAAAGATATTTCTTGCACTACTCTTGATGTAGTCTTTAATCATTCGTGTCTCATAGAGGAGATATTTCTAGCAGAGGCTAAGGGGACACAATACCCTTTAGGAGGTTCTAGATGACTACCTTGTCCACATTCATAGGAACCAAAGAGATATTCTCCTTTATCCTCTCCTTTTTCTTCTTCTCCTATTATTGCTCCTACTAAATCCCTTACTTATCATAAGCATACTTCTCATTCTTCCTCTTCTCAGCATAAGTTCTAAAAAATTGTAATTATTGTAAAAGGAAATGGCATGATAAATTTGAATGTCATCAAGTATAGAAGTACAAGAAATAATTTCTTGTACATTCTCCTAAGGAGAAAATGTTTGAGGAGGTAACTTTTCAAAATCCCATTAGGACTTGTGATGAGATCATACTTATCCTAAGTTAGAAGGTCAACTCAATAATATCACTTTATTCAGTCATCATTCTTTTGTGGGAGGTCATGATAATCTATTTGTTACTCATGATAATCTTACACATAATTTCTTTGTGGATTGTATCATCGATTATGGATCATAGAAAAAATTTATTGTGAAGTCCATTATTGATTAGTTTTTGCTATTTATGCCCTCATCCTCATCCATACCCACTTGGATGGAAGGATAGTGATACTACTTCCATGATCACACACACTTGCACCTTATCTTTTGCTTTTGATCCTAAGTATGTGGACACTATTACCTATGATGTCACTCCTATGGATGATTATGGTATGTTGCTAGGTAAAAATTATTAATATAATAAAAGGTCTCAGTATGATGCATACCATAAAACTTATACCTTCGATCATGAGCATCAATTTTTTTTATTTATAGTACTAAAAAAATTAGGCTCATACTAATTTACATAAAGCATGGAAGATTGCCTTAGTTTTTAGCACCCCATAATATGAGGACACACAAGAAAATTTTCTTTTGTCACTCAGCATGCTACACCACTTGATAAAATAATTCATCTAGCACTTTTTCCTATTCCTATACCTATTCCTCTTGATCTTGCTCCTATTATTGTTCTTGTTTCTCTTGCTCCTATTACTATTCCTATTGCTCTAACTCATATTGTTGTTCCTATTGTTCTTGCTCCTTCTCCTCCACCCCATACTATTTTAGTTCTAGATTTTATTCACACCATTCAACATATTGCCTCCTCCACCTTATAGGATTTTTAGATTTCAATAGTATATGCTCTCACTATTTAGTAGTTCTGATCCATACACTAGCATCCTATTCAACTTGGAGGTAACTCTTCATCCTACGTGGGCACTTATCATTATTGAGATCCACAAAGCTCACTTGAGTTCTTTACAACTTCAAAATTTAGCATGATATCCCTCCCATTTTGTATGCATTCAATTGTAATACTTATATAGTGGGGAGTAATGATAGGGATTAGCATATAACATTAACATTTACTATTATATTTTATATTATATATTTTGTTTTTGTCAATAAATAACATTACATAATATTTATAGGCCAACCTTTTGATTTTTTATCAAAAAGTTATTTAGTCGGATGTAATTTCTAATAAAGAAATTAATTTGATCCAATCCCATATATTTTGGAAGGATCCTCTAGATATGGTGCATCATGCTATTTATAGCAAGTTTTGAAATGCAATTTCTTAGTTTTTCATCGCTAAATACTTTTATGTTTTTTTTATTGTGGGTGCTCATATCAACATTAGAGCGCCTTTATTATTGACATGACATGGTCAAAAAAAGTTTTAAGACCTAATTCGATAGGAGAAATTAGAGGTAATGAATCTTACCTTATTTATTACTTGATGCATGTGTAATGATCCAAAAACCTAACTAAAGAGAACTAAGAATTTTTTCACTAAGAGGGAGGGACCCATGTATCCATAACTAGCATACGAGTTTAAGTTAATCTATTATCTAATTTTATCCAATCTCCCACATTGGTTAAGGGTTACATCACACTCTATACCCTACACAATTTTATCTATGTAGGTAAAGTATAAGTACCATAGATAAGCTATCCATCTCATCTTTCTAATGAGCTAACTTATCACCTTTAGTGCAGTCGAAGGTATACACCCATCTCCATACCATACACAAGTTTTTCTATGTAGGTATACTATGTGTACTATGAGTTACGTCATCTATTTCATATTTTATGATGTGCTAACTTAACCCTTATGTAACTAATCGAGTTGGTTCTCCCTAAGATGTTTTAATCTCTTAGATATTTTCTATGTTCACCCTAAGAGGTCTCAATCTCTTAGGTCCTTTCTATGTTCACCCTAATAGGTCTCAATCTCTTAGGTCCTTTCTATGTTCACCCTAAGAGGTCTCAATATCTTAGGTCCTTTCGATGTTCCCCTAAGTAATAATAATCCCTTAGGTACATTCAAAATTTAGAAGAATAAATCTAACTATATCTAATTAATCTAAAAATAGAACAACATCTACCAAACATCCAATATGCATATTTAAATAATACATCATAAAAATATAAGCACTAAAGCAAAGAAAAATAACCAAGTAACCATAATATCTACATGCTTCATAATAGTAAATTAAGGGTTCATTTCTCATTCATTCATTCCATTCATTACATATAACCAAGTATGTTAAAACCTCCATACTTTAAAAGAATAAAGTATTAAATTCATGTCTATCCAGGTATTTCTCCCTTCATGTCTAATATGCTTGAACATAAATAAATTATTGCAATTATAAATCAAACCAGTGCATTTGGATCCAATTGTCCTCTTGGGTCCTCCTTGTCATCCCATCGTACTTTGGGGTAGTAGAGGATCATGAAAACTCATGGTTATAGGAAATACATACATCTAAATGCATCAAATAGTAACATAGAACCAATGAATTTCTTGTTTACTTTACCATATTGCAACTATACAAATTTAAACAAAGTAATCAAACATCTACAATTTAGTTGATCTTATTCACTTAATGAGAGTCATTGAACAAAAAAATAGATCACAAAAAGTTTCTTTAATCAAATCATTTCAAACCATTATTCAAATATCTACGATTGCATTCCCTAATTAAACAAATGAATCCAATAGCATATTATTTCAAAAACTAAGCTATCATTCCTTAATTAACCAAATGAAGTATGTTTCCTTTATTTAAATTAATCAAAGCCCAATTCATTTATTTAACCAAATAAACTAAGTTTTATTTATTTAAATTAATCAAAATTTCATTCCTTTAATTAACCAAATACACTAAGTTTTTTTTATTTAAATTAATCAAAGTCCCATTCCTTTAATTAACCAAATAAACTATGTTTTTTTTATTTAAATTAATCAAAGTCCCATTCCTTTAATTAACCAAATAAACTATGTTTCCTTTATTTAAATTAATCAAAATCTCATTTATTTAATTAACCAAATAAACTATGTTTCCTTTATTTAAATTAATCAAAGTCCCATTCCTTTAATTAACCAAATAAACTATTTTTTCTTTATTTAAATTAATCAAAGTCTCATTCCTTTAATTAACCAAATAAACTAAGTTTTATTTATTTAAATTAATCAAAGTCTCATTCCTTTAATTAAAAAAATAAACTAAGTTTCCTTTATTTAAATTAATCAAAGTCTCATTCCTCTAATTGACCAGAAAAAATATATTTCCTTTATTTAAATTAATAAAAGTCTCATTCCTTTAATTAACCAAATAAACTATGTTTCCTTTATTTAAATTAATCAAAGTACCACTCCCTTGATTAACAAAATAAACTAAGCTTTCTATACATCCTATTGTATAATTAAATAAAATCTTATAAACTTTATATGTTACTTATTTAGTGAAACAAAGAATTTATTGATTAATTTATTCATAAACATGAAAGAAACCCTTATATAATATTAAGAATGCAATTCTATTCTAAATTATACCAATATGACTCAAGAAGAGATTTAAAACAAAAATCAAGAGATGAAATAACAGAGCACGAGAAAGGAGCATGAGGTATATAAAGGTTAACCAAAGGCAAGGAACACAGACGATCACATCAAACTTTGCAAACCAGCAATTCCAAATTTGGTGGTCCCAAAAAAACAACAATGGTAATCCTAATGGTAGGAGAGGATGATAGTTTAATATCAAAACTCCTACGACCAAACTGGGAATCACCTTGCATAAAAAATGCAAAAGGTCTTCTAAAGGTATCGGGATGCTCACAAAATCATAGACACAGTGACCAAAAAGGGAGGAGAGTTGTGCAAGACTAGGGATATCCCATCTGAGGGGTCAAGTAACATGGATAGTACTAGCTTGACACATGAAATGGGATTATCCAAAAATAGCTATGGTGTACATTCCTAATGCATATGGAACTAAACTGTAGTTGGAGATGCAAAAATACACCATGGTCTAGCCCACAAGCATTACAAACAAACCCAAACCAATAATGCTTTCCACACATGTGGTAACATAGAAGTCTCATTACTACCATAAATGATGATAGAGAGAACAAAAAGGCATAGTGATTGGAAGTCATTGGCTACAAGGGAGGGTTTTGGGATTAGAAGTCATCCGCTCATGAGAGACACCAAACAAAGGCAAGAGGGGGTTGTCAAGATGGAACCAAGGAATCCGATAAAAGACAACCAACACCAGAAGCTAAAATAAAGCAAGGACAACATTGTGCACAACCTAGGAAGACAAAGATACCATGCTACCATAAGTTTATGGATGACCCTTGTCAAAAACCAATAAGAAAGCTTGTAAAAGATAGATGGAGGTAGCATAATTTTTACAAACCTATAATTCTCCTAAGACTGTTTTGATTTGCTTCCAATGTGCTAAATTTCAAGATGTCCAAACCTCTTCTCTTATTTCTCCCTAAGCCAAAAAACACCATCTTCCTCCTTCTCTTCTTCTCAAGGGATGAAGTCTCTTCTTTCTTACATATTCGAACATATTTTCTCATTACTCTCACCTATTCACTTTAAATTACTCTCTATCCCTTGGTAGATGAACAAGATATTATTGGTTTATTAAAATATTGTTTGCTTATTCCAACCCTTCAAGATTAATGAAGCTTCTCCATCGAGAGGCAAATTCTAAGTATTTTTAATATGTTCTAATATTTTCACCCAAAGGCTCTTATAAAAATATTTATAAGACTTAAACATAAGAGCTTCCAAAGTGCTCTTTTTTTTTTAGAAGCATATTATTTTTTATTAAATAGATTTCTTCTAATAATTAAATTAATTTCTTACTATTTATTAAAATAAAAATATATTCTTATTTAATGCAAATACTTATAACCTATGGAGTAAAATTATATTTTTATTTAGAATAGATTCTCATGTATATATATGATTCTTTTATCATACTATTATAGTAATCCAATGGATTTAAAAGCAACCAAACTTATGCTCATTTTTCCAAAACCAATGATGCAATAGAGTGATGAAGTAAAATATAAACAATTGTATGCAAAAAACAAAGAGGGAATATTTCCATCAACCTAGTCACCCATCTCAGTCAAAGAATTTATGATAGTTACTAGGCTTTCAACTATGACTCTAGATGGTTGAATAGTTGACAATTATCCCTTAAGCGATAATGCATACTTATATAAGGGTAGTCATCCATGTTACCCGCAATTGTTGTAATAATCATTTTCCCTATTTCTAGCACCCCATTTTTTATGGATAATTCTATTTATTCCACCTCACAAGAGTACCTGATCCTACACATTGACAATATATCAACAATATCATATTCTTCAAAATAAATCAATTTAAGCATTGAATAACCATTCATTTGATATAAAACTAAGTATAAAAGTATCATTGATCATCACATAGTATTTCATGCCAAAAAATTCCACTATGGAGGGTCATGATATACTATCTCCCTTGGGACTAAACATCATCCTAGGTATTTCTATTTTATATAAATACAAATTATTACATTATATTTTCAAACAAGATTGGAAAATATATTTGCATGTCTCCACATTTTCCCAAGTGGTATTTTATTCAAAAAAATGGTCCCATTGGACCTTACATTGTTCAATAGTCTGGTTCCACATAGACTTAGAAAGAAACTCAAGAATCTTTTCCTGCATCACTTCAATAGCCTTGGACATTTACCATCTACAATTTAGAAACATCCCACACATGTTGAGGGTTAGAAACATATTTCCTAAGTAGGTATATGTGGAAGGTGTCAAGTATTTTTGATAGGTTAGGCCATAAGGCAAGTTGGTATGCAACCGAGCTGATATTATCAATGATATCAAAGGGTCCCATAAACTAAGGATCCAAATTTATGGATTTGATAGCACTTTTCATCAGTTTTACCCTTAAGAACACTTTGTCTCCTACAAAATACTCCCTTGGAGTTATCTTTAGATCAACATAACTTTTATGTCGATTGATAGCTTCCTTTATTGTTTATTTCATCACCTTTAGCTGATATTCCATTTCTTTGACCAAATTTGGATCAATCACAACTTGATTTTCTAGATTATCTTAATATAATGGTGTTCTACAATTTCAACCATAAAAGGCATCAAAAGGAGCCATCCCTAAAGAGGAGTGATATCCATTATTGTAGGTGAACTCTATAAGGTGTAGGTTATTTTCCCAAGGATAATTTTGATCCATGCAGCACATGTGAAGCATCTCCTCTAGTACTTGATTTACCCATTCTGTTTGACCATCTGTCTCAAGGTGGTACGCCAATATCAAATCAATTTCATGCCTACTGCATATTATAGGGATTTCCAAAATGTATAAGTGAATCTGGAATATCTAACTGAAATGATTATTTTAGTAAACCCATGCAATCGAAACACCTCCTTAGAAAATCTATTGGTCACTATCTAAGCATCACCCTTGATGTTTCTTGGTATAAAATGTGTAACCTTAGTCAATTTTTTTACTACAAAAAGTATTGGATCATGTTGATACCTGGTCTTGGGTAAACCTACTATAAGATCCATAGATATAACTTACCATTTCTATGTAGGTATATCCTGCAGATATAATTGTCCTATAGGATTCTTACATTTAGTCTTAACCTTCTAACATTCAAGACACTTAGCAAAAATATCAGTAATGTCTTTCTTCATCCCTATCTAAAAGGTCCTTTTCATATTT
The DNA here is from genome assembly GCA_028583015.1 of Wollemia nobilis. NCBI lineage: Eukaryota > Viridiplantae > Streptophyta > Pinopsida > Araucariales > Araucariaceae > Wollemia > Wollemia nobilis. Next base: position 8,132,251 of record JAQPPZ010016690.1, on the reverse strand, counting down.
TCCCTTATTTTAGCCCCTCTAAGGTGAGTGAATTAAGGGGATATATGGGATTATTACATTATTAGCTTCCTTAAATCGTCCATTTTTGGCATAATGATCCTACCTTGGTAGCATTAAAGGTCATTATTCATGCTGAACTCCTTATTACCCTCAAGATCCCTGCTCATTTTTGCTTGAATTTCCTTGCAATACTCATCTTGAGATTGCTCCTTCCTTATCTGATCTATCAAACCCATATATCTCCTTTTTATGGCTACTATATGCTTCCTCCTTCTTAAGGCATCAACAACCTTATTCTCTTTCCCTTTGATATGCTAAATCTCAAATTCATATTCAATGAGAAACTAAACCCATATTCTTTATATCACATTGAGTATAGTTTGGGTGAATATGTACCTCAGAATTTTATGGTCTATTTTTAACTCAAAGGGCCTTCCTACCAAGTAATGGAACCAAATATTTAGAGCGTGCACCACTGAAACTAGCTTTAAATCATATGCAACATAATTAATTTTATGCTTCATAAGCTTCCTTGAAGAGTATGCTACTACTGACTCATCTTCTGAGAGTAATCATCTTAATCCTTCTAGTGATGCATCAATGGATACTGAGAAGTTCCCTTAAGGGTCTAGGATATTTAATATTAGTGTTGTAGTGAGTTTGTGCTTTAGCAATGCAAAGGTACTTTCACACTTTTCTAACCACTTGAATTTCTTTCACTTTTTTTGGAGGTTAGTTATTATAGTTGCAATCTTGGAGTAATCCTTTGTATAACATATATAATAGCCCTTCATCCTAAAGGTCAAAATGACTACATCAAAATAAATAAGGTGACAATGAGCTCATAAAAAAATTTGAGTATGAAATACCATCATAGTACTGCAACTTTTCTTGTTTTCACTAGCGAGGGTCACAAAAAGAGACCAAGTGCTTAAAAGTATCATGATTTTGTGATAAATTAGGTATTCACTAGCAAGGAGCATCGAAAGAACCCAAGTTCCAAAAAGTGTTGTAATTCTACGACATGTCGGGTTTCCACTGGAAAGGGGTAACCAAAAGAGCCCAAGTGCTAAAAAGTATCACAATTCTATGATAAGTTAGGTTTCACTGGCAAAGAGCACTGAAAGAATCCAAGTTCCAAAAAGTGATGCAATTTTATGATAAGTCAGGTTTTCGTTGGCAACGAGAAACGAAAGAGCCTAATTGCTGAAAAGTGTTGTGATTCTACAATAATTTAGGTTCCCACTAGAAAGGAACATCGAAAGAGTCCAAATGCTGAAAAGTGTCATGATTTCATGATAAGTTGAGTTTTTGCTAGTGAAGGGCACCAAAGAAGCCGAAGTGCCAAAAAGTGACATGATTCCATGATAAGTCAAGTTTCTAGAGATGATGAAGATTAGGAAGGCTCAAGCATAGGAAGACATCATGATTCCACAACAAGTCATGTTTCCATCGCATGTCTAGGTAGAGATCATTACTAGTTACAACAAGTATGATATTTTGTAATAATTTTAGTTTACCATGGTCATTACAAGATTGATGAAGACAAGAACATTAGAATAAAGACATATGGATCATATTTTAGAATCAGCTCCACTACCTACCTGCGCACATGGAGTAATCAAATTACAGTTAGAAATTTAGTATTTTGTTCTATGTTCGAACCAATGATACTGCACAATGCTTGTACCAGATTGGTCACATGGCATATTGTTGTAGCAACTTTTAAACAAGCTAATTTTGTATTTTGAAATATTGATCCATCAAGTGATTATAAATAAGAGTATTGACCTCTTATCAAAGGATTGGCTCTTAGAGCGTTTACAAGTTGTATGGATTAAGACTTTTGGAAGGAGCAATACAATAAAGATATATGTTTAACATCTGGTTCAAATATTTTGTAAAACAAGTATGTATGAATGGATGAATATTTCTAATTAAGCTAAGTAAACTCACATAACATTAATTCTACTTTCTAGATTTATGTTCATGTTTGTTTCTTAGTCCTGGAACTACTAATCCGTGGAGCTAAAAACTAATTGAAAATTATTTTATATATGATAAATAACTAGTTGGTCTATTAGGAGGTTGTAAGAATTACTTCATTCCATGTCATTCTTTCATTTCTTGTTGTTGTTTAAACTGCACCATATCAAGTTATAGCCTCGACTATATTTACATATTTTTCAAGCACTCTTTTCCTCCCCTCATTACTTTTTAACAAGTTAGAAATTATCAAAGGTACCAACCTTCTCTAGAGATTGATTTAGTTATAGCTTGCAGTTTAACCATTCATTCAATGTTGGTCATTTCTTTAGCACAATAACCAACCATAGGTAGATTTTGGACCAATAGTTTTTTCAAACCTGATGGGACCAAATTCCACTACACACATATGTTAAATATTTGGTTTTTATCTTTGCCCTATTTAAATTTAAATCACTTGGTGACTCCATTTAAAATATAAAACCCAAAAAATATTTATATCTAGTTTCTAGTTAACTATTGAAATACATGAGATATTGATCAAAACATAAAAAATTTGAATAACCCATTGAATTTTTGGAATTGCACCATGGTAGTCTCAAAGTAAACCTCATATTATATTCTAGATCAACATTTTCCTTTGTCATTAGCACTAGATCGACCAATGCTAAAAATACTTTCCTTGCAATTTCTCCTAGTACAACTACCAACGAATCTTCTAGCATAGCCAATCCTGCTTCTGCAACTTTAGTAAACATAGTAGTGATAATGTCCACCAATCAAAAATAGAACATCTAGCCCTACCCAACATGGAATAATGCAGGTCCCTTAAATATGATAGTCCAAAAACCCATCCCCTAAATATCTTTGAAAGTGCTACCTATGTATGACAACACTAGAAAGACTACATATGAACACTACTAGGATGTGGCATCATTGGCAACAATTCATAATATTATAGAAGTAAATATTATGGTGAAGTTACTAGTTGTATCCTTAAAAGGAAAAATGTTGTATCGGTATAGAACTATCCTAGTCCAAACCATAACCACCATGGATGAACTTGGTAAATTGATAGAAGCATTCAATGAACATGATGATCCTTTCTCTCTGCTCACTTAGTCTATTATAATACAAAAACATCGATAAGAAGAGAGTTAATTTCAACATCAAGTCCAGTTGTACATGGAGAAGGGTACTTTATGGTCTTACACCAACAAATGAGCAGACATTGTATTACTATCTAAGGGCTTTTAACTTAGATCTAGGGATGGCAATAATATAATCTCAAGTATTTACTTTCCCATAAATATTTTAGGAAGCCTTCAAAGTAGAGAAGGATTTTATTTCTATTGGAAGACTGTCTCCCAAGATGATAATACCCATATTTCTAAAATTTCCTCAAGTCCCCAGTACAAGCACATCATATCCTACATTATATCCTACAATAGATCTCCCAAAATGGTATGGAATACCAACTCCCCCAGTAATACAAGCTCCACCGATGCTCCCTAATTTGCCTCTAATACCCTCCTTACCAACACTTGATCCTTAGTTGGTAGTTCTCCTAGAAATATATACAACCATGAAAAATTTGACCAATGATATGACTTAAATGAAAAGGAAGGAAGCTGAAAGGAACTTTCAACCGAGAAGGTTCCCAAAGGTAACAAAAGATCAAGCTTCAACTAACAAGTACCCAGAGAAGTTGGGAATAGTATATGCTAATCAAGAAAAAGAGCCTTCTACATCCCCAAATAAATCAGATTACTAGTGCTCCACATGTAATCATACCCATGGAGAGATTTTATTTATGGTTAACCAATATCATGTATAGATAGTAGCTATGGAGAAAGCAAAAAGGATCTTATAAAGGACATGTTAACATTATTAGGTAGACTAGCCATAATTTTATGATGCCATCAGTAGAACAAGTTGTAGTCTTAACTAGATAAGGTAAAAAAACCCTTCAAGTTGATCCCAAGGATCCCAATCCCCTAAAAGTGCCCTCAAAAACAAAAATTCTAGTTAAAAAGGGAACGCTTCATAAACCTACACCCCAAAAATTGGTTTAGAAGGTGGAAAAAAACAAGAAAGATATGTCACAAAAAGAATTTAAAACTCAAGAATAGGCAAAGGATAAATTAAGATACCCTTATTTAAGAAAGAGATAAAAAATAGAAGAAACTCAAGGGTATAGGAACAAATATGATACACCTAAAAAAGTAAAGTAAAAACAACCTGACGCATATGCCTTTAGTATAGTGGAAGAATTGAAGAAGACTCCTTCAAAGGTAAGAATGTATGATGCATTGCTCCTCCTAGGGTAGATTTATTTGCTCCAAAAATCCCTCAAGTAAATAAATAATAAAACTAAACCTCAACCCCATTTTAATCTAACTCAAGGTAATTCAATACCAACCACAAGAAAAATAAACCTCCTCCCTTCTATATATCCCTACAAAAGGAAGGATGGATGATTCACAATTGTATGATAGACTCAGGTGTAGCGACGATAGTGATCCCTAAAGTTGTATGGGACATCATGGGAATGGAATACACAAGTATTCTAGGAGTACTGTAGTTATATGGCACCCTATTCAAAATTATAGGGGTAATCAAAGATATCCCTATAGTATTGAACATGATACTCTAGACTACAGTTATACAAGAAGCAATGGTAGTAGACTTGGAACCTTATTTTAGGATGTATCTTTTAAGAGAAGTCACATCCAAAATAGGAGGATATATCTCACTTGACTATTCACATACGAATATTACATACAAAGGAAGAAGTATGAAGATTTTCAATGAGAAACCATCTTCTTTTCACATTGAAAAGATAGGGTAAGATGAAAAGAATGCAAATAATGTATCGATAATTACTAAAGAGATTGAGGAGATGGATCTGATAGATGAAGTTATAAAATACCTCCAAATTGAAGACCAATTCTCTTCGGAATACTTTAATGCTATTATTGAAACATGGATTGGAACATATTCAATTTAAAATTTTGAAAAGGTTGAAACTTTGTTTTTACCAAAACAAGATCGCTCTACCAAATAGATCTGGAAGCTTTTATTTTATGGTGCTAGATGTAAAATTGAATTTGGGGAAGGTATAGTACTGATATCACCAACAAGGGGATGAGAATGTTTTCTCATATAGATTGACATGGAGCTGCACTAACAACATAGCAAAGTACAAAGTACTATATTTAAGATAGAGAAAAGATAAAAAACTAAGGGTCAAATAGCTACAAATATATGGACACTCAAATCTAATCATCAACTAGGTCATAGAGAAGTATGTCATCAAGCAACACTACTTAAATGCTTACCGAAACAAGGTGTGATATTTATTTAATATTTTTGAGGCATTAAACATTAATTCTATGCCTAGAGAATACAACACTCATTCTAATTTACTAGCATCTATGGGATCTAACTATTTACCTATAGCCAATTATATATAGAAATAAAAAATAGCGAGGCTAATTTATAGAACTTCAATCCCAAATAAGGACATATTCTTGTAGATCTTCAAAAATGATGAACAAATATTACACTTCTTGATACATGAGATAAATTGTGCAAGTGACCGAGCCCTAGAAGATGAGGAATATGATGGGTTGATTTAACTTAAGAATAATTATATACCCAAAGGTCTAGTAAATATTGAAAGCTTATTTGACAATAGTTATCGATTGTTAGGCCACAAGATAAAGGTTGACAAACAAAAATACAAAGAAATGTAGATAGAACCTAGAAGAGTGTTCATGGTGGGGTACAATGTTCTAAGAAGGAAGCTAACCAATTTTAAGAACTATGTAAAGAGTTCAATGATATTGTGGCCTAAACATATGATGATCTCAAGGTATACATTAAAAAAAATACAACATACTATCAAACTTGAGCTAAGGTCAAAGCCATTCTAATAAAAACAATGCCATGTCAACCCCAATATAGAAGCACTAATGAAATAGGAGTTGTTAAAAATGCTCAATGCAAATATAATCTACCCTAGCAAGCACTCGACATGGATTTCCAACCTTGTAATAGTTATAAAAAATAACTTCAACATTAGATTGTGTGTAGATTTCAAAAACGTAAACATGGCTTCGTTAAATATCATTACCCCCTATCTCAAATAGATCAGATACTACATGTTTTTACAGATGCAAAGAGGTTCTTCCTACTATATATATTTTTGGTTACAATCAGGTCTAGATCAATGATGAAGATCAACATAAAATTGTTTAAACCACCAAATGAGGAACGTTTCCATACCAATGAATATCATTTGTTTTGTCTAATGTAGGGGCCCTTTCTTAGAGATCAATGGAGTTAGAGTTTAGGGAACTTGTAAATAAAGTGATAGTCATTTACTTGGATGACATGATAGTGTTCTCTCACAGGAAGGAAGATCACATCAGACATCTCAGTATGGTTTTCAAAAAGTGTAGAGAGTTTGGTATTTCTGTAAATCCAAAGAAATCAATATTTTCTATTGAATAAAGGACTCTATTGGGACATATTATTTATGAGAAAGGGCTGGAAATTGATCCAAAAATAGTAATTGCTCTTTTATACATTCCTTTACCACTGAGTAAAAAGGGGCTACAATCTTTCTTTGGATAAATAAACTTCATGTAGTAATTCCTTGTAAATTTTTCATAAATAGTAAAATCTATGACTAAACTGCTAAAAAATGTAGACTTCAGGTAAACAAGCCTGAGGAAAGAGGTATTCCAAAAGATCCAAAGATCAATTTATCAAGAACCTATTCTCACCAATACAGACTACTCAAGGAATCTTGTATGCAATTGGTGAACTAGAAAGTTATGTTGTAGTCCTCACCCGAAAGGGAGAAAATGGTGAAGAAAGACCTATCGCTTTCCTGAGTCAAACTATGCAAGATCACAAGAAAAGATATAACTTCATTGAAAAACAATTGTATGCTATGATGAAGTCACTAAAAATATTTAGACATTTTCTATCCCAAAGCAATACCCTGGTGTATATGGTACACCATGATGTTAGGAATTTCATAATATAGGGAGAGCTTTGTGAAAAGAGATCCTGGTCGAAAATCCAATAATACGATATCGAAATTTACCCGAATAAGTTAGTGAGAGGTAGAGCATTGTGTAGAAAAAAGAACTATGGTAGATTATGTGGCTTACCAAGCCCCTAAAACAATTCCAGATATCAAACAGTTAGAAGAAGATCCAGATTGGATTGACAAACTCACAAATTACTTCCAAACAAGGAAGTTCCTAGCAAATCTGAATACCTCACAAAGAAGAAGGTATAGGTTGCAAGATTTGAAATATTTCTTACTAGTTGAAGGTTTGTAAAAAAATAACATAGATGGCATCCTTCTGAGATGCATCAAAGATGATCAAAAGCTAAATATTCTAGAAGAATTTCATGGAATTTTATCAGGAGGACACTATTCAAGGAGGACTACCACATTAAAAATACTTAGGATAGGCTATTAATGGCCTAACATATTCTTTGATGATTTCAAGATCATAAGAGCATGTTTTGAATGCCAAATATACATGGGGAGAAATAGAAATGTTTCTTTACCTCTCAAGTCCATCCAGGTGGAACAACCTTTTCAACAATGGGGTTTATAATTTACAGGAGTAATAGATCCAAATTCATCAGTTGGACATTAGGTTATTTCAATAGCAATAGACTACTTCACCAAATGGACATAAGAAATACCCACAAATAAATCTGACCAAGAGGTGGTGATTGAATTCATGAAAAATCTAATTACAATGTTCAATATACCTAATGCACTGGTTAATGACAATGGATCATCCTTCATTGGAGTGAATATGAATTCTTTTACTAGAAAACATGGGATCTACTTAAAAAATTCTTCCAACTATTACCTATAATGAAATGGTCTTGCAAAGTCAAGCAACAAGAATTTACTAAGGATCGTAAATATAACCTTGAAGGACAAAAAGAGGAGTTGGCATTCCCTGATAAATCAAGTACTATGGGTTGATATAATTACCACCAAGAAGTCTCTCAACACATATCCTTATGCTCTAGTTGATGGAAAAGAAGCTATCCTCCCCATACATGTGGAGATACCAAATTTGAGATTGCTCGTTCAGAATCAGATAAAATAAAGTGACCTAGTGGGAAACAAATTGATGCAGCTTTTGCAATTAGAGTAACAAAGATAATAGGTCTATGTACAATATCAAAAACATCTAGAGGAAACCAAAGGATGGCTTGAAAAGAAGACTACTTTCAAAAAAATCATGGTTGAATATGTAGTCTTAAAGTTGATCGAAAACAAGGTAAAACCAGGAAACCATCAAACATTTGATTCCTTCTAGGAAGGTCCATTTAAAATAATTACATAAAAAGTAGCATAATGCCTTCCAACTCTAGGATCAGCAGGGAATAATTCAACCTATCCTTGTCAATGGTTTTCATTTGAAACTATATTTCCATTAAAAAGATTCCACACCTTGTATTTTTTTTTGTATTATATGTACTTTTATGTTTCTTTTCAAAAGGTTTGTCATGGTTTCATGACATATCCCAAGGTCATAGGCAAGAAAGGAGAAAGTGTGTGCAATTATGCATCATATCTAGAAACCATGATACAAATAAATGGGGATCTTCAAAAGAAATAAACTTACATGATTTCATGACATGTCTCAAAACCATGGTAGAATTAAATAAAGATATATAAAAGGGATAAATTGATGTAATACCCAACAACTCACCACACCATTGTCAAAATGGTCAAGACACTCCCAACATCTATGACAGTGCAACGAGTAAGAAAACTAGTTTTAAATTTCAAGAAAGAATGGGAAGCATGACACCATAAATACTACATCGATCATGATTTGCTAGGAAAATGTGGCACACAAGTTGAAGCATATACGACGTCCAAATTGATTTGACAAAATGAGCGTCCAACTACTAGAGTTAATGTGCATTGCTCTAATTCCCACTCAAGCACTATATATGGTCAAGAAACCCTAACAATTTCCATTTCTTCTAGAATATTCTTACAAATTTGAGATTGCTTGACCAAGTTTTTCTCTCAATGGTGCTTTCAAAGAAACCCTTACTAGTCTCCAACTTGTACATGCAAGAGTATCACAATGATATATTAATCCTTAACCACTAGAGTTGTAGCACACGATGAAGATGATAGGAACGTCCCATTTTAAGATAGAGATGCAAGAATCAGGGACATAGTGGTCACATACAAGGATATTTCATGGCTAAGGTTGAAAATTGAAGATAGAATATAAGCGGGTATTACCCCATCTAGCACCAAGACTTTTGCCTTCCATTCTATGCTCTCTTTCTACAAATGTGACCCAGTGCATCCATACCTCAAACTGGTGTGCATTATTGCTAAATACTATGATCCTAAGTGGATAAATATCCATAGTAATATGGTTAAATGTATGTTTACCATTGGCATAGAAGCTTTCATAGTTGCATTCACCATAGGGTATGCTCCTACCTTTAAGCCCAAGGAGTTTCACCTAGAAGATCAGGCCAAATACTATACCCTGAGTAATATCATGATATATTTCATAGAGATACAACTGAAGAAGCCATTGATAGGGAATAAATTGCCTGAAACCCCTATTCCCCTCACCAATTTCAAGGACTAGGAGTTATAATAAATGCTGGTGGTCATAGCGGGTTTGACATCAGATAAACAATTTTATGGCTGGCAAATTTCCATTGCCAAGTGTATCTTTAACCCCAAGTTTTATGATAATTCTATCCTGGACCAGAGTACTAGGCTTCTTTTCTTCAATTAGCTAATATTTATATATCCACAAATACATGAATAATTGAACAAATTAAAGAAAGATACCCAAGTTTCCTTGTGGTATTGTTCTCACTTGGCATGTATTTTCTTTTCTTCATGGTAAAATAAATACTTTTCATACCAGTAGTGAACCAATATGAGAAGGGAAGAGTGTTGCCAACATATAAATAGACATTTGTGCTTACCACCTTCAAGACCTACTATAAATTCAACAAGGAGTTTCTAGGACCTACCATAAAGCTTATATATAGAGAAATGGGTAGACTACCTCCAATGGTGAAGACTATCCTACCAAACTAGAATGCAAAATAAGGATATTGGTTCATATTAACACAAGGTGTGGCCATTAGGTTATCTGGGTTTATTGAGAAGTCATTCTTGCTCCCACACTATGTCACAAATTGGTTGTTTATGCTAGAATATTACATATAGACGATGTAAATAAATAATAAATTTAGTACATGCATAGGCAGAAAAGAGACTTGCCTCCTACCATTCAAATTTGAAAGTATAACCTTATAAAAAATCTAACACCATGAACACATTACTTAGATTTTGAGAGACCTAGGGTTGGTAGAGTTACAACAACAATGGAGATATGATCTCATCAATAAATTCATAGAAAGACTAAAAATTTTTAATAGCAGTAAAAGAAAAAAGTTCAAGAAAACAACTAGGGAGCACATAGAGTAGAAAAGGAACAATCCCAAATATGAATAACTAGAGTGGCATATATATTAGATGCATCCTTTGCCTTCCTGGCATGATTTATATTAACAAATTGTAGATTATGATCCCAAAATTAATGAAAACCATTTTTTGAAAGAAAAGACTATTTGAAGGATGTATAAAAGTAAGAATTGGATGGAAGCTAAAGTACATTCTATGTGGGTCATGATATGTGAAACTAATATGACCCCATCAATATATAGTATCAAAAATGATTATGAATTTTCCCTCAAATATGATTGACACTTTGAAACCTAGGTAGAAACCATTGAAAATAAAATTACCCTAAGTTTCCATAGTACTTGGAAAGAGGGAACTTCTATGGAGGGTACCTCCAAGAAAATAGATATAGGAAAGGGTAAAACAATTTTCCAAGTTCAGTTGTATATCACCATGGTTGTAGTGCCTTCCTCTTCTTCTACAAAGGGGAAAACAAAAATATACACACAAGAATAGATGGAAAAATATGTAAAAGCACCCACCATAATGCAAAAAATGGGTTATGAAGGAGAAGTCCTTGGAAAGTAAGGTCAAGGAATCACTGAACCCATTTGTGTGCAACAAATATCAAAAGGTTTAATTTTGGGAGCTAGGACTACCAAAAGTAGGAGTTCAAGACTAGCTACTCTAATGTTTGTAGCTCTAGGTGAAGATACACCTACTATGGTTGAGGTAAACCAGATGCAGGCCTAGAAATTATAATCGTAGATAGAATTAAATGAAATGCCTCTTATAAAAATATCTAAAATAAAAGCAACAAAGGCATCTTAAGATAGAACATAAAATAATAATAAGCAAGAAAAGGTCATAGAAGAATAAGTTTCTCCAAAAAAAGGATATGTAGAACAGTCCCCTCAACAACTATACATAAATACCCTTGAGAAATAAGTGAGAGTTGAGCAATATCCAATCACTGAAGAAATGTTACAACCTCAACATGAGGCTTTAGCTATGGCAATTTATTTCTCTTCTCTTATTCCTTATGCTAATCCCTAAAAGGAACTCCCTTCCCTTTTTGGTGAACAAATTATACAATCCCCTCCTCAGTAGCATCCATCATCACCTCCACAACATCCAACTTTGCCTCCACTACATCCATAATCATCACCATCATCCCAACTACCCTCATCCATTTCAATAAAAATAGTCCACACTTCATCTCCCCTGACTGAAATGACTATTGATTCATCACTCCCATCCATGATATCAACTTAGGTAACTACTATACCTGCTATAATAGTATCTATTACATCACCCACAAGTGTAGATTCCACACTTGTAATAGTCCCAGTCTCCCCCACTGGTCATTTCCCATTACTACAGTCCCTTCTCACCTCTTCAGTCGATGCTCATCCTAATGTTGCAAAGATCAAAAAATTCAAGAAGACCAATAAAAGAGCCTATGACTGGTGGAATGAGAAATGTACTTAGTCTTCCAAAAGACCTACCTGCTACATATAAATGGTGGCACTAGATCCAAATACCATGCAGAGGACTAAAATGAAGGTCACACCTCTAGTGGATAAGCTGGTGGAAGACTCGACCATTGAAGATTACCAAGTTGAGACAGTGGTAGAAGACATCACTTAGCTTCCAATGCAATATGAGTATGGATATGCAAGAGCTCATCTAGAGACCATTTATGTCCATGGGGACTATTTCAAATAAAAGTATAAATGAGCTAAGGAAATAATCAAATAGCTTGAAGCAAAATTGAGTGAACAGAGCAATATCAAAAAGCACTAAATAATGGATCTAATAAATGGTAAGATAGATTTTAGGAGATGTACAGATACAAAGAGGAAGTAGAAGATGTCAATAAGCAAAATTATATCTTGACTGAACAACTCAAAGACCTCCAGTAGTATCTTTAGAAAGAAATAACCAAAGCCATAGCATTATAAAGGGAGAAAGCTAAATAGTATAGAATATAAATGTTTGAATATATTGTAGATATGAGCCTCAAAGCATGACCTGTATTACTCTATCTAAAATAATTAAAGAGGGTATTAGAGATGGTAGAAGATGAACTCAAAGAATTTTAAGGTTTATTATGACCAATATTGTTTGTATCCACAAATATCCAAGCTCTGGATAAAAGCAAATATGGATGAATGACAAGTAGTACCCCCAACCAAGAGTGGTCTAACACCAAGATTGCACCCAAATCCTTATTAAAAATACATAGGATCATGAACCAAGGTTGCAACTCATCCAAGACCTTAAAGCTGAAACCAAGGGGATTCTAAAATATCAGAGTCTAGCAAAGAAATATGGATTTTTTTAATTCTAGAATGAATATTCTAACATCTTAGGAGAATAAAAACTTAAAACTACCTTGAAGGTAGCTATGGAGGATGAATCTAGCATAAATGAATGGCTAGAACCTATGTAGCAGGAATAAGTCTTCAAGCTTGTAAAATATCTTACTCAGATAAAATATTGCTTGTATGAGTTGATTTTGAAATCTAAGTCCCTCTTCTATAATAACCTCTTTGAATTAGATTACATCCATCACTAGTTCATAGATATGTCACATCCCAACAGAGAAACTTGGGAACTAGATTGCAAAGCTTACAAAAACATTGCAAAGAAGATGCAAGATCAAAGAGTTGACACCAGAACCTAGGCAAATGAATAAATCAAAGGTAGATAAGGAGATGAAGATGAAGAGGAAACAAAAGAAGAATTTGGAGGAAAAATAAGTGGAGGAATATGAAGAGGCAGAAGAAGAGAAGTCCCCAGGTAATAAAAAAAACTAAATGAAAATGCCACCCATTCCTTTTTTTGCAATCTCGTCCACCCCTCTTCCCTCCAAAAACAAAATTCTATCTCTACATCAACCCCAATTTATTCTTTTTGCTCTATTTTTTCCTAAAGGACTCTACTCACACAATGGATAAAGGCTCTAAGTTCTAAAATTTTTCTAGCAAACTACCCCGAGAAGCATCAATAATGTAGGTCAAAATGACTACATCAAGAGAAATAAGGTGACAATGAGCTCCTAAAAATTTTGAATTATGAAAGACCAGTGCGATATTGTGACTTTTCTTATTTCCACTAGCAAGGGGCACTGAAATATCCCATGTGTTGAAAAGTTTCGTGATTCCATTTCAAGTTTGGTTTCTACTGGCAAGGAGCACCAAAAGATCCCAAGTGCTAAAAAGTGTCGTGATTATGGAATAAGTCATTTTTTTACTAGAAAGGGGTACCGAAAGAGTCCAAATATTAAAAAGTGTCATGATTCCATGATAATTTAGGTTTCCACTAGTAAGGAGCATCAAAAGATCCCAAGTGCCAAAAAGTATCATGATTTCGTGACAAGTCAGGTGTCCACTCGCAACGAGTACCAAAAGAGCCTAAGTATCAAAAAGTATCGTGATTCCATGATAATTCAGGTTTTCGCTGGCAAGGAGCATAGAAAGAGTCCAAATACCAAAAAGTATTGTGATTCTATGACAAGATGAGTTTTTCCTGGTGAAAGGCACTAAAATATCCCAAGTACCGAAAAGTTTCATGGTTCCATGACAAGTCAGGTTTCCACTGATGATGAAGACCAAAAAGGGTCAAGCACAGGAAGGCATCATGATTTCATGATGAGACATGTTTTCTTTGCATGTCTACGTAGCATCCATTACTAGTTACAGTGGGAATTATATTCTATAATAATTTTAGTTCACCATGGTCATTGCAAGATCGATGAAGACAAGCACATCAGAAGAAATATAGATGGATCAAATTTTAGAATCACCTCCACTACCTACCTATGCACATGGAGCAATTATCTTGTAGTTAGAGATTGAGTATTATGTTCTATCTTTGGACCCATAATACTACTTGATGTTTGTACCATATTAGACACCTGGCATATTGTTGTAACAACTTTTAAATAAGCTAATTTTATATTTTGAAATACTGAATCATCGAGGGGTTATAAATAAGTGTATCGAACTCTTGTCAAAGGGTTAGATCTTAAGCATTTACAAGTTGTATGGATTAATACTTTTGGAAGGAGCAATGCAATAAATATTTCTGTTTAACCTATGGTTCAAATATCTAGCAAAGAAACCATATATGAATGGATGAATGTTTCTAATTAAGCTATGTAAACTCGGCTATTGTTAATTATGCTTTCTAGATTTATGTTCATGTTTATTTCTTAGTCTTAGAACTACTAATATATGGAGCTAAACATTGATTGAATATTGTTCTATATATGATAAATAGCTAGTTGGTCTATTAGGAGGTTGTAAGGATTGCTTCATTCCATGGTCTTCTTCTATTTCTTGTTGTTGCTTAAACTGCACCATATCAAGTTCTAGCCTCGACTACATTTACATCTCTTTCAAGCACTTTTTTCTTCCCTTCATTACTTTTTATCTAGTTAGAACTTCTCAAAGGAACTAGCCTTCTCTAGATATTGAACTAGTTATACCTTGTAGTATAATCATTCATTCAATGTTGGCCATGTCTTGGGTACAATAACCAACCATAGGTAGACTTTGGACCAACACATACCCATGAAGCTTCACACTTCTATCACATTGGTAGGGGGTAGCCAATGCAAAATACCTTCAATTTTCTTTGTATTTACTACAATTTCATTTGAGATATGATGTGCCCTAGATATCATACCTCCAAGGCATAGAAATCACCTTTTGCTAAAATTCCATAGAATTAGTTCTCCCTTAGTAACTCTAACATTATTTTGAGGTGTCTCTCATGTTGCTTTTTATCTTAGGAGGATATTAAGATATCATCTAAAAATACAAGGACAAACTGATCCAATTACCTCCTAAACACATTGTTCATTAGATTCATAAATGCAGCTAGGTCGTTAGTCAGTCCAAAGGGTAGGATTATAAACTCATAATACCCATACCTAGTTTTAAATATCATTTTTTAAGTATCCTCCTCACTTGTTCCCAACTGATGGTACCCTTATTTTAAATCAATCTTCGTGAATACCATTGCATCTTTCAATTGATCGAACAAATTTTTAATTCTAGATAAAGGGTATTGATTCTTTATTATAGCCTCATTAAGCATCCTATAGTCAATACATAACCTAAATGCACCATCTTTCATTTTAATAAATACTACAAATTCACCCGATGGTGACACGCTTGGCTTTATTAGTCCCTTTTTCATTAACCATTGTAGTTGCACCTTTAATTCTTGCATCTCAATAGGGTTCATCCTATATGGATATCTATGGATAGGTTTCACTCTTGGCATAATTTCAATAGTAAAATCAGATCTCCATATAGGGGGAACACATCCTTAAAGTCCTACAAAATTGGGTGTTTCTCCAACACCTCTCTTTTATGATCTTATCCAACTTCATTGAGTTTTAAAATATATACTATCCCTCTCTTCTTGAGGGTTTTATTTAGTTGCATAGCTAACAACATCGAGGGTTTAAATAACCCTTGTTCGCTATGAACTCTTATTATATCCTTGCCATTTTCTAAATATTTGATCCATATATCTTGGAAATTGATCAAAGCTTTATGATCCTATAACCAATCCATCCTTAGGATCACATCAAAAGAATGAAGTGGATCTACATAAAAATAACCTTCAGTATTACTACTAGTTAAAGTAATCTATGTCATTGAAAAGCATTGGTTTACTCAGTAGGTTTACCCATAACCATAATTGACCTTCCACCCTTGGGCTAAATATCCTGATCTTTCTAGCATATCCCTTACTAAACTAGAAAAACCAAGAAAATAAATCCAACTAAAGTTAAAGCATTTCTTTCGAAGGGAAAAGAGAAAATTTACATTCCTAGATCAATACCATAGATGCTTGGTTCTAGTCATAATTTCTTGTTGTCACATATATTTTAAGGTTTTTCTCTTTGGTCTAAATGCTTGGTCTTGCTTTACTTGGGTAATTTATCACATAATGAGGGCCACACTAGTTTCAACCTCCCTTGGGGTGTTGTTGTTTTTCTCCAATTTTATTTCATAATTGTCTTATTTGAGGTGATTCTATTCATTCTTGTTTTCTTAAGGTTGAGTGAGTTTTGGGGGTTACCCCTTCTATCCACTTACTCAATTTTTTCCTATTAGAGTATTTGGTCACATAATATGGCCCTCCACATATGTGGCAACCTTATTTGGGTCCCTTATGGATTTTATGATTTTACCTTGCAATTTTTTCTGCTTGGGATACCTTTAGTTATATTTGACCTCCTCGATAACCCAGTACAACTACACTTTTATTTAGTTGAGCAAGTTTCCATTCACTTTCACATCACTCTTCCTCTTATTATTGGCAGGTTTGAGTTGGCTTACTTATTATTTCTATTGATATTTCCACTTTAAATAACCAACACTCTTTCTTCCCCTTTGGGACTGTCAATTTTTCTTTGTCAATTCTATAAAATAGGAATCATTCAACTACTTATGTTGTTTTATTTGTTCTCTTTGTTGGTCTATTAGCTCCCCTTGTTGTTCTATTAGTTATTCTAACATTGTAGCAACAGTGATGAGATTTTTTACCTTTTTGTTTAAGTTCCTTAAACCCCTTTCTTGGATCCTTTTCTTAACATTATCTTTACAATTCTGACTATTTTGGGAAGCAATATTTCCTCCTTTCATCTTGGATGCCATCTAGCCTAAACACAACAAAAAAAATAAGATTAGGTTACAACTTCATTTCGAACTGTACTACTAATTTAAGCCACAATACAAAGTTCTCTTTCTATAATATTTATAATATTAGCTCTAAGGTTATGAAGTAATGTTAGTACACAAGTCCATTCTTACTATAAATAAGTTTTCATAATGTTCTAGCCACCCCTAGGGTTAGTCCCCATTAGATTCTTAGCAAGTAGAAATTCTAGGTCTTCCCAACTTTATCCCAAAGCTTAAAATAGAAAGACATCCAAATACCTTAAGCACATTAAGAAGCTCTATACCCTCATACCTAGATCTCAGATACCAGATGTAATGGCCCAAAAAATTTAACTAAAAAGAACTAAGAATTTTTTTCACTAAGGGGGAGGGATTAGTGAATCCCTAAATCGCATATGAGTTTAAGTTAATCAATTGTCTATGTTTATCAAATCTCCCACATCAGTTAAGGATTACATCACACTCTATACCCTACACAAGTTTGTCTATGTAGGTATAATATAAGTACTACAAATAAGCTATCCATATCATCTTTTCGATGAGCTAACTTATCACCTTCAATACATTCAAAGCTATACGCCCATATCCATACCATACACAAGCATGTCTATGTAGGTATGCTACACATACTGTGACTTAATTCATCCATCTCATCTTTTATGATGAGCTAACTTAACCTCTATGTAACTAATTCAGTTGCTTCTCCCTAAGAGGTTTTAATCTCTTAGATATTTCTTATGTTCACCCTAAGAGATCTCAATCTCTTAGATCCTTTCTATGTTCATCCTAAGAAATCTCAATCTCTTAGGTCCTTTCTATGTTCACCCTAAGAGGTCTCAATTTCTTAGGTCCTTTCTATGTTAACCCGAAGAGATATTAATCTCTTAGTTCCTTCCTATGTTCCCCTAGGTAATCCTAATCTCTTAAGTTCATTCCAAATTTAAAAGAATAAAGCTAACTATATCTAATAAATCTAAACATAAAACAACATCTACTAAAACATCCAATATACATAGTTAAATAATACATTATAAAAAAATAAATACTAAAACAAAGAAAATTAACCAAATAACCATAATATCTACATGCTTGACGACAATAAATTAAAGGTTCATTCATCATTCATTACATATAACCAAGTATGGTAAAAGCTTCATTCTTTAAAGTATTACACTTACTTTATTGCGAAACTCCATCTACCAAACATCCATAAGTTCATTTTATTGTAGTAAACCTACTTTCTTTAAAATGTATTCTTGTTAGTATGATGCTTCAAACATTTACTAAGTGTCGTACCATACTCATGATGCAAAATCTTAGTAGAAGTGATTACACATTGTTTTAGAACTCACTAATTTCTTTCTAAAGGAAGTATTGGCCTGAAGGACCGCCTTTGGGAACAATTCTATTCGAACAATGTTTCCAGCACCTTCACCGGTTGAAATATCTCCAGTATTAGATGTCAATTCAGTGACAACATATCCAGGATGAACGCAGTTGACATAAATTTGATCGCGACACTCACAAGCTAATAGACGTGTATAAACATTGAGAGAAACTTTTGACATCTTATATGCAGAAAATGGAGCTGGCCATCCTTTCTCGGCCATCCTTTCTCTTCCAAACTCGTATTCTCCTTGACGTCGTTTAAGAAATCACTTAACATAGAATCCACAAATTCTTCGTTTATGTCATCTATTCAAAGAGTTGCTTTCCTAGCACTAATCTGTGAACAATATTTTAAGTAAAGGACAAATGGTGGTATGTGAATAAGAAAAGTGGGTGGAAATAAAATTACCTGTACACTCCCATGTAAGGAGGAAACATTAACAATCCGAGAGCCAGCGGAGGATTTCCTTAATAACGGCAGGAGAGCTTTCACTACTCGTTTTGCACCGTAATTATTTATATTATTGCATGTTCTTGCACTTTCGTAATCAAAAACAGAAGTTTCATACCTTGTCCCATGGAACTGCAATAAATATAGTTACCTTAATTACATTCAAAACACTACTAAATGTAAAATGAATATGATTAAAGTTAGATTCTTAAACGATATGTCAATTTTGTAGACTAGGTCAAAATAAAAAATAAAATGAATAAGTAAACTTTGTAGAATCTTTTGGAAGTTATTTTAATTAGCTTAAGAATTTATCGAAAATATATATGACCTCACATTTATGAAATAGAAAAAATAAAATAGAACTTGAAATGAAAAACGAAATAAAAATTCATGTTTAATAAGATATATGCTGGTTGTAGGTGATATTCCAAGAAACAGTGCTAGCACTTATATTAAAATACATATAAAATTATTATATATTTTAATATTAAATTTAATAAGTTAAATTTTTTTAATTTATTATATTGAATTAAAATATTTACTTATATTACATTATAAATAATATTTTAATAATTTAATTATTATATTTTTTATAAAATTTAAATATAAATATCATTTTTAAAAAATGACCAATTTCAATAATACTAATACTATCTCATCAAATAATAACAAAATTCATCCAATAATATAAATAATTAAAACTTCAAGTACAAACTCATATTCAATAAACCGCCTACTTTTGTTTTCCTCTTTCCTTCTATTGGTCGGAGTTGGCACATATACGTGCAGTGCATAACATTAGTTGTTGTAAAGGGAGTGGGACTGGTGCACAGTTTATGCATAACCTCTATTTGGTTTTTATATGCAGTTGGTTTCGATGTGATAACTAGCTTCTTTCAACATTAAATCCACTCTTTTCTTTGCGTACAATCTCTGGAGTCCGCACTGTCTGATCATTATCAGTCAGTAGTTTTGACTCTAGATCCAATAAGATTAAAGCAATGTGTTCGTCTCTTTTGCAAGTACGCCTCCTGATGTCCTACTAATGTTCGAGGAAACCAAATGTTCTTCCTATCTGTCAAATATCAATACATATGCATTTCACTTGGTCTCCCTATCGATAGAAAGCAGCGGATGTTACACAATTCTACAAGTGAACAATTCTAAATAGGAAATTTAAGATTTTAATCTCAAAATAATTGAATTGTATACTATATTTCGATATAAATAAATAAACGTTATCAGCAATAAGTTCACTGCCATGAAATACTGAAATGAAGGAGGCGATAAGATATGAGGTCGTTTTCTCAGGAGTTACGCTTTGATACGCATGCATGATGCATCCCTCCACCACCAATGTCCTATCCAATCCAAAGTGTTGATAGACATCACTGCACTTCCACCCAATTTTCAATTAGTTCACATGCGGGGAACCTCATCAAAACACGTAGCTTTTAAAATTTATTTTAATTTAGTTAATTATTAAAAGCATAGTCCACTTTTGAAAATATTGTGTCATTTACTCAAAGCATGGATAGCACGTGTTAATATGGCGAGCTATGTAGAGCTGCATGTGACGGTAGAAAATATATGTTCCTAAAGGTTAGGTGATTGATAGTTACTTGTTCTTATTTATTAAGAAGGTATTAAGGTTTAAATTTTTGGGTAGGGTGTTTGCAAAGGTAATAATGTGATATGAATTCACTGAGTGCATGCAAGACTGAAGGTATGGGAGCAATCCATGGTCCCCCTCACCCTGAATCAACAACAATGTGGTGGAATAGGGTTTGATGGATGCTTTTGAACCTTTCATTTAACAATTACTAAAAAAAAATAATGTGGTTGTAACAATTCTCCTATGTATAAAAAATAAATAAATAAATTCAGTGTATTATTGTAAAATATAAATTTATTTTGTATCATATTATATTAAAAGTTGTCATTATAAAATATAAATTTATTTTGTATCATATTATATTAAAAGTTTTCATTATAAAATATAAATATATTTCTATGTATTATTATGTTATAAACAAAACTTTTGGGAAATATCGTGAGAGGGGATTAGAGAAGTCTAAAATATTTTTGTGTAAAAAAAAAATTAAAACTAGAATGCATGTTAGTTATATGATCATTAGAGAGTCATATCTGATCCCTGGCGGTTTAGTTTAGAATATGGAAGATGTAATGAACTGCAGTGTACAATGGGCATTGTGAAGAAGTTTTTAATGCAGGCTAGTAGATGGAAACCGTGTTGTAGAATATTAAAAACATAAACAAATGTACAAAAAATATTTCTTGTGGTCAGGTGAATTAAATACTTGCATAGGGATTCACTAGTTAGTAGTTTGTTTTTTTGGCTTCTGCATTGTAGCATTAGTTTTCATCTTGTGTAGAGAATTTTACTGTAAACAATAATTATTTCAAATCATTAGCACCTCTTACATTCTTGTGGGAAGAAAAAAAATGCCAAGAATTTTATACTTTTGAATCCATTTGAGAAATAATAAATAGAGTACTACAACATATTTGCATGAATAAAAAGGAAATGCGTGCTTATGTACTCAATTCATTCTATGAGTTAATATGTTATCTACATATTGTTTAATGGAATCGCATTATCTCTTGGTTTCTTATTATTTTTCATTATTGAAAAGATGTATGAGAAATATTGGAACTTATTTATCTATGTTTTGTTACTACACTAGAATATATAGTGAATAAAGCAAAGGATGTTCAGTAGTTTTATTGTCATGATAATCATAGGATGGCAGGTGACATCGGGTGTGGGTGTCTATTTGGAAACCAGATTGCTTAAACGTAGTTGATAGTAAAATATTTTGTATGTTTGGAACATCGTAGGCTAGCTACGCATAACCTAACTTTTATTTAATTAAATAAAGTAGGTTTGTGATGGATTCAAATCCTTATTCTTATTTTTAATAAAATACCTTAGGAGTTAGATAAATTTCTTAGTTCTTTTAAAATACCTTTTAATGGTGCAATGTAGCGAACTTATTTGGAAGGACTAACCATTAAACTCTTTTAAGTGAGTATGTTTTAAGAAGAGATAGAGCCAACCAAAATATTTGAAATAACTTGTTAGATCAATCTCTTGCTAAATAAAGCCTAAGGACTTTTGGTAATTCTAGACCCCTCAAAAAAATCTTAACTCAGATATTCATCCAAGAATAGAAGGGTACGAGAAGGCACAAAAATAGATCAAAAGAACTATTAGCTGATAGGATTAGTTAACAAAAGACCTGGTTAGCTCAAAATGAAAATATGGTATGGAAAACTTTTTATAGGTTGCTTTCGTTGAGCATTGTGATAAAAATCATAACTCTTGAACTTTGCCAAAAATGGACACATGTTATGGTATGAGATAAACCTTTGTGAGTTGCGAAGGTATTACGTAATGAAGACTAAGGTTCGGGAATGGACATGGTGCTAACTACTTCTAGGAACAAGGGAAAGACTAGTTAGTCCAAAGGTATAATTATATTGAATACTTTCACATTGTGAATGACCAAGTCGATTGGTTTTTGAAGGTATAGAATATGAATGATAGGGAACAAAAGCATCCCCCTCTAGGTGTTATGGACCGTAGAGGATAACCTTCATTGTGGTTCGGTCCTCATGTCAGTAGACGTGGACGATAAATGAGATAGCATACCACTGAATGGCATGTTTATGGAATTTAGCTAATCTCGTCCACTTGGGAGACTATATGTAGCAGTCTGGAACCCAAAAGTGGTACGTTGTGCCTATGCTATAATTTAAATAAGAATTATTAGATTTATGGGATGGATTCTGATATTGCTAACTCTACATGCAAACTTGTTTGAGTGAATAGTTTTGTAATTAGAGTAGTAAAACCTTTTAAAAAATAATATTGAACTCTAACTATTCTTTTATCAGGAAACCAGGTGAGTGGCTTGTGACATATGGTATCAGAGTATATTTGATTATAGAAGTAGTATAACTCTATGAGAAAATTATAATAGATTTGAAAACTAATCTACTCCCTCCACTTGTAGGATAATGGTATAAATGTTGCAAGGTGGGTCCTTAAGAAATCCTATGGGAGGTAGGGAGGAGAAAATCATCGAATGACCTATAAGAGGACCATGCACCAATTTAGGGAAAGAATATCCTCAACATGAAAGGAGGTAGAAAAGGGTACACAAGATACCTCAAAATAGAATTAGAAAGAAATATGGAAGTCTTGCAAATATTGTTAAGGTATTGCAAGTACAATTGGAAAATCAAATGGAAGAAATTATCCAACAAAAAACTCACATGGCCCAGCAAAAGGAACTTATTTCCTAGCAACAACGAATCATAGAATACTTTGCAAGAAATAGTGAAACAGGATTAGGAAGGACAGTGGAAATGCTAGGGTAACTTGGGAGATGCAACTCAATATGAAAGAAATGAGGACATGAAAACTCAAAAATTCATTTTGGGATTACATCCTAGAATTATGATGATAGTAAATATGCATAATCCCATCAATCTACCCTCTGTTTTTTATTTAGAAAGGAAGGAGGAAGCTAATTAGGAAATGAGAAAAACATATTTCAATTATCAAAAGCTAACTAAAATGGAGAAATATGAGCTCATAAAGGAGAAAAGTGTTGGTTTCATGAAATGGGAAAAGGCATAATAAGAAACCTAAAGGAGGAGATCAAAGAAAATAAGGTGGAAAAAGTAAATCTAGTTATGAAAGTGTCAAATTTAGGAAATATGTTAAAGATTTTTACAAAATATAGGACCCGAAAATATTAAGTCAGGGAAGGGAGAAAGAAACTACACGTATGAGGAGGAATGAAAACAACATCAATAGAGGTAATAAAGCTCCACCTGGAGTAGGGTTACGCATAGTGGATATTTATCACCAAATTGACTAAGTCTAGAATTTTCAAAATTTGGAATTGGCTAATATTTGGGACACTTGACAAGGGCCGATTAGCCAAATATTTTTGGGTGCATATATTTTTTTGGGTCGATTCACCCAAATATTTTTATAATTTGACTATTTTAAGTTTAAATTTCCAACATTGCCCCTAATAATAGTGAATCTTCTACATGTGTTTAGACACTATTCACCTAGATTTTAAAACTGATTTGCCAATTTTTTATAAATATATTTTTTTGCAAATCCCTTAAGCATAACCCTAACCTGGAGGGTGTTGGGTGTGCAAAGGGGCTAATTATGCCAACAAATGCCCTCGTATATCTGATCTACCACCAAAATATCAATAATAAGCCAACGACATGATATATATGACGATAGGTATCTCTAAATGCAATTGAAAAATTACTCCATTCTTATTAAAAGGAAAATATTTTGGGAAAAACATGTAAATTTTGATTAATAGTGGGCCAAAGGATAGTTTTATAACAACTAGATTAATGAGGGATTCACCTGTTAGACCTATATTCTTGGCTAATGGTTGGAAGTTAGAGTATGGATCTGGGAAAACTCACCATGTTAACCAATGTCTCTTTGATTCCTACATTGTTTTTCCACAAGGAATGATCAATTGACATCTATATGTGGCATCCGTGCATGCATTTGACATCATTTTGTGAGTTGATTGGCTAAAAGCACACAAGGCCCTTTTGAATTTTGAATAAATATGGGTGGAATTTATGGATGAATCTTGTGAAAGTATTAGAATTAATTGTAGGTGAAGGTAAGTAAAACCACACCTATTGACTCCAATGCAACTTAAAAATTTTATTAAAAATAAGGGTATGGTATTCATAGTGAAAATGAATAGAAAGGAAGAGTCTAAGAAGGAGTCTCATATTTTCCAGAAACATCTGGTAATAGGTTCATCCAAGGATGTTTTTCTTAAGGAATTACCAGAGTTACCTCCTCAAAGGGAATTTGTTTTCTCAATTGAGTTTTTACCAAATGCAGAACCTATTGCATGGTCATCTTATAGGATGACTCCTATAGAGTTTCAAGATCTAAAGATGCAACAACAAAAATTTATTGAAAAGGTGTTAATCAAACCTAGTGTGTCACTGTGGGGAGCTCCTTTTATTTTTGTTAGAAACAAATATGGAACCTTAAGAATGTGCATAGACTATAGAATATTGAATAAGGTTACCTATCAAGAATAGATATTCATTACCAAGAATTGATGATTTATTTGATCAACTAAGAGGAGCAACTATATTTTCAAAATTAGATTTGAGATCTAGATATCATCAATTTAGAATTTGAGAAGAATATACTTCTAAAACAACAATTAGAATAAGGTATGGGCATTTTGATTTTATAGTTTTACCTTTTGGATTAACTGATGCCCCAACTGCATTCATGAACCTCATGAACAACATTTTTAGGGAACAAGCGGATAAGTTTGTACTAGTATTTTTGGATGATATTTAATTTACTCCAAAAATAAAGAAGAGCATGGCCAGCATTTGATGTTAGTGCTTGATATTCTTAGAAAGAATCGATTGTTTGGAAAACTATCAAAATGTGAGTTTTATACTGCACAAGTGCAATACCTCGAACATGTTTTCTTTGTAGTAGGAATTGTAGTATACCCTAATAAAATAGAGACTATCATTGCTTGGCTAGCTCCTACTAGTGTCATGGAAGTGCAAAGTTTTATGGGACTTGCAGGATATTATAGGCAATTTGTGAAAGGGTTTTAAAAAATTACCCAACCTATTACAAACCTTCAGAGAAAAGAGAAAAAATTCAAGTGGATAGAGCAGTGTGAGGAGGCTTTTAAAGTTTTGAAAGAAATGTTGATGAATGCACCAATCCTACAATTACCAAATCCTAGTAATCAATTTATAGTTTGAATAGATGCTTTGATAGAAGGTTTAGGAGGAATTTTGACTCAAGAAGATGCAGTAATTGCATACAAATCTAGAAAAATCAAGAAGAACGAAGTCAACTATGCCACTCATGGTTTATAGTTGGCAGCGGTAGTGCATGCTCTGAAAGTTTGGTGACATTATATTCTAGGAAAACCATATGAGATAAATATAGACCATAAGAGTTTGAAATATATATTTACCCAGCCCTTGCTAAATGCCAGATAGTGACATTGGCTAGATTTATTAGCAAAATATGAATTTGGGATTGAATATATTAAGGGCAAAAAGAATAAGGTTGTTGATACTTTGAGCCATAGACGATGCATAATTGCAATGACTAAATGTCAATATGAATTATTAGATCGAATTAAGAGTTGGTAAGGAAATGATAACTTTTTCCAATTATATATAGGAGCAAATGGACAAAAAGCAAATAAGAATACAAATTTTGTTTGGAGGGATAATATGATTTATTTTAGGAATAGGTTGGTGGTACCCAACCTTGGAGGATTGATGGAAATAATCCTTAGGGAGGCTCATAATACTCCCTACTTCGTGCATCCACGAAGAGCAAAGATGCAAGAGAATTTAAAGAAAGCATATTTTTGGTCTGGTATAAAAAAAAAAATATTACCAATTATGTAGCCATATGCTTGGAATTTCATAAGGTGAAAGCAGAGCACCTGAATCCATCTCGAAAACTATATACATTTGAGATACCCAAATAGAAGTGGCAAGTAGTGTCAATGGATTTTATAGTAGGGTTGCCTAAAATAAGATTTAAGCATGATGCAATTATGGTAATTGTGAATAAATTAACTAAAGTCACACATTTTATACGTGGTAATGTGCAATACAAAGCAATTGTTGTAGCAAGTAAGTTTTCTATGGAAGTGGTACGAATTTACGAATTTATAGAGGTTATAATCTCAGATAGGGATTCTCGTTTCACTTTTGATTTTTTTCAAGCATTACATCGAGCATTAGGTACCAAAATGAACATCAGTACATCTTATCACCTAGAAATAGATGGTCAAACTAAAAGTGTGAACCAAGTGCTTCAGGATATGTTGTGAATTGCATGGATCAACATACTAAGTGGGAAGACTACTTATACCTAGTGTAATTTACTTATAACAATAACTGCCATGCTTCACTTGGTATGGCACCCTTCGAAGCTCTATATGGAAGAAAGTGCAAAATTCTCTTATCTTTGGATAATCTGGAGGATCGGGTAGTGATCGACCTAGAAATTATAAGAGATATGGAAAAGCAATTAAAAATAATCCAAAAAAAGCTAAAAGAGGTCGCAAATCACCAAAATATCTATGTGGAGCTCAAACATACACCAAGATAGTACTTAGTGGGAGATCAAGTATTCTTAAGGGTTAAGCCAACTAAAATTTCAATCAAATATTCCAAAATTGACTCTCAATATGTGGGTCCATTTGATATCATAGAAAATATAAGCCCTGTTGCATACATATTAGCTCTACTACCAAGCTTATTTATGATCCATAATGTTTTCATGTGTCTCTCTTTAAAAATATACTTTTAATCCTACTCATATTTTGGATGTTTCCAATATATAGATGACTGATCCATTAAGGATTGAGGTACATCATATCTGTCTCCTTGGTTTCCAAACTAAGAATTTGAGAAAATGAAATATAGAGCAATGTCAAGTCCAGTGGGAACACTACTCGGATAAAAATACTATGTGGAAATATGTAGCAGTTATGCAGCAACGATTTCCTCATTTGTTTGATTAGCATGAAACTTTTCATAAGACTATGATAAAATTTTGAGACAATGTGTATCAAATATGTTTGTTGAACTATTGGGTAGAATAAATCATGATTGTTTTGATATTGATATGGTTTATGTATGGACTGCAATGGAAATGTGTATTTGATTTCCTTTATGAATTAATCAATGATGTGATTATATGGTGATCATAAATGAAATGATGTATTTTCTTTATGATGAAAATATATTGGCAATAATTAGGATCAAATGGAAAAGTGAAATTTGATTGTGTTATTGCATTAAAAAAAATATTCATAATATTATATTTTATTTCACATAACTTAAAACACAGGGACTATGTTTATCTCTAGCGGGGAAGGATGTAATGATCCTCCTCACATGGTTAAATGAAAATAATAAAATATGTTAATAATTACCTTTTCTTGTGAGACAAGGTACTGATGATGGCTTCTATGAGTGCAGGTTAGTCGTAGAAAGGCAACGAAGGGAAGCAAGTCAATAGAAAATGTAAAAAGGAGAAGTGATGATTCATCTCACAATCACATGGATACTCGCATATGCATATCATTTAGGTGCATTATTGTGTAAGTTAAATTTATTTGAATATTGCATGTGGAAAATGAATGAGAAATGTTTTGTTATGGCAATGATTATGGGAGCCACTAGTGTGAAAAGGTATATGGTTGGTTGCAAATGTTGCATGTGTGTGTATGCCTAATTTATGAAATATTCCATTTTTGACTTATGTGATTAAAGGAGGCAAAGAAGGTGTGTTAGTATTGAAATTCCATTTAAATGGTCTGAATTAAAGTTCACCCTTATATTGTCTTGATACTACTAAAAGGTGATTTTTATTTTTAAAAAAGGGAAATATAAATAAAAATGAGTATTTCATCCCTTACCTTTTGAAATGAAAAGAAACGTTTTGTAAAGATATTATGGTTGTGTTGGTTGTTCGTTTTCATGTATTTTAATTATGTTTTAAGTTATCATGGGAAGATAAGGGGGAGGTGACTCCACATATTTCTTTGATGGCAGACCACGTTGGTGGGATGACAACTGAAATTCTCTCCGCATACAACAGAATGTTTTACCAACTATTTCTTGTAAAGGGTGAAAAGTATTTATTTATTTTTTTCTTGTTGTTTTAGTTGAACTTCGAGAAGAGAATAATTATTTTTTTGAAAATCCATGAGATGAAAAACCACATGCTAGTGGAATGTGTGTTTGTTATTATTTTTTGTTATGGAGGTATGCAAAAAATATGGGAAAAATCCATCATGTAGAATTAAGTACTTTTGGTTGAGAATAAGGATGGGGAAAAAGAGTTGGGAGGCATTAGAGTAGCAGCGAATGAAAGGACGAAAGGTGCATGCGATAAGTGAGTTGAACAAAGAAGGAGTTTTAAAAACCAAGAATTGCTACAGTTAAAATGTGAAAATATAGGTTGGTAAATTTGTAGTTTTATTATGTGCAAATATTGATAGAATTATTTTCATGACTGTTGAGCCATTTGCATGTGAAAATGAAACCCATGTGTATGGAAATGAAATAATTGGGTGAATGTGTTGTTCATGAAAAAAACTATGTGATTTACATATTAAGTGGGCATAGAGATGCTTTTAATTTGTTGTCACATATATGGAGAATAATGGTGGTAGTGGAAAAACTTTGGTTACCTTAAATTAAAATGCTTGATGTTTTAAAATATTATGTGAAACGAGTTGAACAATTTAAATGCTTGTTGTGTGTGAAACAAGTTGAACACCACCAAAACGATTGCAGTGTGTAAGATGAATTGAATATAATTGATACACTTGTGCATGAAATAAATTGAAAATAATTGATATGTTT
The DNA here is from genome assembly GCA_028583015.1 of Wollemia nobilis. Classification (NCBI taxonomy): domain Eukaryota; kingdom Viridiplantae; phylum Streptophyta; class Pinopsida; order Araucariales; family Araucariaceae; genus Wollemia; species Wollemia nobilis. The sequence continues at coordinate 8,102,730 of JAQPPZ010016690.1, read as the reverse complement.
GTTGTTTATTAAAAGGAATTAATGCAATAGATAGTTGTACTGGGCTAGATGTTGCAGTATAGTATAATGAATATTTAAAAAATAATAATACTGCTATGAAATAGTTGCGTAAGCTTACATTTGAATGATTGTGAAATGGAAAATTCTATTTTTATAAACTAGAAATATAGCTTGGTACTTCAATGTAGAAATGTAATGAAAATTTTGGGAAATATCATGAGAGGGAATTAGAGAAGTCTAAAACATTTATATGTAAAATATATTTTTTAAAATAGAATGCATGTTAGTTGCATGATCATTAAAGAGTTGTATATTATCCTTGACGATTTAGTTTAGAATTTGGAACGAGTAATGAACTACATTGTACAATAGGCATCGTGAAGAAGTTTTGAATGCAGGATGGCAGATGGAAACCATGATGTAGAATATTTGAAACACAAACAAATGTATAGAAAATCTTTCTTGTGGTCAGGCCAATTAAACACTTGCATAGGGATTCACTAGTTAGTAGTTTATATTATTGGATTTCGTATTGTAGCATTAGTGTTCATCTTGTGTAGACAAGTGTAATGTAAACAATAATAATTTAAAATCATTATCACCTCTTACGTTCTTATGGGAAGAAAACAAATGCCAAGAATTTTTTACTTTTAAATCCATTTGATAAATAAGAAATAGAGTAATGCAATAGATTTGTGTGAATGAAAATTAAAGGTGTGCTTTTATACTCAATACATTTTATGAGTTAATATGTTATCTACATATTGTTTAATGGAATCACATTATCACTTGGTTTATTATTATTTTACATTACTAAAAAGATGTATGAGAAATCCTAGAACTTGTTTATTTATGTTTTGTTACTGCATTAGAATATATAGTCAAGAAAGTAGTGGATGTTCGACAATGTTAATGAGATGATAACCGTAGTATGGCGGGTGACACCAGGTGTGGGTATCTGTTTGGAAATGGGATTGCTTAAACATAGTTTATAGTAAAATATTTTATATTCTTGGAACATCATGGACTAGCTTTGCATAACCTACCTTTTATTTAATTAAAGAATGTAGATTTGTGATGGAGTCAACTCCTTATTCTTATTTTAAAAAAAAGACCTTAGGAGTTAGAGAACATTCTTAGTTCTTTTAAAATACCTTTTAATGGTGTAATGTAGCAAACTTCTTTATAAGGAGTAACCATTAAACTCTTTTGAGTGAGGATGTTTTAAGAAGAGATAGAGCTAACCAAAATATTGAAATAACTTGTTAGATCAAGCAGTTGCTAAATAAATCCTAGGGACTTTTGGTAAGGCTAGACCCACAAAAAAACTTAACTCATGTATTCATTTGGAAATAGAAGGGTGTGGTAAGGCATGGAAGTAGATCAGAACAACTAGCAGCTGACAAGATTGGTAAAAAAAATACATGGTTAGCTTGGAATGGAAAAGTAATATCGGATACTTTTTCTAGGTTGCTTTCATTGAGCAATATGATAAAAACCATGTCTCTCAAACTTTGCCAAAAATTGACACGGGATTTAGTATGGGACAAACCTTTGTGAGTTGCGAAGGTATGGGGTAATGAAGACCAAGGTTCGAGAATGGACATGGCACTAACTACTTCCAGGAACAAGGGAAAGACCAACTAGTCCAAAGTTATAATTACGCTGAGTACTTTCACATTATGAATAACTAAGTTGTTAGGATACCACAGTATAAAATGGATTGCAGAATAGAAATTAATGTATCGCTTGATGATATGAATCGCTTTTGGAATATTGGGTTTAAACCTGCAATATTGATATATATAAAATGTATTTGATTTGATGTCTTAAAATGAATATGGTGATGTACCATAAATATGAAGGATGGGGTGCGATTGGAAAGATGCACCCCTAATAAATATAATTACAATATGTTAGGAGGGTCCTAACATGCCACCCCCCTTAAAGGAGCTTTGTCCTCAAAGCTAGAAATTTGGAAATTGCTGCTGGATATCGTGAAGAGTTTCCCACGTCGCGTCTTCTAAAGGTAGACCTTTCCAATGGATTAAAACTTTCATGATATCGCGAGTACGAAGGTGACGAGAGTGACGATCCAAGATAGCTTCTAGCTCGACTAAAAGTACTCCATCCTCGAAGAATTCTGGAAGAGTGGTTTGTGTCGTGATATGTGTTCCGATTGTGAGCTTAAGGCAAGATACATGAAATACGGGGTGAAGTTTGGAAGAGGGAGGAAGCTCAAGTTTGTAAGCAATGGTCCCAATACGTTGGAGAACTTTATACGGCCCGTAAAATTTGGGTGCTAACTTTTGAGAACCTTTTTGTTTAAGAGAGGTTTGTCGGTAAGGTTGGAGACGTAAGAAAACCATATCACCCTCGTGGAAACTACGTTCGCTTCTATGTTGATCGGCTTGCTGCTTCATGCGATGTTGGGCGGTGTGTAGGTTCTCTTTTAGGGTCCATAGTATGTCCTCTCGATTAGCAAGTTCCGTTTCCACCACATGGACTTTTGTAGTCCCTGGAATATAGGAAGTGAGGGATGGTGGTGTTTGACCATATAGTGCTTCATAAGGAGTCATTTTGATGGACGTATGGTATGAAGTGTTATACCACCATTCTGCTAGTGAAAGCCACCTTACCCAATGGAGTGGTTGAGTAGAAACAAAACATCGAAGGTATGTTTCCAAGCATTTATTTACAACTTCGGTTTGGCCATCGGTTTGAGGATGGTAAGTGGAGCTCATACGAAGTTGAGTACCTTGTAATTTGAATAATTCCTTCCAAAAGGTACTAGTGAAATTTGGGTCACGATCACTAATAATTGTGGAGGGCATACCATGTAATTTAAAGATGTTATCGAGGAAGAGGTGGGCTATAGTGCTAGCGGTATAAGGATGAGCCACTGGACAAAAATGGGCGTATTTAGATAAACGATCAACGACTACGAAAATGGTTGTTTTTCTGCCTGATTTAGGTAATCCTTCAATAAAGTCCATAGAAATATCTACCCATGTTTTGGTGGGTATAGGAAGAGGTTGAAGTAATCCGGGAATAGCGATGGTCTCCCCCTTTTGTCTTTGGCACACTTCACATTCTTTTACAAAGTTTTTGATGTAATTTTTCATTCCTACCCAATAGAAGGAGGTAGTGGCTCTTTTATAGGTTTTTAAGAACCCTGAGTGGCCTGCAATGGGTGAGGTATGTAACTCATGAAGAAGTTTCCTTCGATAAGTTGAATTGGGGGTGAGGACCATCCTCCCTTTGTATCTTAATATATTGTCCTTCCAAGTGTATGGAGGTTTGCTACTAGGATTATGTTGAAGTTGTTGAATTAAGGCGTGGGTAATAGGATCATTTATCCATTCTTCATGCACCTCATCTACCCATTTAGGAATAAGGGAGGAAAGAGCATGGATTTGAGGCATATCTTCAAATTTTCTAGAAAGTGCATCGGCTGCCATGTTGTCCTTGCCCTTTTTATATGTAATTTCATAATCATAGCCAAGAAGTTTAGTAACCCATTTTTGTTGTTCCGGGGTATTAGTCCTTTGTTCCAAAAAATACTTCAAGCTATGATGGTCGGTGCGTATAATGAAATGTTGGCCAATAAGGTAAGGCCTCCAATGTTGAATAGCATGGACAATCGCCAACATCTCTTTTTCATATGTAGAGCGAGCTAAATTCTTAGGAGAAAATGCTTTGCTTATAAAAGCTAGAGGTCTTTCATCCTGCATGAGTACGGCTCCCATTCCTATTCCTGAAGCATCACTTTCAATGACGAACGGTTTAGAAAAGTTGGGCATGGCTAGAACAGGGGTGGTACACATTGCATTTTTCAAGGTGATAAAGGCCTCGTCCGCTTTAGGCGACCATTTGAAAGCATTTTTCTTAAGTAATGTTGTTAGAGGAGCAGCGATTTTACCATAATTTTGGACAAATTTTCTATAATATCCCGTTAGTCCAAGAAACCCACGTAGAGCCTTTACGATTTTTGGAATAGGCCAATTTTTCACTTCCTCGATTTTGGAAGGATCTACCATCATGCCTTCCTTTGAGACAATATGCCCTAAGTATTCAATTTCTTGTTTCCCAAAGGAACACTTTGATCTATTTGCATAAAGTTGATTTTCCTTCAAGATTTGGAACGCTTGTCTAACATGGTTCAAATGTTCTTCCCATGTTTTGCTATAAATCAAAATGTCATCAAAGAAAACTAATATAAATTTATGAAGGAAAGGGTGAAATACCTTATTCATTAGACTTTGAAAGGTAGAAGGAGCATTGGTAAGGCCAAATGGCATCACCAAGAATTCGTAGTGCCCTTCGTGAGTGCGAAAGGTCGTCTTAGGAATATCCTTTTCAGCGACTCGTATTTGGTGGTAGCCTAACCGTAAGTCCAACTTAGAAAAGTAAGCCACCCCATGGAGTTCATCTAGTAGCTCATCTATGACCGGAATAGGAAATTTATCTTTGATGGTCATTTTATTAAGCGCTCGAAAATCGACACATAAACGCCACGAACCATCCTTTTTCCTAACTAAAATAATTGGAGAGGAGTAAGGGCTTTTGCTAGGTCTAATGACTCCTGCCATAAGAAGCTCTTGTACTAATTTCTCTATTTCGGTCTTTTGGAGGTATGGATAATGATAAGGTCTAATATTAGGAGGTTGATGCCCTGGAAATAGTGGAATAGTGTGATCGTGACTTCGTTGTGGAGGTAGTCCTTTTGGTTCATTGAATACCGCCTTATAGTGGTCTAAAATTTTTTGTAACTCTGGTGTCTCATCTTTTTGGTGACTAGGTTGAATTGAAAATAATTGGGTGACCATTCCTTTGTTCCCTTTTCGGATAATTTTCTCCATTCTATGCGAGCTGACGATTTGGGAAGGTCCTGATTTCAGGCCTTGGATAATATAGGTTTGGTTCTTTGCTATGAATTTCATCCATAGTTCATCAAATTCCCATTGGACTACGCCCAAGGTTCTTAACCATTGTACACCTAGTACAATGTCGCATCCCCCTAGGGGTAGGACGTACATGTCGCCTTGCATGGTATAAACTCCCATAGTTAGTTTTATATTTTTGCATTTTCCTTTGCATGCAATTTTTTTGTCGTTTCCAATCATCACTTTGAAGTTATTGCAAGGGTATATAAAACAATTTGCTTGTTTAGCCACCTTTGGATCGATAAAATTGTGTGTGCTACCAGAATCTAGGAGCACGGTAAGGTTTTGTTTCTTAAAATACCCTTTTACTCGCATTGTTTGAGGGGCAAAAAATTTGGCAAGGGCGTTGAAGGAAACCTTTGGTGTATTTTCTTCGTCACTTTCAAGTGTGTTGGATAATACCTCTACTTCGAGTTCAGGTTCCTCTTCAATAGAATTCCCTTCCTCTGTGGCATCTAGAATATATAATTTTTGTGAGGCACATTTATGATTTTTGTCAAATTTCTCATCGCAATGGTAGCAAAGACCCTTAGCTTGTCTTTCCTTCATTTCCTCGAAACTCAAACGTTTAATTGGTAGAGCGGGGTTAATTTTGGGGGTTGTGTAGGAGTTTTGGGTTCATCCATTTTGCATTGGTTTGGGGTTGGTATAAGTGTTTGATGGTTTCCCCCAAGTTGGTTTTGTGGACCAATTCCGTGCCTTGATTTTGTCTTCCGCTAATTTTGCTAAGCCGATGGTCTCTAACATGTTTGTAGGGTTGTACATTTGCACCTCAATTCGAATTTCTTCTTTTAATCCACTAACGAAACATTCTTGAAAGAAGGCAACGTCTAATCCGGATGTTCGATTAGCTAACCTTTCAAATTCTTCTTGGTACTCGCTTACTGAAGTGGTTTGGCATAATTTAGTGAGGGCCCCTATAAAGCTTTGAAACTTGCTAGGGCCGAATCGTACTAATAGGTTCTATGTAAAATTTGACCACGTAGGAGTGCCATTAGTTTTCTTGAACCATTGGTACCATTGGATGGCGTCATTTTCCAAATGGAAGGAGGCGATATGCACTTTTTGTATTTCCAAAATTTGATTTAGTGAGAAATATTGCTCGCTTCGGTAGATCCAGTTTGTAGGGTCTCCGCATTCAAATTTTGGGAAGTCTAATTTGGTCGTCCGTGGTAGAATGGAAGTTTGTGGACCTCCTAACATTGCTCGGTTTGATGACCCGTTGTTGGTTGAGTTTGTCTGTGTTGTTGCCTGTTTTTGACTGATGGCATCAAGTTTAACATCCATTGCAAATATTTTTTTGAAGAGTTCTCTTGTGGTACGGGAATTCTCCTCTCTTTCTTGTTTAACTTCTTCAACGAGCCTTTCATGTTTCTCGTGGATGGAATCTAGTGATCGTCGTCCGTCGGCCATTGCGGTTGGTGTAGGTAACGATCAATGTGACTAGGTAACGATCAAGGTGAGCAAAAATTTAAAAATTAAATAATTGGGCAATAATTTTAATTTAATTTAAAAATTAAATTAAATTTTTAAAAATTTAAAAATTTGGTGGGCAATGCCCTATCAACTTTTCTTTTTTGGCCCCTCGCATAGCAGTTTGCGAGAAGGATGATAGCAGGTGGCAAGACTGACAGAGGTGATAGCAGACTGGCGACAGTAGGTGGCAGGACTGACAGAGACGACAGCAGGCGGGATGGATTGATAGACCGAGGTGATAGGCTAGCAGGCGAGATGAACTGATTGATAGAGGTGACACAGGCACGTGAAATTGATAGAGGTGATAGAGGGCAAGAGAGCAGGCGGAAAGGGTGACAACGGAGGAGCAGAATGCACAGAGCAATGAGAGGGCGGTCAACACAATCCAATTATCGACAAGCGGTAGTGGGTACGCACGAGGGTTGGTCAAGGGAGGGCATGACCGAAGTCACGCTTTAATAAGCGTGCTGCCCACCTTATAAGGTAGGCAAAAACTCCCGCACCCGCTATGTGGGATAAACAATTTACTATGAAAAAAAAATCTTTTATAACCTACGCTTTCACGTCGACGAAAAATGCGATCGACGTCCCTTGTTTCGGCGTCGAAGAAGCTCACGTCGACGGTCGAATTTTCCAAAAACTTAGGGCTAAAACTTATAAAATTTTTAATTTTTAGCCTACCGCGAACTTTAATCGTCGAAAAATGATGCAGAGTCTTCAGCTGTTATTTTTGATGCCTGGTTCTGCTTCGAGTTGGGATTTTAAGCTGTGGATGGCCTTAAAAATGTTGTATGTGTAATTTTAATCAAATTTTATGTGTCTAGATCGCTGAAATGTAGCTGTGTTCTATGGTGAGCGCTCATCGAAAACGAGGAGTGCGACTGTAAAAAAAATGAGCTTGCTATGTTTTTGAGGCCTTGAGAGGTGAGGACAGCAGACGGTAGTAGGTTAAAACCGGGTTATCAAGTCTGATGATCCATTTTTCTGCACCGAGTGTGATGGATGAATAACCAATGCTTGGTATCTCGAAAAAAAAAATTCTTTGCTAAGATGCCCGACTTGATAATGGCTCTGTACCAGATGTTAGGATACCACAGTATAAAATGGATTGCAGAATAGAAATTAATGTATCGCTTGATGATATGAATCGCTTTTGGAATATTGGGTTTAAACCTGCAATATTGATATATATAAAATGTATTTGATTTGATGTCTTAAAATGAATATGGTGATGTACCATAAATATGAAGGATGGGGTGCGATTGGAAAGATGCACCCCTGATAAATATAATTACAATATGTTAGGAGGGTCCTAACATAAGTCGACTAGTTGTTGAAGGTATAGAATGTGAAAGATAGTAAAAGAAAGCATCCCCCTCTAGGTGTTATAGGCCCTAGAGTATAACCCTCATTATGGTTCAGTCCTCATACCGTTAAACATGGATGATAAATGTGATAGTTGATACCACTAAATGGCATGTTTATGATATTTAGCTAATCTTATCCACTTTGGATATTGGTTGTAGTAGTCTTGAAACCGAAAATCGTATGTTGTGCTTGTGCTATAATTTAAATAATATTGATTAGATTTATGGTATGGATTCTTATGTTTCTAACTCTATATGCAAACTTGTTTGAGTGAAAAAAATTGTAGTCAAAGTAGTAAATATTTACCCAGGTGTTGTAGGTGAGTTGGAGAGGAGAGGGAAATCCTCCAAGGGAGGTCCCACGTTCAAATCTCCACCCTACCAAAAAGCTGAATTGGGTATCAAAAATCCAATTGATAATGTTGGTGCGGGCAGGGTCGGGTGCGACTCCCGAGTGACTTTGACGGTGTAGAACCCCCTCTTCATGGTCTCTCAGACCAAGGCAACCCTCCAAGGGGTTTTTTTCCAAAAAAAAAGAGTAGTAAATATTTAAAAAATATTAATATTGGACTTTGGTTGTTCTTTTATCAGGAAACCAGGTGAGTGGATTGTTACATATGGTATCAGAGTATATTTGATTATAAATGTTGTAGAAATATATGAGAAAAATAGAATATATTTAAAAACTAATCTACTCCCTCTTTCACTTATAATATAATTGCATGAATGATGCAAGGTGGATCCTCTAGAAATCCTACAAGAGGCGGGGAGGAGGAAATCACCGAAAGACTTATAAGAGGACCACACACCAATTTAGGTAAAGAAGGTCCTTAATGTGAAAGGAGGCATAAAAGGGTTCAAGAGATTACTCAAAATTAAATTAGAGAGGAATATGGAAGTATTGCAATGATGGTTAAGGTATTGCAAGTACAAATCGAAAATCAAAGGGAATAAATGGATCAATAAAAACTCACATGGACCAACAACATGAACTTATTTCCTAGCAATAGCGAGTCATAGAAGACATAGCAAGAAATATCTAAAATGGATTAGGAAGGATAATGGAAGTGCTAGGGGAACCTGAGGGATCCAATCCTATAAGTGCAAGAGTGAGTAAGAAATTGGATTGGAATTTAAAGAAAGTGGTATTAAAAAAATTTAATGGAAGGGATGATGGAGAGTTGGCTGAAAATTTGTTAAGTGAATTAGAATCCTATTACTTTTTGGTAGTTCTATATTTTGAATCCAAAAATCCTTTGGTAGCTATGAATATGACTAAATTTTCTCTAGACAAGTGGAATTCAAACAAGAAAGGGCATGAAGTGGAGTCTATTGACCTCAAGTGGGAGGAATTCATTAAGGAATTTAGATATAGGTTTCTGATGAGATAGTACTATGTTGAAAAGTTTGGGGAATTCTTGAATTTGAGGTAGAAAAGTATGTCAGTTTGAGAATATCACCAAAATTTCATACAACTACTGAAGTATGCAACTCAATATGAAAGCAATGAGAAAATGAAAACTCATAAATTCATTCTGGGATTGCATTCTAGAATTATGATGGTAGTAAATATTTATAATCCCATAAATCTACCCTCTAATTTTGATTTAGCAATGAAGGAGGAAGCTAATCAAGAAATGAGAAAAGCATATTTCAATTATCAAAAGCTAACTAAAAGAGATAAAGATGAGCTCAAAAACCAGAAAAGTGTTGATTTCATGAAATGGCAAAAGGATCAAAATAAGAAATCTAAAGGAGGTGATAAGAGCAAACAAGGTGGCAAAAGTAAATCCAGTTACCAAGGTCACAAATTCAGGAAAAATGTTAAAGAGTTTTTCAAAATATAGGACCTATGAGCAGGATTGAAAACAATATCAATAGAGGCAATAGAGCTCCATTGTGAGGATGTTGGGTGTGCAAAGGAGCTCATTATGCCAAAAATACCCTCATAGAGTTGATCTACCACCAAAAGCTCTAGAAGAAGTTGGCCATAGTATCTATGTAGCCAGAGGTAGCTCTAAACACAATGGAAAAATTACTCCATTCTTATTAAATGGAATTTTTTTTGGTAAAAATGTGCAAATTTTGATTGATAGTGGTTCAAATGATAGTTTTATATCAACTAGATTAATGATGGATTCACCTATTAGACCTGGATTCTTGGCTAATGGCTGGAAGGTAGAGTATGGATCTAGGCATACTCACCATGTTAACCAATGTTTCTTTGATTCCCACATTATTTTTCCAAAATGATCAATTGGAATCTATATGTGGCACCCTTGCATGTGTTTGACATTATTTTGGAAGTTGATTGGATAAAAGCACACAAGGACCTTTTGAATTATAAAGAAATATGGGTGGAATTTGTGGATGAATCCACTCAAAGTATTAGCATTAATTATAGGCTAAGGGAAGTAAAAACCCACCTATTGACCATAATGCAACTTTAAAAGGTTATTAAAAGGAAGGGTATGGTATTCATAGTGAAAATGAATAGAAAAGAAGAGTATGAGGAGTCTGATATTTTCAAAAAATAACTGGTAATAGGTGCATTCAAGGATAATTTTCCTCAAGAATTACCCAGGTTACCTCCTCAAATGGAATTTGATTTCTCAATTGAGTCGTTACCAAATGCAACACCTATTGCACGGTCACCTTATAGGATGAATCCTATAGAGTTGCAAGAATTAAAGATGCAACTATAAGAATTTATTTAAAAGGGGTTAATAAAACCTAGTGTGTCACCCTGGGGAGATCCTATTCATTTTGTTAAAAAGAAAGAGAGAACCTTAAGAATGTGCATAGAGTATAGGATCTTGAATAATGTTACTATTAAGAATATATATTCATTACCAAGAATTGATGATTCATTTGATCATCCAAGAGGAGAAACTATATTTTCAAAAATAGATTTGAGATATGGATATCGTCAGTTAAGAATTTGAGAAGAAGATGCTTCTAAAACAACATTTAGAACAAGGTATGGGCATTTTGAGTTTACAGTTTTACATTTTGGGCTAACCAATGAACCAACTACATTCATGAGCCTCATGAACAACATTTTTAGGGAACAAATGGATAAGTTTGTACTAGTATTTTTTTATGATATTTTAATTTAATCCAAATATAAAGAAGAGCATGACTAGTATTTGAAGTTAGTGCTTGATATTATTAGAAAGAATTAGTTATTTGAAAAATTTTCAAAATGTGAATTTTATACTCCACAAGTGCAATACCTCTGACATGTTGTCTCTATTGTAGGAATTGTAGTAGACCCTAAGAAAATAGAGGTATTCATTGATTGGATAGCTCCTTCTAATGTCACGAAAGTGTGAAGTTTTATGGGACTTGCAGGATATTACAGGCGATTTGTCAAAGGGGTTTCAAAAAATTCCTAGAATATTATGAACCTTCAGAGAAAAGGGCAAGTAGATAGAGGAATGTGAGGAGGCTTTTAATATTTTGAAATAAAGGTTGATGACTACACCAATCCTACAATTACCCGATCCTAATAAGATATTTACAATTTGTATGGATGCTTCGATCGAAGGGTTAGGAGGATTTTTGATTCAAGGAGATGTAGTAATTGCATACGAGTCCAAAAAAATAAAGAAGCATGAATTCAACTATACCACTCACTATTAGGGTTGGTAGCGATAGTGCATGCTCTAAAAGTTTGGTGATATTATCTTTTGGGAAAACCATATGAGCTAAATATAGACCATCAAAGTCTAAAATATATATTTACCCAACCCTTTCTAAATGCCAGACAATGATATTGGCTAAATTTTTTAGTAGAATATGAATTTGGGATTGAATATTTTAAGGGTAAATAGAATAAGGTCATTGGTTCTTTGAGCCTAAGAGGGTGCATAATTGCAATGACTAAATTTCAATATGAATTATTAGATCAAATTAAGAGTTGTCAAGGAAATGATGAATTTTTCCAATTATATATAGGAGCAGATGGACATAAAGCAAATAAGGATACATATTTTGTTTGAATGGATGATATACTTTATTTTAGGAATAGTTTAGTGGTACCCAACCTTGGAGGATTGAGGGAAAAAATCCTTAGGGAGGCTCATAATAATCCCAAATTTGTGCATCCAAGAAGTGCAAAGATTTGAGAGAATTTAAAGAAATCATATTTCTAGTCTGGTATGAAAAAATATATTGCCAATTATATAGCCATATTCTTGGAATGTTAGAATGTGAAAGTGGAGAACCTGCATCCAGCTGGAATACTATATCCACATGATATACCGAAATAGAAGTGGTAAGTAATGTCAATGGATTTTATAGTAGTGTTACCGAAATAGAAGTGGTAAGTAATGTCAATGGATTTTATAGTGGGGTTGCCTAAAACAAGATTTAGGAATGATGCAATTATGGTAATTGTGGATAAATTAACTAAAGTCGCACATTTTATACTTGGTAATGTGCAAGATGATGCAATTTTTGTAGCAAGTAAGTTTTCCAGGGAAGTGGTAAGACTTTACGACTTTCTAGAGGTTATAATATCATTTAGGGATTATCATTTCACTTTTGAATTTTTGTAAGCATTGCATCAAGAATTAGGTACCAAACTAAACATCAATAAAACTTATCACCCAGAAATGGATGGTCAAACTAAAATGTTGAACCAAGTACTTGACGATATATTGTGAATGTATTGCATGTATCAACATACTAAGTGGGAAGACTACTTATACCTAGTGGGTTTACTTTTAACAACAGCTACCATGCTTCATTGGGTATGGCACCCTTCAAAGCCCTGTATGGGAGAATGTGCAATATTATTTTATATTGGGATAATTTGGAGGATCAAGTAGTGATCAACTTGAAAATCATAAGAGATATGGAAGAGCAATTAAAAATAATTTAAAAGCTAAAACATGTCATAGATCACCAAAAGAGCTATGCAGACCTCAAACGTACACCAAGGGAGTACTTAGTAGGAGACCAAATATTTGTAAGGGTTAAGCCAACTAAAAGTTCAATAAAATCTTCCAAACTTGACTCTCAATATGTGGGTCCATTTGATATAATATAAATATAAGAATTGTTGCGTACATATTAGCTCTACTACTAAGCTTATCCAAGATCCATAATGTGTTCCATGTGTCTCTCTTTAAAAATATATTTGTGACCCTACTCATGTTTTGGATGTTTTCAATATATAGATGACCTATCCATTAAGGATTGAGGTGTGTCCTATTTGCCTACTTGGTTTCTGAACAAATAATTTTAGAAAACAAAATATAGAGAAATGTTAAGTCCAATGGGACCACTACTCAGATTGAAATGCTATGTGGGAATATGTAGCAATTATGCAACAACAATTTCTTTTTTTGTTTGATTAGAAGGAAACATTTCGTAAGACTATGATAAATTTTTTAGATTGTGTTTCAAATATGTTTATTGAACTACTGGATAGAGTAAATCATGACTGTTTTGATATTGATATGGTTCATGTATGGACTGCAATAGAAATTTGTATTTGATTTCCTTTATGACTTAATAAATGATGTGATTATACGGTGATTATAAATGAAATGATGTATTTTATTTATGATGAAAATATATTGGCAATAATTAGGATAAAATGGCAAAGTGAAATTTGATTTACTATTATTGCATTAAAAACAATATTCATAAGATTATATTTTACTTCACATAGCTTAAAACATAGGGACTAGTTTTATCTATAGCGGGGAAGGATGTAATGATCCTCCTCGCATGGTTGAATAAAAAGAATAGTGTGAGACAAGGTACTATTGATGGCTTCTATGAGTGCAGGTTAATCATAGAAAGGTAATGAAGGGAAGCAAGTCAGTGGGATACATAAAAAATGGAAGTGATGATTAGGATCGCGAGCACATGAATACTCACATATGCATATAATTTAGGTGCATCATTGCGTGAGTTAATTTTTTTTTAATATTGCATGTGGGCAATGCATGAGAAATATTTTTTTGTGGAAATGATGATGGGAGCCAATAGTGTGAAAAGGCATATGGTTGGTTGCAATTGTTGCATGTGTTTGTATGCCTAATTCATGAAATATTCCATTGTTGAATTGTGTTATTAAAGGAGGCAAATAAGGTTTGTTAGTCTTGAAATTCCCTTTAAATAGTTTGAATTAAAGTACACCCTATTATTGTCTTGATACTAGTGAAAGGTGATTTTTATAATAAAAAAAGAAGTATAAAGAAAAATGATTATTTCATCCCTTACCTTTTTGAAAGGAAAAGAAACATTTTGTAAAGTTATGATGGTTGTGTTGATTATTAGTTTTCATTTATTTTAATTATGTATTAAGTTGTCATGGGAATATAAGGGGTAGAGTGACTCCACTTATTGCTTTGATGGCGGATTGCATTGGCAGTATGATAGCTAAAATTCTTTCCACATAAAGCATAGTGTTTTACCAACCATTGCTTATAAAGCATGAAAAATATTTATTATTCTTTTGCTTGCTAGTTTGGTTGAACATCAAGAAGAGAATAATTCTTGTTTTGAAACTCCATGAGATGAAAAACCACATGCTAGTGGAACGTGTTTTTGTTATTGTTTTTGGTTATGGAGGTGTGCCACAAATATGGGAAAAATCCTTTATGTAGAATTAAGTGCTTTCGGTTGAGAATAAGGATGGGGGAAAATATTTGGGAGGCATTCGAGAAGCAGTGAATGAAAGGAGGAAGGGTGCATGCGAGTAGGGAGTTGAACAAAGAAGGAATTTTCAAAACCGGCAACTCTTAGAATTCAAAGGCAAAAATATAGTTTGGTAATTTTGTAGTTGTGTTGTGTGGAAATATTGATAGAATTATTTTCATGACTGTTGAACCATTGGCATGTGAAAACGAAACCCATGTGTGTGGAAATGAAACAGTTGGGTGAATTTGTTATTCATGAAAGAAACTATGTTATTTTCATGTTAAGTTAGTATAGAGATGCTTTTAATTTGTTGTCACATATATGGAGAATAATGGTGACAATGGAAAATATTTTTTTACCTTAAATTAAAAGGTTTGTTGTGTGTAAAACAAGTTGAACACCATTGAAATGATTGTAGTGTGTAAGATGAATTGAATATAATTGATACACTTGATGTGTGTGAAAGAAATTGAAAACAATTGATATGTTTGTTGTGTATTAAAAGGAATGAATGCAATGGATAGTTGGAGTGGGCTAGATGTTGCAGTATAGTATAATGAATATTTAAAAATAATAATAATTCTATGAAATAGTAATGTAAGCTTGCAGTTGAAGGATTGTGAAATGACAAACTTCATTTGTATAAACTAGAAACATAGCCTAGTGCTTCAATGTAAAAATGTAACAAAACTTTTGTGAAATCTTGTGAGAGGGGATTAGAGAAGTCAAAAATATTTTTGTGTGAAAATTATTTTCAAAACTAGAATGCATGTCATTTGCATGATCATTAAAGTACCGTATATTATCCCTGATGGTTTAGTTCAAAATTTGGAATGAGTAATGAATTGCACTGTACAGTGGGTGTCGTGAAGAAGTTTCAAATGCAGGCTGGAAGATGGAAACTACACTGTAGAAGATTTAAAACACAAACAAATGTATAGCAAATATTTATTATGGTCAAGCGAATTAAACACTTGCATAGGAAATCACTAGTTAGTAGTTTGTATTGATGGCTTCAACATTGCAGCATTAGTGTTCGTCTTGTGTAGACAAGTGTATTGTAAACAATAATCATTTAAAATCATTATCACCTCTTACGTTCTTATGGGAAGAAAACAAATGCCAAGACTTTTGTACTTTTGAATCCATTTGTGAAATAAGAAATAGAGTATTGCAACATATTTGTGTGAATGAAAAGCAAAGGCATGCTTATATACTCAATTCATTCTGTGAGTTAATATGTTATCTACATATTATTTAATGGAATCACATTATCTCTTGGTTTCTTATTATTTGACATTATTGAAAAGATGTATGAGAAATCTTGGAACTTGTTTATTTATGTTTTGTTATTGCATTAGAATATATAGTCAAGAAATTAGTGGATGTTCGACAATGTTATTGAGATGATAACCGTAGGATGGCGGGTCGCACCAGGTGTGGGTGTGTATTTGGAAACCATATTGCTTAAACATAGTTTATAGTAAAAGATTTTATATGCTTGGAATATTGTGGGCTAGCTACACGTAACCTACCTTTTATTTAATTAAAGAATGTAGGCTTGTGATGGAGTCAACTCCTTATTCTTCTTTTTTAAAAAAGACCTTAGAAGTTAGAGAATTGTCTTAGTTCTTTTAAAATACCTTTTAAGTGAGGATTTTTTAAGAAGATATAGGGCCAACTAAAATATTTGAAATAAATTTTTAGGTCAATCAATTGCTAAATAAATCCTAGGGACTTTTGGTAAGGCTAGACCCCCAAAAAACCTTAACTCAAATATTCATCCAGGAATAGAAGGGTGCGGGAAGGCACAAAAATAGATTGGAACAACTAGAAAATCAGGATTGGTCAACAAAAGACCTGGTTAGTTCGAAATAGAAAAGTGGTATGCAACACTTTTTCTAGGTTGTTTTCGCTGAGCACTGTGATAAAAACTATACCTCTAAAACTTTGCCAAAAATTGACATGGGGTTTGGTATGGGACAAACCTTTGTAAGTTGTGACTGTATGGGGTAATGAAGACCAAGGTTCGGGAATGGACATGGTGCTAACTACTTCAAGGAACAAGGGAAAGACCAGTTAGTTCAAAGTCATAATTACACTGAGTACTTTCACATTGTGAATAACAAATTTGACTGGATGTCAACGATATAGAATGTGAAGGATAGGGAAAAAAAGTGTTCCCCTGGGCCCTAGAGGATAACCCTCGCCATGGTTCGGTCCTCATGTCGGTAAACATGGATGATAAATGATATAGTCGATAACACTGAATGGTATATTTGCAAGATTTATCTAATCTCATCCACTTGGGAGACTGGCTACAACAGTCTTGAACACAAAAGTGGTATGTTGTGTTTATGCTATAATATGAATAAGAATGATTAGATTTATGGTATGGATTCTGATGTTGCTAACTCTACATGCAAACTTGTTTGAGTGAACAATTTTGTAGTCATAGTAGTAAAACCCTTTTTAAAAAATAATATTGGACTCTAACTATTCTTTTATCGAGCAACCAGGTGAGTGGGTTGTTACAATAACCACATTGTATGAAAGGTGGTCAAGGGTGATCACTATAAAATTTTATGGTTGTTATGGTTGATTGCATGAAAACTACTGTGTAATATGGTTATAAGTTAGAAAATTGAAAACCCTTGGTATATGTACCTAGATCAATGAGGATAGAGAGACATCCTAAGGATAATTTTAAAATATGTGAAAGTAGAAACCCTAGGTGTAGAATGGAGAAGCATCCAACATTCCATCTAGTGCACAAAGATGCAAAAATGATCATGGTGAGGGTATAATGATAAAAACATCACAATGAAAGACCTGATGAATAATTATGTTGTAAATGGGTGCTTCATCAACCATAGGACCGAAAGAGGTAGACAAGACTAATATTCTTATGTTGGGTTTATGAGAGTTCTTCATGTCCTTACAAAATAAATTTATGGATGGTGTTGTGTACTATTATGTTAATGCATCTATACAATTATCAAGTAGATGAAGTGGTGGTTGTAATAGTGAGGGAGGTAATTGTCTAGAAGCTTCAAACACCTAGAATAACATACCTATAAATGATCCTCAATGGATCAAGCATAACTATGTAAAATTTTGTATTATATATTTACATCAATGTAAATATTATTTTGTCCTGTATTTTTATTTAGTTTGGATTATGTGCTTGTTAATATGTGTCAATTTTTTTACCATGTTCTATAACGATCTACATATATCGAATTTGGCTTCATAATTATTGTTTTAACAAGATTTAAAGAGGAAAATAACACCACAACAGTTTTAAAGTGTGCGTCTTCATTTCTTTTTTATTTATAATGTGGAAGATAACATGTAAAATCAAATTATGTAATAGATGGTTCAAAATCAAAACAAACGTAGGTATAAATAATAAAAGCAACATATCCTTTATTTATATTAAAAATTTAAAATTTTCATTTATTTAATTCTAAATAACATATTATATTAATATGTTATTAAAAAATAATAATAATTAAAGTAATTTGTAAAATATTATATTTTATTGTGCAAAATAAAAAACTATCTTTTGATCTATTATTTAGAATCCTTAGAACATATATAAGTTAATTTTCTTTTTATATATAAACTTTAAAATTATTGAAATGTTCCATCAAGCTAACTAGATAAAGGTAGTTAATTATTGTCGATACTAGACTAGTAATTTAATGGTTGGTAGATATCGGATCCCTATTGAGGACTGACCTATTCAAATTCTATAAAGGCAAAGAAAATATATCCAACACACCCTTCATATGAGATATCTCTCTTGGTCCCATGATAAGAATTGTTTTGGATAGAACAACACTACTAAGGGTGAGTATATTGCTTCTCAAGGTTATTTGACCTCATGCCACAATAATACCAAAAAATATAATGACCTATTTACACAGTTGTGGGCTCAAAATCTCTGATCTAAGGAGAAGTTTTTTATTTGGTTTTTATTGCATTGAAGGGTGCTCACTGGTGAGCAACTTATAAAATGTGGCTTTCATTGCCCATTTAGATGTGAAATGTGTCGAAAGAATGTGGAAACTCTTAGCCATCCTTTTATTGAATTTCCCTTAGCCTATACATTGTGGAGTAAAATGGTTATCTTACTCGGCTTACAATAGTCTAAATATTCTACTTTTGAACAACTTTGGAGGGATTGGCCTAAATAGGAGGTTGTTAGGCTATTATTTTGGATGGGAACTACAATCGTACCTTAGAATATCTAAAAGGAAAGAAACAATCAAATTTTCAAATAGGAAAGGAAGGATATTCACTAGATTTGACAAAAGACCATTGCCAACTTAGTTGAATCAATTCAACAACTCCTTAATCATCGTTAAGACTCCACCAATGATGGGATCAAACGATGGAAAGATTGAAGATTCACTCTACTATCGAAAATCAACTTAAAAGGAATGTGAGTAATCGAAATATGGATAGAACAAGGAATTGGCAGACTCCTCCTAAGGATTTTGGAATAGTCAATACAGATGGAGCCTCTAGGAGGAACTCTGGAAAAGCTAGTGTGGGAGGAATTGGTAGACTTTTAGATGGTTCCTTGGTTTTCACTTTTGTTGAAAATTTGGGTATCCTTTCCAATAACCTTGTTTAGGGGTATTGTATCCTCAAAGGCCTTCGTGAGGCTGCTAAGGTTAGATGGCAAAAGGTTCTTGTTGAATCAGACTCCCAAGTCATGATTAATTTGTTGAAGACTCCTAAGAATCATAAGGTCAATTAGAGAATAATAATAATTGTTGAGAAGATTCAATTAATTCATATGAGCTTTTTGAAATTTGAACACGATCATGTGGTGAGAGAACATAATGGGATTACTGATTCTTTAGCTAACTGGGCATTGGAAAAAGGTGATCTTACTTGCTACGACCACCCTCCCAAATGGTGGGCTTCGTAAAGCAAGTATGCTCTTCTTTCTATCATTTCTCTAGATGTCTTTAATACTAGAGGTACCTAGTTCCTTTCTACTTTGTATTAGATTCTCTTTGGTTAAGTCAAGGTATTTCAATTCCCCAGCTTAGAAAGATCATTCTTATGTTTCTTGTGTTGATTCTTGGTTAAAAGGATTGTTGGCCTAGAAAGACCGAAGATATAATCTATTTTTTCCATCAATTTAATTTTTCGATGTGTGTGTTTTTGTGTTGTGTTTTATTTTTGTGTTGTTTTTTGTTGTCTTGTTTTTTAGTTATTTTGTATTTTTGTCTTTTGTATGGCTTTGTTGTTTTTGTTTTTTTTATGGTTTTTCTGTTTAGGGGTTTTATTGTTGTTGTTTGTTAGTTTTTTATTTTTATTTTTTTCCGATGACTCTTGTTACTTTTTTGTGTTTATGTTTGTTTGTGTTTTTTTTTGTTATTTTAGGCATTGATCCTTGAATGTGTTGAAACAGACAATCAATCCAGATGATGACTCTTGTTACTTTTTTGTGTTTATGTTTGTTTGTGTTTTTTTTGTTATTTTAGGCATTGATCCTTGAATGTGTTGAAACAGACAATCCAGATGAAAGCCTTAAACCATTTAAAAAAAATAGATAACCCTATCTCCTTAGATCTTACCAAAAATGACACTAAAAGAATGTTTTAAAAAATATATATTGAAATGTTAGTTAACGCTTAGACTAAATATAAGTTAATTGCATAGTGAAAATTTTTTGGAAATCGAGATAAAACGCTGATTTTTAGCCAGGTTTCCATTACCTTGGTGGGCGCAAAGGTACGTGTGGAGGTGTGTATCCTTCTACATTAATTTAATTATATCCGGCCAATTCTTCGCGTCATTATGGGTAACATTTAATAGTCTGACTTATGAGAGAAGAGTACGAGTGACTGCCAACAAAAACAACATTTGAGACAGCTTCTTTATTGGTTGCCAACTAATTACAATATACTTGACAGCCTGGAATGTCCTGTCCTGTCCTATGCCATGAATGACGAGGGATGAGACGGCATGCTCATCCCTTTGCAAGGGCTAAGCCAAACATAAGCAAATATCAACTCTAGCGGTGACGGCGTGAAGCACACGTGGAGCCACTAACGACGATGATATTATAATGTGTGGGTCCACGTGTATTTCTCTCGCTGCCTGAAGCACATGTTAACGATGGTGACATTACAAAGCACAGCTCCACATGTATTTCTACCTCCCATCTCTGGCTTTAGGAAATTCATATCCACCAAAATGTAGAGCTCACTGGCGATTACAACGTAGAGTTCAAGAGCGACTTTAAAAAAAAAATCGAGGGGCTCAGTGTCTTATTCACTACAATAATCAAGGTTTTCTATTTCACATAGAATTATCTATATTATTATTATAAGTAGATAGCGTAACACAACACCACCATCTTTTACTTAAAATAATATAATAAAATTTAGGTCTGTGAAGGTTAGTGAATTGGTAAGAGGTTGGGCAACTCTAAAGAGGAGACCTAGGTTCAAATCTTGGGGTATGCTTAATCTGGGTAAAGCTAGCAGTCTGACCTGAGTCCGCTAAGTGTGCTTTAGCTTGATGATGTCATTACCAATCTCGAGATGTCACAAGTCTCCTTCACTTTAGATCATGTTTGTCGAGGTGGAGATATGGGTTATAATGATAGCACCATGATTTGATGCTATGATTAGGAGGCAATACGACTTGACCATATGACAAACTGTTAAAAAGAATAGTAGTTACCAATTCTTCTATGCATAAAAAATATATAATAAATTTTAAAACTTTAAAAATTATTTAAGTTTAATAAATACATAAGTAAACAGTTAGAAGAACAACAAAATAAATAAATAAATAAATCAAAATTGAGTTAGAGATAAAAAGAAAGAGTAAATATAAAAATATATATATAATAAATTATAAAACTTTAAAAATAATTTAAGTTTAATAAATACACGAGTAAATAGTTAAGAAGAACAACAAATAAATCAAATTTGAGTTAGAGATAAAAAGAAAGAGTAAATATATGATTGAACATGATATAGTAGTTCTTAATAATAGAAGATTAATATGTAATTTTTATGGATAGTAGATTTAAAATTGGTTCAAGTAGAACATGGAATGCTTTTGAATGTTTTTTTTTTATGTTTTTTTTCCTTGTCATCTTTTCTAGTTAAAAAAACAAGGATAAAATAGTTGATAAGACCAACTTATCAATTTGAAGAATATTGAAAATACCAAGGGTATTCATCAAGGAGGGACTAACTACTAAGAAGTGAAAACATGATATATGCACTCACATATGTGTTGTTATAGATATTTCAAGGATAGAGAATTTTTCTATGAGATAAAAACAATTAAAAAACTTTTGGAATGGATTAGGCTCTTTGTACTTCCATATTAAGTTATCAATTTGAAGAATATTGAAAATACCCAAGGGTATTCATCAAAGAGAGACTAACTACTAAGAAGCAAAAAGATGATATATGCACTTAGATCTGTGTTGTTATAGATATTTCAAATCCTTTGCCACAATCCATTAAGATTAAGTTTGAATCAAAAGAATGAGATGTTCTTTATATTTAAGACCATGGATAGAGAATTTTTCTATGAGATACAAATTATTAAAAAAAAATTGGTATGGATTAGGCTCTTTGGACTTCCATACCAACTTATCAATTTGAAGAATATTAAAAATACCTAATGACTATGAAGTGAAAGCATGATATATGCACTCATATATGTATTGTTATAGATATTTCAAGGATAGAGATTATTCTATGAGATAAAAACTATTAAAAAACTTTTGGTATGGATTAGGCTCTTTGGACTTCCATATCAACTTATCAATTTTAAGAATATTTAAAATACCCAAGTGTATTCATCAAGGAGAGACTAACTACTAAGAAGCAAAAGCATGATATATGCACTCAGATATGTGTTGTTATAGATATTTCAAATCATTTGCCACAATCCATAAAGATTAAGTTTAAATCAAAATAATGGGATCAACAAGTGGATTACGAAAACTTTATATTCTTGATGCAACAATTGTAATGATATTTGACACATGGCAAGAGATTGAAAAGTAAAAACAATGAAGAAAAAGAGGTTTTTTTTTATCATGAGACAAACTTCAAGATTAATCAAAGAAATCATATTGTAATAGAAGCTAGATTAGATCAAGGATATTCCACTTCAAATGAAGAGGCAAAGAAAGAATAAACAAAGAAGGATACAGAGAATGAAAAAATATAATTTTCAACTTCAACTTAAAAAAAATAAAGGTACAAAGGAATATGTGGAGGAAAATTTTAGGTACAAAGATAAGTATTTAATATTATATTATTAAATTATATGTAATTATCCCACATGCATTGATAAGTGGGAGTGGTAGGTAGTTAGGCATTGCAAATAGAGGTAAAGAATCATGGAGATGATATGAAGATAATTATATTGTAGAAGTTTTGTCTTGTGGATTTGAAGATCTTGTAGAATGGCTTCCTTCCAAAAGGGTATTGTATGGTGTTGCCCTACCTCAAGGGTTTGCTTATGTTTTGAATAAATTGGATTTATATTTGTGTTTCATTATCAAATTATTATTGTGCATAATAATTGTAGATGAATGTTGTTATTTATAAATGAGAGCAATATTTGGTAATAATAAAAGAGGTTTTTAACAAGTGGTATCAAAGTAGCAATTTGGGTAAAGTGGGTTTGCTTTTGCAGAGCTAGGGCACATTTTTTTTAAACAAAAATTTGGGCAAAGTGGATTTTTTGCGGAGCTGGGGCACATTTTATAGGAGTAGCAATTTGGGAAAAGTGGGTTTTTTGCAGAGCTAGGACACATTTTTTAGAAAAAAAGACACATTTTGCAGAGGTTGTATCTTTTATTTCAGCAGTCATTTTCAAAATGTTTTTTGCTCCATCGTGTAGATATTTTTGAGTACCACAAAAACAACTACTCATTTGTTAAATTCTGATATGTATTGAGAAAGTTATGGCTATCTCAAGTTGATTTGTTTTACTTTTTTTTTTGCCACACGAATGTTTTTTTTTCAAAATAAAAAATTCATATTAAAGTTTTCTATAGTCATTTGCACAAGATTTTGGCACTAGCATATAGATTATTTTGAGTATTTTAAAAATGAATGATCATTTGTGAATTTCTGATAATTTTTTAGAGAGTTGTTGTTGTTTGAAGTTGGGCTATTCAAGTTGTTTCTTGGCTGGGCAATTTTTTTTCCAAAAAGAAAAAATTCTTATTAAATTATTTAGCAGCCATTTTTAATTTTTTTTTTTTGCATCAGCATGTAGGTTATTGTGAGTGCTACAAAAATGACTACTCACTTATGAAATTTTGATACATATTGAAAGAGTTATAACTGTTGCAAGTTGTATTTTTTGTGTTGTTTTTGAGGTTGTCGGTAAAAAGGGGAAATTTTTTATAACTTTCAATCCAGGTAAACAAAACAGTTGTCATTCTTTTTTTTTTTTAAGAAACTCTTCAAAGTTAATTTTTGAGGACAAGAATAGATGAGATTTCAGAAATTTTAATTTTCCAGTGATTTCAAACCCTAGTTTATTTAAAAAACAAAAATAAAAAAAGTCATGGATTTTTCGAAGTTGATGATAGTGATGCTAGGGAATGGTTGATGAAGTGTAAAAAAAATTTAAATTTTTCTAAGCAAGAATGGAAAGGTAAAATTTGGCTTTCCTTGAGGGGGGAAGCTAGAAATTGGTATGAGGATTTCAAATCTGACCATAGTTTTTCACACACATGGGAAGAATTTGAAGTTGCATTTTTAAGCAAATGGACATCAAATGAAAAGGATAAAAATGTGCAGGCTACAGAAACTACACCTTGTGTGCCAAGGCCAAACAATGGTAAAAAAGAATGGTTTGAATGTAAAAATTATATTTTGTAAGTTCATGGTTGCATTCAAAATAAAAAATTGATTGTTTTCATTAACCCTAACAGCAAATACAATTTTATCAATATGTCTTTGACTAAAAGGTTGCAAGTGCAAGCAAATAAAATCAAAGACATATAGTTTGAGGGTCACAATTTTCAAATTTATGAATATTTGATAATCACCATGGATAAATATGTTTTACATTCAAATTTTCATGTTACTAAGATAAATGATGCATATATTGTTCTTAGTTATCCTTGGTTGCATTATTTGGGTACTATTAGCATTAATGTGCAAAATAAATTCAGGAATTTGTGGTACCAAAATAAGAAGATAACATTACATGATATTTCTTAATGTAAGGAAAAATAAGTAACTATTTTAGGGGAACAAAGTGAAGAGAAAGCAAAAGAACATGAAACTAAATGTCAACAGGAGATCCAAGAAGAAGTAAAATAAAGGGATAAACCAAATGAAGAAAGCAAGAAGGAATAGAACACCAAGTTAAGGTTGCACCATATCACCACCCACACCACCATGAGAGGAAATAATTTTGGAGGTATGGCTTAAGGAAACAATCTTATGGTTCTACATGGATTCAAAAAGGCATCCACTATGGCAAGGTTTGGAAAAGAAAGCATAGTGAGTTTGGTTTTCAAGGTGGTGTAGTCGCATCACAAAACAAATGGACTCAACATTAAAGGATATCACCAAAAGCATAGAGAAAATCCAACAATTTTGGCTACTCAAATGAACACATGGTATATCAACATCAAAGAAGACCACCACCAATCATAGTTCCACTTGGATAGATGGATGATCGAGATTGGTATCAATACTTAACATGGCTCTGGATATCATATTATTTAGCTTAAATTAATGTTTTGAGGATGAAACATTTGTAAGGGGATTGGATTGTTAGGTACCAAGAAAAGTATTTAATATTATAATATTATGCTATATTTAATTATCCCACATGCATTGATAAGTCGAAGCGGGGGTAGTTAGGCATTATAAATAGAGGCAAAGAATCATGGAGATGATATGAAGAGAATTATATTGTAGAAGTTTTGGCTCGTGGAGTTGAAGATCTTGTAGAGTGGCTTCCTTCCAAAAGGAGCATTGTATGGTGTTGCCCTACCTCAAGGGTTTGCTTATGTTTTGAATAAATTGGATTTATATTTGTGTTTCATTATCAAATTGTTATTGTGCACAATAATTGCAGATGAATGTTGTTATTTCAGTAAATGAGAGCAATATTTGGTAATAAGAAAAGAGGTTATTAAGAAAAGATTTTAAATTAAACACAAAATAAGAGGTCAATTTTATTCTAGGTAATTTGTCTTCCTTTTCAAATAGTATAGAATCCTCTTCTCGTAATAGGAATAGAACTAGCATACAAATTATTCCTTATAAGATAGGGTAAAAAATGAGGATGAAGGAAATCCATAACAATTTAGGGTTTATAGGATAGTATAAAAAGCTAATAACTATGGAGGAGCATCCTTATACTTTAAGGCTTTAAAGGCAATATAAATAAGAAAGTGTTTTTGAGGTTATTCCTTTCCCTCTAAACTCATTAAAGCAAGACAAACCTAGATGATAAGTCTTACTATGAGCAGTGTGAAAATTTTGAAAAGATTAATGAATATAAGTGTTGGTGGAAATGAAAAAAAAATGAGCAATATCTAAGAAGCAAAAAAAAAAAAATACTAAAGAATACTGATATGATAAATTAAAAGCAAATATTTTAAAAATTTATAATTAAAAATGATATGAATATTAGGAACATGAATAATACCCTAGAAAAATATAAAGGAATTGAATTAATTGTTATAACCCTATATATATATATATAAAGTTGGTTGATTTTTATCTTCAAATTTTACAATATATTTGAATTAAAATTTTGTTACTTACTAAAAATGTTATGAAGAGTAAGGAAGATAAAAAATATTTTAATAAAAAACATATAAAAAATATCTTTAAACAACTATGATTTAATTAACTTGATAACCATATCACCAAAACAAAAACAATGTTATTTTAATAAAAGTAGCATAATAAAAAACACAAAGCTTAATTCCCTAAATGATACCATATTCTCCCTTAAAATTCACTTGGAAGCAGGATTGTTACAATCATGGAACTGATGATTTAGTAGAGGGAATGACCTATACATTGAGAACTTTTTGACATATTACCATTTGCAGTTTTTACAAGCCGCCAAGCTTCAGACTTCGCGTCATAAACAGACTTTAGAGAAGCCCGCCATATAGATTTCAGAAAGAACTTCTCTCTCATAGTAGTTCCTATTCCGTTTTTATTTATTTCCCTCGCTCCTTCCTCGAGGATTTTGAGCTTCAGCAGTCACGTCTCTAACATTTAAAGCAGCTGAATTCTACTTACTGGGGAAAGATTATCGGGAATCGTGATAAAATGACAAGCGCTTCGAAAATTTGATGTTGGTATTAGTTCCTCGAAGACTGTTAAGCTATTCTTACGCGACGACTATTCAAATCACCAGACGTCAAAATGACATAGAACGTCTTTAATTTCTGCGGTATTTAATATGGAGAATGTTGGGTCATAATAATCTTATGTTTATTTAATTATATTTTAATTATTAAAATATATAGTTTTATGAAACCATTTAAATTTAAATAATATAATAATATGATAAAAATATTATTTATTTAATTATCCATATTTAAATTACTGAAATACAATTTTACTTATGAAATTTTAAAAAGGTTTTAATCTCATTTTCTCTCAAATGTTGATGTGTGACATAATCTAAGAAGTTTTAATCTCATTCTCTCTCAAATGTTGATGTGTGACATAATCTAAGAAGTTTTAATCTCATTCTCTCTCAAATATTGATGTGTGACGTACTTGAAAAATCTAAGCGGAAGTGAAATACTAGAGTTTGGTGTAAATTTTGGTCGAGAGAAATATAACATATGTGGCCAATGGAATCAATATAATGTGAGTGCATGGTAGAGCCAACCATTTGATTTCTCTCGTAGGCGTAGGCGAATTCGATGTCGCGTATGCTATGTTCATCGTTAGTGGAGAATTGTTTACGGTTGAATTTTATGTGATTGGTTTGGTTTGCATTTAAAAATTTTGAGGAAATTATTATCTTTTTTAAATAAATATGTTCCAAAATTTGAATTTAGATTATTTTTTACCATCAAATTTAGATTATTTTTGATCATATTAATCATAAATGGAGTATGAATTTATCTCGTAATTATTATGTTCTGCAGCGCATTTGGTCCAAACATCTTGAACCTAAAAATAGTTTTTTTAGATGGCCATTGTTACTTCATAGGTTGTCCATTGTGGTTGATCCTAGTATGGTTGTTGTATGTTTTTTATGTCGTGTTTCGAATATTATTTCTCACATTTTCTTTGAATGTGTTTATGCTAATGAGATTTGGCTTATGTTTTGTTTCGATATTCATGTTTGGGACTGCAGTTCTGCTTTGGATAAAATGCAAATATTATGTGGTCATATTCAGCAGTTGCATAAGTCTTATAATATGTTTTGGTTATTTCTTTCCACTGAGATTTTATGGACGATTTGGAAAGCTCGTAATGATGAACTCTTTCAACAACATTACAGGTTCCTTACTGAGTCTCATTTGAGACTCATACGATTTAAAATAATTTTGCAGGTTAACAGGTTGATATGTGGACTTGAAGATCGGTTAAAGCCTAAGAAGATGCATGAAAATATGATTCAGATAAAGGACAATATTTGGACTACTAGTTCTTTATTTCAGGACATTAAGGAGTCTGATTTCTTCCTTTGATTTTGTAATTTTGTCACTATATGTAATGACTTGCATATTAAAAATAATTTTAGTCATGATGGTCAGTCTTTGTAGTAGTTGTTAAAAATTTTGTTGGTATTCTAGCCTTATAATGCTCTTTTATATGTGACTTATTGTATTATGTTTCTGGTTTTTTATTTATAATATAAGTATCATATGTTCAGTTCAAAAAAAAATTGAATTTAGATTTCTTTCAAACAAACAATTATCAATCCATTAATCTTTATAAACAAAAAAAATATTTTAAAAATAATATTGTATGTAATAATAGAATGAGTCTTCTAAAATAGTGAAGACTAAAATAAAATAGGTCATATGGTTTTTAAAATGTGTGTTTTTAAACATATTCTCCCCACATATATAATTGAAATTCAATGGGGCCACCCTAAATCGAATAGCAATAATTCATTAGCATATTTCATTCAGAGAAATCATGAAACAAAATTATCCATATTTTTATACTTCTTGATAACTGAAGGTAGGGCAAATCAAGCAAATCCACATAGGAAAGTTGAGAAAAATTTTCTCGCTATGATGCGGAAGCATCCATGTGGCAACTATCAACAACCAAAAAAAAAAAAAGTTGGAGTTTTTACGAGGAATGGATATGATAAGCATGCAACCGACATTTCCATCATTGAGATATTTGAATGATTTATGTTTTTCAGGAAAAGTTAAAAGTTTTAGAAAAAAAGAGAGCTGAAAGTCTCACCATTTGAATTAGTGTTGGCAAATAACTGTCCTTCCTCATCCTTATAAATAAGATGAGAATCTTGAATATGAAGAGGAGAATTTTCGATAAAGAGGGAGAGAAAGGGGAGAAGATAAGGAAGATAATTTCTTGTATGAATGTTCTTATGCAAATTCTTGTATGTATTAAGGAATTTTTATTCTAGATTGTAAATGAGTTTTGCAAATAAACACAGCCAAGAACACAAAATTTCAGTTGGAAGGCTATTCTTGGGAGCCCATTATATGAAATATTGGATTCAAATTAATTGAAGACTAATTCACCGTTCAAAATAATGCAATGAAGATCATTACCATCATTTGCTACAAATAAAGTGAGAGCCAATGTAGATTAATGTATCATCACACATACGTCCTATGTAGTTTGAAGTAAGTGTTAGTTTTAGAACTAGTTCACACACTTGTAATTGCATCATTAGTTTTAGAAGAAGACCACAGGGACCTCAAACTACAGACATAGCTGAAATGCTAATGGGAATTACTGTCCAACTTGAAGCAATTGAAATTGCTTAAAGAAGAGGTGTTTATTTGGAGGATATTAGCAACAACAAAGAATATGAAGCAGACCACATAGAAGCTTGAGATGAAGAACAAGAAGAGAAATTAGAGGACCATTTAATCCAAGAAATTTCTAATATGGGCCAAAAACCAAAGATAGAAACCCCATCTTATAACGAAAGCTTGGATCCAAAGGAGCTCATAGACTGGATTTTTAAAATAGAAAAGTACTTTGATTTTGAGTCAATAGAAGACCCCAAAAGGGTGATGTTTGCTAGTATGAAGTTAAAAGGGTATGCATCATTGTGGTGGGATCATATTTGAAAGACGAAGAAAATGAAAGAAGAGGATCAAGTCATGGGAGAAATTGGTCACCAAACTAAAGGTCAAATTCTTGTCAATAGACTACCAACTAGGTCCTTTTTAGAAAACTATAGAATATACGACAAAAGGATATGAGTGTGAAAGATTACTCAAAGGAGTTCAATAGGCTCACCATTTGTGTTAGTCATGTGGAAGACAATGAGGAGAATGTGTCAAAATACCTCAATGGATTGTGACTAGTCATACAAGATGAAGTCAATATGATAAGGATAGGCATGAAAATAAAATCCTACTAGTATACTTTTAAGGAAGAGAAGAAATTGTCATGTAGACAACAAAATTATGTGAGAGGAAGAGGACGATACTCTCAATAAAGAGAACAATCAAACAATGGTAGTCGACAACATTTGCAAGAAGGAGAAGTTAGTACCTCTCATGGTGATTTTAATCAAAACACCTAAGGAGGTGGAGACTATTTATGACAAAGAGGTAGTTTTGAACTAGGAAGGGGTAGAGGATTCTTTAAAATTATAGATGTGGAGAAGATGGTCATTATACATTCGAATGTCCAAATGTGCAATAGAGCAATAATAAGGAAAAAGAGGTCATAAACCATATTGCACAAGTAGAAGAAGAAAGTGTTGCTTCCTCGAAGCATGTAGAAAAACTAGGACAAGGAGAATTCCTTATGATAGGTAGAGTATATTTGAAATTAACAAATGAGGTGCATGAACTTGAGCAAAGGAGTCTGTTTAGGATGATTTACAAATAAATTGGAAAATGTTCCAAGGTGATTGTGGATAGTGGTAGCATAGATAACTTGGTGTCAATAGAGATGGTGGAGAAAGTTAGGTTGAAGAAAATGGAATACCCAAACCCATATAAAATCTCATGGTTGCAAAAGGGACATCAAATATTGGTAACTGAACAATGTATGATATATCTCCAAATTGGCTCTTATAAGGATGTGATTATATGTGACATCATGTTGACGGATGCATGTCATGTCTTGTTGGAAAAACCGTGGAAATTTGATAAAAATGAAATGCATGAAGATAAGGAGAAAACCTACACTATTGAGAAGGATGACAAGAGGTATACATTAATTCCATTTAAGGACAAAGGGAAAGTAGTGGACAAAAATCCTACAGTGTTCCATGGTGCATAAAAACAATCCTTGAAGGGAAAGAAGAAGAAGAAATCATATTTTTCTTTCCTCACTAAACACATAGCATAAGGGATAGTGAAAAATATGGATGAAACCCCACATCAGGTGAAGTATATATTATAATAATATGGAGATATTATTTCAAAATATGGATTACCATTGATAAGGAGTGTATCGCTCCAAATTTTTTGCACCCTTACCTTCAGGCTATAGGATCCATGCCCGAAAGGGGGATGTGAAAAGGATGGGACAATACCTCGGACTGAGAGGCCCTTTGAAGGTCCCGCCTCTCGGGGGAGGTGTATAAGGGTGAATTTTTGATGGATGGTGGGTTCACCAGGAAACTTTTGAATGGCAGTCTCCACGCCTAGGTTGGAAATGTGTTTGATGTGTTCATTTTTATGCTTGATCATTCAAATCCTAGGTTTGGCCAAATGAATCTAAACTGTTCTATTAGGAAATGCAGATTTAAATGAATACATAAAACAGAATTAAACAAAAAATACAGAAAATATACTAGATTAGAAAAAATCCATACCTGATCTGGGTGTCTGATGGAGGTTCTAATTTTTGAAGCAGTCCAGATCGCCTCTGATCTGACAGGATCATCTCGATATCAGACAGGATCGTCTGAGATCCGACGAATTCGTTAGACGAATTCATCAAAGACCCGCAATCGGGAGAAATAGACACGAGAACACAGAAAATGCAGCAATACTAAGAGAGGAAAATGGTGTAAAATGACAATATAGATACTAAAATGATAATTACGAATAGAAATTCAAGTAAATTATAGTATTCTAATGACAAATTATGATCTTATCATGCACTTAAGCTATATGGGTGAACTCCAAAATGTAGAATAGCAAAAAATAACAATAAACTGATCTAAATGCAGAATGAAACAGCAGACAAAAAGAGAAAAGTGCAAACTCTGGGCACTAATTGCCCCCAATGTTGACTGCAGTCGAAATCGTCTGTAGAGTGCGAAATCGTCTCGAATTGGGGCGTGATCGTCCGAGATTGTACAAGATCATCTACGACGATCTGAGCTTGCTCCGGCTGAAGAATGACAAAGTTCCTGCAAGAAAATTTGAAAAGGGACAAAGGCAAACAGTAGTCTAAGACATTCTAATGCATGTAAAACTCAAAGTGCAGTAAAATTCAGCCAGGGGAATGTCAAGGGGAGGGCCTAAGATTAAATAGGCATAGGAAGGAGGTTGGGAGGTTGGAGATCATCCCAATTTGGGAGATCTCCAACGGGGGAGGTCTCTAACCGTGCAGACACGCTTTTGCCCAAGTTAGAGACGTCGTTGGAACATAAGCTAATTTTGAAAAATTAGTTTTGGGACGAAATCGTCTGGACGTTCTTCTCCAGACGAATTCGTCCGATCTGAGGCGATATCGTCTGATCGGCGACGATATCGTCCAACGGTCACAACAAATCCTAAAAATGGCATGAAAAACGAGGAAAGCGGTTTAACAGGTGGTTAACGGGCGGTTCGGGGTTAAAATTTGAATTTGAATTATTACTAAAGTAATTTTAATTATTTGCTAAGGTTTTAACCGTGCCAATTTTAGGGTGCTACATTTTGCCCCCTCTTTAGCGAATTTTCCAAAGAAAATGCGTTAAAGACGAGTTCTTCTCGATTTACGAGAAAGCAAAAATTTATTCCCATTTTTAGGCGACGATTCTAGGTCGAATCGTACAACTTACTATGGTGCCCCCTCCGTGTTTTTACCCAAATCGAACGTTTGAGGTAAAAACACGAAAAAGAAAAATTTAAAAATGTTGTTAATTGAATAAAATTAAGAAAATAGGGTAAAACCCTAATTCATTTTTACTATTCATTTTCTCTGATGATATTTTTGATGATATGACTTGTGTATATGTTTTATGATGCTTTAATGTTTTGAATTGTTTGCTTATTGGATTGAGGATTCATGTAATTATGTCATTTTGAAATATTATAATTTTGATGTCATGCTGTAAGATTTTAAATGAAATAATCTGATGTAAACAATTGGTGGTTGTGGTGTGATTTGATAAAAAATAAAAGGGACTTCTAACAATAATTTCAAAGGACATTGTCGCTATTATAGACCATTTCATGGAGTCGCCGCTCACTCGGTCGTCAAGCTAATCCCAAGTATAGAAATATTGTTAAAAGTAAAAGAGTGCTTAAGAGACTGTCTTAAGACTTTGTGTTGTAATGATGGAGATAATGATGGTTTGATGATTTGTTTTCAGATTTTCATAAAAATAGTATGCATGAAAAATATGATGTTGCTAGGCATAAATTCCTAAGTGTGATAAAATTTTGAACAATTCCTTAGAATTTATACCATGGTTGCAAAAACTGAATTTGAACATAATGTCATGAAATAGAATAAGTGTTTGTTTGTTTGTAAAGCATAATTGTGTAACATAATGATGCAAGTCACATGTTTTGATGAATTTTGTTTTTAAAATAAATGGAAAAGAAAATTAGAACGATGGTTTGCGCTAGGCATAGAATTATAGGTATAGACTTATACCATCATCGCGAAATCCAAAGAAGAAAATAGATTGTTGGTTTTATTGCAAGATGCATTTTTGATCTTTGATAAACAAAAAAATAATAATATGAAAATGTTGTTTGACATTATTTTTGAGATTTTGTGAGAAGATGTATGTAATTGCTTTTATACAAAACAAGAATTCTGAAATAAAAGGAGAAAATCATTCCGAAAAGAGTTACAAAGATATTTTAAATTATCTCAAAGAGAAATGTAGATTTATAAGGAATCCTCATGTGCAAATGTGAATTCATTACCAATCTTGATTTATCATAATGATACAAAATCTCTCAAATACAAATGTGTGTGCGATTGTATTGTTCATTTACCAATTTTGAGCAAGATAATTTGATACAAGTAATTTGCCTTGACCAAATAAATGTTCGTTGACCATGATTTATATGCATGTAACCGTACCAAACTACTATGTAAGTTAGGTTATCAAGAGCTAGCTAATCCATAAGTCGACATAGGTCTGTACAAAAGAAGGTCGCTAATGTGACAGACATATCGCCACGCTAGGATTTACCCAAGGCCAAGCGGGTTGGGCACAAACCACCTGTTATGGGGCTTACCTCACAGTTTTCGAATAATTGAGAATTCCAGGGATTCAAGCTCATCAACCCTTCTTTTCTTTTCAATGGGTAGGGAAAGGGATTTTATTGCTTTTGCTTTTTCTTTTCTTGTCTCTTTTTTTTTTCTTTTTTTATTTTTGCTTTTGTATTTTTTGTATGTTTGCTTGATATTTGAGATAATGCTGAAATAACCTTTTTCTTTATTCTCTTTTTCTTGAACTTTTCTTTTCTTCCTATGCTAGGGATACTTGCTCGGATTAGCTGTAGAGCAAGGGATTTTTATTCCGGGTAGGGGTGAGCTTGTCCTTTTGTCAATTCTCAAAGATTCTAGACCATGTGCATGATAGGATAGCAGGGGAAACTTTTCGCTCAGGAAACCATTTCTACTATGTAGCATCATATCGAATGTGCAATGAAATCATTTTAATGTGAAGAGATATACTTGGTTCAAGTAAATAACAAGATCAGTTCTCTATGCTCAAAACTTTATTTAATTCAAATGTGGACTTTGATATAAGAGAGATTAATAATCATAACAAATAAAATCAAGATATTTATTCATGTGAGTGTGAAAGTGTGGGATTCCAAATAAATGCTAATTTATCCAAAATAATTGAAAATATAACTGCAATACTTCAAGAATTGACAAGTATGAATAAAAGATGTTTTTGAAGATTTTGATAATTTTGATGTTTTTATATATATATATATTTTTTATTTTTGTTTTAATTTTAGATGATGGAATTGGTGGTATATACAAGATGATCTATATACACTATACAAGGTTATTTGAGTATAGCATGTCTAAGGTTGCTTCAAAATCAAAGGAGGTTTTGAAGGATAATTTGGTTGTGTTGAAGGTAAGAACAAAAGGTGATGAATAAAAGGTAGCGATAACAAAAGCTTTGTTATAATGTAGAATAATGTAGCAAAATATTTGACTTTTATATGTGGAAAATTGATCATGTTACAAAATAAAATATCAGAAGGATAAGAAAGTTCTTCATTCTTATTACTATATTCCAAGTCTTGATAAGATGGAGAAAGTATATGTGAAAGATATGCATGAGTGTTATTTGGTAAACAAGGATGATCATATATGGATGAAGAAAAGTGAGAAATAGAAGGTAATTGTGACAATGGAGAATGTATAGACCTTGATGTTTCTTGAATTTCATTGTTAAAAGATTTTATAATAACATTTGATTCATTAAGATCTTCTTCCTTTATTTTGAGTTTTTGGAATAATTGATAAGTGCATAAATTAAGAGAGGAGCCATTATCTACCATGATAGTTTTAACAAGTATTTCTTTACTAGATCCTGTAATGTAAAGAGATGAGTCTTCTTGTGGAGTAGAGGAAGGAATATCCTCATCATAGAATGAAATATGATTAACCTCAAGAGGGTTTACACCATTAATTATGTCCTTAGGGAAAATATCATGAGGAACAAATTGTTGGCTAGGTATTTTGAACAAAGTTTCCTTATGAGAACTTTGTAATACTTCTAAAAGGGATATCTTTGCTTGAGGGTTAATCACTTGTTGTTGGCTATCAAAGTGGACTTCAAATTGAGATTTTGATTCTAAAGATAAGCTTTCTATGCTTACATTCCATTTTGGATCATTCTCTAGAGCCAAAGATAGTTTTGAAGGTTGGTCAAATGAGGAATCCATATCTTGAATATCAAATTGAGTTGATTGAACTTGAGGTTGCTCATTTGTAGTTTTTGTTACAATATTAATAATATCATCATGATGGGACACATTAACATGCAATATTTGATTGGTTTCTTGTTGTTGATAATTGAATAGGGGTTCTTGGGAGATCCCCATGTCTTGATTGATTATTGGTATTTGTTGTGTAGGAGTTTGATTGTTTACTGGAGATTTATAATCAGTTGTAGATTGTAATTCTTTTATATTAAAAAGACCCTCATCAATCAAATCTTGAATTGCACATCTTAAATCTTTACAATTTTGTGTCATATGTCCATCCACTCTATGATATTCACAATGTAGCTCAGGTTTAAACCAATCTGTTGTGGTATCAAGTTGTCTTATGGAAGGGAGTTCAATCCTATTTGTGTCAAGTAAATACTTGAGAATTATATCCATTGGTTGATTGAGCTTAGTAAATTTACGTGATGAAGGTTTTCGAGAGGTTTTTGATACGTGCCTTAGGAATTCAGTCATAAAAGGGCCTAATGGTTTCTCACCTCTACTTTCTTTATTATGGGTAGAATGATGACAGGAAGATTGCGAAGTATGAGGTGAGTGCATGGTAGAATTGGAAGAATAAGTATTTTCTTGTTGAAATGGATGTGTTGTATTGAAAGAAGAATATTGAAAGGGTGGAGGAGGATTGTATGTGGATTGATAGACATAATATGGATATATGGGAGAATAGATAATATCGTTATGAAGAGGATTGGAAAAGGGATTGTCCTGTTGGGGTAAGGATGAAAAATGAGAAAAGTGTGATGGAGGTGATGTTGAATAGGGATGAGGTTGGTCATAATCAACAAATGTATTTAGCTGAATTCTTCCAACATTACTGATGGGCTCATATTGATTTGAGTAAAAACTCATGGTTTCTTTAGTACTTCTAAAAGTAATATTTAGTATCTACTATTTAGAATTGAATCTAAAACATACAAACTTGAAATGATGATTTTGTTACTTTTTTTTTTTGTATACATATATATATATATATATATATATATATATTTTTTTTTTGTTTTTTTATATTTTTGAATCAAAAAGATGCCTATGTTATTCACGTCGGGTTCACCAAAATGTATCGCTCCAAATTTTTTGCACCCTTACCTTCAGGCTATAGGATCCGTGCCCGAAAGGGGGATGCGAAAAGGATGGGACAATACCTCGGACTGAGAGGCCCTTTGAAGGTCCCGCCTCTCGGGGGAGGTGTATAAGGGTGAATTTTCGATGGATGGTGGGGTTCACCAGGAAAATTTTGAATGGCAGTCTCCACGCCTAGGTTGGGAATGTGTTTGATGTGTTCAATTTTATCTTTAATCATTCAAATCCTAGGTTTGGCCAAATGAATCTAAACTGTTCTATTATGAAATGCAGATTTAAATGAATACAAAAAATAGAATTAAATAGAAAATACAGAAAATATACTAGATTAGAAAAAAGCCATACCTGATCCGGATGTCTGATGGAGGTTCTAATTTTTGAAGCAATCTAGATCGCCTCTGATATGACAGGATCGTCTGAAATCAGACAAGATCATCTGAGATCTGACGACGAATTCGTCAGAGACCTACAATCAGAGAAATAGACACAGAACATAGAAAATGCAGCAATACTAACAGAGGAAAATGATGTAAAATGACAATATAGATACTAAAACGATAATTACGAATAGAAATTCAAGTAAATTATAGTATTCTAATGACAAATTATGATCTTATCATGCACTTAAGCTATATGGGTGAACTCCAAAATGCAGAATAGCAGAAAATAACAATAAACTGATCTAAATGCAGAATGAAACAGCAGACAAAAAGAGAAAAGTGCAAACTCTGGGCACTAATTGCCCCCAATGTTGACTGCAGTCGAAATCGTCTATAGAGTGCGAAATCGTCTCGAATTGGGGCGTGATCGTCCGAGATTGTACAAGATCGTCTACGACGATCTGAGCTTGCTCCGATTGAAGAATGACAAAGTTCCTGCAAGAAAATTTGAAAAGGGACAAAGGCAAATAGTAGTCTAAGACATTCTAATGCATGTAAAACTCGAAGTGCAGAAAATTCAGCCAGGGGAATGTCAAGGGGAGGGCCTAAGATTAAATAGGCATAGGAAGGAGGTTGGGAGGTTGGAGATCATCCCAATTTGGGAGATCTCCAATGGGGGAGGTCTCTAA
The DNA here is from genome assembly GCA_028583015.1 of Wollemia nobilis. NCBI lineage: Eukaryota > Viridiplantae > Streptophyta > Pinopsida > Araucariales > Araucariaceae > Wollemia > Wollemia nobilis. The sequence continues at coordinate 8,064,786 of JAQPPZ010016690.1, read as the reverse complement.
CCGCGTAGACACGCTTTTGCCCTAGTTAGAGACGTCGTTGAAACAGAAGCTAATTATGAAAAATTAGTTTTGGGACGAAATCGTCTGGACGTTCTTCTCCAGATGAATTCGTTCGATCTGAGGCGATATCGTCTGATCGACGATGATATCGTCCAACGGTCACAACAAATCCTAAAAATGGCATGGAAAACAAGGAAAGCGGTTTAACAGGCGGTTAACGGGCGGTTCGGGGTTAAAATTCAAATTTTAATATTTTATCTTTTTACTAAGGTTTTAACCATGCCAATTTTTTAGGGTGCTACAAGGAGCATGGGTCATCACACAAATTCTAGTCTGGATTGAGCTTGCATGATAAGCCAAAACCAATGAATAGTGAGGAAGAAAATTTAGAGACAAGCAAAAGGATAATCATACTACAAAAGCAATTGATCTAGGTTATCGGTAGTAGTGATGATGGAGATGACGATGAAAAAATTCTTGTTTCAGATAAGGAGAAAGATAAAAGAAGTGGTTAAGAGATAATAGAGGAATATGAATCTCATCAAGTTATTGATGGTTGTGACAATGATCATATTGCTAGAGTTGATAGTGACAATGGTACTTTAGAGTGTGGTGAAGGACATTATGGGTATGAACAATATTAGAGTGGTGATGGACAATTTAGGTGCTTTGAAATATACACTAGAGACATTGGATCAAATAAGATGAGAAGAATGAGTTACAATGGTGAAGAATTGAGAAGATATGGGCAAGTTGTAAAAATACTTGTAATACTAGAGATAAGGCCAAAGAATTAAGGTCTTTGTGTATATATGTCCAACAAGAAGCAATGTCACTAAATTTTTGAGAGGAGAGAGTAGTTCAAGGAATGAATATTTGAGAATGGATTGTTGCAACTAGTGTGGAAGAGTTGTACATATTGCAACTAGTTGTTGGAATCTACATCCTTGTGCAAGTTCTGGAGGACATGATCACTCCAATAGATGTTGGTAGCAAGAGAGTGTTTCCAACAAAGTGCATGTAGATTGTGGTTGTATGGATGTGATGCAATGGGAGAAGGAGAAAAGGATGTTGAGTGCATTCTATACAAGGAGGTTTGACTCTCAAAGGAAGGCCAATGCAAGATAGTGAATTTTACCTTATATAGGTAGCGAAGCTAGAGTGATAATAGCTTCAATGACCACTTCATGAGATGGAGTTTATGAAACTTTTTTGTTACCTAGTGAGTATGATGCAAGGGCATCCATGTGGTAATCACCAAAAAAATAAAAAAAAAGTTGGAATTTCTATATGGATGACTAAATAAGTGATAATCAGGAAACTAATAGTTACATCATTTGAGATATCTAGATGATTTGTGTTTTTTATAAAATACTAGATTTGTTGAAAAGGAAAAAAAGTTGAAAGTATCACCATTGGAATTAGTTGGTAACTCATTGTCCTCACACATATAAATAAGAGGAGAACCTAGGACATGAAAAGGAGAAGAGAAAAATTCCTAGTAGGGAAGGAGAGAAAGAGGAGAAAATAAGGGAGAGACTTCCATGTGTGAATGCTCTACTATTTCGTAGACATTATTATAATGAAGTGGCCATGTATGGCAATGGTGAATAAAATTATTTTGTAGAAATTTAGTTAAAAGGCTATTCTCGGGAGACCGCCATATAAAATATTATAATCAAATTAATTGAAGACCAATTTGCCATTCAAAATAGTGCAATCCAATATTGTATCCATCAAGTACTACATATTACCAAATATAAAGTGGGATCCAATGCAAATAAGTGTGTCATCTTGCATATGACCAACATAGTCTAAAGTAGGGTGTTTGTTTTAGAACTAGTTCTTCTACCAAGCACTATAATAGACTACAACTGAATTAAAGGGTGTGGGAATCGATGATACATTATGAGATTTTGGGATCCATGCCATTTATGTGCTTGCACTCTCACTCTCCAAAATCATCACTTTTATATATGAAAAACAACAAAGTGGTCCAATCCATTGACTATGATTACCCCCCCAACCAAGGCTGAGTTATAAGTCAAATTCAAATAATTTGTGTCATCTTATACTTGGTGACATTCCACATCCACTTGTAGATAATTTAAATTATTCCATATATGTATGAAAAACACCAGTCATATGTAAGAAATAGTCTTGCAATGAATGATGTATAATTTGTTTACCTCGTTGCAACTCGAATTCTATCTTCGATGTTGCTACAATGTTGTAGTTTTAATAATAAGTTATTCAAATCACTTTAAAAGTGGGTATTTTGTTATGATCTTATATTTATATTTTTTAGGTAGGGATCATATCTATGAGGTTTTATATTTGAGATTGTTGATAGTGTGTTATCATTTTGCAAATAGTTTGGCAAGTTCTTTGAAACGCCATTTCTTTTCATGAAAAAAACACACAAATTTTGAGATGGGTACCTTTTAATTCATAAAGGATATATATTTGATTTTTAAATTAATTTTTAGAGCACAAGATACTTTTTTTGATATATTTACCTATCTATTTTAATGGAAATTAAAATAATGAAACCTAAGAACTTAACTAATATTTCTATGAAAGATGCACAAAAAAACGTTTTGAACTATATGTGACTTTACTTTTTAATGTTGATATAATATAAAATATATTTTATAACTCTAAAACTCTAAATTAAGGTTCAAGGTTCAAATTTTGAGGGTCATCTCATATACCCTATGACCTTACAGATGTTATAAACTAATTTATCCTTTTACCCTTTTCATTTTAGGAAAGGGTACAAGGATGATGCAAGTACACACACATTGAGCTAATATTCCTTTCTCCTTCTTTGAAATGTAGCTAAGCAAATACACTTTACTGATTAAACTAACTAGTTACCTTACTAATTAATCTGAGTGTTCATTCACTTACACTAAACTAATATTTTGATATTTTAATAGATATTTTACACTATCATTATAGAGTCATACATAAGCATAGTAACCCTATAAAATGCATTACAACACTTTCAAATGCATTCAAAATAGTGGTATTTTTTAATAGAAAGCAAGTATTTTTCAAAAAATTAAAGAAACACATCACAATAAATATAGATAAGAATAGTAAAGCAAAAAGATTAAGATAAAAAATATTAAAATCTTACGATAATACATATTTTCACTTCAAGGTTGTTGATAATTTTTGTTATATGGTTGAGATATTTTTTGTGTTCCTTCTACATGTCGCTCCATAAAGAGGTATTACACACGCTAACTTGAAATACATTAGGTGTTTAAGCATTTGCCTTAGTCACACAATTTGTTTAGAAAATAATCAAGTATACCTTTCGAAGAGGAAGTTGCATGATATATTTAAGTTCTTTAATTATGTAGATATCAACATTAATGAAAGCATTGTTGTGTTATTGTTAGCAGTATTTGAAACCATTCTTGCTAAAAAAATATTAAAAACAAGCTAAAAATACAACAATATAATATATTCCAATATGTAACCTAATTTTTAAACACGCTTAGACTACCTAGAAGGACAAAATATGATATATTTAACATTCATGCTTTTAAAATTGGATAATATCACTAAGAAGGATTATTAACTACGTTATGCCTATTTTTATGAAATTGTTATCAAGATTTGAGAAAAGGTCTTAAATCTAAGATATCCTAATGTTATGAGATTGACTAAAATATAAATACCACAGTAAGATAATCAATACTATATTGTAGGTAGAAGTGACATGGTTCTACAATGTCCTTGATAGCACTCCTGCACTATTGGTAGTGCGCTTGTAATTCACATAGTATAACACTACTAACTATAATACTTGAAAATGAGACTATTCATATGAAAATAATAAAAAATGACTAGCTAAAATAAATTCAAACAATATTAGTGATGGTATTATAAATCTAAGGATAAAATTCAATGAATTAAAGCTAGCATTTTTCTTGACACAAACTAGTTAACAAATAAAAGTAAATAAGAACAAAAGAAAAATCCAAATAGATTAAGAAAACAAATATTATCCTAACCTAGGTAGATAATATCATCACAATGAAGGCCAAGTGTAAAATAACTATGAGTTGAAATATTAATTTGGTAGGTCTTCACCATGATATATTTTTGCTTGAGATTGAATGATATTTTGATAGAGCTTCGCTATGATCTAAAATGTATAACCTTTGGGTTCCCCAAGGGTATTTAGGTTTAGGAGATATGGAATATTTATAGATTTTAAAATCTTTGACAATTTTTTTCTTGAAATATTTACTTTTTTGTAAGATTGAAAAGTTTTTATTTTTGGTAAATTGGTGAAATAATCAAATTTTCAATTTAGGAGGATTTTCACAAGGTTGATAGACATCAACATATGAGGAAGAAATGTTGGATATATGTTGGTTCATACTCCCTTTATTTTTCTTTTTGTTTCAATTTCTACAATATGAATGTAATTGAAATTGAAATTGTTGTGGTACTAAGACTATCCTAGCCGTAACACTATAGAGAATGAGATCAATAAGTTGGCTTGTTGGTAAAAAATCATGTTTAAAATTTGAATAATAATGCTAATACATATAGAAAAACACTATTGCACTAAATTTTCTAGGATAATGCGTTTGATGGTGGAAAATTGATCTCATAGAAGATCACTTTTAGCTTTGTCTTCTAGTTATAGTTATCACTAGTTTATGTGAGTCTATGATTGATTCAGTTGTGTTTTTGTTTTAATTATCAAAATTGGGTGTATACACTTGTCAATTTTAATGTATTCATTAGATCATGAGTATATAAAAAAACTAACCTTGATGCTCCAATGTTGTAGTGAGTTCTTTTTTTCTTAGTTTATTTTTATGTTTTTGATCAATTTATGAGTTATAAATATTGTTTGTATGTGATGCCAAATTTCTTTAATGATGAAATTAAATGTTGTTTTACCAATGTATGCCCCATCAATATTATGGAGATAAAATTTTATTTTAAATGAACTTAACTTTACTTAGAGGTACATAACTAGTTTAAGAAGAAAAATGAAGAATGTAGATGAGATATAATTAATAGTGTTAGGGTAGAAATAATTTGGGAGGAGGTAAAAAATAAAATCATATTTACTATTGATTATTTTAGAAATGAAGCTTTGGGCATGCTATTATACCTTGATTTTTAATGTCATAGTAGGTACATATTACTCATTAAAACTATAATATGCAACCACAAATAGTTAGAGTGGAAAATAATTCTTATATAAAATGCTTGAAAATCAAAATGTTTTGATAAATTTTTGTTATATTTTAGTCTTGAAAGTTAACATGATGCTTTTGATGCATTTTAGTACTACTGCATATCACTTTCACCAAATGACAATGCTTATGCATACAATTTTTGTAAATTGTAGTGCTTATATGATTCATTAGTATTGCAAAATTTAGCCATTTTGTAGATAACAGTGTCATTAGTTTATGAAAGGATAGATGTTTTTTTGTAAAAATATTTCACTTTTATTTGATGAGCTTTTAAAAAAATTAGTTAATTAAAATATGATTTTGGTGAATTGATAGAAGTGCTTTTATTGAAGTACTTGTTTGATGTTGTAGATGAGGCTACATGTGGACATCCTCATTCTTTGGATTTCATCCTACCACTCCTAGAGTATGAGGACCATGCATTATTGAAAATAATTATATTATACCATGTAGCCCCAATGTTCAATATTGACATAAATAGGGATTTGATGATAGCCTTAGTAGAGAGGTTGTATTCAAATATGAATACCTTATAGATTCTATATGGGTACTAATAGTGATAGTGGAGACTATGTGAAAACTCCTATAAGTACTTATTTGAGGTGCATCAATCTATATTATGCATTCAAATAGGTTATGGATGGAGTGGTTGGCTAGTGATCCATAGTTTACAATTGTCTACTATGATATTGACATTAAATAAAGTTTGATAGAGCTTCACTATGATCTAAAATATATATTATTTGGTTGACACTTGAGGTTAAAGGAGAGATGGAAGGTTTATTTCTTTTAATATTTTAGATAATTTCTATCTAGAAAGATTTATATTTTTTATAAGATTGGAAAGTTTTTATTTTTGATAAGTTGGTGAAAGGATCAATTAGGACCCCATCCTAACACTATTTTTATAATTCTCATATAATTATGTAATGACCGCCTTCCAAAGTGGGGATACCTTTATAATGTTATTTTGTAATACTTTGTAATGATATGTTGCAATTGTAATACTTTGTAATGGTATGTGGCATGTAAGGCACCTAAACAAGTGGGGTCATTTCATGCAATTTTTATCAAGAATTTAATAGATGTTAGGTAGAATATTCTAGCTTGAGTGGCATTTTGCATGTAAGTCAACTCTTGAGAATTAGGTTAGGGTTGCATGAAGTGTATATTTAAAAGACATGGATCCATGAACAAATGTATCTTTTTACAAATTAATGAAAGTATTGAAGGAGGTTGCCCCCTTGAAGAGGCATGCAATTATGTGTTATTTTGTGAGATTGCTTTAATTCTGCATTTATATTATGTATTGCAATATACTATTATTTCATTAAATTCTATTTTAATTACAATATTTATGTGAATGAGTTTTTTTTTTTTTATTATAAGGTTCCTAACAAGTGGTATTAGAGCACTTTTCAGGATTGAGTTTCACTATGATTGTGACAATCATTACCCTTCCATTACAAATTTTATGTATAAATTTTCAATGTTTTCTATTTTTTGCTTATCTTTTTACAAAAAGAAAAACACAACCCTTTTGGCAATAGTTTATTAGGTTAGTTTGGGGTTCCCAAAACTAGTTTTGTGGTATATAGTTCATTGCGACCATATCTTTAAGCTGATAATTTTGATATATAGCACCCAAGCACTTTTTTGGGCTAATAACTAAAAGTAGTAACTCTTGGAACCATAATCTTATTTTTGGTAAGTCAATTGTAGTGGTTCAAATCACAACAAAATGGCTAGTGTTACTCGAGGACACCATAAAGAGGTCGAACAAGCCACAAATACCATTCTGGATCAATTACAATACACACTTAGTATCCTTATTAATGACACTAACCTCATGAGGAATGAATTACAATGTTTGAGAAGTGACTTAAGGATGCACAACAATGTTTGAGCATCGTGAAACTGATCACGTCGATCGAGGAAAATGAATCCATAGGGATAAGTAAGGCTCTCACACTCTTTTTAACCATGATGCTCCCTTTAAGATGCCTAAATTTGACTTACCTAAGTTCAAGATTTATATAGGTGGTTATTTTGTGCATATCCATTTTTTAAACTTCACAATGTCCCTAAATATTTATGGATCACTATGACATCTTTCAAATTTTATTTTGAAGCTTTACAATGGTATCATTGGTTACAACACATAGTTCTCAACCCTTCATAGGAATTTTTTGAGTCTCAATTACTCACTCTTTTGGTCCCAATGATTATGAGAACTTCATAGGAGCATTAACAAAACTAAGACAAACCTTTATAGCTCATGACTACCAAACCCACTTTGAGAAACTAGCACAAGACCAAGGGGTTGAATGAAATATTTTTCTAATGTGTTTCATTAGTGGCTTAAAATATGATCTCAAGGTATAGGTTAAGATGTTAAAATTACAAACTATGATGCAGGTCATAGGATTGGCACATTTCATCCAAGATAAATTTTTAGCTCAAAGGACACCTAAATTTCCACAGGTGAAAACCTCCTTTCCTTCTAACTTCACACCAAATACTAAAAATAAATCTACCTCCTATAAGTGCTTGACTACCAAAGAGATGGATGCTCAATGCACACGAGGTTTTTGTTATAAATGTGATGAAAAATATTCATGAGGGCATAAATGTATCCAAAAGAAACTATTTTTGATAGATGTAGAGGAGTCCATAAGCATTGAACAAATTGATGATGAAGCAAAACCATTAGAAGAACCTCCTCAAGATGAGGATGAAACACAAGAAAAACTATAGCCAATTTTTTTTTCCATGTCCTTGTAGGGATAACTACCCCACAAAAAATGAAAGTAGTAGGCCTATTCAAAGGCCAACATCTTACAATTCTCATTGATTCAGGAAGCATACACAAATTTATTGATCCTCGACTCATGAAGCAAGTCAATTGTTACACACATACATGCAACTATTTTGATATTATGGTGGAAAATAAAAGAACTTTTGCTTGTAAAGGAAAATACCATAGTTTTAGGTTGAAGATAGGGGATCATAAGCTCAAAAGGGATATATTTGCTCTTCAAGTAGGGGGATGTGATATTTTTATGGGAGCGCAATGGTTAGGTAATAGTACGATGTGGTATATTATTCTTTTGAATGAGTAATCATAGATTCCAAAAATCTATTAGTTGTTATGGAACTTTTTTAATAAGGATTTTACAAAAGCATTAACCTTAACAAAGCCATGGCTTGTGATATGATGGTTTAGGTGGATGTTTAGTGAAGAGGGCAACCAAAACATGTAGGATCTATTATTACTAGGAATCACTTGGCTTAGTCTTGGTATGGACATTTTCATGGGGATCATAACAATCCTCATCCCATAACACAACTATCCTCTACAAAATGTAGATTAGTGAAATAAGTCAACATTTGTATCCAATAATGAAATAACTATCAGATAAATTACTCATGGATACATTTAATATAAAATAAAATATTGCAAAGAGGAGGCTATGGTGTGTGTGATGGAACCTAAGAAAGCAATATTAAAATATAAAAATAAGGTTTCCTAGAAATTTCTACATATTGGTCAAATGAATATGGACATGGTGCTATAAAGAGGAAGTGGTCAAATGCACAAATACTCCTAGAAGGTAAAATTAAATTAAATAATATAATTTCAAATAAAATATAAGAGTGCACATGTCATGGAATTATGTCATATCAGCCATAAGATATCTTTGATTTTTTAGGTCTAATTATTTGCATGAATATTATATTAAGTAATGTAGTGTCACTCTATAAGGTGGATATGGGAGGTTTTATTATACATTAATAGATTTTGATTGACTCTACATGTAGTGAAAATACAAGTCAAAGATTATATCATAAATATTTAAGGTATGCTACTTGCTTCTCTTAAGGTATATACCTCAAACATCTTAAACAATATAATATTTTTTTCTTGCTTTTTGTAGTGTATTGAGCAATCCCACATACCATTGTGGAATATTTAGATAATAAAAAATGTTATCTCGAAATTGTATTGAAATATATTGATTAAAATATTTTAAATAAGGGTGATATAAATAAGGTCCATGGTATGTCTTTTATACAACGAGAAATGTTTTTGTTAAGATTAGTTTGAGTTGTTATCCACTTAAGTAATGTAAGGTGAAAAGAGGAGGTTTGTTTATGCATTATTAAATGTTAATTGACTATACATGTGGTGAAAAGACAAGTCAAAGATTACATCATAATTCTTTAAGGTAAACCACTTACTTGTCATAAGGAATCTACCTAAAATATCATACACATTAAAAAAATGGTGTCTTCATTTTAGTAGTATATTAGGTAATACCACATACCATAATTGAAAATTTATATACTAAAATAATGTTATCTCTAAGTTTTATTATAATATATTGAATATGACAAAGGTGTGATATAGATTGGATCCATGATATGTCTTCAGTGTGACTTGCACAATAAGAAAAGTGTTGTTAGGATTTTTTTGAGTTTGTCTATGGTCGACTAAAAGTGTTATACTTAGTGTACATGATAAATGGTACCTAAAACCTTTCAAGTGTTATGAATGTGTAGCATTATGGTAAGTTTGTTGTCAATTCAAATATGAGGAATATAATGGAATGCTAGTGTTTAAAACAATAGTGGTCTAAATATAATCAAGTAAATTGTATGCACTAAGTGGTTGTGGGTAATATATAAGACCCTTATATGTGATTGAGTAACTGTAATGACCCTCCTCACATAGTTAAAAAAAAAATAGAATATGTTAATAATTACCTTTTCTTGTGATACAAGGTACTGATGATGGCTTCTATGAGTGCAGGTTAGTCACATAAAGGAAATGAAGGGAAGCAAGTTAGGGGGAAGTATAAAAATGGGAAGTGATGATTCGACTCATGAGCACATGGATACTCGCATATGCATATCAGTTAGGTGCATTATTGCATGAGTTAAATTGGTTTTAATATTTCATGTGGGCATTGCATGAGAAATGTTTTGTTGTGGCAATGATGATGGGAGCCACTAGTGTGAAAAGGTACATGGTTGGTTGCAATTTTTACATGTGTGTGTATGCCTAATTCATGAAATATTCCATTGTTGACTTGTGTTATTAAAAGAGGCAAAGAAGGTGTGTTAGTCTTGAAATTCCCTTTAAATATTTTGAATTAAATTTCACCCTTATATTGTCTTGATACTAATGAAAGGTGATTTTTATTTAAAAATAAAATAAATATAAAGAAAAATGATTATTTCATCCCTTACATTTTTGAAAGGAAAAGAAATATTTTGTAAATTTATGATGGTTGTGTTGATTGTTCATTTTCATGTATTTTAATTATGTATTAAGTTATTGTGGGAAGATAAAGGGGAAACTGACTCCACTTATTGCTTTTATGGCAAATTATATTGGTGGGATGACAACAGAAATTCTCTCCACATAAAGCATAGTATTTTCCCAAGCATTGCTTGTAAAGGGTGAAAAGTATTTATTATTCTTTTTCTTGTTGTTTTGGTTGAACTTCGATAAGAGAATGATTCTTGTTTTGAAACTACATGAGTTGAAAAAACCCATGCTATTGGAATATGTGTTTGTTATTATTTTTGGTTATGGATGTATGCCGAAATTATGGGAAAAATATATCATATAGAATTAAGTGCTTTCGATTGAGAATAAGTATGGAGAAAAAAGTTGGGAGGCATTCGAGCAGTGATGAATGAAAGGAGGAAAGGTGCATGTGAGTAGGGAGTTGAACAAAGGAGTTTTCAGAATGGAGAATTGCTATAGTTCAAAGGTGAAAATATAGGTTGGTAATTCTGTAGTTGTGTTGTGTGGAAATATTGATAGAATTTTTTTCATGACTGTTGAGCCATTGGCATGTAAAAACCATGTGTGTGAAAATGAAACAGTTGGGTGAATGTGTTGCTCATGAAAGAAACTATGTGATTTACATATTAAGTGGGAATATATATGCATTTAATTTGTTTTCACATATATGGAAAATAATAGTGACAGTGGAAAAACTATGGTTACCTTAAATTAAAAGCCTTGCTATTTTAAAATATTTTGTTATTTGTATGTGAAACTAGTTGAACAATTGAAATTATTGATGTGTGTGAAACAAGTTGAACACCACTAAAATGATTGTAGTGTGTAATATGAATTGAATATAATTGATACACTTTTTGTGTGTGAAAGAAATTAAAAACAATTGATATGTTTTATGTGTATTAAAAGAAATAAATGCAAAGGATAGTTGGAGTGGGATGGATGTTGCAGTATAGTATAATGAATATTTAAAAAAAATATTGCTATAAAATAGTAGCGTAATCTTGTAGTTGAAGTATTGTAAAATGGAAAACTTTGTTTGTATAAACTAGAAATATAGTCTGGTGCTTCAATGTAGAAATGTAATGAAACTTATGGAAAATATCGTGAGAGGGGATTAGAGAAGTCTAAAACATTTTTGTGTAAAAAATGTTTTTCAAAATTGAATGCATGTTAGTTGCATGATCATTAAAGAGTTGTATTTGATCCCTGATGGTTTAGTTTAGAATACGTAATGAGTAATGAACTATAGTGTATAATGGGTATCCTGAAGAAGTTTTGAACGTAGGCTAGCAGATGGAAACCATGTTGTAGAAAATTTGACACACAAAAAAATGTACAAAAAATATTTCTTGTGGTCAGGCGAATTAAACACTTGCATAGGGATTCACTAGTTAGTAGTTTGTATTGTTGGCTTCTGCATTGTAGCATTAGTGTTCATATTGTGTAGACAAGTGTACTATAAACAATAATCATTTCAAATCATTATCACCTCTTACTTTATTATAGGAAGAAAACAAATTCCAAGACTTTTGTACTTTTGAATCCATTTGAGAAATAAGAAATAGAGTATTGCAACATATTTGTGTGAATGAAAAGCAAAGGCATGCTTATATACTCAATTCATTCTATGAGTTAATATGTTATCTACATATTTTTTAATGGAATCACATTATCTCTTGGTTTCTTATTATTTGACATTATTGAAAATATGTATGAGAAATATTGGAACTTATTTATTTATGTTTTGTTACTACATTAGAATATATAGTCAAGAAAGCAGTGGATTTTCGACAATGTTATTGAGATGATAATCGTAGGATGGTAGGTGACACCAGGTTTGGGTGTCTATTTGGAAATCAGATTGCTTAAACATAGTTGATAGTAAAAGCTTTTATAACATCATGGGCTAGATACGCGTAACCTACCTTTTATTTAATTAAAGAAATTAGGTTTATGATGGAGTCAACTCCTTATTCTTATTTTTAAAAAAAGACCTTAGGAGTTAGAGAACTTTCTTAGTTCTTTTAAAATACCTTTTAATGGTGCAATGTAGCGGACTTATTTAGAATGAGTAACCATTAAACTCTTTTAAGTGAGGATTTTTTAAGAAGAGATAGAGCCAACCAAAATATTTGAAATAACTTGTTAGATCAAGCAATTGCTAAATAAATCCTAGGGACTTTTGGTAAGGCTAGACCCCAAAAAATACCTTAACTCATATATTCATATAGGAATAGAAGGGTGTGGGAAGGCACAAAAATAGATCAGAACAATTGGCAGCTGATAAAACTACTCAACAAAAGACTTGGTTAGATCGGAATGGAAACGTGGTATGGGACACATTTTCTAGGTTGCTTTTGTTGAGCACTGTGATAAAAACCCTATCTCTAAAACTTTACCTATAATGGAAATTGGGTTTGATATGGGATAAACCTTTGTGAGTTGCAAAGGTATTGGGTAATAAATACCAAGGTTCGAAAATGGACATAGTGCTAACTGCTTCTAGGAACAAGGGAAATACCAGTTAGTCCAAAGGTATAATTACGTTAAGTAATTTCACATTGTGAATAACAAATTTGATTGGTTGTTGAAGGTATAGAATGTGAAGCATAGGGAAAGAAAGAATCCCCCTCTAGGAGTTATGGTACCTAGAGGATAACCCTCATTGTTGTTCGGTCCTCATACCGGTAAACATGGATAATAAATGAGATAGCTGATACTACTGAATGACATGTTTATGAAATTTAGCTAATCTCGTCCACTTGGAAGACTGGTTGCAGTAGTCTTGAACCCAAAGTGGTATGTTGTTCCTATGCTATAATTTAAATAATAATGATTAGATTTATGGGATGGATTTTGATGTTGCTAACTCTACAATCAAACTTGTTTGAGAGAATAGTTTTGTATTCAAAGTAATAAAACCTTTAAAAAATAATAATATTGGACTTTGGCTATTATTTTATCAATAAACTAGGTGAGTGGGTTGTTATAGTAACCACATTTTATGAAAGGTGGTCAAGGGTGACCACTATGAAATTTTATGGTTGTTATGGATAATTGCATGAAAACTACTCTGTAATATGGTTATAAGTTAGAAAATTGAAACCCCTTTGTATATGTACCTAGATCAATTAGGATAGAGAGACATCCTAAGGAGAATGCAAAAATATGTGAAAATAGAAACCCTAGGTGTATAATGGAGAAGCATCCAACATTCCATCTAGTGCACAAAGATGCAAAAATGATCATGGTGAGTGTACCATGATAAAGACATGAAAATGAAAGACCTGCTGAATACTCATGTTGTAAATGGGTGCTTCATCAGCCATAGGACCGAAATAGGTGGATAAGACTAATATTCTTAAGTTGGGTTTATGATATTTCTTCAGATCCTTACAAAATAAATTTATGGATGGTGTTGTGTACTGTTATGTTAATGCATTTATATGATGATCAAGTAGAAGAAGTGGTGGCTGTAATAGTGAGGGAGGTAATTATCTAGAAGCTTCAAACACCTAGCATAACATACCTATAAATACTCCACAACATAAATATTGTTTTGTCTTTTATTTTTATTTAGTTTGGATTATGTGCTTGTTAAGATATATCAAGGTTTTTTACCATGTTCTATAACGATATGCATATATCAAAATTGGCTTCATAATTATTGTTTTAAAAATATTCAAAGAGGAAAGTAACACCATAATAGTTTTAAAGTGTATGTCTCCATTTCTTTTTTTATTTATAATGTGGAAGATAACATGCAAAATCAAATCATGTAATAGATGGTTCAGAATAAAAACAAACACAAATATAAAAAATAAAAGCAACATATCCTTTATTTATATAGAAAATTAAAAATTTTCATTTATTTAATTCTAAATAACATATTATATTAATATTTTATTTAAAAAAATAAAATACTTAATTGAAGTTATTTATAAAATATTATATTTTATTGTACAAAATAAAAAATAGTTTTTTGATCTATTATTTAGAATCCTTAGAATATATAAAAATTAATTCTCTCTTTATATATAAATTTTAAAATTATTGAAATGCTACACCGAGCTAACTGGATAAAGGTAGTTAATTATTTTCAATACTAGAATAGTAATTTAAATGTTGGTAGATATTGGATCCCTATTGAGGACTGGCCTATTCAAATTCTAGAAAGGCAAAGAAAATATGTCCAACACACCCTTCATATGAGATATCTCTCTTGGTCCCATGATAAGGATTGTTTTGGATAGAACAACACTACTAAGGGTGATTATATTGTTGCTCAAGGTTATTTGGTTTTATGCCATAATAATTCCAACCAATATTATGACACAGTTACACAGTTGTGGGCTCAAAAGATCTAGTCTAGGGTGAAGTTTTTTATTTAGATTTTATTGCATCAAAGGGTGCTCACTGGTGAGCAACTTATAAAATGTGGCTTTCATTGCCCGTTTAGATGTAAAATGTGTGGAACGAATGTGGAATATCTTAGCCATATTTTTATTGAGTGTCCCTTAGACTATATGTTGTGGAGGAGAATGGTTATCTTACTCGGTTAACAATAGTCTAATTTTTCTATTTTTGAATAACTGTGGAGGGATTGGCCTAAAAAGAAGGTTGTTGATCATTTTGTTAGGCAGATAGTTTGGATGGGAACTACAATCCTACCTTGAAATATCTACAAGGAAATAAAAAATCAAATTTTCCAATAGGAAAGGAAGGATATTCACTACATTTGACAAAATACCATTGCCAACTTAACTGAATCAGTTCAACAACTCCTTAATCACCCCTAGGACTCCACCAATGATGGGATGAAGTGATGCAAAGATTGAAGATCCACTCTACTATTGGAAATCAACTTAAAGAGATTGTGAGTAATCAAAATATGGATAGGACAAGAAATTTATAGCCTCTTTCTAAGGATTTTGCAATAGTCAATATAGATGGAGCCTCTAGGAGGAACCCTAGAAAATCTAGTGTGGGAGGAATTTGTAGACTTTTATATGGTTCCCTAGTTTTCACTTTTGTTGAGAATTTGGGTATCCTTTCCAATAACCTTGCTGATGGGTATGACATCATCAAAGGTCTTCATGAGGCTGCTAAGGTTGGATGGCAAAAAGTGCTTGTTGAATCTAAATCTCAAGTCACAAGGTCGATTAGAGAATAAAAATAATTGTTGAGAAGATCCAATTAATCCATATAAGCTTTTTAAAATTTGAACACAATCATGTGGTCAAAGAACATAAGAGGATTACTAATGCTTTAGCTAACTGGACATTGGACAAAGGTGATCTTACTTGCTATGAACACCCTCCTAGATGGTGGCCTTCATAAAGAAAGTATGCTATTATTTCTATCCTTTCTCTAGATGTATTTAGTACTAGAGGTACCTAGTTCCTTTCTTCTTTTTATTAGATTCTCTCTAGTTCAGTCAGGGTATTTCAATTCTCCAAATTAGAAAGATCATTCTTATGTTTCTTGTGTTGATTCTTGGTTAAAAGCTTGTTGGCCTAAAATGGTCAAAGATGTAATCTATTTTTTCCATCAACTTAATTTTTTGATGTGTGTAATTTTGTGTTATGTTTTACTTTTTTGTTGTCTTGTTTTTGTCTTATTTTTTGGTTGTTTTATGTTTTTGTTTTTTTTTTT
This sequence comes from Wollemia nobilis, assembly GCA_028583015.1. NCBI lineage: Eukaryota > Viridiplantae > Streptophyta > Pinopsida > Araucariales > Araucariaceae > Wollemia > Wollemia nobilis. The sequence continues at coordinate 8,048,571 of JAQPPZ010016690.1, read as the reverse complement.
TTTTATGGTTTTGTTGTTTTTGTGTTTTGTTGTTGTTTGTTGTTTTTTTGATGATTTTTGTTGTTTTTTTGTGTTTGTTTGTGTTTTTGTTATTTTAAGCATTGCTCCTTGAGTATGTTGAAAAAGACAAACTAGATAAAAGCCTTAAACCATTTTAAAAGAATAGATAACTCTGTCTTCTTAAATATTACCAAAAATGACACTAGAGGACTGTTTTTAAAAAAATTATTGAAATGTGAGTTACCCCTTAGGCTAAATATAATTTAATTCCATACAAAGTGAAAAATTATTGGAATACAAGATAAAACACTCATTTTTAGCTAGGTTTCCACTACCTTGATGGGCATAAAATTGTGTGGAGGTGTGTGTACTTCTAAATTAATTTAATTATATCCTATCAATTCTTCGTGTCATTATGAGTAAAATTTAATAGTATGAGTTATGATAGAAGATTATGAGTGACTGGCAACAAAAACAACATTTGAGAAAACTTATTTTTTGGTTGTCAACTAATTACAATATACTTGACAACCTAGAATATCATGTCCTATCCTAGGCTATGAATGACAATGAATGACTGGGTATGAGATGGCATACTCATCCCTTTGCAAGGGCTACGCCAAACATAAGTAAATATCAACTCTGGCGATGACAGTGTGAAGCACACGTCAAGCCACTAACGATGATGACATTATAATGTGTGGATCCACATGTTTTTCTCTCACTTCCTAAAGCACATGTTAACGATGATGACACACAGCTCCACATGTATTTATGTCTCCCTTCTATGGATCTAGAAATTTCATTTCCACCAAATGTAGAGCTCACTGGCGATTACAATGTAGAGTTCAAGAGTGACTTTAAAAAAGAAACCAAGGAGCTTAGTGTCTTATTCACTACAATAGTATCAAAGTCTTTCTATTTCATATAGAATTAGCAATTATTATAGGTAGGTAGCATAATTCTTGGTTTAAAACTCCATCAATTGAAAAACCCTATTCTAGTAGAACGTGTGCTTGTTATTGTTTTTGGTTATCGAGGTATACCAAAAATATGGGAAAAATCCATTATGTAGAATTAAGTACTTTCGATTGAGAATTAGGACGAGGAAAAAGATTTGGGAGGAATTCGAGAAGAGGTGAACAAAATGAGGAAAGGTACATGCGAGTAGGGAGTTGAAAAAAGGAATTTTCAGAACCGAGAATTGCTACAGTTAAAATGTGAAAATATAGGTTGGTAATTTTGTAGTTGTGTTATGTGGAAATATTGATAGAATTATTTTCATGACTGTTGAGCCATTGGCATGTGAAAAAAAAAACCCATGTGTGTGGAAATGAAATAGTTGGGTGAATGTGCTATTCATGAAATAAACTATGTGATTTACATATTAATTGGGCATATAGATGCCTTTAATTTGTTGTCACATATATGGAGAATAACAATGGCAGTGGAAAAACTATGGTTACCTTAAATTAAAAGGCTTTCTATTTTAAAACATTTCATTTGATGTATGTGAATGAGTTCAACAATTGAAATACATATTGTGTGTGAAACAACTTGAACACCACCGAAATGATTACATTGTGTAAGATGAATTGAATATAATTGAAACACTTGTTGTGCATGAAAGAAATTGAAAATAATTGATATTTTTGTTGTGTATTAAAAGGAATGAATGCAACATATAGTTGGAGTGTGATGGATATTACAGTATAGTATAATGAATATTTTAAAAAATAGTACTGCTATGAAATAGTAACATAAGCTTGTAGTTGAAGGATTGAGAAATAGAAAACTCTATTTGTATAAACTAGAAATATAGTCAGGTGCTTCAATGTAGACTTTTGGGAAATATCGTGAGAGGGGATTAGAGAAGTCTAACATATTTTTGTGTGAATTTTTTTTTTAAACTAGAATGCATGTTAGTTATATGATCATTAGAGAGTCATATCTTATCCCTGGCGGTTTAGTTTAGAATATGGAAGAAGTAATGAACTGCAGTGTACAATGGGCATTGTGAAGAAGTTTTTAATGCAGACTAGTAGATGGAAACTGTGTTGTAGAAGATTTGAAACACAAACAAATGTATAAAAAAAATTTCTTATTGTCAGGCGAATTAAATACTTGCATAGGGATTCACTAGTTAGTAGTTTGTGTTGCTGGCTTTTGCATTGTAGCATTAGTTTTCATCTTGTATAGACAATTTTGTTGTAAACAATATTTATTTCAAATCATTATCACCTCTTACATTCTTTTGGGAAGAAAAAAAATGACAAGAATTTTGTACTTTTGAATCCATTTGAGAAATAATAAATAGAGTACTATAACATATTTGTGTGAATAAAAATGAAAGGCATGCTTATGTACTCAATTTATTCTGATTTAATATGTTATCTACATATTGTTTAATGGAATCACATTATCTCTTGGTTTCTTATTATTTGACATTATTGAAAAGATGTATGAGAAATATTGAAACTTATTTATTTATGTTTTCTTACTACACTAGAATATATAGTGACAAAAGAAGAGAATGTTCAACAATGTTATTGTCATGATAACTATAGGATGGTAGGTGACATTGGGTGTGGGTGTCTATTTGGAAACCAGATTGCTTAAACGTAGTTGATAGTAAAAGATTTTGTATGCTTGGAACATCGTAGGCTAGCTACGCGTAACCTAACTTTTATTTAATTAAATAAAGTAGGTTTGTGATGGATTCAACTCCTTATTCTTATTTTTAATAAAATACCTTAGGAGTTAGAGAAATTTCTTAGTTCTTTTAAAATACCTTTTAATGGTGCAATGTAGCGAACTTATTCAGAAGGAGTAACCATTAAACTCTTTTAAGTGAGGATTTTTTAAGAAGAGATAGACGTGACAAAAATATTTGCAATAACTTGTTAGATCAATATCTTGCTAAATAAAGCCTAAGGACTTTTGGTAAGTCTAGACCCCCCAAAAAAATCTTAACTTAGATATTCATCCAAGAATAGAAGGGTGTGGAAAGGCACAAAAATAGATCAAAACAACTAGTAGCTGATAGGATTGGTTAACAAAAGACCTGGTCAACTTAAAATGGAAATGTGTTATGGGAAACTTTTTATAGTTTGCTTTCGTTGAGCATTGTGATAAAAAACATACCTCTTGAACTTTGCCAAAAATGGACACAGGGTTTGGTATGGGACACACCTTTGTGAGTTGCAAAGGTATTGGATAATGAAGACCAAGGTCCTGGAATGGACATGGCACTAATTGCTTCTATGAACAAGGGAAAGACTAGTTAGTCCAAAGGTATATTTATATTGAATACTTTCACATTGTGAATGACCAAGTCAATTGGTTGTTGAAGGTATAGAATGTGAAGGATAGGCAATGAAAGCATCACCCTCTAGGTGTTATGGGCCCTAGAGGATAACCATCATTGTGGTTCAGTCCTCATTTTGAAAGATGTGGATGATAAATGAGATAACATACCACTAAATGGCATGTTTATGAAATTTAGCTAATCTCGTCCACTTGGGAGACTAGATGCAACAGTCTTGAACCCAAAAGTAGTATGTTGTGCCTATGCTATAATTTAAATAATAATGATTAGATTTATGGGATGGATTATGATGTTGCTAACTCTACATACAAACTTGTTTGAGTGAATAGTTTTGTAGTTAGAGTAGTAAAACCTTTTAAGAAATAATATTGGACTCTAACTATTATTTTATCAGGAATCTAGGTGAGTGGCTTGTGACATATGGTATTAGAGCATATTTGAGTCTAAAATTAGTATAACTCTATGAGAAAATTAGAATAGATTTGAAAACTAATATACTCCCTCCTTCACTTATAGGATAATGGCATAAATGTTGCAAGGTGGATCCTTAAGAAATACTACGGAAGGTAAGGAGGAGGAAATCATCGAATGACCTATAAGAGGATCATGCACCAATTTAAGGAAAGAATATCCTCAACATGAAAGGAAGTAGAAAATGGTTCACGAGATTCCTCAAAATGAAATTAGAGAGAAAGATGGAAGTCTTGAAAATATTGTTATGGTATTGCAAGCACAAATGGAAAATCAAAGGGAAGAAATGGTCCAACAGAAAACTCACATTGCCCAACAATAGGATCTTATTGCCTAGCAACAATGAATCATAGAAGACTTAGTAAGAAATAGAGAAACACGATTATGAATGACAGTGGAAATGCTAGGGTAACTTGAGGGATGCAACTCAATATGAAAGAAATGAGGAAATAAAAACTCAGAAATTCATTATGGGATTACATCCTAGAATTATGACGATAGTAAATATGCATAATCCCATCAAACTACCCTCTATTTTTTATTTATAAAGGAAGGAGGAAGCTAATCATAAAATGATAAAAACATATTTCAATTATCAAAAGCTAACTAAAATGGAGAAATATGAGCTCATAAAGTAGAAAAGAGTTGGTTTCATGAAATGGGGAAAGGATCAAAATAAGAAACCTAAAGGAGGAGATAAAAAAGAATAAGGTGGAAAAAGTAAATCCAGTTACCAAGGTGTCAAATTTAGGAAAATATGTTTAAGATTTTTACAAAATATAGGACCCAAAAATATTAAGTCAGAGAAGGGAGAAAGAAACTACACGTATGAGGAGGAATGAAAACAACATCCATAGAGGCAATAGAGCTCCACCTGGAGTAGGGTTATGCATAGTGGCTATTTATCGCCAAATTGACTAAAATTAGAATTTTCAAAATTTGGAATTGGCTAATATTTGGGACCCTTGACAAGGGCCCATTAGCCAAATATTTCTAGGTACAAATATTTTTTTGGGTTGATTTGCCCCAATGTTTTTATAGTTTGGCTATTTTAAGTTTAAATTTCCAACATTGCCCCTATTAATAGTGAATCTTCTACATGTGTTTGGACACTACTCGCTTAGATTTTAAAACTAATTTACCAATTTTTTATAAATACATTTTGGGGCAGATCCCTTAAGCATACACCTAACCTGGAGGATTTTGGGTGTGCAAAGGGGCTCATTATGCCAAAAAATGCCCTCATAGAGCTGATATACCACCAAAAGCTCAATAAGAAGCCATCAACATGATCTATACGACCATAGGTAGCTCTGAATGCAATGGAAAATTACTCCATTCTTATTAAAAGGAAAATATTTTGGGAAAAATATGTAAATTTTGATTGATAGTGGGCCAACAGATAGTTTTATATCAACTAGATTAATGAGGGATTCACCTGTTACACCTGGATTCTTGGCTAATGGTTGGAAGTTAGAGTATGGATCTGAGCAAACTCACCATGTTAACCAGTTTCTCTTTTATTTCCACATTGTTTTTCCAAAAGGAAAGATCAATTGACATCTATATGTGGTATCCTTGCATGCATTTGACATCATTTTGGGATTTTATTGGCTAAAAGCACACAAGACCCTTTTAAATTTTGAAGAAATATGGGTGGAATTTATGGATGAATCATGTCAAAGGATTAAAATTAATTGTAGGAGAAGGTAAGTAAAACCCCACCTATTGACTACAATGCAGTTTTAAAAGGTTATTTAAAATAAGGGTATGGTATTCATAGTGAAAATGAATAGAAAAGAAGAGTCTAAAAAGGAGTCTCATATTTTATAGAAACATCCGATAATAGGTTTATTCAAGGATGTTTTTCTTTAGGAATTACCAGAGTTACCTCCTCAAATGGAATTTGTTTTCTCAATTGAGTTTTTACCAAATGCAAAACCTATTGCATGACCACTTTATAGGATGACTCATATAGAGTTGCAAGAACCAAAGATGCAACTACAAAAATTGCTTGAAAAGGGGTTAATCAAACCTAGTGTGTCACCCTGGGAAGCTCCTATTCTTTTTTTTAGAAATAAATATGGAACCTTAAGAATGTGCATAGACTATAGAATATTGAATAAGGTTACCTATCAAGAATTGATATTCATTACCAAGAATTGATGATTTATTTTATCAACTAAGAGGAGCAACTATATTTTCAAAAATAGATTTGAAGTCTAGATATCATCAATTTAGAATTCGAGAAGAACATACTTCTAAAACAATAATTATAATAAGGTATAGGTATTTTGAGTTTACAGTTTTACCTTTTGGGTTAACCGATGCCCCAATTGCATTCATGAACCTCATGAACAAGATTTTTAGGGAACAAGTGGATAAGTTTGTACTAGTACTTTTGGATGATATTTTAATTTACTCCAAAAATAAAGAAGAGCATGACCAACATTTGAATTTAGTTCTTGAGATTCTTAGAGAGAATCAGTTTTTTGGAAAACTCAAATGTGAGTTTTATACTGCACAAGTGCAATACCTCGGACATGTTGTCTTTGCTGTAGGAATTGTGGTAGATCCTAAGAAAATAGAGACTATCATTGATTGGTTAGCTCCTACTAGTGTCATGGAAGTGCAAAGTTTTATGGGACTTGCAGGATATTATAGGCAATTTGTGAAAGGGTTTTCAAAAGTTACTCAACCTATTACAAACCTTCAGAGAAAAGGGAAAAAATTCAAGTGGATAGAGCAGTGTGATGAGGCTTTTAAAGTTTTGAAAGAAATTTTTATGACTGCACCAATCCTATAATTACCTGATCCTAATAATCAATTTATAGTTTGTATAGATGCTTTGATCGAAGGGGGAGGAGGTGTTTTGACTCAAGAAGATGCAATAATTGCATACAAGTTTAGAAAAATCAAGAAGCATGAAGTCAACTATGCCACTCACGATTTAGAGTTGGAAGTGATAGTGCATGCTTTGAAATTTTTGTGACATTATCTTCTAGGAAAACCATATGAGCTAAAGATAAACCATCAGAGTTTGAAATATATATTTACCTAACCCTTGCTAAATGCCAGATAGTGACGTTGGCTAGATTTATTAGCAAAATATGAATTTGGGATTGAATATATTAAGTGCAAAAAGAATAAGGTTGATGATACTTTGAGCCATAGAGGGTGCATAATTGCAATGAATAAATGTCAATATGAATTATTAGATCAAATTAAGATTTGGTAAGAAAATGATAACTTTTGCCAATTATATATAGGAGCAAATGGACAGAAAGCAAATAAGAATATTAATTTTTTTTTGAAGGGATGATATATTTTATTTCAGGAATAGGTTGGTGGTACCCAACATTGGAGGATTGATGAAAATAATCCTTAGGGAGGCTCTTAATACTCTCTAATTTGTGCATCCACAAAGAGCAAAGATGCAAGAGAATTTAAAGAAAGCATATTTTTGGTCTGGTATAAAAAAATATATTACCAATTATGTAGCCATATGCGTAGAATTTCAGAATGTGAAAGCAGAGCACCTGAATCCAACTAGAAAACTATATCCATTTGAGATACCCAAATAAAAGTGGCAAATAGTACCAATGGATTTTATAGTGGGGTTTCCTAAAACAAGGTTCAAGCATGATGGAATTATGATAATTGTGAATAAATTAACTCAAGTCACACATTTTATACTTGGTAATGTGCAAGACAATGCAATTGTTGTAGCAAGTAAGTATTCCAAGGAAGTGGTAATAATTTATGAATTTCTAGAGGTTATAATCTCGGATAGGAATTCTAGTTTCACTTTTAAATTTTTTCAAGCATTACATCGAGCATTAGGTGCCAAACTAAACATCAGTACATCTTATCACCCAGAAATGGATGGTCAAACAAAAAGGGTGAACCAAGTGCTTGAGGATATGTTGTGAATGTATTGCATGGATCAACATACTAAGTGGGAAGACTACTTATACCTAGTGGAGTTTTCTTATAACAACAACTTCCATGCTTCATTGGGTATGGCACCCTTCGAAGCTCTGTATGGGAGAATGTGCAAAATTCTCTTATCTTGGGATAATCTAGAGGATCGGGTAGTGATCAAACTGGAAACTATAAAAGATATGGAAGAGCAATTAAAAATAATTTAGCATAAGATAAAAGATGTTGCAAATCACCAAAAGATCTACATGGAGCTCAAACATACACCAAGAGAGTACTTAGTTGGAGATCGAGTATTCTTAAGGGTTAAGGCAACTAAAAGTTCAATCAAATCTTCCAAAATTGACTCTCGATATGTGGGTCCATTTGATATCATAGAAAATATAAGCCCTGTTGCATACATATTAGCTCTACTTCCAAGCTTATACAAGACCCATAATGTGTTTCATGTGTCTCTCTTTAAAAATATATATTTTAACCCTACTCACATTTTGGATGTTTCCAATATATAGATGATCGATCCATTAAGGATTGAGGTGCATCATATCCACCTCCTTGGTTTCCAAACTATGAATTTGAGAAAATGAAATATAGAGCAATGTCGAGTCCAGTGGGACCACTACTCGGATCAAAATGCTATGTGGAAAGATATAGCAGTTATGCAGCAATAATTTCCTTATTTTTTTTATTAGGAGGAAATTTTTCATAAGACTATGATAAAATTTTGAGACTATGTGTATCAAATATGTTTGTTGAACTATAAATCATGACTGTTTTAATAATGATATGGTTTATGTATGGACTACAATGGAAATGTGTATTTAATTTCCTTTATGACTTAATCAATGATGTTATTATATGGTGATCATAAATGAAATGATGTATTTTATTTATGATGAAAATATATTGGCAATAATTAGGATCAAATGGAAAAGTGAAATTTGATTGTGTTATTGAATTAAAAATATATATTTATAAGATTATATTTTACTTCACATAGCTTAAAACATAGGGATTGTGTTTATCTCTAGCGGGGAAGGATGTAATGACCCTCCTCGCATGGTTAAAGAAAAAGAATAAAATATGTTAATAATTACCTTTTCTTGTGAGACAAGGTACTGTTGATGGCTTCTATGAGTGCAGGTTAGTTGTAGAAAGGCAATGAAGGGAAGCAAGTCAGTGGGAAATATAAAAGGGGAAGTGATGATTCGGCTCACGAGCACATGGATACTCGCATATGCATATCATTTAGGTGCATTATTGCATGAGTTAAATTGGTTTGAATATTGCATGTGGGCAATGCATGAGAAATTTTTTGTTGTGGCAATGATGATGGGAGCCACTAGTGTGAAAAGGCATATGGTTGGTTGCAATTGTTGCATGTGTGTGTATGCCTAATTCATGAAATATTCCATTGTTGACTTGTGTGATTAAAGGAGGTAAAGAAGGTGTGTTAGTCTTGAAATTCCCTTTAAATAGTTTGAATTAAAGTTCACCCTTATATTGTCTTGATACTAGTGAAAGGTGATTTTTATTTAAAAAAAAGAAATATAAAGAAAAATGATTATTTCATCCCTTACCTTTTTGAAAGGAAAATAAATATTTTGTAAAGTTATGATGGCTGTGTTGATTGTTCGTTTTCATGTATTTTAATTATGTATTAAGTTGTCATGGGAAGATAATGGGGAGAGTGACTCCACTTATGGCTTTGATGGTGGATTGTGTTGGTGGGATGACAGTCGAAATTATCTCCACATAAAGCATAGTGTTTTCCCAACCATTGCTTGTAAAGGGTGAAAAGTATTTATTATTCTTTTGCTTGTTGTTTTGGTTGAACTTCGAGAAGAGAATAATTCTTGTTTTGAAACTCTATGAGATGAAGAAGCCCATGCTAGTGGAACGTGTGTTTGTTATTATTTTTTGTTATGGAGGTATACCAAAAATATGGAAAAAATCCATCATGTAGAATTAAGTTCTTTTGGTTGAGAATAAGGATGGGGAAAAAGAGTTGGGAACACATTAGAGTGGCGAACAAAAGGAGGAAAGGCATGCGAGCAGCAAGTTGAACATGGAAGGTTTTTTAGTATTGAGAATTTCTATAGTTCAAAGGCAGGGATACAAGTTGGTAATTCTGTAGTTGTGCTATGTGGAAATATTGATAGAATTATTTTCATGATTGTTGAGCCATTGGCATGTGAAAATGAAACCCATGTATGTGGAAATGAAATAATTGGGTGAATGTGTTGTTCATGAAAGAAATTATATGATTTACATATTATGTGGGTATAGAGTTGCTTTTAATTTGTTGTCACATATATGGAGAATAATGGTAGTAGTGGAAAAACTTTGGTTACCTTAAATTAAAAGGCTTGCTGTTTTAAAATATTTTATTTGTTGTATGTGAAACGAGTTGAACAATTGAAATGCTTGTTGTGTGTGAAACAAGTTGAACACCACCGAAACGATTGCTGTGTGTAAGATGAATTGAATATAATTGATACACTTGTTGTGCATGAAATAAATTGAATACAATTGATATGTTTATTGTGTATTAAAAGGAATGAATGCAATGGATAGCTAGAGTGGGCTGGATGTTGCAGTATAGTATAATGAATATTTTGAAAAATAATATTGCTATGAAATAGTAGTGTAAGCTTAGAGTTGAAGGATTATAAAATGATAAATTCTATTTGTATAAACTAGAAACATAGCCTGGTGCTTTCAATGTAGAAATGTAATGAAACTTCTAGGAAATCTCGTGAGAGAGGATTAGAGAAGTCTAAAACATTTCTGTGTGAAAATTTTTTTTAAAATTAGAATGCATGTTAGTTGCATGATCATGAAGAGTCGTATCTGATCCCCGATGGTTTAGTTCAAAATCTAGAATGAGTAATGAACTGCAGTGTATAGTGGGCATCATGAAGAAGTTTTGAACGCAAGTTGGTAGATGGAAACCACACTATAGAATATTTGAAGCACAAACAAATGTACAAAAATATTTCTTATGGTTAGGTGAATTAAATCTTGCATAGGGATTCACTAGTTAGTAGTTTGCATTGTTGGCTTTTGTATTGTAGCATTAGTATTCGTCTTGTGTAGATAAGTGTACTGTAAACAATAATCATTTCAAATAATTATCACCTCTTACATTCTTATGGGAAGAAAAAAAATGCCAAGACTTTTGTACTTTTGAATCCATCTATGAAATAAGAAATAGAGTACTGCAATAGATTTGTGTGAATGAAAAGTAAAGGTATGCTTATGTATTCAAATCATTTTATGAGTTAATATGTATTCTACATAATGTTTAATGGAACCACATTATCTCTTGGTTTCTTATTATTTGATATTATTGAAAATATGTATGGGAAATATTGGAACTTGTTTATTTATGTTTTATTATTGCATTAGAATATATATTCAAGTAAGCAGTGGATGTTCGACAATGTTATTGAGATGATAACCGTAGGATGGTGGGTGACATCAGGTGTGGGTGTCTATTTGGAAACCATATTACTTAAACGTAGTTGAAAGTAAAAGATTTTATATGCTTGGAACATTGTGGGCTAGCTATGCGTAACTACCTTTTATTTAATTAAAGAAAGTAGGTTTGTGATGAAGTCAACTCCTTATTCTTCTTTTTAAAAAAAGACCTTAGGAGTTAGAGAATATTCTTAGTTCTTTTAAAATGCCTTTTAATGGTGCAATGTAGTGGACTTCTTTAGAAGGAGTAACCATTAAACTCTTTTAAGTGAGGATGTTTTAAGAAGAGATAGAGCCAACCAAAATATTTGAAATAACTTGTTAGATCAAGCGGTTGCTAAGTAAAGCCTAGGGACTTTTGGTAAGGCTAGACCCAAAAACCTTAACTCAGATATTCATCCAAGAATAGAAGGGTGCAGGAAGGCACGAAAATAGATCGGAACAACTGGCAGCTGATAGGATTGGTCAACAAAAGACCTGGTTAGCTCAGAATGGAAAAAGTGGTATGGGACACTTTTTCTAGGTTGCTTTCATTGAGCATTATGATAAAAACCATACCTCTCAAACTTTACCAAAAATGGACATAGGGTTTGGTATGGGATAAACCTTTGTGAGTTGCGAAGGTATGGAGTAATGAAGACCAAGGTCCAAGAATGGACATGGCTCTAACTACTTCTAGAAACAAGGGAAAGACTAGTTAGTCACTAAGGCATAATTACATTGAGTACTTTCACATTGTGAATAACCAAGTCGACTAGTTGTTGAAGGTATAGAATGTGAAGGATAGGGAAAGAAAGCATCCCCCTCTAGGTGTTATGGGCCCTAGAGGATAACCCTCATCATGGTTTGGTCCTCATACTGGTAAACATGGATGATAAATGAGATAGTTGATACCATTGAATGGCATGTTTATGGGATTTAGCTAATCTTATCCACTTGGGAGACTAGTTGTAGTAGTCTTGAACCCAAAAGTGGTATGTTGTGCTTGTGCTATAATTTAAATAAGAATGATTAGATTTATGGGATGGATTCTAATGTTGTTAACTCTACATGCAAACTTGTTTGAGTGATTAGTTTTGTAGTCAAAGTAGTAAAACCTTTAAAAAAATATATATTGGTCTCTGACTATTCTTTTATTAGGAAACCAGGTGAGTGGGTTGTTACATATGGTATCAGAGCATATTTGATTCTAAAAGTTGTAGAACTCTATGAGAAAATTAGAATAGTTTTGAAAACTAATCTACTCCCTCTTTCACTTACAGGATAATGGCATGAATGTTGTGAGGTGGGTCCTCAAGAAATCCTACGGGAGGTAGGGAGGAGGAAATCATTGAAAGACCTGTAAGAGGACCACACACCAATTTAGGGAAAGAAGGTCCTCAATATGAAAGGAGGCAGAAAAGGGTTCATGAGATTCCTCAAAATGAAATTAGAGAGGAATATGGAAGTCTTGCAAATATGGTTAAGGTGTTGCAAGTACAAATGGAAAATCAAAGGGAAGAAATGGCCCAACAAAAAACTCACATGGCCCAACAACAAGAACTTATTTCCCAACAACAACGAGTCATAGAAGACTTAGCGAGAAATAGAGAAACTAGATTAGGAAGGATAGTGGAAGTGCCAGGGGAACCTAAGGGATCCAGTGCTAGAAGGGCAAGAGTGAGTAAGGAATTGGATAGGAATTTAAAGAAAGTGGTAATAACAAAATTTAATGGAAGGGATGATGGAGAGTCGGCTGAAAATTGGTTAAGTGAATTAGAATCCTATTTCTCTTTGGTAGTTCTATCTTTCGAATCCAAAATTGATATGGATTGGTGGAAGTCATACAAGAAAGGGCATGAGGTGGAGGCTATTGACCTCAAGTGGGAGGAATTCATTAAGGAATTCAGAGATAGGTTTCTGATGAGACAGTATTATGTGGAAAATTTTGGGGAATTCTTGAATTTGAGGTAGGAAAGTATGTCAGTTCGAGAATATCACCAAAATTTCATACAACTACTGAAGTATGCAACTCAATATGAAAGCAATGAGGAAATGAAAACTCAAAAATTCATTCTGGGATTACATCCTAGAATTATGATGGTAGTAAATATGCATAATCCCATCAATCTACCCTCTACTTTTGATTTAGCAAGGAAGGAGGAAGCTAATCAGGAAATGAGAAAAGCATATTTCAATTATCAAAATCTAACTTAAAAGGAGAAATATGAGCTCAGAAAGTGAAAAAGTGTTGGTTTCATGAAATGGGAAAAGGATCATAATAAGAAACCTAAAGGAGGAGATCAGAGCAAACAAGGTGGCAAAAGTAAATCCAGTTACCAAGGTGGCAAATTCAGAAAATATGTTAAAGAGTTTTCCAAAAGACAGGACCCAAAAACATTGGGTCAGGGAAGGGAAAAAGAAACTGCACCTATGAGAAGGAATGAAAACAACATCAACAGAGGCAATAGAGCTCCACTAGGAGGATGTTGGGTGTGCAAAGGGGCTCATTATGCCAAAAAATGCCCTCATAGAGTTGATCTACCACCAAAAGCTCTAGAAGAAGCTGGCCACAGGATCTATGTAGCCATAGGTAGCTCTAAACTCAATGGATAAATTACTCCTTTCTTATTAAATGGAATTTTTTTTGGTAAAAATGTGCAAATTTTGATTGATAGTGGGTCAACTGATAGTTTTATATCAACTAGATTAATGAGGGATTCACTTGTTAGACCTAGATTCTTGGCTAATGGTTGGAAGGTAGAGTATGGATCTGGGTAAACTCACCATGTTAACTAGTGTCTCTTTGATTCCCACATTGTTTTGCCACAAGGAAGGATCAATTGGCATCTATATGTGGCACCCTTGCATGTGTTTGACATCATTTTGGGAGTTGATTGGCTAAAAGCACACAAGGCCCTTTTGAATTTTGAAGAAATATGGGTGGAATTTGTGGATGAATCCACTCAAAGGATTAGAATTAATTACGGGTGAAGGGAAGTAAAACCCCACCTATTGACCGCAATGCAACTTAAAAAGGTTATTAAAAATAAGGGTATGGTCTTCATAGTGAAAATGAATAGAAAAGAAGAGTTTGAGGAGTCTGATATTTTCTAGAAACATCCGGTAATAGGTGCATTCAAGGATGTTTTTCCTGAGGAATTACTAGGGTTACCTCCTCAAAGGGAATTTGATTTCTCAATTGAGTTGTTACCAAATGCAACACCAATTGCATGGTCACCTTATAGGATGACTCCTATAGAGTTGCAAGAATTAAATATGCAACTACAAGAATTGCTTGAAAAGGGGTTAATCAAACCTAGTGTGTCACCCTAGGGAGCTCCTATTATTTTTGTTAAAAAGAAATATGGAACCTTAAGAATGTGCATAGACTATAGAATGTTGAATAAGGTTACTATCAAGAATAGATATTCATTACCAAGAATTGATGATTTATTTGATCAACTAAGAGGAGCAACTATATTTTCAAAAATAGATTTGAGATTTGGATATCATCAGTTAAGAATTCGAGAAGAAGATACTTCTAAAAAAATATTTAGAACAAGGTATGGGTATTTTGAGTTTATAGTTTTACCTTTTGGGTTAACCAATGCCCCAACTGCATTCATGAACCTCATGAACAACATTTTTAGGGAAAAACTGGATAAGTTTGTACTAGTATTTTTGGATGATATTTTTATTTACTCTAAAAATAAATAGGAGAATGACCAACATCTGAATTTAATGCTTGAGATTCTTAGAAAGAATCAGTTGTTTGGAAAACTGTCAAAATATGAGTTTTATACTCCACAAGTGCAATACCTCAGACATGTTGTCTCTACTGTAGGAATTGCAGTAGACCCTAAGAAAATAGAGGTAATCATTGATTGGCCAGCTCCTACTAGTGTCACGAAAGTGTGAAGTTTTATGGGACTTGCAGGATATTATAGATGATTTGTCAAAGGGTTTTTAAAAATTGCCAAGCCTATTATGAACCTTTAGAGAAAAGGAAAAAGCTTCAAGTGGATAGAGCAGTGTGAGGAGGATTTTCAAGTTTTGAAATAAAGGTTGATGACTGCACCAATCCTACAATTACTTGATCCTAATAAGCAATTTATAGTTTGTATAGATGCTTCGATCGAAGGGTTAGGAGGATTTTTGACTCAAGGAGATGCAGTAATTGCATACGAGTCCAGAAAACTCAAGAAGCATGAAGTCAACTATGCCACTCATGATTTAGAGTTGGCAATGGTAGTGCATGCTCTGAAATTTTGATAATATTATCTTTTGGGAAAATCATTTGAGCTAAAGACAGACCATCAGAGTCTGAAATATATATTTACCCAACCCTTGCTAAATGCCAGATAATGATGTTGGCTAGAGTTCTTAGCGGAATATGATTTTGGGATTGAATATATTAAGGGTAAAGAGAATAAGGTCATTGATGCTTTGAGCCAAAGAGGGTGCATAATTGCAATGACTAAATGTCAATATGATTTATTAGATCAAATTAAGACTTGGCAAGGAAAAGATGACTTTTTCCAATTATATATAGGAGTAGATGGATAGAAAGCAAATAAGGATACATATTTTGTTTGGAGGGATGATCTGCTTTATTTTAGGAATAGGTTGATGGTACCCAACCTTGGAGGATTAAGGGAAACAATCCTTAGGGAGGCTCATAATACTCCCTACTCCGTGCATCCAAGAAGTGCAAAGATGTGAGAGAATTTAAAGAAAGCATATTTCTGGCCTGGTATGAAAAAAGATATTACCAATTATGTAGCCAGATGCTTGGAATGTCAAAAGGTGAAAGTAGAGCACCTGCATCCAGTTGGAAAACTATATCCACATGAGATACCCAAATAGAAGTGGCAAGTAGTGTCAATGGATTTTATAGTGGGGTTACCTAAAACAAGATTCAGGCATGATGCAATTATGGTAATTGTGGATAAATTAACTAAGGTCTCACATTTTATACTTGGTAATGTGCAAGATGATGCAATTTCTGTAGCAAGTAAGTTTTCCAGGGAAGTGGTAAGACTTTATGGCTTTCCAAAGGTTATAATATCAGATAGGGATTCTCATTTCACTTCTAAATTTTGGTAAGCATTACATCGAGCTTTAGGGACTAAACTGAACATCAGTACAACTTATCACCCAAAAATGGATGGTCAAACTGAAAGGGTGAACCAAGTGCTTGAGGATATGTTATGAATGTACTACATGGATCAACATACTAAGTGGGAAGACTACTTATACCTAGTGGAGTTTTCTTATAACAATAGCTACCATGCTTCACTAGGTATGGCACCCTTCGAAGCCCTATATGGGAGAAGGTGTAGAATTCCCTTATCTTGGGATAATCTGGAGGATCAGGTAGTGATCGGCTAAAAAATGATAAGAGATATAGAAGAGCAATTAAAAGGAATTCAGTAGAAGCTGAAAGAGGCCACAGATCACCAAAAGAGCTACGCAGACCTCAAATGTACACCAAGGGAGTACTCAGTGGGAGATCGAGTATTCTTAAGGGTTAAGCCAACTAAAAGTTCAATCAAATCTTCCAAACTTGACTCTCAATATGTGGGTCCATTTGAGATCATAGAAAAGATAAGCCCTATTGCATACAAATTAGCTCTACCACCAAGCTTATCCAAGATCCATAATGTCTTTCATGTGTCTCTCTTTAGAAAATATATTTCTGACCCTACTCATGTTTTGGATGTTTCCAATCTACAGATGACCGATCCATTAAGGATTGAGGTGCATCCTATCCGCCTGCTTGGTTTTCGAACCAAGAATTTGAGAAAATAAAATATAGAGCAATGTCAAGTCTAGTGGGACCACTACTCGGATCAATAATGCTATGTGGGAAGATGTAGCAGTTATGCAACAACAATTTCCTTATTTGTTTGATTAGAAGGAAACTTTTCATAAGACTATGATAAAATTTTGAGACTATGTGTATCAAATATGTTTGTTGAACTACTGGGTAGAGTAAATCATGACTATTTTGGTATTGATATGGTTCATGTATGGACTGCAATGGAAATATGTATTTGATTTCCTTTATGACTTAATCAATTATGTGATTATATGGTGATCATAAATGAAATGATGTATTTTATTTATGATGAAAAATATATTGGCAATAATTAGGATCAAATGACAAAGTGAAATTTGATTTAGTGTTATTGCATTAAAAAAATATATTCATAAGATTATCTTTTACTTCACATAGCTTAAAACACAGGGACTATGTTTATCTCTAGCGGGGAAGGATGTAATGACCCTCCTCACATGGTTAAAGAAAAAGAATAAAATATGTTAATAATTACCTTTTCTTGTGAGACAAGGTACTATTGATGGCTTCTATGAGTGTAGGTTAGTCATAGAAAGGCAATGAAGGGAAGCAAGTCAGTGGGAAATATAAAAAGGGAAGTGATGATTCGGCTCGTGAGCACATGGATACTCGCATATGCATATCATTTAGGTGCATTATTGCGTGAGTTAAATTGGTTTGAATATTGCATGTGGGCAATGCATGAGAAATGTTTTGTTGTGGCAATGATGATGGGAGCCACTAGTGTGAAAAGGCATATGGTTGGTTGCAATTGTTGCATGTGTGTGTATGCCTAATTCATGAAATATTCCATTGTTGACTTGTGTGATTAAAGGAGGTAAAGAAGGTGTGTTAGTCTTGAAATTACCTTTAAATAGTTTGAATTAAAGTTCACCCTTATATTGTCTTGATACTAGTGAAAGGTGATTTTTATTTATAAAAAAGAAGAATAATACAAATATAAAGAAAAATGATTATTTCATCCCTTACCTTTTTGAAAGGAAAAGAAACATTTTTGTAAAGTTATGATGGTTGTGTTGATTGTTCGTTTTCATGTATTTTAATTATGTATTAAGTTGTCATGGGAAGATAAGGGGGAGAGTGACTCCACTTATGGCTTTGATGATGGATTGCATTGGTGGGATGACAACCGAAATTCTCTCCACATAAAGCATAGTATTTTCCCAACCATTGCTTGTAAAGGGTGAAAAGTATTTATTATTCTTTTGCTTGTTGTTTTGGTTGAACTTTGAGAAGAGAATAATTCTTATTTTGAAACTCCATGAGATGAAGAACCCCATGCTAGTGGAACATGTGTTTGTTATTATTTTTTGTTATGGAGGTATACCAAAAATATGGGAAAAATCCATCATGTAGAATTAAGTGCTTTCGATTGAGAATAAGGATAGGTGGGAAGGGGAGAAAGAATTGGGAGTGCATTCGAGTGGTGAACGAAAGGAGGAAAGGCATGCATGCGAGCAGGGAGTTGAACAGGGAAGGAGTTTTCAAAATTGGGAATTGCTATAGTTCAAAGGCAAGGATACAAGTTGGTAATTCTATATTTGTGTTGTGTGGAAATATTGATAGAATTCTTTTCATGATTGTTGAGCCATTGGCATGTGAAAATGAAACCCATGTGTGTGGAAATGAAATAGTTGGGTGAATGTGTTGTTCATGAAATAAATTATGTGATTTACATATTATGTGGGCATAGAGTTGCTTTTAATTTGTTGTCACATATATGGAGAATAATGGTGGTAGTGGAAAAACTTTGGTTACCTTAAATTAAAAGGCTTGTTTTATAATTGCTTGTGTAAAATAAGTTGAACAACACCAAAATGATTGCAGTGTGTAAGATGAATTGAATATAATTGATACACTTGTTGTGCATGAAAGAAATTGAATATAATTGATATGTTTGATGTGTATTAAAAGGAATGCAATGGATAGTTGGAGTGGGTTGGATGTTGCAGTATAGTATAATGAATATTTAAAAATAATACTGCTATGAAATAGTAGTGTAAGCTTACAGTTGAAGGATTATGAAATGGTAAACTCTATTTGTATAAACTAGAAATATAGCCTGGTGCTTTCAATGTAGAAATGTAATGAAACTTCTAGGAAATATTGTGAGAGGGGATTAGAGAAGTCTAAAATATTTATGTGTGAAACTTGTTTTTAAAATTAGAATGCATGTTAGTTGCATGATCATGAAGAATTGTATTTGATCCTCGATGGTTTAGTTTAGAATCTGGAATGAGTAATGAACTACAATGTACAATGGGTATCGTGAAGAAGTTTTGAACATAGGTTGGCAGATGGAAACCACACTGTAGAAGATTTGAAGCACAAACAAATGTACAAAAAATATTTCTTGTGGTCAGGTAAATTAAGCTCTTGCATAGGGATTCACTAGTTAGTAGTTTGCATTGTTGGCTTCCATATTGCAGCATTAGTGTTCATCTTGTGTAGACAAGTGTATTGTAAACAATAATCATTTCAAATCATTATAACCTCTTACGTTCTTATGGGAAGAAAATAAATGCCAAGACTTTTGTATTGTTGAATCCATCTATGAAATACGTTATAGAGAACTACAACATATTTGTGTAAAAAAAGGGCATGCTTATGTATTCAATTCATTATGTGAGTTAATATGTATTCTACATAATGTTTAATGGAATCACATTATCTCTTGGTTTCTTATTATTTGATATTATTGAAAATATGTATGGGAAATATTGGAGCTTGTTTATTTATGTTTTAAGAATATATATTCAAGTAAGCAGTGGATGTATGTTTGACAATGTTATTGAGATGATAACCGTAGAATGGTGGGTAACATCAGGTGTGGGTGTCTTTTTGGAAACTGGATTGCTTAAATGTAATTGAAAGTAAAATCTTATATGGAACTTGGGCTATTAGTAATATTTTATTTAATTAAGAAAAGTATGTTTGTGATGAAGTCAACTCCTTATTCTTCTTTTAAAAAAAGACCTTAGGAGTTAGAGAACTTTCTTAGTTCTTTTAAAATTGCCTTTTAATGGTGCAATGTAGCAGACTTCTTTAGAAGGAGTAACCATTAAAATATTTTAAGTGAGGATGTTTTTAGAAGAGATAGAGCCAACCAAAATATTTGAAATAACTTGTTAGATCAAGCGGTTGCTAAGTAAAGCCTAGGGACTTTTGGTAAGGCTAGACCCAAAAACCTTAACTCAAATATTCATCCAAGAATAGAAGGGTGTGGGAAGGCACAAAAATAGATCGAAACAACTGGTAGCTGATAGGATTGGTCAACAAAAGACTTGGTTAGCTCAGAATGGAAAAGTGGTATGGGACACTTTTTCTAGGTTGCTTTCATTGAGCACTATGATAAAAACCATACCTCTCAAACTTTTCCAAAAATGGACATAGGGTTTGGTATGGGATAAACCTTTGTGAGTTGCGAAGGTATGGGTTAATGAAGACCAAGGTCCGAGAATGGACATGGCACTAACTACTTCCAGGAACAAGGGAAAGACCAGTTAGTCACTAAGGCATAATTACGTTGAGTACTTTCACATTGTGAATAACCAAGTCGACTGGTTGTCGAAGGTATAGAATGTGAAGGATAGGGAAAGAAAGCATCCCCCTCTAGGTGTTATGGGCCCTAGAGGATAACCCTCACCATGGTTTGGTCCTCATGCTGGTAAACATGGATGATAAATGAGATAGTTGATACCATTGAATGGCATGTTTACGAGATTTAGCTAATCTTGTCCACTTGGGAGACTGGCTACAACAGTATTGAACCCAAAAGTGGTATGTTGTGCCTATGCTATAATTTAAATAAGAATTATTAGATTTATGGGATGGATTCTGATGTTGCTAACTCTACATGCAAACTTGTTTGAGTGAATAGTTTTGTAGTCATAGTAGTAAAACCTTTTTAAAAAATAATATTGGACTCTAACTATTCTTTTATCGAGCAACCAGGTGAGTGGGTTATTACAATAACCACATTGTATGAAAGGTGGTCACGGGTGACCACTATGAAATTTTATGGTTGTTATGATTGATTGCATGAAAACTACTATGTAATATGGTTATAAGTTAGAAAATTGAAAACCCTTTGTATATGTACCTAGATCAATGAGGATAGAGAGACATCCTAAGGAGAATTCAAAATATGTGAAAATAGAAACCCCAGGTGTAGAATGGAGAAGCATCCAACATTCCATCTAGTGCACAAAGATGCAAAAATGATCATGGTGAGGGTACCACGATAAAGACATGAGAATGAAAGACATGATGAATACTTATGTTTTAAATGGGTGCTTCATCAACCATAGGACCGAAAGAGGTAGACAAGACTAATATTCTTATGTTGGGTTTATGAGAGTTCTTCATATCCTTACAAAATGAATTTGTGGATGGTGTTGTGTAGTATTATGTTAATGCATTTTTATGGTGATCAAGTAGATGAAGTGGTGGTTGTAATAGTGAGGGAGGTAATTGACTAGAAGCTTAAAACACCTAGAATAACATACCTATAAATGATCCTCAATGGATCAAGCATAACTATGTAAAATTTTGTATTATATATTTACATCAATGTAAATATTGTTTTGTCTTGTATTTTTATTTAGTTTGGATTATGTGCTTGTTAATGTGTCAATTTTTTTTACCATGTTCTATAACGATCTACATATATCGAATTTGTCTTCATAATTATTGTTTTAACAAGATTTAAAGAGGAAAATAACACCACAATAGTTTTAAAGTGTGTGTCTCCATTTCTTTTTTATTTATAATCTGGAAGATAACATGTAAAATCAAATTATGTAATAGATGATTCAAAATCAAAACAAATGCAGGTATAAAAAATAAAAGCAGCATATCCTTTATTTATATTAAAAATTTAAAATTTTCATTTATTTAATTCTAAATAACATTTTATATTAATATGTTATTAAAAAAATGAAATAATTAAATTTATTTGTAAAATATTATATTTTATTGTGCAAAATAAAAAACTATCTTTTGATCTATTATTTTGAATCCTTAGAACATATATAAGTTAATTTTCTCTTTATATATAAACTTTAAAATTATTGAAATGTTACATCAAGCTAACT
Organism: Wollemia nobilis; assembly: GCA_028583015.1. Classification (NCBI taxonomy): domain Eukaryota; kingdom Viridiplantae; phylum Streptophyta; class Pinopsida; order Araucariales; family Araucariaceae; genus Wollemia; species Wollemia nobilis. Next base: position 8,026,409 of record JAQPPZ010016690.1, on the reverse strand, counting down.
CGATAAAGGTAGTTAATTATTGTCGATACTCGACTAGTAATTTAATGGTTGGTAGATATTAGATCCCTACTGAGGACTGGCCTATTCAAATTCCATAAATGCAAATAAAATATGTCCAACACACCCTTCATATGAGATATCTCTCTTGGTCCCATGATAAGGATTGTTTTTGATAGAACAACACTACAAAGGGTGATTATATTGTTGCTCAAGGTTATTTAACCTTATGCCACAATAATCCCAACCAATCTTATGACATATTTACACAGTTGTGGGCTCAAAAGCTCTGGTCTAAGGAGAGGTTTTTTATTTGGCTTTTATTACATTGAAGGGTGCTCACTGGTGAGAAACTTATAAAATGTGGCTTTCATTGCCCATTTAGATGTGAAATGTGTGGAAAGAATGTGGAAACTCTTAGTCATATTTTTATTGAATGTCCCTTAGCCTATACATTCTGGAGGAGAATGGTTATCTTACTCGATTTACAATAGTCTAATTATTCTACTTTTGAACAACTTTGGAGGGATTGGCCTAAACAGGAGGTTGTTAGGCTGTTAGTTTGGATGGGAACTACAATCCTACCTTGGAATATCTATAAGGAAAGAAACAATCAAATTTTCAAATAGGAAAGGAAGGATATTCACTACATTTGACAAAATACCATTGCCAACTTAACTGAATCAGTTCAACAATTCCTTAATCACCCCTAGGTCTCCACCAATGATGGGATCAAGTGATGCAAAGATTGAAGATTCACTCTACTATTGGAAATCAACTTAAAAGGAATGTGAGTAATCGAAATATGGATAGAACAAGGAATTGGCAGGCTTCTCCTAAGGATTTTGGAAAAGTCAATACGGATGGAGCCTCTAGGAGGAACCCTAGAAAAGCTAGTGTGGGAGGAATTGGTAGACTTTTAGATGGTTCCTTGGTTTTCACTTTTGTTGAAAATTTGGGTATCCTTTCCAATAACCTTGTTGAGGGGTATGGTATCCTCCAAGGCCTTCATGAGGCTGCTAAGGTTAGATGGCAAAAGGTGCTTGTTGAATCTGACTCCCAAGTCATGATTAATTTGTTGAAGACTCCTAAAAATGATAAGGTCAATTAGAGAATAATAATAATTGTTGAGAAGATTCAATTAATCCGTATGAGCTTTTTGAAAGTTGAACATGATCATGTAGTCAGAGAACAAAATGGGATTATTAATGCTTTAGCTAATTGGACATTGGATAAAGGTGATCTTACTTGTTACGACCACCCTCCCAAATGGTGGGCTTCGTAAAGCAAGTATGCTCTTCTATCTATCCTTTCTCTAGATGTCTTTAATACTAGAGGTACCTAGTTCCTTTTTACTTTGTATTAGCTTCTCTTTGGTTCAATCAAGGTATTTCAATTCTCCAACTTAGAAAGATCATTCTTATGTTTCTTGTGTTGATTCTTGGTTAAAAGGCTTGTTGGCCTAGAAAGGCCGAAGATATAATCTATTTTTTCCATCAATTTAATTTTTTGATGTGTGTGTTTTTGTGTTGTATTTTATTTTTGTGTTGTGTTTTGTTGTCTTGTTTTTTAGTTGTTTTGTATTTTTGTTTTTTGTATGGTTTTATTGTTTTTTTTTTTTTTATGATTTTATTTTTTTGTGTTTTGTTGTTGTTGTTGTTGATTGTTATTATTATTATTATTATTATTTGATGATTTTTGTTACTTTTTGTGTTTATGTTTGTTTGTGTTTTTGTTATTTTAGGCATTGATCCTTGAGTGTGTTAAAAAGGACAAGCCACACATAAGAGCTTTAAACCATTTTAAAAAAATAAATAACTGTCTCCTTAGATCTTACCAAAAATAACACTTAAAGAATGTTTTAAAAAATATATATTGAAATGTGAGTTAACCCTTAGACTAAGTATAAGTTAATTGCAAAAATGACACTAAAGGAATGTTTTAAAAAAAATAGATTCAAATGTGAGTTAACCCTTAGACTAAATATAAGTTAATTGCATAGTGAAAAATTATTGGAATACGAGATAAAACGCTGATTTTTAGCCAGGTTTCCATTACCTTGGTGGGCGCAAAGGTACGTGTGGAGGTGTGTATCCTTCTACATTAATTTAATTATATCCGGCCAATTCTTCGCGTCATTATGAGTAACATTTAATAGTCTGAGTTATGAGAGAAGAGTACGAGTGACTGCCAACAAAAACAACATTTGAGACAGCTTCTTTATTGGTTGCCAACTAATTACAATATACTTGACAGCCTGGAATGTCCTGTCCTGGTCCTATGCCATGAATGACGATGAATGAGACGGCATGCTCATCCCTTTGCAAGGGTTAAGCCAAACATAAGCAAATATCAACTCTGGCGGTGACGGCGTGAAGCACACGTGGAGCCACTAACGACAATGATATTATAATGTGTGGGTCCACGTGTATTTCTCTCCCTGCCTGAAGCACATGTTAACGATGGTGACATTACAAAGCACAGTTCCACATGTATTTCTACCTCCCATCTCTGGCTTTGGGAAATTCATATCCACCAAAATGTAGAGCTCACTGGCGATTACAACGTAGAGTTCAAGAGCGACTTTAAAAAAAAATCGAGGGGCTCAGTGTCTTATCCACTACAATTGTATCAAAGGCTTTCCATTTCACATAGAATTATAGCGTAACACAACACCACTATCTTTAACTTTGGGTTGGATCATATTGAGTCATGTTTACTTTGGGTTGGATCATGTTTACTGAGATGAGACAGGGTTTATAATGGTGATATCATGATTTGATGTTATAATTGGACGCAATGTGACTTGACCCTATAACCCCTTGTTAAAAAGGAAAGGTAGCTACCAATTCCTCTATGTATAAAAATATATATAATAAATTTTAAAACTTTAAAAAATATTTAAATTTAATAAATACATGAGTAAATAGGTAAGAAGAACAACAAAATAAATAAATAAATCAAAATTGAGTTAAATATAAAAAGGAAGAGTAAATATATGATTGAACATGATCCAGTAGTTGTTAACAATAGAAGATTAATATGTAAGTTTTATGGATAGTAGATTTAAAACTGGTTTAAGTAGAACAGGGAATGCTTTTGACTATTTTTTTTTACTTTTTTTTTCCTTGTCATCTTTTTTAATTCAAAAAACAAGGATAAAATAATAGATGGTGGTCCATAGTTTAAACATAAAGATGTTTTTTATATTTAAGACCATGGATAGAGAATTTTTGTCTGAGACAAAAAGGAAGAGTAAATATATGATTGAATATGATTGAAGAAATATACGTTTATACTGAGAGTGAGAGGGAGGGGTGACCAGTATAAGATAAAACTTTTCCTTTCAAAATAATAACTGCAATAATATGAATGCAATAATAAATCAATGCAAAAAATACCACACACAAGAGACAAGGATTTTACGTGAAAATACAACAAAATATTGCTTTTATTACTTCAAAAATTTTGTAGGATCCAACCCATAGGAAACACCAATCTCCTTATACAAAACGTAGGCACCAACCTATGGGAGACACCAATCCCCTTTTTCAAAACGTAGGCACCAACCTACGGGAGACACCAATCTCCTTATACAAAAATGTAGGCACCAACCTATGGGAGACACCAATCTCCTTGAGGTACCAACCCGAGATCTGAAGGCACCAACCTTCAAATACAAAACTAATCAACAAACTTACATCGATCTACTCCAAAATTGATCATTGAAAGCATCAACTTTTAATCACAAATCTGATCAAAAATTCACTCAGGTCTGCTCCAAAATCTGATCATTAATGGTATCTAGAACAACACATAATTATGTTCTCAATGTCTTCTTAGATCTACACTCTATGCTCATCAAGATATTATCATTCTTGTTGTACCTTGCTTTTACTCATTCAACTCCATATTATTGCTCCACAATTGGCTACTTGTTCTTAGGTTGTAAGAAGAATCATTTGCTGCCCCCACATTCATTTGTAACTCCTCACGACGAGATAAGCATTAAGACCCTTTTGGATAACTTCTATAAACGTAACGGTGTTGTCCATATGTAATGATTTGTTCAAGCATGAAAGACCCTTTTTGTAGGATATTGAAGTGCTCCTCTATTAAATAGTGAATATTTTTTTTTTGTCTTGTCCTACATCCTCTATATACCTTCGCTTTGCTTCAATCCCAGTATCAATCAAGACAAAGATAAATCTTCCTGTTACATTGACCCTCTATAATACCTACCTTCCTTCTGACCTTCTATTACATTTCATCCACTGACTGCGGTGACAAATGTTATTTAGATGAAGCACATTGCTTTAGAAATGGCCAAATATTGAAAAACATTTTTTTTTTAATGCTTCGATGTTTTTTAGCCTTGCTTAATGCTTTCGTCCGTTCTTGGCTCATCCGTTGTTAGGGTTTCTTCTACCAAATAATTTTGGTAAGCTCAACTTATTTGAATGTTATACCCTTTCAATAGGATCTCTTGTAACTTCTAGAAATTGATGTACCTCTTGTCATGCGAATTTGAATGTTCGCTCTATCAGTGAGAAACCAATGTTCAAAAGTTTGTTTTGTTATACGCCTCCCACAATTGGATAGAAAATAGTGTTGAGATTCACTCTTCTTACACCTCCTAAATGATTGGTACTCCAAATATAAAGGTTATTCTAGCTTTGTTACTCCACGTGGCCGCAGATTCCCCTTCTGACAACCCCATTCTAACACTGCAATAGTTTACCATTGGAAAACTTAACGTTCTCCTTAGCAACACGTTCGTCTCTTCTTTGACCTCTGTTATATGGAATGTGATGGTACATTTCTCTCAATCCCATGAACTCCAACGGCTAGTTCTTGCACGATGCTTCTTGCTCATCTTCTATCTCGAACTCCATGTTATTCTTTGTCTGATTATGCACGCTCCACTCTTATGATGCCAATGGCAATGTCTTGTAATGTATGTGCTTGTTTATGGCGAGCTTCGTGCTATATGTAATTATTCGTTTGCACTCCCTCTGAATGCTAGCTATACCAGAAAACATATATTGTTTTTGTTGTGTTGGGTCCATAATCAAATTCTCTAGAGGACACGGGCATGAATTTGCTTGTTTAATACAAACATGGATATTGTTGCCCCAACGAATTCTTGCCCTGCAGTACGGATTGCTTGGAATTGGAAGACACCTTGGTTTTTGTGGAGATTTGACCCTGCTCCTTTTTTCATTTCTATGTTCTTCAGTCAGAATGGCTCTTCACACCTATGATACCGGAGATGTTTTTCGTCTTTTCTCTACTCATGTATATCGCAGATTCTTCAATCAAAAGCCTATCTCCGAAATAAAATTTGGCTTGTTTTTATACACAATTGTAAACCTTCATTTGGTGCCCAAGAGGTCGGTCCAATTAATTTGCAAACTTGCACTTCACATTAATATTTAAAACTTTGATTTAAATATATCAAACTTTTATATTATATTTTTATTTTGAAACATCACTTTAATATTTAAATTTTTAATCTAACTATTGAAGCATACATCTATAATTAAATCACCCTTAAAGATATATCTGTATTGAATAATTCACCTAAGCATACTAAGTTGACCTTTGACATCAATCACAACTCAATAATTTAAAAAATCTCCCCCTTTGTCATTGATGGCAACCCTACAAAGAAATTGTCCTTTACTTCAATAGGATCACAAGCTACTCCCCTCGACAAGCTGCTCCCCCTTACTGAAATTCCAAAATGCTTCTCCTTACTAAAATTATCCACCTTTGACATTAATGAAAAAGGCTTCTCGGGGCTTAAAAGATAAGGTACTGGACAACTCCCCTTACTAACTACTCTAACTAAGACATTCAATGATGATATGGGAGTGAAACTAATCCTTACTATGCTCCATTTCTTGTTCCATTTTATTTTTCTAAACTTTGGAGGACATATCCTTTCGAAAAATTTGACCATTCTCCTTCTTACTTGATTTCGGAAGTTCAGGGAACATTGTTCTACACCATTTATCTATATACCCAAAATTATTACATTTGTAACAAATGATGTTGTAGTCCATGAGAGGTGCAACTGAATTGAAATTCATCTTGGTGAAGTCAAAATCATTTTAAGCATGAACCCTGCAATTTACAACTTTATGACCAAATTGGTGACACGAAAAGTAATAACCCCAGAAGAAATATTAAAACATGTCTTATTACCTTGGAGGATATGATCGCATGGTTCTATCATTATTGTTTCTGTGATGGATATTGGTCCATGATGATGCTTTGTTTTCTTCCTTCTTGATGCTTCCACTTCTCAACTCATCAGCATAGGTCTTAGGCTCTTCTTTAATTAGTTTCTTTGATGCCTCCATTCCTTTTGATCTTGACTCCTCGTTTTGTTTCTTTTGATTTTATTCAAAACCAAGTCCAATATTTATAACCAAAGATCTTTGTGCTTTGATAATATCATCAAATGTTTATGTGCTTTTCTCAAACCTAATATTTTGATGTAGCTTTTCATTAGATTTTTCCACTTCATTCCTCAAAGAGAAAATATCATGTTTCAATTTTTCACATTCCAACTCTTTTGCCTTTAACTGCCTAGTCATAGCTTCTTCAATTCACTTTGCCTCTTCAATTTTAACTTTTAAGTCGATAAGTTATTGTGAAAACTTTGCCTTTGTCTTCTCATCCTCTTGTACTTGAGTCTTCAATTTTGAGTTCTTCTTTCTAAGCCTCTTCACCTATTTAATAGAAAAAATAAGTTCCTCTTCTATGTCCACTATGGCTTCCTCTTCATTTTTCGGATCTTTCTCCTTTTCTTGGTTTTTAACAACAGGAGCATCTTCTTTTACCTCTATAGCCATAAATATGATTTCTTCTCTTTCACTATTAGAGAGGCTTTCATCACTACTTTTAGAAGAATTTTTTTCTTCTTCAATATAAATACTCTTCTTGTGCCTTTCATAGATCTTCTTCTCATGCTTGCTTTGATCATGTTTCTTTTTATTTTCATGATGATATTTTCTTTTCTTATCTTTCTTGTATTCCTTTTCTTATTCACTGCTATTACTTCTAGCTTGTGGGAACTTAGCTGCATAGTGACAGATGTTACCACGATTAAACCATTTCAAAGGATACTTACCTTTATGTTTACTTGATCGCTTCTTATTTCTTTGCACAAAGTTGACTTCTTCTTCACTGCTCGATCCTTCACTTGAATCTAGTTCCTTATTCTTTGTCTTCTTTGAAACTTTAAATACGACCTCCTATTTGGATTTTTGATCCTTTTTAGTCTTCATATCATAGGCTATAAGAATTTCATGTAGCTCATCCATTCTTAAAGTGTTAAGATCCTTCATTTCTTCAATCGTTGAGACCTTCACATCAAACCTCATGGGGAGTGACCTTAAGACTTTCTGAACAATCTTAGAGTCATAAATACTTTCTCCAAGTCCACGAGTGGTGTTGATAATCCCATCAACATGGAGTATATATTTGGTAATATTTTCCTCATCCTTCATCTTTAAGTCTTCAAACTCCCATATGTGGGTTTAAAGTTTTGCCTTCTTAACCTTGTCATGTCCTTCATATGTTCTTTGTAACTTATCCCATATTTCTTTTATAGAGGTGTAGTGCATAACTTTTACAAACTTTGAATCACATAACCCACTTAATATTGCATTCATTACATTGGTATTATTTTTAAATAGTTTCTTACCATATCGATCCATGGGAGGGGTTTCAGGTGGTGTGAACCCATCCACAATGGATTGCCATATATTGTATAAATGTACCATCAAATAGGTTTGCATCCTCATGATTTAGAAGTTATAGTGACTCCTATCAAAAAATGGAGCCCTACTTGACAAAAACATTTCTTGGTAAACCATGTGTGTTCTTGTAAGATCTTCCTTCAAGTAGTTAGGCTTTCACGAAGGAACCCAATCTGATACGAATTGAAGAAACATACACTTATACTAAGAGGGAGGGGTGAACATTATAGGATAAAATTTTTCCTTCCAAAAACAATAACTGCAATAATATGAATGTAATAATAAATCAATGCATAAAATAACACACACACACACACAAGAGATACGAATTTTACGTGGAAACACCCTTTCGGGAGAAAACCACAACAAAATATTGTTTTTACTACTTAAAAATTTTGTAGACTCCAACCCACATGAGACACAAATCCCCTTATACAAAATGTAGGCACAAAGCTATGGGAGACACCAATCCCATTTTTCAAAATGTAGGCACCAACCTACAGGATCCACAAATATTCTTATACAAATATGTAGGCACCAACCTATGGGAGACACCAATCTCCTTGAGGCACCAACCTTCAAATACAAAATTGATCAACAAACTTACACCGATCTGCTTCAAAAACCAATAATTGAAGGTATCAAATTATGCTCACAAATATGATCAAAAATTCACTCAGGTTTGCTCCAAAATCTTCTTAGATATGCACTCTAATCTCTTCTCATCAAGATATTATCATTCCTGATGTACCTTGCTTTTACTCATTCAACTCCATGTTATTGCTCCACAATTGGCTACTAGTTCTTAGGTTGTAAGAAGAATTATTTGCTGCCCTTACATTCATTTGTAACTTCTCATGATGAGATAAGCATTAAGACCTTGTTTGATAACTTTTTAAAATGTAATGGTGTTGTCCATATGTAATGATTTGTTCAAGCATGAAAGACCCTTTTGCAGAAAATTGAAGTGCTCCTCTATTCAATAGTGAATAATTCTTGTCTTGTCCTATGTCCACTATTTACCTTCACTTCACTTAACCTGAATCCCAGTCTCAATTAAAACAAAGATAAATCTTTGTGTTACATTGACCCTCTATAATATCATATGCCTTCCTTATAACCTTTTGCTACATTTAATCTGCTGACTACGATAATAGATGTTAGTCAGATGAAACACATTACTCTAGAAATGGTCAAATATTTAAAAAGAATTATTTTGAATTCTTCGATGTTTGTTGGCCTTGATTAATGCGTTCATTTGTTCTTACTTGGCTCATTTGTTGTTAGGGTTTCTTCTACAAAATAATTTTGGTAAGCTCAACTTATTTGAATGCTACACCCTATCAATAGGCTCTCTTGTAAATGATAGAAAATGATGTGCCTCTTGTCATGTGAATTCGAATGTTTGCTTTGTCAATGAGAAACCAATGTTCAAAAGATTGCTTTGTTATGTGCCTCTCATAGTTGGCTAGAAAATTGTGCTGAGATTTGCTCTTCTTACATATCCTAAATGATTGGCACTCCAAATATAAAGGTTATTCTAGATTTGTTACTCTGCTTGGTCGCAAATTCTCCTTCTCACATTCCCATTCTAATACTAGAATAGTTTACCCTTGGCAACCTTAATTTTCTCCTTAGCAACATTTTCATCTCTTCTTTCACCTCTGTTAGTTGCAATGCAACACTACATTTCTCTCAATACCATGAACTCCAATGGCTAGTTCTTGCATGATGCTTGTTGCTCATCTGCTGTCTCTAGGTCCATGTTATTATTTATATGATTATGTGTGCTCCACTCTTATGTTGCTAGTGTCAATATCTTGTAAAATATGTGCTTGTTTATGGCTAGCTTCGTGCTATATGTAAAAATTTGTCTGCACTCCCTCTGAATGCCAACTATAGCAGAAAATAGATGTTTTTTTTTGCATTAGGTCAATCTTCAAATTATTTAGATGACACGGGCATGAATCTTATCGTTTAATACAAACACGGATACTGTTGCCTCAATAAATTCTTTCCCTGTAGTACAGACTGCTTGGAATTGGAAGACACCTTGGTTTTTGTGGAGATTCGACCTGCTCCTTTTTTCATTTCCAAGTTCTCCAGTCAGAATGGCTCTTCACACCTATGATACCCAAGATGTTCATTGTCTTTTTTTCTACTTATGTATATCACATATTATTCAATCAAAAGCCTATCTCCAAAATAAACTTTGGCCTTGTTTTTATACGCAATTGCAAACCTTCATTTGGAACCAAAGAGTTTGGCCTAATTAAAATGCAAATTTGCACTTCACATTAATATTTAATTTTTTTATTTAAATATATTAAAATTTTATATTATATTTTTATTTTGAAACATCACTTTAATATTTAAATTTTTAATTTAAATATTAAAGCATACACCTATAATTAAATCACCCTTGAATATATATCTACCTTGAATAATTTTCCCAAGCAAACCAAGTCGGCCTTTGACATCAATGACAACTCAATAATTCTAACAATGATATAGTAGTTCTTAAAAATAGAATATTAATATGTAAGTTTTATGGATAGTAGATTTAAAATTGGTTTAAGTAGAACATGAAATGCTTTTGACTATATATTTTTTAATTTTTTCCTTGTCATATTTTTTAGTTCCAAAAATAAGGATAAAATAATAGATGGCGGTCCATACTTTAAATATAAAGATGTTCTTTATATTTAAGACTATGGATAGAGAATTTTTCTATGAGAAACTGGATCAGATGTCCTTAAAATTTCCTTTTTCCTTTTTCCAATTCTGCTCCCCCTGAGAAACTACTCCCCCTGACTAAATGCTCTCCCCCAAACTCAAATCTCTCCCCCTTTGACATCAATGGCAAAGGGACTACTTTGAGTCTAAATATAATACTCTTATATTAGCCCCCTCCCAACCTCCTCTCCTTGAGGTGGTTAATTTTTGGGTGGGAGGATCTCTACTCCCAGCATACAATGCTCTTTTTCTTTGTCCACCTTATTTCTCAACATACCCTTTTGATTCTTTTGAGAGTCCTTATTCTTGCTTACCTTTGGAAATTTTGTTCTACACCACATGGCCTTATGTCCAATATTATTTCACTTATAACACTTAATGTTGTGGTTCCTAGAAGGTGCAAATATTTTGAAGTTCCTTTTGGTGAAGCCATACCCATTTCTGTCAAGAACCCTGCAATGAATTGCTTTGTGACAAAATTGATTATAAGAGTAGGAATATCCTTGAAAGAGATGTCCATTTTTTATGTTTATATTAGTAAAACCATATTCCTTCTTTCCATGAGTCCTGCACGACATAGCCTTGTGACCAAACCCATTACATAAGAAACAATGTCCTTTGAAGAAATCTTGCCTTGGACCCACTAGTATCTTAGTACTTTCTTCTCTGTGATGTTCCCTATTCCTTTTTTGTGTATTGTTTCCTTCCTTGGTGAAGCTTCTATTTTCAACTTATCCTCATAAGTCTCAATTTCTCATTCACTCTCTTCTTCTGAATAATCTTCCTCTTTGGAGCTTGATCTTGACTCATTTTCTTGTTTCCCTTGTCCTTCTTAAAAACCAAGTCTTGTTCTATTTGATGAAGATCTTTGTGCATTGATAATATTATCCAAGGTCTTTGAACTTTTCCCAAACCTGTGTAGCTTATCTTTAGACTCTTTCACTACCTTCCTTAGTGAAACTATCTCATGCTCTAATCTTTCACATTCCAAGACTTTTGCCTCTAACTTTTCTTTAAATATCCTTGTATTAGATATTGAGTTTGTCAGATCTTGTATAAGCTTTCCTTTTTCTTCATCACATTCTTGAACTCGAGCCTTAAATTTTAAATTTTACTTTCTAACCTTTTTCAATTCTTTATGAGTAGAAATAAGTTCTTCTAGATCTACTATGCCTTCCTCTTCATTTTATAATTCTTTCTCTAGTTCTTGGTATTCAAGAGCATATTCACACTTTTTAGATTTATCTTCAACAAGAGCACTTCCTTCCTCTTCTATTGCTAAAAAGAAAATTTCTTCTTATTCACTATCTGAGGATTTTTCATCACTATCACTTGAAACCTTGCCTGTCTTGTCTGCATAGAAACTCTTCTTATGCCTTTGAAAAAACGTATTTTCATGTTTGCTTTGTCCATACCTATTTTTCTTTTCATACCTGGATTTTCCTATTTCCTTTTTATTATGATCTTGTTTCTCTTCACTATTACTACTTCCAGCTTCTGGATAGTTAGATGCATAGTGACCATATTTATCACAATTAAAACACTTCACTTTTTTCATACTTTTGTGATTTCTTGAGTCCTTCTTGTTCCTTGTGTCGTAGTTGACTTCCTCATCACTGGTTGACTCATCACTTGAATCTGGTTCTTATCTTTCTTTGCTACTTTTAAGGCTACCTCTTTCTTGGGGATAGGATCCTTTACTATTCTTATCTCATAAGTTGTGAGAGTTCCATGTAACTCATCCATAGTCAAATTTTAAATATATCTCATTTCTTCTATGGTTGAAACATTTCCATCATACCTTATAGGAAGTGACCTTAAAACCTTTTGAGAAACATTGAAGTCTTCAATTTTGAATGCAAGTCCTCGCATGGTGTTAACAACCTCATCCAAACAAAGTAAGTATGCAACAATGTCTTTCTCATATTTCATCTTCAAATCTTCGAATTTTTTCTTCTGATTTTGCAATTTTGCCATCTTGACCTATTTATCACCCTCATATGTTTGCTTCAACTTTTCCCATATATCTTTTGCTGATTTGCAATGCATAACTTTTACAAATTCTGCTTCATATAATCCACTCAAGATTGCATTCATTGCCTTTATATTATTCATGTGTAGGAGCTTACCATATTTATTTATGGGAGGATTAGTTGTAGGTGTGAAACCATACTCAAATACTTTCCATATCTCATATCCTTGTGCCATCAGGTAAGTCCTCATCCTTATGCTCTAGAAAGTATAATTGTTCCCATCGAATAATGATGCCTTATTTGTTGAAGACCCACTTTTACATGCCATCTGTGTTCCTGTACACTCTTTCTTCAAGTTGTTATACTCTTTCGAAGGAACCCACTCTAATACCAATTGAATAACACATGCTTATACTAAGAGCGGGGGTGAAGGGTATAAGATAAAATTTTAATTTTCTTTACCAAACACTATTATCCAATATTATCAATGGTAATATCAATATAAATAGTCAAATCAATGCACAAATCATCACACACAATATAGAAACCAATTTAATGTGGTTTACCCAATGTGGGCTACTCTACAAAGAATATATTTCTACTAAATTTTCTCAAAAAATATTCTTGGGAATCAATTCCCTATTACAATGTTTATGGACCTCTGTCCAAAGGAGACACCAATCCCCTAAGCTCTAATTTGTGGATCTCTCTCCATAGTAGAACTCTTTTCCCTTTTCTCTAGTTTGTGGAACTTGATCTAGGAGAACTTTATCTCCTCAACTGGTTCATGGATCTCTCTCCAAAGAAGAACTCTATCTTCCTATCTGGTTCATGAATCACACTCCATAGGAGAACTCTTTCCCCTTTGCTTTGTATTTATCCCCTCTACTATGGTTGGTGATATTCTAGAATACTTCTACCCCCATTGCTCTAGCTTGTGGATATCTCTCCACAGGAGACCTCTATCCACTGGAGACTATCCCCTTTGCTCTATCACCTCCAAATCATGCTCTAAAATCTGTCTCAAATATATAAAAAAATATATCCCAAGCCTAGTACAAATATACTCACAAATCTACACTAAAATCTATATCAAACCTACCCCAAGCCTTAACATAAAGCTTGAACAGATCATCAATCAAAACTGCTCTTTATGTTGGTTCAATTCTTCACAAGACTTGCTTAAATTTACCTTCATGCCTTCTAAAATAATTGCTCAAATATACCTTCAAGCCCTATCAAGGACTTGCTCAATTCTACCTTCAAGGCCTCTCAAAGACTTTCTCAAATATGCCTACAATCCCTCTCAAGGACTTGCTCAAATCTGCCTTCAAGCCCTCTCAAGAACTTGCTTAATTCTGTCTTCAAGCCATCTCAAGGACTTGCTCAATTTTACTCTCAAGCCTTCTCAAATACTTACTTAATTCTATCCTCAAGCCTTCACAAAGACTTGCTCAAATATGCCTTCAATGCTATTTTCAAAACTTGCTCAAATATCTCCACAACTTGCATACAAACACAATTTAAATCCTTTTCAAAAAGCTTTCTTTACACAAACAAATTCTACTTAGAATTCATTTAATCTCTAAAAATATAGAGAATTATTATGCTCTATCAAAACCTTAATATTTTTCACACTCACAAATTATGTGCTCAACCAATCAATCTCTATCACTTGCAAAATCTCTTTCAAATCAAATCAAACCAATGTATAAGTTATTTTACAAAGTTGATCTATCCTTCTTGCAAATTTTCTCTCATACATCAATCACACTAATGCATAATTTTCCTTCACAAATTGATATCAAATGCTTTATCAAATGCTATCAATATATCTTAAATCAATATTGAAAATATTTCACAAAGATGCTTAACTTGTTTTCAACCCTAGCACAAGTAGTTCACACTATTTATCTAAAAAATTCTCAAAATATTTCAGCAATAGAAGCATATATTATTCTCAAAATCTATCCCAAATATTTCTAAAATATTCAACCATGAAGCACACAAAACTCACTCAAATATTTCCAACAATGCTTATCAAACAATCCTTTTCACTCCACCTTATGTTTCACAACATTCATTCCAATAAACGCTTCAAAAAAATGATGATGTGTCCATACTTCTTGATTTCTCTTTTGGAGATATGTCTTCAAAACCAATCTCAAAAATAATCAATCCTTATTGTGCCACTTCAAGGGTTAGATAACAACGGTCTATTTCAAAATATCCACATGAATATTCCACCTCAATAGATATTTCACCATACAAAGATTCAATAAAATACCAAACCACTTTTACACCTTATTACTCCTAACTTTGCAAATAAAATTTCATCAACAAATATCACCAATTACACAAGCATAATATTGTATTTATACCTTATATATCCTACTTGTCATTAATGCATTTCCAAAAGATAAATGAATCACCACTTAAATTTTTACCCCAATGCACTAGCAAACAAACCACTTTAATCTTTTGCTCAAGAAAAAGAAATCATTTCATAACCCCTTTTATTGCAAAATAAAATCAACATAAAACTCCTTATATCTCCTAGCTAGCGCATACCTTAGCAACTTTAAACCTTGGGCATAAATTAATTTTTATCAAAAATTAATCTCTTTGCTGTCACCTGCTGCTGGGAATCAAACTCGTGCTGCCTACTGGCCCCATGCCCTAGCCACAGCTAGGCCACCGTGTGGGCTAGCCAACCCACATGAAACCAAAGGATCAGAAGATCCTTAATATTATTCACCAGCAACACTAAGACCAATATTCAACCACGTAAAATAAAAGAGCCTTCGTGTGAATCAAACACTGCTCCTTCTACCCTCCATGCATTGCACAAGCCAAGATTTCTTGCTCGGATTCCACCTCACTTCGAGTGGGGATAAACCTCTTTCAACTTTGACCAATGTACTACTCCAAAAAATGCAAAGACTTATTTCTTCTTCCTCCATCGCTTTGAATGAAAATCGAGCAAGGTAATTAATTTGGGGGTAAATTAATTCGAACGCAATTGGCTTAGGCTAAACTTTAGCCTATAAATACACATGCCCTTTTTTAAAATTTAATTATTATATTTAATTATAATAATTTAAATCCAAGGGATTTAAATATTATAATTTAAATATTAAAATCCTTTTTGGGCCTTTTCTTTAAGGATAACCTTGCCACCATTAATGAATATTTTAACCTTTATAAAATTACCACCAAGGTAAATTATTTAAGGATAACCTTGCCACCATTAATGAATATTTTAACCTTTGCAAAATTACCACCAAGGTAATTTATAAATTATTTCTCAAAAATCATGGAGAGGCATTTCTTTCTTCTTATTGCCTTATACCTCATGTGCCACCATGAGGAGTATTCTCACAAATATTTCCATCAACATAGGATACTAAACCTTTTGACATTAATCAAACCTCTTGACATTAATTCCATCAATTTACGATATCAAATCTCTTGACATCAATGACAACAAAACATGCTCAAATTTCCAACAAGATCATGAACTCAAAATGGATATGTTTTCTCTCCAACTAGGGAGATGTGATATTGTGCTAGAAGCTCAATGATTAGGTACTTTGGAAACCATCACTTGGAACTTCATAAAGTTATGGATGTAGGTTTCATAGAATGGTAGGTCCTACACTCTTCATGGTTCACAAGTAGGATCTCCTTAGATTATCAGTTCAAACTATATGGATAAGTTGTTAAAAAATATTCTCATGGGGTAATCACTCAGATATTTTTCATACAACCATCCACTTCAATAGAGGATAAAATTTTAATAAGCTCACCATTAAGGATAAATTTACTATTTCCATTGTAGATGAATTACTAGATGAGCTACATGGTACTATTTTTTTATCTTAGTTAGATCTCCATTTGGATTACCATCAGATACAAATTAAGGAGAAGGATATTTCCAAATTAGCATTCTACAATCATGTGGGTCATTATGAATTTTTGGTTATGCCATTTGGCTTAACAAGTACCCTTTCCACATTTTAGAGCCTCATGAACAACATTTTCCTCCCTTTCCTTTGTAAATTAATTTTAGTTTTCTTTGATGATATTTTGGTTTATAGTCACTCTTGGGAAGAGCATCTCATCCATATGGATTAGATTTTGTAATTTTTGGTTCAACATAATCTTTATTCTAAGTGGTTGTAGTGTTCTTTTGGGTTGACCAAATTACAGTATTTTTGACACATTGTCACTAAAGATAGATTTAAATTTGATCCTAATAAGATTCAAGCCATTCAATATTAGTTGAAGACTCACACTCTTAAGGGTATTCATGGATTTTTAGGACTTACAAGCTATTACTACAAATTTATCTACAACTATGACAAGAACGTTGCTCCTTTAATGTCCATGTTAAAAAAGAATTATTTTACATGGACAAGCCTAACCGAATAAATTTTCCTTGCTCTCAAACATGTTATGACAACCACTCTAGTATTAGCAATGCCTAATTTATCCAAAAAAATTGTAATTGAATGCAATGCTTTGAGCAATGGAATTGGATTTGTGTTGATGCAGGAAGGATGACACTTGGCCTTCACTAGCAAAACACTTTCAAGTTGAAATTTAGGCAAATAAACTTATGTGAAGGATATGCTCAAAATAATGCATGAACTTACTCACTAGTGACCTTACCTAAGTAGGTGTCATTTTCCCATCAAAATAGACCACTAAAGTCTCAATAGAGCAGCAGGTTGCCACCCCAAAATAACAAATCTGGGTCTCTAAACTCATGGGCTATGATTATGAGATTACTTATAAAAAATCTAAGAAAATTATGGTGGATGCACTTTATTTCCAGTTTGAGTCTCATAGTATGCTATGTGCCATCTCTTTTCCAATTTCTCATTGGATAACTTCTCTCTACAAGGACATGCTCAAGGAATTTGGTTTGAAAATTTTGATTCCACACTTAAACAATGTCTACCTCATGTCTAGGTTACACTTAGGATGCACAATATTTGAGATATATCCAACAACTTGTTATTTCCCACACTTCTAAACTAAAAGAACTCATATTGAAGGAGATACATGCTTCACCCATTGTAGGTTGTTCTGGATTTCTCAAGACCTATGAATGAACTAAGCATACTTTCTTCTGGAAGGGTATGAATAAAGGCATTTAAAATTTTGTGGTAGAGTGTGACATATGCTACATGATGAAGGAAGAAATGGTGCAATCCCCAAGAACTGTTTAGCCTTTGCCTATTCTAAAACAAATATGGATAGATATTTCCATGGACTCTATTGAAGGGTTACCTAAATCCTAAGGCAAATCAATAATTTTGGTGGTAGTGGATCATCTAATGAAGTATGCTTTTTTTTTCCCTCTCCCATCCTTACACAACCTTTTTCATCACCCAATTTTCTCAATATTCTATTTTCTCCGTTGATGGCATGCTAGAATCAATTGTGTCGGACCGAGACCTTATCTTCACTAGTCATTTTTGGAAAGAATTATTTAAGTTGCAAGGAACTAAACTAAAAATGATTTTAGCCTATCATCCGTAAATGAATGGTCAGATAGAAATTATCAAAAAAAAATTGAAGACCTACCTTCATTGATTTTCCTTTGATCATCCTACATAGTGGGCGAAGTGGCTAGCCTTGGCCGAATGGTGGTATAACACTTCCTATACCATTGCAACCAAGGTTACCCCTTTTGAAGTATTTTATGGATGGTATCCATAAACACCATCCTCCTACATTCCCAAAAACTCCAAGGTCCATATTGTTGACATTACACTCTACCAACATGCCATAATTGTTTTATCAACTAAATATGAATATAGAATTGGCCCAAAATTAGATGTGCCAACAAGTTTATCAACACTGTTCTAAACATAGGTTTTCCTATGATTTTATTTTTATAAACAAGCATCACTACACCTTCACAGGTGCCAACAACTCATTACCAAATACTATGGGTTGTAATAGGTCTTACAATAGATTGGCACAATAGCCTACAAATTGGCCCTTCCATTGACATCCAGTCTCCATATTGTCTTTCATATATCCTCTCTCAAGAAGGTTATGGGAAATCAAGTACAAGTTCTATCTATTTTACCTAATCTAGATGAAGAGGATACTATCTTTCTTGAGCTATAATAACTATCAGACTGGACATCATGCACTCTTTGAAATCATGTAATAACTGAGGTTCTTATTCAATAACATGGACTACAACTATAATATACCACTTGGGAGTCTCTCTAGTAGCTACAACACTAGTTTCCTCATCTACAACTTTGAGGATAAAGCATTTTTAAGGGGAAAAGAATGTCAGGTTCCCATCCTAACACTATTTTTGTATTTCTTATATGATTATGTAATAACCCTCTTCTAACATGGAGATCCATTTATAATGTTATTTTGTAATAATTTGTAATGGTATGTGTCATGTAAGGTTCCTAGACAAGTAGGGTCATTTCATGTAACCGTTATCAAGAATGTAACAAATATTTGGTAGACGATTCTAGCTCAAGTGGCATTTTGCATGTAAGCCAACTCTTGAGCATTAGGTTAGCATTTCATGAAGTGTATCTTTAAAATACATGGATGCATGAACAAATGTATATGTTTTCAAATTAATGAAAGTATTGAAGGAGGTTTCCCCTCTAAGAGGTTAATGATTCTATGTTATTTTGAGAGATTGCTTTAATTTGCATTTACATTATGTATTGCAATATATTACTATTTCATGAAATTCTATTTAAATTGCAATATTTATGCGATTGAGTTTATTTGTAAGAGAAGGTTCATAATAGGATCAAGATTTAAATTTATGAGTATGGTAAGTTTGATAGACCTTAACAAATGAGAGAAATATTGGAGATTTGCTTATTTAACTCCCTTGTTTTATCTCTTTGTTTCAATTTCTAAAATAGTATTAAAATTGAAATCACTATGGAACTATAGCTATCCAAGATCTAATACTAAAGAGGATGATATCAACATGTTGGCTTGGTGGTAAAAAATCATGTTTGAAGTTTGAATAATCCATACAACAAAAGCATTATTACACCAAAGCATCTAAGACAATGCTTTCAATGATAGATAATTGATCTCATATAAGACCATTTTTTTTTTGATAAATAAGATATGTTATATTACTGGTAGGGTTTTAAAGGATCCCTTAACCTATTTACAAAAATAGCCAAAATGGCAATGTCATGGTAATAGATACGCTTAGATACTGTAGCAGAGTATGTACTAACATAAGCAAAATATGAGGGCGCAACCTCATACTATAGTAGAGTATGTACTAACATAAGCAAAATATGAGGATGGACTTGGATTTCCACACATTATAGGAATAACTAAAAAATGAGGACCCTGCCTCGGACTTGAGGATATTACCAGAATAGATAACAACTTTAGACAAAAAGTTGTGACAAGTTGCAAGCATACTACCATGTAGGAAAAGACATGAAAACAAAAACTAATAAACATCGAACACAACTAAGTAATCATAGGAAAAAGAAATTAGGAATGAGGAAATTTTTCCTCAGTTGAGGTCTTCTCCTCTTCCTTGGTATCGTCATTCTCAGTGTCCTCATGCTCATCATCCTTCTGTTCGGTCTTCACTGTGATCTTATCTACTTTAGAGCCTTCCTCCACTTCCTAATTAGCCTGGACATCGTAGAATAGCGTCTGAAGTCCTTCTCTAATGTCCATTATGTAATTCACCATTGAATTCATCATTGTCATGGTGGAGGAGATGATGAAGTCCTTCAACTATTTGTTTTCATCCTATAGTTCTTCCTCGTCATTTGAAATATCTATGACACTCCCCCTGGTGGCCATGTTTTGGAGCCTAGCAGACTTCCTCACTGGTTCTTCGACATTGTCAAAAATGATACTTTTCCTTGCCCTTAAATTGACAATATTTTACATAGCCTTTTTCTTCCTCTTAGCAAGGGTAAGTTTGGCGACCGGGGATTTTGCAGAGCTGGTCGTGACAAGATTAGGCTTAGGGTTGTTGGCTAGGATATATGTATAGATGACTTTGAACAAACCTTGATGTCGGGGGAGGTCATGGTTTTTCTTGTCCCTGTAGTTGGGAATGACATGGTTCATGGAGTTAAGGAGGAACATGGGAATGCTAAGGGGGTTGATTTCTCTGAAATGATTAACGAAAGCCAAGTGATAAGTTTTGAAGGCTTTTTTAGGGTTGTCTACTGTAATGAACTCCATGATTGGTTTCATTACAGAATCCCATAGAGAATTGAAGTCTCTTCTGAAAAGGTTGGGGCTCTTGGATTTTTTGAGGATTTTTTCATTCCCTTGAAATTTTTCTAATTCAACCTCCCAATTATGTTTGTGGCGGTGAATGGAATGACCTATGAGGTTCTAGCCAGTAATAGTCACTAAAAGGTGGACATCTACAATGAAGTTTTTGCCATGGATAGAGACAACCCCGTTATCCCAAGTCTCAAGGAAGGTAATGGTGATGTCGGGGTCATTTATAGAGAACATAAGGAAGAAAGGTAGAAATTATCTGTCCTGGATGACATTTTTTGCAATATCATCATAGACAAGGGAATCGGGCTCGACGAATTCTCTAGACATGCTGGGGGCGGGGAAGTGGATAGTAAGACACAGACAGGGACAAAAATATTGGGGGGGCCATGAGCAGGCAAAGGACAAAGTGACAAGGTTTAAAAGGAGATGGGGGGGCCAGCGATGTGAAACTTAGTTAGACGTATCTTGGAAGGGGAAGACCAGACATAGAAGCTGGTGAGAGGTGGATCATGACAAGGAGGTAAATCACACGAATGACAAGGCAACCACATCATGTAGAGATATGAATCAAGGCAAAATGTGGGCTTAGGAAACCTACCACTGAAAATAAAAACCGTTGGGAAATTTGAAGGAGGACCAGTAAGGAAAGGCACACATCCCAATCTAGTAGAAGTGGGGTACTTTGAGGAGTGCAAATCCAGCATGTCTTGACCATTAGCCAAGGTATAGATCATATTTTTTTGCCACATCATGCCATTGAGAGTGTGGGAAATGCCATCATCATGGGTATCTGCAATGGAACAGTATATGGAGATGTTCACACCATAGGAGGTGTAGTTCTAGCTCCAGATTTTATGCAAATTATTCGAGCAAAATGCATCTTTGGTCATCTTCCCACTATCCATGTTGGAAACTGCAACTTGGGACCAAAAAAGGTTGAAATGACAGTGCCAAAAGTTAACAATTAAATTAGCGTGCATTCCAAATAAAGAGGCCCAAAGGGGGATTGCAAGGTGGCATCCAGTGGAGTTGGGGAGAGAGTGGTGGGGTAGTGGAATATGACAAGGACTAGCCATTGGTAAATTGAGTGGTGGTGGGTGGGGGTTGTGGGGACAAGAAAAAGGCTACGGGGAAAGCGATGGGCCATGTGGATGATGAGGTGGTGGTCACCCTTACGAATTATCGGGGTAGAGTGCCAACAAAGAAAAAGAATTGGAATGACCACATGGACCTTGACACAAACAACTAACCCTATGAGATTATGCATGAGGATAAGGTTGATCGTCCTGAAGAAGGACCTCCTACTGAGGAAGGTTTATTTGTTGTCTCTCTTGATCTACAAGAACTTGAACTTCCTTCGGTATGTTGTCGTACCAAGTTTGAGGATTGGCCATGTTGAACCTAATGTTAGCTAGCTTATCTACAACCTTATTAGATTATCTAAAAGTGTGCTAAAAGATAACTTCTTGCAGGTTGAGGGCTAAGATCCTAGCTTCCTCAATATACTCTCTAACTCTCCATGAAGATTTGCAATTTTTGTTCTTGAGGTAGTTGATGATGTTAAGGGAATCGCCTTCAACTATAAGTCTGGTGTAGTAGTTCTTGGTGAAGCATAAACCTCTCCACATGCTTTTGGCTTCAACTACATGATTAGTCTGGTCACACAACCCTTCCATAAAATCTAGGATGATTTCTCCTTTGTGGTTTCTCAGGAAACCTCTAGCCCCAGCCTTTTCGGGATTACCTTTAGCAACTCCATCGAAATTGAGTTTGTACCATCCTAATGGAGTAGGTTTCCAAAAAGACTCGGGACTAATGTTAGAAAGGGGCGGAGCTCATATAAGGCCAAACCCAGATCTAAACCAAGGTCAGACTCAACTTTGGAGGAAGGTTTGAAAGCTGGAGGAATGAGAGAGGCATTTTCCAAAGAAAGGCCAATATTTTAGAGGAAATGAGCTTAAGGACCATATAAGACCATTTTTAGCTTGGTCTTATAGATATAATTATTGATAATTTAGGTGAGCCTATGATTGTTGCAATTTTGATTTGGTTTTATTGATCAAAATTGGATGTATACATTTGCCATTTTTATATATTCATTAGATGATGTATGTATCAAAAACTATCCTGCATGCTCCAATGTTGTAGTGAGCTATTTGTTTCTTGGCTTATTTTTATGTTTTTGATCAATTGATGAATTTTAAATATTATTTGTATGTGAAGCCAAATTTCATTAATAACAACATTAAATGTTGTCTTACCTATGCATGCCCCCTCAATATTTTGGAGAGAAAATTTGAGTTTGAAAGATAAAAATTGAATTTACTAAGAGGTACATAAGTAGTTTGAGAAGAAAAATGAGGAATGTAGATGAAATATGATTAAGAGGGTTAGGGTAGATATGATTTGGGGGAGCTAAAAAAATAAAATCATCTTTACTATTGATTATTTTTAAAAAAGAGCTTTGGGCATGTTATTATACCTTGATTTTCAATGGCACAATAGTATGCTTTAATCATTATAAATATAGGGTGCGACCACTTATTGTTAGAGGGAAATATGAGCCTTGTGTAAGATTATTGAAACTCAAGAATTTTTGGTAATTTTTTCTTATATTTTAGTCTAGAAAGTTAAGATAATGATTTTCATAAATTGTACTACTATTGCATAGCACTTTCACCAAATGACAATACTTATGCATGATTTTTTTGTATATTGTAGTGCTTATGTGATGTAGTACTACTAAAAAATTGTAGCACTTTTTCTAATAATAGTTCCATTACTATACAAAATTAATAGATGCTTTTTATAAAAATAGGGCACTTTAATTTTATGAGCTTTTAGACATGTTTAGTTAATTAAAATATGAATTTGATGAATTGATAGAAGTGTTTTTTTTTTTTTAAGTACTTGTTTGATGTTGTAGATGAGGTTACATATACTAAATATAAGTTAAGGACATCCTAATACTTTGTATTTGATCCTACCACTCCTAGAGTATAAGGACCGTACATTGTTGGAGATAATTATGTTATACAATGTAGCCCTAATGTTCAATTATGAGATCAGTATGCCTTTGGTGATAGCCCTAATAGAGAGGTGGTATTCAAAATAATCTAAAACATATATCATTTGGGTGCCCAAGGAGCTTGAGGCTAGAGGAGAGATGGAAGATTTATAGATTTTAAATTCTTAGACAATTTCCTTCTTGAGAGATTTAATTTTTCATAATATTGAAAAGTTTTCACTTTTGGTAAGTGGTGAAAGGATCAAGTTTTCAATTTAGGAGTTTTGTATGTTTGAAAAACCTTGTTAGATGAGGAATAAATGTTGGATATTTTTTGGTATAGCTCCCTTTCCTTTTCTCTTTGTTTCAATTTATACAATAGTATTGAACTTGAAATTCTTGTGGCAATATAACTATCCAATCTATAATACTAAAGAGGATGAAAACAATATTTTGGCTTGGCAGTAAATACCTATGTTTAAATTTTGATTAATAGTTATAATGGATATAACAAAAGCACTATTGCATTAAAATACCTGTAATGACCCCAAAAACTAACCCTTATTTTTAATGGTTCAATTTAGAGCATGACATTCTAGATAAATTCCATAGAAGCTTCTAACCACATTTCAAGTTCCAGATGTTGCATCATCCCTTAGGTGGAAAGGAGCAGCTAGACTCCCATGATAATTTTATGGTTTATCTTCTACATTGCCCATGCAACTTAAATGATACCTTTGAGTGGTCACCCAATTTATTTTCTCTCTTTCAAAGGACAATTTGATCACAATATGTGGGTTAACCCTATCTCATTCATCTGTAAAAAGGGATGCCAATTCCCTGGCTAAAAATTATTCTTTACTAATGCATTAGGCATAAGCTTATTTATAGTTTTACACATTCATCTAGTATAAAACTACTATGCACCATTAAATTATTCATCTGATAGTTTAATGGAGGTGATTATCACCTATGTGGCATCTTCCTTTTGGTCACCCATCAATCAATTAGGGTTACCAATGACTACCACACAAAATGACATCCCCCATAGGAATTCTTCCTCATTCGTTTGGGTTCCTATGACTATAATTTGCATGATATCTCTCTCACATGGGTATCTCACTATCCATCGAAGAATCTACCACTAGGATTTAGTTATAATGGAATTCTAAGCTTACCATATTTTGGAGCACACCTTAGTGATCTATTACTAAAGTATCCATTGTAACCCTAAGGGATTGTCACATCACATCTCCCTTAGTTATGGTCCTAACCTTAAGGGTTCAATCAGGTTGGCATTTTGTGGGCAACTATCTCTTAAGGTAGAACCCCCATACCCTAAGGTAAATCTAATAAAATAATGATAGCCTTATATTTCATTCATTTCAAATTTAGAAACCATAATTGTATAATCCATATTCTATTGCAAGAAATAAGAAAATCTAATCATCTATCTTTCTTTACAATGTTACTTTTTATAGAAATAAAATAAATCATTCAAATTCTTTTTCATATTCAATTCATAGTAATAGATCATTGAATGCTTATAACAAGCCATACATTTTTTTATAAAAGGTACATAATTGACGCATCATATATCCTTGATCCATAATGGTAGCCAAACTATGACTATTCTTACAATTACATATTTAAGGATTGAAAAAAATATATTAAATCTCCATGCAATTGCTATTAACTACTGAAATTCAAGTGTAAATAACAAAACATTCACACAAATTAGACACAAAAATTTATAGTGGTAAAACCCCAATGTGGGGAAACATCCACTGTCCAAGAGAGCTTACTCATTTATTAATGAATATAAAATACATTGCAACCTCTCAAGGGCCACCAATCATTATAATGAAAACAATCAATACTATGCAATAGTTTCACCCAACAGTCTGCAATAGTTCACCATAAACACAACTCCACGTACATTCTCTCCAATCCCTCATTAACCATGAAGATATGCCAAAAATGACATAAATAACCATTCCAATAACTCCTGGCCTTTCAGCTACCAAGTGTATCTTTTGGTCTCCAACTATTTTTTTGGTATTCTGATGTCAAAACCTCTGAATTGTCATTTTATAACATGTACAACTTTTGGATTTCATGTCCAATCAACCCAATGTAGAAACCTAAAATGCGTCATGTCGAGGGCGACTACTCATATGGGCACCTTTGCAGACCATATGAAAGACCTTTGGACAAATCCAAGGTATAGCAGTGGTTTTTATCACTCAATTGGGCATCTTTGCCTAGTCAATTCTAGTCACGGCTGACACCCATGGTTAGAATTGTTGACAGTGACTGACACCCGTGGTCCCCAATCTGCCAATTGGGGACCATAGCTGACACCTGCGGTTAGCAAAAGACTATATGCTAACTACAGCTAACACCTATGGTTAGAACTATAACAAACTCGGGCGACCAAAGCCGAGTCAAATCAGTTGCAAAAGTCGAATTGCAACGATTTTCAATGCGGTTTGGGCTGGGAAACATCCATAAGCTTCCTCCCAACTACCAATTCTTGTTCTTGGCTTCTCCATGAATCTAGAGCAAGGATTTTGGGAGTCTACTTAAGACCACAATTTTAGAGAGCAAAGATCCTAAAGAATTGCTCAATTGCACATAGCAGAGCCCTGTCGGATTGGAGAGCAATTTTGCATCCCCTTGAGGAGTAACGAAGTGTTGTCCAATTGATCGATGACAACTGTGCATGCAACAATGGATATCTCAAGATCTTGAGGAGCAAGCTTGACAATTAACACACCTCAATTATTAATTCCATTGAATTCAACCGCCAATCTATTCCAAAAAACACAGGCGACCCTTGACCATTAATTCCTTGGAGGATTTAAGAGTTTTTGGCCCTGGTTTTGAGATAAAGGACACTTTCCTCTTAACCGCAACTATTAGTCATGGTTAATAGTGTAAATTGCACCTCAGACCTGTGGCTAGGTTTTGATGCTCTCATTCCTCCATTTTAGCAGTAGATTTCCATTTTTAGTGATTCAAATAGCTTAATCCAGCATAGATCTACATTTTAGCAAACATTTGACCAGTTAATTTAGGAATTAGAGGTCGATTTGCTTCACATTTCCTTGCATTTGTTAATCTATATTAGTTTCATGCAATTCAAGT
This sequence comes from Wollemia nobilis, assembly GCA_028583015.1. Classification (NCBI taxonomy): domain Eukaryota; kingdom Viridiplantae; phylum Streptophyta; class Pinopsida; order Araucariales; family Araucariaceae; genus Wollemia; species Wollemia nobilis. The sequence goes on along the minus strand of JAQPPZ010016690.1, from coordinate 7,999,491 downwards.
TTTCTAATGGTTAATTAGGACATTTCTCATCTATATTCATGCTTCTTTACATGCTATATTACAATTTCCTCATTTCTTGCATAGGTTGATAGTTTTACATGCTTTATTGATTTCATGTTATTCTTTATGCAATATTCCTTTCAAATCCTCATCAAGAGAGGCCTCCTTTGTTACTAATTTCTTCTTTTTGTTTCTTGATCACAGGGAATAAATTCAAAGGAGACAAAGCATACAATTCCTTCCTCAATGCAAAGAAGAGGGTCATCGACACCCTAGAGCAGTTTGTGTCACCCTGAAAGGCACTTGGAAATCACACCTACCCTTAAGAGGGAAACAATTACACACTCCTATTGTAATATTGTATCAAGATGATTATCCCTAAGAGGGATGTACTTGTAATTTTATTTTTACTTTGAATATAATGGAATAAGTGTATTTTATTGATTCATTTGTTGCCAATTTCTTGTTCTTATACCCATGTTATGATTTTATCAATTATTACAATAGGACGCCTTAGGTGTGAGCCTTTTTGGTGGTTACATCCAAAAATTAAATTATGTGTTCTATGTAGCTCAAACTACATATTATTAAAATTTGGAGGTTCTAACACCTTATGAGTCACTCTCAACATGTCCATGAATATGACCATTGAGGCTGATTTTTACACAGTTTCTAGTTGTCAAAAAGTGCCAGATTGTCATTTTGGAACACGTACAACTTTTGTATTACATGTCCAATAGAGCTAAAACTTTACCAATATGTTCTCAGTAGTTCACAATACATGTTGTTAAAATTTTAATTCCTAAATCCTTATGAATAGCTTCCAACATGTCCACGAATATGACTATTGAGGCTGATTTTTACATAGTTTCTAGTTGTCAAAAGTGTGTAGTCCAGTTTTACAAACAATATGAAGTTTCCTAATTTGACAAAATTTGGTGGTACTAACAACATCCAAAATTGAAGTTATGATTTCAAAATAACTCCACTAATATGTTTACTTACCATTAATTAAAATTTTATTTATCCGAAAAATAATTCCGGATCAGGCCTCCCTACTTGGGGAGCTTTTGGTCCCTCAAAAGCTTTAAGTCATTAGGTGAGGATATAAATCCTTCACCCGAGCCAAAGGTAACCATATTGCCTTGTTCAATATTTTACCTTTTCCACAAACTAACCAAAACTCTTGGTCACCCCTTCTTGAAGTACAAATTTTCTTTTCAAGCACCACATCCTCTACAGCCTCTTCAAAAGTTGATGAAGTCAGGTCATCCCAATGTGGTAGAACTGGAGTATCTTCTTTGGCATCCAATAATGAAGGCTCAAACAATTTCAAATTCTCCACATTAACAACAGAATACATTTGCATATAACTAGGCAAGTCAAGTTTGAATGCATTATCCCCATATTTGTCCACAATCTTGAATGGTCCATAACGTATGGGTTTTAGCTTCTTACCAGCTCCTTGAAGCCTCTCCTTACCCAAATGCAACCACACCATATCTCCAATCTGAAACTGATGTGCAACTCTGTGTTTATCATGGTGCTCTTTGTATTGCTGCTGAGTCTTCTTCAACTTCTCCTCAATTCGTTCATGGATAAGCTGAATTTTCTGGATGAACCTCAAAGCCTTGCTACCTTCCGACTCATTACTCCCTGCTGCATCTGAACCACTTGAAAATACTCCATCAAAAGGTGAATGTGGTAGAAAACCATAGCATACCTCAAATGGTGATAGCTGAGTTGATGAATGAATAGCCCTATTGTAGCAATATTGCACATAAGGCAAATTTCCATCCCAAGTCTTTGGTCTTTGCTGGTTAAATCCTCTCAACAAATGAACAATGGTCCTATTGACAACTTCTGTTTGACCATCAGTTTGGGGATGAAATGCGGTGGATCTTTTCAACTTTGTATCCAACATTCCCCAAAGTGCAGTCCAAAACTTGCTAAGGAACCGGGTATCACGGTCACTAATAATGCTTTTGGGTAGACCAAAATTCACAAAAACCTATTGAAAGAACAAATCAGCTGCTCCTTCAGCTGTGATAGTCTTCTTACATGGAATCATAACAACCATTTTACTAAATCTATCAACTATCACATACAAATAATCATTCCCCTTGCGAGTGGTAGGCAGTCCACCCACAAAATCCATTGAAATGCTCTCCCAAGGCCGGCTAGGAACTGGTAGGGGAGTGTACAATCCTAATTTCCGGTTACTTGGCTTACTTGTATTACAAATGGCACACCCACGGATGTATCTGGAAACATCATTTTGCATATTTGGCCAGTGCACATAACGCTGCAAATTTGCTACTGTTTTATGCACCCCAAAGTGACCAGCAATCAATGAAGTATGAGCTTCTCTAATTAGTTGTAATCTACTACCAACTGGAATACAAAGCTTACCAGCCTTGAACAACAAGCCATCCTCCAAGTGATAGTCTTCCACTGAGGTATTTTTTCCTGCTCCAAGACTGAGATACACATATTTAAATTCCTTATCCTCCTCATATTCACCTTTATAAGTATCAAAAGCAAAAGGCTCTAACTCCATAACAACTGAAGCAAGTTTCATGGGAGGTCTAGATAATAGATCAGCCAATTTATTAGCTTTACCCCTCTTATACCTGATCAAAAGGTTAAATTGCTGCAAGAAACCCATCCATTTAAAATATCTTGACTGCTGCAATTTACTCTAAGTTTGCAAATATTTTAAGGGTTCATGATCAGTATGAATTACTAATTCTTTACCCATCAAATAATACCTCCATTTCTTAATCACTTGCACCAAAGCATATAATTCTCTATCATATGTAGGATAATTAAGAACAACTCTAGAAAATAACTCAGAATGATAACATACCGGCTTACCTCCTTGGAGTAAAACTGCTCCCATAGCATGGCCAGAAGCATCAGTCTCTACTTCAAAAGGCAATCTCATATCTGGTATGGCAAGAATTGGTGCATTGCAAACCTTATCCTTCAAATTTTGAAATGCTTGTTCTTATTATTTATCCCACACAATATTGTTGTTTTTTTTGTAATATTTTATGCAGTGGTGAAGCCACATGTGAGAAATATTTAATGAAATTCCTCAAATACTGAATTTCTCCAACGAATCTTCTAAATTTAATTTGTATTTTTGGATGGAACCACTCTTGGATAGCTACAAATTTTACTAGCTCAATTTGAATCTCTCCTCCACCAATCACATGGTCCAAATAAACCAAATAAGTCTTTCCAAACTCACATTTCTTGATGTTTAATTTCAATTGTGACTGCTGCAAATATGCTAACACCTCTCTCAAGTGTTGCATATGCTCCTCCCAAGATGCACTATACACAAGTATATCATCCAAGAAGACAAGTGCACATTTATCCAAAAATAGATGTAGTACATCATTCATCATTCTCATGAATGTTGTAGGAGAATTAGTTTACCAAAGGTATTACATAAATAAGGAAACCCAGTTACATGCATGTTAAAACAAGCATCCTATAATTAACCCAATCCCCACTTAAGTCCTAGTTCAAACTTACAATCCTCTCTACTGGAGGTATTACATAAAAAATGAAACCAGTTACATGCATGCTAAAATAAGCATCCTATAATTAACCCAATCCCCACTTAATTCCTAGTTCAAACTTACAATCCTATCTACCGGAGGTATTACATAAATAAGGAAACCAATTACATGCATGCTAAAACAAGCATCCTATAATTAACCCAATCCTCACTTAAGTCCTACTTCAAACTTAGAAAGTTTACAATTAGAAAAAGGTTAATTTTAGCCAATCCTATAATTAACTTTTCCTTTTCCACCTCTAGTTCGGGATTGGTCATCAACAGTCCAGTTAAGGAACAGATAACTATTTTATCCATATTTAGCCAAGATCGGACTCCACAACCTAACACTTGTAAGCCAGTTGAACAATTTGTATGTTCTCAACAATGAAATACTAAAACAAAGGAGGCCATGAGACGTCAGTGGTTTTATGCGAAAGTGTTAATAGACGTGACGACCCTTTCACCCAATTTTCAATTAGTCCAGGAAACATTATCAAAACATGTAGCTTTTAAAATTTATTTATAATTAGTTTGTTTTTTACTCTAAACATGGATAGCACATGTACTTGCTACATAGGTAGAGAGTATTTTTTTAAATATTTGTTAGTGCTAGTATAATTGAAGTCATTATAATTTTTATAAGGAAGAGTTGTGTTTATCAGTAATTTAGTATATTACATATTTTTGTTTGAAGTTTGGACCTTCAAAAAAAAAAATTTAATACACCACCATAAATATTATGGTTTGAACCTTGGACCTTTTAAGAAAAACCAAAACCCATACCATTATGTTGTCCCTCATGACACTAACACTTACAAGTATAAAATATAATATTGTTATGTGAGAACGGGTGGTTGTAAAATATACATTTATTTTGTGTAGTATTATGTTAAAAGTGGTAGTTATAGAATATAAATGTGTTGTGTATTGTTTTGATATAAATGATGATGGTTACAATAGTAAGGAGGTCATCAAGCGCATGAAGTTTAAAAGTTTAAAACGATAAGCATGAGATGCTTAAAAATATTTTTTTATGGATCAAAATCTAAGTATGTAGAATTTTATTGTTTATACATTTGTGTTAAATATTTTTTAGTTTTATGTTTTTTATATAATTTGAGTTTGTATGTTCTTTTATATATTTGTGTTAATGTAAATATTGTTTAGTTTTGAACAAATTTTCTTAAGTATGTGTTTGTTAACATGTGTTTTGGTGTTTCATTGTGTTTCCCAATTTTTATATAGTAGTATGTGATGAGTGTCATCAAATCTTCATCATTTAATCATTATGTGTCAATCCAGGGCGGTGTCCAAGGCTATATACGAAAGCAGGGGTTAACAGACTGATTTTTAGTTCATTTAGATCATGGATTTATTCATGGAACAGTTAGAGATTGGGGTGTTTGGGGTCTCCTTTCTTACTCCTAAAAACTAAAACTAAACTCCTACTTATCCTTGCAGAATTGAAATTCACACTATTGCAAAAAAATAAAACTAAACTATTGCAAAGCTGAAAATAGCAAAATTTAATTGACAGGAAATTACTAAATTGAAATTGCAGCATTAACATTCAAACTGGTAAATAATGAAACTTTCTGAAATTGCAGAAAACAATGTCACTTTCTGAAATGGAAATAACATTCAAAAACTGATAAATAAAGTTGCACAATTTGTAACAAATTAGGCTGACAAGAAATTATGGAAATATTGCAAATTCTGAAACAAATTAGAAATAGAAAGTACTATGTTAAATTCTACCCTAGATGAGTTACCTACCATGCATTCAAATGCCACATTATCCTAATCACTAACCATGCAAAAACTATCAGATCTCTGCTGACCTACTGCAGCCAGAAATAGCATAATTCTATCAGGTAAAAACCCTCCTCTGGACCTGGAAGTGGCCCTTGCTTCCTGAACCAAAAGAGGGCAAATAAACTTGCTCTAAACTATTAAGTCTTCACACTCAACTCAGAAGCAAACATGAATGTCAAATATTGCACCTTTATTTCATTCTCAGCAACATGACAATAGTGCAAGGGAAGATCTGCAGGCTACTATGCTGCTGCAATACACAGTTACAACACTTAAAATAGTTCTAACTCTTATCACTTATTTCCTATATTCTTCTATATGCTCAACCAAATGGGAGCATTTTATTTATACAAGTAGGGTACAACATTGATAAGGTTTTGTGCTGCCATGTAGGAATGTTACAACTGTTACAGGACTATTTCCCAGAATGCAGGGATTAGGTCTATTATCTCTTATCCATTCCATCTGTTGGGCTTCATCCATTGAGGGACAGGTGTTGGAAAATATAGGGATATCCCTAAAATATCTACAACCACCGTTTACCACCCTCTATTGCAATTAAAGGCACTTTTGACCCAAACTATTGCTTCTGCGCTTATTTCGGAGCTGCTCTAGAATATCAGGCAACAGAACAGAGTTTATATTAATTCATGCTCCAGAAGTGCATGAGAATAGTTGTGATGGCGAAAATAGTCTCCATAAGTGCCTAGAAGACTGATTCCATATTTTGCATGAGCTGGAGTGGACAAATTCCAAGCCATGTTGTATATGTACAACTGGCTGGAATTTGTATGGAAAAGTTCCTATTTTCTGCATAATCAAACTGTTGACAAAGTTTTGGCACCTTTTGGTTATTTAAAATGGTTTAAACGATGGGGAAAGCTTATGAAAGAAGCACAAAACCAAATAGATAGCAGCACCTTAATATTACAACATTAACTTAATGCAAAATATACTAAATAATACAGCTGAAACAGACTATAAAATATAGAAAAATAGTCAAAATAGGATATATGCACTTTAACATTTACAACATGTAAACATCAATACATAATGCATTCTATCACTATAATTAGCATCAAAACATAACATAAGGTGTTCAAAAGTGTTTATAAGTTATCAAAACTAGTCCATGGATGAGGCATTTGCAGGCCTCATCATTTTCCCCCAACCTATTTTAATGCATGTCCTCATGCATTATGTGCAGCCACAATAGCACAAAGATCTACATCCAGATTCCATTCTTCATAACTCAGCTTTGGTCCTGGAACCTTATAATATCCTCTGATTGCTTGTATTTTCTTGAGCCATTCTTGGAACTGCTCATCTGATTGGGGATCACTATCAAAGAAATAAGGAACTAGAGTTATCACATTTGGCAGCCTATACCTCAAACCTACCCAGTGATCCTACAACTTGTGGATAACCTGTACTATGCCTTCTGCTCTCCTTCTGGACCATAATAAATTGTTAGGTGAGATAGGTTCCCTCTTCTGAAGTGATATTGACAATTCTCCCCACCTACTTTTACAAGTTGAGAGAGCATTACCAAAATGTTGATTACAGAAGACCTAAAAATTCTTGATACAATCAGTAAGATTGCTCTTATATACTTCTCTGATTTTCTGTTCTCTCATCATAGTAAAATGTTGATTGATGGACTCCCTGTAATTAGTATGGGTTCTTCTGATCAGTAACTCAATTGTTAACTCCATTTCCTTGCTTGCCTTTTTCTCCTCCTCCCAATAAATCTGATTTTGTACTAAAGATATAAAGGCTCTCAGTTGAATATCTCCTGTAAATATGTGTGGCAAGAAGGTTCCATTTTTAGGTAAGAAGAAGTTATGCAAAAATAGTTCACAAAGCAGATTCCTTTGTTTCTCTGGACTATGCAAATATGTTTCCACAAATTCTTCAGCAGTGTCCAGTTTATATGGAAGTTTGGAAACAATTCTCATTAATTGCCAGTGGAGGTATTTTTCCTTTAATATTAGAGTATAAAACCTTGTAGGCCTTCTGCATTGAACTAAGTACTCTGCAATTTGGCACATATCTTGTATTTGTTCCTGTAACTTAGTTATATCTGTAGTTTGGGCTTCTAGCTTCTGCTTCAAAGGTTTTAAGGCTGAAATTTGTGCCTCCATCTGTTGACACTACAACATCCAATGTGCTATGTCCTCATTATATTTTGTCATTGTAACTATTTGTGGGGGCCTTATAACTGATTGTATTTTTGGAGGCAAGTCCACTTGTATACCAACTTCTGATGTGTTAACAGTGAATAGATCTACTTGCACTCCAATTTTTGTTGTTTCAACTTGAGGTGATTCAACTGTAATTAATTCAATAGATAGTTGAGGAGATTGTATATTTACCTATTCTTGCACTTCCTCCTATTCATTGGCCTCCTCAGCTGCTTGTATTGTTTGTGCCCCCTATTGTGAATTTTTAGAATGTTCTGTAGAGGCTTCTGAATCTGTCATGCTGACATCCTGCTGGAAAATTTGGGTTGTTGTTTCTTCTATTTCCACTCCTCTGATGGGTGATTCTTCCTCAGGTAAGGCCAATTCTCTATGATCTTCTACTAATTCTAATAGAATTCTGGCCAATTCATCCTCAGAACCAGTTTCTATAGACTGTTGCTCTAGAGTGGACAACCGAGCCCTTAGTTTATTCACCTCTTCCTACAAATTAGCAATAAGCTTATATTTCTCTATGTGAGAGGCTTCATGTTGTTCAATCCAACCCATTTGTGTCTTAATGACACTTCTAGCAGCATGTAACTAGGTTTTTATATCAGGCTCTTCCTCTTTTCTTATTGATTCTTTTCCAGAATCAGAATCTTCAGAGTCTGAATAGTCAACAAGTGAGACTGTAGGTATTTCTGTATCTGTGACTATTGTCTCTACCTCCAATTCTTCTATGTCCATATATACTTCCTCTGATCTCTCTTCTGTAAATTGTTCTACAAGAACTTCCTGCCCCTGCTCTGTATTTAACTGCTGAAATAGTGGTGTAGCTTCTTCATCCATTATTTCTTCTGTTACTTTTTGTTTTTGAAGTCTGGAAGACCTTCGTAACCCCATAGGAGCTTGTTTAACCTTTTTAGGTAACTCCAAAACAAATTCTGATGATTCTAGAGTAGAACCTGCTTTAGGCATTTCTTTCCCTATTTGCCTTTCTTTACTTGAACTACCAGACTGCTCGACAGGTTGTGTTCGACAAATAGTTACATTCTCAAAAAATGTAACTTTCCTTCTTTTTCCCATGGGACTAGACTTGGACCATTTTTCCCTTTGTTTCCTAGTCCTAGAGGATGGAGGTCCTTGTGGTGAGGAGGGGATTCCCTTGTTAGAGGATTCAGTTTCAATTTCAGGTTCAGATCTTGTAATTTTTGCTTCATCTTCAGATTCACCTTTTGCCTCTCCTTCAGATTCAGGGCTTTCACTCTCTAATTCATTCCAGGCAGAAAAGAACCATTCAAAACTCCTAGGGTTTCCTCTGAAGTGATGCTTGCAGATGAGCTTGATGAGCCCATGGTGTTTGGGAGTGCCCCTTCCTTGTTGGTATTTTCTAGCCATATTGCTCAATTCTTGATGAAGATATAAGGGCAGATTTATCTTGACCTCCGGGTTTGAATGACCATGTCGTAGATGATTCAGAATTCTGATATGATGCCCAGATAGAACAGGAAATTGTCCATCATAGGTTAAAAACCTAATAACCCACACAACTACTTCATTCCAGGGAGGTGGTAGACTAGACCGTTTAACCCCTTTACAAACATTTTTGCTCATTAAAAATTCAATTGGCCTGTCCCCTTCTTCTCTAAATTGATTGACAATTTCTACCAGGGCATTCTTTCCAGTTTTTACAATTTGGACCCCTTGCAAAGGCATTTCAATAATAGAACTAAGAATTTTTGGAGTTACCTGGATGGTCATGCCGCTAATATGGACTTGGTTGTTTCTGAACGTTCGGGCGAATTCGACTGCCAACCCTTCAGAGTGTCCATCGAATTTTTGTAGAAATGGCATAAACCCTTCCTCCGTGAAGATACGCAGTGATTCAGGATCTCCCTGTAGGCAATCTACATTTTTTGGCTCAATCCGATTCTTCTTACCCCCCATTTTTATTTTTCTGTGTTCTATCTCTTCTTAGTGCCGAAACAACAATGTTGTGCCTGAGTCTGGATCAAATTATTTGTAGTTGCAGGGCAAAAATGGCTTCTGGGCTACGAAATTAAAATTTTACAACACCAGAAAAATGCTTCGAAATGTGTTGAAGCATTTGAAAAATTAAATTTCTCCTTTATGTATCATGTGGCAGATTTCTATTTCTCTGAGGGAACGTGATCCGCTGCATTTGATTAAATGATTACGATGCATTGACGTGGCAGTCATCTGTTGGCCGTGTCATGTACCACGTACAAAGCTTTCCTTTTTTCGAAGTCCTTGTGAAGTGTGCCAAAGATTTTTGCTTATCACAAAATGTGCGATGATTCCCAACACCTCCGTTCCCATCGTTGTGTTGGAAACCTGCATCTTAAAATTTGTGCCATAATTTTTCCTTACTTCAAACAATAGGAATTGGATTATGATGCCACATGTCATTTCATTTTTATCTTTATTCATTCCAAAGTTTTTTCTTCGAGGTTTGAACAATTTTTATTCCGAAGCACACCCCTTTTTATGTTGAAGCCACTTTTGTTAAAACAATAGTTTTTCATTCCAGAGCTTCCATCATTTCGAAGCTGAACATAAATCTTATTCCGGAGCATTATCATGCTGAAGCATTTGAAGGTAAAAATTTTCTTGTTGTTTTCACAACTTCCATTGACTAGATGGATAACTTTTTTTTTTTAAATAACCTTATGTATGCCTCATATACTAACTAAGGATATTATGCACTACATACTTGATATCAACAATGTTCTAAAATGAGAAAGGCACATACCTGATATAACCATTTATCTACAATTGTATAGTGGTTGTTTCTACTGATTCTCTGTTGGCTGCTCTACTGACTAAGACAGGTGCAATCTGAAAATAGGTGAAACAGAGGTGAGAATGAATGGAATGGTAAATAGTGAAACAATGGTGAAAATGAATGGAATGGTAAATAGTGAAACAATGGTGAGAATGAATGGAATGGTGGCGGGTCCATGAGGCAAACATGCCAAAAAACCGGTTTTCATGTAAGCCCAATTCAGATGCGCCTCAAAGAGGTTTTCACATTCTAAATTATTATTATTTATATATATATATATTTTTTTTTCATTTTTTTATATATTTTGGTTCATGTCACTTGATTGAGTCCATCTTGGAAGAAGTGGTTTCTTCCAATACTGATACATCCAAGTTTCCTACTTGCTTGAGAAACTCCTCCTTGGTTAACGGTTTGTGATATATCCGAAGACGATGACCGTTAACCACCATTTTCCTTCTTGAATCATCTATTGGTGAAAGACGTACAACTCCATTTGCAAACACTTCCTCAATCTGATATGGTCCAAGCCACCTAGTCTACAATTTTCTAGGATAGTCTTCATAACGTGAGTCAAACAACAAAGCCTAGTCACCTTGCTGAAACTTCCTTTGCTGAATGTGACTATCATGCCATAATTTTTGTTGTGCTTGGATCAGCTCAGTCTGGTGCAATGCATCCCTCCGTAGCTCATCCAATGCATTGAGCTACAGAATTCTTTGTCTCTGTGACAAATCAATACCAACTTCTAAAGTAGTTCGAAGAGTTAGTAATTCAAACTCAATAGGCAAAAGAGGCTTTTTACCATAAACCAATTCATAGGGAGTAAATCCAGTAGTGGATTTCCAAGTGGTGTTATAAGCCCAAATTGCTTTAGGTAACTTCTCCACCCAATTCCTCCTATGGGCTGCTACAGTTTTGGTTAAGATCCTCTCTAATTCCCTATTTGTCACTTCAACTTGGCCATTGGCTTGCGGATGGTAAGGTGAGGATTTTCGATGTTTGATTTCATACAACTTTGTAAAGGCTTCAACAAATTTTGAGGTAAATTGAGGTCCCTGATCGGTGGTGATAGAATGTGGGGCTCCAAATCATAGAAATATTTGTGAATACAGGAAATCAACAACTTTCTCTTCTCGGGCATGCTTAAAAGCACGGGCTTCTACCCACTTGGTTACATAATCAGTACATACCAAGATATGCACTTTCCCTTGGGAAGGTGGATCAATGGGTCCTACAAAATCTAGCCCCCACCTTTCAAATGGTTCTGTACCTAATTGAGGTTGTAAAGGCATTTCACTAGTAAAAGTAGGCTTACCCATCCTTTGGCATGCATCACAATTTTTGACATACCTTTTGACATCTTTGTGCAAGGATGGCCAGTAGTAACCAGTACCCAAAATATTTTGAATGGTACTTTTCATTGAATAATGCCCTCCTGATGGTTCATCATGACATGCTCGCAGGATGTCATATACCTCATCCTTGCGAACACACCTACGCAAAACATGGTCAGGACTGCATTTAAACAATAAACCTCCTATCCATTCAAAAGAAGAACTTTGCTTGATCAACTGTTTCTTTTGTTTAGGAGTAAAGTGAAGAGGAATCTTCCCTGTAGCTAAATAATTAGCTATATCTACAAACCATGGAGATTGTACAGAAATAACAAACAATTTCTCATCAGGAAATGCATCCTCAACCAATTCCTCCGTATCTGCATTTGACAATCTTGACAAGAAATCTGCCACTACATTAGACTTCCCTGGTTTATTGACTATAGTAATATCAAATTCCTGCAATAGTATTAACCAACGAATAATTCGTGCACTAACCAAGGGTTTATTCATCAAATACTTTATAGCAGCATGGTCTGTGTGGATGAATACGGGATATCCTGTGATATAGTGTCAGAATTTGTTAATAGCATACACCACAACTAAAAATTCCTTCTCGGTTGTGGTATAATTCTTTTCAGCTCCAGTCAAATTTTTACTAATGTAGTATATGGCATAGTGTTGTCCATCTTCAATCTGCCCTAATGCAGCTCCAATAGCAGTATTGGAAGCATCAGTTTGAATATGGAAGGGTAACTCCCAATTAGGACCTCTCAATACAGGTGGAGTTGTTAACTTTTCCTTTAAAACTTCAAAGGACTATTGACACCCAGCAGACCAAACAAATTCAGAATCCTTTGTTAACAATGCGAACATTGGATTAGCAATGGTACTGAAATTAGCAATAAATCTACGATAAAAGCCAATATGTCCTAAGAAACTACGGACATCAGTTTGAGTTTTTGGAGGAGGAAGGTTCTTGATGACCTCTACCTTTTTAGGATCAACTTTAATTCCATAAGCAGAAATATGATGTCCAAGAACAATTCCTTCTTCCATCATCAAGAAACATTTATCAGGATTCAGAGACAAATGATATGTTTCACAACGTATTAAAACTTTTTCAAGTTGTTCTAAAGTATATTCAAATGTATCTCCAAACACCTGTGAAGTCATCCATATAAATCTCTACACTTTCATTTGTTAGATCAGAAAAGATAGCCAAAACAACTCTCTGAAATGTTGTTGGTGCATTGCACAAACCGAAGGGTAATACTCTGTAAGCAAATGTTCCCCAAGGACATGTGAAAGTTGTCTTTTCCTGGTCTTCTGGTGCAACCTTGGATCTGATTATAACCACTAAAACCATCAAGGAAATAGAAAAATTTCTTACCAGCAAGGGTGTCCAACACTTGGTCTATAAATGGTAATGGAAAGTGATCTTTATGTGTGACCTTATTCAATTCCCTGTAGTCCACACATACTCTCATCTTCCCATTTTTCTTTGGAACAATGACCAATGGTGAAACCCACCTACTATCTGAAATTGGATAAATGAATCCTACATCCAATAGTTTTTTGATTTCTTCCTTAACAATATCCTTCAGAGCGGGATTCAGATGCCTTTGTGGTTGTCTTACTGGTTTGACATCTTCAGTGTATATCCTATGTGTACACACATCAGGGTGAATGCTAATCATGTCCTTATAACTCCAAGCAAAATCTTGAACATGTCTCTGTAAAACAACAAATAATTTGGCTTCTTGCTCATTAGTCAACCAACTATTAATGTTCAAAAATTTTCTTGGTTGTATCTCAATCTGCTTAATCCCTGGATAAACAGAGTTGACAACCTCATATTTACTGATTAAAGCATTTAAGGGACAATGATGTGGCTGTAGAGTATGAAATACTCTTGATTCTGGTGTAAATGTGATACCTGATGGGATCATTTGCATAGGATAGATGAAAGAAGTCAGAAGATGATGATGCCATCCATGTGGCAATGTGAAGGAGCTTTCTTGTAGTGGAATAGATGATAGATGTTCAGCAGTTTGTTCTTCATATTTCCATAACAAATGATGGACAAGAATTTGATCATCCCTAAGGCCTTCTTCTTGCAATGTTTTCACCAAAATTGTTTCATGTTCAAAGATTTCTCTTTCTGGTGAATTAAGTTCTTCAATATGTTCTTTTACTACAATGGTGGCCAAGGTGACAATAGTTTCCTGTTCTTCATCAGACTCAGGATACCATATCTGTCCAAAAAATTTGGTTGAAGGTTGGGCTGGTGGATACAAGGAAATATTTTTTAGGTCTACACCATTTGAAATGGTCATCTCACCCGACCTGCAGTCTATAAATGCAGCTATAGTGGCAAGCCAAGGTCATCCTAGAATAATAGGATAGCCATTAGCTGAGTTTCTAGGCTGCAACACTAAGAAATCTATAGGGTATTCCCAAGAAGACACTTCAATGGCAACATCCTCTAGAATTCCTTCCGGTTTAGCCATTGACCTATCTGCCATTTCCAAAACTATGGTAGTAGGACTAAGGTTATTGAGCTACAATTTTTGCATGGTTTCCTTAGTCATCACGTTGATTGCAGCTCCTAAATCGATAAGTACATTTGGAATTTGAACTAACCCAATAGTAATTGTAACTACTGGACTCCCTGGATCACCATATTTAGGGGGTACTAGTTTTCTAGAAAGTAGGTCAGCCAACTTACCTTCTACTTGTACAGTCTTAGGAAAGGCTTTCTTCTTCCTGCCAGGTTTCCTAATACACAGCTCCTGAATGGTTTTCCTAATTAGAGGTACATCCTTTATTGCCTACAACAAAGGGAGTGAGATAGACATTTTCCTCAATTCTGTGATTAATTCTGATTTAGGAGCAGTGATAGTGTGGTCAAACCTTTCAGGATATGGTAGGTCTGCCGAGGCAGGTTCAATTTTTCCTTGTAAAATTTCTATTTTTTCCTCTTTTTGCTCTGTTTGTGGTTTTTTTGGACTTGAAAATTCTTGCTTTCCATCAATTTCTTCAATAGTGGGTGGTGCAGGGTCAGGTAAAACCTTCCCTAAATGTAACTGGATGTTACTACAGTCAAGGACATGGACTACAATAGTCTCTTCAGACTCAGCTCCATAAATAGGGGCTGCTTGTCTATTGTTATTGGGGTTAGCCATAGGTTGAGCTGGAAGTGGAGGTTGCTTAACTGGTTGTGTTTGCTGTGGTTGAACTCTTCCCTAAAAATTTTGATTAGGGGCTGGCAGCAAGTGTTGATTTGGTGATTGATACCTCTGCTGCCCTTGATAGGATGGGTATTGTGGCCCCCATATTTGCCCTGACTGATTTGGTACCCAAGATGGATTAACTGGATGCCATGGCTGATTCCAACTAGAATGTGACCAATCTTGAGGGGCTGCCCAAGATTGATTCCAAGTTTGGGGAGGAGGTTCGGTATACGCCCATGGCATATTCCAAGGATTCTGTCCCCAATTTGAAGAAAAGCGAGGGGTATTTTGGTTTTGTATGAAGTTGCCTCCTGGCCTTTGCCCAATAGCATGAAGTTCTTCAACTTGGGTTTCTAAAACACTCCGAAGATGGGGCAAAAGGTGACATTTATCAGTTTTATGCTCCTTTGAGCAAATGCCACAAATTGCTGAAATTGAAGTCTTGTCCAAAGGATAATCTTGCAGAGCATGCTTATTTCTGCACCTAGGACAATAGATAGACAGGGGTGGTGAAGAATTGGCTCTTGTATTCCTTTCTCCTAAAGCAGTGTTTAGTTGAACAAGTATATCAGTTTTCATATTAGCCATTTCCTCCATCAAATATTTTATATCAGTATTACCAGGATTCCTTTTCCTTCTTCTTTGCCTAGTGCAGGAATAATTTCTGCACAACTCTACAATATCATTAATATCAAGTTGGTTTATATCTCCTTTTCCCATTAAGTCTAATACTTCTCTAGAATCATCCTACAAACCTCTCAGAAATATAGTTTTTAATAAGTCAGTTTCCATAGGACCACATCTCTTTTGGATAAAGGTAAATCTATCAAGATAATCCTCTAAGTTTTCATCCTCTTCTTGTCTTATCCGAAATAACTCATCCTTCCTATTTCTCACTCTACAATACTCCTGATACTTATCCAAAAATGCAGTTTCCATTTGATCCCAAGTGCGGATTGAATCTGGTTCAAGGCTCATAAACCATCGTAAGGCTGCATCTTTGAGTGTAGAGGGAAATAACTTCAGTTTCTGGTTATCATTGACATAGTCATAAGTCTGACACAGGACCTTGAATTCAAATAGAAATTGATCAGGATCTTTAGAAACAACTCCCCTAAATATTGGTAATACTGAGGGTGAAATTGTTTTCATAGGAGCATTCTGAGTAGGATTCAGATGAATAGGGTATTCAAAAGTTCTAATAGGAGGATTGTCAGCATCATGACCAACAATATCCCTATCATGTTCTCCTTGTTCTGCCATAGGTGCTTCCTCAACTTTAATTTGTTCAACTGGTTCAGATGGATCAGCCCTATGGGTATGTCTAGAAGCAAGTGCCTCTAAGAGCTCTTCTTGCAAAGATCCTACAATTTTAGTTGATGAAGAAGATGATTCTCTTTTAAGTCTTTCAGGAAGTTCATACATAGGCAGATCTTCACCTGATCATGAAGAACGCCTTGGTGGAAAAGAGCCAATTCTGATAAACCTTCCTCTTTCATCTCTTGGCCTATGCATTCATGCCTATTTACTAAATAAACTAAACCTCAGGTTTCCAAAAATTATTTCCTAAAATAGGATAGTTTCTGGACTGCTAGACCTCTCCTAACAACACCTAAGTGTCCCTAACAATGATGCCAAAAATGATGAGTGTCATCAAATCTTCATCATTTAATCATTATGTGTCAATCCAGGGTGGTGTCCAAGGCTATATACGAAAGCAGGGGTTAACAGACTAATTTTTAGTTCATTTAGATCATGGCTTTATTCATGGAATAGTTAGAGATTGGGGTGTTTGGGGTCTCCTTTCTTACTCCTAAAAACTAAAACTAAACTCCTACTTATCCTTGCAGAATTGAAATTCACACTATTGCAGAAAAATAAAACTAAACTATTGCAAAGCTGAAAATAGCAGAATTTAATTGATAGGAAATTACTAAATTGAAATTGCAGCATTAACATTCAAACTGGTAAATAATGAAACTTTCTGAAATTGCAGAAAACAATGTCACTTTCTGAAATGGAAATAACATTCAAAAACTGATAAATAAAGTTGCACAATTTGTAACAAATTAGGCTGACAAGAAATTATGGAAATATTGCAAATTCTGAAACAAATTAGAAATAGAAAGTACTGTGTTAAATTCTACCCTAGATGAGTTACCTACCATGCATTCAAATGCCACATTATCCTAATCACTAACCATGCAAAAACTATCAGATCTCTACTGACCTGCTATAGCCAAAAATAGCAAAATTTTATCAGGTAAAAACCCTCCTCTGGACCTGGAAGTGGCCCTTGCTTCCTGAACCAAAAGAGGGCAAATAAACTTGCTCTAAACTATTAAGTCTTCACACTCAACTCAGAAGCAAACATGAATGTCAAATATTGCACCTTTATTTCATTCTCAATAGCATGACAATAGTGTAGGGGAAGATCTACAGGCTACTGTGTTGCTGCAATACATAGTTACAACACTTAAAATAGTTCTAACTCTTATCACTTATTTCCTATATTCTTCTATATGCTCAACCAAATGGGAGCATTTTATTTATACAAGTAGGGTACAACATTGATAAGGTTTTGTGCTGCCATGTAGGAATGTTACAACTATTACAGGATTGTTTCCCAGAATGCAGGGATTAGGTCTATTATCTCTTATCCATTCCATCTGTTGGGCTTCATCCATTGAGGGACAGGTGTTGGAAAATATAGGGATATCCCTAAAATAGCTGCAACCACCGTTTACCACCCTCTATTGCAATTAAAGGCGCTTTTGACCCAAACTATTGCTTCTGCGCTTATTCTGGAGCTGCTCCAGAATATCAGGTAGTAGAACAGAGTTTATATTAATTCATGCTCCAGAAGCGCATGAGAATAGTTGTGATGGTGAAAATAGTCTCCATAAGTGCCCAGAAGACTGATTCCATCTTTTGCATGAGCTGGAGTGGACAAATTCCAAGCCATGTTGTATATGTACAATTGGCTAGAATTTGTATGGAAAAGTTCCTATTTTCTGCATAGTCAAACTGTTGACAAAGTTTTGGCACCTTTTGGTTATTTAAAATGGTTTAAACGGTGGGGAAAGCTTATGAAAGAAGCACAAAACCAAATAGATAGCAGCACCTTAATATTACAACATTAACTTAATGCAAAATATACTAAATAATACAGCTGAAACAGACTATAAAATATAGAAAAATAGTCAAAACAGGATATATGCACTTTAACATTTACAACATGTAAACATCAATACATAATGCATTCTATCACTATAATTAGCATCAAAACATAACATAAGGTGTTCAAAAGTGTTTATAAGTTATCAAAACTAGTCCATGGATGAGGCATTTGCAGGCCTCATCAGTATGGTTATAAGTTTGATTTGTTTCATGGATTTAAAGGTGAAAAGTTCAAGGATTAATATTGTTAGGAAATATATATATATATACAATAAATTTAATAATTTAAGATTAAAAATATTATACCGTAATATTATAAAGTTGTGTTTTATTTTTTAAAATAAAAAGTAAAGCAAATAAACAAACTTTATTTTAAATTTAAAAATATGGGTTAATTAAATTGAATCAGTACATTCAAACCTAAACATTTTGGGTTCTACTAAACTTTGTAATAATGAATATTGATAATCCTAAGGTTTTTTATTGTAGGTATAACTTAGATTAGAGCAAAGACCTCTATGAGTGGGTGTGATTGAATTTGTCAAGCAACATTGTTGTTACTCAAAGATTAGAAAATCTTGTCTTTATACAAGAGTAAGAAAATCCTTCAATTAGAGCAAAGCCCTCTATGAGTGGTTGTGATTGAATCTATCAAGCAATATTGTTGTTACTCAAATATTATAGAATCGTCTTTATGTAAGAGTGATTCAATCCTTCAATTGTCGTGTTTGTGAGAGTAAAAATGACAAGAAATGTAATCTTTCACAAACCTCACTTATGAAAAATCTCTCATAATTACATAACTTATCACTTTACATCTTGAAACATCTTTATGACTCTTCACTTGTTCTCTTGACACCTTGAACTTTCACCACTCACACTTGCACACCTTGCACTTGCACTCTTGACACTTTGCACACTTTATTACATAACACACAATACTCTCCATACTTTGACACATACATTAGATAAATATAAAACACACTCCTAAACTAATATTTATAAAAGTACTTCAAAGTGCTTCAATGTTAACAAATAATAATGATATCTCCAACATTTATCCTATAATATTTTTGGTTGCTTCTAGATTGACATACCAAACATCACTGAGATAATTTAATTGAGCACATGTAACAAATACATACTCTTTTATTCCACAATTATCATATTTGGAAATATTGCTATTTTGTTGACACATTTTTAAAATTAATCTATGAATATTTTTTTTTGTTGATGTCTATACTTGTGATAATTGTAAATTTGCTTCTAGAAGTGTTGTTGAGGTCTTATACCTATTTTGAATGGATGATTACCTTTTTATATTTGTAATAATTTGCTCTTCTTCTTGTTTTGCATGTGAGTCTTTTATATTTTGATGTAGATTTACCAACTTTTTAAATTTTGGTGTTTGTTTAGTTATATTTATGAAGGGATGGATCTTAAAATAATTGGCACTAGTATCTCATTAGATACATTTTATCCCAATTCTTGTAGTTATTCTCATAGTTCACCAATTCTAATGAAACGTTCACTTTTTTCTCCTCTTCATCTTCAAGCATAGAGATGGCTTTAGAGAAATAGGATTTGATTATGATTATTTACCCCAAAAACTATCTCTAATTTCTCCTATGCATCTTTTTCCATGGTTGAGTCCTAAATTTATGGTTGTACTTCATTAGATAATCCAAACATGATGATCAACCATACTTTTTTATCTGCCCTTGTCAACATTTGTATGATCTTTACCTTTTGCATTAGGATGGGTAATCGTTCTATCTACAACTCGGTATACTTCTTCAAACTTGAATTGTGTTCTAAGTTTGGCCTTCGATGCATTATAATTATTCCCTCAATAATTAGGAAATGGGAAACATGAACTTTGGTTCACCACTAGCCATAGTAAATCTTCACAAAACTAGAAAAAATTGATTCCACTAAATCAACCTCAAAAAATTTTCTAATGAGTATATATGCTTAAACTGATGATTTAATTGATGCCTTAAATTTAATGAAAATAATTTATTGGCAGGCAATAAAATAATTAGAGAGAATAATCTTCCTCTATAGAATATTCTTTGGAATATTCCTCATGTTTTAAAAAATTATATGCATCTTTCCTTTTCACCTATAATCAAATAAAATAAAAATATAATTTATTTGCTTTAGTAGTTTTTCCATTCTCAATGTGGGATATTTATAAATGCTTATAAAAATTTTGGAGGGTAGATCTTTAAAAAACGTTCATATGTGCTTTATTTTGTTTGATTTTTTTTTGTCCATGTTTTAGTATTTGATTGGTTCTATTTTTGATGTGGAAATCAAGCATGATGTTCTTTATCCTCCTCCTAGCTTGCATTTATAATAAGATATCTCAAATTATGTTAGAGAGCTATAAATTATTTAATTCATGGACCTTCCATTTTTATAGTGTTTGCATCTTCTTCTCCTCAAGGGGGACAACAATGCATGCACTCCAAATTTGACATCATCGTCTTGATGAATTCCTTGCTTTTGCTTTAGATTTTTGTCTCCTCTTTCTCCAACAAAGTGTGTTCTAGCGGGAACATTAATAATTTCAAATCCGCATCAGAATGATGTTGTGTTTGGTAGAGGATTTTACAAGCAGAGTAGCTTTGTCATACTCTAAATTGATGGATGAAGAATTAATATGCTTTTGATAATACTTTTGCAAGTAAAGTAGTAGTATTATTGATTAAAAAAAATATAGATCCTTGAGTCTAAATATTCTACACAAATATCATATTTCCTCTTTTACGTTAAAAAAAAATAAATAACCAATTAAAATAAAATATCAAGAGACTAACAACCAGATACATTTGTATATGCACAAATAAGCTCATTTTATTGTAGTAAACCTACCTTCTTTCAGCACATTTTTAGATGCTTCAAACATATATTAAATGTCGTACCATACTCATGATGAAAAATCTTAGTAGAAGTCATTACACATTGTTTTAAAATTCACTAATTTCTTTCTCAATGTAGTATTGGCCTGAAGGTCCGCTTGGAGGGAACAATGCTATTCGAGCAATGTTTTCAGCACCTTCATCAGTTGAAATATCTCCAGTATTGTATGTCAGTTCAGTGACAACATATCCAGGATGAACGCAGTTGACATAAATTTGATCACGAAACTCACGAGCTAATAGACGTGTGTAAACATTGAGAGAAATTTTAGACATTTTATATGCAGAAAATGGAGCTGGCCATGTTTTCTCTTCCAAACTTTTATTCTCCTTGACGTCGCTTAAGAAATCACTTAACATAGAATCCACAAATTCTTCGTTTATGTCATCTATTTCAGAGAGTTGCTTTCGTAGCATTGGATTTGGCATCATCTGTGAACAATATTTTAAGTCAATACAAAGTCGTTGCACTACTCTGCAAATGGTGGTATGTGAATGAGAAAAGTGAGTGGAAATAAAATACCTGTAAACTCCCATGTAACGAGGAAACATTCACAATCCGACAGCCAGCGGAGGATTTCCTTAATAACGGTAGGAGACCTTTCACTACTCTTTTTGCACCGTAATAATTTATATCGATGCATGTTCTTGCCATTTCGTAATCAAAAATAGAAGTTTCATTCGTTGTTCCATAGAACTGCAACAAAGAAAGTTACCTTAATTACATTCAAAAGTACTAACATACAATCTGTATCTTTGAAAATCGACGAATTTCAACAAACAAACTAACACTATTTAATCAACCAGTAACAAAATTCATTAATCTTAAATAAAATAAACCACCTACTAATGTTTCCCCCTTTCCTTCACATCTAGGACGCATAACATCTAGTTGTTGTAAAGTGAGTGGGACTGATGCATAACCTCCATTTGTTACTAGTTTTTTAATGGAGTGGGTTTCGATGTGATAATTACGTTCTTTCAAAGTCGTATTTAAATATAATTTTTCTTACCATACAATCTCTGCGGCACACTCATACATGGACGTGGGTCCACTATGTATCTAATCATTATCAGTCAGTAGTTTTGATTCTTAGATCCGATAAGATTTAGTCTTGATTCTTTCCTATCCACTAAAACAATGTTCGTCTCTTTTGCAACTAACCTCACTTTCGTCTGATCTGCCAAATATCAATACGGATGCGTTTCACGTGGTCTCTCTGTAAAAAGCTCATCTCTTTTGCAACTAACCTCACTTTCCTCTGATCTGCCAAATATCAATACGGATGCGTTTCAGGTGGTCTCTCTGTAAAAAGCACGCAATTCTACAAGGAAAAGCTGACTTAAAGAATCTAAGATTTTAACTTGAAAATAATTAAAATGTACATTATATTAAAATAACAAACACTATTTTAAACCTCAGCTTTTATTAATAACTCATTATATTTTATTTTAACTTTTTAATTTTAACCCATTCTTCATCCTATTATAACCCTAACATCCATAACCTCTATTTTATTTAAACTTATTCTAACCCAACTAGACTTCTAAACCCATTCTTAACCATATTTTAAACACGAGAGCTGTATTTAACTTGCCCCAAACCTCTATTATTAACCTCTAATCTGCCTAGCCTACGGTTTAAGACGCTCTAACTTAACCTTTATTTCTAACCTGCCTTAAATTTCTAATATTAATCCTAAATTAAAATTAACCTCTTTTGCATAACATGGATAATCGCTTTTTCCCTTATAATCTATGGTCTCCTAAGTAAAGGCAGCCAGAGGATGGTATATCATTTTTCTTGTTTTTTTTGCCACATTTCAATGTCTCCAAGCTCTAAAGACGAAAGAATCCTGAACACGACTGTAAGATTGAAGAAATTACCTGAATCCTGAAAATATTATGAAAGCCACACCAAATGGAGCTCACTGTGTGTGACTAAATTGGTCTACACATTCCTAGTTCTATTTTGGTTCGCCTACTCGTGTATACCAAATATAAATTTTAGTAAATAAACAGAAGAGAGTAGGGCCACCCTCTTCTTTTCCTTTATTTATTTATTTCTTAAACCACTAATATTGTTCTAACTACGGTGAAGACCTTACCAGTAATTCCCGGATATCCGTCCCCTGTTTCTCCATTAGCTTCCAGTTCTGCTCTTGGCCCCTCACCGCCGCATTGTTTATCTGTAATTTCTTACGCATATCAAGATAAAATTACTACACTAACGAGAAGAAACAACGGAGAGAGTGTGCTTACCAGAATATCTAATCCACCGAACTTTTTTTTAATCCATTCAGCGAGATTTGAAACACTTTGAGAACTTTGCACATCTAATGCGTGAAAATGAACATTTGGGAGTCCTGTATCAACCAGCGATTGCGTGGCAGCCAAGCCCAGATGCTGGTTACGACATGTGAGAACAACAGTGAGACCCGAACAATTTGTAGGCCTATGCCTCTGTTGGCTCCACTCACCACGGCAACTGTCTCTTCTGTCCACCACTTCTCCTGTCATGAACAAAATGCAACCATTTCATTTCTCTTTCATAAGACAGTTACATATGGAAAATTACCTCGTGCAGAGACTGAAAATTACCATGTTTTGCTATAGTCCTTGGCGGAAGCTGATATGCAAATTTAAAAAACACAATTACAATAAATTTTGTTGGGTTCTCAGCAATGAAATACTGAATATGCAAATTGAAAAAACACAATTGCAATAAATCTCGTTGGGTTCTCAGCAATGAAATACTAAAACAAAGGAGGCCTTGAGACGTCAGCGGTTTTGTGCGAATGTGTTGATAGACGGCCCTTTCACCCAATTTTCAATTAGTCCACTTGCGGGCAACTTTATCAAAGGTAGGAGATTTTAAACTTTATTTATCATTAATTTGTCAACGTGGATAGCAAAATTTATTTTTCTAATCAGTTTGTCATTTACTGGAAACATGGATGGCACATGTATAGTACTTGTTACGTATGGGGAGCTACCAGAAACATGTGATTCTTCGTTTTAAGAAAAATGGATAGCACATGTATAGCACTTGCTACGTACGAGGAGGTACGAGAAACATGTGATTTTTTTTTTTAAGATTTCGTTAGTTTAAATTGTAAAAACTTGATACGGACTTATTGGTTGCACAATAAAATCCTACATTTTGATCCATGGATCAAAATGTAGGATTTTATTGTTTATACATTTGTGTTAGTGTAAATATTGTTTAGTTTTATGTTTTTATATAATATGAGTTTGTGTGTTTTTTTATTATATATTTGTGTTAGTGTAAGTATTGTTTAGTCTTAGAATAAATTGTTTTGAGTATGTTTGTTTGTTAACATGTGTCTTGATGTTTCATTGTGTTTTACAATTTTAATATAGTGACATGGTTGTGAAAAGTTTAAAGATTAATATTCTTTTTTAGAAAGGTTTGATTTGGTTTAGGAAAATTTGTGTTTTCCAATTTTAATATAGTGACATGGTTGTCGGAAGTTTAAAGATTGATATTTTTAGAAAGGTTTATTTGGTTTAGAAAAATTTGGATATATATATATATAATAATAATAAATTTAATAATCTAAGATTGTAAAAATTATAATATAATATTATAAAGTTAAGTTTTTTTTAAAAGAAAAGTAAAATAAATAAATAATTTTATTTTAAATTTAAAAATATGAGTTAAATTGAATTGAATTAGTATATTTAAACCCTTTTTTTTTGGGGTTTTACTAAACTTGGTAATAATGAATAATGATAATATCAATGTGTTTGGGTGTAGGTATGACTTATATTAGAGCAAAGCCCTCTATGAGTGGATGTGAATAAATCTGTTAAGAAACATTATTTTTTTGTTACATAGGAGACTTGGTCACAATCACACTATTTTTAGTAACTGGCAAGCATAGGGTTCAAACCATAGGGACTACTTCCACAAAACCTATTTTGCTTTGTTATTGTTGACCCGATATGAAGGAGACCACCGATCGCTCGGGATTCCTACCGTTATCGTCGGTCTAGTGCATACTCAAAGAGTTCATATCAAACTACTACTACTACTATTTTTAGTAACATTGTTACTCCAAGATTAGAGAATATTGTCTTTGTACAAGAGTGAGGAAATACTTCAATTATATTGTGTTTGTGAGAGTAAAAACATCTTTATTGAGAAGAAACCTTCCAATGATGATAAAAAAATCTTCTATTTTGTTAATTAAATTTTTGTTTTCCTTATTATAGTATCAAAATCTAGCATCAAAAATATTTGTTGAGAAGTTTCTTTAGGATGTCAAGCTAGTCAAGGGATAGATTGGTGATATTGTGCTTATCGATGAGTCATAATGGATTCTAAAGGTCCTATAGGTACTATGGGACTTATTTAATAAGGAAGATCTTTGCAAGAGCATTAACCTTGACAAACCCATGGTTTGTAATGTGATGGTTTAGGTGTATCTTTAGTGAATAAGGCAACCAAAAAGTATAATATCTATCACTATTGGATACCCCTTTGTTGATTATTGGTCTTGACATCATCATGGGGCTCATAACAATCCTCATCCCTTAGAAGACCACTATCCTATACAAAAAATAAGATTAATGAGAGTGATAGGGATTGATAGTTCCAATGGTCACCACATTTGTATAATATTTATTAATGTGAACACCTGGCCATTGTTATAATGTGAGCATCTTTCCAAAAGGTTCCTTCAAATATTTAATAATTTATGTTGAATTTGATGCTTTGATTCCTGGAAGGTTCCTTTAAGGATATTTAATGGGCTATAAATAACCCTTTTTCAATTGGAAATAAACATGCTTGCTTTTGTAAATTCTATGAGATTTGTGTAACCATATCATGTGATATCAGAGCAATTAAGGTGGTTTTTGGACATTGTTGTCTTCCCCTAGGTCACACTGATTTAGATAGGGAATGAGAAATCCTCACCATCTAATCCTTCTAAGGACTTTGAATAATTTTATTGTTTATATATCTTGGATTCTATTCTTATTTTATGGTTAGGGTCTCTATCATTTTGTGCATCCATTACAAGAGGAAAAATATCCAACGTTTATCTTCGAGCCAGTTTCTATTCATTTCTAGAGGAGATTCATTGTACTACACATTCATAGTCTTGAATAGCTATAGTTTGGCCTTTCGAAGCTTCTCTACCACACACACTATTAGCTTCACCTATGTTGATATCCTCTTTGACTTGTTTCTATGTTTTGAAAAAAAATTATGGGTTTCACGCACTCTCTCGTGCATCCCCACTATTTTTTTATTTTCCTACTATTCTATTTGTTTATTATTTTTGAAAAAAGTATCCTCATTGTTTTTAATTATTTTTCCACTATTCTATTTTTTGTTCTTTTTAACAAAAGCACCCCCACTATTTTGTGTTCTTTCCTCATTATTTTTTTTGTATTTTACATGGATGCACCCCACTATTATATTTTATTTCCAATAAACAAAGCCTACCCCCAAGAAAACATTAAAATTTAGACCTCACATATGATTTTCTATGTTTACTTATAATTTCATCTAGGGCACTATATTGCTTGTTAAGAGACTCTCCATAGAAAATATCCCTCAATGAGTCAAAGTACTCTCGGTGGACATCTATTTTATTTGAGCGGCTATGCTAGAAAAATACTAGTAGAAGAACTTCTTGCTAAAAAAAGAAAAATCATCTCAACATAGCAATACCTAGTTTTAAACCAAGGTCTATAGGCATGAAACCCATCATATTACCTCTAGAATATGTTGCTCTTGAAAAATCAGATAGCCTCTCTAATGAAGACCATGTAGCTAAAGTTGCAAATTCAAAAAAAGAAGAGGATTTACTACCTCTTAAAGTGGATGTTCCTGATGTTGTTCTTGTTGTTATGTCCTTTATCTATGCAAAACTAGATTTTCAATTTCAATGGTTGTTTTAGGTTTTCATAGTTGTTTTTATCCCACATTGTTGGGATGGGAGAGATTTTCCTTCTTAAAAAGGCCATGGACTTGCATACAACATTGACCACTCACATAAGTGGTTCATTTGATTTCTTGGTGTGTTGTTCCAATTCTCAATTTTTGTGTACAATTGATATTATTTTCTCAAAAAAATTTCTAGCCTTTGCCACTTGATAGCAATATTTAACTCACTTTCTCTATACAAACATTGATCAATATATTTTTCCCTTAATCCAACAAGGTCATTATGACAGTGATTTTTGAGTACACTACCACTGTTTAATGTCAAGGCATAATGTTTCTCCTACAATGTTTAGCTTTTATTTTCTTGTATTCAATGTACTTAAAAATAATGGAGGCACATCAATAGTAATTTTAAAAAATATATTGTGGAATATTTTGACATGATATTGGATAAAAAGGCTTCTATTTTCTTGTATTTTGTGGCATTATATGTTATTTGACTATAAAATTATTTATAATCTATGGAAAGCTCATTTCGATCCAAATTCAGTAGATGGCTTATTTTTCAATTTTGTAAATGTATCCTTCAACCTTTGGTGTTTCAAAGTTTAGGTTGTCTCACCTCATTTTCTACATAATAATTTTAACTAAGACTGCATTTTTTATTGTACCTAACACTCCTTCCATCAACTTTTGACATTCGTTATAATTTTGGAAGCAAACTTTGTTGTGACCATGGTCATTACCTCTAAGTGCTCCTTTCATTTTAAAGTTGTTGTCTCTTCCATAATATAACCATGACCCTTCTTTCTGTGACCAACATACCAGCATATGGGTACTCCTACATAGCAAATTTATCTTTGATAACTTGTACTTTAGTGGATTTCAACATTTTTATTTTCAGCTTGGATCCTCTCTTCATTAACAAGACTCACCAGATTTCAGTTGACAACACCACCTCAAGAACATCACATAGATTTTACATAAGCTTATACTTCACTCTCATTGGATCCTTTTATTACTATTTTTTATTGTTATCCCTCTTATTTTGTAAAAGCATTAGATTCCAATGATTCTATGGTAGGGAGAAATGATAAGGACTAATAGGGTTTTAAATGATGATGGGAGATGCAAATATTCAATAGATAAAATAGTAGAGTTTAGCATTCATTTCACATATTTTCAAGCGAAGTCATAGATATTGAAAACTACCCCAATCCCATCATGGTGGAGATTTATTTCCATGAGATTTGGATCTCAGAATTCCTTGCATTGTTTCTCTATTTTAGTGATCTATGGATGTTGAACACTTTTTTCTACATGTGTTACCTGTAATTTGTTCTAAGATCTTCATTCTACCATATAGATTTTGTCTTCTTTCCATCATGCAATACCCCTATGGCTAATAATATGATATATCTATGTTTCTTCCAACTACACCTATCGTCCCATGACATCAGCCTATATTTCTTCCCATAGCCTTTTACAACATAGTTCACTTTTTTTAGTCTACTTTTAACACATTCTACATTTTCTAGGTAGCTCGTGCACTGCCTTGGCCACCATTGTGGTTATTCCTAAAATAATTGCTACTCCACATCACAATTTTCATACCATTTTTGCTCATAAAATTCCACCATGTTGATCTACCTAGTGTGATTCTCCTCTACTAGCTACACCACATCCTAACAATTGTCTTTCCCATTGTAAGTGCACTTTTATTTCTATTTTACTTCTAGTTACTCTTGTTCTAGTCATTCGGTCCCACCTCCTATATTGTGGCAGTCCTCTCTCTATTCCACAATTCAACCCTCTTTTTCCCTTTTAAGGAAAGTTCAAAAAATAAACAAAAAAAATGTGTGCTTTGTGCATGTCATATCCTTGCTTCCCCCTCTGATTCTTGTGTATGCCATGCATCCCCACTCCATATTCCTTCATTTTTCCTTCCCCTTTTTTTCATTTTTTTGCATTCATGCATTTTCTCCCCTCTTTTTACACTTTTTCATTGTTTTTTATACTAAAGTTTATTTATATTTATAAAGAAAAATCGACAAACGATACATTTTTTTATGAAGCATATTACATAATATAATACTCTTTGAATATTTTCCTTGTAAAAGGGGTCACTCTCATTATATATTTGCTACTGATGCAACTTTATTGTCACACACATTGTGGTGCCATCCTATCACTAGTATAGGTATATCTATAGTCTTCAAAAAGCTCTTTTTGAGCCCAATCTAGAGGACCCCTCAATTTTGTATTCTTTTAAAGACTTGTTTAGCTACTATGGTAATAAATTTTGGACTATCAGTCTTCCAATTTTTATATTATTCTACATATTTTTCCAACATGTTTGTATGTTTTGGCTTCCAATGCTATTATGGTGGGGAGGAATGATAAGGATTGATAGTTCCAATGTTCATCACTTTTGTATAATATTTGTTAATATAAAATGTGGCCATTGTTATAATGTGAACAACTTTTCAAAATGTTCCTTCTAGTATTTAATGCTTTGGTTCCTAGAAGGTTCCTTTTGAGGCTCTATAATGAGCTATAAATAGCTCATTTTTGATTGAAAATAAACATGTTTGTTTTTGTAAATTTTTTGGGGTTTGTGTAACCATAACAAAGACGAGTAACATTTGTAACCAATAATAAAATAACTATAAGATAAATAGTCATGGATACCTTTACTAGAAAAGGTAAAGTTGCAAAGAAGAGGCTATAGAGTGTGCTTGAAAGAGAAAGTGGTCAAATGAACAAATACTCCTAGAAGGTAAAATGAAATGAATGATATCATTTCAAATAAACAATAAGAGTGTGCATGGCATAGAATCACATTATATCAAATGCCTAATAATTTTTATGGGTGTTGTGTTAAGTAATGTAGAATCATTCTATAAGGTGGAAAGAGAAGGTTTGTTTATGCATTATTCAATGTTGATTGACTCTACACATGGTGAAAATACAAGTCAAATACTACATCATTAGTCTTTAAGGTAGTTTTCTTGCTTTTATTAAGGTATATGCATTGAACATCATAAAAGTTATTTAATTTATCTTGATTTTAGTAGTGTGTTGAACAAGCCCACATACCATCATGAAATATTTAGATAATAAATGTTATCTCTAAATTATATTGAAATATATAGATAAAAAAATGAGAGAGGGGTGATATAAATAGGGACCATGGTTTATCTTTAGAATTTCTCATACAATAAGAAATATATTTGTTAGAATTAGCTCGAGTTGATCTAAAATCAAGTATTTTAAGGTGGGGAGAGGAGGATTGTTTATGCATTATTAAATGTTGTCACATCACTACGTAAGGTGGAGAGTGGAGGATTTTTTATGTATTATTAAATTTTGATTGATTTTATAGGTGGTGAAAATACAAGCCAAATATTACATAACAAATATTTAAGGTAAGCCACTTACTTGTCTTAAGTTATTTATCCTAAACATCGTAAAAATTATAAAAATGATGTCTTGATTTTAGTAATATAAGGGGTAAGCCCACACACCATCATTGAACATTTATGTACTAAAAAATAGGTTATCTCCAATTTTTTAAAATATATTGAATGTGAGAGAGGGATAATATTGATAGGGCCCATGATGTCTTTAATATGAATTGCACAATAAGAAAATTATTGATAGGATTTGTTTAAGTTAGTCTAATGTTATTTAAATAAGTGTTATGAATAGGGTGCATGATTAGTGGTACTTAACACCCTTCAAATATTATGAGTGTGTAACAATTTTATAGTGAGTTGGTTGTCAAGTAAACAACAAGGAATATAATAGTATGACGATGTTGAAAATAATAGTGATTTAAAGATAAGTGAGGAAATTCTATGCAATAAATTATTGTGGGTAATATACAAAAACATTGTATGTGGTTGAATAATCACATAATATGGAGGGGGTCAAGGGTGACTAGAATGAAATTTAGTGGTAGTTATGGTTAATTGCATTAAAACCATTGTGTGATATGGTTATGGGTTAGCAAGTAGAAAAACCTTGGTATATTTATACAGATCAATGAGGATAGAGAGACATCCTAAGAATATTGCAAAGAGATGTGTGAAAGTAGACAACCTTCGTGTAGAATTTAAAAGCATCCAATATTTCATCTATAACACAAAGATGCAAAATGATCATGGTGAGGGTACCATGATAGAGATATGGGAATAAAACACTTAATAAAAATCCATGTTGCAATTGGGTGCATAATCATCTATTAGACCCAAATAGGTATACAAGATTCAAATTCTTAGGTTAGGTTTTTTTGAGGTCTTTAAGTCCACAATTTTTTTTATCAAATTTATTGTGTATGATTGTGTTAGTGCATTTATATATTGATCAAATAGATGAAGTGGTGGTTGTAATAGAAGGGTTTATAATGGTGTAGAATCTTTAAATACCTACCATGACATGGTTATAAATACCCCTTAATGGATAAAGTGTAATTATACAAAATATTGTATTAGTTTATTAACTTCAATGTAAATATTGTTTTATCTTGTATTTATACTTAGTTTGGATCATGTGTTTGTTATGATGTGTTATGGTGTTTTACTATGTTTCATGATCTCCATATAATTCTAATATATACATCTAAAATGGCTTCATACTTGTTTTTCTAACATGATTTAAAGATAAAAATAACACCACAATAGTTTTAAATTGCATGTCTTCATTTTCTTTTTTGTTGATAATATGGAAGACAATATACAAAATCAAATTATGTGATAGATGGTTCAAAATAAAAACAAAAAAAAGTATAAAAAATAAAACCAACATTATATATAAAATATAAAATATAAAATTTCATTTATTTAGTTCTAAATAACATATTATTATTATTTTAAATTAAAGGAGTTATATATTGATATTCAAATTTGCAAAGAACAATTATCCAACAAGTAGCTTCTAGGTCACAATATTGATGTATATGGGGCTACTATGGTACCTAGGGGGTGAGTTGGTGGATAGAGATGAATTCCAATGTCACCAGTCTCAAGCAATGTATTGGGGATGAAGTCCAATCTCACCACTGTGTATGCCACATAAGAGTGTGATGGTGTGTTTTCTACCACTGAGGTGAAAGTTAAAATAGATAACTAGATACCTTTTCAAAAATTAAATTAACCCTATATGTGTTTTCAAAATGAAATTAGATCTAAATTCCATTTTGGAAAAATAGGTTCACTCTATAAATGCGTGGAAACAAGCAAACTAAAGTGCATGAAACAAGAATTTGATAATTTATCTATGTGTATGAGAAATAAATTGAAACCCTAATTTAAATGCTTGAAAGGGAAAATGCAATTTACCCAAGGATATTTGGAAAGAGATAGGGAAATTCTATTCTAAATGACACGAAGAAATTGAAACCCTAATTTACATGCTTGAAAGAGAAAATGCAATTTACCCAAGGGGATTTGAAAAGAAATAGAGAAATTATGTTCTGACAAAGAAATTGAAACCCTAATTTACATGCATGAAAGGTAAAATGTAATTTACCCAAGGGGATTTTGAAAGAGATAGGGAAATTTTATTCTAAATGACAAAGAAATTGAAACCCTTTTTTACATGCTTGAAAGAAAAAATACAATTTTCCCAATGAGATTTAGAAAGAGATAGGGAAATTCTATTCTAAATGATCCAAAGAAATTGAATCCCTAATTTACATGCTTGAAAGGGAAAATGCAATTTACCCAAGGGGATTTGGAAAGAAATGGGAAATTTCTATTCTAAATGCTTTTTGAAAAGAGATGTAAATGACATGAAAGAAATTTGAAAATCCTATGCTAAATGATTTTTGAAAAGAGATGTAAATGACATAAAAGAAATTTGAAAACCCTATGCTAAATGCTTTTTGAAAAGATATGTAAATGACATAAAATAAATTTGAAAACCTTATGCTAAATGCTTTTTGAAAAGAGATTTAAATGGCATGAAAGAAATTTGAAAATCATATGCTAAATGCTTTTTTAAAAGAGATGTAAATGACATAAAATAAATTTGGAAAATCCTTTGCTAAATGCTTTTTTGAAAAGAAATTAAAAATTCTTAATCTAAATGTGATTTGAAAAGGGATCGAAAGTCCTATCTAGTGCATTAAAGGACAATTTGAAAGTACTTTTGAAGGCTTGAAATAAATGACAATGTGCTCTAATAAATTGAAAAATGAATGTAACTTTAATCTAAAGGACATAGAAGATATTTGAAATGATTCAACTAAACTAATTTTGCAATGATTGAAAATCCTAATTTATGTGCATATTGAAAAGAAAATTTGCCAAAATGACGTGATGCATTTGAGAGGGAAATTTCTTCACAAAGGAGTGATGAAAAGTAGGGTTATGAGAGAAATACTTGACTCATGTGATGTCATATGGACTTCTTTCTATTTTTGTTGTAGACCTTTGCAATTTCAGGTTGTTCTGAAGTAGTTTGGTAGAGTTTGCATGCCAGGGTGTGAACTAGACTATTGGTTTGTAGGGTGGTGTGTGAACTAGGTTTGGAGGCCTAGAACCTTGAATCTAAAGGTTTGAGGTGTATTTCAGGGATTTTTTGGGCTCTATTTTGTATTCATATTACCTAAAATAATAAAATAGAGTTGCAAAATATGTTAGAATAGCTAGAAAACTATTCTAAAAAAAGTCTTGTGGGGTCCTACAGGGCATGCCAAAATGTAACATTTGAAATATCCCCAATTATAAAACTAATAGAATATATGCAAAAGTGTTATATTACTATTGAATTAGCAAGAGTTTTACAATGCAGCCTCCTTGAAGACAAGTGTTTCTTTATCTTTTAATAAAAATGTAGGTGAACTTGCGAGGTCTCTTCGATGACCTCTATGTAGATGGGATTCTATATTCATGTGCCACCAGTATTTTGCTTGAAGATGTCCTTTATACCTTATTTGGGCTTGCAAAAGGGATTTAGTGCATTTGGGAACTTTTCTTAGATCAAACCCTTTATTCATAAAGACAAATCGACATAAAACAAAAGATAAATATGATGAAAACTGATAGAAATGCTATGGAAACTATCTAAAATTGATGTATATTTGATTTGATGTTGTAGGTGTGTTGTAGATCTGGTTCACATGGAGGCATATGAACTAGATCTCGGGTTTACATGGTGTGGTGTGAACTGGAATGTTGTTGAATTTTGCTGAAAACTTGCTATTTGGATAGGTTCTAGGTACTGTTTGTTGTTGTTTTTTGGGTGTAGAATTATCAAAAAGGATTTTGGTACAATTTTGGTAGAGTCAAGGTATGTTGACCAAAAATGGAAAGAGAGGTATTAATGAAGAAAATGGTCATCTATTTATAAGGAAACCAAGGTCAGGGGGGTAGTTAGGTGTACTAGACCCTAGATTCAAGTCCTATCATGGTCAAGATAGGGTTTATAAAGTGGCATGCCTAGTCATCCTTTTATGTGCCCTAATGGAAATATACTAGGTGCACACATGTGAGGTAGGATTAGGGT
This sequence comes from Wollemia nobilis, assembly GCA_028583015.1. Taxonomy (NCBI): domain Eukaryota; kingdom Viridiplantae; phylum Streptophyta; class Pinopsida; order Araucariales; family Araucariaceae; genus Wollemia; species Wollemia nobilis. The sequence continues at coordinate 7,965,001 of JAQPPZ010016690.1, read as the reverse complement.
TAACTTTGGTTAGTTAGTTGCTAGGGTAGGTGAGGCTTGAGTTAGGTATCCTAGAAAATATCCTAACTAATTTGAGGTGCACATATGTGAAGGGATGATTAGGTTTAATTTGACTCTTAACCCTAATTAATCCTAATTAAGTGATAAAGTGCACTTTAAGTAGAAAGTCACTTGTAAATTAGAATCCTAATTACTATAATTAGGATTTTTATAGGTAATGGTCCCATGGGGGTCCTAATTAGGTATAAGAATGGGCTTAGGTGGCCTTAAGTGGCTTGTAGGTAGCCCTCCTATGACTAGAATGCATTTTGGATGTGTTTTGTATAGTTTTTATAGGTTTTTATGCCTACGAATGACTATGATGGCTTATGATGGCCTACAGTGGCCTATTAATTCCTATGATTACCTACGATGGACTATGATGGCCTAGAAATGCCCATGCAAGCCTACAAGTGTCTATGCAGGTCTGCAAGTATCTACGGGTGAGCATGTACGATGTTTAGGTGTCTACATTTGGCTCTTTTTGTACTATGATGTGTAAAACATAATTTAGTACAAAAATATGATGGAAGAAGGTGGTGAGGTATTTGGAAAGACGGAGAATGTGGGGGTGAATGAGAATGAATGAATGTAGATAAAACATGATGGTGAAACAAATGATTTACCAATTTAGTACAATATATTCCAATATCATGCTAGTTGTTTATGAGGGCAACTTAATACTGCTTTGTTTTTGTGACCAATGCAAGATGGTCTAATTACGAATTGAAAAACTGACTCTTAAAATTTTTGCTTCTAATTGATTGATGAGCGCATGATAAAATTTATCAAATCATTTGAACTAAGTGGCAAGGACAAATCAAGCATAACATTCAGCATGTGGTTGGTACCGATATTCAGAATGAAATCAAGACAATTTATAGAATGCACATGGCTCTTGTGATCTAACAAACGTTTGATTGGGATGAGGTTTTATCTTGAGATAATTATCAACAAAAAATTTTGTAGACAAATGTGATATCCATGATTTTGATGTTTGATTGTCTGATCGCATGCAAAATGAATTTGTGTATAAATACCTCCTCAAGCGAGGAATCAACAGTAATACAAATGAAATATGGTGAAATGGTGATGAGTCAATTTATAGAGGGAAATGATGGTAAAAAGTGGAAAAATTGGGTCAACAGTAGTGGGAAAGGAAGAAGAAGTTGTAGGATTAAAGAAAAAGTTAAAATGATGTCATGAGGTTTGGTTTGCATAGCACCATGCAAACCAAGTTTGCATGGTGGGGTGTGAACTGGAGTTTGCATGGCGACATGCAAATTAGGATTTTTGGAAGTATAAGACCCATTTTCGCATGTGCAAATGTCATTTATGCTATGAAAAGTTGTGGAGAGAGGAGTGAGGAATATTTTGTGAAGTGAAGCACTATCAAAATCATGATTCGGTGTTGAGATGGTGGGAGGACATGCAAGTGCAACGACCGACATGGGACCCCATCAATAAGTGCACGAGTCTCAAACTTTTTGATTTGTGTGATATATTAAAAATTGTGGAAATGCATGTTTGAATGTGAATATGTGAATGCATGTGATTTTTGATTGAAATGTGTGCACAAAGTGTAAAAGTGGCCAAATGAATATCCATAAGTGCTGATTGTTTTCTATTTTGACCAGTAAATTGACATATTTGATTGTGTGATATGTGGTTCCTATGTGAGATTTGACTTTTATGTGTTGCATGAATAGTATACTATTTTGGAAATATGTTTGAACTTTATTATCATTAACAAAAATAATTCACCAATATGAAGAAATATCAAATCATTCATCCATAATACATTATCCATAATAACAATCCACAAATTAGAGAGAGATAGATAATACTCTTAAGGTAGGGAAACACCAATAATAATCTTTAAGGAAGGAATAACTCCACAACATCTCCCAATGTGAGAGGCCACTTAGTGGGCATAGATGATTACATAATATTCTTCTTCAATGATGATTACAATAACAAATATCTCTTATTTATATATCCATATTCTTATTCTACTTTTGGGAGCCTACTACGAATATAATATTATATTATAATATAATACAATATTATAATACAATAAACCTTGGGTTATGTGTGGCCCATGCCAACCCTTATACAATATAATAATATCCCCAAATATATATTCCTAGGTATCCTACCATGCCATCCTCCTTACAAATGTTTCATCCTTGAAACATATGAAGAAACATGATAATATGATTTGCTAAGCAAAGTTAGCAACTAGTACCAATCTTGATCATCCATCCATCCAAGTGAAACACATTGATTCTGGTATGCCATTTTTTTATTTAAGTATCCAAATATGCTTTTATGGCTCCATGCTTTTGCTGTTGTATTTTGATAACTTGAATGATGGGTTCACTTTTTCCTTGATGTTGATGATCCACTCTGAAAACCAGGATCCCTATGCTTTCTATACCAAACACTTCCATAGTTGGTGCCCTTCTGATTCCATGTAGAACCATAATATTGTTTCTTTGAACCATACCTCCAATATTTTTGATGCTCATGGTGGTGTGGATGGCGATATGGTGCAACCTTGACTTGATTTTCTACCTTATTTGACTTCTCAACCTTTGGCCCCATTGTTTTAAATTCTTCTACATATTGTTCTTTCATATTCCCATTGTTTGGTGTGTTCTTGTGCTCTTCTATAAAAGATTCCTTGAACTCTATTACTATTGTTTCCATGGAATCAATTATTGTTACTTCTTCCATGGACTTTGTTGTTTCTACTTGCCTTCTTGGATTCTATTTTAGGTTCTTCAATTTGTTTCTCTACAACCACTTCTTGATTTTCCTTGGATCCTTGCTCCTTAAAATGAGAAATATCCTGCAATGTTATCTTGTTTTTCCTATACCATAACTTCATAAACTTATTTTGCACATTAATGTTAATAGTAACCAAATAATCTAACCAAGGATAACCAAGAACAATATCCTCATCATCCATCTCAATAGCCTAGAAATATTAATGTAAAACATATTTATCCATGTTAATCTTCAAATCTTCAAAAATTTGAACCTGCTCACCCTCTATATGTATATCCTTAATTTTTGTTGCTTGAACTTGTAGCCTCTTAGCCAAAGCAATAATTATAATTAAAATTTGATACTAGGATCAATGGAAATAATAACCTGTTCCTTTTGAATGCTTCCATGAACCTGCAAAATAGAACTTTTAGTTGATTTTAAAAACAAATTCAATGACGTGACTTCATTTTTCTCATTATCTTCCTTAACATTTTCCTATTTCTCCTTCTTGAGTAATTTTATTTCTTTTTTATAGTCTTCATTTTGTTTCTTTAAAACTTTCCATTCTCCTTATATTTCATTCTGCTCATTTTTCTTGTAGTTTCTTTTCAAGGTATTTTATGACATCCATTAGTCTATTTATATAATATGGATCCCATCTACCCAATAATTCATGCTCTATTTAATTCCATGTGTAATAATTATTCCTTTATTTACAAAAAAATTTCAACCAAGACCAAGCTTCTCCTTCAAGACTCAATTGAAGGCTGATTTTTCATTGATAATTATTACAATGTAGAGATCTAAACTTTTTCCACCATTTTCTAGCATCAATATCATCTTCTCCAAAAAAAATTTGGAGTGCCATTGTTCATGCCCTAATGCAAACTAGGGTTTTATGGAAATAAATAACTTCCCACTGATTTGAAGCTAAAAATCCACATAGACAACTAGATCTGCAAAGTTTCTTCCAAAAAAAAAAGTGCGCCTGATTTGCTTACCCAAACTAAACAAATTTTGTCTTTTGAAAAATTCATGACTCAAAAATTTGTCACTACCCTTATTCCAGACGGCTGAATTCAGAAGGTCATATATCCATTAATACTACTCTTACTCATTCATATGACCATTCATTTTAAAACTCTTAAAATTATGCACAAATTGATCCAAGAATTGCTTGAATCGGATAAAATCTCACAGAGATATGGCTTTTGAAATATGAGACATTTTTCTAGAAAAAAATCTATGAAATTCATCACTATCCTTGTTTCGGATGACTAACTTCAAAAGGTTGTATCTCCCTCAATACTAATTGAATTCCTTCATATGAATGCTCATTTTAAAGCTCTTAAAATTCTGCACAATCTGATCCAAGAATCACTTGAATTAGATAAACTTACATAGAGATATGGCTCCTGAAATATGAGATGTTTTTCCAAAAAAAGATCACCCTAATTTTACAATTTTACAAAAAATCCCCACCTTGCCAAAATCGTTTCTCTAATATCACTTGTTGCAGAAATTTATTATCATTAACAGAAATCATTCACCAATATGAAGAAATATTAAATCATTCATCCACAATACATTATCCACAATAACAATCCACAAATGAGAGAGAGATAGATAATACCCTTAAGGTAGGGAAACATCAATAATAATCCTTAAGGAAGGAATAACTCCACAAGATCTCCCAATGTGAGAGGCCACTTCGTGGGCATAGACGATTACATAATATTCTTCTTCAATGATGATTACAATAACAAATATCTCTTCTTTATATATCCATATTCTTATTCTACTTTGGGGAGCCTACTACTAATATAATATTATATTATAATATAATATAATATTATAATATAATATAATATTATAATACAATCAACCTTGGGTTATGTGTGGCCCATGCCAACCCTTATACAATATAATAATATATACTCAAATATCTATTCCTAGGTACCCTACCAAAGCACGAGGCTCAAGCTTTTTGATTTGTGTGACATATTGAAAATTGTGGAAATGTATGTTTGAATGTGAATATGTGAATGCATGTGATTTTTGATTGAAATGTGTGCACAAAGTGTAAAAGTTTTTCTAGTTTGACCAATAAATTGATATATTTGACTATGTGACATGTGGTGCCTGTGTGATATTTGACCTTTATGTGTTTCATGAATAGTGTACTATTTTGGAAATATGTTTGAACTTTCATCATGAATGTTCCAAATGGGCATTCAAAAATATGATTTATTTTTTGTTTTGTAATTTTTTGGCGAGTCATTTGAATGTGTGATGTGAGATGTATGTGTAAGAGGTTGAATTTGCTATGTGGAGTAAATTATGTACTATTTTTTGAATGTGTTTAAACTTTCATCATGAAAAGGTAAAATGGGTATCCCAACATGTGATTGTTTTGTTGTTTTATGATGTGGTTGTGTGTTTTGTGAAATTTACCATGAAATGTGTGTCTACGGGGTTGTATTTTATTTTTTATATAAAAAATGTGATGTTTTTGCATGTGAATGAAATTCCTACCATGAAATGGCCCAATGGGTGTTCAAAAATTCCTTCCTAGCAAAGTTTACATGGTAGGGTGGGAACTGAAGTTCACATGGCGGCATGCAAATCAAGTTCACATGCTAGGGTGCGAACCAATTTTTTTATGTGAATTTATGATGCATGAGATATGATGTATGAAGTTTGTATGTGATGAATATTTGCATGAAATAAGGAAAATTAATTTATATGCATGGGAAAATCACAAAAATTTGTTTGATGTTTTTGAATGGAAACAGGTGAAGAATATTGAGTCACGATATTGTGTGTGGTCATTGAGAAATACCTTGGGTAAGATATGTACCAAGTAGGATGTGGAGTGGATGGATAGGATATGGATGAAGGGTGTATGGGATTTTGTAAGTATCCATTCCAATAGGGGATATATTTCAGCTTTGTGTGAGATTTGGTACCCAAACAAGAACAACTTTCATCTTCCCAGAAGAGAGATGGCTATTACAGTGGAAGATATATATAAAATCTACAAGTTACTAAGAGAGGGTACTATAGTGAGGGTGGAATCAGATGGTAGGTAGAAGGAGGTGTTGCAGCGAACATTTAGTACGAAGTGGGAGGAGGTGTGGTTTGATAATGGGGTGGACTATGAGTGTTATTGATATAATAAGATGTTGTCTAATTACCATTGTATGATGATGCTTATGATATTAATGTATGCTCTGCTAGATTCTTTAGGAGTAAAGTTATCCTAGAATATGATGGGTTTTGTGTGTGACATGGTAGAGCTTGAGGTAGTTTTCACATGGATGCCCATGTTATTGGCATAGTTGTATAAGGAGTTGCATGATGTGGTGCGAGCTAGATGATTAGGCTTGAGTTGAAGCCCATTGTTAGGATAGGGCATGGGAGCACATTTTGATAGATTAACCACCATTTTTACCTTATAGAGCACATGGATTGATGGGAGACTTCATACCCTACACCTTGAAATAGTGTATGGATATGGAGAAGGGGATGAAGAGAATTAATTATGGTGATGGCTTATTTTTGAGGAGGAATTTGAGCGATTTGGAGCCTATGTATATTAAATGGAGGCCCTAGAAGGGTGGGGTAGCTTGGGGGAAGGACGATGAGCAGTTGGGGAATATTCACTAAGGGCGATGGGTGGTAGGGCGGTACGAGTGACAAGTAGATTTATTCCCCTTTAGCAGGGTTATGTGGTAGTTTGTCCTATGATAGAGAAAACCAAATCCACATGTTGTGATATAGATGAGGTAAGGTAACCCAAGAGTGTGACTTGTAGTGCTTACCTTCGAGGTGACAAGGAATCCACCAATCGTAATTCCCCATGTGGATGATGCAAGAATGACTCATGAGTATGATGTATGGTGGGCCACTCTATTAAGACACCAGCAATGTGAAAGTTAGGATTAAATCAGAAATAACTGTATCGTTTTTGGATAAGAATCGCTTTTGGAAAATATTGAGTTTAACCTGCAATATTGATATATATATATATAAATGAATGTATTTGATGTTTTAAAATGAATATGGTGATGTACCATAAATATGAAGGATGGGGTGCGATTGGAAAGACGCACCCCTGATAAATATAATTACAATATGTTAGGAGGGTCCTAACATGCCACCCCCCTTAAAGGAGCTTTGTCCTCAAAGCTGGAAATTTGGAAATTGTTGTTGGATATCGTGAAGAGTTTCCCACGTCGCGTCTTCTAAAGGTAGACCTTTCCAATGGATTAACACTTCCGTGATATCGCGAGTACGAAGGTGACGAGAGCGGCGATCCAAGATAGCTTCTGGCTCGACTAAAAGTACTCCATCCTCGGAGAATTCCGGAAGAGTGGTTTGTGTCGTGATATGTGTTCCGATTGCGAGCTTAAGGCAAGATACATGAAATACGGGGTGAAGTTTGGAAGAGGGAGGAAGCTCAAGTTTGTAAGCAACGGTCCCAATACGTTGGAGAACTTTATACGGCCCGTAAAATTTGGGTGCTAACTTCTGAGAACCTTTTTTTTTAAGAGAGGTTTTCCGGTAAGGTTGGAGACGTAAGAAAACCATATCACCCTCGTGGAAACTACGTTCGCTTCTATGTTGATCGGCTTGCTGCTTCATGCGATGTTGGGCGGTGTGTAGGTTCTCTTTTAGGGTCCGTAGTATGTCCTCTCGATTAGCAAGTTTCGTTTCCACCGCATGGACTTTTGTAGTCCCTGGAATATAGGAAGTGAGGGATGGTGGTGTTTGACCATATAGTGCTTCGTAAGGAGTCATTTTGATGGACGTATGGTATGAAGTGTTATACCACCATTCTGCTAGTGAAAGCCACCTTACCCAATGGAGTGGTTGAGTAGAGACAAAACATCGAAGGTATGTTTCCAAGCATTTATTTACAACTTCGGTTTGGCCATCGGTTTGAGGATGGTAAGCGGAGCTCATACGAAGTTGAGTACCTTGTAATTTGAATAATTCCTTCCAAAAGGTACTAGTGAAAGTTGGGTCGCGATCACTAATAATTGTGGAGGGCATACCATGTAATTTAAAGATGTTATCGAGGAAAAGGTGGGCTATAGTGCTAGCGGTATAAGGATGAGCCACTGGACAAAAATGGGCGTATTTAGATAAACGATCAACAACTACGAAAATGGTTGTTTTTCTGCCTGATTTAGGTAATCCTTCAATAAAGTCCATAGAAATATCTGCCCATGTTTTGGTGGGTATAGGAAGAGGTTGAAGTAATCCGGGAATAGCGATGGTCTCCCCCTTTTGTCTTTGGCACACTTCACATTCTTTTACAAAGTTTTTGATGTAATTTTTCATTCCTACCCAATAGAAGGAGGTAGTGGCTCTTTTATAGGTTTTTAAGAACCCTGAGTGGCCTGCAATGGGTGAGGTATGTAACTCATGAAGAAGTTTCTTTCGATAAGTTGAATTGGGGGTGAGGACCATCCTCCCTTTGTATCTTAATATATTGTCCTTCCAAGTGTATGGAGGTTTGCTACTAGGATTATGTTGAAGTTGTTGAATTAAGGCGTGGGTAATAGGATCATTTATCCATTCTTCATGCACCTCATCTACCCATTTAGGAATAAGGGAGGAAAGAGCATGGACTTGAGGCATATCTTCAAATTTTCTAGAAAGTGCATCGGCTGCCATGTTGTCCTTGCCCTTTTTATATGTAATTTCATAATCATAGCCAAGAAGTTTAGTAACCCATTTTTGTTGTTTCGGGGTATTAGTCCTTTGTTCCAAAAAATACTTCAAGCTATGATGGTCGGTGCGTATAATGAAATGTTGGCCAATAAGGTAAGGCCTCCAATGTTGAATAGCATGGACAATCGCCAACATCTCTTTTTCATATGTAGAGCGAGCTAAATTCTTAGGAGAAAATGCTTTGCTTATAAAAGCTAGAGGTCTTTCATCCTGCATGAGTACGGCTCCCATTCCTATTCTTGAAGCATCACTTTCAATGACGAACGGTTTAGAAAAGTTGGGCATGGCTAGAACAGGGGTGGTACACATTGCGGTTTTCAAGGTGATAAAGGCCTCGTCCGCTTTAGGCGACCATTTGAAAGCATTTTTCTTAAGTAATGTTGTTAGAGGAGCAGCGATTTTACCATAATTTTGGACAAATTTTCTATAATATCCCGTTAGTCCAAGAAACCCACGTAGAGCCTTTACGGTTTTTGGAATAGGCCAATTTTTCACTTCCTCGATTTTGGAAGGATCTACCATCACGCCTTCCTTTGAGACAATATGCCCTAAGTATTCAATTTCTTGTTTCCCAAAGGAACACTTTGATCTATTTGCATAAAGTTGATTTTCCTTCAAGATTTGGAACGCTTGTCTAACATGGTCCAAATGTTCTTCCCATGTTTTGCTATAAATCAAAATGTCATCAAAGAAAACTAATATAAATTTACGAAGGAAAGGGTGAAATACCTTATTCATTAGACTTTGAAAGGTAGAAGGAGCGTTGGTAAGGCCAAATGGCATCACCAAGAATTCGTAGTGCCCTTCGTGAGTGCGAAAGGCCGTCTTAGGAATATCCTTTTCAGCGACTCGTATTTGGTGGTAGCCTGACCGTAAGTCCAACTTGGAAAAGTAAGCCGCCCCGTGGAGTTCATCTAGTAGCTCGTCTATGACCGGAATAGGAAATTTATCTTTGATGGTCATTTTATTAAGCGCTCGAAAATCGACACATAAACGCCACGAACCATCCTTTTTCCTAACTAAAATAATTGGAGAGGAGTAAGGGCTTTTGCTAGGTCTAATGACTCCTGCCGTAAGAAGCTCTTGTACTAATTTCTCTATTTCGGTCTTTTGGAGGTATGGATAACGATAAGGTCTAATATTAGGAGGTTGATGCCCTGGAAATAGTGGAATAGTGTGATCGTGACTTCGTTGTGGAGGTAGTCCTTTTGGTTCGTTGAATACCGCCTTATGGTGGTCTAAAATTTTTTGTAACTCTGGTGTCTCGTCTTTTTGGTGACTAGGTTGAATTGAAAATAATTGGGCGACCATTCCTTTGTTCCCTTTTCGGATAATTTTCTCCATTCTATGCGAGCTGACGATTTGGGAAGGTCCTGATTTCAGGCCTTGGATAATATAGGTTTGGTTCTTTGTTGTGAATTTCATCCATAGTTCATCAAATTCCCATTGGACTATGCCCAAGGTTCTTAACCATTGTACGCCTAGTACAATGTCGCATCCCCCTAGGGGTAGGACGTACATGTCGCCTTGCATGGTATAAACTCCCATAGTTAGTTTTATATTTCTGCATTTTCCTTTGCATGCAATTTTTCCATCGTTTCCAATCATCACTTCGAAGTTATTGCAAGGGTATATAAAACAATTTGCTTGTTTAGCCACCTTTGGATCGATAAAATTGTGCGTGCTACCAGAATCTAGGAGCACGGTAAGGTTTTGTTTCTTAAAATACCCTTTTACTCGCATTGTTTGAGGGGCAAAAAAATCGGCAAGGGCGTTGAAGGAAACCTTTGGTGCATTTTCTTCGTCACTTTCAAGTGTGTTGGATAATACCTCTACTTCGAGTTCAGGTTCCTCTTCAGTAGAATTCCCTTCCTCTGTGGCATCTAGAATATATAATTTTCGTGAGGCACATTTATGATTTCTATCAAATTTCTCATCGCAATGGTAGCAAAGACCCTTAGCTTGTCTTTCCTTCATTTCCTCGAAACTCAAACGTTTAATTGGTAGAGCGGGGTTAATTTTGGGGGTTGTGTAGGAGTTTTGGGTTCGTCCATTTTGCATTGGTTTGGGGTTGGTATAAGTGTTTGATGGTTTCCCCCAAGTTGGTTTTGTGGACCGATTTCGTGCCTTGATTTTGTCTTCCGCTAATTTTGCTAAGCCGATGGTCTCTAACATGTTTATAGGGTTGTACATTTGCACCTCAATTCGAATTTCTTCTTTTAATCCGCTAACGAAACATTCTTGAAAGAAGGCAGCGTCTAATCCGGATGTTCGATTAGCTAACCTTTCAAATTCTGCTTGGTACTCGCTTACTGAAGTGGTTTGGCATAATTTAGTGAGGGCCCCTGTAAAGCTTTGAAACTTGCTAGGGCCGAATCGTACTAATAGGTTCTATGTAAAAGTTGACCACGTAGGAGTGCCATTAGTTTTCTCGAACCATTGGTACCATTGGATGGCGTCATTTTCCAAATGGAAGGAGGCGATATGCACTTTTTGTATTTCCGAAATTTGATTTAGTGAGAAATATTGCTCTGCTCGGTAGATCCAGTTTGTAGGGTCTCCGCCTTCAAATTTTGGGAAGTCTAATTTGGTCGTCCATGGTAGAATGGAAGTTTGTGGACCTCCTAACATTGCTCGGTTTGATGACCCATTGTTGGTTGAGTTTGCTTGTGTTGTTGCCTGTTTTTGATTGATGGCATCAAGTTTAACATCCATTGCAAATATTTTTTCGAAGAGTTCTCTTGTGGTACGGGAATTCTCCTCTCTTTCCTGTTTAACTTCTTCAGCGAGCCTTTCGTGTTTCTCGTGGATGGAATCCAGTGATCGTCGTCCGTCGGCCATTGCGGTTGGTGTAGGTAACGATCAATGTGACTAGGTAACGATCAAGGTGAGCAAAAATTTAAAAATTAAATAATTGGGCAATAATTTAATTTAATTTAAAAATTAAATTAAATTTTTAAAAATTTGGTGGGCAATGCCCTATCAACTATTTTTTATTTTGGCCCCCCGAGAGCACACAACGGTTTGCGAGTAGGACGACAGCAGGTGGCAAGACTGACAAAGGCGACAATAGGCGGTAGGACTGACAGAGGCGACCGAGAGAAGGTAATACAAACTGACAAAGGCAACAACAGGCAATACGGACTAACAGAGGCGATCGAGAGCAAGTGGGACGGATTGACAAAGGCGATAGGATGGACTGACAAAGGTGACAGTAGGCAAGACAGACTGACAGAGGTGATCGAGAGCAGGCAGGATGGACTGACAGAGGAGACAACAGGTGGCAGAGAGCACAGAGGTGATAGGACTAACAACGGAGGTAGAATGGAGCACAGAGTGGACAGAGCGACGAGGGATAATCGACAAGCGGCAGTGGGTACGCGCGAAGGTTGGTCAAGGGCGGGCGTGACCGAAGTCACGCTTTAATAAGCGTGCTGCCCACCTTATAAACTAGGAAAAAACTCCCGCACCCGCTATGTGGGATAATTCACTGCGAACAAAACGTGATCGCAAATACCCTGCGCTTTCACGTCGACGACAAAACGCGCTCGATTTAGCTTTATTTTATACCCGACTATTATAAACTTTTGCCGATCGTATGAAATATATTCTTCGATTAATAATACGCCTCTGATTTTTTTGTATATAAAAAAAATTATGACAGCGGAAGGTGAAGTCTGAAGCTCTGATCCAGATGTTAAGACACCAGCAATGTGAAAGTTAGGATTAAATCAGAAATAACTGTATCGTTTTGGATAAGAATCGCTTTTGGAAAATATTGAGTTTAACCTGCAATATTGATATATATATATAAAAAAAATAAATGAATGTATTTGATGTTTTAAAATGAATATGGTGATGTACCATAAATATGAAGGATGGGGTGCGATTGGAAAGACGCACCCCTGATAAATATAATTACAATATGTTAGGAGGGTCCTAACACACTCAAATGTGGGAGCTAGGAGTTGGATTGATTGATGACTGAGTGTAGCCAGTGGTAGGATTTCCTATAATACCAAGAGACGTTGGACTTATACTAGATGTGGGGTCAATGGGGGAGGTGGAGGAGCCTCTTTGATTATAGAGGTAACCTCAGGATGATGGTACTAGTATTCTTGTTGTGGATTTTTTAGCATGAGAGGTCAACGGTCGGAGCCAACCCTTAGATGAGGAAGTTCCTATGGAGGGGGAGGGAGTTGGCATGGTAGTCAGTGTGGTAGTAGGGTCTCCTTAGGATGGTATGGTGTTTATGGAGGAGGAAAATGTAAGAGATGTGTCACCCACACTATTTAACATCCAAGATATGATGTATGCTCATGATGAGCTGGTGATACTGAGAGAGATGGTACGAGATATGGAGAGGAGACTACATGAGAGTGAGATAGATCAAGCTCTAGATCTATAAATATTGTAGGAGGAGCATCAAGTACTAGAGGGGAGACTACATGAGAGTGAGACATATTGGTATCTAGATCTGAGGAGATGGCAAGAGGAGTATCGGGTGCTAGAGGAGAGGTTGGTGGCTAGTGAGTAGGTAATACATGTAGAGAGGGAGTATTTGGAGAAGCGATATGAGGAGCTACGAGGATAACTTGAGGTGGAGTAGGTTGTTGAGTATTAATTTTACACAATTGTGAAATTACACTCTCCCTTAGGATTTTGATCTCAAAACCCTCTCTTGCAAAGAAGTTAAAACAAAACAACTTCTCCAAGGTCTCTGCTATATTAGCATTTGCATATATGTATTAGTAATCTCAATAAATATATATCAATTCAATGCTAGGAACACCTTAGTGATTGCAAGTAACTATTAACAAGGGGCATGTGTTGGTTCATTTCACCATGCTATATTAATTATTGTTCATAAAACTTAAATAAAAGTAAATGTGAATTGGCCCTCATATGACCACGATGTAGCCTTAATTCCTTTTATCTTGAATGCTTTTAGGTAGATTTTATATTCCTTTATTAAGTGGATTTTAAACAAGTTTTATCTTGCATTAAATTCTACCTTAAGCATGAAATAGAATATTAAATCTATCTATGAATATGAATTTAAAACAATGAAAATATCCATGAAATGTAGTTTCTATCATGAAGATGAAGAAAGCCTTTAATATAATTGATAAATTGTTCCTCTTTGATGAAATTAATTTTCATAAAGAGATACCAATTTATTGCTTGAAAATATTAGCCTCATAATGTCATGATGAATTATCCCTCTTAAATGAAATTAATTTTCATTAAGAAGAAGTAATTTCATGCTTTAAAACCAATACCTTTGATGTAATGATAAATTACCCTTCTTCAATGAAATCAGAATTTTCATGAAGAAAGGTGCATTTATTGCTTCAAAAATGATAGCTTATGAAATGCCATAGAATAAACTCCCCTTTAATGAAATTTAAATTTTCATAAAGGAAAGGTCATCTTATACTTGCAAATAAAGTATGAAGGTGAAAAAAATCTGATTTGGCATCAAAATGAAAAAATATGAATTTCTGAAATTATAAAAACCCTTAAATATTGTAGTGTTTAAAAATAATTATAAAATCGAAATGACCTCAGAATGAGTCTGAATCTGTTTCGTATGATAGATTATACATCATTCTTCACAGCCATGTAATTAATTTTATCATTTTATTTTTTTCAATTTTTATTTTAATGCCTGAAAATAAAAATAAAAATCTGTAAAATAAAAGTTGGAAATCAAAAAATAAAAAATCTGAAATAAATTAAATGCTGAAAACACAGACATGCAAAGCTTTATCAGTTTGATAGCACCCCGTCCTGCAAAACCGAAGATGTGAGAAACTCTTACATGCAACCTAGTCTATTCAACCTGCATTTGCACAATCAAAATAAACTAAGTGCTAGCTCCTAGGATACATAAATAAATTTCAGACTTCGAAAATTCTCATGAAGTAACCATAGAAATGCATTAAACTTCATTTATAAATCTGAAATCTGAAAAAGATAAAAATAAACAAGTAAATCACAACATGAAGAAATTCTTCATTCTTTCTTGCTAACAAGGCCCAAATTTCTGAAACCACGTTTGCATTAAAATAACATTTTCAGTTTTTACATTGTAGTTTCGACAACATTCTAGTTCTTTGTAAAAAAACTAGCCCTTTGTTTCTGTTTCGATAGGGTATTTCAAATTTCCTTTGAAACTCTTCATCTTTCCTTTTTTGCCCCTCCTTTTCTTCCTATTCACCTTTTCTTCTTCATTTCCCATTTTTTGTTCGACTATGTGCAGTTGCAGACGTTCCATTTCTTTTTTTCTTACTGGGCCTCGTAATCGCTCCTACTCATAATGCTTCCCAAGCGTTACTCTCGTTTCATGGTAAACTTTGATACATGTTATTCATACCATCCAAATGGATACAACTTTAAATAGACTAATAATAAAAACAAATATAAAATGGGCGCGCTTCTCCATCACCCACATGTGGGCTTGATTTATCCCCCTTTGACCTTTCCTCTTTATACAATAATAAGGATCCATTAGGCCCATCTTTAGCAATCCTAGGTCTTTATAATTTATACTCCAATGCTCCATCTAACGTGGGGCTTAGACGTTGGTGAATATTTATGATGCAATATCATGAGCTTACCTACCTAGAGGATCCACGTCGAGCACTCATTATCATGACCAGAACCTACAAAAAATTACAGGCCAGTGTACTCACATGTGTAAACTTATTATGACTCCCTAGGTGTAACGATTGCCATCATCAGGATTTAATGATGGTATTTGCGCTATTGACTACATTTTTTGTCCTATGTGCCATATTATTACCGATGCCAATAGCTGAGGATTCCCATGGTATATGCAATTTTATGTGTTATTACCCATTACATATAATTTCTATCATGCATAATGATATAGCCACATTCTACTCGTTATATCCTTCTAAGTTTGTATCTACGTAGAGTTTGAGACCTTCACTTATCTCCATCCAACATTGATCAACAAAGTGGCTATCACCTACATTCGAGATCGCTGAGTTTGCATGTCTCACTGTATATCTATACTACCATCGTAGCTCATCAAGTTTTATCGATGCCACGCTTATCTATCTTCCTCTATGATTCATCACATCAAAGCCATAGGTCTGGTCACTATACTTCTAAAAAATACCTTATTCTAAGCCATCTGCTATTTTATTTGATGCCACCATGGAGTCTTCGTCGAATGTGTACCATATTTTGATTCCATCGACATGATTTTATAGGTGTTATTTCCCTTGTTATCGCACAATCTATGATATCATCGCTATGTTGATCCCATGTAAGTGTTTTCTACATTGGCCACATATAAACATGTATTCAAGGCTATTCGATCACCATTTGGCATGTAGTCATCCACACCACACATGGTTATCTCCCTTGACATCATCATTATACTACTGGTGATGACTTTCTTTCTGACCTAGTCAATGTCTAGTCATCGTTGTCCCTCTTTTCAAATTCTCTTTAACTCTGCCATTGAGCTATCGCTTGCCCCTACGTCTCATTCTCGGCTACATTGGTTCTACTTTGGCACTTGGAATTTTTTATCTACACAAGCGTCTATGAATCTACCATATGTAGCCTCATTGGAACCATGTAATTCATCTTTCTTCGATGTTGTGTTGATATTCTCTGTTCGATGTGGTCTTTTACTACCTAGTCGAATCCTATTGCGTAAGCATCATAGCCAAGATAGTTATCTCAAACATATTGCCATCGATGGGGAAGCACTACAAATACATCTATCCATAGCTATATTCTATCTTTGGTAAAGTCCCATCGATTTTGTATTGTTTACCCCTAATAGTAAGTGCCTAATCCAAGTTGCTCGTAATATTGAAGTTATCATCATCCACGACATCATTTGGTTTCAACCGCCTTCACCCAGGCCATAGACACATTTTATCTTTTGCCACATTCAATTTGTTGTTGTCCTTCGATAGTATCCATGTCGCAGGTTAGTCCACATCACCACTCCGTCACTGGTTGAAGCATGTTCATCCGCATTCGACACCCACCAAAGCTCGTCCATTCTGAGAGTTGTCCATCGTGTAGGGTAATCACAATACTTTGATTAGCGAATTCCACTTCAACGTGTACGCTACTATGGTCATGGTGTCCACATCAACCTTTCCACAGTTCTATGGCATATGTGATGCTTCTTAGTTTCCCCTTTGAGACTGTCGTTAATTCTTCCACATCATCGCTACCTCATTCGACAATGATGATTCTCAATTCTACCTACCACATCGTTTAGCTTCGGCTTGGCAAAATGTTTTCTTGCACAATTGAGGGGAATTTTACATCTATGTCTCGAAGCGCCCATCGAGTTGATCATTGAATATTTGCTACATAGTGGCTGGTCACCATCGACATTGTCTTATCTGTCCATGGCCACAAAAATTCCTTGTGGGTGTTCCTCTTAATTGTCAACATCATTGTTGAAATCCAAACCTATACGACATGGGAAAATGCCTCCTCACTACCCATGTTATGGCCACGCGATGGCCACGTCTATCATCTTGTCATAGAGCCAGTCCTTTATGAGAATCCCAATTACGTTATCATCTTTTGACCTGTGAGGACAAAATTAACATATTAGAAATCATTACTATCACTACCATTAAACAAAAACTTAAATGACAAAATAGCGTCTAGTATGCCCTTGTGCACCTTTTAAATATTCTTAAATAATAGAAGGGACTACTTTATGACTAAGAAATAAAATCATAATTCGACAATATCAAATCATTTAGGTTTTAAACTACAAGTAATTGAAATTAACTACTACATATATATTCTCTTATTTCTTTATTATTATTTTTTTTTTTTATGTTTTATATATTAATATATATAATGAACATATATATTAATATGTTATTAATTTATTTATTCATTTTTATTATATATATAATAGAATTATATATATATATATTTATTTATTTTCAACTGAGTATTAATGCAATCTTTTAATATTAACACCAACAACCCAAAATAAAGTCAACACACCTCACAAAACACTAAATCTCAATGAAGGCTTGAATCAAACAAAGAATTCAAAACAGACCCATACCCATGATGATTTACCAAAACTAATGGAGACAAAGAGACAACCAAAGCAGACCTAAAAAAATCCCATGGATAAAGACCTATGATAATTATCACTTCAATAAAATCAAAATCCCAAATAAACCAAAATTTAAACGTGGGTCCCCATTTTTGGGGTGAGTTGTGGGGTAGCCACAAAAAATAGTGACTCTGCTAGGAAATGCTCCTAAGCGTTTTGGGTGAAGAACCCAAATCTGAAATGAGAACATCAAATATTAGCGAAATAAAACTATTTAGTGATGTCCCAAGAAGGTGGGGATAAACAACTTCAAAATAAAAACAACTAATCTATCTGCCTTTGCTTAGTGTGTAAAAAATTGATTCATTCTTGCATTTCTAAAAATCCTCCAGATGTAATAATCCCTTTTTGCATTAGGCTATTGAGGTATCACTTATAACGAAGTGCCCATAAATAGAGCCCCACTGCTAGTCATGCATCTATAGCCTCGGTGGAGTTTACCTAACTCACCATTGTTTTGCTCAACACTTTGCAAAGCCTTTCCTTTTACCCGAGCTATATCTAGACAATACTCTACTGCTAGTTAGGTTTTGATAGCCCCAGTAGAGTTTATCTAGATCTTGTGACTGATTTGATCAAGATTTCCAATGCTCGTTCTCTCTCTTTTTTTTTTCTCTTTTTTTTCTTTTCTTTCATATATAATTTTTTTTATTTTTCAAAAGAACCTTTCAAAGCTTCAAGCATCACTGGGGTAAGGTGAACTACAAATGAAGTGTTTTATATTTTCACCTAGGGTTGCGGATCAAGATAACTTCATCTTTCCTAATTCCAAAAACACCATTTAACATGTGTGTGAGTTCCATGTGGAGCTTTGGCTAATATTTCATTGTTCCACTTTCCATCATTTTTGTCCCAAAATCTGAGCATGATCACCAAATAACTCATCCCTCTTTTCTTGGGTTCATCAATTTTTAGATCAGGTACTCCAACCTACTAAGCAAAGAAACCTCAAAACTAGGGCTAGAGTCCCAGTTTTTTTTTTCCAAGCTCATCGGATTTCAACTCATGTACTCCAACCTACTAAGCAAAGGAGCTTCAAAATAGGCCAAAGACCATAAGTTAGCAACCACGAAAAACTACCCCAAAACTAGGGAACAACCTCAAAACACAAAACACAAAACTCAAAACACAAACCAAAACTATATACAAATATACAATATTGTACAAGATGGTGCAAATATCAACCCATCACTTCCCTGGATCCCAAACATGATTAGCACATTTCAAAAGACATATAACATTATAACCAAACCAATTTTAATATAAATCTAGCGAAAAAAATATTAGGCCAAACCATACAACAATATTCAATTTGCCTCTCTCACCCCACCAATTTGATTTAGTTCCATTAATGATCCCATGTGCAAGATTCAAATCATTAAATTGATTAGACAACATTTGATTTTCAATCATTTCTTGTCCATCCCTTAAGATTTCAAATTCACAGTTCAATTTTTTTATTTAAAATTAGGCTATCTTTTTCAAATATGATATTTGGCAAACAAGAGCCTATTTCTAAATTTTTTTAAGCCAATTCATTATTCATGTTTTTAGGCCAATAAAAATTATGCAAAAATTTGCAAGTGTCTAGGATATCTACTAAATGAGAATCATTATGAGTTTTTATCCTAGATTCTATTATCAACTATAGATGAATTTGATTTAGCAATTTAAGCACATCAATTTATTTTTCACTCATCAAAGCAATATAATTAATGGTGTGAGTAGAAATTAACTTTACTTCTTCATTCACCTCTAATGGAATTTCATCATTAATAGCATTAGTATCCAAAGTAACATCATGTAATCCATTACTCAAAATTTTTGTAGTCACTAACTGAGGGAAATATTTCACCTTGTCATCCAAACTCAACACATCATGGTTAGAATTTACCAAAACTTGATGAGCATTTGTGACTTTTTCTTTCTCTTCATGATCTTTATCATTATCAAACACCTATTCAAATATACCTAAGTTAGGAACCCAATCAAAAGTGTGACCATACTTTTCAATCCAAAGGTATTTTATATCTAGGGAGGTGCCAAATAATACATCACCATGATAAAACATTCGAGTTGCTTCACATAAATCAACCTCTTTGTCATTTGGTTCCAATTCCTTGATGACCACCAATGGTCTTTCTTCATTTGAATCTTTAAAACAATCATGTGAATTTGTATCAAAATTTTCAATATCCCAAAATGTAAGAGTAGATTTTACCTCTTCCTCATCCAAAATAGATGAGTCGTAAGAAACATTTTTTATTTCTTCCATTTCTATTTCAACAAGATCTTTAGTAAATTCATAATCATCATGATCCAATTTGGGAACTTTCTCTATTCTTGCAAAAGCAATATCCTCATGTGAAATTGTGATTTTAGCATCCTGCATGTCAATAGGATTTTCATCTATGAGGGTTTTAATAGAATATGATTCTTCATATATTCCCCAACCATTGTAAAAATTGTCATACAAATTCGGGAGATGAAAATATATTACATTTGTGACATAATATTTGGATTCATCCATCAATTATTTTTCTTCTTTGTCCTCAGTAATAGAATCATTTTCTTTTTCCAACATTTTATGTGATTCCAATCCTTCTTCTAAAACATTATCAAATTGTACCAGACATGTAATATCCTCATGTGATAAAGTGATTGTATCATCCTACATATCAATTGGCACAAAAGTTGCATTAGAAAGTTTGGACCGATTGTATTCTTCCCACTTCTTCCAAGAATCATAGTAATCATCTTCCAAAATCAAGTGGTTATGCTCAACTACTTCTTCAACTTCTTCCATTTCATCAATGTGTTTTTCATAAAATTCACCTTCATCTTCCTTAGATGTTTCAATAATTTATAAAAGTGGGTTACTCTTTGTATTCAAATTTGTAAGGTTATTTAAATTTTTAACCGATGATCCAATTTCATCACAATTTGGAGGGTGAGGATTTTCTTGATCATCAATTTCAACAATCTCATCCAAATTTTATGCCTAGAACAAGTGGTGAAATTCTATTATATCTTCGAATTCATCTCTTGGCTTCTCAAATTCAGTCTCAACCACCTTTGGTGAGTCAAGGGTTTGTTCAATAGGATCAACTCTCGTATCTTGCTCCCAAAGGTTGTCCAAATATTTCTTTTTGAGTAAACATGACCAAATCATATCTTGATGAGTTTGTTCATCCCACTCCTCATTAATGGAACTTGGATTTGAGTGTTGCACATTCTATTGGATGGAATCGAAGGTGGTTGTAATTTTTGGAAATTAAATTTTGTCCCCTTTATAATTCACCTTAGGCATAATTGGAGTAGAGTGTGTTATCTTAGATGGTTGGTGTAGGTTGGAATCAATAGCTCCAAAATGACAATCTATCATGGTCACATGTTGTGCCTTTTCTTCTATTTTTGAATCACATCGTTGTTCTACCTTTTATAGGATCTCATGGATTATATCTAGATATGGGTAATCCAAATTTTTCCTTAGGAATGTAGCAAGTTTGGGGTGTATGGATCCCATGTATACTTGAATAGCTTCTTCTTATGTTATATTGTAATGTTCCAACACTTGAGCGTGCAACTTACAGAACCTCTCATTGAATTGACTCATGTATTCATTAGATTCTTTGAAAATAGAGCTGAACTAATTTCTTACAACAATTGGGTCAACTCGATTACCACATGGTTAAGAAATATTGCTTCTAATTTCACCCATGAAGTGATGGAAGCTACATGAATATTGATAAACTAGTCATGAGCAATTTTATCCAATGTGTATAAAAATAGTTCACATCCAACATCTTCATGATTTATTTACCATGAAGCTACATAGAATTTGAATGCATTAATGTGTACTTCAGCTGACCTAGCTCCCTCATACCTAAAATGAGGTAGAAAAGGTACATGGACCATATTCACCTCATGTGGGGGACCAAGTATGTTTAAAATACTACTTGCCATCATTGAAGTAAATCTTGCATTAGTCAAGAAGATATAACTTTAGTACCAATTTTGTTAGTCAAATAAAAACATCTTGCAATGAAATATGAAATGAATAACAAATTTTAAAAGCATCATCTAAAATATATGCATCCATTAAACCATAAAATTGGAGAACATTCTCAAATTTGCAACATCTTAGCATTAATGCATCATCAAAAATAGAGAATGTTAGAATCAATGAAATTAATCATATGGAAATAAAACCTCGTTAGTCAAGACCAATGTTTTAAATAAATATTTCAAGTAACATGAACAATTTAGCATCTAAATAGCAATAAAATAAATTAATTCAAGCCCTCTTAGCTACCAAAGTGTTGAGTGGTAAAGATTCCAAATATGCTAATCAAATGAACTTGAAATATTTAGAAATTTACAACCTTATGATTATACCAAATCACATTATTCTTATATGAACAATCCAAAAGCGTTAGATCAATGAATACCAATTCATGTCCTCTTTTTAGCACCACAATATTGAGTGTTAAAAGAGGCCTAAAGATAATAGTCAATAGGGCATGAAATATTCCACAATTTAAATCCCTATAGCATTTAAAATCACAATAAAATAAACCACATCATGCCCTCCTTCTAAAACCAAAATATTGAGTGTTAATTTTATCCAATTTTGAAATTACACTCTCCCTTAGGATTTTGATCTCAAAACCCTCTCTTGTAAATAATTTAAAATAAAAAAAATTCTCCAAGGTATCCTCTATATTAGCATTTGTATATATGTGTTAGTAATCTCAATAAAGACATATCAATTCAATGCTAGGAACACCTTAGTGATTGCAAGTAACTATTAACAAGGGGCATGTATTGGTTCATTTCACCATGTTATATTAAATATTGTTCATAAACCTTAAATAAAATTAAATTTCAATTGGCCCTCATATGACCACGATGTAGCCTTAACTCCTTTTATCTTGAATGCTTTTAGGTAGATTTTACCTTCCTTGATTAAGTGGATTTTAAACAAGTTTTATCTTAAATTAAATCATACATTAAGCATGAAATAGAATATTAAATGTATCTATGAATATCAATATAAAACAATGAAAATGTTGAGCAAAGTGCAGCAAATAGTATTGTCATTGTTGTCAACACAGTCAGACAGAATTTATTGATGCAATGGACAAGAGTTTATTGAACAACAAGGTGCAGCCAAAGTACAATGGATAGGAGTTCAGTGTTGAGCAAGGTGTTGCAGGAGGATTGTCATTGTTGTCAATACAGTCAATTAGATCTAATGATGCAATGGACAGGCAGTTTAGAAGTCACTCAGATGCAGAGGATAAAGTTCAGAAGTTAGTCAGATCATGAGTCCTTAAATGATAGATGCACAGAAATAGAAAACATAATTCAGAATGAGAAGAAGAAGTCTTCAGAACCTGAGATGTCAAGAAGCGAAAAGGTTTTTTGTGAAAACCAAGGCAGTCAGAATAAAAAGTTTTATTTAAAACCATGGATAACATATTTGAAATGGGTTTTTCTTAAAACCCAAGTTGGCTCTTCGTTTCGTTGAAAAAGATGCCCCGATGATAAAGATATTTAATTTTAAATATTTAGTTTAAATTTTAAAGGTTTTTTGTGAAAACCAAGGCAGTCAAAATAAAAAGTTTTATTTAAAACCATGGATAATAGATTTGAAATGGGTTTTTCTTAAAACCCAAGTTGGCTCTTCGTTTCGTTGAAAAAGATGCCCGATGATGAAGATATTTAATTTTAAATATTTAGTTTAAATTTTATTTTATTTAAAATTTAAATTAAAATATTAAATTAAATTAAAAGGGCCGACATGTTACTATTTCGCGGCAATAAGCTACAGGAAAGTGACGAAGGTGGAAGAAGTGTTTGAGGCCGACAAAGTTAAATCTGGGCCGACGGATTTTAGGGTTTGGCAGCTGACAAATTCTAGGGTTTCTCAACCGACGTTCTTTTAGGGTTTGTTCCTAAAACTTCTTCTATAAAAGCAAGGGTACTTCGAGTTTGAAAAGTGGGGTGTAAAGATAAAGTGCGAATGCGAGCATAGTGTTTGTGAAAGTGAAGTTCGTGTTGAGCAGAGAGCATAATGTGAAACGACACAGAGTGTGCGAAGCGTGTGCAGAGAAAGCAGAGTGTGCAGAGAAGCGCGAAGGGCAAAGTTGATTGCAAAGTCCGGCTGTAGCAGTGCAGAAAACTGTGTGAAGTGATTGTGCAAGAGAGAGCAGAGTGCACAGAGATTGCAAAGGTGATGTAGACCAGTTAGAGTCTTGCAATAACAAAGGTATATGTCAAACATTTTTTTTATTCAATATTGAAGTCCAATTAGGCCGGCAAATTAAGGGGTTGGTGCCTCTTTCCAGTTGGTGTCTGTAAAAAATTTGTCCAGTTGGTGCTGGAAAATTAAGGGGTTGGTGCCTCTTTCCAGTAGGTGCCGGTAAAATAGGAGTTGGTGCTCCATTCTGTTGAAGCAGATAAAGTTAAGGGGTTGGTGCTCCTTCCAGTTGGTGCTGGTAAAGGATTATGTAAAGTTGTAGCTTTGCATTGACTGGGATTTGGATGGTAGTCCAAGCAAGCTTTTTGAGGAGTAGCCACATTGGTGAACCTCGTTAAAATGTTGTGTTATGTGTGATGCTTTATTGATGCATTTAGTATCTCTTTTATCTGCTTTAAACTACTGTTGGTTTTATAATCTAATTGTTTTAGAAGTTTTTAAAGAACACACTGATTCACCCCCCCTCTCAGTGTCATTGTGATTACAACAATTGGTATCAGAGCCAAGTTCCCAATTTTGGCTAAATCAGTCAGGGTTGATCTTGGATTAGTACACAATGGCTAAGAAGAATAGATCCTCATCCAAAAAGGCATCCCAATCAGTTTCGGTTCCTGTAGAAGAGAAATTTGAACCGAAAAAGGTAGAAGAAGTGAATCCTGAAGTTTGTGATGAAAATCTTGAGGTTGAAGTAGATTTTGAAGGAGAGTTGATATCTACTCTTGAAGAGTGGAGAATAGAAAAGAAAAAGAACAAAATACTGTCCAAGAAATTAGAAGAATATGAGGATGAGATTGAAGATCTCTTCCTACAAGTTCAAAAGGCCAAGAAATCAGAAGAAGCCTTGAAGACACAACTGGATAATAAGAATGATGTATACAACCACAAGTGAAGAGGAATATAAACAGGTTATTGTTGATCTAAAGTTGCAAGTAGAATAGAACAAAAGGATTGAAGATATTCTTAGGTCTCAGATCAATGAGAAAGAGACTGTATGCTGCCAACAAGAAGAAGAGATTGTTTCATTGAAGAAACAACTAAAAGAGGCCAATATAAATCTCAAATTTGAGAAGAGCACAGAGTTGCTAGATACAATGATAAATCAACAAAGAAGCTCCACAACTAAGTTTGGTCTTGGATATGAAGCCGAACAACCTTCATCCTCCAAATATGCAGAGAAGAAGAAGTCCTCGGTTGAAGGATTGAAACAAGAAAAGTCTAAAGTTGAATCCTCAAAAGGAAGAAAATATCAAAGAATATCTACAGCAAAGCAACCACAGGAAAAGAGGTTCTCTCACTCTCACTCTTTTAATAATAATGCTTTTTATGGCTATTGTTCTAAATGCAACCACTTTGGTCACAAGGCAATTTATTGTGGACTGAACAATAGATCAAAGAGTTATGCCGATAAAAATACTTCTATTTTTTTGAGTGAACACCCCGTGCAATGTTTTAAATGTAATGGCCATGGGCACATAGCAAGGTTTTGTTCAAGCACTTCTGTATCCAATCTAAGGCAATACCATAGATTTCATCATACACATAGAATGCAATACAGACAGGGAATAAAACATGTGCAATGTTTTAAATGCAACGGTCAAGGGCACATAGCAAGGTTCTGTCCAAGCACTTCTATATCTAATCTAAGGCAAAACCCTAGATTTCATCATACACAAAGAGGACAACACCGACAAGGAACATATCATGTGCATAAAAGAAAAGAAAATAATCATCCATCAAGAATGCACAAGAGACAACCCCACAAGAGAAATGTTCAAGTTCACGAACAGAAGCAAAATAGGGATGTTGTTGAAAAACCCAAGCCCAAGTTCAGGAAAGTCTGGAGAAAGACAGAAGAAAGGAAATTGTGTCTCCTTGGACTGAAGGAGGCTACTCCGCCATTGCTCTAAGCAACTCCGGTGGCACATCCTCGGGAGGAGCAATATTAAAGTTTTATTTTAATGCTCCTATGTATTTGTCTAGGTATCTCGAGGATGAAAGGTAAGCAATCGAGTTAATGTTGTATAGTTGTTAAAGTGTGTTTTTCAGTTTATATAGTGGTTTGTGGAAATGCCGTGAAGTGTGGTGTTTAATTTGAGAGTTGTCACCATTGGTAGTTTTGAGATATGTCACTGTTGTACTGTTGATGATTCTTAATACCACTGTTCAAAATTACGAATCATAATAGTCCATATAATTTGCTCAACGAAAGAATGCTTGCCCTAGCCGTGTATTTGTGTTTCGAGCAGCATGTATTTGTTTTTACTCTTTGATGTGAAGATTGCCAGATCTTTCATGACACCTTGGTGAATATATTTAATTCACGTACAGCTTTGTTTTAACTATTGATTTAATGCCACTCCAAGGATAAGAAGCTTGAGGCTGAGTAAGGTGCACTACGGTTGGCCATAAAGTGTTTGACAAAATGTCTTCTTCCGACATGCATAGTTGAAAGTAAGAGTTGGCAAAAAAATTGCAAGTGCTGGACAAAAATTGGTACAGATGTGAGTCACTTGTCAATTCTGTTGACAAAAGTGAAATCAACATGTTGAATGGGAAGATTGAAAAAAAAAAAGTTTTTTAATGAGCAGCTAGATGATTTCCAGCCTGGTGATGAATAGTTGAGTTGCTTTCATAGTGGTTGTTTTGATCAAGTTAATGCTTTTCTTGATACATGATTTGGGCTTACTCCATTGAGTTTGATTTGAGCAAGTTATTCTTTGCCTTGGTGATTTATGTTGGTGGCTGTCTTGTTCAAATACCTTTGGAAGGAAAAGGATGTCTACTAGTTTCCTTTTCATGTAGTGATTGGTTGAATGCTTCAAAGTTAATCTTGAGTTGAATGATGTTGGTTAAACCTTGTCTATAAGCATTGTTGCTAAAGCCCTAATTGGTTGAGAAAAGATGTTGGTTGTGCTGTGGTACAGTTGTTTGGTACCTGCACATGAGTTGAAAGTGGATTGAGGTAGCCTCATTGGATTCTCACTCGCAGAGAGAGACAAACAACTCGTCATTGGGTTCAAGCTTGTTGAGAATATATCCAAGATGCATGGTGAAGTTGTATGCATATGTTGCTGGCATTGCAGTAACAAAAATTTGGCTATATAAGATTATTGTATGCCTTCACTAAAAGTGGACAAGTTTGAGTTTGCAAAGCAACAGAGGGTAGTTGCATAGAAGACAAGTGGTTCAGCCATGTTCTTACAAATGTTATATTGGTGAAGTTGACTGTGATGGTGTCATTCACCGGTTATTGCCGCTATTCACATTGTTGATTTTATTGATGCCTATTATGCTTATCATGATGTTGTCAATCACTGAAATGAAGTGGTCTTGGACTCGTGGGGAGCATTTGTGTACTTGTTTTTCTTCTTGTTCATGCTTGGAATATTTGCTAATTGTAATAATTTGTGTCTAAGAATATTGTGCATAGACTCAGGGGGAGTCTGCAGCAGCCCTTTGGTATTATTGTCAAAGGGGGAGAAGATTTACAGGAAAATTGCACATGTGTTGCCAACAATTCCAAAGGGGGAGATTGTTGAGCAAAGTGCAGCAAATAGTATTGTCATTGTTGTCAACACAATCATGATTTATTGATGCAATGGACAAGAGTTTATTGAATAGCAAGGTGCAACCAAAGTACAATGGATAGGAGTTCAGTGTTGAGCAAGGTGTTGCAGGAGGATTGTCATTGTTGTCAATACAGTCAGTTAGATCTAATGATGCAATGGACAGGCAGTTTAGAAGTCACTCAGATGTAGAGGATAAAGTTCAGAAGTTAGTCAGATCATGAGTCCTTAAATGATAGATGCACAGAAATAGAAAACATAATTCAGAATGAGAAGAAGAAGTCTTCAGAACCTGAGATGTCAAGAAGCGTAAAGGTTTTTTGTGAAAACCAAGGCAGTCAGAATAAAAAGTTTTATTTAAAACCATGGATAATAGATTTGAAATGGGTTTTTCTTAAAACCCAAGTTGGCTCTTCGCTTCGTTGAAAAAGATGCCCCGTGATAAAGATATTTAATTTTAAATATTTAGTTTAAATTTTAAAGGTTTTTTGTGAAAACCAAGGCAGTCAAAATAAAAAGTTTTATTTAAAACCATGGATAACAGATTTGAAATGGGTTTTTCTTAAAACCCAAGTTGGCTCTTCGTTTCGTTGAAAAAGATGCCCCTGTGATGAAGATATTTAATTTTAAATATTTAGTTTAAATTTTATTTTATTTAAAATTTAAATTAAAATATTAAATTAAATTAAAAGGGCCGACATGTTACTATTTCGCGGCAATAAGCTACAGGAAAGTGACGAAGGTGGAAGAAGTGTTTGAGGCCGACAAAGTTAAATCTGGGCCGACGGATTTTAGGGTTTGGCAGCTGACAAATTCTAGGGTTTCTCAACCGACGTTCTTTTAGGGTTTGTTCCTAAAACTTCTTCTATAAAAGCAAGGGTACTTCGAGTTTGAAAAGTGGGGTGTAAAGATAAAGTGCGAATGCGAGCATAGTGTTTGTGAAAGTGAAGTTCGTGTTGAGCAGAGAGCATAATGTGAAACGACACAGAGTGTGCGAAGCGTGTGCGCAGAGAAAGCAGAGTGTGCAGAGAAGCGCGAAGGGCAAAGTTGATTGCAAAGTCTCGTCGTAGCAGTGCAGCAAACTGTGTGAAGTGATTGTGCAAGAGAGAGCAGAGTGCACAGAGATTGCAAAGGTGATGTAGACCACTTAGAGTCTTGCAATAACAAAGGTATATGTCAAACATTTTTTTTATTCAATATTGAAGTCCAACTAGGCCGGCAAATTAAGGGGTTGGTGCCTCTTTCCAGTTGGTGCCGGTAAACAATTTGTCCAGCTTGGTGCTGGCAAATTAAGGGGTTGGTGCCTCTTTCCGAGAGGGTGCCGGTAAAATAGGAGTTGGTGCTCCATTCTGTTGAAGCAGATAAAGTTAAGGGGTTGGTGCTCCTTCCAGCTTGGTGCTGGTAAAGGATTATGTAAAGTTGTAGCTTTGCATTGACCGGATTTGGATGGTAGTCCAAGCAGTCTTTTTGAGGAGTAGCCACATTGGTGAACCTCGTTAAAATGTTGTGTTATGTGTGATGCTTTCTTGATGCATTTAGTATCTCTTTTATCTGCTTTAAACTGCTGCTGGTTTTATAATCTAATTATTTTAGAAGTTTTTAAAGAACACACTGATTCACCCCCCCTCTCAGTGTCATTGTGATTACAACAAAAAATATCCATGAAATATAGTTTCTATCATGAAGATGAAGAAAGCCTTTAATATAATTGATAAATTATTCCTCTTTGATGAAACTAATTTTCATAAAGAGATACCAATTTATTGCTTGAAAATCTTCGCCTCATAATGTCATGATGAATTATAATTCTTAAATAAAATTAATTTTCATTAAGAAGAAATAATTTCATGCTTTAAAACCAATACCTTTGATGTAATGATAAATTACCCCTCTTCAATGAATCAGAATTTTCATGAACAAAGGTGCATTTATTGCTTCGAAAATGATATATTATGAAATGTCATAGAATAAACTCCCCTTTAATGAAATTGAAAATTTCATAAATAAAATGTCATATTATACTTGCAAATAAAGTATGAAGCTAAAAAAAATCTGATTTGGCTTCAAAATAAAAAAATATGAATTTCCAAAATTATAAAAACCCTTAAAAACAACAGTTTTCAAAAATAATTATAAAATCGAAATGACCTCTGAATGAGTCCAAATATGTTACATATGATATATTATACACCATTCTTCACAGCCATATAATTATTTTTATCATTTTATTTTTTTTATGAAAATTAAAAAAAAATCTGTAAAATAAAAGTTGGAATTCAAAAAATAAAAAATCTGAAATAAAGTAAATGCAGACATGCAAAGCTTTATCAGCTTGATAGCACCCCGTCCTGCAAAACAAGAGATGTTAGAAAATCTTACATGCAACCTAGTCTATTCAACCTGCATTTGCACAATCAAAATAAACTAAGTGTTAGCTCCTAGGGTACATAAATAAATTTTAGACTTCGAACATTCTCATGAAGTAACCATAAAAATGCATTAAACTTCATTTATAAATTCAAACTATGAAAAAGGGAAAAATAAACAAGTAAATCACAACATGCAGAAATTCCTCCTTTCTTGCTAACAAGGCCTAAATTTCTGAAACCACATTTGCATTAAAATAACATTTCTAGTTTTTACATTGTAGTTCCAGTAGCATTCTGGTTCTTTACAAAAAAACCATCCCTTCGTTTCTGTTTCGATAGGGTATTTCAACTTTCCTTTGAAACTCTTCATCTTTCCTTTTTTGCCCCTTCGTTTCTTCCTATTTGTATTTTCCTCTTAATTTCCCATTTCTTGTTCGACTATGTGCAGTTGTAGACGTTCCATTTCTTTTTTTCTTACTTGGCCTCGTAACCGCTCCTACTCATAATGCTTCCCAAGCGTTACTCTCATTTGATGGCCAACTTTGTTACATTTTATTCATACCATCCAAATGGAGATAACTTGAAATAAACTAATAATAAAAATAAATATAAAATGTGCACACTTATCCATCACCCACACATGGGCTTGATTTATCCCCCTTTGACCTCTCATATTTATACAACAATAAGGACCCATTAGGCCCATAGTTAGCAATCCTAGATATTTATAATTTATACTTCAATGCTGCATATGACGTGGGACTTAGACATTGGTGAATATTTATAATGCAATATCATGACCTTAATGACCTAGAGAAGTCGCATCGAGCACTCGTTATCATGACCAAAACCTACAAAAATTAATAGTCCAGTGCACTACTCACATGTACGAACTTATTGTGACTGTTGAAAATTAAAGCAGTGTAAAAAAGGTAAAAAAATTATTTACAATGGTAAGCTTTGGACCTTACCTTTTTACCTCCTTGGATAGCAACTGACTGAGCAGATTGGACGGAATGGGCGGCAAGGCATTTGACATCAATTTCTCTTCCTCCTTTCTTCCCTATTTTTCTTCATTTCCTAACTTCTCCTATATTCCTTAAGGTTGTTAAATCAACCCTATTTAAGCATTGTAATTTGTAAGTTTCGTAAGGTTAATGAATAATATTTATTATTTTCATTTTTCTCCAAGACTCATGTGCCAAATATGGTATCAGATCCGAGGCCGAAGAGGGCCCGAATATCAAGGTGGAGGAACCAGCAGCATGATCACCAAGGCAGGTGAGGTCAAGTAGGGCCCACAGCACGCGATCCAAGGTGAGGTCGAATAAGGTCTGCAAATCATAAAACAAGACAAGGTCTAGAGAATGCCTACACAGCAAGCATGCGAGGAGGAGAAACCTAGGAGAAACCAACTAGAGAGTACCATGTGGTGAGAGGAGAGCAAGGTCGACGTAGATCGAACGACACAGAATCGACACAGATTCGATTACATGGCAAAAGGAGAACCGATAACGTGATAGACGAAGGGTTATGTGGCAGAAGGAGGCAACAAGCAATGTTGTGATAAATAGGATAAAGGAGGAAAAAGGGTGATCACTGATTGCATGAAGGTAATCAAGTGACTATGCAAGCGTTGAGGGTTTTAAACACCTCAAATGCTCTCGCATGATCGATGTGGGACTAAAATTTCCAAAAGAAAAAATTCTTTCGATGCGGTCATGAGAAGAACAAGGAATGCAAGCTTCCCTTGCCTTCCCATCGAGCCACATGACTCGAGTGGCTTGAGGAGCCAGTCGTAAGGCACCCACCTTCCTATAGGTCACAGGTTCGAAACCCAATGGTGGAAAAAGCTTTGAAATTTTTTTATTAAAAATCGGATCCGAAACAGCATAAAATTGTATTCATTCCCTTTGGTTCTCATCGTCAGTGGTGGCCGAGTTGGTTAGTGTGATTTTTTGATGCCAAGAGGTCGCGGGTTTGATTCCTGCAGACCATAATTTTTTTATATAAGTTCTTTTAATTTTTTTTTATATTATTAAAACTACTTATATTATATTTAATATATTAAATATAATTGCTTCTTTAATTTTTTTTTAGGGCAATTATTTTTTAATTTATTAAATAGTAATATAGTTTTTTTTAATATTATAAAAGAAAGGAAAATATTGTCTAAGAGACAATTATTGTAATCAAATGGTACTTATTTTTTTGCTTGATTCAAGGAATCACAAACTGTAGAACTCTTGTGTAATAATCCTAAGAGGCTTAGTTTTTTTTGTAAAAGATACCAAGTATCAAATAGTAAAATTGTAAATAGGCATTGATGATAATACCAAATGGTTGTTATCATGCCTTATGTGCAATTTTAGCAAGAGAAGGTGCAGAGAGGTTTGATGAAAAAGTAAGAGGTTATGGGCTCAAAATTGTGTTTAGCCAACTTCAAAATGCAGTGATAGAACATCAAAGGCATCTTGACTCAAGGTACGAGGCATAATTTGAAGATAAATCATTCAAAAGTCAATTTGAATAATCGAAATCTATACAAGTTGCACCACAAGAATCAGAGTATACACACTATAGTATTTTAGTGGAAATCTTAGAACCAAAATCACCAAAAATAATATTGATAAGTGACGATGAAGAAGTAGCAGATAATTTTGTGAATCAAGAGATAGCATCCCCACATCAAGAGGAATAAGTAGTGAATGATAGAGTAGAACAAGTCATATTTGAATTAAATTTGTAATCTCTTATTTCTTCCTTCTTCTTCTTTCCTTATTTCAAACAACAAAGTACTTTATTGTAACCGTGAAATAAAGAGAGTTTTTTGGTAACTATGGCCTCACACAATAGCTTACATATACCAGAATTTAAAGGTTATGACTATGAGTATTGGTCTATAAATATGAAGACCTTGCTTATAGGAAGAGGTTTGTGGGACATAATATAATATGGCTACATATAACCCTCATACTAGACAACACTAAGTGCCGCAGACAAGAAAACATGAAAATAAGAGAAAAAGAGCAACTCTTATGCTCTTTCTCATCTCCAAGCTACATTGGAGAAAAGCATATTCCCTAGAATCACCGCTTGTACAACTACACAAGTTGCATGGAAAGCATTAAGTGATGGATTCCATGGTAGTAATCAAGTGAAGCAGGGAAGGCTTCCAACACTAAAGAGAGATTTTGAAAATCTCTGAATGAAAGATGATGAAAAAGTCGGTGATTATTATGTTAGAGTAAAAGAAATTATGGATAAAATGGTTACACTAGGTGAAGAAATCAAGCCTGAGATAATTTTAACAAAAGTGTTACGAAAACTTACACAGAAATGGAACCATATTACCATAATTATAGAAGAATACAAATATATTTCCCTTTTAACATTCGATGCATTAATCGGATTGTTAATGTCACATGAAGAGAGTTTTCCTGAAACTACTTCAACTAGCTACGAAGGTGAAGATAAGTCCTTCACTTCCAATGAAAATAATGGAAGAGGATGGGGAAGAGGTCAAGGTAGAGGCAAGCAAATAGGTAGAGGCAGAGGCAACTACAGAGGAGGCAATCAAAATAGAGGAGGCAACCAGAACAGAGGAGGCAATTCCAACAGAGGAGGCAACTCATACATAGGAGGAAATCAGCAAAGAGGTGGAAATCAAGGACAAAGTGGAAACCAAGGGCGAGGAAGTGACAAGTCAAAATCAGATTGTTTCAACTATGGCAAGCCATGTCACTTCGCTCGTGATTGCTGGTCAAAATATTCACAAGGAAAAAATAGTCAATATGGTAATTATGGAGAAGAATGTGATACCTCTAATATTTTTCTTTCATATGGACAATCAAAATAGAATCTAAATGACACATGGATTTTGAATACTAGTTGTTCAAACCACATGAGTGGCAAAGAATATTTATTTTCTACTCTAGATTCCACTTATAAATCCCAAATCAAATTAGGGGATGATAAGACATTGCAAGTAGAGGGTATTGGAGCCATGGAGGTTCCAACCAAATAAGGACTAAAGAAAGTGCATGACATCTATTACACTCCAAAGCTACAACACAATTTTCTAAGCGTTGGACAAATGATGGAAAAGAATTACAAGCTTGTATTTGATGAAGGACAATGTATAATTTTTGATAAAAATAATTGTAATATTGTTATCACATAGGTCCCCATGACCAAGAACAAGTTATTCCCTCTCAAATTTTATGAGCCAAGAGGAGTTCAAATTGCAAATGTAGCTATAAAAAATCCAAGTGTGCTTTGGCACTTGAGATATGGTCACCTTAATTATGCTAGCTTGAAACTTCTAACTTCTCAAGCTATGGTGACAGGACTTCCCAAAATCAATGAACAAAAGGAGGTCTATGAAGGATGTGCTTTGGGAAAGCATTCAAGGTCGAAGTTTCCAAAAATACAAGCATGGAGAGAAAAATATCCACTTCATTTAGTACATTCAGACATCTATGGACCAATGCAAACACAGAGTCTTAGAAACTATTCTTATTTTCTCACTTTCATAGATGACTTCTCTAGAATGTGCTAGATTTATTTTTTGAAACATAAAGATGAAGCTT
Source organism: Wollemia nobilis (assembly GCA_028583015.1). NCBI lineage: Eukaryota > Viridiplantae > Streptophyta > Pinopsida > Araucariales > Araucariaceae > Wollemia > Wollemia nobilis. The sequence continues at coordinate 7,930,505 of JAQPPZ010016690.1, read as the reverse complement.
TTGATTGCTTCATAAATTTTAGAAACAATATATAAAATCAAAGTGAGAATTATGTAAAATGTCTTCGGACAGATCTAGGAGGTGAATACTCCTCAAAAGCATTCTTTAAATATTGTAAAGCAAGTGGGATTAAAATATAATTCACCACTGCCTATACCCCACAACAAAACGGTGTGGTCGAAAGAAAGAACTACACCATAGTTGAAATGGTGAGATCAATGCTTCAGACTAAGCATCTAACTCATATGTACTGGGAAAATACTGTAAGAACCAGTGTATATATTCTAAATAGAAGTCATACTTCTAGTTTATATGGTGTCACTCCTTATGAGGGGTGGTATAGAAAGAAACCTAATGTAAAGCACTTCAAAGTGTTTGGTTCTTTAGAATATGCACACATTCCTGATGAGAATAGAAAGAAGATTGATCCAAAAATTCAATATTGTATATTTGTAGGGTATTGTGAGTCTACAAAGGCATATAGACTCTACAATACCAAGACTCATAAAGTAATACTCTCTAGGGATGTAATTTTTTATGAATGGGGATAATGGGGTCAACAAAGAATTTTATTGATGATGAGTCCAAAGATGTAAGTTCTTCACAAGTACAATAGGTGTCTCCAAAGAAAAGCAAAGGCACACCACCCCCTCCAAGCCCATACAAGAGTACTACATCAAGTACTTCAACTACCACTCCAAGTCCTTCTCCATAGATATCAGTAAGTTCTTCACCGATGGACATTGACAGAGACTCTCCATCAAGAGGCAAAAGAACATTACAACATAATCCATATTTTCAAATGTTGGATCAGAATTTCCAGAGAAGATTCACTAGAAGCCAAGCTAGTGGGATGAATATAGTTTTCCAGCAACTTGAAAATTTACAATTGTATGGAGATGATGACTTCCATGATCCTAGGGGAGATGTAGTCAAGTATGCTTTATTGGCTAGTACATAGCTAGAATGAGCTAGCTATGAGAAGGCATGTACTCAAAATGCATGGCAAGTAGCCATGCAAGAGGAAATAACCTCTATAAACAATAATCATACATGGGAGCTAGTAAATCTACCCAAAGGAAAAAAATGTGTTGGGTGTAAATGGGTCTACAAGACCAAGTACAATTCTGATGGAATAATTGAGAGGCATAAGGCGAGACTATTAGCAAAAGGTTTTGCTCAAAATTTTGGCATTGACTATGAGGAAACCTTTGCTCCTGTTGCACGACAAGAAATAATCAGATCAGTTCTTTTCTTAACAACCCATAAAATATGGAATGTTCAACACATGGATGTGAAAAGTGCTTTTCTAAATGAATACTTGATAGAAGAGGTTTATGTTCAACAACCTCAAGGTTTTCAAGAACAGGGAAAGGAGAACCTTGTTTACAAATTGAAGAAAGCACTTTATGGCCTCAAGAAAGCACCAAGATCTTGGTACTCATGCATTGATGGCTATTTCAATGAGTATGGATTCACAAGAAACAAAAGTGAAGCAAATCTATGCTACCTAAAGCATGGAGTAGACATTATAATAGTTTTCTTGTATGTGGATGATCTAATATTTATGGGTAGTAACAATAAAATGAATATGGATTTCAAAAACTCCATGATGAAATAGTTCAAGATGAAAGATATTTGTTTAATGCGATACTTCATAGGTATAAAAATGCATCAATCAAATCAAGGGATCTTCATATGTCAACACAAGTATGCTCAAGATATGATCAAGAAATTTGCCATGGAGCAATGCAAATCAATTGCAACTCCAACTGGACATGGGATCCAATTGAGCAAGGACGATGGAGAATCAAAGGTTGACATGACCACTTACAGAAGCATGGTTGGAAGTCTAATTTTTCTCACAAACACAAGGCCCAATATTCAATATGTTATTTCTCTAGTTTCAAGGTTTATGGCTATTCCATATGAGCTGCATCTACAAGGAACTAAAATAATCTTAAGATATGTAAAAGGTACATTGGATTTTGGAATCCATTATCAAAAATGTAATTCTATGAAATTAGTTGGATTCAGTGATAGTGATTGAGGCAAAAATATAGATGACAGGAAATCTATATCAGGAAATTGTTTTAGTCTAGGATCAGGACTAATTACATGGAGTTCCAAAAAACAAACTATTGTAGCATTGTCATCGACTGAGGCTAAGTATATAGCCATCACACATGCTAGTACTCAAGCCCGATGGTTGAGAAAATTTCTTGAAGATATTGGAGAAATTCAAAGTGGTACAAATCGACTATATTGTGATAACATAAGTGCAATTTAGTTGGTATACAATCCAGTCTACCATAGCAGATCAAAGCATTTCAATATGCAGTATCACTTCATTCGAGACATGGTGGAACAAAAAATAGTTGAGCTTCAATATTGTAACACTTTGGATAATACTACAGACATCTTCACCAAAGGTATAGCTAAAGATCAATATATAAATCTGAGAGACTGTATAGTCAGTCCTCTCAACTTTAAGGGGTAGAATGTTGGAAATTAAAGCAGTATAAAAAAGGTAAAAAATTTGTTTACAATGGTAAGCTTTGGACCTTAGCTTTTTACCTCCTTAGATGGTAGCTGAATGGGTAGATTAGATGGAATGGGTGGTAAGGCATTCGACATCAATTTCCCTTCCTCATTTCCTCCCTATGTTTCTTCATTTCCTAACTTCTCCTATATTCCCTAAGGTTGTTAAATCAACCCTATTTAAGCAATATAATTTCTAAGTTTTGTAATGTCAATGAATAATATTTCTTATTTCCATTTTGCTCCAATACTCACGTGCCATAGTGACTCCCTAGCTGTAATGGTTACCATTATCATATTTTAATGATTGTCTCTATGCTATTGGTTGCATTTTTTGTCCTATGTTCTACATTACTATCGATGTCGACAGTCAAGGATTCCTATAGTGTATGCAATTATGAGTGTTATTACCCATTATGTATAATGCTTGTCATGCATAATGATAGAGCCATGTTAAATTCATTATATCCTTCTGAGTTTGTATCTGTGCAAAGTTTAGAACCTTCACCTATATTTTTCCAACATTGACCAATGAAGTGGCCACCACCTACATTCGAGCTCGCTAAGTCTCCATGTCTCATTGTACATCTATACTACCACCGTAGCTCATCAAGGCTTATCAATGCCACGCTTATCTATCTTTCTCCGTGATTCATCATGTCGAAGCCACAGGACTAGTTGCTATACTTCTAAAAACTACCTTATGCCAAGCCATTTGCTATTTCATTTGATGCCACCACGGAGTCTTCATCAAACATGTATCATCTTCTAATTTCGTCGATGTGATTTTATAGGTGTTATTTCCCTCGTTATCACACAATCTATGACGTCACTATCGTGTTGACCTCGTGTAAGTATTTTCTACATTGGCCACATCCAAACAAGTATCCAAGGCTATTTGATCATTGTTTGGCATGTAGTCATCTACACTGCACCCAGTTATCACCCTTGAACGTGTATCATATTCTGATTCTATCAACATGATTTTATAGGTTTTATTTCCCTTGTTATCACACAATATATGACATCACCATTGTGTTGATCCTGTGTAAGTATTTTCTACATTAGCAACATCCAAATAGGTATCCAAGGCTATTTGATCACCATTTGGTATCTAATCATCCCTACTTCACCCGGTTATCACCCTTAACATCGTCATTCTATTATCAATGATGACTTTATTTTTGACCTAGTCAGTGTCTAGTCATCATCGCCCCTCTTTTAAAATTCTCTTCAACTCTACCACTAAGCTGCCACTTGCCCCTACATCTTATTCTTTGCTATGTTTGTGTCACTTCGACACTTGACCTTCGTTTTCTATACAAGAATCTATAAATATGCCATATGTAGCCTCATTGAAACCATGTAATTCATCTCTCTTCGACGTTGTGTTGATATTCCCTGTTCAACATGGTCTTTTGCTGCTTGGGTAAATCTTGCTGCGTAGGGTATCATAGCCAATCTGGTTATCTCAAACATAGCACCATCCGGGGAAGCACTAAAAATACATCCATTCATGTCCATATTCCATCTCCGGTAAAGTCCCATCGATTCTGCATGGTTTTCCCCTAGTAGTAAGTACCTAGTCTAGGTTACTCGTACTATAAAAGTTGTCATCAAGTGTTGCATCCTCCAGTATCAACCTCCTTCACCCAAGTCATAGCCACATTTCATATTTTTCCATGTTTGATTCACTATTGTCCTTTGGTAGTATCTGTGTCATGGATTTGTCCATGTCACCACTCTATCACTTGTCGAAGCCCGTCTGTCCACATCCAATGCCTGCCAATGCTCATCCATTCTAGGAGTTGTCCACCACACAAGGTAATCATAGTATATTGATTAGCGAAGTTCACTTCAATACATATGCTACTATGGTAATGGTGCCCATGTTAACCTTTCCGTAGTTCTCTAGTATACGTGATCCTTCTGAGTTTTCCCTTTGATACTATCATCGATTCTTCCACATCATCACCACCTCCTTCGACAATAGTGATGCTCAATTCCACCTACAATGTCATTTAGCTTTAACTTGGTAAAACATCTCCTTGTACTATTAAGGGGAATTTTAATTTTGCGTCTCAAAGCACCCATCGAGCTAACCGTTGAATGCTCACCATGTAGTGGCTAGTCACCACCAGCGCTATCTTATCTATCCGTGGCCACAAAAACTCCTCATGGGCATTCCTGTTAACTTTTGGCATCATTGTTGAAATCAAAACCTATCCAACATGGGAAAATGCATCCTCACTACCCATGTTATGGCCACACGATGGCCATGTCTACCATCTTGTCATAGAGCTAGTTCTCCATGAGAATCCGAGTTATGCTATCCTCTTATGACCTGTGAGGACAAAATTAACATATTAGAAATCATAATTATAACTACCATTAAACAAAAGCTTAAATGATGAAATAGTGTCTAATATGCCCTTATGCACCTTTTAAAACTTATTAAATAATAGAAGGGACTACTTTACAACTAAGGAATAAAATCATCATTCGACAATATCAAATCTTTTAGGTTTTAAACTACAAGTAATTGAAATTAACTACTACATATATATTCTCTTATTTATTTATGATTTATTGTTTTGTTTTATGTTTTATATATTAATATATAATGAACATATATATTAATATGTTATTAATTTATTTATTCATTTTATTATATATATAATAGAATTATATATATATATATATATATATATATATATTATTTTCAGCTGAGTATTAATGCAATATTTTAATATTAACACCAACAACCCAAAATAAAGTCAACACACCTCACAAAACACTAAATCTCAAATAAGACATGAATCAAACAAAGAATTCAAAACAGGCCCATACCCATGATGATTTATCTAAACTAATGGATATAAAGAGACAACCAAAGCAGACCTCGAAAAATCCCATGGATAAATACTTGTGATAATTATCACTTCAATGAGATCAAAATCTCAAAAAAACCAAAATCTCACAACAAACCACAATTTAAAGGTGGATCCCCAATTTTGGGGTGAGTTGTGAGCAACCACAACACAGGTGAGGCATGCTGATATTATGGATGATTTACAATATTGGATAGTAGAGACCATGGCTACTAAGGTGAGGGTAAGGATATAGATTACCATAATGCAGGAGAGTGTGTAGAAGGCTTATGTTGATAGTGATGCCAAGTGAGCTGCTCATGATGTAGAGGTAGAAAATTTACATGCAAAGATAAAGAGGCAATAATAGGTATGAGAGGAGGTTGATTGAGCTAGGGTAGCAACTAAGAAGGCCATAGTGGAGGTAGAAGGTGTGGGCACTAAGGTGAAATCCCTGTGGACTGAGGTGGCTTATTGGTTATAGGCACATGTTGAGGTGTTGATACTATATTCAAGGTAAGGGTCGATGAGGATGTAGTGTGAGATTACCTTAACTTTGTTTGGGCATGCAATTCTATATTATGGAGGGTCATAGTCAAGGTTGATATCATGATCATGAATAGATACATATTCACAATAGATTCAATGGATTACTCCTTTGATAGTACCAAGGGGGCCAAGAATTATAGTACCATCAGTGTTACAGGTCGTGGGAGTAGTCCCAAGAGTTGGATAAGGCGGTAGTGCCTGTAGTGGCTCATGTGGTGGAGGTATATCCATAGTCGATTGGGGTATTAGAGGCATGGAGGATGGATTTGATGACGATGGTGCAATATGGGAGTGGCGAGATTCCTAGTGGTTAGTAGGGATTATATATATTATGGATGTACACCATTTTTTTAGCCTAAGTACATTTTGATCGTAATATGTATATATGTATGCTTTTGGTTGTGGCTCTATGTACATGTGATTGATTTGTGTGAATGAATATTCAATTTAATATTATGTGTATGTGTAAAGTATGTAGGTGAATGTATGATGGATGAATATATATGCATGTGATAAAATGTAGAAGAATGATATTACTATAGATTATATGTAACTAGTAACGAGGTGATGTAGATGTGTGAATGTAAGATAGATGTAATGATGCATGTATGTGTATGACGAAATACGTATAGGAAGCACTTGTATCCTAACATGACTAGTGGCAATGTTATCCGTTTCATTATCTCAGGGATGTAGGAAGGCATAGGAATTGTGCACTAATTTTGACTATCATAGTTATAGTAATCAAACCTCATGAGAAACTGAGCAAGGTTCAACTACAACTCATAACTATCCTTACTGGATCAAAGTCTATCAAGGACCAATGTGTGCGAGGAGTGATATTTATTTATCCATTTTGATGGAGGTAGGACTAACCCATTTCAAATGTATCCAAAAAATCTAACTCATCCACAAGCGCATAGTAATATGTACAAAATAAGGTCGCTAATGTGACAGATGTATCACCACTAATACTATTCCACTAGCAGGCATGTGTTTAGAGCCTATTGCTGGTGATGGAAATCATCCCATGATGTTATGTTAAACTGAAGGACCAAAGGATATCAAGCATAACAATAGTGCTTTTGGAGGCTTTTCCTTTTTTTTTCTACTCCTCGTTCATTTGATTCTCTTTTTGTGGTACTCTTTTCATTTCTTCTTATTTTTTTTTGGAATGTGGGTGTTGAATTTTGTTTCTACACATTTTATAATATTGCTTATGCTTATCCCTTTGTTTATCCCTAGGTTATATTTTGATCATGCAAATGATAGAGTGAGCAAGGGAAACCATTCTCTAGATGGTGATATCTATGCAAGGTGTTGTCTTTCCTAGACTCAAAATTTTCTTAAAAATATGATGTGTGTGAATGGTCCCTAAAAGAAGTTGAACCAACCAAATAAAGTTGTAAGAAGTGTACGAACATGTCAACTAGATGTGATGTTTGATTGAGTTAACTGGTGAGTGGTAAAAATCATGCTAAACACCATGTAATCCATAATCCTAAAAAAGGGGAGTTGACAACCAAGTGGTGATGCTAACAAGTGTGTGTTTCAATATTGTCATGATCGCATTTCTATAAGGGGAATGTAAAAACATGAATATATATGTAAAAAGAGGAGTGATGTGTACATGCAATGGATGCATTAAGAGATATATAGCATGCAAGGAAAATATTTAAAAGAAGAAATTTGTGAAACTCAAAAAAATGAGATTGCAATATATGTCGAAATAAATAGATATGTGAAGTAATGAAGAGAGGAAGGAGTAGTAGTTATGGTTGCCCCACCATGTGGGGTTGTAAAAATCTCAAGAGATGAATGTAAGTGGGAAAATTCATGTGATTAATAAGAGCAAGGAAAGTAGGGAGCTAAATAAAGCAATAATAAAGAGAACCAATCGAGGGTGATGAAGGAAACAAAGAAGGGAGGAAGAAGAGAAGAAAAATAAGAGAATATGAAATTAGCATAGGTATATAAACGATCAGAGCATGACCATACAATGATTTATAACATATTGGGGAAGAATATGAGAATATAAATCTAGAATAGGTATGTAGCCACTTGAAGCGTGACCATACAATAATGCAGGATAACAAGGAGAAGAGAGAAATAGGAAGGTAACCTAAGAACATGTAAAATGTTGGAAGTTATATTAGGTAAAAAAAGTTTTTACCACAGTGAAAGGGTGGACTTACCTTTTACCTCATGGACGGTGGAGTTTGGATGACATGGGCGATAGAGAGAGAACTCAAATTCAATTTCCTTTTCTTCTTCATCCCTATTTTCCTTCTCCCTATTCTCTTTCCCCTAAGTTAGGCGTATGGTTAATTAGCTCCTATTCAAACTTTGTAACCTGATTATTATTCTTAATGGTTAATGCTCATTTGATTTTTATTGTTTTGACTCTTTGGTTTCTAACCCTAAGCTCCTGATCTCAATATCTAATATCAGAGCAGGTTGGAAGCGAAGCTGGTGGGCATTGCTAAGGCAGGCATGGATCTCGAGGAGGAGGTCAACTTATAGCACATGAATTGAGGTAGGAATGAATCTCGAGGAGGTCAGCCTAGCCAGCAACATGCGAACTGAGGCAACCTTGGAGGCACAAAGATCAAGGAGCAAACAGAACCAGAGACGTGGACACGTGGCACGATGAGACCAGACCAGACACTGACATGTGGCATGACCAGACAAGAGCAGACCAGACTGACACATGGCATGAGGAGGCATGACTTGTGCGGGGAGGCAAAAGGTAGTCCCGATTGCCCATAGGCAATCGAGAATCTACCAACGACGTTAGGCTTTTAAAGCCTACAAAAACATCCGCATAGCGGATGTGGGACTAAAGTCCCAATTTTTTAATCCTGTAGCTAGCGTCGATAGGAAATAAAAGGAAGGACTCTTCCTTCCTTTCCCGTCAGATATGCTAGACCGAATGGCTATTCGGGCCAACGTTAAGTTGAGGTGCGGGAGGTCACGGGGTCGAACCCCACGTGCGCCTAACAAAGTTTTTATTGCTTATAAAATATAATATATATTTTTTATTTTCTTTTAATCATTTTTTATTTTATAAATTTATATTATATAGATAAATATTTTAAAATTTTTTAAAATTTTTATCTATAAAAATATATAGTTTATAAAAATTTTGATTAAAACTAAAAAAAAAATTATATATATTAAAAAATTTTAAAAGAAAATCTCTAGCATTCTCTTTCAAATTTGATTCTTAGAACTAGAGAAAAATTATTTCCTAAGAGGAAATAGATGTAAAATTTTTTACGCTTTGACAGGTAAAAACTTAGAAAATTTTCCTAAGAGGAAATTGTTGTAAAAAATAATTTTCGGGGAAATTTTCTTTAAAATATCTAGATGATCAGATATGGTGGGTGTTATCATGCTCTATGTAGTTTGTTACTAATAACAAACATAGAAAATTTTGACAAGCATGTAAGAACGCTTGGACTTAACACTGTATTTTCACAATTACAAAATGTAGTAATTGCAAATCAGCAAAATTCTAAACTAGGCTACGAAGCAGATTCATAAGATAATTCTTTTGGAAGCAGATTTGAACAATTTGAGTCAATACGAATTGCTCCAGTAGAATCAAAATATACTCATTATAGTAATTCCATTGAAATTATTGAACCAAATTCACCAGAAATCATCTTAATCAGTGACGATGAGGAAGAAGTTGCAGACAATTTTGTGCACCAGGAGATAGCAGAGTCTCATCAAGCAGAATAAAGCCCTTTGTGAAAAGTTAAAATCAAGCAAGGCTTGATCTTTGTAATTTTCTTTATTTTATTGTAATTGCACAATAATAGTAGTTTTTTGTTATTGTTTGTAATGGCATCAAACTACAATCTACCCATCCCTGAATTTTATGGGGATGATTATGAGTACTGGTCCATCAAGATGAGGACACTACTCACTGGAAAAGGCTTATGGGATATTGTCAAATATGGCTACATAGCTCCAACGGATTGGACTACTTTGAATAAAATAGACAAGAAAACCCTAAAGGAAGCCCAGAAAAATAATTCTTCTACCCTATCCCTACTTCAAGTGGAATTAGTTAAAAGTATCTTTCCTAGGATTGCATCAAGCACAACTGCTAAAGATGCATGGAAGGCCTTACAAGAAGGTTTTCAAGGAAATGATAAAGTGAAGCAGGTCAGGCTTCAAACACTAAAAAGAGATTTTGAAAATCTCATAATGAGAGATAATGAAAGAGTCAGAGATTACTGTGTAAGAATTAAAGCAGTAATCGATATGATGCAAACCTTGGGTGATGACACAAAACCTGAAATAGTGGTGAAGAAAGTTTTGAGAACACTTCTTCCTAAGTGGAATCACATAGCAATCATAATCAAAGAATCAAGAGACCTTTCTACTCTCACGTTTGATAACTTAATAGGTTCATTAACTTCTCATGAGGAGAGGTTACAGGGGGCACCTTCCACAAGCTATGGAGGTGAAGACAATGCCTTCACTTCAAATGAAGCCCCATGACGAGGAAAAGGAAGAGGAAGAGGCAGAGGATGACAACAGAGAGATAGAGGCTAAGACAACTCAAGAGGAGAAAACTCCTACAAAGGAGGAAATCAAAATAGAGGACAAAATCAGAACATAGGAGGTAACCAAAATCAAAGTGGCAATCTAGGCCGAAATGGAAATCAAGGACAAGGAAGCAACAAGTCCAAAATAGCATGTTTCAATTGTGGTAAACCAGGACACTTCTCTCGTGACTGCTGGTCGAAAACTTCACAAGGACAAAGTCGTCAATACGGTTCCTTCTATGGAGAAGAAGAAGACCCCTCAAATATTTTTCTTTCATATGGACAATTAGATCACAATCTAGATGATACATGGATTCTAGATACTGGTTGTTCCAATCATATGAGTGGCAAATAATAACTCTTTGCTACCTTAGATTCAAATTATAAATCCCATATTAAGTTAGGGTATAATAAGACATTGCAAGTAGAATGCATTGGAGCCATGGAGGTTCCAACAAAAGAAGGCCTTAAAAAAGTGAATGACATTTATTTTACTCCCAAGCTCCAACACAATCTCCTCAGTGTTGGGCAAATGATGGAGAGGAATTACAAACTTGTTTTTGATGAAGGTAGATGTACCATACTTGATAAAAACAATTGTAATAGAGTCATTACACAAGTACCTATGACAAAAAATAGGTTATTCCCTCTAAAATTTGGTGAGCCCGGGGGAGCACAACTTGCGAATGTAGCTATTTCAAATCCAAGTGTACTATGGCACTTGAGATATGGTCACCTTAATTCTGCTAGCTTGAAAATGTTAACTTTACAAGCTATGGTGACATGACTACCAAAGATTTCAGATCACAAGTAAGTATGCGAAGGTTGTGCTTTGGGAAAGCACTCCAAATCAAATTTTCCTAAAATACAAGCCTGGAGAGCCAGTTATCCTCTTCAGCTAGTGCACTCGGACATCTGTGGTCCTATGCAAACAAAAAGTCTAGGAAAAAATTCATATTTTCTAACTTTTATTGATGATTATTCCAGAATGTGCTGGATTTATTTTTTGAAACATAAAGATGAAGCATTTGATTGCTTCATAGATTTCAAAAATAATGTAGAAAAGCAGAGTGAATATCATGTAAAATGTCTAAGGATAGATAGAGGAGGTGAGTACTCCTCAAATGAATTCTTGCAATACTGTAGAGAGAATGGGATTAAAAGGTAGTTCACTACTGCCTATACTCCTCAAAGAATGATGTGGCAGAATAAAAGAACCGCACCCTTGTAGATATGGCAAGAACTATGCTACAAACAAAGCATCTAACACACACATATTGGGAAAATGTTGTTAGAACCAGTACATACATAATAAATAGAAGTCCAACTTCTAGTTTAGATGGTATCACTCCTTATGAAGGATGGTACAACAAGAAGCCAAATGTAAAGCATTTCAAGATATTTGGTTGTTTAGCCTATGCACATATTCCAGAAGAGAAAAGAAAGAAGCTTGATCCCAAGAGTCAAGCATGTATATTTGTAGGGTACTGTGAATCCACAAAAGGATACAGACTCTACAATCCAAAGACCCATAAATTAATTATTTCAAGAGATGCAATTTTTTATGAAGGGGGAGAATGGGGTCATCAAAAATTTGCTAATGTAGAATCTGATTCAGCCAGTTCTTCACAGGTACAAATTAAGAATAGCAGTGGTACCCCACCACAAAGTCCTCAAAATGAATCTTCTTCAAGTACATCGAGTGGTACACCAAGTCCTAGAAGAAGTCCTTTGAAGGAACCACCAAACTCTCCAAGAATATTTTAGAGATCTATAAGTGCTCCAAGTCCTATGGATATTGATCCATATTCTCAAAGGAAATAGACTAATAAAGGAAAAAGAACACTACAGAATCATCCATCTTCTCAAATGTTGGATAGGAATTTCCAACGAAGATACACTAGAAGTCAAGCTAGTGAGATGGATGACATATTATCCAGACTTGAAAATCTACACATGTCCGGAGATGATGAATCTCACGAACCAAGAGGAGATGTAGTCAATTATGCTTTATTGGCTACCGCACAGCTAGAACCATCTAGCTATGAAAAAGCATGTACATAAAGTATATGGCAAGATGCCATGAAAGAGGAAATATCCTCTATTAACAAAAATGATACTTAGGAGCTTGTGAAGCTACCCAAAGGTAAAAAATGTTTTGGTTGTAAATGGGTCTATAATACCAAATTCAATGTTGATGGAAGCATTGAAAGACATAAGGCAAGACTAGTTGCAAAAGGTTTTACTCAGAAATATGGAATAGACTATGAGGAAACCTTTGCTCCTATAGCAAGACAGGAGACAATTAGAATAGTTCTTTCCTTAGCTGCTCACAAAGGTTGGGCAATATAACACATGGATGTGAAAAGTGCATTCTTAAATGGATACTTAATAGAAGAGGTGTATGTTCAGCAACCTCAAGGTTTCCAAGAACAAGGAAAAGAAAACCTTGTTTATAAATTGAAAAATACACTTTATGGCCTCAAGCAAGCACCAATAGCTTGGTACTCACACATTGATGGCTATTTTAATGAGCTTGGATTCACTAAAATCAAAAGTGAACCAAATTTGTACTACCTCAAGAATGAAACATACATCCTCATAGTTTTTTTATATGTGGATGATCTTATATTTATGGGTAGTAATAATAAAATGAACATGGAGTTCAAAAACTCCATGATGAATCAGTTTGAGATGAAAGATCTCAGATTAATGAAATACTTCCTAGGAATGGAAGTACATCAATTAGAAAAAGGGATCTTCATATGTCAACATAAGTATGCAAGTGACATGATCAATAAGTTTGCTATGCAGCAGTGCAAATCAGTTACAACACCAACAAGACATGGAATCCAGTTGAGCAAAGATGATGGATCACCAAAGGTTGACATGACCACTTTTAGGAGTATGGTTGGGAGTCTGATGTTTCTTACCAACACAAGACCTGATATTTAGTACGTTTTTTCTCTTGTTTCAAATTTTATGGCTAGCCCATCTGAGTTGCATCTTCAAGCAACCAAAACAATTCTACGTTATGTAAAAGGTACATTGGATTTTGGAATCCATTACCATAAAATTAACTCTGTGAAGTTACTTGGTTTTAGAGACAGTGATTGGGGTAGCAATATAGATGATAGGAAATCTACATCAGGGAGCTGTTTTAGTCTAGGTTTAGGACTAATAACTTGGAGTTCCAAGAAAAAATCTGTTGTAGCATTATCATCTACTGAAGCTGAGTATATAGCCATTACACATGCTAGTACTCAAGTCCTCTAGTTGAGGAAAATCCTTGAAGAGATTGGCGAAAAACAAAGTGGTCCAACAACTCTAAATTGTGATAATATTAGTGTCATTCAGTTGGCATATAATCCAATCCATCACAAAAGATCAAAACATTTTGATATGAAGTATCACTTCATTCGAGATATGGTGGATCAGAAGATAGTTGAGCTTAAATACTATAGCACTTTGGACAATATAGTAGATATCTTCACCAAAGGCATAGCTACAACTCAATTTATAAAGCTGAGAGACTGTATAGTCAGTCCTCTCAAATTTAAGGGGGAGAATGTTGGAAGTTACATTAGGTAAAAAATGTTTTTACCACAATGAAAGGGTGGACTTACCTTTTACCTCATGGACGGCAGAGTTTGGACGGCATGGGCGGCAGAGAGAGAACTCAAATTCAATTTCCTTTTCTTCTTTCCTCCCTATTTTCCTTCTCCCTATTCTCTTTCCCCTAAGTTATGCATATGGTTAATTAGCTTCTATTTAAACTTTGTAACCTGATTATTAATGTTAATGGTTAATGCTCATTTGATTTTTATTATTTCGACTCTTTGGTTTCTAACCCTAAGCTCCTGATATCAATATAAAATGGTAAAAATTAGGTCATGAGTGACTAGGTTGTATGACGATGTAGCTATGATTTTAGTAATTGGTGTAACTTGATAGTTCTAAGAAATATTTGGGTGTTGATTTGAAAGACTCACATGAAGTCTTGGGGCAAAGTATGGGAGGAGGTGCAGTGCTAGGAACACTAGAAGATGTGGCATGTTCATATTGTGAAGGAAGTGTGTCATCTACCATGTTATTAACAAGTCTTTCAAAGGTGTGGTAGTGGTTGATGTCATGCCCTGGTTTTTGATGGTAGATGTAAAATTGGTTCTCCTTGTAATTCCTAGGCTTGGGATGAAGTGGATATATGGGACAGATATTTGGTAACTCGAGGAGTCCTGCATGGAGAAGTTGGTGAAAAGTGTGGGAGAGTAGCTCTAAAAGTATAAGTGTGGGATAAATGTATAGCTCAGATGGTGATGATTGTGATGGATGTGGTGTAGGCCTAAGTGGTTGGACCATGGACCTGGGATATTATGGAGGGTGTGTGCGAGAGTGAGGGACATACATGGAAGAAGGTGAGGGAATATGAGCTATAGAATAATGGCATGGAGGGAAACAAAATCGATAATTACTAAAATGTAACTCAAGGTTGTCGAGGCATGAGAGAATGTGTTGGATATCGAGATGTGGATGAGATGGGACCAAAACCATAGGAGAATGGGAGCCTAATGGAATGGTGGCAATGGGATATGAATGTGTGTATAGGAAGGAATAGGGGAAGGATAAGGAGATTGAAATTGGTGAGTTGATGATGGAGGAGGCTAAAGTGAAATACATAAAATGAGGATGGGGTGTCTGGAGAATGGGTGGTGTGTGGGATGGCTATAAGGAGTGATGTGGATGAGATGGGTGAACACATGAAGGGACATCCTGAGAAATTTATTGGCAAAGGGATTGGTCATAAGGTGACATACCATTTATTATGGGTGGAGGTAATCCCAAGGACTGTAAGTGAGAATGTGAAATTCCCCTATTAGGAGGAAAGTAGCCAAGTGGAGGTCATCAAACTGAAGATACTGGTAGATAAGGATCTCTTTCATCGAATAATGGAGGAGGGGATGAGCCCCATGGATGATGGTATGAAGGGTGAGAATGTTCCTCCTTATACACAAATGAGGATAGGTAAATTTGACTATCATAAGAATGAGGAGAATAGGAGGAATCCCTATGATCGAGTGAATGAGGTTAAGGTGATATGTCACTATCTAAATGTGATGATAAGGATGATTGATGAACATGAATAGGGTCACATGGCATCACAAGATAATTCAGGGTGATTGGCACTAGAGGGAGTGTTGGTGTTAGGACTTTGGGTCCTATTGGGTTATATGAATAAAACAAGCTGATTTGGATGTGAGAAATAATTGAAAAATTATGGAATCACCTTTGTATTGAATCACCTTTGCACTGGAGATAAACCCTTCCAATTGATACACAAATATATCTATTATATTTTTATTCGATGGATGATTGATTACACCCTAGTGAATTGTCTTATATACCTATTCTAGGGTTGTGAGTGAAAGGACACGATGGTCCATATAAATGAATAAATGTGAATGATTAAATAATGATGATGGTTAGGATTAGTGAATCCTAACATGCCACCCTCCTTAAAAGGAGCTTTGTCCTCAAAGCTCAAAGTGAGGAGCTTTGTCCCTTGTTTTCCAAGTAGAATTTGTGCAAGTTCTTGTACTATTTTAATGTCACTTTTCTAGAGGTAGGGATATCTTGAGGGTCAAAGTGTTAGTGGGGGATTTCCAAGAATTGTGATGATGGTGGGCTTCCACTTTAGTAGGTTCTCCCTATGTAGAACGAAGGGAAAATAAATGTGCACTCACTCTTTTGCCTCCTTTCTAAATCAAGTTGCCTATATGATGATAAGTCATTGGTGGTGAGAAACTTGTGTGTAGTTTTTATAGAGTGTATGTATGGCCTCCATTGGTCACTTTGGGTATGTCTACCTCATCCTCTTTGGGTGTATCGATCACTTCTTGCACATCGACCTCAATGTCTTCATTGTTGTGAGTAGGTATGCCAAGCATTTTGGAAATAACTACCTCATATTCGCCCTTTATGGATTGATAAGGATCAACTTCCTTTAATAAGTACAATGTTAGTGTAGAACATTTATGGTGGGGTCCAAATTGCTCATCATAATTATCATAGAGGTCTTTTGCTCGTCGTTCCTGCATCTCCTCAAAGCTAAGTTGTTTAATTGGTAAATTTCAGTTAGGTTTAGGGGTGGTGTAAAGATTATTTTGAGTAATTTGGTCCTTCCATTGGCGAAACTCCTGGTAGAATTTTTTGAGAGTAAGGTCTTGTGATCTCCTTTCATCAATTATTCGGGGAGTAATTTGTAATTCTTTACCAAAATATAATTTAAATTTTGAATTTTTATTGGAAAGTGGCAAAAATTTTGCCAAAATTTTACCAAAATTTTTGGTGTTGGATAATAAATTAAACTTTAGCTTTCCTTTAATTTTTATTAACTTTTCTTGTCGAATTTCTGGGTTGGTCACCGAATTTTGATTACTTGTCAAAAAATGAATTCTTCTCTGAACAAATGAATATGAAATCATCATTTTATGTTTGCTAGTGTGGTTTTTTTTTTAAACTAGAGGATCAAGATTTGAGAGATGAAGGCTTCTAAAAACCTTGATATGGCAATTACGACCTCTCCTCCTCACCGTACCTCGAGTCTCTGGATGATCTTTTTCTTCAATATTTATTGCATAATATACAATACTTCCAACTATTTTAAAATTTTCGTCTACTCAACATTGAAGAGATGGTAATAAAACAACTCTTTTCAATTCTATGTTGACTGACTACTGTTACGAGAGTATTATATTTCATTTGTTGATCCCAAAATTTATCCATCTTTGGACTCAAATTTTTGATTTCTGGGAAGAAATGTAAAGGGTCTAATATTTCCTTCATAGCCTAAGGACACATGTCAATCAACGGGTGGATGTTATTTTTAGTATTTGGAAATATCGCGTTTGATTGGTGGGATAAAATTTGGAAAAAAATATCATTTTTTTAAGAATTTTTGTTGTCGTTGTCGGAAACCCATTGACACGATTCTAGAGATGAAATTCCACCACTTAAATTTTAATGGATTTATTAGATGATTTGTCAGATATGAAGGCGAATAAGTCACGTGTAAAAATTTCAATTATGAAGGATATTTAAGGTTTTATGCTTCATGATATCTAATTGGGCAGAATTGGATGTTTAAAACCTAGGAGATGATTAAATATTTCTATGAAAAATAGACATTGTATTCATTTACGTGTGATTGAATTACTTCCATAGTAATCAAGCAAATTATCCTTAGTGATACATCTATGATGGTCACTAGGGACTTACTATCCCAACTCACTAGTTCTAAATGTCGAATGTTTCATGAAAGGAACCTGCCAGAAAATCTTGAGAATTGCTTTCAAAACTAGTTTGAAGACTGTCAAGAATAGATAAAAAATTTAGAATTGTTATTATTCTATCACTAACTTGCCACGCGTCTATTAGGGTTTCAAACTAGATTTTAATAGGTTATAAATGTTTTATGAAAATAAGTTTGAGGGTATTCTCTATTTGCAATTGTCGAAATTAAAACCAACAAACTGTGACTGTATTTCAAATTCAAATTCTGGAGACTATGACAAAGAGTGGCATTTTGTGAAATGTTGCATAGTGCTATGAATGACTGGTGATATGCAATGATACTAGAAATATAAATTTAAAAGTTTATCCCACTTATTGGAATTGAAGCTTTGATACTAGATGTTAGGACTTTGGGTCCTATTGGGTTAATGAATAAAACAAGAAGATTTGGATGTGAGAAATAATTAAAAAATGATAGAATCACCTTTGGATTGAATCACCTTTGCATTGGAAGAGGAACCCTTCCAATGGATACATAAATATATTTATTTATATTCTTATTTGATGGATGGTTGATTACACCCTAGTGAATTGTCTTATATACCTATTCTAGGGTTATGAGTGAAAGGACATGATGGTCCATATAAATGAATAAATGTGAATGATTAAATAATGATTATGGTTAGGATTAGTGAATCCTAACAGTCAAAATATCTTGCATGATGGAATGGTGGTAGGTTGGAGGTGCGTATCTGAAGCAATGTATCTTCGCAAAGGTGTCACAATTAGTGATAGAAAACCTGCAATACAAAAGATACCAACAACATAAAAGTAATGTATAAAGAAAAAGTGTTTTTGTCATGTAACAGAAAGTGCAAAGTGTGTGTTGGGTGCAATAGGATCATGTGTGCTTTGGTGGGGTGATATATACAAGGATGACAGTATGTGCAACCATAGGAAATGTGTACCTAGGCTAGCTAGGCATTGAATGTGCATAGGTGGATGATGTTATTAGGTTTGGGCTTTGTGAGTCCCTTAAGGTTGGCCAATCGATAGGCTCCAAAACCAAAAATTATGTGTGACAATGTAAGGACCCAACCAATTTTGTGTAAATTAGTCTCGCTGCTAGTGGGGTTTACTAGTGATTTATTGGTTCTCTTTGATAACCAAGTTGCTGACCTCAAATTCATGTTGGTGTACCTTACTGTTGTAGGCATGAAAAATACGATCTTAATAAATATGTTTGTTCTCTATGGCATGGATACAATGCTCATATAAGAGCATTAATTAGTATAGCATGGCTTGACGAGTGGTATCATCATTAATAAATTCCTTCATAGATATATGAAGAGAAGGAATCTCGAGTTCTAGGAGTATAATAGCTTCAGTTCCATAGACCAAAGAAAAGGGTTTTACCCCAGTAGGAGTGTGTATGCTTGTGCAGTAGGCCAAAAATGCCAATCGCATTTGATTATGCCAATCTTGATGAGATTTTGTGACCATTTTTTGAAGGATAGTGCAAATTGTTTTGTTAGTAGCTTCAGCCTAACCATTACCTTATGGGTATTACAGGGTAGAGAAGCTATGGTGAATATTAAATTTGTCTCATAGGGTGCAGATAGTTTTTTTGAAAAATGTGCCATTATTTGATATTATTTGTGATGGAATCCCAAAGCGACAAAATATATGATCAATGATGAATACCATGATTTTGGCTCCCGTTGTTTGAGCAAGTGGGATAACTACAATCCATTTTGTAAAATATTTAATGGTAGTGATGATAAACTTATTATTGCTCAAGGAAATAGGTAAGATTTGCCCAATAATATCTAGAGTGCATTGTAATAAGGGCCACATGGATTGGATGGGTTGGAGTGCTTATAAAAGTAAGTGCATGAGGTTAGCATGTTGTTGATATTTGATGCATAATTTGACATATTCACAACAATTATACTTCATTTTGGGCCAATATTAGCCCATGCGTAAAATACACTTAGTGATGGCCATACCACTGAAGTGGCCATCGCAAGTTCCATCATGGGTATCTTGGACCACTTTTTGATCTTCTTGTGGTTAGAGGTAACGTAAAAAGATGCCATAATGAATACGGTGGTAAATAATATCCTCCAATAGTGTGTAAGGGATTACCCTTTGTTTTAATGCTCAATGATGAGCATGTGGTATATCACAAGGTAGAAATCCTAATTTGATATAATCCTTGATCTAGGAAAATTAAGGATCATGTGGTTAAGTGTGGATGATATGGATTTCATCATCGTCGATGAGAGATGGAGGTAAAATAGCATATAATGTTAAGGTATGGATGGACATGTGTCCTGTCAAATAGGGGTTTTGTGGTATTGAATACCCCAAGGAATTCATTGTGTTCGTAAAATGGTTGGACAAGCGAGGAGCAGTCTTGATGTCATACAACTTAAGTTGGGTGAGTAGTTGTTGAAAAAATTGTTTATATTGTTGGATTATCAGGAAATGACATTGCCAAATATCCTTGACTTTATTTACAATGAGAAGAGAATCACCAATGATTTGAAGGTTTCTAATGTACATAGATAGCGTCTATTTCAAACTAAGAGTTAGGGCTTCATATTCAACATTGTTATTTGTGCAAGGAAACCCTAATTTGAAGGAAAATGGAAGATGTTCCCCATCAAGTGTGAAAATTACAATTCTAGCACCCCCAACATGAGTGAAACAGGAGTTATAAAAGAAGAGTGTTAGATCGACTGTAACTTCATGTTTTCAAGAAACGGAGCTTCAGCTAGTTGGTCAGCAATGACTTGTTCCTTTAGGGAATTATGAGAAATGAATTCGAGTTAAATTTTGGTAAGAAGCTTAATCCATTTAGCATACGAGAGTTATGATAACTCTTTTTCATCATGTAGCATAATGGATTATCATGAGAAATAATGAATGTAGTATGGTTAACCATGTAATGGTGTACTTTTTATGTGGCAAAGATTATAGCTAGGCATAACTTCTCCATGTAGGCGTATTGGATTTCATAGTTGACTAGAGTACGACTGATATAATATATGGCTTGTTCATTATTGAGGGTGTTATTTTGATCCAATAATGTTTCAATCATAAAATCTATAGTAAAAATGTATAGTATGAATGGTAATTATAGATGTGGTAAAGATAGAACTAGTGGTGATGTGAGGTAAGCTTTGATTGATTCAAAGGCTTATTGTCAGTTCATATCCCATTTTAATGCAACCCCTTTTTGTAAAAAGTGGTTAAATTATTTACATTTATTAGATGAATGGGAAATAAAATAATGGATAGATTGAATGTTTCCCTATATACTATGTAGTTTCTTGAGATTTGTGGGTGGAGGCATCTCGGTGATGGCTTTGAATTTGTTGGGGTCAACCTCAATGCCTCACTGAGAGACAATGAACCCCAAAATATTACCTTATGTGATGTCGAAGACACACTTCTTTAGGTTGAGCCATACACTGTGTTCAAGAATATGATCAAATATTTTATGAAGATCGAAAAGATATTGTGATCGTTATTTTGATTTGGTTATGAGATCATCAACATAGTATTCCATGATTTTTTGCATGTAATTGTAGAATATGTAAGTCATAGCACATTGGTAATTTTCCCCAACCTTATTAAGGCCAAAAGGCATGATCTTATAATATAAGGTCCCCTAGGGAGTTTTGAAATATATTTTGTATTGATCAGATGGATTGATCTTGATTTGATTATAATCAGAGAAGACATCCATAAGAGATATCATTTCATGGCTTGAATCGATGTTTGGGAAGGAAAAGTTATCCTTGGGACAAGCTTTGTTCAAATATCTAAAATTGGTGCAGCATGAACTTCACTGGAGGGTTTAGGTACTGAAACCATATTGGATACCCATTCTAAGTAGTCAATGGGTTGGATGAACCCTACATCAAGGAGATTTTGGAACTTAAATTTTACCATTAAAGTGATTGTGGGATGCATGCATCGTAATTTTTTGCTTAAGAGCAAGGTTGAGTCTTAGAACAATGAGTTTATCATCAACTAGGCTTATGTATGAATTAATGCATAGGCAATGGAGGAGGAGGTGAAAAATTGTGCTGTAAGCAATGAGAAGTGAGGGAAAGGGCAACAATTTTATCGATTAGCTCATCAATGTAGTAAGGAGCAATAGTGTCAAAAAATGATGTTTCCTGGAATATGGTGCACGGAATGATGATGATAGAATTAGGATATGGACTCTTATCTAGGATTTCAGTGTCGATATATTCTCCCAATGAGTATGTAGGAATAAATGAAGGATTGAGGGAGAGATCTTGAATCTCATCTTTGAGTATATGAACGACAGTAGGGTAGTCACATAGTCTAGATTTATCGATGGGTAATTGAATGTGAGGGTTTATAGGTATTCGTAATACTTGTTCATAATGTCCTAGTACAAATCAAATCCAATGGAAATACTAAAGGTAGCATAAGGTGAAGTGTAGATTATACATGTGGTCTAAGGTATCAAAAAAACTATATTGCGATGGTGGGGGTACAATTTCTGGGAATGAGGAGTGTAAACTAATGTAGATAAAGTTGGTATGATTATCTGGTGTATCAAGGGGAATGATAGTACCAATGGTTAGCATTGAGGCTAAATGGAGATCAAAATTATGGGTAGATTGGATCATAGGAGGGTGTATGTGATCATCATGAATATTGTATTCACTTGGGCCTAAGCTCATCATAAATATGGAAATGTGGGGTGAAGTGTGATGTGGAGACCAGGGCAATGAATCTAAATCAAAGGATGAATATGAGAGTTGGGAATCATGAATAGTGGCAATAGAGGAATAGAATAGTTGTGCATCAAGGTAGGAGGATCATTTCTCCCTATCATGAAATTTGACTACGATGGAAGGGATTGGATGAGCTACATGCAAAAACTGTGAGGTGCGGGGAGTAGGCATAGGTTTTGAGCTATGAGAAGAGGTGAAATATCAAGGTCAAGGATGAAATGTAAGTGGGAATGTTTGAGGTATAGATAGGAGAGGAGGCTCTACAAAGGAATATGTATGAGATGAATTAAGAGGCCACAAATATGGTAGTGAAAAATGCAAAAAAATGGGATGTAGATCTATGGAAGAAGAAGGTTGGTAGGGAGGAGGAGGCCAAAAAGAAGGTGGCAAGAAAGTTACATATGCAATATGGATATCCATAGAGGAGGATAAGGGTATGTGAGAAGAAGTTGTAGGGGACTGTGTGTGTCCTTAATGAGTGATGTGATGATGAGGCCGGTGTAGGAGAAGGCATATAAGTCTCTGCTTGATGATACAAATAAATAAGGAGGACCTGTGTAGAGGACGATGAAGGTCCTTGTAGGAGTTTGGCGATGTTGCAAAAATTGAATGGATCACCATAAATTGGAAAACAATGGACAAGTCGGTTATGCACATATTTGAGACAATGATGCAAGGTGGAAGGAATGCATTGCATATCTCTGATCCATGGATGTCCAAGAAATATATTGTATTGCATCCCACTTTGAATAATGTGGAATAAAATGGAGATGGTATGAATGTATACGTGGATAGGTAGGATGATAGAACCAATTGTGAGTTATATGGAACCATCAAAAGTGTGAAGTTTGAGTGAAAGCATGACAAAGTGGGTAGGTGGAATATGCAAGTGATGAAGAGCGGTAGTGGAGATGATGGTAATAAAAACATTGATATTAATGAGGATACACTTGTAGGTGATGTCATTGATAGTTGCATGAATATGAAGGGGAGTATTAGCTCCCTCACTCATAATTTTGGTGATCTTGTGGTCATGGAAACAAATAGATGGTTGCAGGAAGTAGGGTATGTTCCCTAAAAAGTTCACAAATGCATTTGTGTCATGGGTTTCAAGGTCAATGGATCAAAGGATGTCATTTAGTGCCTTACAATGAGTTTGAGATTGTTGCAATAAGTCGAAGATGGATAACCTGGTGGGTGTGTTGTGCAACTGATGAGTTAGGCTACCATGAATAGTAATGATGTTTTATGGTAAGGATGGTGAAGCATACGATGCTATAGGAGATTGGTTAGAGGTGAATGGTACCGGAGGTGAAGTTATGGGTGCATCTTGGCACAACATATAATGTTGAGTGTGAGTGGTAGGATTAATCATGCCAACTATGTTGGATGATGGAGGATCACATTGAACATTATTAACCTACCTAGATTAGCCTTGAGGATTAGATTGGGTTTCTTAAGTATTGGTTATCTCGTGTGCTGGTAGTGGATTCTAATAGATACCCAAATTTTCATTCTATTGTATGAGGGGGTTTGAAACCTGGATGGTACCCTTATCGATGAGGTCTTGAACTAGGTTGTGGAAGAAGTGACAAGACTCTATATTGTGATTGCACTATCAGTGGCATGCATAGAAGATCTTCTTATTATACCCCTAAGGCTTTGGTTTATTTGGATCAATAGGATGAATGTTAAGTAAGGTGATGTGTCCCATGTTATACAATTTTTGAAATAGAGCAAGGGCTCGATGAGCGGAGTCAAATTGTGTTGTTGAATTTGGGGCCAAATACTATGAGTTTGTTGTAGTTTTTATGAAGAGGACATGCTAGTCTAAAACAATTGTTGCTTTTGTGGAGGAGGTTGCAATATCGATGAAGAAGTTGGAGAAGCTACGACCACTTGGTTGGTTTATGGCAGTTTTGAGTAGGGTTTATTTTGTGCATTCTGGTTGAAGAAAAATTGGAGTTGTAGGATAGTTCTTTCCTAAGATTTATCTTTCTAGATTGGACTTTGATGTCCTCTATAACCTTGGATTGAATTATAGCTTCATTAAATGTGTGACATTGATGAAGCTGTATAGGTGTAGATATATCTTTATGATAACTCTTTGCAAAGAGTGTGACTAGTTCAGAAGATGGAAGGCTATGAGCTAGGTTTTGGATGACCGATATCCATCGAGAAATAAAATCTATGATAGGTTCATCATTAGCTTGTCACAAGGTGTAGATATTAGAAAATTTTATCTTATTTTTGATATATATATATATTTTTTGAATTTACATGGTGGAATCGGTAGCCGCCACGAATCTGGGTAGGCTGTCCGACTTTTTATGGCCACCACAATATTCTACGCTATCCACCCCAAAAGCTACCACATAGATATTCGTGTAGTCAACCCCTATAACCACCATGACACAATCATTTTAAACCTTTTACACCGCTGAAAACACCATGAAATGGACAAGCGTTAAGTCCGACGAGGCTCGAGATTTGAACCTTGGACCTCCGCCCCCTTATGGGGTTTGGATGAACCAATTTGTCTACACCTCGAACCTTATTTTTGATATTGATGGAGAAATATTCTAGAAATAAATTGGCCAATTTTTTGAAGGTGAACAAGCTATGGTGTGGGAGCATGTTGTACTAGTCAAGAGCTTATCCCCCAAGGGAGAGAGTAAAGGTGCACAACATGAGGGGATCACTATTGTGGAGTTGATAACATGTAAAGTGGTAGTTACTGACATGTTCATGAGGGTCTTATTTACCTTTGTACTTGTCAAATTTTATAATATCAAAGCAATACAGATAAGGAGGGATAGGATATGATGGGTGGATAGGTTCGTTGCATAGCTTATTATATGTGGGTTTTGGGGGCCCATAACCAGTCGTGCAGAGATTTAGCATCTTAAATTCCTCTTGCAAGAGTTTAATTTTGGGTGATGGATGTGCAATGAATTATGATGAAGTAGTCACAAATTGAGAGTGGAGAGGATACTAGAGTTGTTGTTATTCCCATTATGAATATGGAATGTATTGCATGTGTTCCTGTAGGTTTGGTTTTTGGACAACATAGGATTTCAAGGTTTATGGAATATTCTACTACAAAGAAAACATGTATTGGGATAGAAATATTGTGGTTGTGATATTTGTGGCTACTACATAGGGGTCTATTGTAATGGTTGTGTTGTGGGGGATGAATACTAAGAAGGAGGTGTCATGAAAAATGTAGGCACTATAGACTGTAGTGGAGGTAGTGGTTTCTAGGAAAAGGATGAGGGTGGTGGTTGAGACGATGCACCAAAAGAAGGCACCTGCATGGGACTAGAGGAGATATGGATGGAGAATTCAGGTTGAGTAGAATATGATGGGGGATTAGTGAGATAAGATGGATGGCATAGATTGTAAGAAGATAATGGAATGGAAGGAGGAGCCTAAAATGGATGAGGTGGAGGAAGGTGAAAATTGGAAGTGTATGTAGGTGGAGGAGTAGAATGTGACATGACATACATTCCAGAAGAGGGGAATGTAGGTGGAGGTAATGACAAGGAAGGAGTATAGGTCTCAAATGTGGAAGCCTAAGAAGAAGACATGGTGAATATTTTCACACAGGTTTGTGTAAGTGGTATTTTTTGATGTTTTTGAGGTTGGAATTGTTTTTGAGAAGGAGGTTATGATGTGGCATAAAAATATGGAAAAAATAATTGTTGGAAAGAAGGTTGTTGCAAAACATGAGAAGGGTACTAATGTGATGATGTGGGTAGGGTATATTGTTGCTACAATGAGGATTGTTGCAAAGGGAATTGTGATGAGGGCACTTGAGTGCTTGGGGTGGAATATTAGGGATATGAAATCATTCCTATGATAGGGATAGATGATTCAACCTCAAGTCAAGGACGGTTGAGTAAAGAAGAGTTATTTTTTAAAATGGAATGAGAGAGATCCTAAAACAAAAAATGTGCAAAGGTAGGTACAGTAGGAAGCATTTACCCATAAACGGTGAAGAATGGAGGTGGGTTTTCTTGAAGTAGTATATATGACGTGGTCATAAAACATGGAAGGTGGATTAGATAGGGATGAGTGGGGAAGAAGCATATGATCTTCACGGAATGATGTGGTAAGCATATTTCTTGAAATAGAAGTCTCACCATAAGATATAGTGCATATTTGAGGTGACTCAAAACCTATAAGGAGGTCAGGTGTGAGCAAGGATGCTTCCCTCATGAAGGGAGTGGGAGGAGTAGATTGACTAGAATTGGTGCAAGAAGACTCATTTTCATTATGTGCTTGCTCACGTTCTCAGTTGTGGGTGATAACAAGCATGGTATTATGTAGTGTAATTAGGTGCTCAAAATATCCAAAAAAAGAAATATGAAGATGTGGGTCTATTTTGCATAAGGTTTTGGGTAACCCTATGAAATTTGATAAGTTTTTATGTCTTAGAACATAGTTCACATACCACTATGCAAACTTGGACTATAGAAATCTGACTCACACAGTGCTATGCAAACATGACCCAAATAGTGAATCTGGTAGAAAATGACATCTAATAATTTAACACAAAACACAATGATGCATTAAACAAAGAAATTGTAATTCCATTAATATTAAGAGATATGTGTTACAAGAGGGACACGATGCCCTTTATCCATTTCTTTTCCTAACAATGTTACAATCAATTTGATGTCTTCTTCAATCGTCCCTCAATGTAGTTGGGATTCTTTGTATGTGGGCCACCATTGGGTTTTTTTTTATGATGTTCTTCCTCTTTAGATCTGCCAAATAACCTATGAAAGACCTGCAAAAGGGTGTTAGTGTGATGGGGGGCTTGCCTTAGTTAGGCCCCATATTTATGAAGATGAAATGACCATGAAAACATAACAAAAATTGAAATAAATTATGGAGAAGATGATAATATGGCAAAACAAACCTTTCCTCAAAACATTGAGGTGATTTAGGACCTGTATATCCACTTCGCCCCCAGGGGGTGAATTGGTGCCAGATTCACGGGGTGAGAGGTGAATCAGACCTAGATCATGATTCTGCAAAAATCCTTTGATGGAGATGCTCCTTATGTGTTGTAATGTTGATGTGTGGGTCTGGATTTGCTATTTATGCTCCAAGAACTAGCTTTTCAATCTTCATTTTCCATTTCTATAGATTTTTTGTGCTTTGTTGAATTTGGGAGAGATTCTAATTAGGGATTTAGAAACCACTATTAATAGGCAAATGCAAGGTATAGGGGGGAGTTAGATAGACTAAACCTAGGTTGAATTCTTACTAGGTTTAGGTTAGGAAATGCAATTGGGCAACATCACATTCCTTATGGAAAATATTTCATCCTCACACATGCATGAGGATGGATTAGGGCTATTCTTGATTAGGAGGTCTTAAGTCAATTTAGGACATGATTAAATAAATATCCTAACAAAACCTAATTTCACACATGTTGGAGGATGTAATTAGTGTTAATCAAGATTAAGGGTTATTTTAATCAATTTTATCCTTTAAATGTGACTTAAGTGAAGTCAACATTAAATTAGATTTTAGGTATTGACTTGTTAATTATTTTGGTCAACTAATACCCCGTGGGGCCTCAACTGAGTGCAAATAGGTTTTCATAGAATACCCTAGTGCATTGTATGTGATTTTGAAGGCTTATGGGGGTTGAAGACCTAAAAGTCGATGGAGTGGTATATGGAATTCTATATATTGCTATGGCAAACTATGGCAATCTACACATTACTACGCATGACTACACATGACTATGATAGCCTAAAATATCCTATGGATGTCTGGAATCACCTATGGATATGTAGAAACAACAATGTGTGACTTTTCGGTGTCTAAATTTACCTCTTTTTGTACTATATTGTGTGGAACACAGTTTAATACAAAAATGTGAAGGGTTTATGTAGAATAAAAAGGGATAGAAGGGGAATGGAATTCAATCAAAGGTATGTAGCTACTCAAAGCGTGAACACATAACATTGATCGAATATCCAAGGGAAAGGAGAGAAGATAATTGAATTTAATCAAAGGTATGTAGTCACTAGAAGTGTGACCATACAACATTGATCGAATATCCAAGGGAAAGAAGAGAGGAAGGAAAGAAGGAGAAGAGGAAAGAAATAAAAACAATGCTGGTGAATAAAAATGAATGATTATGGATGCAATGATGTGATTTTGCTGAGTCCATATGATATTTACGATGCCATACTAGTTTCTTGATAATGGCAACTTTTTATTGCCTTGCTTTTGCGACCAAATCAGCATGGTCCAAAATTATGAATAGGACAAAAGCCTATCTAAATTTTTGTTGTTGATTGATTGATGAGAACATGGATACAAGTGTCAAACCACTTGAGTTAGTTGAAATTTGGATTTTTAAGTCATGACCAGATGAACGTGGTCACGAAATCCTTTTCTAAATGTTGTTCTAGTATTAGTTCAAATGTATCATTCGTTATGTACTCGACGTACATGAATGCTAGATTGAATTCTCCATGGTAATGTATAACTCTCATGATATAACTGATGTCTATTTGGGATTGAGATTATGATCGTATGATAATATTCAACAAAAAAAATTGTGGACAAATGTGCTAATCACACTTTTATATTTTTGATATTGTGGTTGTATGCAAAACTAACTTTGGATATGAATACCCCCTCAAACAAGGAATCAGCAATGAGGCGAATGGAATGCAATAATTTGATGATGCAGTGATTGATAAAATACAAATGCATGATGAATATGATTGAAAATGAAGTTAAAATATAAATTTGGGAGGTTCCTAGGGTTCTAGGGGACATGTGCCTACTTTCCTAGGGTTTTGGGGGTATTTTGGGGTATTTTGGATGAGGTGCAAGATTAGCCTATTGTGGATCTGATTCCATAGTTCGGGGTGGAATCGAGCTGGGCTGCAGAGATGCCAGCTAGCCATGAGGGCCATAGGGAGACTCCTAGTAGGATTTAGTATATTCCTATGTTGATTGTAGCCTACGAGCATTTTTATTTCTAGATGATGATGGGCATGGTCCCATATTGTAGCCTTTAGACATTTTGTATTGACAATATATATATATATATATATATATATATATATATATATATATATATATATATATATATATATATATATTTCGATTTCAACTATTATATATACATGTGTCATTTTGATGGTTTGAAAGGTGTTCTTGTTTATGTTTGCATATATTAGCGTAGTATAATTTATAGGTGTGTATGATAAGTAGATATACATGTGTGAATGGTTTAGATCTATTATCGTTATGTGGTATGAATTAATTGTAGAATAGTATGATGATTGTATTTTGAATGCAGTATGAAGTGATATCAAATGTGATTTTGTAATGAATGCATGTAGAGTAAATGTAATGTTGTGATTAAATTTTTGAAATGCATGTAGCATGGATGGAATAATGTAATGTGATTTGTGAGATGCATTTAGTATGAATGCAATGTTATAATGTGTACAAAATTTATAAGGCATAGATGCATGTATGAACATACCGAAATGCACCAAGGAAGCACTTGTATCGTGGCATTTACCTGTATGGATGCGATCCATTTCTTGATTTTAGGATGGTGTATAATGTAAGGCATGTGTAGTTGTTTTGACCAACATAGTTGTGACAATCAAATCTCAAACCCTTAGCTATACAAGTATTTGTGGAAACTTATACCATAATCGGGTTGGTTCAAAGTCTATCCTGGACTTATGTGTGTGAATGTGTAAGGTTCATTTATCCATTTTTATGGAGGGAGGATTAACCCATTGTAGATTCTACCGAACTAGCTAGCTCATATGTCTGCAATAGTGATCTATACAAAAGCGATATGCTAATTTTATAGATGTGTTACCACCTGTAATACTATTCCACTGTTAGGCAGGATCTTGGAGCCTATTGCTAGTGATGGAAATCATCCTATGGTGTTATGTTGAACCTAAGGACCAAATGCAATAAGCATAACATTGGTGATATCAAGAGGTGTTGCCTTTTTTTTTCTGCCCCTCATCTAGTGTTGACCAATTTTTATGGTGCTCTTTTATTTTCTCTCTTTTTTTTCTTTTTCTTTTTGGCTTTTTTTGTTCTTTTTGTATGGGCAATGAATTTTATTTTCTACCCAATCATTTATTTTTGCTTATGCTTGATCCCTTTTTTAATCCACAGGTAGTATGTTGACCATGCAAGAGATAGAGTGAGCAGGGGATACCATTCGCTAAATGGTGATATCTACTCAAGATGTCCTCTTTCCTAGACTCAAAATTGTTTAGTGTATAACCTGTTGTGAGCGGTCCATGAGAGAAGTTGAACCAGCCTAAAGGACCATACAAAGAATGTACAAGACTTAGTAGCTATGGGTGATACTTGATTGACTAAACTAAAGAGTAGTCAAAGTTGAACACGACACCTATGTATACCCTAATCCTAAAAAGGGGGAATGGAAATCTAGGTGGTGATGCTAACAAGTGCATTTATTACTCCTATTGAGGTGCATTTTGGGAGAGAATGTACAAGCACAAATTAAAAGTTTAAATGAAAAACATATAGATATGTGCAATGGATGTAACTGTAAATGATGGAAGTTGGAGAAATGCAATATCTACAAGAGGAAAATTATGATGTTTAGAAGGATAAGTTTAGAAGAACCTATTTACATATGAGTAAAGTGTGTAATGACGATAAAAAGGGTGATGCTATGATCATGTTTGCCCTAGTGTGTGGGGTGTGTGCATGTAGTAGGTGTATATACTATGATCTGTATGGATGTATGTAATAGTTTTCAAGAGAAGAAAGGTGTAAGAATGGAATGTACAATAGGAAGAAGTGAGAAGAAATAGACTTTGGTAACCAATAAGATAAAGGGATTACCAAAAGTCAATAGTGATAGAAGAGAAGAAGTGAGTCAACATAGGTATGAAGTAGAAGAAATGAGAGAGAATAAGAGAAGTAATTAGAGCTACTATCAGGTGAAGTGGCATGGGTCTGATTAGGAGTGGGATGGTGAAGTGATGATGTGGTTGGGATCATGAATGCTATGATAGTTGGATATATAATGGATGTAGTGGGCTGGCATTGTCAAGGATTCATGCAATGACAATGTTTTAGGGATGATCCGAAATGAGGGATGATGCAACAAAGAAGTGAAATATTTCTGTGCTAGACTATGTGTATGTTGCCCCTATGCTAGGCTATTCTAGGCTATGACTATGCTAGGCTAGTCTAGGCTATTTTTGTTGATGTTTTTAGGTAAACCTATCCAATTTTTGCTAAGGTTTTTTGGGAAACCTATCCAATTTTTTTTCTAAGGTTTTTGGAGAAACCTATCCAAATTTTTACTGAGGTTTTTTGGATAAACCTATCCAAATTTTTGCTAAGGTTTTTTGATAAACCTATCCAAATTTTTACTGAGGTTTTTGGAGAAACCTATCCAAATTTTTGCTAAGATTTTTGGAGAAACCTATCCAAATTTTTACTAAGGTTTTTGGAGAAACTTGGGTTGCTAAGGGAGTCTAAAAAAAATGTTCAAAAATTTTTGCTAAGGATTTTGGAGAAACCTGGTATTAAGGGATTCTAAAAAGAATGTTCCAAAAAAATTTCTGAGGATTTTGGAGAAACCTGGTGCTAAGGGATTCTAAAAAGAATGTTCCAAAATTTTTGTTGAGGATTTTGGAGAAACCAATGTTCCAAAATTTTTGTTGAGGATTTTGGAGAAACCTGGTGCTAAGGGATTCTAAAAAGAATGTTCCAAAATTTTTGTTGAGGATTTTGGAGAAACCTAGTGCTAAGGGATTCTAAAAAGAATGTTCCAAAATTTTGATGAGGATTTTGGAGAAACCTGGTGCTAAGGGATTCTAAAAAGAATGTTCCAAAATTTTTGTTGAGTATTTTGGAGAAACCTGGTACTAATTTGTTTTGGTGACATTCTAAGAGAAACTTGTGTGTTGATTTTTTTTTGCTAAGGTTTTTAGAGAAACCTATTGTTTAGAAAAATATTTGTCATGAAGGTAAGGCAAAGTATAGAACCTTTGATAAAAATATACAACATTTCAAACCTGGTGATTGATGATGTATGCCCCTACATTGAATTATATATGGGGAGAAGATAAAGTTACCCTAGTTTTGAATGAAAAATGGGAGAGGGTGAAGTTGCGCGCATGTTGAATGATGTATGGGAAAGGATGAAGTTATCCCTAGTTCAATTGATGGATTGGGAGCATATAAGGTTTCCCCAATTTTGTATTATGGTTTGGGAGCAGATGAATTTCCCCTCTATGAATGATAGATTGGGAGCATATAAGGTTACCCCAATATTGTATGATGGGTTGGGAGCAGATGAAGTTGCTCCCATATGAATGATAGATTGGGAGAATATGAGGTTTCTCTAGTTTTGTATGATGGGTTGAGAGCAGATGAAGTTGCCCCCATATGAATGATGGATTGGAGGAAGATGAAATCACCCCTAGTTTTGTATGATATTTTGGGAGTAAATGAAGTTTCCCCCATATGAATGATGGATTGGAGGAAGATGAGGTTACCCTAGTTTTGTATGATGGGTTGGGAGCAGATGAAGTTGCCCCCGTATGAATGATGGATTGGAGGAAGATGAAATTACCCCCAATTTTGTATTATTGGTTGGGAGCATATGAAGTAGCACCCATATGAATGATGGATTTGAGGAAGATGAAATTACCCCTGGTTCTTGTATGATGTATTGGAGGGAGATGAATTTACCCCAAATTTTGGATGATATTTGGATGATTTTGGGATTAGGAGTTTCAATTCGCATGGCGGGGGGTGAAATGGACCCAAATCATAGGTCAAGGGTGAATTCGACTATTTGAAACATGTGTAGTGTTTTGGTAGTTTAGGGGACCAAACAATATTAGAATTGGACAAATCTTATACCATTGGAAATCACTTTTTGAGATTGATACAATTGTGAAATTTTTGGGAAATTTGGAGATGATGTGATGTGGGAAAGGTTGGTTCAAATATGACCCTTCTTTTGAAAGTGATGAATGTGTGATTTCAAGCCTTTTGAAAGGAAAATTTGATATTATTAGTGAAATGGTTAATAGATGCTGGTGGAAGTGGAGGAATGGGTACATCTCAATATGGTGGTTAGTGTTGATTATGAGTAGTGATGCTATCATGCCAACCATTCCATAGGAAGGAATATTGTGATGTACATGATTGACCTACCTTGATTGGGCTTATTGAGTGGGTTGAGTGTCGTAGGGATTAGTCCCCCTGTGTTCAGGTAATGTGTTATGATTATTACCTAAATTTTGATTTTGTGGTATGATGGGGTTTGAAAATTGAACAATACCATGATCTATAAGGTCCTCAACTAAGTCATGAAAGGTGTGACAAGAACAGACGCCATGACCCAATTGGTGATGGTAGACACAAAAGGCATGTTCGATGTACCCACAAGGGTTGGGTCAATTTGGATCTATGGGTCAAATATCTAGTAATGTAACATGACCAACCTCAAACAACCTCTAGAATAAGGTAGGTAGAGGCTCAAAAAGTGGAATCCAATCATGATGTCGACATGGAGGATGAGGACCACGATCTCATTGTAGTTTAAATGAAGGAGGTGTATTAGTATGAGATAATTATTGTTGTGGAGGAGTAAGTTGTGAGACTAATGACAAATATGGAGATGTTACATCTACTTTATTGGTCTGTGGTGGCTTTTATAAGGGTTGATTCAGTGTGTTACAATTAAAGTGAGGATTTTTAGTGTAATACGACTTTTTTTGAAGTTTGATTTTACTATATTGAACCTTGATGTCCTCGATAATATTTTCCTATGAAATAGCATCTTCAAAAGTGTGGCTTTGGTAAAGCTGGAGGGATGTGAAAAAATGTTTATGGTAACTCTTGGAAAATAGAGTCATGAGCTCCTAAGTGGGGAGGCTATGGGTGAGATCATGGATGATCATTCTCCATAAGGCAATAAACTCAGTGATGGGTTCATCATCAACCTATCACAAGGCGTATACATCAAAAAATATGGTATTTTTCTTGATGTTTATGAAAAAGTGTTCTAGGAAGGAGTTGGCTATCTTCTCAAAAATATATAGGCTATGGTGTGGGAGCATGTTGTACCAATCCATTACTAGCCTAGCGAGGGATAGGGAGAAGGTACACAACATGAGGGGATTACTACTATGAAGCTGGTAGCAAGATGAGCGATAATTGTTCACATGCTCTCTAGGATCTTCTTTACCTCTATACTTGTCAAATTTTAGTATTTCAAAGTGATAGGGGTAGGGAGGAATGGTAAATAATGGGTGAACTATCTCATTGCATAGTTCATCATAATAGGGCTTTTGTGGTCTTTAGCTAAAGGTACGCAAGTTTAACATTTTGACTTCATCTCGTAGGAGTTGAAGTTAGGGTGCCATAGCAGTTGAGGGTTGGGCTATGGTAGGCCAACCCTATGGATGTGGCAAATATTGATATTGTTTTTCTTCACAATACTGTGGAGAATACTATTGTACCTGATTATGATAATGTGGGTACTAGGCGACATGTGCTATCGTATCTACAGGTACACTAGGTTGTGGGGTAGGTGTATGTTGTGGGTAATAATATTGTGATTTGGGAAACATGTGGTTGTGGAATGAGTACTTGTTGGGTTGTAGCCTACTATAATGGTTTGGCCATAGGTAGTTATGACCAAGCTGGATAAGGCGTGAAGAAGTTGGGTGCAGCTAGTAATGGTGTAGGTGTCAGAACTACCAGTGCTAGGGGTGGTCGAAATGAGGTATCAAAGGATGAGATTTGTCTCTACCCTGGATTGTAAGAGGTAGTGAAACTAAATTATGTGCAATAGTTTGGTTGAGTGGGTTGGTAATATGTCAGTATCAGTCCATAGGTATGATGGATATTTGTAGTGGGAGCATAAAAAGGAGGAGGGGGTGGTATCCTAAAGGTCACCATAGGCAAAAGTGGCTCTAAAAGTTGGGTATTGTACACTCCGGATACCTAGGATATTGGTGGAAAAGCTGCTAAAAAGGTATGATAAGATACCAAAGTAGGAGCTTGGATTGAGGGAAAAGTATATGTATAAACTCTTGCTTGGGTTTGTGCATCTTGCATCTAAAAGGGCTACTAGGAGGTGCCTTCAGATATGGTGAAAATAGCTATTGGGAAGGTAATGACTAAGACTCTTGTGAAGAGTACGGGTGTGAGGTTTGAGGAGATGCTTGTGGCTCCTATTGGGGAGGAAGTTGTGTAGTTTGGAAAGATGGCTTCTGGTTTCCTAGAGTAGAGGATGATGGATTAGACACCATTTCTACGGTAAGGGAAAATGATGTGACCTCCATACGAGTATGGTTTAGGAGTGGTGAGTCAATTTTAAAAAGGGATTGAGATAGGTTTTGGAAGAAAGGATGTGTAAAAGTAGGAAAAGTAGGTATGACCTCCTCATATATGGTTAAGAATGGAGGAGGTTGTCCTTGCTTTGTATAGATCACATGGTCACAGAATGTGGTTGGTGGAATAGGTGAGGATGCGACTAAAAAGAGCGGGTAATCCTCTACGAGTGAAGTAGTAAGGCCTTCACTCAAGGTTGGTGTCTCATTTAGGGACATCATGTGTGTGAAATATACATTGGATTCCATGTGTGAATCAGATGTATTTATGATCTTCCCATTTAATGTCAAAGGATTAAGAGCGGACTAAGTAGAAGAAATGACAAGCATCTCCTCTATGAAGTGTGCTTGCTCGTGTGATATACTATGGGTGACCATAGGAATTGCAGCATGTGTACCAAATTTTTAGAAATAAACCCTATGTAATATATATTGGATTATGTCTAATGTAAATTTGAAGTAAGTGACATGTTTTATGTGGAAAAACAAAACATAGTGTAATGTGTTGAGATCGATCTGTAATCATGCAAACAACGGTAGATCAGAATCAATTCTAAATGCTATAAATAAATGTGTTTTTCTTCATTTTGTATGTTTTAATTTTGGTACTCCCTATGTAGAATCAAGGGTAATGGAGTGGATACTCTAGAAAACTAGGAATGTGATCGATATCAAACCTCCTACAACACCCAAAGATGCACAAAATAGAATGGTATCACAACATGCAAACATTGACCTGTATGGAAGGTACCATAAAATGATATCCTAAAGGGGGAGAACCCACTATGCTAAAGTGAGTTCACTATATCCTCTCATGAGAAGAGGTGGCACTATCTATGATGTGCTAGGTATGGTTGGTGTACCCCATGCTTTTGCTTCACCCTCGAATAGGCTTGGTCAAGAATGACAGTTACTGTGTCCATGAATTATATGAGCTTTATGGATGGTGTCTATTCCTATCCCACTCCTTAGGTAACCACTGGTGATGAAGTCCAAGGCCCAATCACAAAAGTGGGGGATTTTTTGATGATGAAATCCAAAAAATTGCTCTTGTGGGGCTGCTAGGTGTCTAGGAGGGTGAGCTGGTGGATAGTGAAACTTGATTCACACTAGTCTTGAGCGATGGATTGGGGATGAATTCCAATCTCACCACTTGTTTAAATACCATGTGAGTGTGTGTGGGTTTCTGTGTTGCTAACGATGTATGCAAGTTAAGAAACTAACTAGTTGCTTTTTTAAAATAAAACTAATCCTAATGCCTTTTCAAAAGCAAATTATTAGATAACTTGTATTCTTTGCAAAGAAATGGTCTAGTCCTAAATGCCTTTATAAAGAAAATTAATCTACTTTGCAAAACATGGAAACATGAAATCCAAGTGTGTGAAGTAAAATGGGATTAGGAAACCCTGATTTAAGCTATAAATTACAATATGCTTAATAAATTAGATGACATAGAATAAGGGTATTAGAAAACCCTAATTTTAACCATCAGAATGTACACTTCTTTTAGTGATAGATGCTATAAAGAAAGGGGGAAATAAGGTAGTCTTGTACTACATGCAAAAAACTAAAGGAAATGTAAATTTATTTGAAAATAAATTTTAATAACTTGCTAGAAATTTGCAGGTCTTGAAACTTCAAAGAAATTTAAAAATCCTATGAACTTGAAATGAAAGCAAATCTACACCTAGAAATTGTTATTTGACTAGTGCATGCTTTTTCATTTCAAATTTTAAGCAAAAGAGGGATAAAAATGGGTAATACCTGCAATCTAATACTATGGGTAGTCTGAATAGGTCATATGCTACTCACCCCTACAATTTTGGGGGATTTTGAGGCTATCTGGTTCACTTCGTCCCCCGAGGGGCGAATTGGATCATATGCTACTCACCCCTCAAATATTTGTTCTGAGGGACTGAGAAGGTTTCCAGGGCCTGGAAAATCCCTGTGAAGGTTAGATTTAGTATCTGCAACATAGATAAATATAGGATAATATCATATTTATAAAAAAAAAATAGTCTGAGACTATCCCTTGTGGGGGTCCCACCGAGCATGCCAAAATGAAACGGGTAGAAAATGACATTTGATAATTTAACACAAAACATAATGATGCATTAAAAAAAGAAATTGTAATTCCATTGATATTAAGAGATACATGTTACAAGAAGGACATGATGTCCTTTATTCATTTCTTTTCCTAACAATTACAATCAATTTGATGTCTTCTTCAATCGTCCCTCAATTTAGGTGGGCTTCTTTGTATGTGGGCCACTGCCAGGTTGCTATTTTTTTGATGATGTTCTTCCTCTTTAGATCTAAAAAATAACCTATGAAAGACCTGCAAAAGAGTTTTAGTGTTATGGGGGGATTGCCTTAGTCAGGCCCCATATTTATGAAGATGAAATGACCATGAAAACATAACAAAAATTGAAATAAACTATGCAAAAGGTGATAATATGGTAAAACAGAAATTTCCTCCCAAATTTGAGGTGATTTGGGGCTTGTAGATCCACTTTACCCCCTGAGGGACGAATTGGTGTTGGATTCACAGGCCCCGAGGCGAGGGGTAAATCAGACCTAGAGCATGATTTTGCAAAAATACTTTGAAGGAGATGCTCCTCAGGTTTTGTAACGCTGATGTGTAGGTTTGGATCTATTTTTTATGCTCTGAGAACTGGCTGTTCAATATTCATTATCCATTTCTATATATTTTCTATGCTTTTTTGAATTTTGGAGAGATTCTAATTAGGGTTTTAGAACCCACTATTTATAGGTAGAGGCAAGGTGCAGGGGGAGAGTTAGATAGACTAAACCTATGTTGAATTCTGACTAGGGTTAGGTTAGGAAATGCAATGTGGTAACATCACATTCCTTATGGGAAATATTCCATCCTCACACATGTGTGAGGATGGATTAAGGCTAATACTGATTAAGTGGTCTTAAGTAAATTTAAGACATGATTAAATAAATATCCTAAAAAAAACTAATTTCACACATGTGGGAGGATGTAATTATTTTTAATCAAGATTAAGGGTTCTTTTAATAAATTTTACCCTAAAAATGTGACTTAAGTGAAGTAAACATTAAATTAGATTGTAGGTATTGACTTGTTAATTATTTTAGTCAACTAATACCCCATGGGGGACTCAATTGAGTGCAAATAGATTTTTGAAGGATATCCCAATGCATGGGATTTTTGAATGCTTATGATGGTTTAGGACCTAAAAGTAAATGGATTGATATATGGAAGTCTCCATATTGTTATGGCAAACTATGGCAATCTACGCATGACTATGCCTAACTACGCATGACTACACATGACTACGATGGCCTACAATAGCCTAGGTATGTCTAGAATCACCTATGGATATGTAGAAACAACAATGCATGACTTTTGGGTGTCTACATAAACCTCAAGGCAAGGATGATTGAGTAAAGAAGAGTTATTTTTGAAAAGGGAATGAGAGAGATCCTAAAAGAAAAAATGTACAAAGGTAGG
Source organism: Wollemia nobilis (assembly GCA_028583015.1). Classification (NCBI taxonomy): domain Eukaryota; kingdom Viridiplantae; phylum Streptophyta; class Pinopsida; order Araucariales; family Araucariaceae; genus Wollemia; species Wollemia nobilis. The sequence continues at coordinate 7,890,995 of JAQPPZ010016690.1, read as the reverse complement.
TACTGTAGGAGGAATTTACTCATCAATGGTGAAGAATGGAGGTGGGTTTCTTGAAGTAGTATAGATGATGTGGTCATAAAATATGGAAGGTGGATTAGGTAGGGATGAGTGGGGAAGAAGCATATGATCTTCACCGAATGAGGTGGTAAGCATATTTCTTGAAATATAAGTCTCACCATAAGATATAGTGCATATTTGAGGTGACTAAAAACATATAAGGATGTCAGGTGTGAGCATGGATGCTTCCATCATGAAGGGAGTGAGAGGAGTAGACTGACTGGAATTGGTGCAAGAAGCCTCATCTTCAAGATGTGCTTGCTTGCATGCTTAGCTATGGGTGATAACAAGCATGGTATTGTGTAGTGTAATTAGGTGCTAAAACTATCCAAAAATGGAAATATGAATATGTGGGAGTATTTTGTGTAAGTTTTTGGGAAACCATATGAAATTTGGTAAGTTTTTATGTTTTATAATAGAGTTCACATGCCATTATGAGAAATTGGACTATATATATCTGGCTCACACAGTGCTATGCAAACAGGAACCAAATAGTGAATCTGATAGAAAATTAAAAGTTATAGGTTGCAGACAGCTAGCAAATGGGCTGCTAATAGATGAATGTTCTAAAACTAGTTTTGTGAGTACATAAACAAAACATAACTAGAATTAGTGCTAAATACAAAAAAATAAATGTTTGTTTATTTTTGTGTGTTTTGATTTTGATTTATGCTTCTATAAAATATCACGGGAAGTGGGATGAAAATCTAGTGGAACCTACTACAACATCCAAGGGTGCATAGAATAGAACGATGTCTCAACAAGAAAGTGGTGACCTTAATGGAAAGGTGCAGTAAAATGATAAAAAAATGGAGGGAACTCAAAATGTGCTAGTGAGTCTTGTAGAAGTTAAATTTTGACACACTTAAAACTTCTAATTTTTATTAAAATATCCTAATCATCCTAAAAATGTGAAACTTACCATCAACTACCCCTACCTCCATATTCATGCCAAAAAATAGAAAAATAGCTTAATTTACCCCTTCCCAATAATTTCAAACAATCCTGATGAATTCATATGCATTTTATAAAATAAAACACATTCCAATTTGTCCAAATCCTATGTGCACCTAATTTAGGCACCCAATTGGATTTTAAATCTAATATGGGCATCACCATATTCCCAATAAATTTGGATGATCCGCTAAAATCATACGGATCCAAATTTATCTAAATAAATCCAAAACCTAATTTCTCATAACAACCCTACCTAATCTCACCAAACTACCTGATTATTTGAATTGTAGTAACCATTTAAACCCCTAGCCTCATATTAAATAGTTTAAATGGTGACATTTTTAGAAGATCTTGGATTATGAAGGAGAATTTGGAACTTTTTGCAGGTTGTAGTGAAAAACTTTGCCATTTGATCATCATCGTAGGAACACACAAACATGGAGATATTTTCAATACACGCGGATCTTTTTATACTTGGTCATTATTTGAGTTTTTGCATAATTTGTACAAATTCGAATGCATATGAATTTATCACTTTGCATCTGATTTAATTTCTTAGTTTTGCATAACTAGTCGTTGGATTATTTCGACAACATCTGAAATCATACATTGCATCTAAATACATACCAATGGCCCATTAGGGGTAAAATTCTAACAGTCATATTATTAATTACCTTATATTTGTATTGCATTATAACTTTTATTTCATTATTTACTACATATTACTGTTATCATTAGATAAATTGCATCTAGAATAACATATTTCATGTTAAAATAATCAATATTTTATTTTCTTTACAGTTGGCTAAAAGAACTAAGGGGATTTGACTATCACAGACCATGGTCTACTATGGCCTATGCAGATCCCCCATCCCTGATTTCAAATTTTAGTATTCTATTGTGCAGTTGTAGGTTTCTAATAGATTTGTATGCAACCAAATAATTTTGACAAATTCGTATGCATCCAAATTCATCCTATATGCATTTAAATTCATCTTGTGAACCTGAATGTATCCCAAAGAAAACATCCAAATTAGGTAAGGACTTAACACATTTCTTAGCATGTAGATTTACACTTCTCTATCATATAGGTATATGCATTTAATTAGAAAACAAAAAACACCCAAAACATAGACTTTATTATGTTTTTTATAAAATATAAAAATACAAAAAGAAAACATGTTGACATAAACAAAACCTTTGCATCTTAGTTAAAATTTGTAAATATTTCTAGATAGCTTTTTATGTTTTATCTTCATTTAAAATTGAATTGCATATAGTTAGGTTAAAATTTTATTATGGCCAAATCCTAGGTGCATGCTTTCAAAACAAAGAAAATAAAAACACATTAAACTACTACCTCACCTATGCGTGGAAACTACCATAGCAAGTATTTCCTAGTGAAACCCACCCCATTCGTTTATAAACACCAAGGAGAGCGCAACTCAAGCATTTTTCATCCGAGGTGTAGATCCTTCATTTTCCCTCCCCCTTCAGGTGTGGATCCATTTGCCTAGGAGAAATGGGTGCAAAAATTTTGGACCTACATTATTTGGTGAACCTAACATGAACTACACAATTATTATTAAACTTTATTTTCCCTACAAAAACAAAAATAAAAAAAATCTCATTAAATAGTAGAAAATAGGCTTAAATAATCCTTATTTATATATCTTAGAAGAACACTCATAGAACAAGAGGTTTATTTTTTCTATTAATGCGATAACATTGAATGTCAAGCAGATTTGTGACAAAACTTTGGCATCATTGAAAATAAATCATAAGAAATTAGAGAAATTAAGATAATTGATGTTGCTAGATCTTTAGGACCAAGTTTCCACTCTCCTTACTTTGAAATTAAAATAGGTTGTGAGTTTTGGCTTGTAGATAACAAGCTTGTGTCCACTCAAACATTTATCCTTGGGATAATTACTTGTAAGAAGTCTATTCATAGATTCTTAACATACTTAGAAAATAATGAGGTAACCCTAGAACATATAAAAATATTTCAATCCTATTTTGAGAGTATTGTTACGAATTACAAATCCAACCTTTTGACTCAGAAACTAAGGAATTCACCTTTGTCTATTTCATCCAACTCCTAGTAGATGATTTATCTTTTGATGAAGAGCACTACATGAGTCCTGAATGTTTAGATCCCATCAATGACATCCACAGGCTATTTAAGGAAGATTGAAACCACTTAGCATTGTTTTTAAAATATTGCAAATACTTAAGTTAATAAATAGATATATTGTTTTCCTAGTTTCAAGAAAAATAAAAAAATAAATCAAAACACTCAAAAACAACAAAAACTACATAAATAGTTCAAAAAAAAACTTTTAATTAGCATCTATAGGAAATATGCCTAAACATATAAGAAGTGGTAAACAAGTGGTAACTAGCTATGAATATGAGCTAGATATTGACCCTAATGTAGAAGCTGAAATAGAAGAAGTATTAGAATAACAAGAATACCAAATAGGACAAAGTGAAGAAGATGAAATCGTCAACAATATTGACCCAAAACTAGGGGATCAAGGAGGTGTTCATTTTTAGTCCAAGCAATATTTCTATGACTTCTTAAACCAAAATTGAGCTGCCATCACTAATGTATTGGAGATAGAAGATCAGCTTGCAAAGGGTGATTTCTCGATGGAGGTATCTTTAGAAGTGGATTTTTGACTTTGTCCACAACCTGAAACATACATAAAAACTTCATTGCAACATGTCATTGACAATGATATTTCTTTAGATAATACTAAAAATATACTTCCTCCATAGGGCAATTCCAAAAAATAAGCACTTGAGCCACCGCAAAAACAACTCATTAGTGCAACTACTACAACTAATTCTAATCAAAAGAAACCATCTTCATATAATAACCCTACTTTGCTTTCTCAATATTTTCAACATGTATTTTCCATAAATTTTGCTTCCCAAAAAAATAAACATACACAAGTTCCAAATTCTCCTCGAGCAAATATCCAACAAAATACACCTATAAACTTCAATATCATCCTCTTAATTCAAACCCTAAGCATTATAGTGTTTCCATTTTGACCCCTTATATGGTAGAACAACAAACTTATTATCCTCCACATGGCAACATAGTAAACCAAAATAAAAATAATGAACCATCACATCATCTTGAAGCAATATTGAATCAATTACCTTCACGATTAGATAAAATATATCCATATCATCCTACATATAGCTATAAAGAGATGTTCAATCAGCCATTAGATCCTATGGTCACTGCTAGGCCATATCTTAAATGATTTCCTATTCCGATCTTTTTGATCTATAAGGGAAAAAAATATCCCATAGAGCATCTTCGCATTTTTAGGACATCAATCATGACATTGCTTATGATGATATGCTATTGATAAAAAAAATTCAAAAATTTTAGGAGGAATGGCATTGGAGTGGCATTATCAATTGCCAACACACTCATTGAGAAATTTTGAAGAAACCACAAAATTGTTTGTACATCAATTTGGTGCCTACATAGAGAGGCATGTTAGAATAAAGGATTTGTAAAACCTTAAACAAAGAAAAGAAGAGAGTTTTGAAGAATTCTTAGCTCGATAGAGGAAAATTTTAGGAAAATTATATTTTGCCTTACCTCCAAGAGAAATGCTAGATATTTTTTATTGTGAATTTGCAAGAACAACTATCTTATGAGTTAGCTAAAACTACTGTAACATCCTTTGACCAAGCTATAGATTTAGCAAGAAGAGTATAGGAAGCCCTAATCAGGAGGGGATAATTTAAAAGTAAATACAAAGATAATTCATCCAAAAATTAATACAAAAATAAATATGTGGTAGGATATGGGGTCACATATACTAGATCCCCTCATAATTTCAATACTACAAAACCACAAAAAAATTGTGTTGAAAGCACCCCAAAATCCTCTGCTATGGAATTTTACAATATTAAATCAATCCTTGACAAAATTATTACCACAAGTAGTATAAATAGGTCTAATAAAATTGCTCGAGATATGGAAACCTAACCCCTCTCAACCTTGGTATAGACCTGACCAAAATTACGATTACCACCAAGTTGATGGACATCCAACAAACGCTTGTAGAAAATTAAAACATTTAATACAAGACTTAATTGATGATGGAAAGCTAGAAGTGGACACCTAATAAAAACCCCCCAACAATAATTACACAACAATAGACACAAAATGTAAACCAATACTTGGATATTTTTCAAAACCCATTGCCAAATCGTGGTAAGGAATTTATAAATCAACTAGACTATAAAAATATGCCTCATCCAACATGTTATGTGGGAGCAATTAACAATTATTTACCATATCAAATTTTGCAAACTATTTTTGTGCCTACTCAATCCAAAATGACAATCAAGCAACTCCAAGGAAGAAAACCACAATTGTCATCCTTGTATGAAACAAAAAGTGAATCAAAATATGAAATAGATATTAGCTGACAATATGGTAATAGTTCAGAAGATGAGTCAAAGTCAATCTTACCCATTACCAATTCACTAACTCCATGAGAACCATTTACAATATTTATGACCGCTCGTCCCTCATCACAACAAATTATTCCTATTGAAAAAATTCAATTACAAGACCACAATTTGTTCAATCAAATAAAATTGTTGGTACGATTGGAGTTATTACTCAATAGCAGGATCAAACACAAAACTCTCAACCTCAAACTCAATCAAATGATGTTGATCAACCACCTATTGTTCTAAAACTACCGCATAAGGGAAATAACATAATTCAACCTCAATAAAAGACTCCATTTGATATAAATGAACAACTAGCTAACTTAACAACTATGATTTCCCTTCTCAACCTTCTTAGAACTTCAACTATCCATAGAGAAAAATTAATGAACACTTTAGTCTAGATTATGGTACCTCGGGACATAGAGCTAGCTAATATAGTCAATGTTATAATATCTCACAAAATAGACTACATTGATTTTCATGATAAATACATCCCTTCCCTAAGTATGTATAGATATAATCCTTTTTATATAAAAAATTTAATTGGGGATGTTTGTGTTAAAAGAGTATTAATCGATAATGGATCATCCTTAACTATATGCACCTATGATTTTTTTTAAAATATTTAGATTTAGGAAAGAAGATTTAAGAAAAACCAAAATGATTATTAAATCTTTTAATGATGAAACATAAGAGGCTTGTGGAATGATATCCATTCCAATGCAAGTTGGTCCTAGTATTTTAGACACGTCCATATTTATTTTATCTTGCCCAACATCTTACAATATTATTTTGGGTCGTCCTTGGATCAATGCAATGAGGGTTGTTCCCGCTACTTTGCATCAATGTGTTAAATTTAAATTTAAGAATCAGTTGGTCACTATCCATGGTGATTCTAGACCATTTGAAATGTGTGTAGTAGTAGAACCTATCAACATGTCCTTTTGTCTTACTTTGTTGTCATTGGACCCTAAATATTCTAAGACCTCTTTAACCAAATTAGAATCATCACCTCCTTTTGAATTACTAAAACCTTCTAATGATAATAATACCTCTACATCATACCCATTGACAAATTAAGTCTTATAGGATTTATCCACCGTATTAGAACCCAAGATAAATATAATATACAATATTCCATTGTCTTGTCTTGATTACACCATCTCCATGTATAGTTGGGTTATCGTAGAAACAAGGCAACATCTATCATGTTGGAAATTGTAATTTCATTTCTATTGGATGCACTCTTGATAAAATTAACATTAGGCAAATGATATTTACATATGATTAAAATAGTTTTGCTCAAAGCTTATTTTCTAATAAATATATAAAATATAAACAAATGATGTGTGATATGGGATACAAAGGTAAAGGTTTAGGTCATCTTGAAAATGGAATATGTGAGCCTTTCAAGGTAGAGGAATCACCTACTACATGTGGTATAGGCTATATCCCTAAAAAATACTCAACTTTTTCCATTTTATAAGGATGATCACCTTATAACATATGGAGAATATTTAGAAAAACAAGAACAACTAAAGAAATGCAAGAAAGCTCATAGATTTTATTGCAACATGTTATTAGTAGTACACCCAAAAATAATGGTTTCTCCAGATGAATGTGTAGAAGGAAATGTCTTTTATGACATTTATCATGAATAAATTATGAGTAATAGGTTATTATTCGATGGGTCTATCCCATGTATAGCTCACATTCATACAAACACATAAGAAGAGTTAGCCCATTTATCCTTAAAAGAACTTTAATAAATGGTTGTTTCACCTGCTCCTCCCAACTTTGAAAGATATTTAAGTATCAAAATAGAGGATATTTTAAAAATTAATATTGGAATAGAAAATAATCCCTACATGGTTAAAATTATGACTGATTTAAATAAATAATAATAGATTAAATATACAAAACTTCTCACATAATACCTAGATATCTTTGCTTGGACATACATAGATATGTCAGGCCTAGATCCTTCTGTGGTTATGCACCACTTAGTGGTTCATTTTGATGCTAAAACTATCAAATGCAAACTTAGGAAAGTGCATTCTAAAGTAGCCTTAGTGGTTAAAAATAAATTACAAAATGTCTTGGATGTAAATTTCATTCAAGCTATAAATTATTATGAATGGATATCCAATATTGTTCTAGTAACCAAAAAACAGGCTACTAAAGTTGTACTAATTTTAGGGAGATCAATGATGCATGTCCCAAAGATGACTTTTCCCTTCCTATTATGGATAAAATTATTGATTTCACGATAGGATGTGGAATTTTATCGCTCATGGATGGATTTTTAGGATACAATCAAATTCGTATAGCAACAAAATATCAACCTAAAATTGCATTCATTACACCTTGGAGAAGTTTCTATTGGAAAGTAATATCCTTTGGCCTAAATAATGCAGGATAACTTACCAAAAAGCTATGACGTATGTATTTCATGATATGATGTATGACATCCTGCATTATTATGTGGATGACATCATATCCTGATCTATAAAATAAGAATATCATATCCCTGATTTATGATGAGTCTTTGAAAAACTCCATGAATATAAAGTCTGATTGAATCCAAAAAAATGTGTGTTTGGAGTAAAGTCGGGTAAGTTATTAAGGTTTATATTTTCTATATGCAGTATATAAATAGAACTTATCAAAATTAAGGCTATCATTGATATGCCACCACCCAAAAAATTAACAGGACTCAGGAGTCTATAGGGTAAGCTCCAGTATATCTGCCATTTCATTCATAAATTGACAAGTAAATGTAAACCCTTCCTTAATTTTCTTAAGTAATACACTCCTTTATTATGGGATAAATAATTTCAAGAAGATTTTTAAACTCTTAATACATATCTACTTACCTCACCAGTGCTTGTTCCACCTAGGTTAGAACACCCTTTCATTTATACATTTTTACATCAAAACTTGCATTAGGAGCAATGCTAGCACAACATAATGAGGATAAGAAAGAATGATATATTTACTACATAAGTAGAAATTTCATAAGATATGAATCTCATTACACCCTCTTAGAAAATCTCTATTTGGCTATCTTATTCTCTATGCAAAAACTGTGCCACTACATGCTTAGTCAGAAAACTTATGCCATTGCAAAATTTGATCCTTTACGATATCTGATGAATATATTTATCAAGATGAGCAGAAAAATGGGTTCTCACTTTAAGTGAGTTTGACCTAAAATTTATTGGATAGAAATACATTAAAGGGTAAGTCATTGTAGACCAACTCATCGCTGCCCCTCTTGAGTCTACTCACCCCTTTATGATAGAATTCCCTAATGAATGTATTAACCTAGATAGTGATTCCTTGGAATCATGGTCTCTATTTTTTTATGGAGCTCATTGTATGAGTGGCACAGATGTAGGTATCATATTGGTATCCCTATAAAAGCAACTTATCCCATTATCTTTTAAAATCCAATTCACCTGCACAAATAACACAATAGAGTATGAAGCTTTAATCCTTGGATTATGAGTAGCTTTAGCTCTCAATATTAAAGTGTTATCAATTTTTGGAGACTCACAACTCATGGTGAATCAATTTAATGACATTTACAAAACTTGAGATGAGAAAATTTGTCCTTATAAAGAATACATTTTAAAATGTATTTCTTTATTTGAGGTCACTATAGAAGGTATCACACACACCAATAATCATTCTACGGATGCTATGGCAGCATTTGCTTCTCTTATCCCTTTGGAGTTAGATGATGATCATGATACTATCATCATTCATCAACTATAAGAACCCACATCATTAGAGTCATTTATAGAACCCTTGGATGTATTTACAATTGAAGAAGCATTTTTAGAACCATGATACAGAGATATTCTAAAATTTCTCTAGGATGGATCATTCCCATATGGCTTTGGTAGTAATCAATGATGATAATTGTGTAAGCAAGTTGTCTTCTTCATAATCATAAGAGGTAATTTATATAAAATATCCTTCAAATGTATCCCTTTACGATGCCTCAACCTCAATGAGTCCAAAAAAGCATTAAGCGAGGTCCATGATGGATCTTGCAGAGGTCATTTTAGTGGGGATGCTATAGCCAAAAAGCTCCTATTAATGGGATAATTTTTACCCTCCATGTAAAAATATGCCCATGAGTATGTACGTAAATGTGGTAAATTTTAAATTCATATGAACTTTGTCCATTCTCTAGCCCAATAGCTTCAAGCTATTTCTTCCCCGTGGCCTTTCTCAAAATGGGGCCTAGACATCATTGGGAAAGTCAACCCAATTTTTTCAAATGGCCATAAATTTATTATTACAAAAATTGAGTATTTTACAAAATGGGTAGAAGTTATGCCATTGGATTCTTGCACAGGAACCCAAGTCTCTAAATTCATATTTAATCAAATTATTTGTAGATTTAGGATTCCATCTACATTTGTTTCAGATAATGGAACTTGTTTTAAAATTAAAGACATCAAAAAGCTTTGTGCAAAATATAAAATTCAGCATAGATGGTCTACTCCTTATTATCCGCAAGAAAATGGTCAAGCTGAAGCATCAAATAAAACTTTAATTAAGATCTTAAAAATATTGGTTAATAAATTAGGACGAGATTGGCATACCCAATTATATCTAGCATTATGGGCTTATCGAACTAGTGTTTGAATCCCTAGTGGAGATTTACCTTTTGTCTTAGTATATGGCACTGAAGTTGTATTTCCTTTTAAGCTTGAAGTATCTTCTTTAGGTATTTTACTTCAAAATGTTGAAGAAGGAGATGAATATCGTGTTAGATGATTAAGCCAATTGGAATTACTAGACGAAAAGCATATAAATGCTTTAGATCACCTTCACTCATATCAAGATAAAATAAAAATATCATATTCTAAGAAATTCCACACTCAATATTTTGAGATTGGTGATCTAGTTCTTAAAGAAAATAAAAAAAATACAAATGCTTGAACTAATTTAAAAAGAAAATAACAACCAAATTGGTTAGGACCATTTATCATCACTACAAAATTTGGATCTGGTGCATATCGATTGGCAAATTTAGATGGAAAATATCTTAAGGAACCCATGAAAATAATGCACCTAAAATAATACTATGCATAAAATCAAGAAATATTTCCATTGTACATATTTGTAAATACCTTGTACATATATTTTTTGCATCTAATCCACAATATAAAATTTAGAAGACAAGGGTTTGAGGAAATGGTAGCTAATATAATTCTTGCATCTAATCCACAATCTAATCCACTTCCTCAAACCCTTCTTTTATATAGTACAAGATTTGATGTAGCTAGATTTTGATAGCTTGTATAATCATGGTAAATGAATACATCTTTTGCACACACATTGGTTCTTAAAATTGTCTTGCATCATTACCTTACTTAGAATTGGTAAATGAATTTCATAAGCACACACATTTGATCCTTGAAATATTTTGTATCATAATTAAGGTCAATATGGAAAATGAATACATAAATCACACACTAGTTCTTTATAAATTTGACTTCATCCTAGAAATGACCAAAATTTTCCTTGAAGATTGATTAGAAAACATCATTATTTCATCATGGATTTGTATGAGTGTTAGAATATGCAATTGGTCCTCAAAAATAGTTAATATTACATTTTCATACCTATCACTCAACATAAATATGTCAATTTTACTATATTGCATGATTATTTATCATTTATAAAAACTTGCATTTGATCATACATAATCACTTTCTCATATAAACTACATATTGACTTCCCAATGATGGCATGATATAATCCTAATAAAATATCTCCATTCACTTCACACTAAGAATATTTTACCTAGTGTAAGTCCTTTATCCAAATTTATCATGATTAATTACTATCATTACACAATACTTATTTGAAGATTAAAATAAAATTAATCTTAAAAACACACACATTAATTATCATTAACTACATCACTTTCAATAAAAAAATTCAAAATACTTCTATATCATAACCCTTCACTATTTGCATAACATCAAAACCTCACACAATATCCACTTCATGACTAAAGCGAGAAAACAACCTCCATAAACAATCATATACAAGCACACATCTTTGAGGTATAATTGTTGATTGATCAAAATTGTAAGGGTATGTTTTCCAAAACAATATTTTTCCACAGAAAACTCATTCACACTATACTAAAAACATCAATTACATCAACACTCTGCTTTCCCACAATGATATCTTGGTTAAGCATGAGAAAAAGTACATCAAAAATCGTAAAACATGACTAAAAGCATGATTATGTAGATCATAAAAACAAATCATATTACACATCCACACATAAACATCAACACATCATATAAGCAATAGATATATGTATATATAGCATCAAATATACAATAGAATACAAAAAGTTGATCAACATGCCACAATAATAAAATTGACATACTAAATCACTAGAGGATACACCACAAAATTCAACTTAGTGTATAATCCCCTAGAACCCCTAGAACTCTAGGTATCATCACGTGGAGGCTATTTGGGCTCATAAAATGGAGTAGCCTCAAATATCATTCTAGATCCTTATCTTCCATGAATTGTAGGAGCACACTATAGGGGCAAAGTAATCCTTTAACGCTTTAGAACAAGCTAATAGTATAATCCATAATAAAAATATTTTCATAGTGATGCCACAACTAAATTTATCATCACTATCCTACCCCTTGAGGACTAGCCTAAATTCATACTCCTCGACTAATGTGACTGTGACTATGTCTAGCATGATGATCCATGTCCTTGAATCCATGCTACTTGAGCCTAGGCCTAACTCACAATATTCTATGCTTAAGAGAGTTGTCCCTCTAATAACTAGATATGGATTGCATGATTGTTAATTTGACTCCTCAGATCGTCAATATCTACCTGTAGAGCAACCACCTCTCCTGCATTGTTTTTCTCTCCTGTCTTCGTAGCAATGCCCTTTTTAGGTGAATTTAATCTCAGGGTAATGTGGGTCTCTCATTGTAGATAAGGCACTATCTACTCTAGTAGAGGAACATATTATTGTGAGCTTCCCTCCTATTGGCATCGTCCCCTCTCTCCCTTGATCCTGAGAGTCCACTAAGTAATCCCATGTGGCAATAATACTCCTCTCATATGAGTCATCTATAACTGTGGTGACCTATATAGCTACCTCTCCCTATCTAATCTAGTTGATCACTACCTGGCTACCTCTTGAAATGCCTCAAGTACCTAACCAACTCCACCTCTCTCTTGAGTGATCTTCACAGGACATATACTAGCATACCAAGAAACATAACCAACCACCACCCCTGCATCGTCACCCTCTACAAGAGTAACTACTGCATCATCCTCATATACCTTAAAAAACCTATTGATATCCAATGCCCCACTAGTGGTCATTAAATCTCGCACAACTTAGGAATAAGTAAAATCTCAAACCTTAGGAATTACTTGTACCAACATAAACTAATAGAGAATTCACTTTACGTAGTGTAACTCTATCTTCCCTCTCTCCATAAGAATCCATCATACTCACCTCACATAAGATAGCTCCACTCTATCATCCTTCCATACATGATGCCCTATCCAAGGTCTCTAGAAATTACGTACCATGGTCAACTCATAAAGAGTTTTTTTGGACTCTTCTAGGCCACCCCTCCTCACTTGACCAACTAATGGACCCCAGTGGAATACTATAGGCCATCCATTCTCTACATCCTGAAGAGGAAATATTGTCAATCTCCTTACTGTGATGTGCTCCTAGCACCATACTTGAAGGAGGGATGTAAGCACCAAGTTAGTGTATTTCTTGTACATGACTCTAAATAAGATGAAGTACAAGTGACACTCAATATAAGGACCCCAAGAAAATTGCATATGGGTATCCTGCATGTTCGCTACAACCTCTACCAATCCCCATGGTAATTTTTGATCACTTTCATGATACACTAGAAGACCTCCTACTATCTCTTCTAATACCACTATCATGGCAGATACACCATCTGCTGTAATGAGTTCCTCTATATTGACTCTGCTCTGTTTAATGGGTAATGATGGATCTCCTATTAATACCCACATGGCCTAACCCTGGGACAAGTACATTACACAAACTATTCTCTAATAGGAACTCTAAGGATCCTCCACACATCCTCTAAATTAGGATCCATATCCCCCATTGGTATCTAAAAAGTCGATGAATGTGGATACCATCACTTGACCAAAGTAGTGAGTAGACTATAGTCTACCTCTATGCATGAAATTTCAACCATGTGATTAATACCTACCATAGTCATAATATTATTTCCATCCATGATAAGAGCTTGACCACAATCCTAAAAACCTGTATGTCACCACTCGTGACCCTTGAGCGATCCTACCTGCAAAATAAAAAATAAAAACAAATTACTTATAAAAAACTACAAAAAAAAAATATTAAAAATTTTAAATATTAGTCCTAACGTATAAATTTGAACTTAAAGCACAAATTTGAATGCACTAAAATGAATTCGTACGTATGAATTTGCAAAATATGATGTACGAATCCATTGAAAAACATCTGAATTTATCAATATGGATGTATTTTTTGATGAATTTGGACGTTCAAATTTGTCACAACGATCTGAATTCATTAGTGCAGCTTCACGATGGTAGGCCACATCCAAAAAATAAAAAAAAATCCTAATTTTAAACCAAAAAAATTCAAACAATAAGTGATAAAATCACTTACCCTAATTTTCTCGCAATTTCCATCATTTTTTGCTTGAACTTTGTCTGCCCAATGTATCATAGTAGCGATTTATCTGTTTTCCTCCAGAGCAAAATTCACTAACACTGAAAGAAAAAATGAATTAGGGTGTTTTGCCCTAATTTCTATTTTATACTCTTTTTACCCTTTTTCTTCGAATTTTTAGTTTTGCAATAAATTATAAATTTCTTATTAATCTCGAAGTGGTATCCATGATAATAAACATAAACAAAAAATTGAACAAATTTTGATTTTTTGCAATATAACATCCCTTTTCACTACATATTTCTTTAATGCATTTATTGTTCATAAATGTGCCAAAGAGAGGACAAAATGTAGCTGCTGAATTTTGACACACTTCAAATTCCTAATTTTTATTAAAACATCCTAATCATTAAAAATGTGAAACTTACCCTCAAATACCCCTGCCTCAATATTCATGCCAAAAAAATGGAAAAATAGCTTAATTTTTCCCTTCTCGATAATTTTGGATAATCTCGATCAATTCAAATGCATCCGATAAAATCAAATGCATTCAAATTTATCCAAATCCAATGTGCACCTAATTTAGACACCTAGTCATATTTTTAACCTAATCTAGGCATCACCAAATTATTGGTAAATTTGAACGATCCATTAAAATTGGATGGATATGAATTTGTCTAAATGATGCCAATTTATAATTTAGCTTAACAACCCTACCTAATCTACCCAACCTACCTAATTCTTCTAACTGTAGCAACCATTTAAACCCCCAACCTCAGATTAAACAATTTGTATGGTGATATTTGTAGAATAAATTTGATTGTGAAGGAGACTTTGGAGTTTTTTTGCAGGTTGTAGTGAAGAACTTTGTCATTTGATCATCATCCAAGGAACACACAGACATGGAGATATTTTCAATACACATGGATCTAGTTTATACTTAGTCATTATTTGAATTTTTGCATCATTTGTACAAATTTTGATGTGTTCGAATTTATCACTATACGTCTGATTTAATTCTCTATTTTGTAGAACTAGTCATTGGATTATTTTGTGTAGACACCTAAATCATGTCATGCTTAGGGGAAATGCTCACATAGAAATATTCATAAGATCATAAGACATAATATTGGACTTTCCAAGCATCAAAAGTGGTTCTCACCACTCATTTGTGGCCTTTTCAAGCCATCCAAGCCTAGACGCTCAAGCCTAGAGTGGCCAGATCCTAGCCGCTCAAGCCTAGAGTGGCCAGACCTTAGATGTTGCAGACGATAGCATCCAGATCTTAGCTGCTATAGATGATAGTGGCTAATCCATAAGAAGCAATTTTACCAACAAATAGGCCTAATCATAGGTGGAAGTGGTAGTCTGCATGCAATAAAGGTCAGCGAGAGTAACTTTGCATTCTTTTTCACAACCAATTCACATAGGATACTTGATTTTGCATTTAAACTTTAGTTAACTGACCTCCAAGCATAAACAAAGGATGGAATCTTCTCATGCTAATGATTAGTTTGCACAGGAGACTCAATTGGGTAGTTAGATTTCAGTTAATTGGACTTCAAACATAGACAAAGGATAAAATATTCTCATGCTAACTTGCACTATGCATGAGAAATTCATTCCTAGGGCTTGGAAATAGACCTAGGGTTTCACACTATAAAAGGTGCAAGCCTAAGAGCACCAAGATATAGATATATAGAGAGATAGAGACATAGATCATCAAGACATATTTTTGAGATCTTTCGAGACATGGAGAGTTCCCTTGGATATCACGTGTATGACAAAGCCCTGACGGATTGAAGAGCATAACACCTATTATTTCAACATTAGATACTGTATTTGACCCATAGCTTTGGGGCAAAGAGAGCAAGGTTTACCTTAGCAGTCATTGTATTGGACAATGACCCGCAGGTTTAGCTTAGGTTTTAGACATAGCTTCTTTTATTCTTTTTCTTCATGTTTTCATATAATTAGCATAGAATTACATGATTTCATGGCATAGTTTCATCATATTTCCATTACATTATTTTATTACTAACAACCTCATCCATGGAGGCAATATCAGACATCTAAGTGTGTGTTGTTTTATTGCTTGCAGGGCCATAGGTTCATCAGACGAAGCTTGCAACATACAAGAGCAAAAGGGATCCCTCTAGAAAATAGACCTAGAGAAGGAGGCATCTGTAAGCTCTCATACATTTTTGTGTGTGGAATCAAGAAGCCTTTATAAGCGCACAACCTCTTCGTGAAAGGGATACTCTTTGCCTATTTGTAAACTTAGTGTATTGAAATGGGTATCCCTAAGAGGGACCAACATGTAAGCGAGTTTCAATACAAATAAAGATATCCATCTTTGTTATTTTGTGTTATATGCTTTTTCATTATCTTCCATTTCATCTTGGATTTTTTAATAACATTGCAAGTAGAGTTAAAAAGGGACAGCGTGTGTGTCCTGAGGTCGCTACAGATGGTGATCACTATAGGACCACCACTAATTTTTCATTTTTTGTCAGAATACTAACTTAATTTTGTGTGCAGGTCTAGCCACTCTGAGCTACAGTGGCCAGTAATTAGCCGCTTTGAGTTATAGCAGCCAATAAAGCTTAGGATTTGAGATACAACGGCCAAAAATGGAGTGCAACAGAGGTCAAAGCATCGATTCTCTGAGTTGGATCAAAGGTTGGTATAGCTTCTCTGATATTTTATAGATTTCTATCTGCTTCTGTGTGTCTAAAATAGAGAACTTAATGCACATTTATGTTTGGAAATTGAAAGAATAAAAGGATAAAGAATTAAGCATTTTGCATATCTTAGATCTTCTTTTAAATTTTCCACTAGGCGTTTCTAGGAACAATGGATTATACCTAAAAATATTTTCCTAGAATCCAATGTGCTAGACATTGCATGTTGTTTGATTGCTCTGAGGCCCTACTAGAGGCCATAACTGCATGAAATAAAGTTTTCTCATACAAATCATAGTAGTTCATACATATTTTTGAATATTGAAATTTATTTTTGCACTTAGGAATATAGTAAATACTCATTGCTGCTATATGATGCACCTTATGTTACGTAAGCTTAAAATGAACACCACACATGCACGTCTCGTTTAAACATTGGGGAGTTGGATTTCATCACCAACCTTCAATTCATTCTAGTGACGTTGGAATTCATCTCCTTCTATTGGTTTGACCCCTAGAGCTTCATAGAAACAGAATGAGAAACTTACTTATAGTGACACTAAGTTACTTGTGCTCAAACTTTCTCCCACTGTTGGAACAATCATTGGTTCAGAGTGGAAGAGGTAGATGAACCCTCCATTGGGTCTTCAGTGGTGTACCCTAGATTATTTTGAGAAAATTATGTTTGGCATGGGTATACTTTATTGCCACTATGGATGAGTCTTCTCATTCTTAATACAAGAACAAGAGAAAACAAATCAAAAGAACGACACATCAAAACACACCAAACAGTTTAGCACACACTCAAATCAGTAATCAAGATAAACATTTGCTTGGTATTGTATGGTTATTCCTAAATTGAAACTCAAAAGATAAATTCATAACACAACATGGTCAAAACAAGAAGTAAGCACCCTCGATTTGATATTGAGGGAGAGACAAAAGCAACTAATACCCATAGGTGAAGTCGTAGTAACATTGAACGACCCACCTGTAAGACTATGAGACAGCTCTGTGAGCCTAAGGGATGATAATTAAACCCTTGGGGTATCTCCTCAAGAAAACCCAAGTAATGAACCACATAATGGAACAAATTCACATAAAAAAGAGAGGCTTCATAGCCATCATCATCAAGGAGACATGAGGAGACCTCAAGGGCCTCCTCTAAACACATAGAAACATCTCAAAGATGTGAGGAAGCTTCAAGGGCTTCCTCCTCACATGGACATAAAGAATGTTCTGAGACTTATTCTTCACATAGGGATGACGAGACTACTACATATCCATCCACATGGAGAAAACATGTTACCACAAATCCCTCTTCATCAAGAAGGCAAACAAGAATTGCAACACCTCAAGACTCACAAGAAACATATGAAACATGTTTACCTACTGAAGGGTAGGAAACTAGAGTTACATCTAGCCATGGGAATCAAATAGAAGAAACTGTTCATGCAAAAGGAAATATTCTTGTATACTATGACCTCATAAAAGTGAATGGCACCCCATGGGACCAGCCATGGAAAACAAGATAGCTAGACAGGTTGGATCGATTTCCTACATGACCAACTCAAAGAACTATAGCTACTGATAACTTCATGTCTGGAACCTCATGAAATGTGACTTCTAAACATGTCTCATAGTCTAGGGATACCTCAGAGTGACCCCATAGTAGACGTGTGGAGTCTAATTGTAGGGATACTCAACAGTACACTGAACAAGTCATATTAGATAGCAAGAGTACAGATACAGCAAAAACCTCCTTGAGGAAATTGTGAGTCAAGACAACAAGAACAAAGTTAGATAAACATAAGGAGCAAGATCTATGACAGCACAAACTAACTATATGAGGTTACTATAAAATTAATTACGTAAGGAGCGAGATCTAGTGGAAGCTCTCAAACAAGATAAACAAATAGAAATACTCTTGTGCAAACATGAGCAACGTTTAAGAGAGCAGGTTGAGTGGCTAGCTCTTAAAAATTTATAGATAAATTGTGGTGACCACCAAATAACTAGATGCACTGACTCACCTAAGGAGAGGCGTACTAGACAAGATAGCCCACAAAAAAATTCCCCACCAAATCATGAACAAAATCCAACTAATGGGGGAAGGGCAAACACAAAAAACCAGGATTGCAATCCTAAGTACCCTCGTAGGAGGGAGGAAAATGGAATGAATCAAATGTAAAGTGAGTTACCTATGTTTCCACTATGGGTAGGCCTAAAAGAGGATGAAATCCATGCATCAAAGGCATTTCAAGAGCTTTCTAAAAATATGAAAGCCTTTGAAAAACAAGATGCAGCTGGGAACTTGCCAACATTAAGCAAAATACACAACCAACCATTGTGCCCATCAATCCCTAGCCCTCCATATCCTAAGCACTTTGATATTCCTAGGTTAGAAAATTTTAAGGGTGAAGAGGATGCACAAGATCATGTCACTAATTTTATCAATGCTTGTTTTCATCTTGAAGACAATGACGCTCTCATGCTAAGAACATTCATAATGATATTTTTAGGTACTGCCACTCAATGGTTCAATCAACTACCTAAGCATAGCATAACCAACTTTGAACAACTAGTAAATGCATTCCTAAAGTGTTTCTCCTTTGGTGCCAAGAAGAAGGTGAATCTTTCAGACCTGGCTAACTTGAAATAGTATGATGATGAGCCAGTAACGGATTATGGGAATAGATGGAGAAAAGTCATGGTAAAATTATCATTCTCCATTTCCATAGAAGAGATCATTTGCATGGTCACCAAAAGTTGCTCTAAACACATCTCCCCCTTGTTACAAATTTAGCAGTATCCTTTGTTTGAGGAAGCTTTGGCACAGACCGCCAAGATCATTGAAGAAATAAAAGTAGATGAGGGAATCGTTAATCTTTGAAACAAAAAGGAGTGGAACAAGAATGGTAAGAATGACAAGTACAAGCAGAAGTAGGGCAATCCTACTCTAGTCAATCAAGTTGTATTGGCTACACCCAAGGATGGGGGTGCACAACAACCTCAGAACTATCAAGCACATCCCCTACCAGCCAATTACGACCAAAAGAATGATTAGGGAAGAAACCAAGAATGCAAGCCACCTCGTTATTTCACGCCTCTGACATAATCAATGCAATAAATATTTAATCAATTGAGCAAGGCCAGGAGGATCAGATTTCTTAATATGCCACTTATAGATCCCAACCATCATAAGCCAAAAGGATATAGAGAAGATTAATTTTACACTTATCATAGGATACCAGGGCATGATATTAAGGCTTGCGTCAGGTTTAAGCATCAAGTGCAAAACATTATTTAGGTGGGAGAACTCAAAGTTGAAAACCCACTAGCTCATGATAACAGAGACATGGGCATATACAGAAACCCATTACCCAATCATGAGGCCCGTAGAGAGCAAGGGACCCAAGTTAATCAGGTTCGATCTAACATACCTACCCACGGATGCATTGGGATGGTTGATATTGTTAACATAGCAACAAGGACTTGGCGGTATGGTCAACCGCAACCACCTGTAGCTCCCATGAACATCCTAGATACCCCTAGGCAAAGGTAAGACAACCTTCTAGGTCCACCAATGCAACCTATGGTGACTATTTGGAGTAGATTGGAGCAAAACCTACAAACGACTCCAACTAAGTTATCCATATATGATCTCATACAATAGTTCCCAAAGCATATGGAGACTCTAATGGAGATTTTAAGAACAATTGAGCTCCAACAACAAGAAGTGAATGCATTTACCCACATTGTGGGACAAGTGCAAGAATGCCAGAAACTTGTAAACCGATTCTATGATCATAAGATTAAGATAGTTCCTACTGCCTTACCAGACCCTTTGCTAAATATTGTAGTGGTAATCAACAACTTACATTTCAATAGGGTATTGGTAGATACAAGTTCATAAATAAACAACATCACAATAATTGCAATAGAGCACATCAATATCCCCAAGTCCAATATCGTTCCAGGAGCTTACACATTAAGAGATTTTAATGATGCTTTATGCAATACTATGGGAACAATAGTCCTACCCATAAATGTGGGGTACAAGACCATCCCTATGGTTTGCCATTTCTTGGAAGGAGCTATGCAGTACAACATCCTCTTATGGCACCCTTGGATAAGGGCCATGAAGTGTGTGCCTTTGATATTGTACCAGTGTGTCAAGTATGTGCATGAGAACAAAGTCTATGTGGTTTTGGCCAATGAAGAGCCTTTTAAATACGTCAATCAGGTAGAAATTCTATGATAATTTGTAATCCCTTCTACTCACATGTATGTGGCACCTTCATCCCCAACCACACAAGTGTATAACGAAGACAAAGTGGTAAGAAAATACCCATGCACTTCAACACCTCCTGGTGCACTCAAAGTAGTCAATGCTTCTAAAGTACCATCAACGTCAAAACCAAAATATAATTAGAAGCTAAAGGTACCCTTAGTTAAGGAAGAAAATCCCAAGGAAGTTCCAACTATAGCCATTGCTGAAATGCCAAGTCCTATGGAAGAGGAAGATCTTTAGTATCAAGATTAAGATAGTGATTATCACCTTACTTCGCCAGTGTCATCCTTGGGGTCAACATCGCATGCATAAATACACTTGGCAAGCACAGGAATAGGGGAGTACCTTGTGTAAAACATCACCTTTACACCTATAATTGAGTTTGCACAAGACATGGGAAGGCCTAAGGACTTGAGGCCGCTAGTGGGAATAGTGGTTCCACTTGAAATCCTTCCCAACCAAACCAATTTTATCTATGCAAGTCTGAATTGTGCTCATAAGTCTTCAGATATAGAAGAGGATAGTGATGAATTATTCACGGTAAATGTTCGTTACCTCTCTAACCCCGAGTTTTCTCTAAGCTACTTTGAGCATTGCCATTGGCATGGATATGGCCTTGGCATATATGAGTAGGGGCACAGGCAGCCATACGAACCATAATATCAACTTCCCTTCAACAAATATGTCTTAGGCTATTATATCATAGGTCGAGATGACTCTCTTACAATGGCATTGGAAATATTAAGCTTAGCATTAGGAGAAGACATTGATTTCATTCCTTATCATCCCCTAAGAATAGGAAATTTGAGCAATAGAAAAGTGGCCACGGTAAACATACCGCCACCAAAAATTTATCATCCGAACATCTCAATTGATTCCACCCCAATAGAGTACAACTCATGGGATGAGGAGAATGGATATGAAGCAAGTGATGATGATGTGCAAATTGGTTTAGCCTACCAGGGGCCTCACTATTTACAAATATTCACATGGTCTATCCATGATGAGAGTGGGTATACATCAGATGAAAGTGACTATAAATCATAAGACTAAACAAAAAGAGCCTACTTAGACCTAAGATATCAACCCCTAACTTTGGGGTAAGGAACAAATGTAAATGGATTATTCATAAGTGATGAAGAATATGAATATGAAACATAGATGGCCTACTTAGGGCCAATACATGAGCCCCTTGTCTTAGGGCCACATACTAATGCTAACGGTTTTTGGATAAGTGATGATGACTTTAAGTATGAGACCGAGATGGCTTATCTTGGACCTCACCACTTGTGGTAAGTCAATGAGCTAGTAGATAGAGAGGTGAAACTCCGTGCCATTGACCCTCATTTGTGATTTTTGGGAAGACCTATTGATCTATCTATCATTCATCGGATGATCAACCCCCATACACCTACATTCACAGAGCAATTAGAGCCCAATGATCCTATTATCCATCTTGCTCATGGTCCAGATCCAAAAATTCCCATCCCTCTAGAGCCTCATCATGAGTATGGAAGGGAACCCTAAGACAATATTGCACCCATGTGGTCCTGGAGACTTCATTCCATACATCAACATGATCTCCATTGATTTGACCACTCCACTTCATAACCGATAAAATCCTACCAAATTATTGCATCTTGATATAGAGGCTATTGATTGGAATCATGCTAATTTTCCCATAGAGCCTGAAT
Organism: Wollemia nobilis; assembly: GCA_028583015.1. NCBI lineage: Eukaryota > Viridiplantae > Streptophyta > Pinopsida > Araucariales > Araucariaceae > Wollemia > Wollemia nobilis. The sequence continues at coordinate 7,868,081 of JAQPPZ010016690.1, read as the reverse complement.
ACCTCTTCCCCAATTAAGAGATGTTACAGTCATTCCATTTTGCATCAGGTTGTGCGTATGACGTCTTTCATGTTAGTTTGGAACCTAAGTCACTAGGTCCTTTAAATCCCATCGATGACATATATTTGATACCCATGCCTCATCAACTAGAGGATGGATCACATATGGCTATAGAAGTGACTTTTGAGGTGGACATCAACGATGATCCTACCCAACCAAGAAAAGTCAAGTTCGGAGAAATTCTATCTCCAGAGGAACAAGCCATCCTAATTCCTCTCCTCAAAGAGAGGCCAAATATTTTTACTTGGACTTACAAAGACATGTCAGGGATAGATCCAAATTTAGTCATTCACAACCTTTCATTAGATTCCATGAAGAATCCAAACAAGCAAAAGTTGAGGAAAATGCATCCAACTGTCGCTTTGATGGTGAAGAACTAATTGCAAAAATTATTGGATGTAGTATTCATAGTTCCTATCGACTACCCTGAGTGGGTCTCAAACATGGTACCCATGGGGAAACCTGATGGAAGAGTTTGTATCTACATGAATTTTAAATATTTAAATAGGGCAACACCTAAGTATTCATTCATATTTCCAAACATATATGTTCTTGTAGATGCAATCGCAGGTCATGAGATGCTCTCCCTAATGGATGGTTTTTTTGGATACAACCAAATCCGGATTAAGCCCGAAGATCAACATAAAACTACTTTCATTACTCCATGGGGAACATTCTATTACAAAGTGATGTCATTCAGTCTCAAAAATGTTGGTGCTACATATCAACGGGCCATAACATACATATTCCATGATTATATGCATAAGATCTTAGAAGATTACATGGATGACTTACTAGCCAAGTCCTTATTGTAGAAAGAGCACGCTGAAGTCCTTAGACAAGTATTTGATCACCTCATAGAATACAACATCTGATTGAATCCTAAGAAGTGTGTATTTTGTGTAACTTTTGGAAAGCTTTTGGGATTCATCGTATCCAAGAGAGGAATTGAATTCGATCCTACAAAGGTATAGGCTATACTAGAAATGATCATCCCTACCAACATTAGGGAGCTAAGGAGCCTACAAGGCAAGATAGCATCCATAAAAATATTCATCACGTAATTATCAAACGAATGCCAACCTATGAATCGGTTGCTATGCAACGAAGTTACCTTTCATTAGGATGAAAAATGCCATCAAGACTTTGCATAGATCAAGAATTATCTGGCCACACTACCATTATTGGCTCCACCAAGGGCAGACATACCATTTTTACTATATATATCAGCTACTGATTTCGCATTGGATACCATGTTAGCCCAAAATAATGCACAAGACAAAGAGCAAGACATATTTATTACATTAGTCGCACCTTGGTGATTTATGAGCTAGGATATGCGTAGGTTGAAAATTTGTGTTTAGCAGTGGTCTTTGCAACTCAAAATTTGCAACACTACATGTTCATCCATACAACCTATGTCATATCAAAACAAAATCCTTTGTAGTACATGATGAGCAAAACATATCACAATACACATACCACAAAGTGGATAATTCTATTGATAGAATTTTATCTAGAGTTCATAAGCCAAAATTCCATCAAGGGACAAGTCATAGCAGATCAATTAGCAAAGGTGCATCTTTAGGATAACAAGCCTCTCACCATAGAATTTCTTGATGATGCGGTCTTTGCATTATCAGATCCACCAAAACTTGAAGAACCTAAGAAAGAAAGAGACATGTCATTATTCTTCGATGGTTCAAAGTGTGAACAAGGAGGCGGATCAAGGATTGTCTTTATCACACCACAGGGTGCTCCATTGCCCTTATCATTCAAACTAGACTTCTCATGCACAAACAACAACATAGAATATGAAGCATTGATCTTGGGACTCAAAAAATCCATAAAAATGGACATTAAAAGATTTAATATCTTTGGTGACTCATTTCTCATAGTAAACCAGTTCAAAGGACTATTCCAATGCAAGTTCCCACTCCTAAAGACTTACAAGGAACTTGTTTACACTTACCTAGATCGACTGGAATGGTATGACATCAATGCAATTCCTCGCACGTTGAATATATTTGCAGACACTATGGCCTCTTTGGGATCCTTAATCCCTCAGAATACGTTTTCTAATTTTACAACCATTCATGTGAAAGTTCTTTCACACTTAGAAATATGTCGTGAAGCTTTTGACAATCAAGAATCAGTCAACATGATCAACATCTAGCCAAATCAGGATTGGTCCTTCACAACCAGAGATTTCTTGCAAATGACACCTTGGGGGTATTTTATCTCCCAAGGACCTATGGAGTGTGGTGCAACCATACACCATAGATTTTTTCCTCAATCCATGTTCACTAGCTCAGAAATACAAGAAGGGAAAGTCATCTTTTCTATAGAAGTCATGGCTTATTAGGATTGAATTTATCAGCTACAAGACTTCCTAAAGCTTGGAATAGTACCTCAAGGTTTGTCACATACTAAAAGGTGAATGTTCAAACAAAGAGCAACAAGATACATATTTCTAGGAGAAATCCTCTACAAACGAGGATATGATGGAGTATTACTCCATTATATTGAGAACTAGGAAGCATCCTAGGCAATTTTGCAAGCTCACGATGACACATGTGGAGGCCATTTCAATGGCATGCCTATAATTAAGCACATCTTGAGAATGGGTTACTATTGGACCATAATGGAAAGGGACTATTGAGAGTATGTCAAGAAATGTAGTAAGTTCCAGCATCATGAAAATCTAACGCACTTACCATTGCAAGCTTTGCAGACCATCTAGGAAGCATGGCCATTATTGTAGTGGGGACTAGACTTGATTGGGAAGATCTCACCCTCGTCCTCAGGAAAACACACATTCATCATAATGACCATTGAATACTTCACTAAATGGGTAGAAGCGATCCCATTAACATCAAAAACTAGACCAAGGATTGTGGAGTTTATACTCCACAATATCATAAGTCATTTTAGGGTCCCTTCTAAGATAATATTAGATAATAGGCCATATTTAAAGAACAAAAATGTGCATGCTTTAATGAACAAATACCATATTCAGGGAATTCAAGGTTGGATATCTAGTGCTCAAAGAAAACCAGCAGAACTCAAATCTACCACCGCATCTGCGAGACAAGTTTGTGGTAAACTGGATAGGTCTATACATGATTTCATAGAGAGTTGGACCTGGAGCATATCGCCTTATATCATTAGATGGTGTTGAGGAGCCCGAGCCTCTCAATATCATTCACTTAAAGGTATTTTACACATAAAACACAAAAACATCCAAATATGTCATAAAACATTTAAATATGTCAAAATTTAAAAACATTCAAATATGTCAAAATTCAAAAAAATTCAAATATGTCAAAATTAAAAAACATTCAAATATGTCGAAAACACAAACAAAGCATAAAACATAAAATTTTAAAAATACAATCAAACTCTCCAAGGGTATTCATACCGCTTGGTCAAACATCAATTCAAAATGCTCCAAGGGTATTCAAGTTGCTTGGTCAAACATCAAATCAAACACTCCAAGGGTATTCATGCCGCTTGGTCAAACATCAATTCAAAATGCTCCAAGGGTATTCAAGCCGCTTGATCAAACATCAATTTAAACGCTTCGAGGGTATTCATACCACTTGGTCAAACATCAATCAAACACTCCAAAGGTATTCAAACCACTTGGTCAAAAATCAATTCAAAGTCTCCAAGGGTAAATCAAACCGCTTGGTCAAAATCAATTCAAAAAGCTCCAAGGGTACCCAATTTGCTTGGTCAAAATAAAACAAAAGCTCCAAAGGTAACTTAAAGCCCTTTGGTAAAAATTAAACAAAAATACAAAAACAACATAAAAATCAAAAATACAAAAACAATTGCATCTCACATCTTGCACCCACATCATTGCATTGAATTTTCATATCCATAACAATTACATAGGTCATGAGAGCCTTAAAAGTGATACCAAAGTTTGTCATGCAAATCATTCAAATCCATACCTCCATTAACACGTGTGTAATTGTGTTTTTCAAGACAACCATTATTTGTTGCTATACATAATATACTAAGGTTTTTTAGTTAATAAACCACACCTAATGATCTTATCAAATTTTGAGAAAAATAAATTTGATTAGTATAAGGTAAGGTCTAGCCATGATAATGCCTTGGATGTTCAAGATCCCGTCACTAATTGAAACATTAAAGTCCTAGCTAGTACAAGGAAAATATGAAATCTACAAAAATGATCTAGGTTACCTTAATCAAAAAGGATTTTCCTTGCTTATCCCATTGTGCAACTAGTTTAAAGGTGTTAAGAATTTGCAAAAGGACAAGATTTAGCCTATCCAAATCCCTTGCTTACATCAAAATAAGCAAAGTCCCAAAGCAAAGTACATATTCAAAAGGCTAAGCATACGATACAGATTTCAAAGCAATAATCCGATACAAAAGTCATAAAATTAAAAAAAAAATCATAGCTCAAAGAAAAGTCAATAAAAAATAAACAGTGATTTTCATCACTACATATGAGCAAAATAAACAGTGATTTTCATCACTATAAAAAATCATAGCTCAAAAAAATCAATCAAAATAAAAAGTGATTTTCATCACTACAAAAAATCATAGCTCGAAAAAAATCAATCAAAATAAACAATGATTTTCATCACTACATATGAGCAAATATCCAAAGCCAAAAAGAAGCCAAAAATAAGGGAATAAAGCTTGAATCCCTAGAATTCTCAGCATTGTACAAAATTGGAAGGAAAAATCCATATGCATGTTGATATGTCTATTACAATTGCTTCATGAATTTGTGTAGACCAATGTTTGAATGTGGATGAGCTAGCTTAGGTAACCCAATATTGCCTAGTGGTATAGTCCAACTAAGTCCAACATAAGGATGAGATGAACACTTGAGGATCCCTGATCTTAGAAATGGGCTGAAAGAATCCCGTCTGACATCATATTGCCTAGTGGTATAGTCCAACTAAGTCCAACATAAGGATGAGATGAACACTTGAGGATCCCTGATCTTAGAAATGGGCTAAAAGAATCCTTCCTGACATCGAAGAAAATGCTTGAGTTCTATCTCAAAATATACAATCACTTGCACACACAAGGATCATGAAAAACTAGGTCCATGGTAAAAGCCTTACTTTTCAAAAGTCTAAGTGATCAGTAGACAACTGTTGATAGGGTAACTAGAATTTTTGAATCTCCAGAAATCCCAAAAAAATTCTTACATAGCAAAAAATCATAACATCATTCACACCATAAATTTCTTTATAAGATTATATAAATTAGGGGGTATCAACATAGTAGTACAAAAACTGCATATATATTAGAAATTTTATATAGACGACCACTAACTACTTTATATCTTTTAATTTACATAAACTTATTAATAAAATACATTGCACACCATTACATCTCATATATGAATACTTAATCAATTCTTATGATAAGAGTGATTATTTAAATTCATGATTATTTTTTTACTTTCTGTGGTATCACCCATTAAGATTATCAATGTCATATGCGTTCCATATGTTTTAAGTTATTAGATCATATAGGTTCGTTTATACCATTCCACCACATAAGTTAGATGCATACAATTAAAGCAAAGTCAAAACATGCATTTAGCAATAACATCATATCCACAAAAACAATTCATTAATCATCCATAAACCACATCATAAAACATATAGGCAATATCCATTTGCATACAATCATAAATTTATCATTCATACATCGCATCATATCATCAAATCATATAAGCATCTACATATCCATCTAAGCATTTTCAATATCATCTATCATCTAACATATTCATCAAATCATCATAATATCATCATCGCATCATATCATAAAACAAAATAACATTAAAAACATGAGCAATAAATGATACACATAATAAGTCATAATGCAAATATATCATAAAAGTATGTGTGTCAAGTCCAATGGATGTACAAAAATACCCGTGGGCTATAGTCATATAGGTCATTTGACCTCAAAAATGAATCAAGGACCAAGTAAAGCATCAATAAAATATCGAGCATAAGCCCCCTGCATCACATTTTCTAGTGCCACCTCCCCCTATGGAAGTGTCACGATTTGAATTATGTGTCTATTGGTCTCTTTGTTTGAGTCTGGATCCTTTGGCTAGGACGGGTAGAAGACTACCCCAAGGTGGAGTTCCCACTAACCTGTGAACCACCCGCACTAGTTGGATCGTTAGGGACAATCCCATGCCTCCTAAGTTGCATCTAAAGAATGGTGATGTGATCCACAAGTCCTTGAATCTGCTCCTCATGCTCATACAACAAAGACTGAAGTTGTCCCACATATTCTCCTAAACCTACCACTGGAACCTCCTATTGTGTAAAATGAGGAACAACAAACTACATCTTGGCATCACCACCCTCAATAGTAGCCTACAAATCTTGTATTTGTGTTGTGAGCTGCTTAATTGTAGCATCTCATCATTGTACCTAGATCTTAGTCACCTGAAGCTTGACCTTGATCTCATGTAGTTGTGCTCTTAAAGAAGATTCTCTCTCCTCAGGCTCTAACTCCTCCTCATTCTCAGGAACATCAGGATCTTCCATTGTCACCTTCTCTACCGGCTGGCCCCATACCTCAGTCTTGGCTCAGACTTTATGTCCTATTGGATCTACACAATCACCCTCGCCATCATCCTCGCATCCTAGGCTGTTGACACCATGCCAAACCCAATCACCCCACCACTGAGTGTATGCCTCTGTAATGCCCCCAACCACTCTAGGGTCAATAGTTGGAGCATCATCATCTAAAAACTCTATAATATACCATGGAGGTAGGTCCTTCTCTATTATGAGGCACATGTACAAGAATGGTACCAAGGGCAAATTTTGCTACAACCCGTACTAACGAAGAACCTGCCAGTAGAAGAAATACTCCCAGATGGTAATATTATATCCAACAAGCCATCGCTCATGTTGTATCCTGGTAATAAATCTAGCTAGATCATTACAATAAGGACACGCATGATAAGGGCACCACACAACATCTGCGACCAAAAGTCTAGTGAAAGCATCAGTGTAATGGGATAGCTCCCCTATGAAAGTGTAGCTCTTGCGATCCTCGTGCTCTCAAGCCCATATAGCAGTATAGCACTCTGTTCAAGCATCGATCACTATAATATTGGCTATGATCCCCATAGGGCGATCTACCCTAATATGCTCCCATACCCAAACCTATAGGAGAAAGTTGTAGGAAATGCTGACACATCCTCATTGGTGGATGTGGTACAACTCACCATAGCATTGAGCCAATAACGATTTACCCCATGCATATATGATAGGCTCCTCGCTATCCAATAGATCCTGCACCATCGCCAAAAAGTTCCATGGGAACCTCAAACTTGAGCAATCCAGGATAAGAACATTGCTAATAACCATCAACAATATGACATGCCTTGTTGTAAAGATACCCTCCCTGTGTCAGCAGATTATGGACACTCCTTTGGACTTTGTGTCCTTGAGAGCATTCATAGAGTGCCCTCTAAACACCCAAGTGAATACAACCACATGATTAGTAGTGGTCGAAGAGACAATGGCCATCCCATTAAATGGAATCTGAAAGATCCTATATACATCCTTCGGTGTAATGGGTATCTCACTGATCGATAGGTGGAAGGTATTAGTCCATGGGTGCCAACGATGGGACAAAGATGTAAGGTAAGCCTAATCTACCATAATGTAAGGTAGCCTAATGACATACTATAACTCGTAGGCTTTGAACCATGCCCAGTTTGTATCATCAAAGCTAGGAAGTATGTCAAGCAGGAGCTTTAGGTCCTGAGCCTGAGTAGTAAGGTTCTACACAAAGAAAAAGAAAGAAAAAACATAACTATAATGCATCTAAGGCATAATTCACAATAAACATGAAAATGATGCAAAAGAGTATGGGCTATTCTAAGTCTAAGCAAAAGGACAAGATTGCACCTAATCAAACAAATCAAAAAGTCAAAAATTTCAAAAAAATCAAATGTCATAAAAATTCAACAAATAGAAAAAAAATGCAAGAAAACATAGCTAAGGGTTTAGTTGTTGTCGACAACAGCAACCAAAACTTGGTCACTGGAGGTAGTAGCAGCAAAGACCCAATAGTCAATTTTTTTACTATTGGGGTTAAAACTTGGCTGCTCTGAGCGACATCAGCTCAGAATCGGTCACATTGAGCAACAACAACAAAGGGGTGACATGACAAACTTGTGAGCCCTTGGCTAGAAAATCAAAAAATAAATTGCAAAATTTTCAAAATGACATAAACAACACAAAAGGGAGGAAAAAATAAAAAAAATAGAAAGCAAATATTCCCACTCAGAAATCAAAAACTAAGCTAAGTTTTAAAACACTCAAGATGGCAACCACGGGTGAATAACAGAAAATTTCAAAAACCTTAGGCTAAAGCCACTAATAGAAAACAAAATTTGGGGACTAACCCACCATAGAAAAATGTAAGCTAAGCCTAAATATGAAGTTTTTTCATTACCAACAGGTTTAGTGAGGTTCATTTTACCCGTTAGTGAGGTTTAGTTTTACTCAGAAAAGAGAAAAGAGGGTTAGCATTTAGAAAAGAGAAATACCCGAGAAGCTCTAGCTCCTCCAGCAGCTTATGTCTCACCCTGCACAACCATGTCCTCAATGCCAGCAAACTCCAAAGTCGCAACCGTCATTGTCACACCAGAGCTCCCAAAGTGAATCTTCAATAGTGAAAATGAAAGGTCAAACCCTAGAAATGCAAATTTTATGTTTCTTTAATTACACCTTGGCCACTACTGACATCAGTGACCTGAACTTCTTGGCCGCTTAAGGTGATAGAAGCCATAGGCAGGAACTCAGAGGCCACTGGACTTGATAGCGTCCAGATCCATAGATCAAAATATGGGATTTCCTCCTTAAGGTATCCCACAAAAATTACAAATAAACACACTTTGGTGGTTTAAGATCACTAGGATGTTCAAAATAATAAAAAAATAACATAAAAGCACAATCTCAAGCATGCATCATACCTAGTTACTTAATTTATCCACTCTATGATTGAAGCGATTTGCGCTCCATGTATTTTGGTGAGATGAGTAGATAACCATAAGGCCACTTAGGAAAAAAAAACTCATGTTAGAATTACGATGTGCCACCCTTCAATTCCGAAGAAGACCAAGATGGTCGAACTGCTCCACGGGTGTGAAAGGACTATTCTAATTCCCTTATGACATCAAAAACATTAAGTCAAAGTGATACAATCTAAACATAAATAGAATCACTCATCCTAACTACCTAAGAAGGCTATTGATATTCGGACCGCTCCTCGGGATAAGGATAGATGATCATCATAAACAATTGGAATCACACTTGGATGTGGGATTACCCATTACAAGAAACAAATGCTAGAAAGGAACCAAATTAGTTATATTGGTCAAGTGACTTGTTGCTTCATTCATGGTCATTTCTTCACCAATCCATTGTGTGAAGAAGTAGTTCAAAACTTCAACATAATCATACTAAAAATCATAAAAATATCACTTGATCATAACAAAATCGTGTTCATCCTATGAATCATTGCATACAATAATCACAAATTTCCCTTGTTTATTGGGAACATAAGTAGACATGACATTTTCAATTGTAGCTCTCCTACCGGTTGGAATTGTTGTAGCAATTGAAGCTACCCGATTTAGTTTGAGGAATGAGTGCATTTTAACATGCAAAATCCACTAAGATAAGTCTTCTAAACATTGAAGCAATTATTCAAGGAATGCGTGCCATATTGCATGATTGTTCCATCCAACATTGATTAGACCATTGATGACCATACACCCTACAAACGGATCAGTCTACATTTTTGCTTAGCGTTGTGTTTTCCACATAGCGCATCACAAAAAAGGGCATCTGTAGATACCTAAATAGTTTCATGCTCAAGGGATTTGCCCATATAGACACATTCATAAGATCATAAAACATCATATTGGACTTTCCAAGCATCAATAGTGGTTCTCACCACTTATTTGGGACCTTTTCAAGCCATCCAAGCCTAGTCGTTCAATCCAAGAGTGGCAAGATCCTAGCTGCTTAATCCTAGAGCAACCAGACCTTAGACACTGTATATTATAGTGACTATACCTTAATCCTATAGATGACAACGACTAAGCCATAAGAAGCAATTTTGTCAAAAAATAGGCCTAATCATAGGTGGAAGTGGCAGTCTGCATGCAATAAAGGTGATCGAGAGTAACTTTGCATTCCTTTTCATGACCAGTTCACATAGGAAACTTGAGTTTACATTTAAACTTTAGTTAACTGACCTCCAAGAATAAAAAAAGGACAAAAGCTTCTCATGCTAACGACCAGTTCACATAGGAGACTCAAGTGGGTAGTTAGATTTTAGTTAACTGGCCTTCAAACATAGACAAAGGACAAAAGCTTCTCATGCTAACTTGCACTACACATGAGAAATTCATTCCTAGGGCTTGGACATAGACCTAGGGTTTCACACTATAAAAGGTGCAAGCCTAAGAGCACCAAGATATAGAGATATAGAGAGATAGAGACATAGATCATCGAGACATATTTTTGAGGAGAGATTTTGAGACTTGGAGAGTTCCCTTGGAGATCATGTGTATTGCGAAGCCCTAGCGGATTGAAGAGTATAACACCTATTATTTCAACATCAGATACAAGATTTGACCCATAACTTTGGGTCAAATAGAACAAGGTTTACCTTAGTAGTTGTTGTCTTGTACAATGGCCTACAAGCTTAGCTTAGGTTTTAGACATAGCTTATTTTATTCTATTTCTTCATGTTTTCATATCATTAGCATATATTTACATGATTTCATGGCATATTTTCATCATATTTCCATTACATTCTTTTATTACTAACAACCTCATTCGGGGAGGCAATCTCGGATATCTAAGTGTGTGTTGTTGTTTCATTGCTTGTAGGGCCATAGGTTCATCGGACGAAGTTTGCAACATACAAGAGCAAAAGGGATCCCTCTAGGAAACAAACCTAGAGAAGGAGGCATATGTAAGCCCTCATACATTTTCGTGTGTGGAACCGGGAAGCCTTTATAAGCACACCACCTCTTCGCGAAAGGGGCACTCTTTGCCTATTTGTAAACTTATTGTATCGAAATGGGTATCCCTAAGAGGGACCGACATGTAACCGAGTTTCAATAAAAATAAATAGATCCATCTTTGTTATTTCATGTTATATGCTTTTTCATTGTCTTCCATTTCATCTTGGGTTTTTTTTAATAACATTGCAAGTAGAGTTAAAAAGGGGCGATGTGTGCGTCTCGGGGTCACTACATTTTGACTACGTCCAAAACTAGACACAGTGTTTGAAATCATATATTACATTCAAATACATAACAGTGGCCCATTGGGGGTAAAATTTTAACTATTATATTATTAATTACATTATATTTGTATTATTGTTTATTTGTTATTTCAGTCTTTACTACATCTTACTATTATCATTAGATAAATTGCATCTAGAATCACATGTTTCATGTTCAAATAATCAATATTTCATTTTATTTATGGTTGGCTAAAATAACCAAGGGGATTTGAATGTCATAAACCATGATCTCTATGGCATATGAATATCCCTCATCATTGATTTTAAATATAAGTATTTTGTTGTGTAATTGCAAGTTTATGATAGATTTGTACACATTCGAATTTGTCTGACAAATTCGTATGCATATGAATTCATCTTTTATACATCTAAATTCATCATGTGAACCTGAATGTATCCCAAAACAAACATCTAGATCAGGTAAGTACTTAAACTCATTTCTTAGCATCCGAATTTACACTTCTCTATCATATAGGCATATGCATTTAATCAAAAAATAGAAAACACCCAAAACATAGACTTTATTACATTTTTTATAAACATAAAAGTACAAAAAGAAAACATGTTGACATAAATAAAACCTTTGCATCTTAGTTAAAATTTGTAAAGCTTTCTATATAGATTTATATGTTTTATCTTCATTTAAAATTGAATTGCATATAGTTAGGTCAAAATTGCAATCTGGCCAAACCCTAGGTGTATGCATTCAAAACAAAGAAAAGAAAAAAACATAAAAATACTACCTCACCTAGGCGTGGAAACCACCATAGAAAGTGTTTCCTGGTGAACCACATCCCATTCATTGACAAACACCAAGGAGAGTTCAACTCAAGTGATTCTAATTCGAGGTATAGATCCTTCATTTTCCCTCCCATTTTAGGCACAGATCCATTAGCCTGGGAGAAAGGGGTGCAAACATTTTGGGTCTACAAGTCCAGTATCCTCTCATGAGAAGAGGTGGTACTATCTAAGACCTGCTACTGGCCCAGTCGGGTGGTCGCTTCACCCTTGGATGAGCTTATTCAAGAATGATAGTTACCTATTTACTAATTATGTGAGCCTTGTGAATAAAAGCATCTAACCCTATCCTACTTTGAAAGTCCCTTCTAGTGATGAATTCTAGAAAACTAGTATCAAGATTAGGGGATTTTTTGGTGATAAATTCTAGAAAACCACTCTTGTGGGCTACTATGGTGTCTATGGGGCAAGTTGGTGGAAGGATATGAATTCCAAAATCACCAGTCTTGAGTGATGGATTGGGGATGAAGTCCAATATCACCATTGTGTATGCCATGTGGGTGTGTGATGGTGTATTTGCTACCACTGAGGTGAAATTAAAATAACTAACTAGATGCCTTTTCAAAAATTAAATTAACCCTAGATGCATTTTTGAAATGAAACTAGATCTAAATGCCCTTTTGTAAAATACGTTTACTCTATAAAAACGTGGAGAAAAGCAAACTAAAGTGCATGAAAAAATAATTTGACAATTTATCTATGTGCATGAGAAATAAATTGGAACCCTAATTTAAATGCTTGAAAGGGAAAATGCAATTTACCCAAGGGGATTTGAAAAGAGATAGGGAAATTCTATTCTAAATTATGCAAAGAAATTGAAACCCTAATTTACATGCTTGAATTGGAGAATGCAATTTACCCAAGGGGATTTGAAAAGAGATAGGGAAATTCTATTTTAAATGATGCAAAGAAATTGAAACCCTAGTTTACATACATGAAAGGAAAAATGTAATTTACCCAGGGGTTTTGGAAAGAGATAGGGGAATTCTATTCTAAATGATGCAAATAAATTGAAACCCTAATTTACATGCTTAAAAGGAAAAATGCAATTTACCCAAGGGGATTTGGAAAGAGATAGGGAAATTCTATTCTAAATGACACAATGAAATTGAAACCCTAAATTTCATGCTTGAAAGGGAAAATGCAATTTACCCAAGGGGATTTGGAAATAAATGGGAAATTTCTATTCAAAATGCTTTTTGAAAGGATATGTAAATGACATGAAAGAAATTTGAAAATCCTATGCTAGATGCTTTTTGAAAATATATGTAAATAAAATAAAAGAAATTAAAAAACCCTATGCTAAATTCCTTTTGAAAAGAGATTTAAATGACATAAAAGAAATTTGAAAACCCTATGCTAAATGCTTTTTGAAAAGATATGTAAATGACATGAACAAAATTTTGAAATCCTATGCTAAATGCTTTTTGAAAAGAGATGTAAATGACATAAAAGAGATTTGGAAAATCCTGTGCTAAATGATTTTTTGAAAAGAAATTAAAAATTCTTAATATAAATGAGATTTTAAAAGGAATTTAAAGTCATATCTAGTGCATTAAAGGATAATTTGAAAGTTATTTTTAAGTCTTGAAGTAAATGACAATGTGCTCTAATAAATTGAGAAAGGAATGTAACTTTAATCTAAAGGAAATAGAAGAGATTTGAAATGTTTCAACTAAATTGATTTTGCAATGACTAAAAACCCTAATTTATATGCATATTGAAAAGGAAATTTGCAAAAATGACTTGATGCATTTGAGAGGGAAATTTCTTCGCAAAGGAAATCAGGTCTGAAGGCACTTATCATTTCCTTCAGTTGCTTGAAAATCCTACACCTATTGACAATGCTAGTGAGGCCAAATATTTTTTGCTTCAATTCATTCCTCATGCCATCCCAGATGATATTAATTTTAAGTTAATTTCTAGACTAATTAATGATGAAATTAAATAGGCCCTATTTTCCATGAAACCTGATAAAGCCCCTAGTCCTGATGGATTTTCTCCTAGATTTTTCTAGGCATTTTGGGATTGTGTAGGACCTAATGTATGTGAAGCTATCAAATAATTTCAACTTTCTAAAATTATTCCTCGTAATTTCAATTCCACATTCATTGCCCTCATTCCCAAGAGTCCCAATGCTAAATCCTTCAATTATTGTATGCCTATAAGTCTTTGTAATGTCGTCTATAAAATCTTAACCAAGGCCCTAGCCAACCGAATGAGGGATGTCATGCCTCTGATTAATGATTATTGTCAGGGAATTTCGGTTCGAGGAAGATCCATCTTGGATGGAATCATATCTGTTCATGAAGCTCTCCACTCAACCTATCTCACCAAAAAGGTTGTTTTCCTGTTAAATCTAGACATGAATAAAGCTTATGATAGGCTGAATTGAGATTTCCTTCTTGTTGTGTTAAATAAGTTTGGTTTTCCCCAAGATTGGGTTAATCTTATTAGAGGATGCATATCCTCTTCCTTGTTTTATATTTTAATTAATGGTTCACCTGATGGATACTTTCCTAGCAGCAAAGGTTTAAGGTAAGGTAACCCTCTATCTCCTATCATTTTTATCATTGCTACTGAGGCACTTGGGAGATCCATTAATTCTACTAGATGCTTAGGTTTTATTTTTGGAATCAAATTGACTTCCCAAACCAATCATGTTACTCACCAACAGTTTGTGGATGATACTTTATTATCTACATTTGCATCAATGGTTGAAGCTAAGGTCATCAAACACATTCTCCTTCTTTATGAAGAAGCGACAGGCCAAAAGGTAAAATTCCAAAAGAGCAAGTTATTTTTCCTCAATACTCCAATCAGAAGACAACTTAAAATAGCAAACATCTTGGGATGTGCAATCTCTTCCTTGCCTACTACTTATCTAGGAATGCCTTTTTTTGTGGGTAATGCTTCTGAAAACTTGTGGAACAATGTTATTAAAATATTTCAAAAGAAGCTATCCGTATGGAAAGGTAATATCTTATCCTAGACTGGAAAAGTTATCCTTACAATGGCATGCTTACAAAGCATACCTATATAATTTCTTTCAATTTTCAAAGCACCAATAAAGTTTTACTAGAATATTGAACAAATCCAAATGAATTTATTGTGGACAACAACTGAAAACAAGAATAGGTTTCATCTAGTTGCTTGGGAAAGTGTGTAAGACAAAATATCAAGGAGGAATTGGACTCAGAAGAATTAATATTTTAAATTTAGCTCTCCTAGAAAAACAATCTTGGAGACTAATCTTAGGGGATCAAGTAGAATGGGTCAAAATTTTTAAAAGAAAATACTTGTAGGCATCTGATTTTTTAAGTGATAGGGCTCCCTCTATTGGCTCCTCCTTCTGGAAATCCATTAGTATCACGAAAAAGCTCCTAATAAAAGGTTTAATATGGCAGGTTGGTGATGGAAGATCAATTAACATATGGGAGGACAAGTGGTTAGGCAATCAACATCTTTTACAAATCTTAGGGTTTAGACTAATTAAAGAATTCATAGATCCTCTCCTTAGATATAATATTGTGGACTTCCTTATCATTTCCAATGGAATCAAGTCATGGAGAAGGATCCAAAATCTCAATTTATCAGTTGAAATCACATCCCTTGAAGCCCTATTATTTGCCTTTCCTATCCCATAAGGGATGTCTTCTGATTGTCCTATACAGGAACCTACTGAATTAGGGGAATTCACTATTATATATACTTATCAAATATCTCTAACCCCTAAAGAAAATATCATTCCTTTCAACTTCATGTGGTTAAAAAATATGACACCAAAGGTTTCCTTTTTTTCTTGGGTGGCCATTAAAGATAAAACTCTTACTATTGAAAACCTTATCAAACGTGGAATTCCCCTCCCTAACAGGTATTTCCTGTGCCTTTCCAATTTAGATTCTTATTGCCATATTTTCCTTTTTTATCCTTTCTCCAGAACCATCCTAAAAAATCTATTCCATATGTTCTAAATTAGCTGGGTGTCACCCTCGTACTTAGTTGATCTTTTTTCCCAATGACCCAACCCATTTAGAAATCCTTGTATTAAAAGTTTTTGGAATTTTTTCCTTCATCATTATTTATGATAGATTTGACTTGAGCGTAATAGGCATATTTTTTCTAAGGATTCTAAGGATGTTGAATTCATAACTAATAAAATAATATTTTATGCCAAATATAATGTCCTAGTTGCACCGTTTGACCCTTCTCCTATTACCCATTTTGAAGTTTCTCTTATCCAATCCTTTCAAATTTCCTTGATAATCCTAATCCTTGCAAATCCCAAATTTCCAGAGAAAATATTAAATTGAATCCTCCTCCTCAGGACTGAGTCAATTTTAACTTTTATGGATCTACTAAAGGAAATCCAAGAAGAGCTGGATCTGGAGGAATTCTTAGGGATCACCTAGGAAATACTGTTTTTTCCTTTTCTAAAGCCTTGGGTGACCAATCGAACCACATGGCTGAAGCTAAAGCACTATGGAGGGGTATACAATTCATGAAACAATTCCTATGAAAAGTTATCATTGAAAGGGACTCATTAAACATTATCAAATCCCTAAAAATTTCCAAACCACCAGCATGGAAAGTCAGAAGACTAATTTAGGATACTCTAAGTCTAATACTGCTCCAACATCAAGTTATAATCCATCACATCTCTAGGGAAGTTAATGGCATTGTAGATAAACTAGCCAACATTGGTCTATATGACCTTGGGATGCTAACCTGGACCAATACTCTTCCACGTGAAGTGAATGAAATCACTAGGTTGGAAAAAATTTAAATTTAGCAAAATGCACAATTTCTATAATTGTATGTTCATGAATTCGAAAATGTGGTATTCTATAAGCCTTAATGCCTCATGTGATTTGTATTTTTCCATGATCCCATTTTTCACACTAAAATTTTGATGATAAATTTTTGCTTCCCAAGGCATTTTTCTCTTCGGAGTAATAAAATGGAATGGCTTTGTTCACATATTACCCATGCATTTTGCTTAATCCTCATGCCAAACATTCATGTCACCGTATTATTACTTTTTCTTATGTCTGGGTTTTATTTCCAACTGTGACCTGGGGTTATTATTCCAACTCTTTCTATTATAGTGGGTTTTTAGTCCATGTATGCTTCATTTTCTTTAGCTTGCAGCCATATTTTGATCCCTGTCATAGTTTCTTAGTCCCTATGTATGCTTCCATTCTTGTTGTAGAAACCTAAAATGTGTCATGTCGATGGCGACTACTCATATGGACATGCTACAAGACCATATGGAAGATCTTAGATAGACTCCAAGATAGAGTAGTGGTTATAACAATTCAATTTGGGCTCCTTGGCCTATTCAGTCTTAACCACAGCTAAGACCTGCGGTCTATAGATTGAACCACGACTGAGACCTGAGGTTTACAATATGCACCACAGTTGTAACTTGCAGTCTTAACTGAAGTTCAGTTGGACTTCATCCAAGCCAAATTGATTTGAATGACCATTTGTTCTAGAATAAGGTGGTTAAAGGATAGAAGCTTCCAATCCAACTATCCTAACCACCCCTTCTTGATATTGGCTTCTCCATGAAGCCAACCCTAGCCATTGGGTAGTCCTATAAGTACCCATTATAAATAGGGTAAAATAATAAAGAGTGCATTTGGAGATCAAATCAGCGAAGTCCTATTGAATTGTGGACTCACTTGAGTGCATAGAGAGAGCCTTGTTGCCATCACCATTGTCAATTTGTCAAGCATCATGACAATCATGCCATGGATGCCCTAAGGAGCTAGAATGCCAAGAAACACCAATTTGGGCAAACAGAGGCCCTATCAAACAATTCAACCACAAAATCTATTAGAGGACACTGAGGTGACCCTTGATCATCAATTTGACAAGGAGGATCAAGCCCATTGCCCTTGAAATTGGAGGGCAAACTACTTGGTTGCTCATCACGGATTTCAGTTCTGGTTTATAGTGCAGATCGCTCATCAGAGCTATGATTTGCAACAAGCATAAGATATCCTTACCATTTATTTTGTAGATTGTTTAATTAGGTTTAGATAGACATTTGCACGATTTAATTAGGATTTTAGAGATTTATGACCGATAGATTTAGGGTTTAAAGCAATTTTGTTACATTAGTGTAGAATATGTAAGAATGGTTTCTTTCTATGATTCCATGTTTTATTTCATATAATTAGACCATTAAATACTTAGCTGTAATATTTATTTATGTATTTACATGAATATTTATCAATTTGGCATTGTTTAGATACATTTTACATGTTTTCTTGATTATATGTTTTTCATGGCTTTTTCATGTTTTAATCCTTCAAAGGGCCTCATCACGAGAGGCTGCCTATTTGTATAACTTTCTTGTGTTGTTTCTTGATCACATAAAACAGGTTCAAAGGAGCTTAAGTCACCAATTTCCTTCCTCAATGCGAATAAGAGGGTTAAATCCACCCTATATCAGTTTGCAACTAGTTGGAAAAGCATTAATAGTTCGCCTACCCCGTTGGGGGCTTTGGCAATTGTATTGATTGTATCAACGTTTTGGGTGACCCTAAGAGGGACAATATTGTAACCAAGATTCATTGGCTATATTAATAAAGAAACACGTATTTTCTTTGATTCATGCAATCTTGTTATCTTTTCATGCTTTTATGTTGATTTCCATTAATGCAATAGCTAGATGTACACTTTTTGGGATAGGTTAGAAGGCGATCATGGAGGAACTCCATAAAATAAGTGATCTAACTATTGTTTCTTGGATTTTTAGAATTACAAGTATATACCACAACTATCAGCTATGGTCCATCAATTGAACCGTAGGTTCAACACATGATTTATAGTGTAGACCATAGACCAGACCTACGGTTTACATCTGACAAAGCAAGATAGTAGAAAATAGAGTACAAATCAGATGAGGACATGATGTAGGCCCCATTTTCACCCTCTGTCATTTTTTTCTCTGCCTGTGTTTTTCTAGAATCATAAAAATGGAAATTAAGTAGGATAATCAAAAAAATAAGGTTAAAAGGAACTAAGTCCTTAGGATTATCGCTTTCTTAGTTTTTTATAGGCATTGCTAGGAACAATGGATCTCTGATTGCAGTATGCCCTAGAATACAACGTGCTATATTAGAATTGTGTGTGGGTTTGCATGTTTGAGTTCCAAGTAGTGGCCATTTGCATATTAGTTTGCATTGTTGAAAAATCATGTAGAGTATAGCATGCATCTCTGAATATAAAATGTTTCTTCTTACATTACATGTAGGAAACAATCATTGTGCTGTATTATGCATCTTTATTTTATGCAAATTAAAATGAACCACACACACCATGTTTCACTTAAATGCTAGTGAGTTGGGCTTGACATACAACCACTAGTAGGGTTCAACGACGGTGGAGGTCATTTCCATCCTTTGGCCCAAATCCTACGTACCCTTGGATACTAGACCAATACTGGATCCAAGAATCTTTCATACCCTAGAAAATTTGCATGTATTCTCTTTGAAGGGTATAACGCTGACTAGGGGAAAATGTGTGAGGATCTGGGAGGACCTATACTCCTTGTCCAGGTGTGGACTTTCATCACCACACACAAGGGATTTACATGGCCTAGAAGTCACATCCAGGTTGTCGAGCTACGAGCATATAAGTGAAAGCCAATTTAAACTAAGAATATCATTCAACGGCTTTCAAAACATGATAAGGAGTTATATACTGATACAACAAACTTGAAACCACATAAAATAGTATAGGGCTCACTTTTAAAAAATTAATATGAGATAAACACCATTGTATACCTTTTTTGCTTAATAAATAACAAATCTAGACACTAGGTGCACCATGGTGGAGACATGAGGCGATCAAAAAAGGCATAAGCCTGAAGCCCATGACCAAGTACCAACATATTCACATCAGCATATGTCAAATCCTTGCCCACATGTACTTCCCAAATGTCGTTCAACGAACATTAGAGGAGATAATTCGACAAGAGGGGAACCTATTGAGCGTACCCTCGTTAAATGAGCTTCTATGCATTCCTCTACACACAGAATAGAGCATGGAGCCTCTCAACATGAGGGTGTTCCACTAAGAATATATTACCTAAATTGCATTGCACATGCATCCATAGGATCGGCTAAATATTATGTTATACAAGGATCCAAGTTGGTACCGCTACATCATAGGTTTGCAGGAGGATCCGTGGCTCCACCTTTGGAGTACAAACATGATCGAGATCCACCCATTCAGGGAAATGAAGATAAGGCTATCGCTGAGCATAGGCCTATGTAGACTCCCACACATAGTGAACCTCGAAATTTCATTATTAATATAGCTAAGGTGTGAGCCAATGGCACATGACCACATGAGCGATGGAGATCTAGACAGTTGGATGGCTTAGGTAGCATCCTAGAGCAGCTAGGCTATAGGTTTTTGGCTCCACCCACCCGTGCTTTGAGTGAGCATATTGGGGGTTCTATTAGGACTTCTAGAGAGCATGTAGAGGCTTCTAAGTGCCCTCACGTGACACATACACCATCCATGCATGGTGGCACAAAGCACAAAGCTTAGCAAGATTCCAATACCCTATTTATAGACAAAGGAAAAAGCATAAAAAATTAGTCATATGGGTACAGAACCCATAATTTTACTCACACAGAGCATGCATACTAGAGGCCTGTCATGACCAATGATCTTGATAGATCACACAGACTAGTATTTGAGCAGCGATGACAACTCCTCCAAGATCAATTGGAGAATGCTCACCTAGAAAGGCAACACATTGAATATGAGAATCTTCAGGTGCAAAGAGTCATCAGAAAAATACTATATCACTTCAAATTTTTTGCATCCTTACCTTCAGGCTATAGGATCCACACCCGAAAGGGGGATGTGAGAAGGATGGGACAATACCTCAGACTGAGAGGCCCTTTGAAGGTTGCGCCTCTCGATGGAGGGGTATAAGGGTGATTTTTTGATGGATGGTGGGTTCACCAAGAAACTTTGAGTGGCATTTCTACGCCTAGGTTGAGGATGGGCTTGATGTGTTCATTTTTATATTCAAGCATCCAATTCCTAGGTTTGGCCAAGATGAATCTAAGCTATTCTATATGCCAATGCTAATTTATATGGATACAGGAAACATGAATAAGTGCTAAACACAGAAAGTATGCTAAATAATATGAAATGTACCTGATTTCGGATGTCTGATGAAGAGTCTGAGGTTTGTAGAAGTCCAGATCGTCTCAAATATTACATTATCATATGTAATTTCATAGAATCATCTCAAATCACAGTCGATCATCTAAGATCAGACAATATCGTTTTCGACTTGACGAATTCATCATACAAATTTGTCAGAAACCTACAATCATAGAAATAGATACCAAAAACCAAAAATGCAACTGCAAAAGAAAGGTGAAATGATGGAAATGATAGTAAATTTACCTAAATGATAGATCCAGATAACAATTAAAAGAGATGCATTACTTTAATAATTTATTTTAACTTTATCATGCATCCATGCTAAATGAGGTGAACTCCAAGATGCATAAATGGAATAAAATAAATTAATGCATAAAGAAATGAAGAGAAAAGGTAAAGAAATGCAAACTCTAGGCTCTGATTGCTCCCAATCTGGACTATAGTTGAGATCGCCTCCAATCGTATGAGATCATCATCGATCTGTGATAGGATAATCTAAAATCGTATGGAATCACCTGAGACGGTCTAAGCTTGCTCCAGTTGAAAAACAATAAATTCCTATAATAAAAACTTGAAATACAAAATGCAAACGATGGTGCGAGGGTGTTCTAATGCACAAGAAAAAAAAATTGTAGGAAAATCAGTTAGCCAGGGGGATAAAATAAAAAAATCCTAATTTATATAGGATTAGGGAGAGGTTAGGAGGTTGGAGATCACCCCAATTTGGGAGATCTCCAATGGGGGAGAGTCTAACCGCGTAGACACACTTTTTGCCCAAGTTAGAGAAGCTATTGAATAGAAGCTAATTATGAAAATTTGGTTTTGGGAAGAAATCATCTGGACGTTCTATTCCAGAAGAATTCGTCAGATTTGGGATGATTTCATCTGATCGTCGACGATATCGTCCAACAATGAAAACAAATCCTAAAAATAGAATAAAAAATAAGGAGAGCGGGTAACGAACGATTAATAGGCGATTTGGGTTAAAATTCAAATTTTTATCTGTTTACTAAGGTTTAACTGTGTCAATTTTAGGGTGCTACATTTTTCCCCCTCTTTAGCGAATTTTTTGAAGAAAATGTGTTAAATATGAGTTCTTCCCATTTTACGAGAAAGCAAAAATTTACTCAATTTTTTAGACGATGATTCTAGGTCGAATCATACAACTGCTTACTATGGTGCCCCCTTCGTGTTTTTACCCAAATCGAACATTTGAGGTAAAAGCGCAGAAAAAAAATTAAAAATGTTGTTTTTAAATAAAATTAAGAAAAAATAGGGTAAAACCCTAATTCATTTTTACTATTCATTTTTACTATTTTAGAGCTCTGCAAACAAAAATGGTTGAGACAACACACAGATCGATAGAGGTTCGGCGCGGTCTATGAGTAAGAATCTAAACCTAGTGAATTATGTTTGTAATTTGATTTGTGCAATTTTTTAGTGAAATTTTGATTGTTTTGGGGCATCGCAGCCGTTTTTAGGCCATCAACAACATCCAAATGAAATCATCCCCATTTCGTCGAAATCGTCTCTAGATCATCGATTTCATATGAGGGCAAAATCGATGAACTAGGGGTGATCCCGTCCAAAAATGTAGCACCCTAAAATTGGCACAGTTAAACCTTAGTAAAAAGATAAAAAATTTAATTTTAACCCAAACCGCCTGTTAACCACCCGCTACCCGCTCCCCTTGTTTTTCGTGCCATTTTTAGGATTTTTTTGACCGTTGGACGATATCATCGATGATCAGATGAAATCGTCCTAGATCTGACGAATTCATCTAGAACAGAACGTCTAGACGATTTTGTCCCAAAACCAAATTTTCATAATTAGCTTCTATTCAACAGCTTCTCTAACTTGGGCAGAAAGCGTGTTTACACGGTTAGAGTCTCCGTCATTGGATATCTCCCAAATTGGGGTGATCTCCAACCTCCTAACCTCTCCCTAATCCTATATAAATTGGGATTTTCTTAGTTTATCCCCCTGTCTGACTGATTTCCATGCAACTTTAGTTTCTTGTGCATTAGAACACCTTCGCACCATCGTTTGCATTATGTATTTCAAGTTTTTCTTGTAGGAATTTACTGTTTTTCAGCTGGAGCAAGCTCAGATCGTCTCAGGCGATTCCAGATGATTACGGATGATCCTGTCATAGATCAGCAATGATATCATATGATTGGAGGTGATCTCGACTATAGTCCATATTGGGGGCAATCAGAGCCCAGAGTTTGCATTTTTTTACCTTTTCTCTTCATTTTTTTATGCATTAATTTATTTTATTCCATTTCTACATCCTGGAGTTCACCTCATTTAGCATAGATGCATTATAAAGTTAAAATAAATTATTAAAGTAATGAATCTCTTTTAATCATTATCTGGATCTATCATTTAGGTAAATTTACTGTTATTTCTATCATTTCCCCTTGCCTTTGCAGTTGCATTTTTGGTTTTTGGTATCTATTTCTGTGATTGTAGTTTTTTGACAAATTCATCTGGTCGATAATGATCTCGTATGATATCAGATGATCGACTATGATCTAAGATGATTCTATGAAATTGTAGATGATAATGTAAGATTTGAGACGATCTGGACTTCTACAAACCTCAAACTCTTCATTAGACATCTGGAATTAGGTACATTTCATATTATTTAGCATACTTTCAGTGTTTAGCACTTATTCATGTTTTTTGTATCCATTTAATGTAAATGTGCGAACTTGAATTGTATTAATCAGTCGAGTTTAAATAACACAACACTTGTCGGAAATAGTCACGGTCGAAACAGACTGTTACAACAGTGTAACAGTAAGCGTAACAGTACGCTTAACAATGCAATAGAGACAAAGTGGTTATAGTACGCTAACATCCCCCTTTATTACATTATTTGGGTAATGTAATAACTAATAGCTATACTAACATCCCCTTACATTATTTTGCAATACAAAGTGAGCTGCGAAACAATTCAAATTTGACACGTCCAAGTGCCTTAGTGAAAATGTATGCAACTTGAGCATCGGTGGGAATGTCTTTGAAGCTGAATTCGGTGCTTTGGAACTTCCTCTCGAATGAAATGACATTGTGTGTCAATGTGCTTTGTTTTTTCATGATGGGTTGGATTCTTGACGAGGTTCAAAACACACTGATTGTCGCAAAACAAGTGTATTGGAGATTTTGATGGATGGCCCATACTTGTCAGAATGCGACGTAACCATATCACTTCGCACACAGCTTCACGTGCGGCGCGATATTCTGCCTCTGTTGAAGAAATAGCAACCACTGTTGCTTCTTGCTGTGCCAAGAGACGAGGACCGGATCCCGGATGAAAAATGTATCCGAGAAGTTGACTTGCGATCATCAAATGATCCGGCATAGTCGGAGTCCGTGTATCCTTGCAAGAAGAATTTGTTGTTCCTCTTGTATTCTAGGCCATATTCTATAGTACCACGGACATAGTGAAGAACACGTTTTTTTGCTTTCCAATGAGTAATCTTAGGCTCCTGCATGAACCTCGAAAGATAGTTTACGACAAATACGAGATCCGGCCTAGTATTGGTCGGATATATGAGACTCCCAATCAGCTGTCGATAGAGAGTGCCATCTACCTGAGGTGAGTCATCATATCGCGATAACCGAAGTCCATTCTCCATAGGAGTTGCCATTGGCTTGCAGTCAGTCATGCGATATTTATCGAGCAATGTCTTGGCATACTTTTTTTGAGACACTTTGATGGTGTGCTCCTTATGGCTGAATTCCAGACCAAGACAGTAATGGAGAAGTCCGAGATCTGTCATCTCAAAAGATTTGCACAAGTTTCTTTTGACGGTAGAGATCATATCTTCGAACTCCCTGTAATGAGCGAGATCATCCACATAGAGTACAAGCAACACTATCTCGAGAACCACTGTTTCTTGAAATAGAGGTTTGCATCTGACGGACATCTCTTAAATCCATGCTTTGCATTAGGTGATTGTCCATTTTTATATACCAAGCTCGAGGAGCTTGTTTCAGACCATACAAGGATTTAACCAATTTGCAAACTTTCTGCTTTTGGCCTTCCACTTCAAATCCTTCGAGTTGAGTCATATAGACTTCTTCTTGGAGATCACCATTAAGAAAGGCACTTTTGACATCCATTTGGTGAACTTTCTACCCATATTGTGTTGCCATAGCACACATAACCCGAATTGTGGTCATCCGAGCAGTAGGTGCAAAAGTTTCTTCATAGTCGATGCCTTCCTTTTGAGCATAGCCCTTTGCAACAAGACGGGCCTTATGCTTATCAATTGTTCCATCTGCCTTGTACTTGACTTTGTATACCCATTTGCAGCCAATAGGTTTCTTTCCATGCGGCAGATCAACAAGCTTCCAAGTTTTATTCTTCATCAGAGACTCATACTCTGTATCCATAGCGGCCTTCCACTGAGGCTCACTAAGAGCATCTTGCACTGATGCAGGTTCAAGACTATCTATGGTAGACATGAATGCCCTGTCATCATCAATATCCATATCCTCAACTTCTCTACTTGGAGTCACAGAAAGTTCCTCAAAAGATTGACAAAGATCATCAACCTCACCGGTTTCTCCGGCTTCTCTTTCCTTTTGAGCCATACTTGCGTGTACGAGGTCTATCCAAATTCAAATTGGGAGGAGTGGATAAATTTGCATCTCTGATTGTATTTGTACACCATTTAGGATTCTGCTTTAGTGGTGGTGAAGAAGATGTAGAAGGACCTCCTGTCTGTGTTGACGAAGGAATCTCCTCTTCCTTTGGTTCCACAATATCCTGGTGTACTGTAGATGTGCTCTGTGATGTGAAAGCTTCATCAAAGACAACATCTCTGCTTGATATGAATTTTCTTGGTCAAAGG
Source organism: Wollemia nobilis (assembly GCA_028583015.1). Lineage (NCBI taxonomy): Eukaryota > Viridiplantae > Streptophyta > Pinopsida > Araucariales > Araucariaceae > Wollemia > Wollemia nobilis. The sequence continues at coordinate 7,841,787 of JAQPPZ010016690.1, read as the reverse complement.
ATCTATCAACCGATATCCTTTAGAGTGCTCGAGAATATCCAAGAAAAATACATCTCGGTGTTTTCTCATCTAGCTTCTTCCTTTTCTCTTTCGGTATGTGCATGAAAGCTTGACACCCGAAAATACGTAGATGAGATATGGAGGGTTTTCGACCACTCCATGCTTCTGTGGAGTCATTCCTTTTAGGGCCTTTGTGGGTGCCCTATTCAAAAGATACAGCTGCGGTGGTGACGGCTTACTGCCCAATATTGTTGCCCAAGAGTTGCAACTGTGAGCATACAACGAACCATTTCCATGATAGAACGGTTCCTTCTCTCGGCAACTCCATTCTGTCGAGGAGTATAGGCGGTTGTTAGCTGTCTCTTGATCCCATGTTTATCTAGGAATGCAGAAAATTCATTAGAGGTAAACTCTCCCCCTCGATCCGAGCGGAGGGTTTTGATAGAAGCCCACGACTCCTTCTCAACGGATTTCTTGAGCTGTTGGAAGAATGCGAAAGCTTCGATTTCGGTTTGAGAAAGAAAACCCACATCTTTCGTGAGTAGTCATCTACGAATAGCTGAAAGTACCTCTTCCCTCCACAACTTGTTGGGTGTGAAAGGACCGCATAGATCGGTGTGAATTAGCTCCGAGAGGTTTTCGTGCTCTTGTAGAGCTCTTCTCAAATGGTACTCTATCTTTGCTTTCCTGCCTAGCGGTCGGAGCACAGCGGCAATGTGGCGAGAAGGGAAGGAAGACCCTTTACCATCTCATACTTGCTGAGCTCAAGTAAGTAGCCCGAACTAAGATGCCCATATCTCTTGTGCCATAGGGAAGTTGCCTCCTTGGTAGAGAGAGTCATGGCAACATGTGGAGTAGAGATAGCATCTAGTGCAAATAAGCCATGCTTATATGAAGCTGTTGCAATCTGCTTACCCTTCCTGGTAATTGTACAACACTTCTTTCCATTCTCAACACGAAAGTTGACAACCATATTTATGTCCAGGATTTGTGTCACTGACAACAAATTGTTGGCCAATCCCGGAACATAGAGGACCTTGTCAATCTGACACTTGCCATCGGGAAGAGTGGTCGAAGCTGTACCCTCTTCCCTGAACCCTGTAGGTTTTATCATCAGCAATGGTGACAGGTTTGCCCTCCTTGGCCACAAATGATTCAAACCACGATCTGTCGCCAGTCATATGTTTACTAGCTCCAGAATCGACATACCAAATAGGATCCCTCTGAGTGGAATCTGTGGTAGTCATGAGCACCTTGTGTGCCCATTTAGAATACGAGTCAGATTCTTCAACGACAACATTCGCCTGGGGTTGCTTGTTTTTATTTTGTGGTTTGTTTTGGCCTTTTTGCTTGTTCTTATGCCAACACCTGTTGGTGTCATGGTTGTCTTTCTCACAGATCTTGCACCACCTCTTCTTCGTTGAGGTTGCTTGCCTTTTCCTTTCGTATCCTGTTGAGAATTTCCTCCTTTCTGAAAGTTGCCTCCTTTTTGCCCATTACCTTTCTTCCTAGAACCATGCTTGTTGGTGTATAGGGCTGTATTGGAAGAATCATCCTTGTGAAGTTGGCGTGCCTCCTGTTGTTGGACCAGATTGACCAACTCGATGTAGGTAATTTGTCGTTGGGACACCTGGATGGAGGTTATCAACATGTCAAATGAAGAAGGTAAAGCTCTCATCACAAGTGAAATGAGAAGCTTTTCATCCACAATATCTCCTAGAGAACTCAATTTCTCTTTCAACTCAGACACTCTGCACGGAAAGAGTTCAAGCTGTTTCACCACTGTCTCAAACTCGGGTTATGAAGTTGTTGTTGAAGATGAAGAATGGTGGATTCATTCTTCCCCTCATAGATGGTTCTAAGGGCATCCCATGCCTCTTTACCACTTGCTTTATCGGCTATATGAGGTTGCACTTCATCCGAAACTGACAAACAAAATGAGCACCTTTGCTCTACTGTATTTCTTGTCAAAAGCAATCTGATCTGTTGAAGGACTTGTGGATCCTGCTGTTGGTGAAGGCCTTGTTGCTACTCCAGTAACAATATCCCACAAATCTTCCATTTGGAGAATAGCCTTCATCTTATGTTTCCATGGTGTATAATTTGGACCTTTCAATAAGCGATGCGGATCGGTCATCAATTTTGCAACGGCGGCCATAGTGAAGGTTCCTTATATCACCAAATTGGTCCCCCTTTCGATATACCTTTTGCTAGGCCAATATACCGTACAAAATACCCGCCCTTACGTGAGGGAAACTATAGGTATTTAGAAAGATCAACAAAAATCACCCGCCCTTACGTGAGGGAGACTATAGGTGAATTTTAGAGATCATACGATACGTGGAACATAAGCGGTGCTGAAAGGGAATCGCCTTGTTGATGGCACCTACCATAGAAGATTCTTCTCATGCGTGGGGCGTAACTTCCCCTAAACACTATGAAGAATACTTCGTCGGGATTTACGCCTAAACACAAGTGCGATAAAGGGTAGTGGATGGAGTAAAAAATGCAAAAATGGCGTACTTATTCCTCCCAGACGATTTATAGAGAACAAGCTCGGACGTCGTTATAGCGGCTATGTTAGGCGGCGGATACGGTAGCCAAATCACGACAGCTTTACCTGTAAGTGCTGGCCAGAGGTATCGCAAATACCGAACACTGCAGTGCAAATAAATTGCACAGATGGGTTTTATATTCCGGGGACTTTAGGGAGTGTTTGATTTTAATTTTTAATGTTATAGTGCAAAAATGAAATATGCAACATACAACAAAAAAAATGCCCACTAGAATAACCCACAAGGTGTCGGTCACAGCCGAAAATGCACCTTTTACAATGCCAAATTGCTATTTCAAAAAATTACTCAACATCCCCCTTTGATTTTTTGAAAAAAATATCCCCCCTTAAAAAAATTCTTTTAACAAAGCATTTTTAATAACTATTATATATTTAAAATTAAAATAAATAATTTTAATTTATATAGTTTTAAAACTTTAGGAAAAATAAATTAAAATTAAATTTTAATTTATAAAGTTTAAAACTATTAAAAATAAATTAAAATTAAAAATTTTAATTAAAAATTAATAATTATAAAAAAAAACTTTGAAAAAAAAATATACCTTGGGGGGGTCGGCGGGATTTGAACCCCCAACCTGCAGGCTCCCTGAGCCTTACCGCACGGCTCACGACCACGTGAGCCAGCGGGCTGATCCGAAAGGAACAGTGGACCTGCTCCTCTTTCAACCCCTCCTTCTGTCTCCTCCTCTGCAACGGCCTCGGCTTGCGACCGCAGCACTGCTCGAAAAAAAATTCGGCCTCGGCTTGCGACCACAGCCCTGCTCCCACTGCTCCCGGCGTTTTCGAAAAAAAAATCACCGCTGCCTTCTTTTCCAGACCGGATCGGCACTCGAAAAAAAAAGAGAGCCGAACTTTGTATTTTTTTTTTTTTCGTTCCAGAGAGGGCGTTCGATTTTTCCGGCGATTTAAAAAAAAACTGGCAAAATTATTATTATTTTTTTTTTTTTCTTCGAGGGCCTGCGCCGGGGGGGAGGGCTGCGCGGCTGTGCGCAAACGCGGCTCGGGGGAGGGGGAGGGGGGGGGGCGCGCGGTGTGCGCAAACGCGGCTGCGGGGGGAGGGCTGCGCGCGTGCGCAAACGCGACCCGCGGGGGGGGGGTTTATACCCCCTCCGATTTCCCGCGTCGGCGGGAATTTGAATTCCCGCTCCGCCGACCGGGAGAGGGGGGTGGTGCCCTCGGGGAGCGCGCACGTCGCACGGGGAGGGGGGGCCACCTCCTGCGCGGCGGGGATTTAAAAAAAATCCCGCGCGGGCGCTCTCTCCTCCTGCCGACGCGTCCTGCCTAGGGGATGCACCTCCTCGGACGCAGCGCCAATGGACGTCTGCGTGACGTCCTGGCCGTCGACCGGACTCCCGGTCGTCTGCGCACGGGGCCCGTGTCACGACGCGCACAGCTCTGCGCGTCTTTTTTTTTTCTCGCTGGAGGAATCCTCTGCTACAACAAACCCGGAGAAAAAAAAATTCCCGTCTGGCTAATTAAAAAAATCCGTTTGTTGTCCACGCTTCTCTGCTGCCGCTGCGCTGCTCCCTTCACGCCACTGGCTCTGATGCCATGTAAATGTGCGAACTTGAATTGTATTAATCAGCCGAGTTTAAATAACACAACACTTGTCGGAAATAGTCACGACTGAAACAGCACTGTTACAACAGTGTAACAGTAAGCGTAACAGTACGCTTAACAATGCAATAGAGACAAAGTGGTTATAGTACGCTAACATATAAATCAGCATTGGCATGTTCAATAGCTTAGATTCATCTTGGCCATACCTAGGAATTAGATGATTGAATATAAAAATGAACACATCAAACCCATTCTCAACCTAGGCGTGGAAACTGCCACTCAAATTTTCCTGGTGAACCCATCATCCATTGAAAATTCACCCTTATACCCCTCCCTTGAGAGGCGTGACATTCAAATGGACTCTCAGTTCGAGGTATTGTCCCATCCTTCTCGCATCCACCTTTCGAGTGTGGATCCTATACCTTGAAGGTAAGGATGCAAAAAATTTGGAGTGATACATTTTGGTGAACCCGACATGAAAAACTAAAAACCTTTTGAAAAAAATCCAAAATAAAAAATAAAATAAATAAATGCATTTAGAATCATCAAACAAACAAGTAAGATTGCATATCATATTTAGATGGTAGATTATAATAAAAGACGAGTTGTCACCATTAATGTTGAAAATAAATTAATAGCCATAGAGATTACTTTTGTGCTTAGAGTACCTCAAACAAATAGGGTTCAACCTTTGTGGGATGAACTTGATAGGAGATTGAGTATTATTTCATCTAGGTCAACAAAACTTAGGTAAATTAAGAGGTTTGTCCTAGATAGAATCCTGGATCCTGATCAGGTAACTTTGTACCATGAACTTCAGAGAGCTTGCCATAGGTGGTTAGCTGATAAAAGAGCACTTGTGTCTTTCGAGTTGTACACCTTTGAGTAATACCTTGAGAACGCAGTTGTAGTACATAAATTTATATCTCGTATAGAGGATCAAAAGGTCATTCTTACGGATAGAAAAATATGGAAGAGCTATGTTATATCGATAGTATTGCCATGAAATCTATTTTTACAAGTTCGAGTATGAAGCATATAATATCACCATAGCACACTTTGTCAAATTCTTGAAAAACAATTTCCAATTTGAAGAGGAGCATTTCATGACTCCTGATGAACATGATCCCATCAATGATATCCATATACTATTTATAGAAAATTAAGTTATTCTTTATTATTATTATTTCTTGCATTTAGTATGTTGTTTTTTGTCTTTATAATATTATTATAAAAACAAAGAAAAAAACAAAAACAAAACAAAAATATAACAAAAATTAAAATATTTTTTTAAAGTATTATAGTAGGTATATAATTAAAATATATACCTCCCAAATATATATATATATATATATATATATATATATATATATATATATATATATATATATATATATATATATTTGATAAAATCTAAGTTTAAGCATAATGACTAGACTTAGGAATGGAAAACAGACTAAAGTAGAAGAAGATTGGTTAGGAAAACCAGTAAATAAACTAGATGTCCTTCCTAAAGACCCAATTCAGGAAGAAGGAACCCTAGACCAACAAGAAGAAGAGTTTACTGAAGGAAACAAACAAAGAGAAACTGTTAGAGAGGAAGGATCCTCATCCCCTAAAATGTCTCCAAGAGGAGCTATTACTTTTGATAACATGGAACATTTTTGGAAGTTTCTCAATACTAATATTGGCACTCTCAATAGAGCATTCCATATGGACAAGGATCAAATTAGTGACACTCAAGTAACCCTAGAAGAAATATATCACACATGCACTAATCCCTTGTCCTTCGTTTATCAAGAAAGTGATCAATCTGGACCATCCAATTTGGATATGACCACTATAATCCAGAACATGCAACAACAACAGGTTACCCAACCACCTAGAGTTCTTGCTACCAAGCCTAGAGTTATTCCCGCACAAAATAAACCTTCATTCACTACTCTGTTTTGCCAAGCTATTGATCACTATACCTCAAATCAACAAAAGCCTAAAATGAAATCAAACACCAATTTCCAACAATCTGGGATACAACATAATTCTACTACAAATCTTCTTCATAATACTCTTCCCACAAAACATTTGCATAATAGCAATATAGCATCTAATCCTTAAGTCACACTATCATACGCTCATAAATCCCATACTCAGCTACCACCGAACCAATATGGTGGACAAACTAATAATCTTGAAACTATGGTGAAACATTTAGTTTCTCGCATGGACCAGATAGATCCCTACCATCCCTCGTACAATTATTGAGAGATGTGTAGTCAACATCTAGATCCTATAGTTGTAGCACAACCGTATCCTAAAAATTTTCCTATGTCTGTCCTACCTATATACAAAGGAACCAAAGATCCTATAGAGCATCTTCATATGTTTAGGATAGCATGTCATGATATATCACATGATGACTTGTTATTACTAAAAAATTTCTCAAAAAGTTTAGGAGGAATGGCATTAGAGTGGTATTATCAATTACCCACTCATTCTTTGAGGAATTTCGAAGAAACTGCTGAGTCTTTTGTTCATCAATTTAGTGCCTACATCGAAAAACATATAACCATTAAATATTTGTACAACCTAAAACAAGACAAAGATGAATGTTTTGATGATTTTCTAGCTCGATGGAGACAGTTGATAGGAAAATTGCACTTTGTGTTACCTTATCCGGAAATGTTGGATATCTTCATCAATAATTTACAAGAACAACTATCCTATGAGTTCTCAACTGCTACCTTGACCACATTCGATCAAGCTATAGACTTAGCTCAAAGAGTGGAAGATTATCTTATTAGGAGAGGTCAAATTAAAAAGAAAGATGATGAGAAAACATCCAGAAATCAATATAAAAATAAACAAGTTGTGGGTGATGGAGTTACTGATAGTAGAAAAATTGCTACTTTTAATGCTACGAAAACCATGGAGAAGTTTATACTGAAACCTCCTGATAAACCACCTCAAGAATTTACTAGGTTAAATCAACCTCTATCAACCATTATCCAACAATTATTAGAACGAGGTTTGATCCAATTACTAGCTATATGGGAACCTGATCCAACTATACCTGGATACAGAGTTGATTTACACTATGATTTCCATAGAGGACCTGGAAATGCTACCAACTCTTGTAAAATATTAAAACATAAAATACAAGACTTGATTGATAACAATGAGATGGAGGTACAATCATTTCAACCTAAACAAAATCCTCCTAATAATGCTCAAAAGAACATCCCCCAAAATCACAATCAGAATGCCAATCAATCATTGGACATATTTCAACATCCTTTACCAAAGCATGATAAAGATGTGGCTAATCAAATTGAGCATCATAATGTTCTCCCTCCTACCCGATATGTAGGAACTATTTGTGGACATTTACCTGCTCATGATTTGGAAATATTTAACACAACTTTATCCATGGTTATGACCAGACCTATATATAACATTCAGACACCTAATATTAATGATACAGAATACAAGACTAAAAGTGACATGGAAATCACATCAAATCAATTGAATAGTTCTGAAGATGAATCAGATGCTATTCAACCTATCACAAATTCTATGGTTCTAAAAGAACCATTTCCAAGAAGAGTCACTAGTAGACCATCTTCTCATCAATTACTTTCTAATGAACAAGACATAAATTCTAGACCAAGACTAATTCATCATCCACAAAATAATATTGTAGGTACCATCGGAGCTGGTACTCGACAACAGGCTCAAAATTTTCAACAAGGTCAAAATCAGAATGATGGATCAACTCCATTTGTTTTGAAAGTTCCTAATAAATGGAATCATGCACCTAATGTTCAACCTAAACCTCCTTATAATATTAATGAACAATTATCAAATACTACAGCTAGAATTTCCCTTTTGGACCTTTTAAAATATTCTCCTACACATAGGGATGAATTAATGCTCACATTAAGCCAAATGATGGTACCACAAAATATTCAACTTGAAGCCATGGCCAATACTATCATAACTCAAGAAGTCGATTGTATTGACTTTCGGGATAGAGATATACCGCAACATAGTTTACATAAGGATAATCCCTTATATATTATTGCCCTAATTGGAGATGTAGTAGTTAAATGAGTCTTGATTGATAATGGTTCATCTTTAAACATTTGCACTTTTGACTTCTACCAAAGATTTGGGTTTAGAAGTGACGAAATGAAAAGAATTGATATGATCATAAAAGCATTCAATGACGAAACACAAGAAACATGTGGAGTTATTACTATCCCATTGCAAGTTGGTCCGAGAACCTTAGACACGATCGTGTTTATTGTGCATTGCCCTACATCGTACAATATACTCTTGGGTCACCCTTGGATCAACGCAATGCGAGATGTTCCCTCAACTTTACATCAGTGTGTTAAATTCAAATTTAAGATTCAATTGGTTACCATTCATGGTGATCCTAGACCCTTTGATATGTGTGCGTTGGAAGAACCTGTTGGAGTTTAATTTTTCCCTGCTCTATCATCCACACATCCTAATTCTAATCATCTGTTTAAACGTGTGAAACACACATCCATAACATCATCTCCATTTTCTCCATCAACTACACCTCTACATATAGTTCAACCATTTTCCGAACAAACCACATTAGGACCTCAAAAAGATCCTAAACCCACAACCAATGCTTCTTGTTTTACTCCTATAACTTCCATACCTATAGACCCATCCATCGATATCCCTACAACATCTACACCTACCAGAGGCATATTTTCAACATCCGAAGATATAGGAAATATTCCTTCTACCTCTTACGCTCTTACTGATGATCTCTTATCCGATTTATCTAAAATTCTTATATAAAAAAAAACAAACGCTGCTATGCAAGATTCCCTTATTTTTATTTTGCCACCCTCTCCTCGTACCTTGGGCCTCCCACAACCTATGGGAAGTATTTACCAAGTTGGGAGTTGTGCTTTTATTTATAAGGGATATTACTGGGGAAGAATACCTAGAAACATCAAGACTCATTATGATGGATATGCTCGATGTTAGTTTACTAATGAGTATATTAAAGCTAAGCCTATAATGCTTAAATTGGGATATAAAGGGAAAGGTTTGGGACCTTTCCAAAATGGTATGAAAGAACCTTTTGAGGTAGAACCATGGCCTGCCCGTGATATACTTTAAAATATTTTCTTCATAATCTTCTACATGTTCAACTTGAATGGTGAGCCTATGAAATTCCTTGATATAACCATTTACACTTATTTCCTTCTGTCTTAAATTCTACAAATTCTTAAAAAGACCCAATTGGTAATTTTATGGAAGAAATTTAGCCTTTCATTTGGTGTTCATTTTCTCCCATGTCTTAATATTTTCTTTTGATTTTATTTATATTGTTTTTGGACATGATCCCACCACAAGGATAGATACTCCTTTAGATCCTTAAAGGTAAAATTTATCTTCTTAGGTTCTTCTACTGATTCAAAATTAAAAATTTCTCTATCTCTATAATCTAGTTTATGAGTTTGTTGGGATTCAAACTTCAATTATATGATTGGGTTTCTATCTTTGACTTCATATCCATGTTAGCAAGTTCCTTTGGTCCTTCCTCTCACTCTTATTCTTTAACTTCTTGTTGATGAACTACTTCTTCTTCACTATCACTTATGTCTTCTACTTGAAAGCCCCTCCTTTGGGTAGTTTCAATTGCATCACATTGAGCAATAATTTCTCTTAGCATTTTAGTTATGTCTATGGGTCAGGTTCCTTGTGGTCTTCCTCTTCCTCATTGCACCATTTTCCTCCATTATATATTACAACTAGGTTTGATACCAAAAATGGTGTAGACAACCAGATTGTAAAATTCTCCTTCGTGCAACAATGTTCCTATCATACAATGACCATCATTTTATGACCCTAAATTCCTCTTATATGGTAAGTTGACTGGATGATGATATTTTAGTATGACACCCTAGTTGTGTGATAATTTAATCATATAACACATGGATTGAATGATCCATGTTGAGTGTACAGTCAAAGACTTCGTATGATGGCATTCGAATATATGATGCTTGGATTGTATGACAAGGTTTCTATGGTGATACGACACTTGAAGTCTCTTATGTAGTGTTATAACTTTGGACAAAAAAACCTCCTCTTGAACAACAACCAACACCTCAATCCTTTCTTCCTTTCAAACCTTAAGTGGATGATAATCGCATGTCCATTAACGACAACTTCCTATGTCATCAATAATTTCCTCCTTTGTCGATGTTCGATGCCCAAACTTCATTGAATAACCACGTTCTCCCTTTGTTGAGATGAAAATGGCTTGTTTCTTCGAATAATATTTGAATAATCAACAACACATAAATATAAATATTTGGATCTAATAGTACTCAATTTACCCTTCCATACAAATCTATAATCCTACACACATTATATATTGTAAATCTATAATCTACTGATGTAATGCATCCAGTATTTGCATATATTTTAATTAGTTCATCCACACATACAACTTTCATAGAACATATTTTCTTTATTCAAATACTAAAACAAATATAGCCAAATTTGATTGTTATTCATGTTGGTGATTTTTATGGAGTCTCTATCACCTCTTCTAGACACCTATCCATCTCTTCTCTTTTCCATGCCTTCTTAGATTTTTTTTTGACCTTCCGACTCTCTCCTATGCCATCTCAAGTTTTATTTTCTCTTACTCTCATATTTGCAAAAGCTAGCCTTACTTGGCCTCTCTGCCTTCCTTTTTATTTTCTCCACTTCAATGTCTATTCTTTGGCCTTCTTGTTTGCATAATTTTATTTCTTATAATGGTTCATAAAACAGTACATCAACATTTTTTAAAATAGTTCGATGTTAACATTAATATTAAATTTTATTTTACAAGTGAAACGACTTCTTAATCTATTATTTCCACTCCTTTAAAATAAATATAAATTAATTATATATATTTTTTAAAATTATTGAAATGTGAGTTAATCCTTAGAGTAAATATAAGTTAATGCCATAATATTATAAAGTACCCAGGTTTTAGTACTTCCAAAATAATTCATTGAAGTTATTTGTAAAATATTAAATTTTATTTTGCTAGGTAAAACGGTCTTTTGATCTATTATTTTCAATCCCTTTAAAAAAAAATAAATGAAATATTTATATATATTAAAATTATTAAAATGTCGGTTCACAGTTAAAATAAATATAAGTTAATTTAAAGAAATATTGAAATAAAGTTAAAATGTTGATTTTTAGTCCTTGATGGAGTGAAAGGCATGTGTGGAGGTGTCTCTTTTCCATTAATTAATTATATTACTCCTATTCTTGGCGTCATATTATTTGAGACTAACATTTAATAGTCTGCATTATCTCAAAAGACTAAGAGTAACTGCCAACAAAAACAACATCTGAGACAGCTTCTTTATTTTATTGCCTGCCAACTAAGTATAATGTACTTGAAAGCCTGGAATGTCCTCTTCTGCAGGCCATGAATGACGAGGACTTTGTAAGGGGTAAAGCCTAAAATAGGCAAAATCATCTCTGGCAAGTACACGTGAAGCCACTATCGACAATGACATTATAAAGAATGGGTCCACTTGTATTTCATGTCCACCAAATGTAATGTAATGATTCATGTTAATAGATTTTAAAGGGAAAGATGAATAAGAAATCAGTTTTTTTTTTTAATATATATATAATTATATAAAGGAAAAGAAATCATGTTGTAATAAAAGTCAGATTAAATTAATATATTTTAAGATGTAAAGTAAATAAAAGTATAATGTATAAGATTAAATTCAGAGGTAATAAAAGATGTAAAAGAATATGTGGAGGAAAATTTTAAATAAAAAATGATAAAAGAGGTCAAGTTTATCTTAGATAATTTGATTTCATTTTCATGTAGTATGATCTTCTCCCAGCAATAGGATTGAAAAATCCATAACAACTTAGGGTTTTAGGGTAGTATAAGAGGGTAACTGTTATGGAGGGACATCTTTATACTTAAGGTTTCCACAACAACATAAAGAAGAAAGAGATTTTTAGGTTATTCCTTGCATTTTAAATATTTTAAAGCAAGACAAACCTATAGATGATAAGTCTTATTATGAGCATTATGAAAAAAATGAAGAGATTGCTGAAGATGAAAGTGTTAGTAGAAATAAAAAAGAGAGAAAGACTCGAAAGCCAACACAAAGAAAGAATGAAACTCAGTGGAATATTAATATGAGAAAGTAAAAAGCAAACATCCTGAGTGTTAACAAGAAATGTGGAGGAGAGGATATCCTCATACTTTGGAGTTAATCCTCCCACTCCTATATTATGAGGACCATGCATTGTTGAGGAAAATTATGCTATACCATGTAGCTCTAATGTTGAATATTGAGTTCAATAGAGCTTTGGTGATAACCCTAACATAGAGGTGGTATTTGAAGATGATTACCTTTCAACTTTCATGTGGGGAATTAATAGTGATATTAGAGAATGTATGACAACTTCTAAAAGTACCTATTCAAGGTGCCTTGCTCTATATTATCCATTCATAGAGGTGACTCATGGAATGGTTGGATGGTAATCCATAGTTTGGAATGGTCTATTATCATATTCACATTAATATTTTGTATCTTGGATGCCACTTACATTAATAGGAAACACTATAAACCTCTCTAAATTTGGAATTTTTGCTTCTAGAAACAAGTAGGAGGGTCTTCTCCTAGGGGATGGGCAAGGTGGTAGTCAATATGATTATCATAGAAAGAGTGCCATCCATTTTGGTGAGGTTGTATGAATCACTTAATTGATTTACCTATAGGGCTAGAAGACTACCACATGTTACACATTCCTCCAAATCTAGGTGTCAAAGCAAATTATTATGGTGTGACCTCTAGTTTTGCTAGGATACATTGGTGATATTGAGATGCCATGAGCCTCCAAATGGGTCCATCATTTTGAGGCCATGTGGAGGGAGCCATCATAGAAGGGTTTTAGGGAGAGTGAGGAGAAATATTGATAATCTATGAAGTCATGACATCATCTAGCATTCTTATACATATCATCATGGTTAGGTGGAGGATGGGATATAGTTGGTTGGAGTTTAATAATGGAGGTGGATGATGGGGACACATGGTGATAAAGTGTTATTTAAAATGAGCATCTAATTCATTAGTTTGGACTAGTGTAGGATACTTATTTAGACATTGTTTAATATATAAGAACTTCAAAGAACCAAGGTTTTGGAGGGTTGTAAAATTTAGATTCCTACCTTAGATAGATTTGGATGAACCTATGATTTTGAATTTAGGGGTTGATAATACTAGGGTGAGTGACTAGTATTGGGGATGGTACTAGGGGTTTTAACCATAATAAATTAAAATGGCATGGGTGCTTACATCACAAAGGATGTATCCAAGGAAGATAGCCAAATGGCTACATCATTTAGTCCCTCCATTAGTGACCAAAGTTGTGAAGGGGAGGATATTTGAAATCGATACCATCCATCACTATAGGGATGCTAGTTCTGAGTCAATCATGACATACTATCATTATAGTTGAGATGAATTGTCACAACCCACCTTGGAAGAACCTTATTAATATGCTATTTGTATTTGGACAGCTGAATTTAATAACTATTATGTTTGTATTATAATAATTTTTATCAAGATAAAATGATGTGTGCATTGACTGATGTGCAAGAACAAATATTCTCTTAAGTGGAATATATTGACCATGAGATATGAGAATGGAAATGATGACATAGACAACTCAACAGGTAAGACTCTCATCTCAACCATCACTAGTTACCTCCCTGAGAGCGGTGCACTTGAGTGTAACTCTGAAAAGTCTCGCTCAATCAAAGGAAAAACAATGATGGGAGGCATTGAGCATGTTCATGGAATGCTTGCATGCCATTAATATGAATTTAAAAAGGTTGCATAATTAAATTTTCTCAAAGGAATCCCACCTTAGAAATGCATATTTATTGGTGATTGATATTTCAATATTTTGGAATATATGTTTTATGCATATAATTTAAAGTATTCTCTAGAGTAGAGATTATTTGTTTTGAGCTCCATTATTTTATTTGATTAACCTTATTTTGAAAAGAAATCAGGTGGATTGTCTTTTATGAGCTTGTCAAAATTTTATTGGGTCAAACTATGAAAAGACCACTCTATAAATTAAATATTGCATTTTCCTTACACATGGCAGTTTTTGGGATGAGTGTTCTAGGAGATGAGATTCTTCCCTTATCTCTAATAGTTTCAAATAGTTACTACCCAAAATATTAATAGTGTTAGTACTCTTGGGTAAGGAACAATGGACAAGAAACCTGCACATACCATATCCCTAGGAAATCTCAAGTGCAATAAAATAATATATACATGTTGTAAGAGACTTGCATGTGAATGAAAAGCTAGAAAATAATAAAATAATAGGAAGCATCCTTCCTACCTAAAGGAAATGGGCCTATAAATTGATATGAGGGTTGAAATTTAAGGACATGTTATGTATGCTATGCTTGCTTAAGAAGAGTCTAGAACGAGAAGAGAGGAAGGTCCTTCAAACTTCGAGCGTGTGGCTATCCCAGGTGTGGGAGTTTCTTTATCTTACTATGTATTTTGCTTTCTTAATTAAACAATGAATGCCTTATGGTGATTTAGTTGAAATACCTTTTTGTATCTATCTAAATGTCTTTTCTTGAATGTTGACATCGTTGTATTCTACTTTATCCATGGTATGATAGAGATTCTTGGTAAATTAATATAATCTCTTGTGCTTTTAGTAGTCTACCAATGAGTCGGTGGTAGTAACATAATATTATGATTGACATAATGAAATATTATATGAGAAAAACACACTTGTCGTTATGATAGCCCATAAGCCATCGTGACCTATTGTCCCATAGGGAGCCGAAGGAAACCTTGTTATAATCATAGGGAAATGTTGTTAGTGGTAGGTAACCTTCGATACTATAAGGACTCCACTATGGCTTTGGCTAAAACCATCGAGTTGTTACCTAGTATCTATGCCTACGTCTCAAATAAATCGTTGACCTACCTGCTTGATAGTATAGATAAGAGTGTAGTCATTCTATACTGTAGTTCTCTAATTGTCTTGGGAGTTCTCAAACTTTGATCCGCTGCTAGACTATCATCTACTCCAATTTAAGGTAAATTTAGTGCCATCCCTTGCTATTTGTTTGTGACATACACATACACCCTGCACACAAAATCATTGTGGCAACAGATCTCCATATCACCCTCCAAATACCACCTGTGTCATGTAAGCAATCTAGGTTGAACCTTATCAATCAATAAATTGTCACAATGTCATGACAGTGAGTTCTTATCTTAGACAGAGTTCTAGAGAAACCTATTCGATGTTGTCGATGTTCACTAGGTGGGAATTTTGGGAGATGCCTTCTAGAAGACCGATATCACAGAATGAGGGTCTGGATAATATCATATTACCTTAGTAGCCTTTTGGGGACTGTGTAATAAGTGAGAGATCGATTATTGTTGAAACACTAGAAAGGCTCAATAATGGGACTCTGCGTGTTGCTCTCTTCCTTTCTATTTAGTTGTGATGATGCCACCCACCAAAGGATTGAATACAAAGTTTTTGGAAACACTCTCTCTCATAGTAAAGTCGCTTTGTTAGTTACTCTATGACTCATGTGGTTTAATAGGAAATAAAATATATCTGATAAGAATGAACATTTGAGCTACCTTGTGGTAGGCATGCTCCACCTTAGCACCTCCTTCCCATTGCTTTCAACAAGCTTATTGACTATATGTGGTGTTCCTAAAATGGTGACTTATTCCTCTATTATGAAGTTTCCTGGTATTTGGCAAAATATGTTGTCTGTCTAGATAAAGCACACAGGTTGCTGGGCTCCGACGCATAACCCCATATCCTGTAGTCATCCCTAAGGACGTCGATTATAACCCAATCACCAACTTGAGCCTAGTCAGCCACTAAGCGATGCTTAGATGTTGTATGACTGTCATTAGTATAGACATATGATTGGAAGGCTCCTTGTTATTATGGGTAGTGAGATATCCAAATAAATGATTAGATCCAAGTCTATTGCCAAGGAATTAGGTTACAAAATGTCAGGTTTGAATATATGTATCTATAGAGGGATTTTTTGTTATTGAGTTATATACCAAACAAATAGGAAGAGATTAAGGTGAATCGTATACTTCCTTTCGAAATAAGTAGTGGTACTTTACTCGTTCTTTAATATGTGGAATGGTTTCTTTGTAGGGAGTATAGCCTAGGATGTTTGCTGATTTATAAAGAGTATTACCTATGACATTTGTTGATCTGTTGTCTGGGATATCCAAATGAAAGTAAAAGTTATGCTTTTATGTGAATGTCTTATAAGAGATATACTATTGGAAATTCGCTCTTTTGCAAGCATAATTTACATATGCATATATATAAATCCATTAGTTTGGGTATTTTGATCCATGTCAATTTAAATGTTATGTATGGTAATCAGATGAAGTTGTAGGAATTGAATAATATAGTGTATATTTTATTCTAATAGGTAGAATGTCTTCCTTTGTAAGTAATGACTTTTAAATTCAAAACAAAATGGAATAAATTGATAAAGAAATCAAGTTATAGAGATTAGAGTAGTAAGAGTCTTCTAGTTAGCATATTTAAAATTGTGCCAAGATACCTTTGGTTTGAGAAATTATTATGTTTGCTAGAACATGAATGCATCTTAAGTTATATGTTTAATTTTTGCAAATGATATAATCCATTTAAGAGAATGGTTATGAAATACTCTTGTTTAGTGAGGTTGGATTGGTGTCCAATCCTCGGGAAGAGGTATGGGACTCTTTCAATGTTTGGACATATTTCAAACAAATGTTATTGAAATTTGGATTGATCTTTATCATGGAATATGTGGATAAGAAGGATTTACCTTTGCATACTTGGTGGTTGCATTATATGTGACATTTTTTTTAGCATTTATGTAATGCTTAGTTGCATAAGCAAGGTGTGCTTGTGATGCATTGGCATTTCTACACTCGAGTTGTCCTGATCCCTTACCACTCATCTCTCACCTCATGAAGATGCAAGGATTCTAGAGAAGATTCAAGAAGCTACTATTGAAGACTTGATATGCATTTGATTATATTATTTATTAATGTACTTTAAAAAGGCTGAAAATATAAGCCAATGATGTAAAGCTACATGTATTTTTACTCCTGTTTTGTAAACTAGGAAGGAAGTTTTATTTATGAAAGTACTTCCATAAGATAGCAATGTTGGATAGTATGGAAGCATTGTAATTAATGTATCATATATCCTTAGGTGTAGATGATGTAAGGTTTTGAAAGGAATGCCAATTGAAAGCTTTAATGTTCTCTATTTGTTATGTATTTACTTCCTTTAAGATATAAGAAAGTATGCTTGAGAGTTGAACATTTGGAATATAGTAGGAGATGATTAATTCATGAACAATCCACATATAGAGGGCTCACTATGGTCATAAAAAAATTTACAAACTAGAACCACTACTAATAAACTTGTCAACACCCCAAATATGGGTAATTCTTATAATAATGATTAAAACATATGACCCCATGATACATGTTGGTAGCCATAAGTGCAATAGATGGATAATTCTCCTAAAATACTAACCTCATTGGTAGCATGGAGAATTGGGAAGGGTAATCCTTGGGTGAGGATCCCTATCCTATCTAGTTGATAAAACCATAAGATGTCCCTTATTATAAAACAATAACTTAAGGGAAATTAAATCCTTTTTATGATATTTTTCATCTACCAGTATGGGATGGTGAGATGGTAAGGTGGGAATGGGTGTTCCTACTCGCATTTGGCTTTAAATAAACTATAGAAGTGGGTGCTTCTATATGTTCAATCTATTGCAAATTGGACTACCTCCTCTAATGGGATAACTATGTCTTATTCATTATTATAGTTGTGACTTATCAATGGGTGGACAATGAGTTTTATATGTATATATATAAAAAAAATTAGTGGACCATTTATGATCATTACATGAATACCTTGTCCTAATAGGTTACCACCCTGTAGTTGAAGGTATTTGTCCTAATAATTAAGATGGATCAAGTGAGGCTAGAGGAATCAATGAATATAGGAGGGAGGGTTGTAGGTAATAAACTTGTCAACACCCCAAATATGGGTAATACATGTTAGTCTAATATGTGGGAGGGTTGTAGATAATATTGGTCAATTTTTGGAAAAATAAATAATATTAGGTTGGCACTAGTCGGGGTGACAACCAGCTAGCATAGTTGCTACTAGAGTGATTGACAATAGAAGATAAGGAAAAATACTTATTACTAGCAATACTACAATTAGATATTCCACAAATTTAGGAGGACTTGATAGTAGAGATGGTCTAGTAAAATCATTATCAAAATTCTTATCATGCTTAAATCATAGTTGATTAACAATTAGCTTCACTGATACATATTACTACTTGGTCAAGGTCAAGATCATATACCAACAATTATACATATAAATACCATTTGTGGTGATTAATGATGATGTCACTACTAGAGGGAGGAGGAATATGAGGAGTGATCTCAGATATAGGATCAAAGACCTAGTAGGATGGCTTATTTGTGTGTCCAATGATGGGCCTAATTATTGTATTACTATTATATAATATTTATGATGTAGAAATATGTCACTTATATAAATAAAATGATATTGATTTACTAATTTTGGTTTTTATGTGGTGTAATGTGACTTTGGTTTTTTGATTTAAATATTTTGTTATTTCAATGTGATGATTTATGATTGAATTAGGTTATGGTTATGAATGAATGATAATTTGATGAAGTTAGATAATTGTTTTGATAAGTTATAAAAATAATATTATATACTTGAATTGGTTAATAACAATTGTAAATTATTTAGATGTTTTATAATAATTTTGAATTTAAACAAAATATGTATAACATTTATAAAATAAATTTATCCATGAAAACTTTAAGATGTGTCTTGTAGGTCTTTCTATGATATAATAATAATTCAACTATGTATAAAAGAGACATGTCCAAGGGTATTTTAGATGTGCAATCCAGGAATTTATGATATAGTCATTTATGAATAATATTTTCCCAATAGGACTTTATACAATACAATTTCTTTACAAAAGATTTATCCTATGATAAACCTCCATGATAAATCTACTATTCTATAAAGGAGTTTAGATATTTCTCAAGACAAACATCTTTGAGGACTTTACTGGCCTATAAAGGACTTTAGATTTGCTCCAAGATAGACATCTTTAAGGGCTTTGCTATGCAAGAAAGGAATTTAGATTTTCCCTAAGATGAATATCTTTGAAAAATGAACTATAGATTTATCCCAATACAAACATCTTTGAGGACTTTTTTGTGCCATAAAGAAATTTAGATTTGTCCCAAGAAAAATTTCTTTGAGGACTTTATTATTCCATAAAAGAACTTAAGATTTTATTTTGATTTTATTTTGTTTTGTCATTGCTATTCCTTTTTTAAAAACTAAAATAGTATGTCTAATGAGTAATCAAAAGAAAACAAAACCAAAAGATACATATATAACTGATTATATGCAAATTTAATTAATTCTCCCTCAATGGTGTAATTGGTGATGAATGAAGAGAAAAAAAATCATTTGAGGAAATGAGGTTTATATGGCCCCTATGCCTATATGTGATTTAAATAGTTTTTATGATCATACATAGGTATTTTAAGAGACTAAATAATGAGGCCACCTAACATTTTACATGAGCACAAAAGCAATATTTGAATAATATAATAAATGAGATATTTGACTAGCCTCATTAGAATTTTGTAAGTAACGACATAGCCATTGACATGGAGTTTGATTTGAGAAGAGAAGTTCTACTTTTGCCCCAACAAAAGAGGACTAATGACGTATTCCAAGAATGATTCTTGGATGAATGTAATTCTAAAATTGAATTTTTAGGTATTGGACAAATTTTGGGATACAATTTTATGGGTAATGTCTATCCCCTCAAGAAATGGGTTGATGGAGGAAAAAATATATGACAAAAATGAAATGCTTGATAAAAAGTAGGTGTTGTATGGAGAAATTAGAATTGATGGGGGAAAGAGAGAAATTGACAA
This sequence comes from Wollemia nobilis, assembly GCA_028583015.1. NCBI lineage: Eukaryota > Viridiplantae > Streptophyta > Pinopsida > Araucariales > Araucariaceae > Wollemia > Wollemia nobilis. The sequence continues at coordinate 7,821,507 of JAQPPZ010016690.1, read as the reverse complement.
AGTGATGGAGGTAATGGAAGAAATTTTTATGGTTTTTACCCTATCTTACTATCTACTATTGAATTGATCACTATGTTAGTTTCTAAGATGAAATCACTAGGGTTTGATGATATCAACTATAAATTTTTAGGGATTTGGTGATCTCAACTACAAGTCATCAAGGGTTTGACAATTGATACCCATGTTTAGTTTTTTAACATTTTGGAGGATCAAATGATGCTATAATATAGGCAAATCTATATTTATAATAAACCTCTTGTTGAAACTGATCCAATGGTAGTGGTTTAGAGAAATTTAGAGAATATTTGATAGTGGAAAATTTGGCTCAAATATGACCTTAGTTTTTGAAGAAATAAAAGCTCAATTTTAGATGTTGGAAAGTCAAATTTAACTTGGTTGGTTAGAGGGGTGATGGATGAGTATGAATTGATGAAAATTGATGAAAAGTAGGTCAATGTTTAGTGTTTATAGATATGGTAGACATGATGGGAATGAAGAGACTATAGGGAGGCAAAAATAGGGGTTCTTAATTTGGTGTGGTGTATTGGCCATGATTTTGACATCAAAAATATTTTTTTGTTGTTATTTTTGTTGAGATGATATGAGTATGATGTATGTATAGTGTTATGCATATATGTATGGTATTCATATTTTGGTTCTTAATGTATTATTATGGTTGGATAAGTACAATATGTTAGAGGACATGAATGTAATATGTTGATATGATGAATGACATTATGTCTACTTATTTACATGTTTTAGACTCAGATGTGTTTGTTTGAACATATTTTTGGATAGTTGTATACATTTTTATATTACAAAATAGCTTAATTAATCAAAGATAAATTAGTAGGCATGGCAACACATGAATATTACATGATACATAATCACAATGGAGATAAGATGTAGGAGATGGACAATAACATGTTAACTTAATAGACAATGAACAAGGAATTGTAATAGAAATAGGAATACTATAACATAGGTATAGTGAATGGTGATGCATCAAGATGGTTGTTGCCCTAATACCATAGAAATTTTAGAGGCTAGAAGTTTTTCAAGAAATTCAAGCACCTTAGTAATACTAGTAAAGCTCATCTACTATCCAATCAGTATATTTTAGAGACCTAGACCATCCTAGAAAATATTGAGCTAATCAGAGAGTATTGTGTGTGCAATTAGGTTCATTTCCAAATTTTTATTAAGGTTGGACTAACCAATCATAGTACAAGCCAATATAATCTGGCTCATTCATGAGAATTAAGAGGTTTTTACAAAACAAGGTCACTAATGTGATAGATATGTCACCACATGGAGGGCATTATCCACTGCCAATTAGGAATCTATAGCTCTAATGGAGGTTATCCCCATAATCCTTTGACATTGCTCCATTGCTAGTTACATGTCTACATCTCTAATGGAGGTGTGTAAAATGCCTAAGAAACCAATATTATGGACTTTTATTGTGTGTGAAACATGTAATTTTGATCCTTAGGTTTGAATTATACGTGTTATATGATGAATAGGGGAAACTATTTACTTTGTGGCAAGACTACTCATGGAATTGTCTTACCTAGACTCAAAAGTTAATTAATATGTGATATATGCATGGTCCAAGAGATATCTCTAGTTAGATAGAGGAGGCAAAAATATTCTTAGAACATAATGATGCTTGATAAAGGTTGAGTGGAATTCTAGGTATGGTTGAATAATCAAAATAACCTCTACTTCCAAGCAACCCAAGACAATGAATGGACAAGACATCTTGATGGTTATGATGACTAATGTATGTAATAATACAAAATATGACAAAGACATTAAACATGGTGATATGATACGCTACACCACAATATACAATGAAGAAATGAACATAAAATAAGCAAAATGTGAAGTGTGAAAATGAACACAATATGTACAACCATGTATATGGCATTGATTTATTAAGCCAATCAAGATGAGAAAATTCGTATTCCTGGATCCAAAGGGAGATAAAATTAACATGCTATGATATTTTTGTATAAATGTAAATGATGAATAAGGTGGACGAATGTGAAATGATAAAAAATTTGATGGAAGAGACAACTCCCCCTAGACAAAAAATTAGTTGGAAGGAGTGTCGACTGCCCCTATACTAGGGAATGGTTTTGAAAGAGGATAAACTTAGTTATAGATTCAAGAATAATAAGAAGAAAGAGATGTAATGAAAGAGAAAAATTGGTAGGGAACCTATTAAAGAAGAAGATGAGAAGGAGGTTGACTAGGTGAGGAAGAAGGAGGATTATCAAGGTTGGCAAGAAAATGAACAATGGTGGTGGTTGATAACAAATGCAAGAAAAATGAAGTTACACTTGAAAAGGAGATTTTAGATTTATCAAATCAGGATCAATGTGAGATACCCCAATGATGTAAGGGAAGACTATATTTGAACCTTTTCATTGATATATTGTTGAGCACATGTCATTTAGCAAGTGGGCTAGCCATATGGTATATTTCCTCAATAATTTGTTAATTTATTGTAATTAGTATTAATTTTCCACCTCAATGTAGTGTAGGAATGGGTAACTATATAAACATATGTATGAAGTATACTAAATTAGGTTTGGATTGGAATTTTGATTTGAGAAGAGAAGTTAAGGTTTTTACCCTAGTAGAGGAGGGCTAGTTATAATCTCATACAAGGCTCTTAGAAAGACATATATTCCAAGAATGGGATTTGATTATTGATCTAGTTTACAATAGCATTGATAGGGTAATGTCATCCAACTCAATCAGTAAGATGATTTATGATGGTTTATAATTGGGTGGAGTTGCTAGAGGACTAGTTTTGTGATGTTAGGTCTTGTGGAAGAGGGAGAAGTTGATGAAGGATGGATGGATGAGGATTGGATAGAAGTAGTAGAGGTTGTAGCAAAGGATGAAAATGATGTGGGATGAAATGGTCAATTAGATTCTCCTATAGAAGGAGAATAGGAAGTATGGGGAGTTGAAAAGGAAAAATATGGAGGTAAAAAATATCCTCATTAGGTTCCTTAAGCAAGGGCATGATACGAGTTAACACTTTATTAGAGGTATCAAAAGAATTGAAATAAACTCATAGTGCTCCTTGAGGTTGTCCTCAGATGTGTTAGATGGGAAGGTGTGAATGGTAGTGATATAGAAAAATATTAAGTAATATTGACTATGGATTATGAAGAGGGAGACTTGATTAAATGAATATACTCATGGTCAATATATTTTTTAAAATCATCCTCCTAAATGTTAAGGTTAAGACATTTAAAATTTTATTCAAGGGGGATTTTTTAGTAGGTCTTGTGATACCTTAATCCATATTTGTCATTAGGAAATTGATAAGGTAGTTCTACGATAGATCATGGACCCTTCTCATAGAACCCTAGACCAAATTCATACCAATTAAAATATTGAAAGTATCACATGGCAAAATATGGATTGGATAGATAGTTAATACTACCAAAAAATGATGCTTCAGACTCTTTAGAAATATTTTTCTTAAAGGAAGCATCAAGTACCCCAGAGACAAAATTGGTAAGATTGGTTGAAGAAATGATAGGGACAATAATGCCTAAGGGGATTTCATGAGGGTAACCAAAATACTTAGTGGACTTGATAATAGGAGGAAAGAAGGTGATATTATGTACAAGATACTCCCTCAAACTAGGACTAAACATCTATATAGAGACATAAGATAACCCTTGATTGGATGGTTTGAGGAGAGGCTTCGAGCTAGATAGATTTGAAGGAGTGGAAGGCTCAATGGAAGAGGCTTTTGGTTCAGATGGAGGATTTTTGTGTTGTTTGAAAGGATCAAGGAATGGAAGATGACGTGGATGGAGTGGTTTGAGAAGATGAAGGAATGTAATATGAGTTGGTTTGAGTAGTTTGAGAATATGTCATAACAAGTACTAGACATCTATATAGAGATACGAGGTGACCCTTGGTTGGATGGTTGGAGGGGAGACTTCAATCAAGACAAATTTGAAGGAGTGGGGGGCTCAATGGAAGAGGATGATAGCTTAGATGGAGGATGTTGGTGTTGTTTTAAAGGATGAAGTAATGGAATATGAGGTGGCTAGAGTATTTTTAGAAGATGCAGGAATGGAATATAAGGTGGTTGGATTAGTCTAATAAGATGCCATAAAAACTTGAGAAGGACTAGGTGGAGAGGGATACATGGAAGGGAAATTTTATATGGTAACCTATTTGGTGGTAGAGGTAGAGGTAGATGAAGGAGGATGTGCTAGGTGAGAGTCAAATTAGGTAGTGTTCTACTCCCAAGAGTACACTCTTAAGGAGTAGCTAAGGGGATGGACAAAGATAGAGGGGTATGTGAGACAAGACTACGAGGTAAATATGGAGTGAGATTTGTATCTCAAGGGGTGGATGAAGAGGAACGTAGGGAGGTGTATGTATATTGATAGGGATTAATATTTAATTCTTAATATTATCCCTATTCACATGGATCACATTGTACAACATTTAATGCTCACATGGATTCAATGCATTAAATGCCACTTTTGTAAAGGCAAACATGCATATAAAAATATTTTTGGTGTGAATGCAATCTTAAGTTTTCATCGTGCAATTATTGTGCTTGCTATTGAGTGTTCATACTATATCATATATGGTTGTGGATAAAAGGGGACTACAAAGATTGTTCTAATGATAGAGGACGTTGAGCTAGTTGGACAAAGGGTGGATGATTGATAATCAACGAGATTAATGGGACAAAGGTTGATGGGGTTGGCTGAATAGGAGGTGTGTACGACACACTAGTGGGAGCTATATGGTACACATTGTATATCTTGGATCCACAATTGCCTAAGAAGAAAGTTATATTGCATCTCACCCTCAATGACATGTCGTAAAGTGTGGATGGTTTCTATGCCCACTTGGATTGGAAGGATGATTGTACCAAGCATGGAGCATAATGTGTTATTAAATTTCCACAAGGTGATGGATGGAGTAGCAATATGGGATAAAGGAAGGTTAAGGTGTGTAAGGGCAACAAATGAGATGATATTGATTGAAGATCCTATGTTGATAAGTACATTTTTAAACATTGTCACCTAGGCATTCCATAATGTGCATTGCAGTATTGGATTCCTCTATCAAAAGTGTCTTAAAATAATTGTCATATAATGTAATAGAGGACAACACACATATCCTTGCATTACCCATAAAACTGGCAAAGGTATTAGGATCTTGTGTTTTCAAATCTAGGGACTTCAAGATATCCATTAAAGCCTCATGGTGTGGAGGAGATTATTAAATGAGTTCATATATTAACAATTTAATAGATCTTATTTACTTTGGGTAAGTTGAATTTTTAAATGGAGGATAGGATGCACTAGATGGAGCACAACTTAGACTAGTAGGAGTGACACAATCGATGATTAAGGTGCACTTTGGGATCATTTAGTTGAGGTCGTCAACTAGGATATCATTGATTCTTGGTGATGATGCTTATCATCCCCACAAAATCTTGGTAATATGGGATGTTATTTACTTTATTTATTTGACTGGGTGCAAGTGTAGAAGTGGATGCACCATTGTATTGTTGTGTGGTTCTATTTTGTGGTAAGGGATTTTGATAAACACCAAGGTTTTTTTTGGGAGGGACCAAATTATTTTCAACTATGATGTACCTATGGTCTATCATATCTTACACTATGTTTTTAAGGGTTTTATAATCATTGAGGTCATGATCCCACAAAAATTAATGTTCATTGTACCATTTTGGTTTGGGTTTGTGGGGGTCTTCAGATCAAATTTCAACTAAGGAATTAAAATTTGCTTCATAAATACTTTGGAAACTTATCAAAAAAGTATTAGATAGGGGAGTGAAATTTTGAGGAGGACAAGGAGGGCATGGGGGACGAGTGAAAGGTTAGGATGAAGAGGATAAATTGGTTAGTTGGGAGGGTGCTAACTAATCCTAATAAGTAAGTTGTGAGGGTTGAGCACTAGGTTGAAGAGGAAGTGTATAGGTGCTAAATACTACTTGGTTCACTTGGGGTGTCTTGGATTGGTTGTTGTTGTTGCCTTTGTTAGACTTGTTGGGGTATTTTTTCTTCTTAAGTTTGATTTTCCCTTCTTAGAATTTTATGTATTTGATTATTTTATATTGAGTTATGGCTTCCCAAAAGGTCTGATTTTATTTAATTTATAATTTTATCGAGATATGCTTGGCATAACTTCAATTAAACATCTTGACCAATTTGATGGAAGGGATTGAGAATGTCAATTCATTGATTACACCCCTCCATATTGTGATGCAATTGGTGATTGGTTCATCATAAAATTATCAAAGACCATAGAGATCCGACAAATAGTTCCTCTTCTTGATGTTGGTTGAAAACTTATCCACGAAGAGATTTTCTAGTTGCTCAAAGGTGTAAAGGTTGTGTTGTTGTAAATGGTTGTACCAATATAAGGCTTGTACAAAAAGGGACAAAGGAAAATTTTACATATTAGTGCATTTTAATCAACAAGATAATATTCATTCATGTAGTTCTATAGGTGCTCTTTAGGATCTTCTTTGCCTTTAATTTTTTTAAACATAGGCAACTCAAAACAGTAAGGATAGGGAAGCATAATGATAGATGGATGTATATATCAAGTGTGTAATTGACTAAGGGTAGGTTTTTTATATCCCATACCACCTAATTGCAACTCTAAACTATGTATGTGATTCATAAATCTCTATACAACACCAAAATTATTGTGGATATGTGTCCCACCATGACCATAAAATTCTCTTTAATGAAGAAGTAAATAATTTTTTAATAGACTTATTGGAAGGTAGGGAGTGTTGGTAAGATGAATATGAATTGGCATTTTGTGATAACCAAGTGGACTCGGTAGGTGGGATGGAGAGTCTAAATTTTTATAAATGTGGAAAGTGAGGGTGGGTATGAATAGGATGAGGTGTTAGAGTGATAAGGGATATGTGGCAAGTGAGCTATAAGTTAGGTGAGTGATGTGTTTGAGTGATCAAGGGAGATGTGGCAGGTGGGGGTGAGTTAGGTTAGGGTGAGGCATGCACCTAGGATAGAGAGGAATCATAAGTCACATGGTGAATAGGTAATTAGTGTAGGATAGTGCTAAGTGGGGGAAAGGGGACTAGGAATAATTATTATTAGTTTTTATAAGGATTTATGGTGCAAATATAGTATTTTGGGATTTACAAAACATAATTTAAAATATTTTTATTCCAATATAAATTTGACAAAGTTTAGGTTTCTACATTAATTTTTTAAAATAAAATATTTATTCTTCTATTAAAATACTCTACACTATAACATATGATTTCATAGAAAATATGTATCATCTTCTTCAAAAATTCTTTGGTTGTAATGGTGGAGAGATAGACATTGATTATTAATAATTTTTTTTTATAATATTTATATTACACTTACCCACTCCTTATATTTTAACTCACCCATATATAAAACTCCACTACTCACTTCCAATTTTAAGATCCCGAACCCACCTAAAACTTGGATGACCTACTTAATTTTTCATATTTAGAAAATACCATGATAGACTAAAATATTCTTTCATTTTAGCTATCATAGTTACTTGAAAACAAGGTCTTTCCAAGATCCTTTAAAGTATAGTTTGTAATAATAACCCTTAATGGTGACTTGGACCTCTAAACTCTAAAATTGGGTGATCCATTGCACATAAAAATATGACACCCATGCTTTCTATTTATTGCACTTGACAACAAAAGAATGACATAAATAATATTGATATTTCTATATGTATGCTCTTGCAATTTTGGTATGCTATCACTAATCTAAACCTCCCCCTAATGTACATAGAGGACCCCTCTTTCATGACCACAAGAATAGAATACACAACATCTAAAACTTGAAGTAGTTTAAAAATATGTGAAATCCTCCTCTCACAGGACGATGATGTTTAAATATTTTGATTACCATGATGGTTTTGTATATACGAGTACTCTCGAATACAATGTTAAAGTCTCCCTCTTCTAATATCTTAAAAATATTATTTGTAGAAATATTATATTTTCTTGTAATACCTCATGTCTAGGGTATAGTGCCATCGATTAGGTGTCTTTGATTTCCCCAAAAAACAAATCCAAAAACTTAATCCTCCTAGTGACTTGTTGACAATTTTGTCACATTCCTTATGGGGTAGAAAAAGAAAACAAATTTTGTACAGTATTGTGTAAATTTTTTTGCTTTGTTGTTTTTATTTTGAAAGTTGCAGCAATTTTGGCTTCCAATGCCACCCCTTTGTATATAAAAATGGAAGAGAAAGAACTTCGCTACCAAACAAACTAGAAAAAAAGAGCTTTGCAAAAGAAAAACGAAAAGAGCTTCGCACCCGAAGCATTTCTAGTGCTACTTTGGGTAAAAGTTTTGCGAAGTAGTTTCGTCGAAGGAAAATACAAGGAAAATATAGGGAAACTACTTCGTGCCCAAAGCATTTCCAGCAGCTACTTCGGACAAAAGATGAGCGAAGCGGCATTCAGAAGAAAATAGAGCTTCACACCCGAAGCATTTTCAACACCGCTTCGGTTGGAGTTTTTGTGAAGTAGTATCACCGAAGTAGAATACAAGAATAGTAATAAGAAGAACTTCGGTCCTGAGGCGCTTCAAGTGGCTACTTCGGGCAGGATTCCTGTGAAGCATTACGCCAAAGAGATATACAAAGAAATCATTAAAAAAACTACTTTGCATCCAAAGTATTTCCATCAGTCACTTCGGCCAGAATATTAGCGAAGCGAAACTCAAAGAGCATCAAAAGTACTTTTCCAGAAAGTTGCCGAAGTACTCATTTCGGGCCCCTCCATCAGCGAACCATCTTTACTTCGGAAAGAGCACATTGTGAAGCATTTTCTTTGGCTAATTTTCTACGAAGTACTTCTATCCGAAGTAAAGGGATGCAGCATTTTCTTGAAGACAATTGCTTCGGCCGAAATCTTCCCAAAGCATAGTTTTGTAAGAGGATCGCAACGAAGTATTTCTCCAAGGCATCGGCGAAGAAATTTTGACAACAAAGTGGTGAAAGCAAAGAGGTCCATTTTATGAAGTAGATATTCTTCGGTGCTCTCCGCACCCAAAGTAGTTTTACGAAGCTCAATTTTGTGAAGTACATATCAAAGAGGAGTTTTTGCTTCGGCCCAGAACCATTGTGAAGTGAAATGGTGAATGAGAACTTAGCGAAGTGCTTCACAGGCACACGTTCCAAGCCGAGTATTTTCTCAAGGCGATCAAGTGCCTCATAAATGTAATTTTTCATGCCCAACAAGCTCGCTGCTCATTTTTGGAAATCAAAAATGAAGTATCAAGCCATGATGGAGAGCCCGACGAGCATGGCGGCCACTCGAGCACCGCACCCGGAGACCAAGGACATCTAGACAGCTCATCAATGCACCTTTCCATGGTTGACCCGATTGCAGTTGCCATTTTTGGTAACGAATTTGAAAGCTCAGTCACGAGAGCCTCGAGGAGTCGATTCTCAGGGCTCGAGGGCATACTCTTCTTCTCTATGTAATTATGATTCAGAGGCCCGGGTCCTCTATAAAAACCCAGGCATTGTAATGGAAAGGGGGGGAACTATCTGCTAGAAAGCTATTGTAACTTGATGTCCTGCAATCATTACTAAGAGACTTTGAGCTCAATTCTTCTCTTTTATGCTGCCTTCTGTGCTTGATTCTTTTATCTCTCCTCGTTTGTATATTGGATGCTGAATCTTGCATCTGGTGTGTGATCGGGGACTGTGTCCTGAAACTTGTTCTGAAGGATACATAGGAGTTGAAAACATCCTATTGACTTTGTTTTATGCTACCTGCCTTTCTTGATTCTTTTGTCTCTCTTTGTTTGTAGATCAAGATGCTGAACTCTGTGTCTGGTGTGCGATCGAGGATAGCACCCTGAAACTCATTCAGGAGGATACATAGGAAGATTGATATTACGTTTCTTTCATTTTAATTTTGATGTTCCTTGCTGCTATTCAAGTTGTTTGTTAGCGATCATGCTTCCTATTCTCTCCCACATCAAATCACCAATCTCTCTTCCCTTACCCTTTTTTATTTATTTCTCTAACCCTAACTCCTTTTATCTCTTTCTTGCACTTTTGTCTTCAAACACCCAAGTAGTTTAGCATAGGAGTTGGAATTTCTTCAGATATTGGCATGAGGGGCATCTCTTCCCTTCGGCCTTTCAATGTTGGTCCAGGTCTAGGGCGCATACTTTTACCTTAAATCCTTACCTAGGCGGATCTGATCACCAACTATTTTTGGCATGCTCGGTGGGACCGACTGTATCTGTCTTAGAAAGATCCATAACCAATCAAGGTCCCATATTTTAACGCAAACCCATCTTCATCGGGGCCAATAGCACTAACTAGTTCCTGGTGTGACTCGGTCAGTCTCACCCGATTAGTGGTAGTTTGAATCGATGCTCTCATTACCAAAATACTTTTAGCATCTGGTGACTCTATTTACCCAAGAATATCTAAGTCAAAAAGACCAGTACCAAAAGTTTGTGCCTTCATGCAAACAAGATGGAGAGTTAAGAATAAAGGAGATGAAACCAAGTTCTTTGAGCTAGATATTGATGCTTTTGGGGAACAATCAAGGTTGATCACACCCAAATCCCTGCTACAAGGAACATCCTCTGTTGGCAGACAAAGCTCAACTTCTAATAGTACAAAATCTAGCTTTCCTCCCAATCCTCCCAACTCTCTGAAGCATCCTAGCCCCTCTATTCCTATTAGTTGTCTTATTAGCAATCAAGGGAGAGCTTCGAGAATTATGATTTCTCAAAATATAGGAGCAAATATGGCACATCAACAACAACAACAACAACAACAACAACAACAACAACAACAACAACAAATATAGCACCCATAGCCACCCAAGTTGTGTCCAACATAGGATTCATTGTCACCATTGAATTTAGCAGGACAAGGGCAAGTGCTGCCTACTACCATAAAGAAGATCCCAATGTTCGATGGAACTAGGAAGACTACCCTAGATCATATCCAGGATATAATATCTCTGGCAAAAATTCATGACATTACGGAAGAACAAATTATGGTAAAGCTTCTAGTTCTTTCCCTTAGGGGAAAACTCCTCTACTGGTAGAGATCTCTACCACCCGATAGCATTATAGGATGGGACCAGTTAGCTGGGCAGATTATGGGAAACTTCAATGAGTCTTCTGATCCTACCTCTCTTTTGCATCAGTTCACTTTTATCAAGAGGCATCCACAAGAAGAAATTGTAGATTTTAATATTAGGTTTGCTCGAACCTAGAAGAGAGTACCAATTGGACTTCGGCTAACTGATGAAGCTGCAGCACTCTATTTCCTTCAAGATTTCAATCTCGATATCAGTCTCATGGTAAGATATTCTAACGTTAATACTTTTCCTGAGTTGTATGAGTTAGCCAAGAGAGCAGATATGGACTTAATAACTATGGGTAAGCTTCCCCAATGGATGCCAATGCCCATTCTCCATGAATTCTTACAATTATAGTATGCAAGCGCAGCTGCTTCACAAATCTCCACCACCCCCGCACTCTTGATTTCATCTTGGAATCCAAACCCTGTTGTGTCTCAAATCACTGCTCCACAAATTCATTTCCCTATATTTTCAACTCCATAGCCCACTCTCTCTTTGACATTTCCCATACTACTAGCACCACCTCAATATCCTGCCCTTCCTCCAATACCAATGATGGCTCCATTACCAATCACTTCGAAATTCGATGATATACAAACCAAAATTTTGTAGGAAATGTAGTCTCTAAACTCTACGATTTAGATGTTGTCTAATGACATGACCATTGTAAAAAAGAAGCAAGCACAATAGGAGTTCCTACCGAGGAGATCTTATCCTATAGCTGCGCTTACCAAGGACCAAGAAGTCCAACAAGGGAAAGCTTCGACGAGAAATGCTACAATTGATGAGGCTTCGAGCACTTCCGACTATGTGTATTGGTGCTCTACATGCAATGATCCGCATGAAGAGAATACCTGCACCCTACACTAGCATTATGTACAGACACTGGCAAATAGTAGTCACAACGGTCAAGTAAACGTCATTAGGTAGATGAGTCACAACTTGGCAATTGGCGAGGAGGAGCCTGTTGCAGTACTTAAACGAGGAGGAAAAAATATAATAGAAGCAGATGCTACTCAGCTAGCTCTTGCAAAAGAGCAAGTTCAGCCCGAGAAAGGGAAATTGTCTACTTCAGCCCCGAGCGAAGCTCCTTCACCTGCACCAATCAAAGGAAAGGCTTAAAAGGCCTCTATCAAACCGTCCCAAGTAGAAACCAAGGAACAAGCTAAGGAAAAGCTCAAGTTTCCTTCACTGACTAAGAAACAAAGGGTGGAAACTATAAAGTAGTATCACACAAGATATGAGCCCATAAAAGAACCTGAAGCACCCAAATCCCTAGCATACAATATTGTAGAGGAATTGAAGAAGATTCCAGCCAAGATCAGCCTGTATGATGCACTGCAACTTCTTGGACAAGTAGACCTGCTGCAAGAATCATTAAATACAATTAAGGTAAAAAAGGTAGCACCACTAGCCTTGGTACAAACCCTGTCCACATCAATTACGGGGAAGAACAAACCCCCTCTGTTCTACCTATCCCTACAAATGGAAGGGTATATTGTGCATAATTGCATGATCGACTCTAGGGTTACTACAACAGTAATGCCAAGAGCAGTCTATGAAGAAATAGGGATGGAGTATACGTGAAGTAGCCAAGGTGTACTCCAGTTGGATGGTACTCCAGTGAAGACTATAGGGGTGATCAAGGAAATTCCTATCCGGCTACATAAGATGCCTCAGATCATAGTCATACAAGAGGTAGTGGTAGTCAAATTAGAGCCATATTTGTTGAGGGAATTAAAGGCGAAGCTGGGTGGATATCTGTCTATGGATTACTCCCATATGGAGATTCCTTACAAAGGAAAGAAGGTAAAGATCTACAATGAAAAGCCTTCTTCCTTTCTTGTACAGAAGATGTCTGAGGAAGAAAGTAGTGAACCAGTGAACACAATGGTGGAGGAAATAGAACAGGTAGATCTAGTTGAGGAGTCTCTTGCACAATTAATTTGTGAAGATGAGTTTTCATTGGCAAACTTCAACGCCATGGTGGAGACCGAAATAGGATGTTATGCGATCGTCAAGACAAAAAACCATTCCCACCCCGGGAATAGAAAAAGTGCCCAGGAAGAACTATGGAAGTTGTTCTTCAATAGTTATCGATGTAAGAACGGCGCTAGGGTAGGGATTCTTCTAATTTCACCCTCCAGAGAGCAAAAAGAATATTGCTACCGGTTGACATGGAGCTGCACTAACAATGCAGCAGAATATGAAGCATTGTGCCTAGGACTTAAGAAAGCGGATAAGTTAGGCATAAAGCATCTCCAAATATTTGGATATTTTCAACTGGTTTGCAACCAGGTCAAAAATAAGTGTACTTCAAAGAATCATTATCTAAAATCATACTGTAACAGGGTATGGGACCTATTCGATCAGTTCAAATCTCTCAATCTGCAGTCAATCCCAGAGAGATGAACCGACATGCCGATGTTCTGGCATCCATCACAGCCAAGTACTCTCCAACAGTAGACATGGTACACAAGCCTAGAGTTGTGAGGATGATCTATAGACCCTCTGTCCCAGACAAGGGTTTGCATTGGCAAGTGTTTGATAACAACGAGCATATTGTGAATTTATTAATTCAAGAAGCTGCCATAGTTGAATACCGAAGCTCTGATGAAGAAGAGTATGAAGGGTTAATCCAATTGAAGAATAATCATGTTCCCAAGGGACTAATCACCCTTGAAATCCTCTTTGATCGAAATGACCGAGCTCTCTCTCACATGATCAAAGTCCATGAGAGACAATATTAGGATTTGGAGCTCAAACCTGGGAAATCAATAAAGGTGGGAACTGACTGCACTGCGAAGGAGATAGAATAGATACAAAATATTTGTAGAAGGTTTTTCGATATAATCACTTGGTCTTATCAATATCTCCAAGGATAAAATTGATAGATAGTTCAACACACAATCAAGTTGCAGGAGGGGGTCAAACCCTTTTGACAAAAGCAAAGGCCGATGAATCCCAAAATTGAGGTCTTAATGAAGGCCAAACTCTTGAAAATGCTTGAGGCAAAGATCATATATCCCATCAAGCACTCTTCATGGGTAGCGAACCTGGTCCCAATCAGAAAAAAATAATGGAGATATCAGGTTATGCATGGACTTTCGCAACCTAAACCAGACATCCATCAAGGACCACTATCCTCTCCCCAAAATTGATCAAATTTTGCACTCAATGGCTAGAGCTCAACGATTCTCTCTATTCGATGGTTTTTCTGGATACAATCAGATCTGGGTCAGGGATGAAGACCAACACAAAACAACATTCACTACCAAGTGGGGAACATTTGCCTACCAGCGAATGCCATTTGGCCTTTCGAATGCTGGGGCCACTTTTCAGAGAGTAATGGATCTTGATTTTGGTGAGCTTCTAAATAAGGTCATTGTCATTTATCTAGATGACATGACCATTTTCTCTCAAATAAGGGAAGACAATCCACTACATATACAACAAGTTTTTGAAAAGTGTTGAGAGTTTGACATCTCAATTAATCCAAAGAAGTCCATATTCACTATCAGCGAAGGAAAGTTGCTGGGACATGCGATATCAGAAAAAGAGCTCACTATAGATCCTGACAGAGCTGAAAATCTAATGAAGATCCCATTCCCAGTGGACAAGAAAGGACTCCAATCCTTTTTTGGTCAAATTAACTTCGTAAGGAATTTTGTTCCCAACTTTGCCCAAGTCATCAAGCCAATGTCCCAACTCCTAAAGAAGGGCGTCAAATTTAGCTGGACCGAAGAAAGAAAAGAAGCTTTTGAAGAGATTAAGGCATGAATCGCCCAGGCGCCGGTCTTGATCAATCCAGATTATAGTCAGGATTTCATCCTATATGCTATAGGAGAACCCAAAAGTTATGTTGTTGTCCTGACACAAAATGAGGAAGATTGTGAGGAGTGCCCCATCACATTTTTTGAGCCAGCTAACCAACCATCATGAAGAAAAGTATAATTTCATAGAACGCCAAGTACATGCAGTAATGAAATCCCTTAGAAAATTCAAATAGTTCATCTCTCAAAGTCGGGTCACAGTCTTTATCATTCACCCCGACGTGCACAATTTTATCATCCAAGAAGAACTAGGGAGTAAAATAGCTGGTTGGGTGAACAAGATACAGGAGTTTGACATCGAGATCAAGCCCACCAAATTGGTTTGGGGGCATGCATTGTGTCAAGAACTAGCAAAGAATGTAGTGGCCGAAGCTGTAGAACCTTAGAAGAATGAATTACTAGTCGATGAATGCTTTGCCAACCACGAGGAAGATGAGAGAGACTAGGTCAATAAAATAGTTGAATATTTCAACACTAGCAGCTGTCCTTTGCATCTAAATGCTTCACAGCGAAGGCATTTTAGGATGTGATCCTCTCGATACACTATGCACCCCAAAGGCCTGTTTTTCAAGAATATTGATGGCGTCCTTCTTAAATGCGTCAAAGATGATGATAAAAGAAAAGTCCTAGGAGAGTTCCATTCGTAGGCTATCTGGAGGCCACTTTGTAGGAAGGACGACGACATTAAAGATTATCAAAGTAGGTTATTATTGGCCTACACTCTTCACTGATGCCTTCACCATTTGTCGCAAATGTGAGCAGTGTCAGAAGTTCACCGACCGAAGCAAAAATGCTTCGATGCCCCTTCACCTGATACAGGTAGAAACTCACTTTTAGCAATGGGGGTTGGATTTTATAGGGGTCATGTCACCAAACTCCTCCGTGGGACATAAGTTCATCCTAACCACAACTGACTACTTTACCAGGTGGGCCGAAGCGATTCCTATCAAGCATGCAGATCAAGAGACTATGGTAACCTTCCTAGAAGGATTGATCACCAGGTTCGGCATCCTCAAAGAAATCATCACAGATAATGGCCCTGGATTCACAGGCGCTAAAATCAATGAATTCCTCTACAGATATGAGATATATCATAAAGTATCCTCCAATTATTATCCACAAGGCAATGTCTTGGTAGAATCCACCAATAAGACTCTGTTGAGAATGCTAAGGAAGCTCATAGGGACAAACAAAAAGACTTGGCATCTCCTTCTAGATCGGGCCTTGTGGTCCGATCGAATTTCTATCAAAAGGTCAATCAAAACGTCGCCTTATGCACTGGTCTACGACAAGGAGGCTATCTTACCCATTCATATGGAGATCCCTACGCTACAGTTGTTAGAAGCAGAGGATGAAATTAGTTTGATGGAAAATAGGTTAGCTCAGCTCCTATGACTAGAGGAAGATCACGAAGAAGCATACCAGAGCTTCGCCAAGCATATTCAGGTCACTCGAGACTGGTTCAAGAAAAGGTCATCCGATCGCACATTCAATGTAGGATTTATTGTATTGAAGTGGGACTCTTGGAAGGGCAAGCCTGGGAACCACGACAATATGGACGTATTTTGGGATGGGCCGTTCGAAATTATGAAGGTGAACTAGGCCAATTCGTTCATCCTCAAAGATGCGGATGGTCAAGTTCTACCAATCTCTGTCAATGGTCTTCATCTGAAGACCTTTCACTACTACGTATAATTTGAATTCTTCTCTTTAAAAAAAAAAAAAATGAATGTATGTATATATATTTTTTTTATACAGTCTCCTCCAAGCCAAGTACAAATTCCAAATCCTCTTCGGGGATTTTTGATGTGAAGTAGCAAGTACAAGAAGGTTCACTACAAAGGAGGTTACAAAAGGCATGAAAAGAGCTTCGCACCCAAAGTATTTCAGTAGCTACTTCAGGAAAAATTTTTGTGAAGCAATTTTCAAAAAGGAGAGCTTCGGCGACCTTCAAGGTAGAGCGGCAACACACCAAAAAAAAATATAATTCTGCCCTAAAGCACCTAAAAGTAGTCCGAACCAAAGGTTCGCCGCGAAGCATTTTCAGCATTAAATTTCAACTTCATCGAGACGAACACACGCTAGGTGGAAATTTGAAATGTGCCTCGAAGAACATGTCAAGAATGGCCTTCAATAGAGTATGAAGCAGACGAATTTAAGGCAAAAGGGTGATGTAGCGCTTCTCGAGGTAACCGAGTCAAAAAAGGGCAAGGAAAAGCTCGCACCAAGGTACGAGGTGGTAGCGGGTGGCGTCTCTAGTACAAAATCTAATCATCAAAGCATGCAGCCCTGTGTACCACGTCGTTGTAGAAGCAGTTTGAGAATATGGCAGCCTTCACCATCTAAAGTACAAATTTAATTTTAGTAGGTGCCATAAATTCAGGTGGTTGTATTTTTAGGCTATAAAAGCGAGTTTTTGGCAAGAGGGAAGTTATTTTTCCATAAGTTAGAGCTAAACTAAGAGGCTTTAGATATTCTGCAACTCTCCCATCCTTCGCATCTGGCCATTCACATTTAAGCTCTTTATAAAGAATCTTTCCGCCAACACTAGCATCATGGGAAAGAAAAATTCTAAGGAAAAGGGAAAAGAGCCCGAGGTTGCAGGCCCTGAAAATATGAAGAAGGGGAAGGAGGAGAGAAAGTGCGCCCTGAAGAAGCTAAATCTTCCCCTTCGAGCTAAAAAATAGCCAATGGAAGAGGGAGACGACTCGAAGGAAGAACAGCTTGTGGAGCCACCAATTGATGGGTGGGAAAAGATCCGAGACACGCAGCTCTCGAAGGGTGTATCCGACCT
Source organism: Wollemia nobilis (assembly GCA_028583015.1). Classification (NCBI taxonomy): domain Eukaryota; kingdom Viridiplantae; phylum Streptophyta; class Pinopsida; order Araucariales; family Araucariaceae; genus Wollemia; species Wollemia nobilis. The sequence goes on along the minus strand of JAQPPZ010016690.1, from coordinate 7,803,698 downwards.
TTGGCACACCATAGAATTCATGACAAGTAGGATCACACCAGAAAACAAGAGAGCCGATGTGTATTACTCCCAGATCTACTATTTTTTAACCCCACCTGCTCATCATTGTCCCAAGCTGATATATGCCATTGCACAAAATTACCAACCTACATCCAGGCAGGTGTTAGATGCTTCGGGACACAAACTATTTTCCATATTGAAGGAAGATGTGTAGGCAGCCTTCGCACCATAGCAGGGTCCACCCAAGGGCTATTGTGTTCGCAATGTCATCCTGAGCGAACAAATGGAGAGATTTACCTCCAACAGTTATATATTGAAATTCTTGTGAGAAAATCTTAAGAGTGGGCTACCTTCAAACAAACTACCCCCGATGCCCTTACCCTTGGAAGCCTTCAAAAATACAGATATATTTTTTATCATTGCATGGGTGGTGGGCTTGTCAATGGATACTTCAGTATAGCCTTGGCAGGTGTCTTTAGCCGAGTGCATTTCAAGAGGGGAGTTTTATGCCCCTGACGCTTCAAGGCCAAACACTAACCCAGTTTTCTTTGACTGGGTGGAATGGGTGGCCCAAACCCTGCATACAAGGCTCTCCAACATGAAGAATGCTGCAACAGGCCAATACTTCACACCCTATTATTTTCTTGTCTAGTTGTACTTCTACTAAGTGCATAAGTGGTTTCCCCATATTGGCATCTCCCCAAGTGATAAGGATGGAAATCCTCTGCCAGTGTATCAATGGACCTCCCTCCTATTGAAGGAAGAGTCTTATTATCCTTTCAATCAGCAATTTTTGGGACCCACCATGCATCTGTTGAAAGGTTCTTCTCCTCAGGTACCACTTAGTTTGAGAGATAGAGTGGTGCTGGGAAAAAGAGGGGATGTATTCCAATTGACATAGGGATTGGTGATTCGCATATTCGGCTTCATTGGGAAGCCCTTCCTATTGCCAGTCTACCCTTCTGAATATCAGTTCGCATTGGCAGTCGCTCAACAGAGTGACTATACCAATGCAATATACGGTCACGACCAGAAGTGGGCACATACTTGCGACTTCCCCTTCAGGATGGGGGTAATTGAAGTCTTTGCCCTAAAACAAGGCACGTTCTTGGAAGAAAGGCTTGCCTACTTCGGCCTACTCCAGATTCCTCAGTAGTGGCTCTATGATCCTTTGGGTGTAATGAGGGATCATTTAAAATTTAAGAACTTCCACATCTGCCATCATCCCAAAATTGTAGAAAAAAGAAATAACCCCAATGGGAAGGATCTAGAGTGGCATTTATAAAGGATGAGGACATTGCCTCCATGGCATGAGTTCTATCCTATGGAGGTTGAGTTCGACCCTGATCAGTCTCCCCTCCTGACTCCAGGCTCCACATTCTGGAAGAAAGCAAGGGACAATTTGAAGGAGGAGGTAAAATACTGGAGCGAGGAAAAGCTTTGGGAATGGTGGACAATGAGGGTCCATCATCAAAAAATGAAGTCCTACGGACTCTTAGCATCGGATAAAGACTCGCAATTATTTATGACTCCAATGTCGAAACCTGGAAGTCGATATCCTTTGCAGATTTTATTCCCCTAGCTACCCTAGGATCAGGTGAAAGCCCAGGTGGGGCTAAGGGTGCTTCAGAGGAATATAATAAAACAAGCACTGAAGAAGCAGAACAACCATTGGAGAGGAAGAAAAGGAAAATATAGGAGCAAGTTCAAGTGCCTCTGACCCATCCGAAGTGCCCTCGCACAAAACTTTCAGGTACTCCTGTTGGATCCCCTGCGTAAGGCCCAATTGAAGCAAGGCCACCAAGTGTCGAGACAATCCACGATATAGATATCATTGATGTGGAGGAATTACTCCAATAAGAGAAGGATCCCAAGGTAGAAGTTGTGGAGGTCGGGAGTGACGAGGCCCAATCGGGACAGGAACCAATCACGTAGGAAGTTACCACAACCGCTTTTCTAGGAGGGCACACAGGTATGCATTCTCTTCCCTTCGCCTTAGTATCTAACACATCCATGGTAGCATCGAGTGGAAGCCCTCATCAATCTCCTCATCCCCCACAAGGCAAATCCCCCACTTAGAAAATGCCCATTGCTAGTCCAATACTGCATAGCCCCACTCCTCCTGAGTCGTCTAAATACGATAAGCCCGCTGAGACCCCTTCACCTACCCATGCCCCTGTTCCTTCAATCCCAATCCAAGGCAAAGGTAGTGTCCCCACACCAAGCCCCATAGCCTACCCTCCCATAGCCCAAAGCATAATCCTGTTTGCCCAAAGCATAATCCTGTTTGCCAAAGTCCTCGCCACACCAGTCTCTGAGCCGTCAGGGGAATCTGCCCCTGTTAGCTCTTTATATTTGTTTACACCTTTGGCTGGAGATTTGGATTTCTCTGAAACTGAATTATCTTCGATAAAGGAGTGCCCCCTGGCTGAAAATCTCCTCCTAGCTCGACAAAATACAGATAAGATGCTAAAGGAGGCGAGAAAGAAAAGAGGGAAATCTCTGGCTCAAGTTGAAAAATGTGTAGTTTTCGACCTAAAGAGCGAAAAGTTGCATAAGGTGAAGAAGGTCCAGAAGCCTCTGGATGAGATGACTCCAACTGACTACGACTACCAGGAGAAGACCAAGGACCTGGATCATCTAAAAATAGATGATGAATCCGCATCCATGCATGTCAGGGTGGAGACTTTTCGAGCACATGCCAACATTGCCAACCAACACAGGTATGAAGTGAAAAATGCCAACATCAATTTGGAAGAAGAGCTAGCTAGGGTTCGCTTTGAGCTGGAGGATTCTTAGAAGCAGTGCAAATTGCTCAAAAAGGAAATGCATACCCTCAAGCAGCAAATTCTACAACTGCAGACTTCGATCGAACATCAAGCACAAAAATAGGTCAAAAATGAGTTGAAAGCCAAAGAGCTCGAGGGCAAGATCTTGCAGGCCTAGTAGCAATTGTATGAAAAGGCAAACCTGGATCTATTTGAAAAAGGTAGGATAAAGGAAATCTGCTCTCACCTACTTAAAGGTTTCAGATCTTGAGCCTCCAATGCCCTGTCGATTTTAATTTTTGTCACCGAAGCTCAGGAGGCCATTACTAAAGAGGGACCGATAGTGGATGAGGTAATCTAGAAAATCAAGAGGCGACTCAAGCTTGCCTTTGAGGTCTAAAGCATCAAATATCAAGACCTACAGGTCACTGCTATGAGTCGAACGTCCAAGGATTGGTCTACTGCTCTAGCCACTGTTCGCGCTTGCTTCTCCAAGGTGAAGAAATCACAAAAGGCAAAAGACCTCCTTGATATATTTGAGCAAGAACAATGCACATCAATGAGCTACTTCAAAGATCTCTCTTCTCTGGGTTTCCTGAGTTTCACAGAAAATGATGGAAACCTTCTCACCAAGGAAGAACTCAAGCCAACATGGCTCCATTCGAAGGTGATGTCTTCGAAATTGATGAGTGGGAAGAGCCAGTCACGGAGGGACAAGTCGCTGATTTCATCCTAAGACACTACAGAATTGTGGCTTTCCTGAATAACCTTGGTGCAAGAATTAAACATGCTAAAATAGGGAAAATTGATCGATTCCATGTTCTGGTTAAGGCATTTGAATATCAAGAAATATTTCAGAAAGGGGTTTGGGCTCATGTTCACCGAACTATAAAGAAAATCCGTGACTGTCTGGTCCCATCGACACAGTAGGAGGCCACACTAGCAGCTGAAGGAGCAGAGGAGGAAGAAGAATCAGAAGAAGAAGGAGGAGAAGGATTAGGGAGAGACTCTGGCCCAATGGATCAGAATTTAAGGGTTCTCCCACCAAGATAATCTCGTTGCCCCGCGAGCCGCCAAGAATGTTGACAATTTTGTCACATTCCTTATGTGGTAGAAAAAGAAAATAAATTTTGTACAGTATTGTGTAAAGTTTTTTGCTTTGTTGTTTTTATTTTGAAAGTTGTAGCAATTTTGGCTTCCAATGCCACCCCTTTGTATATAAAAATGGAAGAGAAAGAACTTTGATGTCGAACAAACTAGAAAAAAAGAGCTTCGCCAAAGAAAAATGAAAAGAGCTTCGCACCCGAAGCATTTTCAGCACTACTTCGGGTAAAAGTTTTGCTAAGTAGTTTTGTTGAAGGAAAATACAAGGAAAATATAGGGAAACTACTTCATGCCCAAAGCCTTTCCAGTAGTTACTTCGGACAAAATATGAGCGAAGCGACATTAAGAAGAAAAGAGAGCTTTGCACACGAAGCATTTTCAACACCGCTTCGGGTGGAGTTTTTGCGAAGTAGTATCACCGAAGTAGAATACAAGAATAGCAATAAGAAGAACTTTAGGCCTGAGGCACTTCAAGTGGCTACTTTGGGCAAGATTCCTATGAAGCATTGCATCGAAGAGATATACAAAGAAGTCATCAAGAAAACTACTTCGCATCCGAAGTATTTCCATCAGTCACTTCGGCTAGAAAATCAGTGAAGCGAAACTCAAAGAGCATCGAAAGTACTTCACCAGAAAGTTGTCGAAGTACTCATTTCGGGCCCCTCCATCAGCGAACCATCTTTACTTCGGCAAGAGCACATTGCAAAGCATTTTCTTCGGCTAATTTTCTGCAAAGTACTTCTATCCGAAGTAAAGGGATGCAACATTTTTTTGAAGACAATTGCTTCAGCCGAAACCTTCCCAAACCACAGTTTTGGAAGAGGATCACAGTGAAGTATTTATCCAAGGCATCGGCGAAGCAATTTTGATAACAAAGTGGCGAAAGCAAAGAGGTCCGTTTTACGAAGTAGATATGCTTTGACGCTCCCCGCCCCCGAAGCAGTTTTGCGAAGCTCAATTTTGTGAAGTACATATCAAAGAGGAGTTTTTGCTTTGGCCTAGAACCATTGCGAAGCGAAGTGGTGAATGAGAACTTAGTGAAGCGCTTCATAGGCACGCATTCCAAGATGGGTATTTTCCCGAGGCGATCAAGTGCCTCATAAATGCAATTTTTTGTGCCCAGCAAGCCCGCTACTCATTTTTGGCAATCAAAAACGAAGTATCAAGCCATGATGGAGAGCTCGACGAGCATGGTGGCCACTCGAGCACCGTACCCAGGGACCAAGGATGTCTAGATGACTCATCAATGCACCTTTCCATGGTTGACCCGATTGCAGTTTCCATTTTTAGTAACGGATTTGAAAGATCGGTCATGAGAGCCTCGGGGAGCCGATTCTTAGGGCTCGAGGGCATACTCTTCTTCACTATGTAATTATGATTCAGAGGCTCGGGTCCTCTATAAAAACCTAGGCATTGTAAGGGAAAGGGGGGAAACTATATGATAGAAAGCTACTATAACTTGATGTCCTGCGATCAATACTAAGAGACTTTGAGCTCAATTCTTCTCTTTTATGCTGCCTTCTATGCTTGATTCTTTTATCTCTCCTCATTTGTATGTTGGATGCTGAATCCTGCATCCGGTGTGTGATCAGGGACTGTGTCCTGAAACTTGTTCTGAAGGATACATAGGAGTTGAAAACATCCTATTGACTTTCTTTTATGCTACTTGCCTTGCTTGATTCTTTTGTCTCTCTCCGTTTGTAGACCAAGATGCTGAACTCTGCGTCCGATGTGCGATCGGGGATAGCACCTTGAAACTCATTCGGGAGGATACATATGAAGGTTGATATTACATTTCTTTTGTTTTACTCTTGGTGTTCCTTGCTGCTATTCAATTTGTTTGTTAGCGATCGTGCTTCCTATTCTCTCCCACCTCAAATCACCAATCTATCTTCCCTTACCCTTTTTTATTTATTTCTCTAACCCTGACTCCTTTTATCTCTTTCCTGCACTCTTGTCTTCAAACACCCAAGTAGTTTAGCATAGGAGCCAGCCTTTCTCCGGATATTGGCACGAGGGGCATCTCTTCCCTTTGGCATTTCAATGTTGGTCTAGGTCTAGGGCGCATACTTTTACCTTAAATCCTTACCTAGGTGGATCTGATGACCAACAGTGACCATGTGGCTATTTATATTTTGGAATACTCTAGGATTGGGTAACCTATTATGTTACAACCCTAATATAGCTAGTCAGCTAAATTATGGTCTTCACCAATATTTGTCATTGATTTTTTTTTTTTTGGTAGTGGCCACAAGGGGTAAACAGACTGTGACCACGAGGGAACCATTACATAACATATCCACAACATGTGAGACGAGAGATTTGAACCTGGGCCTCTCAGCAACTAGAGAGGTTTAACTACCCACTTGCTCTCCAACTCCTCTACATGGGCGGATAAAGACTTTACAACTATAGAAAACTTACAATTATTTTTTATGAGGAACATTTTATATACAACATATACGCAACATGTGAGGGGAGAGATTTGAACCTGGGCCTCTCGATAACTGAAGAGTTTTAACTACCCACTTGCTCTCCAACTCCTCTACATGAGTGGATTTTGTCATTGATTTATTATTAATAGCATAGGTTGATTTATATTTTATTATCATTCATCATTTTCATTCATTTGCAATTATTGCAAGGACTAATCCCTCCTTAGTGGCGAAGGACTTAGCCCTCCTTAAGTGGCAATAATTGTGTCATTCTGTTCTTATCTCATTATCTGTATTTGTTGTATTTTGCAATTATAGAAATATAATGCTTCATGTGGTATCAGATTCGATGATCCTATAGAAGTGTGGTTGGTATAGTTTATCTCTAGTGTTAATATCACAATAGTAAGAAGCTACATTTGGTGAAAACAAGGCAGTTCACACCAGTGAGTGCACATTAGAAATAAAAATAAGTGAGCAGTAGAAATCAAAACATAAGCAGTGAATATACGTGGAACACTCTCCTTCATTTGCAAATTACAAGAGTAAACAAGGGAATCCAGTTTAGGTTTCAGCTAGTACAAGCACGACGTCCTTTCCAGGGAGCACTTGTTGGACATTTTGGGTCAAAGTTGTCATTGATGTCAAGGAATAAGCTACCATTAATTTCAAAATATTAAGAGGAACAATGCAAAGGTTAAAGGCAAAAGAGCTTCATAATATTTTTAATATTATGTGGAAGCATAAGTTAAGAGGGTTTTTATTAAAACCATGGATGAGCAAAAATATAAGGTTTTTCTAAAAACCAAAGAGGCCCTTTTTAGTTTGGTTAAGAAGGCCCAAATATTATTTAAATTATTTAATTTATAATATTTAAATTCAAAGAATTTAAATAATTATAATTAAATAATTATCAAAGGCTAATGTTATTTGGTGCCTTATAATATTCTTCATCCCATCGACGTATATGCATAAAAAGCTAAAGGAAATTGTCAACGTTGTTATAAACCAAAAGACCATATATATAAAGGTCTTTAATTAAAGTTGAGGGGATATTAAGGTGTGCTCAAAGAAAAAGAAATATCAATCAACGATCAAAGTTTTTGAGAAGACAGGATTCGTTCACGTGACGAAGCCAAGGTTAATCAAAGGCATAAGACGCATTTTATGAAACGTGCTTGATTTCGATCTTTAAATGTAGAATTTATACTAAGGGCAGAGTTTTTATTTGGCAAAAACATTGAGCGTGAAGGTTGGTAAAATCAATGCATAAAAAAGGATCTCAATAATGCTGAAGCACATTGTCTACAAGGGAGGTAAGAGAAGGGAACAAAGAACAATAATTTGCATGAATTTCGAGTGAACTGAGTCAGATGAAAGCATCATGAGAAAAGCTGACGAAAATCTAAAGGGAAGCAAAATAATTTTTAGGAAATACAAACTTTATGATATGGCAGTGAGAGGTAAATATCACATTTTTATTTTCTGCTTCATCCAATACTATAGATGAGTTTGTAACTATTGCATTCCATAAGGAGGAAGGTCTTCGTGTTGAATCCCTTAAGGTCCCATTTTGCAAAAGGAGGCAAAATCTTCTTCTTTTCGTATTCAATGAAGAAGAGTATCATAATTGAAGTGGCGGATGTTTAGTCTCATATGGGAGTATAGCTCAAGTGGTTAGGCTAAAGCTTGTGGAGGCCTAAGTCGTGTGTTCAAAACTCCTTGACAACAATGTGGTAAGGGCACAATTATTTTACATATAATTTTTGTTATGGGAGTCATAAGGTTATAGTTCATTATTTTATAAAGAGTTGAATATTGCATTGAAAAGGAAGTCAGAGTTGTAAATGTATAATTTAATGATTATGAGAAAAAGAGTTTGAGAACTTGAAGACTATATATTAAAGTTTTTAAGTCATAAGGGAGTGCATAAAGTTATTAGGGAGATATAAGGACTAGCAATTTATCTTAAATATTTGTTTGAAAATATGTGTAATAGTTTCTAAGATGGAGTGATAAGGTGTATTTATGAGTTGCTATTTATTTTGTATTATCACTTAACCTCTTTGATATTGGCAAAGAAGTATTTGTGATTGTGGCATATGTTTGAGGTTCTTTCATCATCAAAAAAAATGTATGAGCACATTCTTCCATAGTTGAGTTGATTGGTTAGTTTTATGGGAAAATAAGTTTGGAGTGAAAAGGAATTGATTAGGGTTTCCTTATTAAGAGTGTTGAGTTAATGCTTAAAGGTTTTTTGGAATAAAGAGTTGTTTTTAAAACCTTATATTATAAGCATTTTTTTTGAAGCCATTGATTGTGTGAAGAAATTGAACTAGGATTTAAAAAGAACATGAGTCTCATTCTTATGTGAAGATTGTCTTACAAGCATTGTTGTTGAAGTGAGTTGTTGAGTGAAGAACTTGAACTAGGATTTGCAAAGGATATGAGTATCATTGTTATGTGAAGAATGTCTTATAAGCATTGTTGTTGAAGCCATTGATTGTGTGAAGAACTTGAGCTAGGATTTACAAAGAGCATGAGTATCATTGTTATGTGAGATTTATTGATAAGCATTATTAGAAAAATTTTGAATGAAGGGTCATATACTTGGACTAGGGATTGCAAGCAAGGATTGTTTCATTGGGTGACTGGTTGAGTAGATTTAGTTGAGCCTAGTCAAGTGGTTGTGTGTGAAGTTATTGTTCAAGTTCCATAAAACAAACTATTCTATATTCTGAATTGAATTGAGAAAGTAATTGAGGTGAATGTGAAGCATATTGAGTCTCTAACAATTCTCCTTATGTTTCTAAAATAGTGATTGAAAGTGATTGAGTATTGAGGTAAATGTGAAGCATATTGAGTCTCTAAAAATTATGTTTCTCAAATAGTGATTAAAAGTGATTGAGCATTGTGATGAGTATAGAGCATATTGAGTCTCTAACAATTCTCTTTATGTTTCTATGAGATCGAACAAGTTATATTGTGGACTTGTTGAGCATATTTGAGGCAAGTATTTTAGAAGTTTTGTGGATAAATTTGGATAAGCTTTTGTGGAAGCTTACAATACATATTGAGAGCATATTTGGATAAGTTCTTGTGAGAACTTATTGAGAATATTTGGACAAGTTCTAGAGAGGACTTGTGGACAGATTGATGTGAAGTTTTGTGGAAACTTACAAGGCATATTTGAGATAAGTATTTGAGAAGACTTGAGAGTAGAGTCGATTAGTTTATTTTTTCAAACCTTGAGTTAAGGTTTGGAGCAGATCTAGCATATTTGAGTCAAGATTTGAGTTAAGGTTTGGAGCAGATCTAGCAGAGTTGAGTCAAGATTTGAGTTAAGGCTTGAGGACAGAGATTGAGGATAGATTTGTGCTAGACCAAAGGACTTTGTTTAGTAAAAATTTTAGGATAGGTTTATGCTAGACCAGAGACAGATATTGAGGACAGATTTGTGCTAGACCGACAACCTATGTTTAGTATAGATTTCAGATAGAGATTTGGAGGTGATAGAGTTGAGGACAGATATCTCCAACCAAAGTAGGGACAATAGGTGTCCTCTGTGCATAGAGTTCCATTCAGGGTTATGCATAGTGATAAATATTTACAAATTGGGTGAATATTAGGATTTTTAAAATTAGAAATTTGTGAATATGAGGACCCTCAACGTTGGCCCATTCGCCTAAAATTTTTAGGACCAATGTTTTCTTAGGTTTAATTCACCACAATATATATCCAAACATAGGTATATTTGTACTCATTGGAAAGCTCTTTTCAAGCCTGTATAATGGTGGTAATTTTATGAAGTTATAAAATGATTTATTAGGTCAAAAGTGGCCCCAAATATGAACTTATATTTTAAAGCTTTAAATACCCCACATTTTGGTATGAAGATGCTTAATTTGATTTTCATAGGATTCTCCATGATTCACCTTGATTTTGATTAGGATTCACCATCTTTTTACAAGTATATTTTGAGTCCAACCCCTTATGAATAACCCTGGTTCCATTTGCTAAGGGCAGTGGAGGCAAAGGTATTCTAAGGATCATCAACCCGAGTAAATATTAGGAGATTAGTGTCTCCTATGAATAGAGATCCATAAACTTGATTTAGGGGATTGGTGTCTCCTTTGGATAGAGGTCCATAAACATTGTAATAGAGAAAGGATTCCCAAGAGATTTATTGATAAAATATTAGTAAAATATTTTCTCCGTGGAGTAGCCCACATTGGGTGAACCACGTTAAATTAGTGTCTCTATTGTGTGTGATGATTTTTGTATTGCTTTGGTTATTGCTATTGATATTGCCATTGATTATATTGGATAATAATGTTTGGAAAATAAAAGTAAAAAGTGGTCTTATACTATTCACCCCCCCTCTTAGTATAAGCTTGTGTTCTTTAGCACTACAAAAATTTAAAGTTTAAAATTGTTTTCAAGGCTTCTAGAAAAATATTATTCGTTCACCCAATCAACGCATAGGAAATAATAATACTTTGAAGGAAAAACCTATAATTTAAGTACTCAGTTGGCACCACATCAAAATCTGATGAAATAATCTCACACATCGTATATCTCCAAGAAAGCAAATTTACATTATTCAAGTACATAACTATTAAGCGCTCTCTCTCATTCCATATAATTATAATCGATGCATGTCACCTACATTTTCTTGGGATCAACCAAGAAATTATCGCCAGTTAAAAAAAATAAATCTGCTTGAAATCACCCTGCTCCAAATTTAGTCCATCTTCTAGATCAAGTTCATTCCCTTTGCCATTTTGTGTTACTCTTGTGAGTTCCCTACACGTCAATTATCCATTTTAAATATTTCGAGTTGTCAACCAATAATAAAGTTAGTATATTTTATAAATTGCACTTAACCTAAGGTCAGGTCATAATTTTTTTTTCTGTTGTAAAACTATTATCCACATAGTGGGTGTGGTAGTAATCATGTAGTTTATATATGATTGGGTGCTACTATTATAACGTGACTTCGATTACACATAGCCTAGTCTCACGTGCATAATTTGTTCTTCTTTGTCCTTGTGGTCCTAGTTTCCTACCTTGCTACGTGTCATCGTCCTAGGTTCTTGTGGGGTTCTGTATTTGTCACATGTCCATTGTGGTATAGTCTAAGATCTTTGTTTTCTCTCATTGCATCTCATGTGTTGTATTCTTCCTATTTCCTGTCTCGGCCATGTCATTCCCTTTGTCTTCGAGTCATCTTTTGTATCGCTAGTGTGTCGTATTCTCCATATCACCTATCTTGGCCACGTGTCTTCTAGCATCATATTGGATGGTACTACTCACATCTTCTAGCATCGTCCACATATTGGTATGGTTTTTAGTTTTTTCCCTTATCAGTTAGCATCAGGTTTGGTGTGTCTAGTATCACTTGAGTCATCTAGCATCGTCTGTATGGTTGTGTGCTCATCTATCATTTTGATCGCTTTGTAATCCATACCTTGTATTGGTTCCTCCCCACCATCCAATATAGTTTTTGGGTATCTCATAAACATTGTGTATAAGAGTTATTATCGTTGAAATTAACCAGCGTTGCAATCACTAACCGTTGGAAACTGCCCAATGGAAAGGAACTAGCTGTTGAGACCAAAATCAAACAATCCACATGGAAGGAACTATCATTTTATCTTGAAGAGTTTATCGATAATATATTATTCATATTTAAGTCTGTTTAAATTATTTTTAGTGTCCATTCTAAGACTATTATAGTGTTGAATGGAAAAAGTGATGTTTTAAAAATGGATACCATCAAGATACAAAATTATTTTAAGCCTTGAATAAGCCTAGGAAAATAATAAAATTACATTAAGGGGATAAAAATTGCTCACTTTTTATGAGTGAATCACTTGAAGAATTATACTTATTGAAAGTTTTATTATTTTTATCCAATTACTCTGTTGATGACAGAGTCATTTTTTGGCATAAAAATAAAGAAAAATATATAAAAATGGGTTTTATCCCACTATTTGTACCACAAAATATGTTAATCTAGGCAATTGTTCTAAGTTATAATTTCTATTGCATCCCCAAATCCAAGTTTTAACAAGGTTGGACATGTTTTCCAGAGGCTTTCCCTAACATTTGAATTAAGTTTAGATCCTCACTTTCCTTGTATACATATCTAATCTAAACTAACTACTTGCATGTAAATTAAATGCATAAAAGTAAAGTCTAGAAATTAACATACATGCTTAAAATACATAAAGTTAAGTGTGGAAAGCAAGTTCATGAAGTGTGGAGTGAGAAACAAAATAAAAATACAATTTTTACACCATAACAAGGATCACGTATGATTTCTGTACGATCACTACAGTGGTAAGGGCTTTGGCCACTCTTTTAGAGGTCCAAGGTTCAAATCCCACTAAGTATGAGGGGAATGGTACCCCTCATAAAAACCTATGTAAACTCATTGAAATAAAGTGGCATTAGCTCAACCGGTTAGATTCATCAATATTTCAAGGAGACTAAGGTTCAAATATTTCCAAACTATACATGGATAATGTCCAAGATTTGTTATAATACCACTATGTGGTGATGATGTAATATGGGTGGGGCCCATTTCAACCCTAGAAAACCCATTTAAAAAATATAGCATATGATCAATCAATACATGAAAATTTTAATAACATTATTATCCACCCATTTGTTTGATTATAAAACTTATAAGTGAGTGATTAGATGGGTCTCTAATGGGATGCCTCAAGTTGAAACCACTTTTCATTTAACAAACCATGAGAATGGTACCTCTAATGGGATGCACAAGGACTTACCAATTTATTACAACCTCAAGAGAACAAAGTATAATGTGGTTTTCATTGAGTGTAGTTCTAAATTCTCATGGCCAAATGATGAATATGAGCCTCCTAGGCACCTATTTATAACAAACAATTAGCCTTGAGCTACTTGAGATGAAAAATAATTACTCTTAGTGAAAGTAAATATTTTGGGGTAATTTTAGCAAAATGTTTCACCTTCAATTTTTTTGTGCCTCTAATTATACCTCTAATAGGATTAGAAGGCTCAAAAAATGCTTAGTGCATCATAAAATGCCAAAAATATTTCTTTTTAATGTATTTTTCTTGAAATTCATATTTATTTTCACTTTTATGTCCAGTCTAAGTGCTTTTTTTGCTATATCATATAATTTTATTGCTTTTGTGAGTTATTTAATCATGTTAGAAATTGAACTATACATATTTATTGAGTGAGTCACTTCTCAAGCAAATTGACACCTTTGTTTATTGAATAATTCCAATAAGCCAATCAACAAGTTTTGCAAGTAAATTTATACTTATAAAAAATTATACAAATATTCCTAGCTAATATTTTATTTAATATGTTCTTTATTACCATGTTCATATAGATCTAAACCTTTTCCTTATGTTGAATTTTGAAAATATCTAACTTATTATGTGCCCATAATTCCATTTTAGCAAATTGAAATAAATGGGAATATGCCCTTATCAACCTTTAGATTTAAGCTAGATACTCATTTTCCCCACTAAATTTAACTAATCTAATATAAATACATAGATTTAATATGGAAATTAAAATGCATGAATGCAAATTTCAATGTTAAAGGTGCTATAAATTAAAATTAATACATGACCAAAACCATGGAAAGTGTGTGATTAATCAACACATGATAAAATTTGAATAACAATAATGGATATAATGTGTATGAAATGGAGTTAACAAGAAATGACAAGAGGACAAATAGGTAGTGCTTCAATTATCAAACATTCCACAATCTAGGGGAACAATGCCACTAGTGAAAATTAAAGTCATCATTTTATTTTTATTCCAAGAGGAAATACCAATAATAATGTGGGGTTCATAAAGTGTAGCTTTTATTATCTTAAGATAAAATATGTTTATAATGGATCGTATGGCTTCTATTTATAGAAATAACTCATGCATGAGTTACCTTGGTTGGAAATTCTTACTCTTAGTAAATGTAAATATTTGGGGGTATATTTATCAAAATGATGCACCTTTGATTATTACATGCCTCAAAATACATATTTAAATGACTTAGGATCCTCATAAAATTCTTAGTGTCATCACTACCTACCAAAATATCACTCTCTAGAGATATTCCTCAAGATCCATGCATTTCATTTTCTACATTTACTTATCAATGAGTGATTTTCTCTAGGAAGGGAAGTGAATCATTCCATTCTAGGATTTCTTCACTCCATGCTGCCTTGAGCATTGATATTTAGGAACCAATAAATTAATACTATCAAGTGCTTCACTCTTTAGGTAACAATTATACCACTTTGGTCAAATTGAACCTTTGACCAAAACATTACAAAATTTAGTTTTACGAGGCTTTAATTGGTCAATTCAAGGCTTTTAAAAGTCTTCAAAATGAGGGAAATTCCAATACAGTAATACAATTACTATGTTAAAGCAACATCATAGGGTTCCAAGCTCAATTGATAAGATATCCTATATACTATATTTATCCTTGGCCATAAGCTCTATCAAATTGGGTTCATTTTGTTACAAAATAACAAAAATATTGGTTCTTATATTCCTTATGGTAGCAATTTCATCAACTTCTATCATTCGTCATCTCTAGGAAACCTTAGGTCTACAAGGTTTTATGTGTCCCCTATAAGGAACTATCTCACTATTCTTTGCATCCTATCAAGCAAATATTTCAACTACCCAACTTGTTCTAGTGATGCTTCAACTTCAAGTTTGGTTTATCCTTTTCAAACATCATGTGTATAACATCATTATAAAATGAGTTATTTTTAATCAATGAATACTTTTGATAGACAGGTGGCATACCCATTTTATCATTTCTTACACTAAATCTAAAGTAACCATAGTATATTTTCATGTGTTCCAATATTTGTGGGCATCATGGATTCTTTTATCAAAATTTATAGTAGTTTCTAGAAATAAATAAAAGCAATCCATCCACTGAAATCTTATACAAAAAGCATAAAATGATAAAAGAAAAGAAATTATATAGAGGTTGGGGTTGATTATAGGCACCATAAATAATTATTTTATTATCTATATATAATATTCATAACACTTTGATGATCAAATGAGGAGTGGTGGGGGTTATTTATACTAATACCAAAACCCTAGAAACATAAATGAACTTAACCTTAAGCTGACTTAACAATATATAATTTAAGGCTAATTGCAAGTTTATAAGGTGGGTTTAACCATAACAGGGTTTAATTATAGCCCATAAGGATTAAATAATAAAATATTACAATAAATTCAATACATTGTACAATGAATGACCTTAAGCCTATCAAACATTACATCATACATTTTCATCCTTGGCCATGAATTAAGATATAATTTCAACACCCACCCATATTCTAAACTAAGGGGTCAAAGAGAGAAAAAATAGTGACAATAATATATTCCCCTCATAATATATGCTCTAATAGTCCTCTGTAGTTGAGGTAGATATTTTATAATCCCCCTCATCATCTAGAATGCATCCACTAATCTTCAAAAGTTGAGTTTCAATGCTTTGCAATTTTAGTAAGCGGTTATTTGATAAACATCCTTCTCTTTTGTAGTACTTCCAAATGGCCTTCAACTTCCTTTAATACTTATATTGGTACATGGACCCCTAGGTATTAGCCTCCTTAGATGTGAGTTCCTTTACATAAGCCTATATTTGTGAAGTACCACCACAATTTATCATTACCACCTAAAAATAAAGTAGGAGAAAAAATCTTATCAAGAGTAAGAGTCATTTGAGAATCCAAAAACATAGGAATATATAAGCCATTATGTTCATTATTTAAAAATAAAGGGATATATTAGCAAGGACAATCTTCACACATTCTATATCATCTTTATTTTTACCTTCAAAAGATGCAATATCTTCTCTTAGTTCCTCAAATGTCATAATATAATCTTAAACATTATCAGACACATCCAATATAAGATAGGAGAGCTATAAATCCATATGACTTACTTTAGTAGTATTAAATTTTCTAATTCTGGTCACTTTCCTCTTTTATATAGAAAAGTAACTATGGTTAAATGAGTAAAAGAATAGTCCAAGAGCCTATTATTTCCTTTAGTGGTGGGTTTCTTCATCAAGGATTATTGCTTTATCTTCTTAAATTTGCACCATAAGTTTTTTCTTCATAATAAACCAATAACTTTGGTTGAGAAAATACTATAATTTCATCCATTAAGGTGAGTAACTCGGACTTCGTGATCCATATTACACAATTCAACCTCTAAAATTGTAGTAGGTCTATAAATTGATGCCACTAGTGGACATAGTTTAAAACATTGTGTGATTTGAAAAAATGGTATGAAAATACATTTGTATGCAAAAGTTATGGCCTTCAAATGTTTTGGTCTAATGGACCTCAAAAATAAGAAATTAGATCCTCAAAGCTTAGAAAATTAGAAGCCAATCATAAATTTCCAATTGGTACCTTAAGATTCATTGGTGTCTTCAATTGATATTTCACCACTTTGGAATATCTAAACCAATATAACAACAACACTTGATCATTTTTTATTGGTTTAGGGGGTTCAAATATAGAAAAGGTCAAATGGAAAAAGAAGCACCATGTTGGCCAAAAATTAACCATTCTACATAAAATGTTTGACCAAAAATGGAGGGATTCAAACTTAAGTCTCTTTCATCCCAAAAATATTTAGCTAGCCAACTAAGCATTGATACCATTTGGAAGCAAAAGGGTTTTATTTATACAGGATATACCTCCAAAGAATAATAATTGAAGGATTATGCATAGGGTTTGAACACATGAATATACTAATGAGGAAAAACATATTTAACAAAAAAACATGTAACTGTAATATAGTTAAATAAATAATGTAATGCATATGGTTGGATAGCTAACACATGATAAATAAGGTGACCTTCTGGATCTTCTAACTGACCTTCTATATGTAGCCATTAAATGCCTTGTATAGTTGGTTTGTTGGTCACAACCATTAGTTTTGTCCATGAGGTCACTAGATCATTAATATAGCCTTATCTTGTATAGGGAAATTGATTCCTATTTAAGATGTTTTTGGGTAATGCAATGCTAGGATTTAATCCTCTTATTAGTAAGTATTAAATTCAATTATGTTCCACCTATGGAGTAATTTATTTATATATATATATATATATATATATATATATATATATATATATATATATATATATATATATATATATATATATATATAGTTATATATATATATATATATAGTTATATAATATGATATCATCCGATGATTTGCATAGTAAGAATTTGTTATTTTTCTTACAAGTGCAAAGGGAGGTTGTTTTCACATACTCTTCCCACTTCGTTGATGCATAGCCATATTGAAAAAACACTCTTTTTGTGATTCTGAGAAGCTCCAATCATAGCTATGTCATCACATCCTTCTACTTCTTGGTCCTATTTATATTTTTGCACGGTTAAATATCTTGAATGCCATTGCTACATTTTTTCTATTCATGGAAATTTGGTTTTCTCTAAGTGTTATTTTCCTATACATGATTCTCATGTGTACTCTTTCTCCTCCATGGATTCCTTAGGTGCATGCCTTCATTTAACACCACCTACCCTCAAATTATTAGGTGTCATATCTTGGTTCTTAAGATACCCCTTCATAATGTTGGTGGATCAAGAAATTGTAATCATTATGGTAAGGTTCTTCATGTTCATCTCTATCAGGTTTAGCATTCACATGCCCTATCAAGCTTTCATTTTTTCTTACTCCTACACTAGGATGTTGTCCCACTTGGAATGAAAAACATAGGAAACTATTGTCCCCACTGTATCTAGGTTTATTTTTCCCCTCCACAATATTCCCTTCTCCCCCTAGGTTATCCCATAATTACATGCAAAACATGCACCAACTTAGTGCATGCCATAGTTGTGCAAAGCATTCACAACACACAATCATGCATCCATTTAGAGTGCAAAGTATATATATTTTTTATTATCTTCTTTCTAGCACATTTGGACACTTTCTATCCTTATACCTACACCTAGCCTATGGAAACTATCTAGAGGAGGTAATTATCAATGTTATTGAAGAACTCTTATTGGTAGAATGTTTTAATTATGAAAATAACACTAGACAATGTGGAAATTTGGTCATACCTCTTAAATACTGGTTAGAATAGTTGTTATGCTTTGCCCTCAAAGGATGGTAACTCTCATTATATTCTCATTTTTTGTCATGCAACTTATGAGTGAATCAACAACACACAAATAGAGTGGGATCACTATGGAAGTTCCTAGACCTACACTTGGACATCCATCACCCTCCACCAAGTTTCAATGTAAAGTTGAAATATAAGTATAGTAGTGTGTGGAATGCTACCTTATTTAGATAAATTCATGTGCCTATCCATGCATCCAAGGCTCATTTTTCCATCCCTTTCAAATACAAGATGCAATGGATATTTTTTATTGGATAGAAAATTCTTGTTGCCATATATAATATATAAGAAATTAGCAACTATCCAAGTGACCAAATATGATATGACATGGAAGTTTCACATTGGTTCTAGACATTAGAGGACAAGTAGTTTATGTGTGATTAATAACATCCTATTCCATGAAGCACGTCCAAGCAATAGTAAGAAACTTCATTAAAAGAGTTTCTAAGTTAATTAAAGGAGGATTAACAAAAAAAGTTATTCACTATTAAATATCATTTAAAGGACAAAGTATGCTTAATTAATTACTTAATTAATAAATTTATTAATTAATTATATTTTAATTAGTCCATGAATTAAAAATAGTGCCTAAAAGTACTAACTATAAGAATCCATTCATCAATTCCCAAGTGTATTATATTTAGATAAAATTTGTAAGCAACTTCTTCCTTTGCAAATACGATCAAATATTTTTGCCAATTTTGAATAGAAGGGCCATGGATGCTAATTTAGTGGAAAAATTAGGAATGATAGATAAAATAGTTAGTAATTTGGTAGACAAGATAAATAATATTCATGTCTAATTGGATGTCAAAATAAGCACTCATCCTCAAGCCAAATGTGAAGTCAATATTTATGATGGCTCTAGGGATCCCAAAGTTCTTAATAGTTGGATCATAGACATGGATATGTGGTTATACTTTAGTCAAATAATCAAGGAGGGAAGAGTCCCTTTTGAAAAATTAAAGCTTTCTAGAGTCAAATATTCTAATTTTTTAGGGATAAAATGCACAAGATCCTATCACCACTTGGGATAAATTAGTCATTTCCTTAAAAACCACATTCTACCCTCTAATTATGATGATGATTTTTCTATCAAATGATTTTTTTTATGCGAAGGGAACCATATGTCTATGCAATATTACATATACCAATTTAATAGGTTATGCCTTCTCCATCACATTTAATATATAGAATGAACCCACAATAGTTTTTTAGAAAGCTAATGTATACTTCTTTTATGACATTGGATTAAGAATTCAATCAAACCCAACTTGTGGAGGAGAAACTATCTATACAATCAAGGGGACCGTAACAACCTCATTCACTAGGAGTTTCCAAGCCCTCCATGCAACAACAACAAAGGTAAAATATTTAGATATTTAATTCCTTCTATCCTTATTCTTATTCTTCTTCTTCTTTTACCTCTTCTTTGTCTTCCTCTTCTTCTAAAGTAAAAAATCAAAAAATTGTGATTATCATTAGAAGGGATGTTACAAGTTTGAATGCTTTTAGCTAAAGAAGATGAAGATATTGGTTGTAAAATCTAATGATGAGGAATAAATAAATGTACCATAAAAATTGTAGGTGAAGAAAAAACATATGATGAGTGGAAGGGTAAACTTAACAAAGTCACCCTAATGAGTCACTCTTCATTAGTAGGTGATCATGATAATATGTTCATCACACATGGTCACAATACTCATGATTTTTATGTAGATTGTATAATCAATAATGGCTTATAGAAGAACTTGATCATGATATTCATTGTTAGAAAATTGCATATACTGATAGATCCACATCCTCATCCCTATACTGTAGGATGGAAGGATGGCATATCCACTTTAAAAATCACTCACACATACACTCTCTTTTGATTTTAGTCTCATGTTTGTGGACGAAATCACTTGTGATGTGACCCCCATGAATTTTTGTAGCTTGCTACTTGTAAAACCTTATCAATATGATAAAATATCCTAATATTATGCATACCATAACACCTACATATTAAAACATAACAACAATACATATCTAATTAAATGGACCAAAGGCACCATACATTTACTAATTAGTTTAGGAAGGTAAATAAAGCATCCAATAAATTATAAGAACTAGCAGTAATCTTCATATGGTCACATTATTTAGAAATATAATCAAGAGTTACTAAATCCACATGACAAACATAAATATATTGATGCAATATTACTCTCACATATTCTAGGACACTCCCTTTAGAAAGTTCGATCAATCAAAGTATTGATATTATTCCTGATACATAGCTACTAAATGCACCAATGTAATAAAAATAATTGATTCAAAATAATGAAATAAAAATTAAAAATTAAGATTTATTGTCTAAGGGATTCATTAAGCTGAGCACTTCACCTTATGCTTCACGAATTCTACTAGTTCTCAGGAAGGATAAGACCTAGAGACTCTACATTGATTTTAGGGCACTCAAAAAATAACAATAAAAAATAGATATCCTCTTCCTTGCATTGATAATATTTTAGACCAACTCCAAGGATCCAAAATTTTCTTGAAATAGATTTAAAAAGTGGGTATCACCAAGTTAGAACATGGGAAAAATATACATGGAAAATGACATTCAAAACCAAGACATGTCTCTTTAAATGGCTAGTAATACCTCTTGGTATCATAATGCTCCTACCAATTTTATGAGAATAATGGATGAGGTATTCAAAGACTACCTAGAAAAATTTGTAATTATCTTCTTCGATGATATTTTGGTCTATTATCCCAGTTGGAAGGATCATTGAAGCACATTGAGTAAGTTTTTGTCACCCTTTAGAAAGATTTGCTATATGCCAATCTTTCAAAGTGCTCCTTTGGAAAAAACGTCTATTTTTTATATTGGTTTTGTAATTAATGAACATGGAATATCGGTGTATCTAGCTAAGGTAGAATTCCTACTCCAATGGTCCACTACTACTACTCTCAAATACTTGAGAATTTTCCTAAGACTTGCCAATTTTTAGCACAAGTTCATTTCTAGATATTCCACTATCATCACTCCTCTACACCAATTAATTAAGTCTAATATTGTATTTAGCTGGACAAAATATCATTCCCATGACTTTGAAACATTGAATCAAAAATTATGTTTAGCACCAATATTTAGTCTTCTAGATCTCACATAACCCTTTGAGAATGAGACATATGCCTCATAATTTTCCATTGGTGTAGTATTGAAGTAAAATTACCATTTAGTGGCCTATCACTTGGAGATATTTTTAGCTGCTAAGTAGAGTTATTACACATATGAAAAGGATCTATATACTTTGGAGCAAGCTATCAATCATTAGATACAATACCTTCTTGGAAAAGATACCATTGTCCACACTAATCACTTGGTCCTTAAGTTTCTTAAATCACAAAATAAAATAGAAGAAGATTATCACATGAAGTGGGTATCATACCTACAATAATTTTACCTAGTTATCAAGTATAAGAAGGTAAATAATAACATACTAGTAGATTGTCTGATTTATTATCCAACATCTCATCCTTTAATTGTTATCACTTTGCATATTGTTTTTTAGACTTGGTATTATTAGTATGCTCAAGATCCATATTTTGCATAGGTTTACCTAATTCTTCTAATTTGCATCTTTTATAGGAATTTCACCTCATGGAACGATTTTTATAGAAGTTGGATAAAATGTATATTCCATAAGAA
This sequence comes from Wollemia nobilis, assembly GCA_028583015.1. Taxonomy (NCBI): domain Eukaryota; kingdom Viridiplantae; phylum Streptophyta; class Pinopsida; order Araucariales; family Araucariaceae; genus Wollemia; species Wollemia nobilis. The sequence continues at coordinate 7,781,468 of JAQPPZ010016690.1, read as the reverse complement.
CACCACCTATGTCTTCTCAAGGAAGATCATTGGACACTCTATTATGGACACTTAATAATGAAAAAGAAACTTCACCATTTTTTCCACATATGTAGTGAGATGTACTAATGTTCCTCAGATAGTGTGTTGTATTATGCCTATCCAATCCAAACAATAGGAAATTGGGCCTCAACATGCCTTTTCCCATTCCTTCTCATCCTTGGGAGAGAATTATTCAATGGATTTCTAATTATAGTCCAACAATGTGATTGTGTCATTATGTTTGTATATAGATTTAGCAAGATGGCCAAGTTCATTCCTTATTGTAAAATTAATTCTACACCAGATTTATCCCTCTTATTTGATCATGTATGAAAATACCTTGATATCCCTACTAGAATTATATCTACTTGACACTCCTTATTTATAGGTCACTTTTGGTGGTCCTTATACAAAATTCTAGGAATCTCTCTTAATTTTTGCTTTATCTTCCATCTATAGTATAATGGTCAAATTGAAGTTTTCAACTACCTCCGTGTCCAAAGTCTAAATATCTTCCACCATTCTTATCCTTCTTAGTGGGATTTGATCCTTACACATATAGATCATGCTTACAATAGGGGAATTAAATCTTCCAATAGAAATTCTCCATTTGAATTTTTTCTTGGTTTCCAACCTCTATCTCCATATGATTTACCCTTGTTCCTTCCTTATCCTTCCACCACTCATGTGTAGAAAGAGCAATATAAAATACATTACTTTATCCAATATTTGAAATATATTTAGTATAAGTTTATGCTGATTTTACACAAGTTCCAGAAAAAATAAAAGCAGGTCATGGACCATCATTGTTCACCTCATCATTTTCAATTTGGAGATAAATTTCAGCTATATTTAGAAAAGAGTCACTTTGTAGATAAGACATATAATAAAATTAAACCACTTAACTATGGGACTTATACCGTTCTTCAATAGGTATCACACAAATTATTTTACCTTGATCTTCTAGCACACCTTGATATCCATGATATTGTCAATGTTTATCTTCTCAAGCTATATCATGAATCTATGTTGGAGATAGAACCTATTAACAATCATCCTACAGATGTGGTACCTAATTTTCAGCTTTTTTTAGACTCTAATCATGTGTTTGACATGAAGACTGACTAGACTTAATATGGTTTTTCTACTTCATACCTTGTTGGAAAATATGGACAACTTCCATATTAGGCCCATTGGATCTCCCATAATCAAATGTCTTGTGAATTACCTTGTGTCTTAAAATCATTAGAGTCCAATGCTTATATTGTGGGAAGGAATGATGAGGAAAAAAATAATTATCAAAATTATATATGAATTTAATATAGTGAAATATACAATGTAATGCATATGGTCAACTAGCCAACACATGATAAATAAGGTGGCCTTTTAGATCTTCCAACAAAACTTCTAGATATAGCCATTAAATGCCCCCTATAGTTGGCTTTTTCGTGATAGCCGTAAGAGGGTGTTAGATCATTAATGTCACCTTATATTGTATAAGGAATTTGATTCCTATTTAAGATGTTTTTGGGTAATGAAATGCCATCCTTGTGTTCCCATATCATCTACCCACATAAGACACCTTTTCTAGCCAAACTTCCCTAGATTTTGACTATGATAGGATCATTGATGCTTCCATAAAAGAACCTTAACCTAGCAAGGAGAAATAGAAAGTCATAACATAATTCAATCCTACATAATTTATCCTTTAAACAACAATACATACCACCATTTTGAAGCAATAGATAAAGAATTAGTCACTAATAAAAAAATAATAATAAAGACTTAGTAGACTCTCCACTTCAAAAATATCTCCTAGTATTTTTAAAATCTTAAAAATGACATATTTTCTTCCAAAAACGTGCATAATAGGGAATGAAACCTACATCCTTATCTAGATAATACTTTAGCATAATATTTGCTAGACATAATGTCACTTTTCTTAGGTTATTTTGGAAGTGTCCTTTCTCCTTTAAAATAGCCTTACATGTTGTAGTCTAGGAAGCCACCAATCCAAGGAAAAAAGTGTATGCCATCTTTCAAAAATTTTAATTCAATTTTTATATTCACCAATCCTTTAGAGAAATACCTATATTTATCACTAATACCACACTCTATAGGGATTTCCATAGGTATTATTTAATTTTTAGGCAAAAAAAAATTCCTTTGTTTTAATTAGAAAATAAAATAAAAGAAATATTTGACTCTTATGAGAAAATTTCTTATGAGACTTTGAGAAAAATATCATCCTATGCTTTGGAAGAAAATTAGAGTATCCAAAGACTACTTCTACATGAACAAGTGAGGTTTCTCTATACTTGCTCTAATACCATGCTAGAATTCATACTATTTTTACAAAAAAAAATAAGGAATCCATCCATTCAAATATTATATAGAATACATAAAAGGACAAAGGAAAAAATGAGATAGAGATTGGTGGGTTTAGCCATAACAAGCATAACTACAACCCATAGGGATTTTATAATAAAATGTTATAATAGATTTAATAAAATGTACAATTAATTCCTTTAGTCCTATCTAATATTACATCATACAATGCAATCCTCGGACATGAATTACAATTTTAAGATATTTTTAATTTTCTAAACATTTCCTTCTTCTCTATCCCCATTTGTTGTTCTTGTGATATTAACATAGCTAATTATTTTAATACCTCCTAATAATGTATTGTTACACCCATTTAATTATTTTTTTGTTGAATGATTCATGTTATTTGGTTGAGGATTGCTTCTATATTTGTTATAAACTCAAAATATATGTTGGTGCTTGTTACCTCAATGTTGATGTCATCCCATAGGGTCTTTGCTCCATTCACTTCTAAGGTGAAACCTAGGTTAGTCATTTTCCATTTCAATTTTATAACATATTTACAAATTTTATTCATTTATTGATCTCTTTTATATTAGGAAGCTTGCATTCACTCTACCTTCTATAGTATCTCTATCATTTATTGCTTGAATTGCTACATCAAGAGATTCTCTTCTTGTTTATTTTATCCTTTATTTTCTATAATTTAGGCCTTCAAATATTTAACCTACTATTGTAACTAGACTCCATTAGTGGTATATTTCCTAAAGAATCTAACTTCTTGTTGAATCTATTAGTTAAAATTTGGGTAGTTTTCACGGTAATATCTTTAATATTTTCTTTATATCATTTTCTATCACTAGTTGGTCATATTGCATGGTTTCTTTGTTGTATAAAATATTTTATAAGTTGGATCATCTAATATGGATCGATTATAGATATATCTACCTCCCAAAAATCTAGTGGTCAAATCAATAAGATCAAATCAATAAGAGAGGTGGAAAACATAGTTGGATCAGTTGGAAATGCCTAAATGATGATTATCTTATCCCCACTTGTAGCTAGTTGAACTTGTGATCTATTGGAATATATTGTGTTTAAGCTTTTCATGAGGCCATGACTAAATTTTGTATTGTATTGTACATATAATCCATTGGGTCTTTGTAACCTTGAAAAAGGTATTTTTGTATTATTTTAAACCTAAAGGTCAGTTACTTAGTATTTACCTAAAGAGAAATTGCATTTGGGGATAAATACCCCATCATACCAATAATTTCATTATTGGTTGAACCATGATGATACTATTTTATAGTGATATTATTTGATGTCCATGGATACCACCATATATTTTGTGCATTACTTCATGTGTATTTTTCTTTCAACAATATTGGGCAATGTGTTTATTTTATTTGTTTCTAGAAACTGCTATGAAATCCAACATGGTACCATAGAAGATGTTAATATCCATTATTTGCTTGATTTATATTGATATAATAGCGTTTATAGTGTCTCTCAAGGAAAATAAATTTTAGAGTAGAATTTTTTTTTGTAAGCTAATGATAGAATTAGAAGAAATAATTTATGATAAAACCCTATGTTTACTTGGATCATGAGGATGCCACTAGATTAAATAAATTTTATCTAGGAGAAATATTTATTGATAGGTTTTTTTTTTGCTCTCATCGGCACTCATTCCTTTGTTGGATTTTTTTTTACTAGGTAGATGCCCTAGTATTAGGGCGAGCTAATAAATTTTTTAAAAATCCTTATTTGTATTTTACAAATTAAAAAAAAATCTATTTTGTTTTCTCTTTTAGCCTTTTGTGTTATATAATAGCATATATGAGAGGATAGACTAGTTGGCTATCATGAAATAAGAAAATAAGAGTCTAAACATCTTCCAATAGGTCCCTAGTTCTAGAAAAGTTAATGACATAGTTTTCTGTATGGCAAAGACACCTAAGACACTTACTAGAGTTGCTAAAATGGTCTAACACGTTTTTTGTTACAAATTCATGAGATGATGTCAACTAGTTACATTCACTAAAAATGTTGTGTAGGGAAAACCATGACATATATGAATAAACCATTAGTGTTTCTAGATTCTTTACAAAATTTTGTAGGTTCAAGCTCAACACCTTTTCTTGATTTTCCTCTAGGTACTATTTTTCACATCAAAATTTTGATTCTTTCCTTCTAAAAATATATTTTTTTAAATTTGAAATAGGGGGTATCCTAGGAAATATTCCCCAAAGTGGGAAAACAAATAATGTGTATACACATGCACTTCAACATGGCATGTGTTGGAATCATGCACTTATAGTTTTTAGAAGATACTTTGATAAATGTAAGTGGTTAGAAGGTTTATCCACCCCTTATGTTTTTGAAGGCACCTATGCCCTTGTGGTTAGAAGAGGTAACTGTAAGGCACTTGCCCTTAGAGGAGGTAAAAGGATTGAACCTCCTACCATTTAAAAGTTATTTAATAATAAAGGATGAGTTTATAATGCACAATGATGATGTGCAAAGGATGGATGATATGGTATCACATAAAGACAAAAATTGATCATGTTTCTAGTTTTTTGCATCCATATGCTAACATAGTGCTTGAAGATATCACCTTGTTTTGCATACACATGTTGATGTGGCATCCAATGACATTCTATTATATGGTGTGGTAGGTTTCACTTATGATGTGGCAATCTATATAGTCTATACTAGTGATATTGTAGAGAATATGGATGATGACTTGGCAAGTGATGATGTGGTCCATATGACTAACTCATTAGTATATATAGTTGACATGGTAGATGACATGGAAGCTAATGTGGAATTTTATATGGTTCAAGTTAATTTTTTTACCACATTTGCATAGAAAAGAGAAAATTCTTTTAATCCCCCTAAAATTCACTAAGTGTGTTGAATATTTAATTCTTGCTCAAAACCATGATGCCCAAGGCTAGGATTACATCAGTAGCAACATTAGCACGAAGCTTGGTCTCCTCGATAATGCACAAAAAAAAATGTTCAAGATTGTGATGCCCAAAACAAAGCTAAAATTGGCCATGAAATCAGCAACCTGAAGGAGAATCATGGGATCGAGAAGAGGTACGCAAAAGCAAATCCCAAATTCACAATATCCTAAAACTAGACCACTAAAGAAAATGATGTCAACAAAGGAGATGAAGAACCTAGTATCACACAAATAAAAATCCAAAAACCACTTAAGACCATGATGCTTAGGATTGCATGACATTTAGAAATGACATAAGCAAGCTCAAAGTTAATCATAAAATTGTGCAAAGTGGTCAAAAATACCCAAAACTAGGATGTGAGCAAATAAAGTTAAAAGTGCTTAAAAATATGTTGCTCAAGCTTATGACATCACCAATATTAAGCTTGAGCTTAGGATCATGCATAAGAAAAAATAACACAAACGAAGGTGCATGATATTGGAATGAACCAAAATAGTGACTTCACTCTAGAGCTCTACAAGAAAAACAAAGAGCACAATTTTGAGCAGCTTTCTAGTTAGATGTTATTTTTAGACCTACAACTACCATGGTTCTCACTAGTTGGTTCTTACTAAAGAAATCAAATCATAAAGTGACAACATCAATACTGTATCCACTTATAGAAAGCAGTTGTAGATCACTGGGCCAAATTTAAATTTATGGCAGAGATGAAACTTGAGGTCACCACATCAAAATTTCTAGTTTTTTTCAAAACTATCCTCTCAATGACCATACAACTATATTTCCATTGAAAATTTTAAAATTGTAAACTATAAATATGTGGAGAGACCTCATTACAAGGGTTGAATCTATAGTCCTTGGTTGGTATTACTTTGTAATTTTATTACTGATCAATGGAGCGATAGTTTTTTGACCTCCATTATTGTATAATTGTAGGTTTTTATATGTATTATTGCTTTAAGAAATTTATATTACACTTAGTTATTAGTGTATTTTATTAAAGTAATTTTGCAATTTGGATTACCTATTGGATTGCTAAAAATTGAAGTCCTTGGAATGATTAAAGCCTTTATACATTTCTTTAAGTCATTTTTATTACATTCAACACTTAGTCTATTATGTTAAAGTGAGTTTGAATCACCTATTGGATTGCTAATTGTTTGAATCCTTAGAATGATTAAAGTGAATATTTTAATTTGAACAAACTTGTAATTGTAGGTGATAATGGTTGTTCTATTAAGTGTCATGTAATTGATTTGATCCAATGAGATACAATGTTGTTACACTATATCCCATCCACTTTTTCATATCTCTCTATAACTCTTACTTCTTTCTAACCCTTACTCTTTTGTTATCCTTTTTCCAAAATTTAAATAATCCTAAAGGATCCATCCTTCTCTGAAGGTTGAAACAAAGAGCAATCTCTATTCATACAATTCTATACTTCGGTTTAAATCATTGTGTGTAGCACTTTTCCATGATAATGATAGATTTTAGTCCAAAAATATAGAATTTTTTGGCATATCTGATGGGACAAAATGATAATATTCATCTCACATTTAAATATATTTCAATATTAGATGAACAATATTGACCTAATTTGTAGATATTGTATGTTCTTCTGGTGACTCCCCTTGAAACTAGAACCCAAAATTATGTTGTAAATAGACTATCAGTTCTATATGTTGAAATTTTATAATCTATATATTTTTGTCTCAATCGTATATGATTACAAGATCTAAAAAAAAGAAATTAGAGAACCCACCACAATTTTTAGAATTACACATTCATAAGACAAGATTTTTTGAAGTTCCACTACCTAAGTCTTGTCCTAAAAGTGAATATTCCTCATTATCTAATTTTTGTACACCATTAAGCTCACCACACCTTAGAATCATGGCTCAAAATCATAAATTTTCTTTATTGGAATACCATTGTACCTCTACGTTTAGCACACCTGAATGATATTCCATAAGTTGCACTTAAAGCTCTCCTTACTTAATATGGTGCAAGTAAAACCACTTATGATCATTTTCAAGATTATATATCATGAGTAGTAAACAATCCATAACATCAAAGAGGATGACATTATGGTTAGGATTCTTGTCATGTCATTCAAATGGAAGATACTTAACTGGTATCAAACCTTGGAAGACATGATAATTCATACATGGATCAACCTGGCTAGACCATTCATGGAAGAATTCAATGAGTTAGCAGATTCAGGGTTATGCATAAGGAGTTGGCCCTAAAATATATTTATAAAAATGGGGTTATAGTTTTGAAATACAAAATTCTTTATAATTTCAAGGTGAAAATATCCCCTATTATTAGGGGTAATATTGGAGATTTAAACTTAAAATGGTTCAATTATTATAAAATTGAGGTGAATCTACCCAAAAAAAAATGTACACAAATTTTTTTGGACTTATGGACCCCAATAAAGGGTCCCCAATATTAGATAATTTCAAATTTCAAAAATACAAATATTCATTAATTAATGATGATTAACCACTATGCATAACTATGAGTGGATATATTCTTACTTCTTACCCAATTTATTGTCATATAACACCATCCTCAAGAGATAATCACTAATTTTAAACTTAGATTCAGTAGAACCTAGAAGAGAATTCCATTGAATATTAGACCCCTAGGTCCCTTGGCATACATCTATTATATTAGAGTTTTAGGTCTTGACTTAGGTTTACAAATAAAAAAAACTAATATAACCACTTTTCCTCAAGTATATCAAGCTACCATTACCATTGAGAACACTTATATTTCTCTAGGGATACTATCTTTGAGGGTTGTAATGCCATACTTTACAAAATTAACCTCACACTCCAAATAAAGTGATTCATCCACTACTCTCACCATAATTTTATCTCTTCCTTCAATTGATCCAATTCTCACACCTAAAGCATTGCCTTCAGTTCCCATGTTGCCAATGTTACCAGTACCCAAGCCTAATGAATGACCAATAATGTTAGAGGTATTGCCTATGCTCAAAAAACTAAATAATAAAGTTATTATGACTAAGAAAAGAGAAATAGAAAGATGCCAGTTTAGAATATTTCTATATGTTACTAAATATAAAAAGGCTTCAAGTAGCAATACTATTGAAAATGTTAATAATAGCTACCAAGATAAAGATCCTTCAACTTTAGAACCTGAAAGCCACCCTTGGTTTATAGTATGTAGAAATAATCATAGCATAGATACCTATGTAATGTATCATCATCATGCATAATTGACTACTAAAATGGCCGAGAGGTCTCAGAAAATCCAAGTCAATATGTTGTGGGAGAGTATATCATGCTTACACAAGATCCATTATAGGAGGAATGCATATACGTGCTGACTCGGTCTAGTAAAAAAAATTTAGGTATATCCTCAAAATTTGAAACCATTCAAAGTCTCATCTCATTCTCAAAAATCTAAAGAGAAAAATCTGCCTAGGACTAGGAAGACTCCAACTCAGAAAGAATTAGATAAAGATTCATCTATGCTAGAGTAGTGAAATTAACCTTCTAGCTCAAATCATATGGATAAGGCTAAGGAGGTATCAACTAAGGTAAAATATTAGGCATGATATAAGTTCATATTCCCTTAAATCACCAAGAGATATAGAATTGAGGCTACCCAAGAATATAGAAGAAGGTTCGATGGACCAAAGAAAAAACTGGAAAAAATCCAATAGAAGCACCAGTTTTAATATAGTGGAAGAGTTAAAAAGACTCCTTCCAAAATGAGCATGTATGACAAATTGATAATCCTTGGTTAATTGACTTAGAGTTGCATTGAAGAAATTCAATCTAGGATATCAACAAAATCTAGAGTACAATCTTGCTCAAGATACAATGACTTTGGGAGCTATAAAGAATATGTCGTCCCCTTTTTACATATCTTTGAGAATGGAAGTGTGGGTAATTCATAATTGCATGATTTATTTTGGAGTAGCTACTACTGTAATTCCTAAAGTAGTATGTGAAATCATGGGTATGGAATACACTTATTCATGTCATGGACTTCTCCACTTAGATGGAATTCTTCTTAAAATGGTTGGAGTAATCAAGGATGTTCCCATGAAACTCCATAAGGTGACAAATATCATTGTGATACAAGATATAGTAGTGGTAGAATTAGATAAATATTTTGATCTCTACCTTTCATGAAAATTCATGGTAAAATTGGGGAGCTACATATACCTGGATCATCATATGAGGATGTCTATAAAATCCCACTACTTATCACATTGAAAATTTGAAGAAGATGATTATATCAACATAAAGTTTGAATAAGTTGATCCCCTTGAAGATATTCTAGATGAATAAGAAATAGAGTATGAATTCTCTCTAAAGAATTACAACTCCTTGGTTGATATTGGAATTGGCAACTACTGTGTCTTAGGCTCAAAAAACAAGAATATTCTGGTAATTATGAATAAAGAATTATGAAAATTAGATCTTAAAAAAGTCTATTTTGATGGAGCTAGATGCAAAAATTTTGGAGTTGGATTTGCATTGGTATCCCCCTCAAAAGAAATTTATATTTTCTCCTATAGACTAATTTGGAGTTGCATCAATAACGTTGTTGAATTTGAGGATTTGTGCCTTTGTTTGATGCAAGTAAAGAAAATGGACATTAAACTACTTATAATATATGGTGACTTTGAGATCATTATAAATCAAGTAATAGAAATATGTAGTAATAGACATAATTATATGAAAGCATACAAAAATAGGGTATGTGATTTGATGGAAAGATTTAATACTTTGAACATAAAATCCATCCCATGAGAGCAGAACTAGCTTGCTAATGTGCTTACATATCAAGGAATAAATTATGCACCTATAGCACCCAGGTGTTGTAGGTGAGTTGGAGAGGAGAGGGCAATCCTCCAATGGAGGTCCCAGGTTCAAATCTCCACCCTACCAAAAAGTTGAATTGGGTATCCAAAATCCAATTGATAATGTTGGTGCGGGTAGGGTTGGGTGCGACTCCCGGGTGACTTTGATGGTGTAGAACCCCATGTTCATGGTCTCTCAGACCAAGGCGGCTCCACAAGGGGTTTTTTGCTTAAAAAAAAAATTATGCACCTATAGCATAATATTTTTAGAGAAATAAAATAGGGTAAAGCTAGTCTTCAAGCCATAGGTCCTTGACAAAGAGATATTGTAGTAAGTGTTCAAATATGACCATCAAATCATTGACTTCTTAACAAGAGAAACAATTTGCTCATATTTTCAAGAGGAGGTATCTCAAGAGGTTAATTAGGAAGATATTATTCAGTTGAAAAATAATAATATCCCTAAACGACTAACCATTATAGAAAGCTTATTCAACAACAATGATAGAAATATAGGTCAAAGAATAAAGATAAAAAAGCAAGATTATAAATAAATTTAGTTTGAATCAAGAAAAAGTTTGGAAATTGGAGTCCATTGTACTATAGAATAAATAGGCCATTTCAAATCATTGTGTATGCAATATCAAGACATAATAGCATAGAGCTATGATGACTTTCGAGTCTATGACAAATAGGTGATTCAACATACTATTGAGCTAGCCCTTGATGCAAAGCCATTTAGGTAGAAATATAAGTCAATAAATCCTAAGATAGAATTGTCTATGAAGTAAGAACTTTGTAAGTTACTGAATGCCAAGATCATATATCCAATCAAATACTCCACATAGGTTGTGAATTTAGTACCTATTAGAAATAAGAATGGAGACATTTGCATTTGCATTGATTTTAGAAACATGAATAAGGAATCACTAAAGGATCATTATCCCCTTCATAAAATTGATCAAATTCTACAAATAATTTCAAGGGTAGAGATATTTTCTCTCTTAGATGGCTTTTCAAGGGACAATTAAATATGGGTGAAATATGAAGATTAACACAAGACAACTACCAAATGGAGAACTTTTGCATATCAAAAAATGCCATTCAAATTATCAAATGCTAGTTCTACCTTCCAACGTGCCATGTATTTTACCTTTGGAGACATAGCCAATAAGATACTTATTATATATTTATATGATATGAAAATATTCTCTCATAATAAGTAATTTCACTTAGATCATATTTAAAATATTTTTAAAAAAGTAGAGAATTTGAAATATCATTAAATCCAAATAAATTCATATTTTCTCTTCATGAAAACAAGCTTCTAGAACATGTGGTATCAAAGCAAGGTATGGACATTGATCTAGAGATAATCTAGGCTATTTTATCTCTTCCAATCCCATTAATCAAAAAATCTCTTTAGTTAATTTTTGGATGAATCAATTTTGTTCAAAAATACATTCTAGATTTTGCACAAATTGTCAAGCCCATGATAGATATTTGTAAGAAAGATGCTACATTCGAATGGAAACTAGAGAGGAGGAAAGAATTTGAGAAAATTAAAGAAGCTATTACAAAGACCCCTATGTTGATCAACCTAGATTTTAGTAGGGACTTCATTCTATATGCCTACATAATTGAATATAATTATGTTGTAGTATTAACTCAGAAAGATATAAAAGGAGATGAAGTTGAACATCTAGTGCTTTTCCTAAGACAAAATTTTCATGAGCATCAAAAGAAATAAAATTTTACTGAAAAGTAAGTGTTTGCCATCATAAAGTCTTTGAATAATTTTAGACACTATCTATCACATAGTAAAACCATGGTTTATGTGGTTCATCTAAATGTCAAAAAAATCATTTTAGAAGGAGAACTAGGTAACTAGATATTTGTATGGATCACTAATATCCAAGAGTACAATGTTGAAATACATACAACCAAACTCATAAGAGGCAAATCCTTATGTCAATAGGTAGCTAATTCAGTAAAACAAGGGTATAATATGTGTATTGAAGAGGACATTGGGAGAAATACTAAGACTATGCAACATGAATAAATGATTTATTGGGTAGATATAATTAAATATTTTTACATAGGAATATGTTCTATAGGATTAAATGCATCATAAAAAAAAAGATACAGTCCACAAGATCTAAAGTATGTTTTGTTACTAGAAAGCCTATATAGAATTTTTTAGATGGAATCCTAAGCTGTATAAAGCTAGAAGAAAAAGAGAAAATATTGATTAAATTTAACTTAGGGCTATCTGGTGAAAATTATGCAAGTCAAACCACTATTGTTAAAATCCTTAGGGTAGGATATTATTGGCTAACATTTTTTACGGATTCATTCAAATTGGCCCAATCTTGCAAAAAATATCCAATGTTCATTGGAAATAATGTAAATTTTTCACTTCCATTACATCTAATTGTAACTAAAGAGCATGATGGAGCCTTAATAGTAATATGAAAATCATAGGATAAATATCACAGGATCAAATATATGATAGTTGCAATATAATAAGATCAAGACACTAATGTAACCAAAATAATATGTAAAATCAAGGCTTATAATAAATAAACTAGCATTAATTAATATGCATAAATATATGAATGTAATAGACTAAATCATACATGTAAAAAGCATGTAACATAACATAACATATTATTTTCTCAAATGTATGTAAGCTTTATTACTTCTCATTTCTCTTACAAATGTATAACAACACTCTTATGTAGACAATGCAGGTGATATAGACAATGTCCTATATGGAGTAATATATAGTCATAGTAGGATGACTCTTTGTATGCTTGACTCCTACATGCAATCCTAATCTAGGATACTTGTCCACATATTTACATTAAATATTTTCATTCTTACATACAAGACACTTGTGTAAATTTACTCAACCTACACTTGAACTCCAAATTGCATTACACATGCATTTTGTGCACATTACATTCTTACATCACACTTATGTATTTTCTACACATTCACTCTTACATAAAAGGGGAAATATAAAACACACTCTAGAATATTGACTCAAACCTAATCTATTATTTACAAATGTACCATTAAGGTACCATGGGGGTACATTAGCATATACTAAATAATGTAATATTTAGCAACACAAATCAGTTTGAGCATTGACATTCTTTTGATTTTATTTAAGGACAATGTCCCTTATCTCAAAATAATGATAGTGTACCTTCTTATTGTAGGAATGATTGATCATATTTTTATAGGCTCAAAGGTGATCTAAGGTATTCATGAAATTTTCATATAGCAACCCCAACTGATTTAGATGGATGAGGCGATATTCATTGCTAGTTAAATCATCCTGCAACAAGACAATTAAAGAGAGAAATTATAGATCAAAGGGAAGACTTATTTAATGTCTATACTAAGATATATGGGATTTTACCCATGGGAATACACACATTTGTACAATAATCCCATAGAGATGGGTAAAGCTGAAGATGCCAATCTTGACTAGTTTTACTAACCAACTTCTTAAGAATTTTGATTAAGATTTTATTAGAATCTTATACTTACCCATTCCCTTGAGTATAGTAGAGATTAGACCATTTATGTTTAATTTTATACTTAGCACAAAATTTTATAACATTTTTATTTTTAAAAGGTGTTCCATTATTTGAAATTATGACATATGGAATTCCATATCTATAAATGATTTGATGAAGGATATACTTAGAAAATTGAACTACAATTATTGTGGATAACAACAAGGCTTCTACTTAGTAAAATATTTTATGGCCATGATGATACATTTATGGATATCCAAAGATATAGGGTCAATATTTCCAATGATATATAGACCCCACATAGATAAGGGCCAAGGGAAATATATGGCTTGCATATTTTGTGAGGATGCATGAATAATTTTGTCATGGCATTGAAACTTGTCACATAATCAAACATAGTCACATGCATAATTATCCATGGAAGGCCAATTATACTCTATGTGAAGGATCTTCTTGGAAATTTCATTGCCATAAAATGAGCACCAAATGGCCCTTCATGAGCTTGATGAAGGAATTTATTGGATTAATCGAGAGCTAGGAATTATAAGAGGATGACATTGAAATACCATTGACATAGAATATCATCAATAATAACAAACTTATAATGTCTTTATGAAATATTTTTTTTCTTATTGTATACTAAGCCTTAACGTATTGTGTCATATTTTAATAAGGCAGTTATATACTTCTACAAAGGCATAAATGAAGGAGAATATTCAATGGTTAGGATATCTCAAGGAAACTAATTAGAACTAGTATTTATAGGTTCTTAGAGCTCATAGATGACAATGGTGGCATGATCATATTTTTACTCTAAGAGGATAAGGGATGTGGTTGTGGCCATATCATCTAAATGATATTTGGAATACCAAGGAATGGAATTTATGGTTATCTTATCAAAGGCTAATATAAGTTTGGTGATAATGCTTTGTAAGGTTTCAACTTTTCATATTTAGTGTGATACATACCATTAACATGGTTTATGAAAAGTTTAGAATCATCAAATATAGACAAGATTTTAACTTTTAAGGTTAAGTTAGCATAAAGGCCTAAGATAAGGGCTTCATACTCTATAGTATTATTAGTGCAAGAGAGGTACAACTTAAAGGAAAGAGGGTTCAACTACTTTTGATGGGTGATTAGGATAATTCCTTCTATTCCTCCCTTCAAACAATGAGCTCCATTAAAAATAGGATCCAATAATCTTGAGGTTTTCTTTCAACATTGAAGAAAAACTCATTGGGAAACTCTATCACTAGGGGATGAGTTGATTCTAAAGGTGTTGTGACTAATTTTTCAACAATTGCTTGACCTTTAATGTATTTTTGACTATTGAAGGTTAAATCAAACTTGTTAAGAAAAATAACCCATTTGCTGGACCACCTTGAAATGTGAGTTTTCGATATTAAGTAGAAAAGAGGATCAATATTTGCTACATACTAAGGTTATGCATAATAATATAATATTCTAATTTTTTATATGTGAACACTATAGTGAGGTAGAGCTTTTCTAAAGGTGTGTAACAAGATTTATAGCTAATAAGGGTCCTACTAATATAATAAATTGCTCTTTTCTTATTTAGATAATCATGTTGAGCTAGCATAGGCCTTATAGCTTGGGCTATGGTAGTAATATAGAGCAATAGATGTTTGGTGGAATTGGGTGCTATGAGGATAGGAGGGGATGTGAGATATTTATTTATTTGATCAAAATATCTTTGACACTAGTCATACCACTTATGCTCTATGTTATTATGAATAATTTTAAATAAGGGTTGACACTTATTATCTAGTTGGTATATAATGTGCTTAATGTCTTGAATATTTCCTTGCAAGCTACACAATTTAGCTAAATTGCATGGTGGAGGCATGTTTGTAATATCCAAAAGCTTGGTTGGATCAACTTCAATTCCTCTTCTAGACATGATGAAACCTAATATCTTGCCAAATGTGACTCCAAAGACACATTTAGAAGGCTTAAGACAAACCTTTTTTTCCCTTAACCATTCAAAGATATAACTTAAATCGTGTATATAAGTTTTATGATTAATTGAGTGACCAAGGAGATCACTCACATAATCTTCTACAATAATCATACATTAATTCATGGAATATGTATGCCATAGCCCTTTGATATGTGGTGCCTACATTCTTGAAGCCAAAAGGCATGACTAGATAGCAAAAGGTGCCCCAAGGAGTGATGAAAGTTATTTTATCTTGGGCTTCGAGAGAAATTTGTATTTGATTATATCTCAAAAAATCATTCATGAGGGATAACATACCATAATTGACTATAAAATATACAATCATGTCAATGTTGGATATAGAAAAATCATATTTCGTGCATGCCTTGTTAATGTATCAAAATTCAGTGCATATTTTGACCATGCCTTCTTTCTTAGCTATAAGTACAATGTTAGAAATACAATTAGAATAATAATTTTTTTTAATGAAACTTGCATCGAGAAGCTTTTGAAGTTCTTATTTAACTAACAAGGCTATTCTAGGGTGTATTTGTGTTAAATTTTTCTTAACAATTTTAGAATTGGATCAAACCATAAATGATGCATAAATAGAGAGGGGTCTAGATAGAGTATATTTGCATGTGACCAAGAAAAGATATCTTGAAATTCTAATAAAAGATTAATTGTTTGTTATTTTTCTTTAATGGTGAGATCTTATCCCAATTTAATAATTTAATAATTATCTATTGATCCAATATTGATGTCTATGGCTTCTTCAAGGACGATATGTGATTGATTTTCATATTTATGTGGGGTGGGTAGAACACATAATTGATCAAGGTCTTTAGGAGTTAAAAATACTCGATTTTCTTAATTTCTTATAGATTCAACATGGGCTACACATGGGATAGACCCATCAAATAAAATATTATTTGAAGAATATCTTCATGAGATATGTCACAATATGTATCCTCCTCCGCGTATTTACCTTGGGTTGCAATTAATTTAGGATGAACTATTGTGATGAAATTAAGGTCACAAAATATTATTGAAGATAAAAAAGGAGGTTTTTTATCTTTGTAACAACCCAACTAAACCATCCCAAAGAGAGAGTAATTTTTTCCATGTAGGGTTCACAAAGATATTCCCAAAATCTTTTTAAAATTAACAAGTCATTGCTGTGTTTGAGATTCTATAATTGCAAAAAATTGTCAAGTGGACAAGATAGACCAACATCCCATAATTTTGGTGGTTCACTTTTCTAAACCTCCAAGGCTAAAAATACGCTTTCAATGGTCCTCATAAATTTCTTACATTCTCCTTGAATGCAAGAAAATGTGACCATAGTCTAATGGTTATCTCTCCTTAATATTTAGAGAAAGGGGATACTAATTCCCTCACCATACATAAATTAATCTATGTAGGTGTTATCTAGCATAATGCCTTTAAGACTAGTTATTGCACCTCCACAGTGTGAGTAATTAGAATTTCATTACTTAATTACCAAACCTCCTCGATGGTATAAATTAAGGTTATTGTCACTCCACATGACAATCCACATGGCCACCTGATACTGTATGTTCAAGGTGTGATCACATTATTTATTTACGAATGGATTTCTATCCTCTACAATAGGAATTATGATCTAAGCCTCACCACTTAGGATCCTCCCCAAAAAATATCCATTTTTGGGATACATTTAAGCATCACAACTCCAGATGTAACCATCACAAATACACCTAGGTGTCACCTCCCATAAACCTCTTCCCTAGTATAGGTAATAAATTGACTCTAGGGTTCAGGTATAGCTTTAATTTTATCCCCAAGAAACATTTTCTCCCTTTTATAAACCCAAGATCCAAAAATAAAGAAACCTAGATATCTCTCTTAAACATAGTGATAGAATATGCTTAGCATGCTTAATTGGAAATTATGAGTAAAATTAAATATATCATTTCTATTTTCACAAAAACAATAGCATGAGATTAAATAAACTTATTAAAATTTAATTTAAACATAAGCAAAAATAAACTCATAAGCATTCACAAGATTTCCAATTACTCCCATGAAATTAACAGTTTTTCTGACATGTTTTTCTTATCCATATTATATATCAATAATACTTAATATTCATTCTCATTTAATAAATATTTCAAATAAGTTTACACTTTATCTAAAGCATAATTATTCTCATAGGCAATTTCCATTTCTTTTGCCACATCTATTTATTGTTTTAAATAATGAAACAATTTGAACATAAGCTCATAAATCATTACTTTAAAATTCCATAATAACCATGATATCCCTATATCTCAATATACCATTCATAACTCACTAATGATTTTTCTTTAAATTAGAACATTTTATACAAGAGCAAATCATTTTTCCAAAGTATGGAAATAAAACCCTTATTTTTTCATAATGCACATTGAATATTCTCTTGGAATAAAAATGACTTCCATATAGCCATTTTTTATTTCACATCCATAATTGTAAATAATTTTTACCTTTCTTCACCATATAATACCTTCATTCCTTCTTTTCCATGTATATTGTGACAGAGTGAGGGATCAAGACAAATAATACTTATGCAAGTGCAAGTCTATATGAATATGCAATAATATCCTTTTCCCACACATATATAAAAAAACATCAAATATTTATTCTTTCAAACATCAATGGAAGGATCCCATAACTCCTTCCTACAATAGATTCCTTATTTACATAATTCTAAGTAACTATTACAATTTTTAACATATCCTTCATCAAATTAATTGACAACTCAATGGAAGAATCCCATACTTCTCCCTATAAGTGATTTCCTATCTACATAAGCCTCAAGAATCCTTATATAATATTTCAAGTTCTTCATACTCTCATCATAAATATCTAACATAGAAAAAAATTGCAATATAGAAAGGAATATATTTAACTTCGTTCTTTACTACACAATAAGTCATTATAATCTAAACAAAAAACCTTTCACTAAAGTAATCAACCAAAAAAGAAATCAGTTTTATATTATAAATATTTACCCAAAAAAGACTATAGTTTATAAATTAAAATATTTAGCTTCTAATTTTATTACCCAACAAGTCATTATAATCCAAAAAAAATAGTCTTTCATGTAGCAACAACCCAAGGTTTCAATAGCATTTTTAATCCAAGAAAAATGCATGCATAATCTATTGAATTAAACAATATTTAAATCCAAACAATGTAGCAAATATGATTTAAACAATATTTAAATCATTTCATG
Organism: Wollemia nobilis; assembly: GCA_028583015.1. Lineage (NCBI taxonomy): Eukaryota > Viridiplantae > Streptophyta > Pinopsida > Araucariales > Araucariaceae > Wollemia > Wollemia nobilis. The sequence goes on along the minus strand of JAQPPZ010016690.1, from coordinate 7,762,519 downwards.
CAACAAAAACCTAAAAGTAAACAATGCAGTAGAAAAACAATTATTAACATGGAAAGAAACTCCAATCCTAGAATATGCCACTAGACTTGCATTATCACATGAACCGGTTAGAAAGCAAGAGGGCCAACGGCCACACACATACCCAAACTCGATGTTAATAGGGAAGAGGAATCCTACATAAGTGGGACCAAGGACTTGTACCTTTAATATTGCTACCCCATTGGAAAAGAGTATGACAAGTGGTGGGGTTTATAAACCACTAAAGTACCACAACATAGTTAATGTGGGATTATTTACAAAAACACACATACCACACTAACAAGGTAGACATGTATTAACGTGGAATGGAATTCTAATCATGGAATATGCCACTAGACTTGCATAATCACATTAACTATTTATAAAGCAAGAAGGCTAACCCCCCATGCATACCCAAAATCAATATTAATACGGGTGAGTTATCCCATAGGAGCCGAACAAAGGAATTGCACCTTTAATATTGCTACCCCATTGGCAACAATAATCAAAAGATTTCAACAACGTATCATGCAATAATAACCTAGGGTTTCAAAAATATTTTTAACCCAAGAAAAATGCAAACATAATGTAATGATATAAAAAATATTTAAATCCAAATAATGTAGAAATAATTAAAATATTTTAGCAGCCTTTCATGCAGAAACAACCTAGGGTTTCAACAATAATTTTAACCTAAGAAAAATATAACCATAATCTAACAATTTCAACAACATTTAAAACCAAAATAATGCAACAAAAATCAAAATATTTTAATAGCATTTCATGCAACAAAAACCTAGGGTTTCAACAATAATTTTTACCCCAAGAAAAATGCATCCATAATCTAATTATTTTAACAACATTTAAATCCAAAACAATGCAAAAAAAATCAAAATATTTCAACTTTTATGTAGCAACAACCCTGGATTTCAACAATATTTTTATATTCAAGAGAAGAAAGCGTAACCTAGATAACTTCAAAATAAAACCTAATCAAAATTCAATAGGTCCTTTGGTTCATCCATTTTTGCATACCATTAGATTTTCCATGACCATTAATTGGAAAAATCTCCATGGGAATCCCAATCATCCTCCTCCCCATAAAGATTCAAGAAGTGGATATTTTTTGGGAAATCAAAGCTTCCAACTCATTTCCATGCATAATGGCCACCAATAAGCAATAGTCAGGTAGAAGATGCAGAGTCTCTCAATGCCTGCTCCCAAATTTTCCTTCCTCCTCAGCCAAAAAGAAAGCAGATTATTCACTTCCCATGCAAATCCTCTAGCTCTTCCATGTCTTTTATTTTCTTTTGTTTTTCAAAAATATTAATTACCCCAAGGTAACATTTTACCTAAATTTAGTTTTAAGACTTTTCTAAGGTTAAAGTTGAAAACATATTTTATTTTTAGAAAAATCAAATGATTTAATTAATACCTTTTATTAAATTAATGTCTAATAATTAAATTAATTAATTCCCTAAATTAATTTAATCATTATCTTATTTTCACATTTACCATCAATGAAATAGCTTTAGGTATTAATAGTACCTTTAAGACTATCCATATCATTTTGCCAAAAATATAAATAAACATTCCTATAACCATTGCACATCAAATAATGCATCTTGCCACCTGTTTTCCTTGAGTAACAAACTTTTATGATAACCATAACATTATCACATGTCTACTAAGGAGGGCTCCTTTGCCTAAGAAATTTTCTTACCCATGGTATAATTCAACCTATCACAAACTATTAAATGTAACTATATTAGGGTACTTAGTTACCCTAGAGTTGTAAATAAATATATCATTTTCCATAATTTATCTTTTTTGTCCCTCCTTTTTGGTGGTTGTCCATGTCCATCCACTTACAAGTGTACCTAGTCCTACATCCACAAAGTTCAGCAACAACACCATATTATTTATATATCAAAGCATAAAAAAAAATTAATCACCTATCATAATAGCATACCAAAATATTAAGCATTAAAAATCCATACATCAATTTATAGTCACTTTCAATAATAATTCCTACAAAGGAGGGTTGTGACAATCTTGATCACTCAAATTCAATCCATTTTTATTAATAAAATTCATAAGTTATGGTTTGATATTCATCAATATTTGTGAGTAAAGGTAAATTTGTATTAGAAATATAACCAATTCCACATCATCGAGGCCAAATTATAATCTCTAATTGTTCTTTAATTGTTGATTCCTTGGTATCCCATATTAGTGAGAATTTATTTAGGGAGAGTATATTATTTAGATAAAAAAATGTTGCAAATTTTTTTTCAATGGGTTATGGGTTGCTACAACTAATATTTAATTTGTGGGAGGTCCCTATATAAGTAGATGTGCACATACCAACATGCACTACTTCATATTTCTTAGGAGGTAATCCTAAAGTCCTTGGTGAAGGTGGGAACAAAGCAAGGTCTATAAAATGATATTGATTGGTTTGATCAGTTTGATTATTTAAATGTGGAGGATTGCTTGCTTGAGGTTTATAATTAATACTTAAACTTTTTAGTTTCTTTGTTACTTGCAAATATGAAATTAATGAAGTGGAAAGAAGAATTATTTTTTAAAGACATAAATGAACGAAAACTTGTCTTGGCTTGGTCAGCCTCAACCATAATACAATATTAAGAAGGTTGAGGATCACCAACAATATGAATAAGTTAATTTTAATATTCATATTTATGACATTGATGAGAATTTTATGGGACAAACCCCATGGCATGAATCCAAGGGTATCCAATAAGAAGATCGAAGGAATTTGGACAAGATATGACATATAAAAGAGTATTAAGGCTTTTTTGTCCAACTTTAAGAGGTAATATTATGATCCCACAATATTCTTGGGATCCATTATTAAATTCTCTTATTATTATATTATATTTTCAAGGTCTTCCACTCCCATTCTAAATATTTGAATAAGTTTAAGTCTATATATATTTAAGGGGGATCCATTGTCTACCAAGATTCTTTTAATAAATTGATCTTCTATGGAACCTAGAATGTAAAGGAAAGCTTCTTATTGTATGGTTGGAATATGGAGATCATATTCATTACATGTTATATTATTAACTCCAAGATATCCAAAAATATTAACAATATTAGTTGAAAACACAAATTAAAGGAAAGAATTGGAAAGGAAATATTGGAGAAAGAGGGAAGAGATACTTGGAGTTTATTGTTGTGGAGGGTTTGACATGGAAATTTCATAAAAACATGGAGGCAATCGAAGTGTAGTTTTTTACATAGACGACATGATATTTGGTTGTGCTTGCAACTTGGATGTAGTTTTTACCACACATGTAGGCTCAAGAGCCCAGATTTTCTAGTTTCAAAGATTCTTCCATGCATGCACTATGAAATTTTGTCCAAACATTTCGTGGTGGTGTAAAGGTTTCAGTTTGCTAAGGAAGGTACTGTTCAGAGTTATACCTTTCTTTTTTTTATTTTTATTTTTAGTTTGGTATCCTATATTTCTTATGGCAGCCTCTTTAGGAGGCCTACCATATCTCTATTTTTGATATATGGATCATAATAGAGGTACTAAAGGTGAAAGTAAGAACTCTATGAGAGGTATTAAAAATGTAGTTATAAAAGGGGAAAAACATAAGAGAATATACAATACTCAACTCTCAATAAATGCCTAGAAAAAACTATAAAGTTATCATGATTCAATGTAAAACTAAAATATTTTAAACAAGGAATTTCTTATTTATCCGAGCCGGAATTAATTTACGGCTTCATGGGTTTTTATTTTGAGCAAGATCTAAAAAAATGAATAAGGAAAGTTTAGAAATTGAAGGGAGATGTAGAACTTAAAATTTTCCTTAAGGCTTCTTCAATGTTGTTTTCACTTGCATTGAGGATAATGAGAGGATTCAAGATGGGGGACCTTAGTTCATGGTAAGGCATAGTCTTTTTATGTAGAACTAGACCATAGGTTTTGATCCCAATAAAGAAATCCAACCAAAGCCCTAGTCTAGGTGTCGTTCTATGCTCTCCGCTTGGAATTTTAGAATGAGGAAACCTTGAAAGGAATTGAAAATACTATTGGAGAATATATAGGAAAATCCAAAGCAACTAAAAAGGCTCGTGTAACTACCTTTGCCCATATATTTCTCCATATAGACCTATTAAGCTCTCTTTTGGAGGTAATTATTCTAAGTGCAGGGGATTATGAGTAGACTTAAGGCATAGATTATGATAATGTGCCCTTTCGATGTAGATTTTTCCATGCTCACGGACATATCCTATGAAACTACTCTAACATTAAGCAAAAAGTGGAGGAGATACAAACAAAGAAAGACCCATTAGGGAATAAGGAAGAGTGGCAATCTCTAAAATTGACAAAAAAATAAATAAACATATGTAGCAAAAGAAAGGGAGGAACAAATTAACAAACAAATAAATTTTTTATTCTACAAGAGAAAAACCAAGAGATGGAGGAATCCATGCATATACTTCGAGGGAAAAATAAATAGACAAACAAGGAAGGGAGTAAGGGGGAAAATACAATGGAAATTCTTGTCAAGAAGTTAATAAAATATCTTGAAAACATAGAGGAAGGTGATTTAATCCAAAGGAATCCCTAGCTAAGGTTACGTCATGAAGATAATATAGTGGATGCTAATGAGCCCATTCAAAGTGAAGAGGTTTTAGGTGTAAGAACCCCAGACCGTCCCTTGAAGGAGCCTTTTCAACTAAAAAAGGAAACCCTCTACAACAAATATCTATTCCTAAAAATATGGTAACCTCTATGTCAAACCGCCTCTTAATTCCTAATGTTCATGATCTTTCTACTATCCCTTTCAATTATAGCATCTCGGAGACCTTAAATCTTGAAGGAAATAAAAAGGACACTGAAGAAGGGAAGAAGAGGAAAAAATAAAAAGATATTGGGAACCTCTCATCAAGTGCTTTGCATTTGGGACTAAAGTCTACCTCATATACCAAAAAATTTTAGACAAATTAATTCAGTTAAGGAGAGGAAGAAAATATTTGATAGAGCTCCTGGAAGATATAGGGAAGACCCTTGTGGAATTTGGATTGGTGGTTCCCCTGAGTACAAATTTTTTTGTAGGAAAACCCTTCACAAGTGATTTATAATGAAGATTTGTGTAATATTATTAACATTATACAAAAGTATCTATAATGGTTAGAGCTAGGGTTTGACATCATAATTTCAATAAATAATGGATTCAATTGAGGTGCAGTTTTGTGTTGTTTTAAATTATTATTGTTGTTTTTGTGTGTTTGAATTTTTTGGTGTTTTTATGTTTGTTTGTGTTGCTTGTGTTTTTGTATATTTTTAATTATTATTATTGTTTTTGTGTGTTTTTGTTTTTTGATGTTTTTTTTTGTGTTTGTTGTTTATGTGCATTTTTAATAATTATTATTTCTTTTATGTGTTTGTGTTTATTTGTGTTGTGTTTTTGTGTAATTTTAAATTTTTATTGTTATTTTTGTGTTTTCATTGTTTTAGGCATACTCAAGTGTTCCAAAGGGGGAAGGCTAGGTGAGATACTTGGGTGATTTTGGTGAAGTAGATACCCCTACCTCCTTGGGTCTTACCCAAATATGGCATCCTGAAAGGGGTGTTTTTCACACAAAAAAAAAATAATATTAGTTGGTGAATATGGTGGGAAAACATCATATCCTTTTTCATTAAGTCTAATTAAATGTGAAGTGTGCACAAGGGATATTTGTTAGAATCTTTGCTTCCCCACTTGAGATTCTCTATCCAAAGGAGACCCTGACGACACAAAGATCCTCAACACAACTAGACTCCTACTCAATGCTTTTTTATTTGGTTGTGTAAAGTTTTATGTAATGCTCTTTTGGTTTATGTATTAGTTATTTTTTAAAGAAAACACCAAAATTTGTGGATCACTATCTATATTGACTATTTTTCGAGCCTTAAAGGTTATTTAAACCTAAATCATCAAGGATCATCTAAATGCAATGCTAAAGCTTTTTATCACACAAATGCATGCAAACAAGAGCTAACCTATATGCTTTTCAAGTTTTGAATGAACTAACTAGGAGTCTTTGATTTTCAGGGTAAAACAAAGAGAAATGCAAGAAGACAAGTTAGCCTAAATGCAACTAAATGATTTTTAATTATTTGCCTACGTACTTTAAAATGATCAAGGAGTTAATATTTAACCTAAGATTCCTTAATTGATTGGACTTTTAGGGTTTTATAAGAAAATCAAAATGTTTTGTAAAGAAATTATAATATTTTGTAAATGATTAAGGCTTTTATTTAGGATTCCTTAATTTCCCAAAATAAGTGTGATTTCTAATGCAAAACAACAGAAATTAAGAAATAGAACATAAGAAAATAAAATTGCAGAGTTGAGGAAGGGCCAAGTGGTTATATTACCTCTCCTGAAGACTATCTACCAAATTTACCACTAGAATTGCCAAATTTATCACTACTTCCAAATTCACCACTTGGGTGGCAAATTTTGTAAATCTGCACAAAAGCCAAAAAATTAGGGTTTCTATTTTTAGGGGTCTATCTGAGGGTAGGATAGGGTAGAAACTTGTCTAAAAAGATGATCAAATTCATTTTTAATGAAATAAATGAGTATGCTTACCTCTTGGAGTAGATTTTGTCATCTTGCCAAATTTACCACTGGTAAATTTGGTTTGAGTGGTGAATTTAGATCTGAGTGTTTTAGGCTACTAGATTCACCACTGACTGTGTAGGATGGCGAATTTAGTCCTAGAACAAGTTTTTGAAGATTTTAGAGGTCAATTTGGGAAAATTTTGACTATGTTTTGGGCTGAAATTGAATGGGAAATATCCTAATAATATTTTCTATGTTCTTGGCTAATCGAATAAGAGAATTAGGCCTCTAAATCAAAGGATTTGATGACTAAAATTTTAAATGTATGCAAAGGGGATGAAAGTGTAGAATATGACTGAAATTTGGATTTAATAGGAGTGTAAGAGAGTAGGAAGAGTTCATAGTGCTTTTGTATATGATTTAAAGCAACTAGTCCAACTCCTAACTAGAGATAATTAGAGTTTAAATGTAGAAAAAAATAAGAGTGGAGATATGTAAATGTTACTTAAAGCATATGAGAAATTTGTAGCAGTGAGCAAGTGGCTAAAATGAGGATGGAAATGAAAAATGCAGAGGAATACAATGCATGATAGAATGTTAGAATGATGAATAAAAACTAATTGAATCTCTGATAAAATCAAATTACCATTAGATAGTGTAAGATTTACATAACATGTAAAATACTACCCAAAAAAAAGTAAAATCTACAATAGTATGATATAGCTGAAATTTGCAATCAAGATAAAAAAGCAAGGGGTTGATAATACATGCAATAATATTGGGAATATAACAAGATAGCTGATATATATTCTAATATTTATAGTTCTTGTGATATTTATGAATAAATCGATACAAAATTCTTGGAAAGTGAAAGAAAATGCTATGAAATTTAATATTCAAGCAAATTACATAAAAAATGCACATATGTGAGAGATGAAAGGAATTAATTAGTGGGATACTAAGGTATTAAATACATTATATCTAGAACTAAATAAGATCTAGATGGCAAATAAAGAGCCTAAAAAGCTTTGAAATGCTAATTAAAACAAAGCTTAAAATGAAGAGATTAAAATGCTAGGACACTTAATATGAAAATATGTTAGCATGGAGGTGAAAAGTTAGAGTTAATTTGCATATAAAAAAGTATGATAAAGGATGCAAATAGGAAGAAATAACTATCTATATGCTATGGTAAAATATGCTTGAAATGATCCTACAAAATAAAAGGATTAGTAAACAATATAAGATGTCCAAGAAGATATGTCTTCTAGTCCTACAAAATAGATGTTAGAAGTTTAGGAAAGGCTACAAATCTTTGATATTAGACCTGCAAATAGGAATTTTAAAGATCTACAAAACAAAATTTAAGCTCAACATAATGATAAGATATGTAAAAGAAGATGAAATAATGTAATAAATGGAGTTAGTAAACTTGCAAATATAAATTTAAGAAGCTAAAATGAAATGGGAAGCAAGAAAATGGAGGATAGAACTATGTTATATTTCACCGAGATATGGCCTCTCCCATGCACCAAGATATCCTTGCCACCAAGCTTCCTTGCCTTGCCTAGTTGCCCTCCACAAATGCTTGCAAAATGCTCCCAATACTTGGAATGCTTAGAGAGAATACTAAGAATGCTTGGAAATGGAAATTCTATGAGAGGTGAGAGTGCATAGAAAATTTAGTAGAGCTTTGCTATAGTAGAAACTTCAAGCAAATGGATACCCAAGGACATCCTTATATAGGATTTAGGAGGGGATTTTGGGGGAATAAGAGATAAGAAAAAATTAAAAATAATGCATCTGAAACCTTACTAGAGCATGTGGGATCAATGGTAGAGATTATAGGAGGTCAATCTATGCCTCTCTAGTTTGTGTGGAATATTCCAGGCTATTTGGGAAAATTTACCACTATCGACCAAATCCGCCACTTGGGAATTTGGTGACCTAAGTGGCAAATTTGGTAAGGAGGTAAAACCTAATTTTATGAATTTTGAAATTTGACAATTTTCCAAATGCACCACTAGCCAAATTCGCCATTGGTGAATTTGGTAAGAGTATCGAATTTGGTCAAAACTGATTTGGGATGTTAGCAGAAAATTTATGTAATTTTGCTAAATTTTCCACTAGCAAATTTAGTCAAAGTGGTGAATTTGGTAAAGATGGAAAATGATGCCCAAAAGTTTGGGAAATGACTAAACTAAGATTTTGTAACATTTGCAACTAATTTTGGCTTTTGGGGTGGACAACACAAAATATTGTGGTGGCTATAAAAGCTGGATAGCCTTCCCAGATTCGTGGTAGCTACCAATTCCACCATGTAAATTAAAAAAAAAATAGTTGCAACTAATTTTGGAAAGTTTTGGAGTGTTTGTGACTAGTTTTGGAAGATTTTACTTGGTGTGTCAAAATTGGGTGTCTACATTTTACCCTATTTTTGACATGATGTGTGTGATAGTGCATCAAATATTAAGTTGTTATAGTCAATTTTGATATTGTGATATTTTTATATTTTATTGTTTTGTTAAGTTGAAGAGATGATTGTGATTTTGCTTGTTTTGATGATTTTGTATTATGTGCCTTGTTTTGCATTCCTCAATATTTGGAGAAGATCATTCCATCCCATGGAAAAATTTTATGCCATGGCATGGTCTCTTCTTTGACAAAAGTGTGCCTAATGATAGATTTTAGGATAATTTTTTTGGAATACAGGATGCTTAGCTAGTTTGGTGATGGTAGGCTAGAGGTTTAAAAGGTGAAAGGAAAGCTGAAAGTGCATTCCTTCTCACCTTATCAATATTAGAAAGTTGGAGAAAGTGAGATAGAGATGCTAAAGGAGATGGCTCATATCTAGGGTTGTGTGAATCATGCAGATGCTATTTGAGGGATGGTAGATGTGTCAAAGTGATATCGAGAAGTATGTTCTTCATCCTAACTCAAAATTTTTGCTTTTGATTCATTTTTTCTAATTTTTTGAAATTTGTGGTGAATTTGGCACTAGTGGAAAATTTGGTACTGGTGCTAATGGTGAATTTGGTCCTAGTGGTAAATTTGGCACCAGTGACGAATTTGGGATAGGATTGCAAGTTTTATTTTGTGGTTTTAAGCCTCGATATGAATGCAAATATATGTATATTTATGCTCATTGAAAAGCTCTTTTAGATATCTATCTAATGGTAATATTTTCATGAAATTTTGAAAATATTTAATAGAATTTGTTTACTAAATCATTTGAATTTAGTTTTGGCAGGTAATAAATATTTTGCTGAGCCGATAACAACATCCTAAGTGCTTGGGGAGCATATTTTCTAGTGAGAAGAGCGAGGTGGATACAAAATACCTAAGTTGGAGTTTGATCGCTCCTTATTGATAGCCCTTGTAGATAGGTGGTACCCATTGACTAATAATTTTAGGCTACCGACGGGTGATATGACAATTACATTGGAGGATGTATGGTGTATCCTCAAGGTAGCTATTTGAGGTATTCCTATTTGCATAGGGATAAGTTTGAGGGCTAGGAATTTAGCATCCTCGAGGAAGGGTGACTTCTTAGGGATGAAGGATGGACTGAGGATCAATGATGCCTATGTAGGAGGGCATATTGATCAGTTGACTACATTCTTAGTATTAGTCATATCATGGCTGATGATGGGTGAAACCAATAGAAATTTCATTCCATGGTGATGGGGACCAATTATAGTAGTATTAATGGATTATTATACCATCTATGCAGGGGCCTATGCTATATGGTGAGGTTGTACCACACTTTGTATAGAGTGGTATACAAGTAGAGTGAGAGTTTGATATGTTGTACTTTGCTCAAGGTCTAGGCATGGGAGCGTATAGCCATCTGTTGACCCATTGTAGTGATGAGGAATGTTGATCTTGAGAGTTCGATTATCTATATATGGGAGAGGTACATCCATCCTTCATCTTATTATCTAGCTTAGATGAGGTATATAGTTGATGACAAGAGGGTGGCACATGTTATTTGGAAATCATGGAGGGATAGGTATATGTGGTCAAATGACCACAAGGATTTTGTGAGGATGATGTGGATATGGTGGCTAGATGATGCGAATAAGATCTAAAAGTTATAAAAGTATGATCATGTGGCACATTAGTATGAAGAGGTAAAAGGGATACCAATAGTAGGTAAGGTGTAGATACAATGAATGCATCATGAGACATGCTGGGATCCTGTTGACCCTGTTACCTACATGGATGTTGACAAAGATGATATAGTGGTATTGACCCCTAAAATGGATGATGTTGGTATAGTAGTGAGGTACACTGATTTGTATAGGTAATTTAGGCCTCATCAACTTATAACAGATCCAACACTAAGGGATCAAAGATAGACATTTTAGGATACAATAAATGCCTTGAGAGGAGCTAGGCATCACTATAGGAGGGAGGGATGAAGGAGGATGGTAGCCATATGAAGGTTTCATAAATCATCTAGTGCCCCCTTATATGTAGCTCTATTGACCATGATTTTATTTCTATGTGCATAACCTAGCAGAGTGGGGTCAATTTTAGGTGGATTAGGGCTAAATTTTGGTGAAGTAGGTCCAGATCTTGGTGAAGAGGTAGGTTCTAGAAGGACTATAGAGGAGGATTCAATGATAGAGTTGAGGGTTCTCCACTATACTTTGGATGAGGTGAGGAGGAAGTTGGTATCCTTTGATATTATACGGGTGGAGGAGATGACTAGGATTTGAGTTGAGATGGCTTAGATGAGGGTTGCTAGTGAGGAGACCATTACTAGACTCTGGTTGACTTTGTATCAAGTTATGAAGGAGTGGAACATGGACCATGCGATAATTGTAGATCTAAGGTCTAACCTAGAGTAGACATAGTGAGATAGGGATGAGGCTTGAGCATAGGTTTGGGAAGGTTTAGATGTAGTAGTGGTGGCTATGATTATCCAAACTTTAGAGAGGGAGCTATATGACTCTATGGTAGGGATTGATGATGCTATGGTGAGACTTTAGTGAGTAGAGGTTCAATATGAGAGGGATTAGGGTAGTACCATGTACTACCAGTAGCTATATTAAGTAGAGGTTCCTATGGAGCGATGAAAAACATCACCTTTAGGATCATGATCAAGGGATCCATCGATGAGTGATAACTCTCATAGGTCTATTAATTTTTAGTCGCATCCTCCTCCTCCTCCACTAGGAGGTTATGGAGAGACTAATTCTACTTTTTAGGTGGGTTTTGGGTGTTTAGAAGTGAGTACTAATTTTAGGGCTATGGTACACCCTCATTTCATGAGTTGAGTGGTATTGTTTTATTTTATTTTATGATACACCTTCTCCATAGACATGTATAGTTCAAGGCACATATATATATATATATATATATATATATATATATATTGATTACTTTTGGGACTTGATGTGATGTTTCAATTAATTTTTGGCTTGAAATTTTGATGATGTTTTGTTGTGCGATGTTGATGTGTTTAGATTATATGATGTAGTTGACTAAGTGATTGTAGCCTTGATTATTTTTCTTGGTGAGGGTTTCATAATTATGCTCAAATGCATATGAAGGGGAGTGTCCCCATTTGAGAGATGTGTTGGATGATAGATGACCATCCAAAAGTGTACTGTGAGCGATGGCATTCAAACTAGATATAGGAGAACACTCATATTTTTAGAGGTATAATATTTTCCTTTTATGTGTTCCCATAGATGGGAATATGATTATTATTATGTTTAAATGGTGGCCTATAATGTTGTATTCATGATAGCATTTAATACATAATGATATACCTATAATATTTACATGGAGCGTAATGTTTTGAAAAGTGTTTTTCCTCTCATTAATGTTTAAGTTCCATACTCTATGAAACACTTAACTACATATATGATGTACCTATAATATGTACATGGAGTGTAATTTTTTGAAAATTTGTTTTCCTCTCATCAAATTTTAAGTGCCATACTCTATGAAATACTTAACTATGTAGATGAGGTACCTATAATATGTACATGGAGTGTAATGTTTTGAAAAGTATTTTTTCTCTCATCAATTTTTACATGCCATACTCTATGAAATACTTAACTGCATAGATGAGGTACCTATAATATGTACATGGAGTGTAATATTTTGAAAATTGTTTTTCATCTCATGAACGTTTAAGTGCAATACTCTATGATACACTTAACTGCGTAGATGACATACCTATAATATTTACATGATATATATTTATTTTTTCTCCTTATCAATGTTCAAGTGCCATTCTCTATGAAAAAATTGACTATGTAGATAAGGTGTTTGATATTAATTAGTGTTTAAGTACCATTCTCTATGAAATAGTTAACTATGTAGATGAAGTTATTTTTGCTTCTTATCAATGTTCAAGTGCTATTCTCTATGAAACACTTGATTGCGTAGATACAATTTAGGATTTTCAGCAGTGTTTAAGTGCCATTCTCTATCAAACACTTAACAACATAGATAAAGTTATTTTTTATTATTATAAATGTTCAAATACCATTCTCTATGAAACACATGACTACGTAGATAAGATTTAATATTTTCACCAATGTTCAAGTATCGTTTTCTATGAAACACTTGACTGCGTAGGTGAAGTTTTTTCTTCTTATCAATGTTCAAGTGTCATTCTCTATGAAAAACTTGACTGCATAGATAATATTGAGGATTTTCACAAATTTTCAAGAGCCATTTTATCTGAAAAACATGATTACATAGGTGAATATTTTGCTTCTCATCAATGTTCAAGTGCCATTCTCTATGAAATACTTGATTGCATAGATGAGATTAGTTTGATTTTTCCACAATGTTTAAGTGCCATACTTTATGAAATACTTAACTATGTAGATGAAATTGTTTTGATTCTTATAAATTTTCAAATACCATTCTTTATAAAAAATTTGATTGCGTAGACAAGATATTTGGTATTTCATCAACGTTTAAGTGTCATACTTTATGAAACACTTAGATGTGTAGATAATTTTTTTTTTGTTCTTACCAATGTTTAGATATCATTCTTTATGAAACATTTGACTACGTAGATAAGATAGATTTTATTTTTCATTAATATTTAAGTGCCATACTTTATGAAACACTTAACTGCATAGATGAAATTTGTTTGGTTCTTATCAATGTTCAAATACCATTATTTATGAAACATTTTACTGCGTAGATAAATTTGGTTTGATTTTTCATCATTGTTTAAGTGCCATACTTTATGAAACACTTAACTACATAGATGACTTTTTTTTGGTTCTTATAAATGTTCAAATGCCATTCTTTATAAAATATTTGACTGCGTAGATAAGATTGGTTTATTTTTTCCTAAATTTTTAAGTGCCATTCTTTATGAAATACTTAACTGCGTAGATGAAATTATTTGATTCTACAAGATTTTTTCAAAGCTTTGAAGTGATGTTTGATGATTCTTTTAATGTTTATTGCAAAATATTTTTGTAATATTCTATAACTATTACACATATTTTCTCAAAATGAAGAGATTTTTTTGTAATCGATTTTGTGCTCTTTGCAAATATTTTTGCAAAGTGATGAAATGCTTTTGTAATTGATTTTGCATTCTTTAAAAATGTTTTACAAAGTGATGAAATTATTTTGTAGTTTATTTTGTGCTCTTTACAAATGTTTTGCAAAGTGATCAAATGCTTCTATAATCTTTACAAATATTTTTCAAAGTGATGAAATGCTTCTGTAATAAATTTTGTACTATTTGTAAATGTTTTGTAAAGTTGTGAAATGCTTCTATAATCAATTTTGTACTCTTTGTAAATGTTTTAAAAAGTGATGAAATACTTCTGTAATCAATTTTGTAGAATGCATAATAATGTAATGTCCTTTGATGCTTGAAATGGATTTTGCAAAGTATTTAGTTATTACAGATTTTTTTGCAATATGTTGATGTTGTTTACAAAACATGATGAATAATAATATGACATGTTTCGTTTTGTTATTGTAATGCAATATAGTAATAATGATTTGGTTGCAATTTTTTGCAAAAAATCTTGTAGAATAATGTTTTTATGTCATTCATTTTGCTTTCTCTATCCTAAAGCAAAATGCCTTAATGAAGAGAAAGACATGATATTTCTAAATTTCTTAACACATGAGAGAGGGCAACAATAGTATATAAGTCCATTACCTAAATCATATACAAATATTTACATGTAAATGAGGAATTGGACTTGATACTTGTTTCCCTCCGATCTGTTGAAAGATTCAAGGATTTTATATTGTAAACAAAAAATTTTATACTGAGCGTAATTCTTCCATATGGATAATTCAAGAGAAGAATAATCCCTTCTCCTTTGCCCGACATGTGTACAAAGTAATGTATATGCATAAATTATGGAAAAATGAAATCCCCTTATCTAGGAGGTCCATGTGATAGCATTACCCTTAGTCTAAAGGATGCTATTTGTATGATTGAATAGATAACATCCATACTGGATTATAGGTTTTTAGGAGACACATGGATTTGATAATCAATTACATGATGCAGTCATAAATAATTATGGGTACGTGAAGTGCTGATTACCAAATCCTAATGTTCCTAAAGGACCCATTAGTTAGTCTAGATATTTTAGTTTTGAAGAAGAGAAGAAATAATAGGTTGTTGTCACACATCAAGATGGAGGAAGTTATCTATCTATTGAATGATATTTTTACAAATAGATAGATAATATCTATCATCCTTGATGGGTGATTAATTTGAGATTAGATGTCTATTGTGTATTTGTATAATAAACTAGTTGGAAATAAAGTTTTGTTGATCCAATAGTTCATTAGGCAAATATCTGATGAAAATAATATGATTCATAGATGTTTAATTATTTTAGAGGATTAGGTGGCTAAAAAGACAAAATATATCAAATATCTGGTGAAGCATCCAAATAATTGTATGCTTACAAGGCATTGGATCTATGTAGCCTCATAGTTTGATAGATCCATTTGAACAATATTTTGTGAGAGATCTTGATTTTAATATAATAAAATACCAATGAAATGAACTAGGAGGCTATGGGGACAATATTGATCTAGTGTCTGGTAAAATATACAAATGATTGTAGATCTACAATATATTGGATCAATAAATTCTTCAAAAACCTCATGGCCCATCGAGGGAAATCATTGAGATTTGTGAAAAAAGTAATAGCATGTCTACGCAATAAATCAAAGAGAAATTAAATATACCATTGATCCATTGCCTAATGAGATTCACAAGAAATTGCAAACCTATGAGATATTGGATAAAGGGAACCCTATAATCCTTGTGATCTATTGGAGAGGTAGCATGTGAGAATTTGATTTATGTTTGATTGCATACTAAAATGGTATGTCAAATAGGGAAGAGTAACCAAAATCATTCGTTCCCATATAATTTGACAAGTAATTGTTAACCCATAGGAGAATGGATGATTAGGGGCTTCCTGGCCTATGTGATCAAATAAATAAGTAAGCTAGTTGTGATATATTAAGTATGATTTTGCAAACTCAAATGATAGGCCAATCAGGGAAGAGAACCCCATTCAACCAGTAACTAGTGAAATTCACAATTGATTATGAATTCATGAGATATTGGTTGAATGTGGTTTCCCATTCCTGGATGGTCTATCAAATAAGTTGTATTTGAATAATGTGATGAATATATATCATGATACATTCAATATATTTCTCTAAAAATTTCTCTTATACAATACATCATTTTGTGAGAGTTGCAAAATCATAGATGTATTATAGAAGAGAAAAAAAGTGTAATTTAGGAGTCTATTAAATAATCATGAGTGTTGATTGAAAATAGTCTCTTTTGATGAGAGATATTATAGATGTATATTGTTGATAATATTTTTATAAACTGTTTTTGATATTAGTGATGTGATTGTGTGCAAAACAGAGGAAAGTAAGTTGTGTGTCGCTTATATTAAAGAGAAGGAATAAGTATGATGGATGAGATATAGGAAGGTAGGAGCAATTGTTTGTTCTTTATTATCAGATACCCCATGTTTGGGATAGAAGAAAAGGAGAAGGTTGGATTTTCAAGGCTATGAATGATCACGTCATACATCACTTAACCCAAGAAAAGTAGAAGAAGAGAAGTATGATAGTAGGGAAATAGGATGTAGAAGAAAAGTTGTGTAGGTGAGATTTTTGGACTGGGAGAGTTTACGCAACATATGGCTATCCTAGATAGATGCAATGTAGATGTATTTCTAGAAAGGATTGGCCTTTGAATCATAGAAAAACCTCATGAATCTATGGTATGATCAAGTAAGCTAGGTAAACATGCAAGGGGTGAAGTGTATATGATGATATGATGATACTTGTCGTGCCTTCAATAAAATGAACAAGCAAATGACTTGATGTTTTATGCATAGTACTATTTAAAATAAATGATGTTGATTGGTTATTTATGTTCTTGGTCATCCAATGTGGCTAGGCAATAGGATCTAGATCCAAATTTAGCCATGATGATGAAAGCTCCTAACCAAATAGGTTCAAATTTTCCTTTTAGGTCAACGTCAGTGTTAGTATTCTTTTGGTTTTCTTTGACAACTAGCTCCCCAACTTCAAAGGACCTAGGATGCACATTCTTATTGTAGGTGCATCATAGTCTATTGTGGTATGTTTTGAGATGTTCTAGAGCATTTATGAATTTTTATTCTAAGATTTCTAGCTATTTTAAGCGACTTGAACGGTATTCATCTCCTACTAAAGAATATTGTAGCAAGACTTTTAGAGAGAGTATATCAATTTCAAAGGAAAATACCACTTCAGTGCCATAAACTAAAGTGTATGGTATTGACCCGATGGGGGTATGAAAACTTGTGAAATATACCCATAAGGTAGGGTAGATTTGTAAATACTAGTCTCAACCTTCTTTTGCTAACTAGATTCTTAAGGATTTTGATTAGCATTTTTTTGGAGGATTCAACTTGTCCATTTCCTTGTAGGTAGTATGGTGTAGACCATTTTTGTTGAATCTTGTATTTGGTGCATATTTTGGTGACTTTATTATTTTTAAAAGGGGTGCCATTATCAGTGATTAGGGTAGAAGGTATACCATATTGAATTATTATTTTATTTAAAATGAACTTTGATACTTGAATCCCTATTGCGGTGAATAGGGGCATTGATTTGATCCATTTAGTAAACTATTATGTAGTGGTGGTGATGAAATTATATCTTTTTATGATTGAGGGTTGATATTACCTATGATATACAATCCATAAGAAGAGAAATTCCAAGGAGATGTGATTGGTTGAAGTTCTTAAGTAAGGGTGTGGGTAAGTTTATCATGTCATTGACACTAGTCACATTTCTTTATATAGTTGTGAGAATCCTTTTCCATAGAGGGTCAATAATAGACCATTCTGAGGATCTTCTTGGATATGGATAATCTACTAAATTATCCACCACATACCCCATCATGGGATTCTATTATGATATCTTGGGCTTCATTTACATTTATGCACCTGAGTATACCTTCAAAGGAGCATATATAATATATATTCGATGATGACATATTTGTAGGATTTTAGCCTAAATTATATTCATTTTTAAGAGTTCAATCCTTCAGGGAATTTTCCTTCCTTGAGGAAATTAAATATGTCTTTATACCAAGTTTATTGAGGTACAAATATTTCAATGTTATATATATTGAGAGGTTGTAGACATGATTCAAGTGTGGAAGATTCATTAATTGATCTTATGATAATAGAAGCTTATTCATTTTCCAGTTCTAAAGGCATGAGAGATGTAGTGGTAGCCATAGCATCAACATGGTGGTTGCCAAAATGTGGTATGAATTCTATAATTATTTGGTCAAAGTGAGTTTCGAACATATCTACAATGTCTTTGTATGGCTTTAGCTTTTCATATTTGGTTTGATAGGCATCATTTAATTGGTTTAACATTTTTTAATCACTATATGCTATTATGTTCTTGATATTTTGTTTTTTGTGGCCCTAAGAGCTTGGATGAGTACCTCATATTTTTTTTTATTGTTGGTACAAGAGATATGAAGCTTAAAGGATAGCATATGAGTTTTTGTGGGGTGACTAGGACAATTCATGCCCCTAAACCTTTTGCACATCTAGCTCCATCAAAGTACAAGATCCAAGTTTTAGGTTCTTGGGTTTCTATTGATAAGGCCATTTCATCAGCAAAGGAGATATTAATGGAGAGTTTTTATTCTAATGGAGTTGTAGCAAGTTGATTAACTATAAGTTGCCCTTTTAGGGATTTTTTTTTTACAACTTCTATGTTGAATTCACTATGGACTATGAACCATTTTACAATTCCACCAAATAGGTAATGTTCTGACATGAGGTAATGTTATGGGTTTACACTTACTAAGATGTAAGTCTTATGACTAAGCATCTAGTATCTTAGTTTGAGAGACAATAAGATAATAACTAAGAAAATAGTCTCTTGTGGTGTGTAGAGAGTTTTGTATTTTATTATAGATCTACTGATATAGTATATTGCTCTTTCTCAACATTCATCGTATTGTGCTAGTAAATCTCCTAAGGCATGTTCAATAGAAACTATGTACAATAATAATGTTTGATTTAGGTTTGGTGGTACTAATATGGAAGGCATCAAAAGATAAATTTTTAGGTCTTCAAAGGATTCTTGAAACCCTTCATCCCAATTGAACTTAGCTCATTTCTTCAATAAATTAGATAAATGTTGATACTTATCTGCAAGTTGTGATAAGAATCTATGGATGGCTTGTAATTTTTCTTGAAGGCTTCATAACTCGGTCAAGTTTCTAGGTGGTGGCATGTTTTTTACAACTACAATTTTAGAGGTATCAATTTCAATCCCATGATGAGATACGATGAACCCAAGTATTTTTTTTATTTTACCCCAAAAATACATTTTAAGGGTTTTATTCTGACTTTGTAGTCTCGTAATATTTGGAAGATGCATTTAAGGTCTCGAGGATGGTTTTCATTTCCTGATATTGACCCATGATGTCATCTACATAATATTCCATCTATTTTAAGCATAAGGTCATGAAATATATATATCATGGCCTTCTGATATGTGGCTCCTACATTTTTAAATCCAAAAGGCATGACCTGATAGCAAAAGGTTTCCCATGGAGCAATAAAATTTGTTCTAGATTGATCTTCTATTGCAATATTAATTTTATTATAGCCTAATAATCCATCCATTAAGGATAGCTTCTCAGACCCCATAGTGAAGTTGACTATCATGTGTATGTTTGGCAAAGGGAATTCATATTTTGGACAAACATTGTTTATATCTCTAAATTTGATACAAATTTGAATAGATTATTTCTTCTTGGAAATTGGAATGATGTTGGATATCCAATATGAATAATCTATTGAAGAACACAAGCTTATACTGAGAGGGGGGTGAACAATATAAGACCACTTTTTACTTTTCTTTCCAAATCAATATTAAGCAATGTGTAGATAGCAATATCAATAGCAGTAATCAAAGCAATGCACAAATCACCACACACAATAGAGACACCACAATTTACGTGGTTCACCCAATGTGGGCTACTCCACGGAGAAAATATTTCACTAAAATTTTCTCAATCAATCTCTTGGGAATCCTTCCCAATTACAATGTTTATGGACCTCTGTCCAAAGGAGACACCAATCCCCTAAATCAAGTTCGTGGATCTCTATCCATAGGAGAACTCCTTCTCCTCTACTCTGGTTGGTGATCCTCTAGAAGACTACTGCCTCCACTGCACCTGCTTGGTGGATCTCTCTCCACTGAAGACTCTTGTCCCCACTCAGAAGACCTATCCTCACTGCCCTGGCTGATGGATCTCTATCCACTGGAGACCTTTGTCCTCTCTACTCTATCACCTCCAAAGCTCTATCTCAAATCTATACTAAACATAGTCCATTCGGTCTAGCACAAATCTACTCAACAAGTCCACACAGAACTTGCTCAAATCTGCTCAACAAGTCCACACAGACTTGCTCAAATTCTCAAAAAATAACTTGCTCAAATATGCTCAACAAGTCCACATAGAACTTGCTCAAATATGCTCAACAAGTCCACATAGAACTTGCTCAAATCTTCTCAACAAGTCCACATAGAACTTGCTCAAATATGCTCAACAAGTCCACTAAACTTGCTCAAATCTGCTCAACAAGTCCACTAGAACTTGCTCAAATCTTCTCAACAAGTCCACATAGAACTTGTTCAAATCTGCTCAACAAGTCCACTAGAACTTGCTCAAATCTGCTCAATAAGCCACTCAGAACTTGTCCAATCTCTCAATAAGTCCACACAGAACTTGTCCAAATCTGCTCAATAAGCTCACTCAGAACTTAACCAATCTCATAGAAACATAAAGTGAATTGTTAGAGACTCAATATGTTCTACACTCAATGCTCAATCACTTTCTCAACTCAAATCAGAATATAGAATAGTTTGTTTTATGGAACTTGAACAATCACTTCACACATCCACTTGACTAGGCTCAACCAATTCTACTCCACCAATTACTCAAGAAACAACCCTTGCTCACAAACCCTAGTCCAAGCATGTAAACACCAACTCAAAATATTTCCAACAATGCTCAACCACAAATCTCACATAACAATGATACTCATGTTCTTTTCAAACCCTAGTTCAAGTTCTTTGCACAACCAATGTCTTCAACAACAATGCTTATACATCAATCTTCACATAACAATGATACTCATGTTCTTTTGCACAATACTAACTCAAGTTCTTCACACAATCAATGGCTTCAACAACAATGCTTATAAAACAATCTTCACATAACAATGATACTCATGTTCTTTTGCACAACCCTAACTCAAGTTCTTCATACAACCAATGGCTTCAACAACAATGCTTATAAAACAAGGTTTTAATCACAACACTTAATTCTAGAAAACCTTGAAGCATTAACTCAAACACTCTCAAAAAGGAAACCCTAATCAAGTCCTTTTCACTCCAAACTTATTTTCAGAAAACCAACCAATCAACTTAACCATGGAAGAATTTGCCCATACCTTTTTGCTTGGAGATAGAAAAATAGATCTCAAAACCTGTTCCAATCACACTCAATTTTTCTTTGACAACTTCAATGGTTAGGTGGCAAAATCTTCACTTTAAATCCCTTGTAAATGCTTGCTCAAAGATTATTTTTCATACAAAGATACCAAGTCATATATACACCTTATAAACTCCACAATCTCAAAAATAAATCTAACACCCACAAATAGGTCTTTAGAAAACACCTTAAAGATCCTTAATGCAAACTAATTTTTTACCTTATTACTCCAATTAAAAATAATATCTTCCCTTTTTATAAATCACAATTCAACACATAGCAATTTACTATCACTCCTTATTTCTCCTAACCACTAATCTCATTGCCTAATTAAAAACCTTTTAACACCCCTTATAACTCCTAATAAAGGTTTTAATTTAAACTTTAGGCAATTAAAAATATTAACAAAAATTACCTTTGCCTCTCCACGGGTTTCGAACCCTTAACCTCTGCCTCCGCGAATGCCCTAGCCGTGGGCTCCACAACCATGTGCGCTCAATGCACGTTGAGAACCAAAAGGCTCTACGTGCACTATATTCCTTCCCTGGCGCCTTAATCAAAAAATGTGAAGCACGAAACCTTTCCCCTTTGCGCACGTACTCAACGGGATTCGAACGCGGGTCCGTCTCCCCACAACCGCCTTAGCAAAAACATGCGCTGCCAATGGACCACCGTGTCCACCTTTGTCTTGGGCACCAACCTTACTCGCTATAATCCTTGCACATAAGATGAAAAGTTGTTCGTCTTCTTCCTCACTCTTGCCTTCGAATTCGCACATGCAAATTTTCCTTGGTCGCATTAATTAAATCAATGAGGGATAATTTGCAAAGGTCTTTTGGCCTCCCTTTTATACACGAAGCTGCCATTGTCTTCAAACGTCGGTGCTCCAAATTTTTTGATGACGTCGGCGCATTTAACCTTTGTAATTTATAAATGATTTAAATTCCAAGGAATTTAAATTTTATAAATTATAATTATAACCTTTGGCTTTTAAGGCCTTCTCTTATTGCACAACTTTGTATTGATGATATTTATTTATAAAATTTAAATTCCTTTTGAATTTAAATATTTTATAAAATAAATATTAGACCTCCTTTGAACTTTGCAATAGGCCTCCTTGGGTATTTATGAAAACCCTTTTTAACTTATGCTCTCATATAATATTAAAATATTATGGAGCCCTTTTGCCTTTAACTTCTGCATTGTTGAAGCTTCTTCCTGGATATTAGTGACACCTTTGATGACTTTATTTCTTGTCGAATTCCTTGACATTAATGATGACTTCTTTTGGTGACATCAATGACAACATTTGACTTAGGGACTCAAAATGTCCAACAATCTCCCCCTTTGTCATTGATGGCAACCCAACTTCTTTTTACCAAAAACTTGACCTTTCTTTTATTCTGCTCCCCTTGGGACATTGCTCCCCCTGGCTCAAAGCTCTCTCAATTATCAAGTCTCTCCCCCTTACTCAAATCTCTCCCCCTTTGACATCAATGGCAAAGGGTCACCTTTGGGGCTCGGGGCTAAGGATGAGCCTCTTAGCTTAGCCCCTCCCCCACCTTCTATTGAGGTGGTTAATTTTGGGGTGGGAGTATTTCTACTCCTAGAAGGCATTGTTCTTTACCTTTATCCTCTTCTCTTCTTTTCTGAGTTTTCTGATTCCTCTAACTGTTTCTTTCCATGTCCATGTTCCTGTCCATGTCTACATTCTTGTTCTTGTTCCTATTCCTATTCATATCCATATTCCTGTTCTTGTTCCTATTCACATTCATGTTCCTATCCATGTTCATATCCATGTTCCTATTCTTGTTATTGTTCCTGTTCACATTCATGTTCCTATTCCTGTTCCTATTCCTATTCATGTCCATATTCATGTTCTTGTTCATGTTCTATTCCTGTTCATACCTATTTTTGGAATATCTGCTCTACACCACTTTGTTGTGTGACCATCATTATTGCACTTATAACACTTAATGTTATTATTCCTTGGAGGTGCAAATGTCTTAGGATTTCTTCTAGTGAAGCCATATCTTCTTCTGTCATGAACCCTGCAATTCATTGCCTTGTGACCAAACTGATTACATGAGTAGCAATACCCATGAAAAGACTATTTGTTCCCATATTCCTATCTTTCTTGTGTCCTGCATTGTGAAGCCATGTGCCCAAACCTGTGATATGAGAAGCATATTCCATTGAAGTTTCCTTGTCTTGACCTCATTGGTCTCTTAGTCTCTCTTGACCTATTTTGATTGTTGTTCCATATGTATCTTCTTTGTGCATTGTTCCTATTTTTGTTGAACTCTCTATTGTCCAACTCATCCTCAGATGTCTCACTATCTTTTACACTATATTCTTTTGAAGTATCTTCATCTGAAGTTTCTTCTCCTCCAAAACTTGAAGTTGACTCTCCTTCCCATTTCTTTTGAACCTATTCAAATCCAAGACCTATTTTGCTTGATGTAGGCTTTTGTATCTTGATGAACTTATCCAAGTTCTTTGAGCTATTTTTGAACCCTTTCATCTTGACCTTGGAGTCTTCTAAATCTTCTCTTAGTAGTGCCACTTCTTGTGCTAACTTCTCACATTCCAAGATCTTTGCTTCTAACTTATCTTTGAACCTCTTTGCCTTAGCCTTTGATTTTTCTAAATCCTCTATAAGCAATCTTCTCTCTTCATCACATTCTTGAAACTGAATTTCAAGTTTAGAGTGTTGCTTCCTTACCTTCTTTACCATGTCAAGGGCATAAATAAGTTCTCCCTTGAGATCATAACCATTCTTTTCTGAATATTCCTCTATTTGTTTACCTTTGTCCTCATCTTTATTTTCTATTGGCTTGTCTTCTATAGGATCACTTACTTCTTCTTCTAAAGCCATTAGAAGATTTTCATCTGGTCCTTCAAGTGCATTCTCATATTCATCATCACTGAAACTATAACCATCCCTTGTACAATCATCTTCAAGATGTCCAAATTTACCCCCCCCAAAACACCTTGAGAATAACTAGAGTTTTTTTCTTAATTGGTTATTTTTCTTCAATCATAAATAGGACTTCATCTCTATCATTATCTGAAAAACTAGCATCACTATCACTTGAATACTTACTTGCATTATCCGCATAGTAGCTTCTCTTTTGCCTTTGAAATAACTTCTTTCCTTGTCTGCTTTGTCCATCCTTGCTTTTCTTCTGATGCTTATCCCACCTATATATTTCTGATTCCTTGTACCTGTGATCCTATTTTTCTTCACCATTGTTGTTCTTGGGTTCTTGAAAATCTATTACAAAATGTCCATACTTTCCATAATTGAAACACTTAACAAGATATTTTATCTCTAGATCTTCTATAGTCCTTATCTCTTCTACCATAGTTAGCTTCTTCATCACTAGATAACTCATTGCTTGATTTTGACTTCTTACCCTTTGTCTTATTGGTTGCTTTGAATGTTGCTTCCTTCTGGGACATAGGATCTTTTGTTCTTATCTCAAATACTATGAGCATACCAAGCAACTTATCTCTTGTCAAAGTATCACCATATATTGATACTTCTATAGCAGAAACCTATTCACTGAATCTATTTGGAAGAGATCTTAAGACTTTATCACAAACATCAGATTCATCAATCTTCATACCAAGTCCTCACATATTATTAACAACCTCATCAATTCGAATTAGGTAAGCACTAATATTTTCCTCTTCGTTCATTCTTAATTCTTCAAGTTGTCTTTTGAGGTTTTGACTCTTTGCTTTCTTGACACTTTTATCTCCTTCATATATATTTTGCAATTTATCCCACATCTCTTTTGTAGTTTGACAATGCATAACTTTCATAGACTCTGTTCTACACAAACCTCTCACAAGTGCATTCATTGATTTTGAATTATAGTGTTGTAGAAGCTTACCTTCCTTATATGTAGGAGGATTGATTAAGGGATCATATCCAAATTCCATTGAATCCCAAATTTCATTGCCAAGTGCCATCAGGTAGATCTTCATCATCATACTCCAATACATATAGTCACTTCCATCAAAAATTGGTGTTGAATTATTTGAGGACACTTCCTTAGGATCCATTGTGTTCTTGTTAGCCTTTCCTTCAAGTTGTTAAACTCTTCTGAAGGAACCCACTTTGATACCAATTGAAGAACACAAGCTTATACTGAGAGGGAGGTGAACAGTATAAGACCACTTTTTACTTTTCTTTCCAAATCAATATTAAGTAATGTGTAGATAGCAATATCAATAGTAGTAATCAAAGCAATGCATAAATCACCACACACAATAGAGACACCACAATTTATATGGTTCACCCAATGTGGGCTACTCCACGGAGAAAATATTTCACTAAAATTTTCTCAATCAATCTCTTGGGAATCCTTCCCAATTACAATGTTTATGGACCTCTATCCAAAGGAGACACCAATACCCTAAATCAAGTTCTTGGATCTCTATCCATAGGAGAACTCCTTCTCCTCTGCTCTGGTTGGTGATCCTCTAGAAGACTACTACCTCCACTACACTGGCTTGTGGATCTCTCTCCACTAAAGACTCTTGTCCCCACTCAGAAGACCTATCCTCACTGCCCTAGTTGATGGATCTCTATCCACTGGAGACCTCTGTCCTCTCTACTCTGTCACCTCCAAAGCTCTGTCTCAAATCTATACTAAACATAGTCCATTCGATCTAGCACAAATATGCTCAAAAAGTCCACATAGAACTTGCTCAAATCTTCTCAACAAGTCCACACATAACTTGCTCAAATCTTCTCAACAAGTCCACATAGAACTTGCTCAAATCTGCTCAACAAGTCCACACAAAACTTGCTCAAATATTCTCAACAAGTCCACATAGAACTTGCTCAAATCTGCTCAACAAGTTCACTCAGAACTTGTCCAAATCTGCTCAATAAGTCCACACAGAACTTATTCAAATCTGCTCAATAAGCTCACTCAGAACTTATCCAATCTCATAGAAACATAAAGAGAATTGTTAGAGACTCAATATGTTCTACACTCAATGCTCAATCACTTTCTCAACTCAATTCAGAATATAGAATAGTTTATTTTATGGAACTTGAACAATCACTTCACACATCCACTTGACTAGGCTCAACCAATTCTACTCAACCAATCACTCAAGAAACAACCCTTGCTCACAAACCCTAGTCCAAGCATGTAAACACCAACTCAAAATATTTCCAATAATGCTCAACCACAAATCTCACATAATAATGATACTCATGTTCTTTTCAAACCCTAGTTCAAGTTCTTTGCACAACCAATGTCTTCAACAACAATGCTTATACATCAATCTTCACATAACAATGATACTCATGTTCTTTTGCACAATACTAACTCAAGTTCTTCACACAATCAATGGCTTCAACAATAATGCTTATAAATCAATCTTCACATAACAATGATACTCATGTTATTTTGCACAACCCTAACTCAAGTTCTTCATACAACCAATGGCTTCAACAACAATGCTTATAAAACAAGGTTTTAATCACAACACTTAATTCTAGAAAACCTTGAAGCATTAACTCAAACACTCTCAAAAAGGAAACCCTAATCAAGTCCTTTTCACTCCAAAATTATTTTCAGAAAACCAACCAATCAACTTAACCATGGAAGAATTTGCCCATACCTTTTTGCTTGGAGATAGAAAAATAGATCTCAAAACCTGTTCCAATCACACTCAATTTTTCTTTGACAACTTCAATGGTTAGGTGGCAAAATCTTCACTTTAAATCCCTTGTAAATGCTTGCTCAAAGATTATTTTTCATACAAAGATACCAAGTCATATATACACCTTATAAACTCCACAATCTCAAAAATAAATCTAACACCCACAAATAGGTCTTTAGAAAACACCTTAAATATCCTTAATGCAAACTAATTTTTTACCTTATTACTCCAATTAAAAATAATATCTTCCCTTTTTATAAATCACAATTCAACACATAGCAATTTACTATCACTCCTTATTTCTCCTAACCACTAATCTCATTGCCTAATTAAAAACCTTTTAACACCCCTTATAACTCCTAATAAAGGTTTTAATTTAAAATTTAGGCAATTAAAAATATTAATAAAAATTACCTTTGCCTCTCCACGGGTTTCGAACCCTTAACCTCTGCCTCCATGAATGCCCTAGCCATGGGCTCCACAACCATGTGCACTCAATGCACATTGAGAACCAAAAGGCTCTACGTGCACTTTATTCCTTCCCTGGCACCTTAATCAAAAAATGTGAAGCACGAAACCTTTCCCCTTTGCGCACGTACTCAACGGGATTCGAACGCGGGTCCGTCTCCCCACAACTGCCTTAGCAAAAACATGCACTGCCAATGGACCACCGTGTCCACCTTTGTCTTGGGCACCAACCTTACTCGCTATAATCCTTGCACATAAGATGAAAAATTCATTCGTCTTCTTCCTCACTCTTGCCTTCGAATTCGCACATGCAAATTTTCCTTGGTCGCATTAATTAAAACAATGAGGGATAATTTGCAAAGGTCTTTTGGCCTCCCTTTTATACACGAAGCTGCCATTGTCTTCAAACGTCGGTGCTCCAAATTTTTTGATGACGTCGACGCATTTAACCTTTGTAATTTATAAATGATTTAAATTCCAAGGAATTTAAATTTTATAAATTATAATTATAACCTTTGGCTTTTAAGGCCTTCTCTTATTGCACAACTTTGTATTGATGATATTTATTTATAAAATTTAAATTCCTTTTGAATTTAAATATTTTATAAAATAAATATTAGACCTCCTTTGAACTTTGCAATAGGCCTCCTTGGGTATTTATGAAAACCCTTTTTAACTTATGCTCTCATATAATATTAAAATATTATGGAGCCCTTTTGCCTTTAACTTCTGCATTGTTGAAGCTTCTTCCTGGATATTAGTGACACCTTTGATGACTTTATTTCTTGCCGAATTCCTTGACATTAATGATGACTTCTTTTGGTGACATCAATGACAACTTTTGACTTAGGGACTCAAAATGTCCAATATCTATAGCCTTTATGAAGCCAACATCTAGGATTTTTTGCAATTCATATATTACTAAAAGAGCAACTCTTGGATGTATTTTTCTTAATTTTTTCTTGATAGGCTTGGTGTCAAGATGCACTACTAAATGGTGGACTACTAATGAGGGGTCAAGCCTTGGCATATCATTGTATCCCAAAGCAAATATGTTAGATAACTCCTTTAATAGTTTTGTGTACTCTGTTCACTCTTCTTGGGTCAAGACTTTTCCAAGCTTGATAAGGCAAGGATCTTGGTCTATTTCAATGTTGACCTCTATGGTTTCTTCGATTAAAGCTTGTAACTCATACTAAAAATGAAGAGGGGCATCTATTATTGATGCAGGAGCATTTGATGACAACAAAGCAATCTTACATCGATAAAAAAAAAATTCTAAGTGTTTGCCTTGATGTCGCGATATCGCGACAAAGAAAAGTGTCGCGATATCGTGACATGTCGTGTTTTCGTGACTCAGGAAGGTGAGAGGAGGCATGGAGAAAAAAATTTATGATTTTGTGACATGTCTCAAAATCACGACCGAAGGAAGACAGGGAGGCACAGAGGAGAAAAAGTAGCGATTTCGTGACATGTCGCGAAATTGTGACCAAAGAAGCAGTAAGGAGGCAAGGAAGGAAAATATCATGATTTTGCGACATGTAGCAATTTCATGACCGAAGAAGCAGAAAGGAGGCAAGGAAGGAAAAATGTCATGATTTCATGACCAAAGACGTAGAAAGGAAGCAAGGAAGGAAAATATCATGATTTCGTGACATGTCATGATTTCGTGACCCTAGAGGGGAGGAGAAGGCAGAAGGGAAAGATGTCACGATATCGCGACATGTCGCATTTTCATGACCCAAGGACAAGAGAAAGCGCAAAAGAGAAAAAGTGTCGTGATATCGTGACATGTCGCATTTTCGTGACCCAAGGACAAGAGAAAGTGCAAAGGAGAAAAAGTGTCGCGATATCGTGACATGTCGCATTTTCGTGACTCGAACAGTGCAGGAAGGCAAAGAAGCCAAAAGTGTCACGATATCGCGACATGTCACATTTTCGTGACTCGAAGAGGGTAGGAAGGCAAAGAAGCCAAAAGTGTCACGATATCGTGACATGTCGCATTTTTGTGACTCAAAGAGGGCAAGAAGGCAGAGAAGCCGAAAGTGTCGCGATATCGTGACATGTCGCATTTTCGTGACTCGAAGAAGGCAGGAAGGCAGAGAAGCCGAAAGTGTCGCGATATCATGACATGTCACATTTTCATGACTCGAAGGAGGCTAGAAGACAGGGAAGCCGAAAGTGTCGCGATATCGCGACATGTCACATTTTCATGACTCGAAGAAGGCTGGAAGACAGGGAAGCCAAAAATGTCATGATATCGCGACATGTCGCATTTTCATGACCAACAAAAGAAAAGAAAGCACAGGCGGTTACAAGGACCATTACAGAGGAATCTACCGAGCGGTGGCATACCGAACGTCATCAATGGTTGATAGGTGGACAGAGCCTACAGTGGCAACATTGAAGGCACGTGGCACCGAGGTGCAGTGAAAGCAGACAAGGATCAAGGATCGGAAAGAAAGGCGTTCAAAGGCGAAGACAATGAAGAGGCACGGGAAATGAAACAAAGGGTCAGACAAGGGAAATGAAGAGTCATGCCAGAGATTTTAAAAGGGCGAGCGAAGGCATGCACAAGGGTCGAAGAACTGCTGAGCCATAGTTGCAGACGTGAAGGCAAGAGGGCGATTCTAGACCAGTCTAGACTGTTATTCTTCCTGGGTGGAAGATGCTGTAAGAGGAAAGAAAATAACTATCTTCCAGAGTGAAGGAGTTTTAAATGGCAGACTACTGCCATTATTGTAAATCAATTCCAACTATAATGAATGAGATTTAAGAATCTATTGTGAGTTATTTGTGGATCTCCATCAAGTGGTATCAGAGTGGGAGTTCCTGAGTGTGTGAGCAGATCACCGAAAGTGAGGCAGTTTGCACCAGGATCTATGGAAGGATTGTGAGAAGAGAGTGAGGAAGAATGCCTCCACGAAGAAACCATGGTGGTGGAAGGAATGTGGTACTTGAAGAAGATTTCAGAGCTTTGCAAAGGCAAGTGCAAGCCCTGCAAGAGGAATTGCGAAGAGGGGTTGAACCAAGGAGAGAAGACCATAGTGAAGAGGAAGCTTGGGAGGTTGATGATCCATCGGTTGAAGAAGAAGCAACGGATCCTACAGAATCCAGATTAATTAAGGCCATATCACGGATCAAGAAGAAGGTGAAGTTTGAGGTCTCCACGTATTTTGGGAGTCTCAATTCAGAGGAGTTAATTGACTGGATCAATGATATGGAGGAATATTTTGAGTATGAGGAGGTTGTAGATCTAGATCGGATCAAGTTTGCAAAAACAAAGTTGAAAGGCCATGCTTGCATATGGTGGAAAGAAGTGTAGCTAGAAAGAAATAGAGGAGGAAAGGAAAAGATAACCAGATGGGATCGAATGGTAGAGAAGTTGAAGAGACAGTTTATTCCTGTAGATTACAAATTGGACCTATTGAGAAGAATGCAGAGTTTGAGACAGTCAAATAGATCTATCAAAGAATATACAGAGGAGTTCTACCTGATCTCAATCAGAACTGGCCATGCAGAGGCTAACAGGGAGAAGGTGGCCCGTTACATCAATGGGTTGAGAACCAGTATTCAAGAAGAGTTGATTCTGGTTAGGATGAACACCATTGAGGATGCTTACTAGTTTGCCCTCAAAGTCGAAGAGAAGCTGAATAGACGGTTTGAGGGAAAGCAAAGAGGAAGAGGTCATGGGGGAAGAACTGGTGGAAGGACCAGTGGAGAAAGATATAAGGATCAAAAGAAGGCTGGTGAAACCAGTAATACCCAGGATCAGGAAGATAGGAACACCTACCAACCCCGTAATCAAAACAATGGTTACCCAAGGGGGAGAGGTAGATATGGACGTGGATTTGGAAGGGGAGGATTTCGTGGAACCTGTTTCCACTGTGGCAAAGAAGGACATCGAGCATACGAGTGTCCACAACACTAAGAAGGGACAAATGAGAGACCTGAGGGTCCTGCCAGAGCTGCTATAGCCGATGAAGGTGCTGAATCAGAACATTCTGAGGAGGCAGAGGGAGGAGAAGTTATGGTTACAAGGAGGACCCTGTTGAATGAGGAGAAAGGATCAGACCAGAGAAGGAGCCTATTTTGCACAAGGTGTAGAAGCTCGGGTAAGGTCTATAACATTATTATAGATAATGGTAGTACTGATAACTTGGTCTCAGAAGAAATGGTTACCAAGTTACAGTTAAAGAGAAGGGTACACCCGCATCCATATCGGATTGCATGGTTACAGAAGGACCATAGGGCCTTGGTCAGTGAGCAATGCTCAGTGAAATTTAATATTGGGAAGTACTATGATGAGGTCCTATGTGACATCCTACCTATGGATGCTTGCCATTTGTTGTTGGGAAGGCCATGGCAGTTTGATCGGTGTGCAGTGCATGATGGTCGCACCAACACTTACTCAATGACAAAGAATGGAGTGCGCCATAAGCTGAAGCCCTTGCAGGAGGCAGGTGAAAAGGTATGTAGTAGCACTAGAATATGTTTAGTTGAAGGGGGAAGATTTTTGGATAGTTTAAAGCATGAGCATATGTGCTATGCATTAATTCCTAGAGTTAGGAAGGAAGAATGCAAGGATACCCCTGTAGAAGTCTTAGGACTATTAGAAGAATTTCTAGACATTGTATCTGATAATGTGCCTGAAGGTTTACCACTAGTGAGGAAGATCAGTCACCATATAGATTTGGTACCAGGATCTAGTTTACCTAATAAGGCAGCACATAGAATGACTCCTACAGAAACTAAAGAACTGAACAGGCAAGTCCAAGAGTTGCTAAAAAAGGGTCTGATTCGAGAGAGCTTGAGTCCATGTGTAGTACCTGCAGTACTAGCACCAAAGAAATATGGAGAATGGAGAATGTGTACAGACTCTCGAGCCATTAACAAGATCACCATAAAGTATAGATTTCCATTGCCAAGGATGGATGACATTATGGACTGTTTGAGTGGAGCCAAGTACTTCACAAAGATTGATCTGAAGAGTGGTTATCATCGGATTCATGTCAGAGAAGGAGATGAATGGAAGACAACCTTCAAGACCAGAGAAGGTTTGTATGAATGGTTGGTCATGCCATTTGGGCTAACCAATGCACCAAGCACATTCATGCGGTTGATGAATGAGGTATTGAAAGAATTTTTAGGCAAATTCATCATTGTCTATTTGGATGATATTTTAATATTTAGCAGAACCCTGGAAGAGCATCTGATGCAGGTCATAAGGGTTTTTGAGAAGCTATGGGAGGAGCAGTTGTTAATAAATCTGAAGAAGTGTAATTTCATGAAGAAAGAGTTAGTGTACCTGGGATTTGTCATCTCAGCCGAAGGTCTAAAAATGGACCCAAAAAAGGTGAGAGCTATCATTGAATGGCCTACTCCGAGAAGCACGACTGAGGTAAGATCATTCCATGGTCTAGCAAGTTTTTACAGGAAATTCATTAGAAATTTCAGCAGTATTTGTGCACCCCTTACAGAAACAATGAGAGGGGATAAGAAAGAATTCAAGTGGACCTTAGGAGCAGATAGGAGTTTTGGTATGATGAAGAAGAAGGTTACAGAGCAACCTGTTTTGGCACTTCCAGATTTTAATAAGGTATTCCAGGTAGATTGTGATGCTAGTGGTAGTGCCATAGGAGCTATTTTGAGTCAAGAAGGTAAACCTGTTGCTTACTTTAGTGAGAAACTCAATGATGCTAGGAAGAAGTATTCAGTTTATGATCAAGAGTTTTATGCTATAGTTCAGGCTCTAAAGAAGTGGCGGCATTACTTGCTGCCAAAAGAGTTTGTTCTATATACTGATCATCAGGCCTTGCAGTATATCAATAGCCAAGGGAAACTAAATCAGAGGCACCTAAAATGGGTTGAGTTCCTACAGAGTTATACCTTTGTGTTGAAGCATAGGAGTGGAAAATCAAACAGAGTTGCAGATGCCTTAAGTAGAAGGCAGTGTTTGTTGACAGAAATGAAGGTGGAAGTGGTAGGATTTGATGAACTAAAGGGTTTGTACCCTGAGGATCCTGATTTTGCAGAAGCCTGGAAGGCTTGCTTGGCACCTGTCACTTTGGACAGGACCAAATGGTTGGATTTTCTGATCCAAGATGGAATGTTGTTTAGAGGAAGTCAATTATGCATTCCAAGGAGTTCAATGAGGGAGAATCTAGTCAAGGAGAAACACAGTGGAGGGTTGGCTAGACATTTTGGTCGGGACAAGACCATTGCCCTGGTTAGTGAGAACTACTATTGGCCACAACTGCAGCAAGATGTGAAGAGGTTTGTACAAAGTTGTGGAGTATGCCAGATGGTGAAAGGTGTGAGCCAGAACACTAGATTATATCAGCCATTACCTGTACCAGAGAGACCATGGGAGGACGTCAGTATGGATTTCGTTCTTGGTCTACCAAGGACGCAACGAGGAAATGATTCCATATTTGTGGTGGTTGATAGGTTTTCGAAGATGGCACATTTTATCCCCTACCAAAAAACTAGTGATGCAATTCACATTGCAGGTTTATTTTTCAAAGAGGTGGTACGACTTCATGGTCTACCAAAGAGTATCATTTTTGATAGAGATACCAAGTTTGTTGGGCATTTCTGGAGGACTTTGTGGAAGAAATTGAGGACAAATTTGAAATTCAGTTCTGCATACCACCCACAGACTGATGGCCAAATGGAGGTGGTGAATAGGAGTCTGGGAAATCTATTGAGATGCTTGATAGGAGATAAGCCCATGGGATGGGATTTGGTTTTGCCATAGGCAGAATTTGCATACAACAATTCTATCAATAGGAGTACTAACAAATCTCCATTCCAGATAATATATGGGAGTAGTCCAAGGAGTGCTTCTGAGTTGAGGAAGATGGATACAGGGGAAAGGTGCAATGCCAAGGCTGAGGACTTTGCAGAGCATCTGAAGAGTGTGCATGAAGAAGTGAAGAAGCACATTACTAACATGAACAACCAATATAAGACAAAGGCAGACCAGAAGTGATAGTTTAAGGAATTCATAGTGGGTGATGAAGTCATGGTTCATTTGAGAAAAGAGAGGTTTCCTGCTAAAACCTATAACAAGCTAAAGATGAAGAAGTTTGGACCATGCCAAATTGTGGGAAAATGGGATTCAGGCAATGCATATGAAGTGGAATTTCCAAGTGGCCTTAACATATCACCTATTTTTAACATTGTAGATTTGGTAGAGTATCATGAAGGAGGTAGTAGCGAGACACCAAGTATAGAATTATGGAGTATTCCAACATCTACTTCAGCAGCAGACAAGATCGAGGAAATACTAGACACTCAAGTAGGCAGAAGTACCAGGAAATGATAGTATTCTGAATATATGGTCAAATGGAAGGGAAGACCTATTGAAGATGCAACTTGGTTGTCCAAAATAGAGGTCGACCGCCTGGGTCTTCTTCCAACAGTACAAAAGTAAAGGACACTTCTCAATCCACCCCGGGTGTCTGATGCATGAGCATCCGGTGGCAACAGAGCAATCTTGCATCAACCAAAAAAAAAAATTCTAAGTGTTTACCTTGATTTCGTGATATCACGATAGAGAAAAGTGTCACGATATCGTGATAGAGAAAAGTGTCGCGATATCGCAAAATGTCACGTTTTCACGACTCAAGGACAAGAGAAAAGCACAAAAGAGAAAAAGTGTCACGATATCGTGACATGTCGCATTTTCGTGACCCAAGGACAAGAGAAAGTGCAAATGAGAAAAAGTGTCATGATATCGTGACATGTCATATTTTTGTGACTCGAACAGGGCAGGAAGGCAGAGAATCCAAAAGTGTCGTGATATCGCGACATGTCGCATTTTCACGACTCGAACAGGGCAGGAAGGCTGAGAAGCCAAAAGTGTCACGATATTGTGACATGTTGCATTTTCATGACTCGAATAGGGCAGGAATGCAGAGAAGCCAAAAGTGTCACGATATCATGACATGTCACATTTTTGTGACTTGAAGAAGGCAGGAAGGCAGAGAAGCTGAAAGTGTCACGATATCACGACATGTCACATTTTTACGACTCGAAGGAGGCTAGAAGACAGGGAAGTTGAAAGTGTCATGATATCATGACATGTCTTATTTTTGTGACTCGAATAAGGCTGGAAGATAGGGAAGCCGAAATTGTCATGATATCGTGACATGTTGTATTTTCACGACCAACAAAATAAAAGAAAGTGCAGGCAGTTACAAGGACCGTTACATAGGAATCTACTGAGTGGTGCATACCGAACGTCATCAATGGTTGACAGGTGGACAGAGCCTACAGTGGCAAAATGAAGGCACATGGCATCGAGGTGCAGTGAAAGTAGAAAAGGATCTAGGATCGAAAAGAAATGCGTTTGAAGGGAAGACAATGAAGAGGCACGGGAAATGAAATGAAGGGTCAGACAAGGAAAATGAAGAGTCATGCCAAAGATTTTAAAAGGGTGAACGAAGGCATGCATAAGGGTCGGAGAACTTCTGAGCCATAGTTACAGACGTAAAGGCAAGAGGGTGATTCTAGACCACTCTAGACTGTTATTCTTCCTAGGCGAAATATGTTGTAAGAAGAAAGAAAATAACTATCTTCCAGAGTGAAGGAGTTTAAATGGCAGACTACTACCATTATTGTAAATCAATTCCAACTGTAATGAATGAGATTTAAGAATCTGTTGTGAGTTATTTGTGGATCTTCATCAATTATTCCTATATCTTCAAGTTCTTGTGGATCTATAAATAATTATTCCAAATTGGGAGGTTGGGCTAAGTTCAATTTGAAGATCTATTAAAGATATTCTTATATATGTTGATTACCCAAATATTCTTCAAGATTTTCTTTGGTCGCGATTGCTTCTAGATGGGCCAACTCTAGCATGTTGATGCTCCTAAATTGCATGGTTTTGTGAGGTGTTTGATTAAGGAGTGACCGTAATTCATATTCATCCTCCTCACCCTACTGGGAGCCATGTATTAATTTAGAGTAGTCATAATTATGTTCTTCTAATAGGGGAGAAGGCTCATTTTTTTTAGAATGAATCCAATCCCACATTGTGTTGGACAAGGTTAAGCTTCTAGGGGTTATTTAATGCCCTATTTATAATGACCTAAACCTTTGTCTTGATAACTCATGTTGGAAAGTATTTGTTTAGCTATTGAAAATGAAGGTGGCATATAGAATGTAGCATATGTGTGTTTTCTAGGCATGAGGTTATGACCTCATATATTTTCATTGAGAGCAATTCCCCAATGAATGAAAGTATATGATACTATTTGGATTTTAAGCCCTTTTCTATTGGCCATGCCTATATCATGAGGAGATAGAAACATACTAATTTTGTGAAGGTATCTAGTTTTTTATGAATGAAGTTGACTTGATCACTGAAAGAGAATGATTTGGTATTATCCTCTAATTTTATAATAGGTTCCTCTAATATTTATTTTTCTTTATTTATTTTTTGTTGATACCTTGACTTAGATGATTGTATATAAGGGCAGATATTAATCTCTTGCAAGTCTATAGAGTTGCACATGTCAAAGGGTTCTGAATCTCTAGGAACATGGATAATACTCCCTTGATACTCATATTTGAGATATTTATGTAAGGTTGAAGGTACTACCCTCATAGCATGTATCCAAGGTCTTCCAAGGAGTATGTTATATTTTATATCACATGATATGATGTAGAAGAGGGTGTTTAGGATATGAGACCCTAATTTGATAGGTAAAGTGATGGTACCTGTTACCTCTTGTTCTTCATTATCAATGGCTCTAATAATGAGGTTTTATTTTTGTAAATCATTTTTGGTTAAGTAAAAGTTTTGCAAGAATTTCATGTTGCATACAATCAAGACTAATCCTTTGTCTACTAGAACTCTCCTCATATTATGAGGATGACCTCTACTCTCCTAACCATATCGATGGCTAGAGGTTACGTTTGTCATTTCCAAGGGATATAATAGTTGTTCATGAAGGTTTCGTATGAAAATATGTAAGAGTTACTTAAGAGGAGGAATATATTAAATATTTCCTACTAGACCTCTCCATTTAGCTAAGAAATCTAAAAAATTCTCAATCTTAGATTGTTTAAGTTGATAGAGGTCATCTACGGTAACCTTGTCCTCTATGTAGATTGAAAATTGTTTAATGAAGGATTCCATAAGTTGCTTGAATTTTTTGATGGAATGATGAGGTATTTGAAAGTACCATTAGAAGGCTAAACCTCTAAGACTTTTAGGGAATAGCCTAAGTAGAAGTTATTCATCATGTTTGATATCACTACAAGCTATTTGAAATAGCCTTAGATGGTTGATGGGGTCTTTCTTTCTTAGGAGTTTCAAAATTCTTTATAAATGGATGGTTAAGGATTTTTGGATCTAACGAATCATTTTAGAACTCTTCAAAAGAGTATTTTAGTTTAGATGTCCCTTGAAGAGAGGAAATTTGATAATCAATTTCGTCAAAATTGGCATCTATATTTTCTAAGTCCAATATTTTGGTGATTTTATATTGAATATCATTGGATGGAAGTTTCATTGGTAATGTTATTTTTTGTTGCATATGTGGTTGAGCAAATGTTTGCATCATAAAAGGTATACTCATAAGGGTTGAAGCATTTTGACTTGACATTATGGTGGGAGGTACTTGACTATATCCCATGATATGAGTGTGAAAGGAATTTGTAGTATTAGATGTATCATTAGGAGGTGTTGAAAATGGATTTCCCATAGCATATAATCCCATGGGTAATGTTAGAGGTGTTGTAGAATCAGTAGGTTGTGTCGTAGCCACATTGAGACTTACCAAGTTATTTTAAGTTTTATTGATTTGAGTTGTGGTTTATCGATAATTAGAATATTCAATATTATCATGTATTATGGTGGATTTATTTTTTGATTATTCCCTAAGTTCGACTCTAAGAACATCTAATATGATGTCCTTGTTTATTTTGATGTATTCTTTGACATGATCTATAGTTCAAAAGGAAATTTGTTCAACAATTAGTTCTTTTTCCCTAGGTGCTTGTTGCAACCAAGGTCAATTTGTTCATGAGAAGATCCCTCATGAGAATTAGTAGGTACACCCTTGTTTCAGGTGTTGTAAGGATATTAAGACATTCTTTTAAAGTTTGAATACAAAGAGGGTTAATTTCTTAGAGTTATGTTTCAAGAGTACTTATAACAAAGAACAAAATATGTTTGAGATCCTTATTTCACCTTGATAAGTGGCCCTCCTTATGAATCATGTTAATCTACCATGATATACTAGCCAAAGAAGATTCTCCCCTAAGGTTCGTACTATGGTTTACTCAAGGGTCATTATCCTTACCCCAATAGGATTAAAAATTGGTTATGTTATTGTTATATTAATTTAATGTGATGTAAGATAAGCAAGAAAATTATTGATCATGTTTAAGTTTAACAAAATTTTATCTTAGTTAAGGAAAAGGGAGTTTTCATGTCGGGTTCACCAAATATGTAGATGGTAGGAAAACTTTGTATCATTTCTCCTTTAAGTCTAATTTAATGTCAAATATGCATGTGGGAGATTCATTAGAATCTATGCTTCTCTACTTGAGAGTATCTTTCTAAAGAAGACTATGAGGATACAAATATCCTCAATAGAACTAGAATCCTACTCAATATTTTTTCCTTTGGTTGTGTAAAAGTTGATTTCACGCTTGTTTAGTCAATGTTTGATGTGTTCAATTAAATAAAATACGTAAATTTTTGGATCACTATATATCTTGACTCTTTTTTGATCCTTAATGATTATTTAAACCTAAATCATCAAGGATCATCTAAATGCAATACCAAAGCTTTTTATCACACAAATTCATGCAAAAAAGAGATAACCTATATGCCTTTCTATTTTTGAATGAGCTAGCTAAGAGTCTTTGACAATTACGATAAAATAAAGAGAAATGAAAGAAGACAAGTTATCCTAAATGCAGCTAAATGATTTTCAATTCTTTACATACATACTTTAAAATGATCAAGGAGATAATATTTAGCCTATGATTCCTTAATTGACTGGTTGTTAGTGTTTTGTAAGGAAATCAAAATGTTTTGTAAAGAAATTATAAGATTTTGTAAATAATTAGGGTTTCTAGTTAGGATTCCTTAATTTGCTAAAATAAGTGTGATTTCTAATGTAAAACAATAGAAATTAGAAAACAAAACACAGAGAAAATGAAATTGCAAAGCTAAGGAAGGGCCAAGTGGTTGGATTACCTCTCTTAGAGCCTATTTGCCAATTTTTCCATTGCTATCAAATTCGCAACTAGGGTGGTGAATTTGGTAAATGTGCACAAAAATAAAAAATTTGGGGTTTCTATTTTGAGGGGTCTATCTAAGGGTTGTCTAGGGCACAAAATTGTCTAAAAATCTGATCAAACCCATTTTTAATAAAATAAATGAGTATGCTTACCTCTTGGAGTGGATTTTGACCTTTTTCCAAATTCACCACTAGATTTACCTAATTCACCACTGGAAAATTTGGTTTGAGTGGTGAATTTGGTTCTTAGTGTTTTAGGCTACCAGATTTACCACTGAGTATGTAGGGTGGTGAATTTGGCTATTTCAACTACGTTTTGGACTGAAACTGAAGGGAGAAGATCCTAAAATATTTTCTATGTTTTTGGCTAATCAAATCAGAGAATTAGACCACTAAATCATAGGATTTGATGAATGAAATTTTAAATGTATGCAAAGAGGATGAAAATATAGAATATCGCTAAACTTTGAATTTAATAGGGGTATAAGAGAGTGGGAACAGTTTGTAGTACTATTGGAGAATCGAAAACAACTAATCCAACTCCTAATTAGAGCAAATTAGAGTTTAAATGTAGAAAACAAATGAAAGAGTAGAGATATGTAAATGTTACTTAAAGCATATGAGAAATTTGTAGCAGTGAGCAAATGGTTGTTATTAGGATTGAAATGAAAAATTTAGAGGACTACAATGCATGATAGGATGTTAGGAATTATGAATAAAATATAATTTAGTCTATGATAAAATTAAAATAGCATTAGATAGTGTAAGGTTTACATAATATGTAAAATACTACCCAAAATCAGTGATATCTACAACAATAAGATATGGCTAAAATTTGTAATCAAGGTAAAAATAGAGGGGACTAAGAATACATGCAAAAATATTGGGAATATAATAATATATCTGATCTATATTCTAATCCTTATAATGCTTAAAATATTTTTGAAGAAATCGATGCAAAATGCTTGGAAAGTGAAAGAAATTGCTATGAAATTTAATATTCAAGCAAATTACATAAGAAAATGCACATATGTGAGAGATAAAAGGAAGTAATTAATGGGATTATAAGGTATTAAAGAACTTATATCCAACACTAAATAAGATCCAGATGGCAAATAAATTGCCTAAAAATATTTGAAATGCTAATTAAAACAATGCTTAAAATGAAGATATTAAAATGCTAGAACACTTAATATGAAAACATGCTAGCATGGAGGTGAAAAGACATAGTTAGTTTGTATATAAATAAGTATGATAAATTCTACAAATAGGAAGAAATAACTATTTATATTCTATGGTGAAATATGCTTCAAATTATCCTACAAAGTAAAAGGATTTAAAGATAATATAAGATGTCCAAGAAGATATGCCTTCTAATCCTATAAAATAAATGTTAGAAGTATATAAAGGGCTGCAAATCCTTGATATTATACCTACAAATCATAATGTTAAAGACCTACAAAACAAAAGGTAAGCTCAACACAATTACAAGATATGTAAAAGAAGATGAAATAATGAAAGAAATGGAGATAGTAAACATGCAAAGCTAAATTTAACAAGCTAAAATGAAAGGGGCATCATGAAAATGGAGAAGAGAACTATGCTAGATTTAACCTAGCTGTGACCTCTCCCATGAACTAAGATTTCCTTACCACCAAGCTTCCTTGTGTTGCCTAGTTACCCTCCATAAATGCTTGTGAAATGCTCCCAATACTTGGAATTCTTAGAGAGAATACTAAGAATGCTTGGAAAAGGAAATTCTATGAGAGGAGATAGTGCTTAGAAACTTTAGCAGAGATTTTTTAATAACCCCAAATTACCCAACCAAAACTAACCATCACATCCATCTATTTTTTTTTTAAACTTACATACATATGAGAGTCTTTTTATATAGTTTTCCATTGAGCAAGTAGTCACATGAGTTTCCAAGGCTATGCACCACACAAGAATCAACTTGATCAGAGTTTATCCATGTGCATGGGAGTGGCCAGTGTCCCATAATGATCAATGAGAATTTTCCAGTCTGTTTCAACCAGAACACACATTTCCCTTATTGTTTAACCCCACGTTAAACTAGTTCCAACCATAGGTGTCTTTCAACCTAACCTTAAGCGTGTGCCTTGTTGACTACTCATTGTTTTCCAATGAGATAATATTTTTAGGTGCAATGCTTAACCAACTAACCATACCACATATGGTTTGTTAAGGGAATCATCCAACATATTCTCATAGGCATATTGTTGCCTACCATTATGTCTCATAGACTTCTACTCTCTAGATCTCTCAATTATGAATTCTTTGATATGTTTATGTTCCTTCTATGCTTCCACATTTTCATTGATAGGAAACAAAGATCTAATTTATTCATATATAAACAAAGCATCCACTTGAGAGTCCAAGTAACATAACAAATCAGGTAAATAACTTGTTTTCCCATGAACATAAAACTTCAAGAGATTACATTGTTCTTATCCAATACAACTAGATACTTGGGAGTTACATTTTTGATACTTTCTACAATAATTCATAAGCTCCTACAAGCTATTACATTATTTCTTCTACAAGAAATCTTTTCATGTTACAACAATAGCCTCATCGAGTTGAATACAACATCAACTTTCTCTAATCTTCAACTCTCTTTCAGGTTCAACAGGTACTTCAGGTACTAGTTGCCTCAGTCCCACCAGTACTAAGTGATTGGTTACTCGGGATCAGGACAATCCAATTTATGAACATGCATATCTAACTACAAAATGCCATGCAACAATAATCCATAGAATGCAAAATAGTTTTCCAACAAACAGACATTCAACGCAATTCAAGAGTAGGAAATCCCATACTTTCCTAAGAATGAAACTTTTCCCATTCCTTTCATCCCATATCCCATCACACAGGAAACATGCTCTTAAATATATACTAACTGCATCCATTGACATGGCCATGGAGAACCCCCATAAGTTCCCAAGAAATGCAACCCAGTTACCTTTTCTCCCATATTAGACTATGCCCTCATAATATTTTATTCCTCATTCTAGCATGCATGATTGCATATACATGATTCTATTTGTTCAATGCATTGTAATCACAATATTGCAAATATGCTATTCTTTTCTTCTTCTAGGTTATCAAAACTTTAAGATAAAAGCACCTAGAAATAGCATTTAAACAAACTTGTACACAACATAAAATCATAATATCAAAGGAGAACATTACTAGCATCTTACTTAGATTTTTCAAAGAGCAATTCATCATAAACAACCAAAAACCTTCTTTGAGTAGGCTAATCTATTTTTGCCTTATATAATCAAACCTATAAATGTCTACATTATTTAGAGCAAGTCAATCTAAGTTTCATCATAGATTTAACTTCTTTCACTGAGACATATAGCATTAGATTCCATCAAATAGGTTTGAGTCATAACAATATTGTACAAGGCTAGGGATATTCATAACCCCATAAATATTTCAAACCCTACTCAATAAATGGACATGGTGCAAATATAAATTTTCCTTTGATGAACTTTAACTTTTTTCTAAAGTCTTAATCTGAGTCTTTTTAGGATAATTATCTAATACTACCATTTAGATCCTTTCACCCTTTTTATATTTATTTTAATATAAATCCAAGACCCAAAGTTGTTATCATAAGATAACTTAAATAATCCAAACCATAAAACTTAGGTCTATGATTCCTATCCATAAACCTTGTCATACCACTTTATTTTATTTCACCACCCATACCTTAGTTTAACTTAAAACTTATCATACTTCATAAAAGCAATATGGTGACATTATAGTTAGAGAAATTCCTCCCTAATATTTTAAATATTCGCAAGGGAGGGTCTACGTTAGGCGCTAGCACCTTAGCCTAACGGCTAAGCGCTTAGCATGTCAATCAAGGTGATTGCCTCCCTGGACCCCATGGGCATCATGGACCCTGGACCCTTGCTCTTGTGGAATGAAAATCATGCCCTACGTGCATTTCATTGCATATGGAGTATTCAAACCCTAAGCATCTAACTAGATAGAGACACATGGCACGATCTATGCAATGAACAGGTTTCATCGATGGTGATTATGGATTTATTATTTTTTATTTTTAGAACATTAGGGAAATAACCCTAAAATTAAATTATCAAAAATTAATTGTCATTTTAGGCCTTTGCAGAGCAACGTCTATGCTTCTCATCGAATATGATCTGCATCACATAGTTGTTTTTAATGACCTAGGACATTTGGAGGTCTCCTACGCTCATCACTGGTTTTGACGTTCATCCAGAGGATGCATTGCTTCTCATCAAAAATATGACATCCAAGAATTATCATTGTAGGTGTTAAACCATAATGTCTATATTTTTCATGACACACTCCCTAGATGGTAGACAATGCTAAATAATATCAATACACAATATGTAAGCTGACAAGACCTTCACATATACCAATAGAGAGATTTCCATCCTACGTCTCACAACAAGATCATTTGATCTATGCATTGGTCAATCTCAGCTGCCAAAATCATTCTTCTCCTGACACTAAGGTCCTATAATGGAGCCTTGAGCACTCTTACCGAAGGTAAACC
The DNA here is from genome assembly GCA_028583015.1 of Wollemia nobilis. Taxonomy (NCBI): domain Eukaryota; kingdom Viridiplantae; phylum Streptophyta; class Pinopsida; order Araucariales; family Araucariaceae; genus Wollemia; species Wollemia nobilis. The sequence continues at coordinate 7,717,816 of JAQPPZ010016690.1, read as the reverse complement.
TGTGCTCAAAAAGCTTTGAGATCACTCTATCTCTAATAAATTCAATGGTATCACTCTTTTTTTTAAATCCTAAACATAGCCCTTGTACCATATATATGTAAGCTTCTACCTTGCCCATGCAATCTTACAACAAGCCTTACTAGTTTACGTAAGCTCCTTATAAAATGATCCATCAAATTTGAGACCTACAACTTACTTAAAAGGACTTTTCTATATATTGCTAATGCAAACAAAGTTTCCAAGGGAAGAACCTCACAAATTGTAGAACAATAATTTTCTTATACATAGAGCTTTTCTTTTTATCCCATTAAAACCTTTAACCTTTACAACAGAAAGGCTACTACTATATTATTACTTCATTCACTAAACAAGCATACTCAATATTCATACTATAGTTGGGATCTTAATCCTAACCTAAGTCTTTCGTTGACTTTCTCCGATCCAAGCTCCGGTAAGTCTTCCAATTCTTCGACTTACACGTGACTCTTTTTCTTTTAACAAAGTAACAAGGCGAGGAAAAACTATGGCAAATCACAAGGCCCTTCTAGTTTCTGATCCGAGCAAAGCCCGGAGAGCATACTCCCTAGGAACCTCTAGATTTCCAAAACCAATTTGCGAAGAATGCGAGATTTCTGGTTTCTGATCCAACTCTATTGGAGAGCATAATCCCTGATCTCACTCCACAAATATCACTATCTCTTTGCCTTCCCAAATGCCTCTATTTATAATGGAACTCACCCTCCCCCATAACCATTTTTTTATTATTAAAAATTGTTGGGGATGAACCCATCATAAATGCTATCTAGAAATTGGAGTTATCTTTGACTTTGCAACCGAGGTGGTCCAATCATAATCAAACACATACCAACTCTTCAACTAATCTTTACTTCATTGCTAAGCAACTAATTAATTAACCTAGTTAATTACAATTAACTTGTAACTAATCTAGGGATAAAATAACACTAAATTTAATGCTTCTTCAATGTTGTCCACTAATCAAGCTTAACACAAGTTAAAGATCTTGGTTAACCAAATAAACCAATCTTAGCAATTAATTTCCCAACTAACTAAGGAGACAAAGAAACATTCCAAGTAAATGCCTTAAATGCCACTAACAATTCATGTTTAGCATCAAATTCTCCTAATTTAGCAAAACATACTTAACCATTTCTATTTCATAATCACCTCTATGAAATCAAACCTTAAGCTATATAATGCAAACACAAAGTAGGGTAAAAATTGGGATGTTACATACTCCCCCCATAGGCTAAACACAGTCCCCTATGTTTCATTCCCAAGGTTAGTCAAATGCATTTCCATTCATCATAAAGAATAAATCAAGCATTGAGCTAATATTTTGCAACCACATTCAAATCATGCAATCTATTATGCAATCTGATCATGCAAACCCCATTTCCACACTATTGTTTTTCCTATGGTTGGCATTTTTAAGATAGTCAACTATCACCATCCCACTAGGAGACTAGTCTAGGACATCATGGTCCAATAGTGTAGTCATGGTGATGTGAGGGCAAATTTCTCTGCTTTTTTTTTACCCTCTGGATTGTCTTTGTCATCCTTTCCCTTTTTCCAGTTCCTCATTCCTGGTGGTTGAGAAACTCCTTCTTTCAAATGAGAAGAACAACCTCTTCCACCTGACGAGAATATCTAGACCTGAAATGTAGTAAATAAACATCAACAGTACCATATTCAAAAAATATAAAGCACTTATGCTGCATAATCATGTTTCAGTTTTACATAATAATGATCATTACTTCATCAAGCATCATCAAAATTTAACTAGTCCATGCATAACATAATAAGATCCATCAGTCTACTTAGTTTGCATAAGTTTCCATCATGCTAACCCAAAGTCTTAACTAAAATCAGGCACTACATAGTGTCCTCAAATAAGTACAAAAAATATTTTTTCATGTCTTCCACCTTTTCCCAGGTGGCATTTTTCTCAAAATAAAGATCCCATTGGACCTTACATTGCTCCAGGTTCCATTTCCTCATCTTTTTAGTGTAGAACTCAAGAATCTTCATGGGCTTGACCTCGATGTATGTCGGATCCATCATCTGCAACTTAGAAACATCCACAACATGAGTAGGATCATATATGTACTTCCTAAGTAGGGACACATGGAAAGAATTGTGGATCTTTGCCAAGTTAGGTGGCAAGTCGAGTCTGTAAGCAATAGGACTGATCTTTTCCAGTATGGTAAATGGTCCTACATATCTGGGATCCAACTTAGTGGACTTAATTGCACTTTTCATAGGTTTGACCCTTAGGAACACCTTGTCTCCCATAGAAAATTCCAAAGGAGTCCTTCTCAAGTCTACATATTTCTTCTGGCGGTCCGAAGCTTCTCTGAGCCTCTAATAAATTATCTTTAGTTGCTCCTCCATCTCCTTCAAATATTTTGGTCCAATAGTGACCCGATCTTTAGGATTATCCCATGATAATGGAGTTCTGCACCTATGGCCATACAAAGCCTCAAAAGGAGCCATTTTTAGAGAGGCATGGTACCCATTATTATATGCAAACTCAACTAGATGCAAGAAGTCTTCCCAATGAGACTTCTGGTCCATGTAGTACATGCGAAGCATGTCCTCTAACACCTGATTGACTCTCTCAGTCTGTCCATCCATCTCAGGATGATATGCAAAACTTATGTTTAGTGAAGTACCAATTTCTCGATGGAGAGCTTGCCAAAACTCTGATGTAAACCTTGAGTCTCTATCTGAGATGATCATTTTTAGAAATCCATATAATCTAAAGATGTCCCTAGCGAACCTATTAGCAACAACTACTACATCATCAATAGTACTACCAAGAATGAAGTGTGTGAATTTGGTCAATTTTTCAACTATTACCATTATGGCATCATGTTGATACCTAGTCTTTGGTAGTCCCACAATAAAGTCCATAGATATCACTTGCCATTTTTTTGTGGGCACATCATGAGGATATAGTAGACCAGTAGGATGCTTATGTTCTACTTTCACCTTTTGACATTCTAGACACTTAGCCATAAAATTAGTAATATCTTTCTTCATTCCAGGCCAATAAAATATTTTCTTCATATTCTCCCTCATCTTAGCTCCTCCAGGATGAGCAGAATAAGGAGATCTATGAGCTTCTCTCATGATAATTCTATGCAAATCATTTATTTTTAGAATCACAACCCACTCTTTGAAACATAAGAAGCCATATTTGAAGCCAAAATATTGAGCTATCTTTGGATCCTTCCTTATTTTCTCTTGCACTTCCCTACAATATGGGTCCTGAAGTTGAGCTCTTTTAACTTGGTCCATCAGGTCTACATGACTTCTAGTTAAAGCAGTGATATGCCTTCTTCTACTTAGTGCATCTACCACCTTATTCTCTTTACCCTTTATGTATTCTATCCCAAAGTCATACTCTACTAAAAATTTGATCCACCTCCTTTGACGTGCATTTAGCAATGGTTGAGTGAAGATATACTTCAAACTTTGGTGATCTGTTCTTAGTTCAAAGGGTCTTCCTAGAAAGTAATACCACCAAATTTTCAAGGCATGCATGACTGCGGCCAATTCTAAGTCATGTGTGGCATAGTTTACTTCATGCCTCTTTAGTTTCCTAGACTCATAAGCCACCACTGCTCCATCTTGTGATAAAACACCTCCCAGACCTTCTAAGGAAGCATCGGTACAGACTAAAAAGTCACCTTGAGGATCTGGAATCCTTAACATGGGAGCGATAGTCAATATTTGTTTTAGCAGCTGGAAAGCAGTTTCACATTTGTCCATCCATTTGAATGACTTCCCTTTTCTTTGAATATTGGTTATAGGACAAGCTATTTTGGCATAATATTTCACAAACCTCCTATAATACCCAGATAGACCCATAAAGCTTCGAACCTCCATTACATTTGTAGGGGTTGGCCAATCTAAAATAGCTTCTATCTTCTTAGGGTCAACTGCAATTCCATCTGTAGAAATGACATGTCCCAAGTAATGTACTTGTGACACATAGAATTCACATTTTGACAAATTTCCATATAGCTGATTTTCCCTCAACACCCTTAGTACTATCCTCAGATGTTTGTCATGCTCCTCCTTGCTACGATAATAGACCAAGATATCATCTAAAAACACCAAGACAAACCTGTCCAACTACTTTCTGAACACACTATTCATTAAGTTCATGAAGGTTGCGGGTGCATTTGTTAACCCAAATGGTAAAACTATGAACTCATAGTGTCCATATCAAGTTTTGAATGTTGTCTTATGTGTATCCTCTTCTTTGATTCTCAACTGATGGTAGCCAGACTTCAAGTCTATCTTTGATAAAATAGTAGCCCCTTTCAGTTGATCAAACAAATCCTCTATCCGTGGTAAAGGATATCTATTTTTAACTATTGCTTTATTCAACATCCTATAATCGATGCATAATCTCAAGGATCCATCCTTCTTCTTGACAAACAAAATTGGTGCACCCCAAGGAGACACACTCGGCTTAATTAGCCCTTTATCCAACAACTCTTGTAGTTGCACTTTCAGCTCTTGCATCTCTATAGGGTTCATCCTATATGGTGCTCTATGTATAGGTTATGTACCGGGTATTAGATCGATAGTAAAATCGAATTCTCGCTTAGGGGGCATTTTTGGTATTTCAGATGTAAAGACATCCTTGAATTCTTGAAGGATGGGAAATTTCTCAAATATTTCCTCCTTTTTATCATCCTTAACCTCCTTTACCTTGACCACATATACCATCCCTCTTTTCCTAATCACCTTCTTAAGTTGCATAGCAGAGATTAATATAGGTTTGAACGTCCCTTGCTCACTATACAACCTAATCCTCTTCTCATTTTCATCAGTGAATTCGACCCATCTCTCCTGAAATTTGATCAAGGCCTTGCGGTCCTTCAACCAATCAACCCCTAAAATTATGTCAAAGGCATGTAATGGAGCTACGTAGAGTTGCCAAGTGATAGAATTTATGGGTAGGGAGATTTCTATCAAGGGGTAATATTGATCTATAGAGTAGGTCTACCCAGACCCATACTCGACTTTCCACCCTTTTTCCAAAGACTTTGGATTCTCTGGCATGTCCCTGACCAAGCTACTAGAGATAAAACTATCAGTAGCACCACTGTCTATCAAAACTCTAACATTTTTATCAAAAACCTTACCCTGTAAAAGCATAGGGGTCACCTGTCCATCAAGATTCTGATTTCCAGTAGCAACATAAATCTTGTGTCCTTTATCGCTTACCTTCTGGTTAGCTCCTGTACGACGTGGATAATTTCTTGCATAGTGAGGTCCTCCACACTCATAGCACCCAACCTTCGAATTCTGAGTCGAACCTTGAACTAATTTTTCCTTACCTTCAGTAGGAGTTGGTTCTACTTGATTCACGAGTTTGGCCTTCTCCGCATTAGTAAAGTTTCTATCCTTAGACTGAAACTTCTTCTTAAATATTTTTACTGACCCATCATTTCTCTTACCAAACTTAAACCCTTATTTATTCTTTTGAGTTGACTCATTATTCCACTTTCTTTTCTATGGATTTTGGTAGTTCTTCTTGGGTCCTTGGATGGGATTATTGCTCCTTTTGTGGTTATACTCTGCTTGACAAGCCAGATCATATGCAACTTCTAAATTGGTGGGTTTGAACATGTTGACAGAGATCCTGAGCTGATGATCTAACCCTAAAAGGAATTGATGCACCTTCATTTTATCATCATTTTCGTAGGTCGAAATGTACTTGAGAAGTCTAGTGAAGTTCCTATAGTATACATCCACTGACTGCTCTCTTTGCCTTAGCTGAGTGAACTCATCTAGCTTCCTGGCGTAATATTGCTCAGTAAGGAATCTCTTTCTAAAAGCTTTTTCAAACACCTCCCATTCGCAATGGATTATATTTATCTTTTTGTCCTTGTAGTAAGTTTCCCACCATTCCAGTCCAACTTCAGTCAATAGTCTGGTGACGAAGACTGTCTTTGTGGTTGAAGAGTAATTTCTCATGGAGAAGTAAATTGCTAACTCATTTAACCAAGATTCGATAGAATCTCCACTTTCCTTTCCTAAAAATTTTCTAACCTTAACATGCTTTAGGTCTCTTTCCAATTCAGCATTGATTCATGCCTTAGCTACCTGATCAGGATCATTTGGCTCCTCCACTACTGTCTCAGTAGGAACTTTTGGTGCCCTATCATTTCTCCTAATCTCATCTCTAAGGGCCACCAACAGGTTATTCTGTTGTGTCATCTGCTCTCGATAGGTGGACATTTCACCCTGCATATTCTGAACCATATTTGTGAGATTTTCCACACCATCGGGGTTACCTGAGCTTTCTCCAACATGACCCTCTCCAAGGTTTTCAATGCTAGCTAACCGAGACCTTCGAGGAGGCATCTTTGACCCACTTCCTAGCTTGGGTGGCATATTCCCTGGTTTTAAGAAATGCGTTAGTTCACAATCTTACACCAAAGTCTTTTCCTAATATGCACTTGCTCTTATCTAGCTAGTTAAGTTTCTTGATGGTTTAACTAAGTTTGCTAAAGTTTTTCATCAACCTTCACCTTCTATATGATGACTTAAGTTGAATATAAACACCTTGACTAAATAAGGAAGAGTCTTGGTTTAGAGCTTCAAATGGCAAGTATGATCCCCAAAAGAGCATCAAGTACACCGCTTAAAACCCACGTTAGTGGAGGGTTCATCTAGCTCTTCCAATCTGATTCACTAGGGGTTCAACATGGGGGAAAGACTTGCACATTTTCCACATCCATACCTTTTCTCTTTCCTTACTTTCTTGTGTTTGCTTTAGAGTCATCAAGATTGAGAGTTATGCACCTATCTAAACCTAGGCTCTGATACCAACTATAATAACCCCAAATTACCCAACCAAAACTAACCATCACATCCATATATTTTTTTAAACTTACATACTTATGAGAGTCTTTTTATATAGTTTTCCATTGAGCAAGTAGTCACATGAGTTTCCAAGGCTATGCACCACACATGAATCAACTTGATCAGAGTTTATCCATGTGCATGGGAGTGGCCAGTGTCCCATAATGATCAACGAGAATTTTCTAGTCTGTTTCAACTAGAATGCACATTTCCCTTATTGTTTAACCCCATGTTAAACTAGTTCCAACCATAGGTGTCTTTCAACCTAACCTTAAGTGTGTGCCTTGTTGACTACTCATTGTTTTCCAATGAGATAATATTTTTAGGTGCAATGCTTAACCAACTAACCATACCACATATGGTTTGTTAAGGGAATCATCCAATAGATTCTCATAGGCATATTGTTGCCTACCATTATGTCTCATAGACTTCTACTCTCTAGATCTCTCAATTATGAATTCTTTGATATGTTTATGTTCCTTCTATGCTTCCACATTTTCATTGATAGGAAACAAAGATCTAATTTATTCATATATAAACAAAGCATCCACTTGAGAGTCCAAGTAACATAACAAATCAGGTAAATAACTTGTTTTCCCATGAACATAAAACTTCAAGAGATTACATTGTTCTTATCCAATACAACTAGATACTTGGGAGTTACATTTTTGATACTTTCTACAATAATTCATAAGCTCCTACAAGCTATTACATTATTTCTTCTACAAGAAAGCTTTTCATGTTACAACAATAGCCTCATCGAGTTGAATACAACATCAACTTTCTCTAATCTTCAACTCTCTTTCAGGTTCAATAGGTACTTTAGGTACTAGTTGCCTCAATCCCACCAGTACTAAGTGATTGGTTACTCGGGATCAGGATAATCCAATTTATGAACATGCATATCTAACTACAAAATGCCATGCAACAATAATCCATAGAATGCAAAATAGTTTTCCAACAAATAAGCATTCAACTCAATTCAAGAGTAGGAAATCCCATACTTTCCTAAGAATGAAACTTTTCCCATTCCTTTCATCCCATATCCCATCACATAGGAAACATGCTCTTAAATCTATACTAATTGCATCCATTGACATGGCCACGGAGAACCCCCATAAGTTCCCAAGAAATGCAACCCAGTTACCTTTTCTCCCATATTAGACTATGCCCTCATAATATTTTATTCCTCATTCTAGCATGCATGATTGCATATACATGATTCTATTTGTTCAATGCATTGAAATCACAATATTGCAAATATGCTATTCTTTTCTTCATCTAGGTTATCAAAACTTAAAGATAAAAGCACCTATAAATAGCATTTAAACAAACTTGTACACAACATAAAATCACAATATCAAAGAGAAAACATTACTAGCATCTTACTTAGATTTTTCAAAGAGAATTCATCATAAACAACCAAAACCTTCTATGAGTAGGCTAATCTATATTTACCTTATATAATCAAACCTATAAATGTCTACATTATTTGGAGTAAGTCAATCTAAGTTTCATCATAGATTTAACTTCTTTCACTGAGACATATAGCATTAGATTCCATCAAACAGGTTTGAGTCATAACAATATTGTACAAGGCTAGGGATATTCATAACCCCATAAATATTTCAAACCCTACTCAATAAATGGACATGGTGCAAATATAAATTTTCCTTTGATGAACTTTAACTTTTTTCTAAAGTCTTAATCTGAGTCTTTTTAGGATAATTATCTAATACTACCATTTAGATCCTTTCACCCTTTTTATATTTATTTTAATATAAATCCAAGACCCAAAGTTGTTATCGTAAGATAACTTAAACAATCCAAACCATAAAACTTAGGTCTATGATTCCTATCCATAAACCCTGTCATACCACTTTATTTTATTTCACCACCCATACCTTAGTTTAACTTAAAACTTATCATACTTCATAAAAGCAATATGGTGACATTATAGTTAGAGAAATTCCTCCCTAACATTTTAAATGTTCACAAGGGAGGGTCTACGTTAGGTGCTAGCACCTTAGCCTAACAGCTAAGCACTTAGCATGTCAATCGAGGCGATTGCCTCCCTGGACCCCATAGGCATCATGGACCCTGGACCCTTGCTCTTGTGGAAAAAAATCATGCCCTACGCATGTTTCATCATGTATGGAGTATTCAAACCCTAAGCATCTAACCAGATAAAGACACATGGCACAATCTATGCAATGGACGGGTTTCATCAATGATGATTATGGATTTATTATTATTATTAGAACATTAGGGAAATAACCCTAAAATTAAATTATCAAAAATTAAATGCCGTTTCAGGCTTTCATAGAGCAATGTCTATGCTTCTCACTAAATATGATCTGCATCACGTAGTTTTTCTTAAAGCACAACCTAAGCCAAATTGGAAGTCCCTTGCGCTCACCGAATAGGACCATGGCTTCGACGTACATCTAGAGGATGCATTGCTTCTCATTCGAAAGATGACATCCAGGGATTATCATCGTAGGTGCCAGACCATAACATCTATGTTTTTCATGGCACACCTCCCTAGATGGTAGACAATGCTAAACAACACCAAAACACAATACGTAAACCTACAAGACCTTCACATCTGCAAGTAGAGTGATTTCCATCCCACATCTCACAACAAGATCATTTGATCTATGCATTGGCTACCCAAAATATTCTTCACATGACATGAGGGTCCTATAATGGAGCCTTGAGTGCTCTTACCGAAGGTAAACCTATGCTCAAGATCATGTAGCAAGGCTTCTTCTATAGAAATCTTGAGATCACTCTGTCTCTAACAAAGTCAAGGGTCACTCTATTTTTTTTTTTTTAAAATCCTAAACATAGCCCTTGTACCTATATATACGTAAGCTTCTACCTTGCCCATGCAAGCTCACATCAAGCCATATTAGTTTTCGTAAGATCCTTATAAAATGATCCCTCAAATTTGAGACCTGCAACTTATTTAAAAGGACATTTCTATATAATGCTAATGCAAACCAAGCTTCCAAGGGAAGAACCTCACAAATTGTAGAACAATATTTTTTTATTTACACAAAGCTTATTTTTTATTTCATTAAAACCTTTAACCTTTACAACAGAAAGGCTACTACTATATTATTATTTCATTCACCAAACAAGCATACTCAACATTCATACTATAGATGGGATCTTAATCCTAACCTGAGTCTTTCGTTGACTTTCTCCGATCCAAGCTCTGATAAGTCTTCCAATTCTTCGACTTACACGTGACTCTTTTTCTTTTAACAAAGTAACGAGGTGAGGAAAAACTATGGTAAATCACAAGGCCCTTCTAGTTTTTGATCCGAGCAAATCCCGGAGAGCATACTCCCTAGGAACCTCTAGATTTCCAAAACCAATTTGCGAAGAATGCGAGATTTCTGGTTTCTGATCCAACTCTATTGGAGAGCATAATCCCTGATCTCACTCCGCAAATATCACTATCTCTTTGCCTTCCCAAATGCCTCTATTTATAATGGAACTCACCCTCCCCCCATAACCATTTTTTTATTATTAAAAATTGTTGGGGATGAGCCCATCATAAATGCTATCTAGAAATTGGAGTTATCTTTGACTTTGCAACCAGGGTGGTCCAATCACAATCAAACACATACCAACTCTTCAACTAATCTTTACTTCATTGCTAAGCAACTAATTAATTAACCTAGTTAATCACAATTAACTTGTAACTAATCTAGGGATAAAATAACACTAAATTTAATGCTTCTTCAATGTTGTCCACTAATCAAGCTTAACACAAGTTAAAGATCTTGGTTAACCAAATAAACCAATCTTAGCAATTAATTTCCCAACTAACTAAGGAGACAAAGAAACATTCCAAGTAAATGCCTTAAATACCACTAACAATTCATGTTTAGCATCAAATTCTCCTAATTTAGCAAAGCATACTTAACCATTTCTATTTCATAATCACCTCTATGAAATCAAACCTTAAGCTATATAATGCAAACACAAAGTAGGATAAAAATTTGGATGTTACAACTTTGCTACAATAGAAACTTCTGGGAAATGGCTACCCAAGGACCTCCTTATATAGGATTTGGGGGGAAGAAGAGATAAGAAAAATTTGAAATAAATGCATCTAAAACCTTGCTGGAGTGTGCAAAATCAATGGTAGAGATTATAGGTACTCAACACACATCTTTGTAGTTTGTGTGGAAGATTTTAGGTCATTTGGCCAAATTCACCACTATCGACCAAATTCACCACTGGAAAATTTAGTGACCCGGGTGGTGAATTTGGTAAGGAGGCAAATTTGATTTTATGAATTTTAAAATTTGAAATGCCAAATTTTCCACTAGCTAGATTTGCCACTAGAAAATTTGGTGACCCGAGTATCAATTTTGGTAAGGAGGAAAAATCTGATTTTATGAATTTTAAAATTTGAAATGCCAAATTTTCCACTAGAAATGTCATGAAATTTGATTCTGGTAGCTAAATTTACCACTAGAAAATTTGGTAGGAGTGGTGAATTTAGTCAAAATTGATTCTGGATGTCAAGAGTCAACTTTTGTAGTTTTCCCAAATTTTCCACTCAACTTGCCAAATTCACCATTGTTAAATTTCATTAGAGTGGTGAATTTTATAAATGTGGAATTTGGAAACTAATTACCAAATAATTGGGAAATGACTAAACCAAGGTTTTGTAATTGCAACTGATTTTGAGAAGTTTTGGAGTGTTTGCAACTAGTTTTGGAAGATTTTGATTGGTGTGTCAAAATTGGGTGTCTATAGTTGGTGGAAGACCTTGGGGTACTATTTTTTCATTTAATAATTTATTTAAATATTTTCTATGAATAGAAGAAGTTTGAAGAAGTTCTAGAAGAGACATCCTAGCTAGATAATTAGCAAGTTATTTAAGATCAAAATATGTTTTAGATTGAGGCTTAAGAACTAAAGGTGGCTTATCAAAATTAGAATCTTTTTTATTTTAAAAAATTAATGGTGGTTTAGAAGGTTGATTTTAAGTTTAATTCTCTTGAATTTGTGGTTTTTGAGATGATTGAAATTGAGATTTTTGTTGTTGTCTAGTTGTGATAGATATCATTATGACAACGGTTTCAAAATCACTTAAGACAAGGTGACATTTATCTAATAAATATTGAACACCATGCTTAAGTCTCTTATATTGATTTGTAAGATGCCCTTCCACTCTATGATAATCACAATGTTGATTTACATTATACCAATTAGCAGTATTGTTAAGTTATCTTATATTTGAAAGTTCAACCATTTTAGCATCTAAAATTTACTTAAGAATTGAATATAAAGGTTGATTAATCTTAGTGAAATTTATTTAATTTTTTTGAGGTTTATTAAGCACTAAGTTTTGTAAAGTGCTTGTAGTGCTAACATTATTATTTTGGCAGTTATTATTGGAACCATCACCTACAACATGTTTATTTTTATTTTTATACTTAGTAGGTTTTTATTCCTCTTTCTTATGTTTCTTTTATCCTATTTCTACAAGATATTTCTCAAATCCTCTTGCTAAGTCAACTTCTTGATCGAAATATGTAATAGTTGCAGTTTCCAATTCATATGATAGTTGATCTTGAACGTTGTTAATGAAAATTCCCAACATATATTTAGCTGGTGGGTTATAATGTAACTTGCCCACCAATACTTTCCATTTGGCCAAGAAATATATGAAAATTTCCCTATTAACTTGTTTAATTTTATATATATCTTGGAGGTTAATAATATTTTCCACATAAGCACCAAAATTTAAAAAAAACATCTCGATAGTTTACTAAAAATTTCTAATATAATGATTGGGTAGTTGATAATACCATTCTAGTGTCGTGCCTCCAAGGATTTTAGGATTTTTTTAATAAGAGTATATCATCATAAGCAATGTCATGAAAAGCAGTCTAAAATACTCTTATATGCTCAATTGGATCTTTTGTACCCTTATACATTGGAAGTTGAGGTGTTGGAAAATTCTTAGGGTATGATCGACATGCTACCATAGGATCCAATGGTTTACTGCATATTTTATTAAATGAATACATGAAACTAGGTGCTTGAATAGTATCTATTCATTGAGTAAGTTGTTTAACTAATGTTTTCAAGTTTTGAATTTTAGGATTTGAATGATTATGTTGCAAAATTAAAGGTTCAGTCATAGGTATTTATTTTTTCCATATTAGGGGGTTGATTACAATTTTTAGATATAGAATTTTGAAATGTATTTTAATTTATATTTCAAGTGTTAATATTATTATAAAGGTTATAAGGTGCACTAGAATGAGATGGATAATGTGTATTAGTTTGAGGAATTGAAGTGTTATTGACATTATGTGGTAAAGAAGAAAATTTATTAATATTAGAAATAATAGCAGGAACATTATTATTATTATTAGGTGTAAAAGAGAATACATTATTAATGTTAGAAGGCATATAAGCATTATTATTTAGAGGAGGTTGAGAAAATACGCCTACATTTGTTGTTACTGTTGTAGCATTAACATAACTTGGATTAGAAGCAAATGGATTTATATTTTGGTTTATAGGGGTTTATTATAAAAAGTGTTATTATTTGATCTTCGTGAAGTGATATGGAACTAGAATTATGGATTTTTTGAATATTTGAAGGTCTTGCTTCATCAAAATGAATATCCTTTTTCAATATTTCTATCATAACATGTTTATTTTGTCTAAAGAAATTTATAATATGATTATAATATTTAAATGTAAGTTGATCATTGAATCCTTATATTGGATCAAGGACCCTATGGTTGAAGTATCATCATCATATTATTATATGTTTAGATTTTCTCTATCAATTTGCTCATTATCATCCCACATGAGAAATTCATTTGAATCAATGAATCTCTTACTACAAAGGTTAGGAGCCATGGTTTAAGGGAAGAAAAATATTAACTAATTATTCTAAATCTTGTTTAAATAAAGGTAGCAAAGGTACAAATATTTATTTCAATTAACTGATATACCTTAATATGATCTCTTGATATACCTGAACTTACCCAATATACCTTCCTCCTCAAAATATGTATTAGTACTGAAGGTGACTTGGTTCCCTTGATATATGCAACCACATATAAGGGAAAACCTTAAGCTACTAGACTAGGTACAAGGATCAATCACTCTTGGGTATGTGACTCAGAATCGATATTACCATGACGAATTGAGGAAGAAATTATTAAATATTAATTAATGATTTAATCTATGTAAACAAAAGTAAACAGTCTTGCTTAAGTTTATATATATTTTTTATATTTTACATAAAATAAGGTTTTGAAGTTATAAGGATGTGTTCATGTCATTATCACCAAACTGTAGGAACACACAAAAATATTAGTGGATTTGCAAGGTATAAAATACCTATAGAGGTCATCACCTTGGGTGTGGTTTTGGTAGGTATATGATATGTTGAGGAGTTCACTAGGAGTGTTTTATGGATTCACTCCAAATCCTTGTGTTTTGTATGTATGTTGGAAAAGCACCTATGTTTGATTTGTCTAAATAGATAATATAATTAATTGAAAGGCTATTTAACTAATATGCAACATACAAAATATGAATCCAAACAAGATCTATCATAGGAGGATTCTTTTCTTTTGAATAAAGACTGCCAATGTTGCAAGATTTTTTTTTTTTTTTTAAGGCAAGGTTTCAGTATAATGCAACATAAAATCTAGCCTAGATGCAAGATTAAATGTAATTTAAATTTTTTTTTATTTATTGGAGGAGTGGGTTTTGAAAGGGCCCAAAAATATTTTACACAAATGGTTACAATATGATCCAGGGAGCTAGTCTCCAAAAGGAAATGGACTCCACAAAGAGATAATATGCATAAGAAGAGAGTCTAGGAGGGACCATATTTGAATCCATCAAAGAGAAACATGAGATCATATTGTATGACAATAATAATACCACCCAAGAGGGGCACAAGAAGAAAATAAAATTAATGCATTTAAATGATGAATCCTGCCCAAGAGGGGCCCAAGATAGCAAGTACAAGTGATAGAAAATTAAAACAAGGAATCCCACCCAAGAGGGGCTTAGGACAACAAGAAAAAATTCAAAATGTGGATTCCCACCCAATAGGGACTCGAGAAACTACAAACATGCATTGAATACCACTAGTAGGAATAACATGAACATAGTTTCCCATTCAAGACAAACAACCAAGTTGAAAAACTGCACTCACAAAGAAAAACCTTCCAATATAAACACTTATAAAGTGGACCGGTAGCATGGAGAGATCACCATAGGTAATGAGATCTCACCAGGAAGGAGATGTGATGCACAACCAAAGGATAATAAAGCCCACATAAGTATCTAACTACCATGACACCTTGATATTAAAGGGGAAAACCAAATATAGGGATAACCATCAAGGATAAATTTCTATAGTGGACACGAAAGCACATGTCCCCCTTTAAGGACTAAAAGGACTACCAAATATGCCCATCATAAAATCACCCATATCGAAATACCACCAATTCAGTTAATAGTCCATCCAGAGAGAAACCAGAAGACACCATCAACTGCAACTACATGAGAAAGTGTAGGCCAACCCAAAAGACCATAAAGGAACTATAGAGTACGAATTCAATGGAAATTACTGAAATAGACAACAAATGGATATTCTAAGAATGAATATCCTAAACCCACTCCTAAAATACCATCTCAAAAATAATCACAAGAGTCATCCAAATATAGATAATAAAACCGTGGCCCCATCCCAAGACTAGAAAGGGTACATAAGGAGACCCCAAGCTAAAAACATGATAGGCAGACAAGAGGGGAGCACCCCTTTCAAAAGCCTAGATATGGAGAAGAATGTAGGAATCCTTCCCTATAGAAAATAAAAAAGCACAAGGTCCCTCCTAAAGACCATAAGTGTTTTCCAAGAAAGGCTTCACATCTCCCACTCCTAAGCCAAGACTCTCGAAAACCAACCTCCACTAGATGCCAATTAGGAATAAAATTTGGCATAAACCATACAAGCCACAACAAACATGTCAAGATGATATAACACATACTGGGAAGCATAGGAAGGTCTTGTGGGGTTCTTGAAAATGTGATAGGGTGATCCCACATGTATTTTCATGTTTGAATTCATAAGGGACAAAGAAGATAAATAAATCAAAGAGCTACGCTATTTTCTTTCATCATTATTTATTTTGTATGCTAAGGACATAAAGGAAAATTCTAAGACTTATATTACTTGATCTATTTTTTCTTTTATATGTGTTAGAAAACCAAAATTGAACATAACAACAAATGGTCTTTTGAAAGAAAATGTTACTAAAATCTATATGAAGATTTACTTGAACTAGTTTTTGAGATGGTATCACATCTTGTGTAGCTAAACCATGATTTTGTTATCGTACCCCAAGAACACCTTCCATGATTTTGTGATGTGTAATAAAAAATAAGAAATAAAAAGGTTAGGTGTTAGGTCTTGGGACTAGTTAGAGTAGGGAAGGCTAAGAAGCTTCCTCTATTAAATTTAAGTACCAAGGTCTCCTTTAAAAGACCAATTGGACATAAAAAATAAATGAACATTTTTTTTTTATAGCATAAAATCATGCTCTAATACTAGAGAGCATGATATCATGAAAAATACAAAAATGGGTAGATATATATCATTTATGGATATATAGGCATGTTGTGATCACAAAAAATTCATCATTAGTAATTATGTACTATGATACCATGTCATAGAGTGATAGAGAAATACTGTCACAAAAAAAATTGGTTTATGTTAGGATGGAGGTTTCAAAGTGTGTTTAGATGATATATGAGGCATAATGATAAAGAGGGGGGTGTATTTCTACCTTTTAGGGTTTTTAGAATGGAATACTACCCTATGAAGATGGACCATGGATAAAGAATTCAAAGAAATGGAGATGAATATAGACTACTAACAATTCTAAATAGGTATGGAGGGATGTGTATTGGGGAATATTTAAAAAAAGGCTAAGACCAAGGATTTAGATCCAATTTTTTCCCCAAAATTATTTTATCAATGAAATCACACCCAGATATTATGAGCTATAATATCATTTTCTGTGTTAGGTCAAGGTTGATTTAAGCTAGAAGAATGATCCCTAGTGATATTAGAGTGTAAGGATAAACAAAAGCTAAAATCCATAGCTACATAGTACTTGAGAAGATATTAGAAGAATAAATTAAACAAATATGGCATAATTAAAATGATTAGTAGAAAAATCATAAAATAATGAGAAAAATAACTAAACGAGGAAGGCTATAACAAATAAGAATAATTGTTCCTCCCAAAATTATCAAGTAGACCACCTTCAAGGCTTCTCCAAGAAAAGTGCTAGTAGAACTACAACTTTGAATGATCAAAAGGCCAAAGTTTCTTAACCACGAGAGAGTTTCTAAAAAATGAAGTCCCAAGGGCTTAATTTATAAGAGAGCTTGGGATGGAGGGAGAGGAAGGAGCATTTATGACAAGGTGGAGGAAGTGGGTGAATTTGAAATCCACCAAGACAAAAAGGGAGCCACCTAGGTATTTATCTACAAGGGGAATGGTACCTAAGGGATGAAACCATAAATGGAAAAAATATTAAGGGAAAATAATCCATGAATTAGAGTCTTCGCCTTGAAAAAATAATATCATATTCAGTTTTGGATGACCTCATTATCATCAACATGATAGTTGGGGGTCACATAAATTAGCAACTAAAGGTTTTTAAACATTGAATGAGAAATGAATAGATAATTATATTGCAGCCCATATCGAATACACTTCATATCATTGCAAGAGAAAAACCTTAGAAACTAAAAGGGTGAAAGGAATTTGTTTTGCAATTGATAATTTTTGAGGGGTTACTTGGGCACCTAGGGAAAATTGATGGCCAATGTACAATAAATAATCAATATAAATGGTCAATGTTAATGAACATAACATTCATGAAAATAAAAATAATAATATAAATAAATGACCAATATCACCCATGAAATAACATGAAGAAATCTTATAATAAGATTGCTAAAATTTTATACAAGATTCTCTATTTTGATGCTTGAAATGCATATATTTTTTGCTGATCATTTGATAGAATACATGGAGCCTTGTCTCCATTATATAACCTTATAAAGGTTACTCTACAATACTTGACTATTGCACTCCTCACATATTCAAGAGTTGCAACCTTTATTATTCCATACATAATACAAACATCACATGTCCTTTGGATTTTCATCTTGTCACTTGTATACATCTGTAACAACCCTACAGATTTTACCTTTTATTTTATGTACAAGAAAGAGATACTGCTTGTAGTTTTTCCATGGATGTAGGTACAGGTGTTAATTCGGGCAAAAGTGAAGAAGAATGGTTAACTCGACAAGTGATAACTGGAGGAAGGTGCAGGTTCTAGCGTATTCCAGCAGATCGGAGCCGGTACATTCCTTTCCAAAATTATCCGGTTCAGGTAAGTATAGAAAAATGATGAGCAATGGAGTATTCACCATGATTGGAACTATGTGACCAGAAGGCAATGCACCCACAAGCGGTCCATGTAGTTGCATTTAATGTAGATGCACTTATAGATTTTTTTATTATATATATATATATATATATTTGTTGAAGAAAATAATAATAATAGGATAAATAATAATAATAAATATAATTAAACATAAAAATATAAATAAATAAGGATATATATATATATATATAATGATTAAATATAATTAAAATATATAGAAATAAAATAATTAAAAAAAATAATAATAATAATAAACGAATAAATAATCTCTATTAAATAAATTATAAATTTTTTTTTACGTGCCCTCTAATGATTATAATATATGACAAGTGCCCTCTAATGATTATAATATATGACAAGTGTTATACTAAGATAAAGGAGGACATTAAAAATATATTAAACCATAACTTAAGGCGGCGGACGTGTTCCTCTAACCACCATGTGGAAAGCCTTTGTATGAAAGGTTAACAACTATTCTTTCCTAAGCAGGGACTTCCTCTATAAATAGAAGGAAGGAAAGAACGTTGAGAGGGGTGTGGTGGTAGAAAAAGGGAAGCTAAGGTATTTTAGAAGAGCATTTGAGCTCAAGCTAAGGAAGTGAAGACGATGAGTCTTCTACTATTCTTTTCATGAGTGTGCTTTGCTTAATATTGTGTGTATGAAAACAATACAAATAGTGCATTTACCTGATTGTAAGGCTTGGATTTTTAACTAGATAATGAAAGAAATAATTATTGTAGTAAATATTACAGAGGAATGAATGTTTCTGGTAGAAGTTTCTCTATTCAAAAAATGCTATTTTAATACCTGAAAAATTCATTATTAATTAAATTTGAAAACTAATGGACTAAAATAGAGGAAATGAGTGTGAAAACTTCTGTTTTTGTTAGAAAGAAAAGCTTCATATAGGGATACTTGCATTTCATTTAATTAAGGCCACTTTGATAATGGATATGTTCTGGTAGCTCCGAAAAAAAGGAAGGCGAAGGGAGCTAAGAAAAAATAGAGAAATTCGTTTACTTTTACAGAAAATTCAGTTTTAATTTAAATTTACTGCTGAGCTTTCACAATGGATGTTCTTTGTTTTTTTTTTTTTTTACAGCCGACATCTTGATAAGTGTAAACATAAATATTCAAGCAAATGAGTTTGTGGGTTTTGAGAGAACTTTTCAAATATGGAATTGTACCTAATATCTTTCATTGTGTAATAAATTGCAAGGTTTGATAAATGTTTTCATATAAGCTTAAAAGAACTTTGAAACTAAAGGAAAAATTTCATTATAAATTTTGAGCAAAGAACTGAGAGAATTCTTAATTAGGGTTAATGCAAGGGATAAAACTGTGAATGTTAGCTGTCAAAAACAATATATAGTGGACTTAAGAACCCGAGGCTTTATAGCTTTTGCTTATTTTAATTATATAAAATAAATTGTAGGAATTATAACTTAACTTGAAAATGTATCCGAATATGAGGAAATAAGGGAATAATAATGAAGATAATATTGAAAGAAGTAGGTCATGTCTGTTCATATTCTAAATAAATAACCCCATAAATTAAATTGAGTTCTCTAATAATATTGTCTAAGAGACGCTAGCGTGAGGAATAGGGAAATGTAAACAACCAAAATTTAATATTAAAACCACTGAAAACAATCTTGAGTTACGAATTTGGTAGGCAAGGCATCATCTGCAATTGAGCACCTTATTAAATATTGAGCCATAGAAATCATTATAAAATCATTGTTATTAATGTGCTTCACAATGCTTTATAGTCATAAGAGTCATATTTCTTAATTAAAATGTAGGATTTAGGGCAAAACACAAAGATGTTAGGGTTCGTAGCATCTAGTAGTGATGATAAAATAATGGTTACCCTAGTTATGTTTAAAGATTTCTTTGGAATATTAAATAAGCACCTTTGAAATTTTAATAGTCACACATGATTTAAAATTTTCATCTGCCATGGACAACAAACTTTTTCCTTTGTTGAATTTCAAAGTGAAGTCATTTATTTCACAGGCCTAAGAATGACTATTTTTATTTATATTAAATCCTTTCTTTAAGGTTTCTTATATGAAAAGAATTTGATAAAGTATTAATTTATTTATTAAAGTATTTAGTTTAGAGTCATGTATTAAAAATGATAATGTCAAGTCATTGTTGGGTTATTTTAAGCTTTAAATTTGAGTTTACATGAAATGATATATATGTTTCTCTTTAGCTTTAAAGTATACTCTTGGGTAATTTATATTTCAAGTATGTTTTTACTGCACTCCAGGGCTATTAGTTTTCAACAACCTTGGGTAGTTAACCTTTAAAGTGGGTGCACGGAAATCAAAAGTTACATTAAGTATTGTCTAATTAAAGAATTAATATTGAGAAATGTGTTGGCCTTTTTGTTTGAAGGAAGGAATAAGGAGGAGAATTAGATAAATTAGGGTAAACTGATGTTTTGGCCTCAGAAATATTCCTTTATCTTACTGTAGATCCCTATATAGCTTGTGTTCTGGATTATTAATAATATATTATTATTAAAATTTAGTCTTTGTTGAAGTTTCTTAATCTTAAATTTGAACATAGGTAGTTAGGGAAAAATAGAATGTTAAGGGAAAAGGTATAATGTTATCATAATGTTTAACATTTTAAAAGGCTTAAATAGTTAGGATAAACTTTACTTTAGGTCTTTAAAGGTTTCGAAGGGTTTGTGGAAAACTAAGGAAAGGGTTTGATGCGTAATTAATAATGTGCTATGTTAATAAAGTTCTTAAAATCCCAAAAAGTGAATTGCTTTTAATTTAATTAATCATGACTCAAGTGCAAATTAAGAAAAGATTAGATTTTTGAGTGCTTTGAAGTTATAACAACAAAATGTATTTTTAGCTTTTAGATGTCTAAACAAGGAATTATAATACCTTAGGAATCTGTGCAGAATTTAAGTATTAAACTTTTAATAATACCCAGTGTATTAACATCAATTTTCGTGCAACTTCTATATAGCTTATTGCCAAGGTATTTTAGAGTTTTAGGCCTCAATTTTTTTATTTAACCACCCTTGGCAATGAAAGAATACGAAAAATATGATAATATATCTTACTTGGAAGAAAATTAAGATGTTGATTAGCTCTTACTTTTTTTTCATAGATTAAATTATAAGATATTAATAATGTTTTACTTCTATCAATTATTTCTTAGGCTTTAAAATACTTGTTTAAAAAAAATCCAGGAACAAGGCAGAATGGGTGGTATAATTAGAGGTGAAAAGGGAATTGATGTGATGTTTTTTTTAGGCTTATATTTTGGTTTCCTTAATAAAGCTTTTAAATATTATGTTTTGGTTTCCTTAAATAAAGGACAAATGATTTATCTTTTCAACTTTAAAATATTAAGGTTTGGTTAGCTTAAATAATTTAATTATTCATAAATCAAGTGAGGGTTCGGGTTAAGGGTAGATTTCTAAGTGTTTTAAAATATTAATTACTTTTAGTTACTTTTGATTAAGTATTTTAATTTATTTTGGTAGGGAGGAATTGATATTAGTTATATTATATTTTAAATTGATTTGGTATGCCATGGTTTGGTTATATTGAAAAAGATATTTAATCTGTAACATAAAACTATATAATAGTTGTGGGGATAATAGTTGTGGAAAGACAATAAAATTATAATTTATGGTTATGAGCAGACAACTAGAACTATATAGAATATGGGAAAATATCAACTACATATTCCATTAGATCTGGGAAAATATCAACAATGGTGATGAAGTTCGATCTCTCCAAGGCATTTGATAGAGTAAACTAGCTACATATAATACTATCTCTCACTGAAATTGGGTTATATGTGTAGATGGTGAATTAGATTATGGGATGTCTATGTTATTTTTATTTTGCAATATTCGTTAATGGGTCAACTTCTCAAGGGATAACACAATGTTTCCCCTTGTCATTGCTATTATATCTTCTAGTATTAGAGAGATCCAGTAGATGTATTTTAGAAGGCAAGAGGGTAGGAGTAGTAAAGGCAATTCGAATATATAGAATAGTGGAAGTCAACCATATGCTTTTTATAGATGGTGTACTCCTTTTCTTGGATGGAATAGTAAGAGCAACAAAGAAGTTGAAACAATCTTTGGATCATTTTTTCCAAGCAACATGTATGCAAATCAGTGTATAGAATTTAAGCACCTCTTTTAACCATGTGGATTAGGATTAGGTTGTATTAATAGGCCAAATCTTTCCATTTAAAATAATTAATTCTGAAGAGGATTTAAATATTTGAAATTCTTTTTTTAATTCAATGAGTATGGGACTTTCACCCCTCACCTGGGGCAAAAATACTTTTGACTAGTCAATGCGCTAATAGGGCATGTTATTCTTGAAAACTTAGGGATATTCACCCCAAAGTGGGGTGAACGAAGATTTTGCCCCATATTTGGGGTGAATGCACTTATTTGCATTATTGTCGTGTTTTGATTTTGGGCCCACTCAACTTAATCATTAAAAATGTATTTTTACCCCTCACTTGGGGTGAAAGAGCTTTAACCCAACTTAGCACATTTTGTTCCTTCTTAAAAAACCCATTTTCCCTAAAGGGGAGTGAATACATTTGTAGCCTCAATTTTAGGGTGATTGTACTTCTGTTCTTTCCACTACTTAACAACATAATTTATGAAGGTGATAAGGCTTCATCATTCTTCATTCGAGAAAAAGGGCTATTATCTTTGGTCGCTATTTGTTGCAGATGTCTTTGGGTGATTTTAACTGATCTCATCAACCAATTTTCCCAACCATTTTACCTTATAACACCCATTATTTTCAAGCAAGAAACACATGAAAAACAAAGGAGGTTAACACACAAAAAATAAACTACAACATATTATATCGGCCAAAATACTGCAATCATAGTATTAATATATTTTGTCGCTTTTACAATCAATAAAATTTCATCAAAAATCCCAATGTGGCATAGTGTCAAAATTGCCAACATTTTTGGTTACTCACGGGGTATCCATATTGCATGGATGCAAGTGATCCTAGGCCTTTATCCATTGGTCCTTATTAGGTATTTTTATGGATGGCCTTAGCTGGTACTTCTAATTTAGATATCTTTTTTTGTGACTGCTCAACTACTACCTTTTCAACCACTACTATTTGTGCTACTTCTACTTGTTCTACTATTGCTTGCTTTGTTGTGGCCTATTCTTCCTGCTCCTTAAAAATTTCATAGGTAATTTCATAAACTATGGCAAATTCGGTCCAAACATGTGTGGTGAACAAGCAAGGAACACTAAGCAACTCGTAAATATACCATAGATTCTTGGTATCTTCTAGGCTAAAGTGCTTAGCTTGGTGGGCCAACTCAAACAAAGATAACTCCATGTGGGTGAACTTATTTATAAGTGAAAACATCTATTATTCTGTGATTAGATCCTCCCACTTGTCAATATATGAAGTGTCCTCCATAAAATTCTTCTAGGCTACTTCCAACTATTCCTTGGGAAGAGGCTCATCCCACTCATCAGTAAAATTTGGAAATCCCATATTGGCGAGAGCATCAAAATGAATCATGGAAATCGTATGCTCCCACTCCATTGTGTTGAGGAGATTCCTGCCTTATCTTACTAGATCAAACTGTTGGAAGTAGTTACACAGTGTGACCTTGGTTGTAGACCAAGCTCATTCCATCTCGCTCATGGGGCAAATACACATATTAGACTGAGCCAAGGATTGGATTTTTATAGCCATATCCAAATGAGGATCCAACATCTCCTCAGTACCATCTATTACTTGCTGGATCAGCTAGATCTATATCCAAGTCTCATAGAGATATTGCAACACTTGAACTGCTCTTACTGCCAACTTCTTGCAAATTTGAGCCAACGAAAGGTGAGCCGCTTTAATTATTTTCTAAGAGAAAGTTGCAACCTGTGTGGCCTTCTCTACCAACTGATTTTGTATAGACTTGAGTTGCATATTTAATGAATGTACTTTGTACTCCACTACATATTTTTCCTTTTGATGGGCCCCTACTTGCTGATGCCAATCCTCAAATTTTACCACCATATTCTCTTGTTGTGCCCTACTTGCTGCCAAGGTATCTTCCAATTTGGTAATTTTTGTTTTGATGTCATAATATCTTTGCTTATAATATTCATCATACAAATAGACCAAGCTCATGTTGACCTAGATATTTTCCATTTTATTAGTTGGATCAATTCTCATTAGGTCCTTTGTCATAATCTCACAAGCATAATCGCTCGGTGTCATTTCTCCTCATGGATTTTGGACCAAGTAAATTATCTTAGTAGTGTGAACCTCCATAGCAACTGTGTTGAAGGTGACTTTCTTGAGTAGCCTGGCTGGAAAAAGTACCTCCTTTTTTTTGTGGCTCTTTAGCCACTATGATGAACTAATGTGTGCTCGACTGATCTTCTCCATGTATGGCTTCTTAGGCATCACCTAATTTTTAGGCAGTGCCTACATCTCCAAAAATGGTGTGAAAGGAACCATGATTTGTGCATGGTTTAGTTCAAAGGAAGAATAGGATATAGATATAAGAGGGAGGACCAAAATGGTAGAGTGAATGGAGCAGCCAGGCTCAGTTGTGGTTACACTCACTGTTGGAGGAGCTTGCGTACTTATAGCTATAGTGCAAGTGGTGGCAAAAATAGAAAGGGAAGGACGTAAAAATGGATTCGGTCCTGATGCAAATGAACTAAAAGAAAGAGAGGCCAAATAGAGGGAAAGGGAATAAGGAGTAGTAGTGACCTACAGATAAGAGTAAAGGACCAAAATAGACATAAAAGGTATACCAAATGGAGGGGCAAAAGAAGTAGGGACTGATGGAAATGAACTGAAAGTCACTACTTGCTCCTAAGAAGAAGAAGAGGGAAAGGGAGACATACCTTCAGGCATGGGTGCCATGTGCCATGATGATGGAAGTGATTGTGCAATAGGTTATTTCTATTGCTCCTTTGTTTCCATATCAAGGTTAATAATTTCCACCTTTTGATCCAATGACTACTCATAAAATAGTGGTAACTCTTGGGTAACTTTACCTTGAGCAGCTAACATTGGTGGAGGATAATTTACTGCAACAATAGTAACTATAACTATGGTCACAAAAACTATATTAGTAGATGAGGAAACAAAACCAGTCCTCAAATTTTTTTTAGTCTTCAGGAAGGGAAAGGCTTCTTTTACATTTTGCTTCTCCAAAGGAAGTGTCTTATCAAAATTTTGCTTCACCCACTAGGATATTCATTGAAATACATAATAATACTCTTATTCCTCAGGTGTCTCTTCTTCAGTCGTTGGGCGCTCTTCTTTCACCATGCTTTCTTTGCTTTCAAAATTTTGGAAACTTTGAGACACGACCTTGGCAAAATTTATGGGTTGATAGATGTTTACAAATTCATCATACACCTTCAAAAATGCCCCATCAATCTTCAACCCATAGGGTGATGCAATTTTTCCTCTGTGGTCCCACATGATCCACAAATTTATAATCTTATTTTCAATCCACATGAGCAACTATTCCTTCATTTGGCCAAATAGCCCAAGTAGAGGAATGTGATCTCTATGTATTTCTAGGTTATATTCAGCCTCCTGCTAGTAAAAATCGTGCCATGGAGGAAGTGACATATATATTTAACATGCCACTCTAAATAACACCCATCAAAATTGTTATGATTTGCCTAGATATTGAGTCGTGGACAATAGTGAAAAGTCTTGGCCTTGATTATTTCCAAAAAATTAGCCAATTGGTCATACCTCCACCATTGTGGCAGTTCTATTAGACCTAGGTCTTGAAGTGCTTCTGTGAGTAATCTGTTCTTCCTGACCTGGCTCACCTCTATACTATTGAACTTGAATGGCATGGTGTAGGTCATTCTTTTGCTGTGCCCTACTCCATACACATCATTAGTATAATTTATCTGGTGCACCACCTCCATGGAAAAAATATGCTCAATGGAAAACTATGGGATCAGGAATGGATTTCTCATGAAGCCATAAATTCTTACAACCACACCTTGAGTCAAAAAAAATATGTTACCCTTTTTAGCTATTACAACCACCTCCTTCATTGCCCATGGAAATATCTCACTCTTACCACAAATAAAATCAATTGTAGAACCCAAAAATTAGTTGTTAAAATTATAGTATGACTCCCTCATTGACAAAGTACGAGTATACATATAAACAAGTAAAAATTTATCCTTTTCATCAACTTGTTTTATTGCTATAAATAAAAAAGTTGGTGTAAGTGAAAGAAGAAATACCAAACAAGGAAGGAGGTATGCTTGAATGAAGTCTCCTCTATGGTATTCAACTTCTCCAACTGAATATGTATTTTTTGATATATGAAATTGGCCCAGTAAAAATAAATCGGATTTATGTTCCTTCTCATGGTTGTTGGAGCATAAAACTCCACTTGTGATATACATTGCACCAGCACTGCCTGCCACTTGTGAAGTATAGAATCTACCAAAATACCAGCAACCCATGCCAACCTCAAAAATAAGTTTGGTCTCTTGAATTTAGATAAAGGCTTAGGAAAATTTGTAAATTTCCCTAACTATTGCTCCCTAATCAATTGCATTTCCATAAACTGGCGGATCGTCATCGTAGACACATATCTCTCTTCTTTCTCATTAATATGTAACTTCTTAAAAGTTATGTCAGAAGTGGGTTTTAGATTATAGGTAAACTCTTCTCTTACTTCTATGATGGAGATAGATAAAAACACATCCCTATTAGATTTTTGAATCACCCTAGTAATTGGATTATAAAATATAGCAATTAAATTTCACTAGCTCTAGGCAAGGGTGTATGGGTGTACACAGATACCAAAAAAACTATGCATAAAATGACATAGTCAAAGGGCTATCTGATGTCAACCTTGATTTTATATGAAATCCACATCCTATTGAAGCTTCACTATTCCATTATTTGTGATCATGCAATCCCTGACCTCTGCCATGGTGTTAGAGTATGGGTCCAAATCTACATTTTCATTTCTATGGGTCTTCTTGGATTTTGACCTGCCTTCTTACCACTTCTTTGAATTCTTAGACTCTGCAATTTTTTCACCTCTTTGATTTTCTTACCCATTGTGCAACCTCTAACAAATCTGAAAAACACTCTGAAACTTTTACAATAAAAAAATTGAAAACACACTAACAGGAAAATAATTTAAAATTTTTAAATCTTTGGCAAGTTCACCTATGCTCTATTTATAGAACGTGCTGCAACTACCATAGTAAATGCGATAATTCTTCTTGGTGTATTCGAAAGGAGTTGCACTTTGCTTCCATTTACGGGTACTATTCCCAATACTACAATAACAATCAATTTTTAATTTACCACAAAATCCTTCTTAAAAATGTGCCCTTCTATTGTGTAAAAATTTGAATGATGTGCCCTAGAATGTGCCCTTCTATCATGTAAAACTTTGAATGACGTGCCGTAGCTACTAAAACTATCTTGGAAAAATAGATTCACCACATGGGGACCAATGAGCTCTTCTTCTTCCAACATTGTGTAATTTTGACTCACAAGGAGGCCAAAACATCTCCCAATGCACACCAGACACACGTTTTAAATTAAATCCTTTGAAAATGTGCCATAACAACCATGAACACATCCTAAAATATACCACATGCCGATGAGCTAAATTGCTTTAGGAAGGCGCTCTAAAAATTTGATTGCACTTTAAAAATCATCATACACCTAGAAAAAATAATGAAGGAGCAAAAAAAATTTGAGGTGTGCTGGTCTCTTCTCATTTCGCTCCAAAAACGTCTTCAACCTACTTGGTTTAATTTCATGGTGAACGTCCTCCTTTTAAAACAATTTAAATATTTTATTTTTCATCGCATATTTAGAAAAAACACCCCTTAAATATTTTTAAACTAAATATTTTTTATTTTCCATTTATTTTTATTTTTATTTGATTTTTACGCCATATTAAGAAAAAGAGAATCAAATTTTGTTTCAAAATTTAATCCCTGCCTTTTTCCAAAATCTTAAAATAAAACTCTTATTTTTTCCTTTTACTTCATTTCACTTCTAATGCATATGTCGTATTTATATCCCATACTCTTAGAATATCTTCGTAACACTTGGATTTGATATGCTTTCACTTCAGTTTAAACAATTTGATTGAATTCCTTATACGCGTAGTCGTCCAAAATCCAAAGCGTGCCCTCCATATTTTAAAAATATGTATATATTGTTTCGCCCCTATGAGAAGCAACTAGAAGTTTCACATATCACATGGGACAAAAGTGCTTTTGACCGTCTTTAACTTTGTAACTACGTTCAGGGCCAACGATTTGCCTTGGGACATACATGTGTTTGCCTCACTTGGAGGTGAATAGGGATTTTGCCCTATATTTGGGGTGAAAGCACTTTTAGTTTGTTGTGCTTCCATAATTCTGAAATAAAGACCCGCGCTTTGATTTTTCAATTTAGGCATTTTATTTACGCTTCCAAAAATTTTCATTTTTGTGTCTTCAAATCACTTTCCCTAAAACACTTATCTTAAAGACTTGCCATGTAAAGCACCCTTTTAAATTCAGAGCTTTTTCAGATGTGCTAAAATTTTCAATGCAACCAATGATTTTTTCTAAAAGGGTGAATGTACCTTTAGCGAACCACTTTGGGGCGGGATTGATTTTGTAAGAGAGAGGAAGCATATATATTTTTTATTTTTTATTTTATATAAAATACTTTATAGAGCAATAAAATACTATAAATAAAATTTGTACATATTTTCATATTTGTACCTTTTTATCACATAATTGAAAGTAGGCCTTCATATGAAGATCGTTAACTAGGATCGAAATATCCCAACCACCCATATATCGAAGATAATATGCATTTTTTGAATTCAATACAGAAACTTGAAATGGACCTTCCTAGATCACATCAAACTTGCGGTGCTTCCTTGACTTGACTTTGTTCTCGTTCCAATTGAGGATAAGATCCCCCACCTATTTTTTTTTTTTTTGTATTGTATTCTTTCCAAACCACTTCTATGTCACTTTAGTATGTTTGGTGAAAGCTTGATATACCTTTTATTTCTCATCTTCCAGTTGAAGCAACTAAGCCAAACATACATCCATTGGATCAAACTCATCATCTTCATCTTGGAACAACTACAATGTTCAAAGTATAGAAAGCTCGATGTGGGTGGGTAAAAATATTTATTTTCTATACACCAAAGAGTAAGGAGAGGATTTGATAGAATTATTAAATGATATATGATCTGTCCATAAAGCTTTATTTAACAATAGATGCCAACTCCTTTTATTTCTCTCAACCGTTCTTTTCAAGAACCAAAGCAAGTTTTTATTTGTGGATTCAGCCAGACCGTTTTCCTATGGATAATAGTTGGAGGAGGTCTTTAGATAAATCCCATACATGCTTGTGAATTCGATGATATTGACCCTAATGAATGGATTCATGTTATCTGTTATAATGGCATCTGGTATGCTAAATCGAATAATAAACCATTCCAAGAAAGAAATAACTATAGCCTGGTCGACTTTCTTAGTCAAAATGGCATCAAAAAACATGGTAAAATAATTAGTCACCATCAAGATATATTTGTGCTTGATGGACTAATGAGGATCGATGAATCCAATGAAATCCAAGCCCCACTACTGAAATGACGCTTCCACCTGAATCATATGTAGAGGTAGAGATATTTTCTTATTTCTACCACCATATCGATGATAATTATCAGAAATTTGGCTCACCTTGTGTGCATATGCAAAAAGGGTAGGCCAAAAATACATGACTCAGATAATATTCAAGGCCATAGGCCTTCCTATGTAATGTCCACTAGATAGGCTAGAGTGGAATTCCTCCAAGATTTTTTGCTTATCTGACTCCACACATCTGAGGAGTACTTCGTCTATATTCTTATGGAACAACCCACTTGGAAAAAGGACATATTTAAGCATCTATAGTATAATTATTCACCATTGTGAAGCATCGAGATGTTATGGACATTTCCTAGATATAAAGAATTCGACAAGGTCCTCTATCTAGTCAGGATTGTCTATAGCTCAATTTACAAATTTACTTTTATCGATATCCTCATTCTGTACTAGAGCTAGTGATTCTGAAGCTACACTTTTGGCCAGTTCTTGGTAGAGAGCTCATCCATAAACCAACGTAGTGGATAAAATTTCCACATCGTATTCTTGAATCTTTGAGACCCAACCTCTTTTATCATCCATATCTCCTTAAATAATGAAATTTTTGATGTCTGAATGAATGATATAGATGATTGTCTTGATCTGTAAAATAAAATATTGAAACTTCTTCAATGACTTAATGACTGCATATACTTGTTTCTATATGAAGTTATGTTTCTCATGGTGTGGCGCAATGACTTGAATCAAGAAGGCAATCAACTTTTCATCTCTATCCTCTAATTTTTGTGTAATAACAATAGTGTAACTCTCCTGCTTACCTAATGCATAAAGGATGAAGTATTTTTAATAATCTAGGTTAATCATCAATGGCACTTGGGTGATTCTCTCCTTGATTTCTCGAAATGCCTGTCTTCTTAGTTTTGTCCACTTAAAGTATGCATTCTGTTGTAATCACAATGACACTGAGAGGGGGGGTGAATCAGTGTGTTCTTTAAAAACTTATAAAACAATTAGTTTTAAATCCAGCAGCAGTTTAAAACAGATAAGAGAGATACTAAATGCGTCAAGAAAGCATCACACATAACACGACAATTTAACAAGGTTCACCAATGTGGCTACTCCTCAAAAATGATTGCTTGGACTACCATCCAAATCCAGTCAATGCAAAGCTACAACTTTACATAATCCTTTACCAACACCAACTGGAAGGAGCACCAACCCCTTAACTTTATCTGCTTCAATAGAATGGAGCACCAACTCCTATTTTACCGGAACCCTCTTGGAAAGAGGCACCAACCCCTTGTGCCAAGATACAACTTGGAAAACAATAATAAAGATTACAAAATAAAACTTTCACCTCATTTCTCATAGTCTGCTATTTTTCTGCATTCTGCTACTTCTGCGCAACTCGATTCGCACTATCTGATCGCTTCTATATTCTACTTTGCACTCTCTGCTGCAATCGGCTATTCGACACTTCTGCTATTCACACACTAATATTTTGAACTTAGAACTCCATCTCTACACATTGCACTTTTCATCCATGCAATCACGATATGCAGATTTGAACTACAACTTTGCACTCTACACGGCCAAACTTGCACAATCACTCTATTCGCATTTGCACATTATCTCAACGCAACGCACTCTGCTCGCTCTCACACTCTTTCTTACTCCATTTTAAACAGAAGTAACCATCCTTTTATAGATGAAATATCAGAGACAAACCCTAGGAAACGTCGGTCGTGAACCCTAGAAAATGTCGATCGTAAACCCTAGAAGATGTCGGCTTCAACCTCTAAGAGCATCCACTGTGAAACCCTAAAAGATGTCAACTTCAGATCCGTTGTAAAACCCTAAATGATTTTGGATTCAACCTCTAAGAACATCGACTATGAAACCCTAAAATCTATCGGCCTTGATTTAACTTTGTCGGCCTCAAACTCTTCTGCCACCTTCATCACCTTCCTGTAGCTTATTTCCATGAAATAGCAACACGTCGCGATATCGTGACACTTTTTGTGGCCGTACGCCTTCTTGACCTTGTCGTCGCAAAATCGTGACCCTTTTTGGCCTTCAAACGCTTCACTTCCATTCTTGTCATGAAATCGTGACACTTTGATCAGTTGCTGACGTCATCCTCATTCTTGTCACGAAATCGCGATGCTTTCGGCTTCCAGCAGCTTTTCTTGCATCCTGTCGTGAAATCGTGACACTTTCAGCTTTTGCTAACGTCATCATCATTCTTGTCGTGAAATCACGATGCTTCTGGCTTCTAGCGGCTTTTCTTGCAACCTGTCATGAAATCGTGACACTTTTAGCTTTCGCTGACGTCATCCTCATCTTTGTCACGAAATCGTGATGCTTTTGGCTTCCGTACATTTTGAGCTTCATGTAGTAGCGAAATCGCTACAACTTTGTGCCTTGTGCTTCCAACTTGCTTTTTCCCATGAAATTTTGACTTGAACATAATCGTTGCATCTTTAAGTTCTACACTTTTGTCTGGTAGCGAAATCGCTACACCTTCGTGTTGTGCAACTTTTGCCCGTAGCGAAATTGCTACACCTTAGTTCTGTGCAACTTTTACTCGTAGCGAAATTGATACACCTTTGCTTTGTGCAAATTTTACCCATAGTGAAATCGCTATGCCTTTGTGTTGTGCATTTGCAACTTGTAGCAAAATCGCTACAACTTTTTCACTTAACACTTTCTTCCTGCTTCGGCCAACGAAAATTCAACATGTAGCGAAATCGCTACAGTTTCTCGACTTAGCTTCTTGGACTCCAACATGTCATGAAATCACGAAAGTTTGCCTTGCACCTTCTCTCTCTTTCGACTTGTCATGAAATCATGACATTTTCAACTATGCCTTCTCTCTCCCTTCTCTCTCCTTCGACTTGTCACGAAATCATGACATTTTTGATTGCGCCTTCTCTCTCTTCCGACTTGTCGCGATATCGTGACATTTTCAATTACGTCTTCTCTCTACTCCGAATTATTTTCGATTGCGCCTTCTCTCTCCTCCGACTTGTCATAATATCGTGACATTTTTGGCTGTGCTTTCTCTCTCCTTCGACTTGTCATGAAATCGCGACAGAAAACATGTCGCGATATCGCGACAATTTTCTAACTTGTCTTTTTCTTCGAATTTTTTCTATCTTCTGCATCTGAATGACTTCTGATCTGTCTACCCACTGCATCCTTGGATCTAACTGCCTGTGTTGACAACAATGACAACCTTCTTGAAACACCTTGCTCAATAATCTCCCCCTTTGGAATTGTTGGCAACACCTGTATACATTCATGTAACTCTTCTCCCCCTTTGTCAATAATACCAAAGGGCTGCTGCAAACTCCCCCTGAGTCCATCCTCACTCTTCTCAGGCACAATTTGTTGCAACTAGCACAAATTATGATCATGAGCAAAAGAATAGTCAAATACGCAAATGCTCCCCCTGAGAAAGTGATCCCTGTAGCTAGTCACTTCTTAGGAAGTGTGACTACTCCTAATTTGCTTCGAAGATACTCAAATACTTCCTTGGGCAAAGGTTTTGTAAAAATATCTGTTGGGACATAGTCCAATTTAACTTCTCCTTCCGCAACTTTTTCTTTCAAGAAATGATACCTTATAGCAATGTGCTTTGTCCGTGAGTGCATTACTGGATTCTTAGAAATTTTGATTGCACTGGTGTTGTCACACTTTACCGATATTGGTTCACTAAAATTAATACTTAGATCTTTCAAGGTTTGTTTCATCCACAAGACTTGTGTGCAACATGTTTCTGCTGCAATATATTCTGCCTCAGCTATAGATAAAGAAACTAACTCTTGCTTCTTACTGTGCCATGCAACCAATCTGTCCCCCAAATAGAATGCTCCTCCACTGGTACTCTTTCTGTCATCAACACATCCAGCCCAATATGCATCTGAATATGATATAAGAGTGAAATATTTGCCTTTTGGATACCATAACCCATATTCCATGGTGCCTTTGAGATACCGAAAAATCCTTTTAACTACTGTTACATGAGTCTCTTTGGGACTGGCCTGAAATCTGGCTACCATCCAAACCTGCTCAGAATATCAGGTCTGGTTGCAGTTAAATATAGTAAGCTTCCTATCATTGATCTATACATGGTTTGATCTACAGGTGGAGATTTGTCTTCTTTACTCAACTTGTAGCCTATTGTCATGGGAGTGCTGACTGGCTTACAGTCCTCCATAGTGAACCTCTTTAGCATTTCTTTCAGATATTTGATTTGGGAAATGAATATACCTTTCTCATTCTGATTAACTTGTAGCCCCAGAAAGTAAGACAGTTCACCAATCATTGACATTTCAAATTCATTCTGCATCTTGTTTTCTAATTCTTTACATGATTCATCTTTATTGTTGCCAAATATGATATCATCCACATAGACAACAAGAACAATGAGATGCCCACCTTCTATTTTCACATACAAATTACTGTCCACTAAACCTTTCTTGAATCCCTGTTGAGAGAGATAATTATCTAGCCTAGCATACCATGCCCGTGGTGCTTGTTTTAATCCATACAGTGCTTTCTTTAATTTGTAGACAAGGTTAGGATCTTCACTGATTTGAAAGCCATCTGGTTGTTCAATATAGACCTCTTCTTCAAGTTTCCCATTTAAAAATGCAGATTTTACATCCATCTGATAAACTCTGAAGTTCTTGTGAACTGCTAGTGCCAGAAACATTCTAATAGCTTCTAGTCTGGCCACTAGTGCGAAAGTCTCTTCAAAATCAATGCCTTCAACCTCTGCATCAGCCGTAGACGTGTTTTCTATTCCATGCACTTCATCTCCTTCAATGAATTCTTCATATATTGGGTAGTTTTCTTGAAAGTTAGCTATTTGTTTCCTCCCTTCATCGAATTTAACATCTGCACTGTCCACAATTTTCTTGAGTCTCTTGTTGTAGCATTTGTAAGCTTTGCTATGTGGAGAATAACCAACAAAAACTCCTTCATCTGCTCTATCTTCAAACTTTTCGAGGTTGTCATCAGTTTTTTTGATGTAGCACTTACAGCCAAATACTTTGAGATGTTTTGTTGTTGCTTTTCTACCAAACCACAACTCATACGGTGTTTTGCATTCATGAGTTCTTAACATATACCTGTTTTGAATGTATACTACTGTGTGAACTGCTTCTTTCCAGAATCTATCTGCTATTTTGTTTTATGCCAGCATGGTGCGTGCCATTTCCTATATAGTTCTATTTTTCCTCTCTACTACACCATTTTGCTGAGGAGTTCTGGCTGCTGAATATTGTCTCCTGATACCATATTTTTCATAGTATTCTGTAAATTCATTTGAAATGAATTCTCCTCCTCTGTCTGATCGCAAGCATTTAATCCTTTTTCCTGTTTCATTCTCAACTAGCTGTTTGAAGGTTCTGAACATTTCAAAAGCTTTTGTTTTATCTTTTAGGAAGAATATCCATGTCATTCTGGAATAATCATCGATACACAGCATAAAGTATTTGTCACTATTTATGCTTTGAGTCCTCATGGGTCCACATAAGTCTATATGAATGAGTTCCAAAGGCCTGCTAGTGTGATATTCTTTTGTTTTAAATGAAACCCTGGTTTGCTTTCCCTTCTGAAATGAAGCACAAACACTATTTGAAGGTTTCTTAATGGTTGGAATATCTCTCACTACTTTTTTAGAGCTGATTTTCACCAAATTATCAAAACTTATGTGTCCAAGCCTCTTATGCCACAACCAGTTCTCTTATTATTGTCCAATGAAGCACATACCTTCTAAAAATTCTAAGAGTGTGTACAGGTTGCCAGACGTCCTTGAGCCGGTTGCTATCAATTTCCCATTGTTTATTTTTCTGACTTCACAACCTTGCTTCTTGAAAACCACTTCATGTCCTTTATCACAGATTTGACTCACACTTAACAGGTTATGTTTCAAACCATCCACATATAAAACTTCTTCTGACTTGATTTTCCCTTCACTAATTTTGATAGATCCTTTACCTATTATTTTGGCTCCATCATTATTGCCGAACTTCACAGAACCACCCTCATATTTCTATAGATTTTCAAATTTCTTTTTATCACCTGTCATATGACTTGAGCAACCACTGTCAAGAATCCATGGTACATATTTATTCTGAGCTCTAAAAGTCGTCTGCACTATTAAAGATTCCTGTTCTTTCCTGAGCTGTTCTTTTTGTTTCCATTCTGTTTTAACTGTGGTGTTGGGTTCTAGCTGGGATTTCCCCTTTTTAGACTCTTGCACATATCCTTCAGAAGAAATTCTATTTTGTTTTGCCCTATATGGTTGACTTCTTCTTTTCTGAGATTGATATGAAACAGAAATACTATGATAGTTTCTGGCAATATGCCCAAAGTTGTGACACTTAAAGCATTCTACTACATAACTCATTAGAGGAGCAAAAGCATTTCTACTAGTGAAACTTCTTGAACCTATATTGTACTTGTAGTCAACAATTTTATGCCCATAACCATTACATTTAAAACAGAAACCATAGAAATAATGATTGAACCTGAAAGATGGTCTTGGCCAAGTTGTTGCAGGAGACTTAGATCTTCTTTTCTTCTGATGTGTGACCTTGGTGAAGCCATCAATGTCAGCTGCTATTTCAGGACTGGCATTACAAATTTCTTTTTCCTAATTTGTTTTTCTTTCCACAGCCTGTTTCTTGTCTTTACTCTTTTCACTTTCAACATTGCTTGCCTTTGGTCCACTTGATGATTCTCCTTCAGTAAAACCCAGACCAAATTTGATACCTGTGGGTCTTTGATTGCTTAGGATTTTGTCTAGATTCATCGAAATTTCATCACATTTTAAATGACAGCTGATTTTTCGATCCAGCTCTTGTATCTATATTCGAAGACTAACATTTTCTTCTTCCAATTTGCAATAGTAATCTATCTTCATGGTTACCTGTACTTCAAGATCTTTGGACATTTTCTTGTACTCTTTTGTCTATGTTTTTAGACTGGCTATAATGTCATTTGCATCCTCAAGCTTCCTTAACAATTTTTTATTCTTTCTTTTCTTAGATTTTCATTCTATAAGAGTAGAAACCAGCTCACCTTCTAAATCAACTTCAGCCTCATCTATTTCAATAGATACTTCAAAGTTCATTCCTTCTCTCTTTTGTGTGTTTTCTATCTCTTCTAATTATTCTACTTCAAACTCACCTGTTCCTTCTTCAGAGTCTTCACTAGAACTGTCCTCAGAAGATTCTGCATTTCGGGAGATAAAGCTTTTCTTTTTGAAATTGCCTTTTATGAAGTTAGTTTTCTTCCTCCATTCACTTCTTTCTTGATGCTGAGTTTCTTCACCTTTGTTCTTGTCATGGAGAGGACATTTTATAGCAAAGTGTCCAATGCCTCCACAATTGAAACATTTAAAAGGTAGCTTTCCTTTGTATTTTCCTTTTCCTTTTCTCAACTTTCTAAGAAAATTTGCTTCCATTTCATCTGAAGCATCCTATTCTTCAGACTCTTGTTTTGTGATTTTGCCTTTTAGGGCTTTGAAAGCTGCTTCTCTGTCTGTGGGATTAGACCTTTCTATTCTCATTTCAAAAGCAGACAAAGAACCATGCATCTCATCCATACTAAAACTATTTAGATCTTTGGCTTCTTCTATGGTAGAGACTTTAGAATCAAATCTAGGAGGGAGCGATCTTAATACATTTTTCACGATAGCAGCATCGGTTAATTCTTTGTCAAGACATCTGATTGAATTGGTGGTCCCATTGACTCTTTGCATGAAGGTCTCTATGTTCTCATCATTGTCCATCTTTAAAGATTCGTATTGAGCTCGATGTGCTTGAAGCTTGGCCTCCTTGATCCTATCATCTCATTCATGGATGTTCTCTAGTTTATCCCATATATCTTTTGCTGATTCACAATTTATGACCTTGACTAGCTCACTGTCCACTAGTCCACACATGATGGCATTTTTTTCTTTTGAATCATATTCAAATACCTTCTTACCAGTCGTGTCTATTGGAGCGATGGCAGGAGCTTTGTAACCATTAACTACTGCACCCCAGATGTCAAAACCCAAAGCACTGAGATATGTCTGCATTCTAATTTTCTAGAACACATAGTTAGTCCCATCAAACAATGGTGCTTTTTTCGAGGAGAAACCTTCACCACTTGCCATTGCGTAACTTCCAAGATCACCTTAGCTGTTTAAGTCTGTTCAGGTACTTGGCTCTGATACCAATTGTTATAATCACAATGACACTGAGAGGGGGGGTGAATCAGTGTGTTCTTTAAAAACTTCTAAAATAATTAGTTTTAAATCTAGCAGCAGTTTAAAGCAGATAAGAGAGATACTAAATGCATCAAGAAAGCATCACACATAACACAACAATTTAACAAGGTTCACTAATGTGGCTACTCCTCAAAAATGACTCCTTGGACTACCATCCAAATCCAGTCAATGCAAAGCTACAAATTTACATAATCCTTTACCAGCACCAACTGGAAGGAGCACCAACCCCTTAACTTTATCTGCTTCAACAGAATGGAGCACCAAATCTTATTTTACCAGCACCTACTGGAAAGAGGCACCAACCCCTTGTGCCAATCTACAACTTGGAAAACAATAATAAAGATTACAAAATAAAAATTTCATGTCATTTCTCATAGTCTATCATTTTTTTGCATTCTACTGCTTCTATGCAACTTGATTTGAACTATCCGACCACTTTTGTATTCTACTTTGCACTCTCTTCTGCAATCGGCTGTTCGAAACTTCTACTATTCGTGCGCTAATATTTTGAACTTAGAACTCCATCTCTACACATTGCG
This sequence comes from Wollemia nobilis, assembly GCA_028583015.1. NCBI lineage: Eukaryota > Viridiplantae > Streptophyta > Pinopsida > Araucariales > Araucariaceae > Wollemia > Wollemia nobilis. Next base: position 7,678,870 of record JAQPPZ010016690.1, on the reverse strand, counting down.
CTTTTCATCCATGCAATCACGATATGCAAATTTGAACTACAACTTTGCACTCTACACGACCAAACTTGTGCAATCACTCTATTCGCATTCGCACATTATCTCAATGCAACGCACTCTGCTCGCTCTCGCACTCTTTCTTCCTCCATTTTCAATTGAAGTAACCATATTTTTATAGATAAAATATCAGAGACAAACCCTAGGAAACGTCGACTGTGAACCCTATAAAATGTCAACCATAAACCCTAGAAGATGTTGGCTTCAACCTCTAAGAGCATCCACTGTGAAACCCTAAAAGATGTCGGCTTCAGATCTACTGTAAAACCCTAAATGATGTCGGCTTCAACCTCTAAGAACATCGGATATGAAACCCTAAAAGATGTCGGCTTCAAACCCTAAAATTTGTTGGCCCTAATTTAACTTTGTCGGCCTCAAACTCTTCTGCCACCTTCGTCACCTTCCTGTAGCTTATTTTCATGAAATAGCAACACGTCGCGATATCGTGACACTTTTTGTGGCCGTACGCCTTCTTGACCTTGTCGTCGCAAAATTGCGACCCTTTTTGGCCTTCGAACGCTTCATTTCCATTCTTGTCATGAAATCATGACACTTTGATCAGTTACTGACGTCATCCTCATTCTTGTTGCGAAATCGTGACGCTTCCGGCTTCCAACAGCTTTTCTTGCATCCTATCACGAAATCACGACACTTTTAGCTTTTGCTGACGTCATCCTCATTCTTGTCGTGAAATCGCGACGCTTTCGGCTTCTAGCGGCTTTTCTTGCAACCTGTCGCGAAATCGTGACACTTTCAGCTTTCGCTAACGTCATCCTCATCTTTGTCGCAAAATCACGATGCTTTCGGCTTCCATACATTTTGAGCTTCATGTAGTAGCGAAATTGCTACAACTTTGTGCCTTGTGCTTCCAACTTGCTTTTTCTCATGAAATTTTGACTTGAACATAATCGCTGCATCTTTAAGTTTTGCACTTTTGTCTGGTAGCGAAATCTCTACACCTTCGTGTTGTGCAACTTTTGCCCGTAGCGAAATCGCTACACCTTAGTTATGTGCAAATTTTACCTGTAGCGAAATCACTACACCTTTTCTTTGTACAACTTTTACCTGTAGCAAAATTGCTACGCCTTTGTGTTGTGCCTTTGCAACTTGTAGAGAAATCGCTACAACTTTTTCACTTAACACTTTCTTCCTGCTTCGGCCAGCGAAAATTCAACATGTAGCGAAATCGCTACAGTTTCTTGACTTAGCTTCTTGGCCTCCAACATGTCACAAAATTGTGACAGTTTGCCTTGCGCCTTCTCTCTCTTCGACTTGTCATGAAATCGTGACATTTTCAACTATGCCTTCTCTCTCCTTCGACTTGTCACGAAATCGTGACATTTTTTATTGCGCCTTCTCTCTCTTCTGACTTGTCATGATATCGTGACATTTTCAATTGCACCTTCTATCTCCTCTGACTTGTCACGAAATCGTGACATATTCGATTGCGCCTTCTCTCTCCTCTGACTTGTCATGATATCGTGACATTTTCAGCTGTGCTTTCTCTCTCCTCCGACTTGTCACGAAATCACGACAGTTTTCTAACTTGTCTTTTTCTTTGAATTTTTTCTATCTTCTGCATCTAAATGACTTTTGATCTGTCTACCTACTGCATCCTTGGATATAACTGCCTATGTTGACAACAATGACAACCTTTTTGCAACACATTGCTCAACACATTCTTCTTCAAAAGTTTAGTCATTGGATTTACCACCTGAGCAAAATCAATAATGAAATTTTGAATGAAATTAATCTGGCTAAAGAATGACTACAAATCCTTCTTGTTAACTGATTGTGGCAATTTAAAGAGTGCCTCGACTCTTGCAAGATCAATCGCTAGTACTTCTTGTGAAATCACATGTCCCAAGAGTTTTCCTTATTTGACCATGAAAATGGATTCCTTTAGGTTAATGGAAATTCCAAATTATTGATATTTCCCGAACACTTGCCTCAAATGAGAGACATGTTCTTCCTTGCAGTGTGAGAAAATAGTCATATCGTCAAGGTAATTAATAATAACTATTAAAAAACTCACTGAAAATAATGTCCATAGCTCTCTAAAAAGTGGCACCAACATTTTAAAGGTCAAACGACATTCTCTGATAGGTGAAGGTTCTCAATTTTGTAGTAAATACCATCTTGTGTTGGTTTTCATTCTACACCCAAATCTAATTATAACTAGAGAAACCATCTAGTAAAGAAAACCTCTATGCTCTAGCAACCACATGGGGAATTTGATCAATCTATGGTAGGGGGTAATGGTCTTTTAATGATGCCTGGTTCAAATTCTAAAATCCACGCACAGGCAAATGTCTCCATTTTTATTTCAAACTGAAACGAAGTTCACAACTTATGTTGAGTGATTTATTGGATAAATTATTTTGGCCTCCAACATTTTTAGTAGCTCTACCTTCATAAGAACTTCAATTTTTGGTTTGAAAAGTCATTGTTTCTACCAAAAAGGCTTTACCCATTCCTGCAATTCAATGGTATGCTAGATCATGTTTTTATCATATCCTTTTACATCATGATAGCTCCATGCAACAATGTTAGGGAACTCATAACAAATATTTTTAATATCTTCAAGTTCCTTTGATGTACAGTCTGTTCTGACTTTGATAATATTTTTAGGCTCTAATTGTATTTCCTTATATTCCTTCACATCCACCTTGATCTTGTGCTTCTTCACTTGGTTGTTCTAATCAAATAGAATCTCAAGCAAAATTAGTCCCCTAGGAATGTGATTATTCTTCAATTGAATAATTCCTTCCATTTTCTTCTTGGAAAGTATTCTATATTCCACACTTGTAGCTTCCTTAATAAAAAAAATTGATTATATATTCATCATTTTCAAACACTTGCCAATAAATATTTTTATCAGGGACCGAAGGCCTATAAATCACTTTCACCGTCTTCAGTTTTCTGACTACTTTCTCCATAGGAGAAAAATTACCACCAAGAGAAGTTAAAATGTCTAAATGTTTGTTCTTCTCCCATGAAATCGCCTGAATGACCAATTCTACAAAGGACTTGAAAAAATCCTATACCTTGTTATGGTAGACCTTCAAATAGTGCTACTTTGAAACACATTTATTTGTATTCTAATTGATGATGAGCTTGAAGTCTCCAAATATTTGCAACTATTTTATGTCCAACTTTTCAACTTTCTCCAAACTAAGGCACAACACTTCATATTTGGTGGCATTATTTATGTAGCTCCAAGTTAACTAGTATAAATAGGTTTCTTTAACCCTATAGGAGAACCAAGAATAATATCAGCCCCTGCACTATTTTTACACCTTGAACCATAAAAATACAGTTTTCATAGCTGATCGAAGATAGAATCTTGGGAATCAGATATATTTTCTTCAATCTACTCAGGTTTAGTTATGGTATAACAACAATGTCAATTTTGGCCATCACATTGAAATACATTAATGAAAACTCGTCCTCTAAGCACAACTCACCAAGACCTTCTTCCATGATGTCCACTTCTTGTACTTCCTTTGTCAACATGTTGACTGCACCAGTGGGATTTTCTTATTACTCCAATTTTCTATATGAAAAGTGGATGGATTTTCATTATAGATGTAGATTCTCCTTCCCTTGAATGAGATATCCAAATGTGAATAATCCAAGAAAATATATCCTCCTAGTTTTTTCATGAACTCCCTTGAAAAACACATGCTAAAGTATGGTTCCAGGTCAACCACCACTACTTCTTTGATGATAGTGATCTGTGACATGTTGTGCAAGATGATAGAAATATCCTTAATTATTCCAACCATTTTTATCAGATTTCCATCCAAATGCAATACACCTAGACCGCTTCTTGTGTATTCCATTTTCATTACTTCATATACTGCCTTTGGCATGATAGTAGTCACATCATTGGAGTCAGTCATACAATTATGCATGATCCATCCTTCCATTCTAAAAGATAAATAGAATGGAGGTGGCTTATTTTTTCTAGTGGTAGAAGTCGGTCATGTCTGTGATAGAACTATTTGAAAAAGTCTTTTATTTTAACCTTTTTCTAACTTTAGAGACTCTTGCAATAAGTCGAATTGCCTAGGTAGTTGTAGTGCATCATATAAACTTAATTTTTTAAGGATATTCTTCATTTCCTCCACAATGTTGTAATAAAAAACACCAGGAGTCTTTTCTTCACTAGTCGACTCGTATTTGTTTCTATATTGTTGAGTGGCTTCCACCCCTTTTTTGCTTAGTCAATGATGGATACTTGAGGTGCTCTTTGGCTTGCTAATTAACCTCTATTTGCACTTGAGTGGCTATAGGTTGTGAAGTTGATGCCTTTATCTGCAACTTATCTCAATATTTCTTGGGTAATAGATCCTTCAATAGGATAGAATTTTGTTGCTTCATGTCATGCCAAGTGCTTTTGCTTATGGTTGTACCTTTTCATTTTGTATCTTTTGCTCAATTGGAACTTTTAGATGCTCCATTTCTGCTAGATCAACAATTACTAGTTTCTTTCTAGCCCTTGTGAGAACTGAAACTTTCTCTAAGGAGGGAACCATAAAATTATGATCAACTTCCATTATAATATTAACTTGTCCACTGATAGAAATTTATGCTAATTTCTGTACATAGTTCAAATGAACCATGCACATGTCTTCTCCATGGAGATCATTATAGGTGGAACCCCAATATGCTTTATCTGATGTACTAGTTTCTTCATTTGCCAACACCATTGTATTTATTTTTATGACCTCTAGTAGCAGTCAATTATTCTTTAGTAATCATCGATGTTTGAAATCTTCTTGATAAAATTTAGCTTCAACTTGTTTCTTCTTAATTTTTGTGATTTCATTTGATATTGTCCTTACATTCAAATTATTAGATTGCATTTATTGTAATAATTTTATGTAAGGATCAAGATTTGAGGGTGTAGGAGATGTTGGTAAAGGTAAATGCATAGATGGAGTACGCAATAACAGTGGAACATGTGGCATTGTTAGTGCTGGGAATGGGATTGGTACTGGCAACTATGGAACAACTGGTGTAGATAATTGGGGAATACTTGTAGTGGGGATTTTGGGAATTGAGATTAGAGCAATTTTAGGTGGACTCAAAATCCATGAGGGAACTGGGTACATAGAAAGCATATGTTATGAAAATGCACTCAAATACAAATATTATGGAAGATCAGGAATAATGGAAATAGTTACCTTTGGGGGAAGCTTACCTATGGTGATTAAATATGCTCTGGTCTTATGCACTTGCGTGTAAATATATAGAAATGTATTTACATTGGCTTGTCAGAAAACCATACCAATGTTTTAGTTGAAGTCTCTGAGGTAGTAAAACATAGCTTACTCATGCATGGGCCGAAGGCCATCAAAAACTCTCTACTAGATTCAAATGAACCTGACATTAAAGTATACTATATCCTCCTATGGATGTATTTGAATGTTTGTGAATTAATGCAGCAAAGAGGAAGTATCATCTTGCTCATGAAATTTCATGATTAGTAGTTTTGCCAACTGATCCCATGTTGTAATAGTAGTGGGTGGCAAATATCGATACCAATACAACAAATTCTCTCTAAGTGACAACATCAACAACATCACCATAATGTCTTTGTCTGTGATTCTATGGATTATCACCAAAGATGCCACATCTTGAATATGTTCATAAGAAATTTTACCAGTACCATCATACATAGGCAAAGCCTTCAATGCTGCTTGAGGGATTGGATTTTGTGCTTGTAAATTCAAAGCTCCTAAACTATTCCATGCTGGAAACTACCTTTGGTGGCTATGGTTGCTGTGGTGGTGGGTTCTGAGCCATTTGAACTAGTGTATGAGGTTGATGAGGTGGGATGCTAGTAGAAGTAATAGCTGGACTTGAAGGAAAAAATAACACATCGACTAACTGTCAAGATGTTGTAACTGATGTATGAGGTAGAGTGATTAATCTAAGGTGTTCTCCTAATTTTTGGGTGTCAAGTTCATAAAAGTCAATGGGATATTCAAAAATTTTGGTCTTCGATCTTGTGATCATGAAGTACAAATTTTTCTACCTTTGCATTTGGAGTCTTCTGGGTATAGTAGTTGAATTTCCAGATGTTCTAACTTAAAAATATGAAGGTGAACATCAAACCTCAATACTATTGAAAGTGGAACTTTTAAAGGTCCCACCCAGCATGCCAAAAAATGTTGGTCAAATATTTACCTAAAATACAAATATGCATTTTTGCACCCTAGACATGGCAAAAATTGAAATACCAGAGGAAATAAATGTCCTACGTGCCAATATCTAGAGAGGGATGGGTCCCTTATTAATCCTACATCAGTTTAAGACTAGAGTTGCAGGAAAGAAATTGGAAATAAAAAAAAGAAATAGAAATATAGCCATAGGCCAAAGATCTAGGATTGGGGATGAAATAATAGCAAAAATTCTAACCAAGTGTTATAGCAGCATAAAATAGAAAATCAGGCAAGAGAATCTACTTATAGTTCCTCAGAGATAACTTTCATAATAACATCCTAGTACTCACACTTACACCAACAATGCCCAAATATAGGTGTAAAATTTGAACTAACAACAGATAGCAAACATGAATATAAAATAGAAATGCTTGAACAGAATGAAATCACATAAAGAGACTGCTTGCAAAATCAAAAGCTACAACTTCTTCTATTTACATAGATAACTTGAATATTTTTTTTTGCATAATGTATATCCTTCTTTTTACAATGGAAAATGAGTAGTATTTATAGAGGATTTTACCTCTTTCATTTAATTCACATGAAGACAAAATTTTTATAGATCAGGAACCTCTATGAAGAAATTCCTCCTCAAAGTCCTTGAAAATATTCCTTCTGAGACAACGATCTAGTTTCTAAGATGAAATCTCTAGGAAATTAGCACATTTGGGTGTCGGTGCATAGAAAATTGCAAAGCTTGGTCATTGAATTGATGCCTCCATCACTCCTTGGAAATTTACCCCTATATAGGATGTCTTGGAATTCATGAAAATTGCCTTGTGATTTAATATTGCAACTCTTTTCATCATGAAATCAACAACTGTAGTCACCCTTTTGCCTCAATCATTAAATTCCCACCATTCGTATGACTCGGGTACTTTAGAAAAATCTCCTTAGTTTGCCAAAATAAAATTTGACCAAAATAGGGCATTGAGAGAAAGCGCTTATTTAACATCCATCATTTTCCCTCTATTTGCACTCCTTGGTGGAAAGGGTATCCTCAAAGTGGTGATTTCATAATTTCCACCTATCTACAACTTAGAATTATTCTTTTATTACTGCTCATAATTTCACCTAAAAAGAAGCAAAAATATTGATTTAAAAATCCTTTTGTTGCATTCACGTCTTCATCATAGTAGTAACCAACTCTTGAGAAAAAACTAGGTGAAAATGGCTTATTATTCCCACAATTTTGTGTTTGATGCTTCAAATTATCCTTGCATTATTTCACCTCTAAAGGAGGCAACTGAAAACCTTACTTTTCCTCCCAGGATGAAAGTGCTTTATATAAGACATCTTTTCCCTTTAAAATATATGTTCGCCCCCAAAATGGGTTAAAGGCACTGTCAACCTCCTCCTTGGGTGAACATAATTTTGACTTTTCAACGCCCCATCTCTTTTACTAATTGTCTAAAAATAAAAATAATCTTTGAAGGGTGAATGGAATGGTTGCCCCTCACTTGGGATGAAAGTGCTTTCAAAATTTCACTCCTCTTAATGTGTGTTGAAGTGGGGTCCACACCCTATGCTTGTATATACGTCCACCCGAGGGAAGGGCGAAAGGTATTTTTACCCTTCTCTTGGGGCGAATGCAGAGTTGACTTTTCAATGTCATTCTGGTGCCTTTCTATTTCTCTACCATTCACATGGACTCATATTTTGTCAGAATTTCACCCCAGGGAGGGGAAAATGGGACTTTCGCCCCTCACTTGGGGCAAAAATCCTTTTGACTAGTCAATGTGCTGACAAGGTGCATTATTATTTAAAACTTGGGGATGTTCATACCAAAGTGGGGTGAATGAGGCTTTCATCCCATATTTTGGGTGAATGCACTTATTTGCATTATCATCATGCTTTGATGTCGAGCCCACTCAACTTAATCATTAAAAATATATTTTCGTCCCTAGGAGGTGCAAAAGGGACTTTCACTCCTTACTTGGGGTGAAAGAGATTTAGACCAACTTAGCACATTTTATTCCTTCTTACAAACCTCATTTACCCTGAAGTGGATTGAATATGCCTGTAGCCCCATTTTTAGGGTGAATGTACTTTTTTTTTCCACTACTTAAGAACACGATTTTTGAAGGCAATAAAGATTCTTCATTCTTCATTCAGGCTAAAAGGTTGTTATCTTTTGGTGTTATTTGTTGCAGACATCTTTAGGAGATTTTAACTAATCTCATAAACCAGTTTTTTAAGCGAGAAATCCATGAAAAACAAAGAAGGAGGTTATAACACAAAAAATAAACTGCAACATATTATATCGGCCAAAATACTACAATCATAGTATTAATATATTTTACCACTTTTACAATCAATAAAATTTTGTCAAAAATCCCAATGTGGCATAATTTCAAAATTGCCAACATATAGATATCAATTTTTTGTTTCATGGGAAGTATTGATAACACTAAAAACATAAATATTTTAGGATTAGGGGAAGCCAACCTAGCAAGTCTGCTTCCAACTCATTGAAATTTTTAGTGACTATGAGATTTCAATAGCAACAAAGCTAATCAAGAAAATCATCCCTCAAAAAATTAAATAAATCAAAGGCCTAAATATTTTTTAATGGGGTTAGTCAATGGGTCCTTGAAATAGATGGAAAAAGGATTGCTATAGATTACCACACCTTGTTACTTCAAATTTAAGGTTGGGCTGGGAGAGGGTTCCAATCACTATTGCTAAAATAATGACACTTAAATTGTTATTTCAATTGGCAGAATCAAAAGGAATATACAAAATACAAATTTACATAGACTAATTGATGGTGATAAACTATTTTCTTGGTACTTTTAGGATGGAAAACATGATTGTACAACCCATATTCTCTCAAATAAAAGAATTTGTGGAATGAAAATTTTACATTTAAACAATTTAGTAAGAATTGGATAGGGAAGTAGACAAAATCCCTAAGGAAGGGCTACTAATAGAACCAGGTACATACTTAGTACAAGAATTTAGAGAGTGTTGTTCATAACAATTAGTTTATATTTCTACTTGAGGTGATTAATCCACTCTAGTCGAAACATGTAGATTCAAATTCCATACTACATATTAAATAATTGTGATGCTAATAATGCCAATTAGTTTCTTGTTTGGTATATTCATAGATTTATTAACAAAGATAATTAAAACAACTATCTAAAAACTTATTAGTGAGTGTTTTAAAGGATATCAATTGATAATATGTGAAGGTGCCTAAATATAGAGCTTAGTTTATTGGATATAGTTGCCTATTATGTATAAGAAACTTGTTTTTAGGTCACTATTGAAGTTTTGAATAAATACCAAAGCAACATGTAAAGAATATAATTTCATATTACTTAATATAAAAATGTGAAATTTTTACGAGGGAAAAATTGTTAAGCCCTTACCTATAATTATATTTTTATTTAATTAATATTGCCAAGGGGTATGACCCTTGGCCAATTACACCTTTTGAATGGGTATATTTACCCATTCAAAAGACTCACAATAATCATCCAAATCAATACATTTTATATATATCAATATTGCAGGTTTAACTCAATATTCCAAAAGTGATTCATATCAACAAGTGATACATTATTTTCTATTCTGCAATCCATTTTATACTGTGGTATCCTAACCTTTGGTATCAGAACAAAAGTTTCTCGGGACACCAACAACTGCATTCTGTTACCATAAGTTTGTAGTCGACTTTCACCTCCCTCCATATTATTGCATAAACAAACAAATCACTATGGTATAACCTCCCTCCTCCTTGTGATTCTCGGTTAAGCACAACAGACATGTTCTAGCTGGTTTATGGAGTGAACACAGAGGAAATCAAAGGTTGTACCATCTAAAAAAAACACCTTTCCCCATGAACAAACGTAGATGAAATTAAGCGAGAAATCATCTCCATCATCCTTTAAACTCTCATCAATGAGAGACCTACGAACATTCGAATGCCTGAAGTTTTTTTTTAAACCATCAAGAGTGTAGGGTGAAGGGGGGGCCTAAAGTCAGGTTGCAAATCCAAAGTCGGGTTCTGCTCCCGAATTTTGTGTAGTTGGGCTGTGCAAGTAAAACTTACGCAGTTAGGCTATGCACGGGATTATGTGCGCAGTTGGGTTACACACAAAAAATGTGTGCAATCGAGCTACACACAAAAAAAATTGCAAAGTCAGGGAGTGGCTGGTCAATGCCCGAATGTGCTGGTCAAAGAAAATGAAGTCTGACTTCACTACATAGTCGGGTGGACAGCTCCAGACTTAGGAAAATTTTTACCTTATAAACTTTTTCTGTCCTGGGGCTTGCACAACTACAACGATGGTTTTCTTGGATTCACAAGAATTGTATGGGAGGAGAGAAACACCGAATCTGAATGCAATGTTTGGGATCTAAGTTCAAAATTGTAGAATATGAAAAAAATGCTCTGAGGCGATTATATAGACAACAACAGATTTTTTGTAGACAAAGATAACTGCAAACCCTACAGATGCCTTAAAAAACAACAAATTTTATTCTTATAAGACGAGGGTTACAAATGTCCTCAACTGAGAAAAAACTAACATATGCAGACTAAAGCTATAGGATAAATTGAGAGGGAAAACAAATGTCTAGTCTGCTACTCATACATTAAGAAGATGAGCTGCACTACTCACTGAAATGATCCAGTCTACTACTTTACGAATCACTATTTTTCTCTTGTCTATTTCTCAAAATTTCCCCCACTCTCCACACTTTGTCTGAAGACCCGAACTGCATTATATGGCTATGGGGAGAGGAAGATAGAGGTTATCCTATGACAAGTTTTGACAGAACCTAAACTAGGGTTTTTGAACAATCATCAAAATGACATTAACTTATGTGGTGATCATATCTATCAGACATCGCATCTATCAAAAGGCACATGTGATGTCAAGTCAAATTTTTTTTTGGGATGCCTGACTTCACGAGTGCAGTTCGGCTTCACCCAAGTTCGGAGCGCAGTTGGGTGGAGGCATGAAATATAGATTAATATTTCTAACACCCTCCTTTAAACCTGATTTCATGAGTGCTTTGACTCCAAGCTACTCACACAATCTACTGAAGTCTTCCTCCTTCAAAGGCTTCATGAAAATATCTACCAACTAATCCTTGGATCTGCAAAACTGTAGTTGAATTTCTTTGGACATCACCAAATCTCTGATGAAGTGATAATGAATATCGATGTGCTTCATCTGACCATGGAACATAGGATCCTTTGATAGTGCGATGGCCAAATTGTTATCACAAAAAATTATTGTCGCACCTTCCAGAGGATAGTTCAATTCACTCAAAACTCTTCAAAGCCAAACTGCCTAGCAGGTGGCTGATGTGGTGACCACATATTTTGCTTTGACTATGGACAATGCAATAATGGGTTACTTCTTGGATACCCATGAGACTACCCATAATCTGATATGGAAAGCATTCTTCTAATCATCGGTGCTGCCAGCCCAGTCACTGTTTGTGAAGCCCACCAGTTCCAACTGGTTTTGTCTGGCATAAAATAGGTGATTATTCCCCATCTTGATGACATAGCGTAAGATCCTCTTTCCTACTTGCCAGTGCATGTCCTTCGGAGTCTCCATGAAATGAATGATCATACTAAATTTGAACATCAGATCTGGTTGAGTTGTAGTCAATACATCAAACTGCCAACTAGCCTCTTGAACAGTGTTGGATTTACATTCCTCCCCAAATATAGATTGCTTAACTTCAAACCTATGGCTATAGATGTAATGGAAGGTTTTATATCCTCCATCTTGAACCACTTTAGGACATCCTTCACATAATTTCCCTGAGAAATGAAGATGTTATCTGTCGATTGGTCAACTTCAATACCGATAAAATACTTCATCAACCCTAAGTCCATCATCTTGAACTCCTTCATGGCTGTTCTAAACTGGGCAAATAGTTTTGTGCTATTTCCAGTGTAAATTAAATTAGCCACATACAGGTAGACGATTATGAGCTCACCTACATCATTTGTCTTCATGTACAGGGTGTGCTCATATGGGCATTTTACAAACCTATTTTCCTAAAAATAACTATCAAATTGGTTGTACCAAGCCCAGGGCGCCTGCTTCAAACCATATAGGGCCTTATTTAGATTTAGGACTTTTCCATCTTGGACTTCAATTTCGTAACTTGGTGGCTGGTCTATGTAGAACTCTTCCTCCAAAAGGCTGACTTGACATCCATTTGGTACATCTTCCAACCCTGTTGGGCTACCAATGCCAGGATCATCCTGATTGTGTCAAGTCAGGCTATAGGTGCATAAACCTCATGGTAATAGATACCTAACTTTTTCTTTTAGCCATTTGCCACCAATCTGGCCTTATGCTTGTCAACATCTCCTTGGGCATTGAACTTTGTCGTATACACCCACTTGACCCCAATGGTATTCTTCTCTACTGGAAGATTTGTCAGTTGCCATGTATCATTCTTTTCAATTGCTTTAACGTCCTCATCCATCGCCTGCACTCACTTCTAATTCTGACTTGCATCTTTGAACTCTACTAGAGCAACTTCAGTGAAGAATGCAAAGTCAGAGTAATCTTCATCTACATGGGTTTGTTTCCTCATAGATTTCTTGCAAGCTCCTTTTCTTCACTAGTGTCACCAGGTTATGAATTCTACTTGCATGTGGAGGCAACTAAGATGGAGTGGTTGTGCTACTACTAGCACCACTGCTACTGCTAGAGGTTGCAGGTGGCTGCACACTTCCTTCTTCCAAGTCAAAAAACTCTACTATTGCTACCTCTAACTGGATAGTCTCTGACTTCTAGTTCCAGGATTCATCTTCAAGAAATTTCACATCATGACTAATGATGAGCTTCTTTGTCACAGGGTTGTACAGCCTATATGCCTTCACCTGCTCATTGTACCCTATGAAAATGCACTTCTAAGCTCTATCATCCAACTTCTACCACTTCTATTCTGGAACATGTGCATATGAAATGCACCCGAACACATGCAAGTGAGCCACACTTGGATTCACACCGCTCTAGGCCTCCTAAGGGATTTTATCCTTCATGATTTTGGTGGGACATCTGTTCAGTAGGTAGACTGCACATGTTACAGACTCTGCCCAAAATTCGTGTGGCAATCCCTTCACCTTCATCATGCTTCATGCCATCTCCATGATGGTCCGGTTCTTCCTCTTAGCTACGCCATTCTGCTGTGGCATGTATCTAGCAGTGAACTACCTTCAAATTTCATGCTACTTGTAGTAGTTATGGAATTCGTTGGAGATGTATTCACCTTTGCCATCTTCCTTGAGAGTCTTGATATGATATCTACTATGTTTCTCCACTAGAGCCTTGAAATCATTGAATCTATCAAATACTTCTAATTTCATCTTGATGGCATAGATCCATGTCTTTTGGTTGAAGTCATCTATGAACATTAAGAAGTATTTGTTGCCGAAAAACGTGCTGGTCTGCATCGAATCATAAATATATGAGTGCACCATCTCCAGTGGCTATGATGCTCTCTAAGACTGATCGAAATGGAATGAATCCCTATGTTTTTTATAAACTAAGCAACCCTCACACACTTGATTTTGCTGCTCTATTAGGGGTAAACCCTTCACCATCTACTTCTTGTGTAGTTGATTCAGGCCACTGAAGTTCAGTTGACCAAATTTGAGATGCCACAACCAGGTAGCATCTTTCACAACTGCAATCAAAGACATCAATGATTAATTATGAATCTAAAATAAATTTTTTTATTCTTTATCATGGAAACGATAGCAATATTCCCATGTGACTTGTATTTGATGGTGCAAGATTCGTATTTGAACTAGATCATATGTCCCTTTTGCACGAGCTGTCCAACGCTCAACAGGTTATGCTTCAGGCCAAGCACATAGTAGACATCACAGATCTGCTTTCGTTCACCATACCTAGTGTGGATGAGGATCTTTTCTTTCCCTATTATGGGAACCTTGTTGTTTTTCCTCATCTTCACCTCAGACTGGACTGTTTCATCCAGTTGGGAGAATATCTCCTTATTCCCCGTCATGTGGTTGCTGCACCCACTGTCTAAATACCAGACATTCTTTTGGCACTTCTCCTTAATACTGCAAGTCAACAACATGTTTCCTCCTACCACATTTTTGGTTTCATTCATGTAATGGGCTTGCTTCTAGTTCTCGTTGGCCATCCATTTTTTGCACTGTGAGATGTAATGACCGAACTTCTTGCAAAAATAGCACTAGACATTTGACATGTCCTTCTTTTGACCAGATCTAGCTTACTAATTTTTCAAATTGCCTCTTCCAACTTGCTGATGGAAATTATAGTTGGTATCTCCTTCACTAGGGTTTGACCATCCTCCTTGCTTGTTGTCTTTCCCACACCTACCTCTACCTCTTGATCCATGATAACTAGAGATGCCATGGTGGGAATCTTGTCTACCGCTATCTTGAAATGAGACCTAAGCCTTGAATGCTTGCTCTAGAGAGGTCTAAGACAAATGACTTAGCCTCTGTTCATGTATCTATAACAAACCCATGAGCTCGTCTATCGAGAAGGTTGTCAAATACCTTGAATATTAGATTGCTATCATAACCGAGTCAAACTTGGCAAGTAGACTTCTACGAATTTTCTCCATGATTCTTTGGCTCTACATAATTTCTTTGTTCAACCACATCTGGTTGATAATGTCTATCATCTAGGTGAAGAAATAACTCATGGACTCGAAGTCACTCATCTATAGATTCTCAAACTCCCTCCTGAGCATTTGTAGCTTCACAAAATTTACCTTATTGGTGTCCTGGTACAAGCTGGCCAAAATCTCTCGGGCCTACTTCACCTTGGTGGCTGATGCAATCCACGGTAATATGGACTCCTTGACTTCTTGCATGATGTAGAAGAGGGCCTTCTGGTCCTTCATGTTCTCTTTCAACATGTCCTTGTCTTCTTGAGAGAGGAAGGTCAGTGCTGCTGCATCTATCAGTTCTGGGTAGCTGTTCTTGACTAAATCCCATAGCTCCTGAGATCCAAACATGATCTTCATCTGGATGCTCCAGTAATCATAATTCTTCCCATTGAAGCATGGGATCTACAACTGCAAGTTGGTGCCACTGGAAGCCAGTCTACTTTTATCTCTGTCAAGGGATCAGTGGCTCTGATACCAATTTGAAGTTTTATTTTTAACCGTCAAGAGCGCAGGGCAAAGGGGGGGCTTGAAGTCAGGCTACGTAGCCAAATTCGGGTTATGCACTTGAATTTGGGTTGCACTCCTGAAGTTCGGTTGCACTCTCAACTTTTGTGCAGTTAGGCTGCATAAGTAAAACTTGTGCAGTCAAGCTACGCATAGGATTATGTGCGTATTTGGGTTACGCATGAAAAATGTGCACAATCAAGCTATGCACAAAACAAATTGCGAAGTCAGGGAGTGGTTGGTCAATGCCTGACTGCGCTGGTCAAAAATAGCGAAATCTGACTTCGTTGCACAGTTAGGTGGATAGCTCCAAACTTAGGAAAATTTTTGCCTTGTAAAATTTTATTGTCCTAGGGATTGCACAACTACAATGATGGTTTGATTGGATTCTCAAGAACTGTATGGGAGGAGAGAAACACTGAATCTGAATGCAATTTTTGAGATTTGAGTTCAAAATTGTAGAACATGAAAAAAATGCTCTAAGGTGATTGTATAGACAAAAATATATTTTATGTAGACAAATATAATCGCAAACCCTACAAATACATCAAACAACAACACATTTTATTCTTATAATATGAGGGTTACAAAAGTCCTCAATTGAGAAAAAACTAACATCTACAGACTAAAGCTGCAGGATAAACTGAGAGGGAAAACAAATGTCGAGTCTGCTTCTTAGACATTAAACAAATGAGCTGCACTACTCACTGAAATGATCTCGTCTGCTACTCTGCGAATGACTATTTTTCTCTTGTCTATTTATCAAAATTTCCCCCACTCTCCACACTTTATCTGAAGACCAAAACAGCCTTATATAGCCACGGGGAGAGGAAGATAGAGGTTATCCTCTGACAGGTTTTGACAGACCCTGAACTAGGGTTTTTGACCAATTGTCGAACTGGCATTAAATTATGTTGCGATCGTATCTATCAGATGTCACATCTTTCAGAAGGCACGTGCGATGTCAAGTCAAAAAATTTTCCGGGATTCCCGACTTCACGAGCGCAGTTCGACTTCACCCAAGTTCGGAGCACAGTTTGGCAGAGGTGTGAAATTTGTATTAATATTTCTAACAATGCCATGGACCCTATTTTTTGACCATAAGGCAAACCAATGACTCTACATTATCGATAGACTAATCTATAGTGAAACAAAATAAAATTGGAGGACACAAACATTCAAATCAAAATTGAGAGAAATCACAAAAACAAACATGAAATCGATGCAAAAATAAACCCTGTAAAATTTCGACAATGCAACAGAACAGTCGTAAAAAAATTTATGAACAAAAAAAAACATTTGATGTCATTTTTCGGTAGCCAAGCTGTGCGACAGAAAAAAATTAAATTTTTTGATAAGGTTTAAACTAAGGTGTTAATTTCTCGATCACCGAAAAAGAGTCATCGTCGGGTGTAAGGCGGGGAAAATATTTTTAAAATATTTGGGATAAAATCCCACATAGACTAGGAGAAAATTAGAAAGAGGTTTATAACAAGTGTATCGCATACAGTTTAGTGTGATTTCGATCACATTCCTCCTCGAAAACCTTCGCATGAGAATTCATCGAATAAACTTTGAGTTGACCATTGTTTCACCGCTCTTCTTCACTGTCTCTTCTACCACTTGTGCCCTGCTCGTGTGCCTTACGCTCTCTTGACTTTGCCGTTCCGTCCTGACTCACTCCGCACTGGTTCAAAATAAAATCTAAAGTGGTACTGTGAATAAACAATGAGCACCAAATTAAAATAAGAAGTTAGCTCACCAAATTTTCACAATAAAAAATTGCAAATATTGACAAGCACTACAAAAATAAGCTCACCAAATATTTTTGACAAAATCTTGCTCAAATATTTTTGCTAATTTTGTCAAATTTTTAAAATTGCAATTTCTATTGCAAATAAGTGAACTAACAAAATTTTGCAAAGTTGCTAAACAACTTGTAAAGTTGTTAAACAAATTTTGCACCTGCTCACCTTGTACCAAGTTATATTGATTGTTATCTACACAAAAAACAATGGCCGAGGGGTGATGATCACTGGAAACCATTCACAAAAAGCATGATAGCCTCACCAAATAATTTAAAAATGAAAGAGAGGAGAATGCCCTTAAAACAAAAGAACTCTTTGAGAAAATATTTGCAATGGATTTAAAACTTGACTCTATTAGTCAAAATTAGGCAATAACACAATCAAATTCAACCAACGTAGGGTCACCAAACTGAGCACTGTTGGGAGGTCCACAAAATTCCATTCTACCAAGAATGACCAAATTAGACTTCCCTAAATTTGATGCCGATGACCCTACAAACTGGATCTATCGAGCAGAGCAATATTTCTCATTAAATCAAATCCTAGAAATGCAAAAAGTGCATATTGCCTCTTTCCACTTGGAAAATGACGCCATCCAATGGTACCAATGGCTCAAAAAAAACAATGAAACTTTGACCTAGTCAACCTTTACACAGAACCTATTAGTGTGATTTGGACCTAGCAATTTTCAAAGTTTTACAGGGACCCTCACTAAATTATGCCAAACCACTTTGGTAAGCGAATATCAAGTGGAATTTGAAAGGCTAGCTAATCGAACATCCAGATTAGACACTACCTTCTTCTAATAATTTTTTATCAGTGGATCAAAGGATGAAATTTGAAAAGAGGTACAAATGTATAACTCTAAAAACATGTTAGAGACCATCAGCTTGGCAAAATTAGTGAAATATAAAACTCAAGGCTCAAAACCAGTTAACGAAACCAACCTTGGGGAAACCATCAAACACCTATACCAACCCCAAAACAATGCAAAATGGAAGAACCAAAAACTCCTATACAACTACCAAAATTAACCCCACTCTACCAATTAAGCGTCTTAGCTTCGAGGAAATGAAGGAAAGACAAGCAAAAGGTTTGTGCTACCATTGCGATGAGAAATTTGACCAAAATAATAAATGCGCCTCAAGGAAATTATATATTTTAGATGCCACCGATTGTGGAAATTCTACCAAATAGGAACTTGAACTAGAAGTAGAGGCATTATCAGACACACTTGAAAGCGACGAGGAAAATACACCCAAGGTTTCCTTCAATGCCCTTGCAGGATTTTTTGCCCCTCAAAAAATGTGAGTTAAAGGGTATTTTAAGAAACAAAGCCTTAATGCGCTCCTATATTTTGGTAGAAAACACAATTTTATCAATCCAAAAGTGGCTAAGCAAGTAGATTGTTTTATATACCGTTGCAATTATTTTGAAGTGATGATTGGAAATAGTGGAAAAATTGCATGTAAAGGAAAATGCATAAATATTAAACTAACTATGAGGGATTACAACATGAAAGGCGACATGTATGTCCTACCCTTAGGTGGTTGTGACATTGTACTAGGTATACAATGGTTGTGAACCTTCGGCATAGTCCAATGAGAATTTGATGAACTATGGATGAAGTTCACAAAAAATAACTAAACCTATATTATGAAAGGCCTAAAATCAAGACCCTCCCAAATCGTGAGCTCGCATAGAATGTAGAAAATTATTCAAAAATGAAACAAAGGAATGGTCGCCCAATTATTTTCAATTAAACCTAGTCACAAAGAAGAAGAGGCACCAAAGTTACAAAATATTTTAGACCACCATAATAAGGTATTAAATGAACCAAAAGGACTACCTCCACAACGAAGTCACGATCACACTATTCCACTACTTCCAGGGCATCAACCCCATAATATTAGGCCCTATTGTTATCCATACCTCCAAAAGATAGATATAAAGAAATTAGTACAAGAGCTTCTTAAGGCAGGGGTCATTAGACCTAGCAGAAGTTCTTACCGCTCTCCAGTTATATTAGTAAGAAATAAGGATGGATCATGACATTTATGTGTCAATTTTTGAGTGCTTAATAAAATGACCATCAAGGATAAAGTTCCTATTCCGATCATAGACGGGATATTAGATGAACTCCATGGGGCTACTTATTTTTCCAATTTAGAATTATGGTCGGGCTACCACCAAATACGAGTCAACAAAAATTATATTCCTAAGATGTCGTTTCGCACTCACAAAGGGCACTATGAATTCTTGGTGATGTCATTTGGCCTCACCAACTCTCCTTCCACCTTTCAAAGTCTAATGAATAAGGTCTTTCACCCTTTCCTTCATAAATTTATCTTAGTTTTCTCTGATGACATTTTGATCTATAGGAAAACATGGAAAGAACATTTGAACCATGTTAGCCAAGCATTACAAATATTGAAGGAAAATCAACTTTATGCAAAAATATCAAAGTGTTCCTTTGGAAAATAAGAAATTGAATACTTAGGGCACATTGTCTCGAAGGAAGGAGTTAAGGTAGATCCTCGCAAAATTGAGGAGGTGAAAAATTGGTCTATTCCAAAAACCTTAAAAGGCCTATGAGGGTTTCTTGGACTAACGAGATATTATAGAATTTTTTTCCAAAATTATGGTAAAATCACTGCCCCTCTAGCATCATTACTTAAAATAAATGCTTTCAAATGGTCATCTAAAGTGGATGAGGCCTTTATTACCTTGAAAAATGTGATGTATACCACCCCTGTTCTAGCCATGCCCAAATTTTCGAAACCATTCATCATTGAAAGTGATGCCTCGGGAAAAGGGATGGGAGCCATACTTATGAAGGATGGAAGACCTCTAGATTTTATAAGCAAGGCATTTTCTCCAAAGAATCTATATCGCGCTACGTATGAAAAAGAGATGTTGGCGATCGTTCACACTATTCAATATTTGCGGCCTTACCTTATTGGCCAACATTTCATTATACACACTGACCATCATAGCTTGAAATACTTTTTGGAACAAAGGAAAAATACCCCAAAACAACAAAAGTGGGTTACTAAACTTCTTGGCTGTGATTATGAAATTACATATAAAAAAGGAAAGGACAACATGGCAGACGATTCACTTTCTAGAAAATTTGACCATATGCCTCAACTGCATTCTCTTTCCTCCCTTATTCCTAAATGGGTAGATGAGGTGCATGAAGAATGGATAAATGATCCTATGCACTAATTCAACAACTCCAATATAATCCTAGTAGCAAACCTCCATACACTTGGGAGGAATTAAGGTACAAAGGAAGGATTTAACTTATCATGAAAAACTTCTTCATGAGTTACATACCTCACCCACTGCAGGACACTCTAGTTTCTTAAAAACATATAAAAGAGCCACTACCTCATTCTATTGGGTATGAATGAAAAATTACATCAAAAAATTTATAAAAGAATGTGAAGTTTGCCAATGACAAAATGGAGAGACCCTTTCTACTCCTAGATTACTTCAACCTCTTCCTATACCCACCAAAACATGGGCGGATATCTCTATGGAATTTATTGAGGGACTACCAAAATTAGGAGGAAAAACAACCATTTTTGTCGTAGTTGATCGTTTATCTAAATATGCCCATTTTTATCCAGTGGCTCATCCTTATACCACTAGCACTATAGCCCACCTCTTCCTAGATAACATCTTTAAATTACATGGTATGCCCTCCATAATTGTCAGTGACCACGACCCAACTTTTACTAGAACTTTTTGGAAGGAATTGTTCAAATTACAAGGTACTCAACTTTGTATGAGCTTCGCTTACCATCCTCAAACCGATGGCCAGATAGAAGTTCTTAATAAATTCTTGGAAACGTACCTTCGTTGTTTTTTTTCTACTCAACCACTCCATTGGGTAAAGTAGCATCCACTAGTGGAATGGTGGTATAACACTTCATACCATATGTCCATAAAAATGACTTCTTATGAAGCATTATATGGCCAAACACCACCATCCCTCACTTCCTATATTCCAAGGACTACAAAAGTACACACGGTGGAGACATAACTCTCTACTTGAGATGACATACTACGGATGGTAAAAGAGAATCTACACATCGCTCAGAATCACATGAAGTAGCAAGTCGATCAACATAGGAGCGAACATAGTTTTCATGAAGGTGATATGGTTTTCTTACATATCCAACCTTACCGTCAATCCTCTCTTAAAAAAAAGAATTCTTAGAAGTTATCACCCAAATTTTATGGGCCGTATAAATTTATCCAACGTATTGGGACCGTTGCCTACAAACTTGAGTTCCCTTCCTCATACAAAACTCACCCCGTATTTCATGTATCTTACCTAAAGCTCACGGTTGGAGCCCACATCACTACACAAACTACTCTTCCTAAATTTTTTGATGATGGAGTACTTTTAGTCGAACCATAATCTATCTTGGATCGCTGCTCTCGTCACCTTCGTACTCACGATATCATGGAAGTTTTGGAAAGGTCTACCTTTAGATAATGCAACGTGGGAAAATCTTCACAATATCCAGCAACAATTTCCACAATTCCAGCTTTGAGGACAAAGCTCTTTTAAGGGGGGTGGCATGTTAAGCCCTTCCCACATAACCTGTAATTATATTTTTATTTAATTAATATTGCCAAGGGATATGACCCTTGGCCAATTACACCTTTTGAATGGGTATATTTACCCATTCAAAAGACTCACAATAATCATCAAATCAATACATATATATATATGTATATATATATATATATATATATGTATATATATATATATATGTATGTATATATATATACATATATATATATATATATATACATATATACATATATATATATGTATATATATATATATATATATATATATATATATATATATATATATATATATATATATATATATATATATATATATATATATATATATATATATATATATATATATATATATATCAATATTGCAGGTTTAACTCAATATTCCAAAAGCGATTCATATCAACAAGCGATACATTATTTTCTATTCTGCAATCCATTTTATACTATGGTATCCTAACAAAAATAATTTATTAAATGCTTTCATTCAGAGAATCTATGAAATAATGGTATCCATATTTTTGTAGTTCTTAATAATTGAAGGTAGGCCAAATCAATAAAATCCATGAACGACAAATGAGCCATCAATATTGGGGCTATAACAGAATGAAAAAATGGTGGAGTTGATGATACACAATGATATTTGAGGATCCATCCCATTTATGTGTTTTTGCTCTTGCTCTCTACACTTTTTGCTTTTGTAGATGAAAATTGACAAAGTGGGTGAATCCATGGACTATGATTACTCCCTCATCCAATGCTAAGCTATAAGATCAAAAAAAATGTGTCATCATACATTTAATAGAATTCCACATCCACTTGTACCTAATTTTAATAATTCCATATATATGTTGAAAATGCTAATCATAGGCATGAAACATCCTTGTAGTGAATCATGTATCATTTGTTAAAGCCCCTTGCAACTCAAATACTATCTTTAGTGTTGCTACATTATTGTAGTTCTATTTAATAAATTTTTAAATAAATTTAAAAGAGGACACCTTGTTATTATCTCATATTTATATTTTTTTATTTAGGCATTATATCTATTAACTTTTACATTTGAGATTGTTGATAGTGTGTTATATTTTTGCAAATAGTTTTATAGGTTTGTTGGTACACTATTTTATTTCATGAATAAAACATACAAATTTTGAGATGAGTACTTTTTAATTCTTTAAAAATGCATGTTTGATGTGTAAATTAATTTTTAGAACATCACCTAAGTTCTTTCTATAACTTTACCTACCTTACCCCTTTCATGAGTAGAACATACAAATTTTAAGATAAGTACTATTTAATTCTTAGAGAATCTATGTTTAATGAGTAAATTAATTCTTAGAGCACCACCCTAGTTATTTCTAGATATTTACCTATGCTAGTCCTTTTAATGGAAACTAAAATAATGAAACCCAAGAACTTAACTAGTATTTCCAAGAAAAATGCACAAAAATTACTCCTAAATTATATGTAACTTTACTTTTTGATATTGATAGAAGATAAAATATATTTTAGAACTATAGAACTATAAATAGAGGTTCAAGGTTTAAATGTTGCAAGATGTAGGGTTGTACACCATGCTTTTGTAAAAGGAGTATGGTTGAATAACCATGTACAACATCTTCCATGAGGGTTATTTGATATGGCTTATGGCCTTGTGGACATTACACACTACTTCACCATTTTACCCTTCTCATTTTAGGCAAGGGTACAAGGATGATATAGGTCCACAAATGTTAGGCTAGTATGAATTTCTTATTTTTTGAGATGTAGCTAAATGAATACACTTTACCAATTAAACTACTTAATTAATTTACTAATTAATTTGAGTGTTAATTTGCTTACACTATACTAATATTTCTATATTCTGATAGAAATTATATACTATGGTAATATAGAAAAACAAAAGCATAATAACACTAAAAACAATATAGCAACACTTTTGAATGCATTGAAACTAGTGGTAATTTTGAATAGAATGGAAGGATTTGTTCAAAAATGTTAAAAGAACATATCAAAGTAGATGTAGATAATAATATTAAAGCAAATATATTAAAGTAAAAAGATTAAAATTTTGGGATCACACCTAATTTTACTCCAAGGTTGTTGACAATGCTTGTTAGACGCTTGAGATTATTTTTTGCATTCCTTCTACTCATCACTTCAAAAAGAGGTCTTGAACACACTAATTTGAAGCACATTAAATATTGAAGCATTTGCATCAGTCACACTACTTATTTAGGATATAATCGATTATACCTTTGAAGGAGAAACCTTGTTTAGAAAATAATCAAGAATACCTTTGGAAAGGGAAGTTGCATGATAAATCCATGTTCTTTAATTATGTAGATATAAGTATTTCTATAGTAACAACAATAATGATTGCAATGTTATGCTATTTTTAGCATTATCTAAAAATAATATTGCTAAAAGTATTAAAAATAAGCTAAAAATGGAACAATATAATAGATTCCAATGCCTAACCTTATTTGTAAACATATTTAGACTACCTATAAGGACAAGATATAATATTTTAACTTTCAAAGCTTTTAAAAATAGATGATATCACTAAGAAGTTTGTTTAACTAGGTTATGTCTAATTTTAATCAAAATTCTATCAAGGTTAGTAAAAGGGCCTTAACTCTAATATATCCTAATGGTATGAGATTGAATAAAATATAAATTCCACAATACGATAATCAATACTATATTATAAATATAAGTTCTATGGTTATATAATGTTTTGATAGCACTATTACACTACTTATGGTGCACCTATAATTACTACAATATAGCACTACTAACTATAACACCTGCAAAGGAGGATTCTTTAGATGAAAATTGTGCAAAAAGACTAGCTAAGACAATTTCAAGTAATATTAGTGATGATATTAGAACGCTAAGGCTAACATGCAATGAAAAGAATTAGCATTTTACTTGAAAGTGTTGTAGAATATTACATTATTTGATAGTATGGAAAGTACCCCCATGATACCATTGTATAATTGTAAATATTAGACTAGGGTATGAGTAAATATTTTAGGGATGTGATTTATATTTCCTTTAAAGTGTCAATGTGTAGAATTATTCCTAGTGTCATGTAGTAAAGTGGGTAAGTGTATAGAGTATGACAGTTTCCAAGTGTAATGTAATTAAGTATGTAAGTGTGTAATATCTAAGAGTGTGCAATGTGTCATATAAGTACATCAAGATTCATGTGTGTAGGTATCAAGTATACAAGTGAGTTGTCACATGTATGTGGAAAGATGTAAATTCAAGAGACATGAGAGGTTAGTCAGATGTGTGGAATAGAAAAGGATGTAACTCTTGGATATTTGAGTAGACCAAGATTTAAAGTATTTAATGATCACTTCTAAGGTTATATGATAGAGATAAAGCTTCATGTATTGTATGAGAAAATAATATGAGATTATCAAAGCTTATATACAATTTGAGAAATTACATTGTAATTTTATTTATTCATATTGTTATTTCATGAATATTATATTCATTAATATTATCTAGATAATGCATAGCATTATTGTTATTTCATAAATGTTATATTCATTGATATTAGCCAAATATATTGATTGCTCTAATATTAAGTTTGTTTAAGATATAAGATATTAGAACCTATGATTTAATATATCTAAAAATCAATTAGTGATATTAGAGCCACACTATCCAATCTTGTTAAGAGCCTTAGTGGTTATAATATAGCATCAAAAGAATCTAGTGTAAATTTGAAGGCATAGATTTAAAGTTTCAAGAAAGAAACTTAATAGTTGAAGAGCTAGTGGCTCATATTATTTTTTGAGTTGGTGACTCAAATTAATTAGAGAAGAAATATATTGGAAAATAAGAACTACTATAATTAATACTAGAATCTGGTTATTTTATTGATATATAGGACATGTGGATCACACCGTATATGAAAGATACGGTAACTTAATAAAGATTTATATATATAATTTGGTCAATCATTTTTTTTGTAGAAACATATTTAATGGAAAGAAAAATTTGAAATAAAGTATAGGCTAAAGAAACTTTGAAGAAAAAAGCCTATGCAAAACCTATTGCGTAAAAACAAAGGACTACATTTATAAAAGTGCCTAAAGATATATTGAAGTATGGTTGATCATGAACCAATGGAGAGAAAGTTTTAGACTTGCAAAGTGAGCACCTATAAATGAGTAGAATATAAGGTGAAAAAATAGAACAACTGAGAGCCAAAGTATAATTAGATATAATCCAAATATTGGTAGATGTTGAAGTGTCAAGAAGGGAGAATACAAGGTGGAATCGACCTAAGAGCTAAAATAAGAAATCCCTAGAAGAGGATAAGTATCCTTAGATTATATGATGAAGGAGAAGCCTTGCATGTGTAATATTCATTGAAGCACCCTAACACCAAAAGTTCCCTAACATGTGGAGTGCCTAACATATTTGAAGCAACTGATATATCTAGCACAAATTCAAGTGCAAAGTAAAAAAGGAGGGAAAGCTTATATTTGATTTTTTGGGTCAAAATAATTTTTATTAAGTGCATGGTCATTTGAATTAGGATAAATAAGGGAATATTAAATTTAAATATTGATTGCATGATATATTTGGGAGTTATAAAGTCATTTAAAATTTGAAATGTGAATTGCATAATTAAGTGGAGTTATAAGGTTTCTAAAAACAAAAAGGAAATTAGAAATATAATTTTATAAGGTATAACCTTATAGATAGAAAATTTGAAATTATAAAATTGAAAATTGATGAATGCAAATTAATTTTGTAAATTAATAATTATTGAAATTTTATTTGAAAGAATTTGTGGGAGATATAAGAAGATTGAAATTGAAATTTGAATTATTAAATAAGTTGTTAAATAGTAAAATTGTCCTTTCTAAAGCACAACTCTTGAAAGGACCTAATTTTACATAATGGAAAACAAAATTAAATCTATTCTCATTGTTGAAAAACTTTGTGATAGGTAGCTCTAAGGCAATATGATTTTTTTTGTACTAGGTTTTTAATCTCTGGTTAGGTTTTCCTTTTCTTTCTAGGATTTTCCATGGTCCCCAACCCTAGTGGCCCAATAAAAACCATTGGTGCCATAGGGGAGAAGGCAACTAAAAATGACACCCATGGAGTTTCCTAGGAAATTGCTTCCAATGGAGATTCATGAGGTTAGTTGAGTGTGCCTATAACTAATATTGATATTGCCTATCAATGGCTAGAATATTTTACCTTGGTTGGGCATTTTATGGGTAAAATTCCCAATTAAGTGATTTTGCAATCTTGGGTTAGTTTAACTTGGGATCATTATTGAGTCAATATTGAGTTGATTGGACCAAAAAGAATGGTTGGACCATTTTTGGAGAGCATAAAAAATCATGTCCCTATAGCCAAAGTGAAGCATACCCAACCAACAATAAGGGTGGTTAGTTTTTTAGTTTGATAGTCTTCAAAAATGATGGAAGAGAAACTAGGTGTAAGACCACCAATGGTACAAATATGGATCACTAAGTCTCCTTTGCCTCACCAAATCCATAACCTAATAACTAATATGAAAATAATGGTCATTGAGGTTCCTCTCCTTTCTCCACCTATGAGTTCTCATTGTTCTCATAGTACCAAGTAGGATAAATATGTAGGGTACTTCCTACTAGAGAAATGATGTATTTTTTACAATCCTTGGCTAGAGAGATCCAAACACAACAACTTTGGGGTGTTCAAGTTGCTTGAACAAAATAAGGACAAAGAGGATTCAATGAATATGACATATTTTACATTTTCTCCTAGGGATCCCCCTTAGACTTATTGGGATAACTTAAAATTCCTATAGATGGCATGTGGTGGTACATGGTTTGTTAGTATTTTTATATTCTACATATCACGTAATTGAAATTAATGGAATTTTTAAATTTTAGTTTATTAGCATCGGGTTTAAATTGTCTACTTTGTTTTATTTTTAAAATTCTCTATGTAAGCCCTAGATACCTATTTTATATTTTGGGTGAAGTCTCAATTTGGCATGTTGGGGTATTCTTCTATACCACCCACTCTTTTTTGTGATCAATGTAACTAATATTCATTTTGGTAATACAAGGCAAAACAAAAAACCTTGGGATATTGTGAATAGAACAAAGGATAAGCCAAAATAAGAAATATAAAATCAAAAATATGAAAAAAACAATGCAAAAGCTCATATGTTGATTAAAAATTGATGAAATACAAACATATACAAGTGAAGCAAAGACTTTAACAATTGCTTGGAATAAATTATGTAAAATATTTGAAGGAAAAAATAAACAAAACATCTTGCATTTGCAATCATAATTGAATTCATTAAAGGTTAATAGTGTAGATATTATAGAACTCTTTCTTTGTAGAATATCAAATTTAAAGGCTAATATTAAGTCTACGTGAAAAACTAGAAGACAAGCTTTTTGTCTACGTTACTTTAAGAGCACTTCCATAAGCTTACAAATAGTTTGTTACTTAACTTCAAGTTCTAAATAAGAAAAAAAAACCTTTGATGGATTATTAAATGTTCTTCAAAATAATGAAGTGGAAAATTTAGTCAAATATGAATGACTAATAATTATTTAATATCTAAGTAAAGTGTACCAAGTAACACTATAAAATATTCTCAGTCTAAATAGAAATAGAGATACTATCACATATGAGTAAAAAATGTCATAATACAAATTTTTGTAGATAAAATTCTTTGAAGCAAGGAAATCAAATGAATAGGCCTTTTCAAAAAAATTAGCCAAGGTAATATCAACCTCAGTACCAGTATGGACAAAAGCAATGACGACGATAAAGAGAAGATAATTAAAAGGGCAATTTAATCCAAGAAATTCAATAGATTCAAGAGAGAAGAGTTTAAATAAGGAAATGAAATTAGAGCCCTTGCAATAAGAATTTTAGTTGAAGATCAAATTGAAGATAATTTTAAAAGGGATTAAAATTAAGATCATAAAAAAATTCCTAATGGTACTAATGTTATAGAAATAGGAAAGAATATTGAAAAGTAATACAATATGATCAGGAACAAGACCTAGAAAATATACCAAAGAGAAAAAATAAAAATATAAAAAGAGCAAAATAAATACAAATGAAGACAAATAAAATACAAATACTATAGGAAATAGATTAGAAAATCAATGTTAGAATCTCAAGCAATGCTAGACCTAGATCAAAAGGACAAATTCTTCAAACCAAATAATATAATATGGGGGGATGTTGAAGAATATTCCATTATTTGGTAATGTGGCAAATTACCCCTAAGGTACCATTGTACAATTGTAAATATTATACTAGGATGTGTGTTATTAGATTAGGTATGTGATTTATATTTCCCCAAGTGCGTGTTAATGTGTAGGATGAGTCAAAGTGTGTAGAATATGAGAGTGTGCAAGTGTTATATAATAAAACATGTAAGTGTATAATATATAAGAGTGTGCAATGTTTCATATAATTAAATCAAGAATCATGTGTGTAGGTGTCAAGTATACATGTGAAGAGTCACATGTATGTGGCAAGATGTAAATTCAAGAGACACGATAGGTTCATATTATGTGTGGAATACGAAAGGATTCATATCCTAGATATGTGAGGAGAGCTCTAAGTTTATATTATGGAGATAAATGTCCATGTATTGTATGAGAAATGAATCTAATATTATCAAAGCTTGTATACAATTTGAGCAATTATATTGTAATTTTGTGTATGCATATTGTTATTTCATCAAGGATATAGTCATTTATATTGGCCAAATAATGCATAATATCATTGTTATTTCATTAATATTATAATCATTGATATTTGATAGTTATATTGATTACTCTAATATTAAATTTGTTTAAGATCCTAAATATTGTGACCAGTGATATAATTTGTCTAAAAATCCATAAAAAACTATATACCTAATGGAAGTAAATAAGAGAAAAACAAATATCCAACTAGATTAAGAAAATAAAAATTATCCCAACCAAAGAAAATACAATCAACTCAATGAATACCAAGTATAAATTGATTATGAACTAAAGCAATAATTTGGTAGGGCTTCACCATGATATATTTTTTCTTGATCTTGAAAGAGAGTTTGAAAGAGTTTCACTATGATCTAAACTATATAAAATTTGGGTTCCCAAAAGGTCTTGAGATTAGATGAGATATGGAATATGTACATATTTTAAAAGCTCAAACACTTCCATTCTTGATATATTTACTTTTTTATAACATCGAAAAGTTCTTAATTTTGGTAAATTGGTGAAAGGATCAAGTTTTCAATTTAGGATTAGTTTTATAAGTTTAACATACCTCAATATATGAGGAAGAAATATTTGAGATCTATTGCTATGTAGCTAATGTTAATTAGTTGCTTCTATTTTCTCTTTGTTTCAATTTCTAGAATACCATTGAAATTGAAATTGCTATGGCACTATAACTATCCAAGCTCTAATACTAAATATAATGAGATCATTCGGTTGACTTGGTGGGAAATAATTATTTTTTAAATTTTAATAATAATGCTAATCCAAATAGAAAAAGCACCATTGCATCAAAGTGTCTAAGATAATGCTTTTGATGATGGATAATTGAAATCATATAAGATCATTTCTAGCTTCATCTTATAGTCATAATTATTGATGGTTTAGATGAGTCTATTATTGATTTAGTTCTATTTTTATTTGATTGATCAAAATTGGGTATGTACATTTGCCATTTTTATGTATTTATTGGATGATGAATGTATGAAAAACTAGTCTTCGATGTTATAGAATGCATTAATTCCACACAAAAAATTGGACATGTCTTCTCAACATGAAGTATACTCTAAGATATTTTCATGTGATATACCTATTCATCCATTCAATTATATATTCTATTATAGACTAAATTTGTATTCATGATCAATATTCAAGATCTTGATCTTATTTTCCCTTTCATATTTGATAATTTTTAATTCTTTAAAATAATTAAAAACTATACAAGCCTCATCCTTGGATTCTTAATATATATGTAAAGAAACCTATATGAATCATCAATAAAATTGAGAAAATACCTTATAATATATCAATTAGCCATGATACTATGGATGTCATTATGAACCAAAGATAATTTGTATGAAGTACACCATTGCTCTTAGGAAACTACTCTCTATGATTTCTCAATGTATATCCCTTATATGACCCATTATGTTTATGAAATGATGGAATATCGTTAACTATATGAAGACTATAAATGCATCTTAAGGATTTAAAATTAGTATACCTAAGTATTGATGTCACAAATCACTAATATTTTCCTTTCCAAACATAGCAATAAATGGATTTTCATCTAGATATGATGGACCCTAACAAGCTTACACGTACAAGTTATCTCATCACCATACATTGAAGTCATTATGAATATCCTTGACAACTCACTAATTTAACAAAAATTACACCTAATTGTTATGAACAATGTATCAAAATAAAATGATAATGAATTCAAATCTAAAAAAAATAGGGCCTTCCCAAATTTGAGGGTTCCAATAGTGACATCGCCACATTCCAAAACAAATTTCTAAATCATCACCAATAAAAATTGTTTATCCACTTTATTGCTAATTATAGTAAAAAAATATTATCCGCCCATGTAGAGGAGTTGGAGATCAAGTGGGTAGTTAAACCTCTCTAGTTGCTGAGAGGCCCAGGTTCAAATCTCTCGCCTCACATGTTGCGGATATGTTATGTAATGGTTCCCTCGTGGTCACAGCCTGTTTACCCCTTGTGGCCACCACCAATTAAAAAAAAAATTATAGTAAAAAAATATGACAATGCTTTTCATAAGCCTTGTAGGTCATAAATAAGCATTCTATTCCTAATATGAATTATAAGACCAATATGCCAATTGGACAATGAGATGTGCATTACCACTATCTTTATCCTAGAAAGATTCAAATTTTTTATCAAATTCAAATTTCTTGGCTATCTCCTCAAGCTTCTAAATTTGAATATAGTAATTATTAGATTTATAAAAAATATTTATTTAAAAATCCACAAACCATCCTCTCTTCGTATTTTTAAAGGATTCAAATCATTAATTTTTGGTTTCTCCATTTGAGTCTCTAAATGATTCTAATTATTTTTTAGATGCAATTGTTCTTTAGTTGGAATTTCCCCCACATGATTTAAAGCAATTTTATATTAGATAATATAGGTACATATATCTCATTATGTTAAATAATTCTCAAAAAATATATTTTTTTAGATTTTAGGTAAAGTAATCATAGAAAAGGAAAAGATTATAGAGAATAATATTCACATAATCAAAATTCTTCTCAAGTTGACCCTAAAGAGTAGCAATACTTGTTTTATTTTTGCCACATACTGCTAAATATTAGAATAATATCCTTGCTTAAAATTCACAAGCTTTGTCTCTAATATATTCATCTATATGACGTCATCCTTCCTAAATATATCCTTGAACCTCGCCATACATTTTGAAAAATCCCTAATATTTATTATTGTTTAGTCATATGATTTTTTATTTTTTTTTTACAATTTTAATTATTAGAGGTTTATTTGCATCGATGTATATATATATATATATATATATATATATATATATATATATACATTTTGAAAAATACCTAATATTTATTATTTTTCAGTCATGATTTTTAGATTTTTTTTACAATTTCAATTATTAGAGGTTTCTTTGCATCCATATATATGAATATCTACTCTTTAGTATAGACATTTGGTTCACCCGGTAATTATGATTGGCACTTTTTATAGATAAATAAGAAATTAGATTCCACCATATTATCACATAGTTTCATCTCTAAACTGTTATAAATAGATTAAGTGACTTCATAATTATACAAAGATCAAAAAATTATGTAATTTTTTTTTTGAATTTACATGGTGGAATCGGTAGCCACCACGAATTTGGGCAGGCTGTCCATCTTTTTATGGCCACCACAATATTCTGCGTTGTCCACCCTAGAAGCCGCTACACAGATCTTTGTGCAGTACGCCCCTATAACCACCATGCCATAATCATTTTAAACCTTTTACATCGTTGAAAGCACCAAGAAAGGGACAAGCGTTCAGTCCGGTGAGGCCCGAGATTTGAACCTTAGACCTTCGCCCCCCTTATGGGGTTTGGATGAACCAATTGGTCAAAATTATGTAACTTAAAAAGCAAGATAATTTTATTTTCGTATGATAATTTTAAGATCTCTAGAAAATAGCTTATATAAATATACTCAAAGTTCTAAAATTTAAATTTGAACATCTAGCATTTTTGTCCAATCTAGACCCTATCATATAGCTCATATTCACAACTATACTTCATATCTATCATCTATTCAAATTATGAGATATTTATTTGTTTTTTTTGCTAAATAATAAGGGGTTGTACTCGGGTCCCCACCTTTGACAAATTATATATTTCTTATTTATATCTTGAGATTTTACAAATAAATACACTTCTAATCTCAATTGAGATGCTATAGCTAGAAACCTACATCATTTTACATAAAATGTTTGAATTCTTAATTTTCATTTTCTAGATATTTTAAAATTTCTGTATGAATACAATTAATCAAGAATTTAGCATCATTGTTGACATTTTCCTATAGCAGCTTTCACAATGCCTAAAATTCACCTCTACTATATATGCCTTGCATCTTAGTAGAGTAATATTTCCAAAACATCACACTATCATAGTCCGCTTTACTAAATCTAGATTGCTAGTTTTTTTCCTAAAACACAAGTGCAACCAAAAACATTATAGTAAATAGTCTAAGTGAAAACACATTATTGTTACAAAATAAAGCATATATTACCAATGGAAAACATTAAAGTAAATCTTAATCACTATTTGATTCAGGCAATCAACATTTTTTTGCCAGCTTCAGCTAAAGTTTCTACTTCCTTTAACAATGGAAAAGATAATTTAAGTTCACGATCCTCAATAAAAACCCCTCTATTTTTTAGTTTATATACACATTTTTTTCCTTCCCTTAATATATGTGTAAACCTATTTCTTCAAACTCTTTAGCAAAATCTTGAATTTCTACAATTATCTCTTGTATGTTCTATGGAGCCTTTGCTTTCCTCAAAATTGCATTTATTACTATAAGAGAATCACTTTCCATCCATACTCTATTCCATTTCATTTTTTACATATTTTTAACCCTTCTAAAGTTGCCCAAGCTTCAACTTCATTATTTGTCTTAAATCCACTATTGAAAGCATAATGAGATAAAATATCTCCTCTATTATTTCTAATTATTCCTCCTCCTACTGGTCCTAAATTTCCTTTAGATGCTCCATAAAAATTCAATTTAACCCACTTCACATCTGGTGGTTTCCAATTTATATTCTTTGCCTTCTTTTTGCTTCTATTTTGTCCAACATCATAATTCCATTTAATGATTTGACTTCATCTATCAATACTCTATGCTTCCAAATTAGGGACTATATGAGTTGATATGGTTGTTTTAAACTTCTATATGGCTAAACATATCTTCTTTTCATTACCTCTAAAATAATTTCCTTTCCTTTAAATATTCTTATATTCCTTTCTAGCCATATAGTCCAAAGTATTGTATCTTTTGATATTATCCCATATTGTCTATAAAAAATCACTTTTATAAGTGCTTTGCCATTGTTTTAACCAATCTTCAGTTCTGCTATTCATCACCATGCATTTACCAAATATATTAAGAATTCATTGACATAAATTCCAAATTACTGAGCAATGTCCCTAGAGATGGTATATACTCTCCTCCTCCTTATTATAGAAAACACATTGGTGTGGGACATGAGAACCCATTTTCATAAGGTTATCCCAGGATAAAATTATTCTATGATCTACAAGCGAAAAACACATTTTGACTTTAGGAATGATTGGGCTATCCAAAACATCTCTCCATATTCTAGTGACATTATTATTTTATTGGTGTTGAACATTATATCCACTTATTTTTGTGTATTCTCTTAAGTTTTTGAACTCCCAAATCAATTTATCCTTGGCTCCCCTCAAAATAATCATAGTTTTTATCTTTCTACTCAATTGCCTCAAAATCAATGTCTTGTATACTTATAAAAAATATTATTTCCATTTGTATCTTTCTTATAGATCCTTGTACAAGATTATTTGAAACCCTATCACCATATTTTTCTTGAAGCAGTCTCATCCAAGGTTTCAAAATTGGATCTAAATTGGGTGGTTTTTTATCACACCACATATCCATCCAAATAATTTTTTTCTCCAATTCCCACCACCCATCTTAATACTTTAATCATAGGATCAATAGAATTTTTTAAACCATTCCAAAGAGCAAAACCATTTGGTAGAGAGAATGCAATAAATATTAAACTTGGGTCATTGGGATAAACATACTTACTTTGAAGAATTCTTTCCCATTGTCATTGACTCTCTTTGTACAATCTCCAGATAAATTTCACCTAAGAGCTAAGTTTTCATATATAAGAAATCTTAAACCAAGACCTCCCCTAGTTTTATCATCATACAAATTGCTCTATTTCACCAAAGAATTTTATTTTTATCATGTAAACCTAACCATAAGAAGGATCACATAATATAGATTAAAATTTTTTCAACTAATTTTGGCATAGAATGCAATGACATATAATATGTTGGAATTGCTTGTAAGAATGACTTAATTAACTACACTCTTGTTGCTAATGATAACCATCTGCCTATTCATGTTGGAAGTTTATTCTAAACTTTACTAATAACAAGATTCCATAAATCTATCGCCATTCTCCCCTCAAATAAAGACATACCCAAATAAGTTGTTGATAAATTTGCCTCCTCAATTTGAAGCAACCTATAAATTCTTGCTTTGATATTAGGAGGAGTGTTAAGGAAGTAAAATTTTGATTTAGTCCTATTAAATTTTTGCCTTGAAGCTCTTTCATAATATTTTAAATATTTATTCAAATATCTAGCCTCATTTATCCTTACCATTCTAAAAAGAGTTGTATCATCTAAAAACTATTGATGGGTGATGTTATCGATGTTATTACTAACCTTATGTCTACTTATAATCCCATATTTGTAAGCCTTATTTAAGTTCCTACTCAAAACATATACCATGATAATGAACAAATAAGGAGATAGAGGATCTCCTTATCTAAGGCCTCTCTTGGCTTTCAAATATTCTATCACTAACCCATTGACTAAAACTGAATAAGAAGCTATAGAGACACAATATTTAATCCATATAACCCATTTCTTCCCAAACCAAACTTATCTAAAACTGCAAAAAGAAAATCCCATTTAACCCTGTCATAGGCTTTACTCATATCAAGTTTTAAGATCATTACTTTCTCTTTTATTAAATTTGCTAAATGTATAACTTCATGAGCTACTATGATCCCATACATAATTTGTCTCCCTTTCACAAATCCTCCTTTCTCTTCTAAAATGTTTTTTTCTAAAAATGACCTTAATATATTCACCATCACTTTGGAAATAATATTATATGTCATATTACATAGGCTTATGGGTCTAAAAGAATCAAAAAATTTGACATCCTTATTTTTTGGAATTAGGGTAAGATATATTGCATTTATTTTATAAGGTATGTATTATTTTACCCTAGAGTGTTCCACTGCCACCAATAAATAATCCTTCACTATATCTCAATTATGTTGCTAAAATTTTTTAGAGAGCCCATTTGGACATGGGGATTTATCCTTATTAAAAGAGAAAACAACTAAATGAACTTATTTATAGTAATAGGCTCCATAATTTTCCTATTGTCATCATTTCTTATAACTGAAGGAACATCTTGAAGAAGTTTATCATTAAGAACTTCAGTATCCTCTAAACCTAGAATATTCTAATAAAATGACTTTTTTTTTTCTAATTTAACTCTAATATTCAATCCAAACCCCTTCTGCTGATTTAATTCTACTAATTCTGGAATTTTATATCTATACTATAGCCATCCTATGAAAGAAATTTGTATTTTCATATCCTTATTTTAACCAAGTCTATCTTGATTTTAATCTCCAAAATTTCTCTTCCTTACTCAAAATATTAGGATATTCACTAAGCAACTCCCTTTCCTTTGAGATTGGATTATTATCATCACCTTTTTGGAAATTTTAAAGTTTATCTTTTAGTTATTATTTCTTCTCAAAAGTATTTCCAAAGGTGTACTTGTTCCATTCTTTTCATCTAGATTTCATAGCTTTAATTTTTTTTGGAAGATCATACAACCCACCATTACCTAAATAATTCCACATTTGAGATATCATATCAACAAATTGAGGATGGTCTTCCCACATCTATTCATATTTAAAATATAATATTTATTTTTAATTCACTTACCACCATTTTAACTCTTATTGGCTAGTGATCTAACCAATTCTTGTTAAGGTATTAATTTTAGCACAAGTTCCTTCATCTAGCCAATGAATGAGAGAATGCATCTATCTATTTTTTTTGCTATTAGGTTCTGGCCTCTCCTGTTGTTGGTCCAAGTATATTTGTCTTCTTCAAATTCAACTTACCATAGATAAATTTTTTGAATAAAAGCTAAGAAATATTTCATACTTTGGGTCAATATCCTAATTCCTCAAAATTTTTCATCTAGCTTGGTTATGGCATTAAAATATCCAATGATCATGAGTCAGGTTTCTTGGTATTTACTTCTCATAAAAGCTTCAATCCCATTTCAAACTTCTAATATACCTGACTGAGTT
This sequence comes from Wollemia nobilis, assembly GCA_028583015.1. Classification (NCBI taxonomy): domain Eukaryota; kingdom Viridiplantae; phylum Streptophyta; class Pinopsida; order Araucariales; family Araucariaceae; genus Wollemia; species Wollemia nobilis. The sequence goes on along the minus strand of JAQPPZ010016690.1, from coordinate 7,641,268 downwards.
GTAGGTCCATGGACATTGATAAGGATGAAATGAATATCTACAAAGTAGTAAGTGATTAAAGATTCTATCCAATGCCTAATTTCATGAATGATTACACAAGAGGTTCTAGAAGGATTCCAAAAATTTATAATCCCCCCTACCAATTCTTTATAATCTATAGCACCCCATTCACTTCTTTCTCAAACTACTTTCATAGTTTTTGAAACTTCTTCTCTTGTCATTTTAGTTTTGTGGATAAAGAGATATCATGTTTATTACTTAAATATAGTTACCTAATACTCCTTTACTTTGAGGGGGTATTAGCACCACTTATATTCCATGAGATGATAATCATGTCTCATTAGAGGCTTTTGGCCCCTCTTGTGTATTACCAATATCATTATGTTGTTTGGTAAAGAGAAGTTCAACCAAATTAGTTTGAGTTCCCCTCTCTATGTTTGCTCTTGCTTCCCTAGATATTGCTTGATAATTTGAGGGTCTTCCTCTTTTTGCATTTGCCTATATCAAGAGCAGGTCTTATTATTCTATTCCTAAATATTCTTTCATAATTTTGTTTTTCATCATATTTATCCTCTCCTAGCTCTATTATAGAAGCTTTTGACTTGTCCTATTCATTTTCTGGTATTTCCTAATTAATGGTAGAGGTATTAACTTCTAAAACTATATTTTCTTTACCAATTATTTTCACCTAAATGGTGCACAGTACTTAAAGAGAGTATTCAAAATCTAATGAGACACACTCCTTAGGTTCACCAAGAATGTTCTTCCTTAAATTAGGATCATACTAAATAGACGGTTCCTTGTTAATATGTTGAAATTATTGTACAATGTCCTCTAAGTTTTGATCTATTCTTTCTTCATATGATAAAGCCTCAAAATAGTTGGTATTTCTTCCAATATCCTTCCTTATTTGTCTCCGCTAATTATTATTTTTTATTTTTCTAAATTTATTTTTTGGAAGTTGAAAACCATCTTCATCTATAACCATTTATAGGTTTCTCTTGAGGTTTTCTACAAATGTTTCTGATGGGCTCTTCTTAGGGCATGATCTCTCAATATGCCCCACCTCATGACATGTTCTACATCTAAAAGATATGTTTTCATAATCTATAGTTTGTATCCACATCTTATACCCATACTTATGAATGATTAATTATGGTAAATATTTACTTATATCAATCATGCCAAATATTCAAGCATAAATACCCAAAAAACCATATTTTGTTGTATCTAAAATCTCAAGGAATTCTCCTAGAGTGTTTCATATTGCATTGAAGGTATATATTTCTCAAAATTCAATGGGTAATCCAAAAATCCTAACCTAGACTGGTATTAGATATAGATTACATTTTTAGGCGAAAATCCTTCATACCAATAGGTAAGGAAGAATCATGCTCTTCCCATAAACCAAGGACTCCCTTTTATGATTCTTTATCATTATTTCCTAGAATAAAAAAAGGATAGGAAGAAAACTTTAGGAAGAAATGAGAGAATCACTCTTAGAGACTTCCACCTCTAATCAATTGATTTTCTCAAGGTTAAAGCCCTTGGTTAATACCCATTAAATCTACCAAAATTGCCCTATCTTGGAGCAACAAGAATTTCTCTGAGGTGCACTCACTAACCTCTATCACTAGAGATGATTCTAAGAATTTAACTATAAATAGATCCATATAAAGGAAACTAAAACTCAAAATCTATTAAAATTTATCAGAATGTCCAATAGCAAATATAATATTTGATAAAAATATTTATAATGCACAAATTCTAAGATAAAGAAAGGGAAAATAAACCTAGCTAAAAAATTGTGTCCATATAGAATGTCTTGCCTCGCTAAAGTCCTAGCATTTCATTGCTCTTTCCATTGTTTGTACCCTAGTTGACAAATATTTGTAATTTCATATTTTGTGCCTTGAAAAATCATCAGTGTCCTTGTTATGAATGGTTGAATTCAGAGGGTCGTATATCCCTCAATATTTCTCATAATTTTACATATGACCACTCATTTTAAAGCTATTCAAATTCTACACAAATTGATCAAAGAATCAACTAAATTGTATAATTATTCACAATGATATGACTCTTAAAATATGAGATATTTTTTAAGAAAAAATCCTATGAATTATGCATTTGTGGTTGATGGAATATAAATAATTAGCAAATTAATATTGGTTTTAAATAAATATAAATATAAAAATTGATTTTCCTTTCATATGGATGTCATGTCAGCTGACAAGATAACCACATCATCTAGAATAAGCTATGTAGAGGGGTCTAGAAGATTCCACATACACATGTCATTAGGAGGATTCCATACTTTAATACAACCATCATATGCAAAACAAACAAAAGAGTAAGAATTGAATCACATATTAAAAATATGGTAGTTGTGAGTTAAGTAAGTTATAGAGGTTTCCAATGTCCACTTTTGAGAAGCATAGGTTTCTTTTAATGATTTTAGGTAGCTTCACACCCCTCAGAAGTAGGTATGCCCAAAAGGACGTAGATAGGATGGTATTACCTCTTGATAAAGAGCAACCTAATAGAGTGATGTTGAGTTAGCCTTGATTTGAACTTGATATTTAATTTTATCCTTGACACCATATGATCAACAAGGCATGCATGCAAGCTACATTTAAAAAAATATATAGAGAAAGCATACAATAAACCAAATGAATTATTGAAATATTCTAATGCCTTCCATACAACTATGACAAAGGTTGAAATTACTTAGAAATGAATTCCAACATAGAAGAATGGTAAAATTTATGATTTCTAACCCCATAAGTATATATTTAAATAATACAAACATTTTTTTTTAAATTGAATGACTTGACATATAAAGTAATTTATTAAGAATAAAAAACTTGCTTATCTATTGTTTGGTGTTTTTAGGTGCCATATGAGGAAGTAAAGGAAGTTAAATTTAACTCCTCTCAACCCTATACCCAATTTTTTGAAGAAATTATTGGTACAACTATTTCTACCCAAAAACTCAAAGTAAGCTAGGGTGATCCTCTCAACATAAACTTCACCAGTTTAAATTGGAGGTTTTTATCTCAATAATTTTTTTCTTTATAGAAAATATAAAAAGATAAAGGGATCTAATAAGCTTTCAATAATCCTTTCAATTATTAAGAAAACCATAGACTAGACTCCTAAATTGAGTAATTTGTGTTGAGACCTAATTTGATACCATTCAAAATGTCATAGTAAATAAAGGAAATAAAATCAAAACATTGATATAAAAAAAATTAAAATTTTGATATAATGTCATTATAAACCAATAATATTGATTAATATGATATGTACAAAATAATAAATAAATAAAACTATACATATATACTATAATACAAAAACTTAAAACTTAATGATTCTCAAAATGAAAAATTATTAGATTACACAATAAAATATATAATTTTTAATATTAAAAAAATATTCTAGACTAATACACTAATAAGTCTCTGCTTATAAACTATTACATATTTTAGATATGATTATCATATCTAATTAATATAATATTTAATATATTGATCTTCATATATAATAATTAATAAACATTAATTATTATATCTAATTAATATAAGTAAAGATTTTGTATATTGATCTTCATATGTAAAACTTTACTTTTAATTAACAACTAGATTGAGTATAGGATCAAAATTAATCTTATTGAAAAACAAGTATCCATGCAAAACTGCTTATACTCATTTTTGTATAAATCAAGCGACTAACAACAAGTAACAATTGTATAAGCACGAATAAGTTCATATTATTGTATTAAACCCACATTCTTTAAAGAGTATTATGTATTAAATATCGTACCATGCTCATGATAAAAATATTTTAGGAGAAGTAATTACACATTGTTTTAAAACTCACTAATTTCTTTCTCAAGGAAGTATTGGCCTGAATGTGCGCCTGGAGGGAACAATGCTACTCGAACAACGTTTCCAGCACCTTCATCGGTTGAAATATCTCCAGTATTATATGTCAGTTCAGTGACAACATATCCAGGATGAAGGCAGTTGACATAGATTTGATCGAGAAACTCACGAGCTAATAGACGTGTGTAAACATTGAGAGAAATTTTTGACATCTTATATGCAGAAAATGGAGCTGGCCATCCTTTCTCTTCCAAAATTTTATTCTCTTTGACGTCGCTTAAGAAATTACTTAACATAGAATCCACAAATTCTTCGTTTATGTGATTTATTTCAGAGAGCTGCTTTCGTAGCATTGGATTTGGCATCATCTGTGAACAATATTTTAACTCAATACAAAGCCGTTACACTAATATGCAAATGGTGGTATGTGAATTAGAAAAGTGAGTGGAAATAAAATACCTGTAAACTCCCATGTAAAGAGGAGACATTAACAATCCGACGGCCAGCAGAGGATTTCCTTAATAAGGGTAGGAGAGCTTTCACTACTCTCTTTGCACCGTAGTAATATATGTCAATGCATGTTCTTGCACTTTCGTAATCAAAAACAGAAGTTTCATTCGTTGTCGCATGGAACTGCAATAAAGACAGTTACCTTAATTACATTCAAAACTACTATATACAGAATGAATATGATTAAAATACACTCCGTATCATGGCTAGTTACTTTTTTGATTGATGTGTGAATTTCTTAGATCATGTTAAGACATAAAAGAAAGAATGAATAGGCAGGGGATATTCCAATAAACACTACTGGCATTTAACATTTTTACCAGATTTAAATTTAGATATCATCTTTAAAAATCGAAAAATTACAACAAATAAACAAATAAACTAACACTGCTTAATCAATCACTATAAAAATTCATTCACTAAATAAATTATTATAATTTAAAGTACAAACATAATTCAATAAGCCACCTATTTCTGTTTTCCCCTTTCCTGCTATTGGTTAGAGTGTGCACATATAAGTAGTGCAGTCTAGGACGCATATCATCTAGATGTAAAGTGAGTGGGACTGGTGCACGCTTTATGCAAAACCGAGTTCTTTCAAAGTTTTATCCACTCTCATATCTAAATATAATTTTTCTTATCATACAATCTCTGGAGTCGGCACACTGATACTTGGACGTGGGTCCACTGTGTGTCTGATCATTATCAGTCAGTCGTTTTCATTCCTAGATTCTATAAGATTATCTTGAATCCTAGAATCGATAAGATTATCTTCTCTAAAGATTTTGTCTTGATTATTTCTTATCCATTAAAAGTCAGTCGTTTTCATTCCTAGATTCTATAAGATTTTCTTGAATCCTAGAATCGATAAGATTATCTTCTCTAAAGATTTTGACTTGATTATTTCTTATCCATTAAAAGCAATGTGTTCGTGTCTCTTTTGCAACGATCCCATTTTCTTCCGATCTGCCAAATATCTACACGTATGCATTTCACGTGGCCCCTCTGTCGATAACAAGCAGCGAATGTTACAATATTCTACAAGGAAAGTGAACATAAGCGGAAGACTTTAAATGAGGATCTAAGATTACAATTTCAAATTATATATTATATTTTTTATAAATACCAAACTTCTAAACTCTATTTTCAACAAGAATCTTGTACACTACAAGAAGCTCGAAGAAAATTACCGGAATCAATCGTGAAAACATTATGAAGGCCACACCAAATATAGCTGCGTGTGACTAAACTGGTTTACAGTCCTCCTACTTCTATTTTCCATGAGATGGGTCTCCTACAAGTCATATTACTCATATCTATACACGAAATGGAAAAAAAAAATAGCGCCACCCTCTTTCTTTTCTCCTCCTTTATTTATTTAGTTTTTTAACCACTAAAATTGTTCTAACTACGGTGAGGAACTTACCAGTATTTCCCGGAAATCTATCCCCTGTTTCTCCATTAGCTTCCAGTTGTGCTCTTCACCCCCCACCCCCGCATTGTTTATCTGTAATTCCTTAAGCATATCAACATAAAATTACTAAACTAAGAGAAGAAACAACAAAGAGTTTGTACTTACAAGAATATCTAATCCACCGAACTTGTTTTTGATCCATTGAGCAAGATCTGAAACACTTCGAGAACTTTGCACATCTAATGCGTGAAAATGAACGTTTGGGAGTCCTGCGTCAAGCAGCGATTGCGTAGCAGCCAAGCCCTGATGTTGGTTACGACATGTGAGAACAACAGTGAGACCTTTGGAGGCCAGTTGACCAACAATTTGTAGGCCTATGCCTCTGTTGGCTCCACTCACCACCGCAACTGTCTCTTCTGTCCACCACTTCTCCTGTCATGAACAACATGCAACCATTTCATTACTCTTTCACACGACAATTACGGAAAATTCCTGAGACTAAAAATTACCATGTTTTGCTCTAGTTCTTGGCGTAAGCTGATATGCAAATTGAAGAAACACAATTATAAGATAATTGGGTTGCGCTCACAGCAATGAAATACTCAAATAAAGAAGGCGGTGAGATGTCACGTGGGTTTACGAGGAGTGACGCTTCGACACGCATTTATCAGGAGTGACGCTTCGACACGCATCGCACTTCCACCCGATTGTCAGTTTATTTTGTGTACCGGTCCGTTATAAATGACAATGGTAGGTAACGTAAGAATGTTACTTTTTAAATACATTGCAGATGATAAGATATATCAAGTTCAAAGAACCAGTAGAGTAATACCTAGCATATTTTTTTTAGATTTTGTGTTAGAGAATGTTTTATATGTTCCTGGTCAACCAATCTTATTTCAGTTGTTAAATTGGTTGAAAAAGGAAGACCAATTCAAACATATAAATGAACATAATAAATGCATCATCAAGTATCAAAATAAAACTAAAGCTATAGGTTCAATATGCCTTAGATTCAATTAGATTTTGTCAAGAAATTTTAGAATGTCTATCTCAAGATGAAGTTAATAATAAATTATTTGAGTTTTTAAAAAGATAGGAAACAAGGAATTGGATCCAACATAGTCCAATGATTTGCTACAAATATAAGTAGTGGATGAACCTAATATTGAAGATTATGAAGTTTATTCTAGAGAGGCACAGGTTCATGAAAAATGCATGGTCACTTGAATATTGAAGATAAATATGAAGATCAAGATTGAAGATAAATACGAAGACCAAGATTGAAGACTAAAGTCTTCAATAATCAAATAATGTAATATATGGGGTGTTGAGCTATATTACATTATTGGGTACATGCTAATGTACCCCATGGTACCTTCATGGTATAATTATATGTAATAGATTATGGTTGAGTCTATAGTTTAGAGCGTGGTTTATATTTTTCCTTTCATGTAATAGTGCAATGTGTAGGAAATGCATGTGTCATATAAGTTAGAGTGCAAGTGTAGATTAAGATAATATGCACAAGTGTCTTGTATGTAAGAGTGTAAATATGTAATGTGAGGATATGCACAAGTGTCCTAGATTAGGAGTGCATGTAGAAGTGCGAGATTCATGTAGATGTGTACAAGTTTCTTAGAGTCAATTGTCAATATAGTATGCAAGTGGCAAGATGATACGCCAAGAGTCATGAGACTTAGCATATAAGAGTCATGAGAGCAATAGTTAAGTACTTGAAGAGTCACATTACTATGGTTATATTAAGGGGATAATACTCCACGAGAATTATCTAAGAGAAGAGGAACAAGGAGAAGGTTTGTTATCTGTAAGAAATCTAGTTTGATATAAATCTTGTATACATTTTTGACCAATTAATATGGTAAGTATTCTTCATGCATAGTTCATGATTGATTTAGTCCATTTACGTTCATATTTGATTATATAAATGAATGTTATTTATCTTTTATATATGACTTGATATACATATTAATTTGCTCATATATTAATCTACTCATATTATTATTATTTTGACCTTTAATATTATGGTTATTTTATATTGGGACCTATGATATTTTATGATAGTAGGGTTTAAAAATCTAATAATAATCCAATATTTTATTTAAAAAGAAGCAATTGGACCTTTTAACCTATTCAATTTATTAAACCTTATAAGATATAAGCCTAAGCCTAGGCCTACCACATTTTGGATGAGTAGAACTTCAGGAACTTTCTTAACATTGCAAAGTTGCTTTTTGTATAATACATGCCTACCTTGTAGGAGAGAGTATCAAGGATGTTCAACAAGATACCTTTGAATAAATATTGATGTGGTTACATCAATGGAAAATTATAGGTAAAATTATTGTGAGTTAATTGTTAAGTCAAAGATGAAAACTATAATGTAATGATAGTGTTGAACTCAATAATGATATGAATATAATTGAGGGAATTGTATGCACTAAGTGGTTATGAGTAATCTATAAAACCCTTTTATGTAGTTGAGTAACCACGTAGTATGAAGGTGGTCAAGAATGACCAGAATGAAATTTGATGGTAGTTATAGTTAATTGCATGAAAGCCATTGTTTAATATGGTTATTGGTTAGAAAGTTGAATACCCTTGGTATATGTACATAGATCAATGATAATGGAGAGACATCCAAATGAGACTACAAAGAGATTTTTAGAAAAATACACCATAGGTGTAGGATGGAGAAGTATCCAACATTCCATCTATTGCATAAATATGCAAAATGATCATGGTGATATTACCATGATAGAGGTATGAGAATGAAAGACTTGATGAATACCCATGTTGTAAATGGATGTCTAATCAGTTATAATACCCAAAGCAGTAGACGAGACTCAAATTATTATGTTGGGTTTATGAACGGTATTTGTATCTTCAAAAAATAAATTTATGGAAGGTGTTGTGTATAATTATGTCAGTGCATTTGTACACTGGTAGAGTAGACGAAGTGGTGGTTGTAATAGTGAGTGGCATAATTGTATAGAAGCTTCAAAATACTACCATAACATACCTATAAATACCCAATCAATGGATTAAGAATAATTATGCATAGTTCTGTATGTATATTTACATCAATGTAAATATTATTTTGTCTTGTATTTCTAGTTAGTTTGGATTGTGTGTTTGTTAGGATGTGTCATGGTATTTCACCATGTTTAATGATTTTCATATACTTCTAATATACACATTAATAGTGGCTTCCTAATTATTGTTTTAATAATATTTAAAGAAGAAAATAAGACCACAATAGTTTAAAATTGTATGTCTCCATTTCTATTTTTATTTATAATGTAAAAATTAACATGTAAAATTAGACTATGTGGTAGATGGTTAAAAATCAAAACAAACATAACTATAAAGAAATAAAAACAACACATCCTTTATGTATATATTAAATAAAAAATAAAAAATAAAAATAATTTATATAGTTCTAGTTAACATATTAAATTAATATATCATTACAAATTCTATTTTAAAATACTTAATTGAATTATTTTGTAAAATAGTAAATTTCATTATTGTAAGGTAAAACAGTCTCTTAGTATATTATTTCCAATCCCTTGGAATAGATTTAAGTTATATATATATATATATATATATATATATATATATATATATATATATATATATAAAGTTAATTCCTTAAAAATATGAACATGAGATTGTGAGAATGGTGAAATAAGGAGGTGAGGGACCTACTAGGGTATCCCACACATACTTCTCCCTTTCTCACTTCAAGGATTAAGGGAAAAAATGTGAAGCTAAGACTAAGTTTAGTGAGTGGATTCGTAAACACCTACATTTCTAAAGGAGAACAAAGTTTCTCTACCTAATATATTTGCAATACCCTAATCTATCCTAAAATATAAGAAATAATAGATGCAACCATACAATACCTAAGATAAAATGATTATTTTTATTTTGATGATAAAATAAAGACAACACTAAGATAAATTTAACTCTGATAAAGGGTGAAAGGGAAGAATGTAGTAAAAAAGCTATCCTAATATGTAAACTACATTTATTTTATATTTAATTCCTTAAACAAAATGATAATATATCCCCTTCTATGTGGTTTAATTATATTAAGTTCCTTAATTTCCCCCTTATTAAATTAATGGTAAAGTAGAAATATAAAAAATGACTATAATAGATTGTAGAAACCAAGCTACAAAAATAGAATAAAGAATCTAATGGCAAAAATACTTGATTTTGCAATAGAGACAAATGCACTTCCCAACATGTAGATGCACACACTATGAAATGTATTGCCTAACATGGAATTCGACACTATGAAAATATATTTTCAAAACTTTTTGAATCACTCAAAATGGACAACCAAGGCCAAAGTTATGGTCAAATTACTGAACCACACAGTTCTAGAATGTATGGGTCGACATGTTCAAAATTGCTTATAGGGGTATCTTTAAAAGGTCATAATTTCGTCATTACTATGTCAAATTGAATAAAATTGGTACTATTATAAATATAGTTTTAAGGCATATAATTCTCAAGTGGTTTCTCAAAAAATGGAGGTTAGCACAAAAAGTTATGGTAGTTAAGAAAGGGCTATTCAGAATGACAAAAAACTAGTTGTAACTTCCAAAATTCAATGAGTGGATTTTAAATACCAACACTCATTTAATAAAATATGTTGGATTTAAATAATAGTAGTAATTTAATAAAATAGGTTGGATTTAAATATCAACACTCATTTAATAAAATGGTTTGGATTTAAATATCAACACTCATTTAATAAAATGGGTTGGATTTAAATATCAACACTCATTTAATAAAATGGGTTGGATTTAAATACCAACACTCATTTAATAAAATGGGTTGGATTTAAATACCAACACTCATTTAATAAAATGGGATGGTTTTAAATACCAACACTCATTTAATAAAAGAGGCTACATGAATTTAATAAAAGTGGCAGATATTTGCACAACACATGGTGGCAGATTTACATTGTGAAAGATTTTTGCACAACTCATTGTGACATACTTTTACACAACTCATTGTGACAAATTTTTGCACAACATATTGTGAGGTATTTTTGTAGAACACATTGTGATAGATTTTTGTAGACAAAACATTATGAGAGTTTGATTACCACATATGTAGTGGGAGAACTAAGAGGTAGAGGAGGAAGAGGCAAGAGTAGAGATTGGGGAGAATAAGCTAAATAATACAACCAACTGAATATTAGTAAGGATTTGTAACAACTTTGAATTCCAATAAAAATTTTTCCAATTTATTTTGGGTTGTGATTTTACCATTTTGGGGTTCCACATAAAATATTCTAGTGTCCTCTACAATTTATAATTGTGGGTGTGATTTATTTTCTGTAATATATAAATATTAATTTCAATTTGATAAATAGATCATATGTCATACAATATAAAGCATATCATCTAAGCATGGATATATTTTACTATCCTAAGCTAGAATATTGTGCAAAATGTGTGATCTCTTTGAGGAAAGAGTCATGTTTTGGCTCTTTATGGATCAAGTTTGGTATTAGAGAATATTTTCTTGAAGAACTGTGTATGCAAGGTAGAAGATCTCAAGGAAAGGACGTAGCTCCATATAACCGATATATTGGGAGAATAAAGATCATATTTATGAAAATGGTAGATCCTAACTCTCCAACAATGTGCATCATGAAATTCAAGAGAAGATTTCTTGAAATAGAAAACACTCTCCAAAGCTTGATGGAGATGGTGATATCTCAAGAAGAATGGAAATCAAGGAAGGGAAAGAAGAAATTATATTCATAATATGATATTGATTCTAATGCTTCCAATGGTAATAAAATAGAGGTTGAAGTATCCCACTCCAAATAGTGTGAGAATATCTCATCACAACCCTTGGCTACAAATCTATTTAAAATGGAGGTCAAAATTGATATTCTAGCTTATGAAGGGGAGTTAGATCCTAAAAAATTATATGGATGGCTAAATAAATTAGAGGTTTACTTTAGTACTAAGTTTTATATAGATGTACATTAGATCAACTTTACTAGATTGAAATTGGATGGTCATGCTCTCACACGGTGGGAGGTATACTCAGCTGGATTAGCAAGAAATCAATATCCAACTATGGAAACATGGATGGAATTTATGAGGGCTATAAGAGCTCAGTTTTATCCTATTAGCTATAAAGATAATATGAAGGAGAGATGGCTATTTTTGAGATAGAATTAGGGCCAATAAATCCAAAAAAACACAAAAAAAATTCAAAAAATAGGTCGTGTTAATGGGTGTTAATCTTTGAGATCCTCAATTTTCTAATAAATATAAGTGTGGCTTGTCTTATTATATTAGGATAGAACTGGCCTTATTTTATGCTAAGGACATTGATGCAGAATGTATTAAATCCACATACCTAGAAATGAGAGTAAAAATCCAATAAAATATAATAAGGCATCAACTTCATCTAAACCCTCCAATATTTTAGAGGAAACTAAGGGTTTTGTTTTAGTTTGGTTTGTCATAAAGCCAATACTAGAACTATGACTATAATCTTGAGATATACAAATGTGAGAACTCGCTAATCATAGCCTAGACTAAACATTGGAAGAACCAAATTGCTTTGATTCCACCTCCAGAGAAGGTTGGCATACCTTTGTCAACATAATGGGTGTTGACTCTTTTTATCTCAAAATGATGAAGGTTTAGGGATAGGAATAAAAATGTTAGAAATATATGAGGGAATAATAGATGGGTGAATCTAACAACATAGACATCCACAAGATATTCTTTGACAAACCAATTTACAGAAGCAATATTTGGGACTAACAACATTCAAAACTCATTAATAATTTGCATCAATGGCTTTTGACATACTTAAGGAAATATTCCAAACATCCAACATTAATTATCCAAATTAAAAGAATAAGATAAATGCCCCAACTAATATAAATAGAATTCCCATAAGTATACATATAAGTATGAATTATTCCAATTTGCTCTAAGTTAGCAATTCAAATTAACATAATACACTAACGATAGCAGCAATGGCAGAATTAAATTTGCAAGATTATGCTCAACCCATCAATACAGATGCAAGTTTGAGGTAAACATAACTTTTAATACTTTTTCATTAATTGCATAAAATGTACATAGCATTGTAAGCAAACACTTCAAAGACAACCTTTTGAAAGGAGGTTTTTACCTTTATTTATGGATTTACAATGAATTCATTTTAAGTATTATAGGAAAATTTGATTCCTCCTGATTTTCTTGGGAACTTCCATCCATGATTCCAACCAATTGTATCTTCTTGATTAGTTGTAAAAAAAATCATGACTAGAGTGATCTCTACCATTGAAGGTTCTTGAATATCACTCCTATCCACAAATCTGAAACCAAATTTATTTGAATCAAATACTCTAGAAGCTTCCATACTATAAGTGGTGGTTCTACTTTCATGATATCTGATTCATATCTCCTTTATTCTCCATAACTTGTATCCACATGAAAATTATCTAGAGATTTGGACTTTATAAAGGGTTCACCCACGCTATTGATCTACTAAAAAAGTACTATGATGGATTACCACATGACCACTTGTCACTTATGCTCTTATTTAGTCAACATGATATTCTCTTTAGATTTAACCATAAAACTATTTGAAATAAAGATTTTGCTCCTTTTATTGCTAAGTTGAGTGCATTCCTGATTTGCATACCAATAACAAATGAGAAAATAATTCACATTATTCCTCGATTTAGAATTATTTGTAAACTTCCTTAGTAAAAAAACCATTTTTAGAACTTTTCAATTTGCGTGTGGCTAACAAAGGAACAAGAAATCGCACAGTTTCCCTTTCACTTGATTTTACCTCTTTCCTCATGCTTTCACCTTTTCTTGTGAATCTTTGATTTTGGCTTTTTTCTAACATATTTACCTTGAGTGTTTTTTTGAGTTATGTGTGATGACCAAAAGAAAAAAGACATAACAACACACTACTTGCAATGGGCACTTAACACTCTTTACCATGGAATCCCACTTTTTGGTGAATTCTTATTTTCTAGCGCTTTCAGGTTTGCTCGTGGCTATCAAAGAAACAATAAATCATATGGTTTTCTTACCACTTGAAATTTACATATTTTCTTATGATTTTATGTTTTCTAGTGCTTTCAGGTTTACGCATGACTAACAAAGGAACAAGAAATCGTGCAGTTCCCTTTTCACTTGATTTTACCTCCTTGTGATTTAAATATTTCTAGCACTTTTTTTATTTCTCCTCTTCTTTGAGCCATTCATCCTTCTCTCTTGAGAAAGTTTTTCTCATTTGCATAGTGAACCTTGGTCATGGCAAAAATTTGGCTATCCATAGCATTTTTTCAAAAAAAATTGATACATGTAGCTGTTTAGCCTACATTATGGCGCATCTTGTGGAACTTTACTTGGAAAGTTGTAGAAATTAGATGACCTTATCTAGATACTAACATATTTTGAAGCAAAAATGGTATCCAAGGGATGCACTAGAGAAAGAGGGATGCACTAGGGAAAGAAGAGGAAACCAAAACTACAAAAATGAGAAAGGGGGATAAAACAAGACAAAGTGACACTAAAGTGAGACATCAATATGGAGGGGTTTAATGGATAGCAAAATGAACCTCATAATACACATGAAATGACAGAAATTGGAAATGGATAGGGATAAAACATAGTATGAAAATCCACAAAAAACAAATGGGAAAAACAAGAAAGGGATGAAAAGAGGTATATCTATAGGCGGGACTGAAGAAAAAACACTATGGTATTGGGACCAAGAAAAAAGAGAAAAACAAATACATGAATTGGAGGTACACAAAATGATAGAAATACAAACCACATCGTACCTCCATATGTATAATCCATTGGGGTTTAACTTTTATATGCATATTCCATCAGGGCATAAGGCCACTTCAAATGTAGACAAATTTCTAATGTACAAGCAATCATCCATCTCTTCAACATCTTCCCCTTTTGAAACATATGTCATTCCATAGTCCCTTACTCACACCTTTTGCGCCATGGCTTTGATTGGTGTTTTCAACCTTTAATTTTTGAGTAATACTCCTCCTTATATAGATCCAAGATGAGAGTGATTATCATGTTAGTTGATAACTGTGAAGTCATACCTCAAGAATTTTGAAGGTATTCGGCTTGTTTGAGATAGCATTCATGCATAAAATAGATCTTTTACTCATTTTATTCTACTTTTAGCTAACCTCATTTCATATTGTGCATGACACCTAGTTAATGCAACTTGGTTCTATTCATATAATTTGGAGTAACCCTTCTTCTACTCCCTAAAAATTCATTGGGTAACAAAGTCAAAAGATATTGGATAAGAATACACAAAACATCCATGTTGTGCTCCTTCATAAGAATGACTATTCAATTTTATGCTCAATATCCCACCTATCTGTCTTAGGTATATGCATATGATAATATAAGGCACACAACCTAGCACGCGAATTCCTTGTTTTGTTCATGATGACTACAATAAACCACTTATTTATATGTCGGCTATGTACAAATTTTTTTTGCATGAAAACCCATGCCTACCTCTGAGAATCATTTTGTGAAACTATCCCATGAATCTGCAATGCCTTGACCACATAGTCCTAAATATATATCTTTCTTTGTACCCTTGGTCAGATATTTCATAGAATTATTCTATTTTTGATGGAAAATGCTCTAATTTCATACCTCTTTCCATACAACCATCATGTGGATCGAATGATGTTTTATAAGCTTATAATATCTCAAAAACTTACTTCTAGTAGTATGACAAACAAGTTGATGAACTATCCCAAAGATATTCATACCCGTGTGAATATAGTGGCTCAGCTTCTTGCTCTATCGAATCTCCCTTCTCACCACATGAAATATAAAAAAATGATCATTGGATATCCTTTGGTGATGGAAATAACTCATCACCATCATCCCTTGTTTCTTGTCATCCCCAAAAAAATAGTGTACTTGATTTCATTGTGAAAGGCTACTAATTTCTACTTTCATACTATTGATGATGTTATGAAGCATGCAAAATTGATTTCATTTGTATGCTTCAAATATGAAAGGGTAAATAAAGTTGTTGAATATTTTAAATTTATCCTTTTCCTCAAATATCATCACACAACTTGTTTCCTGCTTGAAGCCAAATTTGAATTGTATGAGCAAAGCTTTAGAAAGGCATATGTCAAACAGGGGGTGAACATCGACTACCACTACATCATGAACTATGACCAAATCAGGGTGTCCACATAACATCATCACAAAGTTCTTGAAAATACCTACGAACCTTATTATATCCCCTTTGAATTTTAGCCACTTGGATTATATCTAACATACAACCAAATCCAAAAATTCATATATTTTCAAGGGTATTATTAATTCTTCATTTCTAGGTTCTACTACACAATTGTGTAGTATCCCTTTCTCTATTAAGAGTGGTAAATAAAGTGCACCATCCTCCTTTTTTTGGAAATTCAGGCCTTCATCTTTGAAAATTTTATTGCATTTTCTAATCCCTAAGGAGACATCGATAAAATTAACTTCCAAATGAATTAGCATGTATTCCCTCAAACTTTGCTCCTATTACGAAGAGATTTCAAATAAGCCATGTAATTGAATCACTTTTCTCCTTCTCTCTCTTCATAAGTCAAAGCAGGAAAATACAAGCTTTTGTAAGCTTCAACTCTTCTCTTATTTAGGAGCTCTATAGGTAAAATTGGCTCTTGTATCCACATTTATTCTTTACAATTTTTAGTTTCTTGAATTAGCGGAGCCTAAAGGTAAATGCTTATGTACATATGAGATACCACCTCTTATGGGTATTCATGATTTAACTTTTTTGTCGAACCAATGCTAACTGATGAGCATGGCACTAACGGGATCCTATAGTAATTTCCTTCTCTACCATAGCTTTGGAATTTCCACTCTTCTGTCTCATTGTGTATATTGCTAGTAATGGGATGCAAACCATCATACAATTTGGTTTTTCGATACTAACCTTTTTCACTACCAAAACTTCTCACTTTAATACTTGAAGTATGTGATTCATCCCTTTCATTTCTCTAGTCTGAGCATGGTATCCTTATTCCTAGATCCTAGTTTCCATAAGGACTACTTGTATGAAAACTAGATGAAACCTTATTACTACTTCCCTACCATTGCCATGAATTCACTCCTTTCTAAGATATATCGTAAAATGCACTAAGAAAAGGGTCAAAGGAAGGATCGACCTCTATAGGCAAATTTTTCCTATTGTGATCAACATATTTTCAGCTTAGAAAACCTCCTAAAATACATGATGGAATCTATTTTCTTTAGTCTGTTGAATAATGAGGTTTAAATCAGGATCTATGCATGAATGTAGTAAAGGTATGCTTGGAGGTGGGAGGGCTAGAATTCCTGGGGTTCCTTCTCCACATTCTTTTGAAGTAGAAATTGAACTTGGATAAACATTCATGAGTGAATCTTTTCACAAATGTGAGTTGTATGAGTAGTAGGAATGGATCCCCGAGATAATGCCTATGAACCTTATTATATTCCCTTTTAAGTTTAGCCACTTGGATTCTATCTAACATAAAACCAAATCCAAAAATTCATAGATTTTCAAGGGTATTATTAATTCTTCATTTCTAGGTTCTACTACACAATTGTGCAGTATCCCTTCCTCTATGAAGAGTAGTAAATAACTTGCACCATCCTCCTTTTTTGGAAATTCAGGCCTTCATATTTGAAAATTGTATTGTATTTTCTAATCCCTAAAGAGACATCGATCAAATTAACCTCCAAATGAATTAGAATGTCTTCCCTCAAAATTTGCTCCTATTACAAAGATATTTTAAATAAGCCATGGAATTGACTCTCTTTTCTCTTTCTATCTTCATAAGTCAAAGCAGGAAAATACAAGCTTTTGTAAGCTTCAACTCTTCTCTTATTTAGGGGTTCTATAGGTAAAATTGGCTCTTGAATCCACATTTTTTCTTCACAATTTTTAGTTTCTTGAATTAGCAGAGCCTAAAGGTAAATTCTTATGTACATATGAGCTACCACCTCTTATGGGTCTTCATGATTTAAATTTTTTGTCAAATCAATGCTAACTTATGAGCCTGGAACTAATGGGAGCCTATAGTAATTTCCTTCTCTACCACAACTTTGGCATTTCCACTCTTCTCTCTCATTGTATATATTGCTACTAATGGGATGAAAACCATCATACAATTTTGGTTTTCGATACTAACCATCTTCACTACCAAACCCTCTCACTTTAATACCTAAATTTTGTGATTCATCCCTTTTATTTCCCCAATATAAGCATGGTATCCTTATTCCTAGATCCTAATTTCCATGAGGACTACTTGTATGATAACTAGATGAAAACTTATTACTACTTCTCTACCATTGCCATGACTTCACTCCTTTCTAAGATATATCATAATATGCACTAAGCAAAGGGTCAAAGGAAGGATCGACCTCTCTAGGAAAAAAAATTCCTATCATGATCAACATATATTTAGCTTAGAGGACCTTCTAAAATACATGAGGGAATCTATTTTCCTTAGTTTATTGAAAAAGGAGGCTTAAATCAGGATCTGTGCATGAATGTAGTAATGGTATGCTTGGAGGTGGGAGGGTTGGAATTCCTGGGGAATCCTTCTCCACATTATTTTGAAGTAGAAATTGAACTTGGATAAACATTCATGAGTGAATATTTTCACAAATGTGAGTTGTATGAGTAGTAGGAATGGATCCCCTGGATAATCAAACTCATAAATTAGGGATTTAGATAAATATATCCAACTATAGATGCTTTTATCTTCTAAGGATTTATACCATAACAATACCTTCCCCTTAAGATATATTACAAGTAATGTAACCATGACATCCTCAACCAAAATATTGTAAATAGAGGACAACCAGGCTATATTGTAAATGTTTTTTTGTCATACCCAAAAAAATATTGTGCTTGATTTCCTTGTGAAAGGCTACTAACTTCTACTTTCATACTATTGATGATGTTATGAAGCATGCAAAATTGATTTCGTTTGTGTGTTTCAAATTTGAAAGGGTAAATAAACTTGTTGAATATTTTAAATTTATCCTTTTCCTCAAGTATCTTCACACTACTTGTTTCCTTCTTGAAGCCAAATTTGAATGTATGAGCAAAGCTTTAGAAAGGCATATGTCAAACAGGGGGTGAACATCGACTACCACTACATCATGAACTATGACCAAATCGAGGTGTCCACATAACATCATTACAAAGTGCTTGAAAATGCCTATGAACCTTATTATATTCCCTTTGAAGTTTAGCCACTTGGATTCTATCTAACATAAAACCAAATCCAAAAATTCATAGATTTTCAAGGGTATTATTAATTCTTCATTTCTAGGTTCTACTACACAATTGTGCAGTATCCCTTTCTCTATGAAGAGTACTAAATAAATTGCACCATCCTCCTTTTTTGGAAATTCAGGCCTTCATATTTGAAAATTGTATTGTATTTTCTAATCCCTAAAGAGACATCAATCAAATTAACCTCCAAATGAATTAGAATGTCTTCCCTCAAACTTTGCTCCTATTACAAAGATATTTTAAATAAGCCATGGAATTGACTATCTTTTCTCCTTCTCTCTTCATAAGTCAAAGAAAGAAAATACAAGATTTTGTAAGCTTCAACTCTTCTCATATGTAGGGGCTCTATAGGTAAAATTGGCTCTTGAATCCACATTTGTTCTTCATAATTTTTAGTTTCTTGAATTAGCATAGCCTAAAGGTAAATTCTTATGTAAATATAAGCTACCACCTCTTATGGGTCTTCATGATTTAACTTTTTTGTCGAATCAATGCTAACTTATGAGCCTAGAACTAATGGGAGCCTATAGTAATTTCCTTCTCTACCACAACTTTAGCATTTCCACTCTTCTCTCTCATTGTATATATTGCTACTAATGGGATGAAAACCATCATACAATTTGGGTTTTCGATGCTAACCTTCTTCACTACCAAACCCTCTCACTTTAATACCTGAAGTATGTGATTCATCCCTTTCATTTCTCCAGTCTAAGCATGGTATCCTTATTCCTAGATCCTAATTTCCATGAGGACTACTTGTATGAAAACTAGATGAAATCTTATTACTACTTCTCTACCATTGCCATGACTTCACTCCTTTCTAAGATATATCATAAAATGCATTAAGCAAAGGGTCAAAGGAACGATCGACATCTCTAGGAAAAAAAATTCCTATCATGATCAACATATATTTAGCTTAGAGGACCTCCTAAAATACATGAGGGAATCTATTTTCCTTAGTATGTTGAATAAGGAGGCTTAAATCAGGATATGTGCATGAATGTAGTAAAGGTATGCTTCGAGGTGGGAGGGCTAGAATTCCTGGGGAATCCTTCTCCACATTCTTTTGAAGTAGAAATTCAACTTGGATAAACATTCATGAGTGAATCTTTTCTTAAATGTGAGTTGTATGAGTAGTAGGAATGGATCCTTGGGATAATCAAACTCATAAATGAGGGATTTAGATAAATCTATCCAACTATAGATGCTTTTATCTTCTAAGGATTTATACCATAACAATACCTTCCCCTTAAGAGATATTACAAGTAATGTAACCATGACATCCTCAAACAAAATATTGTAAATAGAGGACAACCAGGCTATATTGGAAATGTTTTTTTGTCATCCCCAAAAAAACATTGTGCTTGATTTCATTGTGAAAGGCTACTAACTTCTACTTTCATACTATTGATGATGTTATGAAGCATGCAAAACTGATTTCATTTGTGTGCTTCAAATTTGAAAGGGTAAATAAACTTGTTGAATATTTTAAATTTATCCTTTTCCTCAAGTATCTTCACACAACTTGTTTCCTGCTCTAAGCAAAATTTGAATTGTATAAGCAAAGCTTCAGAAAGGCATATGTCAAACAGGGGATGAACATCGACTACCACTACATCATGAACTATGACCAAATCGAGGTGTCCACATAACATCATTACAAAGTGCTTGAAAATTCTTATGAACCTTATTATATTCCCTTTGAAGTTTAGCTACTTGGATTCTATCTAACATAAAACCAAATCCAAAAATTCATAGATTTTCAAGGGTATTATTAATTCTTCATTTCTAGGTTCTACTACACAATTGTGCAGTATCCCTTTATCTATGAAGAGTAGTAAATAAATTGCACCATCCTCATTTTTTGGAAATTCAAGCCTTCATATTTGAAAATTATATTGTATTTTCTAATCCCTAAAGAGACATCAATCAAATTAACCTCCAAATGAATTAGAATGTCTTCCCTTAAATTTTGCTCCTATTACAAAGATATTTTAAATAAGCCATGGAATTGACTCTCTTTTCTCCTTCTCTCTTCATAAGTCAAACCAAGAAAATACAAGCTTTTGTAAGCTTCAACTCTTCTCTTATTTAGGAGCTCGATAGGTAAAATTGGCTTTTGAATCCACATTTGTTCTTCATAATTTTTAGTTTCTTGAATTAGCGGAGCCTAAGGGTAAATTCTTATGTACATATGAGCTACCACCTCTTATGGGTCTTCATGATTTAACTTTTTTGTCAAATCAATGCTAACTTATGAGCAAGGAACTAATGGGAGCCTATAGTAATTTCCTTCTCTACCACAAATTTGGCATTTCCACTCTTCTCTCTCATTGTATATATTGCTACTAATGGGATGAAAACCATCATACAATTTGGGTTTTTGATGCTAACCTTCTTCACTACCAAACCCTCTCACTTTAATACCTGAAGTATGTGATTCATCCCTTTCATTTATCCAGTCTAAGCATGGTATCCTTATTCCTAGATCCTAATTTCCCTGAGGACTACTTGTATGAAAACTAGATGAAAGCTTATTACTACTTCTCTACCATTGCCATGACTTTACTCTTTTCTAAGATATATCAGAAAATGCATTAAGCAAAGAGTCAAAGGAAGGATCGACCTCTCTAGGAAAAAAAATTCCTATCATGATCAACATATATTTAGCTTAGAGGACCTCCTAAAATACATGAGGGAATCTATTTTCCTTAGTCTGTTGAATAAGGAGGCTTAAATTAGGATCTGTGCATGAATGTAGTAAAGGTATGCTTGGAGGTGGGAGGGCTGGAATTTCGGGGGAATCCTTCTCCACATTCTTTTGAAGTAGAAATTGAACTTCGATAAACATTCATGAGTGAATATTTTTGCAAATGTGAGTTGTATAAGTAGGAATGGATCCCAGGATCATAAAACTCATAAATGAGGGATTTAGATAAATCTATCCAACTATAGATGCTTTTTTCTTCTAAGGATTTATACTATAACAATACCTTCCCCTTAAGAGATATTACAAGCAATGTAACCATGACATCTTCAACAAAAATATTGTAAATAGAGGACAACCAGGCTATATCTCGATAGTTCTCTTTCATGAATTTTTACTTTCCTTCATAGATAGGGAGATTTTTTTAGAGAAATTATTGGGATTTCATGGAGGAAAGAGATATTCAATAGTCCTAATTCATACCATGAGTGATAATATTTATGAGCCATCACTCTCTAATATTGGTCTCCTCATATGATAAGCATTGAATTTGAATATGATCGATCACCATCGCCAGTCAAGTTTTATCCTCAACAAAGTCACCAAATGATTTTAAAGAAAAACAAAATAATGTAGGAAATCACTGAATCCTAAATTATCTAAATTATTGGATGAAGGGTTCCACTAGGTATTCCAAAAACTATTTTAGTTTGGTTTGTCATCAAGCCAACACTAGAACTATGACTATAATACTGAGATATATGAAGGTGAGCATCCATTAATCACAAACTAAACTAAACATTGGAAGATCCAAATTGCTTTTATTCAACCTCTAGATAAGGCCGATATACCTTTGTCAACTTAATGGGTGTTTAATATATTTAGCTCAAAATGATGAAGGTTTCGGGATAAGAATGAAAGGGTTAGAAATGTATGAGGGAATAATGGATGGGTGAAGCTAAAATCATAGACATCCACAAGATATCTTCTAAAAAAATAATTTACAAAAGCAAGATATGAGATTAATAACATTAAAAACTCATTAATACTCTACATCAATGGACTTTGACATACTTAAGGAATTTTTCCAAACATCCAACATTAATTATCCCAATTAACAGAACAAGATCAATGTCCCGACTAATATAAATAGAATCCCCGTAAGTATTCATATAAGTATGAATTATTCTAATTTTCTCTAATTTAGCAATCCAAATTAACAAATAAACTAACCATAGAAGTGTTGGCATTTTTGCCACATTGTTTTGATTGTTGTTGATTCATGCATAAATTGTTGAGTATTCACTCTGTGTTTTTTCACGAGTTTTGGTGCCAAAAAAGCTAAGTCTGAGAACTGTCATGATTTCGTGACCAAAAGCAGCATGGAGAGCACAGGTTCAAAATTGTCGCGATATTGTGACATGTCGTGCTATCACGGGTTAACAAAGGAGAGAGAATCCAAAGTCAAAGAATGTCGCGATATCGTGACGTGTTCCAAAATCATGGTCAAAGTGGTCAATGAAAGCAAAGCAATAAAGATGTCATGATTTTGCGACATGTCACGTTTTCACGACTTGCGATGGCCATGGAGCAGAGTGATAGAAAAGGTCGTGATATTGTGACATAATTGAGCAAAGGGCAATGACAATGAACCTCGTCATGATATCATGATAGAAAAGTGAACAAGGAGCAAAATATCATGATATCGTGACATTTTTGAAGATGAGACCAAGCAAGAGCAAGATGTTGCGATATCGTGACAGAAAGCCGCAACACTAGAGAAAGCAAGGAAACGTCACGATTTTGTGACATATTGTGGAGAAAAGGCTAAATAGAGAAAGATGTCATGATTTCATGACATGTTCCATTTTTGCGAGGCAAAGGCGACAATAAAGGAGAACGCAAGAAATGTCGCGATTTCGTGACATGTCTTGTTTTCGTGATGTGAAAGCGCGAAAAGAACAAAATGGTACAGAATGTCATGATTTCGTGACATGTTTCGTTTTCACTACTTGCAAGAGGATGAAGGCCAAGATAAAGAAAATTGTTGTGATTTCGTGACATGTTACAGTTTTGTGGGCATACAGAAGAAAATGACACAGAAGGAAGATGTCGTGATTTTGCGACATGGTGAAGTTTTCATGACTTGGAGTAGTGAAGAAGGCAGGTGAAGGAAAACATCACGATTTCACGACATATCAGGAAGACAAAGCCGAAAGAGAGAAATAAGTAGTGAAATCGTGACTTGTCACATTTTTGCAGTTTGAAACAGCAAAAGAACAACATGGGGAAAGAACGTGGTGAAATCGTGATAGCAAAGCAAGGAAGGAGTAGAATAGTATGGAATGTCACGATTTTGTGATGCATCACATTTTCACGACCTAAAGTGGCAAAAGCGTACGGAGAGAATACGTCACGATTTCTTGACATGTCGTGTTTTCGTGACCCATCACAATTTTGTGCTAGAAATCAGTTCAACGACCCGATGAAGTATTGCGATTTCCAAGGATTAAAATCTTTCCAGAATTTAATGTTTTGCTGCTTTCCAATGTGTGCAAGATAGAAGAACGTGCTCAGGCCTGTAGTTTTCAAATACACCAAAATTGAATATGCCTCCATTATTCAAAGCTTCTGTTCATGATTTTCTAACGGTCCAAGCATGCTCCGAGAACGACCATTTAATGAAGATGACCAGTTCCTTGTTTCATTCAATTCCTAATTTCTTCGAGGCTGGTTTAAGGGGATCATTTCCTTATTTTTGTTGTATATTTTGTGGATCTCGAGAAATTCCATTTCATGTTTTAAATGCTACAAAGAGGCAAGACCTCTATAAATATCAATGTAGATCTCAGAAAGAGGTATCGAGAGAGAGAATTTTGCTGAAACACTTTTCAAGTTCTTTGCATGAATAAAAGATATTTGGCCTCTGGTTTTGCAAGGAACTTTCTGTGTTTTTCCTTCTATATTATGCATTCCTCCTTTACGCTCGTATTTCTTATCTGTTGCTAAATTTGAATTTTGTGTCTGAGTTTAAATATTGCTAGTGAGGAAGTGAGTTCTAGAATGTGATTTTGGAGGTTATATGTGCAAGGTTGTAAGTAAATTACATCACTATATTTTGTTATATGTTGTTCGTGTGCTTGAGGTTATCTGCTGCTAATATTTCCCGATCTAAAAAATTTGGTTTGTGGCCATATTTCCCGTCCCTTTTCGTAATTTCCCATTTCTTTTCACATATTTCCCATTTCTTTCCTACAACTCTAGTCTTCAATAGCATAGAATTTAGTAAGGGAACCAACCCTCTCTGGAGATTGGTCCGGGAGACATTTCTTTCTCTCGGCCTTTCAATGTTGGCCGGGTCTAGGGTGCATTTATGTTAAAATCCTTTCCTATGGTAGATTCGTGACCAACAATTTTTGGCACACTTGCTGGGACAAAGTGTTTTTGTCTCCCAAAGATCCATAATCGATGAGACTGATTGTTTCATTGTTTAATACTCGAAGATATCAATATTTTTGATGAACTGTCTTGACCTCAAAAGTGGATATTTGTAAGTTCATCTGGCGACTCTGCTGAGTTGAAGATCCAAATTTCTTGATTGTAGATGCCTTTTAAAGCTAAAAGAAGACACCCCAGAGGAATCAAGGTTTGGTGAGCAGCCTTGACCTTACAAGCGGAGGAAAGAATGTTCACTTGGTGACTCTAACTTGGTGACAACCATGATATTGTAGACCAATGCTATAATGGCGAGGTCATATCCTAGATGGGATGATCCTAGCCCTTTGAATCTCCAAATTCGGCATGAGATTCCCAAAAGTGCCCTGAAAGCCCTAACAAAATACAATGGCACCGAGGGCATGGCTCTAGAGCATATTGAAGATGTTGCCACTTTGTCAACCATCCATGGCATAAACCATGAAGATGTCATGATCAGACTTTTGGTTCTATCTTTGGAAGGAAGGGCGTTGCAGTGGTACAGACTGCTCAAGCATAAAAGCATTAGCTCATGGGATGACTTAGTGGGAGCACTAATCAGAAGATTCGATGAGGATCCCTTTAATGGCTCTCAGGATCCCTTTTAGATTTTAATGTACATCACGAGAGCACCTCTAGAGAGCATCACAAACTTCAATATCTGATTTTGTAGAAGTTGGAAGATAATTCCAGAGATGATCCGACCAACACCGCCCAAGCCCACCTCTTCTATGTTCAAGCTTTCCATCCGGACATAAGCCTCCTCTTGCTACAATCAGGTGAACGTAGATTCCCTCAAATTTTTGAGGAAGCATTACAAGCGGAGCACCTTCTGCTCCTATCAGGAAAATTACCGTGGGGAGAAACCCCATCACCTTATCCGGTAGTCACCACTCCTGTCTACCCTACGTAGTATTTATCATGGCAGATTCCTCATACTATGCAGAGACCTGAAATATCATTGTGTGGAACTCAAGAGATAGATTTCATCCAAGGCCAACGATGGGCATATGCAAGCACTGTCCCAGCAATAGATAATATGATTGCTTGCAGTTTCTATCAAGAGATGGATCAAGAGGAGATAAGTGAAGAAGAAGAACAAACTCAAGTGGTAGAACCTAAGCACAAAGAGGGCACAATTTTGCACAACACGCAAGTGTTCAGCCAGAGCCCATTAACTACGCCTCATCAACAGGTTGAACCTAAAGAGATCCTGGAGAAAGGACTATCACCGAACAATTCTTGTTATCACATCAAGGGGTTGGAGGAACCTGTACTCAGCCCACAACTAGGGGACTCTTCAATATGGTGGTATTGGCTTCAGCCATTACTACAACTGGTACCTACAGGAGCCCTCCATGTGGCAAATCTCTTTGCTACATTATTCGTCGACTGTGTGGGTACTGGCATGCAGGATAACTTGCCCCTGTTTGCAACATGGAGAACTTCAGGAGGTCATCCCAACTTCAAGGACCGACTCAAGTATGATCAAATTTGGTCCGGTCATTGCAGGTTCACCGGATAATCACCTAAAACTAGGTTTGTGGTGGCGGCATGCCAATCATGTCATAAATTTTTTTATATAGCAAAAAAAAAAAAGAAGAAAATAGAAAAAGAAAAAAGAAAGTATTGTGAATTTCCTCTATGAATCGGCAACTTCGGCTCTTTTTTTATGCGAGCCCGTAGGTACGTTTATTTCTTTCCTTTTTCCTCTTCCTTCCCAACAGATAGTGGCTTTTGTTAATTTCTTCCTTCCACTCCCTTCTTTTCATTCCCTTCCTCGATCATTCCTTCTTCTTTCCCCATTCGTAATTAAGCCACTACTATTGTTTCTACTCCCCTCTCTGATATTCCCGCTTCTTATTTTCCTTTTCTTCTAATCCTTTGTCATTTCAGCATTTATCCGTAGTTTCCACCGCTTTCACCATCCCATCCACTTCCATTTCATTATTCATTTTTCCTCCATCCCTGCAGCTGGTGACACAATAGCTCCCTCTTTAGTTGTTGTATCTACCGCTTCCACCCCTCCATCTTCCACCATTCCATCATTCCACATTCCCATTCCATGGCCTGCACATTTGCTAAATAGTAAAAGATGTCGTGATTTCATGACATGTTCCAATATCACGATGCAAAGGTGGCAATAAAGGAGAACGCAAGAAATGTCATGATTTCATGACATGTCTTGTTTTTGTGATGTGAAAGTGTGGAAAGAACAAAATGGTACGAAATGTCATGATTTCGTGACATGTTCCATTTTCGCCACTTGCAATAGGATGAAGGCCAAGATAGAGAAAACTATCATGATTTTGTGACATGTTACAGTTTCACGGGCATACAGAAGAAAAGGACACAGAAGGAAGAAGATGTTGCAATTTTGCGACATGGTGAAGTTTTCATGACTTGGAGTAGTGAAGAAGGCAGGTGAAGGAAAACGTCATGATTTCATGACATATCAGGAAGACAAAGCCGAATGAGAGAAAGATGTAGCGAAATCGTGACTTGTCGTGTTTTCGCGGTTTGAAATAGCGAAAGAACAACATCGGGAAAGAACGTCGTGAAATCACGACAGCAAAGCAAGGAAGGAGCAAAATAGTACGAAATGTCACAATTTCACGACGCGTTGCATTTTTGTGACCTAAAGTGGCAAAAGCGTATGGAGAGAGAATACGTCATGATTTCATGACATGTCGTGTTTTCGTGACCCGTCACGGTTTCATGCCAGAAAGCAGTTCAATGGCACGATGAAGTATTGCGATTTCCAAGGATTAAAAGCTTTCCAGAATTTAATGTTTTTCTGCTTTCCAATGTGTGCAAGATAGAAGAACGTGCTCAGGCCTATAGTTTTCTAAGACACCAGAATTGAATACGCCTCCATTATTCAAAGCTTCTATTCCTGATTTTCTAACGGTCCAAGCATGCTCCGAGAATGACCATTTAATGAAGACGACCGGTTCCTTGTTTCATTCAATTCCTGATTTCTCCGAGGCTGGTTTAAGGGGATCATTTCCTTATTTTTGTTGTATATTTTGTGGATCTCAAGAAATTTCATTTCATGTTTTAAATGCTACAAAGAGGCAAGACCTCTATAAATATCAATGTAGATCTTAGAAAGAGGTATCGAGAGAGACTTTTGCTGAAACACTTTTCAAGTTCTTTTCATGAATAAAAGATATTTGGCCTCTAGTTTTGCAAGCAACTTTCGATGTGTTTTTCCTTCTATCTTATGCATTCCTCCCTTACGCTCGTATTTCTTATCTGCTGCTAAATTTGAATTCTACATCTGAGTTTAAATATTGCTAATGAGGAAGTGAGTTCTAGAATGTGATTTTGGAGGTTATCTGTGCAAGGTTGTAAGTAAATTACGTCACTATATTTTGTTATATGTTGTTCGTGTGCTTGAGGTTATCTACTGCTAATCTTTCCTGATCTGAAAAATTTGGTCTATGGTCATATTTCCCATCCCTTTCCATAATTTCCCATTTCTTTCCGCATATTTCCCATTTCTTTCCTGCAACTCTAGTCTTCAACAGCATAGAATTTAGTAAGGGAACCAACCCTCTCTGGATATTGGTCTAGGAGACATTTCTTTCTCTCGGCCTTTCAATGTTGGCCAAGTCTAGGGTGCATTTATGTTAAAATCCTTTCCTGTGGTAGATTCGTGACCAACAAGAAGTAATGGCAAAAATAACTTTACAATATTATGCTCAGCCCATCAATACAGATACAATTTTGATGCAAACATCCCTTGTAATGCTTCTTTCATTAATTATAGAAAATGTACATAGAAGTGCAAGAAAAAACTTCAAAGACAACCTTTTGAAATGGGGTCACTACCTTTATTTATAGATTTACAATGAATTCATTCCAAGAATTACATGAAAATTTGATTCTTCATAATTTTCTTGGGAACTTTCATCCATGATTGCATCCAATTGTATCTTCTTGATCGGTTGTAATAGAACTCCTGAAGAGAGTGATATTTATCATCGAAGGTTATTGAAACTCTCTCCTATCCATTGATATGCAATTGAATCTATTTGAATCAAATATTTTGGAATCTTCTAGACTATAAGTGACAGTTAAAATTTCATGATGACTGATTCATATTTCCTCTATTTTTCATAACCTATATCCACATGAAAATATGCTAGAGATTTGAACTTTAGAAAATATTTCACCCACACCATTGATCTGATGATGAATGATTGTGATGGCTTACCACATGGCCACTTCTCACTTATGCTCTTTTTTATTCGATGTAAGATTATCTTCATCTATAGCCACAAATTTACGTGAAATCAATATTTTGCTCCTTTTATTATTGAGCTTAGTGTATTCCTGATTTGTGCACCAATAACGAAGGAGACAAGAAAGTATGTGATTCCTCAATTTAGAATTATTTGTAAACTTACTTAGTGAAAATGCCCTTTTTAGTGCTTTTAGGTTTACGTGTGGTTAACAAAGAAACAAGGAATAGTGTGTTTACTCTTTCACTTGATTTTATATCCTCCTCACGATTTTAATATTTCTAGCACTTTTTTTATTTCTCCTTTTCTCTGAACCAATCATCCTTTTCTCTTGGGAAATTTTTCTTCTTTGCATAGTGAACCTTGGTCATGGTGAAAATTTGGCTATCTATAGCATTTTTTCAAAAATAATTGACACATGTAGCTTTTTAGCCTAAAGGTTCTAGCAGTAAAGACAAGAAGAAATCAAGGGCTACCACCACCAAATCATAAAAGTTTGAAAAGCATTGCAAGGAGTGTAATTTTGACACTCATTCAAATGAGGACTGTTGGAAGCTACACCTTGAAAAGAGGCCAAAATGGTGTAACAAGGGAAATAATAAATCTGTTAATTATACCAAAAAGGTTGAGTAGGAGGAAGAAGAGTGTTTTGAGGAATATTTTTAGGAATAGGATGAAGGAAAGTAGTGTGTGCTACCAAAATTAAACCTTTAAGGTAGGAGTAGATAGCTAAGAAGAAGGAAAAATCTTTAGAGGCCAAGAAAGAGGAAATATGTTGGATCTACATACAAGTGAAAAGGATGAAAATTACAACATTATTTGATAGTGGATCCCAATGGAATTTAATTTTTGAGGATCTAGTGAAGTAGGTGGGATGGAATATTGTGTATCATCCATAACCATATCCATTGGGATAGGTGTAGAAGGAGATGGAGCTATATGTAACAAAGCAATGTACTTTACAATTTTCTATCAAAAATAAATTCAATGATGTAATTACTTGTGATGAAGTACCCCTTGATATTTGTCAAGTAATTTTTGGTAGCCCATATTTATGAAAAAGAGATGCTTTGTTTAAGTAGAGGCAAAATATTTAGGAGTTGAAGAAAGGTGAAATTACATATGTGATTAATCCTGGTTGGTTGGAAAATAAATTTTTAGCTTGTGACAATGTAGTAGGTCAAGAATTTGGTAACTGTAAGAAAGATATTTGTGCTATTTATGATAAGGGGTGTGGATAGTAATGTGTATTTTAGTAAGGAGGTGGAAGCATCCAACTATACTCACCAAAAAAATGAAAGGAATATTGTTTGGGGAAAAGAGGAGAACAAAGCCTTTGAGATGATAAATGATAAGGTATGCAATGCACATGTGCTTGCTATGCTAGACATGAGGATGCCTTTTGAGATTGATATGAATGCCTCAGGCCATGTTAGAAAATTTTATTTTAGCAAGGTAAACCTGTATGTTATCATTCTAAATTATTTTTAGCGTTTTTTCTTAACTATCCTATGCATGATAAAGACTTGTTTGCACTTTTCCAAGCACTAAAAAATGGAGTGCAGGGCAAATCCAATGAGGATTTTCATTTAGAAAATAACTTTATATTCATAGGGGGAAAGTTATGTGTCCCCAAGGGATACAAATGCTTACAACTGATAAGGGAAGCTCACACATCACTAGTTACTGATCATTTTATTGTGCCCAAAATATTAGCTTACCTGCAATGATATGTCTACTAGCATAATATGCAAAATGATGTGTCTAATTTTATTCAGAAAATGTAGACAAAACACCAAGGATAGGAAGAATTATGGATGGTATGTCCTAAGGGGAAAATGTTAAGCAAGCCAAAGTGGATCTTCAATAAGCAAGCGAAGAAACAATATTCTCATCTGAATAAAGATAATTTTGAGTGACGAAAATCCTCCAATGGGGGAGGTCTTCATCAAGATACCAACTAAAAGGTCATCTAAAGGAATTTTAGAAGGAGATTTGGATAAAATACTTGTTTCAGAGAAATCAACACTTTATGGAACAAAGTATGGATGATAAATGTAGTAAGGTCTATGATTTTAATTTTTTTGCAAAAAAATCATAGAAATTGCGTTGATTTGGATGGCTCCATGATGTGCATCTTGGAAATATTTTTCTGACACTTATTGAATCACTCAAAACAGACAACCGAGGCCAAATTTATGATCAAATTACTAAACCAAAAGTTCCAAAATGTATGGGTCAACATGTTCAAAACTACTTATAGGGGTATATTTAAAAGGTAGTAATTTTTCATTACTAGGTCAAATTGGATGAAACTAGTACCATTAGAAATTTGGTTTCAATGAGTGTATTTCTATAGTAGTTTGTCAAAAAATAAAGGTCAACATAGAAAGTTATGGCAGTTAGAAAAGGACTATTTAGAATGATAGAAAACTGGTTGTAACTTTCAGAATTCGAAGAGCGGGTTTTAAATACCAACTGGATCTAAATATCAACACTCATTTAATAAAATGGTATGGATTTAAATATCAACACTCATTTAATAAAATGGGATAAATTTAAATACCATCACTTATTTAATAAAATGGGCTAAATTTAAATACCATCACTTATTTAATAAAATGGGCTAGATTTAAATATCAACACTTATTTAATAAAATGGATTGGATTTAAATACCAACACTCATTTAATAAAATGGGTTGGATTTATATACCAACAATCATTTAATAAAATGGTTATGTTCTAAATACCAACAACAATTTAATAAAAGTGGTATATTTTTGCATAACACATGGTGTCAAATTTATATTGTGATAGGATTTTGCACAACTCATTGTGACATATTTTTACACAACACATTGTGATAAATGTTTGCACAACACAGTGTGAGGGATTTTTGCAAAACATATTGTGATAGCTTTTGGTAGACAACTCATTATGAGGGATTTTGCACAACACATCATGAGGGATTTTCAGGCAACACAATGTGAGAGTTTGATTGCCACATATGTAGCGGGAAAACAAAGAGGTAGAGGAGGAAGAAGCAAGATAAAATATTGCGTAGAACAAGATAAATAATACAACTAGTTGAATATTACTAACTATTTGTAACAACTTTGAATTCCAATAACAATCTGTCCAATTTATTTTGGGCTATGGTTTTACCATTTTGGGTTTCCACAAAAAAATATTATTTTCACTACAATTTATAATTGTGTGTGTGATTTCTTTTCTGTAATATCTAAATATTAATTTTAATTTGATAAGTATATCAAATATCACATACAATATAAAGCATATAGTCTAAGCATGGATATATTTTACTAACCTAAGCTGAAATATTAAGCAAAATATGTGATCTATTTGAGGAAAGAGTCAAGTTTTGTCTCTTTATGGATCAATTCAATCAAAATAAGTGCAAAAGTTTTTAGAATTTCTATTGACCAAAGGATGGTTGAATAAGTTCTCAAAGACAAAAAACCTAATTTGCATAAAGACATTAATAAAGGCACTAAATATTGTAGAATATAGTGTTAGGAAACAACCAATAAATATGTTTCAAAACCACCATATTGAAGGAAATAGCCATTTTCACCATCTAACCAATATAGAGAATTGGAAACTACCATCGAGTTTGGAAAGGTGGATTCATCATACATAGGAGAAAAGGAGCACCAAATTATAACATTGGAAACTACCATCAAATTTGGAAAGGTGGATTCATCATATGTAGGAGGAAAGGAGCACCATCAAATATTGGAGAATCCACCAAAGTTGTGCAACTAGCTTGAGGTGGAGGAGTAAAACATCATTGCCATCAAAAGCATCAATCAAGCAAGAGAAATCATTATATATGAACAAACAACAAATTTGGCACTTCAAAGAGTAAGTGAATAGGAGTTAGAACATTTATGAAGGGAAAATTAGGGTGAGTCAAGTGTTAAAGTTTACACCACCCAAGTGGATGTTGGATATTGAGAGTAGAATATGCCATATGTTAGATGAAATGCCCAAGATATCATAATGCTTGAAGAACATTTCACTATTGAGCATTACACAACAAGAAGGTGCAAAGGAGGATTTGAGCACTCACTTGAAGAGAAATAGATACATCCTGCCACTTGGAATTCCAAAAACAAAATTCCAACCACCTTGAAGGGAATCAAAATGTCCAAGGTGCATATTAATGTATGGGTATTCTTTGAGGGAGAAAGACATAGTTTGAATTTTGAATTCAAATCTTGAAGAGTAATATAGAACAATAGAGACATGGAAGCCTATTAGTCAAATAAAAGTGTACATGTGAAGAGTATTGAGAGCTTTATAATATCATACATGGAGTATTTGAAGAGTCTCAAATCCATTTGCATGAGGGAGTGAAGAATCTCTAAAAATGAAGGTCAAAAGAGGATGATTTAGAACAAAGGAAAACAAAATCCAAGCACCAAGGAATTATATGAATGCTTGAGGGAAGCCACTTGTCAAATGTAATATCCATATCATCATAACATCACCAAACTAGGTAGAGTAATGTAGCAAGGAGAATATTGGAAAATAGAAATTCCTGAAGAATATGAATCATTAAGCGTCATACAAATTGGAGATGTATAAGATATTAAGTGTGATGTGGCACATAAGAAGAGGAATTCCAATAGGTTTGGAGGAGACCAAACATTTTATAAATAGGTATTAATCACATTTATGGCTAGATAATCTAGAACACATATAGTGGAGAGTCTAAGTCTTGAAGACCAAATTTAATGAGCGCCATACACAAGAAGGAGCATTAAATACATTGCATAGAGGGAATATCATTTTAGAGTGTAGGTTGCAGAGTTGAGAAGACTCACGAGAAGTAGGGTTATGCACAGTGGTGAATATTCACAAATTGGACAAATATTAGGATTTTCAAAATTGGAAATTGGTGAATATGAGGACCCTCGATGTCAGCCCATTCACCTAAAATTTTTGGGACCAATTTTTTCTTAGGGTAAATTTGCCACAATATATATCCAAACATAGGCATATTTGTACTTGTTGGAAAGATCTTTTTTAGCCTGATCTAGTGGTGGTGGTTTTACAAAGTTATAAGGTGACTTAATATGTTAAAAGTTTTCCCAAATATGACCTTAATTTCTAGGGCTTCAAATGCCCCAAATTTTGGTGCGAAGATGATTGATTTTATTTTCTTATGATTTGCCTTGATTTAAATTAGTATTCACCATTTTTTTACAAGTACATTTTGATTCCACCCCCTTATGCATAACCCTAATGAGAAGAAAGTAAAAATATAGCGCACCATATTTAAGGAGATACATGAAATATTTAAATTTAATTTACTTTTTACAATTTTTTGGGAGACATAAGCACTATTATTACTAAGGTTAAGATTGAATACTATGCTTGAGATTAATTCAATTAATGGAGGAATGACGAAATGAATTGACAAGTGATAACCTTAGATAACTTATTAAATGATTCATAAGAATTTTGAATTAAGGAGAATCTAATTTGAAAGTTTTTGAAACTACATTACTTGAAATTCAAGCCTAAAAATACTTGCAACTAATTTTACTTGGAGGAATAAGGATTTTTACATCAAAATAGGAATATTGAATTTGCAAATATCTTTGTTTTCTAAATTTCTAATTAATGAGTTATAAGGAATTCACCACAAACTTAGGTTTATGAAATTTAAAAACCATACTATTGAAAATTTAAAGATATAAGAAACACAACATATAGTTTAATGCAATTTGGAAAATTACATTGGTATTAGTTTCTTGTTGAAATTAATGATACCTAAGGAATCCAACTTAAATTTCTTAAAAATTAAAATTGCATCAAGATTATATTTAGCTTTCTATTCATAATTAGGGAGACAAGAAGGATTCAAATCAAATAAAAACTTAGAAAGCTAAGTATTTTATCAAAGCTATCTTATACTCAAAATACTAGGGAGTCATAAGGTAGTCAATCTCAAATTTTCAAATTATATCAAAGTTATTTCTTAAAACTAAGGAGTCACAAGAGAAACATACTTTAGAAGAACTATAGAAGAATTTATTAAGTATACAATATTCAAGTAATCAAAATGGCTTAGAGATATACTTGATTCAAGGAATTACAATATGAAAAGTAAAAGAGAAGAATCAATATGGCTTAGAAAGTTTTTCAAAAAATCACAAACTGATAGTTTGGCAAGAGTAGATTCTATAAATACATATTCTAATAATATGATAGAAGAAATTGATGAAAATCATATTAATGGAAATATGGATAATAAACTCAAAAACTAGTCTCAAAATGTAGCAAAGAATATTGGTCAAAAA
Organism: Wollemia nobilis; assembly: GCA_028583015.1. Lineage (NCBI taxonomy): Eukaryota > Viridiplantae > Streptophyta > Pinopsida > Araucariales > Araucariaceae > Wollemia > Wollemia nobilis. The sequence goes on along the minus strand of JAQPPZ010016690.1, from coordinate 7,605,292 downwards.
TATGTCTTATAGATTTAAGAAAGAAGTAAAGATAGAATAGCTTCAGTTGTACACAAGTGGTTTTACAATTTTATCAAGGAAATGGATGAACTTGAAATTTCAAATACAAGTAACAAAGAAGTAGATATATCTTCACAATGTACTTATTGCAATAAGACTGGTCATGAGAAAGCAAACTATTGGAATTTTCATCCATTTAAATATTATGGAGGAAAATATCACTCATCTTTTTTTTGCTACTATAAATATAGGTACTATAAAATATTTGAATAGATATTAATATTTAGAGTAGATTTTCGTTTTCAAGTTATTATATTTGAAGCATCTACTAACAATGAGTTCAAGTTTAAAGTTTATGAAGAACAAGAAGAAAGGTCATCCAAAGGGCCAAATGAAATAAAATGGATTAATTCTAATCCATTCATGACATGCAAAATAATGTAATCTCTTGTTCATCAAGGCTACTTGAAAAACATCAAGGATGAAGATATATCAAAGACTTTGAAACACAAAAAAGTAGTGAAATAAAGAGAACAAGAAAATATAGCACAAGTTCCAAGAACAAGGTGAAGACTAAACCAAAAGAAGAACAAGAACCTAATCAAATTAAAGAACACATGAAATAAAAATATCCATATTGAAGACTAAAGTCTTGAATAACCAAATAATGTAATATAGGGGTTGTTGAAATATATTACATTATTTGGTACATACTAGTGTACCACCTTTGGTACATCTTTAGATTATGAGTGTGTCTTGGATTAGGGTGTGAGTATTTACTTTATGCAATGTAATAAATGCACAAGTATTATCAGAATGTGCAAAGTATTCAATAATGTAAAAGTGTATAATAGTCCATGTGCACATGAGTCCATAGAATAGGAAGGTGAAGAGTCATAGGAAGATGGAAGGTCAAGAGTCACATCCCATTATATATTGGCCTTTGTGTGAGAATATGAAATGATACAATATAGAGGAGAAGTAGAGAATAAGGTAGAGATACAATGTAGAGCATGTATGAAGTATGGAGAGTTTTAGATCTCCATTCTATATCAAAATACCATTTTTGTGAGATTTTGTTAATGGTATTTTTTTGAGTTATTGCAAAAGTCTTTCATGAGTTTTATATGCTTTAAATATTTTCATTATCTGATATTTGATATAGCATACTTATTATAGATATTGTGGTTGTTTTCCATTAAGTATTTAGTATCAAAAGCTAACAGTAGCCTTAGGATCAAAGTGGCTTCCATAGAATCTAGAATTATATTATTTCAAAACTTGGGGGACCTCTTTCTCAAATAAAGAAAGATGAAATATACCATCTAGATGTCTCCAATACACTTTATCTTTATATATGTAGTGTCTTTGGGATAATTTATTGATAGATCTTATTTTATTTTGGGGTATATCGCCTGGAAATGACAAGTTTTGAAGATAAAACACAATGTCATCATACCATTTTCAATCAAAATTTTCAATTATTCTAGCCTCATGCTATTCATCTACTATGATAGTATTATTCATGACTTCCCCTTATTTGTTAGCCATAAAATTTGGTATTCCATATCTTTTAATAATATGAATAGCTTTGAACTCTACATCATACTATAATAAATTTACTATTCACCTTGTAAAACTCTGCCCTGAAGGTTCGAACTGAGTAAAAAATAATTTGTATAGCAATGTAGAGGGCACATGATACTACTTTGTTTGATCCAAATATAACTATAAAATGATTTAATGCTTTTTTCAAACTTTCTTAAAACATTATAAATTTCTAAATATCATAAAATCCTTAAATCTTCAATAATCACATGAAATCAAAATAATTAAAAACTTTATCTCCTTATTTCTCCTTTATTTTTATTTTCACTTTCTTTAAATATTAAAAAGTGCAAAAAAATCAACTTAAACCTTATATTTCAACTATTTTAAACTTTTGCACAAAATTCAAATTAAATCCCTCCAGATAATTGTGTTGGAAATAGTAGTAATTATCTAAGGACTCATTTTCTATAATGAAGTTGTCATCCTTTGTAACACCTAATCAACGTTCCTTCTTCAACATTGCGCATTGCATTGCAAATTTTCTTGGCTTGACTATTCATTTCCTCCACTTAATTTTGTGTTCATGAGTGTCTTGAGGTACATCCATTTCTTTAGATTCTTCTCTGCTAGAGATGAATTAGGTGACTTTGCTTCACCATTAAGTGCTTATTTCTATTTATACAAATCCTCATCGGGTTCTCCTAGATGAATTATTATTGTGCAGCTCTAAGTTTGATTCTGCTAGACAAAACTCAGACAACTCTACATATATTTCTCTTTGTTGGATAGGTGGCTCTATGTTTGCATTTATTAGACATATCCATGTCTAATTAACTTGATCAATGTACCTGATTGTGATATAATGTATCTAGTCAAATTTCTAGCTAGTTCTCTTTTCTCTTGATACACTATGCAAGTTTCAAAAATAAAATTCTCTACTTATTTTTCTATATTGGCTGATTGACCTTCCCTTATTTAAAGTGGACTTTTTAATCAATATGTTTTTGTAATAATGTGCCTTTATCTCTCTTTTATGCTAGTTGAATGAGACTATGCAATTTCAAAATATTATGTTGTTATGTTGGCCAAATGACTCAGGTATATTGGCTTCACATACTACCCAAATAGTTCTTTATTATATTGGATTCTTATGTTGGCTGAATGACTCTCTCTCTCTCTCTCTCTATCTCTATTGTATAGGCTTATCCTTATATGTTATCTTATTATACTGATTGAATGAATTGCCTATCCTTTTGTTGTAATATCTTGGGCCTCTATTTTCTATCCTAGGTTGATTTTCTTATATGACAGCCTTTTTGAACCTATCTCTCCTATATCGACCTCTTGGACGTTTCTTCTACAATGATCTCCTAGACCTTCTATAGTGACATCTCAAGATTCTTCTATATAATGGACTCTTGGGCTACTCTTCTATAATGGCCTCATTTGGGCTACTCTTCTATCATGGCCTCTCTTAGGCTTCTCTTCTATAAAGTCCTCTCTTGGGCCTCTCCTTTACTTTTATTACAAAAATGTCTACCTTGAAGAACCTATTTCAAAAATGATATGCGGCCAAGATTAAAATTATATATAAATATATTCAATCAACCTATTTCTTCATTGTATTATTTTTTCTATACCTTCTTCTTTCTTATCTATCTGATTTCTTCTTCTTTCTTCTGTATTTATTTTATTCTTCTTTTTTCTCTGTCTACTTTCTTAGGAAGCTTTCCATGCTTATCAATCCACTACAACTTTAATTATGTTGCTTCTATTATGTATACTATTCTACAATATGTAATATTTAATGTTAGGATGGATCTAAACCTAAATGACCAACTTTCTTCTATAGTGATTTTACCTTAATCTTAAATATTCAATATCCAAATTTTCTTTAAGTTGGATTCCTTTATAAATGTCCAAAATTACTCTAAGTTGGCTTCCTTTATCAATGTCAAAATTTTCTCTAAGTTGGCTTGCTTCAATTTAGTTGAGTCCTAGCCTTCATTGGTTTTCCTTCAACCAAGTGGAAAGAACCTAGCCTATTCTACTCAATAATACCTTTAAAATATAGATCCCAAGTATACACTACCTTCAAAGTGGACAAACTCTAAATTAACTTTATCAAAAGTGGACAAAGTTAATTAATAAGGTGGATAATAAATAACTATATCAAACCAGATAAATTTAGGTGGTACCTCTAATACCATTGTTGGATTTTCAAGCCTTACTACCATAAAATATCATAGGTTATCACACAGGTACCAATATAAAATAGTCATAATATTAAAGGTCAAAATAATAATAAAAATAGTATTATATGTGAAAATTAATATTTATATCAAGACCTATGTAATAAAGTAAATAACATCCATTTATATACTGAAATATGAATATAAATAGCCTAAGTGATTCATGAACTATGCATGAAGAAAACTTACAATATTAAGTGCTCAAAATTTTGTATACAATATTTATTGATTCTCTGCCTGTTACAACTATGTAATATCTTAGATTGTTATTTTGGATTAAATTTTTATGGATGATTATATCCATAATATATCCATAGTAATGTGAGTCTTCAAGTACTTGACTATTGCTCTCCATATACCAAGTCTCATGAATCTTGGCTTATCATCTTTCCACTTGCATACTATATGGACACTTGACTCTAAGACACTTGCACACATGACTCTTACAATTCTACATGCACTCCTAATATAGGACACTTGTGCACATCCTCACATTACATATTTGCACTCTTACATACAATAAACTTGTGGACTAGAGCAAAAAATATGCTTCTTATAGGGAGCGACCTCTATTCTAAGGACATAAAAAGTAAATCTCTTGTCATTGGGAGAAACCCTGCACTTCTTGTAGAGACTTACCTCTATGCTAAGGACATGAAAAACATAATTTTACCAATGACGATGAGGTTTATGGAGAAACCTTGTTAATAAGATATTTAAAAAAGAAAAATAAATTTCGAATGACAATGAAGTTTATGGAGAAACCTTGTGCTAAGAGATTTTAAAAAGAATTTTCTAATGACGATGAGGTTTATGGAGAAACCATTTGCCAAGATATTTTAAAAATAATATTCCAATGATGATGAATTTTATGCAGAAACCTTGTTGCTAAGATATTTTAAAAAGAATTTCCAATAAAAATAAGGTTTATGGATAAACCTTGTGCTAAGAGATTTTAAAAAGAATTTTCAAATGACGATGAGGTTATATTAAAAAATAAAATATTAGAAGTTATTAAATATGGCATTAAAAATATGATTGAAAACTCTAATAGTAAACTACATATGGCATTACACTTCAAATATAGAGAAGCTATGGATGAATGTTTTGAGACATTTGAATACTATTTACACTCAAAACGTATTGAAGCAATTGATAATTCAAAATATGATATAATGATACCTCTTGATATAGGTAGAATAATGTATATGGAACTCACTTGAGATTTGTAAAGATGAAAATCTAAGACAAAAGGAGTTAATTGAAAATCTAAAAATAAATGTAGAGAATGATACAAAAGAATTAAGTGCATCATATCTAAAAACAATGTTTCATTCCACATGCAATATTAACATTTCAAGCTCATCAAATTTAAGAAATTACTTTGATTCTATAAGTGAATATTTAGAATATGCAAGGTAACATAAATAATCTATATCAATTGTAGTACATGATCTAGATATCAAGGGCAAAAGAAAAGTTCAAGCTATTCATGGACTTGAACCTGAGTTCAAAGACAAAGCTTGAGTAATTGATGATCCAAATCTTAAAGATCTACAAGAAGAGCTCTAAGAAGGATTAAAGCAAACAAATGAATATCCAAATAATTAAGATAATGAAAAGGAACTTGAATTAGAACTCAAATAATTGGAATATGAATCTCAAGTAGAGGTTCATGAACATTGCAATGTCACATGAAGAGTGAAGACCAAGATTGAAAATAAAGTCTTCAATAACCCAATAATGTAATACAGGGGGATGTTGAGGTATATTACATTATTTGGTACATGATAATGTACCTCCATAGTCCCTTCATGGTACATTTGTAAATATGTAACAAATTAGGATTGAGTCTAGTTTAGAGTGTGATTTATATTTTCCCTTTTGTGTAAAAGTATAATTTGTAGTAAATGCATGTGTCACGTAAGTTATAGTGCAAGTGTAGATTGATATATATGCACAAGTGCATTGTATGTAAGAGTGAAAATATGTAATGCGATGATGTGCACAAGTATCCTAGATTTAGAGTGCATGAAGAAGTGTAAGAGTCATGTGTGCAAGTTTCTTAGATTCAAGTGTCCATCTAGCATGCAAGTGGTAATATGATAAGACAAGAATCATGAGAATTATAATATGGAGAGCACTAGTCAAGTACTTGAAGAGTCACATTACTATGGATATAATGCTCCATAATAATGTAATCTAGAAGAGCAATCTGATAGATTATAGATTTGTAACAAGGAGAGAAGCAATAAAGCTTGTATACAAAATTTTGAGTAATTAATATGATAAGTTTTCTTCATACATTGTTCATGAATGACTTAGGCCATTTAAATTCATATTTAAGTATATAAATGAAGGTTATTTGTTTTATTATATATGCCTTGATATACATATTAATTTTCTCATATTATTCTACTCTTATTATTATTATTTTGATATTTAATATTATGGCTATTTTCTATTGGGAAATATGTGATAACTTGTGATATTTTTTTGGTAGTAAGGCTTAAAAATCCAACAAATATATGAATATATATTCTAATAACATCTCTTTTTCACTTATATATCATAACTAATGAAAATGGATTACTACATAAATATCAAATAGGAGTTTGATACTTTGCATTTTTGGATTGGCAAAGGAATGACATATATAGTGAAAGTATGGATTAAATTCCAATGTTAGTCATCTAACCATTTATGTCAACCAAAAATTTGTGATTAGTAGTAACAAAGAGAAGGAGAGAGCATTATGTGGCATCAATACATGATATATCAAGCTACCAAGATCCAACTCTTATATGAATAGCCAAAGGATATACTGGATTCTTTAAGCACAAATATCATGCAAACCTACAAAGCATTAAATTTTACATTGATCAAAGGTAAAAGGACAAAATAAAAAAGCAATGGTTGATCCCATAGCTACTACTAATAAAAGTCCCTCAAATGACCCAAGTGACTGGTTTAGCTACTCAACCTTATGAGAAATAATAGGAACAACATGAATGTTTAATTTGCCATAATAAAATTTGAAAATTAATAGGATAACATATTTTAAAATAAATGATATGCAATATAATAGATTACTAAGAAAAGACCTCCAACTAACCAAAGGGACTAGTTTATCCACACATAGTTACAAGAACCACTAGCAACAACCTAATTGTTGAACAGCAAGGCCATAGATTTCAAGATAAAAGATGTGTAATATAATATATTGTAGAGAAAAAATTATGTAATAACACAAACAAATATTTCAATAACTAAAATTTGATCGCTAACTATGATTGTACAATAAGAAATAACAAATATTAGAAATATATTGAATAGAAAAAATGTTTTCATAAATTATAATACAATATAAATTCCATGTAAATCTATTTTGTTTCCTTATTCTGAAAACATCAAGAAGATATATATCACTAAAAATAAATAATTATTATCAATTACAAATATAGAGAGATATGACCTAGAATTCATCAAGAAAGTGATACATCTAGTCCTTATTGTTGAGTTTTGAATAAGCTAAAAGAATTTAGTGGAGTTCCCCAACCTTCTATAATGGAAATCATTTGAAATAGATAAAACAAGCATAATGCTAAAATGATATAGAAAATCATCCTATCTAAGGATGAGATATATTAAAAGAAATCAAAATAGCATGAACGAATAACAACAAATGGAGAGTATAAAATTACAACAGAAAGATGTGATATTTAGATATGTAACAAGAATCATATGCATTATTAAGATTTTAGATGCTTCATATAGTGGCCAACATAATTCTTTAATAGAATTCATCCAAAAAAATATTTTCAATACCAACAATGAAGGATCAATCATTTAATGATCATTGTATGTAATCATTGATTAGGATAATTCATACATTCCATAGTTTTTTTAAAATATGTTAGGTTTTATTAGTATGTTATCATAAATACCAAATAATATTAATGATATGCATGTAACCATTAAAAATGTTGTTTGCATCAATCAATGATATATTATTGAATTTTTTCTATGATCATCATAATTGTATCTCACATGTTGCATCTTCATGAACACAATATATGATGTAGGTTTATTAGTTGAATTTTCCCTTCAAAATATAATGGAAAATTTGATAGTAACATATGAATAGAATGGGAAAAATGAGGAATAGAAAATATGGGCATATACTCTAGCCATATGTTTGTAAAACATCATACCCAAGGACTAACTAGATTGGTCTACTCCTATAACATGTAATGAGGTCAAGGATATCCTCTAAATTTATGTTACCTTTTCAATTATACATAAATCTTATTTATAGCTCGGTGTCAAAATATTATTCATAGCATTTGACCATCTAACAATGTCTTAGACAATGGTATAAGTTTTTGAAAAACTAGGCATGAACCAGGTAGAAGAAGTATTTTTTGGTTGCTATAGAATTGAAGATGATATTGTTGCACCAAGAGGGTGAAATGGTGATGCCTCCATATCCTCTCTTATATTAACATAGTTAATGTATAGTTTTTTCGAAGGAAATATATCCACAGAAACTGGAGAAGCACAAAAAACTAAACTAAAATGCTTTTTACAGTTGTTGGAAAATATGAACATCTCAAAGAGTCAATTGATGCTTTACCACAATTAGAATAAATGTCAAAAATTATCATTGAGTAGAGTATAGTAGAAGAAATGGTATTATATAAATCCAATTATGAATTGATCTATAATTTTATGGGTATTTACCCTACCCTATTTTTTTTACATTCATGGGTTTGGCAGAATTAGGAGCCTCTTGGTGAGTATTCTTTGTGGTTTATTAGTAATGGATATTTTATTATTAGTTTTTCCTCACTTTCCAATAGAAATAGGGATTTTAAATAACAAAAGAGGAATTATGGTCCAACAAGATTATTTGTTAAGTCTTGGAGAGTGGGATTTAATCCTAAATTGAATCCACTGCTATCCCAATTTGGGTCCATTTGTATGCAATCCCAATGGAGTTCTAGAGTGAGTTGTTGAAAATCACCAATAATTTCTTTGGATGATATTTGGGTGTTTCTAGAGACATAATGGAAGGAAACATAGTCATTTATGTTATATTATGGGTGGAAATGGATCTTAGCCAACCTTTGTTGGTAGATGTGGAACTCAAACTTGTAGTACTATATTGGATTCAACAATTGGATTATGTGGATTTTCCCTTTAGACGTATATTATACCATAAATAAAGGTATTTAGCCTAGTCCTACCTAAAAAATATGGTCACAAAAGTAGGGGCTTGTTTAGGAATGCCAAATATTCCTAAGGGAGGTAAGTCTATAGTAAATAAAGAAGCAACCATTATTTCTCATGGAGGAGAAGCATAGGGAGATGGTTTTGAACAACCTAAAAGAAGAAGGTAAAAGAGAAAATATGGTAAAGAGCATATCCAACTCAAGCACTCAAATAGGTATGAGATCTTCAAGAAATTTTTGGAGTAGGAAGAAAAACAACTCATGGAAGAAGTGGGTGGGAATAATGAAAACACTAATAGTCATGTTCAAGCCCCTCTTTTGGCTCCTATCCTAGAATAGGTAATATTGTGTAGTGAGTTACCACAATCAGATATTGTAAGGAAATTGATAGTGCATAACCAAGAGTAGTTGATAATAACGAATATCATGGACATGGTAGAAAAAAATAAAGAAAACCCAACTATAGGGATAATCCAATTGGAGAAGAGATCAAATAATATTAGCTCTCAAGGTGTGAGTAGAAAACCAAATAAGGAATTGATAGCATCTCAAGAAGAGAAAATGATCATTGGGGGATTGATAAGGCTAACAGACTCTTATTAGTATCAAGGTAACCAAGACTATACATTCATGGAATATTTCGGGTTTAAATAGAGGAACCCATCAATATATTATTTAAAGACTCTTAGAGAAAAGTAAAACATATTCTTGCTTATCCAAAAGAAAAAAATGCCATTGGATCTCTTGTATGAAACACTAAATAGACTTTGGAGGGGTTCTAGTCATATGGAAGTGGATTCCCAAGGACCCTCAAGGAGGATAGTTACCTTTTGGAACTCTCTTGAATTGATTATAATAGAACATATAGCTTGGATGTGTGTCCTCACGTTGTATTTTAGGAACAATGTCAAAACTAAGCAAGTTCTAATCATAAATTTCTATGGGGCTCAAAAGATATATGGTCATATTCATCAATGGAAAGTAGTGCATAATATGAGAATCTCGAGGGAGGAGTTAAACTAGATTGTTGTTGAGGATTTTAATGCTAAATTATCATCTAGATATTATCAAATGATAACCCCACTTTTGGACCTAGGGGATCAGCTTATGATTTCCTAGGTCCATGCATTACCCTTGGTGGATATTAAATTTCTTAGAACCAACTATACTTAGACTAATAAGAGGAGGGAACCACATAGCAAGAAGGTGAAGATAAACCATTTTTTGCTTTTAGAGGAGGCATTTGCAAAATGGAATCTAAAGTTTCAAATTTTATAAGGCCTAGTTTTGGATCATTTCCCCTTCTGTTGGAAGGGGGATCAAGATATGGTAGCACCACAAATCATTCTGATTTGAAAAATTTTGGCTACAAAAGGAGAAAATTCAAAATAAAATCCCGCAATCATGGGAAGAGGGATGACTAACATATGGGACAATAATATTTATATTCCAAAAGAAAATTTATTATGTTAAGGATCAACTAAAATAATGGAGGGAAGCTAATAAGTCATACTTCTAAGTCTAAAGAGCTCCATTGGTGGTTAGATGTAATAAGCTACAAAAAAATTCAAGGAATGATTATAGAGTATCTCAAATAAGAGGATGATGAAATGCACAAAGTGGTAGAGTGCAGTGACAACTAAGAGGAGATATAATAGAAATAAATATTAAGAAGCACTTGGTTATTGGAAGGTGATGAAAATATCAATTTGTTCCATTGAACTGCTTGTGCTAGGAGACAAACGAACAAGATGTAAGCTCTTAAATATGAGAACAGATACTCATTTGATATGATCCCGGGTATGCATTTTTATTGAATAGATTATTTTGCTAAATTATTTAAGAAAGGTATGGTGCAATATGAATAGGCTTAGAAATAAGTTCCTAATTTCATACCCTTTTTTATCTCTAAAGAACAAAATCAACCCCTACTTAAACCCATTTATAGAAAGGAATTGAAGAAGGTAGTCATTGGAATGAGTATGGGAAAAATTCTAGGTCTAGATGGATTTCCAATAACATTTTTTAGACCTTCTAGGATAGCTTGGAGGAGGATGTAATGGCTATTATAGAGGATTCTAGAGGTAGTATAAAATTGCTTAAAACATTAAATTATACATTTATCACCTTAAATCTAAAATGGGAGGAGGGGTGCATATTTTCGACTATAGACCTATTTCCTTATACAGTGTCATATACAAAATAATCTTGAAGGTAAAGGCTAAGAAGCTAAAAGCTCCCCTAGATAACATTATCTCCTAAGAACAAGGGTTATAGAGGATAGGCAAATATTGTATATTATGGTCTTAGCTCAGAAGGAAATCTACTCAATGCAAAAAAAATGGCATTAGAGGAATGTTCATAAAAGTTGATATGTCAAATTCTTATGATAGGTTGGAGTGTAGCTTCTTGTAAAGGATTATGACAACCTTCAATTTCTCTCAGGATTGTATAGAATGGATCGTGAGTTGTGTCTCTACTCCAACATAATAACTTCTAATTAATGGTATTCCCTCTCAACCATTTGAAGCCACTCAAGGACTTTGTTATGTAGATCCCTATTTCCCTTATCTTTCTCATATTATTTGAGGGCTTGGGTACACTCATTGTAAGAAGAAAACAATAATGTTTGCTAATAGGTATCAAGGTGGGTGAGGAGGTTTTGATTCATCTATAGTTTATGGATGACACATGATTGGTGGGAGTGGCCAGCCTCAAGAAAGAAAAAATTATCAGAGATACTCTGAGAGTTTAACTTAGTTCCACAAACCAAGTCATCAATGATAAGAAATCTAAAGTGGTCTTCTTCAATATTGATTTAAGACTTTAGAATTTTTTTTAAATATCTTATAATTCATCAAAACTTCTCTCCCAATGGTATTTTTTGGTTGTTGTACCTCTACCATATCCAAATATAACAAGACATAATAGGACTTAACTCAACCACATGATTCAACATGGAGGCAAATACGCAGACAATAACCTAAATGGAACAAACTGCAAACCTCAAAAGATAGCAAAGAGGAAAGCTAAAGGTTGGTGACACATATCACCATATGAAAAAATGCATGACACATATCATGAACACATGTCAAAGAAAATAAGGGGAAAGATACACATTACAATATTTTTAACATTCCCCCTTAATGTGTACTTTCCTAAAAAAATAAGTCAACATTAGAAACATTCCCCCTTAATGTTGACTTCTATTACAACATACATAGAGCATTTTTCTAAACTTGAAGAATTTGTCAAGTGCAAGTGACTTGGTGAAGATTTTAGCCACCTGATCTTGAGTAGGTATGTACTCCATTTTTATGATGTTTTGTTAGGCCATTTCTCTAATGAAGTGATGATGAATATCAACGTGCTTTGTTCAAGCATGGAAGACTAAATTTTTAGTCTAGTAGTTTGATTGTCATAATATATGTGTGTTGCACCATATATGAGTAGCCAAATATCCTTAAGTAGTTGTCTCAACCAAAATTCTTCCTTAGTTGCCTCAAATACTACCTTATACTCTACTTTTGTTGAAGACAAGGAAAATATATTCTATTTCTTGGTGCTCCATGATATGGTACCCTGACCCAACTGAAAGTAGTAACCATTAGTTGATATTCTAGTTTTTGAACAACTAGCCCAATCTAAATTTGTATACCCAATCAATAAAAATTCATCACATGTTGTATACATAAGACCATGATGGGATATCCCTTTGAGGAATCTCAAAATTCTCTTAGCTTCTATCCAATGACTCTTCTTGGGATCCTACATGAATTTGGAAATAAAGCCCACTGAAAATGTGATTTCTGGTCTATTTGAAGTTAAGTAGATCTAACTTCCAACTATTTGCCTTTAAATAATGTCATCAACCCTTTCTTCATTATCACTATTGATTAATTTCAATCAATTTTCCATTGAGTGGGGGATGGTTTACACTCCATGTGAAACCTCTCTAAAAGAGACTAAATATATTTAGCCTGGAAGATGAAGATCTTACCAGTCTATTGCCACACTTCTATTCCTAAGCAATAGCGAAGGAGGTCCAAATCAGTCATCTCAATTTTTTTGCATAAGTCCTCTTTTAAAAACAATATTCCATCGAAGTCATTACATGTAATTAGAAGATCATCCACATATAATGTTACTAAAATGATGTTGTTCCTCCAATATTTCACATAGAGAGTATATTCTATTGCAAATCTACTGAAATTAAGGTTTATGAAATAAGAATGAATTTTGGCATACTAAACTCTTGGTGCCTGCTTTAACCCATATAGGGCTTTCTTCAATATAAATACTTTGTTTTCTTGTCCTTTAACTATGTACCCTAGATTTTTATCAACATACACTTCTTATTTGAATGCACCATTGAGGAAGACACTTTTTACATCCATCTGATATATAGACCAATGTTTTTGAGCAACTAAAGCAATAATAGTGTGAACTATAGTCATTTTTTCCACAAGATCAAATGTCTCCTCATAATCAATCCTTTTTTGTTGCTTATAGCCATTAGCTACTAGGAAAGCCTTCTAGAAATATAATGAGCCATATAATTTGTACTTTTCCTTGTATAATTTTGTGCCAATGGTAGACTTGCATAGGGGTAAATCAACTAACTCCCATGTGTGATTTTGTTCAATGGAATCCAACTCTTGTTCCATGGTAAGAGTCCACTTAGGATCATCAAGTGCTTCTTTCACATTAGAAGATTATGGTTGGCTAAGGACTTTGGCAATTAGAGTATAGTTCACTTGGTTTCTTAGAATTAAAGGTCTTTTACCTATATAAGTGGGCAAGTGGCTTTGGGATGCATCTATGGTAGATTTAACCCACTTAGGTAAAAAATTTGATGATGTGGCAATATCATTAGATGGAGGTAAAGTAGGAGAGGGAGGAGGACATGGATCATGAGTAGGGAGTTCCTTAGGTTGAGGAATTTTTTGACTTGTGATGGAAGAGGAAGGATATGGTGAAGGATTGGATGCAAAAGGATCAACTATTGCCATGTTTGGTTAAAATGAAGGTGCCATAGGAGGTAATTTTTTTTGGTGAATACTCATTTAATGTAACATAATTAGAGAGAAAAATCCTATTGGAAGTAGGTTCATATAGCGTATAGGATTTTGCACTATCACTATAACAAAAAAATATGCATTTGTGTCTCTTATTGTCAAGTTTTTTTCTTTTTTTATGAGGTATGTGAGCATAAACATCACATCCAAAGACTCTAAAATGGACCACATAGGGCATATTTCCACTCCATATTTCCTCTGGTGTTATGTCATTCAAAGCCTTAGTGTATGACCTATTGGTCAAGTAGGCAATAGTAAGAACAACTTCCCCCCAAAATGTGTTTGGTAACTCAACAACAAGTAGCATAGATTTGGCCCTATTTGTGATTGTCTAATTCATCCTCTCAGCTACTCCATTTTGCTAAGGTGTATAAGGATTTGTGAATTTCCTCCTTATGCCATGATGCTTACAAAATCTAAAAAACTCTTTGGAGATGTATTCTCCACCATTATCTAACCTCAATGTGTTGATTTGATAGCCACTTTCTCTTTCTACAAGTGTCATGAAGTCTTTGAATGTATCAAGGGCTTACCATTTATACTAAATTAGGTAGATCCATATCTTCCTACTATAATCATAAATGAATGTGATGTAGTATTTGGTCTCAATATGTGATTGAATAAACATTACCCCACATATGTATGAATGAACCAACCATAATGTTTTATTTTCTCTCCAAACATTTCCTAACTAAAAAGGCTATCTATGGTGTTTGGCAATAACATGACTCACAAAAGCATTTAGACTCCCTCTGGTGTGGAAGTCCTTTTACCAAACATTTTTTTGTCATCATTTTAAGATTACTAAAGTTCAAGTGATCCATTATTTGATGTCACATATACTCCAAATAAAATGTAGTTGTTGTATGCAAAGAGTTTTGAGCTACAGATTGGGTAATAAGGTAGTAGGCACCATCCTTCTTGACTATCATGGATTTTACATTACCATTTGGTTATTGAATGCAACATTTGTCTTTTTCAATGGAGAGTATACTCCTCTTAAGACCAGGTACATATAATACATCAATTTTAGGAGCATTATTTCCATTATGTAAGGCAAGTGGTGAATCTCCTACACATTCAATGGGAAGGACACATTTTTTTTTTAATTTGTGGAAAACATCCCAAAAGAGATGCCACTTTCGGGTAAGAACCAAGGAGGCAGGGGTATCCATTCCACCAAAAATGCCCAGGACTCGGACCTGGACTACCACCTTTGACATACTCAAGGAGAAAACAAACACACAAAACCAATTTAAAAATAAGTAAATAACAACAAAAATAATAAAATAAAATAAAAAACATGCTCATTGAGTGTGTTAAAAACAAAAGCACAACCAAACACACACAATAAGATAAAAGAAACCACAACATAAACCACATAGAAAAACACAAGAACCACAAAACAAAACACAAACAAGACAAAAACAACAGAACACTACAAAGACATAACCCAAAAAAACATGAAAAATAAACACAACCAAAACCTAAAAAATAAAATAAATAAAATAAAAATAAAAATAAAAAACAACCAACAACAGACAATAGACAAAAACAAAAAACATAGAAAACACTCACACATAAAAACACGAAATAACACAAACAAAGAGAAACCCAAGAACAAGAATGAAAAAAACACAAGAACAATAACAAAAAACATAACATAAAACATAAAAAAAAAAACAACAAAAACACAAGAACAAAAAAAAACAACACAAAAAAAAAAACAAAACAAAATAAACCACCCACCTTAAAAAATTAAACAAAAAAAAACAAAGAAGAAAAAAGAAAAAGAAAAAACGAACAAAACAATGACCTATCTAGACCAAAAGACTATTAAGGCAAGAATCAACAGAGGAAAAAAAAATAAAGAATAGAATGAGCTAGGGGACTAAAAAAAACTGAATGAACCAAAGAGAAGCAAAAAAAAAAAAAAAATCAATGAGAAACTAGGTACCTTCGGAACTGGAGCCATCCAAAGAAATGATAGAAAGAAGAGCTTCCCTAATTTGAGAAGCCCACCACATAGGAGGGTGGCCATAACAAGTAAGATCACATTTTTCCAAAGACCAATTAGCTAAAGCATCAGCACTCTTGTTTTGATCTCTGACCACATGATTGTAATCAACTTTCAAAAATCCCATCTGGATTAACTGAATCTTCTCAATAATTCCTTTTATTATCCAATCCACCTTATGATTCTTAGAAGGAGTTTCTAAGATATTAATCATAAGTTGAGATTCAAACTCAACTAACACATTTTCCCATCCAACTTTAGTAGCCTCCTGAAGGCCTTTGAGGATACCATACCCCTCAGCAAGGTTATTGGAAAGAATATCCAAATTCTCAGCAAAAGTAAAAACGAGGGAGCCATCTGAAAGTCTACCAATTCCTCCCACACTGGCTTTTCCAGGGTTCCATCTAGAGGCTCCATCAGTATTGACTTTTCCAAAATCCTTAGGAGGAGGTTGCCAATTTTTAGTCCTATCCATCTTACTAATACTCACATTCCCTTTAAGTTGATTGTCCTTATAATATTTAATATTCAATATTTGCATCACTTGATACCATCTTTGGTGGGAGTTTTGGGGGTGATTAAGGATTTGATGGACTGATTCAACAAAGTTGGCTATGGTATTTTGCCAAATATAGTGAATATCCTTCCTATCTTGATTAAAAATTTGGTTGTTCCTTTCATTCCAAATATTCCAAAGAAGAATGGTAGAACCCATCCAAACTAACTACCTAATAAAATGATCAACACCCTCTTGATTAGGCCAATCCCTCCAAATTTTTTCAAAAGTAAAAAAATTGGACCACTATAAGCCAAGTAAAGTGGCCATTCTCCTGGAGAGATACAAGTACGGAAATCTCTCTGTAAATATATGACCTCGAAATTGCAAGCAGAAGAATTAACAATGAAACCCAAAACTTCACGGAACGAAACGAAATATCAAATCAATTGTTTATAAAAATGAAATTGCCACTTTAGGTGGGCACACCCTCGTCGTGAAGGCAGTGATTGCGATTACGCAGATGATAAGAAATAAAAAGATGAGATGAATCAATTAATTAAACAACTACCCTAATAAATATGAATTTCTTATGCACTTGGAGAACCTAGCCGATGGCTAGGTTTGGTATGTAGCATGACTCCCCTCCTCAGAAAGCTTTGTCCTCAAATCTGGAAATGTCTGGAAAATACTTTCGTGTTCCCATGTGGCATCTTCCTCTGGTAGGTGTTGCCATTTGATGAGAAATTCTTGGATCTGGCGCGATCTTAGTCTTCGTATTCTGTGTTGTAATATATCTTCAGGTTGGAGATGTATGCGTCCTTCCTCATCGAGCACTGGTAATTCTAATTGACTTTGCACTTTTTGACCAATTACCTTTTTGAGACATGAAACATGAAATACCGGGTGTATTCGTGATGAAGAAGGTAGCTCTAACTGATAGGCTACTTCTCCAATGCGGCGCACAATTTTGTAAGGACCATAGAATCGTGATGCCAACTTTTGAATGGTCTTTATCCTTAACAATGCTTGTTTGTAAGGTTGCAACCTTAGGAAAACCTTGTCATCGACATTAAAAGTTCGTTCTGATCGGTGCAAGTCTTGTTGTTGTTTCATGCAATTTTGTGCTTGGAATAAATTCTCTTTGAGTATGGTGAGTGTGGACTGCCTTTGTTGAAACCAATCATCCACTTTGTCTACTTTGGATGAACCTGGGACGTAATCTGCTACAATTGGAGGCTTGGTTCCATACAATGCCTCAAAGGGAGACATCTTAATTGAATAATGGTAAGAAGTGTTGTACCACCATTTCACCATTGCTAGACATTGGCTCCATTGATATTGTTTATCTTGAACGAAACATCGTAAGTATGTACCCAAACATTTGTTAACTACTTCTATTTGCCCACCTGTCTAGGGATGGTAAGTGGAGGACATGTTCAATTTGGTACCACTAAGTCGAAATAATTCTTGCCAAAAGTTACTAGTGAAGATGGGATCTCTATCACTTACAATATTTTTTGGCATACCATGTAATTTGAAAATTGAATCCATAAATACCTTTGCCACCTTGCTTGCGGAAAATGGATGTTGTAAAGCCTGGAAGTGAGCGTATTTGGATAACCGATCTACCACTACAAAGATTATTGTCCTGCCTTCTGACTTTGGAAGACCTTCAATAAAATCCATGGATATATGTTCCCACTGACGTTCAGGGATGGGTAAGGGTTGTAATAACCCTGGTGATTTGACTATTTCACCTTTATTGTGTTGGCAAACTTTGCATTCTGCTACCCATTGTTTGACTTCGGCTTTTAATCCTTTCCAAAAAAATGATTGTTTGATCCTTAAATATGTTTTCAAAAATCCTGAATGTCCCACTGATGGAGAAGCGTGTGATTTGTCTAGGATCTTTGATTTGAGTTCTGAGTTGTGTGGAATGTAAATGTGGTTCTTCTTCCAGAGGATTTTATCTTCATAAGAGAACAAAGGGTGTTTAGAGGACCCAATAGATAATTCTTGAATTATCTGAGTAGTTTCACTATTGGACAACCATTCATCTTGTAATGGGTGGGAGCAAGGACCTGAAATAGCGTTAATGACTACTTCATCTTCATATTTCCTGGATAGCACATCGGCAGCTACGTTTTCCTTCCCCTTCTTGTATTCAATAACAAAATCATAACCCAATAGTTTGGTTAACCACTTATTTTGTTCCGGATAGGAAAACCTCTACTCAATAAAATGTTTGAGACTACTATGATCTATTTTGATAATGAAGCGGCTACTGATTAGGTAGTGTCTCAATTTTTCTACTGCATGAAGAATAGCCAACATTTCTTTTTCGTATGTCGATCTTCCCAAATTTTTCTCGGAGAGCTGTTTACTTTCAAATGCCAACGGATGACTTTCTTGCATTAATATAGCCCCAATTCCTATTCCTGACGCATCACATTCGATAATAAATGGTTTGTGAAAATTGGGGGTTGCTAATACTAGAGTTGTACACATGGCCTCCTTAAGAGCTTCGAAGGCTTGAGTAGCCTCTTCTGAACAACAAAAATCATCCTTCTTTGTGAGCGATGTGAGAGGTGCTACAATATTACCATAATTTTGTACAAACTTGCGATAGTAGCCCGTGAGACCCAAAAAACCATGAAGTTTCTTGATGGTTTTAGGTAAATGCCACTCTTGAATTGCCTTAATCTTATTGGGATCAACTTTGACACCCTCGTGTGAAACTATATGACCAAGATACTCGACTTCTTGGACACCAAATGAACATTTGGAATGTTTGACAAATAACTTTTCTTTGTGTAAAATGTGAAGGGCCTTATGCACATGATGTAAATGATCCTTCCATGTTTGGCTATATATGAGAATGTCATAAAAAAAAACTATCACAAACTTACGGAGGAATGGACGAAACACTTGGTTCATGAGACTTTGGAAAGTGGATGGTGCATTGGTGAGACCAAAAGGCATGACCAAAAATTTGTAATGACCTTCATGAGTACAAAAAGCAGTTTTGGGAATATCTTCTTCTCGAACATAGATTTGGTGAAATCCTGAGTGAAGGTCTAATTTTGTAAAAAAATTTGCACCATGCAGCTCATCTAGTAGGTCATCTATGACAGGGATAGAAATTTTGTCCTTGATAGCGAGTTTATTGAGAGAACAAAAATCGGGACACATACGCCAAGAATTATCTTTTTGTCAAGCCAGAACTATAGGTGAGGAATAAGGGCTAGTGTTGTGACGAATGACTCCATGATCTAGCAGATCCTAAATGATCTATTCAATTTCTGTCTTTCGTGGTTGAGGATAGCGGTAAGGATGGCTATTATGTGGGACACTCCCTAGAACCAAATGGATGGCATGGTCATGAGATCATTTAGGTGGTAATCCTTTAGGTTCTTGGAAAACCTCTTCGTAATTTGTTACGATGTCTCGTAAATCTAGAGCAGTAATATCCGAAGTTGCTCGAGATTGTTTTTCCAAAAAAATAATTTGAGCTATAAATCCATATCCACCCTTTTTTAACATCTTCTCCATACTATGAGAGCTCACCATTTGTGATGGAGGAGTAGTAATGCCTTGTAAGCGAATGACTCGTCCGTTTTCCTTCCATTCCACAAATAATTTTTTGAAATTGAAGCTAACCGTGTCTAATGTTTCCAACCATTCAACTCCCAAAATGACATCAGATTTCCCTAAATTCATGACGAAAAGGGATCCAAACCAGGTATAAGTACCCATTTTTATGGAAACTTGAGATGTTCGACCAACACATTGCGCATTCACCCCATTGGCCACTAGAACCTGGAATTTGTCTTTGTTGGAAGAGTTAATGAATAGATTCAAAGCTTTTACTGTTTTGATGTCGATAAAATTGTGGGCACTGCCGGAATCAATTAGCACATTCACCTTTTTTTAGTGGAGAAATCCTGGTACCTTGATGGTATGGTGGGCGGTTAACCCCATGAGGGCATGTACGGAGATTGCCATTGTATCCTCTTCCTTCTCTTCTAGAGTAATTGGTAGTTCTTCTTGCATAGGTTCTTCTTGTTGGTAAATTTCGTCCTCTTCTCCTTCATATTGATCACACTCAATATGAAAGTTTTGTTTTTGGGCACATGCTTGTTCCCTGGGATGATGAGTGTGACATTTATAGCAAAAGTATCTTTATGGTTGATCATTTCTACGAAAGGAATTGTTGCGATATGAAGGACGACTATAAATTTCACGTCGTGCATACAACTGAATTCTCTTCTCAGCCAGCTTGGCTATTCTTATACAATCATTCAGTGCGGTTGGATTTTGAATGTCCACCTCCACCCTAATATTTTCTTTCAATCCATTGCGAAAAGCTCCCACCATTGTGTCGGGGCTGAGGTCTAATGTATATGGTAGTAAACTGGTGAATTTCAAAACAAACTCGCTAACCAAACCTTCTTGTTTAAGATATAACAGTCTTACTGTGTATGACGATGTAGCTCCTTCATCAAATCTTTCTAAAAATTAAGTAGTGAATTTTTTCCAGTTAATAGTAGCTCCTTTCTCTCGCTTAAGCCATATGAACCATTGGTAGGCCTCAGTGCCTAATTTTGATGCAGTGAAAGGGACTTTATCAAATTCCTTAATTTGGTATAAGTTGAGAATGCCTTCCATTTTGGCTATCCAACCACGAGGATAATGACCCTCAAAAGTGGGCATATCAATGCATGGAAAATTATTAGGGCCTATTTGTTGGTGATAACCCATATCCCTTTCCTGATCTTGGTTATACCACTGTCTATGATAGCGATCCCTGTAGTTATCCGAATTTCCTCTTTTTTGTTCCCAATCGTCATCCTGAGTGTCATTTTCTTCATTCCTTTAGGCATGGGAGTGATTATGGGAATTAGTATTGGGATTAGCCTAGTTTTGTGCGCTCACTAGGATTTTTAGTTTGGCACTAATTTTGTTCATACCATCTATTAAGATTCGAATAATTTCATCTTTGGAAATGGTCGAGTTACTTGAGTCTCCTTGTGTGATGTTGTCGTGATTTGGGGGAGGGTTAGTAGCCATAGGATCTACCAGTGGATGATGTGGATTATAACTGCCAATTTTGAAAGGAGAAGTAGAATTTTTTGTACCTGGGCTTCGATGAGGTCCTCTTGCGTTGTTATTGGTCATTATTGAGCTTGATAGTCGATCGTCAGAACCTTTGGTCCACCTTTTGCTCAAGCATTTGTTAACATAACCTGCTTAGGATTCAGCTTCAACTGCTTCTTAACAGCCACTTTTGACGACTTTCAGCAATTTTGATGATGTTGACAAGTTCTAGATGATTTGGACAACATTGGACAATAGCTAATACTGACAGCGACTAGACCAAGACACGATGCAGCACGACACGACTGGTAGTGATGGCACGACGTGACACGACAAGCCTGATAGCGACGATGCGACACGACATGACTGGTAGCGATGGCATGATGCGACATGATAGGATCGATAGCGATGACAAGTAGGACTGATAGTGAACAACTACTGGACCAAGATGGATGGAAAATAGAATGCTAGATCGAGACAAACAGAAATAGGACTCGACGACAACACGTACGGACTACTGGACCAAGATAGATGGACAACAGAACTCGATGATAGCATGTACAAACAACAAAACACGACAATGGGACATGACGACAAACCGAAACGGATGGACAATGAATGGACAACGGGACACGACGACAGAGGCCACGCATGAAGGAACTCCCAATGTGTGACCGAAGTCACAATGCTAATTGCATGCAACTTTCCTTATTAACCACTTCACGCCTTCCACACTGTCAATGTAGGATAACTACCTTCATGGAAATAAAAAAATAAATTAAAACGTAGCTTGTACCTTAGGGAAATCGAATTTAATCGATGATTGTCGCGTTTTGATTGGACGACGGCTTGCGGGTTGAAATACGATGATTTTTTTGTTTCTCAAGCACGAAAACGTAATTCAGTTTGGTTGAGCATGTTGGCCTGCGAAGCTGCGGCTGGAACTGGCCTGTGAGACTGCAACTTGGAGTGTAGTTTTGCACCTTTCTATGACACCGAATGGCTTCAAAATCCTGATATGTGTAAACCTCCTATAGGTTGTACTTTTGCAAACCAGGAATGCGTTTAGCCTTTTGCTAGGTCATTGCCACTTGTAATTTGATGCCAGCTTTGTGAGCCATCCGAAATGTGGACGTCGTATGACAAGTTCCTGGGAGTTTGGTTGGAATGCACCTTCGCTAGCTCCTGCCTGATGCGCGTTTAGATTTCTTGGCTGATCAAAACCAGTCTACTGATACAACTTGGAGAGATACAAGTACGAAAATCTCTCTGTAAATATATTACCCCAAAATTGCAAGCAGAAGAATTAACAATGAAACCCAAAACTTCATGGAATGAAATGAAATATCAAATCAATTGTTTATAAAAATGAAATTGCCACTTTAGATGGGCACACCCTCATCGTGAAGGTAGTGATTGCGATTACACAGATGATAAGAAATAAAAAGATGATATGAATCAATTAATTAAACAACTACCCTAATAAATATGAATTTCTTATGCACTTGGAGAACCTAGCCGACGACTAGGTTTGGTATGTAGCATCTCCTCCATAGCTCAGAGGCTAAAGTACACTCAATAAAAATATGGTTGATATTTTCTATATTCTCTTCACACATTTCACATCTAAAATGGCCATGAAAACCACACTTCATAAGTTGCTCACCAGTAAGCACCCTACGATGCAATAAAAGCCAATTAAAGAACCTCACCTTAGGCCAAAGCTTTGGAGCCCACAGTTGAGAAAATATGTCAGAAGAATGGTTGGGATTATTATGGCATAAGGTCAAATAACCTTGAGCAACTGAATACTCACCCTTAGTAGTTTTGTTCCATCCAAAACAATCTTTATCATGGGACCAAGAGAAGGATCTCATATGAAGGATGCCTTGGATATCCCATCTTTGCATTTCTAGGATTTGAATAGGCCATTCCTCAATAGGGATCCAATATCTACCAACCTTTGAATTACCAGTATGGTATCAACAGTAATTAGCCACATTTATCCAATTAGCTCGGTGAAGCTCCTCCATCCAAGGCCTCCAATCGAGAAACTGAGTTATCAAAGGCTTGTGACCATCCCAAGAATCTATCCAAAAATTTGCATGTTGACCATTATGAATGATCCAAAATAATTTTTTCTTTATCAAATTCTCACCAGTCTTAAGAACTGCTAAAATGGGAGAACCTTTGGTAGGAATTTGATAGCGAACAAAGTCTTTAGTACTTTTGTTCTCAGCATATTTAGCACGGAGATTATTGGCCCAAAGAGCATTGGGGTTATGCAACATCCTCCAATATAACTATTCAGCTAAAGCTTTGTTGTTATTAATTGATACTGGAATCCTAAGCCCCCTTCACTCTTAGGAAGACATAAAGTATCCCATTTCACTAAGGCCCATTTTATTTTCTCTTTAGTACCACTCCAAAGGAAATGATGACTGATTTGATCCAATTCTTGAAGAACAACCTTTGGGATATTCAAAATGAAAGAAACATAAATATGAATAGCTTGAAGGACTTATTTTACCAAGGTGATTCTACCCCAAAAGAAAGCCAGTTGTTGGTCCACTTTCCAATTTTCTTCTTGACTTTGTCCAACAACCAATTCCAATATTTATTTTTTTGCCTTTGAATATTTTTGGGAATACCAAAATAAGTGATTGGAAGAGAGGTCTTCTTATATCTTAATTTATCCAAGACCATGGATTCCTGTCTAGCAGAGCAGTGAAAGAAAATAACTTTAGATTTATCTTCATTGATCAACTGCCCAATAGCCTTAGAAAAATAGCTAATGATTTTCTTAATATTAGAAGCTTCCTTAACTATAGCTTTACCTAAAAGAGTAGAGTCATCCACAAATTGAATATGAGAGATAGGTCTAGCTCCATGAGCAATGGTAACTCCCTCAAGGGTTTTGTTTTCCCTCTTTTTGGTTATAGTACTACCCAGGCATTCAGAAATAATGATGAATAAATAAGGGGATAGCAAGTCACCTTGCCTAATACCTATGGAAGTTGGGAAATACTGAGAATGCCTGCCATTGATAAGAACTAAGTAGGAAACTGAAGAGATACATCCCATAATCCAATCCATCCAATCCTTAGAGAAACTAAATTGCCTCAAAACTTTGATAAGGAAGTGCCAATCCACTCTGTCATAAGCTTTCGATAAGTCTAACCGAATGAACATAGAAGGAGAATTTTGCATATCCATGGAATGAATGGCTTCCTGAGCAATATGGGAAGGACACATTCATCACCAAAAGTAATAAACTAGTTTTGGATAGGTTTTACCCTTGTCAAAAAATCTTACCTTCCTATCATATGCTTAGTTTCCCCTAAATATATGTACCAACAATCATTGCTCTCAACATAAATTTGATCTATTGCATACAATGTGTTAATATTGTGGTCTTGTTTTTCCCTTTGATTTCTTTACCTATTTATTTGGTAGTAATCAGTTACTGAATACCCCCACTTTCCATATTAATCACATCCTTGTTGGTTGAGTTGATTTTTTTGTTGAGGCCTGTAATTTTAAGGCCTATAATTTTGAGTTCTTTTATTAGGTTGACCCCTTTGAGAAATTCCTTCCTACCATCTCTATTATTTTTGTTGTGGCTATTATTGGTATTGTTTTTGATGCTGCTAACATGGTTGCTACTATTGTCATGGCTGAAATTGTTTTTTACCTCTTTGATTCTATTTTTGTGGACCCCTATTGGGTCTATCCTAAAATCATGCTTTGGTGGCAAAGGTTGCTACTATAGAATCAACCTCTTCATCCTTTATGAGGGCTTGCTCATGTTTCTTGAGAAGAACTTCAATCTCCTCAAATGGTGCACTCAATGTTTTACTAGTTAGATTTAACATGGTAGCATATGCATGAAATTTAGAAGGGAGGCCTATCAACATGATTGGAACTAACTCACTATCAGGAAGATTTTAACTAGTAGCTAAAAAATCATTTTTAATTGACTTCACTTCCATGAGATAATTGGTAAGTGATCCTTTCATACAAAGATTATACAACATATGATTCAAATATAATTTTATCAAAACTAAGCCTATCAAACAATCTCTTGAGTTCATACCAAGATTATTTTGGGGTAGTGGTAGTCTTTACTATTTTTCTATATGAAAACCTGGTAGATAATTTTATTAAACTTAGTGTTATATTAGAATTATTTTCAAAGAGTGCTTTTGCTGCATCATCTGTAGGTGGAGTTAATGGTGGTTCACCTTCTTTTCTATCCCTCCAATAGTCCCACATACTATTCATCATTAGTATAGACTCCATCTCAAATTTCTAGTTTGCAAATGAATCTACTCCATCTAGTTTTTGTGTGAGGCCACTTAGTAGATTTGTGGATGTCATTATTAGAAGAAGGAGGGAACTCAACCAAGGTGGTGACTAGGAACACTAGTGCCAAATATGAGGACCTCAAAAGAGTGTAGGGTACCCCAATTAATATCCAGAATATGTGGAGGCTTCAATTAGCTCTTCCACTCTGAATCAATAAGTGTTTTCAATAGTGGGAGGAAGATTGAATACAAGTGACCTATTCCAGAATAGGAGAGTGATAAGTGGAAAATAAATATTTGAGGAGTGAAATTTTGCTTATTAGAAATATGAGCTTGCCTACTTGCTTGAGAAATTGTGCTTGCCAAAACAAGTTCTTAGGTGCAATTTGAGTTACACTTGGTTACAAAATGAAATAGCAAGCTAAGAATGTAAGCAAAGTAAGGAGATGCAAGCACTAAACACAATGTGGCGAAGAGAAATGCCACACAAAAAAAAACCACAAGAAATGGGTAAGGAGCCCTAAAAAAATCCTTGATTTAATGATTTTATTGAGGAGATGTCTGAAAAATAGCCTCCAAATAATTCCTCCAAGAGTTACAATTTTGAATGCCTCAATGAAAAAATAATACCTCCAAAAGTCTCCAAACTGATCTTAGTACAATGAGAATACATCCAAATGCTAAATAGCAATGCATCCAAGACAAATTAAATGACTAAATTTTTCTTTATAATCTCCCAAATACATAAATGTGGTAAATAGTTCCAAATACAAGCTCTCAAAATTGCACAATAATTTTCCAAGTATAATGAAACAATTTGCTTCAAAAATCCTTACAATGATTTGCTTTTAAATGGAGAAAACTTCTACAAAAATATATCCAAGCTACTTCAACCATTAAAATAACCTTAAATACACATCCAAAAGGTGCCTTGCAGCCATGCATTGGAAATATCTCTAAACCAACATCCCAATGAAACTTATGGAATGAAAATTGGATGAACTTGGAGAAAGTTATGCTGAAAACGGTTATAAGGGGTCTTGTAAACAACATTAAAAAAATTCCCTCCAAAAGAGTGTTTAAAAATATATTTATATATTAAATAAATATATATATATTTTTTTTATTTCCTATTTTGAAAACTTTTATCTCCCGCAATTGACTAAAAAGTAACATGCCCCTAGAAAAATCTTCTCCCCTTTTTTTTATAATTTTAAATTTCCACTACTTTTATTTTAAAAGGTTTTCCTCTTATAATTCAAATTGAAGGAAAAATTAACATTTTGCCCATACAATTAAAGTGGTCCCAATTAATATGCATGAATTTCATTTTTCCTATAGGTCAATCATTCAACACCTTGCAATGCGCCCCTATGCACAATAGATCTGAAATTGTTCTCATTTTCATGGGACTTTCACTGGTGGAGATACTAGCTTGGTGGGTTTTCTACCAGTTGGGAAAAACAAGAGGTCAAGGTTTCAAAGATTCACCAAATATAACAAATATAACAATACATAACAATACATAAGAAGACATAACAAGACTTAACCCAACCACATGACTCAACATGGAGGCAAATACAAAGGCAATAGCAAGAATGGAATAAACTACGAACCTCAAATGATATCATAGATTACAATGCATTTATAGCAAATATTAAAGCTAAAGGATGCTAACACATGTCACCATATGAAAAAATATATGATACATGTCAAAAAAAAAAGGGAAAAGATACATATTACAATATTTTTAATATGGCATCCCTTTGCATTTAAAAAAAATGAAGATAGCTATCTAGAGGAATATTTTAAATTGTATCAAATAAAGAATTAACCATTGTGTAATGGCCCTAATTTCAACCCTAATTGTTTTTTCCTTTTAGTTTCAATTTTAACCAAGACAATTTAGATATTTTCCATAAAATCTTTTACCACATTGTAAGTTACAGATGCTAAAGCATCCCTTAGGTGGACATGAGTGGTCAATATCACATAGTAGTTCTAAGGTTTACCTTGTCCACTACCTATACAACTTATAAGATGCCTTTGACTGGTCACCCAAATTAATTTCTATCCTTCGAAGGAATTTTTGACCACAACGTAAGCGTTAATCCTATCTTGCTAGTTTGATATGGGGGGTGCTAAATCCCTAACTAGTGTCCATTATTCCTTAACTAGTATGTAGGCGTAAGATTATTGTAAGTTAACACACACTTCATTTAGTATGAAACTATTATGCACCATTAAACCATCCTTGGGTTAGCTTAATGGAGGTGACTATATTATGTGGGGTACTTCCATTTGGTCACCCAAAAGTCAATCAAGGTTTCTAAAGGTTACCTCACTAAATGACATCCTTCATAGTAAACCTTCCATATTCATTGGTTCCTATGTCTATCATTTGTGTGACATATTTATCACATGGGTATCTCACTATATTTTGGAGTACTCATCACACTAAGTAGTTGCAATGGAATTCTAGTCTCACCATATCTTGGAGCACACTTCAGTAATTTACTACCAAAGTACCATTTTTAACTCTAAGGAATTTTCACATAATTTGTTTTGGTTTTTGTCCTAGTATAATGGGGTTAAATAAGGTTGGAATTCCTTTAGAAACCTTTTAAGGATTATTTCCCAAACCTCCATAGTGAAATTAAGATCTAATTTTATCCTTATATTTTTTCATTTGAATTTAAAAGCCATGCTTACAAAAACCATATTCCATTGCAAGATTTAAGGATCACATCTAACTATATTTACAATATCAATTTCCATTCGAGCATAATAAATAAAACAAATTCTTCATATTTTACAATTCATAACAATAGATCAATAATTGCTAACAACCATTCCATATCAATATCACAAGGAACACACAAATGACATATTATATATCCTGAGAACCCTTTCCAGGAGAAAACCCAGCCTAAAAAATATCCATATTTATTTTTCATTGCAAATATTCTAGCCATTCTACATTAAGGAATTCATTATTCCTTCTACCATAATATCATTCTACTACATAAGAATCTTCCATATTCTTATGTCTTTTCAATATAAGAATCTTTCACAATTTTCCCTTTTACATGGATGTGTTGTGACGTCCTTCACAACGACCCCAAAATTGGGGACCCACCTTAAATTTTGTGATTTCGGGAAATTTTTGTTTATCTAATTTTGCTCGCATCAAGGTCTTGGAAAATTTGCTTTCACTTTGGAATTGCTGACATATTTGCATTTTGAAGGTTTGAATGTAGTTGCAATGCTTCAAAACTGAATATTTTGATTATTTGCATATTAATTGCATTATTTCAAATCAAATAATTTGATTAAAATCATTTTCAAAGGTTTAAATGATTAATTTTCATTTAAATAATTAAATTTTATTTAAATAATTAAATTTTATCCTAAAATTAGTGCAAAATTGAAATGAACATATCTTGAGGCAGAGAACTCTGTTTGATCTCATTCAAAACTTGGTAAAAAGATATGGATTTTCTCTTTTTAATGATACCAAACTTGTAAGATTCTAGATGTCAATTTCACCAATAAAAATAGTGGTGTTAATTTAGCAATATGAGAACTTTGAAATACTTTTGAAAAAAAAGGAAAGTTATGGGAAAGTAAAGTTTGGTTTTGTTTTGATATTATGATTATTGTTTCATTATGCAGGTAATACAAGGGCAAGGGTTTGAAGAATATCATTATAAAATCCATTCCTGGTGATGAAACTGAATAACTAAACTTTTCAAATTATAAATAAATCATTGATATTCATGGAAACGGGCCAAACATTTTATACAGAGAAGGAGACGAACGATTGGAAGGGGCAAAGCTACACATTCATTGGAGGAAAATGAAGAAATCCATTTGCAGAACAATGAAATTATTGTAAGGTTTTTTTAATTGTTTTAAGCATTTTGGATCCAGATTTGTGCACAGACTGTATTTGGAATTAATAAAATGTTTATTACAATTTCTAAATAGTTTGTATACCTTAGACGATTGCATCAATTCATTTGATTTCATTGTGTGAATACTGGTGAACATTGGATTGGTTTTAGAATTTTGTAAATGGAAATTTGTTTTGTTTGTCCGAGACATTAGTTTAGTTTCTAAAGATTAAATATTTTATTATTTTATTTTCATTCTGAAAACTATATAGTATAACTTAGTATAATTTTATAAATTAAAATTATATGACTAAGTTATAATAAAATTTATAATTCGGATATTATATTAATTAATATTAGAATTAATATATTTAAGAAGGGATAAATGAATATTCTATTCCTCACCTTAATTTCATAAGGTTGAGGAACTCGGATTGATATCTCTAAAATTTAATTTGGATTTGATTTATAATATAGTTCTATCTATTTTAGAAATCCAAATTTCAAACCAGAGATCACATTTACTCTTTTGAATATTTAATTTCATAAAATTTGAAAAGATAAATATTATAAGCAAATATAATTTATAAACTTTATTTTATCATAAAATCCAAATTTTATAGATTAGTTTCATATTAAGCCCTAATATTTTATCATTGACAAGGTTTTGGAACCTTATAAATTGGGGATTTATAATTTCATAAGGGAGTTTGAATAAATGATTGCTTTATCAAATAAACATTTTGGAAGTGAATTGATTATAAATATATTATGTTTCAAAGGTTTATCAAGTTTATAAAATTTCATTTACTTTGATTTTTATTAAAGTTAAATTGAAATTTAATATAAAATGCTAGATTCTTTTTATGCTAATTTCATTTAAAGCATTTTGAGACACTAAATTGAAGAGGGGAAATAAAATTTGGTATACTTTGACCTAAGATCATAAAACGAATTTTATTTTGTTGAATTGATATCAAAGCATGTTATACATGATAAACTTGAAATCATTTACCTAATTCCAGGCCCCTTGTAAATTGTAGTTCACAAATCCAAGAGTTATTCAAGTACTCATTGATGTATATACATATGAAATGTTAGATATAACATAATAACCTTGGAGATATATAATATTCTTTTCAAGAGAGAATCATAATTCTGAGTTTGTGGGGTGGCTTTGTGACTGGACAACATCACACCTCAACAAGGTGAGGGAGCATCTTATCTCCCTTTCAATATCCCCACTTAAACATCATTCACTAGTACTTAAGAGTTCTCTTCTAGAGTAATTTCTTACAAAAAGTAATTGTGGAACCCCCATAAGTTCCTTTCTAATATGTTGGGCCACATGCCCACTCCTTCCTTCTTTTGTATAAAAAAAAACTTTCTAAATTCATAAAAAGAAATATTCCAACTTAACACAAGTGAAACTATTCACATTCTAAATGATGCCAATCAATACCCAAACCTAGTTATTCAAATTCAATTAAAATATTACTCTATTTTTTTTACAAGTCCACAAAGCATTGTTAAACATCCCAAAATAAAACTCAATAATCGATTTCTAATTAAAATATGAACTCTTTTATCATCTAATACTATCATCAATATGAAAACATCCAACAACTTAATTTCAACATATAACAAATATCATTTTAATTAAAATAAATCAACCATAGTGTAACATTTTTAAGATCATTTCACTATTTCATTAGAATGTTATTCCTTTTATTTAATGTTTATTTAATCCAAATTATATAAACCACAAATAAAAATTCTATATTTTCCCATCACATAATTTTCTTGGCCTAAATATTATTCTCTTACAATTTATAACATCAATTCAAAGATTGGGTTTAATAAATGCAATACCTTCAACTAATAATTCATTTCCTTCTATTTCTTTTTATCTAGCTTTATGCCTCTCTTTTTATACATGTAAAGAAGAATCCATTAACTGGGCATTTATGTTAAAATTCAACCCTTATTATTTATCAAGGCTAAAATAATAAGAAAGTGAGGCTACAATTAAAAAGGCACACAATTCCCAAAAGCATTTCATGAGACTTATCCCGTGTGATCATTACGACCACACTATGAGGTAGATCAATGTTCACAATAATTCAAATATAAATAAAAAAACCTCTAATTCACAGGACCTAATTCAAATATAAATCATAAAACCTTTATCCAATATCACACTTTGTTGCACAAAAAACACACCCAATGGGTTACATAAGCATGAACAAAACTTGTAATTAAATCACATATGATCATTATGACCTCACTACGAGGTAGATCAATGTTCACCAAAGGGAGGTGCTTCTAACCTAAGGTTTAGGTTAAATAATTGTTAATGTAGATTGACTAAGTTCTATTTTACCATTATTATGTGTAGTGCAAACAACATTTGCCTACATCGTTTTGGGCCAATGAACGTAGCACGTTCGCTGTCGAATGTCATACATTGGTGTGTATGCATACCCAGGTGCTAGGTAGAGGGTAAGAATAGTAGTTGAGTGGGTGACACTACTAATCATATGTAAACAACAAAACCATTAGTGGGTTAAAATTCTAGCAGTCACTTAGTGAGTTTAGGACAACAAAATAATTTGATATGGAGACTTAGACTGCTCTCAAGGTTTCTATCCAAGCAATAAAAATATAAACCAATATATTCAATCCATCACACCAATACAAAACACCTACACCAAAAAATTTACAAAGAAGGGTGCCTGGTATATTTAGAGTATGTTTGTCTTGTTTTGTAGAAGAATCCTAATCACAATGGAGAATAGATCCCTTGCTCTTTCCCTCTTCCACACTATTCCAAAACCTTCTAAATTCTATAAATTCTTTGTTTAAAATTGATCCATACCATAAAAATTCTCTCCCTCCCTCTCTTCTCATGAGTATTTTCAAGAAGAGTCTCAAGAGGTTTTGTTACAATAAAAACCAACTTCCAACTACCCCCAAATAATCTTTCATTTACTTGGTTTATTATGGGGTTATTAACATGTGAAAACATTATTCCATTTTTTCTTAATGTTATACTTATTTGAGAATTAATAAATATTTTTAATTAAAACCGATATTTTTTTTTTCTATATAGTCTATTACAAAATACCAAAACAATGTCAACATGATATCAAATGAATTGCATGTAAGCTTTATTGAAAAGAAGGGTGTAAACTATGTTTAACATAGATACATCATTTGTTAATTTATTTTGACTATATTTACCTTTAGTTTCTTGCCCTTTTCCGAATCCCTACAAATATTCAAATCCATTAGAAATATATCATTGGTTATTAAAACAAAGCATAGCCAAAAATATATGACTTTAAAGTAATATTCAATATATAAATTATTTATGTGAAAAATATGTCCAAGGGAGGGTCATGACACATTGGTGTCACAAATGGTTAATAATTGGTGATATATTAACTTTTTTGTAGTCAGTCATTCAGGCCATGCCAAGTTATAAATTTTCTATAATTTTTGCCCCACATACCATATGGAAAGAGTTGGGTAATATGGCTAAAAAATATTTATGTGAATGAGTAAAAGGAGATAAGAAATGGGTGTTAGTAGGTTGGTAGAAAGTAATCCAACCCAAGGCAAAGGGAGGTTTGAAACTAATGATATTAGAGCTAAATAATAAATTTTTGGCTAGAAATATTTACAAGATATGGATCTCCCAACAAATTTTTTTATTTAGTAGAGTTTTAACTAGTAAATATTTGGGATAGGTGAACACGAATGAGGTGAGTCATTTCCTTTTATATGGTAATGGTTACCTAGTGTGGTAGGATCTAAAGCTAGGATCGCAAGTAGTGAAATATGGACTCTTTTTAAAAGAGGAGAGAGGGGATAAGACATAATTTTAGACAGATTCATGGGATCAATACCCACCTATCACTGCTAACTTCATAGAATTATAACGTATAAAAAAATCCATGGAAAATAGAGGTTGGATCAAGATTGAAATTTATTTCAACACTAGCTAGTTGGATGATTATAGGTTTAAGCAATTTAAGAATTTGGACAAGTGGTTAGTTCTAGTCCCTCCAAAATTGACACCCATCATGACTAAAATCTTGGTAGAAATATTTATCATAGGTAGATATGAGGAAGATGAATTAGCTTGGTCCTATAGAATATTTGGATTCTACATAGTGAATTATAGATAATGTAATATCCTTTAAAAATCTCCTCCTCATGTATATCAAGTTGATGAGTGAATAAATATTTGGTAGTCCAAGGGTTGACCAAAAGTAAACATTTTTTTCTAACAGATCATGCACAATGGAATCATTGATTTTGATAATCTAATATGTATGAGAATCATTTGTCCATAACTATGTGTTTTATGCTACAAAAATAAGGAAACATCTAACCACTTGATGTTTGAGTGCCCATCCATGCATAGGATTTGGGAGAGATGTTTTTTAGCTTATAAAATCTAAGCCAATGGTTATTTGAACTAGATTAATATTTGGGAAATATGGAAGAGGGGAAGATTTAAATTTGAAGCTCTTCATATCAGGTGGAAGCTTGGATTGAACTTTATGTTACAATAATTATGGTTGGATAGAACTAGTTTTTTTTTAGAGAAACCTTTTTCATCCTTGGATGGCATCTAGTAGGTAATTTGGAGCAAAGACATACAAATTATGGCATCGTAAGCTAAAGAGGAAACTCAGGCTGATATAGGGACAATGGAGAATGAAGTCAAATTTTAGGAGGGGTAAGACAAATCTAGTTGGAAAATACCCTTGGAAGGCTAGATTTAAACTAATATTGATGGAGCTAGAATTGGAGTGGTATACAAGAACCAGGGTGGTACATTGCTCTATTGGGAACTACGTGGTCTAGGAAAGACCACAATTAATAAAACAAAAGCTTTAGCTATCAAATTTGCTTTTATTTGAGAGGTAAGACAAGGTTATGGGAGGATAATCATAGAATCAAATTTCCAAATATTGGTAGGAACTCTCAATTGCATGAAAAATTTTGCTTGATGGTTATGCATAAGGGGTTGATCCCAAAATGTATTTATAAAAATGAGGTAAATTAGTTTCAAAATTGAGGCAAATAGTGTCCAAAATCATGTAGAAGACATGGTGAATTGCCTTTTTTTCCACCAAAATTTATTAAAAAGTGGAAATTTTATTATAATATTTTAAAAAACTTATAAAAATTTAAAATGTAATAAATTAAATAGAATTAAAGGCCATGGTAACATTGAAAGACTATACTTTTATTAAGATAGATGATCGACAAAATCATAACTAATGATTGACTAGTAATACAATTGGTGACTATCATCTATAGAGTATAGGAAGCAATATAAACAATGAATATCATCTATAGGTAGTAATACAAATTATGAATATCATATATAGACTATAGGTAGCAATAGAAACAATTATGGAATCATAAATAATGACCAACTAGAAATACAAATTATAATTGATGATAAACTTGCAATACATATGATGACTAATGATAGATTACATATATCAATAGAAACAATAAATAATGATAGACTATAGGTAGAAATACAAACAATAACTAATGATAGACTATAGGTAGCAATACAAATGGTTATTTATAATAGACTACAGGTAGAAATACAAATGACAATAGAAAATAGACTATAGATAGTAACACAAATGATGATTGATGATAGAGTATAGGTAGCAATACAAATTGTGATAGATGATAGACTACAAATAGCAACACAAACACAAACTAATGATAGACTATAGGAAACAATAAAAATGATGACTAACAATAGACTATATGTAATAATACAAACATTGACTTATGATAGACTACAAGTAACAACACACATAGTGATAACAACACTATGGATTATAGACTATTGACAACACTATGGATGATAAAATACCAACAAAAAATGTATTGATAATTAAAGACTATCGATCGGTTACAACATAACCAACAACTAATGATTGATAGAAACATCACATTAAATGCAACTACATGTCAAAACCACATTAAATATATGCATGTAGAAAGCTATAAAAAGGCATACACATTTTTTTTTTAATATTTTTGCATAACATAACACAACAAAACAAATTAGAGAATATCCTAAGTCTTCCAACCTATTACCTTACCCTAATACATTACTTTTGTTGGTATTATTCTCCTAACTTGAATTTAATACAATTTTGTAAACTAGAAAACCCTCAACACTAGGATTATGCTCTTCTTTTGTGCATTTATAATCTGCTAAATCAAAATCTAGTTTACATATTTATAGTATCCTAAGCCCAAAGCCCTCGAACCTTATCGTATTTTTCAACACTTGCAATAATGGATAACTCTTCCTCTCTTGTTCCCACATTAAAAATTGCTTTCAAAAACATTATTTTCCCACTCATTTCTAAAATTTTGACAACACCAGGATACGATGCTACTTGGATTGCAAAATCTTATCTCCATGTATTAGTCTCAATGTCCCAATACAACATAAATAACAATTTGTTGTCAAGGATTGTTAGCTCGTATGACCATGATGGGTCGATGGTAAACATGGAAATCAACAACAAGACTCTCTCTTTCACTCTCAAACCTTCATATGTCTAGATATTGATAGGCTT
The DNA here is from genome assembly GCA_028583015.1 of Wollemia nobilis. Classification (NCBI taxonomy): domain Eukaryota; kingdom Viridiplantae; phylum Streptophyta; class Pinopsida; order Araucariales; family Araucariaceae; genus Wollemia; species Wollemia nobilis. The sequence goes on along the minus strand of JAQPPZ010016690.1, from coordinate 7,568,726 downwards.
CCCATATAATGGTGTTGAACTGATCACTAGAAAGTACTCTTTAACTCATGAAAACAAAATATACTTAGAGACTAGCTTCGGTCTCTCATCAGATTTTTTAATAGGTATAACTCTCCCTCTTCCAAATCTTATCTAAAGTTAAAATTCCTTGCATTGAATAAGTTTCTAAAGTAATTATTAATTTTATTTTTTATTTTTTTGTTTAGTTCAATATAATCCATCCAGAAGGGGCTTGCAAACTTAAAATGTTACAAAAAAGTTCCTTAGGGTTGTCATTGAATGATTCTAAATATGAATCGTATTGCAAGGAAGAATGATGGACATTCCATTTTGGGCATTGACCTATTTGGTTAAGTGTCTTTATCACACCAAATTAAATTGGAGTTACTATCTTTCCAGCCACATCACAAGTGAACTCCATAAAACCCATAGAAACACTAGTGCCATTTTATCCTCAACCAGTTTTTTACTTTATTTTTTTATGAAGTTTACTACAATATATAGAATACCTTACTACCTGTTGGTCATCAAATCTGCCTAGGAAAGGTTTTTTGGTAAATGTATGCACCCTAGACCTAGACCAACCTTGAAATACCGAAGGGAAGAGATGCCCCTCGTGCAAATCTCCGTAGAAAGGCCGGATCCTATGTTAAACTACTTTGGTGTTTTGAGATAAGGGTGCAGAAAAGATATAAAAGGAGTTAGGGTTAGAGAAAGAAATTAAAAAGAGGTAAGGGAAGAGAGATTGATGATTCAAAGTGGGAGATAACAGGAAGCACGATCACTAACTGACAAATTGAATAGCAACAAAAAAAACCAAGAATAAATGAAAGAAACGCTATATTAACCTTCCTATGTATCCTCTAGGCGAGCTCACAGGGATTCTCCTACTTTTCATCAAAATTTAGGGTTCAGAGTAAAGATGATTAGGACAAGTGAATGTAACAGAAACCAAAACCCACCAGGCAGCATAAAATAAAATCAATATAGCATTTTTCCTCTCCTATGTATCTTTTAGGCAAGTTTCAGGGTCTAGTCCCCAATCACACACCGGATTCAGGATTCAGAGTCTCAGTATGCAAATGAATAAATATAAAAGAATCAAACATAGAAGGCAGCATAAAAGAAAGGAATTGAGCCCAAAGCTCTTTAGTATTAATCGCAGGACATCAAGTTACAACGGCTTTCTAGCAGAAAGTTCCCCCCAAAAAATTTACATTACAATGCTTAGGTTTTTATAGAGGACCCGACCCTCTAATTCATTATTACATAGAATGGTGAAGTATACTCTTGAGATCTAAGAAGTCAGATCCTTGCGGCCCTCGTGACTGAGCTTTAAAATCCATTACCAGAACTGGCAACTGTGATCGAGTCAACCACAAAAACATGTATTGATGAGCCGTCTTGGTTTCTGGGTGCAATGCTCGAGTGGCCACCATGCTTTTTGGGCTCTCCTTCAGAGACTAATACTTCGCTTATGATTGCCAAAAATGAGCAGCGAGCTTACCAGGAAAGTAAAAATGCATTTATGATGCACTTGATCATCTCGGTAAAATACTCGGCTTGAAGCATGTGCCCCCTTTGAGTCGCGAAAAAACAACACGTCACGATATCATGACATTTATATGTCTTTAGCTTGGTTCTTCTTCTTTCATCATGAAAATATGACATGTCATGATATCGCGACATTTCTATGCCTTCAGCTTCTTTTGTTGCTTTTGGCCATGAAAACGCAACATGTCGCGATATCGTGACACTTTTTCTTTCTTGCTCTTTTCCTTGCTTTCGGCCACGAAAATGCAACATGTTGCGATATCGCGACACTTTTCCCTTCTTGCTTTCTCTTGTCGTTCTGAGTCATGAAAATGAAACATGTCACGATATCGTGACACATTTTCCTTCTTGCTCCTTCTTGTCGCTTTGAGCTGCGAAAATGCAACATGTCCCAATATCATGACACTTTTTCTTTCTTGCTCCCTCTTGTCGCTTTGAGCCACAAAAATGCAACATGTCACGATATCACGACACTTTTTATTTCTTGTTCCCTCTTGTTGCTTTGAGCCACGAAAAATGCAACATGTCGTGATATCGTGACACTTTTCTTTCTTGTTCATTCTCCTTGCTTTCTGCCGCAAAAACGCAACATGTCGCGATATCGCAACTCTTTCCTTCTTCTTTGGAGAGGCTATCATCTTTGGCTTGTTCGGTAGTGAAGCTATTCTTCTTCATTCTATGTACAATGAGGTGGCATTGAAAGGTAAAATTGCTGCAACACTTACAAATACTTTTGAAGCAACAAAAATAAATACTTTACAAAAAGAAATTTTTTATTTTTTTCTACCCCTCTATGCAATGTGAAATTTTTTTCAACATTATTGGTGGCTCACGGGGCATTTAGCTTGTTTGAATGCAGAGATACCAGGCCTTTATCCATTGGGCAATAGAGTCATTCCCATTTTCCTCTTCTCTGACTATCCATTGACAACATTTTTTTTTTTTTGTGCCTAAGCTCCTAAGCAATGCTTAGCACATTCGGCACTTATTTACTAGCTAGGTTGTTTATAGTATTTACAAAAAATTCTACGACATGATTGGCATGCTGCCACCATAAGCCCAGCTTCGGGTGCTTATCCGATGAACCTGCAATGTCCGAACCAGATCTGATTGAACTTTAGTTGATCTTTGAAGTTTGGTTGGCCTCCTTCCAAAGTTGTCCATGTCAGGAACAAGGAGCAACACAGTGAGTTGTTGCTCCTACCAGTACCTGTACTATTGATAAAATATGTGGTAAAGAAGTTTGCCGCATGAGGGGCCTCTTGGGTTAATGGTCATAGTGGGGGCTGGAACCAATACTAGAATACCAAAGAATCTACTAACTATGGGCTGGGTACAGGTTTTTCCATCCGCCTGATGCGGTAACAGGGATCCTCTGACAAAGAGTAATCTTCTAGGATCTCTTTAGGTTCAGCTTGAGGAGACATGCTTAATGGATTATGGTTGAACACTCGTGTGCCATCCACTGGAATACAAAAATGGTGCAAAAATGTGCCCTCTTTGTTCTCAGGCTCTACCACTTGGGCCTGCTCTTGTCCTTGGCTCGTCCTATGATGGAGACTATAAGCAACCATATTTTTCATTGCTAGGGCAAAGCTTACATATTACCATTGTTGGACTTGGATGAAATCTGCCTCTCGAGCTCCACATGACTGCATCTTAGGCCTCTGCTCAGTATGAGGAGTCTACCATGATGAATATTGCGTTGGATAAATAGGAGCAATAATTTCTAGGTAGGGTGATGGGGCTGCTCCCCACTACCACTTTCTCGATAGGAGAAAAAGTTGTTCTGCTCGTATTACTTCCTCAAATACTTGAGGGAATATTTGTTCTCCTAATTGCAGTAGTATGAGGCTCAAGTTCGGGTGAAAGGCCCAAACATAGAAGAGGTGGGCTTGGGCGGGCGTCGGTTGGATCTCTCCTGGGATTCTCTTCCAACTTCTATAGAATTGGACATTGAAGTCCACGATGCTCTCCAGAGGTGCTTTCATGATGGTGAAAAGGTACATCAAAATTTGGAAGGGATCTTGAGAGACATCAAATGTTCTGAATAGCGCTCCCACTAAGTCATCCCATGAGCGGATGCTTTTATGCTCGAGCAGTTTGTACCACTGCAGCGCCCTTCCTTCCAAAGATAGAACTAGAAGTCTGATCATGACATCCTCATGGATTATTTCATGGAGGGGTGCTAAAGCAACAACATATTCAAGGTGTTCTTGGGCCATTCCCTTAGTGCCATCATATTTTGTCACTGTCTCCAAGGCACTTTCAAGAATTTCATGGTAACTTTGAAGATTCAGAGGACAACGATCATCCCAGTTGGAATAGCATACCCTCTCTATTATAGCAGTGACCTGTAGATATCACGATTCTTGCCACTAAGTCAGAGTCACCAGGTGAATATACTTTTCTTTGCTTGTGAGGTCAAGGCTACTCACCGAACCTTGATTCCTCCAGGGTGTCTTCTTTTAGATTTAAAAGGTGCCTACGATCTATAATTCTAGATCTTCAGCTGATTCAGAGTCACCAGGTGATTTTTCCACATGAAGGCAAGCCAAAGGTTCACCAAACTCGAGCTTCCTTAAAACTTGAGGACTTTTGGCATGAAGGCACAGGTTTAGGTACCGGTCTCTACGACTTAGAGATTTTTGGGTTGAACAGAGTCGCTAGATGCTAAGAGTCTTTTAGTAATAAGAGCATCGGTTCTCACTACCACTAGTCAGGTGAGACTGACTGGGTCACACCGAGAACTAGTTAGAACTAGTGGCCCCAATGAATATGGGTTTGATATTTGCACTTAAAATATGGGACCTTAGTTCCATCGGGTGTGCCAAAAATGGTTGGTCATCAAATCTACCTAGGAAATGATTTTGGATAAAGGTATGCACCCTAGACCTGGACCAACATTGAAAGACTGAAGGGAAGAGATGCCCCTTGTGGTGCAGGAAAGAGATAAAAGGAGTTAGGGTTAGAAAAATAAATAAAAAAGAGGTAAGGGAAGGGATATTGATGATTCAAAGTGGGAGAGAACAGGAAGCACGATCACTAACTGACAACTTGAATAGCAGTAAAGAACACCAAGAATAAATAAAATAAATGCTACATTAACCTTCCTATGTATCCTCTGGGCAAGCTCACAAGGATTTTCATTCTCCTTTTCATCGAAATTCAGGGTTCATAGTAAAGACATTTAGGACAAGTGAATGTAACAAAAACCAAAACCCACCAGGCAGCATAAAATAAAATCAATATAGCATTTTTCCTCTCCTATGTATCCTTTAGGCGAGTTTCAAGGTGCAGTCCCCAATCGCGCATCGGATTTAGGATTCAGAGTCTCAGTATGCAAATGAAGAAAGATAAAAGAATCAAACATAGAAGGTAGCATAAAAGAAAGGAATTGAGCCCAAAGCTCTTTAGTATTAATCGTAGGATATCAAGTTACAGAAGCTTTCTAGCAGAAATTTCCCCCCAAAAAAGTTATATTACAATGCTTATTTTTATAGAGGACTCGACCCTCTGAGTCATTATTACATAGAATGGTGAAGTATACTCTTGAGATCTAAGAATTCAGCTCCTCGCGGCCCTCGTGACTAAGCTTTAAAATCCATTACCAGAACTGGCAACTATGACCGATTCAACCATAGAAACATGCATTGATGAGCCGTCTTGGTTTCTAGGTGCAATGCTCGAGTGGTTTCCATGCTTGTCGGGCTCTCCTTCAGGGACTAATACTTTGCTTATGATTGCCAAAAATGAGTAGCGAGCTTACCGGGCATGTAAAAATGCATTTATGATGCACTTGATCATCTCGGTAAAATACTCAGCTTGAAGCGTGTGCCCCCTTTGAGTCGCAAAAAAACAACATGTCACGATATCATGAACTTTCTATGTCTTTAGCTTGGTTCTTCTTCTTGCATCACAAAAATATGACATGTCATGATATCGTGACATTTCTATGCCTTCAGCTTCTTTTGTTTCTTTTGGCCATGAAAACGCAACATGTTGCGATATCGCGACACTTTTTCTTTCTTGCTCTTTTCCTTGCTTTCGGCCACGAAAATGCAACATGTCGCGATATCATGACACTTTTCCCTTATTGCTTTCTCTTGTTGCTCTGAGCCACGAAAATGCAACATGTCACGATATCGCGACACTTTTTCCTTCTTTCTCCTTCTTGTCGCTTTGAGCCATGAAAATGCAACATGTCACAATATCGCGACACTTTTTATTTCTTGCTCCCTCTTGTCACTCTGAGCCGCAAAAATACAACATGTCATGATATCACGACACTTTTTATTTCTTGTTCCCTCTTGTCGCTTTGAGCCACGAAAATGCAACATTTCACAATTTCGTGACACTTTTCTTTCTTGCTCATTCTCCTTGCTTTCGACTGTGAAAACGCAACATGTCGCAATATCGTGACTCTTTCCTTCTTCTTTGGAGAGGCTATCTTCTTTGGCTTGTTTGGTAGTGAAGCTCTTCTTCATTCTATGTACAATGAGGTGGCATTGAAAGGCAAAATTTCTGCAACACTTACAAATACTTTTGAAGCAACAAAAATAAATACTTTACAAAAAGAATTTTTTGATATTTTTCTACCCCTCTATGCAATGTGACAAAATTTTCAACATTCTTGGTGGCTCATGGGGCATTTAGCTTGTATAAATGCAAAGATACCAGGAATTTATCCATTAGGCAACAGAATCATTCCCATTGTCCTCTTCTCTGACTATCCATTGACAACATTTTTTTTTTGTTTGTTTGTGCCTAAGCTCCTAAGCAACGCTTAGCACCTTCGACACTTATTTACTAGCTAGGTTGTTTATAGTATTTACAAAAAATTCTATGACATGATTGGCATGCTGCCACCATAAGCCTAGCTTTGGGTGCCTATACGATGAACCTGCAATGTCCAAACCAAATCTGATTGAACTTTAGTTGATCTTTGAAGTTTGGTTGGCCTCCTTCCAAAGTTGTCCATGTCGGGAACAAGGAGCAACTCAGTGAGTTGTTGCTCCTACCAGTACCTGTACTAGTGATAAAATATGTGGTAAAGAAGTTTTTCGTATGAGGGGCCTCTTGGGTTAATGGCCATAGTGAGGGCTGGAACCAATACTAGAATATCGAAGAATCTACTAACTGTGGGCTGGGTACAGGTTCTTCCATCCGCCTGATGCGGTAACAGGGCTCCTCTAAAAAAGAGTAATCTTCTAGGATCTCTTTACTTTCAGCTTGATGAGACATGCTTAATAGATTCTAGCTGAACACTCACGTGCCATCCATTGGAATACAAAAATGGTGCAAAAATGTGCCCTCTTTGTTCTCAGGCTCTACCACTTGGGCTTGCTTTTGTCCTTGGCTCGTCCTATGATGGAGACTATAAGCAACCATATTTTTCATTGCTGGGGCAAAGCTTACATATTACCATTGTTGGACTTGGATGAAATCTACCTCTCAAGCTCCACATGACTGCATCTTAGGCCTCTGCTCAGTATGATGAGTCTGCTTTGATGAATATTGCGTTGGATAAATAGGAGCAATAATTTCTAGGTAGGGTGATGGGGCTGCTCCCCACTACCACTTTCCCGATAGGAGCAAAAGTTGTTCTGCTCGTATTACTTCCTCAAATACTTGAGGGAATCTTTGTTCTCCTGATTGCAGTAAGATGAGGCTCAAGTTTGGGTGAAAGGCCCAAACATAGAAGAGGTGGGCTTGGGAGGGCGTCAGTTGCATCTCTCCTGGGATTCTCTTCCAACATCTATAAAATTTGACATTGAAGTCCATGATGCTCTCCAGAGGTGCTTTCATGATGGTGAAAAGGTACATCAAAAGTTGGAAGGGATCTTGAGAGCCATCAAATGTTCTGAATAGCGCTCCTGCTAAGTCATCCCATGAGCGAATGCTTTTATGCTCGAGCAGTCTGTACCACTGTAGCGCCCTTCCTTCCAAATATGGAACTAGAAGTCTGATCATGACATCCTCATGGATTATTTCATGGAGGGGTGCTAAAGCAGCAACATATTCAAGGTGTTCTTGGGCCATTCCCTTAGTGCCATCGTATTTTGTCACTGTCTCCAAGGTGCTTTCAAGAATTTCATGGTAACTTTGAAGATTCATAGGACAACGATCATCCCAGCTGGAATAGCATACCATCTCTATTATAGTAGTGACCTGTAGATATCATGGTTCTTGCCACTAAGTCAGTCACCGGGTGAACATACTTTTCTCCGCTTGTGAGGTCAAGGCTGCTCACCAAACCTTGATTCCTCTAGGGTGTCTTTTTTTAGATTTAAAAGGTGCCTATGATCTAGAAATCTGGATCTTCAGCTGAGTCAGAGTCACCAGGTGATTTTTCCAGATGAAGGCAAGCCAGAGGTTCACCAAACTCGATATTCCTTAAAACATGAGGAATTTTGGCATGAAGGCACAGGTTTAGGTACCGGTCTCTACAACTTAGAGATTTTTGGGTTGAACAGAGTCGCTAGATGCTAAGAGTATTTCGGTAATAAGAGCATCGATTTTCACTACCACTAGTCAGGTGAGACTGACTGGGTCACACTGAGAACTGGTTAGAACTAGTGGCCCCAATGAAGACGAGTTTGATATTTGCGCTTAAAATATGGGACCTTAGTTCCACCGGGTGTGCAAAAAATGGTTGGTCATCAAATCTACCTAGGAAAGGATTTTGGGTAAATGTATGCACCCTAGACCTGGACCAACATTGAAAGGTCGAAGGGAAGAGATGCCCCTTGTGCCAATATCCGGAGAAAGACCGGCTCCTATGTTAAACTACTTTGGTGTTTTGAGATAAGGGTGCAGGAAAGAGATAAAAGGAGTTAGGGTTAGAAAAATAAATAAAAAAGAGGTAAGGGAAGGGATATTGATGATTCAAAGTGGGAGAGAACAGGAAGCATGATCACTAACTGACAACTTGAATAGCAGTAAAGAACACCAAGAATAAATAAAAGAAATGCTACATTAACCTTCCTATGTATCCTCTGGGCAAGCTCACAAGGATTTTCCTTCTCCTTTTCATCGAAATTCAGGGTTCATAGTAAAGACATTTAGGACAAGTGAATGTAACAAAAACCAAAACCCACCAGGAAGCATAAAATAAAATCAATATAGCATTTTTCCTCTCCTATGTATCCTTTAGGCGAGTTTCAAGGTGTAGTCCCCAATCGCGCATCGGATTTAGGATTCAGAGTCTCAGTATGCAAATGAATAAAGATAAAAGAATCAAACATAGAAGGTAGCATAAAAGAAAGGAATTGAGCCCAAAGCTCTTTAGTATTAATCGTAGGATATCAAGTTACAGAAGCTTTCTAGCAGAAAGTTCCCCCCAAAAAAGTTATATTACAATGCTTAGGTTTTTATAGAGGACTCGACCCTCTAAGTCATTATTACATAGAATGGTGAAGTATACTCTTGAGATCTAAGAATTCAGCTCCTCGCGGCCCTCGTGACTGAGCTTTAAAATCCATTACCAGAACTGGAAACTGTGACCGATTCAACCATAGAAACATGCATTGATGAGCCGTCTTGGTTTCTAGGTGCAATGCTCGAGTGGTTGCCATGCTTGTCGGGCTCTCCTTCAGGGACTAATACTTTGCTTATGATTGCCAAAAATGAGTAGCGAGCTTACCGGGCATGTAAAAATGCATTTATGATGCACTTGATCATCTTGGTAAAATACTCGGCTTGAAGCGTGTGCCCCCTTTGAGTCGCAAAAAAACAACATGTCACGATATCATGACATTTCTATGTCTTTAGCTTGGTTCTTCTTCTTGCATCACAAAAATATGACATGTCATGATATCGTGACATTTCTATGCCTTCAGCTTCTTTTGTTGCTTTTGGCCATGAAAACGCAACATGTTGCGATATCACGACACTTTTTCTTTCTTGCTCTTTTCCTTGCTTTCGGCCATGAAAATGCAATATGTCGCGATATCGTGACACTTTTCCCTTCTTGCTTTCTCTTGTTGCTCTGAGCCGTTAAAATGCAACATGTCACGATATCGTGACACCTTTTCCTTCTTGCTCCTTCTTATCACTTTGAGCCACGAAAATGCAACATGTCGCAATATCGCGATACTTTTTCTTTCTTGCTCCCTCTTGTCGCTCTGAGCCGCAAAAATACATGTCACGATATCACAACACTTTTTATTTCTTGTTCCCTCTTGTCGCTTTGAGCCATGAAAATGCAACATGTCGCGATATCATGACACTTTTCTTTCTTGCTCATTCTCCTTGCTTTCGGCCGCGAAAATGCAACATGTCGCGATATCGTGACACTTTCCTTCTTCTTTGGCGAGGCTATCTTCTTTGGCTTGTTCAGTAGTGAAGCTCTTCTTCTTCATTCTATGTACAATGAGGTGGCATTGAAAGGCAAAATTGCTACAACACTTACAAATACTTTCGAAGCAACAAAAATAAGTACTTTACAAAAAGAAATTTTTGATTTTTTTCTACCCCTCTATGCAATGTGACAAAATTTTCAACATTCTTGGTTGCTCACGGGGCATTTAGCTTGTCTGAATGCAGAGATACTAGGCCTTTATCCATTGGGCAACAGAGTCATTCCCATTGTCCTCTTCTCTGACTATCCATTGACAACATTTTTTTTTTTTTTTTGTTTGTGCCTAAGCTCCTAAGCAACACTTAGCACCTTCGGCACTTATTTACTAGCTAGGTTGTTTATAGTATTTGCAAAAAATTCTATGACATGATTGGCATGCTGCCACCATAAGCCCAGCTTTGGGTGCCTATCCAGTGAACCTGCAATGTCCGAACTAGATCTGATTGAACTTTAGTTGATCTTTGAAGTTTGGTTGGCCTCCTTCCGAAGTTGTCCATGTCGGGAACAAGGAGCAATGCAGTGAGTTGTTGCTCCTACCAATACCTGTACTATTGATAAAATATGTGGTAAATAAGTTCGATGCATGAGGGGCCTCTTGGGTTAATGGTCATAGTGGGGGCTAGAACCAATACTAGAATACTAAAGAATCTACTAACTGTGGGCTAGGTATAGGTTCTTCCATCCGCCTGATGCCTCCTATGATAAAGAGTAATCTTCTAGGATCTCTTTAGGTTTAGCTTGATGAGACATGCTTAATGGATTCTGGCTGAACACTCGCGTGCCATCCACTGGAATACAAAAATGGTGCAAAAATGTGCCCTCTTTGTTCTCAGGCTCTACCACTTGGGCTTGCTCTTTTCATTGGCTCGTCCTATGATGGAGACTGTAAGAAACCATATTTTTCATTGCTGGGGCAAAGCTTACATATTACCATTGTTGGACTTGGATGAAATCTGCCTCTAGAGCTCCACATGAATGCATCTTAGGCCTTTACTCAGTATGAGGATTCTGCCATGATGAATACTGCATTGGATAAATAGGAGCAATAATTTCTAGGTAGGGTGATGGGGCTGCTCCCCACTACCACTTTCCCGATAGGATCAAAAGTTGTTCTGCTCGTATTACTTCCTCAAATACTTGAGGGAATCTTTGTTCTCCTTATTGTAGTAAGATGAGGCTCAAGTTCGGGTGAAAGGCCCGAACATAGAAGAGGTGGGCTTGGGCGGGTGTCGGTTGGATCTCTCCTGGGATTCTCTTCCAAATTCTATAGAGTTGGACATTGAAGTCCACGATGCTCTCCAGAGGTGCTTTCATGATGGTGAAAATGTACATCAAAAGTTGGAAGGGATATTGAGAGCCATCAAATGTTCTGAATAACGCTCCTGCTAAGTCATCACATGAGTGGATGCTTTTATGCTTGAGCATTTTGTACCACTGCAGTGCCCTTCCTTCCAAAGATAGAACCAGAAGTCTAATAATGACATCCTCATGGATTATTTCATGGAGGGGTGCTAAAGCAGCAACATATTCAAGATGTTCTTGGGCCATTCCCTTAGTGCCATCGTATTTTGTCACTGTCTCCAAGGTGCTTTCAAGAATTTCATGGTAACTTTGAAGATTCAGAGGACAACGATCATCCCAACTGGAATAGCATACCCTCTCTATTATATTAGTGACCTGTAGATATCATGGTTCTCGCCACTAAGTCAGAGTCACCAGGTGAACATACTTTTCTCCACTTGTGAGGTCAAGGCTTCTCACCGAACCTTGATTCCTCCAGGGTGTCTTCTTTTAGATTTAAAAGGAGCCTACGATCTAGAAATCTGGATCTTCAGCTGAGTCAAAGTCACCAGGTGATTTTTCCAGATGAAGGCAAGCCAGAGGTTCACCAAACTCGAGCTTCCTTAAAACATGATGACTTTTTGCATGAAGGCACAAGTTTAGGTACCGGTCTCTACGATAGAAATTTTTGGGTTGAACAGAGTCGCTATATGCTAAGAGTCTTTTGATAATAAGAGCATCGGTTCTCACTACCACTAGTCAGGTGAGACTGACTGGGTCACACTGAGAACTGGTTAGAACTAGTGGCCCCAGTGAAGATAGGTTTGATATTTGTGCTTAAAATATGGGACCTTAGTTCCATCGGGTGTGCCAAAAATGGTTGGTCATCAAATCTACCTAGGAAAGGATTTTGGGTAAATGTATGCACCCTAGACCTGGACCAACATTGAAAGGCCGAAGGGAAGAGATGCCCCTTATGCCAATCTCTGGAGAAAGATCGGATCCTATATTAAACTACTTTGGTGTTTTGAGATAAGGGTGCAGGAAAGAGATAAAAGGAGTTAGGGTTAGAAAAATAAATAAAAAAGAGGTAAGGGAAGGGATATTGATGATTCAAAGTGGGAGAGAACAGGAAGCACGATCACTAACTGACAACTTGAATAGCAGTAAATAACACCAAGAATAAATGAAAGAAATGCTACATTAACCTTCTTATGTATCCTCTAGGCAAGCTCACAGGGATTTTCCTTCTCTTTTTCATCAAAATTCAGGGTTCAGAGTAAATACGATTAGGACAAGCGAATGTAACAGAAACCACAACCCACCAGGTAGCATAAAATAAAATCAATATAGCATTTTTCCTCTCCTATGTATCCTTTAGGCGAGTTTCAGGGTGCAGTCCCCAATCACACATCAGATTCAGGATTCAGAGTCTCAGTATGCAAATGAAGAAAGATAAAAGAATCAAACATAGAAGGTAGCATAAAAGAAAGGAATTGAGCCCAAAGATCTTTAGTATTAATCATAGGATATCAAGTTATAGCAGCTTTCTAGCAGAAATTTCCCCCCAAAAAAGTTACATTACAATGCCTAGGTTTTTATAGAGGACCCGACCCTCTAAGTCATTATTACACAGAATGACGAAGTATACTCTTGAGACCTAAGAATTCGGCTCCTCGCGGCCCTCGTGACTGAGCTTTAAAATCCATTACCATAACTGGCAACTATGACCGAGTCAACCACAGAAAGATGCATTGATGAGCCATCTTGGTTTTTGGGTGCAATGCTCGAGTGGCCGCCATGCTTATCGGGATCTCCTTCAGGGACTGATACTTTGCTTTTGATTGCCAAAAATGAGCAGCGAGCTTACCCAAAAAGTAAAAATGCATTTATGATGCACTTGATCGTCTTGGGAAAATACCCGGCTTGAAGTGCATGCCCCATTGTGAAAAAGCAACATGTCATGATATCATGACATTGCTATGTCTTCATCTTGGTTCTTCATCTTGCATCATGAAAATATGACATGTCACGATATCGCGACATTTTTATGCCTTCAACTTCTTTTGTTGCTTTTGGCCATGAAAACGTAATATGTCGCGATATCGTGATGCTTTTTCTTTCTTGCTCTTTTCCTTGCTTTCAGCCACGAAAATGCAACATGTTGCGATATCGCGACACTTTTCTCTTCTTGCTTTCTCTTATCGCTCTGAGCCATGAAAATGCAACATGTCGCGATAACGCGACACCTTTTCCTTCTTGCTTCTTCTTGTCGCTTTGAGCTGCGAAAATGCAACATGTCGTGATATCATGACACTTTTTCTTTCTTGCTCCCTCTTGTCGCTTTGAACCACGAAAATGAAACATGTCGCGATATCACAACACTTTTTCTTTCTTGCTCCCTTTTGTCGCTTTGAGCCATGAAAATACAACATGTCGCGATATCGCGACACTTTTCTTTCTTGCTCATTCTCCTTCCTTTTGGCCGTGAAAACGCAACATGTCGTGATATCAAGACACTTTCCTTCTTATTTTGTGAGGCTATATTCTTTGGCTTGTTCAGCAGTGAAGCTCTTCTTCTTCATTCTATGTACAAGGAGGTGGCATTGAAAGCCAAAATTGCTGCAACACTTACAAATAATTTCGAAGCAACAAAAAGAAATACTTTACAAAAAGAAATTTTTTTTTTTTTTCTACCCCTCTATGCAATGTGACAAAATTGTCAACAGTACCAACCTCACTACACCCAGACCTAAGGATAATTATCTTAACAACAAAACATGTACAAGTAAAGTTCAAATTTTTAATAAACTAATTATTATTATATTTTTATTATTTAATTTATATATGAATGCAGAGAAGAGAATCATCATCTTCTACTAGAATGGAGGTTGCAATAAAAGATCCCTTGCTAAAATCCATCAAATATTTCAACACATAGTCAGAATCAACACCATTATTTACAAGATTTACATCTACTAAATTTTTTAGGTCATCTAAATCCCCTATTTTCATGCAATTGCTTTTATAGTTGCATATCATCTGTAAATGGATATTGAAGAAGTGTGACAACCCATGCATACGTTAGGTAATATTACTCTTTCGAACTTTTCTTCAATGTTGTTTAATTCATTTAATTAAAATTATAGTTAGTTTTATTGACTTTTTTTATATATTTTTAGTACATCACACAAATCCATTAGTTTAGATGGAATTGATTTTATAGACCCAAAAAATCCAACATGTCACATCAACATCCAATATGTGGAATTAAATTAAGTTAAAACCTATGTAGTTAATTAAATTTTATTAAATTATTTTTTATAATATTTTGTAATAAAATTTTATTGTAATGTTTTATAGGGGTTTCAGGTTAATTACATCATTAAATATAACCTATTATGGCATTGTCACTTCCAACATGACCATATTTGATGGGGGGTCAATATATGTGTGGGAAAAAATTATTTTTTGGAATGGGCTAGGGATGAGCACATAGGTAGACTTTTTCAAAATTTCCAAATATTTCTCTTGGAAATATTTCTAGTTTGCAAGGAATTTTAGAATTGGATAATACTCCTCTTGATGAGGATTATTTATTTTAAGGTATTTCCTTGAGTTTTTTAAAGTGGCCGATGTGCTTAAATATCCACAAAAGTGGATAGAATCACAAAAAAATAAGGAGTTAGCTATCACTGTCAAGAGCTCATCCCCTCCCCATCCAACTGGTGACCCTCTTTATTTGATTGAGGATGAGAAATTAATGTTTTTAGAAGATATTTTATTGTTATATAATTTTTAGGCCACCATAAAATAAATGGTGCTTTAAGATATTGCTAAAATATGATAGTGGGAGTATCGGGCTAAAATTCTTATCAAGGAAATTAATGCCCAATGCAAAAAAAAATCAAAAAGAACTTTTTATTTTTGGTGGAACATGAACCAAAAAATATTGATTCCTTATTACATCACGATAAATATGGCAAGGTAAAAGCGAGTACAATTTATAGTGATGATATTTTAGATATTATTTTGAATAGGTTAGAGAACCTAAACGTTGAAGCCTAGGCATATTCTAATCAATGGGCTATTGACAAGAAAAAAGTTTAAGTTGTAGGTGTCACAAAATATGTAGTTGAGGTAGGTCATCGTAATTTTGTTTATTCAAAATTTCCATACATTTATCAACTAGGAAATTTTTACTTTTCTCTTCTACAATCCAATTTTGATAATATATAGAAACAAGTGAATAACATGTATGTTTATATAAACAACACCAAGAAAAATTTGCAAGTTGCTATTGATTTGAAAGAATGATTACATATCACCATAAAATAGAACAACACCTTTAGGAGGATTATTAAGGACCACGATTTAGGTCATGTTATTTTTCTTAAACAAAAGTAAAAAGAAATATATTTAATATTAAAAGAATATCCTTATAAAGAAGAAAGAATAGGCCTTGTTTTCGTTTTTGCTTAATCAAGAAAAACAAGGCTATGATAAAAACATAAAATTTTATGAACATAATAATATAAAATACTATCAAAAATATCAATTTTTTTAAACCGATAATCCAATAAGACAATTTTAATAATCCAATAGATAGATGTTTACAACAACTGATAACAAATATTACCAAAAATATCAAACTTTTCAAATATTAAAAATATCACATTGGAGGAAGTTGAAACAAACACTTCTTAGCTTGTCCAAAATCGCTTGTATACATAGTTGATCTCTGTCTCCACAATATGATCACTACAAGTATCATTATCCTAATTATCATGAGTATTAGTTATACCTCTTCTATCTGCTAGAGATTTCCAATATGCCAAAGTTTTATCATAAGGAAACTTATCCACCTCATAATATGAGATATATATTCTCAAACGGTTTTCTAAATTTTTATCTAACATGTAAAAAATTTTAAATTTCATAAAATATAATGAACTAAAAACCCTTTCATCTTCTATAGATCCCAAAATCATTGTTTTACACAATTCATATAAGTAAAAATATTCACTCATTGTATGCTATAAAACACTACTAGGATACAATTGTTTCCACAAACATGTAATATAACCTAGTTCATGAGGGATGCTCAAATGTAAAATTTTATTAACCATTGTCAATCCAAAATGGCTTCATTGTTTTATCAATTTGTTTTTATTGAGAATATCATTAATTTCAATACGATTGACTTCCACAAGTTTAGTAAAATGTTTAACAAGAGTACCTATATATTTTATAAACAACTTACTTGTGCTATTGTAGTTAGTACCATGATACTATAACATGACATTAACCACACCCATGGCCTAAAGAAAATAATCTCTTTGAAAATGATCTCTTATTCTCTTATCATGGTTTTTGGTACTTTTCTCAATTTAATCCTTGTATTGTGTAAAACTACATTGAATTTTTTGTATGTTATGGTTATTTGTTCAACATCAAATATAATTATATCTAATCATTTTTCAAAATAATATAAAGGTATTTGATTTTTGTGAACATTAATAAAAAGATGATCATTTATGTTGAACTTCAAAAATATTTTTGGATCATTAAAGTTTGTTAAAGTTCTCCAACTATATAACCTATCAATACACATGCATATTTGTTTTCTCATCTTGATGAAATTGATAATATAAATGGATCTTTCTTGTGCAATTTTTATAAACATTGCTAAGGATTGATAATCATTAAAAAACTACATGTAGGTTGAAACAATGAAATCCACCTAGTATATACATATTTTAACAAATTTTTACCTTTAGTAACTCATGCAAACTATAGAAAATTTGTAAATATTTTTGGACTACACAAAAAATAAGCATGTATTTCATGTATAAGTTCCTCCACTCTTGCAACATTTTCAAATGTGCTCACAATTGCGTATGCAAGACTCATTCTATGATTCATGTAAATAAGGAGTAAATATAGGGTAATTGATGTTTGAATTTGAAAACAAAGACCATTTGTATATCCTTGCATTGTAGTGACACTGTCAATTTTGACACATATTAACTTACTAGCTATTGTTGCATTATCTATTCCCACAATATCCTTTAAACTAGTTACAACAACATTGTAAAGGGTTTTTGCATTACAAATTTACACCATATTATGTAGTGCTAATAATTGAGGTTTCCTTAAATGATTTTGAAATGTGTAATCATGTATGCAAATCTAATATGTGTTGTCAAAAATAGTTACCTCATAAATTGTAAGTGAAATAAAATTGGCATGTTCTACTTTCTCTCTTAGTTCTTCCTTCTCAACTAGTGAGATACATTTTGCCAATTCCTAACCACTTTGAACTAACCAATGGATATTGGGAAGGTTTTGCACATTATCTAGTTGAAATATATTCTTAAAATATAAAAATCAAATGTAGGTCTACCCTTTTTATGAATAGTATATATAATAACAAACTGTAAAGTTTTTGAAACTAAAGAGACTATGAATTTTTTGAAATTGAGCTTGAATCATTCCACCTTTCTCAGTGATAATTTTTTGTTGTTTCATCTATTTCTCATAGTCTTATGCATATTTGAAATGTATACATTCCAATGCATCCTTACATCTAATTATTTTCTTAGTTCTTCCATTACTTTCTTTTATTATCATATAAATTTTCCATAATATTTTTCTATTATATCCAACTTAAGTTGCATTGCAAGGGATAAAGTACCCTTGACTTTTGATGCTCTCAGAAAACCAGATATTATTCCACGAATATATATAATTTCACAATGACTAATGATAAAATCAATTGAATATAAATTGGAAATGAACCAGAGAACGCAGGTATGAAATTATAGAAAATCAATGCCTCTTAAGGAGGGCAGTTCCCCGCCATGAATGGGCAGAATCAATGCGAATACACAAAATGAATTAATTGATGAAAGATAACCTACACTTGGATAGCTAAACTATATAAGTAAGAATTAAAATGAATTTATGTAATATAGTCGATGGATATAACATTTGGATTGTAACATGGTTCCTCTCCACGAAAAGCTTTGTCCTCAAAGCTAGAAATTTTTGGAAAATACTTTTAGGTTCCCATGTAGCATCTTCTTCTGGTAGGTCTTGCCATCTGATAAGAAATTATTGGATGTGACGAGATCTCAATATGAGTGTTCTTATTTGTATAATTGCTTCATGCTGGATCTTTCTTCATCTAGTATTGGTAATTATTAATGAGATTGCACTTTCTGGAACTTGATGAGGGAGGCAACTCTAGTTGATATGCCACCTCTCCAATGCGATGTGTAATTTTGTAAGGACCATAAAATCATGGAGCCAACTTCTGACTAAAATTGATATTAAATAATAATTGTTTGTAGGGTTGCAAATGCAGGAACACCATATCACCAATATTGAATTCTCTTTCTGAACGGTGTGTGTCTTGTTGCTGCTTCATATGATTTTGTTCTTGGACCAAATTATTTTTGAGAATGATGATCATTTACTATCGTTGATGAAACCAATCATCTACTTGGGCCACTTTGGACGATCCTGGTATATAATCTGCTACTGTTGGTGGCTTAGTTCCATACAATGATTCAAAAAGAGACAGTTTGATGGAGTAATGGTAAGAAGTGTTGTACCATCATTCTGCCAATGATAGCTAATGACTCCATTGATATTTTTTATCCTAAAAAAAACATCTTAGGGAGGTACCCAAACATTTGTTAACTACCTTCATTTGGCCATCTATTTGTGGATAGTATGCAGAAGATATATTTAGTTTGGTACCACTAAGTCGAAATAATTTTCTCCAAAAATTGCTAGTAAATATGGGATCCCGATCACTTACAATATTTTTTGGCATGCCATGTAATTTGAAAATTGATTCCATAAATACCTTAGCCACTTTGGTTACTGAAAATGAATGTTGTAGAGCTTGAAAGTGAGCATATTTGGAGAGGTGATCAACTACCATGAAAAGTATTGTTTTACCTTCTAACTTAGAAAGACCTTCAATAAAATACATTGAAATGTGTTCCCACTAATGATCTAGAATGGGTAATTGTTGAAGAAACCCTAGTGATTTGACTATTTCACCCTTATTGCGTTGGAATACTTCACATTCAACCACCCATTGTTTGACCTCTACTCTTAATTATTTCCAACAAAAGGATTGTTTAATCTGCATATAAGTTTTCAAAAAACTTGAATATCCTATTGACGTAGAGGAATGTGATTCATCTAGAATTCTTGATTTGATTGTCAAAGTTTGTGGAATATAAATGGAATTCTTCCTTCTTAATATCTTGTATTCATAGGAGAAAAGAGGGTGGTTGGATGAACCCAATAAAAAATATTGAATTATTTGAGCAGTTTCACTATTGGACAACCATTCTTCCTGTAACTGAGACACCCATTGAGAACAAGGACCTGAAATAGCATTAATAACCACTCCATCTTCATATTTTTTGGATAATTCATTTTTTTTCACGTTCTCTTTCCATTTCTTGTACTCGATAACAAAATCATATCCTAGCAATTTTGTTAACCACTTGTTTTGTACTAGATAAGAAAATCGTTGTTCCAAAAAATGCTTGAGACTACTATGATATTTTTTTATAATGAAATGACTACTAATTAAGTAGTGTCTCCATTTCTCCACTGCATGCAGAATAGCCAAGATTTCTCTTTCATATGTAGATCTTCCCAAAAAAATTCTTGAAATTTGTTTACTTTTGAATGCTAAGGGATGACCTTCCTT
Organism: Wollemia nobilis; assembly: GCA_028583015.1. Classification (NCBI taxonomy): domain Eukaryota; kingdom Viridiplantae; phylum Streptophyta; class Pinopsida; order Araucariales; family Araucariaceae; genus Wollemia; species Wollemia nobilis. The sequence continues at coordinate 7,548,789 of JAQPPZ010016690.1, read as the reverse complement.
CATTAACACTGCCCCAATACCTGTTCCTGAAGCATCACATTTGATTATGAATGGTTTGTGAAAATCCAAAGTTGCCAAAACTAGAGTAGTACACATTGCTTATTTCAGAGCCTCGAAGGCTTGAGTGGTTGCTTTAAAACAATAAAAAGCATCCTTTTTGTAATAGTTGTGAGAGGAGCTGTAATTTTTCTATAGTAACGCATAAAATTGTGATAATAGCCAGTGAGACACAAAAAACCACAAAGTTTCTTGATAGTTTTAGGTAAGGTCCAATAATGAATTACCTTTATCTTATTGGGATCCACTTTAACACCTTCTTGAGAAACTATGTGACCTAAGTACTCAACTTATTGAACACCAAAAGAGCATTTAGAGCATTTGACAAACAACTTTTCCTTGTGTAGGATATGAACAACCTTTTCCACATGCAACAAATGATCATTCCATGATTTACTATATATGATTATGTCAACAAAGAAGACTAGGACAAATTTTTAGAGGAATGGATGAAACACATGGTTCATGAGATTTTGAAATGTATATGAAGCATTAGTGAGACAAAATAACATGACCAATAATTCATAATGACATTCATGAGTGAGAAAAACTATTTTGGGAATATCCTATTCCCTAACTCTGATTTGGTGAAACCCCAAACGTAAATCCAATTTGGTAAAACAATTTGCACCATGTAGTTCATCTAATAAATCATCAATGACATGTATAGAGAATTTATAATTGGTGGTGATTTTGTTAAGGGGACAAAAATCTAGACACATGCACCAAGAATTGTCTTTGTGATGGGCCAAAACTACTGGTGAATAATAGGGGCTAGTGCTATGATGGATGACTCCATGTTCTAATAGTTCTCAGATAATTTTATCAATTTCTATCTTTTGAGGTTGGGGATATCAATAAGGATGACCATTACGTGGAAGATTTACTTGAACAAGGTGTATGACATGGTCATGGGATCTTTTGGGAGGTAGACATTTTGGTTCATGGAAGACCTCATAATAGTTTGCCACAATGTTTTGTAGATATTCTAATTGGATTTATGAAATATCTTGTGCTTGCATTTTCATAAAATTAATTTGAGTAATGAATATGTAATACCTTTTTGTAATATTTTTTCATATTGTACGAACTTACTATATTTGATGGGGGTGTTGGAATTCCTTGGAGGTGAATGGTCTTCCCATTTCCTTTCTATTCAACAAAGTGCTACTTGTAATTAAAATCGATCATCGTTTCCATTTGTTATAACCATGCGACTCCCAAAATAACTTCTAAATTCCCTAAATTCATAACAAAAAGAGGACCCTGCCAAGATTGGTAGAATTCCTCATTGAGTACGATTTTAAGATTGAGTACCTAAAAGGAAAGAAGAACAAAATGGTTGATGCTTTAAGTAGGAGATATATAGCAACCATAACTAGAGCTCACATGGATCTGATGGATCAATTGAGACAGAGGTAAGCTAAGGATGAGTATTACCAGGGTATTCGATTCAATATGGATAGATATCCTAATGGCAATAAGTATTTTAGTGTGAAATATGACTTTTTGTGCTATAAGAAAAGGGTTATTATACCAAATATAGGAAAATTGAGAAACTTGATAATGCAAGGATCTCATAGATCTCCTTATTTAGCTCATCTGGGAGGGATCAAAATGAGATAAAATATGTAAAGAGCCTTCTTTTGGGTAGGAATGAAGAAGGATATCACATTTTTTTTTGCTTAATGCCTCGAATGTCAGAAGGTTAAGGTAGAACACTAGCATCTTGTAATAAAACTTCATCTGCATGAGGTACCTATGCAAAAATGGTAGGTCATATCCATGGATTTTATTGTGGTATTACCCAAGACTTGATACCAACATGATACCATCTTTGTAGTGGTCGACAAGTTGACTAAGGTTTCCCACTTCATACCAGGAAATACCAAGGATGATGCTCAGGTAGTAGCTAGCAAATTCATCAAAGAGGTATTCTAATTGCATGGGTTTCTAGAGGTAATAATCTTAGATAAAGACTCCAAATTCACTTCTAAATTTTTGAAATCCCTTCATAGTGCAGTTGGTATGAAATTGAATATGAGTTTAGCATACCATACCAAAACTAATGGACAAATAGAGTGGGTAGACCAAGTTTTAGAATACAAGCTTTAGATGTACTGCATGGATCATAAATTTCAGTGGGAAGACTGTCTACCTTTGGTAGAATTTGCCTATAATAGTGGATATCACTCCTCTCTAGGAATGCAACCTTTTGATGCCTTGTATGGATGAAAGTGTAGAACACCATTATCATGGGAAAACCTAGAGGATCGAGTTATGATAAGGCTAGAAACTGTCAGGATAATGGAAGAGTAGCTAAAGGAAATTAGGCAAAGGCTTAAGGAAGTTGCATATAGGTAGAAGAGTTATGCAGATCTAAAAAGGACTCCAAGAGAGTATTATGTTGGAGATAAGGTGTTCTTAAGGGTTAATCCAAATAAAAGTGCTATCAAATCCATGAATTTGGATCCACATTTTGTGGGGCCCTTCGAGATCACAAAAAAGATCAATCTGGTTGCATATCGACTTGCATTACCACCTAATATGTCCAAAATCCATGACACCTTCCACATATCCTTTCTTAGGAAATATTTTGTTGACCCTTAACATGTGTGGGATGTTTCTAAATTGTAGATGGAAATTTTGAAGGCCATTTAAGTACTACCAATGAAAATTCTTGAGTTTCTATCCAAATCTCTATGAAATCAGACTCTCGATCAATGTAAGGTATAATGGGACTAGTTCTCTGATAAGAATGCCACTTGGGAGAAAGTGGAGGTTATGCGAAAACATTTTCCCTTTTTTTTTGAAACTATATGATGTAATAATTTTATTTTCTTCTGAACAACAAAAGGAAAATTGGAAACACCGAGGATGATGTTTAATCCTAGTGGGGGAGGATGTCATGACCCTCCCTAGCTGACTTTAAGGCACAAGAAAATAATGTGTTAGCCGAATATGTGGTGATAATTAGTTTGAACAATTGAACCAACTATGTGATGTTTAGTTGATTTATGAGGGCATGTTATTGCTAACATATTTCCAAGTGTGTAGGATCAGGTACACTTGTAGGTGGAACAGACAAAGTTACCCACTAGAGACGAGGAAATGATGATTAAGGTACTCGAAGGTAATATGGATAGATACCTTCATATAGGGATGCATTGATGAAAGGAATAATCATCAATAGTCGATCACCTGGAGCTTTAGTTGATAGCCTAGTAGTTATCGTAAAATCTTTGGCTAAGATGGGTGATTGAATTGATGGAAAGACTCCCTCTTTGGTTAATTGTATAAATGTGTTTGCTTTCTACTGCATCATAACTTGAGTAGTTTGATGATTTATCTCCTATATAAGAACCACTACAATATGATTATATATGCATAATATTAATTGTCATATTAAAAAAATGAAAACAAAGCATGCTCCTTGTAAAAGAGATCAAATTAAGTTATATGCTGAATTTAGATGCTTTTAAATTAATTAATGGAGTTTAGGAAAATAATTATTGACTCATTAGAGCTCATTTGTAAACTTTATTTGCAATTAATTAAGGAGTTTTCATTTTAATTAATTAAAAATAGATATTTTAATTAAAAGTGGTCATAATTCATTAGATATTAATTAAAAATGATTATTTCAATGATAAGAGAAAATTCATTAAAAAAATTTTAATTAATTAAGAATAAATTGAAAGAGGATCTTTCATTTAAATAAAATAATAATAGATATATTATAATATATTATAAATATCTTATATTATAATATATTATAAATATCTTTATTATTTTAAAATAATATGTCGTGATCCCACATTCCTACATGGTGCAACCTAAGGAAAGGCCTACAATGCTTAAACTTGCCAAAGAAGGAAAATATGGGAGGAATGCACAAGGGATAGGGGATAGGAATTGATGGAAAGGTGGTGGTGCAAGCTTCAAGAGGGTAGTGGATGGACCACAAAAGTGAGGGGGCATGTAAGGAAGAGGTAGAACGAAAGAAGGGGAAGAAAAACATGTAAGGAAATAATAGAGGAAGTGAGGGGAAAAGTAGAGGAAAGGAAGCACATAAGGAGCTGAAAGGGAGGCAACAAACTTCATTGAATGTCTGTCTCAGTTAAACCATAGGTTGGGTTATTCTAATATAATATTTAGTTCTAATTAAATGTGTTTTTAGTGCAGATATTCTTGATTTGAAGCATTGTGCATTGTACCCACATTTGGAACCACCATGAGAGAGAGAACTAGCTATTTTAGTGAAGCTATTCTTGCATTGGAAGCACTATGTGTTTTACCTTCATTTGGAACCACATTGAGTAGGAGAACTGTGTGTTTTAGCAAAGCCATTCTTGCTTGAAAGTGATGTGAATTGTACCCATGTTTGGAGCCATCGTGAGTAGGAGAACTGGGTTGTTTTAGTGAAGCCACTCCTGCCTTGGAAGCACTATGCATTGTACCTTCATTTGAAACCACCTTGAGTGGGAGAACTATGTGTTTTAGTGAAGTCATTCTTGCTTGGAAGCATTGTGCGTTGTACCCACATTTGGAACCATCGTGAGTGGGAGAACTGGGCTATTTTAGTGAAGCCATTCTTTCTTGGAAGCACTGTGTGTTGTACCTTAATTTGGAACCACCTTGAGTGGGAGAACTATGTATTTTAGTGGAGACATTTTTTCTTGTAAGCATTGTATGTTTTACCTACATTGGGAAATTCAATACCAGTGGGAAAGGTGTATTTTTGGTAAGGCCACTTTGTGCTGCGTTTGAGTCAGAAACCCCTGGTTCCATGAGAGGACACCATGTTTAAATAGTGCTGTAGAGAGTGACGTCAAATGCTCTGTTTGCCTTGGAATAGCGTTCGACAAGTAAGCATAGTGTTCGACAAAGGAAAACCCCTAGGTTTTAGGGAGTGTAGGTTGAGAAAACTAGTCAGCATCAGTAGAACATCCCTAGTTTTAATGGGCGTTGGGTTCACCATGGATGTTTTGTGTGCCTTGTATGGAATTAGCATTGACTGTAGATTTGCTACGTAAAAAAACCATAGTTTACGAAAGGTTTTAGATCATGGTTCTAAATAAAAAGAAGGGCCTTTGATTTATATATGAGACATATATTAGGACCTTTGAATTATATATGATATATATTAAGATTTAATTAAATGGACCTTTGATTTATATGTGAAACATATATTAGGATTTAATTAAATGGACCTTTGATGTATATGTGAAACATATATTAGGATTTAATTAAATGGAACTTTGATTTATATGTGAAACATATATTAGGATTTAATTAAATGGACATTTGATTTATATGTGAAACATATATTAGGATTTAATTAAATGGACCTTTGATTTATATGTGATACATATATTAGGGTTTAATTAAATGGACCTTTGATGTATATGTGAGACATATATTAGGACCTTTGATTTATATGTGAAACATATAGTAGGTTTTAATTAAATGGACCTTTGATTTATATGTGAAACATATAGTGCGTTTGAATTAAATGGACCTTTGATTTATATTTGAAACATGGAGTATGTTTTAATTAAATGGACCTTTTATTTATATGGGATATATAATGGGTTTTATTTAAAGGAACCTTTGATTTATATGGGATATGTAAATGTTAGGTTTTGATTGAAAAGGAACCTTTGATCTTTTTTTTGGTAGGTAAAAAAAATTATTTGTTGTACGGGTTAAAGGGTCCCATCCTTGTTACATCAGTAGCAAAAAGAAACAACTGTGGCCTCCAGTGGCCATAGGAAAAAACCAATTGAGGATCAACCCCATACAAAATAACCCAGACTAGGCCACAACCTTCCAAGATAGAGGAAACTACACTATTACAACAATTGAAAAAAGGACAATAGGCAGTCCTGCTGTCAAGACACCACCTTCCCAGATTACTGGGATTATTTGTTCCTTTTCTATTGGGCATTGTCATCAGGTGACAGAAGTGTCTTGATCAGGGCCGAGAACTCTCTGAGCTCATCGATGGCACTGGCTAGAATGGTGCAACCTTCCCTGTAGATGTTGGCAGTCATCTGCAACTGGCTTACTACTTCACTGGCTCTCTTAAGGGTTAAGGAACGAAGCGTATCCTTGGTGTTGTCAGTGTGTTGATCTTCATCATCATTGATGATTTCCATATTCAACCGCTGATCACTTGTCTTGGGGGACTTCAACCTAATGGATTTCCTCCGCTTCTGAGGAGGTCAAACTGATTTTTGTTTGGGTATGGGTCATTTACCAGTGTGAACTTCCTCTTTGGGAGTAGAGAGTGGGGGTGTGTCCTCCTTACCTTGGTCATGGGGGAGAGTGCATGGGGGAAGGGGATACGAATAGGGATAGAGTGGGGGGACCTAGGTTTTGGAGGCAAGGGGGGGTGGCGGCTTAGGCTCAAGCGGATGTGGAAGAGCGGGCAGAGGCTTGGGGACCTGGAGGACATTTCCCCTGGCACCTGGTGGGCTAGGGCGTATTTGTATAGTACCAAAAAAAGTCCCTGGTGGTGGGGGGTTTTGAGGATTTGCTTTCCCTATAGTTGTTGATGGTGATGGTGATGGAATAGAAGAGAAAGTTGGGGATGTTGACAAGATGAACATCACACAGGTGATTAACTAGAGCAAGGTTGTAGGCTCAAAGGGGCTTCTTGGGGTTGTCTACCGAGACATACTGGATAATGGGGATGATAGTCGAGTCCCAAGGGTGAGGTAAGGAGGAACACACCACTCCTTTCTTTTCCCAAACCAGGTTTTTCCTCCCTATCAGGGAACTGATTAGTTTCCTCTTTGAAGTTATGCCTATCATGGTGCACCACTCTACCGTCAACCAGAATACCAAAAATATGGGATATGGAGTGAACACTTACCTCAAACCGGAGGTCGTGAATCTACACTTCCCCCTCATTCCATGACTCGATGAATTCTCTGGTCACTTCCTCTTCGAACCCATCGAAAAGCTTGAAGAAATTGATGAAATGCTTGGCATCGAGCAAGGCCGTAGTCCCAGCCTCAATCTGTAGGCTAGCAGGCTCAAGGATGGCCATGGTGTGAAATAGACCAGTGGTTGTGGAGCTAGCTAGGAGGATTCTTGCAATATCCTTAGAGGACAGGGAGAGAAAGATCTTGGCGAAAGCATAGAGAGGGTGCTCTGACTGGATCGAGCTAAAAGGATGGTGAACGAGGGCCTCGGGGAAAAAATTCCGAAAAAGGAGACTGGAAGCGAAAAAATGGTGTAGGTGTGGCTCGTGACAACACAACCAGAGCGGAAGGGATTGGTGAAGGAAGCGAAGTGGATGGTAGAAGGGGCAAATAGGGGGAAAGTGGAGGTGGAGGGGCGAGAAGGTGGAGGGGTGGTGAGGAAAATGAGGCAGAACGAGCGGCTGGACTGAGAGGTCAGGGGCCGACTTGTGACACAGGGGGGTTTAACACGAGCCATACTATCCATGTGGAAAATTGTATAGACACTGATACTGAGAGTGGTGTTAAGGAACACCCTTAGTGTTGAAAAAACACCACTATGGTGGCAAAAGCCACCTTTGGAGGGGTACTTCATGGGTGTAGTGGAGTTGTGGGTGGCCACCTTGGGTAATGAAGTAATACCATTGTGAGGGTAGCACACGCTACCTAACAGATCATGTTCCCACATCCTGATTAGCTTGGGTGACAACTTCTTGTGGGAAGTCTTCTTTCCAGATGACCAGAGTGGACTGATTGACTGCTTTGTTGGCTAGAATGTCAGCCACTTTGTTAGCTTCCCTGAACACATGGTTGATCTAGCTTTGAGGTTGGCTGTTGAGAGAATGTTGGCAATCTTGAATGATATTCTGGATATTCTTCCCCCTTGTGCTCTTGTTGATAATGTGGCCAATGATAACTGAAGAGTCTCCTTCAAAAATGATTGGCTTCAAAAGGGTTTTTCTTACCTCAATGCATCTCCACAAAGCTCTAGCTTCTGCATAGTTGTTGGTTTGGGTCCCAAGATTTTCTATGAAAGCCTTGACAATGTTGCCTGTGTGGTCCCTGATGACTCCTCCTACCCCAACGTTCCCTGGGTTTCCTTTGGAGGCACCATCGAAGTTGGCCTTAAGCCATCCCTATGGAGGGGGGACCATTTGGCCATGATTCTGGAGCTACGGGTATTCTGAACCTTGCTACAGTCTATGGGAATCCTGAGAGAAACAAATAAGTGAGATTCTAGCCCATAGTTAGGGACATCAGTGCAGGGGATGAGGCTGTTATTTTTTGTGGCCAGGGATAGATCTCTGCTAGCAATAACTTTCAAGTTTTGGTGATGTCCATGAAGATGCGGTTGTTACGTTCCAACCAGATCTACCACACTGCATGATGAAGCAGGGAACTCCACAAGAACCTGAGTCTTGGGTTTTTAAAAGTCTTTGGCCATTGGATGAACATGTCCAAAACCACCTTGGATCGGATCCAACTAACCTAAAATTTGTTTGTCAGGGTAGACAGGACACTCTCGACAAAGGGGTAATCCAACAAGATGTGTTGGGTGGATTCCCAAGCTTGATTGTAGAGGTAGCACCTATTGGGAACCATCACTCCTCTTCGAATTAAATTATCGATGGTCAGTATTTTATTATGAGCAACAAGCCAACAAAAGTGGGCTACTTTTGGGATCAGGAGCTTAAGCCACATGGTCTTGGCTAAATTTTGACTATCGTGTTGTCTGAAGCCTCTAGGAGGGGTCTCCATCATCTGGGAGGCAGATTTGATAGTGAAACCACCATCGCTAGATCCCTTCCAGCATCGTTCATCATTCTTCTGGGTCTACGGGATGAAATTCACTCTAAAAATATCTTGGAGAGTTGCTAGGCCTTTTTTGATAGTGTCATTCTTGATTCTAAACTGAACCTGCTTCCATTTTTGGACTCCCTGATCAGAGGTGATGAAATCAGCAACATGGGACCCATACTTACTGTCGGTGAGGTGCTTGATCGTAGTCAGATCGACATATTTGATGAGGGGATATTTTTTGGCCCATGCATATTTCTAGAAATCAATAGACCTACCATCTCCCAACTGCCACCATGAGCCCTGATGTAAAAGCTACTGGGTGTGGCTTATGGATTTCCAGAAGTGGGAGGCATTGCAAGGAATCTCCATGTCCAGGAATGAGTGATGTTGCAAGTATTTTCTTTTGACAATCGACACCCACTCTAGGTTGGCATCGGTGACCACCTTCCAAGCTTGCTTGGCTAGAAGGGCCTGATTTGTGATGTTTATGCGTCACAGTCCCAACCCCCCCAATATTTGGGGGTGCAGATTTTGTCCCAGGCTACCAGGTGGAACTTTCTTTGAACATCATTTCTAGACCACAGGAAATGCTTTTGCAATTTCTCGATAGCCTCTCCCACCGTAGCAGGAATTTTGAAGACAAATAGAAAGTAGGTAGGGATACTCTAGAGGACCGCCTTTACCAACGTCACTTTTCCTACGCTGGAGAGGAGGACCCCTTTCCATCCTACCAGCTTCTTGTGAATATTTTCTATGACATTGTTCCACATACCTTTAAGGGGTCTTCCCCTGAACATCGAGAGGCCTAGATAGGTAGTTGGGAAGTCAGCAATGGTGCATCCCAAGATACCTGCAATATTGACCTGCCTTCTAGTGGGGGTGTTAATGAAGTAGAGTTTACTTTTGGTGTAATTGATCTTCTGTCCGACTGCTTCCTCATACAGATTGAGGATGACCTTGATGGCTTTGGCTTCAGATACTGAAGCTTTAGTGGCTAGTAGCGTGTCATCCATGAATTGTTGGTGGGTGGAGGGGTTTAATCCTGAGGCTGCCTTGATGCCTGAGATCAGGTTTCTATGGTAGGCATTTTTGATGGTTCTTCCCAAGCTCTCAGCCAGAATGATGAAAAGTATAGGGGAGAGAGGGTCGCCCTGCCTTAGCCCCTTGGTGCTAGGAAAGTAACCGGTAGTAGACCCATTCACCAAGACCAAGAACCAAGAAGAAGAGACACAATTTGAAATCAGATTTACCCAAGATTCATGGAAACCATATTTGAGGAGGATTTTGGATAGGAATTCCTGGTTAACTCTATCAAAGGCTTTGTTCATGTCAAGCTTTAGGAAGAAGGCAACGATGTTAGAATTGTGGGTAGAGTGAATCATCTCATGGATGGTGATGACCCCATCAAGGATGTTTCACCCTTTAACTGTGCTCCCCTGATAGTGGTCGATGATGGTTGGGAGGATCTCAATGAGTCTATTGGCCAGGGATTTAGATAGAACTTTGTAGATGACATTGCACAAACTAATGGGGTGGTAATCAGAGAGGGACTGGGAGTTTGCTCCTTTGGGGATCAGGGCCAAAAAGGTGGAGTTAACATCCTTGGGAATGGTACTGGACTTCTGCATTTTAGAGATGGTGAGGCATAGGTCAGGGCCCACAATGTCCCAGAAGGTTTGGAAGAACCTAGGGGAAAATCCATTAGGCCCGGGGGCTTTGTCGGGCTTCATGGAGAAAAGGGCTTGGTGGATTTCCTTGTGGGATAGGGGACTGAGGAGGAAATTGTTAGTATCATCAGGGATGGTTTTGGGAATGTTCTCCAGAAGAGACTCCATGGCCTTGGGAGAGGAAGAGGGAGGAGAGGCGAGAAGGTCTTTGAAGTGGCTGACAACTTCATCCCTGATCTGGTGGATGTCCAAAGTGAAGGTCCCGTCCTGCTTAATGAGGCCTTTAATTCTATTACTTCCCCTATGCCTGAGAGTGGAGATGTGGAAATACTTAGAGTTGGAATCACCTTCCCTGAGCCATAGTTGTCTTGAATTTTGGTACCAAAAATTTTCTTCTTTCCCTAAGGTGCTATGGTATTCGGAGAGCAAAATCCTCTCTTCATCTCTGAGTCTGTCATCACCCCGCCCTTTCTAGAATCTGTCCTCAATATGCCCTAGTCTTGTTTTGATGTTCTGCTTAGCTTCAAAAATATTCCCAAAGGTTTCCCTATTCCAAACTTTCAGGTTTTCCTTGATCCACCTAAGTTTTTGCATAAATTGGTTTGAAGTTGTCCTAGGGAATTTTGTCCCCCACCACTCTACAATCCGATTTTGGAGATCAGGGTGATGGGTCCACATTGACTCAAACCAAAATGGAGTCTTGAACTGAGGTCTGCTCGCCGTCTCAAAAAGGAGTGGGCTATGATCAGATCCTATCTTCGAGAGGGCCTACAAGCTGGCGTCTCTGAAGAGAGGTAGGGCTTCTTGGGATAACAAAACCCGATCAAGGTGCTCTTGGATGAGTTTATTTCCCATCCACCTATTACTCCAGGTGTAAAGGGATCCTCGCAATGGGACATCCATAAGGGCATTGGAGTCCATGAACTACCTCAAGTCATTTGTATCCCTGTGGGTGACCAAGTTCCCTCCCTTTTTATCAGAAAAGTGCAGGGGGAATTGAAGTCACCTACCAAAACCCATGGGATACCGACAAACGCCTGCCTCATCTGGGTGAGGGTATTCCACAAGTTCATTCTACCCTGGGAGGTGTTGGGAGCATAAAAATTTGTTATAATCCAGGAGGCCTGGGAGCTGGGGTCGTGGAACAAAATGTTGGACAACCTTTCTTGACCTGAAATAAATCTGCCTTCAACTTTTTTTGGGTTCCATAGGCACAGGAGCCCACCTGCGATCCCGAAGGTCGGGGAGTAGATGAAGTCATAGTTTTTCCATATGGTTTTAGCTACCCTAGGAGACCACTGATCATCTAGTTTGGTTTCCTGAATGAGGAATATTGTGGGGTTATAATATTTTCTCATGGCTGCAGCCAGTCTTTTCTTGGTTGCCCCATTCAGTCCTCTCGCATTCCAGGAGAGGACTTTCATCTGGAACTTTTTGAGGGTTTTTTGCCCCCTTTGCCTTATTGCACGAGGGGTTTGGATCTTCGGTTTTCTTCCTTGATAGTGTTACCGATTTCTTGAAATAGGATTTTTTGCATTTCGTTAGCTATATATTCAGAGGTATCCCGGTTTCTTCATTCTGCCCTAGAAGGTCTGCCCTTCTTTCTATCTACTCCTACATAAATTTGGGATTTCCTTGAAACTTTGAGTTTGCTTGGGGCTCCATGGTTCAGGGGATTCCTGGGTAGGCTCATCGCTGTCCAAATTGGTGGTGTTGGTGTTGGCCGGGAGGTAGGGAAATCAGACCCAACAAGGGGGAGCAACAGGGCTGGGGAGGAGGGCGACCAAAGGGGTTTTGGAGTAGGGCTTTGAGGGCCATCGCTGGAGGTGGATGGGTTGGCCTAGGGACTTGGGGTGAGGGGGTTTGGGACTAATGGGTGGACATGGAATTGAGGTGTAGCTAGGAGGCAGGATTAGGGGTAGGGGAAGATTTAACAGGGATTTCTCCTTCCTCAATTTCCTCATTGGTCCCAGAATCGTTAAGCAAATCAAATTTATTAACAATGGTAATTAAGGTACTTGCCTTTTGAAGAGTTGAGGCTAGAGGTGGGTGTATCTACTATTTGTTCTTCCTGGTTTGTCCCTGGATGATGGTTATCCTCTGATTGGTGCTTGGTTTCGGGTGTCCCATTGGTTGGTAATCAACTTTGGGGTTTCTACGCTTAGGGCATTGAGATGGGAGGTGCCCTTGGGCTTGGCACTCCGAGAAGAAATCTAGCTTGTTCTCAAATATTAGCTGCTATTTCCATATAAAATCATTGTAGATCAGATTGAGGTGATCTGGGAGTTGTGATTCCAGATTCACATTGACGTAGATGCGAGCCTGGGTTAGGCGAGTTCTGGCATGGGTGGTCGGGTCGATGGCCACTAGCTCCCCAAAGGCCCTAGCCAGACCTTGAAGAGCATCCTCATAAAAAAATGAGCGGGGAGATTAGGGAGCCGAACCCATATGGGGGTAAAGTTAATATTCTGAGAGTTAGGGTCAAAATTTGGCTCCCACTTCTTTAAAAATAGACTTTGTCTCCCGAAGAACCACGGACCGCCGGATAGGATGCGCTTCGTGTCCTCCCGAGTGTTTAACTGGATCATGAAAAATCCTTTGGTCATCATCAGACAGTCCCATGTTTCCCAAGATTTTCCACTTTGAAGTCGCCCAACGATGAATTGCATCCATGTTTGGACGTCCTCCTACGAATTTTCCCACAAGGGAAAAGGAATCGTGGGACACGTAATCTTCCATAAGGTTTTGGGGACACAACACATTGCACCCTTGTGAAACAAAGCCATTCAAACCACCTGTGGATGGTCTAATTTTATTCCACTAGATGTCTACGTAAGACAGGTGGCCACGAAAGCTCCTTGGGCCATCCACTTTATCAGGGGGTCCTTTCCCCGCTCGATATCGCTTTGGATGTTCCCATGATTGGCGATAGATGAACCCTCGGGTGGTGATGACGTCGTATGAGCGGTGAGAATGTTCTTCGAATTTGCACAAATTTCTGATCGTTCTTTTGATTGCACCTTCTCCTTGTCTACGGTAAGATTTTTGTCGATTTTGTCGTTCACCAAAACCATATTCACTCGCTCGTCGATTTCTAAGTGCTACCAAAAAATTTATCAAGTTACATCCCAAGGAACCTTTGATCTTAGGGAAATATATGGAAGGTTTATTTAAAGAGAACCCTTGGATTAATGTTGATTATCTTAGGAGTTTTTAAATAGAATGAAATGTGGATTTATTCTTTAAGTTGAAGTTATGGGGCTTTGGTTTAGGGAATGAAGGAATGATTGTTCTAAAGGTTAAGGGTATGGGACTTTAATGCTTTAGGACATGAATGAAATGAAATTAAGTTAGACCTTAATCTAAGTGATAGCATGTTTGGATGACTCTCCAAGGGGATTTGGTGGAGGTGAAAATAAAAGTAAGGTTTCTTTTATGATGTCCATTATGCATTAGATGGTTAGAGACTTAATGGAATATTGTATAGTTGCAATTTGGCATAGTAGATGAATAGATGCATTTAAAGGTATGCCTATCCTGAACCATGAGTATCCTGATCCCCTACTACCCTCAAAGAACCAAAGGGAAGCAAGGAGAAGCAAGGAATCGAATGGAAACAAAGAATAGGTATGGCATCTTACATTGATTTACTTATGTTCCATAGATTAGAATTGTGGGGAGATATCCCCAATATAGTTAATGTGATACCTTTGAGTAGGAAAGGCTTATTATGCAAGTATTATTGAGGTAATCGTTATTGGGTTATTGAAAGTAATTTTACTATATGTCTGTATTTGATTATGCCATGTATTAGATTCTATTTTAGAGTTAATCTTGCTTCATTTTCTCTATTATTGTTTGATTATTTTATGATGTGGTAGCATAGATGTATTATCGTTGATTGCTTGATGATAGGGAATCTAGTGTAGAGTTCTAGGGTGAACTCAGAGGTAACCTAAGGGAATTGAGACCCCCTTAGGGTGAACATAGGAGGACCTAAGGGAATTGAGACCCCTTTAGGGAGATAGAGGACTAAGTAGGAAGAGATTACATCTGAGTTAAGATAGCTCATCATGGAGATGAGATGGATAGCTTAACTCATGGTACTCATAGCATACCTACACATAAGGATTTGTGTATGGTATGGAGATGCGTGTACACCTTCGATGGATAGAGGGTGATAAGTCTAGCTCATCAAGGATGATGAAATAGATGGACTTATCCATAGTAACACATTATACGCCTACATAGATGGATTTGTGCTAGGGTAATTCATGAGATGTAACTTCTAGGGAAACTTAGGAGAATGAAACTTTAGGTTTTTGCTAGTGGATTAGGGGTTCATGAAGGGTTCATGTACCTCTCTCCTTAGTGAAAAAAACTTTTTCTATTTTTGTATTTTTCTGTTTGTGTATTTTTGGGTCATTACATTTGGTATCAGAGCTCTAGGTACGAGGGTATAGAGCTTCTATGTGTGCTAAATGGAAATTATATGCATCCAATGAAGGCTTGCTTATGGCATAGGCTAAATTTAGGATGATCTAGGATACCCCAATTGCTAGAATCTAATGGGAATTAGCCCAAGGGAGCATGGAGTGTCAGGATGCCTTAGTATGGGCTTTGGTATCGGTGATGCATCCCAACCTAGGGTATTTCCCTAGTTAGGTTGATGATGCATATAGCAAGAGAACTTTGTATTATGGCTTGATTAGAGATACAACTTAAGATGAAACTGTAATCTAATCCCCTTGCTTGGATGGAATCAGGTTAAGATGCCACCTAAGACTAGAAGAGGGAGGCCTACACCTAGACAAACTTAACAAAGTGATGTTGGAGAAGAAAACTAGGATGAGGAACCAACCAACCCCAATAGGGAGGTAGAAGACCTCACCGCTATGGTCGTTGCTATGCAGGATCAGATAAGACAGTTGCTTGAAATGGCTGCAAATCAGAATTCACAAGTTTGAGGCTCAGAGGTTGGCCTAGATAGTGGACTAACTATAGAACAAGTACAAGCCAGAGCCTTAGCAAAAAATGAAATAACTAGGGACATGAAAAATATCAGTATCTCAAATTTTGATGGAGAAGGTGATGGGGATGCAGTGGAAGCATGGTTGAGAGAGGTAGAGGTTCATTTTATAGTAAAAGGTTACTCATCTAGAACCCGGACACTATGGGCTATGATTAACCTAGAAGGAGCTACTCTGGAGTGGTGGGAAACCCACTATGAGGAAACCAATATTGAACCCATTGATACTCCATGGGAAGAATTTATAAACATCTTCAAAAAGAGATTTCTAACAGAGCATTTCTATGCCCTAAAATTTGAAGAATTTGCTAGTCTTAGACAAGGAACTAGCATAGTAGAAGTGTACTATAAGAAGTTGGTAAGACTATTCAAATATGTACCTATTTATAATGAGAAAATGTGAGTTCATAAGTTCATCCTTGGATTGGAATCTAGGTTAAGGCATGATGTGGAGATGCAGGAGCCCAAATCACTACAAAAGGCATATGACCTAGCAAAGAAAGTAGAGTCACACTTCTGTTATAAGTATGCCACTCTACTCGAGCAAGCATGACAAGAACTAAAGAAGAGGAATAGTAATGGGTTTGTAAAATGGGAGGCTGAGCAAGAGCGAAAAGCCAAGAATCCCCAAAATCTTGAGAAGAAACCCTATGGGAATCAGAATAAGTTCAAGAAGAACTTTTGTAAGAAGGATAACAAGCCCAGTGATATGAAACCTCAGCCATAGAAGTCACATACTTCAACTCCAATAGTTAAGAATGGGAATGAGAAGCCTAAGAAATAACAAGGACCCAAGGAAGGGTGCTACAATTATCGAGGACCTCATTACTATAATCAGTTTCCATATCGAGTAGGGACTAGCTCAGCTAGTGCAAAAGGGAAGGAACCAGAACATCGAATCTATGCCACAACCGGGAAGCAGAAGCTAGAGGGACAAGCCACCCCATTACTTGTGAAAGGTAAGGTTTTCAATAAGCAAGTAAACATTTTAATAGATAGTGGAGCCACTGAATAGTTTTATTTCATCTAGTCTAGCAAGGACTGTGTCGAAAAGGCCTGGGTATTTGGCTCAAGGGTGGAAGGTAGAGTACGGTTATGGGTAAACCTACTCGGTAAACCAGTGTTACCCTATGGTAGAAGTTACTTTATCTGAAGGGACTACAAAATGTTGTTTATATGTAGCTCCCCTACACACCTTTGATGTGATTCTTGGGATGGATTGGCTATAGGCTCATAAAGCCTTAGTCAATTTCCAAGACCATTGGATTGAGTATTCAGAGAAAGGCAGAGAAATACTAAGAGTTCATAGCGATCAAGGGGCTTTTGAACCTCAAATGTTGTCCACTATGCAAGTGAAAAAGGCCCTAAAGAGAGGAGGGATAGTGTATGTGGTAAAACTCAATGAGGTGGGGGACCAAGAGAAAGGATAAATACTAGGACAACATCCAATCCTACAGGATTTTTAGGATGTATTTCCAGAGGACCTACCTGGATTACCTCTTGTATGGGAATTCGATTTTACAATTGAACTTATGATGGGAACTGAACCTATTCATAGATCCCCGTATAGAATGAATCCTATTGAAATGCATGAACTAAAGGTTCAATTGCAAGGGTTATTGGAGAAGGGTTTGATAAAACCAAGTGTGTCACCATGGGGTGCACCAGTTCTGTTCGTGAAAAAGAAGGATGGTTCACTAAGACTGTGTATTGATTACAAAATGCTAAATAAGGCTACAATCAAGAATCGATATCCTTTACCTAGGATCAAAGATTTATTCGATCAACTGAAGGATGCCAAGGTGTTTACCAAAATTGATCTGAGGTCAAGGTATCACCAGTTGAGAATTCATGAGGAAGATACTCACAAAATGACATTTAAGACTAGGTATGGGCATTATGAGTTTATGGTTCTACCCTTTGGGCTGACTAATGCCCCAACCGCTTTCATGAACCTAATGAACAACGTGTTCCAGAGACATTTGGACCAATTTGTTCTGGTATTCCTGGATGATATCCTTATATACTCTCGAGATAAATAAGAGCACGATAAGCATCTTAGGATCATGTTGGAATTGTTGAGAAAGAATCAACTTTATGGAAATATGGCTAAGAGTGAATTCTATGTTCCAGAGGTAAGATACCTTGGACACGTTATATCGGCAAAAGGGATTGTTGTGGATCCAAAAAATATAGAGGCTATTCTGAATTGGCCACCCTCGACTAATGTCACTAAAGTGCGAAGTTTCATGGGGTTAACGGGCTATTATAGACGTTATATAAAGGACTATTCCAAGATTGTTGGACCCATAACGAACCTTCAGAAGAAAGGGAAATAATTCAAGTGGTCAGAGAAGTGTGAAACTACCTTTGAGCTATTAAAGCATAAGCTTACTATTGCACCGGTACTAAAGGTTCCCGATCCTCAAGGGGACTTTTTAGTGTGCACAGATGCATCAATAGATGGGTTGGGTGGGGTACTCTCACAAGAGGATTTAGTAGTGGCATATACTTCAAGGAAGCTTAAAAAGCATGAAGTTAATTATGCTACGCATGATTTGGAGCTAGTTGTAGTGGTGCACACTCTAAAGTTTTGGTGCCACTACTTGGTGGGAAGGCCCTTTGAATTGAAAATAGACCATCAGAGTCTACGGTATATATTCACCCAACCAATACTTAATGCAAGGTAGAGAAGATGGGTAGAATTCCTCGTTGAGTATGATTTTGAGATTGAGTACATAAAAGGAAAGGAGAACAAAGTGGTTGATGCTTTAAGTAGAAGGAGATATATAGTAGCCATCACTAGAGCTCACATGGATCTGATGGATCAAGTGAGATAGAGGTAATCTCAGGATGAGTATTGCCAGGGGATTCGAGTCAATATGGATAGAGATCCTGAGGGAAATAAGGAGTTTAGTGTGAAATATGACTTTCTGTGCTATAAGGGAAGGGTCATTATACCAAAGATAGGCGATTTGAGGAACTTGATAATGCAAGAAGCTCATAGATCTCCTTATTCTGCTCATCTAGGAGGGACCAAAATGTGAGAAAACATGAAAAGAGCCTTATTTTGGGTAGGAATGAAGAAGGATATCATAGATTTTGTTGCTCGATGCCTTGAATGTCAGAAGGTTAAGGTAGAACGCCAACATCCCGTAGGAAAACTTCATCTGCATGAGGTACCTACGCAAAAATGGCAGGTCATATCCATGGATTTTATTGTGGGATTACCCAAGACTCGGTACCAACATGATGCCATATTTGTAGTGGTCAACAAGTTGACTAAGGTTGCCCACTTCATACCAGGAAATACCAAGGATGATGCTCAGGTAGTAGCTAGCAGATTCATCAAAGAGGTATTCCGATTGCATGGGTTTCCAGAGGTAATCATCTCAGATAGAGACTCCAAATTCACTTTTGAATTTTGGAAATCCCTTCATAGTGCAATTGGTACGAAATTGAATATGAGTTCAGCATACCATCCCAAAACTAATGGACAAATAGAGTGGGTAAACCAAGTTTTAGAAGACATGCTCCGCATGTACTGCATGGATCATAAATCTCAGTGGGAAGACTATCTACCTTTGGTAGAATTTGCCTACAATAATGGATATCACTCCTCGCTAGGAATGGCACCTTTCGATGCCTTGTATGGATAAAAGTGCAGAACACCATTGTCATGGGACAACCTAGAGGATCGAGTTGTGATTGGGCCATAAATGGTCAGGATAATGGAAGAGCAGCTAAAGGAAATTAGGCAAAGGCTTAAGGAAGCTATAGATAGGCAGAAGAGTTATGCAGATCTAAAAAGGACTCCCAGAGAGTATTCTATTGGAGATAAGGTGTTCTTAAGGGTTAAGCCAAAGAAAAGTGCTATCAAATCCATGAAGTTGGATCCACATTTTGTGGGGCCCTTCGAGATCATAGAAAAGATCAGTCTGATTGCATACCGACTTGCATTACCACCTAATATATCCAAAATCCATGACACCTTCCACATATCCTTGCTTAGGAAATATGTTGCTGACCCTGAACATGTGTGGGATGTTTCTAAATTGTAGATGGCAAATTCAGAGGCCATTGAAGTACTACCGGTGAAGATTCTTGAGTTTCAATCCAAATATCTATGAAATCAGACTCTCGATCAATGTAAGGTCTAGTGGGACCAGTTCTCTGAGAAGAATGCCACTTGGGAGAAAGTGGAGGTTATGCGAAAATATTTTCCCTTTTTGTTTGAAACTATATGATGTAATAATTTTATTTTCTTCTGAACAACAAAAGGAAAACTAGAAACACCGAGGATGATGTTTAATCCTAGTGGGGGAGGATGTCATGACCCTCCCTAGCTGACTTTAAGGCACAAGAAAACAATGTATTAACCGAAGATGTGGTGATACTTAGTTTGAACAATTGAACCAGCTATGTGATGTTTAGTTGATTTATGAGGGCATGTTATTGCTAACATATTGCCAAGTGTGCAGGATCAGGTACACTCGTAGGTGGAACAGGCAGAGTTACCCACCAGAGATGAGGGTACCAAAGATCAAGGGAAATGATGATTAAGGTACTCGAAGGTAACATGGATAGATACCTTCATATAGGCATGCATTGACGGAAGGGATAATCATCAATAGTCGATCACCTGGAGCTTTAGTTGATAGCCTAGTAGCTATCATAAAATATCTGGCTAAGATGGGTGATTGAATTGATGGAAAGACTCCCTCTTTGGTTAATTGTATAAATGTGTTTGCTTTCTACTACATCATAACTTGAGTAGTTTGATGATTTAGCTCCTATATAAGAACCACTGCAAGATGATTATATATGCATAAGATTAATTGTCATATTAAAAAATGAAAACAAAGCATCCTCCTTGTGAAAGAGAACAAATTAAGTTATATTCTGAATTTAGATGCTTTTAAATTAATTAATGGAGTTTAGGAAAATAATGATTGGCTCATTAGAGCTCATTTGTAAACTTCATTTGCAATTAATTAAGGATTTTTCATTTTAATTAATTAAAAATAGATATTTTAATTAATAGTGGTTATGATTCATTAGAGATTAATTAAAAGTGATTATTTTAATGATAAGAGAAAATTCATTAAAAAAGTTTTAATTAATTAAGAATAAATTGAAAGAGGATCTTTCATTTAAATAAAAGAATAATAGATATATTATAAAAGTATATTATAAATATCTTATATTATAATATATTATAAATATCTTTATTATTTTAAAATAATATGTCATGATCCCACATTCCTACATGGTGCAACCTAAGGAAAGGCCTATGATGCTTAAACTTGCCAAAGAAGGAAAATATGGGAGGAATGCACAAGGGATAGGGGATGGGCCTAAGGGGGGATGAGGGGTGACCACCAAGGTGAGGGGGCATGTAAGGAAGAGGTAGAATGAAAGGAGGGAAAGAAAAAATGTAAGGGAAGAATAGAGGAAGTGAAGGGGAAAGGTAGAGGAAAGGAAGCACACTAAGAGCTGAAATGGAGGCAACAGACTTCATCGGATGTCTATCTCAGTGAAACCATAGGTTGGGTTATTCTAAGCTAAGCTTTGGTTTTAATTAAATGTGTTTTTAGTGAAGCCATTCTTGCTTGGAAGCGTTGTGCACTGTACCTTCATTTGGAACCACCTTGAGTGGGAGAATTATGTGTTTTAGTGAAGCCATTCTTGCTTGGAAGTGTTGTGCATTGTACCTTCATTTGGAACCACCTTGAGTGGGAGAATTGTATGTTTTAGTGAAGCCATTATTGCTTGGAAGCATTATGTTTTGTACCCATGTTTGGAACCACCATGAGTGGGAGAACTAGGCTATTTTAGTGAAGCTATTCTTGCCTTGGAAGTGTTGTGCATTGTACCTTTATTTGGAACCACCTTGAGTGGGATAATTGTGTGTTTTAGTGAAGCCATTCTTGCTTGGAAGCATTGTGCGTTGTACCTTCATTTGGAACCACTGTGAGTGGGGAATTGGGTTGTTTTAGTGAAGCCATTATTGCCTTGGAAGCGTTGTGCATTGTACCTTCATTTGGAACCACCTTGAGTGGGAGAACTGTGTGTTTTAGTGAAGCCATTCTTGCCTTGGAAGCATTGTGCATTGTACCTTCATTTGGAACCACCTTGAGTGGGAGAATTGTGTGTTTTAGTGAAGCCATTCTTGCTTGGAAGAGTTGTGCATTGTACCTTCATTTGGAACCACCTTGAGTGGGAGAACTATGATGTTTTAGTGAATTCATTCTTGCTTGGAAGCATTGTGCATTGTACCTAC
Source organism: Wollemia nobilis (assembly GCA_028583015.1). Lineage (NCBI taxonomy): Eukaryota > Viridiplantae > Streptophyta > Pinopsida > Araucariales > Araucariaceae > Wollemia > Wollemia nobilis. The sequence goes on along the minus strand of JAQPPZ010016690.1, from coordinate 7,526,982 downwards.
ATTGGGAACTTCAATACCAGTGGGAGAGGTGTGATTTTGGTAAGGCCACTCTGCATTATGTTTGAGTCAGAAACCCCTGGTGCCATGAGAGGGCACCATGTTTAACCAGTGTTGTAGAGAGCGATGTCAAATGCTCTGTTTGCCTTCGAATAGCTTTCGACAAGTAAGTGTAGTGTTCAACAAAGGAAAACCCCTAGGTTTTAGGGAGTGCAGGTTGAGAAAACCAATAAATAGTAGAACATCCCTAGTTTTAGTGGATGCTGGGTTCACCATGGATGTTTGGTGTGCCTTGTATGGTGTTAGCACTGACTGTATATTTGCTATGTAAAAGAGCCATAGTTTACGAAAGGTTTTAGATCATGGTTTTAAATAAAAATAAGGGCCTTTGATTTATATATATGACATATATTAGGACCTTTGATTTATATGTGAGATATATATTAAGATTTAATTAAATGGACCTTTTATTTATATGTGAAACATATATTAGGATTTAATTAAATGGACCTTTGATTTATATGTGAAACATATATTAGGATTTAATTAAATGGACCTTTGATTTATATGTGAAACATATATTAGGATTTAATTAAATGGACCTTTGATTTATATGTGAAACATATATTAGGTTTTAATTAAATGGACCTTTGATTTATATGTGAAATATATTAGGTTTAATTAAAGATTTTTATATGTGATATTTGGTTTGATTTATATGTGAAATTGTTTATTAAATGGACCTTTATTTATATGTGAAATATTTTAGTAGGTTTTAATTAAATGGACCTTTGATTTATATGTGAAACATATAGTAGGTTTTAATTAAATGGACCTTTGATTTATATGTGAAACATATAGTAGGTTTTAATTAAATGGACCTTTGATTTATATGTGAAACATATAGTAGGTTTTAATTAAATGGACCTTTGATTTATATGAGACATATAATGGGTTTTATTTAAAGGAACCTTTGATTTATATGGGATATGTAAATGTTAGGTTTTGATTGAAAAGGAACCTTTGATCTTAGGGAAAGATATGGAAGGTTTATTTAAAGAGAACCCTTGGATTAATGTTGATTATCTTAGGAGTTTTTAAATAGAATGAAATGTGGATTTATTCTTTAAGCTGAAGTTATGGGGCTTTGGTTTAGGGAATGAAGGAATGATTGTTCTAAAGGTTAAGGGTATGGGACTTTAATGCTTTAGGACATGAATGAAATGAAATTAAGTTAGACCTTAATCTAAGTGATAGCATGTTTGGATGACTCTCCAAGGGGATTTGGTGGAGGTGAAAATAAAAGTAAGGTTTCTTTTATGATGTCCATTATGCATTAGATGGTTAGAGACTTAATGGAATATTGTATAGTTGCAATTTGGCATAGTAGATGAATAGATGCATTTAAAGGTATGCCTATCCTGAACCATGAGTATCCTGATCCCCTACTACCCTCAAAGAACCAAAGGGAAGCAAGGAGAAGCAAGGAATCAAATGGAAACAAAGAATAGGTATGGCATCTTACGTTGATTTACTTATGTTCCATAGATTAGAATTGTGGGGAGATATCCCCAATATAGTTAATGTGATACCTTTGAGTAGGAAAGGCTTATTATGCAAGTAATGTTGAGGTAATCGTTATTGGGTTATTGAAAGTAATTTTACTATATGTCTGTATTTGATTATGCCATGTATTAGATTCTATTTTAGAGTTAATATTGCTTCATTTTCTCTATTATTGTTTGATTGTTTTATGATGTGGTAGCATAGATGTATTATCGTTGATTGCTTGATGATAGGGAATCTAGTGTAGAGTTCTAGGGTGAACTCAGAGGTAACCTAAGGGAATTGAGACCCCCTTAGGGTGAACATAGGAGGACCTAAGGGAATTGAGACCCCCTTAGGGAGATAGAGGACTAAGTAGGAAGAGATTACATCTGAGTTAAGATAGCTCATCATGGAGACGAGATGGATAGCTTAACTCGTGGTACTCGTAGCATACCTACACATAAGGATTTGTGTATGGTATGGAGATGCGTGTACACCTTCGATGGATAGAGGGTGATAATTCTAGCTCATCAAGGATGATGAAACAGATGGACTTATCCATAGTAACACATTATACGCCTACACAGATGGATTTGTGCTAGGGTAATTCATGAGATGTAACTTCCAGGGAAACTTAGGAGAATGAAACTTTAGGTTTTTGCTAGTGGATTAGGGGTTCATGAAGGGTTCATGTACCTCTCTCCTTAGTGAAAAAAAACTTTTTCTATTTTTGTATTTTTTTGTTTGTGTGTTTTTGGGTCATTACACTATCCACCCACGTGGATCATGACCCTCAAAGGTGGGAATATCAATTCATGGAAAATTGATCCCATTAGGACCTCTTGGTTGTTGGTAAAATTCATATCTATCTTGGTCCTCATTATGCCTCTATCTATGGAAGTGATTTTGAGTAGGACCTCTTTGTTGTTCATAAAATTCTTCGATGTTGATGTCCTCATCATTCCTCTATCCATTGAAGTGATTTTGGGGACTCCATTATGCCCTATTTGTTGTGCATAAACTTCTTCTTCATCCTGATCCTCATTGATCCAGTGTCTATGTGAGTGATTTGGAATAGGATGGATTGGTTTGGCTTTGTCCATCCATAAGTTGGGTCACCTTGATAGTCAAGTTCTTCATACTATCTAATAATATTTGTATGGCCTTGGCAGTGATATTGGGGTTCCCTATTTCCTCATGTGTGATGTTCTCATGGGAAGAATTAGGAGAAAGATTGTATGCCATGGTGTGAAGTAGTGGATGGATTGGATCAAAAATATTGATGCATAATGGAGAAGAATAATGTGTATCTTTATTCTTTGGAGGTCTTCTTTATGATATTAGGATCCCCTCATTTGAATTATCTAAACTTGATAATTTCCCGTTTGGTCCTTTGGTCCACCTTCTACTCATACACTTGTCAAGTAGTCTTGCTTGCAATTTTACCTATAATTTTTACAAAAAAAATTGGCAAAATTTTGGTTGTTTTTCGCTTCAAATTTCACTCCAACTATGACACAGATTGAATATCCCCAACAATAGTATTTCACTTGAATTGACTATGAAATTTTGACTATGATCCTTCCAGGACTAATATTTGAATTCCAATGGTTATATGTCCAATGGGACACCGACTTGTTACACCAACCAGGGATGACTCAAGGCTAGGTGTTAAGTGACAAGGATTATTTCAATCTAATTTACCAAGTAACATGACTTCCACTAAGTGACATGGACATGGGACCCCTGATGAATTGACATAGTTAAATGATAACTTGACACCCAAAGCGATATAGATGACAGACACAAAAGACCTGATATAGTAACACTCGACTTGTCACTTGATCGTAGGAGACTGACGTAGGACCTCTGAAGAGTTGACATTATTAGATGATAACTTGACACCCAAAGAATTGATAGCATTAGATGATAGCTCGATACCCAAAGCGACACAAATGAAGTACGTGGAAGACTTGACACAATAACACGATGACCTGACATCGACATGTAACTAAGAGACTAATAAGTCTAAGGACGTGACAGTAAGAAAGGATGCTGATACTACATGACAAGACTCGAGGATAAGATGAAATTGACATGGAAACAAACATAGGATGCCACTTAAGATGACACATGGGAAAAACCTTACGATGACACGTGGGATGCAGTACTGGCAATATGTAGGATGACAGATCGAACTATTAAAATTAAGGCTTACGTGCATGAAGGAGGGATTACTATGTGACTGAAGTCTCATGTAATTAGAAATTCCCTCATGCTTATAAACTCCAAGTTGTCTCCCGCACACAACATATGGAATAATTATCCTAGAAACTAAATAAAAAAAAGAAACTTTAATGCATGAACCTTAGTTTTGGTGTTTGATTTATTTATTTCCTGCCCTATGATTGGTCCTTGCTACTCGCACTGAACTTTGGATCACCGTGCATAGAAAATGTCCACAATTCAATTTTAATTTGATTGGGATCCTTGGTATTCCTTGTGTGCTGAGTAAAGATTTTTTTGGAGACTGGTAAAGGCTGTGATCATTATTTTTAGATGCTCCTAGAGACTGGTAAATACTGGTTTTGCCTTCTTGTTACGACGTTGCATGTAAAACTTATAAGGCATATGTTTTTATGATATGGTGCTCTTATCCATATCTGATGCATGTGCTACTACATTGTTGGTTTGAGGGATACGCAGATGCCCGAAGTAATTTACTTAGTCGTTCATCGTGTGCATGCTCGGTACTTACATAGTTGTAGTTGTATGGAATCCTTGTGCCTGCCTAATCGTAGAAGAATTTATATGTATATATCTAGGATCAGTGTCTCTTGATACCAATTGCAAGGGATAAAGTACCCTTGACTTCTAATGCTCTCAAAAAACTAGATATTATTCCATATATATATAATTTTACAATGACTAATGATAAAATCAATTGAATATAAATTGGAAATGAACCAAAGAATACATGTATGAAATTATAGAAAATCAATGCCTCTTAAGGCGGGTAGTTCCCCACCATGAATGGGCTTAATCAATGCAAATACGTAGAATGAATTAATTGATGAAAGATAACCTACACTTGGATAGCTAAACTATATAAGTAAGAATTAAAATGAATTTATGTAATATAGCCGATGACTATAACATTTGGATTTTAACATGTGTGTTATGATCCTTGCCTAGTTTCCAACTACAAATAATGCATCTAGATTTTGTTGGTGTATCATTACTATTCTCTAGTTGTATTGGCTCCATAAATGGGTACTTTGATAACCATTCAAGCTGAAATTTCCTTCTAATAGTCCACTGGTTAACTTTCTACATTTAGGTTTATCAGAAGGGTTTATTAGTAGAATATTCACCAAAAGTTTGCATTTTAGTAGAATGATCATTTTATTTTTTGATTGGCGTGTCAGTTTTAGGAATATTTTCAAGTGGTTGTTGCATGTCATTGTTAAGAAAATTTTCATGTGGAGGCATCTCATCCTTGAGAATATCGTCAAGTGGAGACATATCAAGGTCAATAGTGTTTTATCCATACAAATGTGTTCCATATCATTTTTTGAAATTACTTACCAAAAGTAAATATTGGGTAGGTAAAATGGCTCACTAAATTTTGATAAATGGATAAACTATTTTACAATACTTTTTTTTATAGAAGATTTTCCACCCTTCTTTCCATTACTACTAGTTGTCATTGTACATGTATAGAAAAAAGTATTTCATGTTAGAAAATGAAAGTGATGTTGAAAACAATTATGAAAATTCTACAATTGCTAATTTTTTCTATTTCTACAAATTCTAGCTACCGTTCATCTCTGCTTTCTATCACTCATTTGTTTTCTATTTTTATACTTTTGTCTATAATTTTCTCTGCTATTAGTCATCCATTTTTTTATCATTATTTCTATCATTCTGCTACCTATCATTCGTTCTATCATTCTATCACCTATCATCCATTATACCTATCATTTATTCTACCTATCATCCTTTTTTTTCATTCTACTACTAGTTATCCATTATATACTTTGTTTGTTCTTCCTATTATCCATTATGTCATTCTACTTTAGATAATTCATTCTACCATTCTACTATTGTTCTATCATTCTACTATCGTTTATTCATTCTATCATTTTGCTAAAATTAATCCATTCTATAATTTGTCCATTCTTCTACAAGTAATTTTTAATTACTATAGGTCAATTTTTGTTGCTATAGGTCATTTTTTGTTGCAATTGATCATCTCAAGAAGAATCAATGTTTAGGATGTAGGAGTATCATTGTTGCATTATGTATTTATACTAGTGGTATAATAGGCAATTTTGTTAGTGTAAAAATATATATTTTTAATTTGAAGGTGAATAAGTCTAATATTTAGGTAGGAATGTTGGTTATTTAAACCTAAAAAGGTTAAATTATTATTGAATAGAGGCGAGTTGACCCATAAAATTATTTGCACCTAGAAAATTTGAGCAAATGGACCCTAGTCAAGGGTCCCTATATTTGCCAACTCCAAATTTTAAAAATCTAAATAGTCATTAATTAAATATAATTAATCTATATGCATAAATTTGTTTTTCTTTAGAGACATGGAGGTTGCGAATTTGTATTACCTAAATTAAGAAATTATGGAGGTACTTTGATGACTAGATTCTAAATTATGTGGGTAGAGCTAAAAATAAAGTGATAGAATTCTTACCTAAGAAAAGTACTAAGAAGAAGGTAGGGTTTTAGTGGAATAGTGGTATGGCTATTGAGGATGATAGGCTACTGAGAAAATCTATGGTTTGGATAAATTGATTAGCCATTGTAGACATATGGTTTAGGATATTTGGCTCTAATGCATATCTATTTTTAGTGTTGTAATAAAAATTGGTTAGTTATTAGGATCTTGGGTTTTAGAGTTATGGAAGTTTTTTGGAAATCTAAAAGGAAGATATGGATGCTCTTCTTGGTTAAGTCTAGGAGGAGTCTCATCCCAACTTGTAAATAATATTATTTTAATATAGTATATATTTTTTTCAAAACAAAGTTGTGTTTTAGACAATGACCAATGCTAACATAGATAACACACACTACCATTCACAATACTAAGAAGAGAAGGTAATATTTCAATGTTGTACCAAATATTTACAACAATGGAAGCATGTGGTGAGATTCAAACCTAATCACATTGGTTGTAAAAAATCACATTTCATGTGGTCATCCATGGAAGTTAGTACTATGAATGGGATCCAAAATGAATAATATATCCTAAAACTAAACCAACAAAATAACAATAATTTTTTTCTCAAAAAAGTTAAAATTGAGAAAATAGAGAAGATAAAAACCTTTCAAAATCATTCCTTTAACCTTTGAAAAAGTTATAATATGATAAATTGAGACCTCACATTTTTATAAAGAAGCCAAAAATGACATAATCTTGAAATTCTTGATAGTTAAAATTATGTGACCATTCTATAGAGTGAACAATATTACCTAAAAAGCCTTCACAAAGATTCCATAAGAATTGTGAAATAATTAACTCAAATATTCTTTGATCCTAAAATATAAAGCTCTATGCAATAAATTATACTTCACCTAAAAATTCAATAGAATTTAAAGATAATCTATCATCACACAACACCACCTCCAATTCAATAAACTTCAAAATTTCTACCCTATCATCATTTATATTTTAACAAAAAAAAAAATTAAAAGGATGAAGGATATAATATTGTTTACAAAAAAATTTAAAGAACCTAAAAATTTAACTTGTGTCCTTGACCCATAATTGCTTCTCTAAGAAACACCACTTTCCTAGAGTCTACCATTACAATAAAAATCAAAAAAGTAAATGTTAAAGTTGGTAAGATGCAAATATGTAACCTACAAATGGATAAATATTTTGATCCAAACACATTGATTACAAAATTTCATGATAGTAGTACACAAATATCATCACAATCCAACCTCTAAAATATCAAGCTAGGGATTTTTAAAAACCTATCAAAATATTAATCCAAAACACCTCGTCATATTTATACCTGCAGAAAATACAATTCATCTAAAATTATTATCATAAGAGATCGAGAACCAATATTATAGCTTTATTAATGGATTTTTTTAACAATCCACCAACACCAACCCAAGGGAGAGAATTGTTTTTTAATTTTCATAAGGAATAACTCACGAAGAAGTTCGAATATTTTTCAACATTGTAAGGTATAACCACATTTTGAGTTCATTGTTGCTATAGACAACACTCAAGTGGACAAGAGTATCCAACATTCCGTACTTCTGTGGTTCACTTTTCTAAACATAAATATTTAGAAAATATGCCAATATTGGTCCCCCCACCTTTCCTATAACCTCATCGATATAGGGCAACTTGACCGTGACATGGAGATTATCTTTTAAGGCTCATAACACTTAAAGGAGGATTTATTTATCCTAATATTACATAATTCTATCTATGTAGGATTATTCTAGTGTAATTTATTAGTGCTTAGTTACCACACCTTTCTAAAATAACTAAGGCCATTACCACTCACTTGGTAATGAGCATGGTCACCAGATCCTCACTATTCAAGGTGCCACCACTATACTATATGTTGATAATTCTAAAATCCTCACCACTTTGGAACACCCAAGCCTCACCATTCAAGGTGCATCATTCAAAATTATATATTTATTGCATCACTACAACTCCTCCCAAATTTGTAATTAATTGGTTATTACATCACTACAACTCACAAGATTCACAACTACTTAATTATTGCATCACCACAACTACTATTAGAATTAGATTATCTTCTTGACTCAAGGGTTTCTCTAATATGCCTCTAGATTCATTCCCAAGAACCCCCAACAAAACCCAAGAGTCAAAACATCAATAAATCATAAACAATATTAACATCTCTCCCATAAAGGAAATAGTGCTATTTTAAAACAAGCTTAAAATATAACACATTGCTAAACTAGAATCTTACTTTTCATATCATAATACTAGGATTTAGCATTTTTCTTACCAACAATGGAAAGAACAAATCAAAATTTTAAAATCATTATAACCTTAATCTTTCGATAATGTAACTTCCCATTGACACATAACATCCATTCCAAGATCTTACATTAAGAATTAACAACACTTATTATTCCATTCCTTGAATAATATAACAAAGTATTATGTAAAAAAAAATATTCATTCCTTTCTTACATTCATGAGTCTTATAATAATCCTCATCCAAAATATTATATTTCAAAAATTATGAACATAACTGATCAATAATATTTTCTTCAAAATCTCCACTTGTTGAGTCTTCAACAAATTTGGAGCAAAATTTAAGGATCAAGACAACTCATGAAAATGCATATGCAAGCCTAACATGCACTATGTAATCATATAATAATGCAATAACATACCAAACAATGACCATTGCAACAAATCGAGGGAATCCCAAACTTGCCTCAAAAAATGGACTCCTTAGCCACTCAAGCCTCTTCCATTTTTTTTACTATTAAATCCTTAAAAAAATACTTTTGAGAATTTTCGACAATTAAATAATAATTTTTAGCATGTCTTCAATTATAATTTAGCACAAATTTAACCAAGCCTATATTTTATTTAATAACATTGAATCATTCAAATTTTCCATTACATAATAACTATGCACAACATAAATGAAAGATTATTTCTATTTCCAAATAAAACATCAAATGCTAATAAATATTCTTTATTATAAATGAAAGCATATAATAAGCAAATATTGTTGATGTTACTAATTGAATAATATGTTATGCAAACATACGACTAACATAAAGGTAACATTAATTTAAGTAAAAAGATACATTATTCACAAAAATAAAGAACATGATTAAGAAAGCTTACAATAAAAGGTGCAATTCAAAGGGATAAAATAGCAACTCACATAGGTCTAAAAAAGCCTTATCGAATGGTTAAATAAAAGAAACCAGCCATTACAAACATAGATTTGAATCCAACTTAGGTTTGGCTTCTCAATCCACAATAGGGTACACCAATAAAATGTTTAAACATCAAGAAAAGGACTAGAAAATCTATCTAAAAACTACACTCTTCTCAAAAAATAAAATAACAAAGGTATGAGAGTCAAAGACTGAAATATCCCATTCAAAATGTGTAAAATTTCCAAATTCTACTTCTATAACAACACTGGGTTTATAAGAAGAACATAAAAACAAAACACTCTTAAGTAGCACAACACCTAGAGATAAATGTAAAGATAAGTTTAAACAAAGTATCACACCCACATCATAGTCATTGAAAACTTAAACTAGGGTGAAGGAACAAAAAGATAACATGTTGGCTCTCTACCTTACATTACAATAAAATTAATCAAAACTTAAGGTAATATTATAGAGACCTTCAAACAACCATTTTCATACAATCACCCACATGAAATACGAAGTAAAGTAACAACATAATGTTCAAAACTTACTACAACCAAATAAATATAGGTTTAAGTAGTCAATAATATGGAGGAAGAATACAATCTTATGAAAATCCAAAAACCTTCTACACTCTTCTTTCCAATTGGTTCTCCTTTTTTCTTCATCCTCCAAATCGCTTGCTAAATAGCTCCAAAATATTGCAATTTTCTCCTCAAATAATCTTTGGAGAAACCCCAAAAGAAAGAACCACTCATAGTAATTCCTTCTTGCATTTCATAATCAATAGCATAGGAGTAACATGTCATATCTACATTACAAGAAGCTTACTCACATTGTCACCCATCACAATGTTACCAAAACAATTGCTACCTTATTCCAATTATTATGAATTAGGGTTTCCTAGTAATTAAAGCTCCTTTCTCTTTTCATATGATCTACCTATTAATATTTATAAGGTAAAACATTAGCAATATATCTACTTAGCCCATTAAATAATATTATTTCCTCCTAATGTTAGTATTAATTACTAACAATAGGGCAATTAAATTAATTAATTATTAATTAATATAATTAATACCAGATGTTAATATTTTCCACTAACATCGACATTAATATTTCAAGTATTAATATTACTAACCTTATTTTTAATACTTTATTTGATTAATAATAAACGAAATAATCTTATCCTTCAAAATGTAAGGATTACAAAGGATTTTTACAAACAAAATACACAACAATATTTTGCATGAGTAGAATATTTTATTATAATTATAACAATATCACCCTATTTTAAGGATGAATATTTTTATTAATATAAATCTCCTTGCCCAATGGTGCATCCAATAAAACATACATATATGCAATGCATATATATGAAGGGTTTATTTTTACCCTTGAGTTGTTGATTAGAATGCCATCCATCATTTTCTTTTTTCTCTCAACTTTGATAGTTGTCCCATACCAATCCATCCATGATAGTACTTGGTCCTGCAACCACAAATTCCATCAACAATACCATTTTATAAAATAGTATAGTCAAAACATAAAGTGCATCTATCAACACATCTTGATAACATAAAATGATATTATGCATTAGATATCCACACATCAATACATAAGTCAAGTATCAAGAACAAGTCTTGCTAAGGAGGGTCATTACATATTTACATCCATTTTCATACTTTATCAAAAATTCATTATATTTAGGATCAAATGGAGTCAAGCACATTACTTAGAAGATAAATAAATAGCACTCATAGAGAAGAAATGTATATAAAGGCATATTTCGATACCAATAAGTTATCATCGATGAAGAAAAAATTATCCCCAACTAGTAAATAAATGGTTCTTCCAGAAACGTATAGAGATCAACCTCTAATGAAATTTACTTAATATTAGCTATTAATACCAACCATCATTCTCACCTTGTATGGTGCACATGGATCCATAGGATAAATACAAATATTATTATAAAAATATTAGTTGTGGCCTTAAGTGAAGTTTATCACTTATTTCAATGATTAGTTAGACCCTAAAGTTAAGACTCCTTTCATATATGACTATAAGGATCAAGTGTATGCCACATATCAATAGGAACATGTTCTCCTATAACTAAATCAAATATCCTAGAGCATAAAAAAAAATACCTCTTTCATGTCCATATCTCTTGGGATTCATATACTTAATGGAATGAGCGGATATAATGTTAATATTTTTATTTTATATAATGCATTAATTATGTACAAAAACTCATCTTCCCAACATCAAGCATAAAATGAAATATTTCCACGTGACATACCTATTTTTACATTCAATTATATATTCTATCATAGACTAAATTTGTATTCATGATCAATATTCAATATATTGATCTTCTTCCTCTTTTCATATTTGATTTTTTTCTTTAAAATACTTAAACATTGTACAAACCTCATCCTTGGATTTCATATCATAGATGTAAATAAGCCTAGATGATTCATCAATTAAAATGATAAAATAAGTTATACTAATAATATATCATTGAGCCATGAGAGTATGAATGCCATTATAACTAGAATCTAAATTTTAATAAGTACACCATGCATTGCTCTTAGGAAATAAATCTCTATGCTTTCTCAATACACATTTCTTACATGACCCTTTAGGTCCATCACTTGATGAAATACCATGAACCATGTGAAGAATACACATATGCCTTAAGGATTTACAACTAGTATCTCTAAGTATATATGTCACAACTTACTAGTATCTTCCTTTCTAAACATAGCAATAAATACCTTTTAATATACATATTATGGATGCTACCAAGATTATACATGTGTTGTCTCATAATAATACCATGAAGTTATCATCAATATCCATGGAAACCAACTAATATAGCAAAAAATATATTTTTGCTATGAACAATGTATAAAAAGGAGATGATATTGAATCCAAATGTAAAAGATAAAGTGCCTCTCCAAATTTGGTGGTGTCAATAGTGACATCAACACATTATAAAACTTGAATTATTGAATCATCACCAATAATAATTGTCTATCCACTATGTTTCTAACTATAAAAAAAATAATGATAATGCTTTTTCATAAGTGTCATGACCCACCTTGGAAGGACCCCTTTAGTGGAGTTTGTATTATGAATATGCAGAAGTGTTTGTAATATTGGTTGTGTTGTATGAATAAGGTACTGCTACTTATAGATGATTTTATAGGATTAATTATGCTCGTAGGTGGAAGAAAAGATCGACCACCAAGAATGAATCCACCTAGGAGGGTATTAGTAAAAATAGAGGTTTTACTAATACCTAGGTGGACAATATCAAGCTAATAATTTAGTATTAGTTTTTATATTTGCATTTGAATTAATTAATTATGGAGATGATTAATATTGTTCCATGCATGCATTAGTTTTAATTAAAGTAACTAACATCATGGATTGTTAATGCTTTTATTATATAAAAATCTCTTTTGACTTTCAAATAAAGCAAGCAATACAATATATTAAAAATAGATATTAAAAATGTGGAATTAAAGTCTTCATGTTAGGGAGGTCTAAGTAAGGAATCTTTTCTTAATGAAAAGTATGCTTCCCATTGAAAACTTAGAAAATGGGATAAATGGGCATTTATGTTCATAGGTATGGCACATGGAGGCATGATTATAAAGAAAAGGGAAGCCATAAAATAGGGTATGGATCAAACTTTGAAGAGGGACCATTCTCAAGAGGGAATTTTGGGAGGCTGGGGTTGAGATCGGGAGACAAAGTAGAGGTAAGTGAGATAAGAGAAAGGAAATAAAGCCAACAAAGGAAGTGAGAAACTAGAGATAAAATAATTACAGGTTGAAGCTATCTTGTTTCTCCTCATATTTGATTTTAATGGATGCTCCAATAGTGTGTATGTTTGAAATTGAGGATTAAAATGATTTATGCTTATTTAATTTCATTTTCCAAGCCTATGCACTTGTTGTAATAAAGAATGTGAATACTTTTATCTTCATTGTGTTTGACCTAATATTGATTGAATTCCCTCCTGGAAGAACTAGAGGAAACTTGGTATTTTAAGGCTTTTCTTTTTTAGAAACTTTCATGCCCTGGAATTTTTTTTCTCTCCCAATAATACCCAGTGCACATCAAGGATTTTTGAAAGTTGAAAATCCTCCTTTAAATAGAATCCTTGTTTTAATCTTGATGCAAGTTTAAATCTTGTCCAATTTCATTTACAATGGTTTCTATTGAAGTTTTGAATTACTTTAGTTAGACGCAATCATTTGAATAACTAGCAATGTTTATCACAATTTAAGCATGATAAAGGATTTAATTCAAATGTTTTAATTTTTATTTATACCCCTCCTAATGTTTAAAAGGATATAAAACTTTTTTTATGCCCATATTGTCATTATGCTATGATGATGTCACATCATCTATGCATAGGTAGTATCAGGAGGGAAGGCCCAATTTTTGGCCTTCACAAAACTATATCCCACTTGGGATATTCTTAGGCATAGCAGTGCCTCATTAAGGGGGAGCACCCCCTTAATAGTTGACCACCACTCGATGGTCAAGGGTGCCACTGAGTGGGATGGGGTCTTCTGATGCAGGAGAATCTGGTGAAGGAAAAGCAATCTTGCATCTTCCAAATATTTTTAGTTTCCTTTCTAAGATCTTTGCATTTAGATCTATTATTTTCAAGTACTGTGAAATGTTTGTGAAGCAAGTTTTGGTTTGGAAGGTTTTGAGAGGCAAGGAAGGGAGGGGTCACGAAATCATGACATGTCGCGAAATCGCGACCCCAACGCAGCGTTGCAACTTTGATGAAGTTTTGTCGCAATATCACGACGTCGCGATGTCACGACAATAATGAAAGGAGGAGGCGAGAAGTCTTCAAACATCACAACATCGCGACGTCACGATATCACGACGATTTTGAAAAGAAAGGGCGGGGGTCTTCAAACGTTGTGATATCGCGACGTCGCGATATCGCGACGTCGCGATATTGCAACGTCGCGATATCGTGATGGTAATACAAATAAGGGGAGGAGGAGCTCTAGACGTTGTGATATCCCGACGTCGCGATATCCCGACATCGCGATATCATGACGGTCTTCGAAGGCAAAGCGGAGGAAGGAGTCCTGTCGCGATATCGCGACAGGCCGCAATATCGTGACCTATCGCGATATCATGGCCAGTGTAAAGCCGACACGTGGCAAACGAAATGCATGGCAAGGTGTCATTAAAGTGAAGGCACAAAAAAGAAAGGAGGGGGAGAAGTATGAAGCAGAGGAGTTGGAGTCGCGGCCTGTCACGATATCGTGGCCAGTGTAAAGCCGACACGTGGCAAACGAAAGGCATGGCAAGGTGTCATTAAAGTGAAGGCACAAAAAAGAAAGGATGGGGAGAAGTATGAAGCAGAGGAGTTGGAGTTCGGTCACGATATCGCAGCCAGTGTGAGGCCAACACGTGGCCAGTATTCCGATAGTGGTGAAAGTTAAAGAGAGTTAGAGAACGAGACCAGGGGTGATTAGAGAACGGTCGGGCTAGACCAAACCGAACACGTGGCAGTTGTGAAGGACACGTGGGTCGAGTATGTTGCGACAAGGGGAAATATTGGATGGATGTACACGGAGTTGACCACGTGTATGCAAGTTAATTTGGGGGTCTCTTAAGTTGTTAATGAAGGTTTCGACCACGCTCTTTTCGTCTTGGCTTTACTGGCATCGAGGCATTTACAGGTGATGGTTTAATGGAGGAGCTGACAGTGCAAGGACGGTCAGAACGACGCGGCCAGTGCAGGAAGACCATTAATGCCGGTACCTTGGTAGATCGGGCAGATGGTTGTTTAAGACTGATATTTCAAAAATCCCGAAGGAGGGAAAATTGAATTTGAAATTATATTTGGTGGAGGCATTGATTTCCTGGAGGGACCGGGACCTCGTTAAAAAGACATAATTTTTGTTTTCAGAGGGGGGCGGACCAGAGAACAGAGGAGTGGTACCGAGGTAGTACTAGAGTCGAACTCGGCCATTGTAAGCCTGCGGGCTGTTGCTTTCAAGCTTGTAATTTTTTTTTTTAAATTTTAATGAAAAATTGGAATTTGTTCGAAGTGTCCGTTCCCGGTGCCCCATCAGTGGTATCAGAGCGGGAGTTCCTGAGTGCGTAAACAGACCGCCGACCGTGAGGCAGTTTGCACCAGGACATGTGGGAGGGTTTGAGTTTGGGTGAAGATGCCTCCGAGAAGAAACTCGATGGGTGGAAGAGGCATGGCAGCGGAAGATTTTCGGGCTTTGCAACGACAAGTCCAGGCCCTGCAAGAAGAGCTACGCAGAGGACGTGAGCCGAGAAGGGATGCAGACAGTGAGGATGAAGTGGAAGAGGAGAATGAGTTTGAAGAAGAGGAGGAAGATGTAGACCCGACATGGGCCCGGCTATACAAGGCCATATCCCAGATCGGGAAGAGGCCAAAGTTAGAGGTTCCCACGTATTCCGAGAACTTGAACCCAGAGGAATTGATAGACTGGGTGAATGAATTAGAAGAATACTTTGAATACGAAGAAGTTGAAGACCCTAACCGGGTCAGATTTGCTAAGACCCGACTGAAGGGTCATGCTAGCATTTGGTGGAAGGGGGTACAGCTGGAGAGAAACCGAAGAGGAAAAGAATAGATTACCAGGTGGGACAGAATGGTGGAGAAATTAAAAAGATAGTTCATCCCTGTTGACTATGAGCTGGATCTGTTACGTAAAATGCAAAGCTTGAGGCAGATGAACAAAATAGTTCAAGAATATACGAAGGATTTTTATAAAATTTCCATAAGAACCGGACACTTAGAATCCAGCAAAGAAAACGTGGCCCGTTACATTAATGGGTTGAGACTGAGTGTGCAGGAGGAGTTGAGCTTGGTTCGAGTAAGCACCATCAAATATGCTTACCAATTTGCTTTGAAAGTGGAAGAAAAGCTGAACCGAAATTTTGACAGCAAGCAAAGAGTAAAAGGACCGGGAGGAAAGAATGGTGGAAAGGAAGAGAAGAAGGAAGAAGAGAGCAGCATCCGGGATCAGAGAGAAGAGGAAGACCCAAAACCGCAAGTTCAGAATGATAACTACCCGAGAGGAAGGGGTAGATCTGGACGCAGGAATGAAAGGGGGAGTATTCCGTGGAACATGTTTCCACCGTGGTGAAGAAGGGCATCGTGCATTCGAGTGTCCACAACACCGGGAAAAGACGAACAAGAAACCGGTGGGTCCCGCCAGAGTAGTTGTGGCAGTTGAAGATGCTGATTCAGAACATTCTGAAGAAGCTAAAAAGGGGGAAGCCATGATTGTGAGAAGGACCATGCTGGTGGATGAAGACCAGTCTGAGCAAAGGAGAAGCCTGTTTCGCACCCGATGCAAAAGTGCGGGCAAAGTCTGTAATGTCATTATTGACAATGGGAGTACAGACAACTTGGTTTCCGAGGAGATGGTTTCTAAGTTGCAGCTGGAGAGAAGGAGGCACCCACACCCGTATCGGATTGCGTGGTTGCGAAAGGACCACCGAGCTTGGGTCCGGGAATAGTGTTTAGTCACGTTCCAGATTGGGAGGTACCAGGATGAAGTCCTGTGTGATGTATTCCCTATGGATGCATGCCATTTACTGTTGGGCAGGGGCCATGGCAGTTTGATCGGAGTGCAGTGCATGATGGCCGTGCAAATACGTATTCCTTGGAGAAAGATGGAATGCGGCACAAGCTGAAGCCATTGCAGACCGAAGATGAGAAAATGTGCAGTAATGCCAGAATTTGTCTGGTAGAGGGCAGAAAATTCTGCCAGGAAACAAGATTTGAGCAAGTTGTAAAGGTTGATGAGTGTTCGGATATTTTGCAAAGGAAGCAGACCGAACAGCTTAGAAGTGAAGGTCACTTCTCCTTCTTACCCGGGGTGTCTGATGCAGGAGCATCTGGTGAAGGAAAAGCAATCTTGCATCTTCCAAATATTTTTAGTTTCTTTTCTAAAATCTTTGCACTTAGATCTATTATTTTCAAGTACTGTGAAAGGTTTGTGAAGCAAGTTTTGGTTTGGAAGGTTTTGAGAGGCAAGGAAGGGAGGGGTTGCGAAATCGCGACCCCAACGTAGCGTTGCAACTTTGATGAAGTTTTGTCGCGATATCGCGACGTCGCGATATCTCAAAAGTAATGAAAGGAGGAGGCGAGAAGTCTTCAAATGTCGCGATATCGCGACATCGCGATATCGTGACGATTTTGAAAAGAAAGGGCGGGGGTCTTCAAACGTCGCAATATCACGACATCGCGATATCGCGACGGTAATACAAAGAAGGAGACGAGGAGCTCTAGACGCCATGATATCGCGACGGTCTTCGAAGGCAAAGCGGAGGAAGGAGTCCTGTCGTGATATCACAACAGGTCACGATATCGTGACCTATCGCGATATCGCGGCCAGTGTAAAGCCGACACGTGGCAAATGAAAGGCATGGCAAGGTGTCATTAAAGTGAAGGCACAGAAAAGAAAGGAGGGGGAGAAGTATGAAGCAGAGGAGTTGGAGTTCGGTCACGATATCACGGCTAGTGTGAGGCCGACACGTGGCCGGTATTTCGATAGTGGTGAAAGTTAAAGAGAGTTAGAGAACGAGACCAGGGGTGATTAGCGAACGAACGGGCTAGACCAAACCGAACACGTGGCAGTTGTGAAGGACACGTGGGTCGAGTATGTTGCGACAAGGGGAAATATTGGATGGATGTACATGCAGCCGACCACGTGTATGCAAGTTAATTTGGGGGTCTCTTAAGCTGTTAATGAAGGTGTCGACCGCGCTCTTTCCGTCTTGGCTTTACTGGCATCGAGGCATTTACAGGTGATGGTTTAATGGAGGAGCTGACAGTGCAAGGACGGTCAGAACGACGCGGCCAGTGTAGGAAGACCATTAATGCCGGTACCTTGGTAGATCGGGCAGATGGCCGTTTAAGACTGATATTTCAAAAATCCCGGAGGAGGGAAAATTGAATTTGAAATTATGTTTGGTGGAGGCATTGATTGCCTAGAGGGACCGGGACCTCGTTAAAAAGATGAAATTTTTGTTTTCAGAGGGGGGCGGACCAGAGAACAGAGGAGTGGTACCGAGGTAGTACCAGAGTCGAACTCGGCCATTGTAAGCATGCGGGCTGTTGCTTTCAAGCCTGTAATTATTTTTTTAAAATTTTAATGAAAATTTTGGAATTTGTTCAAAGTGTCCGTTCCTGGTGCCCCGTCATCTTCCAACACTAGTTGGAAGTATCACCATGAGTATACATGGCATGCAATTATTATTACCACCTATTTTGTTGTTGATTTGTAGATCATGAATGCTTGAGTGTTGATCATTTTATTGGGTGGTAAAGATTATTTTAAAATTGGATTAAATGTTGAATCAAACATCTAATATGTGGTAGGTACCTATGCACCTTAATTAGGATAACCCTCCCCTAGTTATTCAACCATATGGTATGGTCAAGACCACTCCACATGGTGGGCTGCCCAAGTGCTAGTTGGAAGCATTGAACCACCTATATTGGTATACTTGAATGGGCCTAATCATTATTTTTTTTGACCCCTCATCTTTGACATGTGGCTCTATGTGGTTTGATTGCTATGCACTCCTTAAGGTAGTTTAAATATTTTAAAAACTTTAAAAAAATTTAATCCCACATGATGTGTACAAGGATGCATTAGTGCAACAAAAGGGAATTATCTCCCTTTGGATATTGACCATATTTAGTGGTCAAGATAGCTCATGCATGCCACCCTTTGGTGCAAGTTGGAGGTATTGGGTGGCTTCCATGTGGAGGCCACCTATTGTTGGTGGGGCCACCTATTTATGGCGAGACCATTTAATGGCCTTGTTAAGGTTGTTGACCAATTTTGACCCACTATTGACTCTACGAAATCTAGAATGATTAATTGAAAGAATGATTTATGTTATTTTTATTAAATGGAAGAAACACCTTTTGATTGATTATATGGAAGAAATAATTTCTAATTGAAATAATGGTTATGGGTATTTCGAATTTCCTTTTGATTGGTTAAATGGAAGAAATACCTTTGATTGATTAAATGGAAGAAAGACCTTTTGATTGATTAAATGGAAGAAAGACTTTTAAATTGAAAGAATGAATTATTGGGTATTAAATTAATTGAAGTATGGGCTTTTGATTAATTAATAGAATGAATATTGGATTATTTGATGTTTTATGTAATGATCATTGACTGTCATTTTATGTTTGAAATATATTAAGGAAAATATATTCCATTTTGGTTAAACATGATTGAAATATATAATAGATAATATATTTCATTTTGGGTAATTTATGATTGAAATATTTACTAGATAATATATTTCATTTTTGGATAAATTATGTGTGAAATGTATTAAGGATAAAATATTTCATTTTGGGTTAAATTATGTTTGAAATGTATAAAGTATCTTATATTTTATTTTGTATTGAAATATGTTTGTAAAGTATAGATGATCATTGTGGAATATAATTGCTATTTGGAAAGTCACTTATGGAAATATTTTCGAGAGGATTATGGGGTCCTCTCTATTATTCTTGTTGTGTGCTATTTTATAGTAGATGGATACATTAGACCTTTAGAAATAAGTTATTCCTTTAAATGTTATTAGAATAAAGAAATCATCTTTAGAAGAATGAATGTGGAATTCATTTGAGGGAATTATGGAGTTTCCTCAATGATTTTGTAGTGTGAATTAAAAGAACAATTCATGTCTTTGGGGGAATAAAAAATATGGAATTATTATGTATTTAGAAAAAATCATCTTAAGAAGAATGAATGTGAAATTCATTCAAGGTAATTATGGGGTTCCCTTGTTGATTTTGTACAATTCATGATTTTGAGGACATAAAAATTATGGGGTTCTTATTTATTAATATTGGTATGGATGTTTTAGAAAAAGAAATTATGGGATTTCTTTATATTATTGTATTGGAGACAGCTAAACTCATGCAATAAAAAAAGATGTTTCAATGCTAGGATTTTCTCGTAAGGGTTTCCTTGGATATATGATGTGTTGTGTGTGTATCAAATATATTCATCTTTTGATCTTGCATTTACTACTTTGTAGATATATTTATTGAGGTTATGTTTGCTCTTTAATAAAATAAGAGGTTTATTATAATTCATAGATCGTGTTTAAGATTTTAGTAAGAGTTTTATTGAATTAAAATTTGTGTTATTCATGATAATTGTAATTGTAAATCAAAATAAAGGAAGTTATTTAGTTATGAGAATGAAAAAATATATGCACTTATATCCTTGAATGGTCCTTACTATGATGAATCTTAGATGATTAGAAAATGATATCTATTAAAGTTCATGTTATCGATTAGAATATTAGAGAGATATAGATAGTGAGAGTAATCCAAAGGGATTATGGGATTATTTTTATAGAAAACTTTGAGTAACCTTGTATTAAATCAATCATATAAGGTCTTGTTGTGGAGTTTTTCCGCTTACCCTTAGTAGATTTGTCACGTCACAGAAAACTCTGAAGGTCACAACCAAAATTGTGCATTCTGGCTGATCCACCTCACCTAGGAATATACTACCTTAAAAAACTCTAAATTGACCAGGTTGGGTAAGGAAACCCCAAGCAGTGGGTCCTTTTACTAATGCTTTGTTATGCACATGCCCACTATGCCAGACAAAATATTGTTTAGTTGTTTTTGATATTTTTAGTGACCGAACCTACCAATATTAAATCCTATAAAACCCAGACCAGTGCCTTATCCATTACAGAGTCATAGTAGGTTGATAAATGACTTTAGAAAGATAACATAAAGAAGAACTAGTTCATTTTACTCCATTAAAATGATGTAATGTAAATAAAACAATTAACTAGAGAAAGGTGTTATTTATGGATTTTGATTGCAGTAATACATAAATAAGCTAACACACTACATTCACACAAAAATATGCCAAGGGAAGAGTTGAGATTTTCATTAATAAAATATGTGAATAGAACAGATCAACAGAGTGCTTGATCCTCATATGCTATTTAATTACAGTAAACCCTCGGTTTGAATATTCAGAACAAGGGGTATCTCCTCTCCGTCCTGATTGCAGTGATGTATGAGTTATCAACTCCGATGCGTTCCAAAGGAAATAATCACAATGAACAACACACCTTGACGGTCCCTGGTGAATGACAAGAGAAAGGATGATAAGATACATAGACAAGAGATACAAGGGAAAATATGACTCCAACAATAGACAAAGCTATACCTAGTTTTTCTCTCTCAGAGGTTCGATAAAATTCTACTATTGCAATAGTCTTCGTTATATAGTGTTTGGTTTCTCAAGCGAGGCTGCAACCTTTTGCTCCAGCTAGATCAATCTCATTCCCTTAAAAATTAGGATGTAATAAAAAATGAGCACGTAGCCCACGCCTTCTATCTAGGCAGGTGGTGGCTGTGATTGTGTATCATCTCACCCACTACCCTGGGCTACTGGTTATGCTACACTTAGCTTGTGTTCTCCTAGTGAACTGGACCCCACTTCTTTTTTATTCTCCTTTTGATCCTCCCAACCTTTCCAATAAAGCATAGCCCTTCTGCTTAATTGTCACATTTCTTTATCCTTTCATAATTGTCCTGCACTCATAGATGCCATTAGCAGTACCATGTATATAAAATTATAATTGATTTATTTAAATACATGTATTCAATTTTCATTGGAAGTCTCTTAAAAAATGGGGTGCACAACTTTAAAGTGAGGTGCACGAACTCACGCGCCCCTTAGATTTTTATGCGCTCCAAAAATAAGGAAAAATTCTAAGTTCTCAGAATTAAACATAATTTTACAAGGGTGTAAATGGGCCAAATGGGTATACAAATCAGTTGAGATCACTAAAAAATTTCCTCTCGGTTTGTGAGATATGACCCCAAAAAGTTGGACATAAAACTGTGCACATATCAATAGGATGCACAACCTTAAAATGGGGCGCACAACTTGTGCACCCTTCAAGACCTTGGTGCACTCAACAGGAAAATGAGGTGCATAAAATTTACATGGGGCACACTAGTTTAACATGGGGCGCACAACCTCGCGCGCCCCTTAGGATTTCGTGCGCTCCAAAATTAGGGAAAAAAACAAAATTTTTGGAATTAAAGAAAAATTTGCAGGTGTATAAACAGGCCAAATGGGTACTCAAATAAGTTGAAATAATCAAAAAATCCCCCCTCCCTATTCGTGAGATATGGTTCTCCAAATTTGGACGTAAATGTGCGCACGCATCAATGGGATGCACAAATTTAAAATGGGGTGCATGAACTTGTGCACCACTAAAGACCTTGGTGTAATCCATAGGAAAATGAAGTGCATGAAATTACCATGGGTCACACAACCTCACACGCCCCTCGGGATTCTACACGCTCCAAAATTAGGGCAAAAATAAAAGTTGTCAAAATTCAACAAAAATTTGCAGGTGTCTAAAAGGGCCAAATGGGTACTCAAATCAATTGAAATAATAAAAAAATTCCTCCTAATTAGTGATATATTGTCCTTAAAATTTGGACATAAATGCGTGCGCGTTAATGGGGCACACAACTTTAAAAAGGGGTGCACGAACTTGTGTGCCCTTCAAGAACTTTATGCACTCTTCAAGTTATTTATGCATTGTGAAGATTGGATCAAGCTATTTCCCCTAGTTTTTAGATTAGCTCAAATGGAGTCTTCGAGCTCAAGTTATTGCCATATCAATTTACATCCAAATGCAGGGAAAAAGTGATGAGATTGGAGCAGTCCTGAAATGGAGTTCAATTAATTTAGCCTTTGACAATATTTAAAAATGCTCAATCCAAACCATTGCCACTAGACCTCGGCCTTCAAGATACAAATCTCAACACTTTTGCAAGCCAAAAATTTAGATTAAACCCAAGCCTTAATTTCTTGGAATCATCAAAAATTGGGCCTTGCACCCTAAGCTCACCTAGACATCAATTCAATGAAATTTTTCAAAAAAAATGGGGTGAAAACTAAGTTGTGACAATAGGGTACAATAGGTCTAAACCTAGGTATATGCAAGAAGGCAACAATTAGGTTTAGTGCTAATGAATCATCTATCACCAGGAGTGATTTATGTAAAAGTTAGCTCATCATGGAGATGCAATGGATAGCTTATTTGCATTATACTTAGTGCACCTACATAGGTGGATTTATGTATGGTATAGGGATGGACGTACCATTTTTATGGATAAAATAGGATAAGTTAGCTCATCATGGAGATGAGATAGCTTATTTGCATTATTCTTAGTGCACTTACATAGACATACTTAAGTATGGTGTAGGGATGGATGTACCCTTTTGAAAAATAAAGAGGAGATAAGTTTCCCCATTGTGGAGATGAGAAAAACAAATTAATCATAATGTATTAAGTTAATAGAAAACTTCATAGAATGGTTTATGCAGACCCCTAGTGAGTATAATAATAATAATAATAATTCTCTCTCGAGTTGGTTAGATTTTTAAGTTATTACATTTTATATTAGAGCTCATGGTTGTAGGAATATAAGCTTATCTAGATAAGCTCTAGGTACTATGGACTAGAAGCTTCAATGGATAAAATAAATATTGCTTAAGATTTAATCCTATAAAAGGTAGCTTTACTTTGACATGATACCTTGTGTGAAGAAAGCATGACCATCATCATTATTAGATGATTGATAATGAGTAAGCAAACCTACGAATAATACCTTGCATAGAGCAAGTACAACCATAGCCATTATCAAATGAATGATAAAAAAATAGGATAGTTCATAAGGATAAAGAACTAACTATAAGCAACTGAACTCCATTCTCCTTAACCATAAGTGTGACCAAGATCATTGTCAATGGAGTGATAATGGTAAAAACTGAGAATGGTACCTTGCAGCGAGTCAAGGTTGAGTAAGATCATTATCGATGGAATGAAAATGGTCATGGTTTGGGTAGCACATTGTGGGAATGCAAGTATGACAGTGACCATTAATGATCTAAGTTAGTTCATGGTAATATGTAACTAACCATTATAAGTACAATTGGAAGTAATTGTAACTTATCTAATTCCTTTGTGTGGTAAAGATAAATGAAACCTAAGATATGGAGGAGAAGAAGAATATCTTCTCAAAAAATTTCAAGACTGGCTAGGTAGGATGAATCTGAAACCAGACCTTGAAGGGAATGACTAGAGAGGTATAAAATCTCATCATTGTAGTTTGGATACTACAAGAATAAATTGATTTATAGACGAAACAATAGAGTCAATTGCTAAAAAATATTATAATTCCAAAATAAATAAATAAAATTCTGATTGTAGATGGGAGGAGTATCCTATTACAGAAGATCTATAGGTTGGATCTATCTTGTTTCTCATTGTATTTTATTTTAATGGATGCTCCATTGGTGTGTATGTTTGGAATAAAGGGTTAAAATAAATTATGCTTATTTAATTTCATTTCCAAAGCTTTTGCACTTATTATAATAAATCCTATAAATTATTTTCTCTTCATTGTGTTTGATCTAAGCTTGATAAAATCTTCTCTTGCAAGAACTAGAGGAATCTCGTTGTTTTAAGTCTATTTTCTTTTTGATACTCTCATGCTTTAATTTTTTTTCTCTCCCAATCATGCTCGATCCATGTTAAGGATTTTAGGCAATTGAAAATTCTCCTTCAAATAGAAGCCTTATTTTGATCTTGATGTAGGTTTAGATCTTGTCTTATTTCATTTACAATGGTTTCTATTGATGTTTTGAATTACTTTAGTCTGATGTAGTCATTTGAATAACCAACAATGTTCATTGCCATTTTAACTTGATGAAAGGGTTTGATTTGAATGTTTTAAGTTTTATTTGCATCCCTCTTAGGTTTTAAAAGGATATAAACCTTTATTTTGTGCCCATATTACCATTATGTGATGACATTGTCACATCATCTATTTGCAAGTAGACTCAAGAGGGAAGGCAAAATTTTGGTGTTTTCATAGTTATATCCCACTCGATATATGTGTAGGCACAACAATATTTTATTAAGGGGGAGCCCCCCCTTAATAGTCAAACACCACATAGTGGTCAAGGGTGCCACCAAGTGAGGGGCCACCCAATGCTAGTTGGAGGTATCATGCCAAGTACGTATAGTGTGAAGGTATTATTATCATTTATTTGGTTGTTGATTTTTTGACCATGCATGCTTGGTTGTTAATCGTTTGATTTGGAGATAAAAGTTTTATTTTAAAACTAAATCAAAGATTTAATTCCATATCTATTATGTGGTAGGCATTTGTGTGCCTTAAAGAAGACAACCCTCCTTTGGTTAGTCGGCCATAGGTTACAATCAAGGCCACTCCACATGGTGGTTCACTAAAGCATAAGTTGGCAACACTAAACCACCTATCGTGGTATGCTTGAATTTCTTGAACCATTGTTGTTTGTTGATCGCCCTCCTCTATGACATATGGCTCTATGTGGTTTGATTGTTGTGTTCTCCTTAAGGTGGTTTAAAATATATATATATATTTTTAACTTTAATCCCACATGGTATGTGTGGGGATTCATTAGCACAACAAAAGGGAATGATCTCCCTTTAGATATTGACCAAATTCAATGGTCAGGGAAGCTCACACAGGCCACTGTTTGGTGCTAGTTGGAGTCATTGGGTGGATTCCATGTGGGATCCACTATTGTTTGTGGGCCACCTATTGATGGTGGGACCACCTGATGGCCTTGTTAAGGCTATTGAATAAGTTTAACCCATTTTTTTGGTAAGTAGTGTTTGTATTTACAGTGGGTTTTAACAAGGATCCCAAAACTTGATTACATAAGCAATGGGCCTAGGGCATAAATCCCTTGAAACTGAACACCAAAACAAAAATCCCGCCCAGCGATAACAGTAAGCATGAAACAATCCCTCTCAGTGGGAAACAAACAAATAAGAAAGAAAGTATTTTTGGAGATCTCGCCCAGCGGGGAGTAGCCAA
This sequence comes from Wollemia nobilis, assembly GCA_028583015.1. Taxonomy (NCBI): domain Eukaryota; kingdom Viridiplantae; phylum Streptophyta; class Pinopsida; order Araucariales; family Araucariaceae; genus Wollemia; species Wollemia nobilis. Next base: position 7,500,518 of record JAQPPZ010016690.1, on the reverse strand, counting down.
AAACCACCATCGAGAATATCCCGCCTAACAGGAAGCAAAGAAAAATCATTACAATAAAATATCACCTCACGGGAAGCAGTCAAAACCATCACAAATAGTCCCGCCTAGCGGGAAGCAATAGGGAAATCCTGCCATCCGAGAAACCAGTAGAAAAGAAAGGATCCCACCTCACGGGAAAACTGACGGATTTGGCGGATCCCGCCCTGTGGAGAAACCATCCCGCCCACCGGGAAAACATTTCATTCAGCGAGAGCCATCCTACAGGAAGCTGACAGCTAGCACAGAGAGGATCTAGCCCATCAGGAAGCAACCAGAGAGCTGCACCATGAGGAACCCGCCCTGGGAAAACAGAAGAGGATCCCGTCCCAGTAGCAGGGACCAAGAATCTTGTCCAAGCACAAAAGTGACTTCAGGGAACTGGTACTAAGAATGGGAACAACCCAGACAGGGAAAATCCCTACCCAAGGCCAAACCAGATGTCCACCAAGGAGCAGAGCCAGCACGAAGAAGCCTCCATGCGAGAATAACAGTAGCCAGGATCCCGTCGAGGATTCACAAGCAAAAGGGGGAAAGAGGCCCCCCAGACCACCCCCAAAGCTGTGAGGACCTCAAGGGAGACCCCAGAAAGCTTTCCAAACCCTAAACCGTCACCTCCACCGCATCGAGAAATGCAGGGGACCAGATCCACGTGAATAACCTACAAAAAACCCCAAGGGGAAGCCTGAGGGAAAAATGGAAGGGATCCCCAACCAAAAAGGGATCCCTAGGAAGCACCAGTCCAAAAAAACAACCAAGGAAACCCTAGCCGACCGGGAGGGGTGCAGATAGTGGAGAAGGATCTCCCCTCAGGAGATCATCTACAAACAACCACTCCCCGGGAGGGATGACCTAGGTTGAGCCAGGGACTGGGCAGGAACCAGGAGCCATGGGAGGGGGAGCAGGGGAGGGACCAGAGCCCTCCCCTCTCTACTTTCTTCCCTCTCCATCCTCCAACATCCCCCAAGTTTAACCCATTTTTGACTCTATGGAATTTGGATTGATTAATTGAAAAAATGGTTTATGATATTTTTATTAAATAGAAAATAGACCTTTTGATTGATTAAATAGAAGAAATACTTTTTAATTTAAATAATGGTTATGGGTATTTTGCAATGCTATTTAATTGGTTAAACGGAAGAAAGACCTATTGATTGATTAAATGGAAGAAATACCTTTTGATTTTTTAAATGAAAGAAATAATTTCTAATTGAAAGAATGAATTATTGAGTATTTTGATTAATTGAAAGTATGGGTTTTTCATTAATTAAAATAATGAATTATGGGTATTTTGATTGAAAGTATGGGTTTTTTATTAATTGAAAGAATGAATATTGGATTATTCGATGTTTCATAGAATGATAATTGAATTTCATTTTATGTTTGAAATATATTAAGGATAATATATTTCATTTTGGTTAAGTTATGATTGAAATATATAATAGATAATATATTTCATTTTGGGTAAATTGTTTTTGAAATGTATGAAGGATCTAATATTTTATTTTGTATTTAAATATGTTTGTAAGTATAGATGATCATTGTGGAATATAATTTCTATTTGGGAAGTCACTTATGGAAATATTTTTGAGAGGATTATGGGGTCCTCTCTATTATTCTTGTTGTGTGATATTTTATAGTAGATGGTTACATTAGATATTTAGAAAGAAGTAATTACTTTAAATGTTATTAGAAGGAAGAAATAATATTTAGAAGAATGCATGTGGAATTCATTTGAGGGAATTATGGAATTCCATCATTGATTTTGTAATGTGAATTAAAAGAAAAATTCATGATTTTTAGGACATAAGAATTAAGGGGTTCTTATGTATGTATATTGGTATTGATGTTTTGGAAAAAGGAATTATGGGATTCCTTTATATCATTGTATTGGAGACAACTAAACTCATGCAATAAAAAGGATGTTTCAAAGTTGGGTTTTTCCCGTAAGGGTTTCCTAGGATATATGATGTGTTGTGTGTATTGAATAATTTCAACTTTTGATCTTGCATTTACTAATTTCTAGATTTAGTTGTTGAGGTTATGTTTGCTCTTAAATAAAATGGGAGGTTTATTATAATTCATAAATCATGGATAAAATTTTGGTAAGAGTTTTATTGAATTAAAAATAGTGCTACTCATGAAGATTATAATTGTAAATCAAAATAAATGAAGAAGTTATCTAGATATGAGAAGGAAACAATATATGCACTTTATATCCTTGAATGGTCCTTACTATGATGAATATTATATGATTAGAAAATGACATATATTAATTTTAATGTTATGTATTAGAAGCTTAGAGAGATATAGAGAGTGAGAGTAATCCAAAGGGATTATGGGATCCCTTTAAAAGAAAACTTCGAGTAACCTTGTATCAAATAATTTGTCTAAGAAATAAACCTAGGTAGATGCATGAAGGCAACAATTAGATTTAGAGTCAATGAATTGTCTATCACCAGGAGTGATTGATGGAAAAGTTAGCTCATCATGGAGATGAGATGGATAGCTTATTTGCATTACACTTAGTGCACCTACATAGATGGACTTATGTATGGTGTAGGGATGGGCATACCCTTTTGATAGATAAAAATGGATAGGTTAGCTCATCGTGGAGATGATATAGATAGATTACTTACATTACACTTAGTGCACCTACATAGATAGACTTATGTATGGTGTAGGTATGGGCATACCCTTTTGATGGATTAAAATGGGATAAGTTGGATCATCACAAATATGAGACAAAAAAATTAATAAAAATACATTAAGTCAATAGACAACCTCATAGAATGGTTTATGTATATCCCTAGTGAGTGTAATATAAAAAAAATCTCTCTCAAGATGGTTAGATTTTTGGGTTGTTACAATAAGCCTTGTATCTTGTAAATAAGCAATATATTTCTAATATGAAGTAGAATATCAACATGTCACATGGACAACCACATATGCATTACTAATATATTTATCTAATGAGGATCCATTTTTTTCAAAATATAAATTTCATGAATTCCAAATTTGAATACAACTCTTAGAATAATGAGAAAAGCTTTTTCAAAACCCAGAAATCATCTTATTTTAATATTATGAAAGGATTAAAATCATTATTTTTGGATTTATCTAATTGATTCTATGAAGGATTCTAATTATTTTTTAGATGTGATTATTGCTTAGTTGGAAAATCCCTCCCTTAAAGCAATATTAAATTAGATAATACAAGTATAAATATATTATTATTTCAATCGAAAGGATCTATCCTTGGATCAATGTTCCATGCATACCGAGGTATCCCCATATGTATCCTTCTATATATTTTTCATTCTTATAATTCCAAAAAGATGCATGTTTTATATAAGAAGTAAAGGAATCATAGAAAAGGAAAATATTATAGAGAATAACATCCACATAATCAATATTATTCTCAAATTGACCCTTAATAGTAATAATATTATATATATATATATATATATATATATATTGTTATATCTATCTATCTATATATATACTCTTTAGTATAATAGAAATTTTTTTCACCCAATAATTATGATTGGCACTTTTGTAGACAAATAAGAAAATTAGAATCTACGATATTAACACAAAATTTCATATCCAAACTAGTGAAAATTGGTTTAAATGATTTCCTCAATATACAAAAATCAAGCCACTGATAAGAAGATTATCATTGTCAAAATATTGGCCCTATCTACGGAGAATGCCTCTCTTGTTTCTTCTCCAAACCCCCCCTCCTGGCTTAGAATCAGATCTAGCCAAACTTTTCAATCTGTCTAACATCTATGTTATGCTTCGTAATTCTGTTGACAGGTCTGTCATCAAGTGGGTATTACCACCTACTGGGTGGCACAAGCTCAATTTCTATGGTGCGGCTAAAGGCAACCCAAGAGCGGCTAGTAGAGGAGGAATTCTCAGAAACCACAAGGGAGAAATAATTTTGGCCTTCGCCTAGAACCTGGGAATTCAATCCAACAATATGGTAGAGGCTCGAGCTCTGTTCCAAAGTTTGATCCTCATGGAAGGGTTGACCATCAATAAACTTATCATCGAAGGAGACTCATTGCACTATATCAACTGCCTCAAAGGTACAACTAAGCCTCCTTGGTCCCTAGCTTCGATTTTCCAAGAATGCAAGGCTCTAGTTGGCAATTACCCAGAATTAGTCATTAAGCGTCAGTATTGGGAAGGAAAAAAAGCTACGGACTGGCTAGCTAATAGGGGATTCGGCGAATCTGAAATTCAAGTGTGGAGAGACTCCTTACCCATTGGCCTAAGGAACGAACCTACAAGTTTCAATGTTTTCACAATGTGAGCTATTGCCAGTGGGATTGGTATGGTCTATTGATGCTCTAATCACCTACGCCATGCTGGTAAATACCATCCACAAATGTATCCATAAGCATATCAATAATCTCCAGATTGAGGACAGTTGGAACCTGATCAGTTGGTCTACACGTTGCCTGCCGACCACGAAGTCTTTCCATGATATTCTCAGGGAGGGTTTGTTCGAAATCAAAGTCAACATCAACTCCTGTGCCCAAAAATCGGACATGTCACGAAATCGTGACACTTCTTGTTTCTCTGCTTGCCTGCCCCTTTTGAATCGCGAAAATGCAACATGTCACAATATCGCGACACTTTTATCTTTTTGCCACGAAAATGCAACATGTCATGATATCACGACACTTTTTCCTCCTTTGGCCGTGACGAAGCAACATGTCGCGATATCTTGACACTTTTTCCTCCTTTGGTCACGACGATGCAACATGTCGTGATATCTCGACACTTTTTCCTCCTTTGGTCATGACGATGCAACATGTCGTGATATCGCAACACTTTTCTCTTTTGGCCGTGATGATGCAACATGTCATGATATCGCGACACTTTTTCTCTTTTGGCCGTGACGATGCAACATGTCGCGATATCATGACACTTTTTATCTTTTGGCCGCGATGATGCAACATGTAGCAATATCACAACAATTTTTCTCCTTTGGCCGTGACGATGCAACATGTCATGATATCATGACAATTTTTCTCTTTTGACCGTGACGATGCAACATGTCACGATATTGCGACACTTTTTTTCTTTTGGCCGTGACGATGCAACATGTCACGATATTGTGACACTTTTTCTCTTTTGGCCGTGATGATGCAACATGTCATGATATCGCAACACTTTTTCTCTTTTGGTCGTGACGATGCAACATGTCGCGATATCATGACACTTTTTCTCTTTTGGTCGCGACGATGCAACATATCACGATATCGTGACACTTTTTCCTCCTTTGGTCGTGACGATGCAACATGTCATGATATCATGACACTTTTTCCTCCTTTGGCCGCGATGATGCAACATGTCACGATATCGCGACACTTTTTCTCTTTTTGCCGCGACGATGCAACATGTCACAATATCGCGACACTTTTTCTCTTTTGGCCGTGACGATGCAACATGTCGCAATATCATGACACTTTTTATATTTTGGTCGTGACGATGCAACATGTCACAATATTGTGACACTTTTTCTCTTTTGGTCGTGATGATGCAACATGTCGCGATATCACGACACTTTTTCTATTTTGGCCTCGAAGATGCATCATGTCGTGATATCACAACACTTTTTCTCCTTTGGCTATGATGATGCAACATATCGTGATATCGCGACACTTTTTCTCTTTTGGCCACGACGATGCAACATGTTGCGATATTGCGAAACTTTTTCTCCTTTGGCCATGACGATGCAACATGTGATATCGCGACACCTTTTCCTCCTTTGGCCGCGACGATGCAACATGTCACGATATCACAACACTTTTTCCTCCTTGCTTTCTCCCTTTGCTTTGGACCACGAAAATGCAACATGTCGCGATATCACAACACTTTTTTCTCCTTGTGGTGTTTTGCTTTTTCTTTGATCTTTAGCATATGGGCCTCTTCGGTCTTCTTGAAAAACATGCAAAAAAGGTGGGTCCCCAATTTTGGGGTACGTTGTGGAGCAGCCACAACACCTCCAAATGGTGAATTTCTCTGTTTAAGTTTCACTTTCCCTTTTTTGATTAGCCTCTGGTCATGTTTCCCTTTAGTTAGTTCTTCTAGTTGGTTCCTCTAGGCGCCTTTACCTTAGGTGGCCCCTACTATTTTTAGGCTGTCTTGTTCTGCTGCCACCGTTCTTCCCCTTTGCCTCCCTCTTCGGAGGCCCACGACTATTTTGTACAAGGTTCAGGGACCTTTCAACACCCTTTCAACCAATAAAAAAAAATAATATACAAATATCAAAAAATTATAATATTAAAAAAATAAGATAATTTTTCTTTTGTATGATAATTTTAATCTCTAGAAAATAGCTTATATAAATATATTCAAAGTTCAAAAATTTAAATCTAAACATTTCTCCTATATAACCCTTATCATATAGAACATATTCACAATTATACTCCATACCTATCATCTATTCAAGCTATAAATATCCATTTTGATTGAATGGAGTATACACAATTAACAACTTATGATTGATTGTAAGAAAATATAAACATAAAAAATAATTTTCCTTGCACATAGATGTCATATTAGCTGACAAGATAACCACATAATACATACTAAGCTATATGTAGGGGTCTAAAACATTCCACATACCTATTTTAAGAGGGGTCCATCCTTTATAACCATCATGTACAAAATAAACAAAGGGACAATGATTTATTCACACATTTTTCATGTAGAAGTTGTGAGCTAAGTATGTTATATAGGTTTCCAATATCTAATTTTGAGAAGCATAAGCTCCTTTTGATTATTTTAGGTATCTTGAAATCCATCATAAGTAGGTATGGCCAGAAGTACATGGATAGGATACCATGACCTCCTAAGAGAGAGCAACCTAATATAGTGATATTTGATAAGATTTCATTTAAAATTGAAATTTAATGTTATGTTTGAAACCATATGATAAAAAAGACATTATTGTAAGCTAAATATGCATTCAAATTTCAACAAAATAGATAAAGAAAGTATACATCAAAATAAATGAATAATTTCATTCATATTGAAATATTCTAAGGCAATTTTGTCATTTTGTGTGGAATTTGAAAATCTTCGAAATGAGTGGTAATGTGAAAAAATCAAAGTAGTATTGAGGTAGAAATGACCATGTGAAAACAACCATTTGAAAATACAATAGCATTAGGGAAAATTTTTCCTTAAAAATATCTCATATTTTAGGAGTCATTTCTTTCAAAAGAATTGTCCAATTTAGATGATTTTTGGAACAATTTGTCTAGAATTTTAAGATATTTAAAATGGGTGGTTATAAAAAGGAACAATTTTGGTATTGAGGGAGATATGATCCTATGAAGTCATCCATAAGGAACAAGGGTAGTGAAAATTTTTAGGTCACCAAAAATAAAATTGCAGATATCTATCAACCAAGGTTTGGATGACAGGAGGAGAAATGGAGGGCTAGAGCATCAACAAGGTAGGACATTCTATATAGGCATAAAATATTTTAGCTAAGCTTCATTTTACCATTAATTATATTAGAATTTTTACATGCAAATTATTATAAGTTTATTTTCAAATAATATAATTGATATAAGATATACTTAGAGTCATAACTAAGTAGTAGAGGTTAGTGAGGATCTCATATATAAGTTATCCTTATTGCTCAAGGAGAGGAATGACTTAATTATATTATATTGATATAATGTAATTATATTTTAAGTTATAGTTTCCTTACCATTGACTAATTTATAGCTAAATACTTAGAGTCATTCCTAGTAGTAGAGGTTAGTGAGGACCTCATAGAGAAGTTATCCTTATTGCTCAAGGATAGGATAGTTATTGATACATTTAATAGGTATTGGGCAGGGGTTTTGTCCTTGATAAAATGGATTGATAAGATTTGGAATTCTTTAGTAGTGAGTCTATCCTTTCTTCCTAAAGGTTTCTTCTTACTCATTTTTGTTCTAGGGAGGAAGGAGATAAAATATTAAAAGGGGGTCCTTATTTTATGGGAAGAGTATGAATCTCCCTTGCTACTATGAAGGCTTTGCACCTAAAAATGTAAATTTATCCCTGGTACCAATATAGGTTAGGACATATGTGTTACACATTGAATTATGGGAAACAAATACCTTCAAGGAAATAGGAAACACATTGGGAGAATTCCTTGAGATTTTAGAAACTACAAAATATGGATTCTCGGATAGTTATGCTAGGATATTGGTCATGATTGATATAAGTAAACCTTTAATAGAATCATCAATTCCTAATTATGGGGGTAAGTTGTGGATCCAATCCATGGAGTATGAATTTATATCTTTTAGATGTAGAATACTTTCATTCGGTGGGGCATATTGAGATATCATACCCTAAAAAGGGACCTACAAAAAAATATGTAGAAAACCAAAAGAAAAACTTACAAATGGATATGGATGAGGATAGTTTTCAATTTAGAAAAATAGGTTTAGATAGGTGAAATTAAAAAGTGGAGACTAGTAAGAAAGTATACTAGAAGAAATATGAATTATTTTGAGGCTTTAGCCTATGAAGAAAAAGTAGATAAAGTCTTACAAAACATAGTACAATATGATCACAATACTAACAAGGAATTGTCTATTTAGTATGATCATAATTTAGGGATAAACATTATCATTGGACATAAGGAATATGCCTTATTAGATTGAAAAATATCTTAGTGTACCATGTACCATTCAAGAGAAGAAAAGTGGTAGATAAAATACAATGTTAGATGTTATTACCTCTAATATTAATAATGAAATACCAAAAAATGAGCAAGACAAGTTAAAATATTTCATAGAAAATCCAAGAGAGGATAAATATAGTGAAAATGAAAGTTGTGAAAGAATAATTAGGAATAGCATAATAAGACCTACTTTTGATACTGGCAAGGTGAAAAAAATACATCCCTCAAATTATCAAGCAAGAACCAAGGAAGTAAGAGCAAAAATGGAGAAAGAAACATTATCTAAGTTGGTTGAACTTCTCTTTACTAAATAAAAAATGATATTGATAATTTGCAAATGAGGCTAGTAGCCCCTAATAATACATGATTACCATATCATGGAATATAAGGGGTGTTAATAAGCCCTCAAAGAATATGTGCATCAAGGATTTTTGTGTAAGTAATAAACATAATATTCTTTGTATCTAGGAAGCTAAAATGATAAAGGTAGAAGTTTTAAAAACTATGAAAGCAATATGGGAAATATGTAAATGGGTTTTGGATTTTAAATAAGTTAGAGAAGGAATTATAACATGTTGGAATCCTATTAGATCATCCTATGCAAACATTCATAAAACTAGGCATTGTGTAGCGTCATTAATCACATGCTACTTTATAGATATTCATTTCATCCTTTATAAATATCTTTGGACCTACAACTCAATCAATAAGATTATAATTTTGGAGTGGGATTGAAGCATATTTGAGAAGTAAATACCAATAAACCCAATTAATGATCATAATAAATTTTAATGCCATTACCAAGCTAGATGAAAATATTGGATGATTTAGGAAAATAACCCAAAGTATGAAAGATTTCTTAGCTTTTATTCAAAATAATAATCTATTGGAAGTTGAGATTGAAGAGGACAAGTATACATGGAACAAAAACTGAAGAGGCTAAACCTAATAGATAAAGCATTAAACAGATGCATACTCTTAGACCATTGGCTAGATAAAAGGACTTATGCTAAAATTTATACCTTTATAAGGATTGGTTTAGATAACTAGCCAATAAGGGTTAAAATGGTGGTGAGTGAATTAAAAAAATATCATATTTTAAATATGAAAGAATGTGGGAATATCATCCTCAATTTTGTGACATGATAGCACAAATGGAAAATTCTTCAAGAAATGATGGGTTGTATACACATCCAAAACAAATTAAATCAATGACTTATAGACTAAAATAAAGGAACAAAAATACAATTGGAATTTTTTTTTTTAGAAGAAAGAAGAACTAAAATAAAAACTTTCAAAATTCAAAAAAGGTGAGCATATTATATGCATAGGGAAAAAGGAGTTGATAAGTGAGTATCATAATATTTTAAGGAAGAAAAAATTTAGAAATTAAAATCGAGACACACTTCACTAAAAGAAGGTGATAAAAACATAAATTTTTTAATAGTATGGCAATAAGACAAAGATCAACATCCAAAATAAGTAGAATTAAATCAGTAGATAGGGTTTGGATTGAAGACCAAAGTGAAATAAAAAAGGAAGTAAGGTAGTTTTACTAAAATATTCTAGGATTGGAGGAGTTTGTAGTTCTTAATGACAAACTACTAGAAGAAGTTCCTTCAATTATAACAAATTAAGACAATAGAAAATTTATGTAGCCTATTACTCTAAAATAAATTCATTTAGTTTTTTGTTTTTCAATAAATATAAATACTTAGGTCTAGATGGGCTCTCTACAACTTTCTATTAGCATAAGTGGAATATAGTGAAGGAATTTTATTGGAAGTAGTAAAACTACCTAAGGTAAAATAGTAAATACCCTATAAAATAACAACTTATCATACCTTGATTCCCAAATTGAAGGATGCAAATTTTACTAACTCATTTTGGTCCATAAGCCTATGTAATATGTTATATAAGATAATATCCAAAATGATGGTAAGTTAGTTAAGGCCATTGTTAGAAAAAATTATTCCAGAAGAGGAAGGAGAATTTATGAAAGAGAGATATATTTTGGATGGCATCATAGTATCTCATGAAGTTATGCATTTAAAAACTTCAAGAAAACAAAGCAATGATCTTAAAACTTGACATGATTAATGCCTATGGTAGGGTTAAATGTTTTTTTTTTTTTGTAGTATTGAAAGCATGAGATTTCGGAAATAAAACACTGAGATGCAAATAAAACAGAACTAAATCGAGGCATAAAATAACACAGATAGAATTAAATTAAAAACAAGAGCACAACCCTTTTTATTAATGTAATTCCGCTCGGTTACAGTATCTCTCTTCAGTTACACGTTCTCGGTTACAACAGATGAACAGTGATCCCCTTCCGCATGCCCACACGTAAAATGGGCGGGCTGTAGTGTTGCCGCCGCTTGATGTTTAATGAGTCTTGTTAGCCGTTGCCTATCTTGCGTTCAGCCGCTTACCCTGCATTCAGAAACACGAGAAGAACGTTAGTAGCACCTGTAATAAGAGGGCAGAACCTTCTGACTTTAGCATACATATGAAGATAGATCAGATGCATGAATAAAACAACTCTTCGTGAAACTGCAACTTTTGCCGAGAACAGAGAACAGTATACATTCGAAATGGCATATATCCGAGGATGTAAAACGTAAACTGTTATTTTTATTCTACTTGAAGACAGCACAATACATGAGACATGGAAAGTCATTAAAATAATCAACCGATTCTAATGCTATTGCCTGCAAGTTAGCACTTCATTGTGTTGCATGACAATATTCGATAAAACGTATTGCAAGACGCATTCGAGCATATAACGTATGACACGATATATTCTAACGTAAAGTTTATTTGAACAACGTAAAGAATAAGCTATTTCGATACTGTTAGTTTTTGCAATGTATTTCAAAAGAGAACAACATATATTGCATTAACTAGAAACGTTCATGGGCTGCCCAAGCGGGCCACCCTTGGTTTACACTTAGTCTCGACGCCAATCCACTAGGAATGGGCTCGAGATCTAAGGTTGTGTGTTGTCGTCGAATTAGTGGGATGCAGTGATCCACTGTCGGGTGTGAAAGTCCGGTTCACTCTTCTAAGAATCACCCACCAACCTCTATTTGTGAGAGATTCTAGATGTAAAGAAGGTGAACTTAGATTGATACAGTCGGATATCCAAATGAGCAGCACTTCGTTGTGTTAACAAAATGCTTCGCAGTGTCTCATATATTGTATCGAGCTGGTTTTTTATAGAGGGTTCGGCCTCTGAGAGCATTAATGTTCAAAACCCTAAATTCGTAGGCGCCGCTCAAATTTGATCCTTATCGGGTCATTATGAGGCATGGCTCGCACAGAGATTCTCGCTAGAAAATCGTGTCAGCAGTTATGAAGTATGGCCTCAGGCTGGATTTGTTGTTGAGAGTGCTCGTCTCATTACTTCAGTTGGTGAAGTCCGCCGTTTTACAGAGCCATGGGGTCTCTTCGAGAAGGGACACGTAGAGGTGCCACGTGGCGGTCGTTCCTTGGATGGTCGAATGTATGCTTTTGATTGGTGACGTGTCTGCTTTTGACTTTGGCCAGGTGTTGGCTTGAGGCCCAAAGTGTCGCGATATCGCGACACTTTGGGCCGGCTTTGGCTCGGGGCCCAAAGTGTCACGATATCGCGACGCTTTGGGCCGGCTTTGGGTCGGGGCCCAAAGTGTCGCGATATCGCGACGCTTTGGGTCGGGGCCCAAAGTGTCGCGATATCGCGACACTTTGGGCCCGCTTTGGGTCGGGGCCCAAAGTGTCGCGATATCGCGACACTTTGGGCCCGCTTTGGGTCGGGGCCCAAAGTGTCGCGATATCGCGACACTTTGGGCTCGCTTTGGGTCGGCGAGGGCTTGGTTTTTGACAAAAGGTTTGGCATGGATAAAGGCTTGGCGCGGATAAAGGCTTGGCTTGAAGAAGGCTTTGAAGAAGGCTAAGAAGGCTTTGAAGTTTGTTAAAGGCTCTAGAACGACCGACTTTGCTCTGCTCATTTTTTGATCTTTTGAACTGTTGTGTGAGTGGTCAAGACCACTATTTGACCTCTAAAGGCTGCCCTAAAAGCTGTGTATGTGCATGCGATCAGTGTTTGTAGTCACTTAATCGAATGGTGCTGTTTTGGTGTCTACAGATGCCCCTTTTTGGGAAGCGCTGCGGGTGACGCAGTGCTGAGCAAAAATATACGACCAAAGCACTAATGATTAGGGTTTCTTGGTAACCTAACCAACTTTTAATGCCCCAAGTATGGAAAGGGCATGCATTCTTGAATCCTTGCTTCTGACGAGCTAAGGAATTTGATTTCAAGTGTTAACCTATTTTGGTGAGGTGTGACTTGAGCTTGGACATTGATCGATCATGATTAGGCAAAGGGCGTAACCTTTTATCCACAGGGGAACCTTGTGTTCATGCTTCGGGAATGCCAAGTATTTGATTGATTTGATTGTTGCTTGTTTACTGCCCCAAGCAGGAGCGTGATTGTCTTTGTCAATGATTCTTTGAATGCATGTCATTGCCTTGATTGGGTGTGTGGTTGTTGATTGGTGACTAAGTGTGACTACCCCCTCAAGCGACGAATCGATGAGGGAATGACCTTCGTGAGAAAAGCGACGAGTCGCTTGACCCAAGATGACTTAGGTTAGGGTGCCTTTAGATGTTTTTCCATTTGAGCACGTGCAATTTCCCGACATTTGGACCTATTTTTGGTGGGTGTTAACCCTTTTGGTGATGCCGTAATGGGGTGAAATCATCGAAAACCCATCTTCCCGTGGAGCGGTCCGGCTATGGTAGCCTTCTTGGGGAAGTAGGAGAGTGATAATTTGAACCCCGACATCGATTTTCTATGCCAAGAGGTTGAGTGCAAGAGCACTCGTGTCCGGCAATGCTTATTGCTTCTTTTTGTGTTGCATTTTTGTGATGTTTTTGTTGTTTTGATTTTCTTTCTTTACGTAGATGTCATGATTTTATGCACAATGATTGATGTTGGTGGATGCATGCTACTTTATATTGATGGATGCATATGGTATGATAATTACCAATGTTGTATGTTGATTTATTTTGATGGATGCATGATGAATGCAAATGCATGTGATATGCAAAAATGAAATGGATGTATGGACTTGGTGATATTTGGTTATGGCACCATAGACTGTTTAGAACTCCATTACTTTGCTATGTACAAATGTGGTGTTTCTTCTTTTTGTATTTTCTGATGGTATTGCAAGGATGAAAAGTAGTGTAATTGGTTTAGAAATGTAGCTAAGGTTTTCTGAGACTCAGACAGTTTTAACTCACTAGCCATGACTGTACTTTATCTTACAAGACTTTTGAACAAGGTATGAATCGGACTTGTTTTTAACCAAGTTATTTCACATCCCTGTGTGTGCAATTGAGTTCATTTATGTGGTATTTGTCAGGATACCGCCAGTTCCAGATGGGCTTTCAACCGAACCTGTACTGAGGATCACCTAATTAGCTCCACTAACTCCTTTGTTGTATGTAGTTAGATTAATCTGCGGTGTTCTCCAGGATACCATAAGCTAGCTCATCCACATGCAAACATTGATCTATACACAAGTTAATGTGATAGATATATCGTCATGCGAGAAGTTTACCGCCAGTGACCGATAGGCTATCAACCAAACCGGTACTGAGGCTTGCCTCATGACCTGTCAGAATGCTGAGAGTTCCAGGGATTCAAGGTCAACTCCCTTCTTTTCTTCAATTGTATTGGGATACTTGCTCGTTATAGTGATAATAATCACTGTTTATTTTGATTTATTTTTCTTTTCTCTTGAGCAAGGGATTTGGATATGGAGTGACGATAATCACTATTCTTTGTGCTTTTTGAGATGTGCACCGTAGGGTGTCAAATTTTGAAGTTTTGACATTTTGCAAATTTTTGACGTTTTGCAACTTTGGGATTCTTAGGGAATTGGGTAGGGAGGATGCTTGTCCTTTTGCCAACTCTCAGCATTCTTGGGGTCATTCGCACAGGGGGATGAGCAAGATAACCGTTTCGCTTATGGTAACCTGGATTATTGTGCGGGTTTCATCCTTCGTTCACACAACTCGGGAATTTTTATGTGTTTTAATTTGTGTTGGGATGTTACGTAACAAGGTGTATTGCAAGTGTAACTCTACCTTCGTAAAATCTGTTTGACTTGATACATTTCATTGCTAAAGAGCAAAATGATGACTTGAATCACGAAAAACTCTTGATACATTAAAAGACCACTGACTCTAGTGTGGTAAAGTGCATGGTGTTTTGTTGTTTTTGTAAAATGGAACAGTGTGGAACAAGATGGACTAGTAGAACCATGATAGCCTATGGTGCCTTTGACCTGTACGACCATGAATATGCAATGTATGGATGCAATGCTTGGATGCAGCTATATATTTTTGTATTTTTGATGGATTGATTTTGGTGAATATGAAGATGAATTGCAAGAAGAACTCTCTATTTGATGAATTTGAATATGCCTAGAAATGAAATGCAAATTTTTGTTGTTTTTGATGATTTTTGTTGTTTTTGAATTTTCATGATTTTTGACCAAGTGATTGTGGAAATCCTTGGAGCGTTTTGGGATTGACCAAGCGATTGCAAGAATCCTTGGAGCCTTTTGGATTGACCAAGCGATTGCAAGAATCCTTGGAGCCTTTGGGATTGACCAAGCGATTGTGATAATCCTTGGAGCATTTTGGGATTGACCAAGCGATTGTAATAATCCTTGGAGCATTTTGGGATTGACCAAGCGATTGCAATAATCCTTGGAGCCTTTGGGATTGACCAAGCGATTGCGAGAATCCTTGGAGCTTGGTGATAAGTGAATAATCCTTGGAGCCTTTGGGATTGACCAAGCGATTGTGATAATCCTTGGAGCATTTTGGGATTGACCAAGCGATTACAAGAATCCTTGGAGCTTTTTGGATGACCAAGCGATTGTGATAATCCTTGGAGCTTTTGGGGTGACCAAGAGATTGCGATAATCCTTGGAGCTTTTGGGAGTGACCAAGCGATTAACCTGAGCTTTGGGGTGACAAGGTGCGATAATCCTTGGAGCTTTTTGAGATTGACCAAGCGATTGTGGAAATCCTTGGAGCTTTTTGGTTTGACCAAAGGGTTGATGGACACCTTTGGAGCATTTGGTGTAATCCACTTGCTCTTCAGGGAATAGAGGTACCCCCAGCTTGACAATCTTTGTGCACCGGATCTGGCTCTGTAGGAATTGGCACGAATGGATCGGCCTTATGCACGGATAGGAGGACAGGGTCTGCCTTCGACACTGATGGTGCTATGATATCTCTGGGTGGAAGTTGCTCGCGACCTTCCCCAAGGAGTGGGATGGACATGTGATGTCGGTGGGCTGGGTCTATGCGCCACTCATGCCCTAGTATTATGTTTATCATTTGACATGCTTCATCGATATTTACAGGGTGTCGATGCTGCCGTATGTGATTGTTGTGGGCTATCTCTGTTTCATCCTCACCTTCGGACAATGTGTATAGCTCTTTAGAATCTTGGGATTCTGAGACATGAAGGACCCGCATCATCGGGTAGTCCTACAACCAAGGGTTGATCCTCTTCGAAAAGAGCCTCATGTACGTTGGGCCTTGGGAGCTTTAAAATCTTGGTCTCTACCGACTCTGAGTGTTCTAGCACTTTGTATGTATCGGGAGATTTGAGCTCCTCCTCTTTGATTTGTTCTTGTTGAGGAACTTGGGGTTCATGGAGGGGTAGCTGAATAGCACCCCCATGTCTTGGTGGGGCTGTTCATCCCGCTCTTCTTCTTGTTCCGATTCCTCAGAAGCTTCGAACAATGTGTATAGCTCATCAGGATCTGTAGATTCTGAGATATGGAGGACTCGCATCATCAGTGAGTACAGTTAGAGGTTGATCCTCTTCGAAAAGAGCCTCATGTAAGTTGGGCCTTGGGAGCTCCAAAATCTTGGTCTCCACCAACTCTAAGTGCTCTAGCTCTTTGCATAGATCGGGAGATTTGAGCTCCTCCGCTTTGATTGGTTCATGTTGAGAAACCGGGGACCTATGGAGGGGTAGTTGAATAGCACCCCCCATGTCTTGGTAGGGCAGTTCATCCAGCTCTTCTCTTTGCTCCGATTCCTCAGAGGCTTCTTGGTGACTTTCTAAGGGTGGCCCATAAACCTGAGTGGGTTCCTGAGGAAGGCACTCGTCATTGTTTATAGGAGTAGCCTCCTGCTCATGTCTAGGAGGCATTGGGGGTGATGCTTGATAAGGTCGCAGAGACTCGTCTCGCACTCGGGGGTTGTGCTCCTCATACTTGTTGTGCTCTTTGGATGCAAGGGGTTGGCGCCTTCTCAGGTAGTTTATAGCGCAACTTATCCGCTTTGCGCTGCATGTATAAGTTTTCTAACTCCTGGCGACCTTGTTCAACCTGCGTTATTTGAGCTTGGCGGATGACTTTTTTGGTGACTGTCGGGTCGATGTGGTCTACCCTATTTTGCTCAAGAGGTTCGGATTTGTGCCTCTCATAATGTTTTGTTTTATGTGTGTGAGGGGTTGGAGTCCTCTCCTGCATAGTGTGTTGGAACAACTCCTCCTCCTGGTGTTGAAGGTGTTCTTTATTTAGAAGATACCATTGCTCTAACCGTTGTTGTTCTTGCTCAAGTTGCGTGAGTTGCATCCGATGTGTGAAATGTTTGATAGATTCTAAGATAGTTGGTCTTGTCGCCTCATGTGTAGAAGGCCTAGATGCCTCTCTGACATATCTATCTTGGTCGTAGTGATCCAAGATCTCTAGAGGCCATCTCTCTCTGATGGGGGTAGCGGCATTTATCTGAGGCGCCGGCCTCAGAGTGTGACCATGATATTTAGCAGGTGCGGAGGCGTATTGCTCCCGCGATGTGTATTGTTTATGAGGAAGGTAGGAATCTTCCTCATGCTCTCTTTCATAAGTGAGCACGATTTGGCGGACGGAGTTGGCTTGGCCTGCCTGAGGAGCCTTGTGCTCTGAATTTGTCCTTGTAGTCCTGACAACTGGAGGGGTTGAAAGAGGGATAGTGTAACCATGTGGTTCCTCTCGTCGAACCCTAGGTTGACTCAGCGCTTCATCGCGCGGTGACCGCTCATAACGAGCATCTAAGGGAGCTCTCCTATGATTGTACCCTTCATGGAAGGGTGTGTGTCGAGTGTTATGCTGAATAGGAGTGCTCTCAGAAGGGGTACCTCTAGAGTCCTTTGTTAAGGTGTGGAGGGGACTACCTTGTGTGTCAGGCCGCCAAGGTGGTATGACCAAATCCTTGGGGTTAAAGCGAAGGCGACTAGTGCCCTCCCTTTGTGCACCTTCCGCAGCTTCCGCCCTTGATTGGGCTTGGCTACGGGTGTGCATCATCGTGGTGCTCTCTACTGTCTAAGCAGATTTTATCTCGTTTATGATGATTTGTCTTTTTGTCTACACTAAGCAGAAATGAACACACGCATACACAAAACCGTGATTATCTCTTTTAAGGATTGAATAGTGTGTCCTAAACTGGTTTAGTGCATTTTGATGTTTCGTTTTGTTTTTGCAATTTTGGAAGAACGTTTAAATGCATAATGTTGGCTCATATGACTCCCATAAATGGTCGCCCCTTCAATATACCATTGCCGGACCGATATACCAACCTCTCTATATACCCGCCCTTACGTGAGGGAGACTATAGGTACGTGAGAGCGAGATGGTACGTGGAACATAGGCGGTACGGAAGGGGAATCGCTCTGTTTATGACACCTACCATAGAAGACTTATCCTCGCGTGCATGGGAATCACCCCAACAACACTCGGTCAGCTTTCGTCAGGATTTACGTCTAGCAACAGTCGCGATCGAGGTAATGGATGCAATATCTCAAGCCAAAGTGATAATGGAATCCACCTTTGGTCTTGCTCAAGGGTTGGGGTTTTACGACCAACGCCTTGGTTTAAAGTACCACGTGGTGTGTGGGATTCATTTTACTTTGCAAATTTGAAACAAGCAACCGAAAAAGAAATCTTTCCCTATGCCAGACAGATACTACAAACCGGAAAACAGCAAGTAGAAATTTTGAAAAGAAATTTTCTACCTTTCTTTAACAATTTTTTTTTATTAATTTTCTCTCTTTAAATACAAAATTTTAAGAAAATTTCACCTTATTTTAATAATTAAAAAGATTTAATTATTAAATGAATAATTACGCAGATAACTACATAATTAAATAAAGCAAGAAAAATTTTTAAGAAAAATTTCTCTACCTTACTGTAATAATTAAAAGAAATTAAAATGACAGTAAATGAAATAACCCGAAACTTCGCAACATAAAATGATATGGACGGCTAGAATCGTTACCTCCTTTCTGCCCGAAATTGTTGTTTCTGACCTCCGGCTAAAAAGAAGTACCTGTTAAGCACAAGACACAACAAGTTTAATTAACTTCTGTGATTTTTAAAAATATGGGAACCGGTCCCACCGTGATCGCCACTGAAAGCATGAGATTTCGGAAATAAAACACTGAGATGCAAATAAAACGAGGACTAAATCGAGGCATAAAATAACACGGATAGAATTAAATTAAAAACAAGAGCACAACCCTTTTTATTAATGTAATTCCGCTCGGTTCATGATATCTCTCTTCGGTTACACGTTCTCGGTTACAACAGATGAACGGTGATCCCCTTCCGCATGCCCACACGTAAAATGGGCAGGCCGTAGTGTTGCCGCCGCTTGATGTTTAATGAGTCTTGTTAGCCGTTGCCTATCTTGCATTCAGCCGCTTACCCCGCATTCGAAACACGAGAAGAACGTTAGTAGCACCTGTAATAAGAGGGCAGAACCTTCTGACTTTAGCATACATATGAAGATAGATCGGATGCATGAATAAAACAACTCTTCGTGAAACTGCAACTTTTGCCGAGAACAGAGAACAGTATACATTCGAAATGGCATATATCCGAGGATGTAAAACGTAAACTGTTATTTTTATTCTACTTGAAGACAACACAATACATGAGACATGGACAGTCATTAAAATAATCAACCGATTCTAATGCTATTGCCTGCAAGTTAGCACTTCATTGTGTTGCATGACAATATTCGATAAAACGTATTGCAAGACGCATTCGAGCATATAACGTATGACACGATATATTCTAACGTAAAGTTTATTTGAACAACGTAAAGAATAAGCTATTTCGATCATCGTTAGTTTTTGCAATGTATTTCAAAAGAGAACAACATATATTGCATTAACTAGAAACGTTCATGGGCTGCCCAAGCGGGCCACCCCTCGGTTTACACTTAGTCTCGACGCCAATCCACTAGGAATGGGCTCGAGATCTAAGGTTGTGTGTTGTCGTCGAATTAGTGGGATGCAGTGATCCACTGTCGGGTGTGAAAGTCCGGTTCACTCTTCTAAGAATCACCCACCAACCTCTATTTGTGAGAGATTCTAGATGTAAAGAAGGTGAACTTAGATTGATACAGTCGGATATCCAAATGAGCAGCACTTCGTTGTGTTAACAAAATGCTTCGCAGTCTCTCATATATTGTATCGAGCCGGTTTTTTATAGAGGGTTCGGCCTCTGAGAGCATTAATGTTCAAAACCCTAAATTCGTAGGCGCCGCTCAAATTTGATCCTTATCGGGTCATTATGAGGCATGGCTCGCACGGAGATTCTCGCTAGAAAATCATATCAGCAGTTATGAAGCATGGCTTCGAGTCGGATTTGTTGTTGAGAATGCTCGTCTCATTACTTCAGTTGGTGAAGTCCGCCGTTTTACAGAGCCATGGGGTCTCTTCGAGAAGGGACACGTAGAGGTGCCACGTGGCGGTCGTTCCTTGGATGGTCGAATGTATGCTTTTGATTGGTGACGTGTCTGCTTTTGACTTTGGCCAGGTGTTGGCTTGAGGCCCAAAGTGTCGCGATATCGCGACACTTTGGGCCGGCTTTGCTCGGGGCCCAAAGTGTCGCGATATCGCGACGCTTTGGGCCGGCTTTGGCTCGGGGCCCAAAGTGTCACGATATCGCGACGCTTTGGGCCGGCTTTGGTTGGGGCCCAAAGTGTCGCGATATCGTGACACTTTGGGCCGGCTTTGGGTCGGGGCCCAAAGTGTCGCGATATCGCGACACTTTGGGCCCGCTTGGTCGGGGCCCAAAGTGTCGCGATATCGCGACACTTCGGCCGGGGCTTGGTTTTTGACAAAAGGCTTGGGAAGCTTGCGGATAAAGGCTTGGCTTGAAGAAGGCTTTGAAGAAGGCTAAGAAGGCTTTGAAGTTTGTTAAAGGCTCTAGAACGACCGACTTTGCTCTGCTCATTTTTTGATCTTTTGAACTGCTGTGTGAGTGGTCAAGACCACTGTTTGACCTCTAAAGGCTGCCCTAAAAGCTGTGTATGTGCATGCGATCAGTGTTTGTAGTCACTTAATCGAATGGTGCTGTTTTGGTGTCTACAAGTATTAGAAAAGTTTAGATTTGGAAAGAAATGGGTTACATGGAATAAATCTTGTGTCTGTATAATATCATATTTGGTGTTGGTTAATGGATTGGTAATAGAATCATTTAAATCCAAGAGATACTAGATAGGGATATCCTATTTAACTATATCTATTCATTATTATGGCATAAGTATTGCATAGGAACTTGAATAAGACTAAAACATATGGGCTAATGAGTGGAATTAAGGCTAGTGATAAAATCAATAATATTACCCATCAACAATTTATAGATGATACAATTATTTTTGAGAGGGTGGGTATAAATGAGGCTAGAGCTTTGAATAACTTATTAAAGGAATATGAAAGAGTGTCAAGGCATAAATTTAATAGGACACAATCTAAAATTTACTTTCACAATACTATAGCTAGAATCAAAATATGGATATGTAGGTTACTTCAATTGGAGGAAACAAATTTGGTAGAAAATTATCTAGGGATACCCTTATTTGAGGGGAGAATAATGATAGAATTATGTAATCTAGTTATAAGTAAAGTTCATAATAAACTATCGACATGCAAAGGTACATAGTTATCATTAGCACGAAGAGTGTAGCTAGTTAAATTAGTCTTATAGTCCATTCCAACATATTATATGTGCTTATATACTATGCCAAAATTGATAGAAAAATATTGAATCTATATTATGCAATCATTTTTATGGTGAGGATTACATGATAAATGAAAATTTTATTTTCTGAAATATAACAAGGTGTGTGATGATAAAACTAGGGGAGGTCTCAGTTTAAGATTTATTTTGGATGCAAACTTAGATATTTGGGAAAAAATAATTTGAAGATTGTACAAAGAGATTCGAATACAATAGCTAAGAATTTTTCTAAGTACATTGAGCTCAATGACCCAAGATTTATATTTACTACATTATCAGTACCAGATGGTTCTATTATTTGGAATGGTTTATAAACATAAATTAATATAGAGATTTAAAATCTAATATGGGTGGAAATTGAAGAAAAAAAATATTTAAATGGATAATTGGTGAGATAAAAACCCATTTTTTCTATATCCAATTTTGAAACTATAGATGAAATCACTTTGAGACAAATATGGTGATAGGGTTTCAAATATTATGTAAAAGGATCAAGAAGGAATATACAAATGGAATGAAGATTTTTTTATAAGTATATAAGACATTGATTCTAGAAGCCAATTGAGAAAAAAAATAATAATAGTGATTATTCTAAGTGGAGATGAGGGTAAACTGGTTTAGAAGTTGAATAGCTGAGGAAAATACACAATAAGAAGAAAATATAATGTAAAGCACCAAAAAATTAGGAATACCACAAGAATATCAATACATATATAGGATACCGCAAGAATTCCTAAAGTCAAAATGTTTGTTTGGTTAGTAGGTCACAAAAGTATTTTATCCTAGGATAAAGTTATGTAAAGCAGTTTCATGGCCCCTCACAATGTTTTCTATGTGAAAATTATGGGGAGATTATAGACCATCTATTGGGACACTACTCAATAGTTTGGAAACTATGGATATAAATTCTTAATATGTTTCGTATGCATGGTGATGAATGGAAATTTTGAAGAATGGTTAAAGCAATGGTAGAGTACTTTTAAAAGTGAGGCTTTATAGACAATATAGGATACATCAAAAGATACATTCAAGATTATGCATAAGGGGTTGGACTCAAAATGTACTTGTAAAAAAATGGTGAATCCTAATCGAAATCAAGGTGAATCATGGTGAATCCTAAGAAAATCAAATCAATCATCTTCACACCAAATTTTGGGGTATTTGAAGACCTAAAATATAAATTCATATTTTGGGGTAAATTTTGACCTATTAAATGACCCTAAAACTTCATAAAAACACCACCATTAGATCAGGCTCGAAAAGAGCTTTCCAACGAGTATAAATATGCCTATGTTTGGATATATATTATGGTGAATTGACCCTAAGAAACAATTGGTCCTAAAAATTTTAGGTGAATGGGCCGACGTCGAGGGTCCTCATATTCACCAATTTCAATTTATTTTATTTTTTTATTTATTTTTTGAATTTACATGGTGGAATCGGTAGCCGCCAAGAATCCAGGCAGGCTGTCCAGCTTTTATGGCCACCATAGTATTCTGCACTGTCCACCCTAGAAGCCACCACACAGATCTTCGCACAGTCCACCCCTATAACCACCATGCCACAATAATTTTAAACCTTTTACGTCGCTAAAAGCACCAAGAAAGGGACAAGCATTCAGTCCGACGAGGCTCGAGATTTGAACCTTGGACCTCCGCCCCCTTATGGGGTTTGGATGAACCAATTGGTCTACACCTTAGACCTTTTAAATGTTTTGTCTTAGTTTCCAATGGTTACAAGCAAGGCTGCAACCAATTTCAAATTTTAAAAATCCTAATATTTGCCCATTTGGCGAATATTCGCCACTATGCATAACCCTGGATACATTGCTTTGGATTGTATGGGTGGAAAGGAATAGAAAAAAAAATTAAAGAAGACAACAATATTTTAGAGGTAATGAAAAGATTTTTTTTTTTAGCATGGAGGAATCTAAACCAAATCTAGAAGCAAATATCCTTAATAAATGGAGTCAATTCATCAAATGGAATTATAATGTTTTCTACAAGAGAAATAAAAAGAAGGAAAATAATATAAAGTGAAAGCCACTAGAAGTGGAGTTGGTTAAATTGAATTTTGATGGATCATCTAAAGTAAATATAGGACCAATAGGAGGAGGAGGAAAAATTATAATTAATAGGGTAGAGATTTTGTCTCATTACACTTTCAAAAGTGGATTTAAGACAAATAATGAGAAATGATGTAGGGATCTAGATATAGCAACTCAATTGAGATGAGAATTGAATATGTTTGTAAAATCTCAATCTATAAAAGAGAGAACTGTGATTTGTCAAGGTTGGGGAACCTAAGTACAACCCATTGTTTTCTAGCAAAAAAAATTAATATTAAAATATTCTAGCACCTTCCATCCAATTTTAATTTTTTATAAACTAGTTTTATTCATCTACAACTATGACATAGGATCAAACTACCTCAAAATGAATTCCAATATAGAAAAATGATAAAAATTATGATATGTGACATCATAAGTATATATTACAATAATGCAAACACTTTTTAGAAAATTTGAATGACTTGACATATAGAATCATTTCTTAAGAATCAAACAATTAGTTTCTTCTCTATTGTATTGTGTTTTTAGATGTCATAATAGGAATTAGAGAAACTGAAAATTAACTCCTCCCAACCCTATACTCAATTTTTTGAAGAAATCATTGGTACAATAATTTATAATAAAAAAAAATCATAAAGTTACGGTGGTCCTCTCATGTCCAATATAAAATTCACCATTTTCATTTGAAGGTGTTTATCTCAATAAATATTTTTCTTTATAGAAAATGCGAAAGGATGAACGTATCTAATGAAATTTCAATAATCCTTTAAATTGTTTAAAAATACCGTGGAAAATAATCCTAAGTTGAGTAATTAGTGTTCAGACCTACTTTGATACCATTAAAAATGTCACAATAAATTGAGCAAAATGACTAAAAACATTGATATTAAAAAAAAAATGAAATAATTGATATAATGCCTTTATAAACCAATAGTGTTTATTAACATAGAAATGATTTCAACTTGTACAAAATACTAAGTGAATGGATGTATAAATATCTACTCTAATACAAAAGCATATATCTCAATGATTCTCAAAATATAAATTATTAGATTACTCAATAAAATTTATCACTTCTTAACATAAATAGGGGATGTTGGACTAATATATTAACTGATTATTTATTATATCATATGTTTTGTATATGATAGCCCTAATTGATATAATTAAATATTTATAATATGTATCTTTATATGTAAAATGCTACTTTCAATTAGTAAGTATATTGGCTATAAGCTCAAAATTAATTTTATTCATGTACAACTTACATTAAATTTAAATATATATATCCATACAAAAGTACATATATTCAATTTTTTTTACAAAATTACCTCTTTTAATATTTAATATTCAAATTAAAACATCAAAATAATAATAATAAGAAATAAATAGATAATTAAAATAAAATATGCACTTATATTTGGCACATTGAATGGAGAAGCTTTAGTATGGTGGAATGGATGTGGATTGTGGGGCTTAGGTTTGGCTTTCTTCATATCTAACACTATTAGAAAAACTATAGGTAATTTTTATTTTTTGTATTTTGTCACATAATATTTTGTTGGAAATTTTGAGTAAATGTGTTGTCATTGATGTCAAGAGTGAGTGGTCATTGATGTCAAGAGTTAGTTTCAATGAGCAGTGCAAGGAGAAGTAGTTCCACAATCAGTGCAAAAAGGAGAGTCTCCTTCCAATTGGTCAGATCCGGTTCCAGGTAGTCAAATGTGGTCCAAAGTGCAAAGAAGAGGCCTAAGAAAATAATATTATAATATTCTATTATAATATTAAAAAGGGAAATTTAAATTAATTATATATTAATTAATATAATTTTATTATAAATTAATTTATTAATTAATTTAATTAACTTTAAAGTTATTTAAGTT
This sequence comes from Wollemia nobilis, assembly GCA_028583015.1. Classification (NCBI taxonomy): domain Eukaryota; kingdom Viridiplantae; phylum Streptophyta; class Pinopsida; order Araucariales; family Araucariaceae; genus Wollemia; species Wollemia nobilis. The sequence continues at coordinate 7,474,727 of JAQPPZ010016690.1, read as the reverse complement.
AATTATAATTTAATTACAATTTAATTATAAATTAATTTATATTAAATTGAATAACTCTAAAGAGGGTTATAAGGCTAAGTTAAAAATTGAATTTGAAATTTGATTTAAAGCACCGCCATTTTATGGCATGAGGCATTGTTTATAAAAGATGGCAAAAACCTTTGCCTTACACTCCCGTATGTTATCAATTGATTTTCTAAGATCCAAAGTATTATGCGCAAAAATGGAGAAAGAGTTTTCACGTTTTGAAAGGTCTCCGACAGCAGAAGGACTGACAAATAAGAGTGAGGCTCCTCTTACCTTACACAATGTTGCGTAGTGCAGTTGGCAATCGTGGATGGTGCTAAGTCTTATGACAGGCAAAGTGTGCAGGGTTTGAATCCCATCGAATTCATTTTGCAAGGCAGTGAGGACATTTTCATTTTTGAACAACATCAAACGAAGTTAATAAAGGGAGTCTTGTGCCTTCCCTTCCCTCTGGAAGCGCTTAGCCCACGTGTTGGGCTAGCGCCTTGATAAGGCACTCGATAGGAGTGGTATCATATTCAAAAACCATCGAGGCCTTTTGGCTAGTGTTAAGGTATGTGTTGATGTCATTTGTCTTGGTCACTTGATTATTTTGGATGCGCTATGTTTGAGAAAAATAAAATATTTTTGATTGTTATAAATTTTAATTTTTGCCTGAATTAATTTGGATATTGAGTATTTGAGGGAGTTAAAAGGGTATGCAATATTATTTTTAAAGGTTAATTTTTTGAGGTTGATTAATTTAAGTTTGAGATTATAAGGAGCAATTGTGTAATTATCTTTATGTATAATTTGATGATTGCTAATTTCAAGGAGTAATGAGGTGTATTTGAGTTTGATTATTTTTGTGTAATTGAGAAACATTTTTGAAAGAGTGTTAGTGTGATATTTTGTCATTCTATGATCCATGCAATGAATAAGGATCAAATATAGGATAATTTATGTTTGAAGTCAAACACAAATATCATTTGTGTGTCCTTGCTTACAAAAGCATTATTAGTTCTAGCACATATTAACTTACGAGTTATTGTTGTATCATCCATTCCTATGATATCCTTTAAAATAGTTACAAAAATATTGTAAAGGGTTTTTGTATTACAAATTTCCATCATCTTATGTAGTGATAATAACTAAGGTTTCCTGAAATGATTTTAAAATGCATAAATGTGCATGCAAATCCAATATGTGTTGTCAACAATAGTTACCTCATCAATTGAAAGTGAAATGAAATTGGCATGTTCTACTTTCTATCTCAATTCCTCCTTCCCAACCAGTGATAGACATTTTACCATTTCCTAACCACTTTGATCTGACCAATGGACATTAGGAAGGTTCTGCACATGAGCTAGTTGAAATAGATTCTTAAAATAAATAAAATCAAACATAATTCTACCAGGTCTACCCTTTTTAATAATAGCATATACAATAGCAAACTACAATTTTTTTGAAACTAAAGTAGTTTTATGATTTTTTTGAAATTGAGTTTGAATCATTCCACCATTTCCAATTGGAATTTTTTGTTTTTTAATCTATTTATCATAGTATTCTACATATTTGACATGTACACATTCCAATGCATCCTTCCATATACTTATTTTATTAGTTTTTCCATCAATTTATTTTGCTAACACAAAGTTTCCATAATGTTTTTCTATTGTATCCAACTTAAGTTGCATCTTATGATCCTTCCCTAGTTTCCAGCTACAAATAATGCATCTACATTCTATTGGTGTATTATTACTATTCTTTGGTTGTATTGGCTCAAAAAATGGATATTTTGATAACCATTCAAGCTGAATTTTTTTTATAATAGTCCACTGGTTAACTTTCCACATTTAGGTATATGAGTAGAAGATTCCCCAAAAGATTGTATTTTAGTAGAATGATCATTTTCTTTTTTTATTGGTGTGTCAGTTTTAGGAATATCTTCAAGTGGTTTTTGCATGTCATTGTTAAGAAAATTTTCATGTAGAGGCATCTCATCCTCAATAATATCTTGAAGTGGATACATATCAAGGTCAATAGTGTTTTCTGCATACAAAGGTGTTCCATATCATTTTTTGAAATTAATTACCAAAATTAAAAATTGAGTACGTAAAATGGGTATGTACCTTGAATTTATGTAGATGTCGATGGCTCACTCAATTTTGATAAACGGATAAAATATTTTATGATACTATTTTTTACAAAATATTTGCCATCCTTATTTTCATTACTATTAGGTGTCATTGTACCTATATTAAAAAAGTATTTCATGTTATAAAATGAATAGGATGTTGAACAAAATTGTGAAAATTCTACAATTGCAATTTTTTGTGTTTCTAAAAATTCTATCTACCATTTGTTTATGCTTTCTATCACTCACTTGTTGTCTATTTTGCTACTTTTTATCTATAATTTTATCCATTATTAATCATCCATTTTTTTCAATCTATAATTCTATTACCTATCATCTATTTTGTTATTCTATCACCTATCATCCATTCTAGCTATCATTTATTCTACCTATCATCCATTTTGTCATTCTACTACTAGTTTTCCATTCTATCATTTGATCATTCTTCCTATTGTTCATTATGTTGTTCTACTATCTATAATTCGTTCTGCCATTCTACTATTGTTCTATAATTATACTATAATTTGTACATTCTATCATTCTGCTACCATTTTTTCATTCTATGATTCATCCATTCTACTACAGGTCATGTTTTGTTGCGACAAGTTATTTTTTGATGCTATAGGTTATTTTTTGCTGGTATTGGTCATCTCAAGGAGGAACAATGTTTAATATGTAGGAGTATCCCTGTCACGTTAGGTATATATATTGGTGGTATAACAGACAATTTTACTAGTGTAAAAAATATATTTATAATTTCAAGGTGAAAAGTCTAATATTTAGGTAGGAATTTTGGTGATTTAAACCTAAAATGGTCAAATTATTATTAAATTGAGGTGAGCCAACCCATAAAATATTTTACACACAAAACATTTGAGCAAATGGGTACTAGTCAAGGGTCCCCATATTTTCCAACTCAAAATTTAAAAAATAAGTCATTAGTTAAAGATAATTCATCAATATGTGTAACCTTACTTTGCTTTGGAGACATGGAGGTTGCATATTCTTATCACCTAAATTAAGAAGTTGTGGAGAGTGTTGGATGACTTGAATCTAATTTATGTGGGTAGAGCTCATAATAAAGTGGTGGAATTCTTACCTAATACAAGTACTATGAAGAAGGTAGGGTTTCATTGGAATAGTGGCATGTCTATTGAGGATGATAGGATTAGGTAGGCTAGTGAGAAAATCTATTGTTTGGCTAAATTTTTTAGCCATTGTAGACATTTGATTTAGGAGATTTGGATCTAATGCATATATGTTTTTAGTATTATAATAAAAATTGGTTGGTTATTAGGATATTAGGTTTTAGAGTTATGGAAGTTTGTCAAAAATATAAAAGGAAGAAATGGATGCTCTTGTTGGTTAAGGCTAGGAGTCTCATCCCAACTTGTAAATAATATTATTTTAATACAATACTTTTAGATTTTTTCAAAAAAAATATGTTTTAGACAACAACCAATGCTAACATAGATAACACACACTACCATTCACTATACTAAGAAGAGAAGGTAACAATTAAATATTGTACCAACTATTTACAACACTGAAAGCATGTGGTGAGACTCAAATCTAAGCACATTGGTTGTAAAAAAACACATTTTATTTGGTAATACATGGAAGTTAGTACCATGAATGGGATGCAAAATGAATAATGTCTCTTAATACTAAACCAACAAAATGACAATAATTATTTTCTCAAAAAAGTTTAAATTAAGAAAATAGAGAAGATAGAAACCTTTCAAAATCATTCCTTTAACCTTTCAAAAATTTATAATATGATAAATTGAGATTTCACTTTTTTATAAAGAAGCCAAAAATGACCTAATATTGAAACTCTTGATAGTTGAAACTATGCGACCATTCTATAGAGTGGACAATATTAGCCAAAAAACTTCATAAAGATTCCATAATAATTGTGAAATCATTAAATCAAATATTATTTGGACCTAAAATATAAATCTCTATGCAATGCATTAGAATTCACCTAAAAATTTGTTAGAATTTAAAACAATCTATCATCACTCAATACCACCTCCAATCCAACCTTCAAAATTTCTACCTTATCATCGTTGTTATTTTAACAAAAATGGATTTAAAATATATAAGATTATAATTTTGTCTATTTTTTTTAAATACCCTAAAAAATTAACTTTTGTCCTTGACCCATAATTTCTTCTCTAAGAAACACTAGTTTCCTAAATTCTACCATTACAATAAAAATCAAAGAAGTAAATGTTAAAGTTGGTAAGATGAAAATATGGAACATACCAATGGATAACTCTTTTATTCCAAACACACACTAAATAAGTTAACTATAGTAGTACACAAATATCATCACAATCTAAGCTCTAAAATATCAAACTAGGGATTTTGAAAAACCTATGAAAATATTAATCAAAAACCTCTCTTCATAGTTATGCCTATAGAAAATACAACTCATATAATATTATTATTATAAGAGATAGAGAACCAATATTATAGCTTTAGTAATGGATATTTTGTAACAACCTACAAAAACCAACCCAAGGGAGAGAATTATTTTTAATTTTCATAAGGAATAACTCATAAAGAAGTCTCAATATTTTTTAGCATTATAAGGCATAACTACATTTTGAGTTTATTTTTGCTATAGACAACACTCAAGTGGACAAGGGTGGCCAACATACCAATATATCATACTTTTATGGTTCATTTTTATAAATATCACCATTTAGAAAAGATGCCAATAGTGGTCCCCCCACCTTTCCTATACCCTCGTTGGTATAGAGCAACTTGAACATGATATAGGAATTATCCTTTAAGGCCTATAACACTTAAAAGAGGATGTATTTCCCTAACCTTACATAATTCTATCTATTTAGGATTATTTTAGTGTAATATCTTAGTACTTAGCTACCACACCTTTGTAAACTAACTAAGGCCATTACCATTTACCTAGTAATGAGCATGGTCACTCGATCCTCACTATTCAAGGTACCACCACTATACTATCTATTAATGATTCCAATATCCTCATCACTTTGGAAAATCCAAGCCTCACCATTCAAGGTGTATCATTCACAATTATCTAGTTATTACATCACTACAACTCTTCCCAAATTTGCAAATACCTAGTTATTGCATCACTACAACTCCTGCCAAGATTCACAACTACTTAGTTATTGCTTCACCATAATAACTACTAGGATTGGGCTATCTTCTTGAATCGAGGATTTCTCTAATACGTCTCTAGATTCATGCCCAATAACCCCCAATAAAACCCAAGAGTAAACATATTAATAAATCATAAACAATATTAACATTTCTACCATAAAGGAAATAGTGCTATATTAAAACATGCTTAAAATATAACACATTGCTAAACTAGAATATTAAAAAAATTTCAAATAATAATACTAGAATTTAGCATTTTACTTACCAACAATGGAAAGAATGAATCAACAATTTAAAAGTATTATAACCATAAAAGTTTGATAACATAACTTCCTATTGATACATAACATCCATTCCAATATATTACATAAGAATTGACAACACTTACTATTACATTCCTTGAATAACATAAAAAAGTATTACATAAAAAAAAATATTCATTCCTTTATTATTTTCATGAGTCTCAAAATAATATTCATCCAAAATATTATATTTCAAAAACTATGAACATAACTGATTAATAATATTTTCTTCAAAATATCCACTTGTTGAATCTTCTTCAACAAACTTGGAGCATGATTGAAGGATAAATATAGCTCATGAAAATGCATAAGCAAGCCTAACATGCACTGTGTAAACATATAATCATGCAATAACATACAAAAAAAAAACCATTGCAATAGATCGAGGGAATCCCATACTTCCCTGAAAAAAATTGATTCCTTAGCAACTCAAGCCTCTTTCATTTTTTTCCTATTTATTCCTTCCAAAAAGACTATTAATAATTATTTTATAATTAAATAATAACTTTCAATGTAACTCTTCAATAATATTTTACCATAAATTTAACCAAGACTATCCTTTATTTAATAATATTTATTATTGGATCATTATAAGTTTCCATTACTTAACAAATATGCACTACATAAATGAAATATTATTTCTATTTCCAAATAAAACATCAAATGCTAGTCAAGATTATTTATTCTGAATGAAAGCATATATATTTAGCAAATATTGTTGATGTTACTAATCAAATAATATGTTATGCAAACATAAGGCTAACATAAAGGTAACATTAATTTAAATTAAATTACATTATCCAATGCCAAGTAAATCCTTCCCCTTGAAGGATACTTAAAATTCAATTTTGATGGCTCGTCAAAAGGCAATCCCAAAAGATCTAGAGATGGGGGTTTTGTTATAGACCACAATGGAAAAATAATCGCCTTTACAAAAAACCTAGGCACTTAAACTAATAATGTTGCTAAGGGAAAAGCTCTCTTCCATGGCCTTTCAATAATTAGCACCCTCTAGTATAGGCTCATAGTTGAAGGTGATTCATTGAACGCCATCAACTATATCAAAAGAAACAAGTTTCCCAATTGGAGGGTAATCAAAACTATCTCAAAAGCTAGGAGAGTCCTCCATGCTCACACTAAGATCATCTTTCATAATTTCTTCAAGGAATCCAACCATGTGGTTGATTCTCTATCCAATATGGATTCAAACTAGCAATCCCTTATTGTTTGGCATAATAATTTCCTCCAAACCCTTATTAATTTCACTACTCATTATTGGTCTAGGTCCCTATGAGATCTACCATATGTCTAACCTCGATGGTCTATCAACCCTTTGGCTTTCCCATGATGTTGGACCATAAGATTCCCATTACTTTGAGTATGCGTTTAGACACAGATCCCTTAGAGGTTCTACACCTAAGATTAAATGTGATCCTAGTACCACATCCATAAAGGCATCCCCACATATCAAGGAATTGAAGATCAAGGGATACTCACCAAAGGTGTCCTATGAGGAGAATCCCCTTAAGGTTAAGGCTTCTGAACCTAAAGATATTTCTTCTATAAATGTCCTCTAGAACACTATCCTCAATCATGTTGCAAGCATTGTGGTCATTCTTTCTATAGCTAAAAATTCATCCAAGACAACCTGGACACTATACAACCAAGCAACAAAAGTTATGAATGAGATTCATGGTTAGCTCAAGCTCCTATTCAATAATTTCAAAGATAGAGTAGACATAAAAACTGAAGACTAATGGTCCTACCAGGCTTCTAAAACCCTTGTTAGGTTCTTGTTGTTTATTGGGATCATCCCCTGGGATCATCCTCTTTTTATCATATTTTATTGGGTGTGTTCTATCAAGATATCCCATTTTGGCCAACCCTTTGTTTTTTTGATTATGGTCTATTGACCTATTGCTTCTACACTTTCTTTGTAAAATATTTTAGGACCCCTTTCCAAACCCACTTATCAATACAATCTATCAAAAAAAATATACATTATTCACAAAAATGAAGAATATGATTAAGAAAGCTTGCAATAAAAGGTGTACTTCAAAGATACAATGAAGAACATGTGATTATACTGAGAGGGGGTGAACAGTATAACATAATTTTTTTCCCAAATAGAAGCATCAACATTAATGAAACCATAAACATTGTACAAAGCATCACACACATAAGAGACATCATTTTAACATGGTTCACCCAATGTGGGCTACCTCCATAGAGAAAATATTTTACTAAAACTTTATCAATCAATCTCTTGGGAATCCTTCCCAAATTACAATGTTTATGGACTTCTATCCAAAGGAGATGTTGATCCCCTAATATCAAGTTCATGGATCTCTTCCATAGGATAACTCTTTCCCCTTCGGCTTTATCTAGTGATCTTCTAGAAGACTCTATCTCTATGCTACTCTAACTGGTGGATATCTCTCCACTTGAAGACTTCTCACTCAGATCTATCTTTAATTGTCCTGGTTGTTGGATATCTATCCACTGAGAATCTATCCTCTATACTCTATCACCTCCAAAACTCTGTATCAATATTGTACCAAACACAATTTTGTCAGTCTAGCATAGTTTTACTCAATCTCTTGCACTAAACATAGTATAGTCGGTCTAGTACAATTCTGCTCAGTAGGTTCACTCAGAACCTGCTCAAATCTGCTCAAAAGGTTCACATAAAAACCTGTCTAAATCTGCTCAACAGGTTCACACAAAACCTGTCTAAATCTTCTCAACAAATCCTCTCGAGTACTTGCTCAAATTTGCTTAGCAAGCTTTCACAAAAGCTTAAATTAAATCAGTCCACAAGCCTTCTCAAAGACTTGTCTCAATCACATAGAATCATAAAGAGAATTGTTAGAGACTCACTATGTTATAATCTCAATGTACAATAAATATATCAAATCAATCTCATAGAAGCATAAATAGAATTGTTAGAGATTGTATATGTTCTATACTCAAATCCCAATCTCAACTCAATAGAAGCATAAAGAGAATTGTTAGAGACTCTATATGTTCTATGCTCAAATCTCAATCTCAACTCAAATCATAATATTGAATAGTTTGTTTCTAGAAACTTGAATAACCACATACATCCACTTAACTAGTCTTAACCACCTCAACTCAACCAATCAACTCAAGGAAAAATCCTTCCTTGCAAACCCTAGTCCAAGCATGTATTAACCAACTCAAAATATTTCCAACAATGCTTTATCTCAAATCTCACATAATAATGATACTCATGTTCTTTTCTAGATCATGTTCAAGTTCATTTCATCATCAATGGGCTTCAACAAAATTGCTAATGAAACAAGGTTTAAATACAACTCACAAACAAGAAAACCTTGAAGCATTCAACCAACCATCTTCACAAAGGAAACTTCAATTAATCCTTTTCACTCCAATGATATTTTAGAATTTAACCACCACAAAAAATCAATAGGAGAATGTGCCTATACCTTTTTGATGCCAATAAGTTGTCCACAAAATCTGTCATACTTAATCACAACTTTCCTTTTCAATATTAATAAGGGTTAGTGGTCTTTTAAATAATCACAATAAAAGCATAACTTAATTTACACCATTTTCACTCCAACTTCATAAACACATCCACCAAAGTCTATTTTAATAAAAACCCTTATTAAAAATAACCCACAATAAATCTCTCAAAATCACTTTAACAAAAACTCCTTATTTCTCCTAAAATCAATTCTCAATTTCCATAAAAATAAAACATAAATCAAATATGCTTTTGCAATAATAATCACAGCCCTAATGATAAAATTTAATTCCCATTAAATACCTTATAACTCCAAACTTTAGGACTAATAAAAATTATTAAAGGCAAAAACGTAAATACCACTCAAGGGGATTCGAACCCCTTTCTGCCACACATTGCAAGCATATTAGTCACAACTAATATTGCAACCGAGACAAAATGCTCATTGAAAAAGTAAAGGCCAAAAAGGCCTTTAATCTTCCTTTGCCTGCTGTAAAGGACAAAGTGCCAAAGCGCTTCCCACATGCTGCCATCGAGGGGATTCGATCACTGATATTTGTGCTACCCACAATCTTAGCAAAATCGATATGCTAATGTGCCACGCATCATACCACGTTTGATATTTCCAAATATCTACACTTTCTTTGCTGCTTCCTTTTCAACAATTCATACGAGCCCTTTTGAATTCCAAGGCAATTAACACACGAGAGTAAGGATGATTATTTGGTTTAATTTCCACCATTTATATAGTTTTTAATAACACTTTGAAGACGTCGACGGAAATATTAAAATTGTATTTGCATGATGACGTCGACAGGAAAATTTCCATTTAAATTTTAAATAATTAAAATTTAAACCAAACATTAAAACTCAAATAACTTCATCACCGGGGTGCCTTTTTCAATGAAATGAAAGCCCAATGTGGGTTTTAAGAAAAACCCAGATCAAATTTGTTGTCCATGTTTTTAAATAAAACCTTTTATTTTTCTTACCTTGGTTTTAACAAAAACCCTTCATAGATCCTTTTGACATTTATTCCTCTATTGACATCAATGACAACATTTCAGCTTAGGGACTCAAAATGTCCTACAATATCCCCCTTTGTCATTGATGGCAACCCAAATCCTTTTACTAAATTCTGACCTTCTTTTCTGCTCCCCCCAAGACTTTGCTCCCCTAGGCTCAATGCTCTCTTAGATATCAAATCTCTCCTCATATAAAAAAACTCTCCCCATAATACACAAATCTCTCCTGTTTTGACATCAATGGCAAAGGGTCACCTTTGGGGCTCAGGGTTAAGAAATAAACCTCTTAGCTTAGCCCCCCCTGCCACCTCCACATGAGGGTTAATTCTAGGGTGGGAGTATTTCTACTCCCCGAAAGCACTGTTCTCTGCATTTTTTCTTTTCCTTATTATTTTTTTTGAATTATCTCATTGTTTCTTTTCGAGTCATCATCCCTGTTCCCGTTCCTGTTCTTGTTTTCATCCATGTTACTATTCTTGTACCTTTTATTGTTCTCATTATTTTTTTAGTCTCTTTTATTTTCTAAGTATTTGTTCCTATTCATCTTCTTTTTTCTGTTCATGTTCCTATTCCTGATCCTGTTCATATTCTTGTTCCTATTCATGTTCATATTCTTGTTCCTGTTCATACCTATTTCTGGAATATTTTCTCTACACCATATTGCTATGTGACCATCATTATTACACTTATAACACTTAATGTTATTATTCCTTGGATGTGCAATAGTCTTAGGATTTATCCTAGTGAATCCATATCCTCTTCTATCATGAATCCTACAATTTATTGCCTTCTAACCAAAATCATTACATGAATAACAATATCCTTGGAAATGTTGTTCTCTTCCATATACCTATCTTTCATGTATCCTGTACTATGAAGCCATGTGCCCAAACCTATGACATGAGAAGCATCTCCCATTGAAGCTTCCTTGCTAGACCTCATTGGTATCCTATTCTGATTGTTGTTCCATTTGTATCTTCTTTTCCCATTGTCCCAGTTGTACTAACTACAATATGACTCATCCTTAGAAGTTTCACTTTCACTTACATCTGATAATACCTCTTCTAAAGTATCTTATTCTGATGTTTTTTCTTCTTCTTCAAGACTTGAAGTAGACTTTGCCTTTTCCTGTTTCTTTCCAAAACCTAGAATTGTTGAACATGATGTTCTTTGTTGTCCACAATTGAACTTATCCAAGTTCTTAGAGCTATTTGTGAAACTCTTCATATTGATCTTGAATTCCTATAACTCTTTCTTTAGAGTGGCCACTTCTTGTGCTAACTTCTCACATTCCGAGATTTTTTCTTCTAACTTTTCTCTGAACTTACTTGCCTTGGCCTTTGATTTCTCTAAGTCATCTATGAGCAATAATATTTCTTCATCACATTATTGAAACTAAATTTCAAGCTTAGAGTGTTGCTTTCTTACCTTCTTCACTATGTCAAGATCATAGATAAGTTCACCTTTGGGATCATAACCATTCTCTATTGAGTAGTCCTCTATTTTTTTGCCTTTTTCCATATCATTTCTTTCTTTTGACTTGATTTCTATACGATCATTCAGTTATTTATCTTCCAAAAGCATTAGAAGATTTTTATTTGGACCCAATATTATGTGTTGAGATCGATCCTCATTCTCTTTGGATAAATGACATTTTTCTCTCTTGATCTCATTGAGTACATAAATATTTCTTTCTCTTATAGCACTTGCTACCAGTTTTAGACTTTCTTACTTCACATCGATCTTGATGAAAGGTTACCATATGACCTTGATCAAAAATTTGACTAATGATCAAGATATTTTGTTTCAAGCCTTCCACATATAGAACATTTTCATATTTTTCTTTCCCATTGCCTATACTTAGAGTTCTTTTTCCACTAATTTTTTCTGAACCATTGTCCCCAAAGTTTACTGACCCTCTATTTCCTTCTTTCACCTTTATAAATTTTTCTTTTTATCCTGTCATGTTTCTAGAGCACCCACTATCCTGAAACCATTTATCTTCTTTATCTTGAGCATGCAATGCTATTTGAACTAGCAAAGATTTTAGTTTTCCTTTTCCTTTTTATTCTTTCCTAGTAGTTTGTGTTGTGGTCTTTCTACTAGACCTAGAATTTTCTAGATTGTATCTTCTAGATATATGCCCAAATTTATTGCATTTGTAGCACTCAACATCATCATCCATATATGATACAAGATAATTTATACTACTACTGTCATAGTCTCTATTAATGCAATGCACAACTTTATGACCATATTTATTGCAAGAGAAACAATGTCCATGGAAGAAATTTTGTAACCTGTTTTGATGAGGACTCAATCTGGTATTATTTTCTTTGTGATCTTATTTTTTGGATATATGGTGAGGTACCTTCTTTTTGCTTGATTTTTTTGCCTCTTGCTGATTCAAAATATTGAATTTTTTCCCTTAGTTGTGCATTATCTTCTTGAATCCTTTCAAGATATTGGAGACACTTGGAGAGCACTTATTCAAATTATATACATTATTCACTCCCTAAGAACATGTGTGATACTTATGGATACATCTCCAAGTTGTTAAACTCCTTGTGGAAAGACCAACTCTAATACCAATTGAAGAACATGTGCTTATACTAAGAGGGGGCTGAATAGTATAACATACGACTTTTTCCCAAATAGAAGCATTAGCATTAATGGAACCATAAGCATAACACAAAGCATCACACACATAAGTGACACCATTTTAACGTGGTTCACCCAATGTGGGCTACCTCCACAGAGAAAATATTTTACTAAAACTTTCTCAATCAATATCTTGGGAATCCTTCCTAAATTACAATGTTTATCGACTTTTATTTAAAGGAGATGTTGATACCCTAATCTCAAGTTCATGGATATCTTCCATAGGATAACTCTTTCCTCTTTGGCTCTGGCTAGTTATATTATAGAAGAATTTGTCTCTATGCTACTTTAACTGGTGGATCTCTCTCCACTTGAAGACTTCTCACTCAGATATATCTTCAATTGTCCTGGATACTAGATCTCTATCCACTGAGACTCTATCCTCTATACTATGTCACCTCCAAATATCTATTTCAATACTGTACCAAACACAGTCCCATTGGTCTAGCATAGTTATGTTCAATCTCTTGCACTAAACACAATACAGTCGATCTAGTATAATTCTACTTAATATGTTCACTCAAAACCTGCTCAAATATGCTCAATAGGTTCACACAAAAACTTGTATAAATCTACTCATCAGGTTCACACAAAATCTATCTAAATTTTCTCAACAAATACTCTCGAGGACTTGCTCAAATCTGCTTAGCGAGCTTTCACAAAAGCTTAACTCAAATCAGTCGACAAGCCTTCTCAAAGACTTGTCTCAATCACATTGAATCATAAAGAGAATTGTTAGAGAATCAATATGTTCTAAGCTCAATGTACAATCAATATATCAAATCAATATCATAGAAGCATAAAGAGAATTTTTAGAGACTCTATATGTTATATACTCAAATCCCAATATCAACTCAATAGAAGCATAAAGAGAATTGTTAGAGACTCTATATGTTCTGTGCTCAAATTGCAATCTCAAATCAAATCATAATATTGAATATTTTGTTTCTAGAAACTTGAACAACCACATACATCCACTTGACTAGTCTTAACTACATCAACTCAACCAATCAACTCAAGGTACAATCCTTCCTCAAAAACCCTAGTCCAAGCATGTATTAACCAACTCAAAATATTTCCAATAATTCCTTATCTCAAATCTCACATAACAATGATACTCATATTCTTTTCTAGATCATGTTCAAGTTCATTTCATCATCAATGGGCTTCAACAACAATGCTAATGAAACAAAGTTTAAATACAACTCACAAATAAGAAAATTTTGAAGCATTCAACCAACCATCTTCACAAAGGAAACTTCAATTAATCCTTTTCACTCCAATGATATTTCAAAAATCAACCACCACAAACAATCAATAGGAGAATGTGCCCATACCTTTTTGATGCCAATAATTTGTCCACAAAATTTTCCACACTTAATCACAACTTTCCTTTTCAATATTAATAAGGGTTAGTGGTTTTTTAAATAATCACAATAAAAGCATAACTTAATTTATATCCTTTTCACTCCAACTTCATAAACATATCCACCAAAGTCTATTTTAATATAAACCCTTATTAAAAATAACCCACAATAAATCTCTCAAAATCACTTTAACAAAAACTCCTTATTTCTCCTAAAATCAATTCTCCATTTCCATAAAAATAAAACATAAATTAAATATGCTTTTTCAATAATAATCACAACCCTAATGATAAAATTTAATTCCCATTAAATACCTTATAACTCCAAACTTTAGGGCTACTAAAAATTATTAAAGGCAAAAACGTAAATACCTCTCAAGGGGATTCAAATCCTTGTCCGCCACACACCACGAGTGTCTTAGCCACGACTAAGATTCCAATCGATCCAAACTGCTTTTTGAAAAAGAAAAGGCCAAAAAGGCCTTTAATCTTCCTCTACCTACTGCAAAGGACAAAGCACCAAAGCGCTTCCCACACGTTGTCGTTAAGGGGATTCGATCCATGATATTTGCACTATGCACAATCTTAGAAAAATTGATACACCAATGCACCATGCCTCATACCACGTTTGAGATTTCCAAATCATTGCACTTTCTTTGCTGCTTCCTTTTCAACAATTCCCATTAGCTCTTTCAAATTCCAAGGCAATTAACACACTAGAGCAAGGATGATTATTATTTTTAATTATCACCCCTTTATATAGTTTTTAATAACACTTTGAAGATGTCAACAAAAATATTAAAATTGTATTTTCATGATGATGTCGATAGGAAACTCTCCATTTAAATTTGAATTTAAATTTTAAATAATTAAAATTTAAACCAAACATTAAAACTCAAATAACTCCATCACTGGGGCACATTTTTCAATGAAATGAAATCCCAATGTGGGTTTTATGAAAAACCAAGATCAAATCTACTGTCCATGGTTTTAAATAAAATCTTTTATTTTCACTGCCTTGGTTTTCACAAAAACCCTTCATAGATCATTTTGACATTTATTTCTCTATTGACATCAATGACAACATTTCAGCTTAGGGACTCAAAATTTCCAACAGACAAAATAGCAACTTGCACATGTCTCAAAAAACCTTATCGAATGGTTAAATAAAATAAATCAACCATTACAAAGATAGATTTAAATCCAACTTAGAATTGACTTCTCAAATCTATAATAGGGTGTTCCAAGAAAATGTTTAAACATCAATACAAGAACTAGAAAATCTATCTAAAAGCTATATACTTCTCAAACAATAAAATAACAATGGTATGGGAGTCAAAGACTGAAAGATCCCATAAAAAATGTGCAAAATTTTCAAACTCTACTTCTATAAAAATATTGGACTTCTATGAAGAACATAAAAACAAAACACTCTTAAGCAACACAACACCTAGAGACAAATATAAGCTAGATAAGTTTAAACAAAGTATCACACCCATGTCACAATCATCAAAAAGTTAAACTAGGGTGAAGGAAAAAAAGCATAGCTAGTTGGCTCTCTAGATTACATTATAATAAGGTTAATTAAAATTTATAGCAATATCATAGAGACCTTCAAACAACCATTTGCATACAATCACCAACATGAAATACAAAGTAAAGTAACAACATAATGTTCAAAACATACTACAACCAAACAAATCCATGTTTAAGAAATCAATAATATGAAGGAAGAATACATTCTTATGAAATCCAAAAACCTTCTACACTCTTCTTTCTAATCAGTTCTCCTTTTTGCTTCATCCTCCAAATCTCCTGCTAAATAGCTCCAAAACATGGCAAGTTTCTCCTCAAATAATATTTGGAGAATCCCCAAAAGAAAGAAGCACACATAGAAATTCCTTCTTGTATGTCATAACAAATAGTATAGGAGTAATGTGTCATCTCTACATTACAAGAAGCTTACTCACATTGTCACTCATCACAATGTTACCAAAATAATTTTCACCTTATTCCAATTATTATGGATTAGGGTTTCCTAGTAATTAAAGCTCATTTATCTTTTCATATGGTTTACCTATTAATATTTATAAGACAAAACACTAGTAATATATCTACTTAGCTCATTGAATAATATTATTTCCTCCTAATGTTAATATTAATTACTAACAATAGGGTAATTAAATTAATTACTTATTAATTAATTTAATTAATAGCAAATGTTAATATTTTCCATTAACATCAACATTAATATTTCAAGTATTAATATTACTAACCTTATTATTAATACTTTATGTTATTAATAAAAAACCAAAAAATTCTATCCTTCAAAACACAAGCATTACAAAGGCTTTTATACAAACAAAATATACAACAATATTTTCCATGAGTAGAAAGCTTTTTGATAACTATAACAATATCACACTCCTACTAAAGATGACTATTTTTTCTTAATAGAAATCTCCTTTCCCAATGGTGCATCCAATAAAATATACATATGTGCAATGCACCTATATTAAGGACTTATTTTTACCCTTGAGTTGTTAATGATAATGTCATCCATCATTTTATTTTTTCTCTCAACTTTGATAGTTGTCCCATACTAATCCATCCATGAGAGTACCTGGTCTTGCAACCACAAATTCCATCAACAATACCATATTCTAAAAGTATTATAGTCAAAACATAAAGTGCATCTATCAACACATATTGATAATGTAAAATGATATTATGCATTAGATATCCACACATCAATACATAAATCAAGTATCAAGAACATGCCTTTCCAAGGAGGGTCATTACATATTTACATTAATTTTGATACTTTATAAAAAATCCAATATATTAAGGAATAAATGGAGTCAAGCACATTACTTAACAAAGAAATAAATAACACTCATAGAGAAGAAATGTATATAAAAGTATCCTTCAACACCAATAAGTTCTCGCTAATTAATAAAGAATTATTCCTAACTAGTATATAAATGGTTCTCCAAGAAAGGTATATCTATCAGCTTATAATGAAATTTATGTAAAATTAGCTATTAAGACCAACCATTGAGCTCACCTTGTATGCTACACATGGACCCATAGGATAAATACAAATATTATTATAAAAATACTAGTTGTGGCCTTAACTACAGTTTATCATATATTTCAATAATTAGATAGACCATAAAGTTAATATTCCTTTCATATATGACTATAAGGATCAAGTATATATCACATATCTATAGGAACATGTTTTCCTATAACTAAATCAACTATCCTATAACATTAAATTAAAAGACCTCTTTCATGCCCATGTCCCTTGGGAGTCATATCCTTAATGGAATGAGTGGATATAATGTTAATATTTTCATGCTATATAATGTATTAATTATGTAAAAAACTCATATTCTCAACATGAAGCATAGAATGAAACATTTTGATGTGACATACCTATTCTTCCATTCAATTATATATTCTATCATAGATAAAATTTGTATTCATAATCAATATTCAATATATTAAGCTTCTTCCCCTTTTCACATTGTTTTTTTTTAATCCTTAAACATTGTATGAACCTCATCCTTAGATTTCATGTCATAGATGTAAATAATCCTAGATGAATCATCAATAAAATGATAAAATAAGTTATACCAATAATATATCAATGAGCCTTAAGACTATGAATGTCACTATAGATAGAATATAAATACTAAGAAGTACACCATGGATTGCTCTTAGGAAATAAATATCTATAATTTTACAATACACATCCCTTACATGAACATTTAGGTCAATCAATTTATGGAATACCATGAACCATGTGAAGACTACACATGTGCCTTACGGATTTAAAACTAGTATCTCTAAGCATTTATGTCACAACTTACTAGTATATTACTTTCTAAACATAGCAATAAATATCTTTTAATATACATATTATGGATCCTAAAAATATTATACATATGTGTTGTCTCATCATAATGCCATGAATTTATCATCAATATCCTTGGAAACACACTAATATAGCAAAAAATACACTTTTTGTTATGAAAAATGTATCAAAAGGAGATGGTTGAATCCAAATGTAAAAAGTAAAGTGCCTCTCCAAACTTGGTGGTGTCAATAGCGACATCAACACATCCCAAAACTTGGAATATTGAATCATCGCAAATAATAATTATCTATACACTATGCTTATAACTATAAGAAAATTATGATAATACTTGTTCAAGAATCTTGACCCACCTTAGTAGAACCCTTTTATGAAATGACAATGTATTAAATTTAATGTTTCAATGTCTAGTGTAGTTTGTATTATGGATATGCAAAAGTGTTTGTAACATTGGTTATGTTGTATGAACATACTACTACTAATTATAGGTGATTTCATATCATTAATTATGCTCGTAGATGGAAGAAAAGATAAAATAACAAAAATTAATACACCTAGGAGGATATTAGTAAAAAATATAGGTTTTACTAATACCTAGGTGGACAATATCAAGCTAATAATTTAGTATTAGTTTTTATATTTGCATTTGAATTAATTAATTATGGAGATGATTAATATTGTTCCATGCATGCATTAGTTTTAATTAAAGTAACTAACATCATGGATTGTTAATGCTTTTATTATATAAAAATATCTTTTGACTTTCAAATAAAGCAAGCAATAAAATATATTAAAGTTGGATATTCAAAATTTGGAATTAAAGTATTCATGTTAGGGAGGTTTGAGTATGGAGGCTTTTATTAATGAAAATTATGCTCCCCACTGCCAACTTAGAAAAGGGGATAGATGGGCATTTATGTTCCTAGGTATGATGCATGTAGGTATGACTATAAAGAAAAGGGAAACTATAAAATAGGGCATGGCTTAAATTTTTAAATTGGGGCATTCTTAGGAGGGAATTTTGGGAATTTGGGGTTTTTGAGATTAGGAGGTAGATTAGAAGAAGGTGAGATAATAGAAAGGAAAGAAATCCAACAAAGGAAGTGAGAAACTAGATACAAAAGAGTTACAGGTTGGATATTTCTTATTTCTTCTTATATTTGATTTTATTGGATGCTCTAGTAGTGTGTATGTTTGATATCAAGGCTTATAATTACTTATGCTTATTTAATTTTATTTCCAAAGCCTATGCACTTCTTATAATAAAGCCTATAAAATATTTTATATTTGTTGTGTTTGATCTAAGCTTGATTGAATCCCCTCCAAGAAGAACCAGAGGATGCTCGGTATTTTAAAACTTTTATTTTTAGAAAATATCATACCCTAAAATATTTTGTTTCCTCTCCCAATCGCACCCAGTGCACATTAAGTATTTTAGGAAGTTGAAAAACCTCATTTAAATTGAAGTCTTGGTTTTATCTTAATGCAGGTTTAGATGTTGCTCTATTTCATTTACAATGGTTTCTATTAATGTTTTGAATTACTTCAGTTAGATGTAGTCATCTGAATAACTAGTGATGTTTATCACCATTTTAGCTTAATGAAGGGTTTGATTTGACTATTTGCATTTTCATTATGACTATCCTAAGGTTTAAAAGTATTTAAACCTTTATTTTGTGTTTGTATTGTCGTTATGCGATAACACTATCATATCATATTTGCGTAGGTAGGCTCAAGAGGGAAGGACCAATTTTTGGCCTTCCCATAACTATATCCAACTTGGGATATCATTAGGCATAGCATTTACTCATTAATAGGGAGCCTCTATTAATAGTTGACCACCACTCGATGGTCAAGGCTGCCACCAAGTGGGAGGGGGTCACCCAAAACTAGTTGGAGGTGTCACAGTGAGTATGCATGGCATGGAAATGTTATTACAATCTATTTGGTTGTTGACTTATTGATCATGCATGCTTGGTTGTTGATATTTCAATTGAGTGTTAAAGGTTTAGTTTTCAAATTGGATCAAATATTTAATCAAACATCTAATATGTGGTAGGTGTCTATGCACCTCAAGGAGGCTAACCCTCCCCTAGTTATTCGACCATAGGTTGTGGTCAGGGCTGCTCGACATGGTGGGCTACCCAAGTGTTAGTTGGTGGTATTGAACCACCTATATTAGTATTCTTGAATTGGCTTAACCATTACTTTTTATTGATCGCCCTCCTCTACAACATGTGGTTCTATGTGGTTTGATTTATGTGCACTCCTTAAGGTAATTTACATTGTTTTAAAAATATTTTAAAACTTTAATCCCACACGAGATGTGTAGGGGTACATTAGTGCAACAAAAGGAAATGATATTCCTTTGGATATTGACCATTTTTAGTGGTTAGGTAGTTCACGCAAGCCACCCTTTGGCACTAGTTGGAGGTATTGTGTAGCTTCCACATGGAGTCCACCTATTATTGGTAGGGCTACCTGTTGATAGTGGGACCACCTTATGGCCTTGTTAAGGTTGTTGACCAAGTTTGACCCACTGTTGACTCTATGGAATCTGAAATAATTAATTGAAAGAATGTTTTATGCTATTTTGATTAAATGGAAGAAAGTATTTCTAATTGAAATAATGATTATGGGTAGTTTGACTTTCCTTTTGATTGGTTAAATGGAAGAAAGACCCGTTGATTGATTAAATGGAAGAAATATATTTTAATTGATTATATGGAAGAAATAATTCCTAATTGAAAGAATGAATTATTGAGTATTTTTATTAATTGAAAGTGTGGACTTTTGATTAATTAAAAGAATGAATATTGTATTATTCGATGTTTGATGGAATGATGATTGAATTTAATTTTATGTTTAAAATATATTAAGGATAATACATTTCATTTTGGTTAAATTATGATTGAAATATATAAATAGATAATATATTTCATTTTGGGTAAATTATGTTTGAAATGTATAAAGGATCTTATATTTTATTTTTTATTGAAATATGTTTGAAAAGTATAGATGATCATTGTGGAATATAATTACTATTTGGGAAGTCACTTATGGAAATATTTTCGAGATGTCCTCTCTATTATTCTTGTTGTGTGTTATTTTATAGTAGATGGATACATTAGACCTTTAGAAAGAAGTTATTCCTTTAAATGTTATTAGAAGGAAGAAATCATCTTTAGAAGAATGAATGTGGAATTCATTTGAGGGAATTATGGGGTTCCCTCATTGATTTTGTAATATGAATTATAAGAACAACTCATGTTTTTGGGGCATAAGAATTATGGGGTTCATACGTATTTAGAAGAAATTATGTTTAGAAGAATGAATGTGGAATTCATTTGAGGGAATTATGGGGTTCCCTTGTTGATTTTGTAATGTTAATTAAAAGAACAAGTCATGATTTTGAGTACATAAGAATTATGAGGTTATTATTTATTAATATTGGTATGGACATGTTGGAAAAGGAATTATGGGATTCATTTATATCATTGTATTGGAGACAACTAAACTCATGCAATAAAAAGGATGGTTCAAAGATGGTATTTTCCAATAAGCATTTCATAGAATATATTATGTGTTCTGTGTGTATCGAATATCTTCATATTTTGATCTTGCATTTAATGCTTCTAGATTTATTTATTGAGTTCATGTTTTCTCTTCAATAAAATGGGAGGTTTATTGTAATTCATAGATCATCGATAATATTTTGGTAAGAGTTTTATTGAATTAAAAATGGTGCTATTCATGATAATTGTATTTGTAAATAAAAAGAAAGGAAGTTATCTAGTTATGAGAAGGAAAAAATATATGCACTTTATATCCTTAAATGGTCCTTACTATGATGAATCTTAGATTATTAGAATATGACATCTATTAATGTTCATGTTTTGGATTAGAAGCTTAGAGAGATATAGAGAGTGAGATTAATCCAAGGGATTATGGGATTCCTTTTAGAATAAAATTTGATTAACCTTGTATTAAATCATTTCTTTAAGGTCTAATCCTAAGTAGATGAATGAAAACAACAATTAGATTTAGATTCAATGAATCATCTATCACCAATATTGATTGAAGGAAAATTTAGCTCATCATGGATATTTAATGGATAGCTTATTTGTGTTACGTTTAGTGCACCTACATAGGTGGAATTATGTATGGTTTAGGTATGGGATTACAATTTTGATAGATGAAAGGGGATAAGTTAGATTATCATGGAGATGAGATAACTTATTTGCATTACTCTTAGTGCACCTACATAGACATACTTATATATGGTGTGGGGATGGGTGTACCTTTTTGATAGATTAAAAGGGGATAATTTTACTCATTGTAGATATGAGATATATAACATTAATTATAAAGTATTAATTCAATAGACAATGTCATAGAATGGTTTGTGTATATCCCTAGAGAGTGTAATAATAATAAAAAAATAATATCTGGAGTTGGTTATATTTTTGGGTTGTTAAATTTGGTATCAAAGCTCATGATTGTAGGACTATAAGCCTACCTAGATAAGCTCTAGGTATGATGTACTAGAAGCTTCAATGGATAATATAAATATTTCTTAAGAATTAATCCTAGGAAAGGTAGCTTTACTTTGATATGGTGCCTTGTGTGGAGGAAGCATAATCATCATTATTATCAGGTGATTGATAATGAGTAAGCATAGCTAGGAATAGTACCTTGCATGGAACAAGTACAACCATAACCATTATCAAATGAATGATAATAAAATAGGTTAGTTCATAAGGATAAAGAACTAACTATAAGAAACTAATCTCCATTCTCATTAACCACAAGCATGACCAAGATTATTGTCAATGGAGTGATAATGGTTAGAACTAAGAATGGTACCTTGTGGCGAGGCAAGGTTGACTAAGATCGTTATCGATGGAATAAAAATAGTCATGAATGGGGTAGCACCTTGTGGGGATACAAGTGTAATGATGACCATTAATAATCTAAGTTAGTTCATGGGAAGATGTAACTAACCATTGGAAGTACAATTGGAAGTAATTGTAACTTATCTAACTCCTTTGTATGGCAAAGAGAAATGACACCTAAGATAAGGAGGATAAGAAGAGGATCTTCTAAAAAAATTGAAGGCTAGCTAGGCAGGATGAATGTGAAACTATACCTTTAAGGGAATGACTAGAGAGGTAGTGTTGTGGCTGCTCCACAACGTACCCCAAAATTGGGGACCCACCTTTTTTGCATGTTTTCCAAGAAGACCGAAGTGGCCCATATGCTAAAGATCAAAGAAAAAGCAAAACACCGCAAGGAGAAAAAGTGTCACGATATCGCGACATGTTGCATTGTCGCGGCCAAAAGAGAAAAAGTGTCGCGATATCGCGACATGTTGCATTGTCACGGCCAAAAAAGAAAAAGTGTCACGATATCGCGACATGTTGCATTTTCACGGCCAAAAGAGAAAAAGTGTCGCGATATCGCGACATGTTGCATTGTCGCGGCCAAAAAAAGAAAAAGTGTCGCGATATCGCGACATGTTGCATTGTCATGGCCAAAAGAGAAAAAGTGTCACGATATCGCGACATGTTGCATTTTCATGGCCAAGAGCAAGAGAAGAAAGAAAAGTGTCACGATATCGCGACATGTTGCATTTTCGTGACCAAAAGAGAAAAGAAAGAACAAGAAAGAAAAGTGTCACGATATCGCGACATGTTGCATTTTCGTGACCAAATGAGAAAGAAAGAAAAGAAAGAAAAGTGTCACGATATCACGACATGTTGCATTTTCGTGACCAAATGAGAAAAAAAAAAGAAAGAAAAGTGTCGTGATATCGCGACATGTTGCATTTTCGTGGCCAAAAAGAGAAAAAAAAGTGTCGCGATATCGCGACATGTTGCATTGTCATGACCAAAAGAGAAAAAGTGTCGCGATATCGCGACATGTTGCATTGTCACGGCCAAAAGAGAAAAAGTGTCGCGATATCGCGACATGTTGCATTGTCGTGGCTAAAAGAAGAAAAGTGTCGCGATATCGCGACATGTTGCATTGTCATGGCCAAAAGAGAAAAAGTGTCGATATCACGACATGTTGCATTGTCGCCAAAAGAAAAAGTGTCGCGATATCGCGACATGTTGTATTTTCGCGATTCAAAAGGGGCAAGCAGAGAAACAAGAAGTGTCACGATATCGCGACATGTCCGATTTTTGCCAAGGCAACAAAGCAGTTGACAGTGCGTCTGATAATAGTGACGTGGACATAAGGACAAAATCCAATGAATAAGACAAAACGTTACATAAGGAATCTTTAATGATTTGAAATCATTTAAGATGGTCGTTACACACGGAAGGAAATGGACGCAAGCCCATGTGGAGAAAAGGAAACGTTCTTTCGAAATCAAACGAAAAGTGAAGCCAAACCATGGAAATGAAACGAAGGGCCACAAAATAGAAACGAAAAGTCTTTTTGGAAATCAAAACACATGCATGCAGAGGGAAGGTGAAATGAACAACCATTGGAAAACGAAACGAAAAGCTTCCTAAAAATTTTAAATACGCCATTCAAAGAAGTGGAGAGGGGCTGGAAATTGTAGAAAAAAAAACAAAGACTATCTTTCGAAATAAAGGAGTTTTTTTTTGGCAAGAGCAACTCTTGTGTGTGAAATCAAAAGGAGATTGAAACTAAGACTGCTGCTATTTCTGTAAATCTTTCCTTTGCATTATTGCTTCTTGTATCTATTCGTTTACGCCATAAAGTGGGTTACGATAGGTGAATGATGGAATGATGCAATTATTTGTTTCCTTAGAGTCTTGCATCTGATCTAATTTGATTGTGTTTATGTTGCAGTGTCCGTTAGGTCAAGGTTGTTTTAGAATTTCATCTCATAACTTGGGGTTTTGTAGGGAGGAGATTGCTAACCAAATTAATGTCCTATTTTGTTTTTCCAGCTAACTTTTGTAAATAATGTTTCTGTTTTAGTTTTCTGATATTTAGATTAGTCTCGCTTTAAAATCTATTGTTTCGATTCGGGTCCATTCCAGAATTTCTGCATTTGTTTTCATTCTTGCATCTCCAAACACCTTCATCTAATTTTTAGATAAAATATGGGTTTAGGAGGGCTACTAATTCCAAATGCACACTAAATCAGATCAAGTGAATGAATCCTAGCTTGCTAATTTACTAATTTTTTGCTAACATTTAATGCTAACATTGCTAACTTTACTAACACCAAATGCTAACATAGGGATAGTGGAACACTTTTAAATGAAGATAAAACGAACCCGCTAACTCTAAAAATGAATCTCATGTTAAAGGCACGGAGCTTAAAATGAAGTGGCTTATACCACACACTTTCTCATTTGGAATCTTTTTAAGATGAAGATAAAAGAGGTTACTAGCTGGGTTTCGGGTAGATCACTTTAATCTCAAGAACATTAAAAGAAGCTATCTTCGCATTTGGTTGATTTAATGGATTATGGTTGCAAAGTACTTGTTCGAATCATTAAAGGCCCCTTGTTAACAGTTACTTGCATGGTTTAAGTTATTCTGGTATACATTCATTTATTTGCTTTAGTCTTGATTGATTATATGCACATGAATGTTTGTTCACAAGAACCTTGGAGAAATGAATAATGCTACTTAATTTCTTTGCAAGAGAGAGTTTCCTGTTTGAGACTCTAGTTGTGGTGATCATTTTTCTATAGGGAAAAATATTCACTCAACATTTTGGCGCTAGAAGGAGGGCCTTCTTTATTGCTTTGTGATTGCGATCTGTTCTAACGATTAACGTGGGTAGTTTTGTTTCCACCTATTGTGCTTGCAGGTATAACATTTATTTGTTTCATTTTGCAAGTGAGTTGAGAGAAGTCTTTTAGAATTCTAGAGTTTTCAAGCTGGCCCAACCCGAGTACATAGCTACTAGGTCCAAAACCACAGGGGAAACTATTTTCCAAAGCCTTTCTCCCACTGCTAGGAAGCCGAGAAACAAAACATTAGAGATCGAAATACCACCCAGTGTACTTGAGTTAGGAGCTTCTTTAGACTCAAGTACGTCTAGTGGGCTTGAGCCCACAATTTCAAACGTGACAGCTACACCAAGTGCGTCTGTCCCCATCATTACAAGTGTCACCATTGTTCCTATAGGGTCGATACCTTTGAATAACATGGCCCAACAACAACAACAACAACCACCTGCCCTTTGGTATGGTGCACAAAGTTCTCCCTTGGATATCCCTAGGGTAGTCCATGACTTGCCTAGAAATATTGAAAGGGGATTGCCTAAATTCGTGCATGATGGTCCCATAATAGCCGAAGAACATGTCCAAATTTACAAGGATTACATGTTTAGACAAGGAGTTACCCATGAAGATATCGCTTGTCAAATTTTCCCTGCTAGTCTAGATAGTACGACCAATGAATGGTATAGGAATCTTCCCGCAGGGTCCATTACTTCATGGGCCCAATTAGAAGCTGCCTTTATTAGCCAATTTTGAATGTTGTTGGATCCTTCCATAATTTATAATTTATTCGTATCATGCAAAAGGTTACCCAATGAGCCCATAAGAACATTCAATCAGAGGTTCCAAAAACTATATACAAATTTAACTCGCCACTTTGCGAGTAGATCCTGCGGTGGCCCCGCAACTGTACTTTGGAGCTTTAGATCCGTTAACATCCTTGTTGACTAGAAGGAATCCTCAGGTTACGACGCTTTCATTAGCTTATGCGGAGACAATGACCCTTGAACAACAAATGAATTTACCAGGAGTAGGGTTGTCTCAATTGACTGGGATGGGACAATATGGTCCATACAAGTCAATTCGCCATGATGAATCAATTAATGGCACCACAAGTTCCAACAATGAACAATTTCCAACAACCATCTCAAGTCGCATCATTTCCCACTTATCCTAATGCCTCTGTTTCAACACAGGCATTGATTCCAAATAACCCGATGACCTTTCCCGGGTTCAGTATGGGCAATAACTTGTTGACCATACCTGGGTTCACTCCGATTAGTATGCCAAGCCCAACGACTTATCCAACAATCACTCCTATTCAAAGTGTGAATCCAGGATGGAATCAAAGTGCCCAGACCCAAGCCATTGTACCTATTCCAGAGGTGGCTAATGCAGCAAATACAGCTGGGCCCAGAATTACAGTGCCCCAACCACATGGGCCTGAATCCATGATAGAAGACATGAAGGAAACATTGGCCAAAGTTTTGGTTACTGTGGGAAATGTTAATAAAAAAGTTGACCAAGTCATGGGTCATAACCGACCTCATAACCATAGAGGAAAAGGAACATACAACACACATCCTAATAATGGATGAGTACCCAATCCCGTAGCCAATCAGGCAGATGTCTCGAAAGATTTTGGAGAGTCAGGATCTTGTGATAATGATTGCCCGCACTATTGCCATGGAAAGCAGGAGTCTATATTGATTGAAGTTATATATTCCCAAGAAAGTGAAGAAGAGGAGGATGTGGAGTTTTTTGGAAAAGAAGATGAAGAAACATTGGAAGTTCATGCCAATAAACGTTTTGGGAAAGGAAATCACAAGTATTACACAAGGAGTTCTAAGGATCCCAAAACTTCCTCTACCCCTCCAAACAACCCATTACTTCCTCCCGATTTCAAAGGAGATGTTAATCCACCTCCTCCATCAATGGCGGAGAAGTCTAAGTTGGTGCAAAACATGTCAAATTTGGAAAAACCCACTTATGACTTGATAGAAGACATGAAGAAAACTAAGGCCAATGTCTCAATGTATGATATGTCCCAACTTTTAGGCCAAGAAGTAAGTCCACCAAAAGGTTTGGATCCACCTACCCAAGTTCATGAAGCTAAGGGTGTTGAATCCCAATTGGTTTGGAAAGGGGAAAAGTGAGACGTGCCCCCATTTCTCATAACCATTAGAATTGCTTGGTAGAAATCTACACAATTGTCTAATAGATTCAGGGGCCTCTCCTAGCATTATGCCCCTAGAAATCTGTCAAAAATTGGGACTTACACCAAAACCTTCTAAAAGCAAGGTGGTGCAACTGGATAGATCGGCCATGGAGGCGAGAGGGAGAATTAAGGGATATTCTTATTCAGGTCAACTCGGAACCTAGGGTTCAACATCACATAGATATATTGGTACTTAACATTCCTATCAAATATGGCATGGTGTTGGGAAGAGATTGGAGCAAGAACTTAAACGGATACATTGTAACAGACTCTTCACATATGTGGTTGCCTTGGAGAGGAGTGGCCAACCAAATTCGAATTGATAGTGAACCTAGGCTCAAGGAAATGATAATAGAATACAACAAACCTAATGAGATTCAATACATTGAAACTGAATTAGGAGCCTATTGCTTGGACGTAGAAATTCTTGAGAATTCTCAAAATGGAAGGATTGGATGCAATGATTCTGAAGAACACCATAAGGTTTGGACTTTAAGATTTGATGGATCCAAGTCCAAACAAGGGGTGGGAGCTGGTATTGAACTTTCATGTCTAGACAGAAAACCTATGTTGGTTGCATATAGATTACAGTTCCCAGCCACCAACAATGTGGCAGAATATGAGGCCTTGATTTTCGGACTTCAATTGGCCCTTCGAAAGAAAATCAAATGTATCAAGGTCTTAGGTGATTCTGAATTGGTGGTAAAACAAGTTAAAGGACAATATGTATGTAAGAACAAGTGGCTCAGCCTTTACCAAACTAGAGTTAGAGATTTAATAAATGAATTTGATGCTTTTAACATATCTCTAATCTCTAGAAAAGGCAATCGTTTGGCAGATTCTTTAGCCGTAGCTGCTAGCATGCTTAAACCAATGGATCACAAGAAGTGCAAGAAATTTTCCATAGAATTAGTCCCTTGCCCCTCGATACCTGATAACGTCATGAATTTCCAAGTCTTTGATAGTGACAGACATATATTCAATTTTGTCACTAATTCTGGTATCTTTGAAAATCAGGTTATTGATGAAGACGAGAGGGGGCAAGAAGAGGCAGGTTTGAAAATGGAAGCTACTAGAAAATGGAATGAGATGCCAAATGGGATGGCCTCATTAGAGAAAATGTTTGATATTGGATACCAACCGAAAGGAGGGAGAAAAGTTCCACCTCCCAAAGAGGCTTGTGACTCAGTCAATATTGGAAGTGCAGAAAACCCTCATGAAATACTCATTGCAAAGGCATGTACCGAACATGAAAAGAATTCCATTGCCAATACATTGAAGGAATACATAGATTGCATAGCTTGGAGCTATAAGGAGTTGAGAACTTATGATCAGAATGTTATAATGCATACAATCCCTTTGAAACCAGACTCCAAACCCTTTAGGCAAAGACAGAGGCCAGTCAATCCGTTACTAGAGCCCTTGATAGAAAAGGAGGTAAAGTGACTATTAGAAGCTAAAATCATCTTTCCTATTAGGCATTCCACATGGGTTGCTAACTTGGTCCCTGTGAGGAAAAAGAGTGGAGAGATAAGGCTATGTATTGATTTTAGAAATCTGAATAAGGCCTCACAAAAGGACAATTACCCTTTACCTACCATTGATGAAATCCTTCAAAAGGTAAATGGGTCAGAAATGATGTCATTCCTAGATGGCTATTCAGGATACAATCAAGTCCTCATCCATCCTAATGATAGGATGAAAACCGCCTTCACCACAAAATGGGGCACGTTTGCATATAGGAGAATGCCTTTTGGATTATTGAATGCAGGTGCCACATTCCAACGAGCCATGGACTTTGCCTTTAAGGGGCTCATCGGTAAGTGCATTATTGTCTATGTAGATGATATTCCCATATTTTCTAAGAACAGGGAGAACCATGTCAAGGATCTAAGGAAAGTTCTCCAAAGGTGTAGGGAACATGGCATTTCACTCAACCCAAAGAAGTGCATTTTCGGGGTAACGAAAGGAAAATTATTGGGACATGTAATATCCAAAGATGGAATTTCCATTGATCCTGAAAGAATAGATGCCATACAACAGATTCCTTTTCCCAATAGCAAAAAAGAATTGAGATCATTTTTTGGGAAGATTAATTTTGTTAGAAAATTTATTTCAGGTTTTTCAGAAATTGCAAAACCCTTGAACGATATGTTGAAGAAAGAGGCCCAAATCAAATGGACGAATGAAAATAGGGATGCTTTCCAAAGAATCAAGGATGCGATTTCTAGAGCCCCGGTTTTAGTGAGTCCCGACTATGCGAAGCCTTTCTACATTTACACATTTGCTTCGGACCATTCCTTTGCGAGTGTTCTAACTCAGAAGAGTGAACGCAACATTGAAAATCCCATTGCCTTCCTTAGTACTCCTCTCAAAGATGCGAAATTGAGATATTCCATCTTGGACAAGCAAATGTATGCCCTATTTAAGACTGTTAAAAAATTCAGACATTATATAGTCCATAGTAGGGTGTTTGCTATAGTCCCAGATCCTGCAGTTAAAGCCATGTTTATACAGAATGAACTGGGTGAAAGGCGAGGTAAGTGGATCTCAACTCTTCAAGAATTTGATCTTGAAATTCAACCTATGAAGATAGTGCGGGGACAAGGGTTGGTTAAGGCCATAGCAGAAAATGATCCCTTAATTTCATGTCAGCATTATGAAATAGCAGATATAACCGAAGATGAGTGGTACGTAGATGTTGTGTATTTTTTACTAAATGGTAAGTGTCCACCACATTTAAATTCTACTCAACGAAGAGCCTTGCATCTAAAATCTGCTAATTTTCTAATCAGATCCGGTGCATTATACAAGAAAAACCATGAAGGAATTTACCTTCGTTGCGTTGATCGAAAAGATGAAGCACAAGTACTCGAGGAATTCCATGGTAAGTATGGGATAGGACATGGGTCTGCTAATGCCACAGCCCATCAAATCCTTAGAGCTGGTTACTATTGGCCTCAAGTGTTTAAAGATGCTCATGCTCATGTGAGGTCATGTCATACTTGTCAAATCATGGCAAATAGAGAAAGGGGTGCTTCTATGCCATTACAATCTGTAATCGAGTCTAGACCTTTTGCACAATGGGGTTTGGATTTTGTTGGGATCATCAGTCCCAATTCATCCGATTCCCATAAATACATTCTCACGGCTACAGATTATTGCACAAGGTGGACGGAAGCTATTCCCACTAAAAATGCCACTTCAGAAGTTGTTATTAAATTCTTAGAGGATAACATTGTCACTCGATTCGGAATGCCTAACTCCATTGTAAGTGACAATGGTTCCACTTTCTCCTCTCTGGAATTTGCAAATTGGGCATTCGACAACATGGTGAGTTTGAAGTTTTCTTCAAATTATTATCCACAAGGTAATGGATTGGCTGAGTCTTCTAATAAGAATTTGTTATGTGTCATTAAAAAGTTGCTTGAAAGAAATCCTAGAGATTGGCATAACAAACTTAAGTTGGCTCTTTGGGCTGATAGAATCAGAATCAAGGAATCATTAGGAACATCTCCTTACCACTTAGTTTATGGACAAGATCCTATTTTTCCCACAAATCTTAAGTTACAAACATTACATTTCATGAAATATTACCTTGGAACTGATAATAAACTTGAAGCTAGACTAACACAATTGATGCATCTGGATGAAAAGAGGGATGAGGCTATGCTTCACTTTAGTAAACACCAAGATGTAGTAAAAATGTGGTTTGATAAAAAGTCTAGAGTCAAAACATTTAAAGTTTCAGATTTAGTGTTGTTGTGGGATAAGAGACATGAGAGGAAAGGAGATCATGATAAATTTGATTACTTATGGTTGGGTCCTTACCAAATTTCAGAAGTCCTAGGTGAAAACAACTTTAGATTAAAAACCCTGGATGAAAAATATTTGGCTTTACCCATCAATGGGCTGCATTTAAAGCACTATTTCCAGGCCTGAAATGGCAAGGCCTTGTATTATATGTAAATATGTCATGCTTTGTTTTTGCGTGTGCAGATTTGATTTTCTTAGGTGTGTGTTAGGTTTTTTGCCTTCAACCTTTATTTTAGCATGATGAGATTGTTCTGAACGAGGTTTTGGAGGCATTTTGATTGCATTGTTCTTTTCTTAGCTTAGTGTGTTGGTCATGGGACCAGTTTTGGGCTTGATAAAAAAAAAGGGGGATAGCAAAGTGGTTAGTTTGTATCCTTATCAATGTTCTAAAACTAGAAGTATATGAAACAACAGAATTGTATTACAGAAAGCTCCACGAGCACCGCAAACACATTAAAGAATATCGTTTGAAATTTGGGATACATGAAAGTTGTCAATTTTGCAAGATAGGGTGAAGCATTTTTGTATAATCCATCTTACCCATTTGTGTTCAGGATGCATTGCATAATAGCCTCGAGTCTCATTCCATTCCATATTTCAAAAACAACCACCAAAAGCATGTCAGACCCTCTTAGGATCATTGCACAATAAACATTAAGTAAGGTCTTGGGGTTGGAAACTGATGCCGCATTGTCTTGAATTAGACACGTTCTGCACATATAAAGAACATCTTGGGAAAAATGGTTGAAACCTTACTTGGAAGAAAAGTGAGGCAAAAAGAATTTTTCTTGTCTGTCCCATCATGCAAAACATAGTCCATGAAATAGTGGTTTTCACCACTCCACCTCCATAACATCACTTGGATTGAAAGGATCGTACTACATGTCCCTCATAAGGATGAGTAGTCATCCCTAAGATTCAAGGAAGCCATTACTACTCCACCTCCATAACATCACTTGGATTGAAAGGATCGTACTACATGTCCCTCATAAGGATGAGTAGTCATCCCTAAGATTCAAGGAAGCCATTACTACTCCACCTCCATAACATCATTTGAGTTGGAAGGATCGTACTACGTGTCCCTCATAAGGATGAGTAGTCATCCCTAAAATTCAAGGAATCCATTATTAATCCACCTCCATAATATCATTTGAGTTGGAAGGATCGTACTACGTGTCCCTCACAAGGATGGGTAGTCATCCCTAAAATTCAAGAAATCCATCATTAATCCACCTCCATCATATCATTTGAGTTGGAAGGATCGTACTACGTGTCCCTCACAAGGATGGGTAGTCATCCCTAAAATTCAAGAAAGCCAAAGCCAAAGCCTGGACTATGGGGCTGATCTCCACCGGGCTATAGACGCCTGACTGGCAGTGGAGTAGGCTCATGCGTGGTGACATGTCTCATTTAAAAGCAAGACCTCTGACCGCTCACACGGATAGGCTAGCCTGGCAGTTATCCATAATAGGTTTAATCATTTTGCTTAAGATGAGGTAATGAACTCAAATCAGAGTAGTAAGGATAGGGTTAAATTCTCATCACGCTTAGGTTGAGAATCTGATTCCCCAAAGCTCTAATTTCACTTACACATGCACATTGATTCAATATGGCAGTGGCGCATAACCAACCTTGAGATTGGGTATATGAACTCAATTCATGCATGTTTGGTCCTAAGAGGGTTTGATAGTTTTAATGTTTGTGCTCGTGCTACTAAAAGTTAAGAGTCTTGGTAAAGCAGGTCAGCCATAGTTCATTATGCTGGCAATACATTCGATCTTGCATAGACCCTCCATGATTCATTATATGCATTCATGTGAAATTGGCAATAGAATGGGGAACTATTTCAAATGATAAAGAATGAATCACTATGCACACATTGAGCGGATGCTGAATAATTCTAATGTTTCATGTATTTCTGGTTTATTTACATTCTTTGGATATTTGCTAACGCTTGCAGTTGAGTTGTAGGTTTTCAAGGTTGGGTTTCTCACCGAAATGCTCAGGAGCATTTCCCAATAGAGTCACCATTTGTTGTGGCTGCTCCACAACGTACCCCAAAATTGGGGACCCACCTTTTTTGCATGTTTTCCAAGAAGACCGAAGTGGCCCATATGCTAAAGATCAAAGAAAGAAGCAAAACACGCAAGGAGGAAAAAGTGTCGCGATATCGCGACATGTTGCATTTTCACGGCCAAAAGAGAAAAAGTGTCGCGATATCGCGACATGTTGCATTGTCGAAAAAGAAAAAGTGTCGCGATATCGTGACATGTTGCATTTTCATGGCCAAAAGAGAAAAAGTGTCGCGATATCGCGACATGTTGCATTGTCGTGGCCAAAAGAGAAAAAGTGTCACGATATCGTGACATGTTGCATTTGTGACAAAAGAAGAAAAAGTGTCGCGATATCGCGACATGTTGCATTTTCATGGCCAAGAGCAAGAGAAGAAAGAAAAGTGTCACGATATCGCGACATGTTGCATTTTCGTGACCAAACGAGAAAAGAAAGAAAAGAAAGAAAAGTGTCGCGATATCGCGACATGTTGCATTTTCGACCAAGAGAAAAGAAGAAAAGAAAGAAAAGTGTCACGATATCGCGACATGTTGCATTTTCATGGCCAAAAGAGAAGAAAAAAGTGTCGCGATATCGCGACATGTTGCATTGTCACGACCAAACGAAGAAAAAGTGTCACGATATCGCGACATGTTGCATTGTCATGGCCAAAAGAGAAAAAGTGTCACGATATCGCGACATGTTGCATTGTCGTGGCCAAAAGAAGAAAAGTGTCGTGATATCGCGACATGTTGCATTGTCGCGGCCAAAAGAGAAAAAGTGTCGCGATATCGCGACATGTTGCATTGTCGCGGCCAAAAGAGAAAAAGTGTCGCGATATCGCGACATGTTGTATTTTTATGATTCAAAAGGGGCAGGCAAGTAGAGAAACAAGAAGTGTCACGATATCACGACATGTCCGATTTTTGCCAAGGCAATAGAGCAATTGACGGTGCGTCTGATAATAGTGACGTGGACATAAGGACAAAATCCAATGAATAAGACAAAATGTTACATAAGGAATCTTTAATGATTTGAAATCATTTAAGATGGTCGTTACACACGGAAGGAAATGGACGCAAGCCCATGTGGAGAAAAGGAAACGTTCTTTCGAAATCAAACGAAAAGTGAAGCCAAACCATGGAAATGAAACGAAGGGCCACAAAATAGAAACGAAAAGTTTTTTTTGGAAATCAAAACACATGCATGCACAAGGGAAGGTGAAAATGAACAGCCATTGGAAAATGAAACGAAAAGCTTCCTGAAAGTTTTAAATACGCCATTCAAAGAGGCGGAGAGGGATAGGAAATTGTAGAAAAAAAAACAAAGACTATCTTTCGGAATAAAGGAGTTTTTTTTTGCAAGAGCAACTCTTGTGTGTGAAATCAAAAGGAGATTGAAACTAAGACTGCTGCTATTTCTGTAAATCTTTCCTTTGCATTATTGCTTCTTGTATCTATTCGTTTACGCCATAAAGTGGGTTACGATAGGTGAATGATGGAATGATGCAATTATTTGTTTCCTTAGAGTCTTGCATCCGATCTAATTTGATTGTGTTTATGTTGCAGTGTCTGTTAGGTCAGGTTGTTTTAGAATTTCATCTCATAACTTGGGGTTTTGCAGGGAGGAGATTGCTAACCAAATTAATGTCCTATTTTGTTTTTCCAGCTAACTTTTGTAAATAATGTTTCTGTTTTAGTTTTCTGATATTTAGATTAACCTCGCTTTAAAATCTACTGTTTCGATTCGGGTCCATTCCAGAATTTCTGCATTTGTTTTCATTCTTGCATCTCCAAACACCTTCATCTAATTTTCAGATAAAATATGGGTTTAGGAGGGCTACTAATTCCAAATGCACACTAAATCAGATCAAGTGAATGAATCCTAGCTTGCTAATTTACTAATTTTTTGCTAACATTTAATGCTAACATTGCTAACTTTACTAACACCAAATGCTAACATAGGGATAGTGGAACACTGGTTAAATGAAGATAAAACGAACCCGCTAACTCTAAAAATGAACCTCATGTTAAAGGCACGGAGCTTAAAATGAAGTGGCTTATACCACACACTTTCTCATTTGGAATCTTTTTAAGCTGAAGATAAAAGAGGTTACTAACTGGGTTTCGGGTAGATCACTTTAATCTCAAGAACATTAAAAGAAGCTATCTTCGCATTTGGTTGATTTAATGGATTATGGTTGCAAAGTACTTGTTCGAATCATTAAAGGCCCCTTGTTAACAGTTACTTGCATGGTTTAAGTTATTCTGGTATACATTCATTTATTTGCTTTAGTCTTGATTGATTATATGCACATGAATGTTTGTTCACAAGAACCTTGGAGAAATGAATAATGCTACTTAATTTCTTTGCAAGAGAGAGTTTCCTGTTTGAGACTCTAGTTGTGGTGATCATTTTGCTATAGGGCAAAATATTCACTCAATAGGTAGAAAACCTCATTATTATAGTTTGGTTACCACAAGAACAAATTGATTTATAGAGGGGACAACAAAGTCAATTGGTAAAAATTATTATAATTCCCTAATAAATAAATAAAAATTGAGTGTATATGGGAGGATTATCCTTCTATAGAAGATCAAGAAGTAAAACTCAAATGTTGGTACAACTAACAAAGGACTTGAATATTATTAGAGTATTTAAATTAATTGCTAAAATCAGTTGAGACATGGCTATATGAATTGGAAATGTATATTTTCCTCTAGGAATTATTCTTAAGTAACCCAAATAGTAGGTTTACCCTTCATATTCAAGATGTATCTTTTGAATGGTAGAATGATTTCAAGTTGGCAAGAATATCCAAGTAGTGAAACTTTAGTAGATGGTATTTTTTAAGCCATAGTTAATTCTGAAGATAGACTTCTCTGTTGTTATGTAATTTCTATATTCATGAGTAGATCATTCTTGAGGTTCATAATTTGAGAAGAGATTTTTAATGTTCATTTTAACCATAAGCAAGATGGTTTCCAAAAGTGGGTAGGCTTTGGAAAATTTCTAAGCAGTTTAGCTTGGACTATGATAGATACATCTAGTGGTACTCTAAACATTTAATTATGCTCTTTGCTTATTATGAACATTACATAGAATCCTTTTGGATTTGGACTATGAATATGACATCTAGTAGAAGAAATTAATTATGATTTTTATTGGGAAAATGATAGATGAGGAATCTATTCTTGATAGAATTATTGGATCCTTTTAAAAAATCAACTATTCTTAGTTACATTTTTATCATATTTAATGAGAAGGGATAGATGGATAATCTATTCTTAGTTAAGTTGATTATACTTAATGAGAAGGAGTAGATGGAGAATCTATTCTTTGTTAAGTTGATCTTACATAATGATAAGGAGTAAATGGTTAAGTTGATCATACCTAATGAGAATGAATAGATGGAGGAATATATTCTTACTTAAGATGATCATACTTAATGGGAAGGAATAGATGTGGAGCTATTATTATAATTTGAACATATTTTGTGGAAAGAGTAGATGAGGAATTTATTCTTGATAGGAGTGTGGGATATTCTCTCTAAGTTGTTAAATAATGCACAATAATATGAGGTTGGTAAGCATTTTATGGGACATAAGTCTATGTTAGGAGTAAATTCAAACATTAGAACATGATAAAGTTGCTCAAGCTCAAGATCTTAAAAAAGGCTTATAGTTGTTTTGACCTAAAATCACATGGACTTATAATAAGGAATAAAATTCTAAATAAGAACTTAATTCCAAGATGATTAATATTACAAAATAGGTGCTTAAATAAGCACAAATTACAACGAATTATCCTTCCAAATAGCAACCAAATGCCAAATGTGGAAGATACGATGTTATCCCTAAAACAAGGAGGATAAGATAGGCTCTAACCCTATCTACGTGAGCAAAAAAGTCTCACAATAATTATTAAAAATAAGACTTATGACTAAGTCCTAACCTAAGGTTTTATTAAACCTAGGAACTTAAACTATGCCTATCATATAATATCTATATCATTCCTCCCAACAACGGAAGCATTGGACCCCAATGCTTTTACAAGAATTTGGGAGAGAAGATAGTACAAATAGAAGTACCCAAAAATAAAATCCTCCAAAATGGTTTAGAAAATAAGAGAGATAGGCGATATACAAGAGCTCAAAAGAGATCACAATGACTCCATAAAATAGATCAACAATGAGCAAAACACATGATAAAAAAGGGTCCAATTAGGAAACCCAAGGGGATATCAAGGTTTTTTGTTGCTTGGGTCAGCCTCTAGCATGTAGGAATGTACACTACAATGCTAAAAAAAGACCTTGTAAAAATATCATTCAATCTTAAAGGAGACACAACTTTTCACACCAATCATGTTGAACCATAAGCATACACCCAAAACTAAGTACAAATGATCATACCAAGCAAGCATCTTGTAACTATAGTCGATGGAGGAAGAGTGGAAGAAAAGGCACAAGTAGGCATATTATGAAGTGTTTGTGTCTCTATAGTCTTCAAAAATTTGTTGACCGAAGTGTTGAATCTCTGTAGTCTTTGGCTTGATGAAAGACATTAAATGGAGTAATTCCTTCAAAACAAGTGACTTCAAATCCTATTGATGGAGTATTAAAAATACCTAAGTTGGATACAATGGTTATAAATAAAAGGAAGAAGTGTTGGGTACCACCGAGCTGCACTTCATTACAAATCCAAAAATTTTATAGAATCCCAAAGGGAAGGAGTAATGTAACTCCTCAAAGATCCACAATTGCAAGTGGATAATAGCTATTAAAAGCTAACAAGTTTTGTTTAGCCCAACAAACTCCATAATAGGACATGATGCACCAAATTATGAATGCACCAAATTAGAGGAATAAAATGGATATCCTCAATTAGTTATTGTAGAGGATGATGTGAAAGCCTAATGTAGTGTTGTCCGAAGAAGTATTGCAAGTATTGTTGGTGAAGACATAAGCAAAGATAAAAAATCCACAAAGAGACAAGCCACTAAAGTACTAAGACAATTCCAATGTGTGTGGATTACCCATGTGATATACATGATCACATAAAGAGGGCCATGGTCAAAAGAAGAGATAATGATAACTCCAAAATTGGAGTACCCGAATTCCCATGATCGGAAAAAAACACCTCCTAGAATAGGAGTACCCAAAATCATGATGGAATATCAAGAGGTTCAAAGTCATAAAATATACTTTAGAAGTCTTGAAAGATGAAAGTGGATTTAAGGAGTTTCGGGTTCAACCAAAAATGCACCCCATTTTACAACACTTTATTTGTAAAAAAGGTTTTAATGACCCAAAACTTCATAGTAGCATATGTTAAAATAGACCCTTGCAAAATATCAAAATGATAAGCCTATTGAAATTAGATCAGAAATATATTTCCAATGACTATATGCAACCCTATAATTGCAAAAATATTCAGCCTCAAAAGTGAGAAAAATAATAGGTCTCTTCGATAGTAAAAGAAAGGGAAGAATAATATCTATTTTCAATGATTTTGAAACATTTATCACTGTGAGCTAGCAAGTGGTGGTTTAAAAAAATTTTATGGTCCATGATGCTTTTGAAATAGGTCAGGTCTATGGCTATGTCAACAAAATCTTAATTTACACTCACTTCAGTGGTCAATATCGGCGTATGGACTTTGCCAATAGCTGATTGTGTAATAGCCAGCTATTGCTGACTATTCAACCTAGGGTGTAACAGCCCTAATAAAGGCTTGAATGCATTTTTACCACTAAATGTGGGATAAATATTTCCCATAAATAAATTATTCTTCACTCGTGAAAAATTTGTTGCCAACCATGTATCACAATTCGACTGCTAGATCTCAATGCAAAAATACTCCGCGTATGCATGAAAAATACGTGAGTTGAAATAGGGTTTTGGAATTCCACCTTACACCATGGGTCATCCAATAATTGGTGTATCGAATTCTCAAAGGTATCTATCATTTGTTTGCTACCGGGAGAATATTTATCAACAAGCATAAACCTAGCCATGATTAGGGTGATGTATAGTGGTCCAAAACTATTCATGTCAAGCAAGCATTGGGGGATGCATCGAGGTGAATTGAAAGGGTGTTGAAAAATGTCATCTTAGATTGAGTGTGGTCCACAATATATTTTTCCTTGGCATAGATGAAGAAGTGCTATGCCCTATTATGATTTGCTATAGATCAAAGCATTGACAAGCTAAAATGGCATTCGAGCTTAAGAAAGGTTCATGTGGAGAACCATGGCCATGTGATCTAGGAGCTCCTTAAGCGAGATCGAGTACCAAAGACAAGGGATGATAGTAAGGGTGTTCATAGTTATGCCTATTGCACCTTATTGAGCTTCATGGAAACTCCTCGATGCTGATCGAATCACCACTAATGGATGATTATGTAGGCTTCCTTCCTTTGAAATATAATTAATGTAGGCCCAAAAGGAGAAATGGGTCACTGATCCAAAGGGTAAATCATAAATCACCATAATGACCATAAGATGTGGCTACTCCTCTGCAACCATCTTATCAAACACCTCTATAACAACTATACAATGTGAAGAGCTAGTCTAGAATGGTCATCTAATAATGATATCAGTGTTGATCATGGTAGATCCCTTACCCTGATGGAATCAATAGCGGCAAATTTTATGGTAAATCACAATAGATCATTACAAGAAGCTCAAAATACTAGGGCTACTGATGCAATGTGGATAAGCATCATAGTATATCGTAGAGTCAAAGAGACCACAAGTTCAAACCTCCATTAAAATACTTTGAAATTGCAATATATAAATCCATGATCATATGACAAAGAAAACAAATATAAGGTGTCGAGTTGCATATAGATGCGTAGGTTTTAGATCTCAAAAAAAATGTTGTGTTTCAAGGAGGAAGGAAATCACCAGATGAGCACCAAGAAAATCACTCATATTTTTTTTAATGTCATAGAGTCGGTGATGGTTGATTTAGAATTTACCATCAGAATGAATTTTGTCAGATGTCGAAGAGATTGTTAGATGCAGGTTTGACAAAAATACCAGTCGAATACGTCTCTACTGATCCTCGAGTGGTGTGCAAAAACTAATGCTGGCAAGAAAATCTATATGTGACAAGGCAAGTGATGGTAGGTGGAATGACCTCCTATAAGTCCACTATGAGGTTGAGCCAATGATCTCCTATTGTTGATGGTTGTCGATCGATTGCTACCAGAGTATAGAGAAACATAGGTAATGAAGCCTACATGCATCAAATATGCAATCCCAACGTGAGTGTCAAGGTATTAAGGCCTCTATGTTACTACTGAAAGTGTCAGGTGGATGTGGACCTATGAGTTTGGGCCTACGCTACCTCTTTTTTTTAACATGATCTTAAAAAAGCAAAATTGCAGAAGATAGTAAGTTTTGCATTAATCAAACAAAACATAAAGAAACAAATTTCACCCTTCAACCTCTTTTTTGAAGCAGCAAATTGAGGTAGCAAAGCACAGGCAGAAGAGGGCAAAAAGGTACCACTAAAGAGATCTTGCTTTGATCTCTATCTTTGAACTTTAGAAAAGCATCCAGAGGTCTGAAATGACCCAAAGCCTCTTCAAATATTTGAAATCAAAAGTGAAAGGAAGAGGGCAAATTTCCACAAGGGAAATTCCCCCTCATAGGTCAATAGGTATGAGGATTTGATACCAAATGATAAGGAATAAAATTCCAAATAAGAACTTAATTCCAAGATGATTAATATTACAAAATAGATGCTTAAATAAGCATAAATTACAATGAATTATCCTTCCAAATAGCAACCAAATGCCAAATATGGAAGATATGATGTTATCCCTAAAATTAGGATAAGATAGGCTCTAACCCTATCTATGTGAGCAACAAAGTCTCACAATAATTATTAAAAATAAGACTTATGACTAAGTCCTAACCTAAGGTTTTATTAAACCTAGGAACTTAAACTATGCCTATCATATAATATCTATATCAACTTAACAGACCAAGGCAAGGAAATGTGATAGTAGGAAGAGTATTGCAAAGGAATTTTGACCAAAATAGAAATAAATCCTAGAGAAAACAAGGATTTCGACATAAGGGATGGAATCTTATGTTTCAATATGAAGTACTTATATCCAAATTTGGTAATATGAGGAGATTGATTGTGTAGAAAGGACATAGTTATTATTATTTCACTCATCTTAGAAGGACTAAGATGAATGAGGGCATGAAAAATATCTTCTTCTAAGAATATATGAAGAAGAATTTTGTTTACTTTGTTGCTCAATATTTGGAATAGTACTTTATGTGGAGTAAGTGTGGCCATTGGTATTATCAGTGAATGATAATATTCTTGGAATGGTACCTTACATGGAGTATGTGTCACCATTGGTACTATCAGTGGATGATAATATTATTGGAATGGTAACTTACATGGAGTAAGTGTAACAATTGGTATTATTAGTGGATTATAATATTCTTGGAATGATACCTTACATGGAGTAAGTATAACCATTATTTTTAGTGGATGATAATGTTCTTGGAATGATACCTTATGTGGACCAAGTGTGACCATTAGCATTATAATTGGATGATAATGTTCTTGGAATGGTATCTTACGTGAAGCAAGTGTGACCATTGGTATTATTAGTGGATGAT
Source organism: Wollemia nobilis (assembly GCA_028583015.1). Classification (NCBI taxonomy): domain Eukaryota; kingdom Viridiplantae; phylum Streptophyta; class Pinopsida; order Araucariales; family Araucariaceae; genus Wollemia; species Wollemia nobilis. The sequence continues at coordinate 7,432,230 of JAQPPZ010016690.1, read as the reverse complement.
AATATTCTTGGAACGATATCTTACGTGGAGCAAGGGTGACCATTGGTATTATCAGTGGATGATAATGTTCTTGGAATGTTACCTTATGTGGAGCAAGTGTGACCATTGGTATTATCAGTGGATGATAATTTTATTGGAATGGTATCTTACATGGAGTGAGTGTGACCATTGGTATTATCAGTGGATGATAATGTTCTTGGAACGATATCTTACATGGAGCAAGTATGACCATTGGTATTATCAGTGGATGATAATTTTATTAGAATAGTACTTTACATGGATTAAGTGTGACAATTGGTATTATCAGTGGATCATAATATTCATGGAATGGTACCTTATATGGATTAAGTGTTACCATTGGTATTATCAGTGGATGATAATATTCTTGGAATGATACCTTATGTGGAGTAAGTGTGACCATTAGTATTATCAGTGGATGATAATGTTCTTAGAATAGTACCTTACATGGAGTAAGTGTTACCATTGGTATTATAAGTGGATGATAATTTTTTTAGAATGGTACCTTACATGGAGTAAGTGTGACCATTGGTATTATCAGTGGATGATAATGTTCTTGGATTGGTACCTTACATGGAGTAAGTGTGACCATTGGTATTATCAGTGGATGATAATTTTCTTGAAACAATACCTTACATGGATTAAGTGTGACCATTGATATTATCAATGGATGATAATATTCTTGGAATGGTACCTTACATGGAGTAAGTGTGACCATTGATATTATCAATGGATGATAATATTCTTGGAATGGTACCTTACGTGGAGTAAGTGTGACCATTGATATTATCAGTGGATGATAATATTCTTGGAATGGTACCTTACATGGAGTAAGTGTGACCATTGATATTATCAATAGATGATAATATTCTTGGAACAATATATCAAATGGAGTAAGTGTGACCATTGGTATTATCATTGGATGATAATGTTCTTGGAATGGTACCTTACATAGAGTAAGTGTGACCATTGAATAGATGATAATATTCTTGGAAAAATATCTTAAATGGAGTAAGTGTGACCACTGGTATTATCATTGGATGATAATATTCTTGGAATGGTACCTTACATGGAGTAAGTGTGACCATTGATATTATTAGTGGATGATAATATTCTTGGAATGGTACCTTACATGGAGTAAGTGTGACCATTGATATTATCAGTGGATGATAATATTCTTGGAATGGTACCTTACATGAAGTAAATTTTGATATTATCAGTGTATGGTAATAATTTTTTAATGATATCTCACACAGAGTGAGTGAGGCATTGATATTATCAAGGGATGAAAATAGTTTATATAATTCTTGGGACCAAATGAAAATATATTTTCCTTGTTTACTTGAAAATTTAATGTAATAATATGTTATAGTGCAGGAAAACACATAGGACTATGTTTATTCCAAGGTAGGTAGTATGTCATGAACTGCCTTGGTAAGACCCCTTTATGAAATGACAATGTATTGAATTTACTATTTCAATGCCTAATATAGTTTGTATTATGGATATGCAATTTTTTTTTGTAACATTGGTTATGTTGTATGAACATGGTACTACTAATTATAGGTGATTTTGTAGGATTAATTATGCTCAAAGGTGGAAGAAAAGATCAACCAGCAAGAATCAAACCACCTAGGAGGGTATTAGTAAAAAATAGAGATTTTACTAAAACCTAGGAGGACAATATCAAGCTAATAATTTAGAATTAGTTTTTTATATTTGCTTTTAGGTTAATTAATTATGGAGATGATTAATATTGTTCCATCCATGCATTATATTTAATTAAAGTGACTAACATCATGGATTGTTAATGCTTTTATTATATAAAAATATCTTTTGACTTTCAAATAAAGCAAGCAATAAAATATATTAAAGTTGGATATTCAAAATGTGGAATTAAAGTCTTCATGTCAGGGAGGTTTGAGTAAGGAGGCTTGTCTTAATTAAATGTATGCTCCCCATTTCCAACATGGAAAAGGGGATATATGGGCATTTATGTTATTGGGTATGGCACATGGAGGCATGATTAAAAAGAAAAGAGAATTCATAAAATGAGGTTTGGCTAAAATTTTGAAGTGGAGGTATTCCCAAGAGGGGATTTTGGTAGGATAGGGTTATTTGTAACAGGAGGTAGAGTAGAGACAAGTGAGATAAGGGAAAGGAAATAAATCCAACAAAGGAAGTAAGCAAATTGAGGCGAAATAATTACAGATTGGGTCTATCTTATTTTTCCTCATATTTGATTTTAATGGATGCTCCAATCGTGTATATGTTTGAAATGAAGGCTTAAAATGATGTATGCTTATTTAATTCCATTACCAAAGCCTATTCACTTCTTATAATAAATCTTGTAAATATTTTTCTCTTCACTGCGTTTGATATCAGCTTGATTGAATCCCCTCCTAAAAGAACCAAAGGAAGCTCAACATTTTAAGGCTTTTCGTTTTTAGAAACTTGTATGCCCTAAAAGTTTTTGTTTTCTCTCCCAATCATGCCTAGTGCATAATAAGAATTTTAGGAATTTAAAAACACTTATTTAAATAGAATCCTTGTTTTGATCTTGATGTAGGTTTACATCTTGCCCTGTTTCATTTAAAATGATTTCTATTGATGTTTTGAATTACTTTAGTCAAATGGAATTGTTTGAGTAACTAGCAACATTCATTGCCATATTAGCTCTATGAAGGGTTTGATTTTAAATTTTTAGTTTTTATTTATGCCTCTCCTAAGGTTTAAAAGGATATAAACCTTTATTTTGTGCTTGTATTACCATTATGTGATGATGTTGTCACATCATCTACGCATAGGTAGGCTCAATAGGGAAAGCCAAAATTTGGCCTTCCCATAGCTATATCCCACTTGGGATATGCTTAGAAACAACAACACATCATTAAAGAGAAACCCCACCTTAATAGTAAACCACCACACAATGGTTAAGGGCACCACAAAGTGGGGGGCCACCCAATTCCATTTGGAGGTGTCACTCCAAGTACACATGGTGTGAAGGTGTTATTGTTATCTACTTGGTTGTTGACTTGTTGATCATGCATGCTTGGTTTTTAATCATTTGATTGGGTGATAAAGGTTTTATTTTAAAAGTAGATCAAAGATTTAATCCTATATCTAATATGTGGTAGGCATTTGTGTGCCTTAAATAGGATAATTCTCCCTTTGTTACTTGACCACATGTTGTGGTTAGGTCCACAACACATGGTAGACTACCAAAGCATCAATTTGAGATGTTTAACCTCCTATATTGGTATTATTGAATTGGTCAAACCATTGTTATTTGTTGATCACCCTCCTCTATGACATGTGGTTCTACGTGGTTTGATTGTTGTGTGCTCTTTAAGCTAGTTTAAATTTTTTTAAAAACTTGCTAAAAATTTAATCCCACATGATATGTGTGGGGTTGCATTAGCACCACAAAATAAAATTATCTCCCTTTGGATATTGACCATATTCAGTGGTCAAGGTAGCTCACGCAGACCACCCTTTAGTTCTAGTTGGAGGTATTGAGTGGCTTTCATGTGGGGTCCACTTATTGATGGTGGGACCACCCGTGGTCTTGTTAAGGTTGTTGACTAAGTTTAACCCACTATTGAATCTATGGAATTTGTATTGATTAATTGAAATAATGTTTTATGTTATTTTGATTAAATGGGAAAAGACCTATTGATTGATTAAATGGAAGAAATACCTATTGATTGATTAAATGGAAGAACAAATTTTTGATTGATTAAATGGAAGAACAAATTTTTGATTGATTAAATGGAAGAAATACTCTAATTGAAAAATGAATTATTGAGTATTTTGATTAATTGAAAGTATAGGATTTTTATTAATTAAAATAATTAACATTGTATTATTCGATGTTTGATGGAATGATTATTGACTTTTATTTTATGTTTGAAATACATTAAGGATAATATATTTCATTTTGGTTAAATTATGGTTGAAATATATAATAGATAATATATTTCATTTTGGGTAAATTATGTTTGAAATGTATTAAGGATAATATATTTCATTTTGGTTAAATTTATGATTGAAATATGTATTAGATAATATATTTCATTTTATGTTTGAAATGCATGAAGGATAATATATTTAATTTTGGGTTAAATTATGTTTGAAATATATAAAGGATCTTATATTTTATTTTGTATTGAAATATATTTGGAAAGCATAGATGATCATTGTGGAATATGATTGATATTTGGGAAGTCACTTATGGAAATGTTTCGAGAGAATTATGGGATCCTCTCTATTACTCTTGTTGTGTGCTATTTTATAGTATATGGTTACATTAGACCTTTAGAAATAAGTTATTCATTTAAATGTTAATAGAAGGAAGAAATAATATTTAGAAGAATGAATTTGGAATTTATTTGAGGGGATTATGGAGTTTCCTCATTTATTTTTAATGTGAACTAAAATCAAAATTTTGCAGGGTATAAGAATTATGGGGTTCTTACGTATTTAGAAGAAATTATCTTTAGAGGAATGAATGTGGAATTAATTTGAGGGAATTATGGGGTTCCCTCATTGATTTTGTAATGTGAATTAAAATAACAATTCATGATTTTGAGGACATAATAATTATGGGGTTCTTATGTATTTATATTGGTATTGATGTTTTTGAAAAAGGAATTATGGGATTCCTTTATATCATTGTACTAGAGAAAACTAAACTTATGCAATAAAAAGGATGTTTCAAAGCTAGGTTTTTCTCGTAAGGGTTTCCCAGGATATATGATGTGTTGTGTGTGTATCAAATATCTTCATCTTTTAATCTTGCATTTATTGCTTTCTAGATTTAGTTATTGAGGTTATGTTTTCTCTTCAATAAAATGGGATGTTTATTGTAATTCATAGATCATGGATAATATTTTGGTAAGATTTTTGTTGAATTATAAATAGTGCTATTCATGAAAATTATAATTGTAAATAAAAAGAAATGAAGTTATCTAGTTATGAGAAGGAAACAATATATGCACTTTATATCCTTGAATGGTCTTTACTATGATGAATCTTATATGATTAGAAAAATGACAAATATTAATGTTCATGTTATGGATTAGAGGCTTAGAGAGATATAGAGAGTGAGAGTAATCGAAAGGGGTTATGGGATCCATTTCAGAGAACAATTTGAGTAATATTGAATCAAATAATTCCTCTAAGACCTAAACCTAGGTAGATGCTTGAAGGCAATTATTAGTTTTAGAGTCAATGAATCATCTATCACTAGGAGTTATTTATGGAAAAGTTAGCTCATCATGGAGATGATATGGATAGCTTATTTAAATTATGCCTAGTGCACCTACATAGATGTACTTATGTATGGTGTAGGTATGAGCATACCCTTTTGATAGATAAAAAGGGATAAGTTAGCTCATCATCGATATGAGATAGATAGCTTTTTTGCATTATGCTTTGTACACCTACATAAATGGACTTATGTATGTTGTAGGGATGAGCATACCCTTTTGAAGGATTAAAGTGGGATAAGTTGGATCATCACAGAGATGAGACAAACAACTTATTCATAAGACATTAAGTTAATAGACAACTTTATAGAATGGTTTATGTAGATCCCTAGCAAGTGTAATATAAAAAAAAATTCTCTCTCGAGTTGGTTAGATTTTTAGGTTGTTACAATAAGCCTTGTAGATTGTAAATAAGCAATATATTTCTAAGATGAAGTAGAAGATCAACATGTCACATGGAAAACCACATTTGCATTACCAATATCTTTATCTAAGGAAGATCCATTTTTTTTTTAAATCCAAATTTCATGGCTTCTAAATTTGAATACAACTCTTAGAATAATGAGAAATACTTTTTCAAAACCTAGAAACCATCTTCTTTTAATATTTTAAAAGGATTCAAGTCATTAATTTTTGGTTTCTCTAATTGATTCTATTAAGGATTCTAATTATTTTTTAGATGTGATTACTCCTTAGTTGGAAAATCCCTCACTTTCCTTAAATCAATATTAAATTAGATAATACAAGTACAAATATCTTATTATTTCATTCATTCTTATAATTCAAAAAATGGATGTTTTAAATAAGATATAAAGGAATCATATAAAAGGAAAATATTATAGAGAATAACATCTACATAATCAATATTCTTCTCAAATTGACCCTTAATAGTATTAATATTAGATTTCAATATTTTAAATTTTGCTATGTACTCCTCAACATTAGCAAAATATCCTAGCTTAATATTCGCAAGATTTATCTCTAATATATTTATCTATATGATATCAACATTCCTAAATATATCCTTAAACCTCAACATACATTATGATGAGCCCACACTATTTATTATTGTTGAGTTATATGATTTATCTATGTATATGTATATATACGTGTGTGTGTGTGTACTCTTTAGAATAGTAAACATTTTGTTCACGCAATAATTATGATTGGAACTTTTATAGACAAATAATAAAATTAGAATCTACCATATTACCACAAAATTTCATCTCCAAACTAGTAAAAATTAGTTTAAATGACCTCCTAAATATACAAAGATAAAAAAAATTATAAGATTTAAAAAATAAAACAATTTTTCTTTTGTATGATAATTTTAATATCTCTAGAAAATAGCTTATATAAATAGAATCAAAGTTCCAAAATTTAAATCTAAACATCTAGAATTGTTTCCAATATAACCCTTAGCATATTGTTGAGCAAGGTGCAGTGACAGTATTATCATTGTTGTCAACACAGTCAGATAGATTGGCTGATGCAGTGGATAGGAGTTCAGATGTTATTTAGAGTATGTACAGTGATGTTAAATGCTTATGAGGATGTTTTTGATGTTTGGGTGAAGTTGTTAAAGGTTGTTTGTGCAAATTTGCAAAAGTTGAAAAAACCGTAAGAAAGTTGTCAAAGTAGCAAAATAGTCAAAAAGTTGTAAAAGTCGCCATGGGCACAGTTGGACAGGATGGATCAGTTTGGAACATGCCAGTATGTCAGGAAATAGTCCAGAACAACATTTGAGATGTCAGCACAGTGTTTGGAGTGATCAATGGTGTTTCCGGTATCTTGGCGGATGATTTGGCAAGTGGTTGTATAGGCTGAAAAAGTGTAGGTTATGTCAGAAGCATTGCGAACAAATCGTAAGGATTTATGTAGAAAATTTTGAAATAGAGGTGGTATTTATCTTCAAGAACATGTGTTCCAAATTTCAACAAAAATGGAGAAACGAGGTGAATTTTACAAGTGTTGTAAGACTGTCACAAAAACACTCTTTTTTGAAAAAGTGTGTCAGTAGCAGTTTTTGTGGAAGTGGTACAGGCGAACCATAAGGAGTTAGGCAGTGATTTTTAGTTTGGAAATATTCAGTTTTTCAAATATTCTATGTTTAAAATTTCATATAAAACCGAGTTACGAGGTGAGAGTTATGATTTTTGCAAAAATGTTATAGGTCTCTTTTATGTCAATTTGTGCCACTTGGGCAAAATCCTTTAGTTGGTCGTTTTGACCTTGAAGAGTCGCCAGAGTTTCAGTTTTAGTGTTGTTACACCTTCAAGGCATCAAATATATCATATTTTGTTTTTGGTTTGAGTTATCACATGGCTCCGAAGTATGATAATGAGTATGGTGTCAATTCTTTGCATGTGACGTGTTTGACGAAATGCCTTCTCAATATAAAAAAGGGAGTTATATTATTTAAGCAGTTTCATTAAATAAAGATCTTTGGAGAAAGTGAAAAGTGAAAAGGAATGCAAGTGTGTGCATTTAAGTTAGAAGTGTTTTATTGAAGAGGGTGATTTTATTTTGTGTGGAGAGAAGAGTGTGTGGATAAAAATAAAGAGTGAAAATCCATGTTTTTGTTAAAAAGGTGAAAAACATCACTTTAATATTTTGGACATAACTTTCTCATACGATATAATTTTTGGCTGAAATTTTGAGAGGAGGTCATAGATAGAGTTATTCACAATACCCAAAAATAGTTTAGCAATTGAAAAAATTAGCTAAGATAACGGTCAATTTTTATGTGAGAAGAGAAGATTCATATATGTCATTTTATTATCAATATCAAAATCAAGTGGGTGCTTGGTAGAGGGTTTGGTGCTCCTTTCTGTTGGTGCAGATAAATTAGGGGTTGGTGCTCCTTTATATTGGTGTAGATAAATCAGGGGTTGGTGCTCCTTTCTATTGGTGTAGATAAATCAAGGGTTGGTGCTCCTTCCAGTGGGTGCTGGTAAATTGATTGTAAAGTTGGTGCTTTGCAAAGGCTGGTCCAAACAGTCATTTTGAGGATGTAGCCAAATCGGTGAACCTTGGTACATCTTGTGTTGTGTGATGTTATCTTGTTATACTTTCTTTATTTGGTTTTAAGTTTTCATTGTTTCAGCTTTAAAAGTTGAAGTTTTAACTTTTAAAAGAGCTACACTGATTCACCCCCCCTCTCAGTGTTATTGTGAGACTAACAATTGGTATCAGAGCGAGGTTCCTGAACAAGCTTAACTAGCTAGGGTGATATTTGAAGTGACATAATGGTAGGTGGTGAATTCTTCTCATCAAACAAAGCACCATTGTTTGATGGAACTAATTACACATTTTGGAGACTCAGGATGCAGACATATCTTTATGCTTTGGGATATGACATTTGAGATTCAGTAGATAGTGGATACACAATACCCACCACTTCTCCAAATGATGTTGCTAGTAAGAAATTGTTTGAGAATGACTCAAAAGCAAAGAATGCTATCATGTGCGGATTAGTGGATAGTGAACTGGTAAATATTATGAGTTGTAAAACTACAAAAAAAATATAGGACAAACTAAGGAGCATTCATGAAGGAGACGTTAAGATCAAGGAGGCCAAGTTACAAACACATCAAGATCAGTTTGAAGTATTAAAGATGAATGACGATGAGAACATAGAGGCATATATGCTGAGAGTTAATGAAGTCATTAATGCGATTAGAGGACTCGATGAGGAAATCAAATATTCTGTCATCATGAAAAAGGTATTAAGATCTCTTCCCCAAATATTTGATTCTAAATTTTTAGCTATAGAAGAAGCTAAAGATCTAAATTATTTTAGTATGGATGAGATGCATGGTTCTTTGACTGCATATGAGATGATAATAGGAAAATCTAAACCCACAAACAGAGAAGCTACTTTTAAAGCCCATAAAAATATGAAAGCAAAACAAGAATCTGAGGAAGAAGAGACATTATATGAAATGGAAGCAAACTTTGTTCAAAAACTAAAAAGGGGAAAAGGAAATTACAGAGGAAAGTTATCGTTTAAATGTTTCAATTGTGGAGGTGTTGGGCATTTTGCAGCTAAATGTCCACTTAATGAGAAGAAAAAAAGTGATGAAGGATTGCACCAAGAAAGAAGTGACTGGAAGAAAAAAACAAATTTTAGAAAAGGCAACTTCAAGAAGAAACATTTCATCTCCAAGAATGTCAGTTCATCAGAAGACAACTCCGGTGAGGATTTTGAAAAGGAAACAAGTGAAGCTCTTTTTATGGCACTCAAAAAAGAAAAAATAGAAAAAGAATAGGAATGTGATGAAGAAGAAATTGATGCATAAGTAAATTTGGAAGAGGAACTAATTGCAGCTCTGGATGAATTGAAGATGGAAAGAAAAAAAATAAGAAAATTTCAAGAAATCTTGAGGATGCAAATGAAATCATAACCAATTTTAAAGTACAGATAGAAGAATCCAAGAAAATATCTGAAGATCTCAAAGTGCAAATAACCATGAAAATAGATTATTGCAACAAGCTAGAAGAAGAGACTATTGGTTTAAGGATGCAGATAGAAGAGATGAATCATAAAATTAGTTGTTATCACAAATGTGAAGACAGTTCTATGAAGCTGGAGAAGATCATAAATAACCAAAAGACTACAGGCATCAAATTTGGTTTGGGCTTTGACGAAGGAGAATCATCAAATGGATCAAAGGCCATAAATGAAGAATCCATAAAGAATGAATATAAGAAACAAGTTGATCAAAAAAAATTGACTCATGCAAAAGAAAGCAATAATGCAAGGCACAAAAGGAGAATTGACAATTATGGATTCACCAATGTCACACATCAAAAAAGAAGAATATTTACGGCTCCTATGACAACATGGCAAAGACCATAACCCAGGTTCAATCATATCTTTTTTGGTTACTGTTTTAAATGTAATGGTTATGGACATAAGATTTCATATTACAAGGAATTTTACCAGTAGAAATGTTTTTTCACCTTTGATGGATTATGCAATAGAATGTTATAACTGTCATAATTTTGGGCACATTGCAAAAAATTTTTGAAGTACATTTGCATCAAATCAATTTTAGGGAATAAAATTTCAACCAAATGGAATGAGACAAAATAGAAAATTTCCCAAAAAACATGCACAAGCTACTGAAAAAGAAAAGTCAAAATAAGAGCCCAAAACTATAATCAAACCAGAGTGGAAAGAAAAAGAGCAATCAAAGGAAGAAAAATAATCCCTGATCGTACAAACAACATTTAAAGCACAAAATAAATCTGCACCATGGATAATTGATAGTGGATGCTCCAGTCATATGACAGGTGACAAACAAAAAATTGAGAAGTTACAACAATATGAAGGTGGTTCAGTAAAATTTGGAAATAATGATGGATCTAAGATAGTTGGCTAAGGTTCAATTAAGATCAGTGATGGAAAAATCAAGTCAAAAGAAGTTTTGTTTGTGGTTGGTCTGAATCATAACTTGTTGAGCATAAGTCAGATTTGTGATAGAGGTCATGAAGTGATTTTTAAGAAGCAGGGTTGTGAAGTCAAAAAAGCAAATAGTGGAAAGTTGATAGCAACTGGATCTAGGACATCTGGAAATCTATACACTCTCTCAGAGACTTCAGAAGGAGCTTGCTTGATTGGACAAGAAGAAGAAAATTGGTTGTGGCACAAGAGGCTCGGTCATATCAATTTTGACAATCTAGTAAAAATCAGCGCAAAAAAGGCAGTGAGAGATATTCCCACCATTGGAAAACCATGAAATAGCATTTGTGCTTCATGCCAAAAGGGGAAGCAAACTAGAGTCTCATTTAAAACAAAATAGTACTACACAAGCAAACTTTTGGAACTAATACATACTGATTTATGTGGACCCATGAGAACGCAAAGCATAAATGGTGACAAATATTTTATGTTGTGTATAGATGACTATTCCAGGATGACATGGGTACTATTTTTGAAGCATAAATAAAAAGCTTTTGAGATGTTCAATGTTTTCAAAAACCAAGTTGAGAATCAAACAGGAAAAAGGAATAAATGTTTAAGATCAGATAGAGGAGGAGAGTTCATTTCAGAGGATTTTACAGAGTACTGTGAAAAATATGGTATTAGGAGACAATTTTCAGCAGCCAAGAAACCTCAGTAGAATGGTGTGGTAGAAAGAAAGAATAGGACAGTGCAGGAAATGGCACGAACTATATTGACTAAGAGCAAAGTAGCAGACAAATTTTGGAAAGAGGTAGTCCATACTACGGTATACATCAAAAATAGGTGCATGTTGAGAACGCATGAAAGAAAAACTCCTTATGAGTCGTGGTTCAATAAAAAGGCAACAACAAGATACTTTAAATTTTTTGGCAACAAGTGTTACATCAAAAGAACTGAAGAAAACCTTGGTAAGTTTGAAGATAGAGCGGATGAAGGTATTTTTCTTGGCTATTCATCAAAAAGCAAAGCTTACAAATGCTACAACAAGAGGTTAAGGAAAATTGTGGATAGTGTCGATGTTAAAGTTGATGAAGGTAGAGAACGAGTAATTAGCTATGAAGAGAACTACCCAATTTATGAAGAGGTTATTGAAGGAGATGAGGAAAAGGAAACATAAAAGAAACAAAAAATTGACTCAGATGATTCAAATAGTGATTCAAAAGTGGAAGAAAATAAGAAATTCAAAACAGGCAGCTGGTAGAAAGATCATCCTAGAGAGCAAATAATTGGAGACCCCACAATTGGTGTTTAGAAAAGAAGAAGAGTAGTAAGTAACTACTATCTATTATCCAGCAGTGAGCCCAAAAATGTTGTTGATGCAAGCAAAGATGAAAGTTGGATGAAGGCAATAAATGAAGAATTAGATCAGATCAAGAAAAAAAAACTTGGGAGTTAGTACCAAGACCTGCAAATAAAAATATAATCGGTACTAAGTGGGTCTTTCGAAACAAATTGAGTGAATATGGACAGGTAGTCAGGAACAAAGCAATATTGGTATGTAAAGGCTATGCACAAGTTGAAGGTATTGAATTTGAGGAAACCTTTGCACCTGTGGCTAGACTAGAGGCAATTAGAATATTTTTGGCTTTAGCAGTTTATGAGAATTTCAAAGTTTATCAAATGGATGTGAAATCAGCATTTTTGAATGGGAAACTTGAAGAAGAGGTTTATATTGAGCATCCAGATGGTTTCCAACTTGGTGATGATCCCAACTTGGTTTGCAAGTTGAAGAAAGCATTATATGGCTTAAAACAGGCACCTCGACCATGGTATGCAAGGCTAGACAACTATCTTACTCAATAAGGGTTCAAGAAAGGTATGGTGGATAGTAATTTGTATGTCAAAACAAAAAATGACCATCTTATTGTTCTTGTTGTATATGTAGATATCATATTTGGCAGCAACAAAGATGAATCGTGTAAAGATTTAGCAAATAAGCTGCAAAAAAAATTTGAAATGTCAATGATTGGTGAACTTTCGTATTTCCTCGGGTTGCAAGTTAATCAAAATGAGAAGGGCATATTTATTTCTCAAATTAAATATGTGAAAGAGATGCTAAAAAAGTTCACATTGGAGGATTGTAAGCCAGTTAGCACTCCCATGATGATATGTTGCAAGTTGAGCAAGGATGAAAAATATCCACATATTGATCAAACCATGTACAGATCTATGATTGAGAGCTTACTGTACTTGACAGCTACTAGACCAGATATTTTGCAGGCAGTATGCATGGTAGCATGATTTCAGGCTAGTCCCAAGGAGACTCATGTGCCAGCAGTGAAGAGGATTCTTCGGTACCTCAAGGGTACTATGGAGTATGGGTTATGGTATTCAAAAGGTAAGGACTTCACCCTTATTGTGTATTCAGATGCAGATTGGGCAGGATGTGTAGATGATAGAAAGAGTACCAATGGAGGTGCATTCTATCTTGGAGACAGGTTGGTCACGTGGCACAGTAAGAAACAAGATTCGGTCTTCTTATCCATAGCAGAGGCAAAATATATTGCAGCGACAACGTGTTGTATGCAGGTAATATGGATGAAACAAACCTTGAAAGATCCTGGTATTAACTTCAGTGAGCCAATTTTAGTTAAGTGTGATAACAACAATGCCATTAAAATCTCAAAGAATCTGGTTATGCATTCTCACACAAAACATATTGCTATCCGGTATCACTTTTTGAAGGAGAAAGTTGTGAAAGGTGAGGTTAAGTTGAATTTTGTTCCAAAAAAAAAGAAAGTAGTGGATATCTTCACAAAAACGTTGCCCAAGGAAGTCTTTAAGTACCTTCAAAATAAATTGGGAGTGGTCATGCTTCCCAAGAATTGACTAGCTATCGGGACCACATTCTCAGGAGGAGCATTTGTGTATTTGTTTATCTTTTTGTTCATGATTGTGATTTTTGCTAAGTGTAATAATTTTTGCCTGAGAATGTTGTGCATGGACTCAGGGGGAGTTTTCAGTAGCCCTTTGGTATTGTTTTCAAATGGGGAGAAGAGTTACAGGAAATTGCACGTGTGTTGCCAAAAATTCCAAAGGGGGAGATTGTTGAGCAAGGTGCAACGACAGTATTGTCATTGTTGTCAACACTGTTAGATTGATCGGTTGATGTAGTGGATAGGATTTCAGAGGTTATTCAGAGTATGTACAGTGATGTTAAATTCTTATGCGGATATTTTTGATGTTTGGGTGAAGTTGTTACAGGTTGTTTGTGCAAATTTGCAAAAGTTGAAAAACTGTCAAAAAGTTGTCAAAGCAGCAAAATAGTCAAAAAGTTGCAAAAGTTGCCACGGGCATATTTTGACAATATGGATAAGTTTGGAACATGCCATAATGTCAATAAATAGTCCAGAACAACATTGGAGATGTCATCACAGTGTTTGGAGTGATCGGTGGTGTTTCCGGTATCTTGGCGGATGATTTGGCAAGTGGTTGTACAGGCTGAAAAAGTGTAGGTTTTGTCAGAAGTACTGCAAACAAACCGTAAGGATTTATGTAGTAAAATTTTAACTTGAGGTGGTAGTTATCTTTAGGAACATGTGTTCCAAATTTCAATGAAAACTGAGAAATGGGACGAATTTTACAAGCGTTGCAAGACTATCACAAAAACGCTCTTTTTTGAAAAAGTGTGTCAGTAGCATTTTTTGTGGAAGTGGTATAGGCAAACCATAAGGATTTAGATAATGAGTTTTGGTTTAGAAATATTCAGTGTTGTAAATATTATACGTTTCAAATTTTAAAGAAAAATGAGTTACGAGGTGAGAGTTATGAGTTTTGTAAAAATGTTACAGGTCTCTTTTATGTCAATTTGTGCCACTTGGGCAAAATCCTTTAGTTGGCCGTTTCGACCTTGAAAAGTCACCAGAGTTTCAGTTTCAGTGTTGTCACACCTTCAAGGCATCAAATAGATCATATTTTGTTTTTGGTTTGAGTTGTCACGTGGCTCCGAACTATGAGAACGAGTAAGGTGTCAATTCTTTGCATGTGACGTGTTTGACGAAATGCCTTATCAATATAAAAAAAGGGAGTTATATTATTTTAAGCGGTTTCATTAAATAAATATCTTTGGAGAAAGTGAAAATTGAAAAGGAATGCAAGTGTGTGCATTTAATTTAGAAGTGTTTTATTGAAGAGGGTGATTTTATTTTGTGTGGAGAGAAGAGTGTGTGGAGAAAAATAAAGAGTGAAAATCCGTGTTTTTCTAAAAAAGATGAAAAACATCACTTTAGTATTTTTGGTATAACTTTCTCATATGACATCATTTTTTTTTGAAATTTTGAGAGGAGGTCATAGACATAGTTTTGCATAATACCCAGAAATATTTTAGCAATTGACAAAACGATCTAAGAGAACTGTCAATTTTTATGTGAGAAGAGAAGATTCATATATGTCATTTTATTATCAATATCAAAATCAAGTGGGTGCTTGGTAGAGGGTTTGGTGCTCTTTTCTGTTGATGTAGAAAAATCAAGGGTTGGTGCTCCTTTCTGTTGGTGCAGATAAATTAGGTGTTGGTGCTCCTTCTAATGGGTGCTAGTAAATTGATTGTAAAGTTGGTACTTTGCAAAGGCTGGATTTGGATGGGACTTCAAACAGTCATTTTGAGGATATAGCCAAATCGGTGAACCTCAGTACATCTTGTGTTGTGTGATGTTCTCTTGTTATACTTGCTTTATTTGGTTTCAAGTTTTCATTGTTTCGACTTTAAGAGTTGAAGTTTTAAGTTTCAAAAGAGCTACACTGATTCACCCCCCTCTCAGTGTCATTGTTGGACTAACACATATAACACATGTTCACAATTATAATCCATACCTATCATCTATTCAAGCTATGAAATATCCATTTTGAATGAATGGGGTATAAAAAATTATCAACTTATGATTGATTGTAAACAAATATAAACAAAAAAAATTCCTTGCACATGGATGTCATATCAGATTACAAGATAACCACATCATCCATACTAAACTATATGTAAGGTTTTAAAACATTCTACATACCCATGTTAAGAGGGGTCCATCCTTTAATATAACCATCATGTATAAAATAAACAAAGGGGCAATGATTGATTCACACATTTTTGATGTAGAAGTTATGAGATAAGTGTGTTATATAGGTTTCCACTATCTAATTTTGAGAAGTATAAGCTCCTCTTGATTATTTTAGGTAAGGTTGAAATCCCTCATAAGTAGGTATGACCAAAAGGACATGGATAGGATCCCATGACCTCTTAAGAGAGAGCAACCTAATATAGTGATATTTGGTAAGATTTCATTTGAACTTGATATTTAATGTTATCTTTGACACCATATGATAAAAAAGATATGATTGTAAGCTACATATGCATTCGCCTTTCAACATCATAGATAGAGAAAGTATACATCAAAATTAATGAATATTTTCATTCAGATTGAAATATTCTAAGGCAATTTTATCATTTTTGTGGAATTTGAAAACCTTTAAAATGAGTGGTCATTTTAAATAATCCAAGTAGTATCGAGGTAGATATGACCATGTGAAAACAACCATTTGAAAATATGGCAGCATTAGGGAAATGTTTTTCAAAAAATATCTCATCTTTTAGGATTCATTTCTTTAAGAAGAGTTATCTGATTCATATTATTTTAGGATCAATTTATCTAGAATTTTAAGATATTTACAATTAGTGCTTATATAAAGGAATTTGATTGGTACTAAGAGAGATATGAGCCTATGAATTCATCCATATCGAACAAGGGCAGTGAATTTTTTTATCACCAAAACTAAAATTACAAATATCTATCAGCCAAGGTTTGGATGATGGGAGGAGCAATGGAGTGCTAGAGAATCAATGAGGTAGGAGATTATATATAGCCATAGAATATTTTAGCTAAGTTTATTTTTCCTATTAGTTATATTAGAATTTTTACATGCAAATTATCATAAGTTTATTTTCAAATAATATAATTGATATAAATATATACTAGTAAATTTTAGTAGATTTTAAATTATAGTTTCCTTTCCATTGATTGAATTATAGCTAAATACTAGGTTAATTTCTAGTAGTTTAGGTTAGTGAGGACCTCACATAGAAGTTATCCTTATTTCTCAAGTATAGGGTAGTTATTGATAAATTTAACAGGTCTTGGCTGCGGGTTTTGGTCTTGAGAAAATGGATTGATAAGATTTGGAAGTATCTAGTAGTGATTCTATCCTTTCTTCCTAAAGGTTTATTCTTAGTCTTTTTTTTTATAGGGAGGAAGGAGATAAAATCTTAAAATGGGGTCCTTAGTTTATGTGAAGAGCAAGACTCTCCCTTACTTGTTGCTATGAAGGCTTTGCACCTAAAAATGTAGATCTATCCCTAGTACCAATCTAGGTTGGTACATATGGATTACACATTAAATTATGGGAAATGGATACCTTCAAGGAAATAGAAAACACCTTGGGAGAATTCCTTGAGATTTTAGAAACTAAAAAAGATGAATTCTTGGATATTTAATCTAGGATATTGGTCATGATTGATAGAAGTAAACCTTTACCAACATCAATAATTCCTAAGTATGGGAATAATTTGTGGATCCAATCCATGGAGTATGAAATTATATATTTTAGATGTAGAATACTTTCATTAGGTGGGGCATATTGAGATATCATATCCTAAAAAGGGACATACAAAAAAATATGTAGAAAACCAAAATAAAAACTTACAAATGGATATGGATGAGGATGGTTTTCAACTTCCAAAAAATAGGTTCAAATAGGTGAAATTAAATAAACAGTGGAGACTAGTAAGAAAGTATACTAGAATAAATATGAAATATTTTGAGGCTTTAGCCTATGAAGAAAAAGTTTATCAAGTCTTAGAGAACATAGTACAACATGATCATAATACTAACAAGGAATTGTTTATTCAGTATGAACATAATTTAGGGATAAACATTATTATTTGACCTAAGGAATATGTCTTATTAGATTTAAAACTATTTTAGTGTACCATGCACCATTCAAGAGAAGAAAAGTGGTAGAGAAAATGTAATGATAGATGTTAATACCTCTACCATTGATAATGAAATACCAAAAAATAAGCAAGACAAGTTAAAATTATTAATAGCAAAGCCAAAACAAGATAAATCTAGTGAAAATGAAATTTGTGGAAGAATAAGTAGGAATAGCATAATAAGACCTACTTTTGATACCTATAAGGTGAAAATAGGAAAACCCTCAAATTATCAAGCAAGAACCAAGGAATATAATGAGATATGATTACCAAATAGCAAAATGATATTGGTAATTTAAAAATGGGATCAGTAACCTCTAATGAGAATATAAGGGGTGTTAATGACCCCTCAAAGAATAGGTGTATGAGGGAACTTTGTTTAATAAATAAGCATAATATTATTTGTATATAAAAAACTATAATGAAAAAGTTAGAGGTTCTAAAAACTATGAAAGCAATATTGGCAATATGTGAATAGGATGTTGTGGATTTTAAAGAAATGAGAGAAGGAATTATAACATGTTGGAATCCTATTAGAACCTCCTATGAAACCATTCATAAAATTAGGCATTGGGTAGAATCATTAGTCACATGCTAATCTATAGATATTCATTTTATGTTTATAAATATCTTTTCATCTACAACTCAATCAAGAAGATTAGAAGTTTGGAGTGGGATTAAAGCATATATGAGAAGTAAATACGAATAAATCCAATTCATGATCATAAGATATTTTAATGCCATTACCAAGCTAGATGAAAAGAATGGTGAAATTATGAAAATAACCCAAAGTATGAAATATTTCTTAGATTTTATTCAAAACAATAATATATTGGAGGTTGAGTTTGAAGAGGACAATTATACAAGGACCAAAAACTGAAGAGGTCAAAACCTAATAGAAAAAGTATTAGATAAATGCATACTCAAACCATTGGCTAGATAAAGGGAATTGTGCTAAAATTAATACCTTCATAAGGATTGGTTTAGATAACTAGCCAATAAGAATTAAAATTGTGATAAGTGAGTTTAAAAAAGATCATATTTTAAATATGAGAAAATATGGGAAGACCGTCCTCAATGTTTTGACATGATAAAATAAATGGAAAATTCTTCAGGAAATATCAAGTTGTATACACATCCAAAAAAAATTAAATCAATGACTTATAGACTAAAATAATCGAACAAGAATACTTTTGGAAACATTTACTAGAAGAAATAAGAACTAAAAGAAAAACTTTCAAATTTTCAAAAAGGTGAACATAATAATCAAAGCACAAGGGAAAGGGAGTTGATAAGTGAGTATCATAATAATTTAAGGAAGAGAAATTTTAGAGATGAAAATAAAGACATGCTTGGCTAAAATAAGGTAATAAAAACATTGTTTTTTCATAGTATGGTAATAGGACAAATATCAACATCCAAAATTAGTAGAATTAAATCAGTAAATAGGGTTTAGATTGAAGACCAGGATGAAATAAAAAAGTAAGCAAGGTATTTTTACTAAAATATTATAGTATTGGAGGGGTTTGTAGTTCTTAATGATAAAGTACTAGAAGAAATTTCTTCATTTATCATAAATTAAGACAATAGAAAATTGATGAAGCCTTTTACTCTGGAAGAAGTTCTTTTAGTTTTTTGTATTTCAATAACGATAAATATTTAGGTCTAGATGAGCTCTCTACAACTTTCTATTAGCAAAGTGGGATATAGTGAAAGATTTATTGGTGGTAGTAGAAATTTCTAGGTTAAAATAGTACATACCCCATAAAAAAAATCAACTTATCATACCTTCATTCCGAAATTGAAGGATGCAATTTTTTTAACTCATTTAGTCCCATAATCCTATCTAATATTTTATATAATATAATATCCAAAATGATGGTAAATTAGTTAAGGCCATTGTTAGAAGAAAATATTTTAGAAGAGCAAGGAGAATTTGTGAAAGAGAGATATAGTTTGGATGGCATCATAGTATCTCATGAAGTTATGTATTTAACAACTTCAAGAAAATAGAGCAATGATCTTAAAACTTGATATGATTAAAGCCTATGGTAGGGTTAAATGGATTTGTCTTTTTGTAGTATTAGAAAAGTTTAGATTTGGAAAGAAATGGGTTACATGAAATAAAGATTATGTATCTATAATATCATATTTAGTGTTAGTTAATGGGTTGGTAACAAAATCATTTAAATACAAGAGGTACTAGATAGGGAGATCCTCTTTAATTATATATATTCATTATTATGGCATAGGTATTTTGTAGGAACTTGAATAAGGCTAACAAAGGTGGACTAATGAGTGGACTTAAGGCTAGTAATAACATCAATAACATCACTCATCAACAAATTTGTAGATGATACAACCCTTTTTGGGACGGTAGGGATAAATGAGGCTAGAACTTTGAATAACTTATTAAATGAATATGAAAGAGTGTTAAAACATAAAGTTAATAGGACAATATCTAAAATTTACATCCAAAATACTCTAGCTAGAATCAAAACATGGATATGTTTGTTACTTCAAATGAAGGAAGCAAATTTGGTTGCAACTTATCTAGGGATACCCTTATTTGAGGGGAATATAATGATAGAATTGTGGAACCTAGTTATAAATGAAGTTCATAATAAACTATAAATATGTAAAGGTAGATGGTTATAATTATCAGGAAGAGTGTAGCTAATTAAATTAGTCTTACAAGCCATTCCAATATATTATATATCCTTGTATACTATGCTGAAATCGATAGAAAAATCATGAATCTATATTATGTGGTCATTTTTTTGGTGAGGATTACATGATAAAAGGAATTTTTATTTGGTGAAATGGAACAAGGTGTGTGATGATAAACTACGAGATGTCTCAATTTAAGATTTCTTTTGGATGGAAAATTAGCTCTTGGGGAGAAATTAATTTGGAGATTGGACAAAGAGAGTTGAATACAATAACCAATATTTTTCTAAGTACGTTTAGCTCAACGACCCAAGATTTATATTTACTACATTCTTATTACCAAATGGTTTTGTTCTTTGGAATGGTTTATAAACATAAATTAATCTAGATATTTAAGGTCTAATATGGATGGATAATTGGTGTGATAATAACCCACTTAATCTAGATCCATTTTTGAAACCATGGATGAAATTACTTCAAGATAAATATGGTGATAGGGTTTCAAATATTATGTGCAAGGATCAAGAAGGAAGATACAAATGGAATGAATATTTTTTTATAAGTAAAACAAGACATTGATTCAAAGAGCTCATTGAGAAAAAAAAATAATAATGATTATTATGAGGGGATATGAGGATAAAATGATTTAAAAGTTGAATAAATTAGAATAATACACAATACGAAGCATATATAATGTAAAGCATCAAAAAAATAGGAATACCACAAGAACATCAATAAATGTCTAGGATAGCACAAGCATTCCTAAAGTCAAAATATTTGTTTGGTTAGTAGGTCATGAAAGAATTTTATCTTAGGATAACTTAATATAAAGGGATTTTCATGGCCCCTCACAAATATTTCTATGTAAAATGGAGGGGGAGAGTATAGACCATCTCTTGGGACACTACTCAATAGTTTGAAAACTATGTACATGAATTATTAATATGTTTGGTAAATGCATGGTCATGAATGGAAAAATTGAAGAATGGTTAAAGCAATGATAGAGTACTTTTAAAAGTGAGGATTTATAGAAAATCTAGGATACATCAAAAGATACATTGCTTTGGATTGTATGGGTAGAAAAGAATAGAAAAATATTCAAGGAAAAAGAAAGTCTTTTAGAGGTAATGAAAAGAAAAAAAAAATTAGCCATGGAGGAGTCTAAATCAAATCTAGAAGCAGATATCCATGACAGATGGATTCAAATCATAAAATGAAATTATGATGTTGGCTACAAGAGAAATAAAAAGAAGGAAAATAATATAAAGTGAAGACCACCAGGAGTTGGCTAAATTGAAATTTGATGTAGCATATAAAGAAAATATAGGACAATAAGAAGGACGACGAAAATTAGAATTAATAAGGGAGATATTTTATCTCATTACACTTTCAATAGTGGATTTAAGACAAATAATGAAAAATTATGTAGGTATCTAGCTATAACAACTCACTTGAGATGAGAATTAAATATGTTTGTAAAATCTCAAGCTATAAACAAGAGAGTTATGATTTTTAAAGGTTGGGGGACCTGAGTACAACCCATTGTTTTCTAGAAAAAAAATAATATTGAAATACTCTAGCACCTTCCATCCAAATTTGTTTGTTTTATAAACTAGTTTTTTTTTTTTTTGTTTAACTACAACTATGACATAGGGTCAAACTACCTTAAAACTTAATTCCAAAATAAAAATGATAAAAATTATGATATGTGACATCATAAGTATATATTCCAATAATGCAAACACTTTTTATAAAATTTGAATGTCAAATGATAAAAATTATGATATGTGACATCATAAGTATATATTCCAATAATGCAAACACTTTTTATAAAATTTGAATGTCAAATGATAAAAATTATGATATGTGACATCATAAGTATATATTCCAATAATGCAAACACTTTTTAAAAAATTTGAATGACTTGACATATAGATTTATTTCTTAAGAATCAAAAAATTAGTTGCTTCTCTATTGTCTGGTGTTTTTATATGACATAATAGGAATTAGAGAAAATAAAAATTAACTCCTCCGAACCCTATACTAAAATTGTTGAATAAATAATTGGTACAAGAATTTCTACTCAAAAATATCATAAAGTTAGGTTGGTCCTCTCATGTCCAAAATAAACTTCACCATTTTGATTTGAAGGTTTTTATCTCAGTAGGTATATTTTTTATAGCAAATATTAAAGGAAGAACGTATCTAATGAACTTTCAATAATCCTTAAAATTATTGAAAAATACCAAGGAAAAGAATCCTAAATTGAGTAATTAGTGTTGAGACCTACTTTGATACCATTCAAATGTCACAATAAACAGAGAAAATTGATTAAAAATTTTGATATTTAAAAAATGAAAGAATTGATATTATACCTTTATTAACCAATAGTATTTATTAACATAAAATGATTTCCAAAATACTAAGTGAATGGATGTATAAATATCTACTCTAATACAAAAGAATAAATCTCAATGATTCTCAAAATTACAAATTATTAGGTTACTCAACAAAATTGATCACTTCTTAACATAAAAAGGGGATACTGGACTAATATACTAAATTATTACATTTTATATCATATGTTTTAGATATTATTGCCCTAATTGATATAATTAAATATTTATAATATTGATATTTATAATATTACTTTCAATTAGTAAGTAGATTGCCCATAAGCTCAAAATCAATTTTATTCACGTACAACTTACATTAAATTAGAATATATATATCCATATAAAATTACTTATATTCAATTTTTTTACAAAATTACCTCTTTTAATATTTAATATTAAAATTAAAACATCAAAATAATACTAATAAGAAATAAATAAATAATTAAAATAAAATAAAATATGCATTTATATTTGGCACATTGTATGGAGAAGATTTAGTAAGGCGGAATGGATGTGGATTGTGGGGCTTAGGTTTGGCTTTCTTCATATCTAACACTATTAGAAAAATTACAAATAATTTTTACTTTTTGTATCTTGTCACATAATCATCATAGTTTAAAACTACTTTCTCCCTATTCATGGTTGTTAGTGAGGGACCTTAAGAGACCTTCCATCTGTCCACGTCTCCCAAGTGATCCTTTGCATATATAGTGAGGGAGAGATAATAATTTGAGGATAAATATTTGAGCAATGATTCCTTAAAATCTATCTTCTCTATTGCAGCCAAGAAGATAGTGGATAAAGTCTTCCAATCATGAGTTAATGGTTGTCTTTCCTACAAATATTTTGTACAAGAGTAACCATGCTCTAAAATGTAATTTTATTGGCATGAGACCATATCTAATATATATGACCTCATGGATTCAAAAGAACTAACATCCTTTAGGGGATATTTCAATATTCCTCATTAGTAATGGATATTATATAATGAGTTTCTATTCACAAGAAGATAGAGATAAATATTTTGAATTAGGAAAGATAAGCTATGGAAAATAAAGCCCTTTTGTGTAGCCATGGAAGCTAGGATTTGATCTAATAATAAAACCCACTGAAATGGTTATTTGGGTCTGAGTACATGCTCCAGTAATGGCATATTGGTGTAAACCAAATTTTGAAATATTGGATAATTTCTTAGGACACTATTTGGGAGCAAATGAAGATACAATAATGGGAGATTTAGTCATTTATGCTTGGATTTTTGTTTATATGGATCTTAATCATCCATTGCTAGCTAAAATAGAAATAGATATAGGGGATTTATCTTGCATCTAGCAAATATACTATGAAGCGATCTCTTTTTAGTATAGGATTTGACATAAGCATAGACATCTTGCCCAGTTGTGCCCTACATATATTCAAAAGTAGCTCATTATATCAAAGGATAATGGTAATGAAGACAAGATTATTTGGAAGAAGGAAAAAGCTCAATCCTTAACATCAAGCCTAAATACACTAGAAGAGGGTTTTGAAGGACCTAAGAGAATTAAAAAGAAAAGGAAGATGGCATGACCAAACTAGATAGAAGAGAGAAACCTAAATAGGTATGAAATTTTGTATAACCTAATGGACATGAAGAATGAGATAACTAGAATGGAGAATCAAAAGGGGAAAATATGTCCTATAAAAATGTAGAAGTAGTGTAGTATGAGATAACTCAACCAGTGTTGGAAACCAATATCCAATCCATCCCAAACCATATTGCCATAACAACTTTAAAGAACCTCAACCTTGTTATGGTCTTGGTTGATAAGGATGTCTCAATGAAAGATAGAGATAAAGACATAGGGAATCCTACTCTTGGAATTCAACAAGAAAATAAATGATTGAAAGACTCCTAAGCCAAGAGTGTGGGACAAAAATTAAACCAGGTGCAATTAGCAATGGAGGGTGACTAGCTTGTAAACCAAGGAAAAATAAAGTAAATTAATACTTACTAGGTTTTAGATTCCCAATGATTGTACAATCATGGAATGTTAAAGGCTTAAACAAAAATTCTCATTAAATTATTGTTCATAGGTTAATTGAAAGTCATCATTCAAATTTTATTATCTTTCAAGAGATAAAATATTCAATACATGTGATGGATAGAATAGCAAAAAAAAAATGTAAAAAGATAGGGCATATGGTTGTAGCATCCCAAGGTGCTTCACGAGGTATAGTGATTTTGTGGAATCCTTTACAGTGAACAATAATTGATCATGTTGTAGTGGGGTTCTTACATATCTCTTTAAGAGTAAGAGTGGGGTTCTTACATATCTCTTTAATAGTAAGATATTGGGAGAACTATTGTTGATTTCAAATTCCTATGGTTCAAAATATTTTTGGGAGCAATACCTCCAATGGGTAGGTTTACAAACAAGTAGGATAGAAAAAAATGAGGTGAATTGGAGAGGGGTTGGTGATTTCAATGCTAAGATTTTAGCTACAGATCAGGAAGGGGACATCCCATATTTAGATCTAGGGCATATATTTATGATATCTAGAGTAAATTAAAATAATTTCATTGATGTCCAATGTATAGGGCCTTCACATGCTTAATTATACCACTTTCCAATTCTCTTGGAATAATATATGAACCATAAATATTTCTCTAAATCATTTTTATTTGAGAAATTTTAGCTATAAAAGGAGGATATTAGTAATAAAATACTAGATTGGTGGGTGGAGGGGTACCTTGTCCATGGGACAACATTGTTTGAAGTCTTTAAATAACTCCAACATGTCAAAGCTCAACTAAAACTCTAGAAAAAAAAATAATAAATTAGACTTTTATTCTCTGCATATACTAGTCATAATCTTGCAACACAATAAGAGATACTTAATTGTATTCCATATATTATAATAACTAAACAAAACTAGGCCTTATTTAGAACTATGGATCAAGAGGAGGTGAGACACATAGTTTTCAACAAGAGATATAGTAAGTTGCCAAGCCTTGATGAGTTCCTTATTAATTTTTTTAAGCCTTTTTAAGATGACATAGGGGAGGACGTAACCAAGGCATTGGAATAATATCATACAAATAAAATCATGTTATGCATTATGAACCATACTTTATTTTCTTTGATTCCTAAAGTAGGAGGGAATTCCAACCTTGGATACTTTTGTTTGATTGTACTTTAAAACAAACTCTACAAGATCATCACCAAATTGATATCTTAAAGGATTAAGGATGTAATTGATAATATTATATATCTAAAGTAAGAAGGAATTGTGAAGGGACAACAAATTTCGGATGGAGTAATCTTGACATAATAAGTAGTTCACACAAAATGTTGAAGAGGTATGTTTATCAAATTAGGCATGTCTAAGGCCTATGAAAAAATCCTTTGGCAATTTTTGGATAGAATGTTAGAGAAGATAGATTTTAAGGAATCTTGACTTTGGTTTCTCTCAATGTTGGAGAGTGGATCATGAGTTGTGTCTCTTTTGACTCCTCCTCAATATTCATCAATGGTATTCCCTTGATTTACTTTCAAGCCTCTAGGGGAATTTGGAAAGAAGATCATATATCCTCGTATCTATCTATTATTATTTTTCAAGGATTGGGTAGATTTATTTTAAGGAACAAACAAAAAGAACTTATCTCAAGAGTGTAGGTGTGAGATGTGAATCCAACCCATCTAAAATTTGTGGATAACACAAGGTTGCTTAGGGAAACCAATGTTAGGGAGGCAATAGCACTCAAAGTTATCTTAAATACTTATCTAAAATCCATTGGCTAGAAAATAAATGCAATCATGTCCAAGGTAGTGCTCTTCAATATCAAAAGAGGGATCCATAATCAGATTCTAAACGTCTTAGGTTTTTCTCAAGGTTCACTCCCATTAGACTATATAGGGATTCCACTCCATTATAAGAAGTAAAATATGGTAGAATGGAAAACACTTGAAGATAAAATTGGTGGAAAGGTAAATCGTGAGATGCATCACTAGATATATTTTGGAGGAAAAGTGAATCTTATTCAATCAATGATTTAAACAATGAAAATTTATAAGTTCTTTATCCTTGTAGGTCTAATTGAAATCTTGAGGGCTCTGGAATTGATCATGCAAAAGTTCCTTTGGAATGGTCCAAGGATGGGTAAGTGATAGGCTCTAGTAAGTTTGGACAAAATTTGTCAGCCTAAAGCAAATAAAGGATTAGAAATTTAAAAAGCAATATTGAATAACCAAGCTCTAGTAGGCAAGATTTCTTGGATATGGATCTCTAATCAATAAGTGTTGTTTAGCAAAGTTATTACTAGTAAGTATTTGGGTAATATTCCCTATGAGGAAGAAGATCGTATTCCTATGAGTGGCCAAGGTTATGTTGTTTGGAAAGTGTTGAAATTAGGAAAGAAAGTGGTAAAACCAATACTATTTTGAAAAGTGCGTAGAGGAAATAATGAAATTTTTGGGACTAATTTTTGGGACCAATACCCCCCCTTAATTTCATAATTTCCATAGTTGCATCCCTTTCAACAAAGCTTGGATACTGGAGGTTGGTTTAAGACAATATCCTATCTACATACAAGGTAGATTGGGTTCTTCTCTCTTATGCAACTAAAGAAATTGGAGGAGTCTCTAGTCTCGATCTCAAAGAATGTTTTATCACTTTTATATAGGATATTAAAACAACACCACCTTACAAGAAATGAGGAAGAAGATAATATAGCTTAGGGTCATGGGAATTTAGGTATCTTTGCAATCCATGATGGTTATAATGAATTGCTCCCTCCCCCTCCAATGTGGTTATATGTTCCATGGGTTAGAGTATTGTTTGTAAAGGGATAACCAAAAATCCATTTATTTTCCTACCAAGCTATTCATCAAAGCTTCCTTACTTATGATAAATTAAAAAAAAAGGTTTTCATGCCCCCTCTAAATGTACCATGTACAATACCTAGGATGGAACAATAGATAATTTACTCTTCTAATGTGATTTAGCCTGAAAGTTATGGAATTTATGGATTGATCTCTTCAAGACCCATATCAATTCAATTAGAACATACTAATATATGAGAGGTCTAGAAAAAAAGAAGGTTAAAAAACAAATCAATTTAGTTGGGTTGGTCTTTAGGTTTGACCTTTATCTCATGGCACTTATGGTTGGAAGAAATGCTAAATTTTTTAGAGAGGAATACACTCTAATAGAGTTAGTTTGAAAAAAAATAAACAAGGTGACAAAAATAGTAAAATATCATGTGGGAGAGCAAAGAAAATCAGCAAATAGAAAACAATGCCATGAGGAAGATTCATGGGGCTTGGAAACCCCCTCCCCTAGGCTAGGAAAAGATCAATATAGATGGAGTAGCCAAGAATAACCCAAGTGTAGAGGACATTGGTTTCCTCATAAAAGACTACGAGGGCAAGGTTATTCCTTGGGAATTGAAAGGCCTAGGAGTAGCAACAAATAATAAAGCAAAGGCTTTGGCAATTAGAAATGACTCTCTCAATGCTTTGGGAGAATGGACTTCAAAATATCATAGTGGATTTTGACTCAAATTTTGGTGGGGTTTCTAGATGAGATTAGGAATTTCAAACCAAATGCATGGCAGATCAAGAACATGGTGAGAAAAATTAAAACCATTTAGCAGCATTTTGAGGATGTCATTCTAGTTTATGTAGGCAGAGGGAAGAATTCAGTAAAATGGAAGTGAGCATCTTGCTAGATATCAGTTGAAATCTAATTAGAACATGGATACTATAGATTGGATGGAGGTGAACAAAAAAGTTTTAGTACTAGCCAACAATGATTTGGACAATGATGTGTGTGATACCAAGGTAGATGTTTATTATGACTAGCCTTTGGTTTGGCATCATGTTGATGCTTGTAATGTTCTTAGTACCAATTTGTGATAGCCTTTGAAACTATGGTAAAAGAGAAACAATTTCAAACCTTCTAAAATAATTTTAATGAAAATTGTAATCAGAATAAAATTTTCTATATTTTAGATTGCACTAAAAAAAATTATCATGCAAATAAATATTAAAATTAAATTTATTAGAATCAAACAAAAATAATACACCAATTACTCGAACTTAAAATCTTTCAAAACCAAAACTACTAACAACTAGATACAATTGTATAAACACCAATAAGTTCATTTTATTGTAGTAAACCTTCTTTCTTTAAAATGTATTCCTGTCAACACATTTCTAGATGCTTCAAACATTTGCTAAATGTCGTACGATACTCATGATGCAAAATCCTAGTAGAAGTAATTACACATTGTTTTAGAACTCACTAATTTCTTTCTCAAGGAAGTATTAGCCTGAAGGTCCGCCTGGAGGGAACAATGCTACTCGAACAACGTTTCCAGCACCTTCATCGGTTGAAATATCTCCAGTATTATATGTCAGTTCAGTGACAACATATCCAGGATAAACGCTGTTGACATAGATTTGATCGCGTAACTCACGAGCTAATAGACGTGTGTAAACATTGAGAGAAAACTTTGACATCTTATATGCAGAAAATGGAGCTGGCCATCCTTTCTCTTCCAAACTTTTATTCTCCTTGACGTCGCTTAAGAAATCATTTAACATAGAATCCACAAATTCTTCGTTTATGTCATCTATTTCAGAGAGTTGCTTTCGTAGCATTGGATTTGGCATCCTCTGTGAGCAATAAAAAAAGTCAATACAAAGTCGTTCCGCTAATCTGCAAATGGTGGTATGCAAATGAGAAATGTGAGTGCAAATAAAATACCTTTAAACTCCCAAGTATAGAGGACACGTTAACGATCCGAGACCCAACGGAGGATTTCCTTAATAAGGGTAGGAGAGCTTTCACTACTCTCTTTGCACCGTAATAATTTATATCAATGCATGTTCTTGCACTTTCGTAATCAAAAATAGAAGTTTCATTCGTTGTCGCATTGAACTGCAATAAAGACAGTTACCTCAATTACATTCAAAACTACTAAATGCAGAATATTAAAATACACTCTTTATCATGGCCAGTTAACTTCTTAAATGAAAATTTTCCCTTTGTAGAATCGTTTTAGAAGTTATTTCAATTAGTTTAGGAATTCATCAGAAAATATGTATA
Source organism: Wollemia nobilis (assembly GCA_028583015.1). Lineage (NCBI taxonomy): Eukaryota > Viridiplantae > Streptophyta > Pinopsida > Araucariales > Araucariaceae > Wollemia > Wollemia nobilis. Next base: position 7,402,332 of record JAQPPZ010016690.1, on the reverse strand, counting down.
ACCTCATATTTATGAAATAAAAAGTAAAATAAACCTTCAAGTCTGATGAGATATATGTTGGTTATAGGTTATATTCCAATAAACACCTAAAGATATATTGGTTATTAATTATATAAAACTTTCATAATAATACTATATTAATAAAATTTATATTTAAATATCAATTTTAACAAATAAATAAATAGTAGCTAGTAAATCAGTAACAAAATTCATTTAATAATATAAATAATTGAAATTTAGAGTATATTTTTATACAATAAATTACTTAGTTTCTTATACTAATTAACATATTTCATAATTCAAATTTAATTTCACATTAATATTTATTTATTTATCTATATTCAATAAACTACTTCGTTATATGGTGGTTTATGTTTTCCACTCTCCTTTTAATGATTGGAGTTGGCACATATACCAGTGCATAACATCTAGTTGTTGTAAAGTTTATGGGACTGGTGCACAGTTTATGCATAACCTCTATTTGGTTTTTATATACAGTTGGTTTCAATGTGATAACTAACTTCTTTCAACATTATATCCACTCTCATATTTCTACATAATTTTTATTTGTGTACAATATATCCACTGTCATATTTCTACATAATTTTTATTTGTTTACAATCTCTAGAGTCGGCACTGTGTGTGATCATTATCAGTCAGTAGTTTTGATTCCTATACCCGAAAAGATTAAAGCATTATCAGTCAGTAGTTTTGATTCCTACACCCGAAAAGATTAAAGCAATGTGTTCGTGTCTCTTTTGCAACTACTAATGTGTTGAGGGAACCAAATTTTCTTCCTATCTGCCAAATATCAATTTACTTGCATTTCACGTGGTCCCTCTCTCGATTAAAAGCAGAGGAGGTTACACAATTCAGATTTAATATTTTAATTTGAATATAATTAAATTGTATACTATATTTTCATATAAATAAATATATGTTATTTTAAACCTGGTTCTAACCTTTTCATTCAAACCCATCTTTAATTTTAATCTAACCCCTATATTCTTTCCCAACTAACTTCTAAATCCCATCTGAACCATATTTTAAAGACCTAAGCTCTATTTCTAACGTACCCCAAAACTCTATTATTAACCTCTAATCTGCCTAACCTATAATTTAACATACTTTAACTTTAACCTCCATAACCTCTAATATTAATCCTTAATTAAAATTAACTTTTATTATTTTCTTTAAAATTAACTTTTATTATTTTCTTTAATTTATATAATAAAAGTAAATTTTTATAGTTTAAAGTTTTTAAAAGTTAATGGATTGATAAGTTTTAGTAAAAAATTTAGATTTAAACCCTAGAAACATATCTGTTTATGCAAAAGTAAAACCTGAATTAACTAAATACCAAAAAAAACCTTTATAACTTATATTTAAATAATAAATAATAAAAATTATTAAAACAACCCATAATTTAAAATTAGCCTAATTAACTAACTCCCTATAGTTTATAAAAATTAGAAAAAAAACAACTAAACTATCCTCCAGTAAGTAAAGGCAGCCAATGGTGGCATATCATTTTCCTTACTTTTTGCCACACTAAAAACATATTCAGGCTCTAAAGACGAAAGAATCTTGACCACGACTGGAAGCTTGAAGAATTTACCAGAATATTCTGAAGGCCGCACCAATGTGCCTCCAAGTTATATTTTCCATGTGATGGGTCGCCTAAGAGTCATATTCCTTGGTATAAAATAAAAAGGAGTAGCTCTACCCTGTTCTTTTTCTTCTTTTTTATTTTTAATTTTTAACCACTAAAATTGTTCTAACTACGGTGAGGAACTTGCCGCTAATTCCAGGAAATCAATCCCCTGTTCCTCCATTAGCTTCCAGTTCTGCTCTTGGCCTAACACCCCAGCATTGTTTATCTGTAATTTTGTACGCATATTAGGATAAAATTACTACACTAACGAGAAGAAACAATGAATAGGGTATGCTTACCAGAATATCTAATCCACCGAACTTGTTTTTTATCCATTCAGCGAGATCCGAAACACTTTGAGAACTTTGCACATCTAATGTGTGAAAATGAACATTTGGGAGTCCTGCATCAACCAGCGATTGCATGGCAGCCAAGCCCAGATGGTGGTTACGACAAGTGAGAACAACAGTGAGAACAGCAGTTGGTTTCGATGTGATAACCAACTTCTTTCAACATTATATCCACTCTCATATTTCTACATAATTTATCTTCTCTGTGTACAATCTCTGGAGTCGGCACTGTGTCTGATCATTATCAGTCAGTAGTTTTGATTCCTACACCCGAAAAGATCAAAGCAATGTGTTTGTGTCTCTTTTGCAACTACTAATGTGTTGAGGAAACCAAATTTTCTTCCTATCTGCCAAATATCAATTTACTTGCATTTTACGTGGTCCTTCTGTCGATTAAAAGCAACGGAGGTTACACAATTCAGATTTATGATTTTAAGTCGAAAATAATTAAATTGTATAATATATTTCCATATAAATAAATATATGTTATTTTAAACCTGGTTTTAACCTAGTTTTCTTTAATTTTAATCTAACCCCTATATTCTTTCCCAACCAAAATTCTAACCCCCATCTGAACCATATTTTAAAGACCCAAGCTCTATTTCTACCGTACCCCAAAACTCTATTATTAACCTCTAATCTGCCTAACCTATAATTTAACATACTTTTACTTTAACCTCCATTTCTAACCTGTTTTTAATCTCTAATATTAATCCTTAATTAAAATTAGTTTTTATTATTAATTTTAATATGAAGTTTTTAAAGGTTAATGAATTAATAACTTCTAACAAATCTAAGACAATTCAAAATTTAAAACTACTTAATAATTAAATTTTTTATTATGGATTAACTAACTCCATATAGATTTAAAAAAAAACAGAAAAATAACAACTAAACTATGGTCCTGTTACCAGTAAGTAAAGGCAGCCAGATGGTGGCATATCATTTTCCTTACTTTTTGCCACACTAACATCTTCAGGCTCTAAAGACGAAATAATCTTGAACACTACTGGAAGCTTGAAGTTTCTTCACTGTGTGCCTCCAACTTATATTTTCCATGTGATGAGTCGCCTACGAGTCATTTTTCTCGTATATACCAAATGTAAACTATAGTAAATAAAAAGGAGTAGCTCTACCCTGTTATTTTTCTTCTTTTTAATTTTTAATTTTTAACCACTAAAATTGTTTTAACTACGGTGAGGAACTTACCCCTAATTCCCGGAAATCAATCCCCTGTTCTTCCATTAGCTTCCAGTTCTGCTCTTGGCCTAACACCCCAGCATTGTTTATCTGTAATTTCTTACGCATATTAGGATAAAATTATAAACGAGAAGAAACAATGAATAGGGTATGCTTACCAAAATATCTAATCCACCGAACTTGTTTTTTATCCATTCAGCGAGATCTGAAACACTTTGAGCACTTTGCACATCTAATGCATGAAAATGAACATTTGGGAGTCCTGCATCAACCAGCGATTGCGTGGCAGCCAAGCCCAGATTCTCCTTACGACAAGTGAGAACAACAGTGAGGCCCTTGGAGACCAGTTGACGAACAATTTGTAGGCCTATGCCTCTGTTGGCTCCACTCACCACCGCAACTGTCTCTTCTGTCCACCACTTCTCCTGTCATCAACAACATGCAACCATTTCATTACTCTTTCATACAACAATTACATATGGAAAATTTCCTCGAGCAGAGAGACTGAAAATTACCATGTTTTACTATAGTTCTTGGCGTAAGCTGATATGTAGACTGAAGAAATACAATTGCAACAAATTGGGTTGGGTTCACCACAATGAAATACTGAAATGAAGGAGGCAATAAGAGGTGAGAAGATCGATATGAAGTCTGCCCTATATTGGGCAAAAGTGTTACTGATTCGTATGTAACAAAAAAAGAAAAAAAAGATAAGATGCCAGAAGATATCAGCTCGTTTTCTAAGGAGTTGCGCTTTGACACGCGTGCATCCCTCCACCGCCAATGTCCGGTGGCACCAGCGAGATGTACTTCACCATTTTTGACTTCCACCCAATTTCCAATTAGTTCACATGCGGGCAACATTATCAAAAAGCGTAGCTTTTAAAATTTATTTCAAATTAGTAAATTATTAAAAGATAGTCCACTTTTCAAAATATTGTCATCTACTCAGAACAAGGATAGGACATGTTATGTATGGCGAACTATGGGGACAACTAGAAAGTGTAGGATCTATTACTAGTGGACATCATTTTGCACAATCTTCTTGCTCTTGATATTGTTATAGCGGTCATAACAATCCTCATTTCTCGTAACATCACTATTCATTAAAAAAGATAGATTAGTGAGAAGAGTCGACATGTGTAATCAATAATGAGAGGATTATAAGATAAGGTAGTCATTGACACTTTTACTAGAAATGACAAGATTGTAAAGAGGAGGGTATGGAGTGTTTGTCAGAGTAAAAGCACCTTGATATAGAAGAAGTTCCTCTTATGAAGACAAGAAGCCTTTAATGTTGTTAATTAATTTTTTTAGTATCAAAATTTATCTTAAAAAATATTTGTTGAGAAGTATCTTTAGGATATCAATATAGACAAGGCATAAATTGGTGAGATTGTGCTTATCCGATTTTAAAGATCCATTATCTATTATGGGACTTCTTTAATAAAGAGTTGTGCAAAAGCATTAACCTTGATAAAGATATGACCTTTGATATGATGGTTTAGGTTGATCTTTAGTAAAGAGGGTAACCAAAATGTGTAGAATTTATTACTATTGGATATCACTTTGCTCATTTTTGGTCCAGACAATGTCATAGGGATAATAACAATCTTCATCACTCATAATAGTATTATGCTCTATAGAAAGGGCATATTAATGAGAGGAGTCAACATGTGTAACCAATAATGAAAGAACTATAATATAAAGTAATCATGGATACGTTTACTAGAAAATGTAAGATTACAAATAGGAGGCTATCGAGTGTGCTATGGAACATGAGAAAACAAGATTAAAAAAGAAAAATAAGGTTACCAAGATTAATAGTACTGATTCCTCTTCTATAGTTAAACAAATGCTTTTCAACATGGGTTATTAAGGCAAAGGCCTAGGTTGTTATGAACAATGTATCGAAGAACCCCTAGAAATTGAACCTTGGCCAAAACAATGTGGGATCCGATTCATCCTGACAAAAATGACCCTTCTCCTCTATTAGAAGAAGACAGTAAGAATAATTATCTCAAGTCATAACATGGCTGTCAATAGGGTGATGAGTATGAAGAAGAACTTTGGTCGCTCCTTAACCAAACACCCTCCAAAACCATATGACTCAGTAGCATTAACATGCTAGAATTGGTTCGTCCATAATCAATAGAAACCAAAGAAAATATTGAAGTTTATTTGGATAATTATCCTATAGAAGAATCTCTTAAATAGATCTTCAACTTAAACTTGGTCCAGCTTTCTGGGTTAGAACAAACATCTATGGATCCATAAGAACTTTAAATTCAAGGATGAATCACAAGCCTTAATCAAAGAAATGATAGATATCAATATTGCAATAGATCAATATCCTCACCTTATAAAACTTGGAAAAGTCCTAACTCATGAAGAGTGGACAAAATACACAAACCTACTACATCAATTCTTTGACATCTTCACTTGGGAATATGACCACATGCTAGTATTTGACCCTTCGATAGTATTCCACCATTTGGTAGTGCACCTTGATGCCAAACCCATAAAACAAAAATTAAGAAAAATACATCCAATAATCACTCTTTTGATAAAATATGAACTACAAAAATTACTAGATGTTGGCTTCATAAATACCATAGATTATTTGGACTGGTTATCTAACATCATTCCTATTGTTGAGAAGGAAGAATTCGTTTAAATTTGCATAGACTTCAGAGATATAAAAAATTCTTGTACACAAGATAATTTCCCTTTGCCAAACATAGACATGATAGTGGAATTCACTATGAAATCTGAGATGCTATCTTTAATGGATGGATTCTCAATCTATAATTAAATTTAAATTGCATTATAAGATCAATCTAAAATGACTTTCACTACCCCTTGGGGAACCTTTTGCTATCAGGTCATGCCATTTGGCCTTAAAAATGTAGGTGCAATGTACTAAAGGGCCATGACATACATATTTCATGATCTTATGCACAAAATATTAGAAGACTATGTGGATGATATCTTGGGTCAATTTAAGGAAAGACAAAACCATACTCTAGATCTTAGATGTGTTTCTAAAATATTACAATATCACAAAGTTAGGCTAAAACCACAAAAGTGTATATTTGGAGTGACATCAAGAAAATATTGGGATGCATCATATCCCATCATGGGATTGAAGTTGACCCCTCAAAAATTGTATCCATAACAAACATGTCATCACATACAAACTTAATCGAATTACGAAGCTAGCAAGGTAAACTACAATCTATTTGTATATTCATATCATAATTCACAAATAAATGTTAGAGAATATATTACATTATTGGGTACATGCCAGTGTATGCCTTTGGTACATTACTGGAGTAGAATTTTACATAAGATTAAAGTTATGTAGTTACTTCAGCATGTAATAAATGCACAAGTGTTAGAATGTGCAATCATGTAAATGTGCATGTAGTCCACATGTACATAAGTCATAGGATATAGTCAAAGGTAGAGTGAAGGTAAAGGAACCTATCTTCCTATATAAAGAACTTATAGTGAGTGAAGTAGTTAGGAGATAATATAGAGTGGGTAGAGTATATATTGATAGTGTGGTACAATTGAGCCCTTTCAAAATAATTTTTGGAGTATTCATGTCCTCCATTATACTGTATTATACAATTTTCATAAGATTTCATTAAAGGTATATTTATGAGTTATTGTAAAATTTTATCTTATCATTTTCATGTATATTATAGTGCCATTATCATCTATATCTATATATCATAGATTTCTTATATTACATCTTGTGATTGCAATTCCTATATCATATACTCATCAAAAGCTAATAGTGGTATCATATTACATGGTAGATCAAATAGAAAATAGGGAGAGACACAAATGAGACTGAGAGAAATGTAGAAATTTCATCTATAGAATTTGTAATATTTCATTAGGCTAAAGTCTTTCCCGAGGGTTGTAGAAAAACTCATGAAGACTATGAATCAATTAGAATTCCACTAGATTGAAAAAATCAACTAGTTAAGATTGATCATCTCTAGATTTAGATTTTATTCCGTTGTAATCCTAATACTTTGTTGTAGGAAAAAAAAGATTCAAATAAAATTTAGAAATATTCCTACACAAATATAGGAAGAATGTCTTCAATCAATCCAACACCAGAAGCAACAAATAAAAGATAGAATATGTAGAGGTCTATAGAAAAGATCCCATTACTAGAGATTGTAGACCTGCAAAATGTAGAACAAGAAAAGGCCATAATAGCCTCACTGCTAATTTAAGAGACTCTACAAAAGAGTCTAGGAGAATATTAGAGAGTTATGATCTCCATTAAATATTTCAAGTAGTAGATTGAAGAGACTCTAAAAAAGAGTCCTAGTGAAGATAGGAGATTAGTGATCTCCATTGAAGATTGAAGACTTCACCTTGAAGGAGTAAAGGAAATTAGCCTAAGAAGTTGAATAATACCTAGTACCTACAAGAGGTCTCATTAAAGAACTCCTAATTTTGAAATATAGGAGATTGGTGATCTACATTGGATCCTATAGATTGCAAAAGAAGGACTAGAAAGGTCATGTTTTAGATCCTATAAGTAGTAGACTACAAATATCTAAGAGGAATATCTCATTACCAACACTTCCATAGTAGAAATTTGAAGAAAACGTCTCATTGGGAAGATAAGAGAAGCTATGAGGGTGAAGACCCTAGAGAAAATATCTCAAGAAGAAAGAAGAATAAGGCTTGGTGAGCCTCACTGAAAGAGATTTGAAGAAGGCAATTAAAAGGAGCTCCTAGGAGAACTCATTGGAGAAATTTACCACCATTGAAGGAGATTGGTGAAGACCTTGATACTTTCAAATTCTTTAGAATAAATCCTAGATTAAATTCAGAATTCTACAAGGAGGTTGAAGTAGAAAAGATCCATAAATTACTACCAAACTTGAGAGGTTTGAAAATTGTGTTTGAAGGTTAAAAGTCTCATTTAGAGAAAGAATATCTACTTGTTTCTACAAAATAAAATTGAAAGGTTCTATTTGGAGGAGTTCCTTATCAAATTTTTGAGATTCAAGAACAACATTTTGGTGGAGATATTGACTACTTTGTAATTTAAAATTTTCATATTTGAGGTCAGTAAGAAAGAAAAATTTAGGAAAACAGTACTACCTAAAAAACTTTAGATTTATAGAATACGTTTTAAAGGAAAATTAAAGTCACCTACTACAAATTTAGGGCAACAAGTTAGACGATTTCAAAGCTGCAAATAGGTGAGCTAAAAAACTATTTTAGATAGTCAAGAAGAGTTGTGAATTCATCTAGTACAAGGCAACAATAAGGTGAATCTAATCACCTAGTAATCCTTTATCTACAAATTTCATTAAGGTAAGCAAATTTGGTGCAAAAAGGTTCATTAGATGAACTTTAATTTTTTTTTTCATTATTAAGATTCATTAAGCACCATATTAGACTTTGAAAAGGTTGTAAATAGAAGGTTGCATATTAGAATTTTCCAAGGAGTGCAAAAGATAGTTTCATTTAAGGTTAATACCTACACATTAAATAGGAGATTAGATATATTATTTTGTGTTAAAGTTACAAATATCATAGTGCATCCAAGAGTTATTATTAGTGCATCTTACAAGTTAATTTGGAGGAGAAATAAGGTGAGAATTAGTGCACAAGTAGGATTAAGTTGAAGTGTCAAAGGAAACTATTGAGCACATAAAACCTGCAACATATCTTGGTGAAAGCAAGTCACCAAAAGAAGGACATGCTTGAAATTATTACTACAAAATCTTCAAGCAAGTGAATTTTAGGTTAGTGTTAGTAGATCACTATCTTCCCTCATGAATATGATTCATAAAAGAAGTTAGAAAATTGGATAAGAAGACATATTATCTAAACATTTGGTGCACGTTAATGTATTATATCTTAACTATGACAGATACATTTACATTACATGAGAAGCACCATTTTTTCCTTTAAAATATATCCAAGAAGGACAAAAGATATAGCCTATAAAAGGCATTACAATGGCCAATAAAACATAGTCTTCAAGTAGCCATTTTGAATCAAAGCAAAGATCCAATAAAAGGCTCTTCAAATAAGCATTCAAGCCACATTATTTAGTGTTGGTTTATCTCATATCTAGCAACATTCATGGTGCAAGTCAATATACATCATAAGGAGACCAAACTGGACAAGCGTAGCCACATCAACAAGGTAAGTCTAATGCATCATTTGTAAAAGAAATAGCATAACAAAAAATAATGAAATAAAGGTCCAAGTAAGAAGCTTATTACCCAAGTGAATTTTGTCAAAATCTTGGAAGAAGAACAATGTTAGGGCTAAAACAAACACATTCAAGCCATTAGGAGTGTAGCACCATGGAACCACCTACATTGGAGAATGTTGCTATTAGTTGGATAAAGCTAAACAAGAAACATTGGAGAGCCATCATTAGCTAGAGAAATAAAAGAAAGAAGTATTCGAGAGAGCAACCATTAGCTAGAGAAAGCTAATTAAGAACACACACTTATATCGAGAGGGGAGTGAACAATATAAGATAAACTTTTACTTTTCTTATCCAAACAATATTATCCAATGTTATTAATTGTAATATCTTTTCATAGAAGTATTAACCAATCTCATAAATAGTAGTAACAAGACAATCCACAAATCATCACACACATGAGAGACACAAATTTAACATGGTTCACCCAATGTGGGTTACATCCATGGAGACAATATTTCTTATAAATTTTCTAAATGAATATCTTGGGAACCAATTCCCTATTACAATGCTTGTGGACCTCTATGCAAAGGAGATCTCAATTCCCTATGCTTAATTTTGTGGACCTCTATCCATAGGAGAACTCTATCCCCTTAAATCTAGTTTGTGGAACTCTATCCATAGGAGAACTCTATCCCCTTAATGGTCTGGTTCATGGAACTCTATCCATAGGAGACACCTCTTATTTGCTCTAGTTCATGGAGATCTATATATAGGAGACACCTCTCCTCTCTACTCTAGTTCATGGAACTCTATCCATAAAAGACACCTCTCCTCTTTTCTCTAGTCACCTCCAAAGTTGGTACACACCTCTGCTTAACTCTTATCCAAGCCTACTCATGAGGCTTACTTAGTTTTTCTCACAAATTTGCTCTCAAATCTGCCCCACATTTGCACACACTACATGCACAAATATATTTCAAATCTATCCTAAATTTGCACATACTACATGCACAAATCTATCTCAAATATTTCCCAAATATGTATACACTACATACACAAATCTATCTCAAATTTATCTCATATTTGCACTACTACATGCACAAATTTGTCTCAAATTTATCCTAAATATACACACATTACATGCACAAATATGTCTCAAATATGTCCCAAATATGCACACATTACATGCACAAATCTGTCTCAAATCTACCCCGAATCTAGAAACATTATATGTACAAATCTATCTCAACTCTATCCCAAATATGCACACATTATATGCACAAAATTGTCTTAACTCTGCCCCAAATCTGCTTCAAGTCTTCTCCCAAGACTTTCTTAAATTTGCTCACTTATCTTTGCTTAACTTTGCTCTAACACATACTCAAATATTGCTTATGATCCATTCTTTGATCAAAGTGCTTCATACATATTCTACCCAAAAAATTTATTCAAGAACACATAGAAAATGATATGCAATACAATTTCACAATATGTTCTTTCCAAATATCACTCAAGACCAATGAACAAATTGCTTCATAAGACTACCCCATAACCTTTGCAAATTTATCTCAATATCAATCAAAGCTAGTACATAAATTTACTTCACAAAAATAGTTTCTAACACTTTCTATTTCACATTCAATGTTACTCAAACCAATGCACAAATGCTTCACAAATTTATTCAAACAATGCTTCACACTTTTTTCTCAAACCCTGACACAAATATTTCCAACAATTCACATATATAATCCTTATTTCTCCACATTATTAGTTAGAAATATTTGCTCAACCAAACACCTTAAATAAGTAATAATGTCACCATACCTCTTAACTTGCTTTGATTAATATGTACCATCAAAAACCTATCTAAAAAAAAAATCATTTTCAAAGTGCCACTTCAAAACTGGTTAGTAGAATAATTCCATGCATAGGTGCTGGAGCGACAATGGCGACGATGGTGGGAGCAGGTTCTGCTGGAAAGTCTGGGGGTCCTGCAGGTGTTGATGGGCTTACCGTACGCCCACTTTGCGGGAATCTCGGTGAAGACCCAAACAACATGGTTAAACCGATGGATGGCGATGGGTGCCACTCTCAAACCATTAGGGTTTCATCCTCTTCTCCTTCCAAAGCACCTCCTTGGTCTTTATCCTTCACTGACAAAGTGCGGTCTTCATCTGGCATGTTTTCTTTCCAAACTCCTTTGCCCTTATCTGTTACGGGCACTAAAGTTTCTTTCCCGAGTGAGGCCATGGAGCCACTAATATTCCAAGAGTCTCTCTCTCTTATTGGGAAATTTTTCGATGCTCGGCATGATATGGAAACTATCCACAAGTGGGCTCTATCCAAATGGTGGCTTTCAGGTAGCTTGGAGTTAGTGGCCTTTCCTAGGGGTTTTTTCATGATAAAGCTTACTAATGCCCTTGACACCCAATGCATCCTCACTGGAGGGCCTTGGTTTTTCAATCATCATAGCCTGTTTCTGCGGAGATGGGGGGAAGAATTTGACCCTGAGACACAGTCTATCAACATCGCTCTGATTTGGTTCAAAATGCATGGGCTACCCCCACATTTCTTCTACAAAGATGCACTCAAAGGCATCACTCAACCAATTGGAGATTTGGTCGCCATTGACCCTGCTACTCAAGCCAGAACCAGAATGACCTATGCTCGAGTTTGTTTCATGGCAAATCTAGAATCGGCTTTGCCTACCTGCATCAGCATCAACTATGGGAGTTACAGGAGGCACCAAGGAGTTGAGTATGAAAACAAGCCCGCTTTCTGCTTGGAATGCAATACTCAGGGCCATCTGCTTTCTCAATTCCCTTCTCGAAAAAAGAAATCCCTAGTGATTCAGGACGAAAGGTGGATACTCAGATCTAGACTATCCAAAAAAAGGCTAGTGCCCAAGGTCATGGCCGATCTGTAGGCCCTCCTAAGACCTTTGCTTCAGATCCTACCAAACCCAACAAGGTAAGTGCTTTGCCTCCTTGATCCAATCATTTTGCCCCCTTAAATAACCTTCATATTGGAGAGGACATTTTAGATGACCTACTCATAAATCTAATCATCTCATCCACACCCACTTCAATCCAGTCCCCTTTGTCCAAAGGCAAGTCTACAATGACCTTTCCAAACTCACCCACCGATTTTGGCCCCTCACACCTTCCTCTTCCCTTCCCACCCCTCCCCCCATCTCAGAGCCCCATTTCTCAAACCCTTGACATTGTTGCCCTGTGCCAGCATACCCACTCTTCATATCCCCACCGGCCTGCCCCTGGGACTGACTCCACCGACATCCACAAAACCTCCAGCCCGCTGAAATCTCCCAATCTCGCACCCAAAGTAGACGTCAACAAAGAGCAGAGAAGGGGCCGATCGACAAATGCTGAGAAACTTTCCAAAGTAGCTGAGATCGAAATGGCTGACGACACTGTGCCTACCTCCTTGGGTCCCATTTCCGAACACTCCATTACAACCCACCAAGAAGAGGATGAAGTTAGACCCAAACTAACTTCGTATCAAGGGAGAGGCAGAGGTCACAAAACAAACTCTAAAGCTTCTCGATGAATATTGTCTCCTGAAATGTCAGAGGCCTCAACGGAACTACAAAACAGAGAACTGTTAAGATAGTAAGGAAAAATCTAAAACCAACTATCATGTTCCTTCAAGAATCTAAATTAGATGAGAATAGTAGCACTCAAGTCTGCAAGTTAATCTGGGAAAATAGCAATTTTACCTTTTGCCCCTCCACAAGGGCTTCCAGGGGTCTCCTCTATTTATGGGACTCGAAATTCATTGAAGGGAGAGTCCTTTCTGTCTCTGACAGAACCGTCAACATTCTATTTACTAACAAAGACACCCACCTCCAGTGGATCGCCACCAATGTTTATAGACCTAATAGTCATGTTAATAGAAGATTATTGTGGGATAACATTTCTGCAATGCACAACAACTTTGTTGACATTCCATGGATGCTCTGTGGCGATTTCAATTCTCCCCTCCATCTGTTTGATAAACAAGGAGGCAATCCGATCACCAACAATTGCATAGAAGACTTTAGCAAATTTTTCAACCACAATGAGCTAATGGACATGCCGCTCCAAGGGTCCAACTACACATGGAGCAACAGACGAGCTGGAATCCATCACATCCAAATCCAGCTTGACAAATTTATTTTATCCAAAGAACTCATTCCTATTTTTGGCAATGCCAGGCTTCATAGCCACCCAAAAATTAGCTTCGACCACAATCCCTTAATTTTGGATTGTTCTCACCCCCAAAAAATCTTCAAAACCCCTTTCAGGTTCGAGAAGATGTGGCTCACTCATCCAAATTTAGGGCGGTGTATTCGCAAATGGTGGCAATAGGATTTTTGTCCAAACCCTCTCACGAATTTGTTCCTCAAACTGAAAGCGGTCAAACTCAAGCTGAAATGCTAGAATAGGGACGTCGTCGACAACCTCTTTATCAAGAAAAAGCTTCTGATGGATGAGCTGAAAAGGGTGGAAAATCTAATTCAGGGAGGAGATCTGAGGGTCAAAACTTTCCTTGAAGAAAAGAGCCTCCTTTCAAACTTTCACAATGCCTTGGCTAAGGAAGAGACATTCTGGAGGCAAAAATCCATAAACCTCTAGCTCAAATAAGGAGACACCAACACGAAGTTTTTCCATGCTTCCACCATGCATCACAGAGGCTCTAATAAAATCTCTAATCTGACCAAGGCTGATGGATCCATTGTCTCTGACATCCAAGCAATCAGACAGGAAGTTGTTTTCCATTTCCAAGAAATCTTAGGACCAAGCACTGACTGTCATCCCCGCACCTCAAGTTCTCTGCTACAGAACATCCCAAAGTTGGTGTCCAACAATGATAATGGGAAATTTCTTGAAAGCTTCACTGAAGAGGAGATCAAAGAAGCTTTGTTCACAATGGAACCTGATAAGGCCCCCGGACCTGATGGCTTCCCTCCTAATTTTTTCAACATTTCTAGGATATTGTGGGCCAAGATGTCGTTGCTATGGTTAAATTCTTCCATAGAGCCAAAAAGATGTCGATAGAAGCCAATTCCACTTTCATTGTGTTAATTCCCAAGTCCAACGATCGTGCCTCTCTATCTGACTTCAGACCGATTAGCCTTTACAGTGTCATTTACAAACTTATCACCAAAGTTATGGCTAATAGGTTGAAAGACATCCTTCCATCCATCATCGATCAGTGCCAAGGGATCTCAGTCAAAGGAAGATTCATTTTGGATGGACTGATAATTGTCCATGAATTGGCCCACTCGGTATCTAAAAACAAAAAACCCAGCATGTTCCTTAAGCTTGACATGAACAAGGCTTTCGATCGGGTTTCCTGGAAATTCCTTTTTGAAGTCCTGGAAAAGTTTGGGTTTCAAAAAGAATGGATCAATATGATTCATGAATGCATCTCAACTGCTTGGTTGTCGGTTCTTATCAATGGCTCACCCGTAGGTTTCTTCCAAAGTTTCAAAGGCATCCGTCAAGGGGACCCTCTGTCCCCTTTTCTCTTCATCATTTTGGTCGAAACCCTTGGAAGAACCCTCTCAGCTGCCTGCAACAGTGGTCTTGTTTTCGAGATCAAACCAGCCTCAACATCCAAAGCCATATCCCATCAATAGTTTGTTGATGATACTATTATTTCCTCTCACGCTTTCGTTCCCAAAGCAAAAATCATTAAGAACATTCTTGATTCTTATGAAGAGGCGGCTAGTCAGAAAGTCAACTACCCGAAAAGCAAGCTATACTTTCTCAATACTCCCACTCACAGACAAAATAGGATTGTGGAAATCCTCGGGTGCATCATTGGGAGCCTTCAAACTACTTATCTTGGATTACCTATTTTCCATGGCAGATCAGTCTCGGCTATGTGGAACCCTATTTTAGATCGCCTCAACAAGAAACTTGTGGGGTGGAAAAGCTCAATGCTCAGCTAGGCAGCTAAAGCCACCTTGGTCCAAGCTTGCCTTCAAAGTATCCCAGTTTTTTTCTTATCTATCTTCAAAGCTCCAGCTACCATCTGCCAATAAATTGAACAAATTCAACGCAGATTCCTTTGGGTGGGAAACGAAAACAAGAATAAATTTTCGCTTGTTGCGTGGGACAGGGTCTGTTCCAAGAAAAAGGATGGAGGGCTCAGATTCAGAGACATCAAGTAGATGAACATGGCCCTCATTGCCAAATAGTCCTAGAGACTCACCATCAATGAAAAAGTCACTTGGATAGATATCATTAAAGCTAAGTACCTTCATCAACTTTCCTTTCTTGGAGAGCACAACCTCCCCATCGGATCCCACTTCTGGAATGGCATAATAAAAACAAGGAAAATCATCATGGAAGGCTTAAGGTGGTGTCTAGGAACTGGAACGACCATATATTTTTGGGATGATTTGTGGATCCGTGATAAACCTCTAAGCCATGATCCGCATCTTGCAGTGCTCAAGGAGATCACCGAAGCCACCTTTGGAGATAAGGTGTGCCACTTCATTAACCAAGGTCCTACAAGACCTGAATGGAAACACCTGGCCCTTAACAGGCCTAGGCATATCACCGAGGCTCTCAAGAGGTTACAAAACTTGGTGAGGACTTGCATCATCCCGAGCTCACACAAAGATGATTCCATGGTCTGGAACCTTGAAGAATCTAGAAATTTCACTGTCAAATCAGCTTACTACAGTAAAGAAACTCCCACTGATGGTTGGGACTTATCAAACTAGGTCTTGGTTCCCAAGATCATTCCCACGGTCAAATTCTTTTGCTGGTTGGCCACCCAAAATAGAATCCTCACCATTAACAACTTGATTATCAGAGGGTTACTCATTCCCAATTGGTGTATTCTGTGCAAAAATGCCTGTGAGTCCACTTCGCATGTTTTTCTAGAATGTTCCTTTTCCCTAGCAGTTCTCAACCAGGTCCATAACACCTTTGTCCTCTCCACAGTCCTCCCTCATTCCATTCCACTCCTTACTAAGCAATGGCCCCGACCTTTCAAGAGCAACCAACTAAAATTCATGTTGCAAGCTTGCCTCCACATTTACCTATGGCAGATTTGGATCAATTGAAACACTAGAATTTTCAAAAATCAAGCCACTGATAAACACTAGAATTTTCAAGAGAAACACTAGAATTTTCAAAAATCAAGCCACTGATAAGAAGATTATCATTGTCAAAATCATGGCCCTCGCTGCGGAGAATGCCTCTCTTGTTTCATCTCCAAAACCCCCCCTCCTGGATTAGAATCGGATCTAACCAAAATTTTCAATCTGTCTAACACTTCTGTTTCAGCTCGTTTTTCTATGGATAGGTCTGTCATCAAGTGGGTCTTACCTCCTTTTGGGTGGCACAAGCTCAATTTCAATGGTGCGGCTAATGGCAACCCAATAGTGGCTAGCGGAGGGGAAATTCTTAGAAACCATAGAGGAGAAATAATTTTGGCCTTTGCCTAGAACTTGGGAATTCAATCCAACAATATGGCAGAAGCACGAGCCCTGTTCCAAAGTTTGATCCTCATGGAAGGGTTGACCATCAATAAACTTATCATCAAGGGAGACTTGTTGCACTGTATCAACTGGCTCAATGGTACTGCTAAGCCTCCCTAGGCCCTTGCTTCGATTTTCCAAGAATGCAAGGCCCTAATTGGCAATTACCCATAATTAGCCATTAAGCATCAATACAAAGAACAAAAAAAAGTTGCGGACTGGCTTGCTAACAAGAGAGTTGGTGAATTCAACATTCAAGTGTGGAGAGACTCTTTTCCCATCGACCTAAGGAACGATCCTACAAGTTTCAATGTTTGCACAATGTGAGATGGTGCCAGGGGATTGGGTTGGTATGCTGATGAAACTTGTCGTGATATCACGACACCTTTTCCTTCTTCTCCTTCGAAAGCGAAATTGCAACATGTCACGATATCGTAACACTTTTCACCTTTGTCCACAAAAATACAACATGTCGTGATATCATGACACTTTTTCTCTTTCGGCCTCGTCTTTGCAACATGTCGTGATATCGCGACACTTTTTCCTCCTTCGGCTGCGGCAACACAACATGTCGCGATATCACGACACTTTTTCTCTTTCAGTCATGTCAATGCAACATGTCACGATATCGTGACAATTTTTCTCTTTTTGTCTCATCGTTGCAACATGTCACGATATAGAGACATTTTTTCCTCCGTCAGTCGCGACAATGTAACATGTCGCGATATCGCGACACTTTTTCTCTATCGGCCTCATCGTTGCAACATGTCACGATATCGTGACACTTTTTTCTCCGATCATGGTAATGCAACATGTTACGATATCGCGACACTTTTTCTCTTTCGGCCTTGTCATTGCAACTTGTCGCGATATCGCGACACTTTTTTATCCTCCTCTGGCCGCGACAATCCAACATGTCACGATATTGTGACACTTTATCTCTTTCGGCCTCATCATTGCAACTTGTCGTGATATCACGACACTTTTTTCTCCTTCGATCAGGATTTTGCAACATGTCGCGATATCATGACACTTCTTCTCTTTCGACCTCGTCATTGCAACCTATCACGATATCACGACACTTTTTCCTCCTTCGACCATGGCAATGCAACTTGTCACGATTTCGCAATATTTTCTATCTTTCGGCCGAGACGACGCAACTTGTCACGATTTCGTGACACTTTTTCTCCTCTGGTCACGATGCTACAACTTGTCACGATATCGCGACACTTTTTTTCCTATGGCCGCGATGACGCAACATGTCACGATATCGTGACACTTTTTTTCCTATAGCCGTGATAATGCAACATGTTGCAATATCGTGACACCTTTTTCTTCTTTGGCCGTAGCAATGCAACATGTCACGATTTCATGACATTTTTTATCTTTCTGTCGAGACGATGCATCACATCACGATTTCGTGATATTTTTTCTCCTTAAGCTGCGATGATACAACTGGTTGTGATATCGTGACACTCTTTCTCTTTAGGCCGTGACACTGCAACATGTCGCGATACCGCGACACCTTTCCTCATTCAACCACAATAATACAACATGTCACGATATCGTGACACCTTTTCTCCTGGGGTCACGACAATGCAACTTGTCATGATATCGCGACACTTTTTCTCTTGGGATCGTGACAATGCAACATGTCGCGATATCGTGACATATTTTCTTCTTTGGCATCGACGATACAACTTGTTGCGATATCACGACACTTTTCCTCATTTGGTCACAACAATACAACTTGCCACGATATCGTGACACCTTTTCTCTTGGGTTCGTGATAATACAACATGTCACGATATCGTGACACTTTTTCTCCTGGGGTTGCAACAATGCAACATGTCGTGATATCACAACATATTTTCTTCCTTGGCCGCGACGACGCAACTCGTCACGATTTCATGACACTTCTTCCTCTCCGACAGCGATGTTGCAACATGTCGCGATATTGTGACACCTTCTCTTCTTCAAATGCGATGATGCATTTGGTCACGATTTCACGACATATTTTCCACCCTTGGCCACGATAGCGCAACACATCGCGATATCGCACCATCTTTTCCTCCTTGTTTTTTCTCTATGTTGTGGACCACGAAATTGCAACATGTCGTGATATCGTGACACCTTTCTTCTTGTGGTGTTTGGCTTTTTCTTTGATCTCTAGCTCTTGGGCCTCTTTGGTCGGTTTGGAAAACATGTAAAAAATACTTGTACAAGGTTTAGGGACCTTTCAACACCCTTTCAACCAATCAAAAAAAAAAACTGGTTAGTGTATTTCTCTTTCAAACCATCAACATTAAATTTCTTCTCAAAATGATGTGCACAATGGAATATTACAATGATGCTCAATGAATCTCCTTTTGTTCTCAAAATATAGGGCATTAACAATTATCAAAATCCCTCGAAAAAAAAATTCACCATACAAAATTACGACAAAAAAACAAACCAAAATAACACCTTATAACTCCTACTTTTGTAAGAAAATATTTTCACCACACCATAAAGTTTCTTATAGCACTCAATAACTCAAAGTAAAAATTACAACATTTAAATCATCCATACACACCTTATACCTCCTTAATTTCATAAAATAATTACCAAAACACTTAATGACCCAAGGCACAAATTACAACTTTTAAATGAACTTCATACACCTTAAACCTCCTAGTAAAAATACTAATCTTCAATGCACTCATTGTCTAATAATGTACACAAAAATCTGATTTGTAATGTTTTATGTTGACCCCAATAATTTATGCAAAAATCAAACCTTATGTATCCCCTAATGCCAAGAATTAAAGTGCATACATTAGACGTTCAAAATAATTTTTAATTCAAAACTTTGTGCCTTTGCTAATGCTGCCATCGCAATCCAAACCTGCAACCTTTAGCTATTTCATGCCCTATTTCAAGCTAGGATACTGTGTGGGCTAGCTTCCCACACAACAACCAAAATGCACGTGCTCCTAATTCAACTACCATGCGACGTGATATCTTTATCAACCAAAACTTCAACAAAACTATCCTTGTCGTGCTTTGAACTTGAGAACTCCTCTCTGCCAACGATCTAGCACAAGGCCTACCTACCATCTAGGCTATATGCCTAGATTAAACTTCAAGCTTGTTGCTTCCCCTTTTGAATTTCATAATCTACTTTAGAAATTGTGCACTTATCCTTTCCTTCTACTCCGCCCTTAAAAAATCAAACGATCGAGCAAATCTCACAATTTTTGCTTGGTCTCAACCTTAGGCAAATGATATAATTTTATCCCTTTAAATATGCTTTCCCCTTCATGCATTGATGTCAAATATTCAAATAAATTTGAATATTATTTCCTTTGGTGCTTTTTTTACCTTGGAAAACTTTGCATTATAATATTATAATGTTAATATATTTGAAACCTTTGAAACCTTGGTGTATAGGAAACAATTTTGTCTTTGAAACTTTTGCCTCCTTTGTAATATTTATATTTTTATTTAAATATTATAACCTTTTTCTTAGTGAAAATAACTTGGAGATGTATATTGTCTTGATAACCATTTCAACTTTTCTCATCAACATATTTCTACCTTGTCCCTTATTATCTCAAACTTGAATATAATTCTGCCTTTGATATCAATGACAACCAAAATACTTAATCTTTTCAATAATCTCCCCCTTTGTCATTGATGTTAACCCTTTCTAAAAATTTCTTTTACAACCACTAAATTCTAATTTTGTTATTAGAATAATAAATTATATCCTAAGTTGTTACTAGGATAATTTGTGTGGCTGAAATTAGCTCAGTTAGTTATGATCCAATGGATCAAATTGTATGCATTTGCTATTTAAGCAAGGTCACTTTCATTCAATAATATCAAGTATTCTATTTTCTAACATGGTATCAGAGCGGGCTTTCCCTGCCCTGTGAGCCTGAGGAGCTTTTCCTCATGGGGGGATTTTCCTCATGGAAATCCCTCCTCATTTTTTTGATTTCAATTTTTTTTCCTTTGGCAAATTCTTGTTTTTTTAAGAAAATTGAGGGAGTATGCTCTCCATATTTTGATGGATCAGAAAACAGACAGTTCAATGAAAAAATGAATGGCTGTTTTTTTGTTTTTAGGGTATAATTTGGTGTGAGGAGAAATCTATGTAGACCCCATTTTTTTATGGTTTTGCTGCTACTCCTTTATTCAATCTATCACCACTGCAATTTTTTAAGGGTTCACCACTTTCTCCAGCACTCTCAACAGCCACAATTTTGGGTTCACCAAGCTTTAGCTCTTGCTATTTTGTGATTTGTGGTATCTTATTTTGCTTTTACTGCAATGGCAGATTTGATGCCCTGATGGATCCTTTGCAGATTTGAGAGCGGTGGTGAATGAGAGACTGGTAGTTGCTTTGGACCGGTGGTTACTTTAGTTAACTTGATAAGAATCACTGGATATCAAGCCCCAAGACCCTCTACAAGGAACCCTTAAAGATCCGATGGCCCCTTTGATTAAATCGTGGAGCCACTATTTGGTCGCTAAGTTCATCCATCTATCGAAAATGGAGGTAGTGCTTGTTTTTTTCACCTGTTCATCCGACGTGTCCGTGGCCAGATTGCACTCCACACTCGGGCACTGTGTGCCTAGGATTTGAAGGAAATAAGTGAGCTTGGCGTCACTGGTTGTGCATAGAAGTCAAAACAAATCTTGTATTAGGCAGCATTTTCTTCTGCAACATGATGTCATGGGCATCACAACTTTTTTTTGCAGTTGTTTTTCTGCTAAAATTGTGGATGCATGTGGGTAAACTATGCACAGTGAGAGGAGATGTTTTTCTTCTTGGTTTTTTTTTGTTGCTCGGGGTGTCTGAGTTTTTTTTAAAACTACGACCGAACAAAGAGAAATATGTATGCCACGGGAGTTCATTCTATTTGGCATCAAATTGGTCTTTTCCCAATGACATCGCCAAGGGTATTGTTCTGGAGATCTCTATGTAACCTATGATGTGGAGGCATATTACAAATTACAAATTTGATTGTTGATGGGGTTAAACATGTGATTGTGGCTACAAAAATTTAATAGATGCCCCAGCCCGTAGCAGGCACCAGCACGGCCGACTTTTCTCCCTTCGGAGGGGCTTAGAGCGCCACATTTTTGAGTGCACTACCTTTTCTATTATGGTGTGGCCGTACATTCACGTAATTATGAATGTAATTTCCATGAGGACTCTTATCCCTGATGACACCATAATGGTGGAATATCATTGATGTAAACTATTAATGAGTTGCTTCTGTTATTTTTTTACAGTCACAGCATTCGTTGTAGCCGGTGAAGGTAGCAGATGTTGATGCTCTTACGGGAAGAAATGCTGAACTAGCAGTTGTAGTGGAGTTCAAGTTCCAAATTCACTTTCAGTCACTTGGCAAGGAGTTCGAGTTCCAGTTTGACCCAATGAGTTGCTTCTGTTATTTTACAGTCACAGTGCCTGTAACGAAGTTGTCGTGCCAATTTTTTCTAACCTGTAATAGCTATCGAAGGTGACATTAAGGATTTATTCTACGCATCCCCAGAAGTGCAGTTCAATCAAAATCCAGACAAAGTTGTGTGTTATTTTTTCATTTAGTGCAGTCTATCGATCCGGATTCTGTGATCGAGAATTTGAAACATTTGTTGTCTGCTCAAGAAATGGGTACGCTATGAGATCATAAACATTTGAAACATTGGTCACGTCTTGTTTGTGGAGATGTTTGGATCTAATCGAGCATTTATCCTCAATTGGGGGTGTTATTTGCAAAGAGGCATCAGCAGAGGAATGAACGTCGCGCTATATATCTAGTGTTATTTACATGGAGATATGGACAAGTCTATGAGACAGGACTGGTGCTAACATTAGTTTTTCTTAGATATGTTTGACTCAAGCTGTAAATTTTATTCTAGCCTCAATCATGCTAGATAATTATATTGTATGTACAAGGGTTTCCTAGTCTTAGAGGAGAATTTTATTCGGATGACTTTGTGTGTCTTTATGATTTTGGATTCACATTGATAACCCCACCGTTCTGAGATGCCCTCTTGCAGTAGAGTTTCTTTTTCCAAGCTTTTTAATCTATGGGTTCACTACTATTATAGTGTTGTTTCTCATTTTATTACAATAGAGGGACACACTGTCACAAAGTGTAGAACTTATGTTCTATGTACTTGTTGTCAGGAATGCTTTAAACCTCATTCAGGCCTTGGTATTGACTAGAGCTTATTTTCTGGTGGAAACTGATTTTTTAGGGTTTGCTTTACAACGCCTTCATATCAGGAAGGAATCTCAGACAATTACTTGTTTAAAAAGATTAAAAAAACAAAAATTTACTATTGTATCATGTGTATTAGGTTTTTATGATGATGTGATCTTCCCGTAGATCTGGAGGAGATGGTGTATTGTTGGAGACCGCTGCTAATGGGGAGAATGAGTAGAGTCATTCAAGTGTGCAGAAGAATGTATTAATTTTTTTGCTGCACCCAATAACGAATATTTACCAAATCATAGTCACTGCTTTTGTGCACTTGTTCTTTTGTACTTTTGTAAGTTGCTTCCCAAGAATGCTCCAGAACACATCTTGTACACGGTCTATCGTATTTTTTTTAGCATCTTTTATGGACACAATTGGTGTTGACCATGTGAGCCAATATTTTAATGATGCAAAACCATCAACTGTTGTACAAGAGTTTTCTCCATTTGTGAATGAGCTCTCTATTTATATGTCATCAAATTTATGATGGACAACAAAGACCTGCGCTCATAAGGAGAGGACAGTAAATATTTTGCAGCATGTCAAGGGTTGGACTTTACAGTTTTTTTTTTTATTATTTGTGGAAAACATCCCAAAAAGGATGCCACTTTTGGATAAGACCCAAGGAGGTAGGAGTATTCATTCTGCCAAAAACGCCCAAAACTCGGACCTGGCCTACCACCTTTGACATACTCAAGGAGCAAACAAATACACAAAACCAATTTAAAAATAAGTAAATAAATAATTAAATAACAAAAAATAATAAAATAAAATAAAAAACATGCTCCTTGAGTGTGTCAAAAACAAAATTACAACCAAACACACACATAATAAGATAAAAGAAACCACAACGTGAACCACATAGAAAAACACAAGAACCACATAACAAAACACAACCAAGACAAAAACAACATAACACTACAAAGACATAACCAAAAAAAAACATGAAATATAAACACAACCAAAACCTAAAATATAAAAAATAAAAAATAAAAATAAAAATAAAAAACAACCAACAACAAACAATAAAAAAAATAAAAAACATAGAAAACACACACAAAAAAACATGAATTAACATAAACAAATAGAAACACAAGAACAAGAATGACAAAAACAAAAGAACAATAACAAAAAACATAAAAACAACAAAACAACAAAAACACAAGAACAACACAAAGAACACAAAAACAAAACAAAACAAAAGAACACACACACCTTAAAAAACTAAACAAAAAAACAAAAAAGAAAAAAAGAATTGAACATAACAATGACCTATCTAGACTAGAAGACTATCAAGGCAAGAAACAACAAAGGATATAAAAGAAAGAAAATAGTGATCTAGGGAACTAAAAATACCTGAATGAACCAAAGAGAAGCAAAAAAAAGCAAGAAACTAGGTACCTTCAGAACTGGAGCCATCCAAAGAAATGATAGAAAGAAGATCTTCCCTAATTTGTGAAGCCCACCATCTAGGAGTGTGGCTATAACAAGTAAGATCACCTTTTTCCAAATCCCAATTAGCTAAAGCATCAACATTCTTGTTTTGATCTATGACCACATGATTGTAATCAACTTTCAAAAATCCCATCTGGATTAATTGAATCTTCTCAATAATTTTTTTTATTCTCCAATCAACCTTATGATTATTGGAAGGAGTCTTCAAAATATTAATCATAAGCAGAGAGTCAAACTCAACTAACACCTTTTACCATCCAACCTTAGTAGCCTCCTTAAGGCCTCTAAGGATACATACCCCTCAGCAAGGTTATTTGAAATAATACCCAAATTCTTAGGAAAAGTAAAAATTAGGGAGCCATTTGAAATTCTACCAATTCCTCCCACACTAGATTTTCTAGGGTTCCCTCTAGAGGCTCCATCAATATTGACTTTTCCAAAATACTTAGGAGGAGGTTGCCAATTTCTTGTCCTATCCATATTACTAATACTCACATTCCCTTTAAGTTGGTTGCCCTTAGAATATTTAATCTTCAATCTTTGCATCACTTGATCCCATATTTGGTGGGAGTTTTGAGGGTGATTAAGGAGTTGATGGACTGATTCAACTAATTTGTCTATGGTATTTTTCCAAATATAGTGAATATCCTTCCTATCTTGATTAAAAATTTGGCTATTCCTTTCAATCCAAATATTCCAAAGAAGAATGGTAGAACCCATCCAAACTAACTGCCTAATAAAATGATCAACACCCTCTTGATTAGGCCAATCCCTCCAAATTTATTCAAAAGTAAAACAATTGGACCACTGTAAGCCAATTAAAGTGGCCAATCTCCTCCATAGCTCAGAGGCTAAATTACACTCAATAAAAATATGGTTTAGATTTTCTACATTCTCTTCACACATCTCACATCTAAAAGGGCCATGAAAACCATGCTTCATAAGTTTCTCACCAGTAAGCACCCTACGATGCAATAAAAGCCAATTAAAGAACCTCACCTTAGGCAAGATATTTTGATCCCACAATTAAGAAAATATTTCAAAAGAATGGTTGGGATTATTATGGCATAAGGTCAAATAACCTTGAGCAACTAAATACTCACCCTTAGTAGTGTTTTTCCATCCAAAACAATCATTTTCATGGGACCAAGAGAGAGATCTCATATGAAGGATGCCTTGGATATCTTGTCTTTACCTTTATGGGATTTGAATAGGGCAATCCTCAATAGGGATCCAATATATACCAACCTTTGAATTACCAGTATAGTACCGATAGTTATTAGCCACCTTTAACTAGTTAGCTCAGTGAAGTTCCTCAATCCAAGGCCTCCAATCAGGAAACTGAGTTATCAAATGCTTTTGACCATCCCAAGAATCGATCCAAGAATTTACTTTTTGACCATTATGAATGATCTAAAATAATTTTTTCTTTATCAAACCCTCACCAGTCTTAAGATCTGCTAAAATGGGATAACCTTTGGTAGGAAGTTGATAGCGAACAAGGTCTTCAAGACTTTTATTCTTAGCATATTTAACATGGAGATTATTGGCCCAAAGAGCATTGGGGTTATGCAACATCCTCCAATATAATTTAGCAGCTAAAGCTTTGTTATTATTAATAGAAGACCATAATCCTAACACCCATTATTCTTAGGAAGACATAAAGTGTCCCATTTCACCAAGGCCCATTCTCTTTTCTCCTTAGTACCACTCCAAAGGAAACAATGACTTATTTGTAATACCTCTTTGTAAAGCAATAAAATATTGTAAAGAGAGAATTTAAAATGTCATCAAATACAAATTATAGGGAAGAGAAACAAAAAGCTGTTCGAAAAGATTTTTATCAGAAACAGGCTGTGACTGCTAACTGTTCTAAGGAAGAGATTGGAACCCACAAATGGCTTCAAACAGTTTTCAGGAAGCTGCTTCAAGAGATTGATAGTTGCCTTGAAGTTGTTGAAGAGGTTCGTGATGAACCAGGTACAGCAACAACTGATGATCACCCATTTGGGTTGGCTCCATTTTTAGTTGTTCTAAAAGGCTTGCATGCTATTGCCAATATCTACAGCGATTCCATGAATGATTTGCTTTTGATCCTTAAAGAACGTCGAAAAGCATTAAATATCCTTATAAGGCACTCTCGGTGGCATGATGACCACTTTTGGCTACTTGATTATGGAAATTATCTTAGTTTTGAGTCTAAGAAGCGACTAGTGATGGTGATGCTACCTAAACCACATGATGACCATGATGAATAATAGGAATTTGTTGTTCACAGACCTCATCTGCTCACATAATCATTTGAATTATTCTCATATGCGGGAGGGCATGCTGGATGGTAGATGCCAGTATTTTTTGCAAGATCCAAAATATGTGGAAATCTCAGCTCTTCTTCTAAAATCATGAAAGCATGATAGCGATGACGGTGTCTAAAATCCGTTATCAATGCTATCCATTCTTCTCTGCTAAGTGTGTAGGCCTATGCACATGGGTTGTGATCAAGAGTTTGTTTCGTGGGCAAAAATGGTGATCAGCTTGTTTTTTTGGCACTTAGCAGATGTATTTGCTCCTCCAAATTTATCTCTGCATTTTAAAATTTAAGATAATTTTTTGTTTGAAAATTAGTTTAAAAGATATATTTAAGGTGGAAACATCTTAAGATTTTGAATTTTAATATGAAATACCACTTATATTATGTGCCTTAATAAAAAAATTAACCAAGTGGAAATTGGATTACCACATAGCACATTATTTTTTTGGAGGATATTTTTTTTAAAAACCATGCCTTATTCCAATTTTCTAGAATATTCCTTTGTGAGGGAAATGAAGAAGACTATTATTTTTTCTTGCAAATTAAGGTCACATTAAAACCCAAATATAGGGGTATTTAAAGTCGTTGGAAAGGTTTTTTTGAGACAAACACATTGGTGGTATCCAATCTCAATTTTGAGGCAGTTTAACTTGTGTTTTTTGGCCTTAAAAATATTGTATCATGGGGTGCATTCTTGGTTGAACTTGATATTCCAAAATGTTTGCTTAAGTGATCCTAGTATCTAGTCATCTCCTCTATAGCACCTAATGGATGCAGCGTCTAGTTACCCATGCAGTCCAATAGGATGAGGAGGTCACCATAAGGACACATTTGAGAGCTACATTGGTGCCCTTTATTCCCTTGAAGTAAGTTATTTGTCCATTTTTTTTGGACCTTATTATCAGCCCATTGTGTTCATATAGGTGGAAACCACTACTTATGCTTGTGGAGTCAATTTGGACATCCCTTGCGATTCTTGTGGTTCTTCCCACACTATATTCACAATATTTTTTGTGAGACACTTTGGTTTCAAGGGGTTTTATTTAGTGACCTTTTTTATCATGGTTCACAGCATTGATATGTGCCACAAGCACCATTATGGTGGTATTGTTTTAGTCATTTCTATGACAAGTCTCTATTTTTTTAAGAATTCTTACAGATACTTTGTAGGCTTCTTGGTGGAAGTTGTTCTTATATGGGGGATTTAGAATCTTCCTTCATCCTTCATGCACATCTTCCTCCTTATTTTTTCTATTCTAGCAAGTGGTTTTATCCCTTGAGGTTTTTCATCATATTTGAGTAGAGATTTTTTTATCACATATTGTATATGAGTACCTTATCATACCTTGTTACTAGGACTTATACTTGTGGATATGTCACTTGTTTTCTTTTGTTGTTTTTCACTACCTTCTAGTATCACTTAAGGGGGGTGTTAGTATATCCTAGTACCACTTAAGGGGGGTGTTAGAATAATAAATTATATCCTAAGTTGTTACTAGGATAATCTATATGGATGAGATTAGCTTAGTTAGTTATGATCCAATGGATCATATTATATGTCTTTGCTATTTAATCAAGGTCACTTTCATTCAATAATATCAAGTATTCCATTTTCTAACATCTTCTCCCCTTGAGAAGTTGCTCCCCCTTATTAATTGCTCCCTCCCTTTGACATCAATGGCAAAGGGCTCATTTGGGGCTAAAAATAAGACTCTTAGCTCAACCCCTTCACCACCTCCTCTCTTTGAGGTGATCAATTTTGGGGTGGGAGTAAGACTACTCCAAAATTACAATTATCTTCTCCTTTATAAACATTCTTCTTCCATACCTTTGAAGTTGTACCTCTTGGAACCTTTTGATCATCTCTATCCTTGCTTGTCTTTGGAAGTTCTGGAAACTCTATTCTATACCAGCTTGCGTTATACATAAAATTACTATAATTGTAACACCTGATGTTGTGATTCTTGGAAGGTGCAAATGACTTGAAGTTCCTCTTGGTGAAGCCATAATCATTCTTTCCATGAGTCCTGCAATGCACAACTTTATGACCAAACTAATTACATGAGTAACAATAACCCTGGAAGAAATATTCATCTTCAAATGAATTGAAGTTCCTCTTGGTGAAGCCATAATAATTCTTTCCATGAGTCCTGCAATGCACAAATTTATGACCAAACTGATCACATGAGTAACAATAAACCTGGAAGAAATATTCATCTTGCCTTGAAAAATATGGTCTCTTGGTCCTTTCTTTGCCTTCTCTATGATGATCCCTATTTCTTGTTTGTGCATTTTTTTCTTCCTCAATGATGCTTCCACTCCTCAAATTATCAACATAGGTCTTAGGTTCTTCTTCAATATCTTCCTCTAAGACTTCCTTTTCTTTTGATCTTGAATCTTCTTTTTGCACCTCTTGACCTCCTTCATAGCATAGTCCTATTTTTATAAATGAATATTTTTGTGTTTTGGTAATGTTATCCAAAGCCTTTGAACTTTTTACAAACATGTGCATCTTATCCTTATAATCTTTCACTTTCATCCTTAGAGAAATCACTTCATCTTCTAATATTTCACATTCTAACTCTTTTACCTCTAACTTTTCAACCATAATTTCTTCAAATCTCATTGCCTTAATTTTTAAGTTTTTGAGATCTTGTAGAAGCTTTTCCTATATTTCCTCATCTTATTGAACTTGAGCCTTTAGTCTTGAGTTATTCTTTCTAACTCTTTTCAACTCTTTAAGAGCAAAAATAATTTTATATTCTAGGTCAATTATGGATTCTTCTTCTATTTTTTAATCTTCCTCTAGGTATTCAATTATAGGAGCGTATTCTTTTTCTTCTACATGGTCAGAAACATCTTCTACTTGATCTTCAATAGGAGTGTTCTATTCCTCTTCTATTGCTAAAAATAGAATCTCTTCTTTTTCATTATTTGAGAAAATTTCATCACTGTCACTTGAAGCACTGCTTGCTTCTTCCATATAGAAAATTTTCTTGTGCTTTAAAAAATTCTTCTTTTCATGCTTTCTTTGACCATATCTAAATTTTATTTCTTCCTTTTTTTTATAATCATGTTTCTATTTACTACTACTACTTCCATATTGTGGACAAATAGATGCGTAGTAACCAAAGTTACCAAATTTAAAAATTCACGTTCTTCATATATTTGTGTTTTCTTAAGCCCATTTTTTTTCTCACATAGTTAGCTTCTTCATCACTACTTGTCTCATCACTTGATTCTAATTTCTTATCTTTTATCCTCTTTGAAACCTTGACTTTTGCCACACTCTTGGATTTTTGATCTTTTTATGTTCTCATTTCATAAGCTATGATAATTTCATGTAACTCATCTATTGTCAACCTATCCAGATCCTTCATATCTTCTATTACTAAAATATTTGCATCAAACCTCACGGGGAGTGATCTTAATACTTTATGAGCAACACTAGAGTCCTCAATTTTTGATCCAAGTCCATGCATGGTATAAGCAACTTCATTAACACGAAGTAAGTATTTAGCAATATCTTCCTCATATTTCATATTCAACTCTTCAAACCTTCTCCTATGAGTTTGAAGTTTTGCCAACATAACCTTATTATATCTTTCATATGTTTGCTTTAATTTGTTCCATATTTCTTTTGCTGATTTGTATTGCATAAGTTTCACAAATTTTTATTCACATAATCCACTTAAGATTCCATTCATAGCCTTGGTATTATTTACATATAGTTAATTGCCATCCTTATCTGTGAGAGGATTAGTTGTAGTTTTGAACCCATCCTCAACATATTACCATGTTTCATATCCTTACACCATAAAACAAGTCTTAATCCTCATACTCCATAAAGCATAATTATTCCCATAAAACATTGGAGCCTTAATTGTTGAAGATCCATTCTGAGAAGCCATATGTATTCCTATAAGATATTCCTTTAAGTTGTTAGACTATTTTAAGGAACCTACTCTGATACCAATTGAATAACATAAGCTTATACTAAGAGAGTTGGTGAATAATATAAGATAAAATTTTACTTTTCTTTCCCAAATAATATATCCAATATTATCAATTGCAATATATTTTTATAATAGTATTAACTAGTATCATCAATAGTAGTAACAAGGCAATGCACAAATAATCACACAAATGAGAGACACAAATTTAATGTGGTTCACCCAATGTGGGCTACATCCACGAAGAAAATATTTCATCTAAATTTTCTCAACAAATATCTTGGGAACCAATTCC
The DNA here is from genome assembly GCA_028583015.1 of Wollemia nobilis. Taxonomy (NCBI): domain Eukaryota; kingdom Viridiplantae; phylum Streptophyta; class Pinopsida; order Araucariales; family Araucariaceae; genus Wollemia; species Wollemia nobilis. The sequence goes on along the minus strand of JAQPPZ010016690.1, from coordinate 7,371,148 downwards.
ATATTACAATGTTTATGGACCTTTTTCCAAAGGAGATATCAATCCTCTATGCTCAAGTTAGTGGAAATCTATCCACAAGAGAACTCTATCCCCTTAAATCTAGTTCATGGAACCCTATTCACATGACAACTCTATCCCATTACTAGTCTGATTCTTAGAACTTTATCCATAGGAGACACCTCTCATTTGCTTTGGTTCATGGAACTCGATCCACAAGAGACACATCTCCTTTGCTTTGGTTCATATAACTCTATCCACAGGAGACACCTCTTCTCTCTACTCTGGTCACCTCCAAATATGGTACACACCTCTTCTTAACTCTTCTCCAAGCCTACTCATGAGTTTTACTTAGGTCTACTCACAAATATGCTCTCAAATATACTTCAAATTTGCACACACTACATGCACAAATTTGTCCTAACTTTGTCCTAAATATGCACACACTACATGCACAAATCTATCACAACTTTATCCTAAATCTACACACATTACATGCACAAATTTGTCTCAAATTTATCCTAAATTTACACACATTACATGCAAAAATCTATGTAAACTCTGCACCTTCACATATTATATGCACAAATCTATCTCAAATATGCACACATTACATGCACAAATATGAATTAACTCTACCCCAAATCTACTTCAAGTCTTCTTCCAAGACATTCTCAAGTCTTCTCACTTATCTCTTCTCAACTCTACTCTAACACATGTTCAAAACTGCTCTAACACATACTCAAATATTGCTCATGAACCATGCTTTGATCAAAGTACTTCAGACATATTCTACCCAGAATTCTTGTTCAAGAACACATAGAAATTGATATGTAATACAATTTAACAATATGTTCTTTCCAAATATCATTCATGACCAATGCAAAAATTGGTTCATAAAATTGCCCTATAACCTTTGTAAATTTATCTCAATATCAATCAAAGGTAGTACATAAATTTACTTCACAAAAATGGTTTCTATGACTTGCTCATTCACATTCAATGTTACTCAAACCAATGCACAAATTCTTCACAAATTTATTCAAAACATTTCTGCACAATTTTTCTCAAACCCTAACACAAATATTTTCAACAATGCAAATATATAATCCTTATTTATACACCTTATGATTCAAAAATATTTGCTCCACCAAACACCTTAAAGAAGGAATAATGTCACCATACCTATTAACTTGATTTTATGAAGATGTGCCCTCAAAAACCTATCTCAAAAGAATTTATTTTTCAAAGTGCCACTTCAAAACTGGTTAGTAGATTTCTCTTTCAAACCATCAACATTAAATTTCTTCTCAAAAATATGTGCCCAATGGAAGCTGAAAATGATGCTCAATGACTCTCCTTTTGTTCTCAAAAGATAGGGCATTAATAATTATCAAAACCCCTAAAATTTTATTTTCACCATACAAAAACTACAACCAAAAATACAACCACAATAACACCTTATAACTCCTACTTTTGCAAGAAATAATTTTCACCACACCAAAAAATTTCTTATAGCACTCAATAAATTAAAGTAAAAGTTACAATATTTAAATCATCCATTTACACCTTATACCTCCTTAATTTCATAATATAATTACCAACACACTTAATGACCCAAGGCACAAATTACAACTTTTAAATGAACTTCATACATATTATACCTCCTAGTAGAAACAATAATTTTCAATGCACTCATTGTCTAATAATGTACACAAAAATCTGATTTATAATGATGTATGTTGACCCTAATATTTTATGAAAAAACCAAACCTTATGTCTCCCTTAATGCCAATAATTAAAGTGCATAGCTTAGACGTTCAAAATATTTTTTAATTAAAAATATTGTGCCTTTGCTAACATTGCTGCCGCAATCCGAACCTTCCACCTCTAGTTGGTATGTGCCCTAGCACAAGATAGGACACTGCGTGGGCTAGTTTCCCACACAACAACCAAAATGCATTCACTCCTATTTCAAATTCCATACGAAGCGATATCTTTCTCAACCAAAAATTTAGTAAAATTTTCCCTACTATGCTTTGAACTTAAGACCTCCTCTCTGCTAGCGATCTAGTGCAGGGTCTCCCTACCATCTGGGCTAGCCACCCAGATGAGACTTCAAACTTGTTGCTTCCCCTTTTGAATTTTGGAATCTGCTTTAGAAATCATGTGCATGTCCTTTCCTTCTACTATATCCTCAATGAATCGAACGATCGAGAAGATATTATAATTTTTTCTTGGTCTCAACGTTAACAAAATGATATAATTTTCCCTATTTAAATATGCTTTCTCCTTCATGCATTGATGTCGGTGCTTCAAATAAATTTGAATATTATTTCCTTTGGCACTTATTTTAACTTTTAAATCTTTGAATTATAATAGTATAATGTTAATATATTTGAAACCTTTGAAACCTTGGTGTATAGGAAATAATTTTGTCTTTGAAACTTTTGCCTCCTTTTTAATATTTAAATTTTTATTTAAATATTATAACTCTTTTCTTAGTAAAAATAACTTGGAGATGTATATTGCCTTGATAACCATTTCATTTTTCTCGTCAATATATTTCTACCGTGTGCCTTATTATCTCAACCTTGAAGATAAATTCGCCTTTGACATCAATGACAACCAAAATACTTAATATTTCCAACACTAAAGAAGAAAGCATTGAGTAAACAAATAATTTTGGCAAGAAGCATTGGGCTAGTAAAAAAATGAAAGGGTATAGCTACATGCAAGGTTAAGGATGTCCACTTTCCATCTCAAGCGAAGAAATATTGTGCCACTTGGTAAAAGACTTAAGGAGTAAGGGAGACCTATTAGATTCTTTCATAACACCTTCATTCAAAATGTATGCAAAGGAAGAGAAGCATCTAAGAAATGCTCTACTCAGACTAACACAGTTTAGTCCTCATTCAGGCATATAAATGTAATAATACCTAAGTTACCAAGAGTTATATCCACTAATGTACCTCACATATTGGCACCATGTAGCAAGGATATATAGGCTCAAGTAAAAATATATAATCCATTTGGTATACATTACATAAGTAGGTTAGGTTCATTAAATACCACTACCAATAAGGAGAATTTAGAAGGTGATTTTAACTACATAGTCAAACAACGATTAAGAAGGGAGGGAGTGTAGTCTAAAATATGTCAAGAACATAACCCATAGTAGCACTTGATACCATACCTCATGGACCACAAAGAGTGATCATTAAAGAGGTTGAAATTTAAAATCAAAACCAATTTCGAATATTGAACATCGAGCAACGAGCAGTGAACAATGAACAATGAGAAATAACACTATCAATAGGTATTAAGTTCATAGTATATTGTTAATTGCTTTCTATAAAGGTTATTCAATTCCTAAGGTTGGTTTATTATTCAAATAGGAGGAATAAGGAGATAAAAACTTAGACATTCTATTAAGTTTAAGAAAGCTAATTAAAGGGTGAAGTTTAGTTGGAAAAAAGAATTTAAAATTGTATTGTTTGAAATTCCAATAACATAATGTTAAGTACCAAGATAGGTATTTAATATTGAATAATTTTATATTGTATTGTATAATATTAGCCATAAATTAACTATTAAGGTAGAACACATGTCAAAATAGAAATATGTCATAGAATCATATTTGTAACCGTTGGGGGAATATTGTTATATTATTATGCACTTTGTAACTCATGGAAGGTGAACCACCACATGGGTGATATTGTAACTCATGGAAGGTGAACCGCCACAAGGGTGATCTTGTAACTCATGGAAGGTGAACTGCCACATGGGTGATCTTGTAACTCATGGAAGGTGAACCATCACACTCTTGTATAAAGAGATATGTACCCCCATTGTAAAAGGTATCTATAGCTATGATATATTCTTAGAGACGTCTTGGCTCATGGAGCTAAATATATTATAGAGTGGCTTCCTTCCTAAAGGAGCATTGTATGGTGTTTCCCTACCTTAAGGGTATAATCAATCTCTATTTTATTAAGCAATTTGCTATGCAATTAGTTTTATTTGTGGATGCATATTGAATAATTTGATAAATTTTTGAAATATATATGGAATTAGAAGAGAGGTTAACTGCATTTGGTATCATAGCCATGATTTGGATAAAGTGGGTTTGTTTTTGTAGAGCTAGGGTACGATTTTTTAGAAAAAATCTCACATTTTGCAGAGGCCATATTTTTTATTTCAGTAGTCATTTTCAGAAGTTTTTGCTCCATTGTATAATTATGCTTAAGTAATACAAAAAAAACTACTCACTTTTCAAATTATAATATGTATTGATAAAGTTATGGTTGTTTTAAGTTGAGTTAAATTTGGTGTTTTTGTTTACATGATTTTTTTTTTCAAAATAAAAAAATTGTATTAAATGTTTCAGCAGTCATTTGTAAATGATTATGTCACCAGCATATATATTATTTTGAGTACTATAAAAAATATTTCTCATTTGTGGAATTTTGATCCATTTTGAGAGAGTTAGGGCTGTTTGAAGTTGGGTTGTTCAAGCTGTATTTTGGCTATGCAATTTTTTTTTCAAAAATAAAAAATTCGTATTAAATTTTGCAGGAGTCATTTTCAAAATATTTTTGCATCATTATGTAGGTTATTTTGAGTACTACAAAAATTACTATTCATTTGTAAAATTTTTATAAGTATTGAGGAAGTTACAACTATTGCAAGTTGGGATTTTGGTGTTGTTTTTGGGGTTGCTGATAAAAAGAGGAAAAATTAATAATTGTCAATATAGGTAAGCAAATCAGTTTTTGTTTTTTTTGTTTTGAATAAAATTTGTGGAATTCATTATTTAAGAAGAGAATAGATGAGATTTCAAAAAAATTAATTGTTGAAATTTTTTGGTTATTTAAAACCCTAGCTACTTTGAAAAAAAATCATGAAGTTTCTAGAATTCATTGGAAGGGATGATAGTGATGCCAAGGAATGGTTGCAAAATTTTAAGGAATCTACTTTAGATTTTTCTGAGCTCTTAAGGAAATGTAATATTTATTTTTCTATGCAAGGGGAAGCTTATTCTTGGTATTCTAACTTTGTTGATTCTCATGATTTTCTACACATATGGGAAGAATTTGAAGTTGCATTTTTAAGCAAATGGGGATCAAAAGAAAAGGATAATAATATTTAAGCTAAGGAAACTACATCTATTGTGTTAGGACCAAACAATGGTCACAATTTTTTTTTTTGAATGTCAAAATCCTATTCTGCAAGTTCATGGGTGCATTCAAAATCAAAACATTATTGTTTCCATTAATCCTAGAAGCAAATATAATTTTATAAATATGTCCTTAACTAAGAGATTGCAATTTAAAGAAAATAAAATCAAAGACATACAACTTGAGGGTCACAAAGTTCAAAGTTTTGAATATTTTAAAATCACCATGGATAAAAATGTTTTACATTCATATTTCCATGCCATTGGGATGAATGATGTAGATATTGTTCTTGGTTATGCTTGGTTGCTTTCTTTGGGTACTATTAATATTATTGTTGAAAATAAATTCATGAAGTTGTGGTACCGAAAGAAGAAGATAACATTACAGGATATTTCTCAATATAAGGAAAAGCAGATGGCATTGCGAGAGGAACAAAGTGAAGAGCCAACCGAGGCAGTAGCAAAAACCATGAAAGCTAAAGCAAAGGTAGCATCAATGATAGAGAGTAAGAGAGAAGAGAAAAAATAGGTTGCACATCAAGCTAAGGTTGGAGTATATCACCATCCACACCACCATGAGAGGCATGGCTTAAGGTAACAATCTTATGGTTCTACATGGAATCCAAAAGGCACCAACTATGACAAGGTTTGGCAAAGAAAGCATAGTGAGTCTAGTTTTCAGAGTGGTGTAGCTGCATTACAAAACAATTGGAATCGTCATTAAATTAGATCAACAAAAGAATGGATAAAATCCAACAATTTTGGATACTCAAATGGACATATAACATATCAACATCAAGGAAGGACACCACCCATTAAAATTCACATAGGATGGATGGATTATCAACTAAAAAGATCGTATTATTTAGCCTCATCTAATATTTCAAGGATGACACATTTTTAAGGGGGGTGTAATGTTAGGTACCAATATAGGTAATTAATATTGAATAATTTTATATTATATTGTGTAATATGAGCCATAAATTAATTATTGAGTAAGGAAGACCACATGTCAAAATAGAAATAAGTATGACATAGAATCAAATTTGTAATAATTGAATGAATAATGTCATATGTAATCGCAAGGAATATTGTCATATTATTATGCACTTTGTAACACATGGAATATGAACCACCACATAGGTGATCTTGTAACTCATGGAAGGTGAACCATCACACTCTTGTATAAAAAGAGATGTATCCCCATTGTAAAAGGTATCTATATCTATGATGTATTCTTGGAGAGGTCTTGGCTCATGGAGCTAAAGATCGTATGGAGTGGATTTCTTCCTAAAGGAGCATTGTATGGTGTTTTCCTACTTTAAGTGTATAATAAATCTCTATTTTATTGAGCAATTTACTGTGCAATTAGTTTTATTTGTGGATGCATGTTAAATAATTTGATAAATTATTGAAAGATATATGTAATGAGAAGAGAGGTTCACTACACATAAGTATTTGTAAATAATTAAGTAGTAAAAATAAGGGTTTCAAATTTAGGTAATTAAATATTATTTTGTAAATATTATTTTCTAAAAATTTCAAATTAGGGAGTTATAAGGAATACTACTTCAAACATAGATTATTGTAATTTAGAAATATTAAACTATTGAATATTAAGGGATACAAAAATATTTTCATTATTTACTTAAAGGAGTTGGAATGATTTAATTATACATGTCTTGTACTAAAGAGACAAAAGAAATTCAACCATAGAGAAAATGAAATTGATAAGTGCATAGTTCATTATAAGAGGTAAGGTGAAATATGAGTTGATTATTATTTACAAAATATTACAAAATCAATCTAAAAGGTGAACTTATACTTGCTAAGAACTTTATCAAAACTTATAGCATAATCTAATCACTAGGGAGACATAAGGAATCCTACAAAATCTAAATATTAGTAATATTTTATCAAATTAGTTCATGCACTAGACAGACATAAGAAAGTCAACTTCAAAGGTAAAAAAAAGCATAAACATAAAATGGTTTATTATTTAATGTAAGATGGAGGAAATAATTAAGAAAGCATTCAATTAAAAATGTGAAATGATATTTCAAGAACTTAGGTTCTATTCACAAAATCTAATAGAAAAATTTGATGGATTCAAACTCTTGTCTATAGAGTTGAAATATAGATTTTATTTGTTTTTGAAAGAATCAAAAGAAGAGAATTTTACAATATTAATTGGATATCTTCATGAAACTATTAAAGACTCTGTGGAATACTTAGAATGTAATTAGTATTTCTTCATAAAAATGTTTAAGGTTCTATTTGTCATTAATCACATTTGAGTTATTTCGAGGAATGAAACAAAAGAAAGTAAATTCTAATAATCAAATTTTGAATCAATGTCAATTTTATTGTGAAGATAAACTAACTCATTATGAAGAAGATATTCCTCTAGTAGCAAAGCAATTACAAAGAAGAATAAGAAGGAAGAGAAAGCATGGGATAAGAACACAAGACAAATATCCTAATATAAATACAAACAAATAGTAATAAAGAAAGCACAAATATTGAATCAAATGAAAATGAAGTCAAAACTCTCAACAAAGATAGCATTTTACGATGACACTAACTACTTGATTGAACAAATTATATAAAATAGATAAGGATAATACAAACTCCAAAACTATATGAAGATACAAATTGAAGACTAAAGTCTTCAATACCCAAATAATGTAATAAAGGGGGGTGATAGATAATATATTACATTACTGGGTACATATCAATGTACCACATTTGGTACATACTAGAGTAGAAGTTTATTTAAGATTAAAGTTATGTAGTTACTTCAACATGTAATAAATACACAAGTGTTAGAATGTGTGATGATGTAAATGTGCATGCATTCCACATGTACATAAGTTATAGGATAAAGTCAAAGGTAGAGTGAGGTTAAAGGAACCTATCTTCTTATATAAATTTCGTATAGTGAGTGAAGTAGTGAGGAGGGAATATAGAGTGTGTAGAGTATATATTGATAGTGTGGTATAATGTAGCTCTTTCAAAATAGTCTATGGAGTGTTCATATCCTCCATTATACTGCATTGTACTATTTTTTAAGATTTCATTAATTTCATAGTTATGAGTTATTGTAGAATTTTATCTTATCATTTTCCTGCATATTATAGTGCCATTATCATATAGATATCTTATATTTCTTATCTTCCATATTATGGTTGCATTTCCTATATCATATACTCATCAAAAGCTAACAATAAATGTCAACCTTTATTCAAATTACTAAAGAAGAGAATAAATTTTAAATGGGACAATGGATTGCAAAAAGCTTTCAAAGCTCTAAAAACTTACCTTTTGACACAACCTGTCTTGGTATCACCAAACCTAAACCAATCATTATTTCCATATATAGCAGCCACTGAGCATTCTTGTAGGGCTTTATTATTCCAATATGATGAACAACATCGAGAAAGAGTAATACACTACATCAATATAAATTTTGTGAACTATGAAACTCGCTATACACCATTAGAGAATATTTTCTTAGCAGTTGTCTTCTCATCTCTCAAACTAAGACACTACATGCTTAGTGAAAATACCTATAACTTAGAAATGGTAGACTCACTGTGCTACCTTATGTCAAAACCTTATCTATCTAGTAGGACTAAAAAATGGATCATAGCCCTTAGTGAATTGAACATAGAATTTGTAAATAAAAATGACTAAATGGATAAGTTATAGTTGATAAACTCATTAGATCCCATTTAGAATCAAAATATACCATAAGTATGTATTTCCTAGATGAAACAATATTCTTAAAAGAATCCCAATAACTTAAAACTTGGATCTTGTAATTTGATGAAGATAGATGTGCTAAAGGTGTAGGGGCAGGAATTATCCTAGTCAACCCACAAAAAAAACTCAGCCCATTATCTTTTAAAATTTGCTTCTCATGTAGTAACAATATAGCAGAATACAAAGCACTCATCCTAGATCTTAGAGCCACAACGAAACTAAATGTCAAAGCATAATAGCATATGGTTATTCACAATTAGTGGTCAACCAAGCAAATGATACTTATAAAACCAAATAGGAGAAGCTAAAATATTACAAAGACATTGTAGACATATTGAAAACTTATCAACCAAATCACCATAGAAGCCATATCATGATCTAGCAACCATCATGTTGATGCTATGTCTACAACTACATCACTCATTCCCTTATATTTGGAATATGAAGATGCTTTTATTATTATTATATCAATTAATTAATCTTCCACACTTGAATCATATCTACAACCCCTCAATATATGCAATATTAAAACATCTATATCTCAATAACCTTGGTACCAAGACATATTTAAATTCTTCAAAGAGGTAACATTACTTGAGGGTTCTAACTCTCACAAGTGAAGACAATTTAGGTTAAAATCTTGTAAATATATCATCATTTTATATAACTTATATTGACACTCCTTCGAAGACATACTCCTCAGACATGTAAATACAAATGAAGCACAAACTATCATAAAATAAGCCCATGATGGATCACGTGGTGGATATTTTAGTGGACTAGTTGTAGCCAAGAAGCTCCTTAGGATGGGATATTATTTTCCCTTTATGGAAAAGGATGTTCACAACTATGTTAAGAGATGTGACAAGTGTCAGCAACATGACAAATTTTTCATGTCCCTTGTCAAGAATTACAACCAATCACATCTCTTTGGCCTTTCTCCTAATGGGGATTGGATATCATAGGTAATATCAACCCTAAATCATAATATGGACCTACAAAATATTTTATTAAATGGATTGATGCAATGTCCCTATCCACTGCAATAGGAATTCAAGTATCAAAGTTCATTCTAAGTCAAATTATTAGCTAATATGGTATACCTTCTACCTTAATTATTGATAATTGCACCCATTTTAAAAATAATGAAGTTGACAAACTATGCACCAAATATAAAATTCAATAAAAATTATCTACACCATACTACCCATATGGAAATGGATAATTTGAATTCTCCAACAAAATGCTAATCAAAATCCTCAAGAAGCTAGTAAACATAACTGGTCAAGATTAGCACTTTCAACTCTATCCATCCCTATAGGCATACCTCACAAGTGTGCTTAATCCCATGGGGGTAATGCCATATACTTTAGTTTATGGTACTCAAACAGTATTTCCTTTTGAACTCGAAATACCTTCTCTAAGAGTCTTGTAACAAGACTCTTTTATAGGAGATGAATATTGCCTAAATTGCTTACAACAACTACAGCTATTAGAAGAAAAATGTATTAATTCTCTAGAATATCTCAGAACATACCACGACAGGTTTTGTCATGCATATCACAAGAAAATATGCCCAAGGTACTTTGAAGTTGGGTACCTATTCATCAAAGAAAATTTAAAAAATACTAACATTGAAAATGACCTCAAAGGAAAGTTTGAATCTAATTTTTTAGGACCTTTCATCATCACAACCAAATTTGGAACCAAAGCTTACCCCTAGCCAAATTGGATGACCAACAACATAAAGAACCAATCAACTTCATGCATATTAAATGATACTATGCATAAAATATCGAGTTGTTTGCTTGTTCATATGATTGAATGTGCCATGACCCACCTTAAGTAGACTTTTCAGCTTGATGGACTTATGTTTTGTAATATTGCTTATGGATGAAATCATTAACTATTCCAGTTTTATTATGCAAAATATTTATTCCTTATTGAAAGTAAGATGCAAATTTTAAGAATGAAATATAGGATAATTTCATGTTTGCTTTGTGAAAAACTCATATTTTATATATGAATATAATGCTACTAATGAAAGTGTATTTTGCAGGAATAGCTTTCCTCATGGTGACAGAAAGAGTAAACCACTAAGAAAATATTACTTTGGGGAAATGATGTGATAAGTTATTTGTCAAAATATTTAAAGAGGCAACATGGATAAATTCCCCTTTCATGAGCATGCATAACAATATTTCATATATATAAAGAAATAAATTGCTTTGATTTTAGTTGCATGATAATTTCTTATGAAGGAATTTGGTTTGAAAAAAAAACATATCGGAATGGAAGAAATAAATGGTTGTTTCCTTAGGTAGGAACAATAAGTTATTTTTTGTTTTGAAAATAATTAAATATATAATGAATTGGAAGTTGCTTTCTTATTGAATATGGAAATATTGTTATAGACTAGTTAGAAGTAGTGAACCTGTAATTTATTTGATGAACCATGTTGTTGTGGAGCATTGATGAGATTTTACCAAAACTTTGGATAAAATCTCTTTACTTTCATGTTGAGTGTGTGGGAGTGGAAGAGTAATGTTTTGTCATAATATGGGCCAAAGAGTGAGGAATGGCCATCATGGAGGAGCACTCGACAAGGGAAAAAAAGGAAAAAAAAAATAGTAGACATGGGAAAAGAAAGAAGATGGAGGTAAAAGGATTCACTGAAAGGAATACGAGTTGAGAAGGGATGTTGATGAAGCAGGTAATCTGATGATCATTGTTAACTAGTTTTTAGTTTCATTTATGTATGTCAAATAATAATGGTTGTGATGAATTATTGCTATGAGTAACAACTATTAAAGAATAGTTTTAAGTCCCTGTGCATGGAAAATAGACTTTGTTATTTGTCTAAATGATAAATATAAAACTTGACCAGGCTACCATTTTATTTTTGAGTGTTATAAAATATGTTACATCTATAGAAAAGAAAATCATTGCTCATACTTTTGGTAGAATGTAGTTCCTGGTAGAGTTGCATTGATAAATGGTAACATAAAGGTTAATATTGTGCATGGATGTTAGTGATAAACCTTGCATGTGAATTGTGAGTTGAACCATTATCGTTGATGCATAATGTTGAGTGGATATGTGTTGGGTAAATATTGTCATATTGTATTATAGAACAAATAATTTGGTAGCTTTTGGTTTTGGCTAATCTGGAATCTGGTTTAGGAATACCATCGAAATACAATGTGTGTTATACCTTTGAATTATGGAATTGATCGCTAGAAGTGTGATTTATTTTTGTTGTCTTTAATGAAGTGATTATATTTTTGAAAATGTGGTTGCTTGTGAAAATATTTGATAAGAAAATTATGTAAACTTTATTTAAATGATATGTATTTATATACATACAATTTATTTTTCTACCTTTGATTTAAATGAATGTATGATTCTAGTATCACAACAGGTTGTGATATAGAATCTTGGGTAGATATTAGACATAAAATAAGAAAAATGATAATATTTAATTTCTAAGTTTTCTTTGAACTTCTTATACTTTTTGGATTGTTCCTACTATTTTCATTACACAGAATTTTTCTAAAACCATTTTGCAAGAAATGAGATATGCAAAACTCTTGAAAAAGGAGTTATCTCTGATCCCATCGCAAGGTAATTATTCTTTTTGGTGGTTAAAGGAGGTTCCAAAATTAAATATAGGTGATATGTGCTAGGCTAGCATGGGGAATCAACTGATGATCCCAATCAAAGTTCTAGAAAGAGCGGATGTGCACTCAAGTTTCAAATGGAGAACTTACTATTGCACCTAGTTGTGGAATTTGTAATTGTTATTGAACATAATCCAAGATTAAATGAGCACTGTAACATATTGCACTACATATGATGACTTGTTTCCAATATTGATATTATGATAGTAATTTTACAATGAAATAATGAATGATTATTATAGAATGTGTATCTAATGTTAGCTTCATATAATTAAAGTTCACTGATAAGTGTGAATTTAGTTTGCTCCTTGAGAGTACGTATTCAATGTATAAGTGGTTAAAGAACATTCTTTAGAGTGTTATATGTGTCATTGTTGTTCATGATGGCTATTTATGATATTAATTATGAAACTTTGTTAATATTGTATTTGTGTGTTTTTTTGGAGAGTAAGCAATCTTAGAGTTGATTTCTCTCTCGTTTGTGTATTGTTCTCTACAAAATAGAATTTATGTAGGAATAATTTGTAGGTTTAGAAATTTATTTTACCAACGCTGACTTAATGTTGATGCATACTAATTTATAAGTTGGTTTCAAATTAATTCAAGTCACCATTTGGTCGATATAGAGTTCTACTAGGATTTAAGCTTAGCTACATTTAGATTGTGGTTTGATATGATTTTAGTGTCACAGGTAATGATGAATAGAACTCTTAAGTGATTAATCATGGTAGATGAAGTGATAGCACCCACATAAAAATACCTATGTGGAGTGTAGTGGATGTCACGATATTTCTGAATGACTGGAAAAAGGATATTATGTGGAGTGCAATGGATGTCACCTTTTTTATTGATTGGAAAGGATATGGGTCAACACCTAGTATACTTTTATGATATATGAAGGTAAGTATAGCGATGGGTGAACCAATACACCTAAAATACTGGCACTAATAGATAAGTGTAAGGAAAGGGACATTTATCTACACCTAGTATAGTTGTATTGATAGACTAATACAAGTATATGCATGGGTGAACCACTAAATTTAATGAACTCACTTTGATAGACGTAAGTGAGTATATATGTGGTAGTACCTTGGAATGGTGGAATGGGCACATTTTATTAGTAAACATTTTATCGATTAAGTTTATTCTTTAAAAACAAAGTGCTCTAGTTTCAAGAAAGAAAAATTGGGATCATGACATTTGGTATCAAAGCATGGTTCATAGTGGGATAGGTTCACTACACAAAAATTAGTTTAGATATGTAATGGAAAAAATATTTAGAAGGAATAGAACCCTGCCAATAGAATATCTACTAGGAGTAAATTTGCTTAAACTGATTGAGATGACTGGATAAAAACTTGTTAGTAAGAAGAGCAAGTTGAAGGACTAATTGCTAATGAATTCTTACTATCTCATTTGTATGTGGCTAGGGACAGTACCACCAAAAAGAAGAAGAGGATGTGTTGCTCCATAAAGAAGGCAAACACGTCAGACTAATGAGAAGGATAGGAATCCAAATGTGGGTTCAAGGAAGCCTGGTGATGAATGGGGGAATCCTAGGAATGAGAATATTATTGAGATAGTGGCTCAACATTAGGAATAGGTATAAACCTAAAAATAGTTATTGGATGTCCTATTGAGTCAAGAAACATAGGCGAGTAACCCTAGAGTGAGTCAGCAAAACAAACCTCTTACCGAGGCACAACTAGCTAGGGTTAGATTAGAGGCTGAGTTGGATAAGGAAACGAAATATTTGAAATCTTCTAAATTTAATGGAGAGGAAAATGGGGACAATACTGAGGTATGGTTGAAATAGATAGAAATCTATTGCAACATGAAGAATTTTTCCTCAAGCACTCGAACATCTTATACCACATTGCATTTGCAAGGTGATGGTTTAGCTTGGTGGGAAGCATATAGTGATGAACTAGATCTTGAGGTAGAAGTTGACCTGAAATGGATAGAGTTTGTAAAGGCCTTCAAAGATAGATTTCTCACAAAATATTTCTATTCCCAAAAATTTGAAGAATTCTCTAGACTTTAGCAGGGAACTAGGATAGTGGAAAAGTATTATCAAATATTTGTCAAACTAATGAAATATGTACCTGCTTATAACAATAAAATGAAGATCCATAAGTTCATATTGGGAGCAGACCCTAACATTGGATAATAAGTGGATATGACAAAACCTGCAACTCTGTAGAAGGCCTTGTTGGAACTAAAACCAGCATCCATAGGATATCAAATTGTCACGTTGCCTTATTAGTTTTCTTCCCAATGAGCTATTACAGGCTCTGGGGTGCCTGCCTCTTTATCTTAGCTAAAATACCAATGTTGATTGATTTAAATACCGCTAAGATAGGTATGGAAACCCTCTTTTGCAAATAACCCTAGATATTTATCTTGATTTTTAATTATTTGCACTTCCAGATTATATGAACTTACTGAATATTATAAATTGACCAAGCTAAGAAATAACTATCCTTATAAAGCTCTTAAGTATGACCGGTGCCTTGATCCATATGAGTCACTATAGCTATTCTGTAAATGATCCAGTGAAAAACTAGAAAGAAATAAGAAGAGAAGAATTGATAAAGCTAATCTCATTCAAATGATGTAATAATATTACCAGTTAATCAATGAAAATAAAATGTTTAACATGCATTCAAATAATGTAATACATGAAAAAGTCATACACACAGTACTTTGAACAAGAATTTAACAGGGAAGAAATCCAGAGATTTGTATTGATATGAAAATATTTTACATTTAGAGTTGGCAAGATGCCATTTAACTCTATGAATATGATCAATACAAATGAAGAGAGGACTATCCAAATGATGTGAGAGCCTCCTTCTATTCCAATAAGATAATAGGAAGAAAACTATAAATCTTCTTGAACTCTGAAGTCCTAGAAATAATCTCAGCTCCTGAGCTACTCCCTATTGAGAAAACCTGCAAAGCAAAGGGGAAGAAATTCAAGGATGGAAGAAGGGAAAACAAGGAAATATAGAAACTCACAAATATGGGCACTCAAGCTATACCTACAACAAAAATTTTGTTCTCTAATATTGATCAATCCTTTATTCTAACCTCTCCTTCTACTTTTATAGCTGTTGAAATGAAACTGCCCAAAACAAGATTGTTGTGCACTATCCACTTGTCATCATCTACTAAGGAGAGGGGAGAACTGTCTGTTATCAGCTAACAACCTTTTCCTTGCCTTTGTCCATAGTTTCTCCCATGGAGGTTGATCCTATAACTGACTCATTAGCCGGTTTCTTAATTTTATCTATGTCATCAACTGTGGACCCATAAATTCAACAATGTGAAGCCACACTTCCACATGGATGATTCCTTGTTGAGAGACCCTATCCAGCATTCGAGAAGACTTGATTATGTTTTCTTTCAAGTTCAAGGCTTTATTTTGAAAGAAACAAACCTAATTGTATACATGTTTGGATTCATAAAATAACTAGACTGCCAACTTGCCATCATCTTGCTCATCAAATTTGACTTCTTTCAAGTGTTTTATGATGGTCTGGCTAAAAACACCTTGGTCCATCAGTGTGGCTAGATCAATTCTTGACTGTCTCACTATGGTTTTCATCTGTTGTTCGACATTTTCCAATTATTTAATCACCAACTTATATTTGGATCTTTCATTGATGAAGTTGGTGATTTTTTCATGTTCATCCAAGTAGCTTTGGATTTGGCCTTTTATAGTTATTACTTCCTCGGTCCTAATCTTATCGTATACAATTCTACATAAATTGTATACGAGAAGTATAATGGCCATCTTTTTATCAAGGTCTACTAACAAAGGCTTTATCATATTTGTGTTGTCTTTGATCAAAGCGATGGCCTTTTCTCTATATTTTTCAATCAAGGTCTCCTTGGACCCTATGGTGCTAGAGGCTATTGCTTATACTAGAGCTGAAGTAGCAATAGATTTCAGCTTCTCATTTTATTCCTATAGTTCTATGGCCTTGGATTTCCAAGTGGATATTTCTGATATTACGTCTTTCACAGTCTAAGAGTGAATGTTCACTCCTTGTCTTACCATGGCAATGGTATCTCCTATTGCTTCTGCTAATTTGGTCTTTGGATCAATCTTCAGAGAAGTGATCCCTTGGGTTGACAAAGAGATGGTCATTTGGCCACCTTCCTATGTTTGGGAGCTTCTCCACCCTTCTCCCTTCATCGATGGTGTCCAACTTGGATTCTTGAGCCCAAGTGAATTCTGGTACTTCATATATTTTGACCAAATGAAGGATTACTGTGCCTTCAGCTCCTGCTTCAATCCGTGGCATCTTGGTGGGTGGTGTCTCATCATCATCCATATCTTCTGCCTGATAATTTTAAAATATTTATGCCAATCCACCACTCTCTTCAATGGTCTTCTAGGCCCTTTCCTATATCTTAGCCTCTTTGTTATTGTATTTGATGGCTACTAGAATGGCTTGAGAGGTGCATGAAGCAGCCACTTGTAAGTGTCTTGGTGCAAGTAAGGTGAGGGCAAGGTTGCCTAGTTCTTGTGGGCCTAAGTTCAAAGCCTTAGCAACAACCTATTCTCCTCCTTTGGTGGTACTGGTAGCCTCGTTACTAGGGACTTCTGGTGCAGGTGCTTCTATTACCTGAGCCACTATCTCTAGCTACTCAGATGTGGTAGTAGTGATCTCTGCTAATGGGTCATTGAACTCTTCTGGAGGAATGACTGGTTGAGCTAGTGTAATCTTGTCCATAGTGGTTTGCCTGACTAGCTTGAGTTCTAAGGAATACCATCCCACCACCTCCAACTAAGTATGGGGCCTTTGCATGCTCTTGTTTTCCTAGATAGCTTTCATCTCCTTTTCATCCTTGCTAGTCCATAGTAGAGCTTTCTCATAATCATCTTCGTGGTGTTTCATGGGCTTCTTTTCTACCCCAATGTCTTTTTACGTATCTTTAGGATCATAAGGCCTCCACACTATTTCAACAAAAAAATATTTTTCCATTATGGAGATGGCTTCAACAAGGTTGGGACAGCCTTTGTATACAATGTGGCCAATATTCGCTGGTGTGGATACCCACGGAATTCTGACCTATTTTCTCAAATATTGCAGCCTGGCCTCCTTGGTCAACTATCGCACTACCTCCAGCACTCCTACTGACTTTGGTCAATAGGTGGGTAAGGCCTTTGGGGGTAGCTTTACCCTATACATTTGAATGAACGTAAATTTCTCCATGAAAAAGACATCCCCAAATCCTTTCTCTCTGAGGTAGTCCTCAAAACCTTGGCTTATTTTTTTAGGATGCTGCTCAATCAAGACATGATACATGGTCAGAAGAAAATTACTGTAGAAATTTGAGAATGAAGAAAAATTCTGGTGAATGACCGAAAGCCGGTCTTTTATCATACAATCGAGGTTTCCCCCGAGTTGCGCTATTGCCTCTCTTCTAAGTTGACCCACTATCAGGAGGATCAAAAAGGAGTATTGAGAGAACTGGGACATTATGTATTTATCCTATTTTAATGTCTCTTGGAGTTTCTTCAACTCCTTATCCATGGTGTTGCTCATTACTTCCTCTCATTAATAGTGAGAAAAGCATCTTTTATTACATTGAGCAATAACATACGTAAGTGGCAAGCTCAACCAGTTAAGGTCTTCTATGCCTAAGGCGATCTGAATAATGTCTTAGAAATATTTTTCCCACCATTACAGCAAGGAATTTGGGATAGGGAAGTCAGTTGATACTGGCCCTTTAAACAAACCAACATAGAAAGAAGTCCCTAGCATGTGTTGAGCCTGCAGT
Organism: Wollemia nobilis; assembly: GCA_028583015.1. Classification (NCBI taxonomy): domain Eukaryota; kingdom Viridiplantae; phylum Streptophyta; class Pinopsida; order Araucariales; family Araucariaceae; genus Wollemia; species Wollemia nobilis. Next base: position 7,352,731 of record JAQPPZ010016690.1, on the reverse strand, counting down.
GTTACCACCTTTTCATCATATAGTAAATCTCCCTTTGTTAACTCAAACATCATTCGAATATGGTCAGGTGTGAGGCGGTAGAGAGCCTTTCCCCTCTCATTCATAATGGAATGACTCCATGGATTGTAATATATTACAAGCCATGACAATAGGTCTGGAGAGAAGTGAACCTGAGGACACAGTAACTTTCCCAAATTGGTGTTCCAATAGTTGCTGGCAACACTCTTCTTATCCTTTGCCTCGTAAGCCCTCAAAATATCATCTTTAATACGTGATGTGGTCGGCTTCGATCTTCCATGCTGGCCTAAAAATGAAATTCAACCAGCTCCTCTTCATTCCAGACCTGGTCCCCGAGCTTCCTGGTCGTCACCTTTTTAAAAGCCTCAATTTTGCCTTTCTTGGCACTTGAAATTAAATATGGCATTGCTCTCACTTATGTAAATTTTATCTTTCTAAGTTCTAAGAAAAAATCTCAGCTCTCACACACTGCTCAATCACTGAACACTTCTATAAATACACTAGGGATGGTTTTCTTTTGGAAATAGATGGGATTTTATAACATTTCTTTGAGTTGATGTCATTTAATGAGGGGAGCTAGTTGGTTTATTATGACCATCCTGGGCTCACCACCTTTTTGGTCTTTCACACATTCTATTTGAATGATGTGTCTTTGGTTTCTTTTTTTTATCAAATGTGATTACATGGATCCAAGGATGATCCTTATATGTCTCGACTCACCATGATTGGATGAGAGCTCTGCCATCGAGATTTGCTCTTCAAAGTGGATGCCTTGTCATCTCTACTCCTTTCAAGACCACCTTGGCTAGTTGTCTAACTAAGCATGCGACTACATCCTTTTGGGAATGGAGGCCAGCTGGCATCCAAATTTTGGCATGTGTAGCCAATTATTGTTCTCAGACGATTATTTTGGCTTCCCTCTAATCCATGCTAGTCGATGGTAGAAAATCCTTGGTCGATCGACCTGATAAAGTTGCCTGCACAAGAAACCAATAATTAGCAAGGTTAAATTAATTTGGTGGGATGGTTAGGCATACCTCATGCTTGGTTCACATGCCAAGATAATTTTGCACATGATGGCTCTGCTTATCGAGGCATCGGTTGTCGTAATTCGTCGATCGATCGACTGGTTTTTTTCTTGAGTCGATCGTTTGTAGGTCTAGGAATCTCGATCGAGTAATGTGTCGAAGGAGCCAATCGGTTTCTCTTTGTCATTTATTTACTGATTGGTTTCAGCTTGTAGATATCTCATGAGAGCTGATCAATTTTTTCTTATAATGTGTCAGCCGATAATATTTTTGATGAGCATTCAAAATTTTGACCCATCCTTATTACTCAGGAGTCGATCGGTTGATATTTCTTTTTCGGGAGCCGATCGGTTGGTGGACCCTTCAAGTTAGCCAAATCATTGATGGTCTTTTTGTCATCGATGGATCGATCGACTAGTTGTAATCAACAGTCGATCGGTTGGCCAGTGTTGTTTGGGACCTGATCGATCTGTTAGTGTATTCTGAGAGCCGATTGGTCGGCTAGTATTCAAAAGGGGTTGAAAATATGTGTCGGTTGGATTTTAGAATTTGTGAGTCGATAGGCTAACTTTCTTTGGCCTTGAGCTAATTTTTAATTTCCTTAGTTCCTACAAAAAATGATTTTCTTTAGTAAGAACTTAAAAAAAGGTGGTAAGATCTATCAATCCCTTATTTCCTTACCTCAAGGTAATTTTATTTACCCCTTTGATTTTGTGCCTCCAATTTGATCACCTGTTCTGATATTTTGCTAGAGTTAGCTGATCAATATTTCTTTATGTGAAATTTTTCTTTTGAATTGCATTTAAGTGAGTTCTTAAAACACTCTGACAGTAATTTTGAAGAGAAAGCTCTGACTAGGAGGGAGGACCTTTAGTTCAAAAAATTTAAATTTGGGGTCACACAAGTTGGATCATTTTAGGCTCCAACATAGGCTCTGACTGGGACAAGTACTGAAAACTTGAAGCACTTGAGAATTTCCAAAATCTCTTGGTTAATGAAAATAGCAACATTTGGACCAAACATTGAAACTCTTTAATTAAATAAAAATAAACAGCACAAATGAACAAAGCCAAAATATGAGGATACTCAAACCAATAAGTCAGCATTAGTCATCTTCTGCTACTGGTTTAAAATTCAAGAAGAAAAAGGATTTTTATTTCTGAAATGCTACTTACTTTCAGGTTCCATTTTGTTCAACAATATTTTACAACAACATTGTGCAGGATTGGAAAGGGCTAATTGTTCCATTATAATCTAGTCTAAGTGTGTGCTCAGTGTGTTTGTTTTGACTTCTGGACCTTTATAGGACTATTTTTTCTTTGATAAAAAGGCACAACTTGTTAAGACCTTTGCTCTTTCAAAAAAAATCCCATTTTTAGAGACTCCACTGCCATCCAGGCATCTATAGCCCCGATGGATATGCATATGATCTTATCTAGTTTTTCTCTACTGCTAATAAGCGTTTATAGCCCTGATAGAGGTTTTTCCAATATATATCTGGAACACTTGCTCAACCTTGCATTACTTTGGATTTTATTTCTCACTAAGATAAATATATGTATGAATGTAAGGTGTGCAATGAGAGTGTCTAGGTTGAGGATTAGATTTTGGGTATTGAATAGAGTGTTTAGATTTTTGGCTATTAACCAGTTTCTCAAACATAACTCTATCTTTTTTATCTGAGTTATCTTAAACCATTGTCTGATAATATGTGACTAGTTATGATGGATCAACAGCCCTGGCTTTTTCCTACCTAATTTTTGATCATGAAAGAATTGTATAAAACTATTGGCTTGTATATAACTTGCATTTATCAGACCTAAAAATCTAGCTCCTTGCACTTGTATGATTTTCCAAGCTTCGAGAAGTTTTTAAGACCTTTTTGTTAACTACTTGGTTTGAAATAAAAACAACAATTAGCTTGTTTTGAAAAAGAAACACAAAAACTCTTGACAAAATAAAATTACAACATAATCTGAACTATACAATATAAATAGAAAAAGCATAAAAGAACATAAAGGCAAAATGCTAGAAAGAAAATTCACTGTCAAACTCAAGGTCACTTGTGGGCATAGTGTTATTTTTTCATCAAATAGACTGCCCCTACTGATGTTGTTCTAGGCCCTAGTCGCGATAAAGGAAAGGAAAATTTCACTTTGCTCAGAAAGGACAAAAGGTGCTTCCTTCATACTAAAGGAGTTGTCTATAGACCAGTAAACTATCTTCGGCTCAAATAAACTATGGACAACATTCCCCTCAGCACTATCCCTAGTGACAAAGGGGAACTGACCTCCATTCTAAATTCTAATGCTAATGAGTTTAGTCTCTTTGCCTTTCCTAATCAATTTCAAATTCTGGGTAAAATAAATCCTAAGGATGACTTGGAGCAAGTTTTTAGTGAGATGAATCTCGAAGATAATTGTTTGAATGAGATTGTTGATAACCCCATTCCTGAATCTAAATCTATTCATAATAGATCTTATCCTATTGTGGAAATTCAGGTTGTTTTTGAGACCTCTCAGGCTAAGAATTCCCCCCTTGATGCTTTCAATATTGACCAGCTTTTGGTGGAAATCATATCTACCTCCATTTCCTCTATAGAACCTTCTAGCCTTGTTGTCCAAAAGATTAGTCCTAAAATCATCAGAAGTCATATAAATCCCCAATTGATTGTAGCATGGAGAAAAATATGGAGACCTTCAAACTCTGATCACTGGAAACAAGTAACCAATGAAGATATTGCTAATGGTGTCCAAAATACATTGTTTTCCACAGGCATAATTTCTAAGGAAGATCCAAAGTGCACCAAACATCCCCAACCATCTAGAAAGGGAGGAAAAAAATTCACAAAATATTCTAAATGAATATCCTCTCATGGAATGTAAGAGGCTTGAATGGCTTAGATAAAAAAAGGATAGCTAAATCATTAAGTAAAGAAATAAGACCCACAATTTGTGCCATCCAAGAAACAAAAATCAAAGAACCACTTGAAAATCAGATATGTAATCACATTTGTAAACACAGTAACTATACTGCTTGCAAAGCTAATGGTGCTTCTGGAGACCTCTTATGTCTTTGGAATCCTAACTTGGTGGAAGGAAATATAATCCACTCTTCTGATAAGATGATGAGCATTATTTTCTTTGATAAATACAATGATTCTCCATGGGTTCTAACCAACATTTATGCTCCTAATTCCATCATTGGTAGGGCTTGTTTGTGGAACAACCTGATTGATGTCCATAAGGCTTTTGCTAATATTCCTTGGATTTTAGTTGGTGATTTCAATACTCCTTTATTTCCTTCTGAGAAGAAATTGGGAATTGTCTCTTATTCTAAAAGCATGGAGGATTTTTAGGAATTCTTAAGTAATATTAATCTTATGGATGTTAATCTCAAAGGAAATAAATTCACCTACTCAAACAGAAGGTGTGGATCCCAGCTAATCCAGGTTAAACTTGATAGAGTTATTTTTTCCTAGGAAGCCCTTAACATTTGGGGAGATGCAAATCTTCAATCATTACTCAAAATTGGTTCTGACCATAGTCCTATTCTCATTGACACCTGCTTTTCAAAACTCCTTTCAGGTTTGAGTCTATGTGGATGCTTAATCCTAATTTTAGTGAAAGGATTAAACAGTGGTGGTAATAGAATGCTCAAGGAACTCCTTCTTTTGTTTTGGCTCATAAATTTAGATACATCAAAGAGAACCTAAAAATCTGGAACAGGGATGTTTTTGGCAACCTCTTCCAAAATAAGCAAGACATCATTAACAAGTTGGATGTAATAGAAAGAGAAAGGCAAGAAAAAGGGGATTTTTTTGGGGAGATAAAAGAAATTGAAAGGAATTTATTGTCTCAATATCATAATATCCTTCAGTGTGAAGATATTTTTTGGAGAAAAAAATCTCGTGATATCTGGTTAAAATAAGGAGAATCTAACACAATTTTTTTTCATATTTCTACATTAAGACATCGCAGCCATAATAGAATCAAATAAATTTGCAAGCAGGATGGCAACATGGTGAATGATATCAAATAAATCAGAACTAAAGGTCAAGCCCATTTTTGAAATCTTATGCAAGAGGAACAATGACACAATTATAGAGATGCTAGATATTTCTTTCTTCAATTCATCCCCAAGCTCATAACTGATGATATCAACAACAAGCTAAATGTAACACTTTTTGATGATGAGATAAAGGTTGCCCTTTTTTCAATGAAACTTGACAAAGCTTCGGGACCTGATGGCTTTCCTCCTAGATTCTTTCAATACTTCTGGGATGTTGTTAGTGAGGATGTGTGTAAAACCATCAGAGAAATTCAAATATCCTAGTCTATTCCGAGAGGCTTCAACTCAACTTTTATTTCTCTCATACCTAAGATCCTTAATGCTTCCAATTTTAATGATTTTCGATCCATTAGCCTTTGCAATGTCATTTATAAAATTTTAACCAAAGCAATGGCCATTCGTATGAGATATGTCATGTCGATCATCATAAACAAATGCCAAGTCAGATCTATGAAAGGTAGATCCATCCTTGATGGAATTATTTATATCCATGAAGCTATTCATTCAAGTTCCTACAACAAAAAGGCAACCTTTCTTCTCAAGTTAGATATGAACAAGGCCTATGATCGACTAAATTGGGATTTTCTTATTGCCATTCTCAACAAGTTTGGGTTTCAAAATGAGTGGGTTTCACTTGTCAAAGGGTGTATATCCTCCGCTTGGTTATCTATTCTTCTTAATAGCTCTCTAGCTAGCTATTTCCATAGTAGCATAGGTCTAAGACAAGGAGATCCCTTATCTCCTCTTCTCTTCATCATTGATGTTGAAGCTCTAGGCAGATCCATTTTGGCAGCCAAGAATGCAGGTCTTATTTCTAGCATTCAGGTTACTTCATAATGCAGTCATATTACTCATCAACAATTTTTTGATGACACCCTTTTGTCCACCTTTACCTCTGTCAATTATGCCTCTATCATCAAACGAATCCTCATCCTTTATGAATCAGTGGCTGGCCAAAGGATAAAATTTAAAAAAATCAAATTATATTTCCTTAATACTCCATTGAGAAGACAAAATTTGATTGCTAATATTATTCATTATCCCATTAGTTCCCTGCCTTCATCTTACCTTGGAATGCCTCTTTTCAATGGAAGTGTCAAGGATAATCTTTGGGATAATGTCATTGAAAGACTTCAAAAGAAATTGACTACGTGGAGAGGTAATATCCTCTCCCAAGATGGCAAAATCACCTTAACTATGGACTGCCTTCAAAGTATTCCTGTTTATTTTTTATCCTTATTCAAAGCTCAAACTTTTGTTTACTGCAAAATGGAGAGAATCCAAAAGAATTTCCTCTAGTCAGGAACTAAGAACAAGCACAAATTTCATATAGTAGCCTGGGATAAAATTTGCAAACCCAAATATCAAGGAGGTTTAGGCCTCAGACGGATATCCCATATTAATATTGCTCTCCTTGCCAAGTAAGCTTTGGGACTTATTTCAGATGAACAAGTTTACTGGGTCAAAACCTTAAAAAGGAAATATCTTCAAAATTTCAAGTTTTTGCATGGTCAAGTACCCTTTTGTGGATCCGCTTTTTAGAAATTAATTTGTCAAGCTTGTTCCCTTGTGTAAAAAGGAACCCGATGGCTTCTCGGTAATGGTAACTCTAGTTCCTTCTGGGATGACAAATGGTTGGGCAAGTCTCCTCTCAGTTAGATTCCTATGCTCCAAAGGATCACTAACATTACCAAGCAATGTTTTGGTCCTCTGGTGGCTCATTATATGACTTCAATTAATGAGATTAAAAAATGGAAGGAGATTAATATTCCAAATTGTAGAACCCTAAAATTGGCATATTAAACCTTAGAAAATAATTAAATTACCTTAGTAATAATTCAAAATTTAAATTTTAACCCTGAAACACCCGTTAATCGCCTATTAAACCGCTCCCCTTGTTTTTCATGCCATTTTTAGGATTTCTTGTGACCATTGGATGATATCATCACCGATCAGATGATATCACCTCAGATTGAACGAATTATTCTAGAGAAGAACGTCCAAATGATTTCGTCCCAAAACTGATTTTTCATAATTAGCTTATGTTTCAACGACGTCTCTAATTGGGGCAAAAGTGTGTCTACACGGTTAGAGACTTCCACCATTGGATATCTCCCAAATTGGGATGATATCCAACCTCCCAACCTCATTCCTATGTCTATTTAATCTTAGGCCCTCCCCTTGACATTCCCCTGGCTGAAATTTTCTATAACACGAGTTTTATTTGCATTAGAGTATCTTAAATTACTATTTGCCTTCGTATTTTTTCAAGTTTTCTTGCAAGAACTTCACTGTTTTTTAGTTGGAGCAAGCTCAAATCGTCGTAGATGATCCTATACGATCTCGAACGATCACACCAAAATTTGAGATGATTTCGTATCCTGCAGATGATCTCAACTGCATCCAACATTAGGGGCAATCAATGCCCAGAGTTTGTGTTTCTTCACTCTTTTCTGTTGTTTTATTCTGCATTTAATTAAGTTTATTGTTATTCCTTATTATTATGCATCTTGGAGTTCACCCATGTAGCTTAAATGCATAATAAAGTCATAATTGTCATTAAATCATTGTAATGCACTTATATTTTTTATTTTGTAATTATCAGTTTAATATTGTTATTATCATTCTACATCATTTTCCTCTATTAGTATAGTTGCATTTCCTGTATTCTGTGTCTATTTCTCTGACGAATTCGTCTGATGAATTCACTAGATCTTAGACGATCTTGTCTGATATCAGATGATCCTTTCATATCAAAGGTGATTTGGACTGCTTCAAAAATTAGAACCTCCATCAGACATCCGGAATCAGGTATGGTTTTTCTCATCTATATTGTTCTCTGTATTTTCTATTTAAATATGTTCTCTGTATTCATTTAAATTTGCATTTCATATAGAACATTTTAGATTCATTTGGCCAAACCTAGGAATTGAATGATCAAGCATAAAAATGAACATATCAAACACACTATCAACCTAGGCATGGAAACTGCCATTCAAAAGTTTCTTGGTGAACCCATCATCCATCAAAAATTCACCCTTATACACCTCCCCCGAGAGGCGGGACCTTCAAAGGACCTCTCAGTCCGAGGTATTGTCCCATCCTTTTCACATCCCCCTTTTGGGCACGGATCCTATAGCATGAAGGTAAGGGTGCAAAAAATTTGGAGCGATACATTTTGGTGAACCCGACGTGAAAAACTAAAAAACCTTTTGAAAAAAATTCAATTCAATCCAAAAAAAAACCAAAACATAAATGCATTTAGAATCAAAGATTGCATGTCATATTTAGATGGTAGATTATAATAAAAGATGAGTTGTCACCATTAATGTTGAAAACCAATTAGTAGCTATAGAGATTAATTTTGTGCTTGGCGTACCTCAAACAAATAGGGTTCAACCTTTGTGGGATGAACTTAATAGGAGATTAGATCTCATTTCATCTAGAGCAACTGAACTTAGGCAAATCAAGAGGTTTGTCCTAGATAGAATTCTGGATCCCGATCAAGTGACTTTGTATCATGAGCTTCAGAGAGCTTGCCATAGGTGGTTAGCAGATAAAAGAGCCCTTGTTTCTTTTGAGTTGTATACCTTTGAGGAATACCTCGATAATGCAGTTGTAGTGCATAAATTTTTGTCTCATATAGAAGATCAAGAGGTCGTTCTTACGGATAGATAAAGATGGTATAGAGTCCCCAGAGCTGTGTTATATCGATAATATTTCCATGAGATTTATTTTTACAAAACATAATCTAAAATAGATAATATCACTATAGCACACTTCATTAAGTTCCTAAAAAACCATTTCCAATTTGAAGAGGAGCACTTTATGACTCCTGATGAACTTGATCCTATCAATGACATCTATAAACTATTTATAGAAAACTAAGTTATTATTTTATTATTGTTGTTTCTTGTATTTAGTGTGTTGTTTATTGTCTTTATAAAAAGAATAAAAACAAAAACAAAAACAAAATAAAATTATCATAAAAATAATAATAATAATAATAAATAACAAAAAAATCAAAACATTTTCTTTTAAATATTATAGTAGGTATATAATTAAAATATATACCTCCCAAGATCGGTTGCAAATATGTTAATATATATTTGCTAAAACCTAAATTTAGACACAATGACTAGACTCAGGAATGGAAAACAAATTGAAGTAGAAGAAGATTGGTTAGGAAAAACCAATAGACCAAATGCCCTTCTTGAAGAACCAATTCAAGAAGAAGAAGTAACTTTAAACCAACAAGAAGAAGAATTTGTGGACACAAATGAACAAAAAGAAAATGATAGAGAGGAAGGATCCTCATCTCCTAAAATAACCCCAGAAGGAGCTGTTACTTTTGAGAACATGGAACATTTTTGGAAATTTCTCTATAATAATATTGGCACTCTTAACAGAGCAGTTCATATGGACAAAGATCAAATTAGTGACACTCAAGCAACCCTAGAAGATATATATCACACACACACTAATCCTTTGTCCTTTGTTGATCAAGAAAGTGATCAAGCTGGACCATCCAATTTGGACATGGCTGCTATAATCCATAACATGCAACAACAACAGGTTACCCAACCACCTAGAGTGCCTATTACCAAACCAAGGGTTATTCCTACACAAAATAAACCTTCATTCACTGCTCTATTTCGCCAAGCTATTGATCAATATACCTTAAATCAACAAAAGCCTAAAATAAAACCAAATGTTAATTTCCAACAATCTGGGATACAACATAATGTTACCACAAATCTTCTTCATAATACTCTTCCTACCAATCATTTGCATAATAGTAACATAGCATCAAATCCTTATGTTTCGCCTTATTACGCTCACAAATCCCATGCTCATGTACCACCAAACCAATATGGTGGGCAAGCTGGCAATCTGGAAGCCATGGTGAAATAGTTAACCTCCCATATGGACCAAATAGATCCCTACCATCCCTCGTACAATTACCGAGAGATGTGTAGTCAACCTCTAGATCCTATAGTTGTAGCACAACCATATCCCAAACACTTTCCTATGCCTGTCCTACCTATATATAAAGGAACCAAAGATCCCATAGAGCATCTTCATATGTTTAGGATAGCATGTCATGAAATATCACATGATGATTTGCTATTACTAAAAATGTTCCCGAAAAAGCTTAGGGGGGATGGCATTGGAGGGGTATTATCAATTGCCCACTCATTCTTTGAGAAATTTTGAAGAGACCGCTGAGTATTTTGTGCATCAATTTAGTGCCTATATTGAAAGGCATGTAACCATTAAATATTTGTACAACCTAAAACAAGACAAAGATGAGTGTTTTGCTGACTTCTTAGCTCGATGGAAATAGTTGATAGGAAAACTACACTTTCTGTTACCTTATCGGGAGATGTTGGATATTTTTATCAATAATTTACAAGAACAACTATCCTATGAACTATCAACTGCTACCTTGACCACCTTCGATCAAGCTATAGACTTAGCTCGAAGGGTGGAAGATGCTCTCATTAGAAGAGGTCAGCTCAAAAAGAAATATTATGAGAAAACATCCAGAAATCAGTATAAAAATAAACAAGTTATGGGTGATGGAGTCACTAATAGTAGAAACATTGCTAATGTTAATACTATGAAAACAACGAAGAAGTTTATATTGAAACCTCCTAATAAACCATCCCAATAATTTACTAGGTTAAATCAACCGTTATCAACCATTCTCCCCCAATTACTAGCACGAGGCTTGATCCAATTACCAGCTATTCGGGAACCTGATCCAACTATACCTAGATACAGAGCTGATTTACATTATAATTTTCATATAGGACTTGGACACGCTACAAACTCTTGTAAAATATTAAAACATAAAATACAAGATCTGATTTATAATAATGAGATGGAGGTGCAAGCCTTCCAACCTAAACAAAATGCTTCTAATAACGCTCAAAAGAACATTCCCCAAAATCAGAATCAGAATGCCTATCAATCATTGGACATATTTCAACATCCTTTACCACAGCATGGTAAAGAAGTGGCTAATGAAATCAAACATCATAATGTTCCCCCTCCTACCCGATATGTAGGGGCTATTAGCAGACAATTATCTATTCAGGATCCTCCTACCCGTATATAATATTCAAACATCGGATCTTAGTGATGTAGAATCGGATACTGAAAGTGAAATAGACATCACCTCAAATCAATCGAATAGTTCTGAAAATGAATCAGATCCTATTCAACCTATCACAGATTCTATGGTTTCGTAAGAACCATTTCCTAGAAGAGTTACTACTCGACCGTCTTCTAATCAGTTTCTTCCTAATGAATAAGCCATAAACGCTATACCAATACCAATTCAGCATCCTCAATATAACATTGTATGACCATCGAAGTCGTTACTAGACAACAAGCTAAAAATTCTCAACAGGATCAAACTCAGAATGATGGATCAGCTCCATTTGTTTTGAAAAATCCCAATAAATGGAATCATATGTCTAAAGTTCAACCTAAGCCTCCTTACAATATTAATGAACAATTATCCAATACTATAGCCAGGATTTCCTTTTTGGATTTGTTAAGATCTCCTACCCATAGGGATGAGTTAATGCTTACATTAAGCCAAATGATGGTACCTCAAAATATTCAACCTGAAGCCATGTCCAATACTATCATCACTCGAGAAGTCGATTGTATTGACTTCCAAGATAGAGATATACCACAACATAGTTTACATAAGGATAATCCCTTATATATTACTGCCCTAATTGGAGATGTAGCTGTTAAACGAGTCTTGATTGATAATGGTTCATCTTTAAACATCTGCACTTTTGACTTCTACCAACGATTTGGGTTTAGAAGTGACGAGATGAAAAGAACGGATATGATTATCAAAGCCTTCAATGATGAGACACAAGAAACATGTGGAGTCATTACTATACCCTTGCAAGTTGGTATTAGAACCCTCGATACGACCGTGTTTATTGTACATTGCCTTGCATCGTACAATATGCTTTTGGGTCACCCTTGGATCAACACGATGCGAGCGGTCCCCTCCACTTTACATCAGTGTGTTAAATTTGAATTTAAAAACTATTTGGTTACCATTCATGGTGATCTTAGACCTTTTGATATGTGTGCTTTGGCAGAACCTGTTGGAGTGCAATTTTGCCCCGCCCTGTCATCCACACATCCTATTTCTTATCATCCATCCAAACGTGTGAAACACACACCCATAACATCATCTACCCCATCAACTACACCTATAAATTTAACCCAACCATCTTCTGAACAAACCACATTAGGACCTCTAAAAGATCCTAAAATTACAACCAATGCTTCACGTTTTACCCCTATAACTTCCATACCGATAGACTCATCCATCGATATCCCTATAACATCATCATCCACTACCAGCATTCTTTCCACATCAGAAGATCAAGGAAATGTTCCTTCTACCTCTTATGCTCTTACTGATGAGCTCTTACCCGATTTATCTAAAATTCTTATAACATAAGAGATCAACACTACCATGTAGACTTCCCTCCTTTTAAATAAACTCCACCTTCTCCTCGTACCTTGGGCCTCCCACAACCTATGGGAAGTATCTACCAAGTCGAAAGTTGTACTTTTGTTTATAAAGGATATGATTGGGGAAGAATACCCTGAAACATCAAGACATATTATGATGGATATGCTCGATGCTATTTTGCTAATGAATATATTAAATCTAAACCCATAATGTTTAAATTGGGCTATAAAGGGAAATGTTTGGGACCTTTCCAAAATGGTATGAAACAACCTTTCAAGGTAGAACCGTGGCCTGCCCACTGTGGTGTGGGCCTATTTTCTAGTAAATGTCAGCCCTTTCCATTTGAGGCTGATGATCATCTCGTATGTTATCAAGATTATCTAGATAAACAAGATTCTTTGTATCCAAAGAATAATTCTTTTACCTGCAATATGCTATCCATAGCCTATCCTAAAATTATTTCCGAATTCGACGACGAGTTGGAGGGAGATATCTTTCATGATATTTCCATTGAGGAATTGTTATATAATGAATTTTATTTTGATGGCTCTATACCTATTATAGCCCAGCTTGAGGCCTCGAATCCTCAAAACGAATTATCCAAGCTAACCTTGGAAGAATTACAAGAATTGGGTTTTTCACCCACCCCTCCTAATTTTGAGAGAGATTTACATATGGAAGTTGAAAATGTTATAAAAATTAACATTGGAACTGAACATAACCCTCACATAATTAATATTGGATCAAAATTAAGTCAAGAAATACAAGATGAATACATTTCATTTCTTAAAGACTATGAATATGTCTTTTCTTGGACATATGAAGACATGTCAGGTCTGGACCCTTCTGTAGTCATGCATCATCTAGTAGTCCATCCAGATGCTAAACCTGTTAAACAGAAACTTAGAAAAATGCATCCCAAAGTGGCCTTACTAGTCAAAGGAGAACTAGAAAAACTATTGAAAGTCATTTTTATACAAGCCATTGACTATGCTGAATGGATCTCAAATGTAGTTCCAGTAACTAAGAAAGAAGCCACTAAAGTTAGTGTTTGCACTGATTTTAGAGACATTAATGTTGCATGCCCTAAAGATGATTTTCCTCTTCCCAACATGGATCAGATCATTGACTTTACTGTCAAAAGTGGAATGATATCCTTAATGGATGGATTTTTCGGTTATAATCAGATCAGGATAGCTCTTGAATATCTGGCCAAAACAGCCTTTATTACCCCTTGGGGAACTTTTTGTTGGAAAGTCATGCCATTTGGATTAAAGAACGCAAGTGCAACCTATCAACGAGCTATGACTTATATTTTTTATGACATGATGCATGATAGCCTACATGATTATGTAGATGATATCATAGCTCGTTCCATAAAAGAATATGATCATTTAAATGACTTAAGGAAAGTATTTGATCGGTTAAGGGAATATTTATCCGACTAAATCCTGCTAAATGCATATTTGAAGTTAAGTACGGTAAATTATTAGGGGTTATAGTTTCTTTATGTGGCATTGAAATTGACCCTCTCAAGATCATGGCTATCACAGATATGCCCGCACCCACAAATATATCAAAATTACGAAGTTTACAAGGTAAGCTTCAAGCTATTCGCCGCTTCATCGACAAGTTGGCAGACAAAACGAGACCCTTTCTTAAGCTTCTTAAGAAAGATGTCTTTTTTCATTGGGACGACGAATGCCAAGAAGAATTTGAAATCCTTAAGAAATATCTCCTCAAACCTCCAATGCTTTCCCCACCTAGATCTAATCGTCCTTTTATCTTGTACATTTTTGTTTCTGATTCTGCCTTAGGAGTTATGTTAGCTCAGCTTGATGATGAGAAGAAAGAATGTGCTAATTATTACATTAGTAGAACCCTTATCAGTTATGAAACTCGTTATACCATATTAGAGAAATTATGTCTAGAAGTCATATTTTCTACACAGAAACTATGACATTATATGCTCAGTCATAAAACCTATGTTATTGCCAAATTCGACCCTTTGCGATATCTCATGAGTCAACCGTATTTATCTGGTCACACAGCCAAGTGGGTTCTTGCACTAAGCTAATTTTAACTCACCTTCATAGGACAAAAGTCTGTTAAAGGTCAAATCATAGCAGATCAATTAGCTACTGCACCCTTAGAATCTACTCATCCCCTCATCATTGAGTTTCCTGATGAATGCCTTAAACTTGAGGCAGACCATTTAGAGCAATGGTCCTTATACTTTGACGGAGCCCGATGCATGAGTGGGGTTGGTGCGGGTATTATTTTAATATCTCTACAAAAACATCTTATTCCTCTGTCCTTCAAATTAACATTTTCTTGCACCAATAACACTGTTGAATATGAAGCTCTTATCCTTAGATTACGAGCTGCCTTGGCATTGAAAATCAAAATTTTATTGGTTTTCGGTGACTCCCAACTTGTCATAAATAAAATCAATGATGTTTATCAGACCAAAGATGATAAATTACACCCATATAAATCATATGTTTTGCAGTTGTTATCCTTGTTTGATAAAGTTACTTTGGAAGCTATTCCTCGAACTACAAATCGTGCGGCTGACGCTATGGCTACAACTGCATCTCTTTTAACCTTGGAGTTAGACGATGAATATACTACCATCATTATTCATCGACTCCAGGAACCCACTTCAAGCAAATCATGTTTAGAACCTTTGGATGTGTTTCTCATCAATAAAACAACTCCTGAACCATGGTATATTGATATATTTAATTTCTTGTAAAAAGGAACCTTCCCTGATGGTTGCACTAGCAACCAATGTAGGTTATTACATAGACAAGCAATTCACTTTGTGATTATTGGTAATACCTTGTACAAAAGATCTTTTGAAGGCATCTTATTGAGATGTTTGAATTTAGAAGAATCCAGATCAGCTTTGAATGAAGCCCATAATGGATCTTATGGGGGACATTTTAGTGGTAGTGCCATTGCTAAGAAACTCCTTCAGATTGGATATTTTTGGCCTACCATGGAAACTGATGCACATAATTATGTGTGAAATTGTGACAAGTGCCAAAAACATGCTAACCTTGTCCATGCGCCTGCACAAGAGCTACAGGCTATTTCATCTCCTTGGCCCTTTTCAAAATGGGGCCTAGACATCATTGGAAAAATCAACCCCGTGTCATCCGATGGACACAAATTCATCATAACCGCCACCGAGTATTTCACGAAGTGGGTTGAAGCTATGCCATTAGCTTCTTGCACTGGAACACAAGTTTCCAAGTTTGTTTTTAATCAAATTATTTGTAGGTTTGGAATTCCCGCCAATCTCATTTCTGATAATGGAATTTGTTTCAAAAATAAAGATGTCAAGAAATTATGTCAAAAGTATAAAATTCAACATCACTGGTCCACTCCCTATTATCCTCAGGGTAATGGTCAAGCAGAAGCATGTAATAAAACCTTAATCAAAATTCTCAAAAAATTGGTCAATAAAACCGGTCGATATTGGCACATTCAGTTATATCCTGCTTTGTGGGCCTATTGAACTAGTGTTCGAACCCCCACTTGAACTTCACCTTTTGTCTTGGTTTATGGTTCTGAAGCCATTTTTCCCTTTGAATTAGAAGTTCCTTCTTTAGCTCTACTACTTCAAGATACTGAAGTAGGGGATGAATATCATGCTGGCAGATTTAGTCAGCTAGAACTTCTAGATGAAAAGCGCATCAATGCTTTGGAGCATCTTTGCACCTACCAAAACAAGCTTAAGAGAGCATATATTAAGAAATTTCATCCTCGATCCTTTGAGATCGGTGACCTTGTCTTAAAATAAAATCAAAAAAATACTAATGCAACTACAAACCTTAAAGATAAATTTGAGCCCAACTGGCTTGGACCATATGTCATCACTGCTAAATTCGGATCAGGAGCATACAAATTATCTACCTTAGATGGTAAATAACTTAAATAACCTATGAACATCATGCATCTTAAACATTACTATGCGTAAAAAATTGGTCATTTCATCATTGTATATATTTGTTTAAAACATTTCAAAAAACCACTATCTTGTATTTCTTTCAACTCATAAACTTAAAATATAAAAACACCAAAAACATCCAAATCATCAAAATCTTCAAAAACATATTTTATTTTTATATCTGTCAATTTGTGAAGTATTGCAGTTATATTTTCAATTATTTTGGATAAATTAGTATTTATTTGGAATCCCGCACTTTCACATTCACATGAATAAATCTCTTGATTTTATTTGTTATGATTATTAATCTCTCTTATATCAAATTCCACATCGGCATTAAATAAAGTTTTGAGCATAGAGAACTGATCTTGTTATTTACTTGAACCAAGTATATCTCTTCACATTAAAATGATTTCATTTGCACATTCGATATGATGCTACATAGTAGAAATGGTTTCTTGAGCAAAAAGTTTCCCCTGCTATCCTATCATGCACATGGTCTAGAATCTTTGAGAATTGACAAAAGGACAAGCTCACCCCTACCCAGAATAAAAATCCCTTGCTCTACAGCTAATCCGAGCAAGTATCCCTAGCATAAGAAGAAAATAAAATTTCAAGAAAAAGAGAAAAAGAAAAAGGTTATTTTGAATCATCACAGCAATATTTCAGCATTATCTCAAATATCAAGCAAAAATACAAAAGTACAAAAAAAAAAAAGAAGAAAAAGTGAAAAGCAAAAGCAAAATACAATAAACTCCTTTCCCTACCCCTTGAAAAGAAAATAAGGGTGAATGCACTTGAATCCCTGGAATTCTCAACTATTCGAAAACTGTGAGGTAAGCCCCATAACAGGTGGTTTGTGCCCAACCCACTTGGCCTTGGGTAAATCCTAGCGTAGCGATATGTCTATCACATTAGCGACCTTATTTTGTATAGACCTCTGTCATCTTATGGATTAGCTAGATCTTGATAAACCTAACTTACATAGTATTTTGGTACGGTTACATGCATATAAATCATGGTCAATAAACATTCGTTTGGTCAAGGCAAATTACTTGTATCAAATTATCTTGCTCAAAATTGGTGAATGAACAATACAATCGCACACACATTTGTATTTGAGAGATTTTGTATCATTATGATAAATAAAGATCAGTAATGAATTCAAATTTGCACATGAGGATTCCTTACAAATCTACATTTCTCTTTGAGATAATTTAAAATATTTTTGTAACTCTTTTCGGAATAATTTTATCCTTTTATTTCAGAATTTTGTTTTGTATAAAAGCAATTACATACATCTTCTCACAAAATCTCAAAAATAATTTCAAACAAAATTTTCATATTATTATTTTTTTGTTTATCAAAAGTCACAAATGCATCTTGCAATAAAACCAACAATCTATTTTCTTCTTTGTATTTTGTGATGATGGTATAAGTTTATATCTATAATTCTATGCCTAGCGCAAACCATCGTTCTAATTTTTTTTCTATGTATTTTAAAACAAAATTCATCAAAACATGTGACTTGCATCATTATGTTACACAATTATACTGGGATTAGCTTGACGACCGAGTGAGCGACGACTCCATGAAATGGTCTATAATAGCGACAATGTCATTTGAAATTATTATTAGAAGTCCCTTTTATTTTTTATCAAATCACATCACAACCACCAAATGTTTACATCAGATTATTTCATTTAAAATCTTACAGCATGACATCAAAATTATAATATTTCAAAACGACATAATTACATGAATCCTCAATCCAATAAGCAAATAATTCAAACAATAAAACATCATAAAAACATATGAACAAGTCATATCATTAGAAACAAGATCATATATATATATCCAAAAATTATATACATCATATCAAAACTGGATTGGTATGCCACAATCTATACCCTGGCATACTCAATCCGCTCAATAATCTCTATAAAATCTATGCAGTCCATAGACACCTAGACTCGAAAAGCCCTCGAGATCTCAGCCTCATATCCTCCCCCACCCTAACATGGAGGAGGTGATCCCATAGAGGTTCGAGATGTATCTCGGGTCCTCGTCATCGATTAGGAGGATGTCCTCGCCTATCCTAGCATGACTGGTTCTGCAATGTTTTCCGACAGCTATACCCTCTAGCCCTCTGGAACCAACTGGAAGTATACTCCCTAGTAGAATGTAGTCTGCATCATCAACCACTCTAGATCATCCTTGCTCACTCCTCTGCTTCGCATCCTGAGCCATGTCGTCTCATCCTATAGTGTCCATACCTGCGTCCTCAGCTGAGTGGCCTCATCCTGTAGTGACTGCACCTGAGCTCGAAGGTGGGTAGCCTCAGCCCAGAGAGCCACTATATCACTGCTCTTCCCTGTGTCAACACCCTTGGCCTTATCAGGCAATGGTGGTATCTCCCCCTGATGTGAAGGGAGCCTCTCCTCCCTCCACCCTGTCTCCCATGGCCTCTGTGGAGCCCATGCCATCCTCTGGCGTCTCTCCTGTGAGATCCGTCGTTGCTCTCTCCACCTGTGACCCCATGCTACCTCAATAGCAACCTACTATTGCCTCCCCATCTAGCACACCATAGCGTGTACTGGACCCTGTGCCCTCGTCATCCGAGGAAGGCAGATTACTGCATACTAGGCATCATAGCCATCAGCAACCCCAGCGTTGTCACCATCCACTGGCTAGATGGGGGCATTTTCTATGTCATGACTCTAGAATCACTACATATCTAGAGCCCTACTCAGTGTAGTACTATCCTAAATAGTCTAGGAGTACTCGTAATCCCTAAGAGAAGGGATCCCCTACTGTAGACCGAACTATTGCAGTACCCGATCATAGCGGTGGAGCTCTACCTCTCCTTGCTCCATCCTCAGCCAGCAGACTCGCCTGATGTGAGCCAGTTCTTGCCCATCCTCTGCCCACCTGAGGTGCTCTTGCCATGGCATCTATGTGATCTGGTCTAGGATGAGGTCATCTAGCAACCTTCGAGACATTGGCAGATCTATCTGCCACTGTGAACCCCTCTACAACCACCAGTAGAAAACTCAAGGTCTCTCCTAGTCAATACCTATCAATGGGAGCCCTACCAGCCTTCATACTGCAATGTGCTCCAAGCACCAAACCTATAGCAATGATATCAAGACCAAACATCGACCTCCCTTGTATATGACCCCATGAAGGATCCTATACAAGTGGCAAAGAACAAAGCTGCCCCATGCAAATTTGTACCCATGGTCTCTCATGTTGCAAAATATGTCTGAGAGCACCCACGATAGTCTACATCCACTCTAGTGGCACATTAGTAAGCCATCAACAACTCTTGCCAAAACTCGTGTCAGCCTAGATGCCCCAGGCATCTGCTATAGCGACTTGATGTTCACTCTACCCTTCTCCAAGGTGAAGCTTAGGTCTCCAGTGAGCCTCATCATTGCTTGGCCCTAATTTGCCTTAGGTGTCATCAGTTGTCCCTGTATGGGGATCCTTAGGATCCTCCATATGTCCTCTAGAGTGGGAGCCATCTCCCCTATCGATAACCGAAAGCAGGACGACCTCGGATACCACCTCTTTGTTAGGGTTGTTAGTAGCCCTATGTCAGTCGATACTTATGGCATCTCTGCCACATGTTGTATACCGACCTGTGCTAGTTGATCATGCTCTACCTGGTCGAGAGTGGCCAAGTCATATCTTAGTCCATCGTATTTCCATTCCCGACTCTTTAGTAATCCCTTCTGCAAAACAAACAATAAAACAACAAAATCATTAATAACTCAAGCATGCAAATTAAACAACTTAAAATCAAGTTTAAAATGATATTGTCCACCATTAGATGATATCGTCCCACATTGGGCAAAATCATCCTTTGTGAGGATGAAATCGTCTCCAATTTTGCAACTTGGGAATCACCCCTTGTTGGGTGAAATCGCCCCTAATTCGTCGATTTCACTGTCAGACGAAATCGACGATATAGAGACGATTTCAACAAAATCGGGATGATTTTGTCTCGACGACGTCGATGGCCTAAAAATGGCCACGATGCCCCAAACAATCAAATTTAAATCAAACAACTTGCATAAAGTTACATTAAACCTAATCTACTAGGATTAGATCCTTACCCGTAGCCCACACCGTACCTCTGTCAATCGATGTGTTGTCTCGACCATTTTTGTCTGCAGAGCTCTAGAAATTAGGAAACTGAACAGTAAAAATGAATTAGGGTTTTTCCCTATTTTTCTTAATTTTATTCAAAAACAATTAAAAACATTTTTAAAAATTTTGCTTTTCTTGCATTTTTACCTCAAACATTCGATTTGGGTAAAAACACGGAGGGGGCACCATAGTAAGTTATCATACGATTCGACCTAGAATCATTGCCTAATAATGAGAATAAATTTTTTCTTTCTCGTAAATCGAGAAGAACTCGTCTTTAACACATTTTCTTTATAAAATTCGCTAAAGAGGGGGCAAAATGTAGCACCCTAAAATTGGCACAGTAAACCTTAGCAAATAATTAAAATTACGTTAGTAATAATTCAAAATTTAAATTTTAACCCCGAAATGCCCATTAACCACTTGTTAAACCGCTCCCCTTGTTTTTTGTGCCATTTTTAGGATTTGTTGTGACCGTTGGACGATATCGTCACCAATCAGATGATATCATCACCGATCAGATGATATCACCTCAGACCGGATGAATTTATCTGGAGAAGAATGTCTAGATGATTTCATCCCAAAATTGATTTTTCATAATTAGCTTATGTTTCAACGACATCTCTAATTGGGGCAAAAGCATGTCTGCGCGGTTAGAGACTTCCCCTGTTGGAGATCTCCCAAATTGGGATGATCTCCAACCTCCCAACCTCCTTCCTATGCCTATTTAATCTTAGGCCCTCCCATTGACATTCCCTTGGCTAAAATTTTTTGTAACACGAGTTTTATTTGCATTAGAGTATCTTAAATTACTATTTGCCTTCGTATTTTTTCAAGTTTGTTTGTAGGAACTTTACTTTTTTTCAGTCGGAGCAAGCTCAGATCATCGTAGACAATCCTGTACAATCTCGGATGATCACGTCAAAATTCGAGACGATTTCGTATCCTGCAGATGATCTCGACTGTAGCCAACATTGGGGGCAATCAGTGCCCAGAGTTTGCATTTCTTCACTCTTTTATGTTGTTTTATTTTGCATTTAATTAATTTTATTGTTAATCCTTATTATTTTGCATCTTGGAGTTCACCCATGTAGCTTAAATGCATAATAAAGTCATAATTGTCTTTAAATCATTGTAATGCACTTATATTTTTTATTTTGTAATTATCAGTTTAATATTATTATTATCATTCTACATCATTTTCCTCTGTTAGTATAGCTGCATTTCTTGTATTCTGTGTCTATTTCTCTAATTGCAGGTCTCTAACGAATTCATCTGATGAATTCGCCAGATCTCAAATGATCTTGTCTGATATCAGATGATCCTGTCATATCAGAGACGATCTGGACTGCTTCAAAAATTAGAACCTCCATCAGACATCTAGAATCAGGTATGATTTTTCTCATCTAGCTTGTTATCTATATTTTCTATTTAAATCTATTGTCTATATTCATTTAAATTTGCATTTCATATAGAACAGTTTAGATTCATTTGGCCAAACCTAGGAATTGAATGATCAAGCATAAAAATGAACACATCAAACACACTATCAACCTAGGCATGGAAACTACCATTCAAAAGTTTCCTGGTGAACCCACCATCCATTGAAAATTCACCCTTATACATCTCCCCCGAGAGGCGGGACCTTCAAAGGACCTCTTAGTCCAAGGTATTGTCCCATCCTTTTCACATCCCCCTTTCGTGCACGGATCCTATAGACTGAAGGTAAGGGTGTGAAAAATTTGGAGTGATACACAAATAATAAGTAGGAATCTTTGTGCCTAAATAACTATCTTTCCTCTTGTAGAATTCTTGAGGCTTTTTCAAAGGATCAACCTATTTGGGAGCCCATGGACTCTAGGGAATTTTTCTGTTAGAACTCCTTATCTGCTCTCCATTACCAATATAGAGAATCCTTTACCTTTCAAGCTTGTCTAGACTAAATACCTGATTCCTAAAATTGCTTCCTTCTCTTGGCTCTGCATCCAAGATCACATTTTAACCATTGAAAATCTTATGAAACGAGGCCTTAATCTTCCTAATAGATGTCATCTTTGCTTGTTCGATTGGGAGTCCACTTCCCACATTTTTCTTTTCTGTCCCTTTTCTAGAAAGGTCATTAATAAAATTCTTCAAGTTTTTCACTTGATTTGGGCCAATCCTCCATCAATTATTGACCTCTTTTACCAATGGTCTAATCCTTTCACAAATCTTGTGCTTAAAGGATTGTGCAAGTTTAGCCTTCAGCATTTCTTATGGCAAATTTGGATTGAACATAATCGTAGAGTTTTCGTTAAAAAAATTGTCCAACCTCAATACATTTCCAATAAAATCATCATTTTTGCCATAGAAAATTCTTTAGATACGCCTTTTAATCCACATCCTTGTCCTCATTTTGAGAAATATATCTTAAAGTCTTGTAACATCAATCTTGATGACCCCAAAAGTGTTGATATTCCCAATCCTAGAAGTAATGTTAAATGGATTCCTCCTCCTAATGTTTGGGTTAAACTCAATTATGATGGTGCAGCCAAAGAAAACCCTGGGTTAGGGGGGGCTGGCGAAATCCTAAGGGATCATCTAGAAAATCCTATTTTTGACTATGTTGAACCTCTTGGTGTTATCACCAACCATATTGCTGAGGCCAAAGCTATTTGGAGGGGTCTTCAATTTATCAAAACTATCCTAGGAAACATCATTGTGGAAAGAGATTCCTTCAATATCATTAATTACTTGAAGTCTTCTAAGCCTATCAGCTGGAGGATCAGATCAATAATTGAATATTGCAAGCAAATTCTTAAGCAACAACATAATTGCATACTCCCACATACCTACAGAGAGGTCAATACTATTGTTGATAAGCTAGCTAACATTGGTGTTCATGCCCAAGGAATATTAACATGAAAAGAATCTACCTGCTGAGGTGGATGACATTCTTAAAAAGGACAAATGTGGATCCATGCACCCATAGGCTCTATTTCCTATTTCAATATTACCTTTTTCAAGATCCGTAAACTTTTTTGAGTAACCACTCATTCCCATCATTCCAAGGTGTTTTTCACATGAGTTTTAATGATTTGAACCCCGTGAGCCTTGATAAGTGTATTTACTTTTTTTTGAGATATTTTTGTAGCCTCCTCGATCGAAGGTTGGTCCCGACAATCAATTTGGAGACCATCCCAAAGCTTTTAGGGTATTGTGCTTAGATTTCTTGCTGGGAAAGTTTTTCATGCATCTTGATTTATCACGCTGCCTTTTTTGAGTGTCTTCATGCCATTGGTTGTGCCCTTAACCTAATCCTAATTCGCAAATCTTACCTTTTCCCTAGCCAATCCTTACATGTCGAAAGTCCCAATTCCTTTGTGAAAATAATTTCATGGTCCCAAAGCATAATTTTCTAGGGCACAATCTTCTTATTTTTAGCCTTTGTGCATGCTCTATTCTTTATTGTGGTGTCTCAATAATTTCCCATCATTTTCCCCTGATCCTTGTGCCTTCCTATTCTCTGTCCTCTTCCTCGTCTACCATCATGAAGGAAAGCAAACATGTTTACATTGAGCCTACTTTTTTTGATCTTAGTCCTTTGATCCGTGACTTATGGACAGACAAAACAAATATTGCCCTAATTGAATTTTTCAAGCTCTTATCAAGGGTCGATGACACCATTTTGAAGGCTTTTTCTGACACTTGGGATAGAGGTTATGTCACAATACATGGGGTCTAGTACCATATCTCCTTTGAGCTATTGGCGAGCTTGACTAGGAAGCCCTTGAACAAAAAGGTGATATGGTTCTGCTGTTGAACCCTCCTTTGATGTTAAATGAGGGGCTACTAAAGACGAGGTTGTAGAAATTACAAAATATACCTACCTTGATGGTTTGAAGGATATTCCAAAGGTGAAAGAGACCTCGAAGGAGGCATAGAAGGATGCAATGAAGGACAATGTTTTGAATATTGATGTCCACACTTTTCTACAGCTCGATGCTCTTCCTTGATGGCATTTTCTATTGGTCTCGATCGTTGTTTTGGTCTATTCTCCATTTCCTCTAGTTTCATGGTGTGTTACTGGGTATGTTCCTCCTTGTATCCTCCTTTATGCCTTTTGGTGTTGTTCTTTTTTGTTCCTTTGTGCTAAAGCATCGCTAGAAATCCTTCAGGTTGATTTTTGAGTGTTATGGCTTCATGCCTTTTAGTTTTGATGAGATTTGCTCTGTTCTTCGTGTTTCACTTTTCCTCCTCTTGTTCCTCTGAGTTACTTTTTGTAAAATATGACAAGAAGCCTTTCAAATGCCCTTTTTGAATTAATATAATTAACTTACCGATTTTTTTTTAACTGTTTTCCTGATGATCATCACAAAACATCATTCCCTCTTGACCCCACAACTGGGGTTGTACATCTTCAGATGTATGCCATTTATGGGTATTTTAACTGGTTCACCTTTAAGTGTTTGCAATTTGTAAGTGTTAGGGCCAACTACTTGTAGAATCTGGTATGGGCCTATCCATTTAGGTTCAAATTTTTTCTTTTCTCCATGCTTATCATTTTTGGGACTTATTTTTCATAGAGACAAGATAGTAGAATACCATTTGGATGTCTCCAGTATAGCATGCCATTCTGCACATGATACTTTTGGGCTTGGAGTTTGACAAACCTCATCCTGCTTGTTGTCATACCTTATGGAAAAGATAATGTCTGAAGGTAGCATAAAATGTCATCATACCACTTACATTTAGCATTGTCAACCATCCTCTGATCAAAATGTTCATCCATGGAGATAAGATTGTCAAATTCTTCTCCTTATTTACATGCCAAGAATTTTGCTAGTCCATGTCCTCTTATAGTTTTAACAATTTTGAATTCCACATCATACTGTAATAACTTGACCATGGCTCTGGAAGGATTTCCAAATGGTTCATATTGAGTAAACATATCTTTGATAGCAATGAAAGGTATGCAACAAATGACTTTGTTAGCTCCAAAGATATTTTTAAAATGTTCTAAGGATTGGGTTACAGCTAGAGCATGTTTTTCAAGTAAGGAGTGTTTGAGTTGTGCTCCTTTCAATCCTGAACTCATGAAGGCAATAGGCATTTCATTGTTATCATTATCCTTCTATGACAACACTGTAGTAATCGAATGATCTAAAGCAAAAGGATAGATATTAAATTCCTTAGTGTAGTCTGGACAGTTCAAAACAAGAGCTGTAGATATAGCTCCTTTAATCTTGTCAAAAGCAGCCATGTTTTCAGTTGTCCACCTTATCTCTCCAGTTTTCTTGATCATATCAGTGATGGGTTTAGTAATATCTACAAAATTAGGAATAAATCTCTTGACAAAGTTGATCTTGCCAAAAAATGATCTGACCCCTTTAATATTCTTGGGAGGAGGAATTTTGGAGATGGCTTCTATTATTTCTGGGTCAATTCTCACCCCTTATTTTGACACAATATGACCCAAAAATTTCCCTTGGGTAGTCCCAAATATGCATTTCTTGGGATTCATAGAAATACCATACTCTTTACATCTGGAAAAAATAGCAGCAAGGTGTTCTAAGTGGTCTTCCAGGTTTTTAGAGTACACAGTGATGTCATCTAAATATACAACCATGATTTTGAACATTAATCCTTTGAAAGAAAATTCCATTGCTCTCTGGAAGGTAGCCCCAACATTCATCAATCCAAATGGCATTCTTAGATACTCGAAAGTTCCCCATGGAGTAGTGAAGGTAGTCTTATGTCTATCCTCCTCATTGACTTCTATTTGGTTGTATCCTGAAAACCCGTCTAAGAGGGACATTCTGGAAGATCCTACTACTGCCTGCAATAGTTGTTCCATATTAGGTATAGGATAATTATCCTTTAGTGAGGCTTTATTCAAATTTTTGAAATCAACACATAATCTGATTTCACCATTTTTCTTCCTCACAGGTACCAAATTGGCAATCCAAGATGAAAATCTGACCTTCCTGATAATTTTGGAATCTAACAATTTGGATACCTCTTGCTGCATGATTGGGTGCAGAGTCGGATTGAATTTCCTCTGCTTTTGTCTAAATGGTTTGGAGTCTTCCTTCAATGGGATAATATGGGTCATTACCTCTATTTTGAAAGTTTTTAGCTCATCATATCACCAGGAAAATAATTCTTTGCTTCTTTTAAGAAACCTTAGGTACCCAAATTTTTCTTTGGGTGGTAAAGATGTGTCAAATTTAACTATTCTAGGATCTTCTTCTAAACCAACATTTACATCCTCAGTGACCACCTTGGCCATGTCTGGTTTGTAGGCCCTGTCAAAATCATCAAACAAACTTTCAAAAGAGACTAGTCCCTTTGGGATTCTGTTAGTTTTCAATTGAATAACCTCTACAGGTTCCCCAATTATATCCCTCATTTTCCATTCATCTGCATCTTCACAAAGAACCTCTACAAATTGATTCTGACATGTCATGAAATCCACTATCTCTATGTCATCTACAAATACTTGTAGGTAAACTACGTTGTCAGGCACTAAAGGTTTATACACTGATATGGTCGAAAACCTATCCATATATTCTGTTGTGATCATAGGGTTATCCCAGCATGATGCATTTATTGCTAAAAGGTCAGATATATGATTCCTCTCTCGGAATGAAAGTGATATTGAAAGCCAAGAATTTTTCAATTTCTACTAACACTGCATCTTTATATTGTTTCAGCCTTGGGTGTTTAGCTTGGTATTTCCCCTTTATCTATTGTATAATCAACTCAGCATCGCCAGCTATTGTCAAGTAGTTGATACCTATTTCTTTGGCCTTTCTTAGACCAAGTAGCAATGCTTCATACTCTGCTACATTGTTCGTGCAAGGGAATTCTAGCCTGTAAGGGATGCCCAAGTAATTCCCTTTAATATCAGTCAAATTAATTCCAGCTCCTGCTCCGCATGAAGAATTTGCCCCATCAAAGGTCATAGTCCACATATCCTGTGTTAGGACCCTATTAGATTCATTTTCTATCAACTTGAGGACCTCTGGGTCCATGTTATATGTTACTGGAACATGTTTCAAAAAAGGATTGTGCCAAACTGAATACACACCCATCCCTTTTTCTTCTACAGACTCAACCAGATTTACCATTATATTATTACCTTTATCAATCTCCACAAAATGCTTGTTGAAAGGTTCTCTTCTAAGTATGATAGTTTCCTTATCAAAAATGGGAATAGTAGCATAAGACCAATCCATCTGGATAGATCCCCCCAGCCATTCAGCCCAATGTCTGCTTAAAAGTAGTGAGAAGAAAGGATCAACATCCACCACAACTATATCCATAACTATTCCTTTCTTGGGGTACTGATCCAGATAGACAAGTAATCTAGTGATTATTCCCACGTAGGGTATCTGCCTGCTATCCATGAATGACATAGGAGCAACATCCTTGGTGCATATCAAACCCATTTGATCAGCAACCAACTTTGGCATGATGTTGTGGGAGGCTCCACTGTCCAACATGCAATTATGGATTATGTACATTTCCCCTTCATCAGGATTGTACTTCAAAGATACATAAAAGGGTCTTATGGAATATGGTGACCTAGTATCTGGTTGGGGTTTGGTGGCATTACAGGTTGGTTCTTCTTTACATTCTGTTAAGCCAAATGCTTTACATACTTGCTCTCTATAATGTTGCACCTTCATCAGCTCTCCAAAAGTGATGTTCACCTTTTGTTTCACTAATTCTGAACCGGCATCAAATTCAATATTTTTTACATCTAAGGGCCTGATGCCTTCTTCTTTGAGTGGTTCTTCCTCAATTTCCACCACTTCGGGTACTATGTTCTTAGGAATTTGATCACTCTCCTTTTGTTTACCCTTAGCGATATTTTTAACGACAAGGGCTTTTCTTATAACTTTTTCATTTGCCTTGCTTGTGGAAACTACCTTTGTTTTGTCAGGGATAGTCTTGCTTCTTAGATTCATAGTGTGAATAGCTTCCAGTTCTTCTACCTCCTGAGAAGTAGGGATTAGTTTACCTTGTTTCATTTTATCATATCTTGTTTCACAAGGCTTCTGCAAAATCTTTGCACCTTCAGAAACAAAAATCTTGGGGTGATCCCTAGAGGCATCCTCTACCTCTTGCATATCTTGTTTGAATTTCCTTTCTCTGGACTCATCCTCCAATGACCATAAGGTATTTATTCTAATATCCTCTTTAGAACTATCATTGAGGTCAACCCCCTACTATGTACTGAGATAAATTCCACACCCTTCTGGGTTATGAGGGGCATCACACATTGGACAAAAGAAAGGGAATCCTTCTACAACATTTATATCGAGCATTGGATTGGGTACTGTGTTCATCTCAGCTTTCTAATTTTTTTCATTTTCTCTTTTCCTCCAATCATTGTTCCCAGTGTTTCTATTTTTGTTACCTTCATCAACATTATTGTTGTTCCCCCAATTTTTGTTAAAGGTTTTCTTGAAAGGGGATCTGATATCATTTTGGGGCTTCTCAGGCTGAGAAGTTTTAGCATGAATGTCACAATTTCTTTCCATTCTGGCTAGCCTGTTGTTCATGGTGTTGAATATTTCGGCCATCTGATTGGTGAGTTTCTCCATAGGATCAACATCAGATCTTTTTTGTATGTTGAAACCCACATTTTTCATCTTCCTATCTACTTGATTATATTCTGAAGAGCATGGCTTAAATTTTCCACTGTCAAGCATGTTTCTCTCAATTTCTAGGGCTTTCTCCATGCATTCATCTATGGTATCAACCTCTCTTTGGCTCAAGTCATACTTGAAGTCTCCTATAAAATCAAGCCTATAGAAACAGATAGATTGGATGTCATTTGGTCTGGAGTGTGTAGGGATCTTATTTTTGGTTTTAGAATTTTTTTTTTTGAATTCCATAATAGTCTCACTTTCTTTCTTTCTCATAGTTGATCACTAACATTTGATTGAAAAGTTGTACTTTCCTTTACATACTTTTTGTGAACATTATAAGACCTAATTTGCTAAACTGGATTTCTCAAAATAGGAGTTCTAGATGTACGATTAAATACCTCTAGGTCTTCATATTCTGGATAAATGTCCTTGCCACTTGCTCTTGTGTGTGCCAGAATTCATTGTTCTTCCTTCATTCTTTATATTTTCTAGATTCAATTAGGCAGAGTCGCCAACACCAATGGTGTAGAAAGAACAGTGAATATTTGATCAAGGTTGCTTGATCATTAGGCTCTCATCTCACAGGGGAAAGAAAATCATGGAAATTTAACACAGATTAAGAAAAACCAAAGAGATTTACCAAACTGGAAAATTCAAGAAACTATTAAAATTTCAAGAACTTATAAAAATCAAGAACGCAAGAAATTTTATCAATATTAACAAATTCTTAATTTTTGTGGCTTCCAATTGCCAAATTTATCGTTATTACTCAGGTTCCAGACTTAATATTGAGACTTAAGTAGTCTAGGTCCCCGAAAATGGCACCAAAAAATTGTTGGAACTAAAACCAGCATCCATAGGATATCAAATTGTCACGTTGCCTTATTAGTTTTCTTCCCAATGAGCTATTATAGGATTTGGGGTGCCTGCCTATTTATCTTATCTAAAAGACCAATGTTGATTGATTTAAATGCCACTAAGATAGGTATGGAAACCCTCTTTTGCAAATAACCCTAGATATTTATCTTGATTTTTAATTATTTACACTTCTAGATTATATGAACTTACTGAATATTATAAATTGACCAAGCTAAGAATAACTATCCTAAGTATAACTGGTGCCTTGATCCATATGAGTCACTATAGCTATTTTGTAAATAATCCAGTGAAAAACCAGAAATAAATAAGAAGAGAAGAATTGATAAAGATAATCTCATTCAAATGATGTAATAATATGACAGTTAATCAATGAAAATAAAATGTTTAACATGAATTCAAATAATGTAATAAATTAAAAATTCATACACACAGTACTACAAGAATTTAACAGGGAGTAAATCTAGAGATTTGTATTGATATGAAAATA
Organism: Wollemia nobilis; assembly: GCA_028583015.1. Taxonomy (NCBI): domain Eukaryota; kingdom Viridiplantae; phylum Streptophyta; class Pinopsida; order Araucariales; family Araucariaceae; genus Wollemia; species Wollemia nobilis. Next base: position 7,321,974 of record JAQPPZ010016690.1, on the reverse strand, counting down.
TTTTACATTCAAAGTTGGCAAGATGTCATTTAACTCTATGAATATGATCAATACAAATGAAGAGAGGACTATCCAAATGATGTGATAGCCTCCTTCTGTTCTACTATTCCAATAAGGTAACAGGAAGAAAACTCTAAATCTTCTTGAACTCTAAAGTCCTGGAAATAATCTCAGCTCCTGAGCTACTCCCTATTGAGAAAACCTGCAAAGCAAAGGGGAAGAAATTCAAGGATGGAAGAAGGGAAAACAAGGAAATACATAAACTCACAAATATGGGCACTCAAGCTATACCTGTAGCAAAAATGTTGTTCTCTAAGATTGCTCGATCCTTTATTCTGGCCGCTCCTTCTGCTTTTATAGCTGCTGAAATGAAACTACCCAAAACAAGATTGTTGTGCACTGTCCACTTGTCATCATCTGCTAAGGAGAGGGGAGAACTATCTGTTATTAGCTAACAACCTTTTCCTTGCCTTTGTCCATAGTTGCTCCTATGGAGGTTGATCCTATAACTGACTCATTAGCCAGTTTCTTAATTTTCTCTATGTCATCAACTGTGGCCCCCACAAATTCAGCAATGTGAAGCCACACTTCCATATTGATTATTCCTTGTTGAGAGACCCTATCCAGCATTCGTGAAGCCTTGATTCTATTTTATTTCAAGTTCAAGGCTTTTTCTTGAAAGAAACGAACCTGATTATGTACGTTTCTGGCTTTAGAAAAGAAATGGGTTGCCAACTTGTTATCGTCTTGCTCATCAAAGCTGACTTTTTTTAGGTGTTTTATGATGGTCTGGCTGAAAACACCTTGGCCCATCAGTATGGCTAGATCAATTCCAGACTATCTCACTATGGTTGTCATCTTTTGTTTAGCATTTTTTAGTTCTTTAATCATCAACTTATATTTGGATCTCTCATTGATGAAGTTGGCAATTTTTTCATGTTCATTCAAGTAGCTTCGGCTTTGGCCATATGTAGTTATTACTTCCTCGGTCCTAATATTATCGTATATAATTCTACACAAATCGTATACAAGAAGTATAATGGTCATATTCTTATCAAGGTATGCTAACAAAGGATTTATTTCCTTTTAAATGATATCAACTCCCTAACCTCTTTATAGCAACCATTTATCATCGATACGTTGTCTTTGATCAATGTGATGGCCTTTTCTCTGTATTTTCCAATCAAGGTCTCCTTGGAACCTATGGTGCTAGAGGTTATTACCTATACTGGAGTTGAAGTAGCGACAACTTTCAGCTTCTCATTTTCTTCCTGTAGTTTTGTGGCCTTGGCTTTCCAAGTGGATATTTTTGATATTATGGCTTTCGCAATTTGAGAGTGAATGTTCACTCCTTGTCTTACCATGGCAATGGTATCTCTTGTCACTTATGGTGATTTGGTCTTTGGATCGATCTATAGATAAGTGATCCCTTGGATTGACAAAGAGATGGTCATTTGGCCACAATCCTATGTTTGGACTTCAAGGATCTTCTCCACCCTTCTCCCTTCGTCGATGGCATCCAACTCGTCTTCTTGAGTCATAGTGAATTCTGGTACTTCATATCTTTTAACCAAATGAATGCTTACTATGCCTTCGAATCCTGCTTCAATCTATGGCTTCTTAGCAGGTGGTGTCTCATCATCATACATATCTTCTACCTAATAATTTTGGAATATTTCTACCAATACACCATTCTCTTAAATGGCCTTCCAAGCCCTTTTCGATATCTTGGTCTCTTTTTTATTGTATTTTATGGTTGTTGGAATGGCCCGAGAGGTGCCTACAGCAACCACTTGTAAGTATCTTGGTGCAAGTAAGGTGAGGGCAAGGTTGCCTAGTTCTTATGGGCCTAAGGTCAAATCCTCAACAATAACCTATTCTACTCCTCTAGTGGGATTGGTAGCCTCGATACTAGGGACTTCGGGTGCAGGTGCTTCTACTACCTGAGCCACTATCTCCAGTTGCTCGAGTGTGGTAGTAGTGATCTCTTCTAATGGGTCATTGAAATATTTTGGAGGAATGACTGGTCGAGCTGGTGTAATCTTGTCCACAATGGCCTACCTAAAAAGATTTAATTATGAGGAATATCATCCCACCACCTCCAACTAAGTATGGGGCCTTTGCAAGCTCTTATTTTCCTAGATAGCTTTCAGCTCTTTTTCATCCTTGCTGGCCCATAGCAGATATTTCTCATAATCATCCTCATAGTGTTTCATGGGATTATTTTCTATCGTGATGTATTTGTACTTATCTTTAGGATCATAAGGCCTCCATACTATTTCAGCAAAATAATATTTCTCTCTGAGGTAGCCCTCAACACCTGGGTTTATTCTAGGATGATTTTGCTCAGTCAGGACATGATACATGGCTGAAAGAAAATGGTCATAGAACTCTGAGAATAAAGAAACATTTTGGTGAATGACCAAAAGCTAGTCCTATATCATACAGTCAGGGTTTCCCCTGAGTTGCGCTATTGCCTCTCTTCTAAATTGACCTACTATCAGGTGGATAAAAAAGGAGTATTGAGATAATCGAGGCATTATATATTTATCCCATTTTAATGCCTCTTGGAGTTGCTTCAAATCCTTACCCATGGTGTTGCTCATTACTTCCTCCCATTGATAGCAAGGAAAGCATATTTTATTGTATTGAGAAATAAAATACATAATTGGCAAGCTCAACCAATTAAGGTCCTCTACGCCTAAGGAAATCTGAATCATGTCTGAGTAATATTTTGCCCACCATTGCAATAAGGAATTTGGGATGAAAGTTAGTTGATACTGGCCCTTTGAATAAATTGACGTAGAAATAAGTCCCCAGCATGTGCTGAGCCTGTAGTGTTACCATATTTTCATCATACAATAAATCTCCCTTGGTTAACTCAAACACTGTTAGAATCAGGTCAGGTGTGAGGCGATAGAGAGCTTTTCTCCTCTCATTTACAATGGAACAACTTCATGGATCATAAGATATTATGAGCCATGATAATAGGTCTGGAGAGAAGTGAACTCGAGGATAAAACAAATTTGTCAAATTGGTGTTCCAATGGTTGCTGGAAACACCCTTCTTATCCTTTGCCTTGTTAGCCCTAAAAAATACCTTCTTTAATACGTGATGGGGTTGGGTTCGATCTTCCATGCTGGCCTAAAAATGAAATATAGCTAGCTCCTCTTCATTCTAGAACTGGTCCCCAGGCTTCCTGGCTGTCACCTTTTTAAACGATACTCTCTCTTCAAAAGCCTCAATTTTGTCTTTCTTCGCACTTGAACTTGAAGATGCTATTGCTCTCACTTACATAAATACTATCTTTCTAAGTTCTCAAAAAAATATCGGCTCTCGCACACTGCTCAATCACTGAACACTTTCGTAAATACACTAGTGATAGTTTTCTTTTGGAAATAGAGGGGATTTTATAACCTTTCTTTGAGTCGAGGTCATTTAATGAGGGGATCAGGTTGGTTTATTATGGAAATCCTGGGCTCGCAACCTTTTTGGTATTTCACACATTATATTTGAATGGTGTACCATTGGTTTTTTTTTTTGAGCGAACATGCCTACATGGATCATAGGATGATCCTTACATGTCTTGGCTTGCCATGATTGGATGATAGCTCTACCATCGCTCTTCAAAGTGGATGCCTTGTCATCTCTCCTCCTTTCGAGACCACCTCGGCTAGTGGTCTGACTAAGAATGTGGCTACATCCTTTTTGGCATGGAGGCCAGCTGGTGCCCAACTTTCGGTATGTGTAGCCATTTATTGCTCTCAGCCGATTATTTTGGCTTCCATCTAATTCGTGCTAGCCGATGGTAACAAATCCTTGATAAATTAGCCTCATAAATTTACCTGCATAAGAAACCAATAATTATCAAGGTTAAATTAATTTAGCAGGATGGTTAGGTGTACCTCATGCTTGGTTCACATGCCAAGCTAATTTCATGCATGATGGCTCCACTTATTGAGGAATCGATTATTAGAATTCTTTGATTGGTTGACAGATTTTTTCTAAGTCGATCGTTCATCGATCTGGGAAGCTCAATCGAGTAATGTGTTGAAGGAGATGATCAAATTCTCTTTTTCGCTTATTTATTGATTAGTTTTAGCTCGTAGATGTCTCATGGAAGTCGATCAACTTTTTCTTATAATGTATCAGCCGACGATCTTTTCGATGAGCATTCAAAATTTTGGCCCATCCTTGTTACTCGGGAGCCTATCGGTCGATATTTCTTTTTTGGGAGCCGATCGATCGACAGACCCTACAAGTTAACTAAATCTTTGATGGTCTTTTCATCGTCAGTGGATTAGTCGACTAGTTGTAATCGACAACCGATCAACTGGCTAGAGATGATCAGGAGTTGATAGGTCTGTTAGTGTAGTTTGAGAGCCGATCGGTCAACTAGTGTTCAAAAGGGGCCAAAAATATTTGTCGGTTGGATTTTAGCATTTGTGAGCCGATCGGCTAACTTTCTTTGGCCTTGAGCTAATTTTTAATTTCCTTAGTTCCTACAGAAAGCAAATTTCTTTAGTAAGAACTTAAAAAAAGAGTGCAAGATCTATCAATCCCTTATTTCCTTACCTCATGGTAATTTTCTTTACCCCTTTGATTTTGTGCCTCCAATTTGATCACCTATTCTGAGATTTTGCTAGAGTTAGCTGATCAATATTTCTTTATGTGAAATTTTTCTTTTGAATTGCATTTAAGTGAGTTCTTAAAACACTCTGACAGTAATTTTGAAGAGAAATCTCTGACTAGGAGGGAGGACCTTTAGTTCAAAAAAATTTAATTGGGGGTCAAACAAGTTGGATCATTTTAGGCTCCAACAGGCCTATAATTTATCCAGGAAGGCTGAGACATATCTCAAACCCATTTTATTTTTTGAAATATTAGATGAAGAGGGTAAATAGGAACTAAGAAAGAGAAATAGTGCAAGTTTTGTAAAATTGGAAGGGAATTAAATAAGTAAGAAATTTTCTCAACAAGATTGAGGAAATGACAAGAAGAAAGAAAATTTTAATAAAATATTATAGGGGAAGAACCAAAACATCAACAAGGGTAAAAATAGATAGTCACAAGGATAGGATAATTCTACATCTACAAAAAAAGTAGAAGAGGTACAAAAGCTGAAAGAACATCCAAGACCAAAAGAATGATGTTATATTTGCAGAGGACCACATTATGCTTATAATTGTCCACAAACAACAAGTATGATTTCCAAGGGAAAGAAACCAATGTACAAATATACTACTCCTAGAGATCCTGTGCACAAGATCTATGCAGCTATAGGAAACCAAAATATTGATGGACAAGATGTGTCACTACTAATTAATGGTAATATTTTTGGTAGGAATGTTAAAATATTGATTGATAGTGGTGCTACATATAGTTTTATTTCCACTAGTTTAGCTAAATATATTTTAGAAATGCTAGGAATCTTGGCTCATGGGTGGAAGTTCAACTATGGTTCAAGATAGACCTACTCTATTAATCAATGTTAACCTATGGGAGAAATCACCTTACGTAGTGGAATAATAGTAGGATGTTTGTATGTAGCACCTTTGCATGATTTTGACATGATCCTAGGAATGGATTGGTTGCAAGTGCATAAGGTAGTACTCAACTTTCAGGATAGATGAATTGAGTATATAGATGATAAGGTTGTTGTGCATAGGATGTATAGCCGATAGGTAACTTTTCAAACTCAAATCCTATCAACAATGTAGCTTAAGAAGGCCATAAAGAAAGGAGGAATGGTCTATGTTGTTAAAATAAATGAAATGGATAAATAAAAGGAGGAGGTGTTTGAGAAACACCCAATTCTTCAAGAATTTATGTATATTTTTCCATAGGATTTACCTGGACTACCTCCTAAATGGAAATTTGATTTTTTCTATTAAGCTTCAAACTATAACAAAACCCATACATAGAGCTCCTTATAGAATGAATCCCATATAAATGGAAAATTTGAAGGTGCAATTGCAATGTTTTATCAAGTCAATTGTATCACATTTGGGGTGCACCATTACTATTTTTAAATAAAAAATATGGTTTCTTGAGATTATGCATAGATTATAGAATGTTAAATAGGGCAACAGTTAAGAACAAATATCCTCTACCCAGAATTGAATATCTCTTCAATCAACTCAAATATGCCACAATATTTACTAATATTGATTTTAATTTAGGATGCCACCAATTGAGTATCCGTGAGGAGGATAGCCATAAGACAACCTTTAAAACTCATTATAGATATTATGAGTTGTCTTATCTTTTGGTTTAAAAACGATCCATCAAAATTTATGAATTTGATGAATAGTATCTTCAGGAAGTACTTGGATAGATTTTTACTGGTGTTTCTAGATGATATTTTGATATATCAAAAAATAAAGAAGAGCACGATGAGCACCTCAAGATTGTGCTAGATCTATTTAGGAAGAATTAGTTATATAGTAATTTTTTCAAGTGTGATTTTTATGTGTCAAAATTGCAATACCTAGGACACATTATTTTGACTAATGAGATCATAGTGGATCCTAAGAAAATAGAAGCTTGAATTGGCCACCATCTACCAATGTGATGGAAGTTCAAAGTTTCATGGGCTTAATTGGATACTAGAGGCTATCTGTGAGGGACTATGCCAAGATCACCTCACCCATAACTAACTATCAAAGGATAGAAAAAAAAATTAGGTAGACTAAAAAATGTGAGGAAGCCTTTAGTTTTCCTAAGCAAAAGCTTACCATACCTCTCATACTAAATATACCTGATCCTTAGAGAAGTTTCTCTATTTGCATAGATGTATCCTTATAATTTTTGGGAGAAGTGCTCTCACAAGAAGAAGCAGTGATAACCTATGTGTCTAGAAATTTGAAAAGACATGATGTTAATTATGCAACCCATTACTTAGAGTTGGCATTTGTAGTGTTTTCTCTCAAGAGTTAGTGATATTATCTAGTTGGAAGACCCTTTGAGCTAAGGATAGACCATCAAATTTTACAATATATATTCACTCAACATTTACTTAATGCTAGGCAAAGAATATGGATGGAATTTCTTGTAGAATATGATTTCGACATTGAGTACAATATGGATGGAATTTCTTGTAGAATATGATTTCGACATTGAGTACATAAAGAGAAAAGATAATAAATTTTCTAATACACTGAGTAAGAGACATAGAATTTTTGTATCACATTCATGTCAACTTGATTGAACAATTCAAGGAAATGTAAAATTAGGATGCATATTGCAACTAAATTACGGAAAGGATTGAAAATAGACTAGATAAAAACAAGGATTTTGGCATCAAGGATGGTTTCTTATGTTTTAAGAACATGGTAGTAATTTTTGATACTGGAAAGTTGAGAACGATTATTATGAATGAAGCACACATCTCTCCATATTTTTCTCATCCAAGAGGAGCAAATATGAGGCATAATATGAAAAAAATATTCTTCTGACTAGGAATGAAGAGAGACATAACTAATTTTTTCACTCAATACCTTGAGTTCTAAAAGTTAAAGGCTAAATATATACATCATGTTGGTTTGTTGTATCTACATGATGTGCCTATGCAAAAATGGTAGGCAATTTTGATGGATTTCATTGTGGGGTTTCCTAAGAATAGGTTTTAGCATGACGTAATCCTAGTAGTGGTCAAAAAACTAACCAAGGTTTCACACTTTATACCTAGGAACACCAAGGGTGATGTTGTGGTTGTGGCTAATATATTTTCCAAGAAAATATTTTGCCTTTATGACTTTCCAAAGGTAATCATATCAGATAGGTATCCAATATTAACATCTGAGTTTTGGTAATTTTTGCATCATACCATTGGTACTAGATTGAATATCATTTATGCTTACCCTATAGAGACTGATGGGAAAATTAAGAGAGTGAACTACGTGTTGGATAAAATGCTTTGCATGTATTGTATGGATCATAAAACCCATTAGGAGGATTATTTACATCTCATAGAATTTACCTACAATAATGAACAACATTCGACCATAGGCATGGCTTCGTTCAAATATTTGTATGGCATAAGGTGCAAGACATCATTAACTTGGGATAATCTAGAATACTAGATTGTGCTTGGACTAGACATGGTCAAAGAAATGGAGAAATAGTTGAGGGTGATCCGATAAAGGTTGAAGGAAGTTGCATATCATAAGAAAAGTTACACTGATCTTAAGAGATCACCAAAAGCACTTGTTGTAGGTGAAAGAATCATTCTAAGGGTAAATCCAATAAATAGTGCAATTAATACCACAAAGCTCGATCCTAACTTTGTTGGACCCTTTTAAATATTAGAGAAGATTAGTCTTGTGGCTTCCTTACCACCCAAACTATTTAATATTGATAACACTTTTAATATTTCTTTGCTTAAAAGGTACATTGCTAAGCCTAAACATGTGTGGAATTTTACTAAATTATAGATGGTTAACCAAGAGGCTATAGAGGTTCAACCAATTAGAATCCTTGATTTTCAATCTAAATCAACAAGAAAATGAACTTTGGAGTAGTGTAAAGTTCAGTGGGACCGATACACTGAAAGAAATTCCACTTGGGAAAAAGTAGAAAATATACAAAAACACTTTTCATCTCTATTTGAGAATGTTGTGTAAATATTATTTTTGGTTACTATGTAGCAAACATAGAGGACTATGTTAATACTAAGGTGGGGGTGATTTCATGACCCACCTTAAGTAGAATTTTTAAATTCATGGACTTATGTTTTGTAATATTGCTTATGGATGAAATGATTGACTAGTCCAATTTTATTATGCAAAATATTTGTTCCTTATTGAAAGTGAGATGTGAATTTTAAGAATGAAATACTAGATAATTTCATGTTCGCTTTGTGAAAAACTCACATTTTATATATGAATATGATGCTACTAATGAAAGTGTAGTTTTAGGAATAGGTTTCCTCATGGCGGTAGAAAGAGTTAACCATCGAGAAAATATTACCTTGGGGAAATGATGTGATGGGTTATTTGTTGGATATTTAAGGAGGTAACATGGATATATGCCCCTTTCATGAAGATTCATAATGTGATTTACATGTATATAAAGAAATAAATTACTGATTTTAGTTGCATAATAATTGCTTATGAAGGAATTTGGTTTGAAAGAAACATATTGGAATGGAAGAAATAAATGTTTGTTTCCTTAGGTAGGAACAATAAGTTCTTTTTGGTTTTGGAAATAATAAAAAATAAAAATAAATAACTAATTGGATGTTGTTTTATTATTGAATATGGAAGCCTTGTTATAGACCAGTTAGAAGTAATGAACTTACAGTTTATTTTATGAACCATGTTGTAGTGGACCATTGATGAGACCCTACCAAAAATTTGGATAGAATCTATTTTCTTTTATGTTGAGTATTTGGGATTGGAAGAGTAATGTTTTTTCATAATATGGGCTAAAGAGTGAGGAATTATTGTCATGGACAAGCACTTGACAAAAAGAGGATATATAGAGGTAAGGGGGTTTGAAGTTTTTTGGGAAAAAAAGAAAAAAAAAGCAGACATGGAAAAAGAAGGAAGATGAAGGTAGAAGGATTCACTAAAAGGAAGAAAAGTTGAGAAGGGACATTGACAAACCAAGTAATTTGGTGACCATTTTTGAAAGGGTTGTTTTTTTTATGTATGTGAAACAATAATGGTTGTGATGAATGATTGTTGTGAGTAACAACTATTAAAGAATTGTTTTCAGTTCCTGTGTATGGAAAATAGACTATGTTATTTGTCCAAATGATAGAGATAAAACTTTATTAGGCTATGCTAGAAAATATGGAGTTTCTCTTGCAGAAGCTAACAATGGTGGGTATTGCTATTTTGTTTACCATTTTATTTTTGGGTGTTATAAAAGATGTTACAACCATAGAAAAGGAAAGCATTGCTCATACTTTTGGTAGAACATAGTTCCTGGAAGAGTTGCATGGATAAATGGTAACATAAAGGTTAATATTACACATGGGTATTAGTGATAAACCTTGCACATGTATATGTGTTGGGTGAATATTGGCATATTTTTATAGAACAAATAATTTGGTAGCTTTTAGTTTTTATTAATCTAGAATCTAGTTTAGGAATATCATCAAAAATATGGTGTATGTTATGCCTTTGAATTTTAGAACTAATCACAAGAGGTGTGCTTTGTTTTCACTATATTTAATAAAGTGATTACATTTTTGAAAATATGGTTGTCTATGAAAATATTTGATAGGCAAAGGATGTAAAATTTATTTAAAGGATATGTATTTAGATATATACATTTTTTTTTGTTTCCTTTGATTTAAACAAATGGATGATTCTAGTATCAATACGGGTTGTGATATAGAATCTTGGGTAGATCTTAGACATGGAAGAAGAACGATGTTCTTTACTTCTTGAGTTTTCTTTGAAATTTTTATGCTTGTTGGATTGTTCCTAGTTTTTCATTACAAATAATTATTCTGAAACCATTTTGTAAGCATTGAGATATGAAAAAATCTTGAAAAAGAAGTCATATTTGATCCCAATGCAAGGCAATTCTTCTTTTTGGTGGTTAAAGGAGGTTTCAAAACTGAAGAGAGGTGATACATGATGGGCTAGCATGGGTGATGTAGGAACCCGAAATGAAGGTGGTATTATTGCAAAATAAAAATATAAATACATAGTGCAAATGGTGTAGGGTTACAAAAACCTATAAAAACACACTCAGTAGTGGTAAACCACTCCAAAAAATCTAAAACAAAAAAAGAAATTAACTTCTAGCAAACAAACCACTAACTAATAGTTTGCACAAAAACTCTACATGGGCATACTATGCCTAATCACGTTAATACAATGAAATACAATAAAATAATTAAATCTAATCTTAAGGTTTAATAAATAAGCTTAAGTATTCTCAAAATTCCTCCTAAGTATATTTAAATCTATACATAGGATAACTCGTTCTCCTCTGCTCTGGTTGGTGATCCTCTAGAAGACATTGCCTCTACTGCAATGACTATGGATCTCTCTCCACTTGAAGACTCTTTCAGAAGACTTGTCCTAAATATCCTGGCTGATGGATATCTATCCACTGGAGTCTTTGTCCTCTCTGCTCTGTCACTTCCAAAACTCTATCTCAATACTATACTAAACACAGTCTAATTGGTCTAGCACAACCCTGCTTAATCTCTTACACTAAACATAGTAAATTTGGTCTAGCGTAAATCTGCTCAACAGGTCCACTTAGAAATTGATCAAAATATGCTCAATAGGTCAACTCAAAACCTATTCAAAAATTGATCAATAGGTCCACTCAGAACCTGCTCAAATATTCTCAATAGTTCCACACATAACCTGCTCAAATCTACTCAACAGGTCCACACAGAACCTGCACAACTCTGTTCAACAGGTCCACATAGAACTTGTCAAATTCTTCTCAATAGGTCCACACATAACCTATCCAAATCTACTAAACAGATCCCTACAAAACCTATCCAAATATGCTCAACAAGTTCACACATAACTTGTCCAAATATACTCAATAAGTCCTATGTAGGACTTGCTCAAATATGTATTGTAATATTCCATAAAAGCTCACAAAAAATCAGTCCACAAGCCTTCTTGCCTCAAATATGCTTAACAAGTCCATATAGAACTTGTCCAATCTCATAGAAACATAAAGAGAATTGTTAGAGACTCAATATGTTCTATACTCAATACTCAATCACTTTCTCAACTCAATCTCATAGAAGCATAAAGAAAAATTTTAGAGATTCAATATGTTTTATACTTAATGCTCAATCATTTTATCAACTCAATCTCATAGAAGCATAAATAGAATTTTTAGATACTCAATATGTTCTATACTCAATGCTCAATCACTTTCTCAACTCAATCTCATAGAAGGATAAAAATATTTGTTATAGACTCAGTATGTTATATTCTCAAAACTCAATCTCAAATCAAATCATAATATAGAATAGTTTATTTCATGGAACTTGAACAACCACTTCACACATTCACTTGACTAGGCTCAATCAACTCTACTCAACCAATCACTTCAAGAAACAACCCTTTCTCACAAACCCTAGTCCAAGCATATATACTTCAACTCAAAATGTATCCAACAATACTCAACAACAAATCTCACATAACAATGATACTCATGTTCTTTTCTAACTCAAGTTCAATTTCATTGCATAACAACTCACTTCAAAAACCATGCTTATAAAAAATTCTTCACATAACAATGATACTCATGATCTTTCCAAACCCTAACTCAAGTTTTTCACACAACCAATGGCTTCAACAACAATTCTTATAAAATAAGGTTTTAATCACAACTCTTAATTCATAAAACCTTGAAGCATTAACTCAAAGCACTTTCGAAAAGGAAACCCTAATGAAATCCTTTTCACTCCAAACATAATTTTCAATCAAGCCAATCAACCAACTCAATAAAGAATAATTTTACCCATACTTTTTCTTGAAGAGGAGTTGATCTCACAAATCTACCACACTCACACATTTCTCTTTCCTAATCTCAATAAGGGTTAGAGGATAATTTTCTTCAACAAAAAAAATCACAAAAATAATATCAAAATTACACCTTATCACTCCAACTTGAATAATAATCAATATCCTCACATAGTCACAAAAACCCTTAATTCAAAATAACATACCATTCACAAAGTCTTAACCTTTCAATATTTCACAATTTCAATTTGAAGACTTTGAAGAAATAAAAATAGATTTCTCCTTATAACTCCTAAAGGTAATTCTCAACTACCACACTTTATTACAAAGCAATCTTTCCAAATTTCAACCACCAAACACCTTATACCTCCAACTTAGGTATTCAATAAAATAAAATATAAAAATTTTACCTTTGCCTTTGTATAGTTTTGAACTCTCAATGCAGCCCACACAAATGTCTTTCCCATGGTGCAAACCACCACACAAGCTACATGCTCATTGGAGAGGAAGAAGCACCATGTGCTTCAAAACGGTATGCAGTCCTTGCCTTGCAAAAAGATGCACCTTACATTTGGCACTTTCAACACACCCACCAAAGCTCTTTCACCAAGATTCGAACGTTGTCCTCTTACACACAAAACATAATCTTACAACCCACTTGCCACTAGGCCAAGGTGCCTTGTTGGCTTTCAACTAATCAACGCATTTTATTTTGTTTCCTTTCATTGTCAAGACAAACAAGAAATTCACACATTCATTTCACAAGGTCTGCATTAAATTTTATGCTATTCTTTTTCCAATCGAGCAAGGATAATTTTAATGTCCTTTGTTCATAGGTTTAAATACTATTTTTTCTTCCTTTTATTATAACGTTGGTGCTTCAAAACGTAATTAACCCTCATGATGTCAGCGAGGATTATCAAGGCCTTTGGTCTTAAACCCAACATTTGGGTTTATTAAAATATTTTTTGACTTTATAAAACTCACTTTTGCCTTTTAAAACATTATAATAAAAATTATAAATGTTTTATTTGGGTTTTCACCATGGCACATTTTAATATTATAATAACCATTATTATAATATTAAACTTCGATATTGTACCTTTAATATTTATTTTATAAAATATAAATTCATACTGAATTTAAATAATTTATAAAATAAATATTACAACTCCTTTTTAACTTCTATATTTTGCACTATTTCACTTGATCTTTGGCCTTCCTTCTGGATATCAAATAACCATCTTTGTCCCCTTTATTTCCTGCTGAAATCTTTAGTATTTATGTTTACTTCATTTGGTGACAACAATGACAACTTTGACTTAGGAACTCAAAATGTCCAACAATATCCCCCTTTGTCATTGATGGTAACCCATATCCTTTTACTAAAACCTGACATTCCTTTTTCTTTTGCTCCCCTTGGGACATTGCTCCACTTGGGTCAAAGCTCTCTCAAATATCAAATATCTCCCCATATCAAATCTCTCCCCAATATACAAATCACACAAATCTCTCCCCATTTGACATTAATGGAAAAGGGTCACCTTTGGGTCTCAGGGATAGGAATGAGCCTCTTAGCTTAGCTCCTCCCCCACCTCCTCTTGAGGTGGTTAATTCTGGGGTGGGAGTATTTCTACTCCCTGAAAACACTATTCTTTACCTTTATATTTTTCCTTTATTTTCTATGTTTTCTAAATAATCTGACTGTTTATTTTCAAGTCATCATCCTTGTTCCTAACATCATTTCTATTCCTATTCTCATTCTAATTCTCATCCATGTTCCTATTCTTGTTCATATTCCTGTTCCTATTTTATGTTCATGTTTTTGTTCACATTCCTATTCTTGTTCATGTTCCTATTTTTGTTCATACCTTTTTTTGGAATATTTTTTCTACGTCATATTATTGTGTGACCATCATTATTGCGCTTATAACACTTAATGTTATTATTCCTTGGAGGTGCAAATGTCTTAGGATTTCTCCTAGTGAATCCATATTTTCTTCTGTCATGAACCTTGCAATCCATTGCCTTGTGACCAAACTCATTACATGAGTAGCAATACCCATGGAAAAGCTATCCTTTCCCATATTATTGTCTTTCATGTGTCCTGCATTGTGAAGCCATTTGCCCAAACTTGTGACATGAAAAACATCTTCCACTAAAGCTTCCTTATCTCGACCTCATTGGTCTCTTGTTCTGATTATTGTTCCATATGTACCTTCTCTGTGCATTATTCCTATCTTTGTTGAATTCTTTGTTGTCCAACTCATCCTCTGATGTCTCACTCCCACTTACACTATCTTATTTTGATGTATCTTCATCCGAAGTTTCTTCTTTTTTAATACTTGAAGTAGACTCTTGTTCCATTTTTTTTTGAACCTATTTTAAACCAAGACCTATCTTGTTTGTTGCTCCTCTTTGTATCTTGACTATTTTATCCACACTCTTTGCATTGTTTACATGCTTTTATAGCTTATTCTTGGAGTCTTATACATCTTCCTTTAGTAGTGCCACTTCTTGTGCTAACTTCTCACATTACAAGATCTTTTCTTCTAGCTTATCTTTGAACTTGCTTGCCTTAGCCTTTGATTTTTCTAAATTATCTATGAGCAATAATATCTCTTCATCACATTCTTGAAACTGAATTTCAATCTTAGAGTGTTGCTTTCTTACCTTATTTACCATGTCAAGGGCATAGACAAGTTCTTCCTTTACATCATAACCATTGTTTTCTGAATAATCCTCTATTTGTTTACTTTTGTTCACATCATTACTTTATTTTGGCTTGTCTTCTATAGGATCACTCTCTTCTTCTTCTAATGTCATTATAATATTTTCATCTGGTCTTTCAAGTGCATCTTCAAAATCATCATCACTGAAACTATAACCATCCCTTGTGCAATAATTTTCAAGATGTCCAAATCTACCACATCTAAAATACTTGAGAATAACTAGTCTTTTTCTAAACTGGTTATTTCTCTTCAACCATAAATAGGGCTTCATCTCTATCATTGTCTAAAAATCTAGCATCACTATCATTTGAGTACTTACTTGCATTATTCACATAGTAGCTTCTCTTTTGTCTCTAGAAGAACTTTCCTTGTCTTCTTTGTCCATCCTTGCTTTCCTTTTGGTTCTTGTATATTTTTGATTCCATGTACCTGTGATCCTTTTTTTCTTCATATTTTTTTTTCTTTGGTTGTTTACAATCTATTACAAAATGTCCATACTTTCCACAATTGAAAAACTTAATAGATCTTAGATATATGGTTATTATGGAACATTTATCTCTTCTACCATAGTTAGCTTCTTCATCACTAGATGACTCATTGCTTTATTATGACTTCTTACCCCTTATATTCTTGTTCACTTTGAATGCAACCTCTTTTGAAGGGATATGATATTTTGTTCTTATCTCAAAAGTCATAAGCATGCCAAGAAAATAATTCCTTATCAGAGAATCACTATCAATTGATGTTTCTATAGCAAAAACCTTTTCACTATACCTTTTTGGAAGATTTCTCAAGATCTTATCACAAGTATCAGATTCATCAACCTTCATTCCAAGACCTCTCATTTCATGTACAAGCTCATAAATATTACTGATATAATCATGAATATTTTCATCATCTTGTATTCTTAAGTTTTCAAAATATCCTTTGAGATTTCTAATCTTATCTTTCCTGACACCTTTATCTCCTTCATATATGGTATGCAATAGTTCCCACATATCTTTTGTTGTTTTACAATCCATAACCTTCATATATTTTGATCTACGTAATCCTTTTATAATTGCATTCATAGCTCTTGAATTTGCATGCATTAGAAGCTTACATTCCTTATCTATAGGAATATTGACTACTAAATCATATCCAAGTTCCACTACATCCTAAAATTCATTACCAAGTGCCATCAGGTGAAATATCATTAAAATACACCAATACAAGAAGTCACTTCCATCAAATACTGGTATTGCATTATTGACGGACCCATCACTTTGCTCCTTTTGATTCATTATGTTGTTTTAATGATTTTCCTTCAAGTTGTCAAACTATTCTAAAGGAACCCGCTCTGATACCAATTGAAGAACACAAGATTATACTAAGAGGGGGGTGAATAGTATAAGAGCACTTTTACTTTTCTTTTCAAATCAATATTATGCAGCAAATAGATAGCAATATCAATAGCAGTGATCAAAGAAATATACAAAATATCATACACAATAACACATAATTTAACGTGGTTCACCTAAATATGGCTACCTCCATGAAGAAAATATTTCTTATAAATATTTATCAAATAATCTCTTGGTAATTTTTCCCAATTACAATGTTTATGGACCTCTGTCCAAAGGAGATGTTGATCCTCTAAATCTAGTTTGTGTATCTCTATCCATAGGAGAATATATTGTGGATCTCTCTCCACTTGAATACTCTTGTCCTCACTTAGAAGGCATGTCCTAAATATCTTGGCTGATGGATCTCTACCCATTGGAGTCTTTGTCCTTTCTTCTCTGTCACCTCCAAATCTCTGTCTCAATACTGTACTAAACATAGTCTAGTCATTCCAGCACAACTCTACTTTATCTCTTGCACTAAACACAGTATATTCGGTCTAGAAAAAATATGCTCAACAAGTCCACTCAAAACCTACTCAAAATTTTCTCAATAGGTCCACTCAAAACCTGATCAAAATTTACTCAATAGTTCCATTCAGAACCTACTCAAATATTCTCAATAGGTCCACACATAACCTACTCAAATCTACTCAACAGGTCCACATAGGACCTACACAACTCTGCTCAATAGGTCCACACAAAACCTATCCAAATATTTTCAATAGATCCACACAAAACCTGTCCAAATCTGCTCAACAGATCCACACAGAACTATCCAAACCTGCTCAACAAGTCCACACAAAAATTTTCCAAATCTACTCAACAAGTTCACACAGAACTTGTTCGAATATACTCAATAAGTCCTCTCTAGGACTTGCTCAAATTTGTATTGTAATCTTCCATAAAATCTCACACAAAATAAATCCACAAGTCTTCTCAAAGACTTATCTCAAATCTATTTAACAAGTCCATATAGAACTTGTCCAATATCATAGAAACATAAAGAGAATTGTTAGAGACTCAATATTTTCTATACTCAATACTCAATCACTTTCTCAACTCAATATCATAGAAGCATAAAGAGAATTTTTAGAGACTCAATATGTTCTATACTCAATGCTCAATCACTTTCTCAACTCAATCTCATAGAAGCATAAAAATAATTGTTAGAGACTCAATATGTTCTATACTCAATGCTCAATCACTTTCTCAACTCAATCTCATAGAAGCATAAAGAGAATCATTAGAGACTCAGTATGTTCTATTCTCAAAACTCAATTTCAACTCAAATCATAATATAGAATAGTTTGTTTCATGGAACTTGAACAACAACTTCACACATTCACTTGACTAGGCTCAATCAACTCTACTCAACCAATCACTTCAAGAAACAACCCTTTCTCACAAAACCTAGTCCAAACATATATACTTCAAATCAAGATGTATCCAACAATACTCAACAACAAATCTCACAATGATACTCATGTTATTTTATAATTCAATTTCAAGTTCATTGCATAACAACTCACTTCAACAACCATGCTTATAAAATATTCTTCACATAACAATGATACTTATGATCTTTCCAAATCCTAATTCAGGTTTTTCACACAACCAATGGCTTCAACAATAATGCTTATAAAACAAGAATTTTAATCACAACTCTTATTTCATAAAACCTTGAAGAATTAACTCAAAGCACTTTTGAAAAGGAAACCCTAATCAAATCCTTTTTGCTCCAAACATAATTTTCAATAAATACAATCAACAAACTCAATAAAGAAGAATTTTACCCATACCTTTTCTTGAAGAGGAGTTGATCTCACAAATCTGCCACACTCACAAATTTCTCTTTTACAATCTCAATAAGGCATAGAGGATAATTTTCTTCAATAAAATAATCACAAAAATAATATCAAAATTACACCTTATCACTCCAACTTGAATAATAATCAATATCCTCACAATAGTCACAAAAACCCTTAATTCAAAAAAATATACCACTCACAAAGTCTTAACCTTTCAATATTCCAAAGTTTCAATTTTAAGACTTTGAAGAAATAAAAACATAATTTTTCTTATAACTCCTAAAGGTAATTCTCAACTACCATATTGTATTAAAAAGCAACCTTTCCAAATTTTAACCACCAAATACCTTATACCTCCAACTTAGGTATTCAATAAAATAAAATATAAAAATGTTATCTTTGCCTTTGGAGAGTTTCGAACTCTCAACGAATCCCACACAAATGTCTTTCCCATGACACAAACCACCACACAAGCTACATGCTCATTGGAGAGGAAGGAGCACCACGTGCTTCAAAATGGTATGCCTTCCTTGCCTTGAAAACAGGTGCACCTTACATTTGGTGCTTTCAACACACCCACCAAAGTGCTTCCATCGAGATTTGAATGTTGTCCTCTTACACACAAAATGTAAGCTTGTAGCCCACTTGCCACTAGTCCAAGGTGCCTTGTTGGCTTCCAACTAATCAATGCTTTTTATTTTGTTTCCTTTCATCGTCAAGACAAACACAAAATTCACACATTCGTTTCACGAGCTCTACATTAAATCGTATGCTATTATTTTTCCAATCGAGCAGGGATAATTTTAATGTCCTTTGGGCATAGGTTTAAATACTAATTTTTCTTCCTTTGCTTAAAATATCGATGCTTCTAAATGTAATTAACCCTCATGATGTCAGCGAGGATTATCAATGCCTTTGGTATTAAACCCAACCTTTGGGTTTATTAAAATATATTTTGACTTTATAAAACCCACTTTTGCCTTTTAAAATATTATAATAAAAATTATAAATGTTTTATTTTTGTTTTCACCATGGCACATTTAATATTATAATAACCATTATTATAATATTAACCTTCTATAATGTACCTTTAATATTTATTTATAAAATTTAAATTCATACTGAATTTAAATAATTTATAAAATAAATATTACAACTCCTTTTTAACTTTTGTCTTTTGTACTGTGTCACTTGATTTTTGAACTTATTTTTGGATATCAAATAACCACATTTATCCCCTTTATTTCCTATTAAAATATTTGGTATTAATTTTGACTTCATCTGGTGACATTAACGATAACTTTGACTTAGGAACTCAAAATGTCCAACAACCCTTAGCCTATTAAATTGGAAAATGTAGTAAAAAATAGAAATACTATAGGCTTACCTCAATCTATACCACTTGGTAATGAGGTCACTTTGGTAGTTTGTGGAAATAATATGTTTTTCAAAATTTGGATCAATTATTTCCAAGTCATTGTGGCATTATGGATTTGTATTTCTACAATTAAAACTTTTTCTAAGCCTATGAGTTTGACTATAGCAAATGCAACTTGTTCATATTTAGGAATTTCAACATAAGTGAACCAAGTTTGCATATCCAAAATCCATGTAGACAAGACATTAGGATCCCTAGATCTATCATACAATTTGACCTCACATTTAGCTTTATTGGTATGATTATGATGAATTTTGATATCACCAAGAGTTAATTGCACCACAATGTCTTTTACCTTATCTACCAAAATTGTCTACTACTACAGTAAGGTTCTCCATGTTTGTTTTGAGGTCTTGATCCATTTGGTTTCATGTATATGCTAGACTAGGAGGATTACAAAATGGTATTTGCAAGAATTAATCTAGGCTTTAGGAACAATTTTCAAAGTTTCCTAAAGCAGAAAAATTGCCTAGATTTTTACAAAATTTATGCCCTCCAAAATTTTACAAAAATGGGCTAAAATAGTGTTTTTTACAAAAAATGCATCAAATTTTATTAAAAAAAATTAGCACTAATTTTCAAAGCCCTTAAAATACAAGAATTGGATTAGGAGGCAAAAATGTTGATCAAATTTGTAAAAATTGCTAAAATTGCAAGAAACAATTGCAAAAATTGACCAAGAAAATGAATTTTCACCTTGGTTTCCTATTTGTGTAGGTTTTGGCACCAAAAATTGGATTAAAAATTCAAATTTTTGAATTTCTCCTCCAATTTCTAATTTCCTTCCAAGATTTGAATTGGGTGTCAAAATTTGGTCTTTTAGCTTTATAGATTGTGTAGTTGGTCAATTGCCCAAATGAATAGATTGTCAATCAATAGGTTAGCCAATGATCCAATGCAATACCAAGCAAGGTCAAAAACATGTGGGCAAGAGACCTGCTGACCTAGAGGAAACCACCACCTCTGGCTCCTTTGGGATTTATGCATGCTCACCAGTGGTGCAATGCCACCACTGACGCTCACCCGAGAGGTGGTCACAATACCTTAGAGTGTGTTGGTGCTCTTAAAAACTCCTTCACTCTTTTTATAGGTGATGTGTAACAAATGAAATGCAAAAATTGCAACTGCACCTCACTGTCAGTGGTTGGAGAAGAATGCGTCATAGAGAAACCAAATACGGCAAAAAATATTTATGCAAACATTAGAAACCAAATAAATAAATTTTATGATTTTTTTTTTAATGTGGATGTTAGAGAATTTGGTTGTTGTTGAGGTTTCTATGGAGGCCAAAAATATGAACACGGTCACCGAATGTCTTAGCAATCATTGAAAATGGATGATCTCTCACCAGGAGTAGGTAAGACATTCACCAGAGTTATAATTGTGTCTAGGAACAATGGATGGCCACCAGAAACTATCCATTATCACCTTGATATCACCAGACATGATGCTACCATTGGAATAGTGGGATGTCACCTATAACAGAATCATAATCACCAGGAGAAGGTTGTTGTCGATGAAAGGTTTATGAAAATCTTATTTTATGAAATAATTCATGTTGGAATTATGATCATTGAAAGTTTAATGAGATGATAGAAGCTTGTTCTGTTGTGTTGGGAGGTTGTTCTATGATGTCAAAAAATTGTTCTATGATGCAAAAAAATCACTCTATGATGGTGAATAGATCTCTCTATGAAGTCAAAAGAATCAAGTGGTCAATGACACAAATTCAATGCCTGAGAGTTTTCAATTAGAATCTTGTTGGAGTGTCGAGAAACCTTCACAATTACTATTTCATCACCAGGAATTATGTGAAAATCAATGATGATATTATCGTAATGAATATTTGTCATTGACACAATCGTAGACATATTTTTTTGGTTGGTTCCAAAAAACTAGATCTGGTTGATACACATTTGTCTTCTACATGTTGCGATCGCTCTTGATTGCTCCATGGGAGTTACGCTATTGTGTGGTCCCTCGCCAAACCTGATGACTTCTCTAATGATCACCGAGGAAGAGGTGCTGCCAACGAGTTACTTTTGATCGTCAAAAGCCTAGCGAGATGCCAAAAAATTTAAAGAATAATCAATAATCAAAATTTAGGAAAATTAAATTTTGAGGGCATAAAAAATATTATTCGCACTGAGAATTTACAAGCTCGTTGTTGTTACTGGGTGGGTTATGAGCCTAGAATATGAATTGATTTTAAATATATCACCACCTGAGTTTATCTACAATGAGGTAATGGAGGTCACCCCTTTGACAGATCCTTTGATGTTTCTGTCAGGAAATGAGTGCAGGGGAAATATCTCTCTAAGCTTCATTGAAAATGATGCGGCTGGAAAAAAATCCAATTTCATGCAATTACCAACATGACCCTATTTCCTTGTCTCAGATACCAATGATGTAGGAACCCAAAACAAAGTTGTGGTATTATTGCAGAATACAAATATAAATACATAATGCAAATGATAGAGGGTTACAAAAACCTGTAATAGCACACTCAATAGAGGTAAACCACTCCAAAAAATCTAAAACAAATAAAGAAACGAACTTCTAGCAAACAAGCCACTGACTAAAAATCTGAACAAACACTCTATGTCGGCATATTATGCCTAATCACGTTAATACAATGCAATAAAATAAAATAATTAAATCTAATTGTAGGATTTAAGAAATAAGCCTAAGTATCCTCAACAATGGGGAATCAACTCATGATCCCAATTGAAGTTCCAAAAGGAGCGTATACACACTCAACTTGTAAATGAGGAACTTACTGTTGCACCTAGCTGTGGAAGTAATTATTATTGAACGCAAACCAAGATCGAATGAGCATTGTAACATATTGTACTACACATGATGACTTGTTTTTTATATTGATATTATGATAGTATTTTTTATAGAGAAAGAATGAATGATTATTATGGAATGTGTATCTAATATTAGCTTTAGATAATTGAAATTCACTGATAAGTATGAATTGGGTTTGCTCCTTGACAATACTATTCAATGTATAAGTGGTTAGAGAATATTATTCAGAGTGTTAGATGTGCAATTATTGTTCACAATGGCTATTTATGATATTAATTGTGCAACTTTGTTAATCTCAGACTTGTGTGTTTGTTTGGAGAGTAAAATATCTTAGAGTCGGTTGCTCTCTCATCTGTGTATTTTTCTCTAGAGAATGGAATTTATGTAGGGTTAATTTGCATGCTTGTAAATTGATTTTACCAATGTAGAATTAATTTTGATGCAAACTAATTTATAGGTTAGGTTCAACTTAAGTCAAGTCATTGTTTTGGTCGAGCTAGAGTTTGACTGGAAATTAAGCTTAACTACGTTTAAATAGTGGTTTGATATGCTTTTTAGTGTCATTGGTAGATGAAGTGACTAGAAATCTTAAGGAATTAATCATGGTAGATGAAGTGACAACACCCATATAAAAAGACCTATGTGGAGTACAGTGGATGTCATGATCTTTCTGATTGACTAGAAAGGATCTTATGTTGAGTGCAGTGGATGTCATGATCTTTTCAATTGAATAGAAAGGATATGGGTCAACACCTAGTATACTTCCTTGATAGATGAAGGTAAGTATAGTGATGGGTTACCCAATACACCTAAAATACTAACACTAAGATACAAGTGTAAGTATAACGAAAGGGGTGTTTATCTACACCTAGTATATTTGTATTGGCATACTAATGCAAGTATAGGGATGGATGAGTCACTAAACTTAATCAACTCACTTTGACATAAATAAGTTAGTATATATGTGGTAGTACCTTAGTATGGTGGAATGAGCACATTTTATTAGTAAACCTTTTATCAGTTAGGTTTGTTCTTAAAAAAAAAAAAACTCTAGTTTTGGGACAAAAACTTTGGGGTCATGATAGAATGCATGATAAACATTATCATATCATCATACACACTTTATGCCTTGCATGATTGCCTAGTTTGTTTTATCATACCATAGAGTTAGGATTTTTTACTATGATGTAAAATCCAATTCTTATTACAAATACATCTACATTGCATCTACCTAGGCTAACCATATATTGAGTAAACTCTCTTGGTCTAAAATACCTAGTTTTAAGCATCCTACTACATACCAATCATACTTCTCTTCTTGGATTAAGTAATGTATGATAGGATCAACAGTAGCCTTGATGACTCATGGTCATCCCTATCTTCCATTTGAATATAATTCATAGCATGGCTATCAACATTATTTCATAACAATAGCATCAACAATACATATATACAACATCTTTCAATATAAGAGCCTTTTTTTAATCAATACTCATGATTATTTAATATACTCCTCTAGGGCACCCCTTCCTCTCCTATAATACATCATAACCTTACAAACCTTTTATGAAAATAACATATTACATAAGATATTTTTAAGAGAATTCTATCAAAGAAGTCATGACATATATTCATCACATTCTTCAAATGTAACTCATTTGGCATGCCATATAGGGATAAAAAATTACATTCAACCAATATCTCATAAATTCATAATCATTTACGAGTTTCACTAGTCACTGGTTGAATGGGGTTTTCTTCCCTGATTAGCCTATCATCTAAGTTCACAAAAATCATACCTAGTACAAAAATAATCATCAATTTACTCATTTAATAAGTTGCATAGGCTAATAAGCCCTTAATAATCCATTATCTTGTGGTTTAAGAATTACTTGTCAGCTTTAAATGGGAATAAATGATTAAGGGTAGTCTTTCCTGATCGATGTACCATTTGAGTATGCAATCAAATATTCATGTATTATCCTAACAATAGATCAGAAGAATCATAACATTCCATTGATCTGATATCTTATGGGCTTTTGCAATTAATGACAAGTATCATTAGGCAATGGATCAATGGTTTCGTGACATTCCACTTGATTTATTACATTAGCATGCTATCACATTTTCACAAATATGATTTATCGCCTTTGATAATCCATGTAGTTTAATAAGACTCTATTGATACAATATCTTGTAGATCTAAAATCATTTATAAATCTTAATAGGTACTAGATCAATATTGTACTCATAGCTACCTAGTTCATCTCACTGGCATTCTATAAAAAAATAAAGATGTAAAATTTATTTAAAGGATATGTATTTAGATATATACAATTTATTTTGTTTCCTTTGATTTAAATGAATGGATGATTCTAGTATCAAGACGGGTTGTGATATAGAATCTTGGGTAGATCTTAGACATGGAAGAAGAACGATGTTCTTTACTTCTTGAGTTTTCTTTGAGATTTTTATGCTTGTTGGATTGTTCCTACTTTTTTCATTACAAAGAATTATTCTAAAACCATGTTGTAAGCATTGAGAAATAAAAAAATCTTTAAAAAGAAGTCATATTTGTTCCCAATGCAAGGCAGTTCTTCTTTTTTGTGGTTAAAGGAGGTTTCAGAACTAAAGAGAGGTGATACATGATGGGCTAGCATGGGTGATGTAGGAACCCAAAATGAAGGTGGTATTATTGTAGAATACAAATATAAATACATAGTGAAAATTGTGGAGAGTTACAAAAACCTATAACACACTCAATAGTTGTAAACCACTCCAACAAATCTAAAAAAATAAAGCAATGAACTGCTAGTAAACAAGCCACTAACTAATAGTTTGAACAAACACTCTACGTGGGCATACTATGCCTAATAACATTAATACAATGCAATACAATAAAATAATTAAATCTAATCTTAAGGTTTAAGAAATAAACCTAAGTATCCTCAAAAATCCTCCCAACCATAGAAGCATTGGAACCCAATGCTCTCAATAAATGTGGAAAGTCATAGGCCATCTCATGCTGAGAAATCAAGCGAGTCATGTGGAAAGTGACTACGGTGGGCAATAAGGTAAGTAATGGAATAATATTGTCTAGTGTGATGAGTCTTCATCTCAAAAACTCTATCTAAAATAAGTGGAAGCTGATGATCAAGTACCGCTTCTACTATAGGGCTACTGATAGGATTCGGTACCAAAAGAATATCCTAAAATGGTGTCTCTCAAAAGTGGTACTTATCCAAAGGAATCCAAACTCTATCTTCAACCTATGATGAGTGAGGATTATTATGCTTGTGCACCATGCTCTACTGATCCTATGGAGTCTCCTACAAGTACTATGGTATCTTTCCTAGAAGGCTCTACCAGTGCTCAATGAATGAAGTGACCTTAGCTTGCTCCTCCATGTGTGCAATGTTGGGAGTGGGCAAGGCCAAAGGTAACTTATTTGTAACAAGTGGTTGTGTAGCCAGAGGTGTACCCAAAATGATGCTAAAAGAATGAATGACATATTTCTCATGAGTGAGAGTGATGGGTTCGTTAACCACTTGATCTTGTGATTGTTCATTTGGTGGGAGTGAAACTTATTCTTTATCATGTGCCTTTCATGGTGCTTGTTAGTCATTTTGTGTGAAACTTATACAAGTAGGAGCCAAGATGAGTGCTTGACTTAGTAGCTTTTGTACTTGCCTATAACTTAACATCAAATTTTATGTGGGTGTAGTTATTTGTATCAAGTAGGTTTTATCATGCCAATAGAATGTGTAGGTATTATTTTTAGTATGATAAATAGCATTCCTATCAAATTGATAGGGTTTACCTGGAAATAGTCCATAACAATCCATATTTGTGACATCACATCTGACTTTGTCACCAAAAAAAAAATTCAAGGTGCAAGTGTGGGTGATGTTAGATGTGGAGTCTACATATTTCCACCCAAGTGCATATGGTTGGTGATGTGGCTTTATGGGAAGCTTTAACTTCTCCATAATAGACTTTGCAATGATGTTCTTTTGTGATTCATTATCTATGATACAATCAAAATAGAAATCATGTGTAAGGTGGGCTCTAGTGACAAACAAATGGTCATGACCCCCTTGAGCAAATACATTTGACATAAGGGTAACTTTGTTCAGTTTACCCTTTAAAGTAGGATACTCTTTTTCTATCCGTGTAGACACAATAGGACCATCATGTGGTTCCTCATGTTTAGGCTATACAAATAGGAATTTCTTATTCTTGATTTCTCAAAAGTAAAGTATTTGGATTTTACATGACCATGTTTTTTATTAAATTCACAATACATTTAAGAAGAAGGAGAATATTTAGAATAAGAAGAACAAGAATGTCTTTAGGATAAGTGGAAGGAGAAGAAGAATGAGGGGAAGAATGAGAAGTGTTTTTCACCTTATTTTGATGTTGATTCCTACATCTAGAAGAGCTATCTTGTGATGAACGATATTTGTGATATGCACCAACTTTCTCCTCTAAAATAATGGCATGGTTGAATTCCACATAAAAGGTGAGAAAAATATTAAACTTGATTTACCTAAAAATTTGATCTTGCAAGCCATTAGTGAACTTATTAATTAAATCCTCTTCTAAATATTTCACACCAAGAAACACCCATGAAGAACACAATATTATATTGAGAGGGGGGGTTAACAATATAAGAGCACTTTTTAATTTTCTTTTCAAATCAATATTATGCAGTGAATAGATAGTAGTATCAATAGCAGTAGTCAAAGTAATGCACAAAACACCATACATAATAGAGACACCAAATTTAATATGGTTCACCCAAATATGGCTACCTCCATAGAGAAAATATTTCTTTTAAATATTTCTCAAATAATATCTTGGGAATATTTCCCAATTACAATGTTTATGGACCTCTGTACAAAGGAGATGTTTATCCCCTAAATCTGGTTTGTGGATATCTATCCATAAGAGAACTCCTTCTCCTCTACTCTGGTTGGTGATCCTCTAGAAGACATTGCCTCCACTGCATTGGCTATGGATCTCTCTCCACCTGAAGACTCTTATCGTCACTCAAAAGACCTATCCTCAATATCATGGATGATGGATCTCCATCCACTAGAGTCGTTGTCCTCTCTAATCTATCACCTCTAAAGCTCTATCTCAATACTTTACTAAACACAGTCTAGTCAGTCTAGCATAGCGTCGCTTAATATCTTGCACTAAACATAGTACACTCAGTCTAGCACAAATATGCTCAATAGGTCCACTCAGAACATGCTCAAAATATACTCAATAGGTCCACTCAAAACCTACTCAAAATCTACTTAATAGGTCCACTCAGAACCTCCTCAAATCTTCTCAATAGGTGCACATAGAACCTGCTCAAATATACTCAATAGGTCCACACAAAATCTACACAACCCTTCTCAACAGGTCCACACAGAACTTGTCCAAATATGCTCAATAGGTCCACATAGAACCTATCAAAATTTGTTCAACAGATCCACACAGAACCTATCCAAATCTGCTAAACAAGTTCATACAAAACTTGTCCAAATCTACTCAATAAGTCCTCTCTAGGACTTGCTAAAATTTGTATTGTAAGCTTTGATAAAAGCTCACACAAAATCAATCCACAAGTCTTCTTGCCTCAAATATGCTTAACAAGTCCATTTAGAACTTGTCAAATATTATAGAAACATAAAGAGAATAGTTAGAGACTCAATATGTTCTATACTCAATACTCAATCACTTTCTCAACTCAATCTCATAGAAGCATAAAGAGAATTGTTAGAGACTTAATATGTTTTATACTTAATGATAAATCAATTTCTCAACCCAATCTCATAGAAGCATAAAGAGAATTTTTAGAGACTCAATATGTTCTATGCTGAATTCTCAATAACTTTCTCAACTCAATATCATAGAAGCATAAAGAGAATTGTTAGAGACTCGGTATGTTCTATTCTCAAAAATCAATCTCAACTCAAATCATAATATAGAATAGTTTGTTTCATGGAACTTGAAAAACCACTTCACACATTAACTTGACTAGGCTCAATCAACTCTACTCAACAAATCACTTCAAGAAACAACCCTTTCTCACAAACCCTAGTCCAATCATATACATTTCAACTCAAAATGTATCCAACAATACTCAAAAAATATCTCACAAAACAATGATACTCATGTTCTTTTATAACTCAAGTTCAATTTTATTGCATAACAAATCACTTCAACAACCATGCTTATAAAACATTCTTCACATAACAATGATATTCATGATATTTTCCAACCCTAACTCAGGTTTTTCACACAACCAATGGCTTCAACAACAATGCTTATAAAACAAGGTTTTAATCACAACTCTTAATTCATAAAACCTTGAAGCATTAACTCAAAGCACTTTCGAAAAGGAAACCCTAATCAAATCCTTTTCACTCCAAACTTAATTTTCAATCAAGCCAATCAACCAACTCAATAAAGAAGAATTTTACCCATACCTTTTCTTGAAGAGGAGTTGATCTCACAAATCTGCCACACTCAAAAATTTCTCTTTTCCAATCTTAATAAGGGTTAGAGGATAATTTTATTCAACAAAAAAAATCACAAAAATAATATCAAAATTACACCTTATCACTCCAACTAAAATAATTATCAATATCCTCACAATAGTCACAAAAATCC
Organism: Wollemia nobilis; assembly: GCA_028583015.1. Lineage (NCBI taxonomy): Eukaryota > Viridiplantae > Streptophyta > Pinopsida > Araucariales > Araucariaceae > Wollemia > Wollemia nobilis. Next base: position 7,292,670 of record JAQPPZ010016690.1, on the reverse strand, counting down.
CTTAATTCAAAATAGCATACCATTCACAAAGTATTAAACTTTCAATATTCCACAATTTCAATTTTAAGACTTTTAAGAAATAAAAAACTGAATTCTCCTTATAAATACTAAAGGTAATTCTCAACTACCACACTTTATTACAAAGCAACCATTCCAAATTTCAACCACCAAACACCTTATACCTCCAACTTAGGTATTCAATAAAATAAAATATAATAATGTTACCTTTTCCTTTGGAGAGTTTCGAACTCTCAATGCAGCCCACACAAACTTCTTTCCCACGGTGTAAACCACCACACAAGCTACATGCTCATTGGAGAGGAAAAAGCACCATGTGCTTTAAAACATTATGCCTTCCTTGCCTTGCAAAAAGGTGCACCATACATTTAGTGCTTTCAACACACCCACCAAAGTGCTTCTGCCAAGATTTGAACGTTGTCCTCTTACACACAAAACATAAGCTTGCAAACCACTTGCCACTAGGCGAAGGTGCCTTGTTGGCTTCCAACTAATCAACTCTTTTTATTTTGTTTCCTTTCACTATCAAGATAAACACAAAATTTGCACATTCATTTCACGAGCTCTACATTAAATTGTATGCTATTATTTTTTCAATCGAGCAAGGATAATTTTAATGTCCTTTGGACATAGGTTAAAATACTAATTTTTCTTCCTTTTCTTATAATGTCGGTGCTTCAAAATGTAATTAAACCTCATGATGTCGGTGAGGATTATCAAGGCCTATGGTCTTAAACCCAACCTTTGGGTTTATTAAAATATTTTTTGACTTTATAAAACCCACTTTTGCCTTTTAAAACATTATAATGAAAATTATAAATGTTTTATTTGGGTTTTCACCATGGAATATTTTAATATTATAATAACCATTATTATAATATTAACCTTCAAGGTTCAAGGTGTAGACCAATTGGTTCATCCAAACCCCATAAGGGGTTCGGAGGTCCAAGGTTCAAATCTTGAGCCTCGTCGGACTGAACGCTTGTCCCTTTCCTGGTGCTTTCAGCGGCGTAAAAGGTTTAAAATGATTATGGCATGGTGGTTATAGGGGCGGACTGTGTGAAGATTTGTGTTGCGGATTTTAGGGTGAATAGTATAGAATACTGTGTCAGCCATAAAAGCTGGACAGCCTACCTAGATTCGTGGCGGCTACCGATTCCACCATGCAAAAACAAACCAAAAAAAAAAATATTAACCTTCGATAATGTACCTTTAATATTTATTTTATAAAATTTAAATTCATACTGAATTAAAAATATATATAAATTAAATATTACAAATCCTTTTTAACTTCTATCATTTGCATTGTTTCACTTGATATTTGGCCTTCTTTCTGGATATCAAATAACCATCTTTATCCCCTTTATTTCCTGCTGAAATCTTTGGTATTAATGCTGACTTCATCTGGTGACATCAATGAAAACATTGACTTAGGAACTCAAAATGTCCAACAATCTCCCCCTTTGTCATTGATGGTAACCCATATCCTTTTACTGAAACCTGACCTTCCTTTTTATTCTGCTCCCCCTGGCTCAATGCTCTCTCAAATATCAAATATCTCCCCATATAAAATATTTCCCCAATATATAAATCACACAAATCTCTTTCCCTTTGACATCAATGGAAAAGGGTCACCTTTGGGGCTCAGGGCTAAGAATGAGCATCTTAGCTTAGCCTCTCCCCCACCTCCTCATGAGGTGGCTAATTCTGGGGTGGGAGTATTTCTACTCCCAAAAAGCATTGTTATTTACCTTTATCTTTTTTCCTTCTTTTCTAAGTTTTTTGAATCATCTGACTATTTCTGTTCAATTCATCATCCCTATTCCTGACATCATTCCTATTCCTGTTCTCATTCATGTTCCTATTCTCATCCATGTTCTATTCCTGTTCATGTTCTTGTTCCTATTCATATTCCTGTTCCTATTTATGTTTATTTTTCTATTCACATTCCTATTCTTGTTTATGTTCATGTTTCTGTTCACATTCCTATTCTTGTTCATGTTCCTATTTTTGTTCATACCTATTTTTGGAATATTTGTTCTATGCCATATTGTTGTGTGACCATAATTATTGCACTTATAATACTTAATGTTAATATTCCTTGGAGGTGCAAATGTCTTAGGATTTCTCCTAGTGAAGCCATATCTTCTTCTGTCATGAACCCTACAATCCATTGTCTTTTGACCAAAATCATTACATGAGTAGCAAAAGCCATGGAAATGCTATCCTTTCCCATATTCTTGTCTTTCATGTGTCCTACATTATGAAGCCATGTGCCCAAACTTGTGACATAAAAAACATCTTCCATTGAAGCTTCCTTATCTCGACCTCATTGGTCTTCTGTTCTGATTGTTGTTCCATATGTATCTTCTCTGTGCATTGTTCCTGTATTTGTTGAATTCTTTGTTGTCCAACTCACCCTATGATGTCTCACTCCCACTTACACTATCTTCTTTTGATGTATCTTCATCTGAAGTTTCTTCTTATTCAAGACTTGAAGTAGACTTTCTTCCCATTTCTTTTGAACCTATTTTGAGCCAAGACCTGTCTTGTTTGTTGCTCCTCTTTGTATCTTGACTATTTTATCCACAATTTTTGCATTGTTTACATACTTGTATAGCTTATTATTGGTGTCTTCTACATCTTTCTTTAGTAGTGCCACTTCTTGTGCTAAATTCTCACATTCCAAGATCTTTGCTTCTAGCTTATCTTTGAACTTTATTACCTTAGCCTTTGATTTTTTTAAATTATCTATGAGCAATAATATCTCTTCATCACATTCTTGAAATTGAATTTCAAGCTTAGAGTGTTGCTTTATTACCTTATTTACCATGTCAAGGGCATAGACAAGTTCTCCCTTGAGATCATAACCATTTTTTTTGAATAATCCTCTACTTGATTACCTTTGTTCACATTATTAATTTCTTTTGAATTGTCTTCTATAGGATTACTCACTTCTTCTTCTAATGCCATTAGAATATTTTCATATAGTCTTTCAAGTGCATCTTCAAAATCATCATCACTGAAACTATAACCATCCCTTGTGAAATCATCTTCAAGATGTCCAAATCTACCACATCTAAAATACTTGAGAATAACTAGAGTCTTTTTCTTAACTAGTTCTTTCTCTTCAACCATAAATAGGACTTCATCTCTATCATTGTCTAAAAATCTAGCATCACTATCATTTGAGTACTTACTTGCATTATCCGCATAGTAGCTTCTCTTTTGTATTTGGAAGAATTTATTTCCTTGTCTGATTTGTCCATCCTTGCTTTTATTTTGGTGCATGTATATTTTTGATTCCCTATACCTATGATCTTATTTTTCTTTATCATTTTTATTCTTTGGCTCTTTACAATCTATTACAAAATATCCATACTTTTCACAATTGAAACACTTAGCAGATCTTAGATCTATGGGTCTTCTAGAACCTTTATCTCTTCTACCATAGTTAGCATCTTCATCACTAGATGACTCATTGCTTGATTCTGAATTCTTACCCTTCATATTCTTATTCACTTTGAATGCAGCCACTTTTGGAGGGATAGGATATTTTGTTCTTATCTCAAAAGTCATAAGCAAGCCAAGAAAATAATTCCTTGTCATATAATCGCTATCAATTGTTGTTTCTATAGCAGAAACCTTTTCACTGTACCTTTTTGGAAGGGTTCTCAAGATTTTATCACAAGCATCAGATTCATCAACCTTCATTCCAAGACCTCTCATTTCATGTACAAGTTCATCAATCTTATTGATATAGTCATGAATGTTTTCATCATCCTGTATTCTTAATTTTTCAAACTCTCCTTTGAGATTTCTAATATTAGCTTTCCTGACACCTTTATCTCCTTCATATATGGTATGCAATAGTTCCCACATATATATATTTTTTTTACAATCCATAATCTTCATAGATTCAGATCTATGTAATCCTTTTATAATTGCATTCATAGCTCTATAATTTGTATGCATTGGAAGATTACCTTCCTTATCTGTAGGAGGATTGAATACTGAATCATATCCAAGTTCCACTCCATCCCAAACTTCATTACCAAGTTCCATCAGGTAAAATCTCATTAGTATACACCAATACAAGAAGTCACTTCCATCAAAGATTGGTATTGCATTATTTATGGATCCATCCCTTTGATCCTTTTAATCCATTGTGTTTTTTGATTGCTTTTCATTCAATCTGTCAAAATATTATGAAGGAAACCTCTCTGATACCAATTGAACAACACAAGATTATACTGAGAGGGTGAGTAAATAGTATAAGAGCACTTTTTACTTTTCTTTTCAAATCATTATTATGCAGTGAATAGATAGCAATATCAATAGCAGTAATAAAAGCAATACAAAAAACACCATACACAATAGAGACACATAATTTAATGTGGTTCACCCAAATATGGCTACCTCCATGTAGAAAATATTTCTTATGAATATTTATCAAATAATCTCTTGGGAATTTTTCCCAATTACAATGTTTATGGACCTCTATCCAAAGGATATACTAATCCCCTTAATTTTGTTTGTGGATCTCTATCCATAGGACAACTTATTCTCCTCTACTCTGGTTGGTGATCCTATAGAAGATACTACCTTGACTACATTAACTATGGATCTCTCTCCACTTGAATACTTTTGTCCTCACTTAGAAGACATGTCCTCAATATCTTGACTGATGGATATATATCCACTAGAGTTTTTGTCCTCTCTACTTTGTCACCTCCAAATCTCTGTCTCAATACTGTACTAAACACAGTCTAGTCAGTCTAGCATAGCTCTACTTAATCTCTTGTACTAAATACAATGCATTTGGTCTAGCATAAATCTTCTCAACAAGTCCACTCAAAATATGCTCAAAATCTACTCAATAGGTCCACTCAAAACCTGCTCAAAATCTACTCAATATGTCAACTAAGAACCTGCTCAAATATTCTCAATAGGTCCACATATAACCTAATCAAATCTACTCAATAGGTCAACACAAAACTTGTACAACTCTTCTCAATAGGTCCACACAGAACCTGTCCAAATTTGCTTAACAGGTCCACACAAAACCTATCCAAATCTACTCAACAGGTCCACACAAAACCTGTCCAAATCTACTCAACAAGTTCACACATAACATGTTGAAATCTTCTCAATAAGTCCTCTCTATGACTTGCTCAAATCTATATTGTAAGCTTCCACAAAAGCTTACACAAAATTAATCCACAAGTCCTCTCAAAGAATTGCCTCAAATCTATTTAACAAGTCCATATAGAACTTGTCCAATCTCATAGAAACATACAGAGAATTTTTAGAGACCCAATATGTTCTATACTCAATACTCAATCACTTTCTCAACTCAATATCATAGAAGAATAAATATAATTTTTATAGACTCAATATGTTATATAGTCAATGCTCAATCAGTTTCTCAACTCAATCTCATAGAAGCATAAAGAGATTTGTTAGAGAATCAATATGTTCTATACTCAATGCTCAATCAATTTCTCAACTCAATCTCATAGAAACATAAAGAGAATTGTTAGAGACTCAGTATATTTCATGGAATTTGAACAACCACTTCACACATTCACTTGACTAGGCTCAATCAACTCTACTCAACCAATCACTTCAAGAAATAACCCTTTCTAACAAACCCTAGTCCAAACATATATACTTCAACTCAAAATGTATCCAAAAATACTCAACAACAAATCTCACATAACAATGATACTCATGTTCTTTTCTAACTCAAGTTCAAGTTCATTGTATAACAACTCACTTCAAAAACCATGCTTATAAAATTTTCTTCACATAACAATTATACTCATGATACTTCCAAATCCTAATTTAGGTTTCTCACACAACCAATGGCTTCAACAACAATGCTTATAAAACAAGGTTTTAATCATAACTCTTAACTCATAAAACCTTGAAGTATTAACTCAAAGCACTTTCAAAAAGGAAACCCTAATCAAATCCTTTTCACTCCAAACATAATTTTCAATCAAGCCAATCAACCGACTCAATAAAAAATAATTTTACCCATACCTTTTCTTGAAGAGGAGTTGATCTCACAAATTTCTCTTTTCCAATCTCAATAAGGGTTAGAGGATAATTTTCTTCAACAAAATAAATCACAAAAATAATATCAAAAATATACCTTATCAGTCCAACTTGAATAATAATCAATATCCTCACAATAGTCACAAAAAATGCTTAATTCAAAATAACATACCATTCACAAAGTCTTAACCTTTCAATATTCCATAATTTCAATTTTAAGACTTTGAAGAAATAAAACAAAATTTTTCTTATAACTCCTAAAGATAGTTCTCAACTACCACACTTTATTACAAAGCAACATTTCCAAATTTGAACCACCAAACACCCTATACCTACAACTTAGGTATTCAATACAATAAAATATAAAAATGTTACCTTTGCCTTTGGAGAGTTTCAAACTCTCAATGCAGCCCACACAAATGTCTTTCCCATGGTGCAAACCACCACAAAAGCTACACGCTCATTGGATAGAAAGAAGCACCACGTTCTTCAAAAGGGTATACCTTCCTTGCCTTGCAAAAAGGTGTTTCTTACATTTGGTGCTTTTAACACACCCACCAAAGCGCTTCCACCGAGATTCGAACGTTGTCCTCTTACACACAAAACGTAAGCTTGCAGCCCACTTGCCACTAGTCCAAGGTGCCTTGTTGGCTTCCAACTAATCAATGCTTTTTATTTTGTTTCCTTTCACCTTCAAGACAAACACAAAATTCACACATTCATTTCACGAGCTCTACATTAATTTGTATGCTATTATTTTTCCAATCGAGCAAGGATAATTTTAATGTCCTTTGGGCATAGGTTTAAATATTAATTTTTTTTCCTTTGCTTAGAACGTCGGTGCTTGAAAATGTAATTAACCCTCATGAAATCGGTGAGGATTATCAAGGCCTTTGGTCTTAAACCCAAACTTTGGGTTTATTAAAATATTTTTTGACTTTATAAAACCCACTTTTGCCTTTTAAAACATTATAATAAAAATTATAAATGTTTTATTTGGGTTTTCACCATGGCACATTTTAATATTATAATAACCATTATTATAATATTAACCTTTGATAATGTACCTTTTAATATTTGTTTATAAAATTTAAATTCATACTGAATTTAAATAATTTATAAAATAAATATTACAACTCCTTTTTAACTTTTGTCTTTTGCATTGTTTCACTTGATTTTTGGCCTTATTTCTAGATATCAAATAACCATATTTGTCCCCTTTATTTCCTATTGAAATCTTTGGTATTAATTCTGACTTCATCTGGTGATATCAATGACAACTTTGACTTAGGAACTCAAAATGTCAAACAACCCTTAGCCTATTAAATTTGATAATGTAGTAAAAAATAGACATACTATAGACTTACCTCAATCTATACCACTTGGTAGTGAGGTCACTTTAGTATTTTGTGGAAAGAATGTGTTTTTCAAAATTTGGATCAATTATTTCCAAGTCATTGTGGCATTATGGCTTTGTATTTCTACAATTAAAACTTTTGCTAAGCCTGTGAGTTTGATTGTAGAAAATGCAACTTGTTCATATTTAGAAATTTCAGCATAAGTGAGCCAAGTTTACATATCCAAAATCCATGTAGGAAAGATATTAGGATCCCTCGATTTGTCATACAATTTTACCTCATATTTAGCTTTATTGGTATGATTGTGATGAATTTTCATATCACCAAGAGTTAATTGCACCACAATGTCTTTTACATTATCTATCAAAATTGTCTACTGCTACAGTAAGATTCTCCATGTTTGTTTTGAGGTCTTGAGCCATTTGGTTTTGTGTATATGCTAGACTAGGAGGATTACAACTTGCAAGAATTAATCTAGGCTTTAGAAACAATTTTCAAAGTTTCCTAAAGTAGAAAAATTGCCTAGATTTTTACAAAAAAATTTCCTTCCAAAATTTTATAAAAAATGGGCTAAAATAGTGCTTTTTACAAAAATTACATCAAATTTTATTTACAAAAATTAGCACTAATTTACAAAAATAAGCCCTTAAAATGCAAAAATTGGATTAGGAGGAAAAATGGTTGATCAAATTTGCAAAAATTGCTAAAATTGTAGAAACAATTTCAAAAATTGACCAAGAAAATGAATTTTCACCTTGGTTTCCTATTTGTGTAGGTTTTGGTGCCAAAAATTGGATTAAAAATTAAAAATTTTGAATTTCTCCTCCAATTTCTAATTTCCTGTGAAGATTTGAATTGGGTGTCAAAATTTATTGTTTTAGATTTATAGATTGTGTAGTTGGTCAATTTCCCAAGTGAATATACTATCAATCAAGGTTAGCCAATGATCCAATGCAATACCAAGAAAGGTCCAACACATGTGAGTAAGAGGCCAGCTGGCCTAGAGGAAACTACCACCTCTAGCTCCTTCAGAGCTATGCATGCCCACTAGTAGTGCAGTGCCACCACCGATGCTCACCCACGAGCCTTGTGTGACCATCGAGAGGTGGTCACAACACCTTAGAGTGTGTTGGTGCTCTTAAAAACTCCTTCACTCTTTCCATAGGTGATGTGGAACAAATGAAATGCAAAAATTGCAAGTGTGCCTCACTATTAGCAGTTGGAGGAGAATGCGTCATCGAGAAACAAAATGCGGCCAAAAATATTTATGCAAAAATTAGCAACCAAATAAATAAATTTTATGAATTCATTTTTTAATGTGGATGTTAGAGAATTTGGTTGTTTTCGAGGTTTCGATGGAGGTGAAAATATGAACACGGTCATCGAATATCTTAGCAATTATTAAAAATGGATGATCTCTCACCAGAAGTAGGTAAGACATTCACTAGAGTTATGATTGTATCTAGGAACAATGGATGGCCACCAAAAACTATCCATTATCACCTTGATATCACCAGATGTGATGCTACCATTGGAATAGTGAGATTTCACCTATAATAGAATCAGAATCACCAGGAGAAGGCTATTGTTGATGGAAGATTTATGAAAACCTTAGTTTATAAAATAATTCATGTTGGAATTATGATCATCGAAGGTTTGATGAGATGATAGAAGGTTATTCTACTGTGTTGGGAGGTTATTCTGTGATGTCAGACAATTTTTATACGATGCAAACATATCACTCTATGATAGTGAATAGATATCTCTACGAAGTCAGAAGAATCAGGTGGTCAATGGCATAAATTCGATGCCTGAGAGTTTTCAATTAGAATCTTGTTGGAGTGTCGAGAAACCTTCACAATTACTATTTCATCACCAAGAATTATGTGAAAATAAATGATCATATTATCGTAATGAACAATTGTCATTGACGCAATCATAAACATCTTTTGTTGGTTGGTTCCAAAAAACTAGGTCTGGTTGATACACATTTGTCTTCTGTGTGTTGTACTCGCTCTAGATTTCTCCATGGGAGGTACACTATTGTGTGGTCCCTCGTCAAAACTAATGACTTCTCTAATGATCACTGAGAAAGTGGTGCTACCAACGAGTTACTTTCGGTCATAAAAAGCCTACCGAGATGCCAAAAAATTTAAAGAAAAATCAATAATCAAAATTTAGGAAAATTAAAGTTCAAGGGCATCAAAAATATTATTCACACTGAGAATTTATGAGCTCATTTTTGTGACTGGGTGGGTTATGAGTCCATAATATGAACCGATTTTAAATATTTCACCACCTAAGTTTATCTACAATGAGGTAATGGAGGTCACCCCTTCGACAAATCCTTTGATGTTTCTATCAGGAAATGAGTGCAGGGGAAATATCTCTGTGAGCTTCATTGAAAATGATGCGACTGGAAAAGAATACAATTTCATGCAATTACCAACATGACCCTATCTCCTTGGCTCAGATACTAGTGATGTAGGAACCCAAAACGAAGTTGTGGTATTATTGTAGAATACAAATATAAATACATAATGCAAATGATAGACGGTTACAAAAACCTGTAATAGCATACTTAATAGGGGTAAACCACTCCAACAAATCTAAAACAAAGAAAGCAACGAACTGCTAGCAAACAAGCCACTGACTAAAAATTTGAACAAACACTCTATGTGGGCATACTATGCCTAATCACGTTAATACAATGCAATACAATAAAATAATCAAATCTAATCTTAGGCTTTAAGAAATAAGCCTAAGTTTCCTCAACAACGGGGAATCAACTGGTGATCCTAATTGAAGTTCCAAAAGGAGCGGATACACACTCAAATTCTAAATGATAAACTTAGTGTTGGACCCCATTGTGGAATTTGTAATTGTTATTGAATGCAAACCAAGATTGAATGAGCATTGTAACATATTGTACTACACACGATGACTTGTTTTTGATATTGATATTACGATAGTTTTTTAATAGTGAAAGAATGAATGATTATTATGGAATGTGTATCTAATATTAGCTTTAGATAATTGAAGTTCACTGATAAGTATGAATTCAGTTTGCTCCTTGAGAATACTATTCAATGTATAAGTGGTTAGAGAATCTTCTTCAATGTTAGATGTGCAATTGTTGTTCACAATGGCTATTTATGATATTAATTGTGCAAAATTGTTAATCTCAGAGTTGTGTGTTTGTTTGGAGAGTAAACGATCTTAGAGTCGGTTGCTCTCTCATTTGTGTATTTTACTCTAGAGAATGGAATTTATGTAGGGTTAATTTGTATGCTTGGAAATTGATTTTACCAACGTCGAATTAATGTTGATGCAAACTAATTTATAAGTTAGATTCAACATAAGTGAAGTCATTTTTTTTTTGGAGCTAGAGTTTGAATGGGAATTAAGCTTAGCTATGTTTGAATAGTGGTTTGATATGCTTTTTAGTGTCATTGGTAACGATGACTAGAACTCTTAAGGAATTAATCATGGTAGATGAAGTGACAAAACCCATATAAAAAGACCTATGTGGAGTACAGTGGATGTCATGATCTTTCTGATTGACTAGAAAGGATCTTATGTTGAGTGCAGTGGATGTCATGATCTTTTCAATTGACTAGAAAGGATATGGGTCAACACCTAGTATACTTCCTTGATAGATGAAGGTAAGTATAGCGATGGGTGAACCAATACACCTAAAATACTAGCACTAAGATACAAGTGTAAGTATAAGGAAAGGGGTGTTTATCTATGCCTAGTATATTTGTATTGATAGACTAATGGAAGTATAGGGATGGATGAGCCACTAAAATTAATCAACTCACTTTGACATAAATAAGTTAGTATATATGTGGTAGTACCTTAGGATGGTGGAATGAGCACATTTTATTAGTAAACCTTTTATAAGTTAGGTTTGTTCTTTTAAAAAAAAACTCTAGTTTTAGGACAAAAACTTTGGGGTCATGATAGAATGCATGATAAACATTATCATATCATCATACACACTTTACGCCTTGCATGATTTCATAGTTTGTTTGATCATACCATAGAGTTAGGATTTGTTACTATGATGCAAAATCCAATTCTTATTACAAATACATCTACATTGCATCTACCTATGCTAACCATATATTGAGTAAACTCTCTTGGTCTAAAATACCTGGTTTTAAGCATCCTACTACATACCAATCATACTTCTCTTCTTGGATTAAGTAATGTATGATAGGATCAAAAGTAGACTTGATGACTCATGGTCATCCCTATATTCCATTTGAATATAATTCACAGCATGGCTATCAACATTATTTCATAACAATAGCATCAAAAATACATATCTACAACATATTTCAATAAAAGAGCCTTTTTTTAATCAATACTCATGATTATTTAATTGACTCCTCTAGGGCACCCCTTCCTCTCCTATAATACATCATAACCTTGCAAACCTTTTGTGAGAATAACATATTACAAAAGAGATTTTTAAGAGAAGTCTATCAAATAAGTCATGACATATATTCATCACATTATTCAAATGTAACTCATTTGGCATGCCATATAAGGATAAAAAATTACATTCAACTAATATCTCATAAATTCATAATCATTTTTGAATTTCACTAGTCACTGGTTGAATGGGGTTTTCTTCCCTGATTAGCCTATCATCGAAGTTCACAAAAATCATACCTAGTACAAAAATCATCATCAATTTACTTATTTAGTAAGTTGCACAGGCTAATAAGCCCTTAGTAATCCATTCTCTTGTGGTTTAAGAATTACTTGTCAATTTTATATGGGAATAAATGATTAAGGGTAGTCTTTTCTGTTTGATGTACCATTTGAGTATGCAATCAAATATTCATGCATTTTCCTAACAATATATGACAATAATCATAACATTCCATTGATCTGATATCTTATGGGATTTTTCAATTACTTGCAAGTATCATCAGGCAATGGATCAATGGTGTCGTGACATTCTTGTTGATTTATTGCATTATCATGCTATCACATTTTCATAAATCTCATTTATCACCTTTGATAAACCATGTAGTTTAAGAAGACTCTATTGATCAAATATCTTGTAGATCTACAATCATTTATAAATCTTAATAGGTACTAGATCAATATTGTCCTCATCGCTACCTATTTCATTTCATTGGCATTCTATAAATAAATAAAGATCTCTCATGAACTGTTGTTCAAATGGATCTATCAGACTACAATATGTCATGGATCCAATGCCTTGAGAGAATATAATTATTTATAAGCTTCACCAGATGCTAGATAAATATTATATTTGTATCCACTTGGTCTTCTACAACAATAGAACATTTTCAAATCATACTCTTCATCACCTTATTGTTTGCTAAGTCATTGGATCAACAAGATTTTGTTTTCAACTAGTTTATTATGAAAATATGCAATAACAATTAAATATCAAAAGAATCACTTAGTAAGATGACTATATATTCTCTATATGTTTGTACAAAATGTTAGTGTTGGAATTTTTGCCACATTATTTTGATTATTGATTATTCCTACATAAAATGTTGAATTTCTCACTCCTTTACAGGTTTTGATGCAAAAAAAGCTAAGTTCGAAGACTGTCGCGATATCGCGACAAAAAGCAGCATAGAGGGCACAGTTTCAAAACCATCATGATATTGTGACATGTCACTTTATTGCAGGTTTGTTGAGGAGAGAGAAATCAAACACAAAGGCACCGTGAAATCGTGACCTGTCACAGTTTCACGGTGCTAAAGGCAGAAAAGGGTTAAGCCGTAAAGTCGTCGCGATATCGTGACGTGTTCCAAAATCATAGTCAATGTAGTCAACGGCAGCAAGGGGGTAAAATCGTCATGATATCGCGATGTGTTGGATTTTTGTGGTCAAAGTGGTCAACACAGGTAGCACAATAAAACCATCGCGATATCGCAACGTGACTAAGAAAAGGATGATGACAAACAATTTCGTCACGATTTCGTGATAGAATAGTGAGCACGATGCAAAAGGTGAAAGATGTTGCGATTTCATGACGTGTTGTGTGGTCACGACAGATTTGGAAAGAAAATCTTAAGGCATGAAAGTTGTCACGATTTCGCAACACTTTCGGAGATGAAGTCCAGCAATAGAGAAACGTCGCGATTTCATGACATATTGAGGCGGAAGGACCAAGTGCAGAAAATTGTAGCAATTTCATGACATGTCGCATTTTTGTGAAGAGGAAGCAAAGAGGCAGCCAGATTGTGCGAAACGTCGCGATTTCGCGACATGATGAATTTTTGCGGTTCAAAAGTAGTGAAGTCCAAGGAGATAGAACTTGTCGTGATTTCGCGACATGATGGAGATTAAAGAACCACTTGAGGCAAGAGTGTCGCGTTTTCACGGGTTAGAAGCAGGACCATACAGGGTGGATAAAAATTGTTGTGAAATCGTGACATGTCAGATTTTTGCGACATAGAAGAGAATATTGAGTAGTGGGTAGATAGTGTAGCAATTTCGCAACTTGTTTGGTTTTTGCGACCCAGAGATAAAACAAAGATGCCGATGGGAGAACGTAGCGAAAGTGCGACTTGTATTTTTTTTGCGAAATATAAGTGACACAGAGAACATGGATAAAGGTGTAGCGAAATCGCACCTTGTCACATGTTCATAGAAACAAGGCGGAGAAAGAGCATAATGGTACGGAACATTGCGTTTTCACGAGCTAAGGTAGTGAAGGAGCCAAAGGAGCCGAATACGTCACGATTTCATGACATGGTTGATTTTTGCGGTTCCAAAGTGACAAAGTGTACGAAGTAGAAGAATGTCACGATTTCACGACATGTCGCGTTTTCACGACCTATTACAGTTTTGCGCCAAAAAGCAGTTCAAACGGCCCGATGAAGTTTTATGATTTCCAATGATTAAAAGCACTCCAAAATTAAATGTTTTGCTGCTTTCCAATGTGAGTAAGGTAGAAGAACGTGTCCAAGTCACCAAAATTAAATATTTCCATTATCCAAAGCTGTTGTTCGTGATTTTTCTAATGATTCAAGCATGTTTCAAGAATGACCATTTAATGAAGACGATCGACTCCTTCTTTCATTCAATTTTTGGTTCCTCCGAGGCTGGTTTAATGGAATTGTTTCCTTATTTCTATTGTATATGTTGTAGATCTCGAGGAAGTTCGTTGCAAGTTTTAAATGTTGTAAAGAAGCAAGACTTCTATATAAATCAATGTAGATCTCCAAAAGAGGGATCGAGAGTTTGAGAGACATTTTGCTGAAAACATTCAAGTTCTTTGCGTAAATAAGAGAGATTTGGCCTCTGATTTTGCAAGCGTCTTTCTAATGATTTCCTTCTATTTCATGCATTTCTTAGTTGTGCTCATATTTCTAATCTACTGTTAGATTTCAATTTTGTATCTAAATTTGAATATTGCAAATAAGGAAATGAGTTCTGGAATGCAATCCTGAAGGTTGTCTGCGCAAGGTCGTAAGTGGATTATGTTGTATTCTATTATTATATGTTTTTTATGCACTTGAGGTTAGATTCTTGCTAAGTTTATTTCCCTGATCATATAAGTTCGGCCTATGGCCATATTTCCTGTCTATTTCATGTATTTCCCATTTCTTTTTGCACATTTATAATTCCTTTCCAGTAACTTTAGTCTTAATCAAGCTTAGAAATAGTAAGGGAACCAGCCCTCTCTGGAGATTGGTCTGGGAGACATTTATTTCTCCTAGCCTTTCAATGTTGGCCGAGTCTAGGGTGCATAGACATAGAAAATCCTTTCCTGTGGTAGATTCGTGACCAACAGTTTTTGGCATGCCCGGTGGGACAGACTGTTTCTACCTCAGAAAGATCCCATAGTATTGAGGGTTTAATGCTTGCCTTCATGCCGTATAGTTAGAACATTTGGTGACTCTGTAGTACCCAAAAATATCTGAACGTGGATGCAGTGAAATCTGTACTTCATGATCACAATATTAAAGTCCAAAAAAGTTGAAGATCTTGTTGAGTTTTTTGAACTTGATAGCACAAAGAGAGGTGAACACTCTAGGTTGGTTTCCCCATTGCTTGCATCATCTGTCATATCTACACAAATCCCTAGTATTGCTACTAGTTTTCCATCTTCTTAGTTACATACACTAGTCCCAATGGCCCAGTATCATCCACCCCGATAGTTTTTAGCATGGAACAACTCAAGGGCCTTGAATTTGTAGGCTCAATATCCAGTTCCCCAGGCTTCTTTGAAAGCCTTGCCAACCTATGATGGTATGAGAAAGACTGCATATGAACATATTCATGATGTAGCTTCTCTGGAAGCCATTCTTGATATAACGGATGAAGATGTGATGGTGAAGTTATTAGTGTTATCCTTGAGAGGAAAATTGTTGTACTAGTATTGATCTCTGCAACCAGGCACTATTGCGTCCTGGGATCAGCTAGGAGAATTGTTAGTGAAGAATTTTCATGAATATGCTGACCCATTTTCATTTTTGCATCAGTTTAACACAATCCAGAGGCACCTACAGGAGGCAATAGCATATTTTAATGTTCATTTCACCAAAATATGGCAGCGAGTACCTGAAGGACTTCGTCCTACCCCTGAGCAAGCTACATTCTATTACCTTCGAGCATTCAATACAAAAATTGGCTTGGCAATTAGGTAGTCCAATGTGATGACCTTCTCAGAACTATTTAAGCAAGCACAAAAGGCGGAGGCAGACTTGATTGCAATTGGCAGGCTTCCCCCAAAGGTAGCAATTCCCATTTTACTTGATATTCCACAACATTTATATCCTAGTTCTTTTTTGCAATCTATGTCTTCTATGTACCCTGTTCCATCATGGAATTCTAGTGCACCTCAAATTGCACCTATCCCAGTTCCTCAGCTCTCTACTTCAACAAATCCCTAGTTGCCTGCACCCAGCATTCTGCCATTCCCTGCTTCCACTTCATTCCCAACATTACCGACATCGCCAACACCTTTGCCCTTACCAGCACCTCCTGCACCTATAAATCCTGATCCTTATACGACACTCCTACAAGAGGTAAAATCTACCAATTCGACAATAATAGCAATGGGTAATAAGATCACGCTTATTGAAAGGAAGCAAGCTGAGCGAGATTTCCAACCTAGGAGATTTCAACCCCTGTCGATTACTAGAGAACAAGTTGTTTCAACAAGAAAAGCACCCGAGAAAAACCTGACTATTTTGGCAAATGAAGATGTAGTCTCTACGGAAAGAACATATTGGTGTTCGACATGCAATGATCCACATAGAGAAGAGACTTGCATGGTTCATTTTAATTATGTGTAGACATTGCCTGCTAGTTCTTCAGGAGGGCATGCTAATATGATCTCTAAGGCAGACCATAGCTTAATGGTTCCATCGAAAGAGCAAGTTTCAGTGCTCACAAGGACTGGAAAGAAGCCTGTTATAGTAGATCCTGCTGAGTTAGAGCCATTAAAAGTGCCAGATGATTTGAAGAAAATAGTGAAAACTCTTGTGCAAGCATCAAAGATAGATGCGCCTATTTTTTTGAAAGATCTTGTTCCACACAGAACACAAGAAAATGCTGCAACTGCACAAGCAAGATCAGAAGTAGAGGAGCAAGCTAGAGAAAAGCTGAAGTACCCTTAATTAACAAAGAGGCTGAGAGTAGAAGCCACCCAACAGTATCAAAGTAAATATGATCACCCCATTGAAAAGAAGGAATCTGTTGCAGTTGCATACAACATTGTCGAAGAACTAAAGAAGACCCCAGCTAAGGTTAGTCTTTACGATGCATTGCAATTACCTGGGTAGGTAGATTTATTGCAAGAATCTTTGAGATATATGAAGGATAGTGAGTAAGGTCCTACCCAGACAATTTATGCTCAGGCATTAACCACTTCTATCACTGGTAAAAATAGACCACCCCCGTTTTATCTGTCATTGCAAATAAAGGGTTGGATCGTGTATAACTGTATGATCGACTCTGGAGCCGCTACAACTGTTATGCCAAAGGCAGTTTATGAAGTTATGGGTATGGAATACACATGAAGTAGCCCTGGAGTCTTGCAGTTAGATGGTACTCCTATGAAAATGGTGGGTGTAATCAAGGATGTCCCGATTGTTTTACACACTATGCCTCAGATTATAGTCATTCAGGAAATAGTTGTGGTCGATTTAGAACCATATTTTAGTATGTGCTTATCCATAGAGTTTATTGCAAAGTTGGGAGGTTAACTTGCACTAGATTATTCCCACTTGGAGATCCCTTTCAAAGGTAAAAGACTCCGGATTCATAATGAAAAACCTTCCTCTTTTCATATTGAAAGGTTGGATGAAGCAGGAAAGGCCATGCAGTCTGTCAACATGCTAACTGAAGAACCAGAAGATTCTGTCTTGATGGATGAACCTTGCTTAGAGGATGTGTTCTCAATGCTTGACTTCAATGCCATGCTAGAGACTGAGATTGGCTATTGGTCCATTAAAAAGCAGCCTATGGTTCTTGATCAAGACTCTGTGCCTGATCAATTCTGGATGTTTTACTTTGATGGAGCGACCTGTACAAATAATGCAACGAAAAAACTTGGGGTTGAACCTCAATTGATCCTAAATCTAGTAATGAACAAATGCAGCTCTAGACACCACAAATAGAAGCAAATAGTGAGCAAGCCAAAGTTAGAAAGAATGATGTCCAGGTCCTCTATTCTAGAAATTGAAGATCAATTGAAATACAATCAGATCTAGTCGCGACACTACAGATTTACCGAATAACCCCTTGAGACTGGGTTTCTGGTGACGACATTCCAATCATGTCATAAACTATTGTACATATAAAAAAAATAGAAAAAGAAAAAAAAAGTATTGTTTTCCTCTATCAACTTTGGCTTTTTTTGCATGCGAGCCCGCAGGTACGTTTATTTCTTTCTTTTTCTTCTTCCTTCCCAGTAGTTAGTGGCTTCCTATTTATTTCTTCCCTTCCCCTCTTTATTCCCTTCTTCTACTACTCCTTTTTCTTCTGCAAGTAATCCAGCCATTGCTGTTGTTTCTTTTTCCCTTCCAACTATTCTCGTTTCTTCTTTTCCTTTTCTTCTAATTTCATTGTTATTTTAGCATTCATCGGTTCCATTCCACCACTTCACTCCTTTCATTCCCACCTTCCATTCCATTCACCTCCATTTCCCTTTCATAGCAGCCGGTAGCACAGAAGCACTCTGTTACTGTATCTACTGTATCACTCTCTCCATTCCATTATTCCATCATTTATCATTTCCATTCCATAGTCCTCACTTCACTTATTTCATTCATTTTCGTTTTGCCACCCCTGGTGCTTTCATGGAGATTATTTTACAGCACCTGGTCAGCTAAGCCAAATACAGGTTCACTTGAGTTTTCAGTAATTCAGCAAGAGTTGTTGTAGCAGTCCGCCGAGATGTACCCCATCGGCCAGCTTTCTATTCTCAGTTTTTTTTTCTGACTCTGTTGCCCAATGGATTCAGGCCTAGGATTCGTGCATACAGCAGAACTGTATACCTCGTGAGCCACCAAGAATGTTGGCATTTTTGCCACATTATTTTGATTATTGATTATTCCTGCATAAGATGTTGAAGTTCTCACTCCTTTACAGGTTTTGATGCAAAAAAAGCTAAGTCCAAAGACTGTCGCGATATCGTGACAAAAAGCAGCATGGAGGGCACAGTTTCAAAACCATTGTGATATCGCGACATGTCGCTTTATCATGGGTCTATTGAGGAGAGATAAATCAAATGCAAAGGCATCACGAAATCGCGACCTGTCACAGTTTTGCAGTGCTAAAGGCAGAAAAGGGTTAAGCTGCAAAGTCATCGCGATATCGCGACGTGTTCCAAAATTGCAGTCAATGGCAGCAAGGGGGTAAAATCATCATGATATCATGATGTGTTGGATTTTCATGGTCAAAGTGGTCAACGTAGGTAGCACAGTAAAACCGTCGCGATATCACGACGTGACTAAGCAAAGGATGATGACAAACAATTTTGTTGTGATTTCACGACAGAATAGTGAGCAAGACGCAAAAGGTGAAAGACGTCATGATTTTGTGACGTGTTGCATGATCGCGGTAGATTTGGAAAGAAAAGCTTAAGGCATGAAAGTTGTCATGATTTCGCAACACTTTCGAAGATGAAGTCCAGCAATAGAGAAACGTCGTGATTTTGTGACATATTGAGGCGGAAGGACCAAGTGCAGAAAATTATAGCGATTTCATGTCATGTCACGTTTTCATGAAGAGGAAGCAAAGAGGCAGCCAGATTGTGTAGAAAATCATGATTTCATGACATGACGAATTTTTGTAGTTCAAAAGTAGTGAAGTCCAAGGAGATAGAACTTGTCATGATTTTGCGACATGATGGAGATTAAAGAACCACTTGAGGCAAGAGTGTCACGTTTTCACGGGTTAGAAGTAGGACCATACAGGGTGGATGAAAATTGTCATGAAATCATGAAATGTCAGATTTTCACGACATAGAAGAGAATATTGAGCAGTGGGTAGATAGTGTAGCGATTTCATGACTTGTTTGGTTTTCGTGACCCAGAGATAAAACAAAGATGTCGATGGGAGAACATAGTGAAAGCGTGACTTGTCTTGTTTTCACGACATATAAGTGAGACAAAGAACAACATGGAGAAAGGTGTAGCGAAATCGCACCTTGTCACATTTTTGTGGAAACAGAGTGGAGAAAGAGCATAATGGTATGAAACGTCATGATTTCATGATGCGTCGCATTTTTGTGAGCTAAGGTAGCGAAGGAGCCAAAGGAGCCAAATACGTCATGATTTCATGACATGGTTGATTTTCATGGTTCCAAAGTGACAAAGTGTATGAAGCAGAAGAATGTCATGATTTCACGACATGTCACGTTTTCGCGACCTATTACAGTTTCATGCCAGAAAGCAGTTCAAATGGCCCGATGAAGTTTTGCGATTTCCAATGATTAAAAGCACTCCAAAATTAAATGTTTTGCTACTTTCCAATGTGAGCAAGGTAGAAGAACGTGTCCAAGTCACCAGAATTAAATATTTCCATTATCCAAAGCTGTTGTTCATGATTTTTCTAATGGTTCAAGCATGTTTCAAGAACGATTATTTAATGAAGACGACCGACTCCTTGTTTCATTCAATTTATGGTTCCTCCGAGGCTTGTTTAAGGGAATCATTTCCTTGTTTCCGTTGCATATGTTGTAGATCTCGAGGAAGTATGTTGCAAGTTTTAAATGTTGTAAAGAAGCAAGACTTCTATATAAATCAATGTAGATCTTAGAAAGAGGGATCGGGAGTTTGAGAGACATTTTGCTAAAAACATTCAAGTTCTTTGCGTAAATAAGAGAGATTTGGCCTTTGATTTTTCAAGCGTATTTCTAATGATTTCCTTCTATTTCATGCATTTCTCAGTTGTGCTCATCTTTCTAATCTGCTGTTAGATTTCAATTTTGTATCTGAATTTGAATATTGCAAATAAGGAAATGAGTTCTGGAATGCAATCCTGAAGGTTGTCTACGCAAGGTCGTAAGTGGATTATGCTGTATTCTATTATTATATGTTGTTTATGCGCTTGAGGTTAGATTCTTGCTAAGTTTCTTTCCCTAATCATATAAGTTCGGCCTGTGGCCATATTTCCCGTCTCTTTCATGTATTTCCCGTTTCTTTCTGCACATTTATAATTCCTTTCCAGTAACTTTAGTCTTAATCAAGCTTAGAAATAGTAAGGGAACTAGCCCTCTCTGGAGATTGGTCTGGGAGACATTTCTTTCTCCTAGCCTTTCAATGTTGGCCGGGTCTAGGGTGCATAGACATAGAAAATCCTTTCCTGTGGCAGATTCGTGACCAACAGTTAGTAAATAGATACATAACTGTCTCCATATTGACATGTGACAACAAGTTATCATTTCTTCTAAAAAATCTAATAAAACAAAAACATCCATGCTGACTTATGGACCCTTTGATAACATTGGGGTTTTCTGATCAACATTTTATGTATCCATAATCATTTACGACTATGTTAATTATTTTATTATCAAATTATCGTGCTTCCTAATGGCCTATAAGCCAACATGGATGTTATCTATTCCTCATGCAACAATATCCTTCAGAATAAGGGCCATGCTATCACTTGGACCTCCTAGAAAAGGAGATTTTTTTCCCCATGTTCTATGCATATAGAATTATTTGTACACATGTTGAGCAAGGGAAAATGATTTCTTATCCTCTTGGATAATCCTTATGGGATTTTTACCCCTAGTATGAAATATTTTGTTTACCCTAAAAATTCTCAAACATTTCAACACATTAGAGGTGGCAACAAGTATTAAGTCTAATTTCTCATGTACTTGTAAATATTTACATGTGTTACATAACATACTTATATACTCTTGTTACCCTCTCTCATGTGTTAAAAAATATAGCAAATATCAAATCATTATCTTGATCAAATATTTTTGCTTTCAAATAGTGAAGGAAAAATAATGATACAAAATCATCCTACAAACATGTTGCAAAAATTATATCAATACATCACAAAAACATTTGTGAACATCATATCATGCTTTCAAAAGCACTACAAAGTTGCATTACCTATCTCTTTCAAAAATATTATAACATTGCATCAAAACATTAAATAAAGGTCACAAAATATTTTACAATCATCAAAGCATTACAAAATATTGTAAAATGTTTACAATCATCACAAAACATTGCAAAAAAATTGCAATCATAATCAAAGCATTACAAAATATTTTCCAATCAACATCAAAAAAATTATCAAACATTATTTCAAAGCTTTGAAAAATTCTTGTATGTGATAAACATGTCATCTACGTAGTTAAGTTCGCACTCCTTAGTTAAGGATATCACTTAAATATTGATGAAAAAAAAATATCGATGAAGTTAAGTTCCCACTCCTTAGTTAAAGATATAACTTAAACATTGATGAAAAAAAAACATTTAATCTACGCAGTTAAGTACCCACTCCTAGTTAAGGATATCACTTAAACATTGATGAAAAAATCAAATATCTTCATATATGTAGTTAAGTGTTTCATAGAGCATGGAATTTAAACATTGATAAGAAGCAATTAATTTATCTATGAAGTTAAGTGTTTCATAGAGCATGACACTTAAACATTGATGAAAAATTAATTACGTCGTCTATGCAATTAAGTGTTTCATAGAGCATGGTACTTAAACATTGATAAGAAGCAATTACTTCATCTACACAGTTAAGTGTTTCATAGAGCATGGCACTTAAACATTGATAAGAAGCAATTACTTCATATACACAATTCACTGTTTTATAGAGAATGATACTTAAACATTGATGAAAAATCAAATATCTTATCTATGTAGTTAAGTGTTTCATAGAGCATGGGACTTAAAAATTTATAAGAAGCAATTACTATATTTACATGGTCAAGTGTTTCATAGAGTATACCATTTAAAATTTGATAAAAAAATAAAATATCTCATCTATGTAGTTAATAATTTCATAGAGCATGGCACTTAAACATTTAAGAGAGAATACACATATTATAGGTACCTCATCTACATAGTTAAGTATTTCATAGAGCATGGCACTTAAACATTGATGAGAAGAAAAATATTATCTCAAAATATACATACTATGTACATATTATAGGTACCTCATCTATGTGTTAAGTGTTTTATAGAGCATGCCACTTAAACATTGATAAGAAGAAAAATATTATCTCAAAATACACATATCATTTACATATTATAGGTACCACATCTATGTAGTTAAGTGTTTCATAGAGCATGATACTTAAACATTGATGAGAAGAAACATATTATATCAATATACACATATCATGTACATATTACATGTACCTCATCTATGTAGTTAAGTGTTTCATAGAGAATGACATTTAAACATTGATGAGAAGAAAAATATTATCTCAAAATGCACATATCATGTACATACTATAGGTACCTCATCTACACAGTTAAGTGTTTCATAGAGAATGGAACTTATACATTTATGATACAAAAAATATTATCTCAAAATACACATATCATGTACATATTGTAGGTACCTCATCCTGGTCTAAATATTTATCCTTAATATGGCTCCATAGGCCACTATTTAGACATTATGAGATGATGTTTATTATTACAAAAATATGCAAGGGATATCGCATCCCAAAATACATGAGCATTTTATCTATCAAGTCTAGATATCATTATTCACAACATACATTTGAATGGTTTTCTATAATTCAGGACTCAAAGCATCTCTCAGTAGGGTAACTCCCCTCCTTTAGCATTTGATCATCATCATGGTTTACAAGACCACCACTAAGAAATAAATCAAGACTGTAATCACTTAGTCAAATGCATCATACAATCTCAACACATCAATACATCAAAACATCATATTTTCAATATCTAATGTATTTTCACATCACACAATCAAACCAACCATTTCAATGCACTACTATTTGGCCATTACAATTCATATGTAATACTTCTCATCATTTTGTAAATACAAGTATACTATTATTTGGTCTCTAATCTAGTCTTCACATCTTTGTGTTTGAATTAAAATGCTTATTTCTACTTTGGCTACCTAAGTAAATCTCATTTAATTTTGTTGTTTCATTTTTATGGGTTTTTCTTGGTGGTTCTAGAATTTCATTATTATCAAGTTGGGAGTTTATTTCTACTTAGGTTTGTTGGGTGGGAGTGCTTTAATTATAAATATTGGATTTCATGCACTCATCCTCCAGTTCTTGAATTTACCTTTTGACCCACACACTAAAATGTTGAGTGAGGGCTTGATTGGTTGATCTATTAGTTGGTATGCTTGTATTTCCACTAGTGGTGTTGTGCGATCATATGTCTTGATGTGGCCATATCTCATCCTTATGATTTTTGGCTGTGACATATTTTATTTTATCTCTTTCTCACTCCCTTTTCCCCCTTGTTTCTTAGGCTAGTAGCTAGGACCTCCTTCAAGGAACCAGTCTTCTTTAAAGATCGATCACATCACTTACTTTGGGCATTGAAGTCATTCAATCTTGGTGTAGGTTTGTAGGCACATCGATCCTCTCTGATCTTACATCCCCACTAGGTGCCAAATCAATGACCAATAGTTTTTGGTGACTCTACTGGGGACTCATAAGGTCTCTATTTTTTGATAAAATTAGAGTTTGGTGATACTATAATTTACCCGTATTTTCCCAAATAACATGGTGAATCCTCTAAGCAAGAAATATCCAAATTCAAATATCAGTTGCCTCTTTTATACCTTAAAATATCTAAACATCTTGAAGGAATCAAGATTTGATGAGTACTCTTGACCTCACAAGCAAAAAAAGTATGCCCATTTTTTGACTCTGAATTTGATGCAAGTACCAAAACTCTTGAAGCAAGAAATACAATGGCTCAATAGTGATATCCCTAATGGTATGACCCTAGTCAGATCGACCTCCAATGTTGGCATGATATTCTTGAAAGTGCCCTTAAGAACCTGACAAGATATGATGACACTAAAGAAACTTCTCAAGAGCACGTTGAAGATATTGATCCTCTAGTGACCCTCCGTGATATCACATATGAATATGTCATGATCATACTTTTTATATTGTTCCTTTAAGGGAGGTCGTTATTGTGGTATTCATCCCTTAGGTAGAAAAGCATCTGCTCATAAGCATATTTTCTAGGAGCCCTTATAAACACATTTGAAGGATCTATAAATCCTTTCCAACTATTGATGCATCTCTGAATCATCAAGAGGGCCCCTTTGGAATCCATCATACATTTCAACATATGATTCAAGAGGATCCAGGGAAGAATCCTCTTTAAATATTAGTCATCCCCTATCTAGGCTTACTTGTAGTATACCCAAGCTTTTAGTTCATATATAAGCCTCCTACTGCACCAATCTATATTCCCTCAAATATTTTAGGAGGCTTTACAAGTTGAGCGAATCTTGATCCAAGTAAGAAATATATCTTTAAGAGAATTTTTTCTCCAATCCCTTTTTCAAACAACTGTTGCTTCAATATTCACTACATAGTACCCATAATACCTACCACCTAAAACTGTGTAGGAGCTAGGGTTACAGCTATACATAACACAAAGGGTGAATTTATTCTCAGGCTCGTATAAGGGAGATGCAAGCACGATCCCTAAAATAAAAAAAACTTTATTTCTTTTGATTCTCTCCAAAATATAGAGGACCTGGACCAAATGGAGAACTATTCTCACAAAAAGGGCATATATTTACACCCTTTTTATCTAAGGGTGTACTAATAAAGGGCCATGCTATCTCAAATAAATCTTGGCCAATCAAAAAATAAGTTCCAAGGACCAATCTATATCAGTTGTCCCCCTTATTTTATTCCCTTATGCCTTCTCCTACCTCATTTTCCATTCACATTTCATTGCCTTTCTCCTTTGTCTTGCAACCCTTGTTGGTTGCTTTTTTTTGTAACCTCTTTGTTCCCTTCCTCTTCGGTTCTTTGAGTGTTTCAAGGTGTAGCTTTCTAGGTTCTCCTTTTCCACAAAGGAAAATCCCCTGTGAGTCACCAAGATTATGGGTGAAATTTTGTATCCTTTCACCCACTATTTTTGCAAGATGATGGTCTATAGAAGATGGCTAAATTTTGGATCTGATCCTTGGTATTGATGAATGAAGTATATTTTAAAGGAAAGGTGATGATAAAATTAGATATTCAATGGGTGAAAAAATAGGTGGCCACCAAGACTGGAGCAATCCCAAAAGCCTACCTTTTACCAAGACCATAAATGGTGAAGAATTGGCTCATGTTTGTGGTTTGGTGCATAACTGGTAAAGCAAACAGTGAAGGCAAACCCATGTCTCCATCTAGTAGTCAAGAAAAAATATTAGGTAGTGGTGTTCTTGTTCCTACTTGATAAGAATGTCCTACCCCTACAAGGGTGGAGTTCTTAGGTGGAATTACCACCCTGATTAAAAATATATCTTGGGCAGAGTTTTGGAGAGAATCAATTAAGAGTCAAGCCTAATTCATCATCCCACTGAGTTATGTGAGGTAAAAATTTAGGAATTTAACGAGTAAGGAATGAAACCAATCATACTTCCTATAGAAAAACTACTTCTAGCACTTGTAATCTCAAGGAAGGTGCATTAATGATATCAAATTCCCATGTACGAGCTCTCCATTGGTGGGAAGGTGGTAATTCAAAATGCATGGTCTCGAAGGTAATGAATTATAGTCTCTTCCATTTGACTGAAGGTCACCACCTATTTAAAGGGGTAAAGTAGATGAAAATTGAATTCTCAATAGGAATTTCAGAAGGATTGAAGGCCCAAATTTATGCAGAAGTACCTAACTCCCTTTAGGATAGTAATAATTATTCCAAGTAGAAATGTACCAACTGAAAGCCCATCTACTTCAGCAATCTATTCTTGCCTAACACCATTAATACCTATAATTCGAAGTCATTGTAAAATTCTTTATAAATAGTGGGATTCCAGCCATTCCAATGCACTGCTCTTTGGCCATTACAATTCATATATAATACTTTTCATCATTTTGTAAATACAAGGATATTGTTGTTTGGTCTCTAATTTGGTCTTCACATCTCTATGTTTGAATTAAAATGCTTATTTCTTATTTGGCTACCTAAGTAGATCTCATTTAATTTTTTGTTTGGATTTCATGGGTTTTACTTGGTGGTTGTATAATTTGCATTATTATTGTGTTGGGGGTTTATTTCTACTTAGGCTAGTAGAGTGGGTGTGCATTAATAATGAATCTTGTATTTCATGCAATCGTCCATCAATTACTGAAGTTAACTTTTGACCCACCACACTAAAATGTTGAGTGAGGGCCTGATTGGTTGATCTATTAGGTGGTATACTTGTGTTTCCTCCAATGGTTTTGGGTGAGCATATGTATTGAAGTAGCCATATCACATCCTTATGAATTTTGTCTATGGTCTCCTTTATTTCATCTCTTTCTTGCTCCCTTTTTCCCCTTGTATTTTAGGCCAGTAGCTAGGACCTACATCAAGGAATCAATCTTATCAGAAGATAGACCACCACACCTCCCTCAAGCATGGCAGTCATTCAATGTTGGTGTAGGTTCACAGGCACAATGATCCTCTTTGACTCTACCTCCCCACTAGGTGCAAGATCAATGACCAATAGTTTTTGGTGACTCTATTGGGGACTCATAAGGTATTTATTTTTTGAGAAAATCAGAGTTTGGCAATACTTTGGTTTACCAATATTTTCCCAAATAACTTGGTGACTCCTCTAAGCAATAAAATCCAAATTCAAAGATCAATTGTCTCTTTTATGCCTCAAAACATCTAAACATATCGAAGGACTCAAGATTTCATGAGCATTATTGACCTCACAAGCAGAGAAAATATGCTCATTTGGTGACACTAAATTTGATGTAGGTACTATAACTCCTGAAGACCAGCAACTCAATGACTCAATAGTGCTATTCCTAATGGGATGACCCTGGTCCACTCAACCTCCAATGCTAGCATGAGATTCCTAAAAGTGCCCTAAAGAATCTGACAAGATATGATGGCACTAAAGGAACTGCTCGGGAGCACCTTGAAGATATTGATGCTTTGGTGACCCTCCATGATATCACACATAAATATGTCATTATCATACTTTTGATCTTGTACCTTGAAGGTAGGGCATTATTGTGGTATCGATACCTTCTATAGAAAAAAATATAGTCATAGGAATATTTTCTAGGAGCTCTTATAAACACATTTTATGGATCTATCAATCCTTTCCAACTCTTGATGCACCTCTGATACATAAATAAGGCCCCTTTTGAATCCATCACAAATTTCAACATATGATTCAAGAGGATCTATTGAAGGATCCCATTTGAATATTAATCGTCCCCCACCTAGGATTACTTGTAGTTTACCCAAGCTTTTATTTTAGACATAGGCCTCCTCCTATAGCAATGTAGGGAAAAGAGACTCCCTCAAATTATTCAAGAGGCTTTACAGGCTGAGTGAATCTTTCTCCAAGCAGAAAATATATCTTTAAGAGACTCCACTCTCCCATCCCCTTTTCAAACCACTGTTGCTTCCATATTCACTACATAGTACCCACAATACCTACCACCTAAAACTATGTAGGAGATAGGGTTACATCTATGCATAACACAAAGGATGGATCTCTTATCAGGATCATACATGGGAGATACAAGCATGATCCTTACAATTAAAAATGTTTTTGGTTTTGATTCTCTCTAGGAGATAGAGGACCTAGACCAAATGGAGAACACTTTTAACAAAAAGAGCATATATTTATACCCTTTTTTTATCTAAAGGTACACTAAGCAAGGGACATGCTATCTCAAAGAAATCTTGGCCAATAAAAAAAAAAATTCCAAGGACCAAGCTATATCAGTTGTCCCCCTTTTTTTTTTCCTTCTGCCTTCTCCTACCTAATTTTCCATTCACCTTTCATTGCTTTACTTCTTTTCCTTGCAGCCCTTGTTGTTTGCTTTTTTTTTGTGCCCTCTTTATTCCCTTCCTCTTCCCTATTCTTTAGTGTTTCAAGGAATAGCTTTCCAGGTTCTCCTTTTCCACAGGGGAAAAGCCCTTGTGAGTCACAAATATTATGGGTGAAATTTTGTATCCTTTCATCCACTCTTTTTGAAAGATGATGGTCTATAGAAGATGGCTAAATTTTTAAGCCAAGCCCTAGTATTGATGAATGGAGTAGATTTAAAAGGAAATATGATGATAAAAGTAGATATTCAATGGGTGAAAAAATAGGTGGCCACCATGCCTCGAGCTATCCCAAAAGCCTACCTTGTACCAAGGCCACAAATGGTAAAGAATTGGCTCAAGTCTGTGGTTGGGTGCATAAGTTTGAAAGCAAATAGTGAAAGTGGACCCACGTCTCCATCCAGTAGTTGGTAAAAAATATTAGGTAGTTATGTTCTTTTTCCCTCTTGATAAGAAGGTCATGCCCCTGCAAGGGTGGAGGTCTTAGGTGGAATTACCACCCTAATTAAAAATATAGCTTGGGAAGATTTTTAGAGAGCAACAATTAGGATTCAAACCCAATTCCTTTTCCCACTGAGTTGATTTAGGCAAAAATTTAGGAATTTAATGAGTAAGGAATGAGCCCAATCATCCCCCCTATGCCAAAATTATCTCTAGCACTTGGAATCTCAAGGAAGGTGTATTAATGATCTTAGTTTCCTATTTACGAGCTATCCATGGGAAAGAAGGTTGTAATTTGAAATGCATGGTCTCCAAGGTAATTAATTATAGTCACTTCCATTTGACTAAAGGTCACCATCTATTTACAGGGATAAAGTAGATGAAAATTGAATGCTCAATAGGAATTTTAGAAGGATCGAATACCTAGATTTATCCAAAAGTACCTAACCCCATTTCATATAGTCATCATTCTTCCAAGGAGCAATGTACCAACTGAAAGCCCATCTGCTTCAACAATATTTTCTGACCTAATACCATTAATACCTGAAATTTAAATTCATTGTAAAATTCTTTATAAATAGTGGGATGCTAGCCATTCCAATGTATTGCTATTTGGCCATTATGATTCATATGTAATAGTTATCATCATTTTATAAATACAAGGATACTATTATTTGGTATCTAATCTGGTCTTCACATATGTGTTTGAATTAAAATATTTATTTCTACTTTGGCTATCTAAGTAGATCTCATTTAATTTTGTTGTTTGGATTTTATGGGTTTTGCTTGGTGGTTCTAGAATTTGCATTATTATTGGGTTGGGGGTTTATTTCTACTTAGGTTGGTTGGGTGGGAGTGCTTTAATTCTAAATCCTAGATTTCATGCACTCATATTTCATTTCTCAAATTTACCTTTTGACCCACCACACTAAAATGTTGAGTGAGAGTTTGATTGGTTGATCTATTAGGTGGTGTGATTGTGATTCCACCAGTGGCATTAAATGGGCATATGTCTTTATGCAGCCATACCCTATCCTTATGAGTTTTGGATATGATCTCCTTTCTTTGATCTCTTTCTTACTGCCCTTTTCCCTTGTTTTCTTGGCTAGTAGTTAGGACTTCCCTCAAGGAACTAGTATTCAATGAAGATTGACTGCCCCACTTCCCTCAAGCATGGTGGTCATTCAATGTTGGTGTAGGTCTGTACACACATCTATCCTCTCTGATCGTACCTCCCCATTAGGAACTAGATCAATGACCAATAGTTTTTGGTGACTCTACTAGGGAATCATAAGGTCTCTATTGTTTGAGAAAATTATAGTTTACATATTTTATGACTCAAAATATTTGAACATCTCAAAGGACTCAAGATTTGATGAGCAAAATTAACCTCACAAGCAAAGAAAGTATGCTCATTTTGTGACTCTGACTTTGATGCAAGTACTAGAACTCCTGAAAACCAATAATGCAATTGCTCAATAGTGCTATCTCCAATGGGATGATCCTAGTCCACTCGACCTCCAATGCTGGCATGATATTCTTGAAAGTTCCCTTAAGAACCTAACAAGATATGATGGCACTAAAGGAACTGCTTGAGACCACCTTGAATATATTGATACTTTTGTGACCCTCCATGATATCACACATGAAGATGTCATGATCATACTTTATATCTTTTTCCTTTAAGGGAGGCCATTATTATGGTATACATCCCTTGGGTAGAAAAGCATATGCTCATAGGCATATTTGCTAGGATTCCTTATAAACACATTTTATGGCTCTATAAATCCTTTCCAACTCTTGATTTACCTTTGATTCATCAATAGGTCCATGTTTGAATCCATCACATATTTCTACATAAAATTAAATAGGATCTATGGAAGGATCCAATTTGAATATTAGTCATCCCCCACCCAGGTTTACTTGTAGTATACCTAAGATTTCAGTTTAGACATAAGCCTCATCCTACACCAATATAGGGAAAAGAGATTCCCTCAGGTATTTCAAGAGGCTTTACAGGCTAAGTCAATCTTTCTCCAAGCAGGAAATATATCATTAAGAGAATCCATTCTCCCATCCCCTTTTCAAACTATTGTTGCTTCCATATTTACTACATAGTACCCACAGTACCTACCACCTAAAACTGTGTAGGATCCAGGGTTACAACTATGCATAATACAAAGGATGGATCTCTTCTCAGGATGATACAATGGAGATACAAGCATAATTCCTATAATGAATAATTTTATTTCTTTTGATTCTCTCCAATAGATAAAGGACCTAGACCAAATGGATAACCCTTCTAAAAAAAAAGGCATAGATTGACACCCTTTTGTATCTAAGGATACACTAAGCAAGGGTCATGCTATCTCCAAGAAAGCTGGGAAAATCAAAAAACAAGTTCGAAGGACCAATATATATCAATTATCCTATTCTTTTCTTCCCTTCTACCTTCTCCCACCTCATTTTCCATTCAACTTTCACTACCTTCCTATTTTGTATTGCATCCCTTGTTGGTTGATTTTGTTTGTGCGCTATTTTTTCCCTTCCTCTTCCCTGTCCTTGAGTGTTTCAAGGTGTAGCTTTCTAGGTTATCATTTTCCACAAGGGAAAAACCCCTATGAGTTACCAATATTATGGGTGAAATTTTGTATCCTTTCATACACTCTTTTTGTAAGATGATGGTCTATAGAAGATGGCTAAATTTTGGATCCAATCCTTGGTATTTATCAATGAAGTAGATATCTAATAAAATATGATGATAAAAGTAGATATTCAATGGGTGAAAAAATAGGTGGCCACCAAGACTGGAGTAATCCCAAAATCCTACCTTTTACCAAGGCCACAAATGGTGAAGAATTGGCTCAAGTTTATGGTCGGGTGCATAACTGGGAAATCAAACAATGAAGGTGGAACCAAGTTTCTATGTAGTAGTTGGAAAAAAATTTAGGTAGTGATGTTCTTTTTCCTTCTTTATAATAAGGTCCTGCCCCTGCAAGGGTGGAGGTCTTAGGTAAAATTACCACCCTGATCAAAAATATATCTTGGGAAGAGTTTGGGAGAGAAAAAATTAATATTCAAGCCCAATTCCTCATCCCATTAAGATGCATCAGGAAAAAATTTAGGAAGTTAACGAGTAAGGAATGAGCCCAATAATCCTCCCTATGCAAAAATTACTGTTAGATCTTGGAATCTCAAGGAAGGTGCATTAATGATATCAGTTGCCCATGTATGATCTCTCCATGTGTGGGAAGGTGGTAATTTGAAATTCATGGTCTCCAAGGTAATTAATTATAGTTGTTCCATTTGACTGAAGATCATCACCTATTTAAAGGGGTAAAGTAGATGAAAATTTAATGCTCAAAAGGAATTTTGGAAGGATCGAAGGCCCAAATTTATTTATAAGGACCTAGCCCCCTTTCAGATAGTCATAATTCTTCCAAGCTGCAATGTACCAACTAAAAGCCCATATACTTCAATAATATATTCTTACCTAATGTCATTAATACCCAAAATTTGAATTCATTGTAAAATTATTTATAAATAATGGGATTCCAATCATTCCAATGCACTACTCTTTGGCCATTACAATTCATATGTAATACTTGTCATCATTTTGTAAATACAAGGATACTATTGTTTGGTCTCTAATCTAGTCTTCACATCTCTGTGTTTGAATTAAAATGCTTATTTCTACTTTGGCTACTTAAGTAAATCTCATTTAATTTTTTTGCTTGGATTTTTTGGGTTTTTCTTTATGGTTGTAGCATTTGCATTATTATCATATTGTGGGTTTATTTCTACATAGGTTGGTCGGGTGGGAGTGATTTTATTATGAATCCTAGATTTCATGCACTCATCCACCAATTCTTAAATTTATCTTTTGACCCACCACACTGAAATGTTAAGTGAGGGTTTGATTGGTTGATCTATTAGGTGGTATGCTTGTGTTTCCACTAGTGGTATTGGGTGAGCATATGTCTTGATGTAGCAATATCTCGTCCTTATGAGTTTTGGCTACGACCTCATTTATTTCATCTCTTTCTCACTCCTTTTTTGCCCTTGTGTTTTAGGCTAGTAGCTACGACCTCCCTCAAGGAACTAGTCTTCTTCAAAGATTGATCGCCCCACCACCCTCGGGTGTGGCGATCGTTCAATGTTGGTGTAGGTCTATAGGCACATCAATCCTCTCTGACCGTACCTCCTCAATAGGTTCCAAATCAATGACCAATATTTTTTGGTGACTTTCCTAGGGACTCATAAGGTCCCTCTTGTTTGATAAAATCAAATTTTGGTGATACTTTGGTTTACTCGTATTCGAAAAAATAACTTGGTGACTCCTATAAGAAATAAAGATCTATATTCAAAGATCAGTTGTCTCTTTTATGCCTCAAAACATCTGAACATCTCAAAGGACTCAATATTTGATGAGCAATATTGACCTCACAAGTGGAGAAAGTATGCTCATTTGGTGACTTTGAATTCAATGCAAGTACTAGAACTCCTAAAGACCAACAACTCAATGACTCAGTAGTGCTATCCCCAATGCGATGACCTTGGTCCACTCGAAATCCAATGATGGTATGAGATTTATGAAAGTGCCTAGAAGTACCTAACAAGATATGATGGCACTGAAGCAACTACTTAGGAGAAACTTTAAGATATTGATGTTTTGGTGGCCCTCCATGATATCACACATGAAGATGTCATGATCATATATTTTATCTTATCCCTTGAATGGAGAGCATTATTGTGGTATCGATACATTTGGTAGAAAATCCTCTGCTCATAGGTATATTTACTAGGAGCCTTTATAAACACATTTTATGACACAAAGGGTCGATCTCTTCTCAAGATCGCACGGGGGTATGCAAGCATGATATCTATAATGAACAACTTTATTGCTTGTGATTCTATCCAGAAGATAGAGGACCTAGACCAAATGGATAAACCTTATAACAAAAAGAGAATAAATTTACACCCTTTTTATATCTAAGGGTACACTAAGAAAGGTCCATGCTATCTCCAATAAATATTGGCCAATCAAAAAACAAGTTCAAAATACCAAGCTATATCAGTTGTCCCTTATTCTTTTCTTCCCTTCTACCTTCTCCTGCATCATTTTCCATTCACCTTTCATTGCCTTCCTCCTTTGTATTGCAGCCCTTTTTGGTTGCTTTTGTTTGTTCCCTCTTTGTTCCCTTCTTCTTCCCTATCCTTGAGTGTTTCAAGGCAAATCTTTCTAGGTTCTCCTTTTCCACAAGATAAAAGCACCTACGAGTCACCAATATTGTGGGTGAAATTTTGTATCCTTTCATCCACTCTTTCTACAAGATGATGTTCTATAGAATATGGCAAAATTTTTGAGTCAAGCCATGAGATTGATGAATGAGGTAGATTTAAAAGGAAATATTATGATAAAAGTAGATATTCAATGGGTTAAAAAGTACGTTGCCACAAAGCCTAGAGCAATCCCAAAATCTTGCCTTGTACCAAGGCCAAAAAGGGTGAATAATTGGCTCAAGTCTATGGTCGGGTGCATAATTGGAAAAGCAAAAAGTGAAGGTGGACTCAATTATCCATCAAGTATGTTGGGAAAAAATATTAGGTAGTGATGTTTTTGTTCTCGCTTGATAAGGTCCTACCCCTGCAAGGGTGGAGGTCTTAGGTGGAATTACCACCCCGATTAAAAATATAGCTTGGGCAGAGTTTTGGGAGAGAAAAATTTAATATTCAAGCCCAATTCCTCATCCCATTCAGTTATGTTAGGGAAAAATTTAGGAAGTTAATGAGTAAGGAATGAGTCCAATCATCCTCCTTGTGCCAAATTTATAGCTAGCACTTGGAATCTCAAGGAAGGTGCATTAATGATCTTAGCTACCAATGTACAAGTTCTCCATGGGTGGGAAGGTGGTAATTTGAAATGCATGGTCTCCAAGGTAATTAATTATAGTCGCTTCCATTTGATTGAATATCACCACCTATTTAAAGGGGTAAAGTAGATGAAAATTGAATTCCCAATAGGAATTTTAGAAGGATCAAAGGCCCAAATTTATGCAAAAGGACCTAACCCGCTTCATACAGTCATATTTATTCCAAGGATTAATGTACCAAATGAATGCCTATCTACTTCAGCAATATCTTCTTGCCTAATACCATTAATGATTAAAATTTGAAATAATTGTAAAATTATTTTTAAATTGTGGGATGCCAACCATTCTAATGTGTGACTCTTTGGCCATTATAATTCATATGTAATACTTCTCATCATTTTGTAAATAAAAGGATACTATTGTTTGGTATCTAATGTTGTATTCACATATTTGTGTTTGATTTAAAATACTTATTTTTTATTTGGCTACCTAAGTAGATCTCATTTAATTTTGTTGTCTAGATTTTGTGGGTTTTTCTTGGTGGTTCTATAATTCACATTATTATCGGATTGGGATTTTATTTTTTCTTATGCTGGTCAGGTGGGAGTGCTTTAATTTTAAATCCCGTATTTCATGCACCATCTACTAGTTCTACAATTCACCTTTATACCCATCACATTGAAGTGTTGAGTGAGGTCCTATTTACTTGATCTATTAGGTGGTACACTTGTGTTTTTTTTGGTGGTGTTGGGTGAGTGTATATCTTGATGCTACCATATTCCATAATTTTGAGTTCTAGCTATGGCATCCTTTATTTCATATATTTTCTTCTCCCTTTTCTACCTTTTATTTTAGACTAGAAGTTTGGACCTCCCTCAAGGAACCAACTTATATAGACATGGACAACCTACCTCCCTTGGGTGTTGTGGTTGTTCAATGTTGGTGTAGATATATGGGTGCATCAGTCCTCTCTGACCCTGCATCACCATTGGATATTGGATATGCAACGAACAGGGTTCTTATTGGTCATTGTGGCAAAGTTCACAAAGTGTGAAGTGACCATGTTCATGCTTGTGGATATTGTAGCATGATCCTTATGATATTCTATTACGAGCAAAGTCACCAAGTGAATTTTATTGGTGCTTTAGGAAGTGGATGGATCGGGACCTTCATTAGAACCTCAACCTTAAGATATTTTTGGGGTATTTTGTATTCTTCTTTTAATTGTAGCAAATTTTCTAGGTGGGTGAGAGTTTTGGCCAGATCAATATTTCCACCATAACCTTGCTTGGGGATAGTGGCTTTTTCTTCTTCTTAGTTATTTTTTAGTAGAAAAATCAATAGGTGAATATACAAGTTGCTTCAAAAAGTTGGTGATTGCATCCTTCACAAGAACCATAACCTAACTTCCACATTAAGGGATGAATATCTTCAACTTTAGGACCCATCAAGCATGCTAGTCTAAAATTTTGGGAGGTAGGAGTGACCCCTTACATCCCATCGATGTTGTGATCCATCACATTTTTGGATTTGGTATTTATCACCATCTCTGCTAAGAAAGTGTGTTTGATGACCTACACTTCATGTGAGGGTGATAGTATTGGGAATTTTGGGAGAGCATGGGATGTGGTCCCTAATGGATGACCTTCAAGGTTTTTTACCCAAGGTTGGTTTTTTTATTTTGGATCTCTTATTTGGAAATAACCATTCCTCCCACTATGCTACTCTACTCATAGCCTAGGATACTTCAAATGGGGAAAAATGGAAGGAGAATGTAAATATAATTGAAAGAAATCAATAAATGTGATAAAGTAAAGGAAAGTAGTAAATTTTGGGAAAAATAAACTACCTAGACTAGTGTAAGGGTGATGATGTGCCAAAGGAAAATAATAAGACCCCCTAGTGCTTCTACATTTTAGAATGAGCACATGTGTAGTGACCAATAATGCACAAGGAATATATATTCCTATCAAGAAAATGCAATAGAAACATAACACCCACGCCAAAACTAGGATAGATATATTATAAAGAGTTATATATTTTTATTAATATGAACTCTAAGCTACATACATGTAGAGGGAAGAGGTTCAAAAACTACCTAATAATCATGCAAGGCTTGAGCTAGGTCAAGATATGAAGGATAATTAATGAAAGCACCCCTAAAAGGTATGGAGGGTTTCTAATAGCTTACAATGAGAAGAAGAATACATATTTATGGATTACATTTACAAAATTTGCCCCTTCCAAAATTTAAAATTTCTACTTTAAAAAATCTTGCATAGGGTACTCTATAATGATGATGTTTAATTCTAAGGTTACTCAAATTTGGAGTTGCTAGAGGTGGGATTATGTTGCCTATGCTAGAAATTTGTTACAAATATCTCTTACTATTTATTTCCTTAGATTCATGGTCACTCTTGTGTAAGTCTAATGATGGTAGCTTAAATTTTCTACCTTCTTTCAAAGAAATATATCATACATTTGGAGGATTGTGTACCTTCCCATAACCTGTAGGATCTAAGGAAATGGTAGTAGCCTCAAATAGGGGGGTATAATGGTCCTCCATGAAGGATTTAGGGGTGACATCCACTAAATTATAATTTACCCTCTTAAATTGTTAGAGCATGGCCAAATTTAGTTTGACTAGATTTAATCATCCCTTGGTTTGATTGGCATTCATTGTGGTAGTCCTTCCTTATCATTTGATCTGATAATTTGAAATGCGTGGTCTCCAAGGTAATTAATTATAGTCACTTCCATTCGAATGAAGGTCACCACCTATTTAATGGGGTAAAGTAGATGAAAATTGAATGCTCAATAGGAATTTTAGAAGGATAGAATACCCAAATTTATGTAGAAGGACCTAACCCTATTTTGGATAGTCATCATTCTTCCACGAAGCAATGGTCTTCAAATATTTTTGTTTGAATTAAAATGTTTATTTCTACTTAGGCTACCTAAGTAGATATCATTTAATTTTGTTGTTTGGATTTTATAGGTTTTGCTTGGTGGTTCTAGAATTTGCATT
Source organism: Wollemia nobilis (assembly GCA_028583015.1). NCBI lineage: Eukaryota > Viridiplantae > Streptophyta > Pinopsida > Araucariales > Araucariaceae > Wollemia > Wollemia nobilis. The sequence goes on along the minus strand of JAQPPZ010016690.1, from coordinate 7,254,377 downwards.
ATTATTGGGTTGGGGGTTTATTTCTACTTAGGCTGGTTGGGTGGGAGTGCTTTAATTATAAATCCTAGATTTCATGCACTCATTTGCCAGTTCTCAAATTTACCTTTTGATCCACCACACTAAAATGTTGAGTGAGGGTTTTATTGGTTGATCTATTAGGTGGTATGTTTGTGATTCCACCAATGGTGTTGGATGAGAATATGTCTAGATGCAGCCATACCCTATCCTTATGAATTTTGGCTATGATATCCTTTATTTCATCTCTTTCTTACTCCCTTTTCCCCTTGTGTTTTAGGCTAGTATCTAGGAACTCCCTCAAGAAACTAGTATTCTATGAATATTGACTACCCCACCTCCCTCGAGCGTGGTGGTCATTCAATTTTGGTCTAGGTCTGTAGGCACATCTATCCTCTCTGACCCTACCTCCCTACTAGAAACTAGATCAATCACCAATAGTTTTTGGTGACTCTACTAGCGACTCATAAGGTATCTATTGTTTAAGAAAAATATAGTTTACCTCTTTTATGACTTAAAACATTTGAACATCTCAAAGGACTCAAGATTTGATGAACAACCTTAATCTCACAAGCAAATAAAGTATGCTCATTTTGTGACTCTAAATTTGATGCAAGTACTGGAACTCCTAAAGACCAATAATGCAATGTCTCAATAGTGCTACCTCTAATGGGATAACCCTGGTCCACTTGAACTCCAATGCTAGCATGATATTCTTGAAAGTTCCCTGAAGAACCTGACAAGATATGATGGCACTTAAGTAACTGCTTGAGATCACCTTGAAGATATTGATACTTTTGTAAACCTCCATGATATCACACATGAAGATGTCATGATCATACTTTAGATCTTATCCCTTGAAGGAAGGCCATTATTATGGTATCCATCCCTTGGGTAGAAAATCATCTACTCATAGGCATATTTTCTAGGATCCTTTATAAACACATTTGATGGCTATATCAATCATTTCCAACTCTTGATGCACCTTTGATTCATCAATAGGCTCATCTTTGAATCCATCACAAATTTCTACATACAATCAAGAGGATCTATGGAAGGATACCATTTGAATATTAGTCATCACCCACCAATGCTTACTTGTAGTATACCTAATATTTTAGTTTAGACATAAGCCTCCTCATACACTAATCTAGAGAAAAGAGATTCCTTCAAATATTTCAAGAGGCTTTACAGGCTGAGTGAATCTCTCTCCAAGAAGGAAATATATCATTAAGACACTCCACTCTCCCAACCCCTTTTCAAACTATTGTTGCTTCCATCTTCACTACATAGTACCCACAATACCTACCACCTAAAACTGTGTAGGAGCCAGGGTTACAACTATGCATAACACAAAGGATGTATCTCTTCTCAGGATCATACAAGGGAGATGCAAGCATGATTCCTATAATAATTTTATTGCTTGTGATTCTCTGCAACAAATAGAGGACCTATACCAAATGGATAACCCTTCTAACAAAAAGGGCATAGATTCACACCCTTTTGTATATAAGGGTACACTAAGCAAGGGTCGTGCTATCTCCAAGAAATCTTAGCCAATCAAAAAACAAGTTCCAAGGACCAATCTATATCAATTGTCCCCCTTATTTTCTTCCCTTTTGCCTTCTCCCGCCTCATTTTCGATTCACCTTTCAATGCCTTCCTCTTTTGTCTTGTGGATCTTGTTGGTTGATTTTGTTTGTGCCCTCTTTGTTCCCTTCCTCTTCCCTGTCCTTGAGTGTTTGAAGGCGTATCTTTATGGGTTCTCATTTTCCACAAGGGAAAAGCCCCTGTGAGTCACCAATATTATGGGTGAAATTTTGTTTCCTTTCATCCAATCATTTTGCAAGATGATGGTCTATAGAAGATAGCTAAATTTTGGATCCAATCCTTGGTAAAGATGAATGGAGTAGATATCTAAGAAAATATGATGATAAAAGTAGATATTCAATGGGTGAAAAAATAGGTGGCCACCAATCCTGGAATAATACCAAAAGCCTACCTTTTACCAAGGCCACAAATGGTGAAGAATTGGCTCAAGTTTGTGGTCGGGTGCATAACTGGGAAAGAAAATAGTGAAGGTGGACCCAAGTTTCTATGTAGTAGTTGTTAAAAATTTTAGGTAGTGATGTTCTTTTTCCTTCTTTATAAGAAGGTCTTACCCCTGCAAGGGTGGAGGTCTTAGGTGGAATTACCACCATGATTAAAAATATATCTTGGGAAGAATTTTGGGAGAGAAACAATTAAGAGTCAAGCCTAATTCCTCATCCCATTGAGATGCATCAGGAAAAAAATTAGGATTTTAAAAAGTAAGGAATGAGCCAAATAATCTTCCATATGACAAAATTATTGTTAGATCTTGGAATCTCAAGGAAGGTGCATTAATGATATCATTTTCCCATGTACGAGCTCTCCATGGGTGGGAAGGTGGTAATTTGAAATGCATGGTCTCCAAGGTAATTAATTATAGTTGTTCCATTTGACTGAAGATCACCACCTATTTAAAGGGGTAAAGTAGATGAAAATTAAATGCTCAATAGGAATTTTAGAAGGATTAAAGGCCCAAATTTATTTACCAGGAGTTAACCCCCTTTCAAATAGTCATAATTCTTCCAAGGAGCAATGTACCAACTAAACTCCCATGTAATTCAATAATATCTTCTTACCTAATGTCATTAATACCTAAAATTTGAATTCATTGTAAAATTATTTATAAATAGTGGGATGCCAGTCATTCCAATGCACTACTCTTTGGCCATTACAATTCATATATAATACTTCTCATAATTTTGTAAATACAAGGATACTATTGTTTGGTCTCTAATCTAGTCTTCACATCTTTGTGTTTGAATTAAAATGCTTATTTCTACTTTGGCTACCTAAGTAGATCTCATTTAAATTTTTTTTTTGGACTTTTTGGGTTTTTCTTGGTGGTTGTAGAATTTGCACTATTATCGTGTTGGGGGTTTATTTCTACTTAGGATGGTCGGGTGGGAGTGCTTTAATTATGAATCCTAGATTTCATGCAATCATCCATCGATTCTTAAATTTATCTTTTGATCCACCACACTAAAATGTTAAGTGAGGGCTTGATTGGTTGATCTATTAGGTGGTATGCTTGTGTTTCCACCAGTGGTGTTGGGTGAGCATATGTATTGATGTGGCCATATCTCATCCTTACGAGTTTTGGCTATGACCTCCTTTATTTTATCTCTTTATCACTCCCTTTTTGCCCTTGTGTTTTATGCTAGTAGCTAGGACCTCCCTCAAGGAACCAATCTTCTACGAAGATTGATCACCCCACCACCCTCGGGTGTGGTGACAATTCAATTTTGGTGTAGGTCTATAGGCACATCAATACTCTCTGACCCTACCTCCTCACTAGGTTCCAGATAAATGGACAATATTTTTTGGTGACTTTGCTAGGGACTCATAAGGTCTCTATTGTTTGAGAAAATAAAAGTTTTGTAATACTCTGGTTTACCCGTATTTGCAAAAATAACTTGGTGACTCCTATAAGAAAGTAAGATCCAAATTCAAAGATCAGTTGCCTCTTTTATGCTTCAAAAAATCTAAACATCTCAAAGGACTCAAGATTTGATGAGCAATCTTGACCTCAAAAGTGGAGAAAGTATGCTCATTTGGTGACTTTGAATTCAATGCAAGTACTAGAACTCCTAAAGAACAATAACTCAATGGATCAGTAGTGCTATCCACAATGGGATGACCCTGGTCCACTCGACCTCCAATGTTGGTATGAGATTTTTGAAAGTGCCCAAAAGAACCTAACAAGATATGATGGCACTTAAGAAAATTCTTAAGAGAACCTTGAAGATATTGATTCTTTGGTGGCCCTTCATGATATCACACATGAAGATGTCATGATAATACTTTTTATCTTATCCCTTGAAGGGAGAGCATTATTGTGGTGTCGATACCTTGGGTAGAAAACCCTCTTGTCATAGGTATATTTACTAGGAGCCCTTATAAACATATTTTATGGCTCTATCAATCCTTTCCAACTCTTGATGCACCTCTAATTCATCAAGAGGGCCAATTTTGAATCCATCATAGATTTCAACATACGATTCAAGAGGATCTAGGGAAGAATCCCCTTTGAATATTAGTCATCCCCACCCAGGCTTACTTGTAGTATACCTAGGCTTTTAGTTCTAACATAAGACTCCTCCTACACCAATGTTTTATGAGGCTTTAGATGCTAAGTGAATCTTGCTCCAAGAAGGAAAGATATACTTAAGAGAATCCACTTTTAAAATCATTGTTGCTTCCATATTCACTACATAGTACCCATAGTACCTACCACATGAAACTGTGTAGGAGCCACGGTTACAATGCATAACACAAAGGGTGGATCTCTTCACAGGATCACATGGGGGGATGCAAGCATGATCTCTATAATGAACAACATTATTGCTTGTGATTATATCTAGAAGATAGAGGACCTAAACCAAATGGAGAACCCTTCTAACAAAAATGAAATAAATTTACACCCTTTTTTTATCTAAGGGAACACTAAGCAAGGTCCATGCTATCTCCAAGAAAGCTTGGCCAATAAAAAAACAAGTTCCAAGGACCAAGCTTTATCAGTTGTCCCCCTTAGTTTCTTCCCTTCTACCTTCTCCTACCTCATTTTCCATTCACCTTTCATTGTCTTCCTCCTTTGTCTTACAGACCTTGTTGGTTGCTTTTGTTTGTGCCCTCTTTGTTCTCTTCCTCTTCCCTATCCTTGAGTGTTTCAGGGCATAACTTTCTAGGTTCTCCTTTTCCATAGGATAAAAGCCCCTACGAGTCACCAAGATTGTGGGTGAAATTTTGTATCCTTTCACCCACTCTTTCTACAAGATGATGTTCTATAGAATATGGCTAAATTTTGGATTTAAGCCCTGAAATTGATGAATGAGGTATATTTTAAAGAAAATATTATGATAAAAGTAGATATTCAATGGGCTAAAAAGTAGGTGGCCACAAATCCTGGAGAAATCCCAAAATCCCACCTTGTACCAAGGCCAAAAAGTATGAAGAATTGGTTCAATTCTATGGTCAGGTGCATAATTAGGAAAGCAAATAGTGAAGGCGGACCCAATTCTCCATCCAGTAGTTGGGAACAAATATTAGGTAGTGATGTTCTTTTTCTCACTTGATAAGAAGGTCCTACCCTTACAAAGGTGGATTTATTAGGTGGAATTACCACCCTGATTAAAAATATAGCTTGGGTAGAGTTTTGGGAGAGAAAAAATTAAGAGTCAAGCCCAATTCCTCATCCCATTGAGTTATGTTAGGCAAAAATTTAGGAAGTTAATGAGTAAGGAATGATTCCAATCATCCTCCCTATGCCAAATTTATAGCTAGCACTTGGAATCTCAAGGAATGTGCATTAACGATATTAGCTACCCATGTACGAGCTCTCCATTGGTGGGAAGGTGGTAATTTGAAATGCATGGTCTCCAAGGTAATTAATTAGTCACTTCCATTTGATTGAATATCACCACCTATTTAAAGGGGTAAAGTAGATGAAAATTGAATACACAATAGGAATTTTAGAAGGATCAAAGGTCCAAATTTATGCAAAAGGACCTAACCCCCTTCATACAATCATCGTTCTTCCAAGGATTAATGTACCAAATGAATGCCTATCTACTTAAACAATATCTTCTTGCATAATACCATTAATGACTAAAATTTGAATTAATTATAAAATTCTTTATAAATAGTGGGATGTCGGCCATTCTAATGTGTGACTCTTTTGCCATTACAGTTCATATGTAATATTTATCATCATTTTGTAAATAAAAGGATACTACTGTTTGGTATCTAATGTTGTATTCACATATTTGTGTTTGATTTAAAATACTTATTTTTTCTTTGGCTACCTAAGTAGATCTCATTTGATTTTGTTGTCTAGATTTTGTGGGTTTTTCTTCATGGTTCTAGAATTCGCATTATTATTAGATTGGGAATTTATTTTTTCTTAGGATGGTTAGGTGGGAGTGCTTTAATTTTAAATCTTGTATTTCATGCACCATATGATAGTTCTAAAATTCACCTTTATACCCATCACATTGAAGTGTTGAGTGAGGTCCTATTTAGTTTATCTATTAGATGGTACACATGAGTTTTTTTTGGTGGTGTTGGGTGAGTGTATATCTTGATGCTACCATATTCCATAATTTTGAGTTCTAGCTATGGCCTCCTTTCTTTCATCTCTTTTATTCCCCCCTTTCTCCCTTTTATTTTAGGCTAGTAGTTTGGACCTCCCTCAAGGAACCAACTTATACAGACATGGAAAACCTACCTCCCTTGGGTGTTGTGGTTGTTCAATGTTGGTGTAGATATACGTGTGCATCAGTATTCTCTAACTTTTCCTCCACATTAGGTATTGGATATGCAATCGATAGGGTTATTATTGGTCATTGTGGCAAAGTTCACAAAGTGTGAAGTGACCATGTTAATGCTTGTGGATATTGTGGCATGCTCGTTATGATATTCTATTAAGAGTAAAGTCACCAAGTGAATTTTCTTGGTGCTTTAGGAAGTGGATGGATCGAGGCCTTCATTAGAACCTCAAACTTAAGATATTTTTGGTGGATTTTAGATTCTTCTTTTAATTATAGAAAATTTGCTAGGTGGGTGAGAGTTTTGGCCAGATCAAGATTTCCACCATAACATTTCTTGGGGATAGTGGCTTTTTCTTCTTCTTAGTTCTTATTGAGTAGCAAAATCAATAGGTGAATCTAAAAGTTTCTTTAAAAATCTGGTGATTGCATCCTTCACAAGAACCATTACCTAACTTCGACATTAAGGGATGAATATCTTCAACTTTAGGACCCATAAATCATGCTATACTAAACTATTGGGGGGTAGGAGTGACCCCTTACACCCCCTCAATGTTGTGATCCATCACATTTGTGGCTTTGGTATTTATCACCATCTCTGCTAAGAAAGTGTGTTTGATTCCCTACACTTCATGTGAGGGTGCCAGTATTGGGAATTTTAGGAGAGCATGGGATGTGGTCCCTAATGGATGACCTTCAAGGTTTTTTACCCAAGGTTGGTTTTGTGATTTTGGATATCTTCTTTGGAAATAACTATTTCTCCCAGTATTCTAATCTACTCCTAGCCTAGGCTACTTCAAATGGATAAAGGGGAAAGAGAATGTAAAGAAAATTCTAAGAATTTAATAAATGTGATAAAGTAAAGGAAACTAGTAAATTTTGGTAAAAATAAACTACCTAGACTAGCGTAAGGGTGATGTTGTGCCAAAGAAAAATAATAAGACCCCCTAGTGCTTCTACATTTTAGAATGAACACATGTGTAGTGACCAATAATGCACAAGGAATATAGATTCCCATCAAGAACATGCAATAGAAACAAAACACCCACACCAAAACTAGGATAGATATATTATAAAGATTTATATATTCTTATTAATATGAACTCTAAGCAACATAAATGTAGAGGGAAGAGGTTCAAAAACTATCTAATAGTCATGCAAGGATTGAGCTAGGTCGATATATGAAGGAGAATGAAGGAAAGCACCCCTTAAAGGGATGGAAGACTTATAATAGCTTACAATGAGAAGAAGAATACATATTTATGGATTACATTTACAACATTTTCTCCTTCTAAAATTTAAAATTTCTACTTTAAAAAATCTTTCATAGGGTACTCTATAATGATGATGTGTAATTCTAAGGTTGTTAAAATTTGGAGTTGCTAGAGGTGGGATTATGTTGTCTATGCTAGAAATTTATTACAAATATCTCTTACTATTTATTTCCTAATATCCATGGTCACTCTTGTGTAAGTTTAATGATGGTATCTTAAATTTTCTACCTTCTTTCAAAGAAATATATCATACATTTGGAGGATTGTGTACCTTTTCATAACCTGTAGGATCTAAGGAAATGGTAGTAGCCTCATCTAGGGGGGTATAATGGTCCTCCATGTAGGATTTAGGGGTTACATCCACTAAAGTATAATTTAAACTCTTAAATTGTTAGAGAATGGCCAAATTTAGTTTGACTAGAGTTAATCATCCCTTAGTTTGTTTGGAATTCCTTGTGGTAGTCCTTTCTTCTCGTTTCATCTGATAATTTTTGATGTCACCATTGGCTGAATGTGTCTAGTTGCTTTATCTAGTTGGGCATTCTCAAGTCAAAATTTTATTTTTATTTTGATTCACTATGGAGCCTTGTGGTTATTACTAGAACTTTGGTTATGCCTTTTGTTGAGGGAGGTCCTATTGTTGGGTTTTTGTGTTTTTATTTTCTTAGAAGCCCTAGTTTACCCAATTCTACCTAAGCCTTTATCTAGTCCTTCGATGATTTGGTCTTGTACAAGATTCAACCTCCAAAAAATTTCTATATGACCCTACTCATCACAAATGTAGTGATAACCCATTATAATAATCAATTTATCAAATATGTCCTTTAATATTTTTCTTAAAAGTATTCAAATTAAATTGTCCTTTAAGCCTTTGCTTAAAGGTAATTAGATAAAATTTTTGTTTTAGGCCTTTTGTTAAATACAATTTAATAAAATTATCTTTTATACATATCTATATATAGTTGTACATATCTTGTATTATAGCAAAGACTAATTAAAGTCACCCTAGGTAATTTTTTGTATCATATCAAGTTAATGAAAATACTCCTAGGTAATATTTTGTATCATGTAATAATAATGAAATTCCTCCTAGGAATGCTAATGAATTCACCTTAGGTAAGCTAATAGCAAACCCCTATATAATATTTTATATCATATAAAGTTAATGAAAGTACCCTAAGCAATTTTTTTTATCATATTAAGGTAACAAAATTCTCCTTGTGCAATCTCTTGTATCTTACCAAAATAACAAAAGTACCCCTAGGAATGCTGACAAAAGTCTCCTAGGAAATATTTTGTATCATATAAAGCTAATGAATACCCCCCATGCATGCTAACAAACATCTCCCTGGGAAATATTTTATATCAAGTCAATATAACTAAGTCCTTTAGGAAAAGCTACCTAAGTCCTTGAGGTAAATCTAACCAAGTATTTTTGGCAAAGATAACAAAGTCCTATGAGAAAAATTAATCAATCCATCCAAGCAAATATTAGCAACAAAAATATCCCTTTATTACCTTTCTTAAGGGATAATCATAAAAAACACTACCTAAGCACTTTTCCAATAATCAAGATAAGGGGCCACTACTTATGTGTGAATCAAATTAAATCAAACATTTTTGTTCCCTTAAATAGGTTGATCATGTATGCACCTTTAAAAAGATTTTTCATGTATGCACCATTAAAAAGGCTTGTCATGTATGTGAATTTGAATATTTCAATCATTAATTTTCGTTTAAATGGGTTGATCATGTATATACCTTTAACTATGTTGGTCAAATATATACGTTTGAATAGGTAGATAAAGTATGTGTATTTTAGTTGACCAATAAGAAAAGAAAAAAGTTCCATTTAGACCCCTACCTAAAGGTTAATCAACTAAAAGTATCTACTTTTAAGCACTTTGCTTGAAGGAATTTCAACTTAGGATAGTACTTTAGTTTTAGCTCCATGCCTACTCCTAATATTATGATAATAATTTTGATCATATTATATTAATAATTTAATAATTTGATTTTACATCATTTCAAAGCCTTCATTTTTCATCTTCATCTAATTTCACACATCCAACATTCATCATTTAATTTTGATCATCTAGTTTTAATAATTCACTTATCCATCATCGTTTAATTATATATTTTTTAATCAATCATCTTAGTGCATAATTTCACTCAAATAATCCTGCTTTTACTCCATTTTTTTTGAAAAATGGTTACAATATGATCCAAGGATCTAGTCTCCAAAAGAAAATGGACTCCACAAAGATATCATATGCACAATAAGATATTTCGAGAGGGACCATCTTAGAATCCATCAAGAGAAGCATAAGATCATCTCACATGATAATAATAATCCCACCTAGGAGGTACATAGGAAGCAAATAAAACAAATACATTTAAATGATAAATCCTGCCCAAAAGGGGCCCAAGATAGCAAGTACAAGCAACAAAAAATTGAAACAAGAAATCCCACCCAAGAGGAGATCTGGACAACAAACAAAAATTTAAATCATGGAATCCTACCCAAGAGGGAACCGAGAAACTAGAAACATGCACTGAATCCCACCAATTGGAAGAACATGAATGCAGTTTCTCATTCAAGACAAAATACCAAGTTGAAAACCTACACTCACAGAGAAAAATATTCCTATAAAAACACCTATAAAGTGGAACAACAACATGGAGAGATCACCACATATAGTGATATCTAACTACAAAGGACACATGATGCACAACCAAAGGATATAAAAGCCCATAGAAGTATCTAACTACCATGAAACCTAGGGACTAAAATAGAAAACCAAATATAGGGACAACCATAAAGGATAAACCTCTATAGTAGATAGGAAATCACATGTCCCCATATAAGGACTAAAAGGACTACAAAATATGCCCATAATATAATATCCCATATCAGAATACTACCAGTTATACCTTTAGTACATCCAAGGAGAAACTAGAAGACACCATCAACTGCAACTACATAAGAAAGTGTAGGCCTACCCTAAAGACTAGAAAGGAGCTATAGAGTATGAATCCAATGGAAATCCCTAAAATAGACAACAAATGGATCTTATAAGAATAAATATCTTGAACCCACTCCTGAAATCCCATCTTAAAAATAGTTATAAGAGTCATCTAACTATAGGAAATAAAAACGTGGCCCCATCCCAAGACCATAAAGGGTGCAAAAAGAGATCCTAAGATGAAAAAAAATTAGACAAAAAAGAGGGGATAATCCCTTTCAAAATCCTAGCTCTAGAGAAGAATGTAGGAAACCTTGAAGTCCAAGGTTATGCATAAGGGGTTGGACTCAAAATTTACTTGTAAAAAATGGCAAATCATAATAAAAATCAAGGTGAATCATGGATAATCCTAAGAAAATCAAATGGAGCATCTTCATACCAAAATTTGGTGTATTTTAAGCCCTAAAATTTAAGGTCATCTTTGGAGATACTTTTGACCTATTAAATAATCTTATAACTTCATAAAAACACCACTGTTATATCAGGATTGAAGGGAGCTTTCCAATGAGTACAAATATGCCTATGTTTGGATATATATTATGGTGAATTGACCCTAATAAAAAATTGGTCCTAAAAATTTTAGGCAAATGGGCCGACATCAAGGGTCCTCATATTCGCCAATTTCCAATTTTAAAAATCCTAATATTTGCCCAATTGGTGAATATTCACCACTATGCATAATCCTGAAACCTTCCCTACAGAAAACATAAAAGCACAAGGCTCCTCCTCAAGACCAGAAAGATCTTCCAGGAAAGGCTTCACATCTCCCTCTCTTTATCCAAGCCTCTCAAAAACCAACCGCCACCAAATACCACTTGGGAAGAAACTTTGGGATAAACTAGCCAAGCCATAACAAACATATTAAGATGAGATAACCATCCTGGGAAGCACATGAGGGTCTCGTGGGGTTCCTAGAAATGTGACAAGGTGATCCCACATGTAATTTCAAGTTTGAATTCATAAGGGACAAAGAAGATAAAAAAACAAAGAACTAAGTTATCTTATTTCGTCCTTATTTATTTTATGTGCTAAGGAAATAGATTAAAATCCTAAGACTTAGATTACTTGATCTCTTTTTTCTTTTCAATGTGTTAGAAAATGGAGAATGAGCATAGCAAAAAATAGTATTTTGAAAGAAAATGTTGCTAAAATCTATATGAAGATTTACTTGAACTAGTGCTTGAGATGGTATCACATCCTATGTAGCTAAACCATGAGTTTGTGATTGTACCCCAAGAACACCTGCCATGATTTTGTGATGTGTGATAGAAAACAAGAACTAGAAAGGTTAGGTGTTAGGTCTTGGGACTAGCTAGAGTAGGGAAGGCTAAGAAGCTTCCTTGATTGAAGTTAAGTCCCAAGGTCTCCGTTAAAACACCAATTGCACATAAAAAAATAAATGACCTTTTTCTTTATAGGATAAAATCATGCTTTAAGACTAGAGAGCATGATATCATGCAAAATACAAAAAATGGATAGATAGGGATCATTTATGGATAGATAGGCATGTTGTGATCACAACAAAGTTATCGTTAGTAATTATGTACTATGATACCATGTCAAAGAGTGATAGAGAAATATTTTCAACTAAATTTTTTGGTTTATATTAGGATGGAGGTTTCAAAGTGTGTTTAGATGATAAATGAGACATAATGACAAAGAGGGAGGTACATTTCTACCTTTTGGGGTTTTCAAAATGAAATATTACCCTATGAAGATGGACCATGATTTCATATTTGGAAAAGGAATTCAAACACATGGAGATGAATACAGACTACTAACAATTCTAAATAGGTATGGATGGATGTGTAGTGGGTAATAGTTAACTAAAGGCTAAGACCAAGGATTTAGATCTAAGTTTACCCCCAAATATCTTTATCAATGAAATCACACCCAAATATTATGGACTATAATATCATTTTGTGTGCTAGGTCAAGGTTGATTAAGCTAGAAGGATGGTCCCTAGTGATATTAGAGGCTAAGGATGAATAAAACCTAAAATATATAGCTACACAGTTTTGATAAGATATTAGAAGAATAAATTAACCAAAGATGAAATAATTAAAATGATTAGTAGAAAATCACAAAATAATTAGAAAATGAACTAAAAGAGGAAGGCTGTAACAAAGAAGAACAATTGTTCCTCCCAAAATTATCAAGTAGACCTCGTTCAAGGCTTCTCCAGGAAAACTGCTAGTAGAACTACAAATTTGAATGATCAAAATGCCAAATTTTCTTTACCATGAGAGAGTTTCTCAAAAATGAAGTCCCAAGGACTTACTTTCTAAGAGAGCTTGGCTTGGAGGGAGAAGAAGGAGCATTGATGATAATGTGGAGGAAGTGGATAAATTTGAATTCCACCAAGACCAAAGGGGAGCCACCTAGGCATTTAGCTACAAGGGGAAGGCTACCTAAGGGATGGAACAATAAATGAAAAACATCTTAAGGGAAAATAATCCATGACTTAGAGTCTTTACCTTGAAAAAATAATATCATAGTCAATTTTGGATGACCTCATTATCATTGACATGATAGTTGGGGGTCACATCAAGTACTGACCGATGGTTTTTTAATATTAAGTGATTAAAAACTAGAGAATGATATTTCAGCCCATATCAGATACCCATGATATCATTGCAAGAGAAAAACCTTAGAAACTTAGGGGATGAAAGGAATTTGTTTTGCAATTTGTAGTTTTGAGGGGTTACATTGGCACCTAGGGAAAATTGACCTATTTAGCTAAGTTATTTTTGGGCATTACTATAAGCAATCAATATAAATTTCCAATGTCAATGAACATAAAATCCATGAAAATAATAATAATAATATAAATAAATGACCAATATAACCCATGAAATAACATGAAGTAATCTCACAATAAAATTGCTAAAATTTTATACAACATTCTCTATTTTGATGCTGGAAATACATATATTATTTGCTAATAATTTGATAGAATACATGAAGCCTTGTCTCCATTATATAACCTTAGAAAGATGACTCTACAATACTTGACTATTACATATTCAAGAGTTGCAACCTTTCTTATTCCATACGTAATACAAACCTCACATGTCCTTTGTATTTTCATCTTGTCACTTGTATACATCACTCTTGACTCTTTATCTACTTGTACACTTTATGACGCTTGCACACTTACACACTTTCCTACTCTTCATACTTGCATACATTGTTACATGTTACATGAAATTTGTGCACACCCTACATAAAGACACATTAATAAAGAGGAAATAAAAATCACACTCCTAAACTATATACTTAAATCCTATTCTAATATTTACATTTGTACCATAAGATACACTGACAATCCTACCAAATAATGTAATATTCTCTAACAACTATGTGTACAAAATCATAGCAAATTTATTTGCATGAAGAAATAAAATGTTTTTCTCAACTTCTATTTCTATTTATGCAGTTTGGGTTCTTACATGGTAGAAAAATTTATGAGTCAATTAGTGCTACTTAAAAAATTCTTCAAACCATTAAATCTAGGACATCAGCAATGGTGATGAAGTTGGATCTCTCCAAGGTATTTGATAGAGTAAACTTGCTACATATAATAGTAGATCTCATTCAAATTGGGTTATATGTGTAGATGGTGAATTATATTATGGGATGTCTATGCTATTTTTATTTTGCAATATTGGTTAATGGGTCATCTTATCAAGGGATAAGACAAGGTTTCCCCTTGTCATTGCTATTATATCTTCTAGTATAAGAGGGATTTAGTAGATGTATTTTAGAAGCCAAGAGGGTAGGAGTAATAAAGGAAATAATAATAGGTAGAATAGTGGAAGTCAACCATATGCTTTTTATAGATTATGTACTCCTTTTCTTGGATGTAATAGTAAGAGCAACAAAGAAGTTGAAAAAATATTTGGATCATTTTTCCTAGAAATAGGTATGCAAATTAATGTATATAGGTTAAGAACCTCTTTTAAATATGTGGATTAGGATTAGGTTGTATTAATAGGTCAAATATTCCCCTTTAACATAATTAATCCTGAAGAGGGTTTAAATATTTGGGATTCTTTTTTAAATTAAATGAGTACTCTAAACAATACTGGAGTTGGTTGATAAAGAAGGTTGAAATAAAAATTAATATACAATGTAATAGATGGATATCTTTGGGGGAATATTGACTTTGGTAAAATCTATGGTAGAGGCAATGCTAGTATTTTAACAATATTTGGATCACATGCCAAAAGAAGTATTGGAAAAAATAGACAGTTAAGTTACATGCTTATATGGATAGGGAAAAGGGAAAGGGAAGGCATTCCACTTGTTAAATTATAATCTTTAGCCTAGCCTAATATTTTTAGATAGTGTCTAGTAGCCATGTGCATTTGGAAGATAATATTAAAGTAAGGCTAATGAAATGAGATAATTTAGGAAAAATATTTAGAGCCACTCATAATAAAGGAGCGGATAAGGGCCCCAATGAAGCAAACCCATAATGCTTCAATCTATTGGAGGGTAATGATCCATAACTTTTATATCATAGTATATTAGGTCACCTAGAAAATAGGGGATGGATCAAGAATAATATTGGGTTTAGACCTCTAGATAGGTTGTGGAAGTATTCATAGACTACCAAAAATGTAATTTATATCTTAAGATATCAAGGGGTAGGATCTCTTTTCCAAGTATATAGTCTAGAATCATTTACAAAGTGAAGACAAATATGGAAGGAATCAGCAAAGTTAGGGCTTCAAGGTCAAGAGGCACATGAATAGGAATAGTATATGTGGAGGTTTAAAGCTAGATATATCAAGTTGTGAGAGGAAGTTGATCAATTAGTATTGAAAAATAATGGAGCTATGGGGGAGTGCACTCCAAAGTTGGGGTATAAGACTTTATTGAAAGGTAGGAACAATAATTCAGCATGGTGGTGGAAATAACTCTAAAATCAAAAAATCCAATTGAAAACAAGAATGTTCCTATGGATTTTTATAAAAAATAAGGTTCTAACATGGGAAGTATTATAGAAAAAGAGTTGGAATGGTCCAATAAGGTGCCAATTATATAGTTTAAACAATGCAATAATAGATAATTTTTTGTTAGCTTTCTATTTCACTATATAGGCTTGGAGGGAGGTTATTATGTTGTTAAATATTCCTATAGGATGGAAGGAGGACTCCCTAGGAGAGAATTTGAAATATTGGAATGAAAATAGTTCATAAATTTTTTTTATAGATCTCTATTTTTTGTGTCATGGGAAGTATGGATATCACTGAACACATAAATATTTTAGGATTAGGGGAAGCCAACCTAGCAATTATGCTTCCAAATAATTTAAATTTTTAGTGACTATAAGATTTTGATAGCAACAAAGGTAATCAAGAAAATCATCCCTCAAAAAATCATTAAATAAAAGACCTAGATATTTTTTAACGGGTTTAGTCAAGGGGTCATTGAGATTAATGGGAAAAAGGATTGCTATAGATTACCAAATATCATTACTTAAAATTTAAGGTTGGACTTGTAGAGGTTTGCAATAACTATTGCTAAAATAATGGCACTTAAATTGTTGTTTCAGTTGGCAGAATCGAATATAAAAAGTCCAAATTTACATAGACTAATAGATGGTGATAAACTAGATTATTAGTACTTTTAGTATGAAAAACATGATTGTACAACCCATATTCTCTCAAATAAAAGAATTTGTGGACCAAAATAAAAATTTTACATTTAGAGATATTTTTTAAGAATTGGATAGGGAAGTAGATACACTCTCTAAGGAGGGGCTACTAATAGAACCATGTGCATACTTAGTACAATAATTTAGAGAGGGTTGTACATAACAATTTGTTTATATTTCTATTTGAGGTAATTAATCCACTCTAGTCGAAACATGTAGATTCAAATTCCATACTACATATAAATAATTCTGATGCTAATAATAAGAATTAGTTTCTCATTTGGCATATTCATAGATTTCTTAACTAAGATAATTAAAACAACTTTCTAAAAAATTATTAGTTAGTGTTTCTAAAGAATATAAATTGATAATATGTGAAGGTGCCTAAATATGGAGCTTAGTTTATTGGAGATAGTTGCCTATGATGTATAAGCAACTTGTTGTTTAGGTAACTATTGAAGTTTTAAAGGAATGCCAAAGTAACATCTAAAGAATATAATTTCATATTGCTTAATATAAAATTGTGAATTTTTTATGAGGAAAAAATAATATACTTAATGCTTTCATTCAGAGAACTTGTAAAATAAAGATGTTGATATTTGATAACTAAGGCAGGCCAAATCAAGAAAATCCCTGAAGGACAATTGAGCCATTAATATTGGGGATATAACTTAATGAAATACTGGTGAAATTTATGATAAACAATGATATTTGAGGATCCATGCCATTGATGTGTTCTTGCTCTTGCTCTCTACACTTTTTGCTTTTGTAGATGAAAATTGACAAAGTGGGTAAATCCATGGACTGTGATTACTCCCCCATACAAGGCTAAGCTATAAGTTGGATCCAAAAAACCTATGTCATATTACATTTAATAGAATTCCACATCCACTTGTAGCTAATTTTAATTATTCTCTATATATGTTGACAATGCCAATCATAGGCATGAAACATCCTTGTAGTGAATCATGTATCATTTGTTAAAGCCCCTTGAAACTCAAATACTATCTTCAATGTTACTACATTATTGTAGTTCTATTAATAAAAAATAAATTTAAAAGTGGAGACCTTGTTATTATCTCTTATTTAGATTTTTTATTCAGGGATTATATCTACTAACTTTTACATTTGAGATTTTTGATAGTGTGTTATATTTTTGCAAATAGTTTGATAGGTCTGTTGGTACACTATTTTCTTTCATGAATAAAAAATATAATTTTGATATGGGTACTTTTTATTTCTTTAAGAATGCATGTTTGATATGTAAAATAATTTTTAGAACGTCACCTAAGTTCTTTCTCTATCTTTACCTACCTTACCCTTTTCATGAGTAGAACATAAAATTTTTATGATAAGTACTTTTTAATTCTTAGAGAATCTATGTTTAATGAGTAAATTAATTCTTAGAGCACCACCCAAGTTATTTCTAGATCTTTACCTATGTTAACTCTTTTAATGGAAACTAAAAGAATGAAACACAAAAACTTAACTAATGTTTCCAAGAAAAGTGCACAAAAATTACTCCTAAATTATATGTAACTTTATTTTTTGATATTGATAGAAGATAAAATATATTTTAGAACTATAGATCTATGAATAGGGGTTCAAGGTTTAAATCTTGCAAGAGGCAGGGTTGTACACCATGCTTTTGTAAAAGGAGTATGGTTGAATAACCATGTACAACATCCTCCATGAGGGTCATTTGATATGGCTTATAGCCTTGTGGAAATTATAAACTACTTCACCATTTTACCCTTCTCATTTTAGGTATGGGTACAAGGATGATATAGCTCCACAAATGTTAGGCTAGGATGAATTTATTATTTTTTGAAATGCAACTAAATGCATACACTTTACCAATTAAACTAATTAATTAATTTAATAATTAATTTGAGTGTTCATTTGCTTACACTATAGTAAGATTTTTATATTCTGATAGAAATTATATACTATCGTAATATAGACAAACAAAAGCATAATAACACTACAAAAAATATTACAACACTTTTGAATGTATTGAAACTAGTGGTAATTTTGAATAGAATGGAAGGATTTGTTAAAAAAAATTAAAGGAACATAGAAAAGTAAATACATATAATAATATTAAATAAAAAATATTAAAGTAAAAAGATTAAAATTTTGGGATTGTACCTAATTTCACTCCAAGCTTGTTGACATTGTTGGTTAGATGCTTGAGATTATTTTTTACATTCCTTCTACTTGTCACTCCACAATGAGGTGTTGAACACACTAAGTTAAAGCATATATGTTGAAGCATTTGCCTCAATCACATCCCTTATTTAGGAAATAAATGATTATGCCTTTGAAGGAGAAACCTTGTTTAGAAAATAATCAATCATACCTTTGGAAAAGGAATTTGCATGATAAATCCATGTTATATAATAATGTAGATAGAAGTATTTCTATAATAACAACAATAATGAGAGCAATATTATGCTATTGTTAGCATTATCTAAAAATAATATTGCTAAAAAATATTAAAAATAAGCTAAAAATGGAACAATAGAATAGATTCCAATATCTAACCTAATTTGCAAACATAGTTAGACTAACTACCTAGAAGAACAAGATATAATATTTTAAATTTCCAAGATTTTAAAAATAGATAATATCACTAAGAAGGTTGTTTAACTAGGTTATGTCTAATTTTATAAAAATTCTATCAAGGTTAGTAAAAGGGCCTTAACTCTAAGATATCTTAATGGTATGATATTGAATAAAAGATAAATTCCAGAATAATATTATCATTACTATATTGGAAACATAAGTGCTATGGTTATATAATTTTTTTGATAGCACTATTACACTACTAGTGGTGCACCTATAATTCCTACAATATATCACTACTAACTATTACACCCGCAAAGTAGGATTTTTTAGATGAAAATCATACAAAAAGACTAGCTAAGACAATTTCAAGTAAGATTAGTGATGATATTAGAAAGCTAAGGCTAACATGCAATGAAAATAATTAGAATTTTACTTGAAAGTGTTGTAAAGTGTTACATTATTTGATAATATGGTAAAGCAACCCCATGGCACCATTGTACAATTGTCAATATTAGACTAGGGTATGAGTTAATAGATTAAGTATTTGATTTATATTTCCTTTAAAGTGTCAATGTGTTGAATGATTCCTAGTGTCATGTAGTAAAGTGGGTAAGTGTGTAGAGTGTGACAATGTCCAAGTGTGATGTAATTAAGTATGTAAGTGTGTAACATGTAAGAGTGTGCAATGTGTCATATAAGTACATCAAGAGTCATGTGTGTAGGTATAAAATATACAAGTGAGGAGTCACATGTATGTGGAAATATGTAAAGTCAAGAGACATGAGAGGTTAGTCTGATGTATGGAGTATAAAAGGATGTAACTCTTGGATATTTGAGTAGAGCAGTACTTAAAGTATTGAATGATCACTTATAAGGTTATATGATAGAGACAAAGCTTCATGTATTGTATGAGAAAAAAATATGATATTATAAAATCTTATATACAATTTGAAAAATTGTTTATTCATATTGTTATTTCATGAATATTATATTCATTGATATTGTCTAGATAATGCATAATATTTTTGTAATTTTATAAATATTATATTCATTGATATTAGCCAAATATATTGATTTCTCAGATATTAAGTTTGTTTAAGATCTAAGATATTGGAACGTATGATTTAGTATGTCTAAAAATCAATTAGTGGTATTAGAGCCACACTATCCAATATTGGTAAGAACCTTAGTGGTTACAATCTAGCATAAAAAGAGTTTAGTGTAAATTTGAAGGCATAGATTTAAAGTTTCAAGAAAGAAAATTAATAGTTGAAGAGCTAGCGGCTCATATTATTTAATGAGTTGGTGACTAAAATTGATTAGAGAAGATATATATTGGAAAATAACAACTATAATTAAGACTATAATTTGGTTATTTGATTGATAAATAGGACATGTGGATCACACTGTATATGAAATATAAGGCAACATAATGAATATTGTTATATATAATTTGGTCAATGAAATTTTTCGTAGAAATATATTTACTAGAAAGAAAGATTTGAAATAAAGAATAGGCTAAAGAAACTTTGAAGGAAAAAGCCTATGTGAAAACGACTGGTAAAAACAAAGGACTACATTTATCAAAGTGCCTAAATCTATCTTGAAGTATGGTTGATCATGAACCAACGAAGAGCAATTTTTAGATCTGCAAAGTGAGCACCTATAAAAAAGTAGAATATAACGTGAATGGATAGAACAACTGAGGGCCAAAGAATAATTAGATATGAGCCAAATCTTGGTAGATGTTGAAGTGTCAAGAAGGGAGAATACAATGTGGAATCCACCTAAGAGCTAAAATAAGAAAGCCCTAGAAGAGGAGAAGTCTCCTTAGATTATACGAAGAAGGAGAAACCTTGCATGTGTAATGTTCATTGAAGCACCCTAACACCTAAAGTTCCCTAACATGTGGAGTGCCTAACGCATTTGAAGCAACTGACATATCTAACAAAAATTCAAGTGCAAATCAAAAAAGGAGAGAAGGCTTATATTTGATGTGTTGGATTGAAAGAATTTTTATTAAGCACATGGTCATTTGAATTAGGAGAAATAAGGGAATATTGAATTTAAAATTGATTGCATGATATATTTGGGAGTTATAAAGATATTTAAAATTTTAAATTTCAATTGCATTATTAAGTGGAGTTATAATATTTCTAAAAACAAAAAGGAAATTAGAACTCTAATTTTATAAGGTATAACCTTATAGATAGAAAATTTGAAACTAAAAATTTGAAAATTGATGAATGCAAATAAATTTTGCAAATTAATATTTATTGAAATTTGATTTGAAATAATTTGTGGGAGATATAAGAAGATTGAAATTTAAATTTGAATTATTAAATAAGTTGTTAAAGAGTAAAATTGTCCTTTATAAAGCACAACTCTTGAAAGGACCTAATTTTACATAATGGAAAACAAAATGAAATCTATTCTCATTGTTGAAAAACTTTGGGATAGGTAGATCTAAGGCAATATGATTTTTTCTCTACTAGGATTTCAATCTATGGTTAGGGTTTCCTTTGCTTTCTAGGGTTTTCCATGGTCCCCAAAGCTAGTGGCCCAATAAATACCATTGGTGCTACAGGGGAGAAGGCAACTAGAAATGACACCCATGGAGTGTCCCAGGAAATTTCTTCCAATGGAGAGTCATGAGGTAAGTTGAGTGTTCCTATAAATATGATTAATATTGCCTATCAATGAATATAATATTTTACCGTGGTTGGGCATTTTGTGGGACACATTCCCAATGAAGTGATATTGCAATCTTGGGTTAGCTTAACTTGAGATCCTTACGGAGTCAATATTGAGTTGATTGGGCCAAAGAGAATGGTTGGACCATTTTTGGAGGGCATAAAAAATCACATGTCCCTATAGCCAAAGTGAAGCATCCCCAATCAACAAAAAAGGGAGGTTAGCTTTTCAGTTTGATAGTCCTCCAAAATTATGTAAGAGCAACCATGTGTAATACCACCAATGGTACAAACAGGGATAACTAAGTCTCCTTTACCTCACCAAATCCATATCCCAATAACTAATATGGAAATTATGGTCATTGAGGATCCTCTCCTTTCTCCACCTATGAGTTCTCATTGTTCTCATAGTCCTAGGTAGAAGAAATATGGAGGGGACTTCCTACTAGAGAAATGATGTCTTCTTTCCAATCCTTGGCTAGAGAGATCCAAACATAACAACTTTGGGATGTTCAAGTCACTTGAAAAAATGCAGGATGATGAGGATTCAATGAAGATGATATCTTTTACATTTTCTCCTAGGGGTCCCTCTTAGAATTATTGGGCTAACTTAAAATTACCATAGATGTAACATGGTGGTACATGGTTTTTTAGTAGTTTTAGATTTGTTTTCATTGTTATCATTGTCTCATGTAGGAGAAATATGAAGAGACTTCCTACTATATAAATGATGTCTTCTTTCCAATCCTTTGCTAGAGATATTCAAACATAACAAATTTAGGGTGTTCAAGTTGATTGAACAAAATAAATATGATGAGGATTCAATGAAGATGACATACTCTACATTTTATCCTAGGGGTCCCCCTTAGACTTATTGGGCTAACTTAAAATTCCCATAGATGGCACATGGTGGTACATGATTTATTAGTAGTTTTATATTCTACATCTCACGCAATTGAAATCGGTAGAATTTTTAAATTTTAATTTATTAGTTTAGGGTTTAAAATTGTCTACTTTGTTTTAATTTCAAGATTCTCTATGTAAGCCCTAGATCCCTATTTTAGATTTTGGGTGGAGTCTCAATTTGACATGTTGGGGTGTGCTTCAATACCACTCACTTTTTTTATGATAAATGTAATTAATATTAACTTTGGTAATACAAGGCACTTAAAAAAAGCTTGGGATATTATGAATAGAACAAAGGATAAGCCAAAAGAAGAAAGATAAAAACAAAAACATGAAGGAAACAATGCAAAAGATATTATGCTGATTACATTTGTAATAATTGATGAAATACAAACATATACAAGTGAAGCAAAGACTTTAACAATTTCTTGGAAGAAATTATGTCAAATATTTGAAGGAAAAAATAAACCAAACATCTTGCATTTGCAAGCACAATTGAATTCATTAAAGGTTAATATTGGAGATAGTAGAGAACTCTTTATTTGTAGAATAACCAATTTAAAGGCTAATATATTAAGTTTGGGTGAAAAATTAGAAGACAAGCTTCTTGTCCAAGTTACTTTACGAGCACTTCCAGAACCGTACAAACATTTTGTCACTTAACTTCAAGTGCTAAAGAAGTCATAAAACTTTGATGGATTATTCAATGTTCTTAAAAAGTATGAAGTGGAAAATTTAATCAAATATGAATGGCTAATAAAGATTTAATATCTAAGGAAAATGTACCAAGTAACACTACAAAATATTCTTAGCCTAAATGGAAATAGAGATACTATCACATATGTAGGAAAAAAGGTCATACTACAAATTTTTGTAGATATAATTCTTTGAATCAAGGAAATCAAATGAATAGACCTTTTCAAAACATTTAGCCAAGGTAATATCAACCTCAATACCAATATGGATAACAAAATTGATGACAACAAAGATAAGAGAATTAAAATGGTAATTTATTCCAATAAATTCAAGAGATTCAATAGAGAAGAATTTAAACAAGGAAATGAAATTAGAGTCCTTACAATAATAATTTTAGTTGAAGGTCATTGTAAAAGGGATTAAAATGAATATCATCAAAAAATTTCTAATGGCACTAATGTTATAGAAATAGGAAATAATATTGACAAACAATACAATATAATCATGAAAAAGACCTAGAAAACATAGCAAAGAAACAAAATAAAAAGATAAAAAAGAGATAAAGAAATACAAATGAAGACAAAAAATTCAAATACTATATGAAATAGGTTAACAAATTAGTGTTAGAATCTCAAGCAATGCTAGAGCTAGAGTAGAAGGACAAAATCTCGAATCAAATATTAAAGACTAAAGTATTCAAACCAAATAATATAATATGGGGGGTTGTTGGATAATATTACATTATTTGGTAATGTGGCAAAGTATCCCCAAGGTACCATTGTACAATTGTAAATATAGAGGATGATGTGAATTATTATATTAGGTATGTGATTTATATTTTCCCTAAAGTGTGTGTCAATATGTAGGATGATTCGAAATGTGTAGACTATGAGAGTGTGCAAGTGTTATATAATAAAGTATGTAAGTGTATAATATGTAAGAGTGTACAATGTGTCATATAATTAAATCAAGAATCATGTGTGTAGGTATCAAGTATACATGTGAATAGTCACATGTATGTGGAAATATGTAAAGTCAAGAGACATGATAAGTTCATATTATATATGGAATACGAAAGGATTCATCTCCTAGATGTGTGAGGAGAGCTCTAAGGTTATATTATGGAGATAAAGGTACATGTATTTTAAGAGAAATAAATCTACTGTTATCAAAGCTTTTATACAATTTGAGCAATTATATTGTAAGTTTGTGTATGCATATTGTTATTTCAAGAATGATATATTCATTGATATTGGCTAGATAATGCATAATATCATTGTTATTTCATTAATATTATATTGATTGATATTTTCTAGTTATATTGATTACTCTAATATTAAAGTTGTGTAAGATCCTAAATATTGTGACCAATGATTTAATTTGGCTAAAAAACCATAAAAAACTATATAAAAAATGGAAGTACATAAGCGCAAAATAGAAATCCAAATAGATTAAGAAAATAAAAATTATCCCAACCAAAGCAAATACAATCAACATAATGAAGGCCAAGTATAAACTGATTGTGAACTAAAACAATAATTTTATAGGGCTTTGCCATGATATATTTGTTTTTGATCTTGAAAGAAAGTTTGAAAGAGTTTCGCTATGATAGATGTAAGATGTACATATTTTAAAAGATCAAACCATTTCATTCTTCAAATATTTGCTTTTTTATAACATCAAAAAGTTATTAGTTTTGGTAAATTGGTGAAAGGATCAAGTTTTGAATTTAGGATTAGTTTGATAAGGTTAAAAGACCTCAATATATGATGAAGAAATGTTGGAGATCTATTGCTATGTATCTAATGTTAATTAGTTGCTTCTTTTTTCTCTTTGTTTCAATTTCTAGAATAGCATTGGAATTGAAATTGTTATGGCACTACAACTATCCAAGATCTAATACTAAAGATAATGAGATCATTAGGTTTTCTTGGTGGTAAATAATCATTTTTAAAATTTGAGTAATAATTCTAATCCAAATAGCAAAAGGATTATTGCATTAAAGTTTCTAATATAATATTTTTGATGATGGATAATTGAAACCATATAATATCATTTCTAGCTTCATCTTCTAGTAATGATGATTGATGGTTTAGATGAGTCTATTATTGCTTTAGTTCTATTTTTCTTTGATTGATAAAAATTGGGTATGTAAATTTACCATTTTGATGTATTTATTGGATGATGAATGCAAGAAAAACTAGTCTTCTATGTTATAGAATGCATTAATTCTACACAAAACTTTGGACATGTCTTCTCAACATGAAGTATACTCTAAGATATTTTCATGTGATATACCTATTCATCCATTCAATTATGTATTCTATTATAGATTAAATTTGTATTCATGATAAATATTCAAGATCTTGATCTTCTCGCCCCTTTCATATTTGATTATTTTTAATTCTTAAAAATCCTTAAAAACTATACAAGCCTCATCCATGGATTTCATGATGTAGATGTAAAGAAACCTAGATGAATCATCAATAAAAATAAAAAAATGCCTTATAATATATCAATTATCCATGATACTATGGATGTCATTCTGAACCAAATATAATTTCTAATAAGTACACAATTACTCTTAGGAAACTAATTTCTATGATTTCTCAATGTACATCACTTATATGACCCATTATGTATATGAAATGATGGAATGTCATTAACTATATGAAGACTATAAATGCATATTAAGTATTTAAAATTAGTATACCTAAGTATTGATGTCATAAATCACTAATATATTACTTTCCAAACATAGCAATAAATGGTTTTTAATCTGTATATGATGGATCCTAACAAGCTTATACATATGAGTTGTCTCATCACCATACCTTGAAGTCATTATGAATATCCTTGACAACCCACTAATATAATTAAAATTACACCTAATTGTTATGAACAATGTATCAAAAGGAAATGATAATGAATCCAAATATAAAAAATAGAGGGCCTTCCCAAATTTGAGGGTTCCAATACTGATATCGCCACATTCCAAAACTTACATTTCTAAATCATCACCAATAAAAATTGTGTATCCACTTTATTGTTAACTATAGTAAAAAAATATGACAATTCTTTTCATAAGCCTTATAGGTCATAAAAAAGCATTCTATTCCTAAGATGAATTAGAAGATCAATATGTCAATTGGACAACGAGATGTGAATTACCACTATATTTATCCTAGAAAGATCTAATTTTTTTATCAAATTCAAATTTCTTGGCTATCTCCTCAAGATTCTAAATTTGAATATAGTAATTCTTAGATTTATAAAAAATGTTTATTTCGAAATCCATAAACCATATTCTCTTAGTATTTTGAAAGGATTCAAATCATAAATTTTGGGTTTCTATAATTTATTCTCTAAAGGATTCTAATTATTTTTTAGATGCAATTGTTCTTTAGTTGGAATTTCCCCCACATTCATTAAAGAAATTTTATATTAGATAATATGGGTATATATATCTCACTATGTCAAATAATTCTCAAAAATGGATGTTTTTATATTTGAGATAAAGGAATCATAGAAAAGGAAAATATTATAGAGAATAATATTCACATAATCAAATTCTTCTCAAGTTGACCCTAAAGAGTAGCAACAATATATATTTTTTTTTATATACTACTCAAAATTAGAAAAATATCCTAGCTTAAAATTCACAAGCTTTGTATCTAATGTATTCATCTATATGATGTCAACCTTCCTAAATATATCCTTGAACCTCAACATACATTTAAAAAAAAACCCTAATATTTATTATTGTTCAGTCATATGTTTTTTTTTTTCATTTAAAATTTCAATTATTGGAGGCTTCTTTATATATATATATATGTGTGTGTGTGTGTGTGTAAATATATACTCTTTAATATAGACATTTGGTTCACCTAGTAATAATGATTGACACTTTTTATAGATGATTAATAAAATTAGAATCCACCATATTATCACATAATTTTATCTCTAAACTATTATAAATAGATTAAGTGACTTCATCATAATACAAAGATAAATAAATTATTTAACTTAAAAAACAAGATAAATTTTCTTTCGTATGATAATTTTAATATCTCTAGAAAATAGCTTATATAAATATACTCAAAGTTCTAAAATTTAAATTTGAACATCTAGCATTTTTGTCCAATCTAGCCCATATCATATATCACATATTCAAAACTCTACTTCATATCTATCATCTATTCAAACTATGAAATATGCATTTATTTATTTTTTTGCTAAATAATAAGGGGTTGTACTTGGGTCCTCCACCCTTGACAAATTACATCTCTCTTCTTTAGAGCTTGAGATTTTACAAATAGATACACTTCTCATCTCAATTGAGATTCTATAGCTAGAAACCTACATCATTTTACATAAAACATTTGAATTCTTGATTTTCATTTTCTATATTTAAAAAAAAAATTGTATGAATACTATTAATCAGGAATTTAACATCTTTCTTGACACTTTCCTATACCATCCTTCACAATGCCAAAAATTCACCTCTGCTATCTATGCCTTTCATCTTAGTAGAGTAATATTTCCAAAACATTGCACTATCATAGTCCGCTTTACCAAATCTAGATTGCTAGTTTCCTTCCTAAAAAACAAGTGCAACCACAAAAATTATAATAAATAGTCTAAATGAAAACACATTATTATAATAAAATAAATCATATATTACCAATGGAAAACATTAAAGTAAATCCTAATCACTATTTGATTCAGGCAATCAACATTTTTTTGCCAGCTTCAACTAAACTTTCTACTTCCTCTAACCATGGAAAGGATAATTTAACTTCAGGATCCTTAATAAAAACCTCTCTATTGGATAGTTTATCTACACATTTGTTTCCTTCCCTTAATATATGTGTAAAACCATTTTCTTCAAATTCTTTAGCAAAATCTTGAATTTCCACAATTATCTCTTGTATGTTCCATGTAGCCTTTGCTTTCCTCAAAATTTATATTTATTATAAGAGAATCACCTTCCATCCATACTCTATTCCATTTCATTTTTTACATATTTTTAATCCTTCTAAAGTCGCCCAAGCTTCAACTTCATTATTTGTCTTAAATCCACTATTGAAAGCATAATGAGATAAAATTTCTCCTTTATTATTTCTAATTGTTCGTCCTCATCCTGTTGGTCCTAAATTTTCTTTAGATGCTCTACAAAAATTCTACATAACTCACTCCACATCTGGTGGTTTCCAATTTATATTCTTTGTCTTATTTTTTCTTCTCTTGTGCCCAAAATCATAATTCCATTTAATGATTTGACTCCATCTATCAAGGTTCTCTACTTCCAAATTAGGGATTGGGTGAGTTGATAGGGTTGGTTTATAATCCTCTATTGCTAAACATATCTTCTTTTTCATTACCTCTAAACTAATTTACTTACCTTTAAATATTCTTCTATTCCTTTCTAACCATATAGTCCAAAGTATTGTATCTTTTGATATTAACCCATATTATCTATAAAGCCTCACCTTTATAAGTGCTCTGCCATTTCTTTAACCAATATTCAATTCTTCTATTCATCACCATGCATTTACAAAATATATTAAGAATCCATTGCCATATATTATAAATTATTGAGCAATATCCCAAGAGATGGTATATACTCTCCTCCTCCTTATTACAAAAAACACATTGAGATGGGCCATGAGAACCCATTTTCATAAGGTTATCCTAGGATAAAATTCTTCTATGACATACTATCCAAAAAAAAAATTTAACTTTAGAAATTCTTGGGCTCTCCCAAATATCTCTCCATATTCTACTGACATTATTATTTTGTTGGTGTTGAACATTATATCCACTTCTTTTTGTGTATTCTCCTAAGTTGTTCAACTCCCAAATCAATTTATCCTTGGCTCCCCTTGAAATAATCATAGTTGTTATCTTTCTACTCAATTTCCTCGTAGAATCAATATCTTGTATACATGTAAAAAATATTCTTTCCATTTGAATCTTTCTTCTCGATCCTTGTACAACATTGTTTCAAACCCTATCACCATATATTTCTTGAAGCAATCTCATCCAAGGTTTCAAAATTGGATCTAAATTGAGTGGTTTTTTATCACACCACATATCCATCCAAATAGAATTTTTTTCTCCAATTCCCACCACCCATATTAATACTTTAATCATAATATCAATATATTTTTTTTAAACCATTCCAAAGAGTAGAATCATTTGGTAGAGAGAATGCACTAAATATTAAAATTGGGTCATTGGATCAACATACTACTTTGAAGAATTTTTTCCATTTTATTTGATTCTCTTTGTACAATCTCTAGATAACTTTCCCTTGAGAGTTAAGTTTGCATCTGTAAGAACATTTAAGCCAAGAACTTCCCTAGTTTTATCATCACAAAATTTGCTTCATTTCACCAAAGGAAATTTTATTTTATCATGTAAACCTGACCATAAAAAGGATCGCATAATATAGATTTATTTTTTTCAACTAATTTTGGCATAGAATACAATGACATATAATATGTTGGAGTGACTTGTAAGACTTACTTAATTAACTGCATTCTTTCTGCTAATGATAACCATCTACCTTTTCATGTTGGAAGTTTATTTTAAACTTTACTAATAACTACATTCCATAAATATATCCTCATTATCTCCTCAAATAAAGGTATCCCTAGATAAGTTGTTGATAAATTTACCTCCTCCATTTGAAGCAACCTATAAATTCTTGCTTTGATATTGGTAGGAGTGTTAAGGAAGTAAATAATTTATTTAGTCCTATTAAATTTTTGCCCTAAACCTCTTTCCTACTCTTTTAAAAATTTATTCAAAGATTTGGACTCATTTATCCTTATCCTTCCACAAAAGGGTTGTATCATCTACAAACTATTGATGAGTGATGTTATCGATGTTATTACCAACCTTAAGTCCACTTATAGTCTCATATTTGTAATCCCTATTTAAGTTCCTGCTCAAAAAATTTACCATAATAATGAAAAAATAAGGAGATAAAGTATCTCCTTATCTAAGGCCTCTCTTGGCTTCAAAATATTCTATCACTAACCCATTGATCAACACTGAATAAGAAACTATAGAGACACAAACTTTAATCCATCTAACCCATTTATCCCCAAACTAAGCTTATCTAAAACTACAAAAAGAAAATCCCATTTAACCCTATCATAGGGTTTACTCATATCAAGTTTTAAGATCATTGCTTTCTCTTTTATTGAATCTGCTAAATGTATAAATTCATGAGCTACTATGATCCCATCCATAATTTGTCTCTCTTTCACAAATCCTCCTTGCTCTTCTACAATTATTTTTTCTAACAATGGTCTTAATCTAATTGCCATCATTTTGGAAATAATATTATATGTCATATTACTTTGGATTATGGGTCTATAAGAATAAAATAATTTGACATCCTTCTTTTTTGTAATTAGGTTAAGATATGTTGCATTTATTTTATAATGTATGTATTATTTTACCTAGACTATTCCACTACCACCAATAAAGAATCCTTCACTATATCTCAATTATGTTGGTAAAAATTTGTAGAGAGCTCATCTAGACATGGGGATTTATCCTTATTAAAATATAAAAGAGCTAAATGAACTTATTATAGAGTAATAGGCTCCATTAGTTTCCTATTGTCTTCAATTGTTATAACTAAAGGAACATCTTGAAGAAGTTTATCATTAAGAACTCCAGTCTCCTCTGAACCTAAAATATTCTAATAAAATTACTTTACCTTTTTTCTAATTTCACTTTGATCTTCAATCCAAAACACTTCTATTGATTTAATTCTACTAATTCTAGAAGTTTATCTCTATACTATAGCCATCCTATGAAAGAACTTTGTATTTTTATCTCATTATTTTAAACAAGTCTATCTTGATTTTGATCTCCAAAATTTCTCTTCCTTACTCAAAATATTATGATACTCACTAAGTAAATCCCTATCCTTTGAGCTTGGATTATTAACATCACCTTTTTAGAATTTTAAAAGTTTATCTTTTAGTTCTTCTTTCTTCTCAAAAATATTTCCAAAGGTGTTCTTGTTCAATTATTAATTTTTGGTAATTAAGGGACTATATCATTAAAACCGAGTTTTAGAGGTTGACCCAAAACCTATTACAAAATTCATCATAATGTTGTTAAGGACTATATCCTTGCTAAGGACATTCTGTTCACTGGTACTATTGTATTTCATAAAACTAATAGCCTAGAGGGCATACAACCTTTTACATATATTACCAATAAAAAGAAGCTTCGAATAGTTATACCCAATTGTTGTACATATATCCGATCTTCTAATCATGACAATAAACATAACTATTGCATATTTCAAATCAAAACAAAAAGGACTTTATCCTTAACACATAGATATAACCAAAATTACTTTCGAATGGAGTAAAGCATAGAGATCTAGCAGGGCGTTATTTCCAAATGAAAACCACATATGCTTTGCACCTTTGCTTGCGAATAAAATTAGAAAATTTGGTGATATTTTTATTTAACTTCGTGACTTTGCTCCTTCCTCTCCAGGTCCACGAATCTATCATTCTTGGCAATCATATTGCATAATTTTGATCATGTCACTTGGAGCCCCATGATCCTAAGTGAAAAGCCCGTAAACATATGCTCCTATGTTAGCCAACCTGTCTGCTACTTTGTTGGCCTCCTAGAACATGTGATGGGCCATTCTTTCTCTCCTAGCCTGATAAAATATCCTTACCTCTTCCATGATAGTTTTGATTCACCATGAGATATTTTTCTCATTACTTAGGAGGTTTATAATGTGCATTGAGTCGCCTTCAATAATTATTTTACCCTTTATCTCCTGAGCCAACTGGAGACCTCTCCACAATACTCTCACCTTTGCCTCATTATTTGTTGTTATCCCTAGCTTCTCAGAAAAATCCCTGACCATTCTTTCTTTGTGGTCTCTGACTATTCCACCTGTCCTTGCTTTGCTCGGGTTATCCTTTGCAACCCCATTGAAATTTAATTTGAGCCAACCAACCGGAGGTGCAAACCACTTGACACCTATTCTAGGATTGGGTATGTTAGGAGCAGGGTCTTCCATCAAGGTTAATTTCAAATATTGAGCAATTTGGGTCTCATTAGGAGGCGAAACATGGGCTTCAAGGGAAATAAGACTAGCGTTTTCTTTGGCAAAGGTGAGGATCCTAGAAATGATAGTGGGGGGATCATGGCTGGACTCGTGAAAAGCTCTATGATTATGCTCTAACCATACCTGCCAGAGAAAGTGGTGAAGACAAACCTTCCACATGAACCTAATTTCATAGCTTTAATTTGGTTTGGAAGAGCATACAATCCACCATTACCTAAATAATTCCACATTTGAGCTATCATATCAACAAATTAACGATGGTCTTCCCACATCTATTCATATTTAAAATATGATCATTTTTTTAATTCACTTACCACCATTTTAACTCTTATTGGCTAGTGATCTAAACCAATCCTTGTTAAGGTATTAATTTTAGCACAAGTTCCTTCATCTAGCCAATGATCTGAAAGAATGCATCTATCTATTTTTTTTGCTATTAGGTTTTAGCCTCTCCTGTTGTTTGTCCAAGTATAGTTGTCTTTTTCAAACTCAACTTACCATAGATTATTGTTTTGAATAAAAGCTAAGAAACGTTTCATACTTTGGGTCAATTTTCTAATTTCTCCAAAATTTTCATCTAGCTTGATTATGGCATTAAAATATCCAATGATCATGAATTGGGTTTCTTGGTCTTTACTTATCATATCAGCTTCAATCCCACTTCACACTTCTAATCTTCTTGACTAAGTTGTAGGTCCATGGACATTGATAATGATGAAATGAATATATGCAAAGTAGCAAGTGACTAAATATGCTATCCAATGCCTACTTTTATGAATGATTACACAAGAGGTTCTAGAAGGATTCCAATAATTTTTTGAAACTTTACATCTTGCCCAAACTGCTTTCATAGTTCTTGAAACTTTTTCTTTTTTCATTTTAGTTTCCTAGATACAGAGAATATCAGGTTTATTACTTAAATATAGGTCCCTAATACACCTCTACTTTGAGGGAGCATTAGCACCCCTTATATTCCATGAGATGATAATCATGTCTCATTAGGGGCTTTTGGCCCCTCCTGTGTATTACCAATATTATCTTATTGTTTGGTAAATAGAAGTTCAACCAAATTAGTTTGAGTTCCCTTCTCTATGTTTGCTCTTTCTTCCCTAGATATTGCTTGATAATTTGAGGGTTTTTCTCTTTTTTACTTTCCTATATCAGGAATAGTTTTTATTATTCTATTCTTTAATATTATTTCAAAATTTTGTAATGCATCATATTTATCCTCTCCTAGATCTATTGTAAAATATTTTGACTTGTCTTGTTCATTTTATGGTATTTCCTTGTTAATGGTAGAGGTATTAACTTATAAAACTACATTTTCTTTACCAATTATTTTCACCTAAATAGTGCATGGTACTTCAAGAGAGTCTTCAAAATCTAATGAGACATATTTCTTAGGTTCACCGAGAATGTTCTTCCTTAAATTAGGATCATACTAGATAAATGGTTCCTTGTTAATATGTTGAAATTGTTGTACAATGTCCTCTAAGTTTTGATCTACTTTTTCTTCATAGGCTAAAGCCTCAAAATAGTTGGTATTTATTCCAACATCCTTCCTTATTTATCTCAACTATTTATTTTCTTTTATTTTTCTAGATCTAATTTTTGGAAGTTGAAAACCATCTTCATCCATAACCATTTGTAAGTTTCTCTTGCATTTTTCTACAAATACTTCTAATGGGATCTTATTAGGGCATAATATCTCAATATGCCCCACCTCAAAACATGGTCTACATCTAAAAGATATGTTTTCATAATGTATAGTTTGGATCCACATCCTATCCCCATATTTATGAATGATTGATTTTGGTAAAGCTTTACTTATATCAATCATGACCAATATTCAAGCATAAATAGCCAAAAAACCATCTTTTTTTGTATCTAAAATCTCAAGGAATTCTTCTAGAGTGTTTCATATTGCAATGAAGGTATATATTTCCCAAAATTCAATGGGTAATCCAATCATCCTAACCCAGAATGGTAGTAAGAATATATTACATTTTTAGGTAAAAAGCCTTCATACCAGTAGATAAGGAAGAATCATGCTCTTCCCATAAACCAAGGACCCACTTTTAGGATTCTTTATCTTTCTTCCCTAGACCAAAAAAAATTCTAGGGATAAACCTTTAGGAAGAAATGAGAGAATCACTCTTTGAGACTTTTAACTCTTATCAATCAATTTTATCAAGGTTGAAGCCCTTGGTCAATACCCATTAAATTTACCAAAAATTACCCTATCTTGGAGCAACAATGATCTCTCTAAGGTGCACTCACTAATCTCTATCACTAGATATGACTCTAAAAATTTAACTATAAATCGGTCCATGGAAAGGAAACTAAAACTCAAAACTATTGAAATTTATCTGAATGTCCAATAGCAAATATAATATTTGATAAAAAACTTTATAATTTTTTCATGCACAAATTCTAAGATAATGAAAGGGAAAATACAATTAGCTAAAAAATGCTTTGTCCATATAGAATGTCTTGCCTCGCTAAAGTCCTAGCCTTTCATTGCTCTTCCCATCGTTTGAAACCTAGATGAAAAATATTTGCAATTTCATTTTTCACGACTTGAAAAATCGTCACTACCCTTGTTCTAAATGGTTGAATTCATAGGGTCGTATATCCCTCAATATTGCTCATAATTTTACATATGACCACTCATTTTAAAACTATTCAAATTCTACACAAATTGGTCCAAGAATCAGCCAAATTTTATAACTCTTCACAATGATATGACTCTTAAAAGATGATATTTTTTTTTTGGAAAAAACCCTATGAAATATGCATTTGTGGTTGAATGGAATATAAATAATTAGCAAATTATGATTGGTTGTATATAAATATAAATATATATTCCTTTCATATGAATGTCATGTCAGCTGAAAAGATAACCACATCATCTAGAATAAGCTATGTAGAG
Source organism: Wollemia nobilis (assembly GCA_028583015.1). NCBI lineage: Eukaryota > Viridiplantae > Streptophyta > Pinopsida > Araucariales > Araucariaceae > Wollemia > Wollemia nobilis. The sequence goes on along the minus strand of JAQPPZ010016690.1, from coordinate 7,219,122 downwards.
GGGTCTAGAAGTTTCTACATACACATGTGATTAGGAGGGGTCCATCCTTTAATATAATCATCATATGCAAAACAAAAAAAGAGTAGGATTGAATCACACATATTAAAAAATATGTTAGTTGTGAGTTAAGTAAGTTATAGAGGTTTCCAATGTCCACTTTCAAGAAGCATAGGTTCATTTTAATGCTTTTAGGTAGCTTCACACCCTCATAAGTAGTTATGCCCAAAAGGACATAGATAGGATGGCATGACCTCTTGAGAGAGAGCAACCCAATAGAGTGGTGTTGAGTTAACCTTGATTTGAAATTGATATTTAATGTGACCCTTGACACCATATGATATACAAGTCATGCATGTAAGCTACATATGCATTCATATTTTAACAAAACATATAGATAAAGTATACAATAAACTAAATGAATCATTTCATTTATATTGAAATATTCTAATGCCTTCCATCCAAATTTAAAATTTTAACAAATTGTTTTTCTTTTTTTAACTACAACTATGACAAAGGATAAAATTACTTAGAAATGAGTTCCAACATAGAAGAATGGTAAAATTTATGATTTCTAACCCCATAAGTATATATTTCAATAATACAAACACCTTTTTTAAAAATTGAATGACTTGACATATAGAGTAATTTATTAAGAATAAAAAAATAGTTGTTTATCTATTGTTTGGTGTTTTTAGGTGTCATGTGAGGAAGTAAAGGAATTTAAATTTAACTACTGTCAACCCTATACCCAAATTATTGAAGAAATCATTGGTACAACTATTTCTACCAAAAAAAAAAAAAACTCAAAGTAAGCTAGGGTGGTCCTATCATGCCCAACATAAACTTCACCAGTTTAAATTGAAGGTTTTTATCTCAATAAATATTTTGCTTTATAACAAATATGAAAAGATAAAGATATCTCACAAGATTTCAATAATTCTTTCAATTGAGAAAACCATAAACTATCTCTAAATTGAGTAATTGGTGTTGAGACCTACGTTGATATCATATCATAGGAAATGGAATCAAAACATTGATATGGAAAAATTAAAAGAATTGATGTAATGCCTTATAAACCAATAATATTTATTAACATGAAAATGATTTCAAAAACATGTACAAAATAATAAATAAATGAAACTATAGATATATCCACGATGAATGCAGTTGACGTAAATTTGATCGCGAAACTCACGAACTAATAGACGCGCGTAAACATATTTGAGAAATTTTTGACATCTATATATAAAAATGGAGCTGGCCATCCTTTCTCTTCCAAACTTTTATTCACCTTGACGTCGCTTAAGAAATCACTTAACATAGAATCCACAAATTCTTCGTTTATGTGATTTATTTTAGAGAGTTGCTTTCGTAGCATTGGATTTGGCATCATCTGTGAACAATATTTTAACTCAATACAAAGTCGTTACACTAATATGCAAATGGTGGTATGTGATTAGACAAGTGAGTAGAAATAAAATACCTGTAAACTCCCATGTAAAGAGGAGACATTAACAATGCGACGGCCAGCAGAGGATTTCCTTAATAAGGGTAGGAGAGCTTTCACTACTCTCTTTGCACAGTAGTAATTTATGTCAATGCATGTTCTTGCTCTTTCGTAATCAAAAATAAAAGTTTCATTCATTGTCGCATGCAACTGCAATAAAGACAGTTACCTTAATTACATTCAAAACTACTATATGCAGAATGAATATGATTAAAAGACACCCCGTATCATGGCTAGTTACTTTTTTGAATGATGTGTGAATTTCTTAGATTATGTTAAGACATAAAATAAAGAATGAATAGGCAGGCGATATAATTTAGAAAAACATTTTTACAAGATTTAAATTTAGATATCATCTTTAAAAATCGACAAATTACAACAAATAAACTAACACTGCTTAATCGATCACTAACAAAATTCATTCACTAATATAAATTATTATAATTTAAAGTACAAACATAATTCAATAAAACACCTATTTCTGTTTTCCCCTCTCCTATTGGTTAGAGTTGGCACATATAAGTAGTGCAGTCTAGGATGCATATCATCTAGATGTAAAGTGAGTGGGACTGGTGCACGCTTTATGCAAAACCGAGTTCTTTCAAAGTTTTATCCACTCTCATATCTAAATATAATTTTTCTTATCATACAATCTCTGGAGTCGGCACAGGTGGGCACACTGATACATGGACGTGGGTCCACTGTGTGTCTGGTCATTATCAGTCAGTCGTTTTCATTCCCAGATTCTATAAGATTATCTTGAATCCTAGAATCGATAAGATTATCTTATCTAAACATTTTGTCTTTATTATTTCCTATCCATTAAAAGCAATGTGTTCGTGTCTCTTTTGCAACGACCCCATTTTCTTTCGATCTGCCAAATATCTACACGTATCCATTTCACGTGGCCCCTCTGTCAATAACAAGCAGCGAATGTTACACAATTCTACAAGGAAAGTGGATTTAAGTGGAAGACTTTTAAATGAGGATCTAAGATTTTATTTTAAATTATATATTATATTTTTTATAAATAAATAAGGAAGTTTAATAACATATTCCATAATTAAAATCCTGTTTACCTTAATACTTACTTTTCTATTAATCTATCTATAACCATTATCTTTTATTTAATTTTTTATTCTAACCTATCTTTAATCCTATTCTAACCATCACATTTATAATTTATTTTATTTTAACCCGACCAAACTTCTAAACCCTATTTTCAACCTTCTGAGCTTAATTTCTAAGATACCCAAAACTCTATTATTAACCTCTAATCTGCCTAACCTATAATTTAACACGCTCCAACTTTAACCTCTATTTCTAACCTACCTTTCACCTATAATATTAAACCCTAATTAAAATTATCCCATCTTAAATAACTTAGATAATCTCTTCCCTTATAACCTATGATGTGATAAGTACAGGCGGCCAAATGGTGGTATATCATTTTCCTTATTTTTTGCCACACTAACAACATCTCCAAGCTCTAAAGACAAACTAATCCTGAACACGACTGGAAGCTCTCGTGAAAACATTATGAAGGCCATACCAAATATAGCTGTGTGACTAAACTGGTGTACAGTCCTCCTACTTCTATTTTCCATGAGATGGGTCTCCTACAAGTCATATTCCTCATATCTATACACGAAATCTAAACTTTAGTAAATGAAACAAAAAAGAATAGTGCCACCCTCTTTCTTTTCTCCTCCTTTATTTATTTTTTTAACCACTAAAATTGTTCTAACTACGGTGAGGAACTTACCACTAATTCCCGGAAATCTATCCCCTGTTTCTCCATTAGCTTGCAGTTGTGCTCTTCACCGCCCACCCCCGCATTGTTTATCTGTAATGTCTTACGCATATCAACATAAAGTTACTAAATTAAGACTGTACTTACCAAAATATCTAATCCACCGAACTTATTTTTGATCCATTTAGCAAAATCTGAAACACTTTGAGAACTTTGCACATCTAATGCGTGAAAATGAACATTTGGGAGTCCTCATCAAGCAGCGATTGCGTAGCAGCCAAGCCGAGACGGTGGTTACGACATGTGAGAAGAACAGTGAGGCCCTTGGAGGCCAGTTGACGAACAATTTGTAGGCCTATGCCTCTGTTGGCTCCACTCACCACCGCAACTGTCTCTTCTGTCCACCACTTCTCCTGTCATCAACAACATGCAACCATTTCATTACTCTTTCACGACAAATATATATGGAAAATTCCACGATAATTTATTTATTTTTTAATGTATAATCAGACACACATCTACTCTTTTATATATTCACCAATATTATGGTTTGAACTTTAGATTTTTAAAGAAGAACCAAAGCACTAACTGTTACCTTATCTCCTTGGAACAACAACTCCATAAACTGTTACCCTGTCCCCTTGGAACAACAACTCCAAAATTTTGGTTTAAACCTTTAAACCTTCTTAAAATACCAAAGTACAAACTGTTAGGCTATTCCTTGAAACAACAACTCCAAAAATTTGAATCTAATATATAATAACAATTAAAAAAATATTTTTAATATTACATATTTCAAGATCTAACATTAAAAAAACTAAAATTTCCCTATATAGCCGATGTCCCACTCTTTCAAATTATAAAGTTACCGATTTTTTTATTTATCTTTTTTAATATAAGATCACACGAGAGTCAAACCTCGTGAACCCAGAAACCTTATCCGATCCTTTTCCACGGCTCATGTTTCGTAGCCCATGACGCCTCTACCTCTCCCTAATTAATTTCTGAATGTTTACTATTATGTCATATAATGGTGGTCCTCTCCCTGGTTTTTTTTCTTTTTCTTTACTTCTAAAGCTAGAATCGTTGCTCTGCATATTGAAGCAATGCATTTTTATAATAAAATAAGTAATGCATTTTTATAATAATTTTATAATAGGTCATGGTTTATAGTGTACAGTGTGATTTATATATATTTATTTTTATATAAGAGTGCAATATATAAGAAATGTACAAGTGCTATGTAAGTTAAAGTGTAAGTGTAAATTAAGAGAATGTGTATAAATATCTTGTATGTAAGACTGCAAATATGTAATGTTAAGATGTGGACAAGTGTTCTAGATTAGGAATACATGTAGCAAGTGGCAGATGATAAGAGTCATGAAACTTGGCATATGGAGAGCAATAGTCAAATACTTGAAGAGTCAAATTACTATGGCTATATTATGAAGACAATACTTCATGAGAAGTATTTAAGGAGAAGGTCTATTATATATAAGAGATCTAGTTTGGAATAAAGCTTGTATACATTTTTTGAGCAGTTAATATTGTAAGTTTTCTTCATGCATAGTTCATAAATGATTCAAACCATTTACATTCATATTTGATTTTATAAATGAATGTTATTTGCTTTATTATATAGGCATTGATATACATATTAATTTGCTTAAATATTAATTTACTCATATTATTACTATTTTGACCTTTAATATTGTGGTTATTTTATATTGAGACCTATGCTATTTTGTGGTAGTAAGGATTAAAAATTCAATAGTGGTATCAGAGCTACCACTAGACTTTGTCCATTTTTTGTAGAGTTTATTAAGCCACCATTATTAATTAACTTTGTCTACTTCTGATAAAGTTAATCTAGAGTTTGTCCAATTTGAAGGCTGTAAGACATGGACTCTATTTTTTAAGGTCTTATTGAGTACAAGATTAAGGGGGCTAGATTCAATCACCCTGATTTAGATGCTAGGATTTTTCCACTAGGTTCAATAAAAACCAATGAAGATTAGGACTCAGCTATATTGAATAAAAATGTCAACTCAAAGAAGAAGAAGAAATGTTAGACATTTGATACAGAAGAAGCCAACTCGAAGAAAAGTTGGATATTGAATATTGAATATCGAATATTGAAGATTGAGGTAAAAAAATTTGAGAAGATAGTTGGTCATTTAGGGATTTATAAAGCCACATTAACATTGATATTGGGTTCTCTAGTAAGGAGGAGAATCATATTGAGATCTTAGGTGTGGCCTAACACATTGAAGTTTTAAGAGTTGTAGTAAAAAGAAGGAGCAACAAATTTGAACTACAAAGGTTGAGAAGCTTTCTATAAAAGATAGAGAAAACTTTCAGCTTCTAAGAATAAACAAAGAAAGAGAAGGAGTAGAAGCACAAAATAAAGAACAAATAAGTATAATATTATACAATAGAAAAGAGGAAAGTATCTTCGCATAATATATTGAAGAACTAGGATGACTAAATATATCTATATATCATTTCAATATTGATTGTGGATCACTTTTTGAAGTAGGTTCTTCAAGTTAGACATTTTTTGTAACAAAGAAGAGAATATAGAAGAAGAAAAGACCAAATAAGCCTATATTGGAATTTAAGGCAAGAGAAGTCTATATTGAAGAAGGTCTGAGAGAGAGACTTGCATTATTGAAGAAGGTCAGAGAAGCCTATGTTACAAATAATATTCAATAAGGAGAAGGAATCAACATCATTGAAGAAAAGACAAACAAAGCCTACATTAAAGGCCTAAGAGACCTATATTAAATATTAGAGGCTCTATAAGATCCATATTGAAGAAGAGGCTTGTGAAGGCCTACATTAAATAAAAGAGAGATAAAAAAAGGCTTACATAGTAAAGGAGGTTCAATCAAACAACAATAAAAGGCTCTTAAGTAAATTTCTATAAATGTTAGATTCACAAATAGCCTATGTAAAATCTTATGCAAGGTATTTTTTAGAATCAAATACAGAGTTAAAAAAGATATTCAATGTAACTAGAGAATGCTTACCAAGCAAGTGTAAGCATATACAAAGTAGATAAGTCATATAGAGCATGCAAAGAAAGAGAATAGAGTAAGATGAAGTATACTAAGATAGTAAAAACATAATTTAAGGGAAACACAAGTTGGGGGAAATCATACATGTTGCGGGCCAAACAAGGTGAATGGTTTCCTATTTTTGTCACATGCCCGTGCATTTAATTATCAACCTAGGGAGCTTCATAAACTTGCGAAGAGTTAGAATTAAGTTACTACAATACCACTGGAGATGAATCTGCTAATCCTACGTTTGGGGGGTGTTCTTGAAATGGTTGTCAATCATTCCCGCACTCCTCAATAAATTACGTAAGAAGAACTGAATTAAATCTACAGAAATAAATCATGTACACATTCCCGAAAATAAATCTACCGCAAATACTGGAACTAGCAAACTAATGAACATTCTTATGAAAGCAATAAACTAATTAAAATAAATAAACAAAAAAGAAATGGGGAAGAAATACTGGCTTGGAGTGGGCCCAGGCTCCAGCAGCTTCTTCCCGATCGAACACGTGCTTTAGGACTTTTAGAACTGTAATATATTTATCAATGTATTATAATCTATCTTCTATAACTCTAAATGGTTCTTTATTAATTATTTCTCTATATTCCTCAGAATGATCTATGTGTGTTTATATAACACACCTGCAAAACTTCTATTACAAAAATGGTTACAACAGTTGATTCTTCCCAGACTAAATTAGAACAGTCTGGCGAATGCAATCGATGTCTGGCATTCTGTTCTAATGGCAGCATGTTTCTTTCGGTTCGTGCTTTGCCTAGCATCAGTAAGATGTTTTGATACATTGGTGCTATCTCTAATTTAGCTTTGCATGATGCAGAGCTAGAACTACACCAACTGTTGCCATCCACATTGTTCAAATCTAGTCAACGAGCAAAGAATCAGTGGTGCCTTCCTTATGAGGAAGGTACCTTGTTATCACGACACCTTCTGGTTGTAGGGAGGTGCTTGCCTTCTATTAGCATCTTCCAACTGTGGGGAGGTGCTTGCCTTCTATTAGTGCCTTCCAGCTGTGGGGAGGCGCTTGCCTTCTGTTGGCACCTTATGACTATGGGGAGGCGCTTGTCTTTGGTTGGTGCCTTTCGATTGCAGGGAGGCGCTCGCATTCAGTTTGCACCTTTCGACTGCAGGGAGGCACTCACATTCAGTTGGTGCCTTCTGACTGCAGGGAGGTGCTTGTATTCAATTAGCACCTTTCGACTGCAGGGAGGCACTCGTCTTTGGTTTGGTGCCTTTCGATTGCAGGGAGGCGCTTATTCCCTTGGTGCCTTCTGGTTGCAGGGAGGCGCCTATGTTCTCTACATTGACCCCCGATGAAATAAAGTGCCAGGTCCATCAAAAGGACCTCGACCATTCCAAATCTAACTAAATCAACTGCAATTCCAGAAAACATACTAAAAACACACAAATTAGATAACACACATAATTATATCAAATATCTATATAATCATTCCTAAAATTACGTAATCCTTATTATACAGTCGCATATTGATCAAAGAAATATGTACAAAATATGAGCATTTTTGGTGCTCATCATCCCCCCACACCTAACATATGCCATGCCCTCGTGGCATCCAAACTGCAGGTAGCCCTTTGAATTTTCATCGTCACCATCTCTTGGAGGATTCGGCTTCCCCTACGGCTCGAGTCTATCTTTTTGTGCTGACATTTGAAGGTGTGGTTCACCTTTGCCTATGGGAAACTATGGCTATCAATTGTCCTCTTCTTGTTCTGGCCACTACTGCTGGTGGTCTAGCTAGTGTTGTTCCTACAGATTGAAATGCAGCTTCAAAATCTTGCCAGAGGTCAAAGTCTGGAGGTCTGACCACTGCCAGAGGGATATCCGAGTTATCCCCTTTGAAAGGCACTACTTGGGCCTTGTATAATGTGGCCGATTTAGGGGTAAGCCTTGCATTCTCATTTGTAATTACAACGACCTCCAATTGTGGGCCATATACTCCCCACCGTTCCAAGTACCTCCTCATCATGGAAGGTCGCACTCAAGATGAACCATAGATGTCCCAAAACTGGCTGTCTTCTGCCAGATTAACGCAGATGCCAGAATCTCCTTTTACCCTCGAGGATTCCTTCCTGGCCTCCTTGGTTGCTTTCATTTTGTTGCACAGCTGCTTAAAATATTTTTGCCTTTTGACAAATAGCTACATGTCCTATTCGTCCTCCTCTGACTCAACGAAGTTCACTTTCACCTTCTTTCAAGCTATCCTGGGCCTCTTTGCCTTGGCCTCTATAGAAAATGTGGTGGCTCAAACCAGGGTCTCTTCTTTCTCCTTTGGGGACTTCTCTTTACTTCGAAGGATAGGCTATGCTGCTATCTCCGGGGGTGATCCTTCGTTCTCCTATCTACCTAGTGTCAACCCCTCAGGCTCTTCTCCTTCTTCAGGCCTGGGGAGGTCCTCCTTATCCTCTGGTCTTATCTGTTGCTAGAGACCTTCATCCTGCTTTGTGTAACTCAAGACAATGATAGGGGGCTTGGTAGGACTTCTTTTCTTTTCACCCCTAAAAACAAAGGAATCCTCACCTGCCTCCGGGCTGCTCTGTCGGGCATCCGATCGAATCTCCCCCAAAGAGAATACTCATTTGGAAGATGTGGGAGAGTTCATTTGCACTTCTTTTACCCAATCAGTCTGAGTGGATGCCTCCTATCTTACTATTCCTCTATCCTGGAGTATTTGATTTTCCTCTTGAAACTGTTGGACCAACTGCTCGAGCTGAGCAATTTGCCTATCTCTTTCCTCCAATTCCCTTTTATGCTGGTTCTGGCAATCTTCCAAAATTTGTTGTGCCATCCAGTAATCAGTTTACCATTCGAGCGCCTCCTCCAAGGCCGCATCGATCTAGTCATTACTCCCGAAAGTTCCTTCATTCTGTGGACTCTAGTTCATTAATTCCCAGAGAGTTTGGGTGGCAACATATATCTCAAGGTCACTCTATACTTCATCTATTGAGAGGAGTCATCATAAACGTTTCTTCTTGGGGATTGGTTCGTCCTCACCACTAGCGAGCAATGCTCCTTCCTTCTCATACTCGGGCACTGGGGAGTGTCCTCTATCCTCTATGTCTTTGGGCATCGATGACTGCTCTGTTCCTCCTAGAAAATAGGGCAATGCCAATTGCTCAATGTTTGTTACCTCTTCTGCAGAGGATGCTTCATCTTGCCGTAATTCAACAACCACATTGTGTTGCTCTTTTTTGCCGCCATCTCCCTATGCTTCTGCATGGCGGACCAATGTCGATATCAACCCATGGTGGGCTAAGGCGGACGGTGCCCCTTTTTGGTATCAAGCCACTTCATATTTTAAAACATTCACTATGTAGAAAGGTATGTTTAATTTCCTCCCATGCACTAGGTTATTGAGGAAATGCACATGATTAATGTGCAGATGGGTATACTTTCCTGTGCATGTGAAAAATCAAGCAATCTGCTCGAACATATTTCGCATATTCATGGGAAGATTATTTTTGAGTAACCCCTCCCTATATATCTGCACATTTCCTCCTGGAAGCAGTATTTCTGCATATAGTTTTAACACTCTGCCCTTGTATGTACATTCTCCTATGAGAGGCAATCCAGTCACCTGTGAGATGAACTCAGGGGTGACTAGAATTTCCACTCCTCGTACTTGGGCCACATCGCCCCTCAAAGAGGTGGCAAATTCTCTAGCTGCCTCCATGCCCTGGCCCTGATTGACCAGGGTGCAGTATTCGAGCCACCCCTCGGCTTCGAATTGGGTCTTCACTATCCCTCTGATCCCATCAGTATCACTGGGTTCATTCTTCTTGATCGTGTGGTTCTTGGACCTTCCTCCCATGGCACCTTCTGCTTCTGTATATATATTTTTTTGTCCTTCCTTCTCTAGGAAGGTGCCTTATTATAGAAAAGATGCCTAACCCTAGCAGTTATGAAAGATGCCCTATCATTGGCACACGATTCTAGCTATGGGGGATACGATCTCTATGGACGACGATATCTTTTTTGATACTACGTATTTATAAATAATTATATAAAAAATTTGATTTAGTATGCATGTACCTGATTTGTCGTTGCAATCATCATGGTAGCCGCTGATTTGTTGACTTGTGACATGAGGGAGGGGTATGGTCCTTTGATGCCGCTCATTTGTGCAATGCTTCATTCTGCTCGAGGCGTCTGGTAGATGTAAATGTTGCACGCAGAAGGCATTCTTTGGTACCTTTCCCATGTGGATGGTGTCCTTGTAGTGCCTTTTTGACGTTGTCGATGCTCTTCTTTGAACGAATGCGCCTTTTGATGCTACGAGGTGCCTCTGATTAGTGGGAGGCGCTTTTGCCTACATGTGTCTTCCCAATGTGGGAGGCGCCTCCTTCTGGTTTGCACCTTCCCGATGTTGGAAGGCGTTCATCTTGATGAATGTGCCTTCCTGATGTTGGAAGGCGTATTCGACTGGATGAATGCACCTTCCTGATGTTGGAAGGTGTCTCGGTTGGATGAATGCGCCTTCTTGATGTTGGAAGGCGTATTCGGTTGGATTTTTTTTTTTTTTTTTTAGACTTGATGCCTTCCTGCCATGGAAGGCGGCTATATATATATATATTAATAGAACTTCTGAATGGATGGAAGGCGCTGTCTTTTGATTTGGCACCTTTCAGATGTAGTAAGGTGCCTTCTTCTAGATGGGCGCATTTCAGGTGTAGTAAGGCGCCTTCTTGTGGACTTGGCGCATTCTGTTGGATGTAGTAAGGCATCTTCTTCTGGATGGACACCTTTCGGGTGTAGTAAGGTGCCTTCTTGTGGACTTGGCGCATTCTTATAGATGCAGTAAGGCACCCTCTTCTGGACTTGGCACCTTTTGGATGCAGTAATGCACCTTCTTCTGGATGGTGATTTGACTAGAAAAATGGTGATCGAGCCTCTTCCCAAATTTTTCATGCTGCCCAGATTCTACCTACGAGCCGGTGTCAGAATGCTAAGCCGAATCAGGCCTGGTTTCCTAGATACCTATCCCTCATGTTTTCAGGTCCTCCACCTGCAAAAAGCAACCAAAAAAGAAAGGAAAATAAATGCAGTTAGACGTGTTCCGTTCCTGTTAGGCCCTAGATTAGGATGCCTGCATCTTGCATGCGGGCGTCGTCCCTGCAAAAACACACATTACAAAAAAACTATATTAACTAAAAAATTTTGGGCGAGCACTTTCGTTCCCACCATTTCACCTATGAGAGTTCGGTCCAGATCTAGCAAGATGGGGTCTCCCCCATGCCTAATCTGGATTCCACCTATAATGTTTTGGATGTATTATAGGGGCGTAGTCGGTGGCCATTGAATGTGAACATGGTGTTGTTGTCGTCAATTATATTAACGTGCACCGCCCTGTTCCTAATGAGATCTGCCACATCATATGGCCCCATCCACCTCTGCATAAGTTTGCCCTTCCTTTCCTAGAATCGAGAATCATACAACAGTACCCATTCCCCTACCTAGAACTTCTTTAGCTTGATGTGGTTATCATGCCACTTCTTTCTCTGCTTCTGTATAATCTTTGTCCTCTGCAAAGCATCCAGTTGAATTTTGTCTAGCTGATCTAGCGAGCGAATCCTCTATTTTTGAGCTTCGTCCAAGCTCAAATTTAATTCTGAAGCCATCGTCAGAGTTTTGATTTTGAACTCGATGGGCATCATCACATTTTTTCCATAAACCAATTGGAAAGGTGTGCATCCTGTGGTGGATTTCCACGTGGTGTTGTATGCCCAAACTACCTCCAGCAATCGTGTGGCCCAATATTTCTTGTTTTGCTACACGGTTTTGGTCAGGATGTTTTCTATCTCCATGTTTGTCACTTCTACTTTCCCGTTCGCATGCGGATGGTAGGGCATGGTTTTATTGTGCCAAACTCTATACTACTCCATCAGCTCCTCAATCAATTTGGAGGTGAATTTGGGCCCTTGGTCTATTTTTATCTCCTGAGGAACCCCAAATTGTGTGAAAATATGAGCAAATAAGAAATTGGCAACCATTCTTTCCTTTGAGTCCCTTAATGCCTACACTTCCACCCATTTGGTGACGTAATTCGTGTAGACTAGAATAAACCTCCTTCTCATCGAATGTGGATTAAATGGTCCCATGAAGTCCATGCCCCATTTATCAAAAAGTTCTAGGTGTACCTGGGGCTGCAGGGGCATTTCTTCTTGGTGGGTTGGTCTACCCATCCTCTGGCACTCATCACACTTGCTGGTATACGTTGTCGCGTCCTTGAATAGAGTGGGCCAAAAATACCCAACTTGTAGGATTTTTTAGGCAGTTCGTTTCCATGCAAAGTGTCCTCCGCATGGCTCATCGTGACATGCCTCGAGCACTTCTAAAAAATCCTGTTCTGCTATGCATCTTCTTATAATTTGGTCCCATCCTATTTTAAATAGGAGACCATCCATCCAAAGGAATGATGCGCTCTTCTCTATGACCGCATACTTTTCTCGGTAGGAGAGCAGGTCAGGTCCTTCCGATGGCCAAGTAATTGGCTATGTCTACATACCACGTAGTTTTTTCACTAATAGCGAACATATGTTCATTCAAAAATTGATCTTCCACTGCTTGATGATCTGTTGGTATCAATCTGGATAGAAAATCTGCCACAACGTTGTCCTTGCCCGGTTTATCGACTATAGTGATGTCGAATTCCTATAATAGCAATAGCCATCTGATAATTCTGCCACCAATGGCCGGCTTGCTCATCAGATACCTAATAGTCGTGTGGTCTGTATGGATGAAGACCTTGTATCTCGTTATATAGTGGTAGAATTTGTTTATTGCATGGACAACTACGAGGAATTCTTTTTCTATCACTGTATAGTTGAGCTCTGCTCCCACCAAGTTTTTACTGACATAATAGATGGTGTAAAATTCTTCGTCATCTTTCTGCCCGAGGATTGCTCCAATCGCACCGTTAGATGCATCGTAGTAAATATGGAACGGTATGGCCCAATTCGGTCCTCTCAAGACCGATGCAGATATCAATTTTTCTTTTAGAAATTGGAACGCTTCTTTGCAATCTCCCGTCCAATTGAACTCTACGTCCTTAGAAAGTAGGGTGTGCAGTGGTTTGGCAATCTTACTAAATTTGGTGATAAATCACTAGTAGTGCCCGGCTAATCCAAGGAAACTTCTTACCTCCTTCTGCGTTCTGGGGCTAGGTAGGTCTCTGATGACCTTGATCTTCCTCTTGTCTACTTTTATTCCTTTCGTAGAGAGGTGGTGTCTGAAAATGATGCCTTCCTGTATCATCATAAAACATTTTTCATTACTTAGGGACAAATGATTTTCCTTGCTCCTGTCAAGCACTCTTTCCAGATTTTTCATTGACTCCTCGAAGGTTTCTCCATAGGTGATGAAGTCATCCATGTATACTTCCACCCCGTATCCTATAATATCAAAGAATATGCTAAGCATCACCCTTTGAAAGGTGACCGATGCGTTGCACAGTCCAAAAGGCAATACCTTATAGGCAAACGTTCCCCATGGACAGGTGAATGTTGTTTTATCTTGATCTTCTTCCCCTATCTGGATCTGGTTGTAACCACTGAAATCATCCAAAAAGGAGAAGTATTTTCTTCCTGAGAGAGTGTCCAAGACCTGATCAATGAATGGGAGTAGAAGTGGTCTTTCTTAGTCACCTTGTTCAACGCCCGATAGTCCATGTAGATCCACCATTTCCTGTTCTTTTTGGGGACCACCACTAATGGTGATACCCATTCACTGTCAAAAATCGGATATATGAGTTCGATAGCTAGAAGTTTGTGCAGTTCTTCTCTGAAAATGTCTTTCATTGCTGGGTTCATCCTTCTCTATGACTACCGACTAGGATTTTCCTGGTCATCTAAATAAATCCGATGGGTACATATTTTTGGGCTGATGTCATGCATATCTGTGTAGTCCCATACAAATTCTTGCTAGTGTTTTACCAGAAGCTCTTCCAATTTTTCTAACTATGTGGGCGTCAACCTGCTATTGACGTTTAATATCCTCCCTGGCCTAATGTGTATTTGTCAAATGTGTTGATCTTGGGCACCAGTCAATGGTGATCCAGGTGTGGGGGTGGACGATTCTCCATGGAGAAACTCCATGATAGCACCATCATCGTCCTCTTCTGCCACCTCCTCCGAGGTCATCATCGGCTGGATTATGGATAACTTCGTAGTTCCATGCTCGGTGATCCTGGGTTCTTCTATCGAGTCCATAGACTGAGCTAGCGATGAAATGGTCAGCCTTTTGACATTTTTCCTGTTGGAGATGGTCATTAGCCCATCCCGATAGTTGATGTAAGCGTCAGCTATTGCCAGCCATGGCCTCCCCAAAATGAGTGGGTAACTGCCTAGCCTAGTCTTGGTTTGCAAAACTAAAAAATCGATTGGATATTCCCATACACTGATTGTTACGATCACATCTTCCAACATCCATTTTGATGAAACGGTCGATCGATTAGCTAACTACAACACTATCATGGTTGGCTTCAAGTTCGTGAGCTGTAGCCTCTACATGGTCTCTAGATCTGCATACTTTGGATGACGTGTTCCACCCATAATTAGATCTGCTAGTTTACCCATGATGTTGATAGTCTGGGTAGCTTTTCATCCCGGTATCCTTAGACATATTTCTCTAATTGCCTTGGTGTAAATGGGGACATCTCGAATTGCTTGAAATAATGGGATTGTCACCATGAGATTCTTCAAGCTTGATAAGATGTCAAATTTTGGCTGTGTTGTTTTTCTTTGTTCCTACAACCGGCTAGGAAATGGAGCCTCTGCTCTCTCAAGTGCTTTTCCCTCTTCTACCAGAGGTGTCTCCTCTATTTCTTCCTCCTCTTCTACCAGTGGAGGTGTCTGTACTATTTCTTCTTCCTCTTCTACCAGAGGCGGTGTCTCTACTCTTAGCTGCCTGCATGATCTAAGCTAAATATTGTACATATGATACATCTCGCCTTCTATGTTGTATGCTGGTTGATTTACTCTATTGTTTAGTTTTGCTATCGATTGTGCTGGTAGCTATGTAGGTCTCGCTGTTGGCAATGCTGGTAAGTTCTATTGGATGTGAGTAGGCGCTGCATTCTATGGAGTCTAATTCCATGCATTGTGGCCTCTCCACTACTACCCAGGATATGGATATGGCATCCATGGCTACTGATTCAAAAATGCTATTGGGGTGCATTAGTCCAGGGTGATAGTCCCCACCACCCCATATTAGGTGGTTGAGGGGGTCCTTGGTGCATGTATGGCCCTCCCCCATATGATGACATTTCAGTTGGTATATTCCCCATGAGGGGTTGTGGCCAACTCTTCCTATTGCCTATGAAGTAGGCCTCCATGCTCTCAGCCACTTCCTGGTTATTGGGCAGTTGTGGGCATAATCGAGTTTTATGATTCAGCTTGCAAACTGTGCATACTCTGACCTTGTTTTTTGGACATGCATTCTTTGCGTGCCTTCCTTTGCATTTTGGGAAAAAATATGCTAATTCTGCATCATTTTATTGTTTCTTCTTTTCTAACAACAGCATATCCATATACAGTTCTAGATATGAGAGCACTTTGCTCTTCAAATCCTCCAATATGTTGCCTATTTCTATTTTGGTGACTGAAGCAGTCACCTTCATGGTCCTGGCGATGATTTTGCCTCACCTTCTTGAGTAGTTCTGACATAATTGTCGGATGTCATCCATAGCATGCTGATAGACATCACCTCCAGAGATCATGTTGAGAGCCTCCAGTGACTCATTGGTAATTCCCCTCAAGAATAATCTTTTGAAGGACTTATCAGATAGCTTCGAGTGAGGGTACCATTGAAGATTAAAGCTGAATCTCTCTCAATACTCCTCGAGAGACTCATCTTCTCTTTGTGTCATGCTCAAGACCTCCTCCCTGGAGTCTCTTGCTCTCCTAAAATCTTGATATTGCTCTAGAAAGAGCTTCTTCATTTGGTCCCAGGTGGTGATGTGTTTGTCTCCCAGACCGATGAACCATCACAGAGCTACATCATCTAATGTAGAAGGAAATAATTTCAACTTTTGCGTGTTTTATTTGTAATCCATAGACCTACACAAAACATCAAACTTCAATAAAAATAGGTTAGGGTCCTCAGTCTGGTCTCCTCTGAATGACAAAAGGTGAGCAGGGGATATGTTTTTCATTTTGGTATCTCCTACTCCCTCCTCTATTGGGAAACTAAAGCCAGATGAGACTTCATAATTATCTACCATTTTTTTGGGAAATGTGGTTTCTAATGCAAAATTTATGGCCTTCTGATCATTTAAAACTTTTAGAGTCAATGTTCTAAGGTTGTCTGGTGAGATCGACTGATCCTCCACAGCCTTCCACAACAGGGCTTCCTCTAGAGGAGTCCTATTAAACAAGGAATTTATGATGATTCGTTCGTCCCCTTGTTTATGGTATGAGTCAGCACTTTGCACAAAGTGCGATTCCTCACTCCAATGGATTGCTGGTAGCTCGGGTGAGTCTAACTCAAATCCAAAATGCTCGACTGACTCAGGTCCTGATGGATTAGTTATTATAAAGCGACCGTCAGGTCATCTTCTTCTCGAATAACTCATACAAGGTCAGATGGAAGGTTTTAGGGTATTGTAAGTATTCTAATTAAGAATCTTCCTTAACAACGGTGCCAAATGTTGCAGGCCAAACAAGGTGAATGGTTTCCTATTTTTGTCACATGCCCGTGCATTTAATTATCAACCTAGGGAGCTTTGTAAAATTGCAAAGAGTCAAAATTAGGTTACTACAATACCACTAGAGGTGAATCTGCTAATCTTACATTTGGGGGGTGTTCTTGAAATGCTTGTCAATCATTCTTGCACTCCTCAATAAATTACGTAAGAAGAACATAATTAAATCTATAGAAATAAATCATGTACACATTCCTGAAAATAAATCTACTGCAAATACTAGAACTAGCAAACTAATGAACGTTCTTATGAAAGCAATAAACTAATTAAAATAAAAAAACAAAATGGAAATGGGGAAGAAATACTGGCTTGGAGTGGGCCCAGGATCCATCAGCTTCTTCCCGATTGAACACGCGCTTTAGAACTTCTAGAACTATAATATATTTATCAACGTATTACAATCTATCTTTTGTAACTCTAAATGTTTCTTTATTAATTATTTCTCTATATTCCTCAGAATGATCTACGTGTGTTTATATAACACACCCATAGAACTTCTGTTATAGAAGTGGTTACAACAGTCGATTCTTCCTAGACTAAATTAGAATAGTCTGGCGAATGCAATCAACATCTGGCATTCTGTTCTAATGGTGGCATTTTTATTTTGGTTTGTGCTTTTCCTGGCATCAGTAAGACATTTTGATACATTGGTGCTATCTCCAATTTAGCTCTGCATTATACAGAGCTAGAACTGCACCAGCCGCTACCGTCCACATCGTTCAAATCTAGTCAACGGGCAAAGAATCAGTGGCACCTTCCTTATGAGGAAGGTACCTTGTTATCGCGGTGCCTTCTGGTTGTAGGGAGGCACTTGCCTTCTATTAGCGTCTTTCGGCTATGGGGAGGCACTTGCCTTCTATTAGCACCCTTCGGCTGTGGGGAGGTGCTTGCCTTCTGTTGGTGTCTTTCGAATATGGGGAGGTGCTTGTCTTTGGTTGGAGCCTTCTAGTTGCAGGTAAGCGCTCGCATTTAGTTGGCACATTTCGACTACAGGGAGGCAATCACATTCATTTGGCACCTTCTGACTGTAGGGAGGCACTCGTATTCAGTTGGCACCTTCCGACTATAGGGAGGCACTCATCTTTGGTTTGGCACCTTCCGATTGTAGGGAGGCGCTTGTTCCCTTGGAGCCTTTCGATTGCAGGGAGGTGCCTATGTTCTCTACATTGACCCCCGATGAAATAAAGTGCCAGGCCCATCAAAAGGACCTCGATCATTCCAAATCTAACTAAATCAACTACAATTCCATAAAACATACTAAAAACACACAAACTAGATAACACGCATAATTATATCAAATATCTATATAATCATTCATAAAAGTACGCAATCCTTATTATACAACCACATATTGATCAAAGAAATATGTACAAAATATGAGCATTTTTGGTGCTCATCAATACATGCATACAAAGTTTCAGATACATTCAAAGCTAGTGGAAGCACATATAAGAGAAAGCACATGTTAGATTTAGTGCTTAAAGAAAAAATTTGTTCTAGCATAAGTTGTTGAACTAGCACTAGGGAAAACCTATCACCTACTTAGGAGGAAACAACCCTAGGGCACTAGGAGGAACCTGCACTAGGGTGAACTAATTGTCTACTCAAGATAAACATCCTAGGTAGACTAGTCACCTAATCGGGGAGAGTTAACATCAAGGCATATCAACCTCCTAAGGGAGGCTACTAAGAGAACCTAAGAGGAGCAAACTCGAATGTACAAAAGGTAAATTAGAACTAACAAATGCTTGAGAAAAATGAACCAGTATTTAGAGTTTGAGTAGTCCAATCTATAATTGAAGAGTGGTCCAATATCTAGTTACATAATAGATTGAATACCTAGGAAGAAGAGATAATTAAAGCTTTTAGTAGCAAGGCAAACATGTAATAGGAGTTAAATGCTATTAGAATATGCTATTCAAAGAAAGAAGGTGTTAGGGTTTAGAATTTTGGAATTTTTAATGCTCAAATTTTACTATAGAAAAATACAAAAGACACATCAAGCCATCAACTAAAATATTGTTGACTTCAAGTAATGTAAGAATGTTACTTTCAGTGCTCATTTTTGGAGGGAATAGTTAGAATTAAAATTTGCATTTGAATATTAAAGTGCTAAAGTATGGAGTAAAATGAAATATTAAGAGTCAATTATTTAAGTGCTTTAATATTTGAAATATTTAAATATAAGAAAGCATAGGAGCCATAAGGAGAAAATTTATTAAGTTTTTTGACTTGATATTTAGAAATTTTTAAAGTTATTTGAAAATTTGAAAACATTAAAAACTTAGAGACTTTTGGAAATCTAAAGTTTTTTAGTTTCTTAAGTTTTTGAAATGTTGTAAATTTAATATTAGGGAGTTAAATGGTTGTCTACACTAAAGGATTAGAAAAATCTATAATTTACAAAATTTATATTTGAGTTATTTTTTAATTTTGTAGATATAAGGATTTTAACTTAAAAAAAAAAAAAATCTTAAAATGGATAAATGACAAAGAGGAACTTTTCAACATAGGATACAATATCAAAATGTAAAACCATACTTTATGAGAGGAAAATTTCAAAAAGAAAATTTGTATAAAAAATATATATTTTGAATACAATGGAAAACTTCATAAAATAGTTCTTCAAAACTCTTATCAAATATGCAAGATAATATCACTTGAGTCTCATCAAAAAGTACAAATGAAAAAAAAAAAATGGTATATAGAATTAAGTGCTAGTCATCATATGGATGGAAAGTTACATTAGTTTGAATATTTAGAAGTCAAGGACAATATCTCTCTAAAAATTTTAGATGATAATATATATCAAGTTCAAGGAACTTGTAGAGTAATACCTAGCATACATTTTTTAGATTTTGTGCTAGAGAATGTTTTATATGTTCCTAGACTATCAACCAATCTTATTTCAGTTGCTAAATTGGTTGAAAAAGGAAGATCAATTGAATTCAAACATATAAATGAACATAGAAAATACATCATCAAGTATCAAAGTAAAATTAAAGCTATAGGTTCAATCCATAATGGAATATATGCCTTATATTAAATTATATTTTGTTAAGATATTTTAGAATGTCTATCTCAAGATGAAGTTAATAATAAATTATTTGAGTTTTCAAAAAGATAGGAAACAAGGAATTGGATCCAACATAGTCCAATGATTTGCTAAAAATATAAGTAGTGGATGCACCTAATATTCAATATTATGAAGAAGATTCTAGAGAAGCAAAGGTTCATGAACAATGCATGGTCACTTAAATATTGAAAATAAATACAAAGACCAAGATTTAAGAATAAAGTCTTCAATAATATAATAATGTAATATAGGGGGTGCTAAGCTATATTACATTATTGGGTACATGCTAATGTACCCCCATGGTACTTTTATAGTATAATTATAAATATGTAATAGATTATGGTTGAGTCTATAGTTTATAGTGTAGTTTATATTTTTCCTTTCGTGTAGGAAATGCATGTGTAATGTAAGTTACAGTGCAAGTTTAGATTTAGAAAATGTGCATAGGTGTCTTGTATGTAAGAGTGTAGATATGTAATGTGAGGATATTCACAAGTGTCCTAGATTAGGAGTGCATATATAAGTGCAAGATTCATGGAGATGTGTACAATTTTCTTAGAGTCATGTGTACATATAGTATGCAAGTGGCAATATGATAAGCCAAGAGTCATGAGACTTATCATATAATAGTCATGAGAGCAATAGTTAAGTACTTGAAGAGTCATATTACTATGGTTATATTAAGGAGACAATACTCCATGAATTATATAAGAGAAGAGGAAAAAGGAGAAGGTTTATTATCTGTAAGAAATCTAGTTTGGAATAAAGCTTGTACACATTTTGACCAATTAATATTGTAAGTTTTCTTCATGCATAGTTCATGAATGATTTAGGCCATTACATTCACATTTGATTTTATAAATGAATGCTATCTATTTTTTATATATGACTTGATATACATATTAATTTTCTCATATATTAATCTACTCATATTATTATTATTTTGATCTTTAATATTGTGTCTATTTTATATTAGGACCTATGATATTTTGTGGTAGTAGGGCTTAAAAACCAATAATAATCCAATATTTTACTTAAAAATAAGCAATTGGACCTTTCAACCTAAGCCTAAGCCTAAGCCTAGGCCTACCACATTTTGGATGAGTAGAACTTCAGGCACTTTCTTGACATTGCAAAGTTGATTTTTGTATAATAGATACCTACATTGTAGGAGAGAGTATCAATGATGTTAAACAAGATCCCTTTTAAATAAATATTGATGTGGTTACATCAAAGTAAAATTATAGGTAAAATTATTGTGTGTTGATTGTTAATTCAAAGACAAGAACTATAATGGAATGATAGTGTTGAACTCAATAGTGATATGAAGATAATTGACGGAATTGTATGCACAAAGTGGTTATGAGTAATATATAAAACCACTATATGTATTTTATTAACCACGTAGTATGGAGGTGGGCAAGAGTGACCATAATGAAATTTGATGGTGGTTATAGTTAATTGCATGAAAGCCATTGTTTATTGTGGTTATTGGTTTGCAAGTTGAATACCCTTGGTATATGTACATAGATCAATGAGAATGGAGAGACATCCAAAGGAGAATGCAAAGATATTTTTATAAGTATACACCATAGGTTTAGGATAGAGAAGTATCCAACATTCCATCTATTGCATAAATATGCAAAATGATCATGTTGAGGGTACCATGATAGAGGCATGAGAATGAAATACTTGATGAATACCCTTGTTGTAAATGGATGTCTAATCAATTTTAAGACCCAAAGAAGTATACGCGACTCAAATTATTATGTTGGGTTTATGGAGGGTCTTTGGATATTCACAAAATAAGTTTATGGACGGTGTTGTGTATAATTATGTTAGTGCATTTCTACACTGATCAAGTAGATGAAGTCGTGGTTGTAATAGTGAGGGACATAATTGTGTATAAGCTTCAAACACCTACCATAACATGCCTATAAATACCCAATCAATGGATCAAATGTAATTACGCATAATTTTGTATTGTATATTTACATCAATGTAAATATTATTTTGTCTTATATTTATGGTTAGTTTGTATTGTGTGTTTTTTGGACGTGTCATGGTATTTTACCATGTTTAATGATTTTCGTATACTTCAAATAGACACTTAATAGTGGCTTCATAATTATTATTTTAATATTATTTAAAGAAATAATTAATACCACAATAGTTTAAAATTGTATGCCTCCATTTCCATTTTTATTTATAATGTGAAAACTAACATGTAAAATTAGATTATGTTTTATATGCTTAAAAATAAAAAAAAACATAACTATAAAGAAATAAAAATAACATATCCTTTATGTATTTATTAAATATTAAAAAAAAAAAAAATTATTTATTTAGTTCTAGTTAACATATTAAATTAATAGATCATTACAAATTCTATTTTAAATACTTAATTGAATTATTTTGTAAAATATTAAATTTTATTTTTGAACGGTCTCTTAATATATTATTTCCAATCCCTTGGAATAGATTTAAGTTATATATAGATAAATTTAATTCCTTACAAATATGAAGTTAAAATTTATTAGAATATGAGATTGTGAGAATGGTGAGAGAAGGAGTTGAGGGGCCTACTAGGGTATCCCACACACACTTCTCCCTTTCTCACTTCAAGGATTAAGGGATACAATGTGAAGCTAAGACTAAGTTTAATGAGTGGATGCATAAACACCTACATTTCTAAAGGAGAGCAAAGTTTCTCTACCTAAGATCTTTGCAATACCCTAATATGGCCTAAAATACAACAAATAGTAGATGCAATCATACAAGGCTTGAGAAAAATTGATTATTTTGAATTTTATGATAAAATAAAGATAGCACTAAGATAAATTTAACTTTGAGTAAGGTTGAAAGGTAAGAATGTAGTAAACAAGCTATCCTAAGATGTAAACTATATGTTTTTTATATTTAATGCCTAAAATAAAATGATAAGATATCCCCTTGTATGTGGTTTAATTATATTAAGTTCCTGAATTTCCTTCTTTATAAATTAAAGGTAAAGTAGAAACATAAACCATGTCTATAATAGATAGTATACAGATGCCATGCTACAAAAATAGAACAAAGAATCTAAGGGTAAAAACACTTGATTTTTCCATAAAGGCAAATGCACTTCCCAACATGTAGATACATACACTATCAAATGTATTTCCTAACATGTAATTGAACACTATGAAAAGATATTTGCAAAACTTTTTGAATCACTCAAAATGGACAATCGAGGCCAAAGTTATGGTCAAATTACCAGACCATAAAGTTTCAAAATGTATAGGTCGACGTGTTCAAAACTGTTTATAGGGGTATCTTTGAAAGGCTATAATTTCTTCATTACTAGGTCAAATTGGATGAAACTAGTTCTTTTAAAAATCTAGTTTCGAGTATGTACTTCTACAGTAGTTTCTCAAAAAATAGAGGTTAGCGCAAAAAGTTATGGTAATTAAGAAAAGGCAATTCAAAATGACAAAAAACTAGTTGTAACTTCTAAAATTCAATGAGTGGATTTCAAATACCAAAACTCATTTAATAAAATGGGTTGGATTTAAATATCAACACTCATTTAATAAAATGGATTGTATTTAAATATCAACACTAATTTAATAAAATGGGTTGTATTTAAATATCAACATTCATTTAATAAAATGGGTTGTATTTAAATATCAACACTCATTTAATAAAATGGGTTGTATTTAAATATCAAAACTCATTTAATAAAATGGGCTGGTTTTAAATACCAACACCCATTTAATAAAAGAGGCTATACACATTTAATAAAAGTGGTAGATTTTTGCAGAACACATGGTGGTAGATTTACATTGTGACAGATTTTTGCACAACTCATTGTGAAAGTTTTTTACACAACTCATTATGATAGATTTTTGTACAACATATTGTGAGGGCTTTTTGCAAAACACATTGTGATAGCTTTTCTTAGACAACTCATCATGAGGGCTTTTGCACAACACATCATGAGGGATTTTTAGATAACACATTATGAGGCTTTGATTACCACATATGTAGTGGGATAACTGAGAGATAGAGGAGGAAGAGGCAAGAGCAGATATTGGGAAGAACAAATTGAAGAATACAACTAGCTGAACATTAGTAAGGATTTATAACAACTTTGAATTCCAATAACAAATTTTCAAAATTATTTTGGGTTGTGATTTTACCATTTTGGGTTTCCACATAAAAAAATCTTGTGTCCTCTACAATTTATAATTGTGTGTGTGATTTCTTTTCTATAATATCTAAATATTAATTTCAATTTGATAAGTAGATCAGATATCACATACAATATAAAGCATACAATCTAAGCATGAATATATTTTACTAACCTAAGCTAAAATATTAAGCAAAATCTATGATTTGTTTGAGGAAAGAGTCAAGTTTTGGCTCTTTATGGATCAAGTTTGGTATTAGAGCATATTTTCCTAAATAACTATGTATGCAAGGTAGAATATCTCAAGGAAAGGACTTAGCCCCATACAACCTAGATATTGGTAGAATAAGGATCATATTTATGAAAATGGTAGATTAATCAAAATCTAACTCTCCAACAATGTCCAACATGGAATTCAAGAGAAGATTTCTTGAAATAGAAAACACTCTCCAAAGCTTGATGGATATGGTGATTTCTCAAGAAGAAAGGAAATAAAGGAAGGGAAAGAAGAAATTAGATTTAGAATATGAGATTGAGTCTAGTGCTTCTAATGGTAAGAAAATGGAGGTTGAAGGATCCCACTCCAAATAGCCTAAGAATGTCTCATCACAACCCTTGGCTACAAATCTATTTAAAATGGAGGTCAAAATTGATATTCCAGTTGAAGAAATTAGAGGTTTACTTTAATACTAAGTTTTATATAAAGGTATAATAGATCAACTTTAATAGATTGAAATTGGGTGGTCATGCTCTCACATGGTGGGAGGCATACTCAACTGGATTGGCAAGAAATCAACAGCCAATTGTGGAAACATGGATGAAATTTATGAAGGCTATAAGAGCTAATAGGATATAAGAGCTCAGATCCTATTAGCTATCAGGAGAAGATGTAGGATAGAAGACTATTTTTGAGATAGAGGTGGGGCCAAACAGTCCAAGAATACACCACAAAATTCAAAAAATAAGTCATGTTAATGGGTGTTAGTCTTTAAGATCCTCAAATTTTTAATAAATATAAGCTTGGCTTGTCTTATTAGATTAGGATAGAACTGGTATTATTTGATGCCAAGGAAATTGATGAGGTATGCATTAAAACCACATAGTTGGACATGAGAGTCACAAATCCAATAAAATATAATAAGGCATCAACTTCATCTAAACCCTCCAATCCTGGAGAGGAAACTAAGGTTTTTGTTATAGTTTGGTTTGTCATCAAGCCAATGCTAGAATTGTGACTATAATATTGATATATACAAAGGTGACCACCCACTAATCATAGCCAAGACTAAACATTGGAAGAACCAAATTGCTTTGATTCAACCTCTAGAGAAGGATGGCATACCTTTATCAACTTAATGGGTGTTGACTCTTTTTAGCTCAAAATTATGAAGGTTTAGGGATAGGAATAAAAGATATAGAAATATATGAGGAAATAAACGATGGGTAAAGCTAACAACATAGACATCCACAAGATATCATTTGATAAACCAATTTACAGAAGCAAGATATGGGACTAACAACATTCAAAACTCATTAATACTCTACATCAATGTCATTTGACATACTTAAGGAATTATTCCAAACATCCAACATTAATTATCCAAATAAAACAAATAATAGCAATGCCCCAATTAACAAAAATAAAATCTCCATAAGCATGCATATAAGTATGAATTATTTCAATTTACTCTAAGTTAGAAATTCAAATTAACAGAATAAACTAACCATAGTTGTAATGTAAGAATAACTTCATAAGATTATGCTAATCCCATAAATACAGATGCAAGTTTGAGCTAAACATCCCTTGTAATGCTTCTTTCGGTAATTGCATAAAATGTACGTAGCAATGCAAGCAAATGCTTCAGATCCAACCTTTTGAAAGGAATTCGTTGCCTTTATTTATAGAATTACAATGAATTCACTCTAAGCATTACAAGGAAATTTGATTCCTCTTGATTTTCTTGGAAACTTCTATCCATGATGCCAACTAGTTTATCTTCTTGATCAGTTGTAATAGAACTCTTGACTAGAGTGATCTCTACTATTGAAGGTTCTTGAAACTTTATCCTTTCTATTGATCTGCAATTGAATTTTTTTGAATCAAATATTATGGAAGCTTCCAGACTATAATTGGTGGTTTTAATTTCATGATACTTGATTCATCTTTCCTCTATTTTCCATAACCTGTATCTGCACAAAATTGAGCTAGAGATTTGGACTCATAAAATATTTCATCCACACCATTGATCTACTAATGAATGATTGTTATGGATTACCACATGACCACTTGTCACTTATGCTCTTATTTAGTCAATGTGAGATTCTCTTCAGCTTTAGCCATAAAAATATGCAAAGTAAAGATTTTACTTTTTTTTTTTCTAAGCTTAGTGCATTCTTGATTTGCATGCTAATAATGAAGGAGACAAGAAATCACATGATTCCTTGATTAGACTTATTTGTAAAATTCCTCAATGAAAAGGCCCTTTTCAACACTTTCAATTTTGTGCATGGCTAACAAAGGAATAAGATAGTTTCCATTTCACTTGATTTTACCTCTTTCCTTGCGCTTGCGCTTTCACCTTTTCCAGTGAATCTCTAATTTTGGCCTTTTCTAATGAATTTACATTTTGAGTGCTTTTATGAGTTGTGCATGATGATCAAAAGGAAAAATAAATCATGACACTCTACTTGCAATGAGCATTTAACACTCTTTACCATGGAATCCCATTTTTGAGTGAATTCTTGTTTTCTAGCGCTTTTAGGTTTGCATGTGGCTAAAAAAGAGACAAGAAATCACACGGTTTTCTTACCGCATGAAATTTACATATTTTCTCATGATTTCATGTTTTCTAGTGCTTTCAGGTTTGTGCATGGCTAACAAAGGAATAAGAAATCATGTAGTTCCCCTTTCACTTGATTTTACCTCATGATTTTAATATTTCTAGCATTTTTATAATATCTCCTTTTTTTTGAGCCAGTCATCCTTCTCTCTTGAGAATTTTTTTCTCCTTTTCATAGTGAACCTTGGTCATGGTGAAAAATTGGCTATCCATAGCATTTTTTCAAAAAAATTGACACATGGAGATTTTTAGCCTACATTATGGTGCTTCTAGGAGAAATTTACTTGAAAATTTAGAAAACTTAGACAACCTTATCTAGATGCAAACATATTTTGAAGCAAAAATGGGATCCAAGAAACGTATTGTGAAAGAAGAAAAAAACAACACTATAAAAATGAGAAAGGGGGACAAATAGGACAAAGCAACACTAAAGCAAGATGCCAATATGGAGGGGTTCGATGAATAACAAAATGAACCTCACAATACACATGAAATGGTAGAAATTAGAAATGGATAGGGATAAAACATAGTATGAAAATCCAAATAAAAAGGGAGGAAACCAATAAAAGGATGAAAAGAGGTATATCTACAGGTGTGATTGAAGAAACAACACTATGGTGTTGGGACCAAGAGAAAAGAGAAACAAATAAGGGAATTGGAGGTACACAAAATGATAGAACTAAAAACCACATAGTACCTCCATATGTATACTCCATTGGGGTGTAACTTTTATATGCATATTGCATCAAGGCGTAAGGCCACTTACAAGGTAGATAAATTGCCAATGTACAAGCAATCATCCATCTTTTCTATGTATTCCCCTTTTGAAACATATGTCATTCCATAGTCCCTTACACATTTTGTACCATGGCTCTGATTCATGTTTTCAACCTTTAATTTTTGAGTAATACTACTACTTATATAGATCCAATATGAGAGTTATCATCACGTTAGCTAGCAACTGTGAAGTCATACCTCAAGGATTTTGAAGATATGTGGCTAGTTTGGACTAGCAATCACACATCAACTAAATATTCTATTCATGTCATTCTACTTTCATTTGACCTCATTTTGTATGGTGCATGAAACCTAGTTACTACCACTTGGTCCTATTCAAATAATTTGGAGTACCCCTTCTGCTAATCCCTAAAATTTCATTGGTTAACATAGTCAAAAGATACTGGAGAAGCATACACAAAACATCCACATTGTGCTACTTTATAAGAATGACTATTCAATTTGCTGCTCAATCTCCCACCTATTTTCCTCAGATCTATGTATATGATAATATAAGGCACACGACCTAGTACGTGACTACTTTGTTTTATTGAAGATGACTCCAATCAACCACTTATTTATATGTCAGTTATGTACACAAAAATTTAGCATGAAAATCCATGCCTAGCTCTAAGACTCATTTTGTGAAATTATCCCATGAATTTGCAATACCCTAACCATATATTCCTAAATATGTATCTTTCTTCGTACCCTTGGTTAGATATTTCATAGAATTCTTCTATTTTTGATGGAAAATACTTTAATTTCATACCTCTTTTTAGATGACCATCATGTGGATCAAATGATGATTTGTGAACTTCTGAGAACTCAAAAACTTACTTCTAGTATGACAACTAGGTTGTTGAACTATCCTAGAGATATTCATACCCTTGTGAATACAGTGACTCAGCTTCTTACTCTATCGAATATCCCTTCTCACTGCATGAAATATCAAAAAATGAACATTGGATATCCTTTGATGATGGAAATAACTCATCACCATCATCCCTTGTTGCTCATCATCCTCAAATAAATATTGTACCTTATTTCCTTGGGAAAGGCTACTAACTTTTGCTTTCGTACTATTGATGATGTTATGAATCATACAAAATTGATTTCGTTTGTATCCTTCAACAATGAAAGGGTAAATAACCTTTCTAAATATTTTAAATTTATCCTTTTCCCCAAATATCTTCATATGACTTGTTTTCTAATCGAATTCAAATTCGAACTATATGATAAAAGCTTTAGAAAGGCATATGTCAAACAAGGGGGGACATAGGCTACCACTACATCACAAACTATAGCCAAATCGGGGTGTCCACATATCATCATTACAAAGTGCCTAAAAATTCCTATGACCCTTGTTGTCTTCCCTTTGAAGTTTAGCCACTTGGATTCTATCTGACCTACAATCAAACTCAAAACTTCATAGATTTTAAAGGGTATTATCCATACTTCATTTCCAAGATTTACTACACAATTGTGTAGTATCCATTTCTCTATGAAGAGTGACAAATAGAATGCACCATCCTCTTTTTTTTAGAAATTTAGGTCTTTATCTCTAAAAATTATATTACATTTTCTAATCCCTAAAGAGACATCGATCAAATTAACCTCTAGATGAATTAGCATGTCTTCCCTCAAAATTTGATCATATTATGAAGAGCTTTTAAATAAGCCATGGAATTGGATCACTTTTCTCCTTCTCTCTTCCAATGTCAAAGTGGGAAAATACAAGCTTTTGTAAGCTTCAACTCTTCTCTAATTTAGGAGCTCTATAGGTAAAATTTGTTCTTCTATCCACATTTTTTCTTCATAAGTTTTGGTTTCTTGAATTAGAGGAGCCTAAAGGTAACTTCTTAGGTATATATGGGCTACCACCTCTCATGGATCTTCATGATATAATGTTTTTACTTGACCAATTCTTACTGATGAGCATGGCACTAATGGAAGCCTATAGTCATTTCCTTATCTACTATAGCTTTGGCATTTCCACTCTTCTCTCTCATTATGTATATTTCTACTGATGGGATACAAAACATCATACGAATTGGGTTGTCGATAATAAAAGTATTCACTACTAAACCCTCTCACTTTAATGCTTGAAGTATGTGATTCCTCCCTTTCATTTCTCCAATCTAAGCATTGTATCCTTATTCCTAGCTCTTGATTTACATGAGGACTACTTGGATGAAAATTAGAAAAAACCTTATTACTACTTCCCTACTGTGGCCATGACTTCACTCCTTTCTAATATATATTGTAAAATTCACCAAGCGAAGGGTCAAAGAAAGGATTGACCTATCTATGTAGAATTTTACCTGTTATGATCAACATATTTTCAGCTTAGAGGGTCTCCTAAAAAATATGAGGGAATATATTTTCCTTAGTCTACTGAATAAGGAGGCATAAATCAGGATCTATGCATGAATGTAGTAAAGGTATACTTTGGGTGGAAGGGCTGGTATTCCTAGGGAATCCTTCTCCATATTATTTTCAAGTGGACATTGAACTTGGATAAACATTCATGAGTGAATCGTTTCACAAATGAAAGTTGTATGAGCAATAGGAATGGATCCCTAGGATTATTGAACTCATCAATAAGGGATTTAGATAAATTTGACTAGCTACAAATGATTTTATCTTCTAAGTATCTATACATAAAAATATCTTCCCCTTAAGAGACATTACAAGTAATCTAACCATGACATATTTAGCAAAAATATTGTAAACAAAGGACAACCAGTATATATATAAATAATGCTCTTTCACAAATTTTTCCTTTCCTTCATAACTAGAAATATTTTTACAAAAATTCTTGGGATTTCATGGAGGATAGAGATATTCAATGGTCTTGAGTCATTCCATGAGGGATAACTTGATGAGCCATCACTCTTTAATATTTGTCTCCTCAGGAGATAAGCACTAAATTTTAAGATGATCGCTCACCATCACCAGTCGGGTTTTATCCTCAAAAAAGTCACCAAATGATTTTAAAGTAAAACTTAACAATGTAGAAAACCACTGAATCCTAAATTATCTGAACTGTGGGATGAAGGGTCCCACTGGGCATACAAAAATTTGTTGTAGTTTGGTTTTTCATAAAGTTAATGCTATAATTGTGACTATAATCCTAAGATATATGAATGTGAGCACCCATTAATCACAACCCAAACTAAACATTAGAAGAATCAAATTGCTTTGATTCAAATTATAGAGAATTTTCGTATACCTTTGTCAACATAATGGGTGTTGACTCTTTTTCGCTCAAAATGATGAAGGTTTTGGGATAGAAATAAAAGGGTTTGAAATGTATGAGGGAATAATGGATGGGTGAAGCTAACATCATAGACATCCACAAGATATCTTCTGACAAACTAATTTCTAGAAGCAATATTTTTAACTAAAAACATTCAAAACTCATTAATACTCTACATAAATGGCTTTTTACATACTTAAAAAATTATTCCAAACATCGAACATTAATTATCCAAATTAACAGAATAAGATCAATTTCTCGAATAACAAAAATAGAATCCCTATAAGTATGCATATAAGTATAAATTATTCCTATTTGATCTAATTTAGCTATCCAAATTAACAAATAAAATAACCATAGTAGTAATGGAAAGAATATCTTTGCAATATTATGCTCAGCCCATCAATACAAACACAAGTTTGAGGTAAACATCCCTTGTGTTGCTTATTTCATTAATTGTATAAAATGTACACAAGATTGCAAGAAAACACCTCATAGCCAACCTTTTAAAAGGAGGTCATTGTCTTTATTTATAGATTTACAATGAATTCATTCCAAGAATTACAAGGAAATTTTATTCCTCTTAATTTTCTTGGGAACTTCCATCCATGATGCTAGCCAACTGTATCTTCTTGATCAGTTGTAATAGAACCCCTGACTAGAGAGATATCTATAACTAAAGGTTATTAAAACTCTCTCCTATCCATCGATCTGTAATTGAATCTATTTGAATCAAATATTTTAGAAGCTTCCAAACTATAAGAGATGGTTTAGCTTTCATGACGCCTGTTTCATATTTCCTCTATTTTTCATAACCTGTATCCACATGAAAATGTGATAGAGATTTGGACTAAAAAAAGAGTCCACCCACACCATTGATCTATTGATGAATGGTTGTGATGGATTACCACATGGCCACTTTTCACTTATGCTCTCCTTTAGTCGATGTGATATTCTCTTTACCTTTAGCCACAAAACTATGTGAAATAAAGATTTTACTCATTTTATTGTTGAGATCAGTGCATTCTTGATTTGCACACCAATAATGAAGGAGACAATAAATCATGTGATTTATCGATTTAGACTTCTTTGTAAACTTTCTCAACAAAAAGGCCCTTATTAGTGCTTTTAGGTTTGTGCACGGCTAACAAAAGAACAAGAAATCGCGTGGTTCCCCTCACTTGATTTTACATCCTCATGATATTAAAATTTTTAGCACTTTTTTATTTCTCATTTTCTTTGAACCAATCATTCTTTTCTCTCAGGAATTTTTCTCCTTTGCATAGTGAACCTTGGTCATAGTGAAATTTTGGCTATCCATAGCATTTTTCCAAAACACGAGCATATATATATCCAATTGACATTTGACAAAGGTAGTTTTCAGACTCTACGAAAAGTATTCAACAAGTGGAATATTTTTAGAAATGTGTTGAATATTTTCCACGTTAATATATTTTGGTTAATATATTTGAACCCATGGATTATTATATTTGGGTTAATATATTTGAACTCATTGATTATTATATTTCGGTTAATATATTTGAACCCATAGATTATTATATTTGGGTTAATATTTTTGAACCCATGGACTATATTACTTGGGTTAATATATTTAAACCTAGGTTTTATGGCCATGATATTGTAAAACCCCTTGTTGTGTTTTTGCTATATAAAACAATAGTTAGGATTTTTGTGTGATAGATACTATA
This sequence comes from Wollemia nobilis, assembly GCA_028583015.1. NCBI lineage: Eukaryota > Viridiplantae > Streptophyta > Pinopsida > Araucariales > Araucariaceae > Wollemia > Wollemia nobilis. The sequence continues at coordinate 7,186,225 of JAQPPZ010016690.1, read as the reverse complement.
TAGTGAATGTCCGAACACCCCCCAAGAGGTAGAACACAATGTGTAGTGAGGCATACAACTATGTATGTAAATATTTTCTATATGGAATAAAAATCCTAGTTTATGTAGCCCATATTGGGTGAACCAAGTAAATATGTGTCTCTCTTGTATTGTGTTATTCTTCTATGTTTTATTTTCATATTTAATTATTGCTCATGTTTTATTATTTAATCCTAAAAACTGGTATCAGAGCAAGGTTAGGGTATTATTTACTTGAAAGGAGGGTTTCCTGGTTCGAATTAGAGCAATGGAAGAAGAAGGCAAGTTTAAGGTTGAGAAGTTTAACGGCAAAAATTATCAAAGTTGTGGCAGTGGTGGAGCTGGTGTGCTCTAGAAGTAGTAGAGTTGGTGTGCTTTGATAGTGGTGGATCATGTGTACTCCGGTAGCAGTGGATTTGGTGAGTTGTGGTAGCGATGGAGCTGGTGTGCTCTAATAGTTGTGGAGCTAGTTTTCTTTAGCAGCGGTGGAGCTGGTGTGCTCTAGTAGCAGTGGAGCTGGTGTGCTCTAATAACGGTGGATCTAGTGAGCTTTAGCAATGGTGGATATGATGAGCTCTGGTAGTGGTGGATCCAATGAGCTCCAATATGAGTGGATCTGACGAGCTTTAGTAGTGGTGGAAATGGTGATCTTTGATAGTGGTGGATCCGATGAGATTTGGAAGTGGTATATCCGAAGAGCTTTAGGAGATTTTAAGGTTAGAAATGTTCTAGTGGTTTTATTACAAAGTTTCTAAAAATTTCTAATATGGTTTATTGGTTTTACCACAAGTTTTTAGGAAACTATTAACTATTGTAACTAGTGTATCTTGTACCTAAATAAGCTACTATAACTGGTGTAGTTGTGCCCAAAAGAGACTAGTGTGGATGCTAGTGGTGGTTTCCTGGTGTAATGTTCTCAAAGTTAGCTCCAAAAATATTTGTAAAGTTTTTTTTTTAAAGTGGTTTTTTTGGACTATTTTGTTATCCTTCCAGTATATGGATGAGGGTAGTAGGTGAAGCTAATATGTTTAGATATTGCACATATGATGGGATTAGTTAGCATATATATGTCCAATTGATAGTTGACAATGGTAATTTTCAGACCCTATGGAAAGTATTCAACAAGTGGGAGAATGTTGGAAATGTGTTGAATATTTTCCATGGTAATATATCAAAACCCATGGATTATTATATTTGGGTTAATATATTTTAACCCATTGATTATTATATTTGGTTTAATATATTTTAACCCATGGATTATTATATTTGGGTTAATATATTTGAACCCATGGACTATGTTATTTGGGTTAATATATTTAAATCTGGATTTTGTGGTCATGATATTATAAAACCCCTTGTTGTGTTGTTGGTATATAAATAAACACTTGCATGAGTTTTTATGTTTGAGACAGACTGTATAGTGAATGTCCGAACACCCCCCCAAAGGGAGGGAACACAATGTGTAGTGAGGTGCACGAATGTGTGTGTAAAGATGTTTTGGATGGAATAAAAGGTCTGGTTAATTTTTCTGTGGATGTATCCCATATTGGGTGAACCACATAAATCTGTGTTTGTCTTATATTGTGTTATTATTTTGTGTTTTATTTTCACATTTAATTATTGCTTATGTTTTATTATTCAATCCTAACAATTTTGACATATGTAGATTTTTAACCTACAGATTCTAGTAGTAAAGGCGAAAATAAATTAGGGGCTACAACCACCAAATCATAAAAGTGTGAAAAGCATTACAAGGAGTGTAATATCGACACTCATTTAAGTGAGGACTGTTGGAAGCTACACCATGAAAAGAGGCCAAAATGGTAGAACAAGGGAAATAATAAATCTCCTAATACTACCAAAAAGGTTGAGGAGGAGGAAGAAGGGTGTTTTGAGGAAGAGGATGAAGGAAAGGTAGTGTGTGCTAATATAATTAAACCTTTAATGTAGGAGAATATATCTAAGAAGAAGGAACAAGCTTTAGAGTCCAAGAAAAAGGAATTATTTTGGGTCTACATACAGTGCAGAGGATGAAAGTTACAACATTTTTTGAAAGTGGATCCCAATAGAATTTAATTTTTGAGGATCTAATGAAGTATCTAGGATTGAATACTATGGATCATACACAACCATATCCATTGGGATGGGTGTATAAGGACATGGATCTATACGTAACCAAGCAATATACTTTACAATTTTCTATCAAAAATAAATTCCATGATGTAATTACTTATGATATAGTACCTCTTATAATTGCCAAGTAATTTTTAGTAGACCATATTTATGGGAAATATATTCTTTGTTTAAGCAGAGGTATAATGTTTAGGATTTGAAGAAAGGTGGAATGACATATGTGATTAATCCTAGTGGGTTGGAAAATAAATTCTAGCTTGTGACAATATAGTATGTCAAGCATTTGGTGAATGTAAGTAAGAGATTTGTGCTATTGATGATAAGGGGTGTGGATAGTAATGTGCAATTTAGTAAAGCATCCAACTATACTGACAAAAAAAAGAAAAGAAATATTGTTTGTGGAAAATAAGAGAACAAATCCTTTGAGCTAATAAAGGATAAGGTATACAATGCACATATGCTTGCTATTCTAGACATGAGTATGCCTTTTGAGATTGATATGAATGCCTTGGGATATGCTATGGGGGTAGTTTTGTTTCAACAAGGTAAAACTATATGTTATCATTCTAAATTGTTTTCAGGGGTTGTTCTTAATTATCCTACGTATGATAAAGAGTTTTTTGCACTTGTCCAAGATTTGAAAAATTGAGAGCAGGGCAAATCCAATGAGGATTTTCATTTATAAAATAAATTTCTATTCAAAGGGAGAAAATTATGTGTGCCCAAGGGATACTAATTCTTACAGTTGATAAGGGAAGGTCACACATCACTAGTTTTTGATCATTTTACCATGCACAAAATAGTAACTTACTTGAAATGATATGTCTACTAGCCCAATATGCAAAATGATTTGTCTAATTTTATTCATAAAATGTAGAAAACACACCAAGAATAGGAATAATTATAGTTGGTATGTCCTAAGGAGAAAATACTAAGCAAGGCAAAGTGGATCTCCAAGAAGCAAGAAGAGAAACAATATATCCTCATCTAAATAAAGACAATTTTGAGGGACCAAAATATTCCAATGGGAGAGGTCTTGATTAAGATAATAACTAAAAATATCATCTATAAGAAGTGTAGAAGGATCTTCGGATAAAATCCTTGCTTCATAGAAATAAACTCTTGTTGGAATAGAGTATTGATGATAAATGCGGTAAGGTATATGCTTTTAAATTTTTGGAAAAAAATTATAGAAGTTGAGTTAATTTGGATGGCTCCATGATGTGCATATTGGAAATATCTTTCTAACATTTTTGAATCACTCAAAATGGAAAACTGGGGCTAAAGTTATGGTCAAATTACTAAACCATGAAGTTCCAAAATGGATGGGTCATGTTAAAAACTACTTACAGGGGTATCTTTAAAAGGTTGTAGTTTCTTTGTTACTAGGTCGAACTGGATGAAACTGGTACCATTAGAAATTTGGTTTCATGGACCATATTTCTAGAGTGGTTTCTCAAAATAGATATCAACATAGAAAGTTATGGAAGTCAAAAAAGGGTTGTTCATAATGATAGAAAACTGGCTATAACTTCTAGAATTCAATGAGTGGGTTTTAAATACCAACACTCATTTAATAAAATGGGTTGGATTTAAATATCAACACTCATTTAATAAAATGGGTTGGATTTAAATATCAACACTCATTTAATAAAATGGACTGGATTTAAATATCAACACTCATTTTATAAAATGGTCTAGATTTAAATATCAACACTTATTTAATAAAATGGGTTGGATTTAAATACCAACACTCATCTAATAAAATGGGCTGGGTTTAAATACCAACACTCATTTAATAAAATGGGTTGGTTTTAAATACCAACACCCATTTAAGAAAAGAGGCTACACACATTTAATAAAAGTGGTAGATCTTTGCATAACACATGGTGTCATATTTGCTATGTGATATATTTTTGCACAACTCATTGTGACAGATTTTTACACAACATATTGTGATAAATTTTTGCATAACACATTGTGAGGGCCTTTTGTAGAACACATTGTGATAGATTTTTATAGACAAATCATTGTGAGGGCCTTTTGTAGAACACATTGTGATAGATTTTTGTAAACAACTCACTATGAGGGCTTTTACACAACAAATCATGAGGGATTTTTAGACAAAACATTGTGAGGGTTTGATTTCCACATATATAGTAGGAGAACTAAGAGGTAGAGGAGAAAGAGACAAGATAAAATATTGGGGAGAACAGGCTAAAGAATACAACCTGCTTAATATTAGTAAGGATTTGTAACAACTTTGAATTCCAATAACAATCTATCCAATTTATTTTGGGTTGTGGTTTTACCATTTTGGGTTTCCACATAAAAAAATCTTGTGTCCTCTACAATTTATAATTATGGGTGTGATTTATTTTATATAATATATGAATATTAATTTCAATTTGATAAGTATATCAGATATCACATACAATATAAATCATATAGTCTAAGAATGAATATATTTTACTAACCTAAGCTGAAAGATTAAGAATAATTTGTGATCTATTTAAGAAAATAGTCAATTTTTTGCTCTTTACAGATCAATGTAATAAAAATAAGTGCAAATTTTTTAGAAGTTCTATTGACTAAAGGAAGGTCAAATAATTTCTCAAATACAATAAACTTTATTTGTCTAAATACATTAACACAGGTACTAAATATTATAGAATAAAGTGGTAAGAAACAACCACTAAATAAGTGGTAAAACCACCATATTGAAGGAGATAGTCATTTTCACCATTTGGCCAATATAGAGCATTGGAAACCACCATCGAGTTTGGAAAGGTGGATTCATCATACATAGGAGGAAAGGAGCACCAATATATAGCATTGAAAACTTCCATAAAGTTTGGAAAGGTGGATTCACCATTCATAGGATGAAAGGATCACCATCGAAGATTTGAAAATCCACCAAAGCTATGTAGCTAGCTTAAGGTCAAGGAGAAAAACATAATTTCCATAAAAATTACCAATCAAGGAAGAGAGATCATGGTATACACACAAATAATAAACATGGAACATCATAGGGTGAGTGCATAAAAGTTAGAACATTTATGAAGAGTAAAATAGTGTGATTCAAGTGTTAAATTTTACACCACCCAAGTAAATGTTTGATATTGAGAGTAGAAAATATCATACATTAAATGAAATACCCAATATATTATAATGCTTGAAGAACATTTCACTATTGACCATTACACAACAAGAAGGTGCAAAGGAGGATTTGAGCACTCACTTGAAGAGGAATAGATACCATCTACCACTTGGCATTCCAAAAACAAAATGCCAACCACCTTGAAGGGAATCAAAATGTCCAAGGTGCCTATTAATGTATGGGCTTTCTTTGAGGAAAAAACATAGTTTGTAATCTGAATTCAAAGAGTGAAAAATAATGAAAAAAAACAGAGATATGGAAGCCCATTAGTCAAATAAAACTGTACATGTGAAGAGTATTGAGATCTTTAGAAGATCATACATGGAGGATTTGAAGATTCTCAAATCCATTTGCAAGAGAGAGTGAAGAATCTCTAAAAATGAAGGTCAAAAGAGGATGATCTAGGACAAAATAAAATAAAATCCAAGCACTAAGGAATCAAATGAATACTTGAGGGAAGCCACTTGTCAAATGTAATACCCATATCATTAGAAAATTACCAAACTAGGTAGAGTAACATAGCAAGGAGAACATCCGAGAATAGAAATGCCTGAAGAAGATTAATCATTAAGTATCATGCAAATTGAATATGTAGAAGATATTGAGTGGCATGTGGCACATAATAAGAGGAAAAATAGGTTTGGAGGATCTAAAATGTCTTATAATTAGGTATTAAGCACATTTATGGCTAGAGAATCTAGAGTGCATGTAGTGGAGAATCTAATTCTTGAAGAAAAAATTTAATGAGTGCCATATATAATAAGGATCATAAAATATATTGCAGAGAGGGAAGATCGTTTTAGAGTGCATGTTGTAGAGTTGAGAAGACTCACCAGAAGCAAAGTTATGCATAGTGGTGAATATTCACAAATTTTATGAATATTAGGATCTCCAAAATTGGAAATTGGTGAATATGAGGAACCTCGACATTGGTCTATTTGCTTAAAGTTTTTGGGACCATTTTATTCTTAGGGTCAATTTGCCACAATATATATCTAAACATATATATATATATATATATATATATATATATATATATATATATATATATATATATATATATATATATATATATATATATTTGTACTTTTTGGAAATATATTTTCAAGATTGATCTAATGGTGGTATTTTTATGATGTTATAAGGTGATTTAATAGGTCAAAATTGGTCCCAAATATGACCTTATTTTTTAGGGCTTCAAAAGCTCCAAATTTTGGTGCAAAGATGATTGATTTGATTAATATTCGCCCTAATTTCAATTAGTATTCATAATTTTTTTACAAGTATATTTTGATTCCAACCCCTTATGCATAACCCTAATGAGAAGCAATTCAAAAAGTAGCGCACCATATTTAAGGAGGTACATGAAATATTTAAATTAATTTACTTTTTACAAGGTTTTGGAAGACAAGCAATATTACTACTAAGGTTAAGATTTAATACTATGTCTGAGATTAATTCAATGAATGGAGGTATAATGAAATAAAATGACAAGTTATAACCTTAGATAACTTATTTAATGATTCAAAAAAATTTTGGAGTAAGGAGAATATAATTTGAAAGTTTTTGAAACTACATTACTTGAAATTCAAGCATAGAAATACTTGCAAATAATTTTACTTGGAGGAATAAGGATTTCTATATCAAAATAAGAAATATAAAATTTGCAAATATATTTGTTTTGTAAATTTATAATTAAGGAGTTGTTGAAATTTAGAAACCATACCATTGAAAATATAAAGATATAAGAAACACAACATAGAGTTGTTTCAAATTTGGAAAATTAAATTGGTATTAGTTTCTTGCTGAAATTAACAAGACACAAGGAATCCAACTTAAAGTTCTTGAAATTAGAGAATCTTATAAAAATTAAAATTGCATCAAGATAGAGAATCCAATTCTGGAGACTAGTGCTTCAATACCCGAAGCAAGAATATTAAATCTATTTTAAAATTTCTATGAACTTGCAGCACGTCAAAAAGTTAACATCTAGAAGAGTAAGCTCTATTTTTTGAACACACCAATTGACAGGTAGCAAAAAATAGTCAAAATTCTTGGGTTCAATAATTCAATTTTGTCATATACCTACCTAGGTATGCTCCTCTTGCATGGTAAACCCTTAAAAACCATGTGGAATAACATATTAGATCAGATGCAAAAGAAACTAGTTGTATGGAGAGGATATCTGCTAAGCCAAGCAACTAAAGCAATGTTAGTCCAAGTTTATCTACAAAGAATTATTGTGTATTTATTATCTATTTTCAAAGCACCAGATTCTATTTGCAAAAGAATAGAGCAAATTTAGATGAAATTCCTATGGTCCAAAAGTGAGGATAGAAACAAAATCCCACTATTTGCATAGGATAATATATGCACCAAAAAAAGTCGAGGATATGATTTTCAAGGGTTGCCAAAATGAATTTGGTCCTCAATGGCAAGTAGGGGTGGAGAATTATCCACAATGAAGAAGCCACCTAGATTTATATTTTTAGGAACATATATCTTCAGCATCATTCATTTTTGAGTGATAACCCTCCTCCTTTTGGTTCATGGTTCTAGAACTCTGTTACCAAAACTAGAAATATCCTCAAGTTAGGGCTTAGGTTGATGGCAAGCCGAGATTCACACAAACACATTCACGGTAATTTCACCGTAATTTCATTAAATTGCTTAATACAGTTTATAGTAGTCTTTTCCAGCCTACAACTTCTCCCTCAATCCCGAACTTCACCATCCCGCAACCCTTACAAATTTTGAGTATTTAACCGAGGCCTCGATCCTCCAGGAATTTAATGCTCCCGCCCAACAAAAAATTCAAAATTCTATTTCCCCTGGTTCCATTTTCAAATTTTGGTTTTCTGCCATAAATGGGCAACTGCCGATCCGCCCAGAAGCTTGCATTAATGGCTCCCATACCCTGCACTGGCCGCTTGGTTCTGACCGTACTCTGTACTGCTGTTTCTTCCATTAAGTCGTTACCTACAATGGTTGCGTTGCCAGAAAGAATAACAAAAGAAAGCGTGGTCGACACTTTCCTCGTCTTGTCTCCATACACGTAGCCGACCGTCTTTAAATCTCGCCACGCCTTCTCCAAGTCATAATATAAATGATGCACGTACCCCTTTACAGTTGTCACGATACACGTGGCCTTCCACGTGTCACATCTGGTCTTGCTCGGTCGTCCGCTATTTTCTTTAGTCTTGACTTTACTAGGCCGCGATATCGCGACATGTCGCGATATCATGACATGTCGCGATATCGCGACCCACATCGCTTCCAATAAGCCGAAGTTCCTTTGGGGTCGCGAAATCGTGACATGTCATGATTTCGTGACCCCCTCCCCCTTCCCTCTGTGCCTTTACTCCGACGAAGTATTTGCCATGTCCTCCGCCTTGCATTTGCTTTTGGTCTGCCTTAAGATCTTGCCACGTGGCAGTTTTGCACAAGTCACGATATCGCGACAGGACCTTCACCCTCCGCCTTGCTCCACACCATCATCACGATATCGTGACGTCACGATATCGCGACGTCATGATATCGCGACGTCACGATATCGCGACGACTGTGGCCTCCGCCTTAGCTTTTAAAACACCGTCGCGATATCGCGACGTCGCGATATCGTGACACAACTTAACGAATTACAACGCAGCTTTCGGAGGTCACGATTTCACGACATGTCACGATTTCATGACCTCACCCCCTGCTTTACCAAACCTTCCCAAACTGATCATTGCTTTACAAAACTCCTTCCAGACTAAAAAAAAGGTAAGTAAAGATGCAAAACTACTTAGAAAAACTAGAAAATTTTTGGAGATGCAAGATTGCTCTACCATTGCCGGATGCTCCTGCATCGTACACCCGGGTAATTTAAAAGTGATCCTCACTTCTGTTTTGCTTGGGGAAGACCCAGGTGGTCAACCTCCGTCTTCGACATCCAAGTTGCATCCTCAACAGGTCTGCCTTTCCACTTAACTAAGTATTCAAAATACTGTCTATTTCTGGTGCTTCTGCCCTCACGAGTATCTAATATCTCTTCAATCTCGTTGGTGGTTGGAGTAGATGCTGGAAATTGCCACAATTCTGCACTTGGTACCTCCCGTACTTTCCCCTTCATGATATTCCACTAGATCTAAAACATTAAAAATAGGTGAAATACCAAGCCAACTTGGTAATTCCACTTCATATGCATTCCCTGACTCCCATTTTCCCAGTATTCTGCATGGCCCAAACTTCTTCATCTTCAATTTGTTATAAGTCTTGGCAGGAAATCTCTCCTTCCTGAGATGCACCATGACCTCATCTCCGACTTCAAACTCCTTGAACCGCCGCTTCTGGTCTGCCCTTGTCTTGTATTGAGTATTCATTTTCATAATTTGTTTCCTTACTTCTTCATGCAGACTTTTCATGTGTTCCGCAAATTCTTCTGCCTCGGCACTGCACTTTTCTGTCTTGTCCAACTTTCTCAGTTCAGACACATTTCTAGGACTGTTCCCGTATATTATCTGGAATGGAGATTTGTTGGTGCTCTTATTAACCGAACTGTTATAAGCAAATTCCTCCTGTGGTAAGACCAAATCCCATCCCTTGGGCTGATCTGCTATCAAACACCTCAATAAATTACCCAGGCTTCTGTTCACCACCTCTGTCTGTCCGTCAGTCTGCGGGTGGTATGTAGAACTGAATTTCAGATCTGTCTTCATCTTCTTCCACAGAGTTCTCCAGAAGTACCCAACAAACTTGGTATCTCTGTCAAAAACTATGCTTCTTGGTAGACCGTGAAGTCGTACCACTTCCTTGAAGAATAATCCAGCAATGTGAACTGCATCACTTGTCTTCTGGCAGGGGATAAAATGTGCCATTTTGGAGAATCGGTCAACCACTACAAATACATAGTCATTTCCCCTCTGTGTTCTCGGCAATCCAAGAATAAAATCCATGCTTATGTCCTCCCATGGCCTCTCAGGCACAGGTAATGGCTGGTATAATCCTGTATTTTGCCTTATGCCCTTTGCCATCTGACATATTCTGCATCCTTGCACAAACTTCCTCACATCTTGCTGAAGTTGTGGCCAGTAATAATTTTCATCCACTAGGGCAATAGTCTTATCCCTACCAAAGTGCCCACCCAGTCCTCCGCTGTGCTTTTCCTTGATCAAGTTCTCCCGCATGGAGCTCCTTGGAATGCATAATTTGCTTCCCTTGAAAAGCATTCCATCTTGGATTAGGAAATCCAACCATTTTGTCCGGTCCACCGTAACAGGTGTTAAGCAAGCCTTCCAGGGCTTCGCAAAATCCGGATCTGCAGTGGTACAAACCCTTCGCTTCTTCAAATCCCACTACTTCCACTCGTCAATCTAATCGCAAAGTCCGCCTTCTCGCTCAAGGCATCTCGCAACCTTGTTTGATTTCCCACTTCGTGCTTCAAGGACAAAGGTATAACTTTGAAGGAATTCTACCCACTTCATGTGCCTTTGGTTCAGCTTTGTCCGATCGTTAATGTATTGTAAAGCCCGATGGTCGATAAAGAGAACAAACTCCTTTGGGAACAAATAGTGTCTCCACTTCTTCAGTGGCCTGAACTATAGCATAAAATTCTTGGTCATAAACTGAATACTTTTTCCGAGCATCATTTAACTTCTCACTGAAATAAGCAATCGGCTTGCCTCCTTGACTCAAGATGTACTCCTATTGCATCGCCACCGGCATCACAATCCACCTGAAATACCTTGTCAAAGTCCTGGAAGTGCCAAAACAAAGCTATTCTCGTGACCTTTCTCTTTAATGTATCAAAGCTCCTTTCAGCCCCTAATGTCCACTTAAACTCTTTTTTATCCCCTCTCATTGTTTCGTGAGAGGTGCACAAATGTCGCTCGAAGTTCTTTATGAACTTCCCGTAAAAGCTGGCCAGACCATGAAAGGATCTTACTTCCGTTGTGCTTCTTGGGGTAGGCCATTCGATGATGGCTCTCACCTTCTCTGGGTCCATTTTCAGGCCTTCTGCTGAGATTACAAATCCCAGGTATACTAACTCCTTCTTAACAAAATTACACTTTTTCAGATTTATTAATAACTGCTCCTCCCGCAGCTTTTCAAAAACTCTCCTAATATGTATTAGGTGTTCCTCCAGGGTTCTGCTGAAAATTAATATGTCATCTAAATACACAGTGACAAACTTTCCCAAAAATTCCTTCAACACTTCATTCATCAGCCGCATGAAGGTACTTGGTGCATTGGACAGCCCAAATGGCATGACCAACCACTCATACAAGCCCTCTCTTGTCTTGAAGGCTGTCTTCCACTCATCTCCCTCCCGGATACGGATCTGATGATAGCCACTTTTTAAGTCGATCTTTGTGAAGTATTTAGCTCCACTTAAATAGTCCATGATATCATCCATCCTTGGCAACGGGAATCTGTATTTAATAGTGATTTTGTTGATGGCCCGTGAATCAGTACACATCCTCCATTCTCCATCCTTCTTTTGCGCCAGCACTACAGGTACTACGCATGGGCTCAAACTTTCCCGAATCAATCCCTTCTCTAACAATTCCTGGACCTGTCTATTTAACTCAGTTTCTACAGGTGTCATTCTGTGTGCAGCTTTATTTGGCAAGCTTGACCCCGGTACCAAATCTATATGGTGGCTAATTTTCCTTACCGGGGGTAAACCCTCGTGCACATTGTCAGACACAATATCTGGAAATTCCTCCAGCAGATCCAGGACTTCTGCTGGGGTATCCTGGCATTCCTTCTCTCTTGCTCTAGGGATTATTGCATAGCATAAATGTTCATGCTTCAATCCGTCCAGGAACTTTCTCCCCTCAACTAAACAGATTCTGGAATTGTTACATACCTTTTCATCCGCATCCTTCAAGGGCTTTAGTTTATGGCGTACACCATTCTTTGTCAATGAATAGGTGTTGGCACGGCCATCATGCACTGCACTCCGGTCAAACTGCCAGGGCCTCCCCAAAAACATGTGGCAAGCATCCATGGGCAGGATGTCACACAGACCTCATCACAATAATTTCCAATGTTAAATTTAACGGAGCACTGTTCATTGACCAAAGCTCGTGGTCCTTTTGTAACCATGCGACCCGGTATGGGTGTGGGTGCTTCTTCCTTTCTAACTGTAGCTTTGTAACCATTTCCTCAGAAAACAGGTTATCCGTGCTACCATTATCAATAATAACATTGCAAACCTTGCCCGCACACTTACATCTGGTGCGGAATAAACTTCTTCTCTCGGTCTGTGTCCTTCTCCTCATTCAACAGGACTCTTCTTACAATCATTGCTTCCCCTCTCTCTCGCTTCTTCGGAATGCTCGGACTCAAGATCTTCCTCTCGCCAAAGCAGCTCCGGCTGGACCCTCGGGCCTCTTGTTCGTCCTTTCTCGGTGTTGTGGACACTCAAATGCCCGGTGTCCTTCTTCACCACAAGTGGAAACATGTTCCACGAAATACTCCTCTTCCAAATCCTCGTCCAGATCCACCCCGTCCTCTTGGGTAGTTGTTCTGATCTCGGGGCTGATAAACATCCTCTTCCCTTTGATCCGGGTTACTACTGGCTTCACCAGCCTTCTTCGGGTCTTTGTACTTTTCTCCACTGGTCCTCCCACCAGTTCTTCCACCTCGGCCCCTTCCTCTTTGCTTGCCTTCAAACCGCCTATTTAGCTTTTCTTCCACCTTTAAGGCAAATTGGTAAGCATCCTCAATGGTGCTTACCCGAACCAGGCTTAGTTCCTCCTGGATACCGAGTCTCAACCCGTTGATATAACGGGCCACCTTTTCTTTGTTGGCCTCTAAATGCCCAGTTCTAATGGAGATCTTGTAAAACTCCTCGGTGTACTCTTGGACAGTTTTGTTTGTCTGCCTCAAACTTTGCATTTTTCTTAGCAGATCCAACTCGTAATCTGTCGGGATGAACTATCTTTTCAGCTTCTCCACCATTCTGTCCCATCTTGTTATTCTCTCCTTCCCTCGTCTATTCCTCTCCAACTGTATTCCCCTCCACCAAATACTGGCATGACCCTTCAACTTGGTCTTAGCAAATCTGACCCGATTAGGGTCTTCAACCTCCTCGTACTCGAAATACTCCTCTAAATCATTTATCCAGTCAATCACTTCTTCTGGATTTAAGTTACCCGAGTATGTGGAAACCTCCATTTTTGGTTGCTTTCCAATCTGAGAGATGGCCTTGTATAACCGGGCTTGTGCAGGATCCATGGCCTCTTCCTCTTCCTCAGATTGGTCTTCTTCTTCAACTTCGTCCTCACTTTCCTCATCCCTTCCGGGCTCGTGCCTTCTGCGTAACTCTGCCTGCAGGGCTTGGACTTGTCTCTGCAGGGCTCGAAAGTCTTCGGTCGGCACCACATTTCCTACTCCGCCATGGTTCCTTCGTGGAGGCATTATATTATATATATATATATTTTTTTTATAAAATCCTTCCACAGATCCTGGTGTAACTGCCTCTCTCCGACGATCTGTTACACGCTCAGGAGCTCCCGCTCTGATACCACTTGATGGCAAGCCAGGATTCACACAAACACATTCACGGTAATTTCACCGTAATTTCATTAAATTGCTTAATACAGTTTACAGTAGTCTTTTCCAGCCTACAACTTCTCCCTCAATCCCGAACTTCACCATCCCGCAACCCTTACAAATTTTGAGTATTTAACCGAGGCCTCGATCCTCCAGGAATTTAATGCTCCCGCCCAACAGCAAATTCAAAATTCTATTTCCCCCGGTTCCATTTTCAAATTTTGGTTTTCTGCCATAAATGGGCAACTGCCGATCCGCCCATAAGCTTGCATTAATGGCTCCCATACCCCGCACCGGCCGCTTGGTTCTCGACCGTACTCGTACTCGCTGTTTCTTCCATTAAGTCATTACCTGCAATGGTTGCGTTGCCAAAAAGAATAACAAAAGAAAGCGTGGTCGACACTTTCCTCGTCTTGTCTCCATACACGTAGCCGACCGTCTTTAAATCTCGCCACGCCTTCTCCAAGTCGTAATATAAATGATGCACGTACCCCTTTACAGTTGTCACGATACACGTGGCCTTCCACGTGTCACATCTGGTCTTTCTTGGTCGTCCGCTGTTTTCTTTAGTCTTGACTTTACTAGGCCGCGATATCGCGACATGTCGTGATATCGCGACATGTCGCGATATCGCGACCCACAGTGCCTCCAATAAGCCGAAGTTCCTTTGGGGTCGTGAAATCGTGACATGTCATGATTTCGCGACCCCCTCCCCCTTCCCTCTGTGCCTTTACTCCGACGAAGTATTTGCCATGTCCTCCGCCTTGCATTTGCTTTTGGTCTGCCTTAAGATCTTGCCACGTGGTAGTTCCGCACTGGTCGCGATATCGCGACAGGACCTTCACCCTCCGCCTTGCTCCACACCACCGTCGCGATATCGTGACGTCACGATATCACGATGACTGTGGCCTCCGCCTTAGCTTTTAAAACACTGTCGTGATATCGCGACGTCGCGATATCGCGACACAACTTAACGAATTACAACGCAGCTTTTGGAGGTCACGATTTCATGACATGTCGAGAAATCGTGACATGTCACGATTTCGCGACCTCACCCCCTTGCTTTACCAAACCTTCCCAAACTGATCATTGCTTTACAAAACTCCTTCCAGGCTAAAAAAATAGGTAAGTAAAGATGCAAAACTACTTAGAAAAACTAGAAAATTTTTGGAGATGCAAGATTGCTCTACCATTGCCGGATGCTCTTGCATCATAGGTGGTACCTTGCTGATGGATCAATCATTGGATTCTGGAAGGACAATTAGCTAAGTAATTAGCCTCTAATAAGTTCTCCAATTCTCATTTGTGTAAAACCCCTTACTGACCGACTTTTTTGTTCCAGGGTATGCAATTTTATTTCAAGGAATATCAATTGTTCACATTGGAAATCTTTTCCTTCTGCTAGTCTTATCTTATCTCAAATAAATTCTTTATATATCATTTCCAACATGTTGCATATAAATGTTATCCCTAGCAAATTTACCTCTTAGGATTCTCCTTGTTGGCACATGTGTGATAATGGTCTATACTCAATCATAACTGCTTACTTCATCCAATTTTACCCAACTAACCAATGGTCTGTGTCTAACCATGTGTGGCTCAAGCATTTAGTTCCCAAAATTGTGTTTTTTTTTGCTTTCTACTCTTAAAAAGTCCTTACCATCGATAATTTCCTACTAAGAGGTATGGTCCTTCCTAATTGATCCATGTTGTGCAATTCTAATTAGGAGTTACTGGTCCACATATTTTTATATTGTCCTTTCTCCAAAGATGTTTTATATGACCTCCTCAATTTGGTCAATATTGCATGGGTCTACCCAAGAACCTTGATTGAAGTTCACCATCAATGGAAAAAACCTTTCCAAAATCTTAAAATTCATGCCTTTTGGCCTTTCTGTTTACCCCACTACCTTTAGAAGGTTTGGTTAGAAAGGAACAATAGAGTCCTTGGAAGGGAAGCTAATAATTCAAAATTTCTCTTTGCTCAAACTTTCTCTTTCGCTACTAAAAATGCCAGACTAGTCCATTATAATAATTCTAAATTCTAGTTGGAAATATCCTTGTTTAAATCGCCCAATCTTTAGTATGAAAAAACCTACCAATTTTATTAGAGAGCTAATAGATATTTGATCAAATGGGTACCTCCTCATGTTGGTTGGTGCAAGCTTAATTTTGATGGTGCAATGAAAGAAAATCCTGGAAGAGCTAGATGAGGTGGTCTAATTCGTGATAGTCAAGGGAAAATATTATTCACCTTTACTAAAAATTTTGGTGTCCAAACCAATAACGTTGATGAAGCTTGAACCCTTTACCTTATATTATTGTTAAGTAAGCACCTAAACCTAGAGAATTTCACATTTGAAGGTGATTCCTTGAATTCTATCAAGTGTGTCCAAAAAATAGGTACCAAGAAGGGAATAGAGAAGCTAACTTATTAGCCTATCAAGGGGTTGATAAGGAGAATCTCTAAATATGGTTTGACAACTATCCTTAAATCCTTATTTCTCATGCTGATAGCAATGGAAATTTAATTCATTAAGCAAATTTAGAGCATCCATTCCTTTGGGTGTAGTCTCAATTTTGTGTTTTTTGTGCCTCATTATAACTGGTCTATTTGGGTCTTGATTACCATGGTGATATTAATTACCAAATATGTCTAGACTAAATGGATCTTAATAGGCATGACAGTTATAATTTTCAATAATCATCTTGCAAATTTAACAACCACGTGATGTTTTACCCCATTAATGTGTGGAAGTCCTTAAGGGCTGCTCTTGATGTTGCGGGTTCTCTCTACAAGAACTTTAGAGTTGGTCCTAGAAATATAAATATTAACTTGTCTAACGACAAGGATGTTAAGGATTATTTGGTTAGAAAAGGGAATTAAAATGTTAGTAGGTCTGTTTGTCACTCAGCCAAAATCAAAAATATCAACTATAAAATATCACTAGCTAGAGGTGATTCTTCATTTGAAGACTCTCTATTCCAGACCAAGATTTTGAATGGCGATCCTAGGCTGAGAACTTGTTAGATTGATGAGTTTAACTAAACTACCAAACCCATCACCATTTTGATTGATATGTTGGATAATGCTCTATTTTCATTTAGCACCACCTTGATGATCATCCAACAATCTCGAAAGATGGTGATGTCCATTAAAGGTGAAGGTGACAAATTTGACACTCCTTCAAACCATATGTCTTAAGTTGCAAGCTTGGTTTATTTTTTGTTGTGTTTCTCAGCTTCTAGGTTGATCCCTGCTTTGTCCTACTAAGTTTCCTAGATTTTTGTCTTTCTCCTCTCTATTTGCTTTCGTTACTTATTGGCTTGGAGCTTGCTTGTTATTGTTGTTCTCAATTTTAGTATCTATTAGATAATTTGTTGCTGGAAAACTATATTTTTCTCTTTGTTGTAAAATATTTTAGGATCCTTTCAAAACCTCTTTTATCAATAAAAAAAAATACATAAAGATTGTCTTTATATTTCTATTAATAATTAGGGAGACAAAGGGTATTCAAATCAAATAAAAACATAGAAATTTAAGTATTTTATCAATGCTATATTATACTCAAAATACTATGGAGTCATAAGGTAGTCAATCTCAAACACTTAGATATTTTAAAATTATATCAAACTTGTTTCTTAAAACTAAGGAGTCGTGAGAGAAACTTACTTTATAAGAACTATAGAAGAACTTGTTAAGTATACAAGATTCAAGGAATCAAAATAGCTTAGATATATACTTGATTCAATGAATGATAATATCAAAGTTAAAAGAGGATAATCAATATGGCTTAGAAAGTTTTCAAAAAATCACAAACTGATAGTTTGGCAAGAGTATATTCTATAAAGATATATTATAATAATATGATAGAAGAATTGATAACAATCATATTAATGGTAATATGGAGAATAAAATCAAAAACCAATCTCAAAATGTAGCAAATAATATTGGTCAAAAAGATGTTTTAAATATTTATGAAATAAGTAAAGATAGAATAGCTTCAGTTGTACAGTGGTTTTACAATTTTATCAAGGAAATGGGTAAACTTTAAATTTCAAAGATGATTAACAAAGAAGTAGATATATCTCTACGATGTATTTATTGCAATAAGACTAGTCATGAGAAAGCAAATTGCTGGAATTTCCTTTCATGTAAATATTATTGAGGAAAATCTCACTCACCTTTTTTTTGCTACTAAAAATACATGTACTACAAAATATTTTAAGATACATTAATATTTATAAAAGATTGTCATTTTCAAGTTCTTATTTTTGAAGCATATATTAACAATGAGTTCAACTTTAAAGTTTATGAAGAACAAGAAGAAAGATCATACAAAGATCCAAAGGAAATAAAATGGATTAATTATAATCCACTCATGACATGTAATATAATAAGATCTCTTGTTCATCAATGCTACTTGGAAAACTTCAAGGATGAAGATTATATCAAAGACTTTGAAACACATAAAAGCAACGAAATGAAGAGAACAAGAAAATATAGCACACATTCCAAGAAAAAGGTAAAGACTAAACCAAAATAAGAACAAGAACATGATCAAGTTGAAGAACACATGAAATATGAAGATCCATATTGAAGACTAAAGTCTTGAATTGTTGGGACTACATTTAGATGAATACAAAAGCACTATATATTTACAAGTTGTGTTACAATATATAGGCATAAATCCTATGAGGGAGATATGACAAGTGTCATAAGCTCCACTCCAAGTGTCGAAATAGAAGACACAACTCCAACTCAAACTGAAACTGAAAAATAGGACAAGTGGTAGAATTGTAGAAGGGCATAGTGCACATTATAATAATATTCTAACATTCCCCCTTAATGTGCACTATCCTAAAAAGATAAGTCAACATTAGGTAACATTCCCCCTTAATGTTGACTTCTATTACATATATATAGCAAATTGCTAAACTGAGAAAACTTGTCTTTCCCAAGTGACTTTGTGAAGATGTCTACCACTTGATATTGAGTTGGTACATACTCCATGTGTATAATGTCTTCTTGGACCATTTCTCTAATGAAGTGATGATGGATCTCAATGTGCTTTGTTCTAGCATGGAAAACTGGATTCTTGGTCATCTTGATGGTACTTTGATTGTCACAATATATATATATATATATGTTGGACCATGTATGAATAGCCCAATATCCTGAAGTAATTACCTCAACCATATTGCCTCTTTAGTTGCCTCAACTGCTACTCTATATTCTGCTTTCACTGAAGATAGTGAAACTGTGTTATGCTTCTTTGTGCTCCATGAAATAGAGCCTTGGCCTAATTGAAAGCAATAACTTGATGTAGATCTTCTAGTTTCAGGACAACTGGCCCAATCTAAATCTATGTATCCAATCAAAGAAAAATCATCACTTGATTTATACATAAGGCCATGATGAGGTGTGGCCTTTAGGAATCTCACAATCCTCTTAGTTGCTATCCAATGGATCTTCTTAGGATCTTGCATGAACCTAGAAATAAGGCCAACTGAATAGCAAATATCTGGTCTAGTTGAAGTTAAGTAGATCAAACTTCCAACTAGCTGCATGTAAAGTGTACCATCAACCCTTTCTTCTTCATCATTATTGACCAATTTCAATCTAGTTTCCATGGGAGTTAGAGAGGGCTTACACTCCTCCATGTGAAACCTCTCCAAAATAGATTGAATGTACTTAGCTTGTGAGATAAAAATCTTACCAGGTTGTTGCCATACCTCTATGCCTAAGCAATAATGGAGGAGGCCTAAATCTATCATCTCAAAATTCTTGCATAAGTCCTCCTTGAGCAACCTTATTCCTTTTGTGTCATCACCTGTAATGAGAAGATCATCCACATACAATGTAACCAAAATGATGCAGTTCCTCCAATGTTTCACATAGAGAGTAGATTCTGCTGCAGATCTAGTGAAACCAAGGTTGTGAAAATAGGAGTCAATCTTTGCATACCAAGCTCGGGGTGCTTGCTTCAACCCATATAGAGCTTTATTCAATCTAAGGACTTTGTTTTCTTGGCCTTCAACTGTGTACCCTAGTGGTTGTTTCACATACACTTCCTCCTTTAAGTGACCATTGAGAAATGCACTTTTAACATCCATTTGATATATGGGCCAATGCTTTTGAGCTGCCATAGCAATAATTATCCTAATTGTAGTCATTTTTGCCATAGGTGCAAAGGTCTCCTCATAATCAATTCCCTCTTGTTGCTTATAGCCTTGAGCTACTAGGCGAGCCTTATAGCGATCTAGTGAGCCATCTGCTTTATACTTTGCCTTGTATACCCATTTTGTGCCAATGGTATATTTGCCTTTGGGTAAATCAACTAAGTCCCAAGTGTGATTCCTTTCAATGGAATCCAATTCTTGATCCATGGCATGAATCCATTTTGAATCACCAAGTGCTTCTTTGAAATTAGAAGGTTTAGGTTGGCTAAGGACTTTGGCCATTAGGGCATAATTCACTTGGTGTCTTAGGGTTGAAGGTCTTTTACCTGTATAAGTAGGCAAATGCGCTTGGGCTTCATCTATTGTGGCTTGAACCCACTTAGGTAAAGGATTGGATGATGTTGCTTGATCATTAGATGGAGGACTAGGAGGAGATGGAGGGCATGGATCATTTGTGAGGAGTTCTTCTTGTGGATGAATTTCTTGATTTATGAGGGGAGGTGAAGAGCTAGATGATATAGTATGCATGAATGGAGCAACTATTTCATTAGTTATTTCTAAAGTGGGGGCCTTTGGAGGATTAGATGGGGGATACTCATGAAAGGTAACATCCCTAGATAAAATGATTTTCTTGGAAATAGGCTCATACAACTTATATGCATTGGCACTATCACTATAGCCAATAAAGATGCATTTTTGGCTCTTATCATCAAACTTCTTCCTTTTCTAATGAGGAATGTGAGCATAGGCATCACATCCAAAGACTCTCAAATGGCCCAAATAGGGCGTTCTTCCACTCCATGCTTCTTCATGTGTTCTTTCATGTAAGGCTTTTGTGTAGGACCTATTAGTCAAGTATGCAGCAGTAAGAATAGCTTCACCCCAAAATGAGTTAGGCAATGTAGCAGCATGTAACATTGAATTTGCCCTATTTGTGATTGTTTGATTCATCCTTTTCAGCAACTCCATTTTGTTGTGGTGTATAAGGGGTTGTGAATTGCCTCCTTATCCCATGGTACTTACAAAAATTGAAGAATTCATTGGAGACATATTCTCCACCATTATCTGATCTTAAGGTGGAGATTTGATAGCTACTTTCTCTTTCAACAAGTGCCATGAATTCTTTGAACTTATCAAGGGCTTGCCACTTATATCGAATTAGGTAGATCCATACCTTTCTACTATAATCATCAATGAAAGTGATGTAGTATTTAGCCCCAGTATAATATTGAACAGACATTGGCCCACAAATGTCTGAATGAACTAATTGCAAAGGTCTATTGGCTCTCCATGCTTTTCCTATTTCAAAAGTTTGCCTATGGTGTTTGGCTATTACACATGGCTCACAAAAACATTTTGACTCCTTAATATGTGGAAGTCCTTTTACTAATCCTTTTCTAGCCATAATTTGAAGATTATTAAAATTTAAATGTCCCAATATTTCATGCCACATGTACTCCAAATAGAAAGTAGTTGTATGCAAAGATTTTTGTGTTACAAATTTTGTAAGGAGGTAGTAAACACCATCCTTTTTTACTCCCATGGCCTTGACATTGCCATTGGGTTCCTTAATGTAGCATTTGTCTTTTTCAAAATAGACATTATAGCCCTTATCTGTAAGCTGCCCAATAGAAAGAAGGCTCCTTTTAAGACCAGGTACATACAAAACATCTATTGCAAGAACATTATTCCCATCATGCAAAGTAAGTGGTGCCTCCCCAACACCTTCAATGGGTAGAGCACTTTCATCACCAAAAGTAATGAATTGATTTGATGTAGGTTGAACCTTGGTCAACCAATATTGCCTTCCTATCATGTGCTTTGCTGCTCTAGAATCAATATACCAACATTCTTTATCTTCAAAATTAACTTGATTGGCTGCATACAATGTGTTCAAATTATTATTTTGTGGTTCCCTATGTTCTCTTTGCCTTTGATAGCAATTAGCAACATTATGATTCTATTTTCCACAATATTCACATCCTTGTTGATTATTGTTTTGACCCCCTTGAGGTCTTGTTTGCCATATTTGTTGATTATATTGTTGTGGATATTGCTGATGTGGTTGCTCTTGGTAATACTATTGTGGCTGTTGTTGGTACTATTGACATTGTTGTTGTGGGTATTTATGATTCTTTCTACCTCTCTGATTTTTTTTATTTTGACCCTTGTTTTGCTGTAGCAATGCCTTGGTGGAAAAATTTATTGCATTTGATTCAATTTCTTCATATTTTATTAAGGCTTGCTCATGTTTCTTCAATAGAATATCAATTTTCTCAAGTGTGGAATTCATTATTTTTTCACTCAGATCTAACATGGTAGCATAAGAATGAAACTTTGAAGGAAGGCCATGCAACATTATTGGAATCAATTCATTGTCTTCTAGAGTTTTACCAGCAGCTAGGAAATCATTCTTAATAGACTTCACTTCCATAAGATAATCGGTAAGTGAGCCTTTCATACATAGATTGTATAATTTTTGTTTGAGATACAAGATATTATCTTGACTTGGCTTATCAAACAATCTATTGAGAGCATCCCATGCTTGTTTAGGTGTTTTTGCAGCCCTTATAGTTTCTCTGCATTGAATTCCCATAGCTAGCTTGATTAGACTTAAAGCTATGTTGGAATTCTTTTCAAATTGTGCTTTTTCTTTAGGGTCTTTTGGTGCAGTGAGTGGGTCTTCATTTGTCTGTCTATCTCTCACAAAGTCCCACATGTCATTCATCATCAATATTGATTCCATATCATACTTCCAATTTGCAAATGTTTGTGCTCCTTCAAGTTTCTTAGTGAGTCCACTTAATAGATTTGTAGTTGCCATGATTTAGAAAAGGACCAAAATAAAAGGGAGCTCAACTAAGGATGAAATATGAACCACAAGTACCAAATTAGAGCCCTAAAAAAAATCTAGGGTACACCGCTGAAGATCCAGAGGAGGGTTCACCTAGTTTTTCCACTCTGAATCTTCATGTGATTCCAACAGTGGGAGGGTTAAGTTGAACACAAGTGGCCTATTTTCCCAAAGAGAGTAAGAATTTGAAATATGCTAGACCTTTATACCGAACTTCTCAATATACTCGCCCTTACGTGAGGGAGACTATAAGTATTTGAGCAGCTGATACGTGGAACATAGGCTATTCTGAAAGGGAGAAAACTGTCAGGCCTTTATACCAAACTACTCAATAACCCACCCTTACGTGAGGGAGACTATAAGTTTTTGAGCAATTGATACGTGGAACATAGGTAGTTATAAAAATGTGATGCTTGCTTGCTCTTTTTAGAATTGTTACAATAGATGTGCTAATGTATTATTGCTTTTGATAAGATGCTTGTATGTGTTTGCTTGCTTGTATATGCCATATTTTCAAGTGTGTATACAATGGAACTACACTTGATTACAATTATAAAACCCAAAGTTATGTAAGGGTAATAACAAGCATAAAATGTAGACAAAGCCCCAAATAGAAGATGCAAGCAACAAACACCAAGTGGCCAAGAGAGTGCTACAAAATGACTCCACCAGCAAGGGACAAGGGGCCCTAAATCACCCCTTGAGTTGATGATTTTATTAGCAACTTTGGCTAAAAAAACTAGCCCCAAATGTGCCTCAAAAAAAAATGATACAAGATCAATGCCTCCACTTACAAGATTACCTCCAAACTTACCAAATTCAATGAATAACTTGGCCTAAAGTCCTCCCAAAATATTTAGAATTGAGCCCCTCACAATTTTGCCAAATTATCAACCAAGAGTGTCGGATGCAACCGAAAATGCACTCTTATTTACAATCTCAACTTTGAGTCAAAATTTAGCTGAGTAAATGATTTCAAAACTGAAAAAAAATTTCACCAATGGATCTCCCTCAAAATTCTCTTTCCAACGACTATATATAAGCCTATAGTAGGATACAAATTGATGCTTCAACAAAGCAAAAACAATGACCCTCAAAAATGTGTGCAGCTCCGGGACATTCCCAAGTAGTCACCCATCCGAGTTGTACTCTGAAAAATTATGCTTGACTTAGGAGTTTTTATAAAACTTGATACCTATATGCCAAGTGTCCTTATGAAAAAAAGTAAGTCCCCCCTTTCAAATTGAAGTTTTGACTTTAAACTTCAAACTTAATAAAAAATTCCCTTGTGAAATTTGTTTTCTTTTTAACATGGGGTTTGCAGTATAAATAGTCTATATAAAAGACTTTAGAATAAAGTTTTCATAAAAAACTTTAAAACAATGAGACATGCATTCGCCTTTGAACACTTTTGAATGGGCCTCAATCAATTAACGCACTCGCCAGTCTTCACTTTTGCAATAAATGCATGGCCTCAATCAATGGGTTTGCCTACATGGGGCGTACAGTTGTTGGCAATTTTGGGTACTTTGGGTACAT
Organism: Wollemia nobilis; assembly: GCA_028583015.1. NCBI lineage: Eukaryota > Viridiplantae > Streptophyta > Pinopsida > Araucariales > Araucariaceae > Wollemia > Wollemia nobilis. The sequence goes on along the minus strand of JAQPPZ010016690.1, from coordinate 7,161,794 downwards.
TGCCTTTGCTCAAGTATATAAGTTGTCATTGATGTCAATAAGCTCTTGAAGGAATTAGATTTGATGTCAAACAATTTGTTTCGATGAAGGTTACGACATGACAGTTTCAAAGGTCTTTTGTAAACCCCAAGTTGGCAGGTTTAAATATTACAGGTGGATGCATTAGTTTAATGCATTTGGGTCCAGGAGGAAGTATTTATTTAAATAATTAAAAACCTTGTGAAGATTTATTTTAATTATTTTTAAATAAATATTAATTTATTGTTTGCATTGGGTTCTCCTAACCCATGGCGCAAATTTCTTAACTTTGATGGCGCTATGCTCTAATATTGTGGGCGCTAGCCAAGACCTCCATCGACGTGTTAAAATCCTCGCCGACGTCAAGAGTTTATGGGAAATATGCATATAAATCTCCCATGATGAAGATCAAATATTATCCCATCCGCATTTTTGAAATGTATTGCTCGCTATGATTTCATGATCTGATGTTTGATTTCTTCTTCGCTGAGTTTTCGTGATCTGCTGTTTGGATATCCACCATTCATTTTTTGTATCTGCCGTAAGGTTTTGTCATCGTCATTTGCGTCAGAAGACAAGAAGGCCTATTTTTTATTTTAGCCCTGTCGCAAAAGGTACAAGGGAAACATAGTGAGGTTTAAACGTCACCAGACGCCTTTGGCACATTGGTAGCAGCTAGGCTGTTGGCGCGCTACCCGAATGGGAGGTTCCACATTCGAATAACATGAAAGGGTTTTTCTTCATTGCAGTGGACGCAGCGAGTGGTGTTAGAGTTCGTGTGCAATTTCTCCATAGCACGATTTTTGGTGTTGGCCAAGGTATTTTCGAAATTAATTTTTGCTAGTGTATTTTTGCGGATGGAGGAAGTTTATTAGAGAGAAAAACAACTTAGGAGTTATAAGGAGTTTGAAGCTTGCTTTATTTTGATAAAAGATTCATTTTAAGGTGTTGTTTGCATTATCTTATTGCATTCTTATGAGAGATAAATTTTATTGTTGATAAGACTATAAGGGAGAAATAAGGTGTATAAGGGATAAATATTTCTTGTAATGTTGAGAGTGCTTTTGGTTGATTATGGAAATGAAAGCATGATGTTTTAAGGTTAGAATTGCTTCTTGTGTGAAAGTGTGAAACCTTAAGTGGGTAGCTTTGAGATTGACATTAGCTTTCATTAAATTGGTTATAATCAAGATATTCTTTACTTGGTTAAAGTGGGGCTTACTTATTTGTTGATGATTTGAAAAGTTGTTTTGTGCTTGGTGATTTGAGTTGGTGGATGCTTTTTTGTTCAAATAATGTTGGAGAGAAAAGGAGTTCTACTTGTTTCCTTTTCTAATGTTGATTGTGAAATGCTTCAAGGTTGTGTTTTGAGTTGAATGGTGTTGATTGAACCTTGGTTGATGAGCATTGTTGTTGAAGCCCTAATTGATGGTGAAAAGAACATGAGTATCATTGTTATGTGATTCTTTGCATAGTTTGCAATTGTTGGGGTTTCATGTTCTTGAAAGAAATCATTCTATCCTATCCATTTCAGATATTGAGTTAAGTTTTTAGATTTGAGATTGAGATTGAGCTGAGTTGATTTGAGTTGAGTTTTGAGATTGGGAGTTGAGTATAGAACATATTGAGTCTCTAAAAATTCTCTTTATGCTTCTATGAGTTTGACAAATCACATTGGGTCTCTATCAATCAACTTTGTGATTTCCTACTAAGAAAGTTTTCTTGGTGAGCTTGCTAAGTTTTTGGACAGGTTTCGGTGGGGACTTGTGAGCAGTTTTTGGACAGGTTCCGGTGGGGACTTGTGAGCAGTTTTTGGATAGGTTCCAGTGGGGACTTGTGAGCAGTTTTGGATAGGTTTCGGTGGGGACTTGTGAGAAGATTTGAACAGGTCCTAGCAGAGGACTTGTGATTTGAGTTTGATAGTTCTATGAGAAAAACCTGAGGACAGAGGTGCACTGGTTCTATGAGAAGAACCTGAGAACAGATTTGGTAAGTCTTTGAGAAGGCTTGTATGCAGAGGATTGATTTGTTCAAGAGTTGAACAGATCTGACAGAAAGAGGAAGACTTGTACTAGACCAACTGACTACATTTGGTACAGGTTGCTGAGCTGCTATGAACGTGATCATAGAAGGTAGAGGTCTCTTAGGCTAAGCATTGAGGACAGGAGGTCTTCGGTGGAAAGGAGTTCCACATGCTGGCAAGAGGTAGAGGCAGTTGATATTTTGAGGGATCATTTCCAGAGCAGAGGGCAAGGTATCTCCTTTGAGCAGAGGCTCATAAATTTTGATTAGGGGAAGGTATCTCCTTTTGGCCGAGGCTCATAAACATTGTAATTAGGAAGGATTCCCAAAGAACTTTGAGATAACTTTTAGAGAAAAGTTTTGTGGACGTAGCCCAACCATTTTGGGTGAACCACGTTAAAAATGGGTCTTCAATGTGTGATGCTTTCTATCTTGATTAATGTTGTGTTGATGCCACTGCTATCTAAAGTTAAAATTATTAATTGGTTAAGTCTTATACTATTCACCCCCCTCTCAGTATAAGTCCACGTTCTTCAATTGGTATTAGAGCAGGTCACTCCAGAAAGAGCCTAACAGCTTAGAGAAGGATCTATCAGAGGAACATACAGATTCAGAAAGAGATGAAGATGTTGAGTTCGATCTCAAAGGTGAATTTTTCTTGGCTTTAAGAAATATTGAGAAATTCAGGGAAGAGAATTTTGTTCTCAAGCATCAATGTCAAGAAGAAGAGATAGCAAGATCAGAATTGTCTCAAAGTGTTATAGACTTCAAAATTATAGCTGAAGAAGGGAAGAAGGTTGAACAGGTTCTGATAGAGGCTCTCAAAGGAAAGGAAGCTGATTGCGAGAAACTAGAAGAAGAGGTTATGTCTCTTAGAGTGAAGTTGGAACAGTTGGCTCTCAAACAGAATACTCCGTGTGAAAAGCAAAAGAAGGATGGCATCACCATTCATGAAATAGGGTCTTCGAGCAAGATCAATATTCATCCTGAAGAGTGGTGGATTCCAGTTGGTCACAAGAAGAACAATCATCCAAGGCATCAAAATAGGTTACACAATACTTTCCATGGCTATTGTTTTTCTTGCAAGAAATTTGGTCACAAAGCTATGCATTGCAATAAGTCTTTGAATAGCCATAGTAAGGAAAATGTTAACTCTTTTGCACCTCTTATGAATAAAAATGTCATGTGTTACAAGTGCAAGAATTTTGGGCATATAGCAAGGATGTGCGGTTTGGATAGATCTAGCCTTGAGTTCACTAAAAAGAGAAATGAGATCAAATCTAAGTCAATGATAGTTCAAACTGCTTTTCATGCTCAATACAAAGTAGAAAAAAGGTATCTTGATAGTGGTTGTTCAAAACATATGACTAGTGAAAAGGAAAAGCTTTTGGTCTTAAAAGAAACAAACAGAGGAACAGTCAGTTTTGGAGATAATAGGTCAGCTAAAATCTGTGGTAAAGGGACTCTTAGTTTGGATGGGAAATCCAAAATAGAAAATGTGCTTTATGTACAAGTCCTAAGATATAATATTCTAAGTGTGAGTCAACTTTGTGATCAAGGGCACATAGTATCTTTCTTTTCAGATAGATGTGAGATAAGTAAAGAAAAAAATAGAAAACTCATTGCTAGTGCTACAAGGACTCCAAACAATCTTTACATGTTAAGTGAGATAAAAAAGGAAAAGTGTTTTCTAACTCAAGAAGATGAGAGTTGGTTATGGCATAAAATATTGGGGCATTTGAGCTTTGATAATCTTGTCAATATTAGTAACAAGGAAGCGGTTAGAGACTTGCCCAAAATAAAAAGGCCTCATAACATCATTTGCGGTCCTTGTCAACATGGAAAAGCAGACCGAGAACCAATTTCAAATCAAAAGGGTATACTTCTTCAAAATCATTGGATCTTATTCATACTGATTTATGTGGCCCTACCAGAACTTAGAGCATTCAGGGAGAAAGCTACTTCATGTTGTTTATAGATGATTATTCTAGAATGACTTGGGTTACTTTTCTTAAATAAAAATCTGAAGCTTTTGAAAAATTTAAAGCTTTCAAAGAAATGATTGAAAATGAGACTGGCAAGAGAATCAAATGCTTAATATCAGATAGAGGAGGAGAGTTCACTTCAAATGAATTTGTGGAATACTGTGAGCAACAAGGAATCAAAAGAGAATATTCAACAGTAAGAAGAAATCCTCAAAAAAATGGAGTAGTTGAAAGGAAAAATAGAACTATTGAAAATATGGCTAGAGCTATGTTAAATGAGTCAAAACTTTCATATGGCTTTTGGAAAGAGGTAGTCAGTACATCAGTCTACATTATCACCAGGGCCCAACTTAGAGTCAATCATCATAAAACTCCTTATGAGTTGTGGAAAGGAAGACCAGCTACAGTAAAATACTTCAAAGTGTTTGGGAGTAAGTGCTTCATCAGAAGGGAAGATTAGAATTTGGGTAAGTTTTATCCTAGGTGTGATGAGGGAATGTTTCTTGGATATTCTAGCAGAAGCAAGGCCTATAGATGCTTCAACAAAAGAACTCATACAGTTGTAGAGAGCATAAATGTAACAGTTGATGAAAAGACAGGGATAAGAGAACCAGTCAAGGAACTCAGTGATGAAATTTGTCAAGAAGAATTCAAAGAGGTTTCAGATGAAGAAGAGGAAAGACAACAACTGCTTCCCAAAACTCCTTCACGATATGTTCAGAAATATCATCCCAAATATTTGATCATTGGTGATCCAAATAGTAGGAAAATAAGAAGAAGAGTCATTCCTTCACATGATTCTACAAATGTTTCATTATTATCTTAGATTGAGCCAAAATATTTTAGTGAAGCATGTGCAGATAAGTTTTGTGTAAAAGCAATGGATGAAGAGCTAAATCAAATAGAGAAAAGTGAAACTTGGGAATTGGTTCCAAGACCTAAGGACAAGAATATCATTGACACAAAATGGATATTCAAAAATAAACTCAATGAGGATGGAAATATTGTCAGAAACAAAGCTAGGTTAGTCTGCAAAGGTTATGCTCAAGTAGAAGGTGTTGATTTCGAAGAGACGTTTGCTCCTGTTGCTCGTATTGAAGCTATCAGAATGTTTTTGGCCTTTTCAAGCTTCAAATCATTCAAGGTATATCAAATGGATGTAAAGTCAGCTTTTCTAAATGGGGTGTTGGTAGAAGAAGTCTACATAGAATAGCCAGAAGGAGTGTCTCTCTCAGAACAGTCAAACTATGTGTGTAAACTGAAAAAGGCCTTGTATGGGTTAAAGCAAGCACTTAGGGCTTGGTACTCAAGACTTGACAGGTATATTCATGAGCAAGGCTTTAGGAAAGGCATGGTAGATAACAATTTGTATATTTAGAATGAAGATGATGATATGTTGATTATGGTTGTCTATGTTGATGATATTATTTTTGGTGGAAATAATACTCGGATGTGCAAAGTTTTTGCTAACACCATGTAGAAGGAATTTGAGATGTCTATGATTGGAGAGCTGTCATTATTTTTAGGTCTTCAGATTGCTCAGTCAAAATATGGTATATTTCTCTCTCAAGGAAAGTATATCAAAGAAATGTTGAAGAAATTTGGGATGATGGAAAACAAACCAGTGTGTACTCCAATGATTACAGAGTGCAAGATGAGTAAAGATGATGAATCTCCAGTGACAGATCAGAGGTTGTATAGATCTATGATTGGTAGTTTATTATATATTACAGCTACCAGACCAGATATCATGCAGGTAGTTGGGTTAGTAGCAAGATTTCAGGTAGCTCCAAAATATTCTCATGTTATAGCAGTTAAGAGGATATTTAGATATCTGAAGGGCACTATGGAATTTGGGATTTGGTATCCCAAAGGGGATGATTTCACCCTCATAGCTTATACAGATGCATATTGGGTAGGCAATATTGATGATAGGAAAAGCACTAGTGGTGGAGCATTCTTTCTGGGAAAGAGTTTGGTTTCTTGGCTAAGTAAGAAACAACCTTCAATTTCGTTATCTACAGCAGAGGCTGAATACATAGAAGTAGTGGTTGGGTGTACACAAGTTTTATGGATGAAAACCACCTTGGAGGATTTCAAAGTCAAGCATGAACAACCCATATCCATACTTTGTGATAATACAAGTGCCATAAGTATTTCCAAAATCCGGTAATGCACTCAAGGACAAAGAATATTTCCATCAAGTATCACTTTCTAAGGGAGAAAGTGCAAGAAAAGCAGGTCAAGGTAGAGTATGTGTCTACTAAAGAGCAGATTGCAGATATCTTCACCAAAACTCTTCCAAGAGATACGTTTGAGTATCTAAGGGAGAAATTGGGAGTTGTACTCCCACCCCAGAATTAATCACATCATCAAGAGGTGGGGGAGGGACTAAGCTAAGAGGATCATTCTTAGTCCCGAGCCCCAAAGGTGACCCTTTGCCATTGATGAAAAAGGGGGAGAGATATGAGTAAGGGGGAGAGCTTCAAAGTGAAGAGGAGAGCTTCAATTCAGGGGAGGCAAAACTTCAAAGGAAGATTCTCAGTTGTGGGCATAGTTGGTCAGTTGTTAGCACAGTTGGTTTCAGTTTTGGCTCTTGAGAAGTGTTTTCAGTAAAAGTTTGCCATCAATGACAAAGGGGGAGATTGGTGGCAATTTTGGGTACTTTGGGTACATTGCATTTGCTCAAGTATATAAGTTGTCATTGATGTCAAGAAGCTCTTGAAGGAATTTGATTTGATGTCAAATAATTTTTTTTGATGAAGGTTACGACATGATAGTTTCAAAGGTCTTTTGTAAACCCCAAGTTGGCAGGTTTAAAGATTACAGGTGGATGCATTAGTTTAATGCATTTGGGTCTAGGAGGAAGTATTTATTTAAATAATTAAAAACCTTGTTAAGGTTTCTTTTAATTATTTTTAAATAAATATTAATTTATTGTTTGCATTGGGTTCTCCTAACCCATGGTGCAAATGTATTAACTTTGATGGCACTATGTTCTAAGATTGTGGGTGCTAGCCAAGACCTCCACCAACATGTTAAACTCCTCGCCGACGTTAATATTTTATGGGAAATATGCATATAAATCTCCCACGATGAAGATCAAAGATTATCCCATCCGCATTTTCAAAAAGTATTGCTCACAGTGATTTCGCGATCTGATGTTCAATTTCTTCTTCGCTGAGTTTTTGTGATCCGCTGTTTGGATATCCATCATTCATTTTTTCTATCTGTCGTAAGTTTTCATTGTCATTGTTCATGTCAGAATACAAGGAGGCCTGCTATTTATTTTAGCCCTGGCACAGAAGGTACAAGGGAAACGAAGTGAGGTTTAAACCTCACCAGATGCCTTTGGCGCACCGGTAGCGACTAGGCTGTTGGCGCACTACCCGAACAGGAGGTTCCACTTTCGAATAACGTGAAAGCATTTTTCTTCGTTGAAGTGGATGCAGCGGGTTGTGTTAGATTTCATGCGCAATTTCTCCATAGCGTGATTTTTGGTGTTGGCCAAGGTATTTTTGAAATTAATTTTTGCTAGTGTATTTTTGCGGATGGAGGAAGTTTATTAGAGAGAAAAATAGCTTAGGAGTTATAAGGAGTTTGAAGCTTGCTTTATTTTGATAAAATATTCATTTTAAGGTGTTGTTTGCATTATCTTATTGCATTCTTATGAGAGATAAAATTTATTGTTGATAATACTATAAGGGAGAAATAAGGTGTATAAGGGATAAATATTTTTTGTAATGTTGAGAGTGCTTTTGGTTGATTATGGAAATGAAAGCACGATTTTTTAAGGTTAGAATTGTTTCTTGTGTGAAAGTGTGAAACCTTAATTGGGTAGCTTTGAGATTGACATTAGCTTTCATTAAATTGGTTATAATCAAGCTATTCTTTACTTGGTTAAAGTGTTGGGCTTACTTATTTGTTGATGATTTAAAAATTTGTTTTGTGCTTGGTGATTTGAGTTGGTGGATGCTTTTTTGTTCAAATAATTTTGGAGAGAAAAGGAGTTTTACTTGTTTCCTTTTCTAATGTTGATTGTGAAATGCTTCAAGGTTGTGTTTTGAGTTGAATGGTGTTGATTGAACCTTGGTTGATGAGCATTGTTGTTGAAGCCCTAATTGATGGTGAAAAGAACATGAGTATCATTGTTATGTGATTCTTTGCATAGTTGGCAATTGTTGGGGTTTCATGTTCTTGAAAGAAAGCATTCTATCCTATCCATTTTAGATATTGAGTTGAGTTTTTAGATTTGAGATTGAGATTGAGCTGAGTTGATTTGAGTTGAGTTTTGAGATTGGGAGTTGAGTATAGAAAATATTGAGTCTCTAAAAATTCTCTTTATTCTTCTATGAGTTTAAAAAATCACATTGGGTCTCTAACAATTCACTTTATGATTTAATACTAAGAAAGTTTTCTTGGTGAGCTTGCTGAGTTTTTGGACAGGTTCTGGTGGGGACTTGTGAGCAATTTTTGGACAGGTTCCAGTGGGGACTTGTGAACAGTTTTTGATAGGTTTCGGTGGGGACTTGTGAGAATATTTGAACAGGTCCTAGCAGAGGACTTGTGATTTGAGTTTGATAGTTCTATGAGAAGAACCTGAGTATAGAGGTGCAATGGTTCTATGAGAAGAACCTGAGGACAGATTTGGCAAGTATTTGAGAAGGCTTGTATGCAGAGGATTGATTTGTTCAAGATTTGGACAGATCTAACAGACAAAGGAAGACTTGTACTAGACCGACTGACTGTGTTTGGTATAGGTTGTTGAGCTGCTGTGGACATGATCATAGAAGGTAGAGGTCTCTTAGGCTAAGCATTGAGGACAGGAGGTCTTTTGTGGAATGGAGTTCCATGTGCTGGCAAGAGGTAGAGGCAGTTGATCTTTTGAGGGATCATTTCCAGAGCAGAGGGGAAGGTATCTCATTTGAGTAGAGGCTCATAAATTCTGATTGGGGGAAGGTATCTCCTTTGGGTCGAGGCTCATAAACATTGTAATTGGGAAGGATTCCCAAAGAACTTTGAGATAAATTTTAGAGAAAATTTTTGTGGACGTAGCCCAACCATTTTTGGTGAACCACGTTAAAAATGGGTCTTCAATGTGTGATGCTTTCTATCTTGATTAATGTTGTGTTGATGCCACTACTAGCTAAAGTTAAAATTATTAATTGGTTAAGTCTTATACTGTTCACCCCCCCTCTCAGTATAAGTCCATGTTCTTCATACAGATCACTTTCTAGATGTTCACAGTGTCTACAAATGGTTATGGTTCGTCTCAAGCAGTTTGCAACAGAAAAAATCAGTACAACTCACAACCCCAAGAGTGGTAGTAAACATCAAGTGAACATACAGTGTTGATCTCCATTGAGTTGTTTTGACTATTGTAAGTGTGAGTCTCATTCCTCATTCCCTTGCAAATTCTTTCCTGATAGTACAGGCTAGATCATAGGTTATAGGAGCAACATCAATGATAACTATAAACCTTTGACCTCAGAGTGAAAAGTGACTCATTGTTCTTCAAAAACATCGAGCACAAACAACAAACTCCATAGACTTCATCATCTTAGAAAAAAAATGTCGAGCACAAACAATAAAATGTATTCATGCACTGTAGCTCTTCGTGGGCCAAAAAAAAATTCAATTTGTCAGTCAATATAAAATCATATCTTAAAAGAAACTTAAACACTAAAACATGAAATGCTTCTGCTCAAGCGTCCAGCTGCAGAGGAGTGACAATAATTTGAATGAAGCATGGTTGGCACAAGGGGCCATGCAACAAAGGGATGAATAACAGATCATTCTGGAGAAGCCACCGTGAGTTGACTTTGATGGCTACAGGACATAACAACAAACATACTACAAGAGGATGGATAGGGATTCATCTTGATAGTCATCGACCATTAAAAATACTACGAGCTCGACACAATTCTCCTCAACACAGCCATGGAGGTGTTTTCACAAGAACATATAAAAAATGTGTAGCTTTCAGGAAGCAAAAAACTTATGAGCATCCTTTTCACTACGATGGTGCACCTTTTTCAAACTTCTTCCTTAGGTTTCCTATACATCATGAGTAGGGGGCCTACAAACAAAGATTGTCAAAGCAATATATCTAGTTCTCCAAGCATCTATAGATCGGTGAGTTCCCTGTAGACACAAAATGCCAAACTCGAAACTTCTGCTATCAATCATAGAAATAACAACCAGACAAATTTTTAAAAATATGGGGGAGGAGCTTCATAAACTCTTTGCTCTCACAGAATTTTCACAAAATCATAGATTCTTAAAAAAATAATGCTCATAATTTTCATGAAAAAAACTTTCCCACAACATAAGAAAAAAATCCGTAAATTTTCTTCTATTTCTCATTCACAAGAACAATTTAGCAAGTGAAGAGGATACTCCAGAGAAAAATATTCAGTCCTAAAAAAAACTTCTTCAAACCCTAAAACCTACAGGGTAGGGAAAGCCTGCTCTGATACCAAATGTTGGGACTACATTTAGATGAATACAAAAGCACTATATATTTACAAGTTGTGTTACAATATATAGGCATAAAATCTATGAGGGAGATATGACAAGTGTCATAAGCTCCACTCCAAGTGTTGAAATAGAAGACACAACTCCAACTCAAACTGAAACTAAAAAATAGGACAAGTGGTAGAACTATAGAAGGGCATAGTGCACATTATAATAATATTCTAACATGAATAACCAAATAATGTAATATATGGGGTGTTGAAATATATTACATTATTTGGTACATACTAATGTATCACGTTTGATACATATTTATATTATGAGTGTTGTCTTACATTAGGGTGTGATTATTTAATATATGTAATGTAATAAATGCATAAGTATTATCATAATGTGCAAAGTATTCAATAATATAAATGTGTATAATAGTCCATGTGCACATGAGTCCATAGAATAGGAAGGTGAAGAGTCATAGGAATATGGAAGGTCAAGATTCACATCCCATTATATATTGGCCTTTGTGTGAGCATATGAAGTGATACAATATAGAGGAGAATTAGAGAATAAGATAGAGATACAATGTAGAGCATGTATGAAGTATGGAGAGTTTGAGATCTGCATTCTATATCAAAATACTATGTTTTTGAGCTTTTGTTAATGGTAGATTTTTGAGTTAATGCAAAAGTATTTCAAGAGTATTATATTCTTTAAATATTACCATTATCTTATATTTGATGTACATGTTTATTCTATATCTTGTAGTTGTTTTCCATTAAGTATTTAGTATCAAAAGCTAACAGTAGCCTTAGGAGCAAAGTGGCTTCCATAAAATCTAGAATGATATTCTTTCAACACTTGGAGGACCTCTTTGTCAAATAAGAAATGAAGATATATACCATATAGATGACTCCAATACACTCTACCTTGTGATATGTAGTATCTTTGGGATAATTGATTGATAGATCTTATTTTAGTTTTGGGTATACCTCCTAGAAATGGCAAGTTTTGAAGATAAAACATAATGTCATCATACCATTTGCAATAAAAATTTTCAATTATTCTAGCCTTATGCTATTCATATACTATGATAGTATTATTCATGACTTCCCCTTCTTTTTTAACCATATGCTTTAGTAGGCAATATCTTTTATCAATATGAATAACTGTGAACTCTACATCATACTATAATAAATTTACCATCCACCTTGTAAATTTATACCCTGAAGGTTGAAACTGAGTTAAAATATTTTTTATAGCAATGTAGAGGACACATTATATTAATTTTTTTGATCCAAATATACCTTTGAAATGATCTAATGCTTTTATTAAAGTGTAAGCCTAATTTTCTATCATAGAGTATTTTAATTGAGCACCTTTCAATCATACACTCATGAAGGATATAGGTTCTTAATTTTCCTTTTCATATTTTAATTGAGCACCTTTCAATCATACACATATGAAACAAATGAGTATATTTTAAAATCTCTAGAGTAATCACAGTAATTTAATATAGAAGCTTGAGTGAATGCATCTTTGATCCACTAAATAGCTTTAGTATTTTCTTTTGTCCACCTTATTTCCTCATATTTCTTGATCATATCATTTATCGGCTTAGCAATTTGAGCAAAATTAGGAACAAATATCCTAATAAATTTTATCTTACAAAAGAATGATCTAAATCCTTTCAGATTTTTAAGAGGGAGAATTTTAACAATTGTTTCTATTCTTTGTGGATCAATGCTAATTTATTCCTTTGAAACAACATGCCTGAATAGTTTACCCTATGTAGCTCCAAATACATATTTTTTTAGATTCAAAGATATGCCAAATTCTTTAAATTTTTCAAACACTTAGGTTAGGTGTGTAAAATGATCTTCAATATTTTTTAAAAATACTATAATATCATCAAGATACACTACTACTATTTCAAATATTAACCCCTTGAATGCAAAATCCATGGCTCTCTAAAATTTTGCCCCCGCATTCATCAACCCAAATGGCATCCTGAGATATCCAAATGTTCCCCATGGTGTGGTGAATTTGTTTTGTTTATGTCTTCTGGATTTTATTGTAATCTTGTAGACACCTAAAAATGACACATTGACCCTAATGTAGTGCCAATGAACGATCAATTTGAAAAACCCCAAAAAATTGATATAATCCCATAAAATCACCTTTCATCACAACCAAGATCCCTTGGCAACTCAAGCCCTCATCCACACTGAGCTCTTGGTCACCATGTGATGATCCATTTTTACTTACCTTAGGTCAACCTCACCCATCTCACAACAAAAATAAAAGAACACAATGCATTTAATATTATATGTTGAAAAGCATATGCCACTAGAGATTTGGACTATTTCCACCCACATGCAAAACGAAGACCAATAACTTACTTGTATCCTCTCATATTAACTCTTCACACTTCCCTAAGCAATTATATCCATCTATGGCTTGAAAATATTCAAAAAATACATGAGAATCAATTAAAAAAGATATTTTAAGGGAAAGGGCTTACTTTCCCTCTCCTCTAATATTTCCCACTTTATACATTCACATGGGAGGATCTAAAAGGCACTTGCACATTAAAGTGGGGTATTCTCTCTCATCCACCTCCTTCCACCACCTCACCTCTCCTTCTCCTTTCTAAGAAAATTATAAGTAGGCCCATCCGCTTAGGGTTTCAAGAAAGAATTTTAGACACTGACATATTGCCAAAGTATTGCATGATATATCCCAAGCATACTGAATTTTTAGCCCTCCATACAATGATATTTTCTTGTAGATTTTGGTGATTGCAAGTATACCATGTATTTAGTTCCATAAATTTCAATCTAAGATCATTTGGGCATTTCTTTCATGCATTTTTATGAGTTTTTGTGTTTGGTTTCTCTATCCTTTGAGGAGGTCTACTTGAGATAGGACTCTAAACAATCTAATGTTTTTTGTAGGGTTATGCAGGATTGAAGGTCAGTGTAGCTTGTAAACCTATGATGCTAGGAATATGTTCGATGCTAGGGTCCCTTCTAATGGAATCGTAGACCTACGATGCTAGGAAGATGTTCGATGCTAGGGTCCCTTCTAATGGGATCCTTGTTTTCCTTTAGTTTCATTTGACGATCACAATGAGACCACCCATGTTATTTTTTAAAGCTAGCATTTTTGCTATCTGATTAATAGGTATAATTAGAATCCAAATGACAAAAACAAACTTTCCAAAATTCAACATCAGATAATAATTAGGTTTCTCAAAACACATTTTATTCTCCTATACAAGAGGTTAAATTTATTTTCAAAGCACATCTTCCGATGTTAGGACTTGGTGATTTGTTTTTCTTCTTGTAATTCTACTATTACGAGTGGTTGGTGGATTAGGAAATATCTTTCTTAAGCAATGTTTAAAACTGTCATAGTTTTCTTTACAAAAGTTCAAAAAAAAATGTATTCAGTCAAAAAAACTAGTGAGTTATATTTTGAAAACTCATACGTACAATTTTTAGGTATATATTTTGCAAATCCAACAAAGCAGTTTTCAAATTTTGCTCTAAAAATCTCAATATTCAGTTTGTAAGTATCTGCTTCTAGAAACTTGACCTTACTCAGTGTCAAATATCTACATACATATTGAAAACCAAAGACATTAAGTAATTTTGCAAGACCTACATTGCAAATTGCATCCAAAGTTTAGTTTTAAGGTATATACATTACCAACCTCACTTGTAAAAAATGCCTTTGCTTGTTCAATCAAGTTACCAACATAATACAAATTCCTCTAATCATCAAGTGGGTAGCCTTACATCCGAACGATGGTCATGACTAGACTTAAGACTATGGACTATTGTTGATGTGGCATTTTGTAATCTCTTGAATTTTTGGTTTTCAACCATTTTTCCATAGATAAATCACTACACCAATTGTTGTACCAATTCCATTAGAACAAACACCAATTTCATACATTTATATAATATTATAAACTCATGTCTTTGAAGCAAATAGGGGTTTTATAAAAAATATGCCATGAAAGCTATGCACAATATTTTTCTAACAACATTTTTATAACACAAGGAACTAAATATTATAATTACTGCAATAAGTTATTTGTAACAACTAATGTGACAAATACAAAACAATAAATAGTGCAAATATTACGGTTTATATCTTCTCATAAGGATTCCAATTTCATAATCTTCTTTGGGCCACAAGAAAGACCCACTCCATAATTAACCCTAGGTTTCCTCATAACACAACATGGCATACAAATGACACCATCATCTTAGTGACCATAAGAAAAATCACACATCCCAGCCCACTGTACTCAAAATTCTCTATAGGAACATCCTGCTAAACATGGTTGGGCCCTGTATTCTCAAATATAAGCAATTGGGTATCCCAAATTTATCAAAAAAAACCTAATCTACTTCAAAGGACTAAGATTTTGTTATTTCCCACTACCAAATGCTTCACAATCCCAATTGCTAAATTACTAAAGTGAACTCAGGCTTATTTATATCATGAAAACAATAATGACCCAGTACGACCCACACTATGTTTTGTCAAATTGATGAGAGTGCCAACTCTCTATTGATAGAGCAAGGTGCTCAAGTAGATTTGACCTGGAATTCCCTTCAAGTCCACAATAAACCTACCCCCATATAAAAAAAAAATGTTTTTTTGTAATTCTTGCCACTCAAATTCATTAAAACATCTAAATCAATTCCAATACTGAATGAAAAAAAAATGCAAACAAGGCATAGCTAGTGAATCACATTTGATTTCAGTGGGCTTGGAGAGTTTTTTCTCGAGGACAATAATTTTTATAATCATGTATCCATAGATCATTTTGATTTCTCATGCTTAGTCTCCCGATGCAACCAAGTCATGCATCCTCCCACCATATCCCTTGGAGTCAACCATGAAGCTCCACACATGGCATTGAATTATCACAATTATCACTCATGAGTATCCATGAAGTTTGTCACCTGATTCTCTTGTTTGGTGTTTATCGAAATGCACACCCATGTGGAGGCAACATGCAACATCAACATAAAATGTATTGTTTACATTTTTAAGTTGATAAATGTGCTTCCCACTAGAGGGTAAGCCATGGTATTTTCTTGTGATAGTTTTCTAGACATGTGGTTCATCCTACGCTGTGTAATTTTGACCACCTGCAACACCAATAGTAGCTTACCATTTGGAAGCACTCTTATAAAATTTAGAAATTACATTGGTATTATTTTATTTCTCAAATTAATGAGACATAAATAATCCAACTTAAAGTTCTTGAATATAGAGAATCTTATCAGAATTAAAATTGCATAAATATTATCTTTAGCTTTCTATTCATAATTAGGGAGACAAAAGGGATTCAACTCAAATAAAAACTTAGAAATCTAAGCATTTTATAAAAGCTATTTTATACTCAAAATATTAGGGATTCATAAGGTAGTCAATCTCAAAGGTTCAAATATTTTAAAATTATATCAAAGTTGTTTCTTAAAACTAAGGAGTCATGAGAGAAACTTACTTTAGAAGAACTATGGAAGAACTTATTAAGTATACAAGATTCAAGGAATCAAAATGGCTTAGAGATATACTTGATTCAAGGAATGATAATATAAAAAGTAAAAGAAAAGAATCAATATAGCTTAGAAATTTTTTCAAAAAGTCACAAATTTATAGTTTGGAAAGAGTAGATTCTATAAATATATATTTTAACAATATTATAGAAGAAATTGATAGCAGTCATATTAATGGAATTATGGAGAATACTATCTTAAAATTTAGTAAAGAATATTGGTCAAAAATATGTTTTATAGATTTATGAAAGAAGATAAAATAGCATAGTTGTACACAAATGGTTTTACAATTTTATTAAGGAATTGGATGAACTTGAAATTTCAAATACAAGTAACAAATAAGTAGATATATCTCTATAATGTACTTATTGTAATAACATTGGTCATGAGAAAGCAAATAGTTGGAATTTCCATCCATGTATATATTATGGGGAAAAATATCACTCATATTTTTTTTTCTACTACAAATATAGGTACTATAAAATATTTTAAGAGATATTAATATTTAGACTATATTGTCTCTTTCAAGTTCTTATTTCTGAAGTATCTACTAACAATGAGTTCAAGTTTAAAGTTTCTGAAGAACAAGAAGAAAGGTCATCCAAAGAGCCAAAGGAAAGAAAATTGATTAATTTTGATCCACTCATGACATGTAAGATAATGAGATATCTTCTTCATCAAGGCTACATGGAAAAATTCAAGGATGAAGATTATATTAAAGACTTTAAAACATGAAAAAGTAAAAAAATGAAAAGAACAAGAAAATACAACAGGAGTACCAAGAACAAGGTGAAGACTAAACCAAAAGAAGAAAAGGAACCTGATCAAGTTGAAGAACACATGAAATATGAAGATCCATATTGAAGATTAAAGTCTTCAATAATCAAGTAATGTAATACAAGGGGTGTGTTTGAATATATTACATTATTTGGTGCATGCTAATGTACCGCCTTGGGTACATATTTAGATTAGGAATGTGTTGTAGGTTAGGGTTTGAGTATTTTATTTATGCAATGTAATAAATGCACATGTATTATTAGAATGTGCAAAGTATTCAATAATTTTAATGTGTATAATAGTCCACATGCACACGAGTTTTATAAAATAGGAAGGTGAAGAGTCATAAGAAGATGGAAGGTCAAGAGTCACATTCCATTATATATTGGTCTTTGTGTGAGAATATGAAGTGACACAATATAGAGGTGAAGTAGAGAATAAGGTAGAGATACAATATAGAGCATGTATGAAGTATGGAGAATTTGAGATCTCCATTCTATATCAAAATACTATTCTCATGAGCTTTTGTTAATGGTAATTTTGTGAGTTATTGCAAAAGTCTCTCATAAGTTTTATATGCTTTAAATATTGTTATTATATTATATTCGATATAGTATGCTTATTATAGATCTTGTGGTTTTTTTCCATTAAGTATTTAGTATCAAAAGCTAATAGTAGTCTTAGGAGCAAAGTGGCTTCCATAGAATCTAGAATGATATTCTTTAAACACTTGGGGGACCTCTTTATTAAATAAAAAAAGAATAAATATATCATCTAGATGTCTCCAATACACTACCTTCCTAGATGTAGTATCTTTGGGATAATTGATTGATATACCTTCTTTTTTTTTGGGGTATATCGTTTGGAAATGACAATTTTTGAAGATAAAGCACAATATCATCATACCATTTGCAATTAAAAATTTCAATTATTCTAGCCTTGTGCTATTCATATATTATTATAGTATTATTCATGAATTCCCATTCTTTTTTAGCCATATACTTTGTCAATCCATATCCTTTAACAATATGAATAACTTTGAACTCTACATCATACTGTAATAATTTTACCATCCACTTTTTAAAATAGCCTGGAGATTCAAACTGAGTGAAAATATATTTTATAGAAATGTAGAGGACATAAAATATTACTTTTCTTGATCAAAATATAGATTTTAAATGATCTAATGCTCTGATTAAAGCATACGACTACTTTTCTATCATAGATTATTTTAATTGAGCACCTTTCAGTCTTGCACTCATGAAGGCTATAGGTCATTCATTTTTCTCTTCATATTTTTGATATAGGACTACAACAATTGTAAGATTTGAATAAAATGAGTATATTTTAAAATATCTATAGTCATCAGGGCAATTTAATATAGAATATTGAGTGATTGCATCCTTGATCCTCTAAAAATATTTAGTATTTTCTTTTGTCCACCTTATTTCCTCATATTTCTTGATCATATCATTTATTGTCTTAGCAATTTGAGGAAAATTAGGAAAAAATCTCCTAACAAATTTTATCTTACCAAACAATGATCTAACTCCTTACAAATTTTTAGGAGAGGGAATTTTAGCAATTGTTTCTATCATTTATGGATAAATGCTAATTTCGTCCTTTGAAACAACATGCCCTAATTGTTTACCCCGTGTAGCTCCAAATACACATTTTTTGAGATTCAAAGATATGAGAAATTCTTTACATCTATCAAAAACTTGGGTTAGGTGTATAGAATGATCTTCAAGATATTTTGAAAATACTGTAATATCATCAAGATAAACTTCTACTATTTTAAACATTAAACCCTTGAATGCAAAAAAAAATTTCTCCCTAAAATGTTAGCCCTACATTCATCAACCCAAATGGCATCCTGAGATATTCAAATGTTCCCCATGGTGTGGTGAAAGTTGTTTTTATTTGTCTTATGGATTTACTATAATCTTGTAAACACTTGAAAATGACACACTCACCCTAATGTAGTGTCAATAAATGATAAATTTACAAAACCCACAAAATGCCTATAATTCCATAAAATCACCTTTCATCACACCCAAGTCCCCTTGGAAACACAAACCCTCATGCACACTAAGATCTTGGTCACCATGTAACCATCCGTATTTACTTACCCTAGGTCAAGTCTGACCCTGGGTCGACCTCACCCGTATCACATCAAATATAAAATAAAGCACAATGCATTTAATATTCTATCTTGAAAGGCACATGCCATTAGATATTTGGAATATTCCCATCCACATGTAGAACGGAGCCCAAGAACCTACCCGCATCCACTCACATTAACTCTTCACACTTCCCTAAGCAATTATATCCATTCATGGCTTGAAAATCTCTATAAATACACAAGAATCAATTAAAAAATAAATTTTAATGGAAAGGGCTTACATTCCTTCTCTCTTCCCTAAAATTTTGCACTTGACACGTTCAAGTGGAAGGATCTAAAAGGCACATTTACATTAAAGTGGGGTATTTTCTCCTCCACATCCTTAAACCACCTCACCTCTTGTTTTCCTTTCTAGGAAAATTATAAATAGGCCCATCCACTTAAGATTTCAAGAGAATATTTAAGACACCGATAGGCTACCAAAATATTGCATGAGATATCCTGAGCATGCTGAATTTTTAGCCCTCCATCCAAACATCTTTTCTTGTAGGTTTTTATGATTAAAGGTCTACTAGTTCTACCAAGTATTTGGATCCATTAGTTTCATTTTTAGATTATTTTTACATTTCTTTCATGCATTTTTTATGAATTTTTGTGTTTCGTTTGTCTATGCTTACAAGAGGCCTAATTAAGATAGACCTCCAAACAATATAACACTTTTTATAGGGTCACACAGAATTGATGATCAATGTAGCTCGTCATAAGCCCACTCGACTTTGAGGATTTATAGGAAGACACCTACGGTGTTGTGAGGATGTTTGATGCTAGACTCCCTCCTTATGGAGTTCTCTTTTATAATTCTCAGGGCATGTTGTAAAAAGATATCAAAAACATTCATTGTAACATTGTTTAAAAAAATAATCAAATGTGGCATGTTTTCTTTTATTTTCATTTGGCAATCACGGTGGGATTTTGTTTTAGATAGTATTTTTACTATCTGACTAATATTTGTTGTTTGTTCTACATCATGTAGAATTAGAATCCAAATGCCAAAAATAGAATTCCAAAAAATCAACATCAGATAGTAAGTAGGTTTCTCAATACACATTTCATTCTTCTATTCAAGAGGTTAAATTTATTTTCAAAGTGCATCTTCCAATGTTAGGACTTGGTGGACTTGTTTGTTTTTCTTCTTGTAATTCTACTATTATGAGTGTTTGGTGGATTAGGTACTACCTTTCTTAACAAAATTTTAAAACACTCATAGTTTTATTTACATAAGTTTAAAAAAATAAGTATGCGGTCAAAAAAAAACTAGTGATCTACCTTTTGAAAACTCATACATATAGTTTTTGGGTATCTATTCTGCAAACCCAACAAAGTAGTTTCCACATTTTGGACTGCAAATCTGAACATTTAGTTTGTATTTTATTCTAGAAACTTGAACTTAATGAGTGTCAAATTTCTACCTACGTATTGAAAACCAAAGTTTTCTTTACATAAGTTTAAAAAAATAAGTATGTGGTAAAAAAAAAACTAGTGAGTTATCATTTGAAAACTCATACGTACAGTTTTTGGGTATCTATTCTGCAAACTCAACAAAGCAGTTTCTAGATTCTGGACTGCAAATCTCAACATTTAGTTTGTATTTGCTTCTAGAAACTTGAACTTATTGAGTGTCAAATTTCTACCTACGTATTAAAAACCAAAGGCTTTAAGTAATTTTGTGATACCTACACTGCAAATTACATTGAACATTTAGTTTTAAGATATATACATTACCAAAATCACTTGTAAAAATAGCCTTTGCTAGTTCAATCAATTTATCAACATAAGGCAAATTCCTATAATCATCAAGCAGGGGTTGTGACTAGAGTTGAGACTATAGATTATTGTTGATGTGTCATTTGGTAACCTCCTGAGTTTTGTTGTCAACCATTATTTCCACAGATAAATCACTACACCAATTGCTATACCAAGTCCATTAGAACCAACACCACTTCGTACATTTATATAAATTCATGTCTTTCAAAAGTGAGGAGCTTTATAAAAACTGTGTCATGATAGCTATGTACAATGTTGTTCTATCAACATTTTTATAACACAAGTAACTAAATCATGCAATTACTGCAATAGGTGATATGTAACAATTAATGTGACAAATACAAAACAAGAAATAGTGCAAAAAAATTGCAGTTTATATCTTCTCACAAGGATTCTAATTTCATGGTTTTCTTTGGGCTACATGTCAATGGATTTGGTGGTGCTTCTACAGCTGCTGATATTGGTGAAAGTGGTGCACGACCCAACATTGAGGAGGTGGACAAAATTTTCTACCTTTTTCCTTCTAGTTGTTATAGGATTATGATAGGGATGTAACAAATTTATAGTTTTCAATGTTTTGGTTTATTTACAATATTGATATTTTTAATACAATTTAATCGTTTTGGCGACCACCATACTTTTGCTCTTCTTGTGGGCTATCCTCCATCATTTGTGTTTTCTCCTGCAAATTATAATTGAGTGCCTCCTTTTGATGATCAGCTCCCCCTTCATCAAAAGTCTCTTCAATTGTGGTTTTCAACAACCACTCTCTCCCATATTCATTATGGTCTTTAAACCATTCTTGCAAGTGACCATATTTTACATCATTACAATACCATACTCTATATGAGTATGAGCTGAGATTAATCATCTCACATAGATGATTGTAACAAACAACACTCTCAGCAATATTTACACACATAATTACATAAAACATAGTCATGAAATGACCTATTACATATGCTACTTGGGAATACAAATCCTCACACAATTTTTCACTCATTACAATGGTTGTACATGCTTTCTTCTCCAAAGAAGAAACATCACACAAACATCCCAAGTGTTGATCCATCATTGTCTTCACAAAAGGAAGACTTTCCTCCAATGGTGTCTCCATAGGGCAAGTTTTAAAGCTTGCATTGCTTGCCAAATATGTCTTGATAAGACACTCTCCAACACACATTAGAACAACAACCTCAACATAATCCATCAAACTTCTACTCAAGAAATTATCATGAAATATAGAATCAAGCAAAATAGCATCTCCTATTTGCTTGTAGATTTGAGTAGGATCCCATGTGCCTTATTTTGTGTTTGTAAAGATGCCATACTGTTATACATTTGATGTTGTTTCTTTTGAAGCAACCATTAACTCTTCAACAAGAGTTCTCCTCCTTGATGTAGCTTCACAAAATACATGCTTCACTCTTGATGAGTGATCCCCAAACATGAAGCTAATAGCTTGCATCTCCTCTTCATCAACAATTTCTTTTGGATCAAAATCCCATACAATTTTTACATCATTCACTCCAAATGAGTGAGTTTCCACCTTTGCATCCACTCTATGTGAGTGGTCTTCAACAATACAACACTCCAAAGTGAGTGTTTCTCCAACATCTTCAAGTGCTTGATCAAAAAAGCAATCCTCCATTCTTGATGAATGGTCTTCAAAGAAATCTTCAACATTCTCCTCCATGAGAATGACTTCATCAAAATTATGATTTTGTGCCTCCTCCATGAAGCACTCTTCAAAAAATTGAGATGATATCTCCTCTTTAACATATGTCTCTTCCATGAGACATTCTTCCTCATCAACAATTGTCTCTTCAATGAGACATTCCTCTCTTTCATGAACAATGTGCATGCTTCCTAAACATGCTACATCCACATCATCTTCTTTTTCTTTTTCAATACAACTCTCTTTCATGAAAAGAGTTTCACAATGCTCCATACAAGCTTCAACACAAGGCTCCTCAAAGATGCAAGACTCCTTAACATTCTCCTTTTCAAGAAGGAATTCTTCATTTTCATTATATATGCCTTTCTCATAAAACATATCTCCCACAATAAGAACCTCACAAGGCTCTTCACATGAGTCTTCATAAGACTCTCCAAAAGGATCTTCAAAAGAACAAGGCTCCCCCTTGCTCATACAATCTTCTAGATTGTCACCCACAATCTCTTCTTGTGTGATTTTATCACACCCAAAAATATCATTCAATATTTTCCATGCTTTTGTAGTTTTTCTACAACTAACAATAAGTGGAAAAACATTTTTCTTCATTCCTTTTCTGATATTCATGAGAGCCAAGCAATTTTGATTTTGTTGCTCCTTCTTCAATCTTCTTTCTTCTCCTTGCATTTTGCTCCAATATTCTGGTTCTTCATACCCATCAACAACAATTTCTCAAAGCTCTTTTACCATCAACAAAGTTTTCATTTTGATGTTCCAGAAATAATAATCCTCTCCATTAAACTCTAGAATTTTTAATTCTGCATACATGGTGGCTATCATACCAACAACAAGTAATTTTCTTTTGTAAATATTTGATAAATCTCTACAACAATCCACAATCAGCTTTGGAACAATAATATTTGAAATCACAACTTTGGAACCTGTGCCTCATCATCTAGACCTACAACACCATGGGTTTGCTCCTGGTCAAAAAATAGTTTGCTGCCATTACACCATGGCTGGGTGTAGGAAAGAAAGCTTTTGCACTAAATCTGGGAGTCCATAAGAAAAATCTTTACCAGATTATTAGGCGTTGCACTATGCTCACAGTCACAAGCATCGCCCTCATCAGCCGAAGGCAAAAAACTAAGATAGAAAAGCTCAGACTGATGGTGAGCCTCCACCTTGAAAATATCCTCGTTAGTTGTGACAATTTCCACTTCTGTCCCTCTCTCGTTACTGAACTTTATGTTCCATCAATCATGTTCTCTCTTCCTTTCTGCCAATTGACGAGATAATGCACCAACAACACCACCAAAATCTCACCCTAAAACAAAAGTCTCTACTTTTCGAGATTGCTTGGTCGACTCCACACACCTTTCACCATCCTCATGGGCAGCTTTCATAGGGAAAACTAGGGATGCAATCAATCCAATTGTCGATAGTTTTGATCCTTGGTGGATGTTGATTTCAATGGATCTGTGCTGATGTAGGGCTGCACCTCTTCTGGCCTACAGTTTGTGTGCTTCTAGACTTTGACTAACCTAGGAATATTTCATCCACTCTTCGTAGATCGACTGTTGTGATGAGGTGTTGTTTGTCCTTCTGGTAGATCGAGCAACTCCTAGGAGAGATATGAGCACCTAGCGGTATAGTTCTTTGCATGTAAACAACAACCTATATTTTACGATCAATTGTGCACCACTGGATTGTTGCCCTTCTGTGGGATCAAATGACTCTTGGGAGAGATATGACCACCTGGCGGTATATTTATTTTCCTGTAAACAACCATGTGCATTTTGCGATCAATTGTGCACCACCATATTGTTGTCTGGGTCACCTCTCAGGCTAAGCTACGATCGAGCCCAAGAACCTGACTCTGATACCACAATGAGAAATGCTCATTGATTCTAATTAATTTACTTAGGAATGATTACATAAATGTATAGTCTTGGATTCTCAAGAAAAGAATCTTGGTAGAAAGATAAAATCCAAATACAACTTAAAATATGAAATAATAATCCATGTAATTACAAAACAGTTAAAACTAGTCACTATTTAAGGCAATGCTATGCTAAGTTGAGGAGATCAAATTCTATCAAAAGATCCACTCCATACTGATCCCGGATTTCCTCTAACACAACATGTCATATAAATGACACCATCATCTTAATGACCATAAACAACATCACACATCCTAACCCAGTGTACTCAAATTTCTCGATAAAAACATGCTCCTAATTTCTCTATAGGAACATCCTCCTAAACATGGTTGGGCCCTGTATTCTCAAATCTAAGAAACTGGGCATCCCAACTTTACAAAATAAAACCAAAAAAAACCTAATATACTTCAAAGGACTGAGCTTTTGTCTTTTTCCCACCATCAAATCCTTCACATTTCCAACTTCTAAAACTCTGAAGCGAACTCAGGCTTAACCTAATATACTTCACAGGACTGAGCTTTTGTCATTTTCCCACCACCAAATCCTTCACATTTTCAACTTCTAAAACTCTGAAGCGAACTCAGGCTTACTTACCTCATGAAAACAACAATGACCCAATACGGCCCACACTGTGTTTTGTCAAATCGATGAGAGTGACAACTCTCTATCCATAGAGCAAGTTGCTCAAGTAGCTTTGTCCGGGCATTCCCTTCAAGTCCACAACAAATCTGCCGCCACAACAATTTTTTTTTTTTGGTTGCAATTCTTACCTCTCAAGCTCATAAAAACATCTAAAATCAATTCCAATATCGAACCAAAAAAAAAATGGCAAACAAGGCATAGCGAGTCAATCACATGTGATTTCAGTGGGCCTGGAGAGTCTGTTCTCAAGGACAATACTTGTTTCCTAATCACGCATCGACAAATCATTTTGATTTCTCATGCTTAGCCTCCTGATGGAACCATGTCATGCAGCCTCCCACCGTACCCCTTGGAGTCAGCCACGAAGCTCCACACGTGGCATTGAAGTATCACAATGATCACCCACGAAGCTCCATAATGTTTTGCACTTGATGCGCTTGTTCGGTGTTTATCGGGACGCACACCCACCTGGAGGCAACATGCAACATCAGCATAAAATGTATTGTTTACATGTCTTAGTTGACAAATGTGCTTCCCATTGGAGGCCAAGCCATGGTCTTTTCTTGTGATAGCTTGTCCAAACACGTGGGATGATCCTCCTACGACTGTGTGTTCTCTTTTAAATTATGGTTTAAAATTTATTTGCTTTAGAGTTAAATTTTTTTTTAATGACTTTCATTTAAATTTTATTTGTCTTTAATTTTTTTTTAAATAGTCTACATTCATGAATTTATTATTATAGCAATCACAAAAGATTATTTATCGATAAGGACATCATTTGTATTATCAGGTTCAATCACCACAGTGGATATGTATATGTATAAGAAGTATTTACTCAATAAAAAATCAATATATTTCATCATCTACAAAAGAGGCCCTTCACTTGTCTGGTGGAAAAATAATTTAGAGGATTATCTCATTCTTTAAAGATTGGGAAGGTTTGCATATGATTTTTGCATAAGAATTGTAAAAGGCTTCTCAAATTGGCAAAGTGAAAAAATAATTTAAAAGATTATCTCATTCTTTAGGTTAAAGACTGGGAAGGTTTGTATATGAGTTTTGCATAAGAATTGTAAAAGGTTTTTAAAACTGGCAAAAAAAACATGAAATATGTGACTAAAGGTTTTGTATATGGAAAGAGTTGGACAAGATGGCTAGAAAATTTTTATGGGAAGGAGTAAAAGGAGAGAGGAAATGGGCCTTAGTTGGTTGGGATAAAGTAAGCCAGCCCAAGGTAAAGGAGGTTTGGGACTGAGAAGATAAAAGTTAAATAATAAAGCTTTGGCTGGAAAGCTTTACTGGAGGTGGATTTCCCAACCAACTTCTTTATTCAATAGAGTCTTAACTAGTAAATATTTGGGACATGTAAACCCAAATGAAGTGGGTCGTTTCCCTTTGGATGGTAATGGATCCTTAGTGTGGCAGGCTCTCAAGTTAAGATCTCATTAGTAAAAGATAGATTATTTTGGAAAGTGGGGAGAGGGGAGAAGGCACGTTTTTGGATAGATTTATGAGATCAATACCCACCTATCATTGCTAAATTTTTAGAATTGTAACCAATAAAAATAGCCATAGAAACCAAGGGATGGGTCCATATTGAAAGTTATTTCAACACTAGTCAGCTGGGGATTATAAGTTTAAGCAGTTTAAGAAGTTGGATGAGTGACCAATTTCAATCCCTCCGGATTTGACACCCATCATGACTAAAATATTGGCAAAAATATTTCTCATAGGTAGAGATGAGGAGGATGAATTAGCTTGGGGCTATGGGAGCCTTGGTGTCTACGCAGTGAAGGACAGATATGATAAGATCCTTCCAGAGCCTCCTCCTCATACATATCAGGTTGAGGATTGGAGAAATATTTTGCAGTCCAAGGGTTGGTCGAAAGTAAACTTTTTTTCCTAGCAGTTCATGCATAATGGAATTCTTACTTTTGATAATATCAGATGTAAAGGAATCATTGGTCCATCTCAATGTGTTTTATGCTACAAGAGCGAGGAAACAACTGATCACTTGATATCTGAGTGCCCATTCACGCATCAGTTTTGGGAGAGATGGTTTTTATACTATAAAATTCAAGTTAGTGGTGATTTGAATTGGATTAATATTTGGAAAATATGGAAGAGGGGTAGATTTAAATCTAAAGCTCTTTGTATTGGTTGGAAGCTTGGATTAAAATTTATTTGGTAGCAAGTGTGGTTGGAGAGAAATGCTAGAATTTTTAGAGACACTTTGTATTCTTTAGATGGAGTTTTGCAGGTCATTTGGAGCAAAGTCACAGAAACTATGGTAGTCTATGCTAAAGAGGAAACTCAGGTTGTTATTGGGGCAATGGAAAAGAAAGTTGAAGTGCAAGAGGGATAGGACAGAGCTAGTTGGAAACCACCCCCAGAAGGTTGGATTAAAATTAATATTGATGGAGCTACAAAAGGCAATCCAGGTAGAGCTGGAATTGGAGTGGTTTGCCAGAATCATGTTGGAACAATGCTCTATTGGGAACTGCAAGGCTTGGGAAGAGCCACAAACAATGAAGCATAAGCCTTACCTATCAAATCTGCTTTTATTTGGGCAGTAAAACATGGCCACATGAGGATAATGCTAGAATTAGATTCTCAAATAATAGTTGGAGCTCTAGATTGCATGAGGAAATTTTCTTTGAAAACATAGAGGTTGAGGATTCTTGTCACTCAAATTAAGGAATTATGGAGGGAATTAGATGATGTGATTCTAGTTTATGTGAGTAGAGATCTAAATAAAGTGGCAGAATTCCTGGCTAAGATGGGTGTTGAGGAGGAGGTAGGTGTTCAGTGGCACAGTGACATGGCTATTGAGGATGAGGTGTTTAGGCAGGGTCTCGAAAGGTCCCTGAACCCTGTACAAAGAAGTCGTGGGCCTCCGAAGAGGGAGGCAAAGGGAAATAATGGCGGCAACAGACCGATACAACCTGAAAATAGTAGGCGCCACCTAAGGTAAGGGCTCGCAGAGAAACCAACTAGAATAACTAAATTTTTTTGCATGTTTTTCAAGAAGACCGAAGAGGCCCATGAGCTAAAGATCAAAGAAAAAGCAAATCACCACAAGGAGAAATGTGTCACGATATCACGACACGTTGCATTTTTGTGGTCCAAAGCAAAGGTAGAAAGCAAGGAGGAAAAAGTGTTGTGATATCGTGACATGTTGCAACGTCATGGACAAAGAAGGAAAAGGTGTCATGATATCGCGATAAGATGCATTGTTGCAGCCGAAGGAGAGAAAGTGTCACGATATCATGACATGTTGCAACATCGCTTCTAGAAGAGAAGAAGTGTTGTGATATCATGACATGTTGCAGCGTCATGATATCGTGACATGGTGCATCGTCGAGGCCAAAGGAGAAAAGGTGTCGCGATATCGTAACATGTTGCATCATCATGGCCAAAGGAGAAAAAGTGTTGCGATATCACATGTTGCTTCATCACGGCCAAAGGATAAAAAGTGTCATGATATCACAACATGTTGCTTCGCCGTGGCCAAAAGTGAAAAAGTCTCACGATATTGCGACATGTTGCATTGTCGTGGCCAAGAGAGAAAAAGTTTCGTGATATCGCGACATGTTGCACCGTCATGACCAAAGGAGAAAAAGTGTCACGATATCGCGACATGTTGCACCGTCACGGCCAAAGGAGAAAAAGTGTCACAATATCATGACATGTTGCACCGTCGTGGCCAAAGGAGAAAAGGTGTTGTGATATCGCGACATGTTGCACCATCGCAGCCAAAGGAGAAAAAGTGTCAAGATATCATGACATGTTGCAACATCATGGCCAAAAGAGAAAAAGTGTCGCGATATCGCGACATGTTGCTTCGTCGCAGCCAAAAGAGAAAAAGTGTCACGATATCACGACATGTTGCATCATCGTGGCCAAGAGAGAAAAAGTGTCGCGATATCGCGACATGTTGCAGCGTCGTGGCCAAAGGAGAAAAAGTGTCGCAATATCACGACATGTTGCGTCGTCGCGGCCAAAGGAGAAAAAGTGTCACGATATCGCGACATGTTGCATTGTCACGACCAAAGGAGAAAATGTGTCATGATATCGTGACATGTTGCATCGTCGTGGCCAAAAGAGAAAGTGTCATGATATCGCGACATGTTGCATCATCGTGGCCAAAGGAGGGAAAAGTGTCGCAATATCGCGGCATGTTGCAACATCGCGGCCAAAGGAGAAAAAGTGTCACGATATCATGACATGTTGCATTGTCGCGGCCAATGGAGAAAAAAGTGTTGTGATATCATGACATGTTGCTTCGTCGCGACCAAAGAGAAAAAGTGTCGCAATATCGTGACATGTTGCATCATCGCGGCCAAAAGAGAAAAAGTGTCATGATTTCGCGACATGTTGCATCGTCGCGGCCAAAGAAGGAAAAAGTGTCATGATATCGCGACATGTTGCAACGCCGCGGCCAAAAGAGAAAAAAGTGTCACAATATCACGACATGTTGCATTTTCGTGGCCAAAAGAGAAAAGTGTCGCGATATCATGACATGTTGCAATTTTGCGAGCAAAGGAGAAAAGTGTCGCGATATCGCGACATGTTACATTTTCGCGGCCAAAGGAGAAGAAGGAAAAAGTGTCGCGATTTTGCGACAAGTTTCATCAACAGACCAAACTGAGCCCCCTGGCAACATCTCACATTTTGCAAACATTGAAACTTGTACAATCGTGCTTTAGGCCAATGGGGAAGGAGTCTCTCCTCACTTGAATGTCAGATTCGTCGACTCCCCTGTTTGCTAGGTAATGGTTTAAGAGATTTGGCTCCATTGCAAATCTTATTTTACTGTTGTAATCTTGTGTTCTCTCTGACTAACGCTGGAAAAGTCTCATCCTATCTTGTAAATGTTCTTTGTTTTAATACAAGTTTTTTTCAAATTTCTCAAAAAAAAAAATGGTTTTAAGTTTTTTTTTTCTAATTTTTGTACAATGAAATTTTGTCTAGCTTTTGTCATAATTAAAAGTGAAATGCAAAAATTAACATATATAAAAAATTAAAATAAATGAAGGGAAAAAATTAAAAAATGCTATATCAAATCATACACAAAAATGATAATTTTTAGGATAGATACAACATAATAATAGATTATAATTAAAAAAAAAATCGCATTCTTCTATCATAAGCAATTTTTTTGAAATACGCCATAGAAATTACATATGTAAAAGCAAAAAATTAAATACAATAATTTTTTTTTGAAATATTACATATGTAAAAGCAAAAAATTAAATACAATAATTTTTTGAAATATTACATATGTAAAAGCAAAAATTAAATATAATAAAGATTAAGATATACTAAAGATAAAGCAAAAATTAAATATAATAAAGATTAAGATAAACTAAAGATAAGTGAAAAAATTAAAAAATATTACAGCAAATCATGAAGGATGGATACACGGACTGTCTAATTTATCATCATCATAATGGTAGATTATAATTAATATTTTTTTCCTTGATAAACAAGTTTTTATAAATATACAATGGAAATCATATAAAATGTAACAAGTTTTTAAATAACTTTTAAAGTTGTCTTAAAACTGAAACCAAAATGATCAATGCCTCATTGAAACCAGCACCTCACTGAAAAGCAGTTTGAAAACTGTTGAAAACTGAAATCCAGAGGCAACAGAGTTTATCTTCAATTTTGTTGGTGAACCGTGCAAAGATGGAGCAAAGGTGAGGCATTGAAAACTGAAGAGCCATACTGCCATGAGGCCATCTAACTCCACTATGGCTATCACACATGCTTTGTGAGTTTACAATGTTTGCAGTTTTAGAAATAAATGGATGGGAATTGTTTTCAATTACTCATCAATGACAATCTAACTGCAAGTCTACAAATATACAATCACTGACTCACTAGGATCAAAGTCGCCTCGCTCAGACTTAATTTAGCACTCGCGCACTCGCCGAACAACAATTTATTAAAGGAAAAATATTAATGCAATTTTAACGGATGGGTTACCCTATCAATTTACACATTTAATGTATATATTATATACCCCTACCAATTTACACATTTAATGTATATATCATATATGTATATGGTTGTCGGACGATAACTTATTAAAGGAAAAATATTAATGCAATTTTAACGGATGAGTTATCATTAACATTTTACACATTTAATGTATATATCATATGGATATAATAAGTAAAATTTACGGTTTTTTTAGGTTTCTATTTAAAACGCAAGTAAATATCTAGGGTCGATAGGAACATCCATGGACATGCAGACGTACCCTATCACACGTGGCTTCTCATTGACACGTGTGCTCACCACCTACAGGATGCCTCCTCAACGTGCCACCTATCACCAATTAATCTGCAACACAGCGAAATAGAGGAATTTTGTCGAGAACGTCAGATGATGGATTCATTCTAGAAACCCTAAGGGGCTGACGATGGGAAGCTTCTCGTGTTCTATTTTTTTTTTCTATCTCCTTCATTCCACTATCGATATTGATCCTTTCTGATTGGAAGGCATACACGTGCTCATTTCTTGATAGCCAACCTTGCTGGCCCATGTGATGCACCAGTCTAGTGTTTGACAATGATAATACAAATGGGATTGACCTATCCAAATGGTCCTTTCTGGACACATGCATGGCCATTACATGCTTTTCAATCATGGAGGTGGCCAGCGAAGCCATATACGCCTTCCAAAAGTCTTTCTTTCAATCCTAAAGTCATGCAGGTTGCCCTTTGTAGGCCCCACCCAACCACAACTTGTCCATTGCGGGCCCCACCATCTAACAACTATGGTGCCCCACATATCCATCATTTTGCGCCCATATGCTTGTTTTTTTATTATATTTAATGTATGTTTACCAGCGACAGGGCACGATTAAAGTTGTCCACCACTTAAACATATTCTCACGAATATTCTCCAAGAATATTCCAGTTTCAAACTTGTCAAGGGCATCTTTCCATGAGCGCCAACCAAAAACAAACAACAAAACTAATCAGGAAAAAATAATTACAGAACAAAAAAACAAACGCACCAAAAACAAAAAAAAACAAAACAACGAAAAGCAAAAAGCAAAAACATAACCCAAAAAAAAATCAAAAACAAAAAAATAAAAACAAAAAGCAAAAAAAAACAAAAAACACAACAAAATATCGAAAGTAAAACAAACACAAACAAGCAAAAACACACAAAAAAATTGAAAACAAATAAAAAAACAAGCAAAATAGCAAAAACATAACAAAAAAAAACAAAACAAACACAAAAAAATACAAACGCAACAAAAAATCGAAATCAAATCAAATAAAGCAAAAAAAAACATAACAAATATTTGAAAACAAAACAAAAATGCAAAAACGCAACAAAAAATCAAAAACAAAAGCACAACAAAAAATTGAAAACAAAACAAACAAAGAAAAAAAAAACAAAAACACACACAAAAAAAAATATCGAAAAACAAAAGAAAAAGCAAAAACACAACAAGAATATCGAAACAAAACTAATAGAGCAAAGAAATCAAAAATAAAAACAACAAAAGAATTAAAAACATCAACTCCCATTGGGCAAACTTTATTGCATAGGCTCCAAAATGCTTTGGTAAAATCACAAATTTCTTTCGTTTGTTTTTATATGTATTATTAGTTAGACTATCACTTGCATTACCTAGGATTAAAGCATTTGCATAAGGTTTAAAGAGGCCTTTTAACCTCTTCATATTTCTAAGCTGAGACCACAACAAAATGTTACCCCTCTAGAGCCTCCTCTTCATCATCCATAACCAAACTCACCTCAAGCCTTGTTGGCCCCTTTCGGCGTTCCCGATCAACATGCATCGTTACTTGCACAACTCTAGATAGAATATCCTATCATATCACAAATTGAGGTGTCAGTCTTTACCACCTTCATGCCACCCTAGTTACATGTCATTCCTATTTTTGTGGAGCAAGCATTTACCTCGTAGAATTTGGCGTTCCAATCACATTCATCATCATTATACAAGACCTCCACAACAAGGACACACTCAGGTGCCCCAACAACAACAACAAACACACCTTTAGGTGCCAACACAACAAGGGTACACTCAAGTGCCCCACCAACAACTAACACATATTCAAGTGCCAAACCCATAGGGGTACAACCAAGTGTCGCCCCAACAAGGGTACATCCAAGCACCACAACAAGAATGACACACTCAAGTGCCTTACCAAGAAGCATAGACCCAAGTGCCATATCAAGCATGCAACTAGCTAACCTTGCAATCATATGCTCCTATAGCCAACCAGATGCAACAAGACATGCCTTAGGAGGGATTGAATTATATTCCACCTTGAACTCTCCTACATCCAATCTCTTCATCAATAAATCAACCACCAGGTTCAAAAGGTTGCATCCTTTTATCAAAGGTTGCATCATTTGCCTCTCCATCAATAAATAAATCATTAGGTTAAAAAGGTTGCATTCTTTTGTCAAAGGTTACAACATTTTCCTCACCTTCATCAATTAGTCAACCACTAGGTTCAAAAGGTTGTGTCCTTTTATCAAAGGTTGCACCCTTTGCCTTGCCTTCATTAATAAATCAATTATCAGGTTCAAAACATTGCATCCTTTTGTCAAAGGATGCACCATTTGCCTCGCCTTCATCAATCAATCAATCACTAGGTTCAAAAGGTTGTGTCCTTTTGTCAAAGGTTATACCCTTTGCCTCACCTTCATAAATCAATCAATCAATGTCCTTTTGTCAAAGTTTGCACCCTTTGCCCTGCATTCATCAATTAATCAATTTCCAGGTTCAAAAGGTTGCATCCTTTTGTCAAAGGTTGCACCATTTGCCTTGGCATCACACATTCTTACTTCAGATAGCAATTTTACATTCCTCACTTTTATTCATATGAAAACGGTTTCTCCAAAAGCTTCAAGCCATTTGGATTTTTTTTTGAATTTCTTAGCACAAGGTGTCTCCATAATCTTCATCATCTTTGAAAAATTCTTTCTAAAATATCTTAGCAACAAGGTTTCTCCATAAACATCATCATCATTGGAAAATTATTATTTTTAAATCTCTTCGCACAAGGTTTCTCTATAAACCTCATCGTCATAGGAAAATTCTTTTTAAAAAAATATCTTAGCACAATGTTTCTCCATAAACCTCTTTGTCATTGGAATATTCTTTTTAAAAATCTCTTAGCACAATGTTTCTCCATAAACCTCATCGTCATTGGAAATTTTTTTTTAATATCTCTTAGCACAAGGTTTCTCCATAAACCTCATCATCATTGGATGTTTTTTTTTAAATCTCTTAGCAACAAGGTTTATCCATAAATCTTATCATCATTGGAAAATTCTTTTTGAATCTGTTAGCACAAGGTTTCTCCATAAACCTCATCGTCATATAAAAATTCTTTTTAAAATCTCTTAGCACAAGGTTTCTCCATAAACCTTATTGTCATTGAAAAAATTCTTTTTAAATTCTCCTAGCAACAAGGTTTCTGCATAAACCTCATCGTCATTGAAATATTCTAATTAAAAATATCTTGGAAAAAGGTTTCTCCATAAACCTCATCATCATTGGAAAAATATTTTTAAAATCTCTTAGCACAAGGTTTTGCCATAAACTTCATTGTCATTGAAAATTGTTTTTCTCTTTTAAATATCTTAGTAACAAGGTTTCTCCATAAATCTCATCGTCATTGGGAAAATTCTTTTTTCATGTCCTTAGAAAAGAGGTCACTCTCTACAAGAAGTGCAAGGTTTCTATTGATGATAAGTGATTAACTTTTCATGTCCTTAGCATAGAGGTCACTTCCTGCAAGAAGTACAAGGTCGCTCCTGTCCATAAGTTTATTGTATGTAAGAGTGTAAATATGTAATGTGAGGATGTGCACAAGTGTCCTATATTAGGAGTGCATGAAAAACTACAAGAGTCATGTCTGCAAGTGCCTTAGAGTCAAGTGTCCATCTATTATGCAAGTAGAAAGATGATGAGCCAAGAGTCATGAGACTTGCAATATGGAGAGCAATAGTCAAGTACTTGAAGAATCACATTACTATGGATATATTATGGAGATAATCCTCCATAAAAATGTAATCCAAAAGAACAATCTAAGAGATTACATAGTTGTAACAGGGAGAGAAGTAATAGATATTGTATACAAAATTTTGAGCAATTAATATTGTAAGTTTTCTTTATGCATAGTTCATGAATGACTTAGGCCATTTACATTCGTATTTTAGTATTTAATAAGAGGTTATATAATTTTTACATAGGTCTGGATATACATATTAATTTTATCATATAATACTACTCTTTTTATTATTATTTTGACCTTTAATATTATGACTATTTTATATTGGGACTTGTGTGATAACCTATGATATTTTGTCGTAGTAAGGCTTGAAAATCCAACAATGGTATTAGAGGTACCTCCTGACTTTGTCTATTTTGATACAATTATTTATTATCCACCTTATTAATTAACTTTGTTCACTTTTGATAAAGTTAATTTAGAGTTTGTTCATTTTTAAGGTAGTGTAGACTTGGGCTCTATATTTTAAAGGTCTTATTGAGTACAATAGACTAGGGTCTTTCCACTTGGTTGAAGGAAAACCAATGAAGACTAGGACTCAACTAAATTGAGGCAAGCCAACTTAGAGAAAAGTTGGACATTGATAAAGGAAGCCAACTTAGAGTAAATTTGGACATTGATAAAGGAATCCAACTTAGAGAAAAATTGGATATTGAAATATGGTAAGATTAAGGCAAAATCACCTTAGAAGAAAGTTGGTCATTTAGGGTTAGAGCCATCCTAACATTGAAGATTGCATATGGTATAATATTAGAGATAATATAAGCAAGATAATTAAAGTTGTAGTGGATTGAGAAGCATGCAAAGCTTCCTAAGAAAGTAGACAGAGAAAAAAGAAGAATAAAATAAATAGAGAAGAAAGAAGAAGAAAACAGATAGAGAAGAAATAAGAAGGTATAGAGAAAATAACACAATGAAGAACTAGGTTGATCGAATATATTTATATATAATTTCAATCTTAGCCGCATATTCTTTTTCAAGCATATTCTTCAAGGTAGACATTTTTGTAGCAAAAGTAAAGGAGAGGTCCAAGAGAGGCCATTATAGAAGAGTAGCCCAAGAGTCCATTAGAGGATAATCTTGAGAGGCCACTATAGAAAATAGGTCTAGGAGATCATTATATAAGAAAGGTCTACGAGGTAAATATAAGAGATATAGGGTCAAAGAGGCCATCATATA
Organism: Wollemia nobilis; assembly: GCA_028583015.1. Lineage (NCBI taxonomy): Eukaryota > Viridiplantae > Streptophyta > Pinopsida > Araucariales > Araucariaceae > Wollemia > Wollemia nobilis. The sequence goes on along the minus strand of JAQPPZ010016690.1, from coordinate 7,125,469 downwards.
AGAAAATCAGCCTAGGATAGAAAATAGAGGCCCAAGATATTACAAAAAAATGATAGGCCATTCATTCAATCAGTATAAGAAGATAACATATAAGGATAAGCCTATACAATAGATACAGAGAGGGAGAGTCATTCAACCAACATAAGAATCCAATATAATAAAGTACTATTTGGCTAGTATGTGAAGCCAATATACCTGAGTCATTTGGACAACATAACAACATAATATTTTGAAATTGCATACTCTCATTCAACAAGCATAAAAGAGAGATAGAGGCACATTATACCAAAAACATATTGATTAAAGAGCCCACTTTAAATAAGGGAAGGCGAATCAGCCAATATAGAAAAAAAAGTAGGGAATATAATATTCAAAACCTGCATAGTGTATCAAGAGAAAATAGAACTAGATAGAAAGTGGACTAGATACATTATATCACAATGAGGTACATTGATCAAGTGAATTAGACATGGATATGTCTAAGAAATCCAAACATAAAGCCATATATCCAACAAAGAGAACTAGATGTAGAGTTGTGTTGGACATTTTGAGTAGATGAAGTTGTCATGGATGTCAAGGATGAATTGTCATTGATGTCAGAAGGATAAATTGAGTAATAAAAAAGGTTGGTGGCAAAAGAGATTCATAATGTTTATTTTTAAATGTTATGCGAAGCACAAAATAAAAGGTTTTATTAAAACCATGGTTGGGCAAAATAAAATGTTTTTATTAAAACCATGGTTGGGCAAAATAAAAGGTTTTATTAAAACCATGGTTGAGCAAAATAATAGGTTTTTATAAAAAACCATGGTCGGGAAAATAAAAAAGGTTTTCTAAAACCTGAGTTTTTTTTTTAAATCCCAAAGGAGATGTAAATATTAAATTTATAATATTTAAATTCTTTTGAATTTAAAAAATTATAAATAAATATTATTTTTAATGCAAGGAAAATGTTAGCGTCGACTCCCCAACGTATTTCCTCCACCTATGTGTATGGAAAGGAAGGCATAAGTTATTCATACCTTAACCATTCCAATGTTTGAAATAAGAATTTAATGCATCCAAAAATATGAAGAGCTCGTGCGAAATACTAAAAGAACTTCCTTGTCAAATGAAGTGTGGTTATGCCAGGCTTTAAGGAAGAGGCAAGGGCTCTTAGGAGGTTGAGGAAGTCAAAGCGCGTATTGCGCTTTGGGTCTCCAAGTGGAGCATGTGGCTCACACGGCGTAGAAGACGCGGTCAAGGAACTGTGGAAAGTTTGGTGCAATTTTTGAACCTCGTGGATTATGAAAAATGGTAACATTATTTTTTGGAAATAATTTTATGTTGCATTGCTAAGGTTTTAAGGAGAGATAAGGTGGAATTTAAGTTGTGTGTTGAGAAAATATTGTTTTTGTATATAAAAGGTTAATTTTTGCTAAAGTAAAATTGTTTTACCTTAGAAAATTGAGAGATTGACTTATTGCATTATTTTATAAAGTGATTTATTTAATTAATGCAATATTAAGTAGGGAGTCATAAGTAGAGTTTGGACTATTTTTTATATATATTTTTGAAAAGGGTTAGATGAAATTAAATTGTTAAGAGGTTCTTTTGATGAGATAGAGTTTTGGAAGAAGTGTTTTGATTGAATATTTGTGGTGTTGGATATTATTTTAAGAAGGAGAAATAAGGTGTAATTAAGATTGATTTATTTTTGTAATTGAGAATATTTTGTGAAGAGGTTAGTGTGATATTTTATCATCTAACTATTGAAATTGGCAAAAGGAAAAATTGTGATTGAGACAAGTTTTCTAAGGTCACTTCTACATCAAATAAAAGTTATGGGCATATTCTTCTTTGGTTGAAGTAAGTGATGGATATTTTATGAAAATAATATTGGAGTGAAAAAGACTGTGTTAAGTTTTCCTTGTTGAGTGTGTTTTAAATTAATGCTTCAATATTTTCTAGAATAAGAGGTTAAGGAAAGTAACCTTGTTTGATAAGAATTGTTGTTGAAGTGATTAAGTTGAGTGAACTTGAACTAGGGCTTGCAAATATTTTCTCTGTGGAGTAACCCACATTGGATGAACCACGTTAAATTGGTGTCTCTATTGTGTGTGGTGTTTTAGGCATTGCTTTGATTATTATTTTTTATATTGCTATATTTACATTACATAATATTGATTGAGAAAGAAAAGTAAAAAGTGGTCTTATGTTGTTCACCCCTCCTCTTAGTATAAGGTTTTGTGTTCAATTGGTATTAGAGTGGGTTCCTTCGTAAGAGTTTAACAACTTGAAGTAAAAGCTTTCAATAATATAATGGATTTGAAGAATGGGTCCTCAAATAATTTAACACCAATATTTGATGGAAGTGATTATATATTTTAGAGTATGAGAATGAAAATTCATCTAAAGGCACTTGAAAATGAAATTTGGGAAGCATTTGAAAATGGATACATATCACTATTTTATCCACCTACAAATAAGGAAGGTAAGCTTCTACAACATTACAATTCAAAAGCAATGAATGCAATTTTGAGAGGTTTGCATAGAATAGAATTTATTAAAGTTATGCATTGTTAAGATGCAAAAGGAATTTGGGATAAGTTGCAAAGCATATATGAAGGAGATAAGAGTCTGAAAAATGTAAATATACAAAATCTCAAAGGATAATTTGAAGAATTAAGAATGAAGTATGAGGAAAATATTAGTACTTATCTACTTCGGGTAGATGAGGTTGTTAATGCCATGTAAGGAACTGGACTTAAGGTTGAAGAATCTGATGTTTGTGATAATATCTTAAGGTCTCTCCCAACAAGGTTTAGTGAAAATATTTCAGCTATATAAGAAGCAAAGGATGATGATTCTTTGACAAGAGATATGTTACTTGGTATTCTTACAACTTTTGAGTTAATAACAAAATAGGAACCTAATATCTAAAAGGAAGTAGCATTTAAAGCAATTAAGAAGATAAAGGGCAAGAAGTCAGATTCAAGCAATGAGTCATCTAGTGATAAGGAAGCTAATTATGGCAGAAGGAATAAGGATTCAAGAAGATTTAAAGATGCAAAATCTATTAGATATTTTAATTGTGGAAAGTATGGTCACTATGCAACTGATTTTCAAGAAGACAAAAATAGAAATAATGAAGAAAAACATGATCATAAGAATAGGGAATAAGAAATATACAGGTACCAAAAGAAAGGCAAGGACGGACAAGGTAAACAAGGAAAAAAGTTCTTTCAAAGATAAAATAAGAGCTACGATGCAGATAAAGCAAGTAAGTATTCAAGTGATAGTGATAATAGTTTCTCAAATAATGATAGATATGAAGTCCTATTTTTGATAGAAGAAAAAGAAGTTAAGAAAATGTCATCAATAATTCTCAAGTGTTTTAGATGTGGTAATTTTGGACATCTTGAAGATAGTTGTACAAGGAATGGTTTCATTTTTAGTTATGATGAATATGAGAATGCACTTGAAGGACCAAAAGAGAATATTTTAATGGCACTAGAATAAGAAGAAGGTGATCCTACAGAATACAAGTCAAAAGAAAATGAAGATGTTGACAAAGACAAACAAATAGAGGAAGAATTAGAAAAAGGAGAAGTTGATCTTAAGTAAGATCTTATGTATGCTCTTAAAACTTTAAATAAGGTAAGAAAGCAAAACTCCCAACTTGAAATCTAGTTTCAAGAATGTGATGAAGAGATATGAAAGCCTATAGATGATCTAAACAAGTCAATGACTAAGACAAAAAATTTCAAGGATAAGTTAGAAGAAAAGGTCTTAGAATGTGAAAGGTTAGAACAAGAAGTAGCTCTACTAAGGGAAGAATTAGAAAATTCCAAGGACAAGCTACGCAAGCTTGGGAAGAGCTCAAAGATTGAAGATAAGATGATCAAGGTACAAATAATGTCAAGAAATAGAATAGGTCTTGGTTTTGAATAGGCTCAAAAGAAAAAAGAAGAAAAGTTAACCTCAAGTTCTAAAGAAGAAGAAACTTCAGAAGAACTCAATATAAAATAAAGTGGGACTTCTGAGGATAAGTTCGACAACAAAAATTTCAACAAGGAAAGGAATAATGCACAAATAAGAAATAGATGGAATAAGAACTAGTATAGAGAAAGAGAGACTAAGAGACCTATGAGTTCAAGGTAAGAAAATTTCAATGGATGATGTTTCTCATGTGACAAATTTGGTTACATGGCTTCAGAGTGCAGGATACATGAAAGATAGGATTATGGGAACTTCAGTAATAGGTAGCTTTTCCATGTGTATTGTTACTCATGTAATCACTTTGGTCACAAGGAAACGAATTGCAAGGTACATGACATAAACATATATGGATTCACTAGGAGAAATTCCAAGACATTTGCACCTCCAAGGAATAATAACATTAAGTGTTATAAGTGCAATAATGATGGATATACAACAAAGTGGTGTAGAGTAGACATTCTAGAATCAAGCATGAACAAAAACAAGAATAGGAATATGAAAAGGAATATGGATATGAATAGGAACAAGAACATGGACAGGAACAAGAACAAGAATATGGACATGAACATGAATAAAAATATGGATAGAAACAAGAACATGGACATGAACAGGAACAGTCAAAGGAATCAAAAGGATCATATGTGAATGAAAGAGGACAAATGTAAACATCAATGCTTACTGGGAGTAGAAATACTCCTACCCTAGAATTAACCACCTCAATAGGAGGTGGGAGAGGGGATAAGCTAAGATACTAATTCTTAGCCCCGAGCCCCAAATGTGACCCTTTGCCATTGATGTCAAAGGGGGAGAGATTTAAGTAAGGGGGGGATATTTGATTTAAGAAGAGAGCATTGATTCAGGGGGAGCAGGACAAAAATATGTTAATAAAATTTTAAAAGATAATTGGATTACCATCAATGACAAAGGAGGAGATTGTTGGAAATTTTGAGAAGATGAAGTTGTCATTGATTTCAAGGATGAATTTTCATTGATGTCAAAAGGATAAACTGAGTAATACAAAATGTTGGTGGCAAAAGAGCTTCATAATATTTATTTTTAAATATTATGTGAAGCACAAAATAAAAGTTTTTATTAAAACCATGGTTGGACAAAATAAAAGGTTTTTATTAAAACCATGGTTGTACAAGTAAAAAAGGTTTTAGAAAACCTAAGGAGTTTTTTTTTTTTTAATACAAAGGAGATTTAAATATTTAATTTATAATATTTAAATTTTTTGAATTTAAAAAATTATTAATAAATATTATTTGAAGGCAAGGCAAATGTTAGCACCGACTCCCCAACGTATTTCCTCTACCGATGTGTATGGCAAGGAAGGCATAAGGTATTAATACCTTAACCATTCCAAATTTTGGAATAAGAATTTAATGCATCCGAAAATACAAAAATCTCGTGTGAAATGCTAAAAGTGCCTCCCGATCAAACGAAGTGTGGTTACACCAGGTGTTGAAGGAAGAACCGAGGGAAGTCAAAGCACATATTGCGCTTTGAGGCTCCAAGTGGAGCACGTGGCTCACACGTCATAGAAGCCGCGAGCAAGGTGTTGTGGAAAGTTTGGTGCAAGTTTCAAGCCCCGTGGATTGTGAAAAGTGGTAGCATTATTTTTTGGAAATTATTTTATGTTGCATTTCTAAGGTTTTAAGAAGAGATAAGGTGGAAGTTATGTTGTGTTTTGAGAAAATATTATTTTTATATATGAAAGGTTAATTGCTGCTAAAATAAAAGTGTTTTACCTTAGAAAATTGAGATATTGACTTATTACATTATTTTATAAAGTGATTTATTTTATTAATGCAATATTAAGTAGGGAGTCATAAGTAGAGTCTGGACTATTTTTGATATATTTTTTTGAAAAGGGTTATCATGAAATTAAATTGTTAAGAGGTTCTTTTGATGAGTTAGATTTTTGGAAGAAGTGTTTTGATTGAAAATTTGTGGTGTTGGATATTATTTTAAGAAGTAGAAATAAGGTGTAATTAAGATTGATTAATTTTTGTAATTGAGAATTATTTTGTGAAGAGGTTAGTGTGATATTTTATCAACTATTAAAATTGGAAAAAGAGAATATTGTGATTGAGACAGGTTTTCTAAGGTCACTTATACATCAAATAAAAGGTATGGGCATATTATTCTTTGGTTTAAGTGAGTGATTGAGATTTTTGAAAACAATATTTGAGTGAAAAGGACTTTGTTAAGTTTTCCTTGTTGAGTGTGTTTTAAATTAATGCTTCGAGGTTTTTTGGAATAAGAGGTTAAGGAAAGTAACTTTGTTTGATAAGCATTTTTGTTGAAGTGATTAAGTTGAGTGAACTTGAACTAGGGCTTGCAAATATTTTCTTTATGGAGTAGCCCACATTGGGTGAACCATGTTAAATTGATGTCTCTATTGTGTGTGGTGATTTATGCATTACTTTGATTACTGCTATTGATATTGCTATATTTACATTACATAATATTGATTGGGAAAGAAAATTAAAATGTTGTCTTATACTGTTCACCCTCCTCTCAGTATAAGCTTGTGTTATTCAAGTTGTCTGAGTTTTGTCTAGCAGAACTAAACTTGGATCCGCACAATAATAATCCATCTAGGCGAACCAAATGAGGAGTTGTCTAAATAGAAATATGCACTTAATGGTGAAGCAAAGTCACCTGAGTCATCTCTAGCAAAGAAGAATAAAAAGGAATGGATGTACCTCAAGAGACTCATGGACACAAAATGAATTTGAGGAAATGAATAGTCAAGCAAAGAAAATTTGCATGCAATTCATAATTTTGAAGAAGGAACATTGATTAGGTGTTACAAATGAGGAAAAATACATTATATCCAATGAGTCCTTAGGTAATTACTACTATTTCCAACACAATTATTTGAAGGGAGTTAAATTAAATTTTGTGCAAAAGTTTAAAATAGTTGAGATATAAAGTTTAAGTTGATTTTTTTGCACTTTTAAATATTTAAAAAGGTGAAAATAAAAGTAAAGGAGAAATAAGGAGATAAAGTTTTTAATTATTTTGATTTCATGTTATTATTGAAGATTTAAGTATTTTATGATATTTAGAATTTTTTAAAGTTTTTAGAAAGTTTGAAAATTTTTTAATTTGAAGATTTTTGAAAAAATTGAAGTTTAAAGTTTTTGATATTTTGCAATAAAATTATGGAGTTAAAATGTTTTCAACATCAAATTATTAGAAAAAAAAAACAAACAAAATGTATATTTAAGTTATTTTTAAACTAGGGAGTTATAAGGATTACTACTTTAGAGGAATCAAGTTGTAAACTTTGACTCATATGGAAAGAAATATGGAGTCTATATTAAAAAAGAAAATATTAGATGTTATTAAATATGGCATTAAAAATATGATTCAAAAATTGAAGAGTAAACTACATATGACATTACACTTCATCTATAGAGAAGCTATGGATGAATGTTTTGAGACATTTGAATAGTATTTACACTCAAAACTTATTGAAGCAATTAACAATTCAAAATATATTATGATACCTCTTGATATAGGTAGCATAATGTATATGGAATTGCTTTCACTTGAGATTTTTAAAGGTAAAAATCTAAGACAAAAGGAGTTAATTGAAACTAAAAATAAATGTAGAGAATGATACAAAATAATCAAGTGCATTATCTCTAGAAACAATGTTTCATTCCACATGCAATATTAACATTTTGAGCTCATCAAATTTAGGAAATTACTTTGATTCTCTAAGTGAATGTTTAGAATATTCAAGGCAACATCAAGAATATATATCAATTGTAGTACATTATCTAGATATCAAGGAAAAAAGAAAATATCAAGCTATTCATGGACTTG